>JAJQJQ010000036.1:0-2646704 GCA_028622995.1 Panagrolaimus kolymaensis
CTTTTTTATTATTATTTAAGTTTACTCTAAAATCATCATTGGATTCTTTTTTTTGTTGTGAAGCAATTAAATATAAATCTTCAAATTCTTTTATAAATTTTTTCATATGTTCTTCTTCCTGGACTAATTGACTTTTCATTCGATTTCCATCTTCAATATTTCTTTCACTTTCTGTTTTGGTTATAGTTACCGCTGTATTAAGTTCCACAAGAGCTGGAGTGATATTATGAAAAGCTTGTTGCGCTTTATTTGCCATCTCTTTGCATGTATTTGAAGCTTTTTGAAGGTTTAAAATTGTTCTGGACATAAGCCTTTTACATTTTTCATCACCGGTTCTCTAAAATAAATTTTTTTTTAATATTTTTAAAACTGATAATAGAATAGAAATAAACATACTGAACTTTCCAAGATTTTTGCTAAACATAAAGGCAAGTCAATTAATTGAGCTCGAATAGAATTCATTGAATAATTTGAAGTATGAAAAGCGCTACTCATGGATGATGCAATTTGATATAAAGAAGCTCGAAGGGAAGTTGGAGTTTTTAAATGAATAAAATCACTTTTTTCCATGCTTTCATTAACCAATGATGGATCGGGCCCACAACTGGCTAAAGTTGCCAAAAATTGAAGAAGCAAAGCTACTCCTGGAGCCCGATAAAGAAGAGAAACACTAGTATCCATAGTTTTTGAATTTTCAATAACTTCATCTATAGTGGCCTAATAATAAAATATGATTGTTAATATTTTCTAATTTTTTTAAATAAAACTTACATCCGAGATTTTCGATAATTCGTTATTTGACATTTTGAGAAATTCAATTAATGATATTTTTTAATTTTATTACAGTGAAATTTTCTTTTTTTCAATAATTATTTATTCTTTTGAAGTTCTCGTTCCTTTTTATATTAAAAGAAATCAAGGAAAGATAAAGAGTTTTTCTCTTTTTATTAGTCCTTAAATATATAAAAAAAATTTATGTGATGGGTGTAGAATAGTTTCAATTTTTATCTTGAAATATTTTTTGAATGTCAAACCTTTTTTATTGTTGTCGTGAGCAACACACCTTCCTTTCCTTTCATTATTTCTATCGTGTAATATGTCTGTTATAAACATTAACACTTTGACCTTTGAAACATAGTTTTTTATCGCATAATAACTCCTTCCAAAAAAATTATATTTTATCGCATAAAAAATGAAAGACAAAAACTATGCAAAATCATTGAGTGTTTAAAAAATTCTAGTTTATGTAAAAAAATAAACAAATGTTTTTATAGTCTTTTTTACCGATGTGTTTTGCTTTTCTACACTATTGTAAAACTTGATCTTTTTTTCTTTCCCATTGTACGAAAAAGGGAGATAAAGCTACGAAAACATTTTTTAATTTATCTGTTCCTCCTCCTCTTCTGTCACTATTTAAAAGATTTTTCTCATGAATCATTCTTTTTTATCTCTTACCAACCAACACCTTTTTTTTTCTTCTTCAAAGCATTGCGTTGAAGAGTTGAGTCCCTTACCTAATAAAACCCAAATTAAACTCTCTTTCAAAAAGTATTATTGATTTAATTTTAAGCTGCATCGATAAAAACATTGCTATTGATTTGCTCGCATTGTGGAGATTTTTTTCTTTTTTTGCCAAAGAAAAAAAATGGAAAAAACACATAAAAGAAAGGAAAGAAAAAATAAGGCGAAGAAAAACCTCAATCAATCACTTCGTCACATTAAATAGGGCCGTTCAGACTCTTTTCATTTTTTTAGATGTTAGCCCGCGCTTTTTCTTTTCTTTCCTTTTCCCCGTTTTTTTTTACAACTTTTTCTTTGTTTTTTTAAAAATTGTCATCATCGAGAAAGAAAGAATAACCAAACCCAAGGATTTTTTTGTTTGTGTTTGAAAAATGGTGTATGTTTTTGTCTTTTTTGCAAACACGCAAAGTCTTCATTTTTTGTGTTCCATAATGCGTGAAAGGTTGTCTTAATGCTTACATTTGGCTTTTATTTTTGACATTTTTTGAAACAATGAGTTTTGATGTTGCTTTTTCTTGTACCTTTGGTCCGTTTGACCTGGAAAAAATTTATAATTTCTTGAAACAAAACAGCTAAAAAAAGAAAGAATTTTTATATTTAAGTTCTTAGCCCTTTTTATTTATTTACTTCTGATTTTTTTTCATTTGTAAAAAACATCTTTAGTTTGACTTACCAAATAAATTTTTTTTTTGTACAGCCGTAAAAATAACCAAATCAAAGCCCTTGTTTTAAGTTTCAATCTCTCTTTGTCACTTTTAGTCTTCCATTATTTCCAAGGCCTTCTTTCAATTTTTATTTTCCTCCTTGCCACTATTTTTTTTTCTTTCTTAAACTTTTACGATTGTACTCGTTTTTTTTATTTGTTATATTGCTTTGTTTGAACGACGTCGTAAAAAATTTTTCCTTTTTTTTTTGCCATCTTCTTCAAAGAAGGAAATGCCTTTTTTTCCCATTTTTTCTTCGATTTTTTCCAACAATTTTTTTTATTTCTTTTCGCTCGATGGTTTTTGCCTTTTTCTTTGATTGATTTCAATGTCGAAGAATTCTTCTTTTTTTCAACTTTGTTTTTGTCTTTAATTCGACCTTTTTAACCATAAAAATATTTTTTCTTGTTTTTTTCCATTGAAACAAAAAAGTGGTTATTCATTCTATTTTTTTGAGGGTTCAATTTCCAAAAGCGGAAAGGCAAACAACATTCTTTTTTCATTCTTTCATTTTTTTGGCTGTGCTTGTTTTTTTTTTTGCGCGACGACGACCTGGTTTTTTTTATTTTTTGGCATTTCTATTTTATTTTTTTGAAGTGCCTGACTTTGCCTTCAAAGGATGAGTCCAAATCAATCGGACAAGACTCGTATAAAATAGCCATGAATGACATATGTGCGGCTTTGACCAAATATACATATCTTAACAAAACTTTTAAAATGAATAAAATTGTCGATAGCTTGCTTTTCTTTTTCGTCTATAATATTATTTTTTGTTCTTTTCACTTTCGCATAAATCTGAAAAAATTTAAATTTATTTAAACCAAATATTTATAATTCTTCCTTGAATTTTTTTCGTTGAGCACCAAAACTGCCGACTATGCTAATTATTTATTTTTAGTCCTTCTTTTGCCTTTTTAAAATTCCCTTTTTGTTTAAAAAAGAAAAATTATTGTTACCGGTTTAATTTTTAATTTGAAATGTAAATTGCTTCTTTTTTCTTTTTCTATTCGCAAACGTTCCTTTCTTTTCTTCCTCCTTTTTTCTTTATTTTTGCTATTTTCATGAATTTTTCAATCCATAAATTAAAAATAACAAAAAGCATAATTTTTTAGGGTGTAAAAAGCCCCAAAGTAAAATGGTTGGTGCTGTGATAGAAAACCTAAGTAATCGAAAATTATTTGTAATATTATCATGTTTATTTATTGCTCAAATTATTTTCTTTCTTATTGGAGCTTTATGTTCTCCACAACCTTCAACTTCAATGGAATTTTTAATGACTCGATGCAGCGATAAAAGTGCCGGGAAATCAAAGGAATGGTTTCATTTAAGGCCACCGGTAAGTTTTTTTTGACATCTAAAATCGCAGCAAAAATAAATTAGAAAGAGTTTCAAATTTATGGGATCGGCTTTTAGGATATCAATGAGACATTTTTTTCTTTATGAGTTGGGTCCTGGAAACAAAATTCCGATTTCAGAGTAAAAAACACTTTGGATATTTTTTTTTAAATATATATAAATTAAAAATGCTTTTAAAAAGTTGGAAAATTCCTTAGAAAATTTATTTTGGCCCGTGCACGAAAATACATAACTTCCACAACGAGAAGACAAATTTCCATTTACAAACTTTAAATAACTTTTTTATTAACAACTTAATTTTATTTTTAGAATTGCAACCAAATCCCCGATCTTCAAAATTACCATTCAATTAGCGATGATACTCGAGACATAGTTTTCGTGGCCCAAATGCCTCATCCTCGAAGTGGATATGAATTAGAATATTCACCGTGGTTTCAATTTTTAATTGGTATGATGGATATTGAAATTGAATATGATCCTAGCATTCCATTGGAACCAAAAGTATTGATAGAATTTGAAGTTCGAATGGGTTATCGAACTAAATTAGATTCACCAAAAAATTGGAATGAATTTATTACCACCACAATTCAAAGGACTTTGGAATGCAGCATCGATGAAGATAAAAAAATTAAAGTAAGCAAAAAAAATTTTATAGAGATTCTTCACCAAAAAATTTTTGTTTGAGAAACTTTTAAAAATAAATAGTTTTATTTCTCTAAAAAAATTTAATCCCAACAATTTTTGAAATTTGTGAAAGGGAAATTCAGAAATTGCAGATTTTTTAATTTTGTAACTATTTTTAAAAAGTTTTTATATTTATCCTTTTTATTTCTCAATTTATGATAGCTTTTCTGAATTTTTCGTGGTACAGTAATTTCCATTTAGAAGTTTGAAAAAAAAAGTTGCCTTACTTTTTTACATATTTTTAATATTTAAGGGTCACACTTACAATTGCTCCACAATCGATTTATTTGAACTTGGATCAAATAATTATCCATTTTATTTACTCAATATTCGTTTACCCGTAAATAAAACTCTGTGTAGAAAAAATGAAAATGCACCTAATTGTAAAATAGGTTTAATTAATGAACTTCGAGTAATTGCAATTCATCAAAATGGTGGCTTCACTAAAATTTGGTTATGGATGAAAACCCTTTTATTTCCATTAGTTATTTTAGCAACAATGTGGTATTATAAAAGAGTGGAAGCTTTAAATAAACCCATGGTATTAATTGAAAAAGCCATCCTTGCTTTGGGTGTTAGTTTATGCGTTCTTGATTGTAAGTTTTTTTACTTCAAACTTTTATTTATTTATTTTTTTGCTTTGGTTCATTTTGATAAAATTTTATTACTTTTAAATGTTCTCACTTTTATCACTTTTTTTTCAGTCCCAATAGAATGGATTTCTTTATGGTTCCGTTTACCTTTCATGTTACTCATCAGCGATCTCCGCCAAGGTTTATTTTACACAGTATTATTTAGTTTTTGGCTTATTTTTGCTGGAGAAAATTTAATTGATCATAATTCAAGAAGGAATTTTGTAAGCTTAATTTTCTCCACAATTTTTTTCTCAAACTGAAAATTACTTTAAAAATTTTTTAAGGGAGATTATTGGAGAAATTTGGCTTCCATTTTCACTGCTTCCGGTTGTTTGCTAATTTATGATTTAGCTGAACGCGGAATGCAATTATCAAATCCATTTAATAGTATTTGGTCCACTGAAAAAGGATCAAATCTTGCTTATTTCGTTTTATGTTTGGCATTTGCTTCAATAATTGCATATTCATTATTTTTAACATTTAAAATTTCACAAGTTTGGCAACTAATTAAACAAAAACGTTCAACATTGAATTATCAAACGAGCGAAAGTCGAAGGCTTAAAACTGAATCGATTATTTATCGATTTAAATTTTTAATGATTTTTACTCTTGTTTGCGCATTTTCTACTGTAATTTCATATATCATGAAACAGGTGAGTATATGGTTTGGGATCACAAAACGATTTTGTTTTGCTTTGTTTCGAAATAATTTTCTTCTTCTCTGCAATATTTCCATTTTCTAAGATTCAATCGAAATGGATTTAAAAATGTTTCAAAGTAGAATCTATTGTTTAAAAATTATTTAAAAAATCCATAGAAACTTTTAAAATTAATTAAACTATAGATGAATTTTGCTTATAATCATTTTTGACTAATTCTGCATATTTTGAATTTTCAGTGGGGTGAAGGCCAACTTCATGGTGATGAACCAGAAGAAAGTTTTTTAACTCAATCAACTTCAAGCTTTTTCACCGGGACTTTCGGAATGTGGAATATTTATGTTTTGCTTTTACTTTCCATGTATGCCCCTTCACATAAGCATTATGCCAATGCTCAAGGTTAGTCATTTTTTCTATTTTTTCCATTTTTTGTTTTTCTAAAATTAGAATAAGTATTTTTTTATAAGTGCATCCATTTAAATATTTTTGGAAGTAATATGCGTCGTCGAACCAAAAGTTAATTATTTATTATTAAATTTTTTTTCCTTCTTGATGGCGCACAAAAAAATATGTGTCATAACACTTTTTTGGATTCACTTCGAGTTTATAGCTTTTTTAGCGCATATTTTTTTTCTCGACTACAAAATAATACATTTGCATAAATATTTTGAAAGAAAAAATTGTTTTATTTTTTAAAAGGATTTGAGGGATTCATTTTAAAATTTATCGAAAGCATAAAAAAATATTCAAATGAAACAACAGTATCAAAAAAAACTTTTTTTGATTTTAGTTCTCAACGATGAAGAAGATGAAGATCTCATGCCTCAATATGGAACGGAATCTTCAGCGATGTCAACCTTTCTCAAACCAGCCACTGACTAAAGCATTCTATAACTTTTTATGGAATTAAACAATTTTATTTTATTATTATTTTTTAATAATGTAATTTATCTCAAAAAAAAATTCAAATCAATTCAGCTTTATTTTTTTATTATTTCGCTTTTTTATCAATGTTTATATTTTTGTTTTGTTTGTATCTCACCACAAAAAAAATATAACTATTACTGGTTTTTTATTATTCCATGTTTTTTATCTCTCTCATTTTCATTCATGCTTATCCATCATTTTTTTAAATTTTAAATAAATATAAATAAAAAGCAGACGACAGACAAATAAAAAATACAAACATTGCATTATTCAAATTATTAAAAACATTAAATTAAAATTATAAAGAAACAATCAAAAAAATTTAAATTTATTAAAGCCATAAAAATGGAAGAGACATTTTCTTTTTGTTGTGGGGATTATTAGAATTTTTAGTTACTCGAAATCCAGTGGCAAGATTTAAATCAGATAAAGTTAAAAATCGTTTCTCAGGATTTTTATTTGAATTGGATGATGATGAAGGCAATAAGAAAGTTGTTGTTGGTTTACCAAATTGATTAGCTAATAAATTTCGAGCTTGTGCAAATCGAGAAGTTTTAGGCGAACGCTTTCCAAGCCCAATTCCAGCTAAAGTATCAAAATTAAAATGTTCCATTCTTGATGATGGTGAGCGTTTTCCAAGTCCTATGCCTGCTAAAGTATCAAAGTTGAAATGTTCATCCGCGTAATTGGAATCCTGAAACAAAATTACAATTTTTAGTCGGCAGCTTTATTTAGGGAAAAAAACGAAAAAAAAAAGTTTAGCTTTTCCGTGAAAAATTTACTCAAAATTATGAATCGAGAGATTACGGTAGTCAAACTTGTCCCAAACGTGTAATTTATAAATCGAGAAGTATGGTTTTTTGTTCGGCAACCGTAATCCCTCAAGTCATTCAAAAAAGTTGTTCTACAGCGCCAAAAATAAAAGTATTTTTCTAAGAACTTAAAAAAAGCAAGCATTAGAAAAAAAGCTACTGGATATTTTGGACAGGAAAGTTTATAGTAAAAAATTTAATAGAAGCTTGCCTGATTTTTGGGTTTACCAGTAGCTTTGTTATTACGAATTTCTCTGATGTTTTGATCGGTATCCTTTAAAGTAAAAAAGATTTAAAAATGGTTTTAAAATTTTTTTGCAAAATTTAAAAATGTTTATTTCTTTAAATTTTTTGCTTGAGGAGTTTCCCATAATTTTATGCGTTCTTTGAAAAGCTTGCTTCAATGAAAAAGGTTGGTTTGTCAAAATAACAATAGAATATTAAAAAAACTTAGAGTAACAAGAAAGATTATTTTTTGGAACCTCGTTTGCAGCTTTTAGAAAACTTATTTTCTTTGGTTTTTGTTGTTGAAGAAAACAAGTTTTTGAAGTAGTGGTTATTGTTTTCGTATTAAAATTTCTGATGCAATTTTATTTTTTTTTATTTATTAAGTTTTCTGATCTCAAAAAAAATATGGAAAAAAGCTTGTTTATTGTTTGATGTCATATTCCATATTTCATGGTAATTTATTTATTCCAAAAATAGGTTTGTATCTTTTTTTAAATAATATAAATTTTATTAAATTTTTTGGGGAAACTTAATTTACAAAAACAACAAAAAATTTAGTAATAATTTTCCAAAGCTTAATCTAATTTGTTAATGGGAAAATATTTTTTTTAAATAAATTTTGCTCATTAAATTATAACAAAATTACTAACAGAAAATAATTAAAATTCTAAATTGAAATTAATTATTTAATCGACACGAAAATGGGAATTATTAACTCATTGTATTTTTTTATAGGCTTAATTTGCAAATTAAAAAAAATTTAAGTTTTATCTAATTAGCTTTTTTTTTGCCAATTTTGTGTAAAATAAAAACAAAGTAAAACAAACGTACCTTTTTCATTGGAAAAAGACTCCTTTTGAAAAGAGTTTCATCAATATCGTATAAATCCTGAAAATAGCAAATAAATAATTATTTTAAAAAAATTTGTTCAATCAAAAAAAAGATTTCTTGTTTCATAAAAAAAGAAGGGCAAAGTTACTTACTTGAGCGAAAGAAAAATTAAAAAGATTAAAATAAATTAATGTGGTGAATGCTAAAGTGAAGAGTAACGACGACGATTGCATGGTTTTTTTTAAAGCTTTGGTAGGGGTGTTGCCAAGTTTGGAGAAAGATATAAAAATCTGAAATTTTTTTAACTACAAAAAAATATTAAAGTTTATAAACGCAAAAATTAAAAAGCGTAAATTTTAAAGAAAACAAAAAAAACAATAACATTATTTAATTCACGCCTTTTTAGGTTCGTTGTTGGTCGTCGACAGCAAAGAAAAAAAAGAGGGCTTTGTTATTAAATTTTTTTTTGCACGGGGGTTAGTAAAAAAATAGTTACAAAAAAAAATGAGGAGAAGGAAAAGATAATAGTGTAATTAAGAGAAGAAAAAATTTCTTTTTTCCAACTTCGAAAAGGCTAAATGAGAAATAATTATAAGATCTATGAAAAAAACAAAATAATGGGGTTGTAGGTTTATATTAAAAAAGGTTAAAAAGTTTTGGGCGTTATTATTTGTGAAGAAAAAAAAATTAAACTATAAACCTACAATTTTTTCTAACCATTGAAAGTAAAACTTTATAAAACTCCCCCGCGATGGCAATATATTTTAGAAAGTCAAGCATAAGCCGTTGGTTTAGAAGGAAAATAGAAAAAATAAATGCATAATTTACAATATTTTTCAAACAACTAGTTTTATAGTTTAATAGTATGTGTAAGGGAAATTGAACGCTTAATAATTTTAATTTAATTTAATTGGTATTTTTAGTTAAAAATAAAAACAAAATTTTTAATTTTAATTTGAACACTTATTTAATTAAGCTTTGTTATTTTTGGTTTTCTTATAGCCAAACCTTAAGTTTTTTTACTATCCTTTTTTCATGTTATTTTGTTGTAGGAGTAATATGGTTTAGGTATTTATTAAATTTTATAGGAATTTTTAAAAGGATCGGAAAAAAAATAAAAAACACGAAACCCACGAATTTCCCAAAATATATTTATCCAACTTTTTTTTGATTTGGATCATGGTGCCCAGATAATTTATTTTTGGCTAACGGCACTACTTCAGAAATATATAAAATGACAAAAGTACAACTACAGTAATAAGAAGGAAAAGTTGTAATTAAAAACTAAAAAAGAAAAAGAAAAAAAGTGTTCACCAATAACAACCATTCACAGAGCTGCAATTTTTAAAATAAATTATGCTATTTTCGAGAGTTCCAGAGTTGTTATAAATATCCACAAAAAAAACCCATGACACTACTTTTTGACTTTTTTATTTTTTTTACACTTGATATTATTAAATAGGCGGGTCGAGGGCAAACTAATCATTTATGACATTTACGTTGAAGCCAAACTAAGCCCAAAAAAAGCCTTTTTTTATTCATTGTTTTCCAGAAAATTGGTAAACGGCGCCATTTCAGCCAAAAAAAAGTTAATATTAATTTTAAAGGCCCATCTTTTTTTGTCATAATTGCAAAGCTTACTTCAGTGTCAAAAAAAAATACGACATACGTAAATGTAAAAACCTTTGAGACTGAGAGAACAAGCTTTTATCCATGGGTTTTTCATTTTTTGGATGGATTAATATTATTTTTTTAATAATAAACTTTGGAGAAAAAAAAGTTAAAAAAAACAAAAATTAATGAGAATATGTATCGCTTTTGACTTTTATGATGATAAATGGTAGGAAAATTAAAATTACATCACTTTTCTGATGCATGGAAGGAGAAAATTTTTTTTAGGATAATTTGCGTCATCATCGATGGAAAATTTTCGAGGGTTATTGTAATTTAGTGATGATGGCCCACTGAATGAGGGTGGACGCTCTTTGGTTCTTCCAAAATATTATATTACGGTAGAATCAGCTTCTAATAGGACGGATTCCTTGAACACATGAAAAGTTAGGTATCAAAAAAAAAATATTAAAAAAAAGTGACTTTTGATAGCCTAGAAAAAAATAAATAAACGTTCTAAAAATATTAGCAAAAAATAATAACTAATTTTGAAGTGATTCCGGAATATATATGTTTTTTTACATACATACAAAGTAAAATTTTGCTTTGACGTAAATATTGTATTTTTTCAAAGGTTTCTAAAATTAATCTCCGACTACGACATTGGTGGGTGTGTTCCTTTTTTGCTTTAAAAATGTTTAAATTTAGATCTTTATTTATTGAATGATAAACCAATTTTTTTGATTTGAAAAATATTAAACAAAATTATGAATAAGGAAGTAATTATTGGGTTTTTATTTTATTGTTTTACTATCACTTTTTGCTTCCAAATTTCCCAATCTTATCGTCAGTGTTTTTTCTTTTCAAAAATAATTTAAAAAGATCTGTGAATATTTTTTTTACATTGTGCCAAATGTCAACAGACACCATTGTTTGATGTTGATCTTCTTTTTTTTTTTGCCCGCACAAATGCATATGCTTTTTCAAAATATCAGTTTTTTGCTTCTATTAAAAATGAATAATGTTGGCGCCACAAAAAAAAATAAACAAAAATTCATTTCATAGTTTCAAAATTGAATTGTGTAATTAAAAACTTTTTTAATTCTTGCTTCCAGTCAATTATTAAGTCAGTAACAGTCAACCCTGTAAGCCAACCGTCATTTTCGACGGTTACCACCGTCTTTTGACGGTTTTGACCGTCAATTTTTTTTTTCCAAAAACTCAAGATTATTGATAAATAAGCTATGGAGATTATTGCTGCTCTATTTTTTATAGTTGAAACCTATTTCAGAGCCTGACGGTCTCCACCGTCAACTGACGGTCGCCACCGTCAAGAGACGGTTGAAACCGACGATGCGCATTTTAGTTATGAATTTTTTTTTAAGGTTTCAAAATGATTTTTAACATTGAAAAAATATTATAAAAGCTAATTTCAAGCAATGATTAACGAGTTTTTTCCAATTCAATTCATTATTAATATCAAAAATGCACAAAAAATGTGAAATACATGTAAATTTTTTTTCTGTTTTTGTTTATTATTTTATTTTTATTTTTTTAATGCAAGATTATTTTGAACATATAAAAATGAAATACAAATATATATTATTTTTAGATTATAATATTGTTTTACCATCATTAAAAAACAAAAAATTGTTATTATAAATATGTATGTATGAGAAATATTTAAAAAATTTAAGAGTTTGGAGAAAGTTTAACTTAAAAAACCATTAGAAAATAATTATAACAATGTTTAAACGTCCATAACTTCAGGTTCTTCTTCTTCAATTATAACAGGCAAAAAAGGAGCATACTTTTTTTTAAATTTTTCCATATTCTTCATCTTTATCAACATACTCACAGTTTCTGGTGATAAAGATCCACGTAACTTCGTCGCGGTCCTTCCCAATAAAGAAAAAACCCTTTCGCTTGCGGCACTGCTTGTGATGCACAGAACTTTTCTAGCTAGGATAGCAATATGAGGAAATACTTTAGCGTTTGCTTTCCAAAATTCAATTGCGTCGGCATAATTGTAAACAATGCTGTTTGATCTCAAGTCAAGGTAGTTCTCAACCTCAACATCGGTTGGATAAGTTACAATTGTTTGTCGATGCTGAGTAAAAGGGGAAGGAGGAGCCGCTGCATATGGATCTTCTACCGATTCATCATTGCTAACTTTATGAACCCATTTCTTTAAAGTTTCTATGGCCTGTAAAACATTTATTATTCCTATCAAAATTTATTATAATATAGTTTACCGAAGGGATAGAAATTTGTGGAATTTCAAGAATCTTATCTTTGTTTAGTGGATCGAGCAGCAAACCCAAAATATAGTAGTCAGATTTTGCAAATAATGTTAATTGATAATCAACGACTTTCAAAGCAGCTTGGGCCATCGCTTTTCGATCAGCATTATCATCTTCAATTTGGTCGACAAAAAATTGTCTTAAACGATAATATTCAATATAGACTTTGTTTATTGTTGGAGAAGTTTCAGACTAAAATTTTAGTTATATGAAAAATTCAGAATGAACATAGGGAAGTAAGTAAAAGACATACTTGGAAAAGAGTAACTGCGTCTTTAATCGGTTCTAACAATTCTGTATATGATTTTAAAAGAGGCAAGGTTGAACGATATTCTTGAAGTGCTTCTCGATAAACATATCGACCATTAGCAGAATAGCTATAAAGTTTAGTATTAATTAAATCCATTTGTTGTTGATTTAATTTGGTTAAGCTTTCTATTGAGCGGAAACGGGACAACCAGCGGGTTTCAGTGAATTTGAATAAAGAGCCACCAGCTTTTGATATTTTGTTTTTTAACCAAGGTCGAGAGCTAAAATAACAAAAATAAATAAATATTAAATAGCTTTTATGATGGCTTACTTCACTCCCTTGATTATTTTCATTGACATATCCAATTTTTTTTCAATTAATGTTAATCTTTCACGAGTAGTAACATCTAATTGAAATTCTGCTGGCAAGTAGTTATTTTTATATGGGCATACGGCCCTTTTGCTGAGTAAGTTCAACAAATGGCAAGTATCATTCAAACGAGTGTATTCATTCAATGCTCTTACGATATTACTTCCCTGATCACTCGTAATTACAATATTATTCTTTAAAAGTTCCAAAGTAATGCCATGTTTTTCTAAAGTCTGAGTTAAGTCATCCAAGACTTCATGACTTTCTGTGGTTTCGGCAGAAAATTCATGAAAATCCAAAATCCAATTTTCAATTTGCCTACAATTCAAAAATCAATAATTTATGTTAAAGAATAAAAGAAGAATATTTACCAATCTTCTGTAGTAAAATGGATTGTAACTACAAAATACTGAGAACCTTTGGTACCGAAGTCAAGCGTCAATGCAGCTCCAAATTTTTTAACATGATCAAGGATATGCTTTGAAAATTGGGGTTCCATTGTTTTGACAAAAGCTTTGCAATAATTTTTAACAGTTTGCCTGGAAGGAATAAAGCCCAAAATTGATGGATCGTTAGCAGGGATCACTTTGTTACGTGCACAAGAAATACCATAATCAAAACTGCAAAAAAAAATTTAAAATTTTAGTAAAATATTGGATTGTTTACCCTTCGCGATATATGCTTTCCATCAAGTTTTTAAGCCCATTATGTTCAACTGTGGAAAATGGGACAACGTCAGTTGCAACCATAAAAGATAATAACTCTGTTAGTTTTAACTTTAAATGAGCTGGCGGTTCAACATCTTCTTGATTTTGATTTTGGTGTACATTTTTTTCATGCGAGCTTTAAAAAATTTGTTATAAAAATTTAAGCTATAGTTCATTTTTCACCCACTTTTTTTTAATACATATTCATTTTATGAGTTTAGATTAATAAATGCCAAATTATAAAAAAGTTTAATCTAATTTTTATATGTAGAGCCTTTTAAAAAAAACGTAAAAAAATAAATAACAATAAGACAGTAATGAACTCAAAAAAAAGTATTAAAAAAAGTTGGCGCTAAAACGATTGAACCAAGCCCTTTTTAATGTATGCGACTTACTATAAAGTTTGACGACTGGTAATAGTTGCGGCAAAAATATACTTGCATTTAACACACGTTACCGCGGCTTCTTCCTTTGTTTCCTTATAAACAATTTTTTGACATCCAGCATATATTTTTTCTCCGAGTTCAAGGATTCCATTACGAAGCGCTTGCAAAATTTCATTTCTATCGATCGATGTAAGTTTACCTTCGTAAACTTTATTTCGGCTCCCAGGAGTAAGGCTCATTTTAGTTTACCACAATTTTAAAGCAAAATTCATTTACCAAGAATTACTAAATATAAAAAATCAAAAAATGGCTTTTTTGGCTTTTATAAACAATCGTTATATGCTATTTCGAACAAAATTTATAAAAAGTCATGCTGTCATATGTCGATGCCCTTTTCGAAGGTTGTTTACAACTTTTAAGAAATTTTATCTTATGTTGATTTTCATTCTAGAAAGAAAAATATCGAAAAATATTTGGTGTTTTATTTTGTCGGCGACTTTTCTTTTGCACAAAAAAAGGATGTGGATAAACATTTTTGTTTTTCGTCTTATTTATTATTTTCCTTGAAAACTTTTTAAAAGAAAAAAAAACCTTTTAAAGATCCTTCGACATTTTGATGATATTTATATAGAAGTAAACATGTGGCATAAGGAAAGTGGCGTAATTTTTCGGTCGTTTATATTTCATTTTTATATGTTCAAAATAATCTTGCATTAAAAAAATAAAAATAAAATAATAAACAAAAACAGAAAAAAAATTTACATGTATTTCACATTTTTTGTGCATTTTTGATATTAATAATGAATTGAATTGGAAAAAACTCGTTAATCATTGCTTGAAATTAGCTTTTATAATATTTTTTCAATGTTAAAAATCATTTTGAAACCTTAAAAAAAAATTCATAACTAAAATGCGCATCGTCGGTTTCAACCGTCTCTTGACGGTGGCGACCGTCAGTTGACGGTGGAGACCGTCAGGCTCTGAAATAGGTTTCAACTATAAAAAATAGAGCAGCAATAATCTCCATAGCTTATTTATCAATAATCTTGAGTTTTTGGAAAAAAAAAATTGACGGTCAAAACCGTCAAAAGACGGTGGTAACCGTCGAAAATGACGGTTGGCTTACAGGGTTGGCTTACATACTTTTTTCGCTTGAACATCATTTTTTTGCTCATAGAAACCCCAAAAATAACCTCAAAAGACTAACTTTTATATATCCAAAAAATAAACTTTTAGTACGCTCTTTCAATCGAAACCTAAAAACAATGATGGAATCCTTTCATATTTTGTTAGAAATCCAACAACTGCTGCTTCCAAAGCGAATTCTAGGTCCAATACACCAACAATTTCATCAACACCTACAAAATCATTCAAAGCAGGCGGAACTTCATCATCATTATCAACCGCCAAACCACCAACAACTCCTAGCAAGGGAGTAACTCCAACTTCTAAAAAAGCTCCTAATCTTGTCACGTTAGTTTTTGTTGATTTAGATTTTAAAAAAAGTTTAGGCGGAAGTTTACTAAAATAAAATATATTTTAGGACTTCAATCGATGATGATATTACGGTCATTGATTTAGCCGAGGAAGGTGAAGATGTTGAAATTGTTTCAAATACTTCTGATTCACCTCCTGATGATCCACAACCCCTTACCGCTGGTGTTGCTCCTGCTGCGGCTACTAGAGCAACCCCTGAGGAAAAAAATAAAAAATGTAAAAAGTAAGCCGACCTTTTTTTCATATATTTTTTGTTAAACTAATTTTTAATTTCTTCTATAGAACCATAGGGGAACCTGGAGTTGAATTGCTCGAAGAAGATAATGATGAAGTGGAAGGAATGGAAGTTGATCCTCAGCCAACTTCGTTTGATGACGCCTCATCAATCGAAAGACGGTTAGTTAATTTTAGATTTAAAAAATTTAAATAATAATAAATTCTAACTAAAACTTTTGAAATTTATTTTTTAAGCGAAGAAATGGATGATTTTATTGATGCCCCTTCGGTTCCATTTGAAAATGATGCAACGACAAAAATTGGAGAAAGACAGTGAGTTTTATAGAAATAAAAATATATGTTTTAAAATACTAACAATTTTTTTTTAATATTTTAGCACTGAACTTGATGATAATGTTTTTTTGGTTGAGGATGAAAATGCCCCTTCCATTCTTAATAATGACGAACCTGCTGTTAATGTAGTCGTCAATAATCAAAATCAAGGAAAAGAGTCAGTTATTTTTGTTTATAAATTTTTAAAAAATGAATTTATTAACACTGAGAGAGAAAACGCAAAAAATGTGGTTAAAAAATAGAAACAGATTAAGGAACTTTTTTTCTTCTTCTGTACCTTCAGTTAACCATTTTTTGGACTTTTTATTATCCTAGTTTTTTCGCTTTTTTCAAGATTCTCATAAAAGAAAAATAGACGGATTGGAAAAGTTTGAAATTAATTCAAATTTTTTTAGTAATGAATTTGAAAGTGACGACGGTATTACATATTTTGGATTCGATGATGATGATACTTCTCCATCTTCTTCTGTTAATAACGTTGAACCCATTGTTGCTGATGCTGCCGCTCCAGCTGGCAATCAAGATGATACCCTTCACAACAACAATATTGCACTAAATGCAGCGAGAGAAGAAAAAAATAAAAAGCAAAAAGTGTAAGATTTATATATTCTATATTTTTTTTTAAATTATTAATTATTAATTTTTAGTGAGGAAATTGATGATGGAATAACTCTCATCACTGAAGATACTGGAAGTCAAGAAACTGAAAATTCGAATTCTGGCGATGGCAATGATGGTGGTGATCATCTTGATCGTGATAGTGGAGTGGAAAGCATGGATATTGATTCCCCAAATGAACCACCAAGACCTTCATCAACCGCCACAACCATTCGAATTGGTGGAGATGGAGGAGGTCGTGAAAGTGTTATAAGTACCAGCACCACCATCTTCAATAGTAGCAGTTTCGCAGCTCCTTCATCCTCTTCAGCCATTCGCATCATCGGGGATGGACGTGAAAGTGTTATTAGTACCGCTAGCAACAACAGTTCCACAACAACAAATAATAATAATCAAAACGCTGCTGGGTTTGAAAGAAAAAATGTTAGAGAAAATAGGTTAGTTTTTTTTAAATTTCAAAAAGTCCATCCATAAAATTATTTAAGATATGAATTAGATGATGGGATTGAAGTTATTGAGGAAGTGGATGAAAATGCACCAGTTGCAGATCAGGTTGATGTGGAATTTAATTCTCCTCAAGGACTTCCACCAACTCCACAACCGTAAGCCACACTTTTTAAAGAAAATAGTTTATAAAACATTCGATACAAAAAATGATCTAAAATTACAAACAAAAATTTTCGTTAAGCTTGGATAAAAAAATTTTACTTTAAAAAATTTGAATAAATTTGAAAAGAAAAAAATGAACGAATTTTTTTTATCAATTTTAAAAAGTATTTTTGGATGCATTGTTCTTTACGCTTTTCGCCTAATTTTAATCAAAACTTAAGTTTATTAAATATAAATTTCCATTATTTTTAGTGAATTCATTGAATACCATCCAAAGCAATATGAATTTGGTTGGGCTAAGAATGGGCAACCAAAAAAACATATCTTTGTTTTTGAATTGCCGAATGATCGAAGCAAAATTCGTGAATATTTTAATCGAGATAATAAATGGAATTGCGTGAATTGTTACCAAATGGATCGAAAAACGATTCTTCGAGGAACTTTAAATGGAAAAGTTTTTGAAGCTCCAGCTCCAACTTCTCATATTTGTTCCCTTGCATCGTATGCGGAAGCAATGGAAAAACAAGTTCAAATAAAAGGTAAAGAGCATGATAATAATGATGAAACACATGGAGAAGCATCATCGTCAATTGGTGCGCGACCAAAAAGAAATTCTTCATTAATTGGAAAGGAAGCTGCCGAAGCAACAAAACAACAAAATAAATCAAACAGCAACACTCCAAATTCATTGTAAGTTTAAATAATTTTTTTGTAGAAAATTTCACTTCAAAAATTTTGGCTAAAAAAATGTTACAAAAATTTTATAAAACTTCAAAAACCTCAGATAGTTTTTTTTCTATTTCATTATTGAGCAAAGGATTTTTGGATTTTTTGAAAATTAAAACTTCTAATTTTCTTTATTTAAAAAAGTAGTAGGGAAGTAGTAGTAAAAGTATATTTTTAGAATAAATACTTTATTAAAAAAGTTTTTATTTTAAACAATTTTGATTGATGAATAAAAATTTCAATTAAATGGTTCAGAAAATTTATTAGGAGTTTTCTTTTTGACAAGCAGCTGCAGTTTTTTTGAGCTTTTTAATTTTTTGTAAGATCAAAGAAAATTTTTTTCTTTTTATTCTGAAATTATCTTTGCTTTTAGTGATCCTGAATATCTTTCCAGGCTTAAAACCCGAAAAGTTAAATTCGGAGATTATTATTTCGGGTTAAATGATAGAGGTAAAGAAAATGAACGAATTATTGTTTATGAAGAAAATGATAGAAATTTGGTTCGAGAATATTCAATTACATCCGTGAAATGGTATTGTCGTAAATGCTATAACATTATTACAAGAAGGGTTTATGCGTATTTAAAAGAAGATGGGATTTTTGAAATTCCAAAAGTCCATCTTTGCAAACCAATCACGCTTGCGGATTCAATTAAAAATCAAAAAGAAATTTTGGAATATAGAAGAAAAAGATCTTTAGATTATTCTCCTGCTGATGATGCTCCAGCAGCGAATGCATCTGATAATTCTCCACGTGTAGCACGAATAAATGTTCCGTTAACCCCAGTTGAAAATAATGTATCTGATTCATCAAATCGTCGAAATTCATTAAGATCATCTCTTGGTCATGATAACAGCTTTCAAGCTCCACAACCACCATCATCTACCAATCGAGTATTTAATAATTCCATTTCATCAAATTTCTCGATTTCTAACCAAACCACTGAAATTGAAAAACCACAAACCCCACCGGGATTTCGAGATGTCAAATCTCAAACGTTTCGAGAATGGGGTTCCGATTCAAATGGTGAAATTCGAAAACTTTTAATCGTTAAAGAAGAAGACGATCGAACCAAAGTTCGCGAATACACAAAAGAAAATAATGATGATGGTGAAGAAGAATGGGTTTGCCTTCGATGTGATGAAGGATCAAAAGCCAAGGCTATCGTTGATAAAGAAAAGAAAATCTTTTTTGTTCCCATTCAACATTCATGTGATCCCATTCCCTTGGCTGAATCAAACCAAATTCAAAGTTTAAATAAAACTCGAAGAAATCCATTATTATCAAATTCAAGCAGCAGCCATAATAAATCGTTCCTATCATCATCAATTATTAATGAAACAAGAAAACCAACAACAGTTGTAAATAATCGAAATTCAATATCGATTACAGAAATTGATGATGATCGAGCATCAAATCCAAGAAGTTCAGTATCTTCAACAGATTCAAATTATCGTCATCTCATGGATAATTCAAAGTTAGTATAATTCTCTTATATAATTTAAGCGGGGAGGGTTGAATATTAAGTTTTTTCTTCTTCTTCTAGTCGATACCGTAAAAAGGCGTTGTCGCTTTATTAGTTTAAAAAATCTTAAGTAAACCCATTTAAAAAAAAAATAAGCATATTTTTTTGTGAAATCTTCTTAGAAAAATAAATTTAGAGAAAAGAATCCGAAAGATAATTAGGATACGGACAAAAAAATAATAAAGATAGTTTTCTGAAATGTTCAACCGAGCTTGTTTTATACATTATTTATCCCTAAAAAAAATTTTTAGCATTTCAAATAACACATCTTCTTCAACCCCTACTTTCCGGGAAGTTCCTCAAGATCAATGGAAAAAGGGATACAACGCAATTGGAGATTATGGAAAATTTATTATTGTCATAGAAGAAGGCAAAGATACTCATGCCCGTATTTATCGAATGAATTATTATAAAAAATTAGAATGCAACGGATGTAAAGTAAACGCAAAATTAGAAAATGATCAAATTCTTAGTGTTCCTATTAATCATGAACGTAATTGCAAACCTAAACCTATAATTGATATAGAAAAAAATCAAGAAAAATATCGCTATAAAGGTGCGAATAATAAACGTAAAAATTCGGATGATGACGACGAATCTCCATCCAATTTTAAACGAGCCAAAAGTGCTGCACCTACTGGGTATAATTTTTTATAATTAGCTTTTAAACTTTAAATTTTATAAAAAAATTTTAGAAGAACTTTTGGAAGTCGAACTAGAACTGAAAGTCGTAATAATTCTCGAGTTGAAACCCCTGTCAATCATAACGATGATTATGATTTTAATGCTAATGAACCTCGGCCCAGACCTACGCCTATGCATGTTGATGAGCCAGCACCGTAAGTTTTTGTAGTAAATATGTCTCAAAATTTGAGGGTCTAAAAAAAGTTTCTCGAAAAATGCAAATTTAAATTTTGGATAAAATTTTATGAATGCGCTGATTTATGGGCCATTTAAAAAAATTCAATAACCTTGAAATTTCCGAACGTTTATTTATTGATTATTTTTTTTCAGAACATTTCCAATTTTCCAACAACCTAATCCAAATCATAAATCATCTGAACCAATTAGAACTGTTCCTCAAAGTATGCCTGCCCAATCCCCGTGAGTATTAGTTTTATACTTTTTTAAAAACTCAAGTTTTAAATTTTTTCTTATCATTAATTTTTTTTAGAAATACTGCTCCATCCATGCAGCAATTTGAATATGGAATACCTTTAAAAGCTGAAGTTGAATGGTTCCATCCAAGTGGAGCAGATTTAAAAAAAATTTGTATCAAATTAGGTCTTGGATATTCTATAAATATTCAACAATATTGGATGTCCACCATCAATATTGAGAAAATTCTGCCTACTTCTCGACCAAATAATGTTCGACAAATTCAATCCACTGCTTACCCCGATTATGGATGTTTGAGTTATTTCTTTGCAGCGAATGAAGAAAATTGTTTCCAAATTAAGGATGCTTTACATTACCACCTTCTCTACAATTATCAATCATTGGGTAAGTTGTTTAAAAAAAGAGTGAGAAAATGGGATAAAATAGCTTCGTAAGCTTCTAAGAGAAAAATTCAGTTTGCTGGGGGAAATTCAAAAAGTTAAATATAAATAATTTTTTTCTTTAAAAAGCAAAGTTTTTTGTATTTTTTTCTTACATTTTTTATGACTTCTAAAACAGCCGCTGATTTAAATAATTTTTTTAGGAACCTGTCTTGGCCATGATTTCACAAAATATTCTTTCGATGATCCATTCATGAAAGAAACCCTCATCTCAAAAAGTTTAACCGAAATTCATATTGTTATGATGGCAAAATGGTTGGAAATTCGTTTTGCAATTTTTAATAATAACACTTGGAAATTATATGGAAATTGGCAAAATTCTGATACCCCTTCAAATATTCCAACTTTAATTTTGGAATATAAAAATGGCAAATATCAACCTGTCCTTTCTCTTACTCATTGATTTATTATTTTCTATTTTTTATGTTTTGGTTTTTAGCTTTATTTTTGCTGAAATATGTATTTTGCTATTCGGCAATTAATTTTTTGTTTTTGTCTTTTCCTTTTTTGTAATTCTTTTTGATAAATATTTTTAAAAAAATTTCCAACTTTGTTTCATTAAATTAAAGTCAGCCTTAAAAATCTTAGCACAAAAAAATGTTACTTTTTTGAAAATCCTAAATCCTTTTTCAAACTTTAATGAGTGAAAATTCATTAAACATTCATTCAAGCATCCCAAAAAAATAATAGTTTTGATTTATGGAAAATTAGATTTTAAAAAAACTAAAGCCATTTTCTTTAAAAATAAGTTTTCTATTGCAATTTACAAAGAAATGCTTTTGTATTTTTTATGCTTTATGTTTAAAATTTCTTAAAAATAAACATAAAATGGAGAACAAAAAAAGCAAAGAGCGCACAATGTTATTTTATTAGTCAATCAACCATCAAAACAAACTCACAAAACGCACATCGACGACGAACCTTGCTTGCTTTTACCTCCAATGAATTTAAAGATAATAAAATAAATGCAGACGACGAACATAAAAGTCAAAAACTCAAAGGAAAAAGTTGTTTTCTTTTTATTTTTTATTTTTGATTTATTTTTATTTTATTTGTTTGTGAAAGCCGCATTTTTTGAGTGTTAATTTTTATTAAAAAAAATGAAAAAATGTCCCAAACTGAAAATGACGATATCAAGCCTGAAATTTCGTCATTGGTTAAAAAACGAATAAATATAATTCTTTTAAAATGGAGATATCCATTTTTCACTCATCTCCCAGATTTTCAAAAACCTGTTGATTCTGGATTAATTGGAATTTTCGCTGAACAAATTAAATCCAAACTTTTTGATGGATATGAAAAACATTTTGATGCTATTTTTTGGTTTAAAGTAAGCTTCTTGAAATTTCAAAGTTTTTCCTACAAAAAACTTTATGAAACATTATTTTTAGCCGGATCATTCCAATGCCAATCATGTTTATGTGGATGCAAATTGTTTAGCCATTCCAGAAGTTGAAGAAATTGTTTCAAAAATTATTTTAATTTTACCCAAAGAAAATTTACGTTTACTTGAAACTGAAGAATTTATGATTGAACCCATTTGTCAAATGCGTGAAAAATATAATATTCCTGGTATATGGGTTTTTTTCCAAGTTTTCACAACAGACAAAAATTCTTTAAACTAAAAAAATTAATTTTCTAAATTTTTTGGATAAAAAAAAATTAAAATGCAAATAAATTTTCGCCGACTTAATTTTTTTTGATTTCCAGGTCCTCGAAGTCATGAACTCGAATATCTTCGCGATAAATCTGTCCTCAAAAAACTCGCAGAAGAAAAAAATATTCCAACTATGAAATTTGCAATATTTAATTCAAATAAAATTATTAAATCCATCGATGACGAAGTTTTAAATATTTTTAATCGAATTCAAAAATTCCCTATGTTTCGTAAACCCATTTCGGGTTGTGGCAGTGGAGGAGGAGAAAAAATAAATAATAAAACTGAACTAGAAAATTTTATTAAAAATGAAATAAACAAAAACGCTGAACAACAACAAAGCATTTATTTAATTGAAGAATGTATAAAAGGCGAGGAGGTGATAGAATTTTGGGTTTCATGCGTACTTTTGGCGGATGGAACATGTAAACCATTTTTAAATATTGTTTGTAAAAGAGGCATGACAAACTCGGATCATTTAAAAACAGGTAAGCTTTTTCAATTAAATTATGCAGCAAAAATTTACAGAAATTAATTTTTTTTAGGCTATCCCATGCCTTTCAATGGTTTTTCCCTTAATGAATGTGAAGAAGAATTTCCTAAACTCGCTGAATTTTCTATTGATGTTGCAAAAAAATTAAATCCTCCCGTGCCTCATATTTTTTGTGTTCAAGGTTTTCAGGTAAAACATTTATAAAAAATATCGCTCAAATAAAAATTCTTGTTTTACCCAAAAAATAATTAATTATTATATTTTTGGATTTTAATATATATGCAAATTTTTAAATTTTAGTTGAAACCAAACACTTCTGAATATCTCCTCACTGAAGTTGGATATCGAATTAATGGAGCGAGAGGAGCTCGAGTAAGCTATTATGGAGCATGGATTTCTCAAGAAACTGCTCTCCTCTCCTGCCACCTTGATCCTAATTATCCAGTAAAAAAAGATTCAAATCGGCCTAAATTTCATCGAAGATATTTATGGTATCCATATATTAAAGGAACTCTTGAAAGTCATCGAGGAATTCCTGAAGAAAATAATCCAATCACTTCTAAAATTGGTTATGACTGGTTTATAGAACCTGGAACTAAAATGGAAAAAGCTGAAAGTTTTGCAGATTTTATGGTTTTTTTAACCATCGATAATGAAAATAAAGAAGCTGTTGAAAAAGATTCAGTATGGATAGAAAAAAATTATCGACCTCATGTTGTTGTTTGATATAAATATTTTTTTGTTTGAAATCTAAAAAATAACGCATACAAATATTTCTTATTTAATAAATTTTACTGAAGATTTTTTCTGTCGAAAATAAAGCCCTTGGAAGACAAATCCCTTAAAAACCCATAAAACTTTTAATTAAAAGAATATTTCTTTCTTTGTTTTTTCTTTTATCGACATTATTCAGCCCTTGCATCGTATCAATCATTTTGGGAAAAATGTATAAAACTATGTGTGATTCATGGTTTATTTACGGGTAATGCAAAAAAAATTTTTTTGTTTGTTTCTTACATTGCATTCAACGCCTGCCTGCCTCGCTGTTTTATTCTTTGATCTAATAAAAATATAAAAGTGTCTTTAGTCTAGGGACGCTCAAGCAAAAAATGAAGTTTCTTTGTTATGATATATGGTTTAGGGAGATAGGTACTTTCAAATACGGGGAATTTAATGATAGAAAATAAAATAAATTTTAATAAACTCCCAATTAAGATATCAAGGTTTTAATATTTGGATCCGAAGTTAAAAATGGCAACGATAAAGGTTTTCTTCCCCTTTCTTTTTTTGCATGTTGCTGAATGAAAAACAAGAAAAAGCAACATTTTTTACTTGCTGATGCCCACATTTTCTATTAATTTTATGGTTCTTTCTTTGGATAAGTAACTTTTTTCTTTGGTGCACCCCAGGATTTTTGATATTATATGTATTTTTGGGTGAGGAATAAGATTATCAAAAAATTAGAACCATGTAGGCTGCGAGCTGGCTCAGGAAAAATAAAAAACTGTTTTTCTCCCCATTTTTTCTCAATTTCGATCTGTAAGAATTGGATATCTCAATAACAGAATTTTACGGGCTTTCCGATGAGTCAGAGATCAAAAAATAAAATCGATAAATCATAAATGAATCAATGAATTTAAAATTTCTAAAATTCAAATGACATCTTTGCCATCTTTTTTCTTTGGCATTCGTTTGGCGAAATGTACGTGAGCGTCCCTACTTTAGTCACTTTATAAAAAATGAATTTTTATCGTGTAAAAAAAATATAGGGCGACTGCCTTTTTTTCATTACTAAAATATTTAATAAATTAATTTTTAGTTATTAAAAATATAATGTTACATGTTGTCGCGCTTGATGGAATCAAAGGCATTAACGGTAATCGAAAATTTGCTGATAATTATTATGTATATCAAAAAACAAAAGATGAATTATCTATTAAACCTTACAATTCGCCGCAGAATGAGTATCGTATTGTATTAGAAAAATATTGTTGCCAAAGTTATCTAAGCTCTTTGGATGAATGCTTCATGGGATCAATTTCTATTTTTGACGATATTAAAAAAAGTTATTTAGACTGGATTCGATGGAACTATTTACTTATACTAAGCGAATTAGAAAACTTTAAACAGATCCTCTGCTTATCTGATTTCTTTGAGAAAATCGATGAGGTTAAAAAGCAGATTACAGAAATAGTGGAAAGCAATTTCAAGCTAACTGAAGCTGAAAAAGCTGTGAATAATCAATATAAGCATGTTTTCGAGAGGATTCAACGATTCAAAGCCGAATCCAAACCCATTAAAATTCGTGTATTTCAACATGCTGGTCGGTTATTTATTAATTATATCAACAATTTAAAAAATCGATGCTATATTGACACATGGGGTGATACTGAATATTTTATTGATCGTTTGAAGGACGAATCTGCTGTTATAGTTAAAGAACTACGAAGTCTTCATGAGGATGAGCTGTCTAAAGATGTTGAGGATATTATGGAACTTTACAAAAAATTTTGCATCTTTGATGATGCTGCAGCTTTACAACAGGATAGACAGCTCGAAATTGTGTTAGAACTTGCTCACAAACGTGCAACTGAAAATATTTTACAATATACTTTAAGACAAATCGAAGAAACAATTACTAAAATAAAAGAAGCAGCAGCAAAAAGGCGTCGAAGAACCAAAAAACTTATTGTCGATGCTTGGAAAAGCAAACATCAAATTTCTACTAATATTAAGAATACTTTTCAACATCCCGTAGATACCATCGAAACAATAATTAAATATGCAAAAGAAAATCCATTGAAATGTGGCTTACTCGTTTTTGGCTGTGTAACTATTGGATTATTTACTGGTGGAGCAACAATAGGAGCTGTAATTCTTGCTGATATGGCCCTTACATCTATAGTTGTAGCTCCTAGTGCTTTAGTTACATGGGGTCTTATAAGCGCAAGTACATCAACGTTAAGCATGGCAGTAACAAGTGGTCAATTGGTTAGTATTGAAAAAGAAGAGCAAAAAAGTGTCGCTGTCCAAGAAAAAAATAAAGAAGCTTTGATTCGTGAAAATGAAAACGAAGGTCGAAGAATTGCAAAACAAGTTGAAATGGATACAATAAAATGTGGAATAATCAAAAAACATGAAAGAGAAAGATTTGATGCTTCTTCTCATCTTCCAATTGTAGTAACTTCACGACCTCCACCATCAACTCCTCCGAAATCGCCTCCATCGCCTCCACATTTTAATGAACCTGATCCACCACATCCAGAAAAACAAAAATTACCTACAGCAAATGCCAATGGTGATACAAGTAAAGCAGAAAGTAACAGCCTCGATAATACACAATTAATAAACGTTCAAGAAGTACAACGTAAAAATGAGGAAGAAACAGTGAAACAAATAAATCAAATGGATGATAAAGACTTAGAAGATAGTGGATTAAAATTAAATTGCGCTCAAAATATATTGGAAAAAAGTTTAAAAGAAAATCAAGAAGAGCACCAAAAAATATATGATCAAGCTATAGAAGAACAAAACGAACAAGAAAAAATTATTATAGGTGAAGAAGCGATCAGTAGATTGATGCAAAATATTGAACAAAGACATTCCGATTTGCCACGGCGAAGAGGGCATTTTTTGGATGATAGCGACGTTCCTAATGCTTCTGCACCACTCAGGCCAAAACGAAACGTCAGTTGCACCGTAAATTCATCTTCTCGCAATGAATGTTTTAAATAAATATTATTTGATATTCTATTAGATGAAATTGAATTTTTTTACTGATGCTTCTTGCATTATTCGACTAAGCGCAGCTTCTTCACTTTCTTGTATTTATATTTTGAAAAAGATAATAACTTTACTAAACCATCCTCTTCGGTATTATGGGATCTCAAAACAACTTCATAATCACTTTTCTTCTAATACCATAAATAGTATTCATTAACCTATGACCATATACTCAGAGCAAAAAAAGAATTATAAAAAAATAAAAAAATAAAATTTTATTATGATTTGTAAAAATTTATCGACTTATGTTGTTTAATTTATTTTTCTTTCGTTTAATTGTAAAAAGAATAATAATCGCAATTTAATAAATTTCTTATTTTTAGAAACGAAAGTTTTTGTTTATACACATTCCATAAAAAGTACATAAAAAAGTTTCAAAATAAGTTAATTGCTGCGTCCTTGCTGTTATCATTATCTATCAAGTAATAACATGCATCGATAAGAAGAAGAGATGATGACGAAGCGTAAAAACAAATTGAAAAGAAAAACAGTCATAACTTTATTTTTTCTCTCGTTTTATTCGTTTGTAAGATTTTTGATTTTACTTTTTTTATTGCTTCCATTTTAAAAATATTGTCATATAAAAAAGTTCCAAATTATATTTGCGTCATTTCTAGGCTAATAATCTTTCACATTTTGTTTGCACTCTTACAAATTCCCCAAATAAGTAAGTCAAAGTTTCACCTCCATAAAATTGATTTTAATAATCAAGTTTTTAGTCACCGAAAAAAATGGAATCCGCTAATAATTTAGAAAAGATGGAAGGAATTAATGGAAATCGAAAATTTGCTGATCATTATTATTTGTATCAAAAATTAAAAGAAGAATTGCTTGCTTTACCTGAGAATTCAGAGACAGATATAAAAGAAACAACAACATTGAGCTGGTCCACTGTCAAGATTGAAACCCCAAATGCCATAAATGAAGCAATGAATTGCTGTCAAAATTATTTGGATGCATTAAAAGAATGCTTCAAACAAATAAATTTAGTTGTTGGCGATATTAAACGAACTTATTTGGATTGGATTCGCTGGAATTGTGTTTTAATTGCCCAAGAATTGGAGCATTTTAGAGGAATTACCTGCTTATCTGTTGTTTATGCAGACAGAATTAATGAAACAAAGAAGAAAATAAAAGAAACGATGGAAAATAATTTTAAATTAACTGAAGTTGAAAAAGCTGTGAATAACCAATATAAGCATGTTTTCGAGCGAATTCAACGATTCCAAGCTGAATCAAAACCCATTAAAATTCGTGTATTTCAACACGCTGGACGTCTATTTATTAATTATGTCAACAATTTAAAAAATCGATGCTATATGGATGTTTGTGGTGACACCGAATATTATATAAATCGAGTTGAAAGTGAAGCCGATATGATTGTTAAAGAACTTCGAAAGGGCCATGATAGAGTGTTGGCTTCAGATGTTGAAAATGTTATTCAAGTATATAAAAAATTTTGCAATTTTGATAATGCTCGTGCGCTTCAACAGGATATGCTTTTACAAAAGGCTTTACAACTGGCTCATAAACGAGCATCAGAAAATTTTATTCAATCTGCTATAAGAAAAATCAAAGAAACTATAACAGCAATCAAAAAAGCTACAAAGGAAAAAATGGAAAAAGCTTCAGTGTTAATTGAAGCATTCAAAAATCCCATACAAGCTGCAAAAAATTTATATTATGCTGTCTCACATCCTAAAAACACTGCCAAAGCAATTATCGCATATGCAAATAAAAATCCATGGAAATGTGCTTTGTTATTAGGAGGCAGTTTAGTCGTTGGTTTAATTACTGGTGGAGCTGCAGTTGGTATTGCAATTGGTTTGGATGGGGCTTTTATTTCTGTAGATATGGCTCCAATTATTTTTGGTGGAATTGGAAGTGCAGGAGTAACAAGCGCAGCTACTTTTATTCCAGCCATAACTGCTGGTCATTTAGCAAGAATTGAAGGAAAAGCCCAAAAGGAAATTGAAATTGAAGAAGCTAAAGAAGCTGCATTGTTAGAAGAAATAGAAAAAGAAGGTGAAAGAATAGCTCATCAAATTGATTATGATGCTGTAAGACGTGAAAAACTTAATCAAGCTGAAAGAGAAGCTGAAATTATAAAACGGGAAAAACTTATGCAAGCAGAAATAGAAAGTGAAAAAGATGTAAATGTTTTAAAAGAAACTCAACGTAAAATTAAAGAAGAACAAGACCGTCAATTAAATGAAATGGGTTATGAGGAGCTTAGTGCTAATGAATTAGAATTAAGTAACACTCAAAAAGAATTGGAAGAAAATTTAAAAACCACACAATTCGAGCTGCAACAATCTTATGGGGAAGCTTTGAACCTTCAAGAAGATTATTTAAAACTTAGAGAAGCTGAAATTCTTTCAAGTCGATTAATGCAAGAAGCAGCTGGAAGAAATTTAGTTTCTTCACATCAAACATTCCAATTTATTGATGACGTTGAAGAAGTCCCACAAGCATCCAGTTCAGGCACCAAAGAAGCTTAGATGTCATATCAGAACTTTTCTATCAATCATAAACCATTTAAAATATCACTGTTATGTTATCCAATTTTTTAAAAATAAAACTTTATTATCACATTTTTGCATTCAAAATAAATCAACAACAGATAAATCAAAAAATTTAATTAAACCATTGAGATATCATTTTTTTCTTCAACAATGTCTGTATTCTTATGTTTATAACCACAGATATCCCGAAATTGACATTTTTCAGGATAGAACTGTTCGAAGAAGCAGGGATAAACTGAAGTTTTAGGGAGTCGAGCACTTTCATAAATAGTTGTGCGAAGTTGAACCATGGGACGATTAAGCTAGAATGCAACTAATAAAATCAAGCAATCAACAAAAAAATTACAATGTAACCGCTTCGATGATTCTTGATAAACGTTTGTAAGCCGCCGTGTTGTGATTTTAGATAGGCTGTTTGCTCCTCAGTTAATTGGGAAACTATATCTTTAATATGAGTTCCACCTTCACTAAAAAAAAGAGATTGTGTTGGATACGATAACAATAATCTAATAAATTTACGAATTATTTGAACTTCGAATTATGTCGACTATGCTTTGGTTGATTGAAAGTTTAACTTCAGTAGGTAATTGAGTACAATTCCTCACTTCAATTTCAGATACACGTGGTTGAAAGCCACGATAATTGTTGGCTTTGTATGAGGGTTCCATGATACGCTTGACGATAGCTTCCCAATCAGAACAAACATCAGGAAGGAGGAGACCCGATTGAGGAAGAGAGCCGATGATTGCATTCTAAAAATGCATAATGGTTTTGGTAAGAATATAGTCAGATGAAAACCAGCAAACTTTTTTTTCTGATGGAATTTTGAGAGCATCTGTTTTGACGTCATACCCAAGAGTTCGAGCTAATTGTTCTATATAATTGAAATATTCCCATGGATTATCATTTGCATAAAACTTTCGTTTAACAAATTTTCCAAAGAAATCATATGAACAACATGGAAGTAAAAAAAAGTTGCATCGACGCCTGAAGAACAAAGGATTCGAATATAAATCAATCACTTAATTCTGTTGCAAGACTAATCCATGCTACTCAAATTTACGACAACCAAAGTAAATACTTACTTCATTGAAAGAAGAGGAATCCATGGAGTCATTTCATCCGTATGGATACCAATAATGTAATTTGTTTCTTCCGGAAATGGTTGTTCAAATGATGGAAAATTCGGGACAATTGGTTGAACTCGAAGGACATCGAGACCTTTCGATTTGTAAAATTCCCAAATTTTTCGCGATTTGACATCATAACCAATTCCTTTTACAACGTCACCATAGAGGGAATTTAGAAGATATGAAATAACACCATTCCCACATCCAATATCAACAAAGCGAATATTGTTTTGACCAGTTGAAAGCCAATATGTCTTAAAATGAAGCTATTATTAAGGTAGAAAGAACTATGGTTTAGTATACTCACAGCAAGATAAGCAACGATGCCAACATCTTCAAACATATGCTTTGACTTGTCTGTTTTTTCATATTCTGACCATTTCTAAAAGCTAATGATTTATTGAAAACATTCTAGCAAAGTTAAAATATTTTATTTCTGATAATTCTAGAACAACTGGATGCTTTCGTATTTGATCCAATACAGAATAATAATTATAAGGAACACAAGTTAATGGAACGTTTACATTGGGTTTCTTTCCAGAATTGACCCAATATGCAATACCTTTAACAAAATTATCAGTGAATGTGAATAAAGCTCGATCATCCTTGGAAGGACAAGTCAAAGCAAAGTAGATTTTAACAAAGCCACCGCTAAAAAGAACCTAAGATTAAAAGAAAAGCGACGATTCCAAACGCTTACAGTTTTCCTTCTTCAATAGCTATAACATATGAGTATCGTATAAAGCTTGTATAGCATATTTCACATGGAAGAAAGTTGAAATAAAATAAATAAATTCCATTTTGATTCTCCAATGTTATTTCAGCTTGAGTAACAGTTGGTATTTTAGCTCTTGAACGGCTTACAATCTTTCTAAATCTTACAGGTAATCGATCCCATGGAAAATGCAACAATATTTCGAGTTTGGGATCTTTCGTTTCTTCATACTTTTCACGTAAATCATTTAAAGCCTCTTCTTGACTTATAACATGCGAGCCTGATAATGCACGTGATATCAATTCTGTACGAGTATAAAAAAGATCTCGAACCTGAAATTGGATATGTTGAAAGAAAAGTTTAAGAAATATCATCGCAAATTACTCGTTCGGCTGCAGCTAATCTTGATTCATTATCTCTTGTTGGAATTTCACATATTGCTCCTTCTATCGTTGAGGGAATTGGAAAATTGACAAAATCGTTTAGAACACTTTGTGGATCAAAATTATCCGATGCTTCAATATGGCGCACAATAAAATGCTTGGTTTTTCTTAATGATGACACTTGCAATTGAAGTCCACCACCCATGGTCGTGGAATATATAATTATTAGCTTATTAAAAACTCAATATAATATACAATGAAAGTGGTAATAGAACGATCAAATAAACTTTAAAAAATCTGCAATGGCCGAATGAAGAGAAGAACCTTTTCGATGAAGGCAAAGCCATGAAAAAGTTTGCTTGCGTTTGAGAGGCATTTAGCCATGATAGTTTGAATCGTTGGAAAATTTTTTTAGGGTCAAGTTTTTTGTATCTTGTTTCAAAATCAATAAGTTTTCAACTTGCATAACTGACTAAAGCTTAGAAGAAAATGAAGGTAAGGAACAAGCTCCGTAAAAATATCAAAAATTTATTCAAAAAAGGCTTTATTTTGGCGAGAGAGACATTTTTTAGAGGCTAAAAACTTTCCCTCTCTTTTTCTTTTCTTGGTAAATCCAAAGATTTTTCAAAATTTTGTACATAAAAAAACTATTTTTGCTCTACTAAAAACTCATAAATGTTTCCTAAAGCATTGAAACATTGTAAAAAAAGTAAAGAATTTAGTAAACATTTTAAAGATGAAACATTTTTATTAACTAAAAAAAAGAGAAAACTGCAAAAATTTTAAATAACTAAACATCGACAATCATATCGTGAATTAAAAACATAATTAAAATTCATACATCTTCCAGGGCAATAATTATGAGTATCCATGCATTTTCTTAAAAATGGATTAAATGTGCATAAATGTGGCGCTAATGTTGAACCTTTAGGATTTACAATTGGTTCAGGCCATAATTCCCTTGGTGGAACTTGATTGGATCGAATTGAAACCTGGAAATTTTATGAAGGGTTTTTTTTTATATGTTCTTGCTATTTTATAAAGAAGTTGCATAGCAAAAAAAATTTTAAGAGAAAAAAACTTTAGATTTTGGTGGTTTCCATTCTACAAATTTTCAGAATGCAATTTATAGTTAGCGAATGAGGTAATCGGAAAACTCACGGTCAAAGAAACATAAAATTTCAAAGATTACAAATTTGAGCGTTTGCATTTATTTATCCATTTTTTGAAATTTTAAGAGTCAAAAGAAAATGTAAACAATTTTTTTAAAATTTTGATCAAAAAACCCTTTAATCTTTAATCTCATTGTCAAAAATATAATACATAATCTTTTACATATTTTTTTCTTTCCTTCGCCAAACATCTCTTTTCGAATTTTCAAGGACAAAAAAAATATGTAAAAAACTTGCCTGATTTGCACCTCCAACATAACCAACACCTTGGCCTTCCACGACTCCCGTCACAGTAATCAATGAAAAAATAATTAAACCTCGCAACGATATTATTTTATAAAATAATTTTTTCATTCTTTCTTCCTTTTTTTAATTGTTCATGGAAGAATTACATAAATAAAAAATTACTGAAGATGGAACAACAATAATCAAAAGAAAAAAAGAAGAAGAGGGGTATTATTTTTTAAAGAGGGTTTTAAGTGTTTATTATCGACAGCTCATGACGACGACGTTGCGATGATGTTGAACATCAAATCACATCACGTCCAAAAAAAAAGTAAACAGGTTCTTACGCGGATGATCGCGTAACCCGTTTTACAACAACTTTATTATCTATTTTTTATTTTTCGATTAAGAAGCAGCTGGAAAAGAAGAGTACCCCCAAAAAAGGAAGGAGGAATAAATACATACATACTTTTTTATTCGACATTTTTTATATTTTTTTCACCTCCTATGCTCTTGTTTGCAAAGCAAATTAGAAATTGATTTCATTGATTTGTTTTCTTTTTTATTTGAAAGCTGAAATATTTTTATTGAAAGTGAAAAAGAAAAAAAACATTTTAATTATTATTGGAATGTTAAGAATTTCATTAAAATTTTTGTTGATTTTTTATTTCATTGGTAAGCTTTGTTTTTATGATTCTTGCTTCGATAGTAAAAAACGTGATGAGAAAGTTTTCAACTTTTTTATTTTTTTTTATTTTTGTTAATGAAAGTAAAATTTTTGCAAGAGTTAAAATTTTAAAATTCCATTTTGAAAAAATGCCAAAAATCAAAAATTATTTTGCTTTATTTTTTTCTCTCTCGTGGATTCGATCAAAATTCTACTTTTTTTGATGTTTTTTATTTTTTATGATTTTGGTTTTAAATAAACTAAATTTTCTGAATGCTTGGAATTTCTGGAAATTAGCATTAGCAACTTTAAATTTTTTCATTTATTTTTGAACCCTCGCAAATAACAAATTTCAAAAAAATGGAAGAAAAAAAAACAGAATAAAGTCTTACTTTTTTTGTGTTAGAACGATTTCGGATTAAATTAACAAAAAATCATTCTCTCGCTCGCCATAAGATCTTGACATTGTAAAAACACTTATGTATAAAAGATTAGAAGAAGAGAGATAGATAGATTAGAGTTAGTTAGTCGGTGGATGATTTGAGAGTTATGCAAGTTTTTTCTCTCTCTCAACCAGATGCCCTTAATACAAGGGATTATTATGTTACTTAATCATTTTGATTGATCTACAGTAACTAAAGAATTAAATTATTTTTTTTTATTTTTTTAGAACAAAAATTTGCGCAACTTTTTTCCACCAAATAAAGTTTTTTTTTTCAGATCTCACATTTTCCCTTGCTTTTTCAACAGATAAAATAGCTGAAGTTATCGCATGTTCGAGGAATCCTAATTTACCTTATTGTCGTCATCGAGCATATGGAACCCAAACTCAACAAACCTTTGAGGAGAATGGTGGAAATATAAGAAATCGTCGAGAAGATAAAGAAAAAGATGAAACGGCTTGTCGGGAATTGAGACTAGAATATCGAAATACTTGCACCCGAGATAAATTAGCTATGGAAAATAATGAATTTTGTGCGGCATATGAAAATGTATGCTTTCGAATTCCTAGAGGAGAACCCGATCAACCTGCAACTAGGCGGCCAAGGGTTGAACCAATAACGTCCACTCAAGGAAGCAATGATGTGGAAAGAGAAAGAATAAATACTGAAAGTGAAGGTGAAAGTGATTCATCATCGGTCATAGAAAGGCCTCCACCACAGAAGCCATCAACGCCTAAAAAAGATTACACAGAATTTTGTAAAGAATATAAACAAAGATTTTTATATGTTTGCCCGGGTAAGTTAATTAAAGAAAAATTATAGAAAAATGGCTAAAATCTTTATTTTTTTTAAATGCAAATATCAAATTTTAAATCAAAAAATTTACACATCTGCTATTTTGACGAAATTTTAAGATATTTATTTACATGCACGAAAATTTTTTGTTAATATTTTTTCTAAAAAAAGTTTTCTCGAGAGAAAATGAAATTTTTAAAGGCTTTTAGTTTAACAAAAAAATGTGAAAATAAAAAGTTGTAAGAATACTTTTGAAAACATTTTTCTCTGATTTTTTTTTACTTTTTATTTTAAGAATTTTGTTTGTTTTTTAATTTTTCTGAAACAAAAGAAAGATAAATTTTTCTTACAATTTTTTAAGATTCTAATTTTTAAAACAAAGAAGTCTAATTCCATTAAAACTTTTAAATTTTTAGACCCATTTCGATTTGGTCAAAAAGCAGCTGTATTTTGTCCACTTTATTCTGAACGATGTAATGTTCCAGTGCCTGAGAAGCCCGTGCTTCCAACAGAAAGGCCTCTAACAAATCCAATTAGTGAAGCTTTAACTCAACGACAACGAGCATGCACTCAATACCGAGCTTTTGCAATTACATATTGTAATAATTATTTTGCTCTTCAACAGTATAGCGTTCGACAAGGATGTGAAAAATATCGGCGTTGGTGTACTCGATCAAGATCGAGGGGATAGAGGAGGGCTTTTTGGTTTCATCACAAAAATATTCTTTATTTTATATCTCGAAACAAAATATAATTCAATCGATTTTTTTGTGTTTTTGTTTTATTAATTTTTCAACGATTTTTTTTTATTTTTTCCATCCAACAAAAAATATTAAATAAGTAAATAAACTATTTTTATTTATTATCATTGTGACCAACCAGTTTTTACGCCATTGACATTGATTACCGCAACAATCTTTTTTCCCATCATCTTCTTTTTTTGCGTTTGCGTGATTGAAGAGTATTTTTTTTAAATATGCAATTTTGTTGGATTTCTGCAGCAATATTTTTTTTATTTTTCCAATTCAGTTTTGCTCTTAATGACGACGATGAAAGTAAGTTTATAAGTAAAAATTTGGCTTCAATAAAAAAGTTTCTAGAGCTCATGAATTTTTTTTATTGGATATTTCAAAAAAAAACTTTTGGCTCCATTAAAAATTTTTCCAAATTTTTAATTTATAGGCTGCCCGTCATTGCTCCCAGAATTTTCTTCCATTTGTTTTCGACCTTCTCCAAAAGGAGCAGAACTTGAAACAAAAGCTTTTTGTCAAGCGTTTAGAGATAGCTGCAAAAATTCAATATTAAAAATAGAACCTCCAAAACCTCAAGATCCAGCTAAATATTGTTCAAAACATCGTGAAAGGTTTCGATATGTATGTCCAGATCCAACGAGATTTGGAAAATATAATGAAATTTCAATTGAATTTTGTCCAAGATATCAAAGTTTTTGCCCTGATGAACCTTTACCAGCTAAACCTGAACCATATAAAGAAAAAGTAAGTTCATTTATTTTTGTAAAAAAATATTGTATAATACTGCTTTATACCACACTTAAAAAATAAACAAATATTTGTTTTACTTTTTAAACTTTTTTTCTTCATATTTTTATAATATTTTCAATGTATGTACCTTTTTTCCAAAGTATTCTTCAATGTTTTTAATTGGAGAAACAAGGTTTTTTGAGGTGGAATCGAGCTAATGACATTATGCATTGCGAGCGATCACTCTATCGACTGAGCTATGCAGGCTTATTTTTTCCGTCTCTGTTAATTATATGCGTCTTTTTTAAAAGATCGCCGCCGCTGCCGCCGCTGTCACCGGCAGTGGCGACGAGAAAACACTGTTTGCGACGTGCGGTTAAATACTCCATAAAGAATCCTTATCTATTTCCTTACTCGGAATTCCGCTCGTCGCCTCAAATTTATGTCCACCTTCGTCTGCCATAGTTGTCGTTTTCCCGTGGAACAAAGAAAAATCTTTCCACTCGCGTGCGATCAAGGGTAAAGTTGAAAAGGATGCTGCGTCTTCTTCGTCTAACAATACGACCATTTGATTCGAGTTTTGCTAAGCTATTAAGAGTGCGAAAAGAAATGGAAGCATGCAACTATGGACAGCCCTCTTATCTCTAAACTTGGCCGCTTTTCCTGTCTTTTGCCTATCGCCAACAAAGAAGCTGGTGAAATCGTGCGGCAACCGATGCAACTGTTTGTTGAACGAATGATAACGTTCGTGAAGAATGACTTCAAAACCTATCATCAAAATGCTCGTTATCTGGGACTCTCCTCCATCAAGTTTTTGGATGTTGAAAGCGCAGTTTTTGATACTGATAAGATGGACACTCTTATCAATGAAAAAAATGCCGGCTATTTTCTCATGGTTAGTGATGATATTCAAGGCAGTACATGGAAAGATAACAGGAAAATATGTAAGGATCTAAAAGCTCGTAAAAAAAATTTAAGATTTGGTAACTATTGGACTTTAAGTAACATTCAGAAGGCCGTTGATGATAATAACGAAATGATTTTGGCCATAAGAAAAATAAATCACCAAGCGCGCGGCGAAAATTTTAAGTGCCCTGAAGGTAAAATTTTTGAGAAAGGATGCTTATCATTTCATTTAGAGCCAAGCCAAAAAGGGAACCTCATTTATACAGGTAATTATGATCCATCAACAAGCAGGCAAAGAATAATAGGAGGTTATGGTGATAGTGGAGATATTAAGAAACAACTCGAAAAGGCTGTAAAAATAATATCAAATAAATGGAATGGTCAATGCGAAAATGTAGTATTAGACCAGAAAAACAATAAAAAAGAGATGAAAAAAGAAAACATTGCTATAAACAAAAAAGCAACATCATTAATTTTTTGCACCTTGCCTTTATTTTACGAAAAATTTCTTGTCAACCTTTTTGATTATATTAAGAATGAATTTGATGTGATCCCAGAAAACATAACAGTGGCATTAGTAGATGATAATTATGCCATCCAAAAAGTAAAAGTTAGTAAGAAAATAAAACTCCCAGATCAGAAGAAAAAAGAAGCAGAAAAATTTCTTCTTGACCTCCGCCGCATCCATCCGTATCGACGAATTGTTGGAAAGCTTGAAGTAGTACCAGAAACAATGCGAGTAACACAATGTTACCAATTTAAAAATAAAAATATTAATTAAAATTTGTTGTTGTTGTTTTTGTTTTAAATTTTTGTTTTACAAATAATAAAGAAATATTAATTTAAGCCGGAAATTTTTAATAAAAAAATTTTGTTTTTAAAATCTCGAAATTTTTGAAGGGGATAACAAAACTAACAAATCAAGTGATAAAAAGGTTGAAGAGAAATGCCTAATTTCTATTTTAAAATTGGAGAGTACAATGAAAAAGCAGTCAAATACAAATAAATATTTTTTTAGGTCTCCAAACATATTTACATCCGAGAGTATCAATTTTTTTGTGATTTACACGATGATTGGGCTAAAATTTATTGTTACAATCCAACCATTCTCAAAGTTCCCATTTATCTTGGTCGATGTGCAGAATACAAATATTTTTGTATTGATCCTCAAACCAAAGTTATTTGGCATTATTTAGGTGCTCGTTATCCATGAATCCAAAAAAAAATAAAATAAAAACAATAAATGTTTATTTTTTTAAATAATAAACGAAGAAAGAAAAAATAAATTAAAGCACCGAGAAAAATGAAAGAGTAAAGTAAAAACAAATTTTAAATAAGATATTTTCGACAATTTTCTGCGCCACAATAACACCACGAAGTATTTTCAGTAATTTTATCGGGATTTATTTCATGATTAAAATAAAAGAAGGTGAGTTCTTCTCCAGCTTCGATATTACGATTAGCAAAAAAGACATTTCTTGGAAGGGCTGGATCGCTATAATATCCATACACTGAAGCCACATCAAGATTGGGATCACAATTATGATTGATAAAACGGGATTCATTCCCTATATCCGTCGCGTCGATAACGTATTTGGTTTGTTTATTAGGATCTCTGCCATTAGGTCCATTCAAATCAAAGAGATAAGTTTGGTCATGAATTTCTATGCATTCTTCATAAGTTTTAATAATCTAAAAAAAAAGGTATAAAAAAAGATAAAATGGAAAATATTATAAAAAAAAACTCACCCCAATATATTCCATAACAAATGCTCCTTTTTTTATTTTAACCATCGTTCGAACCGACCATCCACAATTTGGAGTTTTAAATAACATTATTGGAATAGTTCGACCTTTCTGAAAAAAATTATATTAATAGTTTTTAACATTTCAATCATAAATATTTTTTGTAAAGCATACTCGATATTTTTTTGATGGACATTTATCATTGCAATTACATGTTTTATGACATTCATATATTACAACGCCACTGTAACTATTAGCTGATCGAATACAGCCCTTTGATGTGATACTTGGCTAAAATTAAAAGAATAAAATATTTTACTTTAAAGTTCATAAGAAGAAGAAAACTTTACATCTAAGCAATCACAAGCTTTCGGATCACACGTTTCACATTCGCATGTTGTTTTCAAATTGGTTTGAGATTTTTGAAGTTCCAATTTTGCGGCATATGAAAAGAGGCATTCCGCAATGAATTCAACTTTAGGAAATTCGCCCGTGAATCGAGTCCAATTTTCCACTGTTGTTTGACCGAATCCATTTATTCTATTAAAATCTACTAAACCATTTTCAAAAACAATTTGTTCACAAAAAGTTGGAGTTACTATTCCACTTTTATATGCATCAAGAAATCCAGGGTATGATTCAGAATTTTGAAGATTATCAAAGATTTTTTGACATAAATTACGACGTTCAAGAAAAGTTTTTAACTAAAAATTTGCAAAATTTAATTTTTAGAATTATAAGTTTATTTAGTAAATCTTACAACATCATCACATTTTAAATCTCCTTTAGTTTGCCATGAACTTTCATCAAGTCTATAACCCTTCCATTTAAGCAAAAAATATATTAATTTTTTCTTTCGCTGACATAAAAGGATTCTTTCAACTTCAAAATCTCCATTGTTATCACTAAAAAAAGAATAGTTGTCAGTTTAATTAAAGAAGAAATAAAAAATATATATATTTAAACTTGCTGCTCGCTTACGGGGTTTCAGATGGTGGAAGATCATGAATTTTATCTAACATTAGCATCATCAATCTTCTTGGATAATCTGATTTTGTTTCATTCAAATCTTCATCATCATCATCAACTGAAGAAGGGTTAAGTGATATTGGGGATAGGCTTAATGGCAAAGTTGAGAAAGGTGATGGAAAAGCAGTAAATTTTGAAGACTGAATAATTTTTAATTGATCAAAATGGATTATAAACTTTTATAACTAACTTCTTCAGAAGAATCACTTTCAGAAACTCGAGAAAGTCTCTTTTTATGATTATTACTTCTTCCACTTTTGACTTTTTTCTTTGATATTTTTATTGATTTTCTCGAAGTTTGATAAACGCGATGTTGATCAACGTTTGTTGAGGATGCTGATGAGCCAGCAGCTAAAAATTCTGGTGGATGAGGTCCATCATTCGTTGAAGAAGTTCTCAATTGTGCCATAGATGAAGTTGGGGAAAATGTTCTTTCTGCTTTGCTATTTCTTAAATTGGCCAAAATTGGTGAAGATCTCGAACCCGATGATGATGATGAATTTGAACGTTCACGAAGAAGTTTTAAATTTGTTAAATTTCCTCTTGTGGATCTATGTGGTAAAACTCTGCGTGACGATAATAAAATATTTTCTCGATTGGATCCGCCACCGCTTCTGGTCAGGCGAGGAGATAATGAAGTTGTTGTTGCTGCATTATTATTATTTTCTTTTTCTGATGATGAATCCATATTTTCAATTAACAATAACTTATGAAAATATATAAACCAATCAAAAGTTAAATTATCAATGAAAAATTAATTCACGAATAAAATCGTCCACAAAAAAAGTTAATAATCGAATTTTTTTAAAAAAAAGAATGCGCAAAGTACATTTTTTGTTTCATTTATTATAGAACGAGGCATTTTTTTGCACCTTAGCTCGTTCTAGGAATCCATGAGAAGAAAAAAAAGCATGCAAAGAATTTGGCTAACTTTCAAAAAAATAAATAAAGAATAACCAAATATTTTTTTTAATTGTTTGAAAAGTGAAAATTAACACTAAAATTATCGTTAATTTTCAGATTTATCTATCAAAGCTTATTTGGCATTACTTATGTTCTCATATCCTTAAAAAATGAATAAAAATTACATGTAAAAAAGTTTATTTAAAAGCATTATTAAAAAATCGATTAAAGCACCGAAAAAAAAGTGAAAGAATTAATAAAAATAATAAATACAAAAAAAGAAAGAAAGAAAAAGGGTTCAAAGAAATTTTTTTATGTTAGATATTGTCGACAATTTTCCGCTCCACAATAACATCGTGTTGTGGCTGCTTTAACATTTTCAGGATTTAATTCATATGGGAAATAATTGAATGTGAGTTCTTCTCCAGCTTTAATATCTCGACTTGAATAAAAAGCAATTCGAGGCAAAGCAGGGTCACAGTGATATCCAAAAACTGAAGCGATATTAAGATTAGGGTCGCAGTTATGATTTATGAATCGGGATTCATTTCCAACTTCTGTGGCATCAATCACATATTTAGTTTTAGTTTTTGGTGCTCGATTATTTTCACCATCAAGATCGAATAAATAAGTAATATCATCAATTCCATGACATTCTTCATAAAGTTTGATAATCTGAAGAAAAAGAAACAAAAAAATATTTAATTAATTTTTATATATATATTTAAATCTTTGGAAAATTTACTTACACCAACATATTCAATCACAAAACGTCCCTTTGGGATATTAACCATGGTTCGAACAGACCATCCACATTTTGGAGTTTTAAATAGCATAACTGGGGTAGTTACACGACCCTTCTAAAAAATCATATAGCTTTTTAGTTAGAAATTTTGCTTAATTAAGGAAAAATGGAAAATTGAATATAAAAATTACCCGGAAAACATTTGCTGGACATTTATTGCTGCAACTGCAATTTTTATGACATTCACGAGTGGTAACACCATTAACATTTTCAGTTGCACGAATGAAACCCCGGCATGTGAGATTATTCTATAATTAAAGGTTTTCGAAGGATACTTAAAATTATTTATTTAAAAAAAGCTTCTTACTTCCAAACAATCACACGTTTCTGGATCGCAAGCATCGCCACATTCACAAGTAACTTCATTAAATTCCAATTTTTTAACTTCTAAATTTGCTGCATAAGAAAAGAGGCATTCCGCAATGAATTCAACTTTAGGAAAATCGCTTGTTGATCGAGTCCAATTTTCCACCGTGGTTTGGGCAAACCCATTAATTTGGTTATGTCCAACTAAACCATTTTCAAAGGTATTTTGTTCCATGAAACTTGGAGTTACTATTCCATTATTATAAATATCATTAAAGCCCGGGTATTCTTCAGGATTTGGGAGGCTATCATAAATCTTTTGACATAAATCTCGGCGTTCTTCAAAAATTTGCATCTAAAACTTTTAAAATAAAGTTTATTTAAAGACAAGTGTAATTAATAATGGAACGGGACTTACAACAAATTCACAATTTAAATCTTTTTTAGATTGCCATGTAATTTCATCAAGACCATAACCCTTCCATTTAATAAAAAAATATGTTAAATTTCCCCTTTTTTGACGAAGTAAAATTCTTTCAACTTCAAATTCTTCTCGATAGTATCTATAAAAAAATAGATTTAAATATATAATATATTTAGTTAGTTAATCATGCTTACGTTGGCCTTGGAGGGGGTTTAGTTGGAACGTTGTCTAACATCAACATCATATTTTTTCGAGGAAATTCTTCTGGATCCGTTTCATTTAATAAATCATCTTCAATTGAAGGACCTCGAGGGGAAAGACTCATGGGAAAGCTCGAGGATGATGAGGACGTATGTTTCGAAGACTAAAAAACGAAGAATTTAAAAAAAATATATAATTAAAAGTCTAAATTTTTATCCACTTACTTCTTCAGATGATTCAGTTTCAGAAACCCGAGAAAGTTTACTCTTGCTTTTTTCCTTTTTGGCTCTTCTTTTATTGATTAATGGCGGTTTATAAAAATTTGGTCCATTTCTGGATGATCGAAATGAATATGGTCGATTGCTGCATCCGCCATTAGCTGTTGTGGTTGTTGTTGTTGTTGGAGATTCTGATGACCGAGGTGGACCTTCAGTTGACGAAGTTCGCCAGGAAGCAGTTGATTCAGCTGGCGAAGATGGGCGTTCAACTTTGATATTTCGTAAATTTGCCAAAATTGGGGGTGATGATCTCGAACCTGATGACGATGAAGAAGTTGAACGTTCTCGAAGTTTTAAATTCTCAAGGTTTGTTAAATTCGTTCTGGCGAATCGATCGGGTAAAACTCTTCGCGAAAAACACGATGAATTATTTTGATTTGATCCGCTTCTGGTTGGGCGAGAAGAAAATAAAGCCGCATCATTTTCTTTGTTCGATGATGAATAATCCATATTTTCAATTTTAGTAGTTGTTTTTGGCAAAAAATAACCCGTATTAAAATCCAAATAAAAATGATCAATGAAAAATTGCCTCACAAATGAAAGCATTCACCCACCAAAAAAAAATGCAAATATTTGAGTTCAAAAAAAGGGAGGAACCATACTTTTTTTCTTCTTTGTTTTATTCATTATTTTGCCGCGCGCGCAATTTTATTACGCCTCTTTAGCTCGTGCTAAGATTTTTTTCACAACCCATCTATCTATAAGTGAGAAGAAAAAGAAAAAATGCAGACAACAACGACAAAAAAATTGGCTAAATTCCAAAAAAATAAATAAAAGAAATTCAAAAATTAAAACCATAATGGAAATTCTTTCTTTTTTGATTGACCCTTTTAAAAGATAGAAAGATTTTTATTGATTCTTTGCATTTTAAAACAAAAAAAAAGACCGAAGAAAGAAAAATAAGAAAACGTTTGAAATTAAGTGTTAATTTTTGTTAATTCATGTCATCATCGATGGATAAAGATTTTCTTATCCTTTATGGATCTCAAACGGGCCAAGCTGAAGCAATTTCAGATCAAATATATGCTAAATGTATCGATATGAAATTAGATCCAAGACTTTGTGTAATGAAAGAAATTGATAAAGAGGTTGAAAACTTTTTTTGATTAAAATTTAAAATTTAAAATTGATTGATTAATTGAATTTTTTAGTTTTTTATTGAAAAAGAAAAACTTGTTATTATTGTTGTAAGTTCCACGGGTGATGGAGATCCACCAGAAAATGCACATAAATTTTATCGAAAAATTCATAAAAAAGATTTACCCAACGATTATTTGGCTTCAGTGGAATTTGCACTTTTAGGTTTGTCACTCCAATCTTTTAAAATTACAATTTTTAAAAATAAAATATTTAAATTTCAGGTTTGGGTGATTCCAATTATTCCACTTTCCAAGGTTCACCTCGAAAGCTTGAAAAACAATTTCTTGCTCTTGGTGCTAAACAATTTCTTCCTCGTGGAGAAGCTGATGATCAAGTTGGGTATGTATGTCCCTATCTTGTTAATGCTGACTTTTTTCCATTAATTTTTTTCCAATAACAAAAAATATCTTACAGCCTTGAATTAGCTGTTGAACCATGGTGCAAGAAATTATATGAATATTTGGCTAAACGTTTTGGATGTAATTGTGAAAACAATGATGAAAATTCTCAAATCATTCAATCCAAACAAATTGATAAGCATTTATTTTTTGATATTACTGATTCGTTAAAAATTAATAATATAAAAATGGATGAAAATTTATCTGATAATAAATTACTGCCATATCTTGGAATTGAACCTAAAGCGTTTCCTGAAAATGAAGTCTCTCTCATTCAAGGTTGGGTTTTGATTTTTATTTGTTTTTTAGGAACATTTTTGTTGGTCGCTTTTTTTCTTGCTTTCGTGATCGATGTAATAATTGCTAAATACAAACACATTTTTTAGGTAATGAAACTCTCAAAAGCGATCAAAATCTTCGAATTCCTGTAGCTCCTCAAAGTTTTATTGCAACTTCAGTAACGCATGAAAAGTTTGTAAGTTTCATTTTTTTCTTTGCTCTTCAAATCGCTTCATATGTTAGATTCATTTTTAGGATGCATCATCAATTCAATGGCAAAATGGTGAACGTTTTCCTGGCCTTCATACTAAACCAGTTGAAGCTCAAGTGGTTTCCATCGCTGAAATTTCTTCAGAAGCAATAATGCCAAAACCAAAACGTTCTATTGAAATTTCAATCCTCGGTGAATCAGAAACGGTGGATGCTTTTATGAAAGATTGTGATGCAGGAGATTCCGTTTATTTCATATTTCCAAATCCTGAAAACGAAGTGAATTTTATTCTTCATCGACTTGGCTTGATTTCAATTGCTGATAATCATCTCAAACTTTCAATAGATCAAAATTCTCAAAAACGTGATCCTAAACTTCCTGCGTATATACCAAATCCATGTTCATTAAGATATTTATTAACACATTGTTTGGATATTCGAAGAGCGCCTGGTCGTCCGCTGCTTAGGATTTTTGCTGAATATGCTAAAGACGAAACGGAAAAGAGAAGACTGTTAGAACTTTGCTCAGCTCAAGGTGTCCATGAATTTACAACCTTTGTTCGTCAAGCTGCCATTAGTATTGTTGATTTAATGATTGCATTTCCATCAAGTAATCCATCAATTGATCGACTTATTGGTAAGCATTTTTCTAAAGATATTAGTTTTTCTTTTACAGTAATACATTCCATTGGTTTTAGAACTTTTGCCTCGACTTATTCCTCGTCCATACAGTGTTTCTTCACATCAATCCCGTCAAGGAAGAAGGATTCGTTTTGTTTATTCGTTGCTCAATTTTTCTGCTATTAATGGTGTTCAGTTTCCACATTATGGTGTATGTTCAGAATGGCTCAAATCTCTTCAAGTTGGTGATCATATTCAAGTGATGCTCAAAGAACCATCAAAGTTTCGATTGCCACCTTTATCTTCGTCTGATTTACCTATTCTTGAAGTTCCATTGATACTTATTGGTCCTGGTACAGGTGTTGCACCTTTTGCATCTTTCTTCCAAAAACTTTTGGCTCAAAAGATTCTTCTCAATGGTGATGAAAGTAAAACAACTTCAACAAAAAGATATTTATTTTATGGATCAAGAGATTTATCAAAGGAGTTTATTTTCAAGTAAAACTGTTTTCTTTTACCTTCTTTTTGTATATAACTTTTTCATTTTTAGAAACGAACTTGAATCACTCAATCGTGAAGGCATTATCACTGATTTAGTTCTATGTGAATCTCGACTAAAAGAAGATGACAACGAAGCTTCTCATAAATATCCTAAATATGTTCAAGATGCAATACGTGAAAGAGGAAAAGAAATAGTTGATTTGATTATGAATGAAGCTACTCCTCAAACTCTCATCTTTGCTTGTGGTGATGCAAAAGGAATGTCAAAGGATTTATGGGCATGCTTTGTGGAATTATTTCAAGAACATTTGGGTAAAACTGCTGAAGAAGCCAATGCTTTATTGAAACAATTGAAAGAGAAGGAACGATATATTGAAGATGTATGGTCTTAAAGAAAATATTGCATGGTTGTGGATTCTGTACGGTGGCTGATTTTGCTTAGATTTTATGTGCCTTTAAATTATTCATTGTTTTATTTGTACTATTTTTTGATTTTGTAGAGTTTAATAAATAATGCTTTGTATTTTGTAACTTTTATCAGTGCTTACATAAGTTACCCAAGTCCATTAACTTTTTTATATTTTTGATTCCACAAATTTGAAAGTTGCATTTGTTAATGTATGTACGAATTTTAGTTATTAGCTTGATGACTGCGCCATCTTCTTCCATTCTAAAAACAAGCATAAATTCAACAATCAAATTACTCAAAACTGCTTCAAAACGAAAAGCATCAACAACAGCGGCTATGGAAGAAGTAAAAGCAACCGCAGAATCAACGACCGCAAAATTAGCAACAACTGAAAGTCTTACAGTAGCAACAACAACAACTGCAGTAGCTGAAGATGAAAATGTTAGAATTGCAACAACCGCCTCTGAAGTTATAAAAACAACAATAACATCGACGACTAAAACTAAAATATGGCCAAATATTTTTGTTGCGTTTCGAATTCAAAATCCTGTAATTGTATCAAAAATTGAAGAAGTTCAAAAAAAGTTGATTGAACATGATTCAAAATTTTCAACTAAATTAGTTCCATTAACTGCTTTACATATTACTTTGATGGTTGGAAAAATGGATGATGAAGAAATACCTAAGTTTGTTTTTTTAGTTTTTTATCTTTGATTATTTGATTATAAAAACGAACAATATTAATGGTTTCAATTTTCAGAGTTGTGGTAGCTATGCAAGAAGCTGCAAAAGCATTTGGTGAAACTAACAAATCTTTGATTGCTGAATTTCATGGAATTTCATCTTTTGGTGAACGTGTACTTTTTGGTGATACTAAAGAAGCTTCTGTTGAACCTATAAGATCGTTGCAAAGTAAGCATATTTTTTTAAGCTTTCTTTTTCTATTTTCCCTTTTTCAGAAGCTGTTATCGATGCTTTTAAATCTCAAGAATTAACAATAATAGATGATCATCCTGAATTCAATCCACATATCACAATTGCAAGATGTCAAAATCCATACCGTGATAAAAATCTCGCTCAAGGTCTCATTGCTCAAAAATCAAATGATTATGAATTGGGAATAGAAAATATTAAAGAAATATTACTTTGTCGAATGTCGTCGATGGATAAGACAAATGATGAATTTTATAAAATTATTCATTCTCAACCACTTTTTGATGTTAATTTTGTTGATGTTGAAATAAAATAAATATTTTTATTTACTCTTTTTTGTGTTTATTACCAAAAATTAAAAACTTTTCTTTGTTTCACAAAAAAAGACTTTGTTCATAAAATTACATAATGGTGTTAATCCAAAAATTATGAATTAGAATCTCTTTCACTTTCTTGAAACCATTTTTGTGGTGTTTTACTTATTGTTTAGCCGAATTTGCATTTCAAATTCAAAGGTATAAATATGTTATTCATTTATTATAATATTTCTTTCAAATATCAAAAAAGGATATCATATAATTCAGGTTAGAAAATAGGATAAGAATTTTAGTATTTTTTTAAAGTCAATTAAAAGCGGAACTTAATTATTTTTGATGGATTCGCCAGCTTGATTCAATTTGTTTCCAGCGCTTTGAGCTGCATCACCTGCGGCATTTTTAATATTTTCTTTAATGATTGTTGCGTTGGTTTTTTTGTCTTCAACAACGGCTTCAACGGCGACTTTAACATCATCGGTGTCATCAGAAACTGATCTACTAGCGTGGAGAAGCCCATCACGTACTCCAACAACTATGTCCCCTGGCTTATCATCAACGGGACGATCAACATGAGCAACATCATTTTTAACAGGAGCATCATCAGTTTTAATGCTTTTACCTGCATCTACAGATATTTCTGGTTAAATTTGAACAGATGTAATTTAAAAAATCTTTATTTACCTTTAACAACATCACCGGTAGCAGCTACAGCACCGCCAACAGCTTCTTTGGTGTTATCAATAGCTGCGCCGACTTTATGCTTAGCACCCGCTGCAGTGTCCTTTACGGCATCGGCGGCATTTTGTACTCCTTCACTCACGGCATCAACGGTTCCATCAAGTTTTTGCCCAATGGTTTCTTGTTTTTCTAATGATTTATCTGTTGCAACAATCTAAAAATTAAATGGATAGCGTTTTACGAAAAGAAGGGGCTTTAAAAATTTAGACAAAAAGAAGTAAAAAATAGAATCTTTTTCGAATTTCAAAATGTAATCAAAAAACTTACAAACGCTAAAAGATTAGCAATAAGAACAACAGAAAGTAAAAGCTTCATATTGAACGTTCTAAAAAATTTCTAATTTTATATAAAAATATTAAATTCAGATTTTTAATTTAGTTCGAAGACACCCAACGCGGAGGCTTTAACCAATGCTAATAGTTTTAACCACAAAAAAAAGTGAATAACCAAAAAATTCTTTTTTCTATTTCAATTTATCGTTTATTTTAAAGCAGCAAGGACTCGTGATGATCTTTTTTCTATGTTTTCATTGGCAAAAACAAAATCGAACGCCCCTTTTTTAGTTTTTTTATGTGGTTTCATTCTTTCGTTTTCTTTTTCATCTAGCTATATCTTGAAACATTTATTGATTTTTGATGATTAATTATAGGCAAAAAAGCACACGTTGAACTAAATCAAAAACATAAAAAGCTTTAAAACTTGTTAAAACTAAAAATTCAAAATTTTAAAAGAAATAAGATTCTTTATTCAGAATTTGTTAAAGGCCAAGCTGCTTTATGATTAATTTTTGTTTCTATGTATTTAATGATTCTTTTGCATAGTTGGAAGTGTATTAAAATTTTAAATGTTTAGGTGTTTTATTTATTAATTATTACTTTTTTTTTACAAAATACCAAGATAAAAAAAGGAAAAACACATGAGCATCATATAATACAAGATAAAAAGATTGGTAGGTAAGATTTTGGGCCTTAGTTATTTAAAAAAATTATTTAAGCACGGAACTTAAGACGACGATCTTTGATGGATTCTCCAGCTTGATGCAATTTGTCTCCAGCATTTTGGGCGGCATCACCAGCAGCATTTTTAATTTCGTGTCCAGCATTAACAACGTGATGTTCAGCGGCCCGAGCGGTTTCCTTGATATTTTCTTTAGTTTCTTCAGCTCCACCTTTGATGGCTTCACCGGTATTTTTTAAACCTTCTCCAGCTCCTTCAATAACATCTCCGGTTTTTTCTTTAACTGCACCAGCAGCATTGCCAATAGCTTCCCCGGCTGATCCAACTGCGTTTCCTACAGCATCTTTAGCATCAACAGCGGCATTACCAACTGCAACGGCACCAGCAACAGCGGTATCACCTACGGCTTTACCAGCTGTGACAACTCCATCCTTAACTCCAACAACGATATCGCCAGCTTTATCTTTAACGGCAACAGCTGCATTTGCAATACCTTCGCCAGCATCTATAAATTAAACTTTCATTTAGTTGGCTCTATAGAAAGTGAAATAGTTGTTGTTTACCTTTAACTACACCACCTACAGCAGCTGCAGCATCACCGACAGCTTCTTTGGTGTCATCTACGGCTGCTCCAACCTTGTGTTTAGCACCTTTAGCTGTGTCTTTTACGGCATCGGCGGCATTTTGTACTCCCTCGCTTGCGGCATCAATGGTTTTATCGAGTTTTTGTCCAACAGTTTCTTGTCTTTCTAATGGTTTATCTGTTGCAATAATCTATAAAACAAGTAATGGGTTAACTCATTTTTAGTGTCTATCCTTTAATCCAAAAAAAGTTTTTTTTGAAAATAAATAAAAAATTAAGTTTGAATAAATTTCCAGAAGCCTTAATTAGATATTTAAAAAACTTACAAATGCCAAAAGATTAGCAATAAGAATAACGGAAAGTAGAAGTTTCATATTGAAAATAAAATTTTAAAAAATCTGAAAAAAAATCTAACTTAAAAAAATATTTATCAAAGATCTTTAAATTAGCTAGAATGTACTCGAACACGAAGCTAAAGAGAGTCAAAATAATAAAAACTGATGCTAATAGCTTTTACCTCAAAAGCTTATATAAGAAGAAAAAAATTTCATTTCTTCTATGTCCATCTCTCTTTTTCTTTCTTTCTGTTGTTTATAAGCAAAGCAACAACAATAAGCACGTGTGGGGATAATGTTTCTCTTTTTTTCCTAAGGGTAGAAGAAGAAAATCGAACCCCGCCCATTTTTATTATTTTGTTGTTTTTCTTTCTTTCCCCCCTCTGGCTGTGTATCTTGAAATATGTATTTTTATTTATTGATTCCTGATCCTTAAAAACAAAAATTTATATTCTCTCTTTTTCTTTTTCTCTCAAAAAAAAAAAAATAGCGAGTGATGATTGTCGTTGGACAATAATAATAAATAATTTAATTTTATGTTAACGAAAAAAAAAGAAGGACTAAAAGAAAAAAGCAAAAGTGTACCAAAAAAATTCGCAAATACATAAACAATAAACAAGTTATTCAGTTATTCCCTTTCGTCTTCACAAAGAGAGAGCTGACGCACCTGATGATAATAAAAAAAAAACAATAAATTATTACGCAAGCCCTTAGGCTATTATCTTTTTCAATAAACATGTCTTCTTCGGGTATGTGTGTGTATTGTGTTTGGACTGCGGCTGCCGATGCGAAGCGAAGAACATTATTTATTTTTTTTGTTATGTAAAAAAAGAGAAAGTGTCTAGCTGGGAGCGCTAATAAATAAATTCTTAACAGCTGCTGCTATTAGCTATTAGCTATTATCTATCTCGCTAGCTAGCTTTTCTTGTTCATTGATCTTTTTAAATGTTTATTGATGCCTCTTTTTTATTTGCTTACAAATTTTTTTTTGGTTGAAAATAAAATTAAAACAATAAAATGAAATTTTTTTTAAAAGCTTTTAAAAGAAGTAATTTATGATAATTAAATTTTAAAGTTTTAAAATTTAATGGGTACTTTTATAAAAAAAAATTGTGTTTAAACTCTATAGATTGGTTGGAAGGAACCTTTTCCTTAAAGCAGCTGCAACCGACAACGACGGCTGTTAATAATTAGGCAACTTTGGGAGAAAGAAAAAAAGGCAAAAAGAAAAAAGTTGTTGATTTTTGGATTTAAAAAAAAAAGAAAGCCACAAGGGAATCTTATTTTTTTTTGGGATTTGGGAGATAATAATAAAGTGTGAAACATCAAAAGAAAAAATATATAAAGGCAAAAATAATTTTAGTTTTGTGTTATGGCTGGCTTGAAGAAATGGTAGTAAAGAAACTAAAATATTTAAAAAAATAAAAGGAAGCAAATTAGGCAACAAAAAAAATATTCATTTTTGATTTTTGTATTAGTGTTTTTCTGCTTCACCTAATAATTACAGTGTAGTTTAGTCAACATATAAAATAATTAAGTTTTAGTTTAATCAAGTGAAAATGTTAATTTTTTGTATCCAAAATTAATAATATTGTAGTATTTAATAATTAAAAATTAAATTTTTTAACAAACATCAAAAAAAAATGTCATATTTTTTTAAATTAAAAATTTTTCCACTTATTTCAAGCAAAAAAATTTTAGTTCCGTGTTGTACCAAATTTTTACGTGCCAAATTCTCTATTTTTTCTGAAATGGAGAAAAAAATAACTCAACATTCTTTTTTATTTTTTCGGATGATCTCTGAACCACTACGATGCGGCGACTTGAGTGACGACGTTCGATCAAATTTCGAAAAACATTTCAAATCAAAAAAAAATATAATTGATTTTCAACTATATTTTTTTTCTTCGATCGCAAAGAAAAAAAACTAGTCAATTTTTTGTTGTTTTTATTTTGCGCGCTGTTTTCTTTAAATTTTGTTTTTAAAAAACATAAAATCAAAACAATTACGAATTTGTTTACTGACTAGCTAGCAACATCCAGTCAATGAGTCAATCGCCGTCTGTTTTATTTGATTTCTTTTTTCGCTCGTATCGAGTGCAAACAAACAAACAAAAAACAGAAAAATAAATATTTGCTCATTTAATATTTATTATGTAAATAAATGAACAATTTTTATTGAAGTAATAGGATTAAAAGTTTAAAATTTGTCTGTTCGGTTTTTTTAAATTTTGTTTTTGGAACTTTTATTTATGGATGGTTCATTTCGAAAAAATACGCACGGTCAAAATAAACATAACATATTTTTCTGTGAAATTTGATTTTTTTTTAAATATTCAAGAGAAAAAAAAAGAAATTGGGCTATTTTTGTTGTTGTTGATATTAGTCATCTAATAACGATCTGATCGAAAAAAAGCAAAGAGCTTTAATGTTTGATGGTAATTAAACTTTGCCCTGCTTTTTTGAAATTTATACTATTTCAAAATTTTATGGAACTACCACTCTTTTAGATTTCTAGTTCCGCAATAAAAAACTTTTTTTAAGTCCATTTCAAAGTTCTTTAATCGTAAAACTCAATTTATTGATGTCCTCAACTTGACATCTTCCTTTTTTTACTTTTGTTTTTATTTATTTACTTTAAAATAATAAAAAAAGAAAGAAATCACGAGAAAATTCTTTTTCTTCTGAATTTAGCTTCTTCACTCATTCCATATTTTTTTGTTGTGTTGCCGCCGCCTGCCTCTCTCAATTAGTTAACTAACTCATTAACCCATTAAAAATAATTTATGTATTTTTTTTCGTTACTCCTCGGCTAACTATTGCCACGATCACCAGCTTCAAAAATGCAAAGAAGACGAGATCAAACTTTAAAACAAAAATAAATTGTTGTCTTCATTGTCCTCGTCGTTGTTGCCGGTGCCAAAAAGAATGAGAAAAAAAATCAGAAAAAAGGGAGAAAAACGACGATTGCTAAACAAAAAGTATTTGTTTATTTTAAAAAAGGGATGAAAGAGAAAGAAAAAAAGGTGGCAAAATTTAAAACACAAAAAGCTTAGAAAATAAAAAATAAAGATTAAAAGGAGAGACAAAAAAGGAGAGTAAAAAATGAATAAAGAAAGAAACAAAGCAAAACATCTTGTTTTTTTTTGAAGGAAACAAAAAAATTAGTTAGACTAAATTAAATAAAACTGGTGATGAATGAAAAAAAAATGGGCAATTAATTTTGAGAAGAAGAAAAAATTGTTGTTTTTATTTTCTTTACCAGAAAAACGTGAGTAAGTAAAAGTTATAAAGTCAAAACAACTTCTTTTTTTTTTGTTGTCACGCCTACTACCTACCTACATACTTTTATTTTTCATCTTTTCACTTTTAATGGAAAAATGAATAAACACGAATATCAAAAATAAATAATAATTGCTTATTTTTTTATTAAATAAAAACACAGGTTTTTCATAGAAATGAATGACAAAGAAGAAAATTAAATAAAAATTAGAAGAAAAAAAACATAAAACATTAAACTATAATTATTTTTTATTTTATTTTTTAATTCTTTCCAAGTATGACCTTTAAAATTTTCACTACGAAATCGCCCAAACATTATTTTTATTTGACTCATAATTAGTTTTTTTTTCTCACCTGAATAAAAAATCAAACTATAGTTATTTATTTATTTTTTTGTTATTGTGAGAACATCCTTTTTACATAGTCCATAACCTTCTGCACTACAATCATCATCGTGGAATTCACCAGTCAAATGTTCGATGCTCACACATGATGGAGAATTTCTTGATGGACTTCCTGGTTGCCATTTTAGATAATCCACGGGAGTTCCATCCGACCAAGTCCAAGTTCGCTCATCATTTACGGAATAAAGCCCAATCCAAACACTTTTATCTTGAAGGATTTGGGTCATGGCTAAAAAAAAACATTTATTTTTGGATCGCATAAAAAATTTGTTACGAAAAAATATTTTAAAAGTTTTTGTTGATCCTTCTATTCAGAATTAAATATTTCCGAGATTAGACAACCATAAAATTTCACTAAATAACTCACTATAAGCAAAATATGTTTCGAGATCACTATGGATCGAAGATAAATTTCCGCCTTTATTATTACAATCTAAACTCGTTTGCTTCCATCCCGCAAACTTTGAAACGCTATAACACGAATGAGTTGGTTGGAAATAAATCCATCCAAGGGAGCAATTATAAAATGGTTGAGGTTCAGGAATTTCAGATACTCGACAAACATATGATTTTGATTTGAAACAATCTTCTGTATTCCAAAGTCCATTCACCATGGAAATGGAAAGGCAAGATTCACCCGAAGCATTTTGGTTATTTGAAAGTTCAGTAAAATCATAAAAACTTCCATCAGTCCATGACCAACTTCCGGAAATCATTAAAGTGGAACCACCAATCCAAAAATCCGTGGTTGAACTTTCATGAAAATACAGGACTGCTTGTTCTAAAAAAAATTGGATGTTTTTAACACATTTTTTTATTCACAAAATTTTCGAGAAACTCCATTTTATGGTTCCAAGACCTTCATTAACTTACGTGCCAAAAAAGCATTAGAAAATCCACTATGAATCGATGCTAAATGTCTGCCAAATCCAACACAATCTTGTTCAGCATTAATAAATGCAGTAAAATTCGGTCGAAAATAATAACAATCTGATTGCCATTCGATTGCTCCATTAAGGCACGAAGCGGAGGAATAATCAAAAAATAAAAGAAGTATGCAAAATAAAAAAATTAATCGACGAAAAAACATTTTTCGATGTCACAAAAAATAAGTGTAAAATGATCAAAATTTTTATGCAACTTTTATACTTAGAAAAAAACAAACCCCTTTTTTCTTGATAAATTTTTTAAGCTTCTTTGTTTCATTTTATTTTTCCAACGTTTTTAACATTGAGCTTGTCAAAAAAAGGTTTTAACGCACCCTTTCAAGTTATTTAAAAAGCTTTTGTATTATAATAAAAACGAAGAAATGATTCATATATTTTTGTGAGGGTTTTCCAAGGCGCAGTTTAATGAAGTTGAAAATACTTTTTTTTCTTCATGTTGTGATATTTCTTGAATCTGTTTGTTTATGGTAATGAAAATTGTCGAGAGGTTATAACAACATGGACGTTTATAAATTAGTGCACTTTATTTTTTATTCAAACATGCATATATATATTATTGTTAAAAATTATTATAAAACTCTAATTACAAAATATTACTAATAAATAAAATTAAATCCAATAAAAGCGAGGAAGACAGAAGCAAACAATTTGAAAGTGGTGAACATTTCTTTTGCATCTGATGGCTTTGTTGAAGTTGTTGGATATTTGAGAGATTCTTCCTTTCCTTTACCGTTATTATTTGTTGCTGGAGAACAAGGTACACATGTTGCTGGCTTCATTGGTTCAGTTGTTGGAAGATCAGTACTTGGTTTTTGAGTTGGAGGAGCTGATTTTGAAGGTTCATGCGTTGTTGTAGGCTCAGGAGTTGTTGTTGTACAGTTTTTGAATAAAGAATTCTCGTATGACAACTTTTACAACATCGATATCATCGCTTTTATCCTATAAATAGAATTTTTTTGTTAGTCTATTTTTTTTTTTGTCTGCTTTCGGCATATTTTATCTTTGAAAAATGAAGATACTAATAATTTTTTTTATTAACAGAGTCACAATAAAAAAACATCGTAAAAAGTAATAGTGTTTGATTTAAAAGTATCAATTACTTAATATTATGTGGCAAATCACCATCCAAAAAAATATAAAAATAAAAACGAAGCAACCAAATAATGAATTCAAAAATGCAAAGAATTTCAACAAGTATTAATTATGAAAGGTTTAATCTATCCATTTTTTTTACGATTGGCTTTCTCCTAATAGCAGTCGACGAGTGAGAGCCAAAAAACATGAATGATAAAATTAACTACATTTTAGCTCCATTTTTTTTTGAAACTTTTCTTTATTTTTTCAAAATTTTAAAGCAACTTTCGAACATTTTAACTAAATTGCGTCAATCAAAAAAAAGTTTCAATTAAAATTATTTATTAACATTTTTAATCCCAAAAAAATATTTTATAATTATTATTGCATTTTTCAAAATGAGCTTGTTCGACTATTTTCAAGTTGTTTTGGTTTATTTTCCAAATGATTTAACTGAACCCAGGTGTTTTCTATGACGCTTAAATTTCGTTGAATTTTTGTTGTATTTCTTCTCGTCATCGTCGCTCCACCAATTCTTTTTTGTTGGGCCATTGAAAATCCTTCAACATTAAAAGTTACAACAGAATTATTATTTAATTTTTTTCGAGAAATAAGTTTTATAACATATTTTCGATATGGCTTTATAAAATGCAATAGCGCTGGAGCATCAACGATTAAATGAAATGAGGTTATGGGAATTGGAAGATTTGCATAAATACTTCCATTTGGAAGTTCCAAAATAAATAAGGTGGCGAGAAGGCAAATTGGAACCACAGCAAATAAAACCAAATTCACTGTTTGAATAATCAAAGCTCTAAAAAATTTTTTTATCCAAGTTAAAAATTTTTTTTGCGATATAGTTATTGATTTTTTAAGCAAATTATTTGTGCATCCGAATTTCGCCAGCTTTAATGAGATTTTTTGACTCAAAATTTCTAAAATAGGTATAAAAAAAACCCTGCATGATTAAATAATTGTAAAAATGGCAAAGATTTGACATCTTTTTTATTTTTTGATGTTCAAAGAAAGCTTTGCAAACTTTGAAAAATGTTGGATATCAATTACTTTTAATCCAAAAACAAAAATTGAATAAATTCATGAAATATAGATATTTCATTTAAAAATTTTATCGCCGTCCCACATTTGTTTCAGACGGCATTTTTTTTCTGGCATGCCTTCCAGGCAAATAGCTTTTTACCGTGTCATTTTGGCGTTCTTAACACGAAAAATTACTGTACTTCCTTTCTTGTCAATGAATATGCCTGGAAGGCATGACATAAAAAAAGTGCCGTTTTTCAAGGAAATGAAACAGATGTGGTCCATTGAGAAATTTTCAAAATATTTTTTAGTTTTTTTTATGAACCAAAAAAATAAAACTTCGATAGCTTCCGAAAATAAATTATTACCTTCAACCTTCATAGTTTATAATTAAATTCTTTTTTTCTTAAATCAGAAAATATTATTAAAGTATTGCAATAATTAAAAATAATTAATGAGTTTTTGATTATCTCTTCTTTCTTGTGCCATAAAAAAATTAAATATCAGAAGTCAGTCAAGCAAGAGAAAAACTTTCTTTACTCAAAAATTTGGAGCATATTTTTAATTAACTTTTTTTAAATAAAAAAAAAATATGACCAAATGAATTTTTAATTTTCACAAAAATATGGTCGTTGAAAAAAAAGAAAGAAATTATAACTTACGTATGTAACATTTTATGCATACTGTAAGTGGTTTTAGAAACAATTTTTTTAATTTTCTGTAATTGATAAACTACAATAATATTTAGGGTTAAAAAAGCGATGGTATAAATAAAAGTCCATGAAATTGCAATAATAATAAATGAAGTTAATAAATTCCCAGTAAGTGTAGGATTTATTCCAAATGTATTTGGAAGGATTTTACGAAGTTCTTTAACCGATGGCACTGCGACTTCGAGGGATTTCCATGAGGCTTCAAGCTCTGGCATAATCATAAATAAAGGGACTGAAAAATAATAAAAAATAATAAAAGTTTGTAAAAAAAGTTCTTGGTTTCAACACGAAAATAAAATTCGCTGCGAGACACAAAAAAGCAAATCATAGCTATTTCGAAACTTACACATAGCTGAAGTCCATAAAATAGAGACTCCACCAAAAAATGAAACTATTCCTATTATAAACATTTTCATTGAATTTTTTGATGCTTTTGTTTCAAATGCCGCAAGCACTCGATTAATAATTGAAAATATAATTGCTATTGCAGCAGCAATGATTGCAAAAAATACTAAACCAATTATGGGAATAATCCAATCATAAGTTATTGGAAAATAATTATTATATAAACTTATTATTGGTAAAGGAAATAAAAAAATTGGATTAAAAATAAATATGAGTAATTTATAAAGCATGTTGCAGGAAATTTGAGTGAATACAGTATATTTAAAAGCTCCCATTTGTTTTGGAGATTTTGTAAGAATAATAAACGCAGTAAAAATATATAAAAATAGCGAAATTAAAAAAGTTACATCCATAAACCATCGAAGATAATTTTGATATTTTTCATGATAAAAATCATCCAATTTTAAATCCTTCCATTTTTCGATCGATGTTGAAGAAAACATTTTTCTCTAATCTTAAAGTTAAAAGTTTTTAACTTTTTCAGACCAAATCTTTTTTTTATTATAAAATAAAGTTTGGTTTATGCCTTTAAAATAAAACAAAAATCATTTTTTTCGCTGTAAAAAAATAAAAAGAAAGCAAAAAAATATATGAATAATTAAAAAATTCACCTGCCATGATTGCTTTTCTTTGCTATTTGGTGTTTTATAATAAAAATGTTAAAAGTTCAAAGTTAATTAATTTATTTTATTTTTCGAGGTAAAATAATTTCATTATTATTCGTCTTTAAATTTTTAGTTAGATCACTGAATTTATTATTGAAACAACAAAAGTTTTATTATTTTTATCTTTGATAAACTTGCACGGGTCTTGGATTACTAAAAATGACTTTAAAAATAAATTTTCTATATGGTTTAATAAAATACAATAGCGAAATGGTATCAGAAATTAAATGAATGGATGAAATTGGAAGTGCGAGGTTTACGATCCAACTACCATATGAAATTTGAGTAAAATACACTATCACCAAAATATATATTGGAACCACAGCAAATAGAATTAAATTTATTGTTTGAATAATTAGGGCGCTAAAATTATTTTTTTTGGATTAAAAAAATCTCAAAAATTTGATAGTTTTCAAAAACAAAATTTTTTTCTTACGTATAAAGCATTTTTTGCATTCCATAACGAGCTTTAGAAATCAATATTCGAATTTTTCTTAATTGATTTACAACCAAAATATTGCATGAAATAAATAAAAGCACATAACAAAAAGTCCATCCACCCGCAATAAAACTAAATAAAATTAAATAATTTCCAATGATGGAAGGATTTAATCCAAAAGTATTGGGAAAAATTTGGTGGAGAATAATTACGGATGGTACTGCTTTTTCTAATGACTTCCATGCCATTTCATAATATGGAAATATTAAAGTAAACGGAACTGAAAATATTTAGTATTTTTTTTGGATTATTAAAATAATGTTAAACAGGGGAAATTTGGCCTTGAAAAGAAATTATTTTTTTGGGTGAAAAAAAGCTTTGCTTCAGTGGATTTAAAGTTTGGTGCTCAAAAATGTTTTAGCCTTTAAATTTTTTTTAGAAATTTTTAGTTTCTTATTCGAAAAGCTAGCATTTTTTTTTATCTCACAAGAAAATTTGTAATTATCTTTACAAATTTTTTAAGAAGTTTGTATTTTTTGTTACTTACCCATTCCTGAAATCCATGAAATAAGAATACAAATAAAAAAGGCGCCAATTCCAATCTTCATTCTTTTCTCAGAAATGATAAATCTTTTAATTATTGATGTATCAAAATAAACTAGGTTCCAAAACAGCAAATAATCGATTTAAAACAGAAAAAAATATTGCCGCTGCTGCGGCAATAATGGAAAACAAAATTAATGCAAATGCAATGGAAATTAATACATTTGAAACAACGAAATAATTTACATCACAACTTATTATCGGTAATGGAAAATGAAAAATAGGTTTAAAAATAAATATGAGTAATTTATAAAGCATATTGCAGGAAATTTGAGTGAATACAGTATATTTAAAAGCGCCCATTTGTTTTGGAGATTTTGTAAGAATAATAAACGCAGTAAAAATATATAAAAATAGCGAAATTAAAAAAGTTATATCCATAAACCATTGAAGATAAGTTTGATATTTTTCATGATAAAAATCATCCAATTTTAAATCCTTCCATTTTTCGATAGAAGAAAAAAACATGGCGAAAAAATTTATTGGGGCTATTTTTCTTCGAAAGTATTTAGCTTCTTTTTTTTCCCCAAATTTTTTATGATGAAATAAAAAAGCAACTCTTTAATATTTTCAAAGTTTAATAATTTTAAAAGTTAACAGAATCAATTCATTTCGTAATATTTTAAACAAAAAATAAAACACCTTTAACAATTTTTTTTTATTAATTTAATTTAAAGTCAAGTGGAATAATTTTATTTTGGTAGACGTATTTAAAAGAAAAAAAATATTGCCAAGAAATAATTAATAACCATAGAAATTTTTTTTGAAACACCTGTCTCCTCTACCCACCTCTCCAACATAATCCATAGCCTTTTGAGTTTCAACCTTTTTTTTAATTTAGACTCCAAAATTTTTCATTTTTAATGTTTCGAAGTTTTTAAAACCATTTATTTTTGTTAATAAAATTAATAATAAAAAAAGCAACTAAAAAAATCCAACGAAGTCTGTTTAGCGGCTGGCTATCACATGTTTTTTAAATTTTTTTTTGCAAATACATTATTTTTCCAACTATTTTTATTTTTTGGAAAAAACCGCTTTCCAAAAAACTCATAAAAAGCAAAATTTGTTTATGATTATTAGAATATAATCTTATAAAAATCATTGGTACTTTTCTATGAATAAAAATTTTTACATATAAAATAAAACTAATAAAATGTAGAAGTTATGTGTTCGAAAAAAACATAAAATAATTAGATTTTTTGAAGGCTGTAAACCTTCCTTTTTTATTTCACATAATTTCATAAAAATTGCCTGACTTTTCAAGACAAAAACTATTAAATAAAAGATTCAATGAATGAGGCAAACTTTAAAAATTTACATCGAATATTTTCTTTCTTTTTTATGTTCTTGTAAAAATTTTCCATCTCAAAACTATTGACACTTATCATTCCGAAAAATAAAGCAACACTTATTTTTTTCAATTTTATTCGAATCATCATACTCCATCCATGGCTTTATATATACCCAATATTTCCAAAATCAATGCATACATACGCCCTCGAAAACTTTCTCGAATGCGATAAACTCATTAATAAATCCACAGTAAAAAGGGTTTCTTAAAATAAGGCCAAATTAAGTAAAGTGTTAGGCACCTCCATTTTCGGTATCACTTTCTTCTTTCCTAACTCTGGCTGGTGCACTGCAGGCAAGTCCAGCCTTTGCGACTGCAAGCTTACAACATCAAACCATTGCTAACATCCATCCGCAATCATGTAACAGCTACCCATTAAATTGCATGAATCCTTTCATTCATCAAACCACTGACATTTCACGGCTGACAGCTCCCCAAAAGCTAATCAATGCCGGACATTCCATATCTGGCATAGGCCAACATGCCACCATTTGTTAATTTGTGGATGGAAGAAACTATAAAACTATATAAGTCACTCTGCTCATGCACACCATTGGTCGGTAGCCGGGCCAGTCAGACACTGGTTGTTGCGTATTTGTTACAAACAAGAAAATTTCAAGAACATATGTTGTCATAAAAAATTATCATCAGCATCTGAATCAGAAATCATTTTCAAATCCATCATTCCTTTCATAATTAACGCCAGGCTGGTTTGTCGGTCATCGAACGTAACAACTTGATCCATCGCTCCTTTTAACGGATGCTCGATGTATCAGCAAGATAAAGGACATTCGTGGAATGAGATCGCTGCTGCGATCGCGTACAATAGGATTGTTGTATTACAAGCCTGAATTAGTCTTAAGAAAACCTTCTAAATTTCTTCACGGTTGAACAAAATAATTTATTGAAATATTTTCAAACGACTACAACACAACAATAATCAGAAAATATATATTAAACTAAACATAGAAGAAAAAACCGGATTTATAACAACAAACATAAAACATCCAAGAACATTTGATGCCATTCATTTTTTGTATCAACCTAACGAAGAAGATCGAGGTCTAAGCTTTGTAAAAGATGCAGTAATGATGAAATTGAGGCCATCATGGATTTCGAATTTCTTTGTTACAATAATTTGTTCATCTGTTTCATCCACGTTCAAATCTTCATCATTTCTTGCACGATCAATAAACTAAAACAAACAAAGTACATAAAAAGCTGTAGAAAACCAAACAACCAAAAAGTTAACGTACATTCAAATACTTGTAAACATAATTTTGTTCATCAACCAGCTGAATATTTCCTTTGATAGTTAATGGAACATCTTGAAACTGGATACCATCCGTAACAAACATTAGATCAAACATATATGGAAACTCTCTTTGGCGTAAAATTTTGACATGAATATCCATATATGTGAGATTGTGAAAATGCTTGAAGATATAATTCGGTAAAAGAAGAAACCTTTGAAGGTTATAATAGTGATAGAAATATCCTTTGAGAACAAGCTTTTTGATTTTTGAATATACGATGCTGAAAAATAATTTAGTTATTAAAGCAACAAACAATAAAACAACAACAAACTCTTCTTTGACTGATGATCTAAAACAAAGATGGGAGATGATGAGTTCTTGACATGATGGAGGAAGAATTGGAATATCCTATAAAAGAGAAGAGTGAATAAACAAAAATATCTTTCAAATAAAGCTTACAAAACTCCTAGACCTTTGAACAACTTGAATGCTTTGATTTTTCATTAAAATTTCTTTAAATTCAGCAGGAATGAATGTGTGATGAAATACGAGAGTTTTAAAATCTAAAAAAAAACCATTTTATTAACAATGGCAAGAAATTTATGTATGATAAAACTTACTTGAAGAAAGAAGCTTTCGACAGATATATTTGATCTTTTTCAAACATGGATTATGATTCCAAACACCATTATCAAACAACAATACCAGCGATTCCATTGAAGAGGAAATAAGTTCGAGAAGAACTTTAAGCAGCATCGGTGCATCAAATCCAATACAAATATCTTTAGTTTTTTCAGGCTGAAACAATACTGTATGTTAATATTATGCATCAATATTATCAATGGAGGAAACTCACGGACGGCTTGATTCGCAGTACAATATGAGTGTTATCGATTATTACATCTTTTGGATAACGAAAACATTTCAATGCAGCAAAAAAGAATTGTTTACCAGAAAGCATAAACTTGTGTAAGGTTTCTTCGTTGTGAACAGCTTCAAGAAAGATTTCTGGTAGGATTTCATAATTGAGACGAGGCTTATTGAGTTTCTAAAAGTGCCACTAATTAGTAAACATTCATTGTAAATTAATTAACAGCTTACAACCACTTTGTCAGGAAGATTTGTTAAAGCCATACCATCATTTTCATCGTCTTCTGCCAAGGTTGATTTTGATGTTACTTTTTGAGTGTGCTTTTGAACCTATAATAAAGAAAGTTTATTTAGACCAACATGTATGCATAAAACAACTTACTGCAATAGTATAAGACGAAGATTTCATTGATCGTGTGATACGTGGATGTTTCATAGTTGAATATTGTTGTTTACCACCATCAGTTGAAGTTGATGTTTCATTCGCTCTTCGCTTTTGTCCCACAGCTTTGGAGTTATTGGTTGCGATAGGTAAATCCATTGTTTATTCTAAAAAATAGTAGCATTAATCATAAATCATTTGAATGAACTAATAAACAGCGATTGATTACGCGAAAAAAATGAAAGCAAACGAAAGAACAAAAAAAAAATGAAGAAAAATCGAAGACAAAAAATAATGCTTCATTTTCCTCAGAAAAAGCAACAGCAATATTCGCGTTAAAACCATGATTTCTTTGAAAACTTTGTTATCATTCAACGTAATCATTGCTATTAGCAGCTCTAATACCATTTTAGCAAAATCATACATAAGGTGCGACGATTTACGAAAGTTTAACAAATATTGGTACAAATCAGAGAAGCAGCGTCAATATTGCATGCGGCCAAGCATCTTTTTTCATTTGTAAAGAAGCAGCATACATAAGTCTCATTCACAAACAAATTTATCTATCAAAATGAGTGAATACTATTTGTATTATTAACAACTACCATTGCGAAAGCGATCAATGTTGGATGTGTTACTCATGGAGCATTCTTGTTATTGCTTATTACTGTATTCCATGGTTTTATAGCGTCATTCCAAAGATAGAGAAGGTCTTGCTTATGCTAGTCATATCGAGCATAACCAAAAGATATTTTAACGAACTATCCAAATCTCCAAAACAAAGATAAAAATGTGAAACAACGTTTAAATCAAAGAAAATATTGTAACAAAAAAAACTTTATTTATGTTTAATCATAACCAAACAAACAACGAAAATATGAAAGATACAGAAAGAGTAATCATAAACAATCAAAAATTAATAGGAAAAAAGGTTAAATAAGAAATAACCAAAACTTATTACAAAAAAACAGTGAAGAATGATTCAATCAAAATGCTTGGTTTTCAATTTTGAGATGAGCTCGATGTGAAGATAGTGCTTTGATTTTTTGTTTGACAGCTTCAAAATCACTTGCATTATAAAAATGAAGAGTAAAATGGACGGATGGATGCTTCTGAAATTGAAAGGATATTAGAATATTGAGAAAGAACAAAGTGAATGCTTACCTTCATAAATTCAACGAAAGCTTCAACATCAAATTCACATGGATGAAGATATGCCAATTTAAAGATTTCGAGCTTCTTGAAAGTTGGACATTTGACGAGTTCCTTGAAGGTTTTTGTTGTAATACGTGGTTCTCGACTAAAACAAAGAGTATCATTAACGAGTTAAACAAAATCATAAGATAACTTACTAATAGAATCTTTTAAGATTTGGTAGCATCTGAAGAATATTTTCAAGTTGAACGTAAACACCATCTTCGTATTTGATTCCAACGTAGATAAAGTAAAGATTATTAACCATTTGAGATGAAACAAGCTTTTGATATTCGTTCCATGAAATATGTTGATACCATAGAAGCAAATCAGTTACTTTACAGGATTGAACTTTTTCAAGCAGACGAGAAACATTCTTTGCATCGTTCTTTATGCTATGGATGGCATGAGATTTTCCTTCAAATGGATTCATAGCAAAATCAGTTACAAAACCATCGAGAACTAATTTCTTAGCAGGAGAAGCAAAGACACCATTGATAATCAATTCGTTGGAACTATTCATCGAAAGCTTCGTTGGTGTTTCGTCTTTATCAAGAGTTGAATAACCATGCCAGAATTTGGCATCGATGAGCTCAAGCCTTTTGATAACAATGGTATTCATTTCAGCAATAGTACGTTCCAAATCAGCAACTTTTGATTCAAGAGTTTCTTTCGTTTTATCATGTTCAGCAACGACCGCTTCATGTTGACATTTCATTTCAGCAATTTGATGTTGAAGAGCAGCCTTTTCTTTATCACGAACTTCTTGTTTCTTTTCCAATAGATTGATATTATCTTTCATTTCCGCGAGTTGAGCTTCAAGAGTTTGCTTTTCTTCAGTATAAGAGTGACCATCGGCTTCTTCTTTAGCTTGCATTTCCAAAATCTGAAAAGGAATGTAAAAGTTAACATGACAAGCGAACGAACACAAACATACTTTTGCATGTAATTCAGCTTTGCTTACTTTGTCTTTCTTCCCAAAGAAACTAAATGGTGATGATTTCTTGTATCCAGCTGATTTATCTTGACCATCTTCAACAACTGCTTGAGCACCAGACGAAGGTGAAGCTGATGGAACTTCAGTAACATTGGTTTCAGGAGCGGCATCGTTTTTTGGATTAAGCAAAAAAAGGTTTGATAACTTTATGTCTTTCATCGTTTGACAAGAACCTAAAAATGTAAGTGTTTTAATGGAATGTAAAAAAGCAAAAATGCAAAAAAGAAAGCAAGTAAACACGAAAGCGAATAACGAGAAAACATCGAAGAAAAAAATGAGAAAGAATGAAGCTAGCTTTTTGAAACTTTGAAATTTTAGTTTTGGCTTTCAAACTTTGGGCCAAAGTTTTTTGGTACAGTAAATTTGCATAGTTTTTTCGTTGTAAAACATAGCTATTTTTTGGATGTTTGAATTTGTTGTGCTGATTATGAAAGCAAAAAACCACAAATTTTATGCTCTAATCATACTTTCTTCAACCTCTGTCATCGAGTCATTTCAAAACGCATTAAAAACTTTATTTTAATTATCAAAAACTATTTACAACAACAAACAAAAATAATAAAAACAACGAATATATTACAATTATTTGCACCATAAAAAAATACTAATGAGATTATTAATAGTCAAGTGATATTCTTTTTTTAAACAGCTGACCCGCCAACAAAACCATTCTTATTTCGTGTAATACCTTTCTTTCCAATATTAACTTGAACAAGATAACGGATTTTGATTTGTTCCGTTGTGTAAACGATGTATTCATTGTAATCGAGATAGAGATCATTGGTGTCTTCACGTTTGATCAAATTTCCAATTGGAACATTAACATAGCCATCGATTGTACGATAGCCATCTTTATCGGGATACCACATTCCCATACCTAAGAAACAGGGGAAATTATGAAGCTTGAAAAGTTGGAAGCTTCAAGCTTTACCTTTAACACTTTGTTTACCATCATCAGGCTTGGTAATTTCAAAATCAAGATTATTCTTTCGATCAATATCACCCAGAGCTACTTCACATAATAGTAACATGGTATCATCTTCATCACAATAACATGCACATAAGCATACGGTATCAGAGAAATAAACACCTTTACCAAACCATAAATCACGGGGCTTTTCAGGAAGTTGAAAGCCTTGAGATAAAATTCCAACAAAGTTCACAGTTCTTGAACCATGCCAAAGTAAACGAACATTTCCAATATCTTTCCGAAAGATTTGTTCTTCACTTGGACGATTCACTTCAAAAACATTGATTATTTCAAGGCTAAAATCATCTGTGACTCGGTGATTCGTTTCCGCATATTCTTTAATGAGATTAAAGGTTTCTGAATCATGATTCAATACAGTAATCTTACAATTAAGCTTTTCATAATATTGAAGAATGACATCTTTGCGATCAACATGTTGATGTTTGAGAATGATGTCATCAATAGAGCGATTGGCAATTTCAATATCATTGAGGGTATTAAGCATCGAAGCTTTGGAATCGATAATTCTCGCATTATCAAGAAGGGGAAGTTCATCATCAGATTTGGCATGAGGAATCAAGGAATAAAATTCTTCTGATGCTTTCTTGACATGATCTTCTTTGAGGCCATGACGAAGCTCCTAAAGTAATAAGGTGATTAGGGTTTTAGTTTGTCAACACAGAAGTTATAAAAGCTAATAGTATTTTTAAAACGAGTAAAGCAGATATGCAAAGCTTATAAGAAGGTAGCAGAAGCAAATATGCATTCTAAAACCGACTATTGCTAAATGCTTTTACTTTCTTTGCTAAACTAATATTCCCAAAATCCGTTACAACCAATCCATAACTAACCTGAGCTAATTCTTTCAATATTCTCCTTGCTGAAGCAATTTGATCTTGAGTTATTTGTTCTAATGAAAGCTTTCCTAAATCCAATTTCATTCCACGTAAAGCTGATATTAAAGCATTAGGATCAAAAATTCGTTGAATGAGATTATGAAGAGGTTTAGGTAATTCTATTTCATCTTTAATTTTTACAGCTGTAATACTTTCTTCTTCAATAATATCCATTTTTTCTAAATCAAGTTTAATAATACCATTTATTACTTCTTCTTGTTGTTCATCTTTTGAAGGAACATTATTTTCATCATTGATTCTTGCTGCTGCTGTCGTTGTTGTTTTTGTTTCAATGGTGGCTGTAGTTGTAGTTGGGTTTGAGGAAGAAGTAGAAAGTTTAATTGACGCAGATGCAGTCATATTTGATGGGGATATTGGGGTCGTTGTTGTCGTCGATGTTGAATTCGTCAAAACATAATAAAATGTTCTCAAAAAAATTAGTAAAGTTTAGAAAAGTTGATAGATTCAGTAGATGGAAGTCAAACGAAAAACGCGAACGAAAGAAAGAAAATTGCTATGAATTTGGTTGATGGAAGTGGCTTTTGGCAAAAATGAAAGAAGAGATAAACAACGAATATTGGATACGATAAATTTAGGGGAAAATGTAAAATATAAAAAAATTAAGTTCTTTTGTTTAAATATTTATTAAGCCCAAAAACGTCGATCGACTTGATACATTTCGAAGGAATTTTCACGAATGAAGAAAAAGCTTGATTCAACGCTCTTTTAAAAGGAAAATCGATGAATCAGCAAGATAAAGATGTTTTGATGTTTTGAAAATGTGACCGCTGCCGTGATCGCACAAAAAAAGCTAGCTCTCAATATAAATTTTTTTTCTTCAATTTTTATTTTTCCCAAAGTTAGGCAGGCTTCTGATACAATAAAATTTAGGAAAAAAAGCCGAAGACAAATTTAAAGGCAATCAATTTCTGCACCAAGAAAATAAAAACTACGACAACGAAGGCGATAAACAAAAAAAATTCACTACATAAAAAAATAATAAGAAAAGCACGCAAAAAATATATTTTGTTCATCTGCTTTTCTTTTTCTTCTTCTTTCTCTCTATTTCATAAACCACAAACATCTTACAAAACCAAAATAAAAATATTTCCAGATATTTCGATTAAAAAATAAAGACAACAGAAAGCGAGAAGAAAACATCAAAGTCCAAAATGAATGTCGATGAGTAAGAGTCTGCGCTCTCACTAAAATTTTTTTGCTTATATGTTTTTTCCTTGTCCAGTTGGTTGGTTCGTGACTAACTAAAGACAGAGAAAAAAAAACAACAAGCGTGCAAGTGTTCTGTTTTGCTCTTTCTCTGCTTTGCACTGCTTTTGCTGTTGGCTTGTTTGTGTTTGTTGTTTTGCTGAATATTTTTTTGTTTCTGCGTCCATGTTTTTTGACGTTGCAAAATAAAAGGAAGATGCAATGAAAGAACTAAAAAAACACATTATTTTTTTGACCCATGAAAAACAAAACAAAAAAATGTGGTGGATGATGGGTTGAAATTTAGTGTGAAGAAATAAAGTTTATATAAGGTCAGAAATGGCTTGGGTTTGGACTTTGATGTATTTTTATTTTTTTATGTAAATAAAAACTTTTTCAAAGCTTTCAAAAACATGCAAGTTTTATTTTGAATTTTTTTTTCTCAAATAGTTCCGGGTTTTTTTCGATATCGTATTTTTACTCGGTGTTTCAAAAATTACAAAAATTACAAAAATCCATTTTTTTGAAATCCATTTTTGTTTCAATTTTCCAACTAATTCTAAAATTATTTTTTGACTTTCAATTTTGCGTATGTTTTTTTTCACCCATTTTTCGTTTTTGTAAATATTTTATTTAAGTTCAAATGCAAAAAAAAAAAAAATAAAAGGCATGAAATTTATTTCCATCGATCATTAAGTTGCTTAAAGGCAATTTCCCTTTCTTCATCTTGAGTAAAAATTAATTTAATTCCATTAAAAGATTTTAATTGTTCTGTGGCTGATGAAGTTTGCTTTTCAAGATTTGGTGTTGCTGCTTCTGGATGGACCAAACCTTTGCAAATGAAATTTCGCAGCCTAAAAATTTTTTAAACTGAAACAACAGATTTTTAAACCTTTAACTTACCTTCTCCGAATTTTTGGACTACCTAAAATTCCTACACTGAAAAGCACAATTCCATAAAAGCTTAAAAAATAATTAAATGTAAAATATGCTAATAATTTATTGTTTTCAGTTAAAAAATAATTTGATGCAATTGCATTAGAGCCAATTCCAAAATTAAGAATAAATAAAACAATTGTAAATCTTTTAACCAATAAAGCAGTTCGAATATTTTCTTGAAGTTGAAATCTTTCCGAAAGTGTGTACTTTTTAATTTTTGTTAGTGAAACTTTGTATTGCTTTTTATTATACCATTCAATGCAGTAAAAGATAAAATATAATGAAATGCTTAGAAAAAATACAGCTATCCCAGAAAAAAGTAAATCAATGACCTCTGAAAAAGTTTAAAAAAATTTTAGTTTTTACAAAGACTTTTTTTTATTTATTCCCCAGTTTTTTTTAATTCCTTTTTTGATTTATAATTTTCCACCGTTTTAATTTTTCATACCCATAAAAATAAAATATAAAGGCCAATGTTTTCAGCTCTTTTCGGGAAAGCAATTTCTATTCAGTCAAATTGCTTGCTTCGTAAATTTTAAATTATTTATAAAATCTAAAAGATAATTAAAGCTACAAAACGAGGTTGGTTTAGATGAGAGTCATTTTAAAAAGGATGAAATAAAAAAATGGCGCTAATTCATGATTCTTCAGAAAGTCAAAAATTTGAAACGTGGCCCTTAAATGAATGAAAAATTACCCAAAATTTTCATAAACTTCATTTTTAAAAGATAAAATTTAGTAAAGAATTTTCCCCTGGATTTCCCAATTACTTACCTTTATAAATAGCAAACGTAAAACTAACAGCAAAAATAAATTGATATTGTAAACAAAATAAAAAGAAAAAGCTTGAAACAGTTTTTTCATAGTTTTTTAATTTTATTGTTGCATAAATTCTTTCATAAACTATTGTTAGCATTGTACTTAACATTGCTATAAGGCTTCCAATACGAACCAAATCAAAAATAATAAATGAATCAGTGTCATTAATTACAATATAATTAATTGAGTCATTACCAAAAACTAAATTAAAAAAAGGATTTATATTCAGAAGTTTTAAACCTTTCGTGACGAAATCTCATCAAGTTAATTCTCAAAACATTTTAAGAGCAAACTCAGTTTATAATTATTAAAAAAAAATCGGGTGTGAAAATAAAGTTAAATTTTTTAGTAAGCGTACCTCTAACTCCATCCACAGTAGCTTCCTTCACTGCTGTTATCAACCTTGCTATTTGTGAAAGAGCATAATAAAGAAATAATAATTTAATTAATCTTAACATATTTGTATGAACAAAGGAAGTTTTAACGAAAATCAAAAAATAATATATTGTTACTATTTGCGAAAGTATATTTAATATTATTTCAAAATATTCAAAACATTCTGATATTGAAGATGAAGAATCATCAGCCATGAAGGAAATGCTTTTATTGGAGCTCAAATAAGAGTCGTTAGAAGCCATCTTCTGAAACAAAAAAAGTTTATGACATGGATTTTTGTGAATAAAAATTACACAAAAAAAGGAGCAAAAAAAACAAACTATGATTTTTGTTAATTAAAAAGGTATTATTTATTTTTTAAATTGAGTTAAGTGGAGCAATAAAAAAATTTTAACCACAAAAAGAGAAGGAAAAATAAAAATATTAAAATCTATTAACTACCAAAGATTTTTTTTATTGAAACTTTCGAAGTTTGAAAAAAAAAAAGCTTTTTTAGCGAAGTTATTGGCAGCAACGGTGGTGGCAAGTAAGGTACGTGTCTCTCTAACATAATTTAAACATTTGCAGATGCATAGGCTTTATAAGTTGGGGGCAGTGTGTTAGCTCAAACTCAACTGTATCTGTTGCTAAGCCTTGGGCTTAAAGGTTGTAAAGAGAGAATAATAAATTATTTTTTTCATAAAATAAAAAATTTGATAATTTTAAATGATGGCTGAAATTTTCTCAAAAGAAACGATAAAATATTTTTTTTCATTATTAAATTGACACCTGAATTTTTTTCTTTCTTTTAAGCGTTGCCATGTCGGTTGATAACTTGGGTTTCAATTAATGACATATAAAAAACATGCGTTAAAACTTTTTTTTTCAAGCTATAAACTAAAAAAATGTATACAAGAAATCTAAAGTTCCATTTATATTTAAAAAATTGGGCAGCTCCTAATTATGAAATGATTTGATCGATTCCAAAACTATATACCCATAAATTTTTTTCCAATGTGGCATAAACTAGAAATTTAGAGATTTGAAACCATAGAAATTAAAGAGTTCATTAATGGAATAAAATCGTATATCAAAAAATAAAGCAATTAAGTAAATTTCATTAAATTAATTTCTTAAATAAGATTGTTTATTTTTTTTAAATATTATGTACACTTTTGGTACCAATTTAGAGATCAGGCGTAAAATTTACAATGTTTTTATTTTATTAAAAATTAAATTTAAATAAAAAACAATTATTACTTTTTTGGTGTTTCATTGAATTTACTGTTTCCATTTTCTTTACAAATCACAAAAAAATTATTTATTGAGCATTACAAAATTTTTTATTTATTTGCAAATTGCAACAAACAAAAAAGCAACAAAAAATTTATGAAAATTTACACATTAAAAAATAAATTAGGTTGGAATTTTTTTTTATCGATTCCATGCTTCACTAAGTTGTTTGAAAGTAATTTCTCGTTCTTCATCCGCAGTGAAAATAAGTTTCACTCCATTAAAAGCTCGCAAACCATCTCTTTGATTTTTCTGCTTTTCACCATCGGCTTTTGGATGGACCAAACCTTTGCTATTTATGTATCTGAAAAATAAAAAATTTAAAAAAATGCGAAAAATAAAATTACTGATTCTTGAAATGAAAATGAAAAAATGAGAACTTCGGTTCGAGCATCGACACCTCGAACACACTTTTTTAAATATTTACTTACCTCGCGAAATACTTTCGACTACCAAAATACCAAACTAAAGCAAAAATAAATCCATAAAAAGTTAAAGAATAATTAAAAGCAAAATATGCGAACATTTTAGATTTTTCTTTTTGTAAATAATTTGATATAATTAAAGTTGCTCCAGCAACAAAATTAAGAATAAATAAAACTACGGCGAATCTTTTAACCAATAAAGCAGTTCGAATATTTTCTTGAAGTTGAAATCTTTCAGAAAGGGTATATTTTTTAATTTTAATTAGCGAAACTTTATATTGTTTTTTATTATACCATTCAAGAAAATAAAATATTATATACATAATTATGCTTACAGAGAGCACAACTACACCAGCAAATCGTAAATCCAACACCTCTGAAAAAATTTTTAAAGTTAGTTTTTTTCGTTGCAGGACAAAATTTGCATAAATACATACCTATATACATAGCATATGTGCATCCAATACCCGGAGCTAATTGGCTAATAATAAATGAAAGAATTAAAAATGAATTAGATTTAAGTTTTTCATAATTTTTTAAATGAATTGTTGCAAATATTCTTTCACGAATTATACTGGTCATTGAACCTAATGCAGCAACAAGGCAGCCAACTCGAATTAAATCCACTACGATGAATGGATTTGTGTCATTGAAAATAATGTAATTAAGAGTATCATTACCAAAAACTAAAGAAAAAATAAACATAGAATTTTTTTGTCATTTGGAAGTTTTGTAAAAGGTATGAAATTTTAAAAAGAAAGGAATTTTCGAATGTCCAAAAATGCATTTGAAAAGGAATGCTCTCAAAATAAAAAAACACAAAATCCCAAGTCGAAAATTTTTAATTATTTAAAAAGCTTTTTTTCTTACCTCTTATTCCATCCACAATTACTTCTTTAACAGCCATAATCAATCTCATCGATTGTGATAGAATATAGTAAAGAAACAATAATTTAATTAATCTTAACATATTTGTATGAACAAAGGAAGTTTTAATAAAAATCAAAAAATAATATATTGTTACTATTTGCGAAAGTATATTTAATATTATTTCAAAATATTCTAAACATTGAAATATAACTAACATTTCAACTTCTTCTTTGTCCATTTTCTCTGTTACCAAAAGCCTGTCAGTCTTGATATCGAGAAAATACGAAAATAACCAAAAACAATTTTGTAACTAACAAAAAAACGCTTTTGTTAAACAGCAAAAACCATATTCTTACGCAGAATATTTTTTTGAAGGCTAAATTAAATAATAAAAAAACCTAATAAAAATGTTACAAAAAACGATTAAAATAAATATCGTTTTCTGGTTTAAAAAAAATTTATTTAATTTTATTAGCTGCCATTGGCTGCGCTGTTTGTTTGGTAGAATTCTTTATGTCTAAGAACAACAACAAATTTTTTTTTCTTCTTATTCATGCATGTGTTTTTCATATTTCATTAAAGCTACGAGAATAAATAATAAATTTTATAATTTTTGATTTATGATTAAGTTCTCAGAAAATAAGTATATTAAATTAAAATTATTTAAATGTATCTGACCAAAAAAAAATTTGAGGGCAAAGAACAAAAGACTAAAAAATTTTTAAAAGTACACTTTTGTTGTTACTTTTTGAGACATTTAATTAATAATGAGTCGTTAATTTTTGTTTAAAAGTTTTTTTGGAGAGAAAATTTTTAAGAGTTTAATTTTTATAAAAGTCACATTTATTTTAAAATATTTCTAATTTAAAAAACATAAAATTTATTTTTATTAATACAAATAATTGAAAATTTTGATTCGTGTGTTTTAATTTTGGTTTTATAATTCGCCTTTTTCCTTTCAGAAACACAAAAAAATTTATGTTACTTTTTTAATATTTTTTACAAAGTTTTTTCAATTTTGAATAAAAACAAAGAAATATTTTTTATTAACTTTTATTTCTGAGCCAACAAAAAAATGTATAATGCTTTACATTTTTTAATATTTGTCGACCTTTTTTGGATAGTTTTGGATCTTTTTTAAATTCCCATTAAAATAAAAAGATCGTAACTATGGCAAACATTCTTTCCTTCAAAAACGCAATTTATTATCCATTTTTTTGGGGGTCAGGTAAAAATGGTTGCCAACAACAAATACTTGAAATATTCCTTCAAGGTATTTTTTATTTTCAACTATTTTTTTTTGAAGTGTTTACGAACTAATCCACGAAAAAATCATAGGTTTGGTCATTTAAAAAAAATAGACATTTATCATTCATAGAGTCTGCTAAGTTTGCTGGTTGGTGGTTGTTTTTTTTTCACTTTAATTTCCCATAAAAAGTTCTAAAAAAATGTTTCCTCCATTTCTTTATACTCAAGTCGTTGATTCATTAGCAAAAAATTTATGGGAAAGTAATGATTCTAAAGATTTTACTTTCATTGTTGGATGTCAAGAAATTAAAGTAAGCCAAATCCATTTTTTTGTTAAAATACTTTTAAAACTTTGTTGTTTGTTTTTTAGGCTCATAAATGCATTTTAACAACTTACTCCCCTGTTTTAAAAGCCATCACTGAAACTGAAAACACCCTTGAAATTACGGAATTTAATTTTGATGTTGTTGAAACTGCAATCAAATTTGGTTATGAAATCAACGAATTTCATCGTTTTATCGTTGATGATTTAATTTCCACCATGAAATTTGCTGAACAATATGAAACCCAATGTCTCAAAGTAAGTATTATAAAATTTAAAAAAAAAACGGGTTTCTCAATGGAAAATTTGTCTATTGAGTTCGATCAAAAATGTTTTTGATCTCTTTAAAATAAATATATATACATATTTTTTAAGGCAAAAGTTGAAGGCTTATTAATCTCCAAAATTAATGGTCAAAATATTTGCAAACTTTCAAATGCTTCCATTGTTTGCAATGCTGAACTTCTCAAAACTAAATGCTGCAAATTATTGAAACGATATATTCACTCTCGCCGTGGGGTAAAGGATGTTGAAATTCTTGATAACATTTTTGCAAAGGAATTTCTTATCAAAACTGTTCCAAAAAAGACTGACTATTTTTACCGTTATGGTGTTCCTTTATTGGCCTTCTTAGCTGCTTATTTGATCGGTTTTTTATTTGATTACGCATCAAAAAAAATTTTCTAAAGTATTTTTTTCCGTTTTTTTGTTATTGAAATTCTTTGGCTTTTTTGCTTTGAAGTTTTATTTTGTTTGTTTCATTTATTTTCTATAATAATATTTTTTTTCCAAAGCTCAGCCATTTTTTCTTGATATATTTTTTCTGATGAATTAAATAAACACTTTTTTTATTTCAAAATTTGTTTTATTTATTTTTTACATATTTTTGTTTTGTTTTTGTTTTTTCTCAGTAAAATTTTAAATTAACAGCTTGGTTAAAGATTTATCTATATTGCGATTCTCGGCTTTTACGGAACCGATAAAGAAAAAAAAATTGGCAAAAATGAAAAATCTTTTTCTGAATCAGTAAGGTAATTTTTTTCGTTTGTTACTTCTAAAAATGAAAGAAATTTTTATAAAAACATTGAAAATCCTTCATTATTGTTTTTTTCTTCTTCTAAAAATGCTTTACTTTTTGCGCTTTTTTGTATTTGACCTTCTTTGATTAAGTTTGGTTCTTTTTACAAATTGCCACAAAAATAAAAATACGGTAACTAAAAACACTCCATTACTTTCGAACTAAAAATAATTTATTGTGCCTCTTTTTTTGGGGCTAGGTTAAAATGATTGCCAAAAAATACTTGAGATATTACTTCAAGGTATTTTTTATTTTCAACTATTTTTTTTTTTGAAGTGTTTACGAACTAATCCACGAAAAATCATGGTTTGGTCATTTAAAAAAATTAGACATTTATCATTCATAGAGTCTGCTGAGTTTGGTATTTGCTTGTTCTATTTTTTGCTTCTGCCATTCTTTTTTCAAATAAAGAAATGTCTTCTCGAAGTGAAATTGCTTCTCATTCGTTAGCAGAAAATTTATGGGAAAGTAATGATTCTAAAGATTTCACTTTCATTATTGGAAGTCAAGAAATTAAAGTAAGCGATTATAATTTTTTAAATTTAAAAACGTAATTATTTTTTAGGCTCATAAATGTGTTTTAACAAACTATTCGCCAATTTTAAAAGCCATCGCTGAAACTGAAAACACCCTTGAAATTACGGGATTTAATTTCGACGTTGTCGAAACTGCAATCAAATTTCGTTATGAAATCAGCGAATTCCATCGTTTTATCGTTGATGATTTAATTTCCATCATGAAATTTGCTGATCAATATGAAACCCAATGTCTCAAAGTGAGTAATCTAAAATAATAAAAAAAGATCTCGAATCGGAAAATTTTCGTCATTGAGTCTTAAAATAATATATATGTTTATAAATTCTTTTTTTAGAAAGCTGTTGAAAATTTTTTGCTCAAAAAAATTTCGTATCAAACTGTTTGCAAACTCGCTAACGCTTCCATGGATTGCAATGCTGATGGCCTTAAGACAAAATGCAGTGCATTTTTAAGAAAATGCATCCTTACTCAACGAGCAGTAAAGAACACAGAAATTCTTGATAAAACTTTTACAAAGGAATTTGCTATCAAAGTCATTCCAAAAAAAGATGGCATATCCGATTTTGGCCTTTTATTAATTGCTATTATTCTTTTTGGAATTGTTTTTTCAATTGGTTTTGTATATGGAAAAGATTACCAACAATCTTTAAAAAATTGAAATTTTATAAAAGAAATTTTAATTTTTGCCCATCTTTTTTGCTATTATTATATTTTTATTTCTTCTCTTTTTCCTAAAAATAGTTTCTATCAGTATTTTTTTTTCCTCTTCTTCTCATATTCAAAGGATATTGAAGTATTTTATTTGAAAATTTATTTAAATTTTTTTTTATATTTCATGATCGGCAATAAAAATTATTTAATAAAGTTACAATACCTTCTCTGTAATAAAATTTTTTACTCTCGTCAGCTTCTATAAAGTTTTTTTTGTTACAATAAATTTTTAAAGGATGCGTTGGGCAGAAAGAAGATTCTTTCTTTATTTATTTTCAAAACTTTCGCAGTGATGGCTGACGCATTGGAAAGGCTGCGACCATTCGAATCAATCGTTAAAAAAAATGGTTTGTTGGGGAGCTTGCAATGACATTTTTTTTCTTCTTGAAATAAAAAATTTATTATTTATTTAAAAAACACAGCTAAAGGAAAAAAAGACAACTAGAAAAAAAATTGTGACAAAAAAAATCAAATGAATTAATTTGTTTTACGGCACATCATGAAATTGATGAAGCAACGGAAGAGCGATGGCTAAAAAAATATAGATTTTTTTCTTGAAACTAATAACTGAATTAAAACTAACCTTATCCTTATCTTTTTGGCGCTTTTCATCAACTAAGCGTTGCACTGTTTCAGGGCCTGAAAATTATGTTTTAAAGTTTAAAAAATAAAAAAATTGTATAAAACTTACTTAGGCGCCTATTTTTAAGTTCTTCAAGTTTGAGTTGCTGTTCTTCGGCTATAATTTTAATTTTAGCTCCTCCATTCCATCAGAATTTAAACTTACGTGAAAGAATTTTTTTTTCTTTTGTGTAAGCCATTTCAAACCCATTTTGGTATTTTAATTGGCTGGCTATTCGTCGCCGCTCTTCAGCTGCATCCCGATGGTGTTGTAAATATTCGGTGATAAGGTCATCAAATAGTGAATATTGTTGATTCATTGCCGCCTATAATATAATTTGATTAGAGGAAGGCGCGATTAAAAAAATTAAGACAAAAGAAAAATTTAATCTCGTGAATGAAAAAAAAGCTTGGATTAAAATAAATGTTCTTGGTAAATTTAAAATATGAAAAGAGGTAAATAAAAATCATGGAAATTTTTTTTAGCCTAATGATGGATTTAAAAAAATATCGAAATCTCGAAACAGAAAAAATCGATTTTTGAAATAAAAATACGAAGGAAATATTTTTATTCATGCAAACTTTTTTTTCACAACGGAAATAAAAAAAAGGATTTGACGGAGAATAAAAAAATGTAGGCAAAAAAGCTGCGGATATTGTTTTTTATTTTTAATAAAGAAACAATAAAACAAAAAAGTTTTTTGCGACAAAACCTTTCCTTGTTTTTTTTGTTGGTAAAAGCGATATAGAAATGATGTAAAAAATCAAGCAAATCAAAAATCAACAAAAAATAAATTTAAAAAATTTTGATGGCTGCCAAAAATTTTGGAGTTTATTTTTTATTTAGTTTTTTGTGTACATTTTTCTTGGTTTTTTTTTGTGACAAAAACAATTTCCTTCTAAAGTTTTGAACACAAAAAAAGTTAGTTTTTGGATTAAATATGGCGCAAATAATTTGAAAAAAAAATGTAAAAAAATCGTTAAAAAGCATTTCTATGGTTTTTTAACAATACTTTTAAAGTTTTCAGTGTTTAAATTAAAGAAAAAAGATTTACTTTTCAATTTTCTTTTTTATTTTATTTTTTTTGAATACTCTGTGTTCCCATCTTTCATTATTCTTTTTTTTTGTTGCTAAAGTTGCCATCTGCTTTTTCAAATACTTTTAGTTATTTTCTTTACAAAATTCATTAACCAATTAAGATATCCGTGAATTGTAAATATTTGGATACCTCATTTACATATTTATTTGGGTTTGTGCAAAATAAAAAACGATTTTATTTTTATTAAAAAAAATCTTTTTGCAGAACACAAAAATGAGACCAATAAAAAAAATGAAAGTGAAAGAAAAATGAGATCAATGTGACACTATTGTTGTTGTTGTTGCTCCGCCGTAAATTTTTTTCTTTTATACTTGATTTGAAATTCCATATCGAAATATTAAACAAATTTGAAAAATGTGTAATTTCAATTAATTTTTCAGCTGTCTTAGATGTAGTACAAAAAAGTCCATCCATATCTTCGACATTGTAATATCAAAAATTTTTAAGATTTGGAAGAATTTCAATTAATTTTTCGATTTGAACTATTTTTTCATTTTCATTCTCATCGTTTTTTACAATCATATAATAAAGTTTCAGGCTTTCAATAGCGCCTGTTAATAATTCAAATTCGCTAAAAGTAATAACTTTATCATTTAAATTTAGCCATTGCACATCGCATTGATAAATTTTAGAAGTTAACGACGAAGCTAAATATTTATTTATTGACGAATCAATTTGTAAATTTCCGTATATCCAAATTTTAGAAGGAAAAGTTTTCATTAAAAACTTTTTATTTTTATACTTTATTCCATTTATTTTTCGAGTTAACCATTTTCGAAGATCATTTTCCAATTCACAAAAAGTAATAATTGGATTTTTTAAATAAAAATATTTGCAAGTTTTAATAAGTTTTTCATAAAGTTTGGCAGATTTAGGATTTTTTGAAATATAATAAATAATATTTTCTGGAAGTGAAAAATTTTGAAAACATGGTTGATTGGAGTAAATTGTCGTTAAAAATAAACTATATACTTTTTCGATGTCCATTTTAAAGTATTGAAATAAAAAACACCTCTTGTCAATAATATTTTTAAACAAATATTTTTCTTTTATTTTTTTCCTAACTAACTATTGATTTTTTTAAAGTTTTGATAAAATCTCACACATTTTTCCTTTTAAAAGATAAGGTGTCTCACTTGATTTAAAAGTTTTGTTGGCGCCTTTTGAAATAATTCTTTAAATTCTTACTTTATAAAAATTCCTAAAAATAAGCTTTTTTGTCTCTCGATTCTATGATAAAAAAATCAAGTAAAAATTTTACTCTTTTAAAATATTTTAAAAAAGGATTTTTTATCTATGCTTAGTGAAAATGAAAAAAAATGTAAAGCGCTTATTTTATTTTTCACACTCCTTTTCACGCTTTTGCCCAAAGAATTAAATCCCTTATCAAAATCTTTTTTAAATGGACAAAAGGTTTATTTTTTGTGGAGAAAAAACTCGGATAAAATCACTTTATTTTAAATTTTGTCATTTATTTTTTCTTCATTTCTTTAAAAAATGAATGATCGAAAACGAAAACTTGATTCAATTTCAGTACTTTTTATTTCAACACCTATTTCAATTTTTTCAAAGCCTCCTTGTGCTCAAAAATTTTCTATTCCCGAAAAAATTCTTTATTATATTGCAAAAAATCCAAAATCCATTAAACTTTATCATAAACTTATAAAAATATGCAAATATTTTTATTTAAAAGCTAAAATTCATACTTTATGGGAAGTTGAATCCACATGGGTTTTGCGTCAATGGGAAGCACGAAAGTTTAATGGAATCAATGCTTATAATAATCCAATGAAAATTTTACCTAATAAAATTTGGTTGTATGGTGATTTAGAAATTGGTCGACAACCTGGTGGACCTTATATGGCAGCCAATTTAATTGCTAAAATATATCGATGTGATGCAGCTGGAATATCTTTAAATAATCAAATTTTAACTTTTAATGAATTTAAATTACTTTCAAATTCCGCTGAAATTCTTGGATTAAATCGAACTTTGATTATGAAAAGCAAAAACGCAGTTATGCCAATTGAAGAAATAGTTTCAAATCTTCCAAATATCGAAGAATTTTCTTATTTTGCCCTAAATGAAAGAGATGAATCGTTCACAAAAAATTCGGCAGAAAAATTAATTCAAATTTCTCATTTAAATAATTATTATAATTTCTTGCTTTGAAATATTCCCGAAAGTTTCAACTTTGAATTTTTCCTCGAAGCCGTAAAGGTAAAAAATTTAATAATTGTCTTTAAACGAAAAAAATCATAAATTATCTTTTAAGGAAATGGATATCCGTGTTTCTCTTAATTTTGGTGATTTTATTTCTGATGAATTTAAACAGCAAATCGAAACATACGTTGATAAAGTGATTGAATGCAAAACAAATCGACGACGACCACCAATAATTTCTTTTCATGGCATGAATAAAGAAAATATAGAAGCTTTAAAAAATCTTATTATCGAATTTGAAAATTTATCTCCACCTATCTCTCCATCAGTTTCATAAAAACAAACTCTATGTTAATCGGTGTATTTTTTTTAATATTTGCATTATTTTTTATTTACTATTGTATTATTTTTTGTGAAAGCTTTCGTCATTTAAAAAAAAGCTTTAATTTGCTTTCCACAAAGTTAAATAAATCTTATAAATATAAAATTTGTTTTCTTTTTTTATTTTTGATGCATTTTGATTTTAACCGAAAAAATTCAATCAAAACTTTCAAAAAACAAAGATGTCACAAAATTGATGCTTTTTTCCTATTTTTGTTTGTTAGGCTAAAAAGAAAAGAAAAAACATGACCACATTAAAATTTAAAGGGAGTGTCTCAGGCGATGGCAGGAATCCTTACGCCGGCTCCCTTTGTTTTTTGCTTACGAAACATTTCGAAACGTTTTTCGTGGAAGGAACTTTTTTTGCAAATAGCTACAAAAGGCTTCAAAGTTTTTGTAGCACTTTGGAAGGCTTTGAGACAGTGAAAAAATTTTCGGGCTAGGAACACCCGGCGTAAGGAATCCTGCCATCGCCTGAGACACTCCCTTTAATGTGTCCTGCTGTCAATTTCAAATGGCGGTGTAACAATCATCAAAAGAGATAACTAACATAAAAAATATTATATTTATTGCTTTCTTCTTTTTTTGTACTTCATCCCAGCCCAAATTTATTTATTTCTTTTGTAAACGGTCCTTGGTCTCTTCTTTTTTGGTAGAAAAAGATAGACCAGCTTCAAGAAAAAAATAATGACAAACAACAAAGATGTTTGATGTTATGATGAATTTTATTTTTATTTCCATATCAACAATATCCAACGGAGACGTTATATGTCTTTTTTTAAAAATATTACTTTATTATTGAATGTCATTTCCGGCGCAAACTTATGTTAATAAATATTTTTTGTTGAGCAATAAAAAACGATTTATTTTACTCTCAGATACAGAAGAAAAAAAACATTAATTATATACAAATATTTACATAAAATTTAAAGAATTATATTTTGTTTAATTAATAAAGAAATTAAAATTACATTAAGCTTGAGTAATTAATTTTTAATAGATTTTCCAGCGCTATCCAATTTGCTTCCAGCTCCTGAAACAACATCGCCAGCAGCATTTTTAGTGTCATCAACTTTTGCTCCAGCTTGATGGGCTAAATCTCCAGCAGATTCCTTTGCATCATGAGCGGTACCTTTAATGGATTCTCCAGTATTTTTTAAGCTTTGACCCGCGGAATCTACAGCTCCACCAATGGAATTTTTAACACCAGATAATTTTTCACCTGCGGCATTGATGGAGGAATCAAGCTTTTCACCAATGGTTTCAGTTGTGCAAACCTATAAAAGTGGATATAAATCTACCAAAAATAATACATAGTTATAAATATTTTTGTTAGCTGTTTTTAAGGGATTTTCTCTCGATAAAGAAAAATATGATTAAGAAAATCTTAAAGCATTTATTTATTTTTAACAGCAGCCAATAAAACTTCTGAAATCTATAGCTTCTGTAAATCTCCACGAAAATGGAAAATGTTATGTTTTAGAGTCGAGATAATTTTATAAAGAGCATTTTTAGTCTTCAAACATTTTGAACGAAAAAATTGTCTAAGTTAGTTTAGAAAACTGACCCCGAAAAAAAAGGAAGTTTCCATTTCAAAAAGTAAAACAAACTTACGGAAGCTAAAACAGCAAAGAAAACTAAAGATGCAAGAATAAATTTCATTTTTTAAAGACAAATTTTTCTGTTTTTCAAAATAAATAAATATATTTTTTTATAAAGAAAACTAAAGAAAATCAACAACACATTTTTCGCTATTTATACCCATTTTTTTCAATTTCTTCATTAGCCCTTAGGAAAAATAGAAAAATAAATTTAGGGGCGGCTGGAGAAAATGGGAATGCGAAGAAGAGAAAGAAAGACAAGGAAGAAAAACATAACAACAACAAAATATCTTTATTTTTTTTGGTAAACACATATTTCATCGTTGCTGCTCCAGTTTTTTGGTTGTTTATTTGGATGTTTTTTTACTCTCAATTTTTTTCTTTCTTGTTGTTCTCTCTGTTGTCAGTTAACTAGTTGGTTGCTGTTAACAAAGAAAAAAATGAAGGCGATGCAATCTTTCAATTTTTTTAAAAACTAATTTTTGAACTTTCAAATTAATGGGAATAGAAGAACACAACATGATAGAGAAAATTGAGAAAGTAAACAAACAAAATAAAAAAAGTGAAACATTTTATTTAGGAAGAAACCTTTTTTATGTTAAAAAAAAGTAAATAAACAGGAGAATTAAATATTTTTACATTTTTTTGTGAACTTTAATTTAAAAAACTGAAAGAGAAATTTTTAATTAACGCAAAAAAGGAATAATGAAAAGTTTATTTTAACGTGCGATGATTAATCTACAGGGTGTCCCAAGTATTTTTAGAGTTTTAATTTGCCTCGCATATTTTTTTTTTCAATCAGAGGCAGCGAAATAAAATATAAAACGCAGTCAATTTTATTTAATCCAAATTATATGAAATTGGATAAAAAACTTTGGAAAAATAAAAAGTTTTGTATTTCAAATTCGTTAAATTGCGCAAATTTTGGAATTAATTTTCTTTCACAAAATATTATTCCTAAATTGGATGATTCTTCTTGCCATCTTCGATTTCTTCGACTTTATCAACAATTTATTTCAATCAATGATTATAATTTTTTAACAAGCGCTGGAAAAATAGAAAAAATTGCCATTAATTATGGCTTAATTCGTGATAATGAAAATGGAGAATTAATTTCATTTGAAAATGTCATGAAAAATTTACCCCGAGATTCGTCGATTCAGTGAGTTTTAAAAAAATGTATTTTTATAATTTTTTTTTGCAAATTTAAAAAAATTCATGCCATGAAAAAATTGTAAATTATCAAAATTATATATTCTTTAAAAACTGTAAAAAAAAAGTTTTTGGCATGTCTTTTAAATATATGAGACTTTTCCGCGCCGACACTCAAAAACTCGTTTCATAATTTTTTATTTTGTATATTTTTCAGAAAAAAAAGTTTTAAAAATTTAAGTTTATTTCTAAAACAAAACACAAAATAAAAGTTTTTTTCAAAGTATTTTTTGGGTTTATTATTAAATTACTAAAAATCGTGGAATTTATAAGAAAAAGAATGAATGGAATTAATTTAAAAAAATGCATCGAAATTAAAACTCATCTTTTTTTCAGACTGGGTTTAGAACTTCAATTTACAATAAATACTGGTGAAGAATTAAATGCTTTAAAACGATTAAACAAAATAAATGTTTTATCTTTTTTAATGTGGAGCGACACTCTCATAAATACTCAAGAATTAGCAGAATTTTTAATGGTAAATTTTATTTATATTTTTTCCTTCCCAGATTTTTGTTATTTTCCAAATATTACAGAAAAATATGACTCCAGGAAAAAAATCCCATGTTGTCATAGATTTGCATCGAGATATCAATCCTGAAATTAAAATTCAATTTGAAACAGAATTAGCTGGATATTTACAAAATTTTTCCCAACAACAATTTGAATCTTTTGCTTTGCCTGAATTTCATATTAATTCAAGTTTGATGAAACCTTTTATAATTGATGAATTTATTTGATCGTCCTCGTCGTCGCCTGCTTATTTCGATGTTTGTGGAAAATTCTTTTTTGTATAAGAAAATTCATATTTGTTTTTTTGCTGTTTTTAGTTTTTTTGTTTATATTGGAAAGGTTAAATAAATATCTTATTTATATTTTTCATTCTTAAAAAAATACTTTAGCTGGTATCTTTGAAATCAACTAACTTGTTTAGAAACGCATGATAAAATAAGGTTTTTAAAACTCACATTAAAAAGATCGAAGTTTTTCAGTTTTTATCTTTACAAAAAGATTTTAACTAAAAAGTTAAAATGCGTGTTGTTGTTGTAGCTTAAGCAAACCTAATCCTTTAAAAGCAAATACAAACATATTTTTGGAGATTGCCTAATTTCCATTAAATTTGTGTATCACAAAATAAAAAAGCAAACCTCAAAAGCTTCAATCAAGCAAAAAAAAAATTCATTTTTTAGTGTTCATCACTCTTTTTGGCATTCTAAGATTCAATGCAAAAATTTCGAAGCAGCGACGATGGAAAAAAAAAGTTAGCCCAAAATTTTTCAATGCTTCTTTCTTTGTTTCATTCTTTTTTTTCGCTGATCAAACTTGTGTCTGTCTTTTTTCCTTGTTCCATTTTTTATTATTGTTGTTACTATTAACATTGATAGAGCTACTAATAAAGTTAACTTTCTTATAACCAGTACTTATTATTATTATCTTTCTTCCTATTAATCCACCACTTTTGGTCAATTTTTCGTGTCTTTGTATTCCGTTTGTGTTTAACTTTTTCATTTTTACAAAACTTTCTATTTTAGCAGTATCTATGAATTCTATTGCAACCAACAAATCAAAAGCTGGAAGAAAGCGTAAATGTGTAACATCTGATTCAGCTGATGGGAAAGATATAAAAATGGCTGTTAAACATCAATATTGGACACGTTCAAAGAAATCTAAAGAAGATGATATTACTATTGTATGTTTCTTTGATTTACCTTGAATGTCTCATGTTACTCATCATTCTTCTGTAATTATTGTTTACTAACTTATTTTGTATTTAGGAAAGCAATAAACCTCGCATCAATCCTGATATTCTCTCTGAAATCTTCCTCAAAGCTTTCAATAGTTCACGTTCCTCATATCCTAGAAATGACGATAAGCTATGGACACGCTTTATGCTCGCAGGAAAAGAAAACTTTGGTGCTGCTATGAGATGCTTTCGCTATCCAACTAATGTGAGAATTGCAAACTCAGCTTTATATGTCACTATCAAGACCATTGTAAGTTCTTGACTCTATTTCTAAAAAGTGAACATTTTAACTATAATTTCCTGATTTAGGCTAACACATCCTATACAGAAAGTTTTCGTATCGAATTTGATTCTCCTTTGCTTCAAGCTCTTATTCCACGTATTTCTTCTTCAATTAATGTATTAGAAATTGGCGTTTTACCATTTTGGCAATTTTCTTTTGAAAAGTTTAAGAAATATGGCTGTGAACAACTTCTTCAAGCAAGTAAGTTTCAACTAACTTTAACGATCATATTAATAATATATCATTTTTAGATTTCAAAACTCTTATCTTTGCAAATCAATGTCGTTCTCCTGTTGAATTTAAAGAACCTTTAAAGAAAAATGAAAGCATTGAAGTTGTCAAACATTTTAGATTAGTAAGTTTTGGTTGTTTGCATTTGATTAATACTAATTTCCCGATTTTACAATTTTCCAACGTTTCCTCTTTCATGTCGGGAATTTATTCTTAACTGCCGTTATCTTAAAGACTTTTCATCAAATCCTTTGTAAGTTTATATTATCTTTATTTCTCTATGTATTTACTTAACAAAGATTTTTTCAGACAAACTTTCTACAACGTTGAAAAGCTTGTTATTAGCAGTGGATATGATCGCTATAGAAAAGATTTCGAAAAACTTCAACGTTTTCCTTCTTACATCATTAAACATTTTCCATGTCTCAAACTTTTGGATGTTCGTCTTTGCTTCAATGATTCTCATGATGGTTCAGATATGTTTGATGATGTTGTTTTAATTGATAAAACTTTTTTCCGGGAGATTCCATCAACTATTAAGGGAACTATTGAACTTATTGGAAACTATCATAATCTTGATGATTTTTGGGAGGTAAGCTTTCATCAACTTTGTATTCATTTTTTGATATCCTTTTTTTAGTTCATCGATTCTGCTGTAACTACCCCAGATATGAAAATTAAAGGCCTGGATGATGAAGAAGAAGATAATGGAGAAGTGGAAGCTGTAGAAGACATTGAAAATGAAAAAACAGAGGATAATGAAATACTTGTTACCAAAGACTTCGAAATCCATGATGGCCTCAATTTCAAATTTTCTGTTAAATTTGATGAAATGGGGTATGGATATGAACGCGATGAAGATTCAAGCAGCAATTATGATCCTGGTAGCGATGATGATCCGGGTAGCGATGATGATTCTGGCAGCGATGATGATTCAAGTGATTACTAATGGCCTCATATGTTCTTGAAATATGTATTTTTTGTTTGGTAATAAGTCATATTATAATCTCATTCTTTTCTTTCAATTTATTATTATTATCTAATTGTTGTTTCAATAAACTATAACTTTTTTGCTTATCATCTTTTATAACATTCTGAAAGTTAAACAGATTCACAAAGTAACAACATTTATGCAGTATAGTTTAGCGGAGGTAAATAGTTAAAAAATGGCGAAGATTAGTGGAAGTACGATAACGTTTACCAGAAAGTTTTTCGAAAAACAATGTTTAGTGGAAAATGACTTTGCTTTGAGTTCGCGGTTGAAATGCAGGCGCAAGATTTATGCAAATTTCCCATGAAACTCTAGCGTTTGCTAAATCTGCTTTCATTTTTTGTTGCAAATCAAGAAATTTTTACAACGAATTCATTGTCGTTTGTTTGCTGCTTCATTTTTCATCAAACACCCAAAACAAAATATTATGGATTTCAAATATTTTTTGTTCATCGTTGCTATTTTACACTCTTCGTCATTGGCTTTTCGATTTCGACGATCTTCAGAAACTACAGAAGAAGAAATACTTGGTGATCATGAAAGTCGTGATTTAATTTTAACTCAACGTCAAACCATTGAAGTTCTTTTGGAAAATGATGATCTCTTCTTTGAATTCTGTTGGCCTGGATGTGATTCATTGTAAGTTTACTTTTTCTTTTGTGATTACTTTTACTACAGTAATAAGCTTTGTTTTTTAGTGTTAGAGTTTGCTATGAAACAAATAATGTTAATCCTAATGCAAAACATTTATGTCCTCCAGATTATTGTGGATTCTCTGCTACTGTTGTTACTGAACACTTTAAAGATCAAGATCGAAAATATCAATATGTATTTTTCATGAATGGCTACGATAAGCGCAAGTTTTTAACTTTGTTTGTGAAGAAAATTTACCATATGTTTTTAGAAACTTTGTTACCTCCAGCATGTATTCCAGTTAGAATTCAATATCCTCAAACTAGAACTCCTGTCTTAAAGCAACAAATGATTTATGGATGTGGTCCAAAGATAGAAAATAATACCATCAAATTGATCGTTGAAGAAGCTTCTCCATCATGTCGTTTAATTGTTGTAAGTTATTTCATGTTTGATCATTAACTTTGATGCTGACAACGAACCTGGTCTGATTCCTTATTCTTGTAATGTGTTATACGAATATTATTATATGTGGTTAAGAAGACTATAATAACCGCTAATGTTTTTCAGAGAAATGCAAAGATTATTCAACGTCCTGCACCAACAACATCAACAGAAGAACCTCCAAAAACAACGACAGCTGAATCTCTTCCTGGTTGGCAGATTGCTATAATTGTAATCGCTTGTTTAGTAATTTGTTTCGGTATTATTGTTCTCATTGCGTAAGTGTTAACTTTTCAATCGTATGTTGTTTACATCTGTTTATGCTTTTCAGATTAGGTGCTTGGTATGTATTGGACAAGAAAAAGGAAGAAAAGAAAGGGCAACAGGAACTCATCCAACAACAACAAGTTGAAGAAGGCAAAAGAAATCCTAACTTGTTAAAGGTGAAAGAAAAAACACAAGATGAAAAACTTGGTGGAGAAAAGGCTAAATTATCACAGAAGCAACCAACAACTACAAAGCCATCTAAAACTCAAGTAACTCAAGATGAAAATGCTCAACAAGAATCAAAAACTGGTGAAAAGGTTAGTGAATCAAAAGTTGCTGCTGAAGTACCTAAGAAGAAGAAGAATCCAACAGCACCAACTCCACAACCAACAACTCCAAAGCCGAAAACATCAACTGTTGGAACTCCAAAACCTTCAAAGCCTTCAAAGAATATTGCTCCTCTTACTTTTCCACCTATTGCAAGAAAACATGTAGTTGTTGATCGAAATCGAAATGAATCCAAAGAAGCAGAAGCTGAAATGAAAAAGCAAACTCAAAAATATGGAATTCAGCGAGCTATGGTCGTAACTAAATCATCATCATCAGAAGGTGGAAAGAAAACAAAGACAGAAGTTTCAAAGGCATCTCAAAAAACTGAAGATGAATCTAAAATTTCTAAAAGATGAAAAGAAGAAGTCAACAGCAACAAAGAAGAAATGAAATTCATAATGGTTTTTGATGATGTATAATTTTTATTTGTAATTATTTATGTATGTATGTAATTAATTAATAAATTTTGATTGTAAAAATGACTTTGTTTTTCGTTTCTTTGTTTGTTTGCTTGATTCAAGCCAAAGTCTTAGTATGTTTTGTTTCGATCGAAGTTAATACTAAAAGAGTAATTTAGACGTTGATGAAGCTATGTAGCAAAAAAACGTGTCATACTGCAATTTTATACCAAAATGAAAAATATTGGAATAACTTTGATTGGAAATGTTCTTTCCGGATAATTTTATTAAAGGATTTATAACTAACTTATTGTTAATTTCTAGCCAAAATAACTTCAGCGAATTAAACTTTCGAACTTTTCATTGCTGCAATTTGCAAATAAGATTGTTGCGCGTTTTTTTTGAAACAAAGCTTTCAATAACTTTTCCTTCTTCTTCAAAGAATCGATGACTCATTTTTAATTCTTTTTTTCGATAAATTTTGTTGGTCTTTGATTTTACCTTTTACATGCAAAATCTTCTTCTCTTTTTTTTGTAGACTTCCTGAAAGACTAATTCCGTTTTTCTTTTCTTTTTTTTTTCCCTTTATTATCTGCTGCGTTTATGCAACACCTTAACTAGGTGCGGCAGTTGTTTATTTCCAATCAAAAGTATTTTTTTAAAAAGCCCTTCTTTTTGGATTTTTTTTTGCATTTGAAAAAAGGTGTGTCTAAGATTTTAAATAGGTACTAACTTATATTTAAAGCAGCTTTAAATTTCACACAAAATTCATTCACAACAAAAAAATCATCAAAAGTTATTTTTTTCTTTTTTCAAAAAATGTTTTTATTTATTCTTTTGATTTCCTTGTTTGCTTCAGCACAAAGTGATTGTCCATCAAATAATTCAGTTGAATGGAATTCCAAATGTTATATTTTATTTGAAAATCAAACCCAATTTGCTAACGCTGCTTTGGCTTGTAAACATATGGGAGCTGATTTAGCTTCAATTCATGATGAATTTACTAATTCTATTCTCAATGGTAAGTTTAGAATCGAAAAATATATGACAGCGAGTCTTGAGGCTAAAGTTTGTAACAAAAACTTCTGAATTTTTTGTTGTTGTATTTTTTGAAAACAAAATTTACTTACCTTTTTTTCAGATTATGTAAGCAATAACATTCATAACGTTTTTAAACTTTCATATTGGCTTGGTGCTTCTAAAATGTTTACCGGAGATTGGTCATGGGTGGATAAAACCCCATTGGATTTCACTATGTGGGATAAAGATGAACCTCGAAATGCTACATGGGCTAAATGCGCTGGAGTTCTTGTTCCAAATGGACATAGGACTGCTTTTGATTGCACCAATAATCGAATGTATTGGTGTGTTACGCCATCCACCAAACCTACAGGATGCTTAAATTAAATTAGTGAATTAATAAGTTTATAAGGTTTGAATTCTCCGAGTTTTCTTCTATTTATTTATTTTTGTTTATTTAAAAATATTTATTTCTAAAATAAAATTTTAACTTTCATTTTCTTTTTAATGAAGCAGCAAATTATAAGGTTTAGATTTTTTTATTTGTTTAACAAATTTTTAATCGATAAAAAATTTTTTTGGTGAAAATATCAGAAATCAAAAAAGCAAAGAAAATATTTTTTACAAATTATTTGTTTGTGATTTGTGAAATATTTTTTTTGTGGCATAAATGACTTTGTTATTTATTTATTACCGAAGTGAAACTTGTGATGTTTTCTTGTAATTTAAAACAATAAACTTTTCCCTGATGATGACCCAATTTTTTCTTTTTTGCAAAAATAAAACAGCTATTGCAAGCAATTTCTAATAAATACATGTACGTTATTATCAGGCCATAACAAACAAAGACGAATGGGTCACTGAAGTCAATGAATGCATATTTGAGGGCAGCCCTTATATGCTGCTCTTCTTATTGGTTAACCTACATAAATAGAAATCGAAAAATTTGTTTTCATTCTAAAAAATTTTTCTTTTTTTCTTCGCTTTTTTATTTGGGTTGCTTGGTTCGTTTTCTCGCTTTCAGCTTTTTCTATTTTTGATTAGTTTAGGATCATAATTTACTATTTTTTTGTTGCATAGACAGAAGACAATGGATTCTGCCATTGCAACTAATCAAACTAAAAATGGACGAAAACGAAAAGGTGGTGAGATTTCTGTTTCCACTGACGATGGTCAAAAACCTTCAACCATGGAAGTCCAACATGGAGATTTGATACTTTCAAAACAATCTAAAGTTGATATTCTGGATAAAATATCTGTAAGTTATTAACTATTTTGCAGCCAGCGTATATATTCAAAATGTCCCTTGGCACAGCTTTTATAATAGTTACATACATATTTTAGCCAAAAAGCAAAAATCCCCATATAAATGATGATATCCTCCTTGATATTTTTGTTGAATTTGTTCACGATGAAAAAGCTTTAACAAAGTTTATGTTTTGTGGAAAACAAAATCTTGATCTTGTTATGAAACTTTTACGTTATTATCCAATTAAAATAGAAATTTGTTATAATATAATTAATTTGATAATTAAATTTACGGTTAGTTTATTATTTGGATATTTGAGCTGTTTGTTTAAGCAAATTACTGCTTTTAGAATGAAAAACCTAAGAAAATTTCTATCGATTTTTCCATGATCAAAACTTTTTTTCCATTCATTTCTTTTTCATTGGAATCTTTAATAATTGATTTAAATAAATATTTTGAAAATACTTCACATTATGAAAGATTTAAGAAATACGGCTGTGAAAAGCTTTTTGCTGAAAGTAAGGTTAAACTTTTTTATGTTAAAAACCCATTGTCAGCTTTTTAGATTTCAAAAATCTCGAATTTTATTTTCGAGAACCAAGCATTTGTGATGAATTTAAAGAAATTTTAATGAAAAATGAAAACATTCAAGTTATTTCCCTTCTTGCATTAGATGTAAGTTTATTCTTTTAATTTTTTTTCTTTAGAAAAATCTTACATCTTTTAGGATATTCAATTTATTCCTCCATCATGTCGGGAACTAAATTTTAAAAGATTAGAAGGTTCACTCCCACCAAAGTAAATTTTTCTGATTTTTTTATTATTAGTTTTAAATATTATTTTTTAAGCCTTAATTACTCCGAAATTGAAAAATTTGTTCTTAATGGTGAATTTTGCCATTATAATAACTATGTCGACATTTTTCAAAAGTTTTCATCATTTATTTCTGAACATTTTCATAATCTCAAATATTTGAATATTCACATTAATCATGTTACCCATCTTACAGAAGATCCATTTAATAATATGTTAGATATGAAAAATAACTTAAAATTTCCATCAAAAATCAAAGGAATTTTTTTATTTGTTGTTGCTAATCATTATAAAGCAGATGAGTATATGGATGTAAACATTTTTCTTCTTCTATTTTACATGCAATTAAATAGTTAATTTTTTTAGTTTATTGATCGTGCAAGAAATGAAGAAGACATAAAAGTTAAAGAAACCTATGAACACTTTGTTGTTACAAAAGAATTCGAAATCCATGATGGTTTAGAATTCAAATTTTCTGCAACATTAAATAAAACGCTTGTTGTTGATGATTCAGTTAGTGACGATGATGATGCTTCTGAAAGTGATACTTCAGAAAGCGATGGTGATTATGAAAACAGTGGTAGCGGTTCTGAAAGCAATGAAGAATCCGAAAGCGATGTTGATGACTCCAACAACAACAGTGGTGATTCGGATGATTAATAATTAACGGGTCATCAATTTTTGAAGAAATTTTGTTTTAAAAAAATCGCCCTTTTCTTTCATTTTTATTTTTTGTTTTTACTTATATATTCTCTGATTCTTGTTGTTATGTTGTTTGAAAATAGGAATACGCAAAATTTTGTTTTATCTTTCACTGGATTGCCGCTTCTTTCACATTACTTTATTTTTTTAAATCAATATTTTTATTTAAAAAAATTAACAAACACTAAACTCAAAAAAAAAAATGCTGGAAGGATGAATGTTTTTGAATTTTTTTATTTATGCGTTGATTGAAAAGAAAAGTTTGCAACAGGAATACAAAAAATTATTTTTTCGCCATTCAATAATCAATAAAATAGAGATCAACCTTTCCATGTCAAAAAAAGTTTCTTGCGCCAATACGAACATCTCTAATGTGTGTGAGCTACTTAGTTTTAATCAAAATCGCGCGCAGAAAAAACATTGTGTGTGTTTGCAAATTCATGGCGCCTTTTTTTTTCATTTGAATAAAATGACAAAGCCAAAAAAATTGGTTGGCAAACTTTTAACATTTCAATGTTGTTTTTTTTTTTGTAGTTATTTCTTGAGCTTCTCGCGCCTTTTTAAAATTTTAATTGGAATAAATTTAATTTATTTAACAAAAGATTATGGATTCTACAATTGCTATTAACAAACAACAACAACAAAAAGCTGTTGTTGGACGAAAGCGAAAAGTTGATGAAACATTTTCTGCTTCAAATAATGGCCTTCAAGAACAAAATTCAATAATTCAAACTCAACATCGCTATTCAACCCGATCAAAACAAGCTAAAACTAATAATAGCACTGTAGTAAGCAAAATTCCAAAACCAGCCTAAATATACTTTATTTATTGTAGGTTCAAAAGCAATTGCCAAAACTAAAATCAAAAGCTGCGTCCAAAAAAGAAGGCGATGAAAGTAATAAAATTCTTGAAACGAATATTCCAATAAAAGCTATTGTAAGCTATTTTTTTTTTCGAAATTTTTACTAATAATTTCATTTTTTAGGAAACCCAAAAACCAAAACTCAATTATGACATCCTTCAAGAAATATTTTCAAAATTAAAATTTCTTGATTATTCAAGTGAGGGTATTTCCAAAATAGATGAAAACGATTTTACCAACTTTATGCTTGCTTCAAAACAAATCATGGATTATGGTTTATCGTATTTTCGTTATCCAATGATAGTTACAATATATTCCACAACCATAGATTTGAGAATCAAATACTCCGTAAGTTTTTTGTTTTGTTTTGGATATTTAAAAGCTGGCGATGAATACAAACATAATATTTTTTATTAAATATATATTTTATTTTAGGTTGGAAAAACTAAAGATTTTTATATTAATTTTGAATCTCCCTTGCTTAAACTCATTCTTCCCGTTATTGCTTCATCAATGGAATATTTAAAGCTTCAATATAATTGCAGCTCGAAAAATCATTGGTGGTATAAAAATTTTAAGGACAATGGTTGTGAAAAGCTTTTCGCTGGAAGTAAGATTAATTAATATACTTACTTAAATTTTTTGATACCAAAAATATAATTTTTTTTTAGATTTTAAAACTCTTGAATTTTATAACCCAGACACAAACATGTTAAATGAATATAAAAAAATTTTGATGAAAAATTCAAGCATTCAAACTATTTCCAATGTTCAATTAGATGTAAGTGTTTTCTTTAAAAAAAGTGTATATGTAAATTTTTTAAAATTTTTTAGGATTTTCCATTTATTCCTCCATCATGTCGAGAACTAAAATTTAGTAAATTAAAAGGTTCACTTCCAGAAAAGTAAATTTTTTTCTATTTTTTTACTTTTAATTTTAGCATTAATTTTTAGCCTAAATTATTCCAAAATTGAAAAATTTGTACTTAGCCATGAAGATTTTTCTCCTAAAAAAATTCAAATTTATAACAATTTAATTGCATTTATCGCTGAACATTTTAATAACCTCAAATATTTGGAAATTCATCTTGAATATAAAAGTTTTAATTATTATGAATCTTCATTTGCCGAAATTTTTGAAATGAAAAATAACTTAAAATTTTCATCAAAAGTCGCCAAAGGAATTATTCGATTTTCTGCAAATAATTGCAAGGAATATACACATTCAAATGTAAGCTTTTTTGGATTTTTATTTTTTCTTTTAAAATTTAAATCATTATTTTTTAGTTTATTGCACGGACTAAAGGGACCTGGGTAATTTACTGCATGGTAGCACTTACGCCATGCAGGGTATTTTACGGCACCTAGGGCATGGCACCGCCAATCGAACGCTAACAAAATTCTAGAAAATCCATTGAAAAACCATATGAAACAAAAAAATTTCATGTGAATCTCATATGGATCAAAAATGATCCATATGGAAACCCGACATAGGCTTCCTCCACCATGGGAGAGTTTTATCCATATGAGATTCACATGAAATTTTTTTTGTTTCATATGGTTTTTCAATGGATTTTCTAGAATTTTGTTAGCGTTCGATTGGCGGTGCCATGCCCTAGGTGCCGTAAAATACCCTGCATGCCGTAAGTGCTACCATGAAGTAAATTACACAGGCCCGGGCTAAAGTTGAAGAAGATATGAAAGTTGAAGAAAGCAATAAACAAATTATTGTTACAAAAGAATTTGAAATCCATGATGGTTTAGAATTCAAATTTTCTGCTACCTTTTGCAAACCTTACAAAAATCCTTCCTCCAATCGATGATGCTTTTTTTTTAGTGATAATGAGTAAGGAAGTAATGATAATTCGGGACAGTGATAATTCTGATAATAATTAATTTCATCAAAAATTCTTATAGAATTTTTCTTTGTAAAAAAGCCACGTTTTATTCTTGTTTGCAATTTTTTTCGTTTTGTTTTTATATTTTCTCTGATTATTATGTTGGTTGAAAAAAATTCAATAAATTTTTGCAATTTCTTGAACGCAATTATGTTGTTTCAAAATTAAATACAATACTTGAGTTTCTTATGTAATAATATAAATCATTAAAACTATTTTTAGGCTGAAAAAGTAAAAACGTTTCGAATGAGATTTGATTCTCCTATGCTTAAAATGCTTTACCCATATATTTTTTCTTTTTCATTTGATGAATTAACATTGGATTTTGGTTATGACGAAGGTTTTATTATGAAAAAATTTAAAAGAAATAGTTTTGAAAAGATTCTTCCAGCTTGTGAGTTTATATAAATCATTCATGGTTGTGAAATTTTTATTGATGTTTTTAGTTTTTAAAAATCTGACTTTCGGCGAAGATGGCAATATTTCTAAAAAAAAATTTCAAATTATATTTTTAAATGAAAAAGATGGAAATGAAAGTGAAGGCATTAATGATCCTCGATCATGTTTTTCCATCGAATATGATGAATTAGAAAATTATTCAAAAAATGAAAAGCAAGTTTTATACTTTTCATTACTTTTTTTTTATAATTTTTTAAAATTCATTTTAGGTTAGATTTTTCACATATTAAGAAACTTAATATTAGTGGAAATCATTATTGTTTCAATGAAATGTTCAAATATGCTCAATTTCCATTTTATTTTGCCAAAATCTTTCCCAATCTTAACAGTTTCAATTTTTTTTATAAGTTTACTTCAAATTGTTGCAAACCAGAAATATTTGATGATATTTTCAACATTGATAAAGATGATTTTAAAAGTATTCCATTGAATATCAAAGGATTAATCGAATTTGAAGGGGATGGAGATGATGTAAATAAAGATAGAGATTTGAGAGATATGCCTGTAAATCTACCTTTTTTTCACTCTCTTTTATTATAATTATTTAAACTTTAGTTTGTTAATCGCGCTAAAAATGAAAAAGACATTGAAGTTAAAGAAACTTATAAACAAATTATTGTTACAAAAGAATTTGAAATCTATGATGGGCTCAGTTTCAAATTTACTGCTAATATTGGTGTACCACAAATTTATTATAGGTATAGTGATCATGATGATTCTGAAAATGATTCAGAAAGCCAAAAAGATTCTGATAATGAAGAACCTGATAATAATCCTGACAATGATAGTAATTTCGATGAATATTGATGGCATCAAATGCTTTTGAAAAGTTTTTGTTTTAACAAAGTTTCGTTTTTCTATAATCCATTTTTTGTTCTTGTTCCTTTTCTTTGTTTCGTTTATATATAATCGTTCTGAATTTTGGGCTTTTTGAAAAAAAAAATATTTCAATAAACTTTACACTTTTTCTTTTGTAATTTTTCTACATACTTTACGAGTAAATTTGGGGATAACTTATTAGATTATTTACACATTTATTTTAGTATAATATTTATAAATTTTTATTTACAGTAAAAACAAAAGAAGAAATAAACACAAATTTTCATAAACTATAGAAACAATTATCACTTATTTTAGTCTTTGTTGAAGCTAAATTCGATATATAAAATAAACTCATGTGGATGATTAACAGATATGTAAAAACATAAAAATAAAATTAAAGTAAAATAATTTTCTAACCACATTCAAAGAAGCTGTTCAAATTTCTTGAGCAGTTGTAAGCTGTTGTGGAAGATAACCTTGATTGAGGCCATGCGATGCTGCAAATATCCTTTCAATATCATTCGTGGTTGGTGACCTTCGTCGAGTTGGAATAGGCCAATCATGATGGGGTTGAACTCTAATAGATTGAGAAAAGTTTGTTTTTGTTGTTGCTGCTCCACCAACATTTTGATTTGGAAATTTTGGGGGTTCATTAAGTTGTTGAACCGAATTTGCTCGAGGACTTGAAACTGGCGAAGGAGGTTTCTTTGCAAACATTTCAGTTTTCTTTGCTTTTTCCAATAAAAATACATTACTTCGAGTTTCATTTTCTCCAATTCTATCATAAATTACGCCATTAACTCCAACAGTTTTTTTGAAAAATTCCACCGCGGCTTTATCATTGAGTTCATCGCCCCATACAAAACTAATCAAACCCAATTCTTTGGCTTTAGTAATGGGTGAATAATCTCGAAGTACATCTTCTGAATGAAAATTAACTCCAAGTATTCCACAACCTGCTGCAAAGTTTACAGCTGTGAGGGAAGTTCGAGTCCTTGCATCTTGATATACTTGATGCCGAGTATTTGCTCCGCAACAAAGAAATAAAACGGGATATTTGTTTTGCTTTACTGCAACCCTAAAAATTGAAAGGTGATGAGAAAAAAATTTAAAGTGTTGTTTTTAAGTTTCAGAAATGTGCTTTAAAAAAATTAATTAATAAAACGTTGTTGTATTTTTTGATTTAAAGGAAAAATTACTGCATCTCGTCGACAGTAAATAAAAACTTGATATTTTTATGGGCTTTAAAATGCAAATTTTAAAGACAATCTTTAAAGTTTTCAAAACATCTTTTTCATGTTTTTTTAAATATTCTTAATTGTCTCGAGAATTTTTTTAATTTTTCTACAAATTTCCATTCAGAGATCAACTGTAAAAATAATTTTTTTATTCAGAACGCAGATTTTTGGCAAAAAAAAAATCGAAAAAATCTGCTTTTTTAATTTCAGAAATTGTCATGAGCGATTTTTTTTTAAATGAAGCAATCGTGTCAAAATTTCGTATAAGAAAACATTATTGTTAGATTCTTTTTTGCGGTTTAAGTAAAAATATTGGGCAAAGAAAAAAGCAAAATTTTTTTGTAAAAAACTTACATCATGCAAATATCTGGGTCAAACGAGCTGAATACGACCCTTCTCGTTCCAGCATGTAAAAATACATCCTTTAAAATGCGATCCAAAAAATCATTATGTTCAAAATAATTTTCACATTCATTTATTCCATCTTCTTGAATCATAGGAAATTTAATTTCAATATTAAATCCAACATCAGTGGAAACATTTTCAAGGGCTTCAACTAAAGTAGGAAAAGGTCTCAAATCTTCAGCTTCATCATTTTCTCCCGTAACTTTAGTAATTTGTTGTTCATTTAATTGGGCGTCAGTTCGATGATGTTGGACATGTTCGAGAAGGAGAAGTCTCAATTGATCGAGTTTTAAATCCTTTACCGCCATTTGATGAACATCTTTATCCGGGGATCTTTTAGCCACGGAAACCATAACATGAAAATCATGAAAAATTACTGGAATTTTATCTTTCGTTAATTGAACATCAAATTCCACATAATCCGCTCCATGGGAGGCAGCTTTATCCAAAGAATGTAAAGTATTTTCTCGAGCTACCGCGCATTTAGTATATGAATTTCCCATGCCTCGATGTCCCACTTCCAAAGTGGATCGTTTTTTCCAATGTTTTATAAATGATATATCCATTTTGAATGGAGTTTCTGGACAATGCACGCGTCGAATAAATAAATAACCCAAATATATTTTTCCCACAGGTAATCCATTGGACGCAAGTAAAGGAGTGGAACTTTTACCATAACTATTTTGAAGGGTTGATGGAAGGGCATATCCAACCGCGAGAAGTTTAGGATTTTCACCTGTAGGTTTGAAAATTTCAATTCGGAAACCCTAAAAAATGGAATTTCGTTAAAATAGAGATATGCAAATTTTGCAAATGGAAATTGGGTTTACAGTTAGAATTTTTTTGATTTTTTTAAGAAATGAAAATTTCCTGTTGGAAATCAAAGGGTATTAAAGTATGTTTAGAATAGTGAAAATGTAAGTATGGGTTTTTATGGACAAAGAATAAATTGGAAGGGTAAAAAAAGGCTTGGACCCGACCTTACAAAGGACGAAGAAATCAGGTAAACGACTAAACCAATAACGAATCAGGTAAAGCGCGTCTAAAAAACAGGTCGTTCTCAGGTGAAGGGTAATTTCAGGTAAAAATCATGGAAACGGAGAATTCAGGTGAAAATCAGGTAGTAATCAGGTGACAAGCTTTTCTTTGGTTCTCTAATGCTCAAAGCGCGCCCGCATACTGTTTATGTTTACCAAGATGCATATATACTCCTGCTTTAGGTTAACATCTAACAAATTTTCTATAGTTTGAAAAGGAATCATTAGCTATAATTATTAAAAAAAATAGCTTGAAAAACTTCATTCACCTCGAAGTGTTTGAAAAACAAATATTTTTGAGCTTGTCCGGAAGGATTAAGTAAGGCATTGTAAAAAATGCAAATTTTTGGATTAGTTGTTTATTATAAACACTATTAAAATAAAAATTAGAATAATTTATGGATAAGAAATTCTCATTTTTTGCCGCCAAATTTTTGCAGAATTCAGGTAAAGCGCATGAACTTTTCAGGTAAACTGCGAGTTCTCAGGTAACCTGTTTTCTGTTGGCTGCTGCATGTAGTTTACCTGAGAGCGACCTGATTTCTTCCCGCTTTGTAAGGTCGGGGATTTTTAGGAAAATTTGAATTGCAAACTTTATTTTTTCATGTTTTTTTTTATAAAGTTTTTAAATCATGAAGCGAAAAAATGAATTTTTTTCATCAAAATTTTAGAATCTCGAAGTCAAAATTTTTTTATTATTTAATGTCGTCAAAAAAAATTTACTATTTCCTTTCTAGTAAAACAGGTTGTCATTCCGTGTCAATTTACTTTTTCATTCACAAAAAAATGAAAGGAAAAAAAATTTACATAAAACTATCTTTCATGCGCAATCAAAAAAAGGAAAAGAAAAAATTTACATAAAATAGTTTGAGCATCAGCTTAGTTACAAAAATTGTTATCATTAAAGGTAGCTGTAACATTTACTTGGCGCGCCGAAGGTGCGCCTTTTTGTCTAGTACTATGATTAAAATGGATTTGGATATTGTTAGTTTAATTTTAAAAGAATCACTCAAATTTTCTTTCTTTCTTAAACTTACAAAAATCCTTCCTCCAAAATATTTGTAAGTTTTTGTATTTTTTCTTCCAAAGAAAAATTTAATAAACTAAATTAATTTTAAAACTTACCAAATATTCTACAGCAACGGAATAAGTTCGATACAAATAATAATCAACTCCATTTTCAAAAGTTTCACCAAAATCTTTTTGTCTTGCATAACCTGGTAGATCCTTGGTTAATGGCTAAAATGAAAAAAAATTTAAATTAAATTTGTTCGCAGAAAAAACCATTTTTGTCGTCTGAATGTTATCTCTTTTTTGAAAAGACAAAAGCAACAATGGATTTGAAAAGAAAAATATGGACTAAAAAAAACACTGAAAGTTGAAAAAATAAAAATAATGAGAAGGCGTTTCGAGACAATATGCAATAACTTCAACAGTTTAATGAAAGTTTTTTTAAATAAAAAAAATAGGCAAAAATTGACTATTTTTTTAGGTTAAAAAAGTAAGTTATTATGCTTTTAAAATTACAGAAAATAAATAGCTGAAAAAAAATGTTGGATTAAAACAAAGTCTCAAAACGCTGCTGAATAAAAAAAAAAGAAAGATAAATGAGAGAAGTAAGTTATTCACCTTAAAAATTTAATATCATAAATTTAGAATAGAAAAAGGATGGATGGTGAAAATGGCGGTCGTAGAGTTGCAGTAGAGTAACAACTTCGCTTTTTGCTCCATCGTAGATCAACGTCGATGAAATTATTGTTGGTTATTAAAGTTGTTTGCTGACTGAATCCAGGTTGTTGAGACGTGGATGGTGGTAGGTATAGTAACAAATTTCAATGAACAAAGGATCAAGGAAGTAACAGACACAAACTGTTTTTGTTTCAGTAAGCGCTTTTTTTTATTTTGCTCGAGTCTTGCCAAAAAAAATAATAGCTAAGGTAAAAAACTAAGAATCCTAGAGTAAAGAAAAGCAGCAGACTCGAGGTCTTTTATTTTTTTTAAACCCTATTTTATCATATCTTCGTATTATCTTACGGCAATTTCAGTATCTGAATAACTCAAAATTTGTTGAGCTGGTTGTTCATCTTGGGTATCTTCATCAACATCATCATAGGGATTGGAATCCTGAAAAATGAAAATTCTATTATTTTAGCGAGGGAAAAAGTAATCAAAAAATAAGCAAATTTTAGTTTTCGAAATTATTCGAAGCTACACTGCCACATTTTTAGTTTGCACCAAAAAAAAATACTTACATCACGATTTCTTAAATCCATGGGAGTTATTTTAATTCGATATTCTTGTTTAATATTTTTAGATTTATAAAATTTTATTGCTTCCCCAGTTACACAAAGTAAAATTTGATTTTGTTGATCATCCAATAACCAACCATCGCTAACCATTTCACGACCAGCTAAAAACAATAATTTTGTTATTTCAAGTCTCAAAACGAAATTAATTTTTTTTTACCATGAAATCCAAAAACATCATTAACTTTTGCACGATAAATACCATTTTTGCATGCTTCCACTGCTGGTAAAACACATCTTGGAGAAAGATGAGTTTCCCATTTACGAATGATTAAACTTTCTTTCCCATGTTCGCTTTGAAGGTAATAACCAAGGAAATAACGGAATTTAAGTTGTTTGACATTATTGAGACTGACAGAGCCAATGAAAATTCTGTAAAAATTATGAATATTTATTTTTCGCTTTTACAATTAGAATTTAAAGAAGCTTATTTTTTTAAAACTTTTTTTTGATATTTCTAAAATTAAGCTTTTCCGCGTTGGAACTCGAAATTAGAAGCTTTTTGATAAAAAATTATAAAAATTTCCGCTTTGGGATTTGGGTAAAAATCTAAAGAAAAAATAGAAAGAAAGAAGAAACTTACCCTTCTTCATTAGGTTCCAATCTTAAAGCATTTTTAGGTTCCCATGAACCAAGTTTTTCATCCGAACCCGTAACAAACATAAATTCATCTTTTCGATGATCGGGATTAGTTACGGCGAAATGAACCGTGAATTGAGTGATTCCAGGCATAATTAATTGATTTAAATAATTAAGCTCAGACACAAAAAATGATGAAATTCAAAGGTTTGCTTTATTCAACAAAAAATAAGCAAAAAAATTTGAGAGAGGCAGGAAAAAAGGCTTAAAAAGCCTTTCAAAGAAGAAAAAGCTCGAGTTTATAATTGAAAAAATAGGTGATGACGGGATTGTTTGCTTTTATCCTAAAAAATAGGTTTTTAAGTATATGAAGAAAAAAATAGGATAAAGTTCAATTTTTTTATTTAAAACAAAGAAAAAAAGCCACGAGAAAATGTAAAAAAGTAAAATAAAAGAAAAATGAAAAATAATATATGCGTGTCTTAAATGTCTCTAACCGGATGTTAAAAAAATATATATATATGCGTTGCTTCGATAGCTAACAAGGCCTAGGCTCTGACTGAAAAAAAAAATTGTAAATGAAAAAAAAAATGTTACGAAAGAAGAACAAAAAGCATCCAAGCAACAACGACTAATCTGTCGCCAAAACTAAATATGTATGTGTGTGCACTGGAAAGGCACTTGGAATGCACTGAATAAAAAAAAGGATTGGAAAGAAAAACTAAAACATTGCACGCGCTTAAGCACATCGTCACCGCCCCCCTTGTGTCGTCGCTCTTGTCTTGTCATGTTGCATCATAACCATCAAATCGAGAAAAAAAGAAAAAATGATAACAACGCATTCGTTTTTTTTCTTCGTCTATTTCTCATCGTTTGTTGTTCTTTGTTCTTGTGAGAAGGTGAGAAAAAAAATAAAACAGTCATAAAATTTTTTTGGGTATGTAAAAGCGCAAATAAAAAAAACAACAAAATATAAGACAATTATCAGCCTAAAATAAAAAAACCGTATTAAAACTCTTAAATAAACATTTATTTATCTTTAAATAAGCAATGATGAAGATAGTTTTTAAAGTCAGCAACAATCACAAACTAGAAAAAACAAATAAAATAAAATAATTAAAGCACAAAAAAAGCACCCGATGTTTCTTCTGACAAAGAAAAGAATAAAAAAGACTAAAGAATTTTTTATTTCCTATGTCTTTTTTGGTTGAACTTCGAAGTCGCAGCAGCGACGGCGGCAAACATGAAAAACGAAGAAAACGTGCTTTTACTTATATACATCCCACAAATTTTTTTTTTGACGTCATCTTCTTCTCTTTCTTCATCAGAAGGGTTTAAAAGATATGTCACGTGGGGGGAAAAGAATATGTATGTATGTGACAAAGGAAAAAATCTAAATGCAGCAAGCAAGAAGGAATAAGATAAGTGATATGACTGATGACAGCAGGTCTGAAAAGCCACGAGGAGGCGATGAAGATAATGATGATGACCAAGGAAATAAAAAATTTATAAACATTTTTGAAGGAAGAAAGAAAAAATCAAAATTGTTAAAATGTTTGGGCAAAGACAAAAAAAAAGTTTGAAAAAATACGGAAGAAGAAGGTGAAAAGGTGAAATAAACAAAATATCAAATCAAAAAGAAGTCTCGGGGTTCGTTAAATAAGTAAAATAACGATGACATATTTGGATTCTAAAAAACTACCCTAAATGTTTGTCATCAATATTTTTTTAGAATTAAAAAGCATAAACTATTTTTTATTATTTTAGCACAAAATAATTAAATATTTTTTAACATTTTAAATTTTACTTCCAAAAAAATTAAATAAAAAAAAGTAGACTAATTTACTTTATTCTCAAAAAGAAAATTTCAATTATATTTATTTTAGGCCATTTTTCTTCCACTTAAAATTTATTTAAAACAGCTCCTCAGCTTGTGCTTTAAAAAAATGCGTCATCAATTAGCTTACTTTAAAAAAACTCAAACACTCAGCCGATTAGCTTCGCAAATAGCGGTAACACAAGTTCAGACAATCATAAAAAAATAAAATCACTCTTTGCTCGAAAGATCAAAGACAGTTTTTTTTCGTATTCCCAAAATAAATAAATAGGAAAAGGTATTTGAATCGTTTTTTACAATTTAAAGGAAAAATTGATTTATTTTAGAAGCATTTGATTTTGAATTAATAAAGCGACTAACTCCCGAAAATTAGAGTTCTAATACCCATAATTAAAAATCTTAAAAAATAAAAAAGGTAAAAACACGAGGAAGCAAAAAAATTAAAAGTTAGATTTGAAAAATTACTTTTTTCGCGATTTTTTCATTTTCAATGCATTTTTTTTTAAATTCAAGCATAAAGCAATATTATTCCTTAAAGCTTTATCAACAAAAAAAAATGCAAAGACGCAATAAAAGAAACTTTTCGACTTAAATTCTCAAAAAGATTTATTGACAAATAAATACTTGCGACAGGTGTTAAACCACATTTGTTAAGCTCATGAAGAAAAAGAAGCCAACACTACGTTTTTATAAACAAAATAAAAGAAGCAATTAATTTTATCACTTTTTTGCTGCTAAAAAACGCTGAAGCAAGTCCATGGAAAAAAAGAGGATGAAAAAAGATAAATAAATGACTGACAAAAAAAAAATAGTGTTTTGGTCAAAGAAAAAAAGACAAAATTTTCATTTGATTGCGAAAAATAAAATAAAAGTAAGCCAAACAAAAAAAAGTTGAAAGACTAAAAAAGAATGGATTCATCCATATTTTTTATTTATCATTTGTTGAATGTATTTGTTCGCCCAAAGAAAATTACTTTTTTTCGTTCTTTCTTTCTTTGTGTCTGCGGTGGATTTTTTTTTTCATTCATTCACTTCCTTTATTTTCTTTCGTTATTTCGCAAAAGGAAGGAAGGGTGGAGGAGAGCTTGAAAAATGAAAAAAGATGGAAAGATGATGAGTGTGCTGTTATGTGATGATGGGTTGCAATGAAATATTGTTAAATGTCAAAGACAAAATCAAGCTTTTCAATATATATATTTTTTTGTTTGTGGGCGAAGAAGAAGTAAAAGGAGCGAAAGGAAGAAGAATATTATTATTATCCAAAAAGGTGTACTAATAATAATAAACAAATTTAGAAAAACTAATAAAATCAGCAAAAGAATAAGAAGAAATTTAACAAAAAATTAAAAACTGTGATTTTAAATTTTTTTTCTAAAAGTATACTTTTTTAAAAGTGTTTTTAAATAAAAAAAATTTCAGTATAATAAAGAATTCTAGCAACATGCGTGTGTAATAATAGGATTTTAAAACAAAAAACTTCTGAATTTTATATTTTTCAAAGACATTTTCAGTAAGATTTTCAACAATGGAAGAAAAATGGTTTGGAAGTGAATGAAAAATTAATTTTCAAAAAATTATCTCTTAAACTCAATTTTTTTCAGTTACAAGAATAATAATGAAAGCCAGAAACTTTTCAGCACTCTACCAATTTTTCGAAACTTCATCTGAGTTTTATAACATTAAAATTAACTCCTTTTATTCTAAATATTTAGTTTAATCGGCCCCATCCAATAATCAAAAGGTTTTTTTACGCATTATTTCTTTAAGATAAGTGTGAAACATCAAGAAACAAAATAAAAAATATGGTCAATGGTCAAAGATGAAATACACACGAACCTAATCTATCTGAGATAATAAAACCCAACAGCGCCAAAGTTTAAAACTAAAAAATGCCATGTTGCTACAGTTCGATGTTACACCGCTGCTGTTGATCACCTGTTTTCCCAGCTCAAGAAAAAATAAATAAAAAGCAACCAACACAAACAAAAGAAATGAAATAAAAAATATTATCTGCTTTTTTTATTCTTCTTCAGTTTCTGTAGTTTATGCGTTTATGCAAAACCAATAAAACAATATCGGAGTCCAAAGAATGCATTTTCCATTATTTTATTTTTTCCTTTGGTTCTTCTCTTCGGCTGTTAACGATGATCGTTAAATGAACTCAGACCACTTTTTTTTTGTTTGACCACCGCCGTCATAGAAAAATAAAAAGTTTTAGTTTCCGTAAAAAAAGAAAGAAAAAAAGAAGAAAGGGTCTTTAAGAAAAGCAGGTAAGTTCATCGTCGAGAGAGAAAAAAAGTGTTAAAAAGAAAGGTGAAAAAAAAGGAAAAAAACGGGTGATATTTTTTTGGTTCAGCAATAATAAAAAAGATAGAAATACGTGTGAGAGAATGTGGGCAGTGTTGTCATATTTTTATTTCATCGCCGCCGCCGCCAAAATCCAAAAATTTTTTCGTTTTATTATTAAAGTCATTTTTAACAAAGATATAACTATATTTTAGCAATTTTAAAGCAATTTTAAAAGCTATAGTAGTAACAAAAACTTTAAATTAAAGCTTTTAAAATGTCAAATTTATGGATTTTCCATTGTATTTTTTTATTTTTTTTTCGAAAAATTCAGATATTTTTGGCGGCGCCGCCATTTGAAGCTGAAGGTCGCCGCCGCCGCCGCCGGCGGCGGCGGCGGCGTGACAACACTGAATTTGGGGTTATAGTGGAGCTGGTCAGGCAAAATAAACCAATTAAATTAATAATAAAATATTTAGACAAAAACGATACAAAATTGATTTAAAAAGATAAATTAATGTTAGGAAATTATTTGTAACTTGCGACCTTAACATGAAAAAAATTAAGACAATTTAAAATCTACACTTTTGATTTTCGGCGTGGAACATTTAAAATAAACAAGTCTCGAAGAAAAAATACTGAATTTTTGTCATTTTTATATTGAACGATCTTTTTGGTTTCCTCCATTAATTTTTTTTTCTGTGTTTACACCATTCATAAAATTTTTTTTTACATTTTTCTCTCCCTGTTTTTTATTTTGTCTGGCCGCCGCCTCTTCAACAATAAAAATAGAATAAAAATATTAAAGACAAAGATTATAAAATTCCGTTCGAATCAAAGTACAAAAAAACGTCGGCCATCCATTAATTTAGCTATCCCAAAATATAAATAACATAAAAAGAAAATGTGAACGGTGGAAAAAAGACAGAGGAATTAAGCTTCACTTAAAATAATTAACAAAAAATGATGCAATTTTTCTTATTCATTTTTTTCTTCTTTATTTTAGCTTGTCATCATTTTTGTGTACAAATAAAAACAAACACCGGATTTTGTAATCCTTTTTTTCTCTTAAATTCGTCGATTGCTCATCACAAAATAAACAAGTAAGCAACAACAACAAAAATAGTAGACGATGATTACAAAAGACAAAATTCAAAAACTTTAAGGAACTAAAGAAATAAATTAAGAAAAACGAATATCTTTTATTTTTTTGACCTTTCTTTTTTTATGTATGAAAAAGTTTTAGGCACCATAAACATAAATAAAAACAACAAATTATTGATTTTATAAAATAAGATTTGTTTGTAACAATAAACATTATTAAAGATTGAGAATTAAGGTTGTCGAAGATATTAGACAGAGAAATATTTTAAGTGATTCTTGTGAGAAACTAACAGCAAGTAATTCACCTCAAAGATCGAAATTTTCTCTCTCCTAGATTTTGCAATTTATAGAAACTCAAAGGTTGTTAATTTATGTGAGAACTCTCTAATTAAAAAAGAAAGGAAAGCCTCGTTGAAAAGTTGATAAAATTTCGAGGAGAAACTAAATTTTCAAATGTTTGCGAAGCTGTCAAATTCAATAAAAAAAAGAGGAGTTTGAAACTTCTTTTAAGATAATTTCAAAAAAAAACCTAGCAAAGTTTTGCAAGCAATAGAAAAAACTAAATTATTGTCCTCGACTCTCATTCAATAAAGCTTTCAAAAAAAAAAGAAGCATTAGTTTCTTAAACTTAATTATTCTCTCTTTCTCTAAAACATCCTTAATAAAATTTCCATTAGACCTAAATTATATTTTTCAAGGGTTTAAAACAGGCAAAAAAAAACTATCCTTTGCAAAATGAAAAAAAAGAAAAGAAGCAAATCTATGGAAACTAAAAAAATGTGTATTGCAACAACGCGAAAGACAAATGGTTTTTTAGAAAAAGGAAAAGAAAAAAAAATTACGAGAGAAGCAGCAAATAAAAAAAAAGAGATGAACACAACCAACCGCAAAACTAAAAAAAATATGTAAGGAGAAAGGCTTACTTTTTCTGGTTGTCTATTTTTTTTTTTTGCGAGAAAGAAAAGCTTTTTACATATTTTTTTTGCTTTGCATTGAATTGGAAAGGCAGCCTGAGTATAGCCAGCCACTTTAACTATGTGTGCGACTGACGACTGGCTGATGGAAGGCGCAGAGAAAAATTTAGGCATTGAATGTCTGTCTCTTTTTTTTCTTCCATTATTTAAAAGCATTTTTTTCGATGTTTGTATATTTAAAAAATGGCGCCGTGCCAACCAGGGTTTTGTCAAGAAAAAAAGGATGAGACCCAAGAATGGGCTTATTAGTTACATTTACAAAATTTGCCATGTTGACGAAAATCAAGAAAATCAAAAGGAATAAACATAAAAAAAAGAGATACCAAAAATTGTTTTTTAAATCGAATTTTCCTTTCAAAAAACTTTGCTTAAATGTTTGTAAACAAATTTCTTCTTTAAAACTTCTGTTGAAAGTTGGTAGCATATATTTTTAAATTCATCGGATAGCCATCATCAGCACTTCAATTTTCTAACTTATGACCATCATTCAAAGTATCTCGACTTTCAGTATCAGGAAGGTTAACATTTAATTATTATAAATTTTATATTATATTTTAATTTACTAAAATGAATGGAAAACATTTTTTTCTAACTTGCACAAATTCTGTGTATTTTATGCTTATTTATTTTAAAAAATCAAGAAAAAAAATAGAAATAAAATATTAAAATAAGATTTTTAAAAAACCCGAGAAAAAATGAAGAGCACCAAATGAAAGTTCCTTTAACCAAAAACAGTCTGTGTTCTTTTTATTCCTAATCAAGAAAATCAATAAAAAAATGGAATGATTTATAGCGCATTTTTTAGTGTAACATATTTGCGCGCAAAAAAAACATTTTATTTTTATTTGTTTTTTAAAAAATAGGAACAAAAAAACAGATCGAAAAAGACATTATTTATTAATAAAAATGATCAACAAATAATTTTAACGAAACAAATATAAATTAAACCAAAAACAAACTCAAAAAAAAGAAAACCGAAAAGACATTCTAAATTTGGCTTTTTAAATTTTTGTACCTATCGATAGCTAATAACATTAACAGCCGAAATTTTGACATTGTTGTTTTCTTTTCTTGGTTTTCGACGAAATACTGAAACATAAATTAATGCAATCACAGAAACATTAAATGCGGCAACTGTGGATCGCAAAGGTCCAGCGATGGAACTTAATGGATAATCAAGGACCTAAAAAAGGCAGTTTAATAAATATAAACAACAAAAGTATAAAAATTTTAATAGTAAAAACATAAAAAATATGCAATTTTATTAAAGAAGTGTCTTTATTTATTCGCATTTTTGTTTGCAAACATTTTTTAATATTTTGTTTCACGAAATTTTAATTTTTGGAGCCACATTTTAAATTTACTTACCAAATACGAAAGAGCTGTAATCACCTTGGGAAACCATCCCAAAAATCCCGTGGTTATTATCGTAATTATAGCGCCATGATATAAATAATAATCATTTTGTTGATATTTTTTACAAATAAATTTAATTAAAAATAATAACAATATTCCACAACTTAAATTAAGCGAAACAATAAAATATGTTGCATTTCTCATATAAATGATTGGTTGAGAATCTAAAACGCAATCATAAAATTTGCAGTTTGTCGTCGTTGATATATTTGTTGGAAAAACGGGTAGTTTTTCGAGTAAAGTTATTCCAAACCCATAAATAAATACAATTAAAATCGAACCAAAGCCAATTAATTTTCTTGAAAATTCTGTATAAGAAAATTTTAAAGTCAAAACTAAGCACCGTTCGAGGCCAATAAAAAATTCTATTATATGACAAGGAAATATTAAAGCCCATTGACAAAATCCTAATAAACATAAAATTTGGAAGTTATATAAATTTTCTGTTGGAGACCAAAAAATAATTAAATATAAACTATTTATTATTGCAGCAATCGCAAAAATAATTAAATAAACAAGAAATATTCGAAGAATTAAAGAATAACTTCGATTTATGTGATATTTAAATAAAAACATAACGCATGGTAAAGTTATTAAAAGTTGAGATAAAAGTATAAATATTTCTTGCCCCAAAACTATATAAGGAACGAAGGCTGTCGGAGGCATTATGAGTTAATGAATGTATAGTTTGAATTCCAAGTTTTTATCTAGAAGATTTTTAATGAATTATTTATCAAAAAATAAAATTTAATATAAAAGTAAAAAAATCGCGGGAAAATTAAGAAAAAAGAAAATCGCAACTTTTCTGAATCTAAATACTTGGAACAAGAATATCGGCTTTAACAAAAAAAAAATAAAAAAAATTTAAAATTCATGGCTCAGATAAAAAAAAGAAAGAAGGGAACTTTAAAAAATACGTACTTCTGAGATCAAATGTTTTTAATGAATTTTTTGAGTTTATCAAAAAAAGATTTTGCAATGAAAAACTCTTATTTAAAAGTTAAAAAAAACTGGGGCACCTTTTTAATCCATTTTTTTCTTATAATTTCCAAATATTTATTTCCCCCAACTTTCAAAATCTTATATTTTATGCACTTTTAACTCAAAAAAATAATAATAAAGAATCATAAACAAAAATAAAAATATTTATGATTTACAAGCTAACTCAACTCTAGACTCTGCCACTCACTAAATGAGGAATAAGGAAATAAGTGTAGGCAACTTGAATTTTTTCCCATATGAGGAATAAAGTTCAAAACTAATATTTATTTCTTAAAAGTATATAATTTACTATTAAAAATCGTTAAAAGGGGAAGTCAAAGAAAAAGGGAAAGTGATTTACGAATTTAACTCTTAATACCCATATCTATTTAGCTACATTTGTACTTTCTTTTAACATTAATTTACAGGTTTGAGACAAGGAAAAAAATTTAGAAAGAATATAAAAGAAATGATACCTTTTTCTTAAAACTCTGGTTGTTGAATGCAAGAATTTTTTAATGATACATATGCTCAAAAAAAAAATACAGTAAACCACGTTGACGTATTTATACTTTTAGGTTTAAATAAAAAAAACTTTACCATCGTATGCAAAAAGAAGTTAACAAAATATCGTTCCAAAAGATAAAAAATTATGTTGGTTCCAAAAAGGCCGAAAAAAAAGTTATTCAAATTCGTTACTTTATCGCAAAAACTTGAGAAATTTCAAAATCGACAATCAAATTTCTAATTTATAGGATTTTTCTCGAGTTTTATCTGTTTAAAAATAGCAGCAAATAAAAATTGCAATACTCTTATGTTTTATTTATAGAAATTGTGTTTCTTTAAATTTTATCAATAATGTTCTCCGAAAATTTTTGGTGTGAATTATTTAAACCATAAATTTTAGAATGAAAGTAGCACAATAGTTGAAATATTTAGCAACGATCTTTTAATGCAAATAGTATTCTATACTGATGCCAATTTAACTGAGGTATTGGCTGTAGATAATTGGTTAGTCTATCTTTAATAAACAATTTTAATGTTTATTTTTTTCTTTTTAGCTTTAATAGCCAATTTCCTTATTCCTGTAAAATGAAGGGAAGAAAAAATTTTTGCTATTTATCAACCGAAAATTAGTATTCCATTTTTATTTTTCAAATATTATTTTGGTGGGTTTATTAATATTATTATTATTTAAGTTTTAATTAAATATATCTACACTTGCAACTTCTTTTTTTTCAGCTGATCCTCTTGGATGCTTTTTTAAAAATAATATTTTTGTTTTAAATTTTCATGACGGAGGCAATATTATATCGGCGGTAGCAAATTCTTATGATACTTGTAAAATTTATATCCTATTTGATTATTTAAATAGTTATTTAATTCCACATTTATGGACTTCAGCTAATAAAAATGAAAGCATAAAAATTTATGCTGGATTTGATAACACAAAAGAAATATTAAGTTTTAAGTTAGTTTTTTTTTTATTTCATTAATTTCCAATAAGGGCTGCTTGATATTTCAATATCACAGAGCCTTTTAACCCATAATAAACATTTTATAGCACTGAGTCAGCTCAAAATTGGACAAATATTTTATTGACATCAAGAATGTATATGATTGAAATTCAAAAAAAATCAAGTTTTATCATTAAATTTGAAAGAGGAATAAATAACGAAGAGGAAATTCAAATCATGGAATTAACAGTAAATATCACAAATTATCCATTTGAATCTATTATTTCCACACCGGATTATGGTGTTACTACGAACAAAAAGTACGGTATAAATATAATGAAGATCCATTTTGTAATACCTCCAATTATAAATGGATGTAGTATTACTCTTAAATTTGTAGTTCTGGATTACAACATTTCCAAGGACTCAAAATGTTCATTTCTAACTAAAAATAATACCGAAATTAGGTAAGAAAAAATATTATTTTAAAAACAAATAAAATTAAAATCATTTTCACGGTTACCAAATTTAACCAAACATTTGTTTTTTCACAAACTCCAATAACTTTACAATATAATTATTACACAAATAGTAGTGTTTCTCTTCCAAATAATGCTAATGACGGAGTTTTATTTCATTTTGAATTAGTATAAAAATAAATTGAATGAGTACTTTTAATTCGATGTTTTTACAATTCAGAATAAAATTTTTTGATGTTATAAATAATTTTAATAACATTAAAAATAAATATGATTATAAACTTTTTGTTTAACTCTAAACCGCTATGCTTTTTTAATTGTGTTATTTTTCTTAAAAATAAATAAGTATATTTTAGTCAGTCAAAACTTCAAAAATGTGTTCTTTTTTCTTTTACTAAACAAAAGTTTTTTTATAACTGTTTTTCCACCCAACTTTTGACAGGTTTTTTTTCGAGTGGAAAATAAAAACAGAAAGTTTCCTCAGTTAAAAATAAAGTAATGTTTATTTGACACTTGGAAATAAAAGAAAAGTTAGTAGGAAACGAGCTTAGCTTTCAAGTTTTAAAGTAAAAAGAAACTATAAAAATGAACTTTTCTCAAGGTTTTAAAATCATTCTTCTTCTTTTTTTTTCTTGTTCCATGTGTTGAAAGGCTTTTTTTAATGTTCATTTAAAAAAAAGAAAAAAATTTTTTTATATGCGTTAATAAAAAGAAATTAATTAATAACCTACAACAACCTGCTACAACATGGCTAACAGCTGCTAATGAAGGAATAAAAAAATCCGAGTCAAACTGTGATCTTGGATTTTTTGCTGCTGCTGCTTTTTTTCAAAGTCAGAGTTCCATATAAAAGATTGCTTTTTGCTTGTTTTTTTCCTGCTGTCAGTCAGCGAAACAAGAAAAAACATAGTTGCTTTGACTTATTTTTTATTTTTTGCGACATTTATTTTTTCTTTTGCTTTTTTTAATAAACATAGTTTTTGAAAGATCATTCTCGCGAGTTATTTTTTTTATAACTTTGTTTTTTGAGTTTTATAATGTTTAAATTTGTGTAGATAAATTGGTGACTTTCAGAAGATAATTTTTAAAAAAAAAATGACTGAAAAGAAAGTAACCGAAATTCAAGTTCAATTTAAAGGTGAAACTTTTACGATTCCCGTGGAAGAAGATAATTCAGTGAAATTAGAAAATGTTAAAAAAATAATTGATGAAAATGCTGTTGGTTTAGCTCATTATAATGTTGGGTGAGTCAATTTAAAACTTTTACCTTGGATTCTCGTAGCTCTAAAGATATACTTTATTCTTTACTTTTAATTTTTGGGAAATAACATTTAAAAAAAAAAGTTTGGATTGAAATTAAGAAAAATTCAACATTTCTTGCAAAACTCAAAAAATTATAATATTATTTTAAGCAAAAATATACCTCGATTCTTTTAGGGATGCTTATCGAAAAAAAGTTTTGGCAGATGAAGAAGGAATTTTAAGAGTTCGAGAAAAATGGTTGAAACAAGTTCGAGTGGTTCTCAAAGATCCCGAAACAAATAAAACGAATGTTGTGGATCAATAAACTTTTTTTTGTATGATTTTTATATTCTTTCATAATTTCACTTTAAAGCTTAAACAACAAACGAAAAATAAAAGATATTTTTAAAAAAAATCGGTAAAAAGAAAAATTTCTTTATTCACATTGTTAATCCATGTAATGTTTCGTAGCTCTTTCTAAGATCATACAGTTTTATAGCAACGTTATAATTTATATCCGCGTATGCAATCATAGGAGGTAAATTCTCAGTTAAACCAAGAGCAGCAATTTGGTGAATATAGTTTTGAATTAGTATTTTATAATTTTGAGATATTAATGAAGAAAACATCAAAAAAATATCCAAATATAACGATGTCTATAAAACTCAATTAATAATTTCTTTTAAAACCAATTACTTTTTCTTACCTCTTTTAAGCCATTAAAAAATGTTTGAAAATCAAAAGTTTGTGGCGCATTTAAAATCCATATCCTCTTTAAATTAACAAAGTGAGGAATTCTAATAAGCTTCTCAGCAGAGCCAGCAGGAATAGAAAAGAGTCCATTTAAACCATCAGTTGCTTCAAATTCAAATTCTTGAATATTAGGAAACATTTTGAATAATTCAATCATAGTTAAAATAATTCCGTTTTGCTGTTTTACTATTGTTTTCTTAAATTCTAAGTCGATAATAGTTTCTGATAAAGTTAAAATTTTAAATTCATTATAACTCAAAATTTGATGAGCTAAATTTAAGCGAGATATTTCGCACAGATAAATTCTTGAAATAACCTTGGATGCCAAAAGATTTAGATTTTCTTCTTTATTAATTATTAATTCACCATAAAGCCAAATCTTTTTTGGAAAAATTATTGGTTTATTCTTAGTTTTATCCAATTGAAAATAAATTCCATTTATTTCATCAATTGAGAAATGCTTTTGACTGGTTCCAACAACAGATTTCATATTACGTAAAGTAATTATTGGATTTTTTAAATAAAAATATTTGCAACAATTTATAAGTTTTTGATAAATTATTGCCCAAGTAGGATTTTTCGCAATATAATAAACAAAGTTTTCAGGAAGTGAAAAGTTTTGAATTTTAGGAGAATTCGAATAAATTGTAATTGATGCGCGGAGGTGATAAGGCGAAAAATTTTGGGATTGAGAATTCATTTTAAAATAACCAAATAATATTTTAATGATCTACATATGTACGCTTAATTTTGAGTGTTATTTCATAAAACTTAAAACAACTTGAATTGCAAATAACCAAAAAAAGAGTAGCAAAAAAAGTTGGATGCGTCTGGAAAAAAAACGCATACACAGATTGAAAAAAAAAACTTTTGCCTATTTTTTCAAACACAAGACTTGCCTTATTTACCCTTACATCCACAGTTTTAAAGAATGCCAATGCCAAAAACAAGATTTTCCTCACAGAGGTTTATTGATTCATTTTATGGTCTCATTCATGTTAACAAAAAAGAGCATCGATGAAGGGAAATCATAAGCAACCAAGCAATTAGTATATTTTAATTTTAGAAAAGATGATTTAAAAAAATGTGTTGGCTGATAAAAAAGGAATTATAAGAATTTGAGAAAAATGGTTGAAACAAATTCGAGTGGTTCTCAAAGATGCCGAAATAAACTTTGGGATCAATAAAAGTTATTTGTATAGTTTTTATTTTATTCAATTTCGCTTTAACAAAAATAAAAATAAGAACAAATTTTCATTTGAAAAAGGTTATAATTTTTTTTTTCATAAAAAGTTAACACAAAAGATAAATATTTATTCACTGCGGTAATCCATGTAATCGTTTGTATTTATTACGAAGATTAGCTAATTTTACCAATGTATTATAATTAATGTCAACATATCCAATCAAAGGTGGTAAATTTTCAGTTAGTCAAATGGTTGCCGTTTGATTTATAAACCTTTTGATCCGTGTTTTATATTTTTGGGAAATCATTTCAGAAAACATAAAATAAATATCTAAATTATGTTTCGCCTAAAAATTAAAAAAATATTTCTCAAATTAGCTTTCTTTTTGATAAAAAAAAATGGCAACTAAAAACCAAGAAAAAAAAAATCTCTTACGTTCAAACTTTTAAAAAACTTTTCAAAATCAAAAGTTTCAGGTAAATTTAACATCCAAAGCCGCTTTAAATTAAAGAAATGAGGAATTTTAATAAGCTTCTCAGCAGTGTCGGGAAGAATAATGGAAAGTCCATTTTCACCATCAAGACTTCCATATTCAAATTTTTGAATTTTTGGAACCATTTTAAATAATTCAACCATAGTTATTAAAGAGCCATTTTCTTCTTTTATCAAGGTGTAACTAATCTGCATATCAATTATTTTTCCAGATAAGGTTAAAGCTTTAAATTCATTAAAGGTCATATATTGCCTGCATAAAATTAGTTTGTAAACATAGCATTGATATATTTTTGGTATTACTGAGGATGCTAAATTATTTTCAGTGTCTCCGAAAATTAGTAATTCGCCGTGGAGCCAAATTTTTTGAGTTTTTTCAGATGTAAGAATTTTTGAACGGGATATATTCATTAAAGGATATATTCCGTTTATTAAAATATTGTAGGAAAGATTTTTTCCTAAATATTTCAAGTTTTTACACGTGTTAATTTGATTTCGGAGTTTTAAATAAAAATATTTGCATATTTTTATTAAATCATGATTTACTTTTACAGAAGTGCAATTTTTTGCCATGTAATAAACAATATTTTCTGGCAGAGAAAAATTTTGGATTCGAGGAGGGTTTGAATAAATTGAAATTGGTTTTAAAGGAACGGATACATTTTGCATTGAAGAATCCATTTTTAATAAAACAAAATAAAATAAAGGAAAAAAATGTAAAAGAGTTTAATTATGAACGAAAGCTTTTTTAGCGATGTCCACAAAAAAATAAATTGAATGGCAAATGGGCAATAAAAATGGAGCAAGCAAGATGTGAAGTCGACCTTTAAAAAAACTCGCATACAAATCAATAAAGAAAGTTTGTGTGTTTTTCCGCTCTTTTTTTTTTTTTTTGCATATACATACGTTGTTTTGAAAAGTTGCTAGTGCCAAAATAAAGCTTATTCTCGTAGAGATTTATTGATTTTTTAATGATTTTTCAAATCAAAATCTTTATTCATTTAAAAATCACTCAAAAATATAATAAATTGGAAATACAAAAAAAAGTATTTAATAACTCAACAACCATGTATATCAATGCTAAAAACTACATAAGATAACAACAAAACAAAAAAAGAATTTACAAAATGAAACCAAAAAAATCTCAACGTAAATTTATTTTAGTTATCTCTTGTTGGCATGTGATCGCAAGGTGATTCATAAATATGTTCCATCGAGTGAATACCAAGATTTTCTATTCCAAAAAAATCTAATCTACAATATTTACAAACATATGGCTTTTTTCTTGATCTCATGCCGGAATAAATAATAATAGGAATAATTTTTTTTGGCATTGAAACCAAATTATTATTGAAAAGTTGAATTCGTTGCATCAAATCAAAAGAAATATACGGATTAAATTGAATGTGAATTTGTGTTTTATTTGGAATCTAAAAAAATGGGTTTAAAATTTTTTTGTAAGTTTTTCAAAGAAACTTACTTTGAGATTTAAAAGAAATTTTTTGAAATCAAAAATTTCAGAAATATTCATTAAAATAAAACTTTCCAAATTTTTAAAATGCGGAATTTTAGTAATTTTCGTAGCGGTGTCAGCCAAAATTGAATAATTTCCATTTTTTCCGATGGCATTAATAAAATGAAAATCTCTAAGGTTTGGAAGCATTTCAATTATTTTTACAATCGTCAAAAACCCAGCAGAAACATCCCTGTTATTTATGAAAGAATTATCCAAAGCTAAAGTTGTAAATTTTTTGAATGAAGTAAAAAATTTAAATTCTTCTAAAGTCAAAATTTCATTCGTTAAAATCAAGCGAGATATTTGAGATCGATAAATTTTTGACACCAAAAATGAAGATGCCTTTGATGAGCCTTCCCGATTTTGAAAATTATGAATTGATAAAGTTCCTTTGATTATAAATTTTTCTGAATTAATTCCATTTTAAGTTTTCGACGATTTTTTGTTTTTGAACTCGGAGGAATTCCACAAACTAAATCGCATTGAAAACATTTCAAGCAAGAACCAAAAGCAAAATTTTCGCACCAAATAATTTGAGAATTTAAATAAAAATATTTGCATAAATTTATAAATTTTTGATAAAGCTTCATCGATTTTGGATTATTTGCAACATAATAAACAATGGTTTCAGGAAGTGAAAAATGCTGGATTTTAGGAGGGTTTGAATAAATTGAAATCATTGATGGAAATGTAGACATTTGTTTTGGATCACCTTCAATTTAAAAAAATTTTTTCTTAGAAAAAAATCTTTTATATGAGTAAGTAAGGACGATAATTGATGATAGTTTATGGCAAACTAGCTCAGATATGAACAAATATAAATATAAAAAACCATGAAAGTCTTGTAAAGAAAGGTCACTTGTTTTAGTTCATTATTTTTGGCAAAAAAAAAACTACGAAAAATCATTTTTTATTATTCGCCTTTTTCATGGCTAGTTGAGCTCTCCCATATTAAATACTTTTTTTCCCATTTTGAATATTTTAAATATATTTTTTTATTTTTTGTCAATATCGATATTTCATAATTTTCCAAGATCTGTAATAAATTATCAATCAACTTTTTTCTGAAGAAAAATAATAGTAAAAGGATCCAATTAGTAAGAATAAAACATTGAAGACTTCAAAATTTAACAAAAAAAAACTTATTTAAATTCGCACCATTTGCGAAAATTATAAATTATTAAATTCTCGACAACCGTCTCAAATGAATTTAATTTTTGCTTTGTGATATATTTTAATGGGTTATAGCCAGTGTTGTCACGCCGCCGCCGCCGTCGACGGCGATACAAAAAATTTAGTTTGAGAAATTATCAAAGGGATAACCAAGGCAATTATTTTTTCAGAATTTCCTAAATTCAACGTGATTTCTTCTTTGGTATATTTTTTCTCGATATTAGAGCAATCCAAAGAGATATGAGGACCAAACAATAATGTTCTAATTTTTTTTTGAAAAATTTGTAAAATCCAAAGGGTCCCCCCTTTGGTAAAGTTTGTACTACAAATTAACGCCGCCGGCAGCGCCGCCATCGCCGCCGCCGCCGCCGCCGGCGGCGGCGGCGGCGGCGGCGGCGATGAAATAAAAATATGACAACACTGGTTATAGCAGAGTTCAAATTTTCATATACTTTTGTCTTTCGTTATCCTTATTTTTTCCTTAAATTAAAAAGGTAAACGCATTATCAATTTCAATTGGTTTATAAAAAGGAACTATTGAAAACAGAAACAAAGTTTTTTAACTAATTCCAACGTTTTAGTTAAATGTTACTCATAAAAGAAATATAAGGATTAAATTGAATGTGAATTTGTGTTTTATTTGGAATCTAAAAAACGCTTTATAATTTTTTCGAAAGAATTTATGAAAGAAAAAAATGTTATTTTTAAATTTAGAAGAGATTTCTTAAAGTCAAAAATGTCTGTAGCATAAATAAAACTTTCCAAATTTTTAACATTGTTAACTTTTTAATCGAAATGTTAAAAACAAATTTTTAAATAGGTAAACATATTCAAAACGTAATAAAGAGAGACTCTACGAGTAAATTTAAAGATTTTAGAGTAAAGCGACCCAAAAAATTTTTAAATTTTTTTCTGTTGTTACCAATCGGTTCTAAATGATATTTAAAGCTTTGTAATTATATTGTAATAATTGTATTTTAATAAACTTTCAAGATAACTTTTTTGGTGATGAAGAGACTATTTTCCTTTTTATTATTTCTTATTAATACTCGAATATTATAACCAAAAGAGATACAATGTTTTTGCCAAAATTAAACTCATTCCCACTCTATTATCTTCTTCACGTTGAGGGTTAATCAAGAAACAAAGCCACAAAAAAAATGAAAGTAATCACATTTATTTATTTTCACATTCATTAATATACATACATACACGTAAAGAAGAGAAGATGAACATAAAAAACGAGTTTCAATTGCATCAATCAAATATCATATCCATGTGTCAGCTTCATCCATTTTTGATTATTCGTTGTTGTTGTAAGCATTGACCATAGCTCCTCCTCCATTTGATTGTGATAATGTTGATGGTCGTTGTTGTTCCAGGATGCGGACATACAAATATCCATGCACATTTTCACCATAATAACTAAAAAAGAGAGAAATGAAAACCAGAAGATTAGGACACATGTTTACTAGCAAAAGCGCTTTAAATAGGTACTAATAAACTACAAAAACAAAGCAAAAGTTAAAGAAAAACAAAACTTACTTTTTGATAAATGCATCACGAAGGAAACCAATTTTTTCATAAAAGCAGATTGCACGATAATTATTCCATTGAACATGTAAAAATAAAGCCAAAGGTTGAGGATTCCATTTAGAGCAAATTTCAATTAAAGCATTAATCATTTTTGTAGCATATCCTCGTCTCATATAGCATGGATGAACAGCAATTGAAGAGATATAAGCAATACGAGAATTGAAACGTTGAATCAAAGCTTTTTCAGGTTCAGAATAATATTCAGCTCGTTTTTCATCTTCAACATAATTTGGTAGAGAAATGATAAATCCACGTAAATCATTGCTTTCATCATCATCATAGCCTCCAATGGCAGCGGCGGTTGCAGAAGTAGTAGATAGTTGTCTTTGTTGTTGTTGTTGTTGAGAAGATGACAAAGACGATGAAGATGGAAAGATACCAATAGAAAAGTATCGTTTTTTGTCGTCGAATGATTCAATGAAATAATCCGTAGTATAGTAGACAGGAAAGGAGATGATACTCAACCTGAAAAAAAATGAAGATATTAATGATCCAAAATGAAAGATAAACAAAGAAACTTACTTTCTAGCTTTGATGGCATCAGTGCTTGTTAAATGTCGGATTATTTCATCTTTACTTTCATATATAATCAGATTATTGCCACCATTATTGATGTTGTTGTTGTTATTTGGATCAGTTGAGTTGTTGGTGTTATTGTTGTTGATTAAAAAATTTCCCATCATTCAAACAACAAAGTGTCAATATTTTTTCAATTCAAAAAATCAGGAGAAAATTGCCACACACGACGAAGAAGACGTTTGCTTTGAATCAGCGTGAAATGAAGAAGTGTAAAACTTTCACCAACAAAAAATTGTTGATTCAAAACTTTATTCATCAAAAACAAAAAATTTGCATAAAATTCATGTGAAAGCAAAACAAAAAAGTTAGTGAGTAAGTAAAAAAAATTACAATAATAGTTTTTTTAGGCAAAGAAATTAATTCAATTTTGACGAATGAAAAGTTGATCAATTACGATTTGAATCTTTATCAACAAATAATAGGGCATCATCGAATTCATTGTAAAATCTAAAAAGTAAAAAATAAGTTTTACTTTGCTTTAATATTTTTTTGTGGTATTTTTTAAACTGCGTGGAAATGTTAGCAATCTTTTACGATTAAAAAACAAATAAATAATGTAAACTTTGAATGGTTAAAAAAGGATTTACGATCTTGATTCATATCAATTTACAGAAGAAGCTTTGAATTTGCTTGTTTTTCCATGTTTAAATAATGTTTTTAGTTATGCTTTTTAATGATATAATTTTTATTTTGTTTTTATTATAAACTTTCAAGATAACAATTTTGGCAATGAAGAGACTATTTTCCTTTTTATTTTACCACATGTATGTAATACTTGAGGTAGCCGATTTTTGTTTAAAATTTTTCTTTTAGCTTATTAAAGAAGCTTAAATTTTTAATACTCGAAAGGCGAAAACTCTTATATTTCTTTCTGCAAGCTCAATAGTTTCCGGAGTTTTTGGTTGTCATGAGGAAGGGTGTATCATTGTAAAATCAATATTATGCTTGCTTATCTTTTTTTTAAGTTTTCAAAGGCAGAGTTATCAAATTTATTTTTCTTCGTTTATAAGAAGTTAAAAGCTGCTTTTCCATTTTTTAGTTGGTTGGCTTCTTTCTTTGACATTGTTAACTATAAAAAATGTTTAAACAAGTATCTGCTTCTTTACCTCCAATTTCAATTTATTCAAGCCCACCAAAAGTTCAAAATTTTTCGCTTCCCGAAAATTTAATTTTTTATATTTCAAAAAATCCAAAATCTGCCAAAGTTTATAATAAACCCGTAAATTTATGTAAATATTTTTATTTACAAAATCCATTTATTATCTTTGAAAACGCCGTATTTTATCTCAAAAATTTATGGTGTATTCAAAAATCAAATGGAATTCAATTTTCTCAAAAAGTTAGAAAATTTAAAGAACTTCCAAAAAAAATTTGGTTAAATGAAAATTTAGAAATTGTTTATGTAAGTTATGATTGGATTGCATCATTTTTAGCTGAAAGAATTTATCGATGCGATATAACTTCACTGAAATTAAAAAATCAAATTTTAACTTTGGATGAATTTAAAATTATTACTTCGTCCGGCGCCATTCATACTTTAAGTTTGGATTTCACTTTAATTAAATATGAAAATGGTTTAAACGTGCCAATTGAGAATATTATTGAAATTTTACCAAAACTTGAAATATTTTGTTATAATTTTTGGAATGAAATTGAAACAATCAATACACCCGAAACTCATCTAAAACTTTTAGAAATTCAACATTTTGAAAAGTTGAAAAATTTTTTTGTCAGTAATCTTCGAGAAACATTTGATTTTGAAGAATTTTTAGATGGTTTAAAGGTTGCAAAAAAAATTATTAAAGTTTTCTATTAAAATTAATAATTTTTAGAAACCATTGAAAATACAAATCGACCTTACATTTTTTGGACATCTCTCAGATGGATTTATCCAACAAATTCAAAATTACAATGATAATTTACTTAAAATTGGATTAAATACAGAAAATATGCCTCCTTCAATTTATTTTCCTGAATTTGATATGAAAATCCACAAAGCGATATATGCCCTTCGACGAACATTTATAGAAAACGAAAAGTTAAATAATATTAAATTTTAATTTTTTTTTTTGAAGTAGCGCCTTGAATTTTTTTGTTTGTTTATCAATCATTGTTATTTTTTTCTCAAAAAAAAATTAAAGTGTCTTTTCCGTTAATAAAACGATCAATCCCGGTGAATAAGAATAATAAAAAAAGGAGGTATGACTCACTATCACTTTGTTATGAAGCTTCAAATTTTTTAAATGACGCAATAAAATGCAATCCATTAAGAAATATATACTTGTTGTTTAGTAGGTGGAAATTTAATCCACCCTTGTTATCTTTATTTTTCTCCATAGAAATAAAAAAACGAAAATGCGATAACTATTGAAAACGGAAAGAAAGTTTATTAACCAATTCCAACGTTTTAGAAAAATGTTACGCAACTTGTTTGCTTGTTCAAATTCAAATAAAATACCAAAAATTCAAAACTTTTCACTTCCAGAAAATATTATTTATTATATATCAAAAAATCCTAAATCTGCCAAAATTCATGAAAAACTAATTAAAATTTGTAAATATTTTTATTTAAATTATCAAATCATTCCGCTTGAAGCTATGAGGGATTGTCTAAAATTCAATGGAATTATTATAAGCATTCTTCATACTTCGATATTTCTTAAAAATAAAATTTGGTTATATGGAGAATTACTTACTTTTCAATTACCTATTGCATCAACGATGGCTAAAAATCTTTATCGATGTGATTTAACTTCTTTGAATTTTCAATGTCAAACTTTAACTTTTGATGAATTTAATATTTTTGCTTCATCTGGCACTATTAAAGAGTTAATTTTAACTAATTGTTCTATCTATGATAAAGGTGATGAAAAACTTGTGCAAATTGACAGAATTAAACTGGGCTTTATTATTTTAAATATTTTTGCTTCATTAATTTTTGCGTTTTTATTTAAAAGAATTTTATCAAACACGACGACAACAACGGCAAATAAAGCAACGAAACGAATGAATAAAACCATTTTAATTATTCTTGTTGCTACAATTTTAATTGAATTTATTCCATTTTTAATTGCACAAAGTTTTTTAACGGTGAGAGAATTTTCATTATTAAAAATGAGCGCCAAAAATCAAAAAACTTATTTATAATATTTTGTTATGTTTTTTAGATAACCGGACAATCAATAGCAAATTTTATTGGTCCTTACGGTTCTGTTTTCTCAGCATCAACTATCCTTCTCTCATCATCGATGTATTATAAAGCTTTAAATAAAACAATAAAATATGGAAAAAATATTACAGTTTTTACTTAATTTTATTTTGTACTTTAACGACTAATTTACTAACAAACAAAATTCATTCTGAGTTTTTGATATTAAAAAGGAAAAGTTAATTTTTTTTTAAATAAAACTCATCGATAAATAGAATTTTCTTTAATAAAACTTGATTATTTTTTCCTTGTCGAAATTTTTCAGAGATAAAACTTAAATTAATTTTAATATTGATTATTGAACACGCGATTACTCATACATACTCTCGCCACATCATTCGATGACCTCCACTGTCAGTTTTGTTGATGTTCCCTTTTTTTCGTTTTTGTTTATAGCGTGAAAGTGAAAAATGACGCATCAGCAGCTGTCAAACATTATTTGTATTGTAATGTTTTTTTTGTTGTGAATCAACTATATAAAAAAGTCAATAAAAAAAACATTTTAAAATGTTCAAATAAACAGAAAACAATCAAAGTTTACGACGTTTGTTTTTTTAGTTCTCTCTTAATTTTTTTTTGATTTTTTTTATTTAAAAGTCACTTGTTGGATAAACTTTTTTAATTTATTAAAGAAAATGTCTTATCACTCAAGGAACATATTCTTGATGTTATTTCCGATGATAGTTGCAGCTTCGGCGAGATGTGTTCGATTCCATACAGTTCATGGAAATGATATTTGTTATAATATTTGGAATAAATATGGATTATCTGAAAATCAATTTTATTCCATTAATCGAGTAATTGATTGTGATGATTTGCAAGTAAGAAATATTTAAATTACTAAACCTTTTGAGGAAAATCGCAAAACTCAGAAACTAATTCTTTTTCCTTGCGATACAATTCCATAAAATTTATCTCACACCAAAATCTTTTTTTCAATTAATTTCAAAGTAAATTTATGGAAAATTTTAGGAAGGCCAAAAAATTTGCATTGGATCATCATCTTCGTCCTCGTCTTCCAATAAATCCAAAAGCTCTGAGACGCCATCGTCAAATTCACCTTCTCCGCCATATGGCCAATTAAAAATAAATGGAAAATATGTTACTGATTCCAATGGAACTCCCATTCAACTTCGAGGAATGTCATTATTTTGGAGTCAATGGGAAGAAGGTTCACCATTTTATAATTCAAAAACAGTAAAAAATGTTAAAATGTTTTGGAATTCTAATGTTATTCGGGCTTCCATGGCTGTGGAGGAAGGTGGATATTTGACTCAACCGGAAGAGGAATATGAAAAAATTATTAGAGTTATTGATGCAGCAATTGAAGAAGGCATTTATGTTATTATTGATTGGCATGATCATCGAGCACATAAACATCGAGAACAAGTAAGAAAAAAATCGTTGTAAAACCCAGAATTTATGGAAAAACAAACCAATTTTAAAAAATAAATTTAAAAAAGTTTATTTCCAAAAATAAAAAACTATGATTTTCGAGACTGAATGTTTTTTAATTAAAATTTTTTTCGACACAATACAAAACTTTATTTTAGTCCCAGCAATTCTTTGATAAAATTTCCAAAACATATGGTTCACATCCAAATATAATTTATGAGATTTGGAATGAACCCAATGATGATGAAGATGTTACATGGCCCATAATCAAATCATATGCAGAAAGTGTGATTGATGTAATTCGTAAAAATGACCAAAAAAATATTATTGTTGTTGGAACTTCATTTTGGGCTCAAGATGTGGATGTTGCAGCTGAGGATCCCATTGATGATGGCCAAAATAATATTGCTTATACTTTGCATTTTTATGCTGGAAGCCATAAACAAGATATACGAGAAAAGGTTCAAAAAGCCATCGATAAAAATTTACCCATTTTTGTTACTGAATATGGAACCGTTAATGCTGATGGCGATGGACCAGTAAATGAAAAAGAAACAAAAAAATGGTGGAAATTTTTAGATGAAAATAAAATTTCATATGTTAATTGGTCCATGGAAAATAAAGCGGAAGGTTGTGCAGCGCTTAAACCTGGTTCAGGCCCCGATGATATTGGAAATGAATCAAAATGGACTAAATCTGGGAAATTCGTGAATCAAAAGCTTCAAAGCACAAATCAAGGCGTTAATTAAATTAAATGGCAAGCATTCTTGTAAATTTATTAAAAATTCAAATTAAAAAACATTTTCACAATTGAATTTTTTTGTTAATTAAAATAAATAAAAATAAATCCTAAAAAATGCCGATTTTGAATTAAAAATACCACTTTTATAAATGGTTTTTTTATGAAATCTAAAAATTATTTAAAATTTATTTAATTAGGTAATTTCGAAGGCTTTTGTTGCTGACTAGTGTTAAATTCCCGATCCGACCGACAAAAAAGTCGGGAAATTCAAAAAAAGTCGGGATTGAAATTGCTCTCGGTCGGAAAAGTCGGGAAAAAGTCGGGATAAAAATTTTTGTCGGTCGGGAATTCGGGGATCGAAATGTAGGGTATGGTGTTGGAATTTTTTTAATTAAATTAATTATAAGAATTTAAATATATAAAAATGAGCTATTAAATGTAAATAAAATGTAAATAAAGAGTTTTTGGTTAAAATAAAGGTGAAAATGAATGATTTTTAAAATTAATATTATTATTTTTTATTTGTCGGGATAAAAAATGAGTCGGTCGGGAAAGTCGGGAAAATGTCGGGATAGAAATTATCGTCGGTCGGGAAGTCGGTCGGGAAAAAGTCGGTCGGGAAGTCGGGAATTCCCGACTTTTCGGTCGGGAATTTAACACTATTGCTGACCAATAATGTTTTGGATAAAAAAAAGAGCATTTTTGATCATTATAGCTTTTTTGGTTTCTTGGAAGCTTTCTTTTTTTTATGTAAATAAGATTTTGTGAAAAACTAAATTTACGTTAACTCCTATTTTAACTTTTTTTCAAGATGTTATTTAAAATATTAAATAAAATTAAAGAAAGTTTTTTTTAAATATTCAAAAAAAAATGTAGGAAAAGATGAAAGTTTTTTATTATAAATTTAAATCGATTGAAAGCAACTTTGCAAGAAGAAGGAAAAAATGTTTATAAAATAAGCGTCGTCGTCGTTGTTTTATTTTTTTTAAAGAAACGACTTCATCGATATCGGCGTCAGGGCTTTTTCTTTTTGCATCAGAAATCGTGATTCTTGATCTTTTTTATTTTAGAGAAAAGTTTTAACCAGCGATGAAAAGAATTACTTTTTTAATTAACTTTACATCAAGAATTTATTATTTAAAAGATTTTATCCTTTATTTATATTTTATCAAATATTCTAATACAGTCTTTTTTCTTCATTTCATTTTTTGTTTTCGCTCTGCCAATTTTTTGTGAACCAAAATATCTGCAAACTATTTTTGTTGTGTTCAATCGCTGGCTGCCATCCATAAAATCAATTGTTTACAAGGTTTTTCATTTGTGCTTCTTTCTTCTAATTGCTTTTGCTTTTCAACTTTTTTTATTTTCTCTCTAAATTTTTGAACTTCGTTTAATAAAGGTATGAATATTAAAAATTGATTTAAAATTCTTTTTATATTTTTTGTTTATTTTATTTTTTCCAAATTTCTTTGCAATAATCAACAAACAAAGAAGTTGATTAAAGTACAATAAAAACACACAAAGACTCTCTTGCATAAAATTGTGCAATATCAAACAAAAAATGTCACTATAAAAAGTCTCTCAAACATTAAAGAAAAAAAAGGAACAAAAAAGTCTAAAAATGGTTGAAAAAGATATAGTTGATGTCAACCAATTAATTAATGGATATCTTTTTTCAATTGAATGGTTATTGGAATCTTTAAGAAACAATGATATGGATTTTCAAAGACTTCATGGAAATAGAGGTGTCAAAGAGGTAACTTTAAAAGAAATAAATAAATAAATATCAAAGTACAAAATACAAAAAAAATTAAAAAATCGATTTTTATTTTGAGTTGAAAATTTATTTTTTTCACTTTCAAAATTTTCAAAAATATGGTAGTTAACTAAAATTTATATTGCCAGAAATTTACCATACATAATTATTATTTTTAAATTTTTAGGTCATTGCTTGCGATATTTCAAAAGGTAAAGGTTTTGCATCAGAAATTCTTCGATGCACTTTAATTTTTACTGATTCCAAAGATTCAAACTCCACGGATAATTTTTATACAACAATTCTGAAAATTCCCGGCTTGGCATCTTTCAAAGAAACCTGCCTTAAAAGTGGTGGGGAAAAAGAATTTGATGGAACAGAAATATTGAAAAAAATTGCCGAAGTTCATAATTGTGAATGTGAATTTTATTCAAATTTATCGCCATTATTTTTGAATGTTCCAATTCCAAAAGTTTTTAAAACAGTTAAATGGGATTTTGAAATAAATCAACATGGTTGCATTCATATGGAAGATTTAAGTCAAAAAGCTAAAACTTTACTCTATTTTGAAAGTGTTAATTTAACTCAAATAAAAAATATGATTCGAACTTTGGCTCGAATGCATAAAAATATTCTTAGTATTGATCCAAAAAAGTGGCAAGAAAAATATTTAAAAAATCAAACAATTCAAATGGATAATATTATCAAAATTAAGCCCTTGATGGAAGCATTTTTGAATAAATCTAAACGAAAAAGTGAGTTAGTTAGTTGAAGGACAGCGAAAAAAAAATGGTGACAAGTTTATTTTATTTTTTTAGTTGATTTTCAACCATTGATTGATAAATATCAAAAAATTTCTGAGAGTAAAGAATTTTACACTTATGTTTTCAAACATTCTTATCGTGACCTTGGAATTAAGCCTGTTATCGTTCATGGAGATATGTTTCCAGGAAATATTATGTGGGCTTTAAACGAAGAAAATGGTGACATTGAAAATACTCTGGGTGCAATAGTGGATTGGCAAATATTTCATGAAGGTTCACCCATGGTTGATTTGGCTCGATTTTTGGTTAACTGCGCCGATGGGGTTGTTCGTAGACAAGCTGAAAACTTTGCAATTGATTTTTATTTGGAATGTTTATTAGCTGAATTTGGAGGAGACCAAACTAAAATTCCATACTCTAAAATCCAACTTCAAAAAGCTTACAATTTGGCGTTTATAATTCATGCCTTCGCATTAGCTGGAGTTCCTATATTTTTCTTGGCTGCCATTGAGGAAATTGAACCAAATCAAAATATAAAAAATGCATATTTTGACAACTCAGTTTTAAAAGCCTTGCATGCTTATGAAGATGCCGATCGATTATTACAAAATCAAATGAAAGATTTTTTTGAAAAATATGGAAAATAAAATATATTTGTATTGTTCATGCGCGTATATATTATTTTTTTTTGTTTTAGGAGTTTTTCCAAATAAACTTTTAAAAAATTTAAATCGCATTTTTATTTATCTTGAGAGAAAAAAGCCTAGACAATAGCGGCGAAAAAAAAATAAAGATGTACCATAAATATTGATGATATTTTTGTTGCAAATTATGAAAATTATTCATTATTCTTTGATTTTGTTGATTTCTAAAAATTTGACGTCATCCATCATTGAATCATCGATGAGTCTGTAATTTTTTAAGAAAAATTTTGTTGATGGAAATAATGATTCGACTTTAATATTGATGTTAAAGCTGTTTTTCTTATTGATGATTATGATTGTTATTTATCGTCCCTTCAATTTTGTAAAATTTTCATTGCTTCAAATAAAATTAATCATGGTTTTGAGTTGCTTCAATTCTATCTCAAGAAACATTTAAATTTTTGTTTCATGAATTCTTTGATTTTTTGTTTGTTTTGAAAAGTTCAAAACCAAAAATAAATCTTTTAATCAAACCTTTTCATTTCAAAAAATGGACTTCTTTATTTGCTTTTGCGATAATAAAAAAAATACGCCATTAATTTTTTATGCTAAATTTAAATAAATCATTATTTACTTTTTGTTCATTATTAATTATGAATAGTTCAACAAGATTTTCTTATAAAGTTAAAAAATCTGATTTTAACTTTTTACCAAAATCTTATATTATTCATGCGTTTTTCTCTTAAATACGTTTCAAGTGTTGTATTTAATTTTGCTTTTATTTTGATTACTCAAATACTCCAATTTATTTTTTAAATAGTTTCAAGAAAGGATGAAAAATTATTTGGAAAATTTTTTTCATTTTTTTTTTCTCTCAACATTTTCCTTTTATAAAAATAACTTTCTTTTTAACCATAGAAAATTTCTAGTTTCAATCAATAGAGTTAACACAAATAAATAAGGGTCAACCATAGTTTTTTATGAATAGCTTTTCAAAAGAATAAGCGATTGTTGCATTTAAAGACGCAAAAGCTATTTAATTGACAGCTAGTTTTTATAAGAGAAAGGTGTTAGCAAAAACGTTATCAATCAAGAAATTAACGCAAATCAATGCAGCATGAAATTTGAACCACGTTTTTTTTCAATTTTTATTCACAGATGTTTCTTCGATTTCATTTACATTGCTATAAAGCAAAGTTTATTTTTTTTTGGAGAATTTACAGAATTTTACAAATAGCCAAATATAATCATTTTACTCAACGCTGTAATGCTTTTAATTTGTTAATTAAATTTCTTCCATTTATTTAAATTTTTATTGTTTGTTCACATCTTCTTTTTCCCAATGCAATTTTTTTAACATACGCTTTGTTTTTTAGTTTTGTAAAAACACATCACTTTAAACATTACGGGCAAAAAATTATCTATTAAATACTTTGACTAATAGCTTTCTTTAAACGAAAAAGTGACTTAATTCGTATATGTATTTTATTAAAATTTGATTTTTCCCCCGCTTTTTTTTGCATTTTTTTTAAACTCATTAAGAACATTGATGATGAAGTTTAGCGTTTTTATAATTCATTAAATTCTCAGTCGCGAAATTTTGATAAAATAGAATACTCAATTTAAACCATTTTCAGCTAAGCTTTTTTGAATTGGAGAAAGGTCTTTGTCATTGGTTTATCATATCAAGTTGTTAATTTGTTTAGTTTAATTTTTACAGGACTCATTTTAGCCTCAATATTCTTATTTTTAAACCATCATGTGGAAAACCTTTCTGCTCTGCTCATGTTTTTTTATTGTTTGGCTGTTTATTAACGCTGAAATGGTTCGACCTAATTTTGAAGTGGTTGAAATTCCACTCCCTGAAGAGCTTAAAAAAGTAACGTTTACCTTTTAACATGGATTAATAGCTATAATACGCTTTTTTTTAGAAATTCGAAGAATATGTTGAACGTGGATTCGCATGCAATTTAGACCAATTGGTAAATATTCATTTCAAGCTTCAAGTATTAAGAAAAATGAGATACATCGACCCTCAAAAACCTCAACTAAACTTACCTCAATGGTTTGGTTTATTAATTAATCAAACAACTCATATTACTGAAGAAGATTTTCTCTATGAAGTTAAAAATTTATTTTTTATTTCGTACATAAAAGTAAATTTTAGGGAGATATGTTATTAAGCGAAAAACAAATCGATGAATTAATTGTGAATTCAGCATCTCATCTTGGTTGGGACAGAAATTATTTAGAGCAATTGGGAGTAAATTTTCGACAAAAACGCCAAGCAATTAGAATATGCCTTACATATCGATGGCCACGTTCAATTTATTATTCATTCAATCCTGAAATCGGTAAACAGTTTTTTATTTTATTCTGTAAAAGGTAACATAAAATGTTTGATCACCGAAAGAGAGAGAGAAAAAATTAGAGGTTTTGTTTTATAATAAAGATATGGAAACCCTTTAAAGTATGGTAAAAAAATATACTTCATTTATCGAACTTTAATCACAATGTTATCAAATACAGTACAAATTTTTTTTAGAAAATTCCCACCGTCACTTAATTCTCACAGCATTGGAACACATTAGTAAACAAACTTGTTTATCATTTTTGCCTGATGAAAGTGCATCGATAATTCCAAGAATGATATTCGTTAATGAAAGTGATTACTGCGGTTCAGTTGTTGGTCTCCAATGTGATACTTGTAAACAGAAAATTAATCTTGGCGGAATTGGATGTGGAAAAAATGTAACAATATATTTTATTTTGAAATACATTTCTAAAATATTTTAGTTTGGATCCATTGTTCACGAAACACTTCATAGTTTGGGGTTGCGCCATCAACATTCACGTGTTGATAGGGATTTATACATGGATGTTACTGGTAAGAATTTTTACATTTAAAAAATGGCGTTAGTTGAAAGTAGGAAAAATTTAAAAAATTTGAAAAGGAATTTGGAAGGCATAACTATTTTAGAGTTATATATTTTGCAAAATAAAAATGTATTAAAACAACTAAAAAATAAAAAAAATAAAGTTTGAAATCACATTATTTTATTTGCTTATAGGTATACATAATAAACAGCAAATACTTCCAAAAAATAAAATAAAACGCTTCTCGCCTTTTTTTACTTATCTATGAGGGCTAACTTGCAGGTTAAATGGGTAGATGACAAGATGAGTCTTGTTTTATCGTATAAAATGTAGCCTATTTTTACATGAATTTCGCTTCTTTTTTTAAATGTTTCAATTAAAAAACATTTAATAATGTTTAATGGTATAGCTTTTGTTATTTTAGTTGCAAAATCTGATCCTCATTACCGTGATTTTCACAAATATGAAAAGGACGAAATGACAACTTATGATACTCCTTTCGATTTCGGCTCCGTTATGATGTATCATTGTAATTACTTTTTTAGCCTTTTAATTTATTTTCATCTAAATCTTTTAGACATTAAAAATAAATTAGTTCCTTTGGATATGTTTTACCAAAACACAATGGGACAGCGAAATAAGGCTTCATTCGTTGATATTTTAGTGGTTAATAAACATTATCAATGTTTATGTGATGACCCTTACATTCTATGCCAAAATGGGGGTTACATTAACCCCAACGACTGTAACTCATGTCTATGTCCTGATGGATGGGCTGGAAATGACTGCACTCTTATCGATCCTGGTACTGATAGTGAGAGTTTACAACTTAATGTAAGTTAATTAATTTGTGTATGTGACTAGTTACCACAAATTTTTTGATAGCTAATGTAAAAAGCATTTTCTCAGGTTCATAATTCCGAATGTGTTTCACTTAATTTTAAATTTGGTGATACAAATAATGTGTTTTATGAAAGCCCTAAAGTTAAATGGATTCATTTCAAAGCTTCACCTGGGAATAAAGTTGAGATTATATTTTTTGAAGTGTTTGGTGAAAAGAACACCAATTACATAAACTGGAACAAATATTGTGATCAAAACGGAGTTGAAATTAAAATAAAGAATTTATTATCTTCTGGCTATGTGTGAGTTTAATTTTTTCATAAAAATATGAAAAATAAATATTTCTATTTTTAAAAAATTATAAATATTTTAGATTATGTAACAATCAATCAAGCTTTATTTCAAGGAACAATTACCATTTTAATCGTTTTATTTCGGAAGGAAATATTGTATTGCTTAAAGTTTTTACAATGTATAATCAAATCAGCGTTCGATTAAACTATCGTGTTGTTAACTCTCTCACAGAGAAAAATATTCCAATCTCATGCAAACCTAGTAATTTTAATATTCTTATTGCTTTAATTATAAACAAATTTTAGCCAGGGATTGTAAAGATTTTTACCCTGAATGCGTTGATTGGTTAATCTTCAAACCCTGTAAAGATTTATTTATGAATTCGGTTTGTCCCGCATCATGCAATGTTTGCAAATGCAGGAATATAATTAATGATTATTATATTAGAAAAGAAAATAATGAATGTGAAACAAATGCGATTTTTATGGAAATTAATTGTAGATATGCTTGTGGAATTTGCGGAATTAATGCTTGTGATAATATAGGATTTAATTGTGAAGGCAAGGCGCGGGACGGCTGGTGCGAAACCCATGCAAAGCATATGGACATGTTTTGCCCACAATCGTGTAACCTATGTTAATTCATTTTATGTTTTACATAAGTTAATTTTTGTTCACTTGCCTAAAGCTTCGTTAAAATATAAAAAATATAAAACATACTACCTATTATAATATCGTTTTCGGGAATTTTTTTTACAATAAATTAAAAATCTTTTAGGGCAAGTGACCGACAATCAAAAAAAATTAGCTTATGTACAGTAAATTTTTTTATAACTTTTTGTAATATGATTGCTGATATATTAATATTTTTCTTTACATTTTCTTAATAAAGCAGGTTTTATGTAGAAGGAAAAAATAATAAATAATAATGTTTTTATTTTTTACTTCTTTTATTAATGTAACGATTTGAGATGATGACAATAAATGAGATCTTAGTGTGCTTAAAACTTTTGGTGTAAACTTTTTCTGCTTAAGAAGAATAAACTAGCAAAAAAACACTTATAACTATATTTTCCGTATTTTATTTAGGCCTTTGTCTATTGTTTCACCATGGTGTTTATTTTTAATCGCGAAGGTTAAGGTCGTGCACACAAGAAATGCTAAAAGTCACATCAAATGAGGAACGATTGATGAATGAAAAAAAAAAACATACGCATTCTTGTGCCTTTCGCCCATTTTGTTTCTGCGCTGTATTATAATGAACCATGCCGTTTCTTTCTCTTTTTTTTTATGAATTTGCTGTAAGTGCATCTTTTTTGACCTTATTTATGTCTTACATGCTTTAGTTTGAATTGAAGGTCATAACGCCGAATATTGTGCCATGCCAAATGGCTCACTCTTCTTGCCATTTATTAATTTTGTATGATCAAAATGAAGGTTATTTTCTATTTTGTCTTTTTATTCTTACTTCCGATTGTGATTTTTAGTTGTATAGAAACTCGGTGCTTGAAACAACACGCTTGTTTTACAGACCATTTTTATAATTACAGTAAGAATTTTTAATAAATGTTTTATGAAGTTCCTTAAAAAAGTGGCGACACTTTTCGGACTTTTTTTTCTTCAAAGGTTCAAAAAGAAGCAAGCATCTTCTTTATTGTTTTTTTTTCACACAGGGATAATGCAATTGAGCATTTTCAAAATAAAAAAAAATCCCCGATTTTTAAAGAACATCGAGAATAAAAATTTAGTTCAAAGCTTCATATATTCTCTGTCATTTAAAAAGTTGGTATTTTTTTCAGGTAACAGACATTATGTTACTTGCGATGAGATTGGTTGCAGTGAATACGCTTGCATAATTAATAACGTTATTTACAAAGGTGCTGGTTGTAAAGACGATGATCAAGGATATTGTCAACATAATAAAAATGCAACTATATTAAATTCATATGATTATAGATTTCTTCCACATTTTGAAATTATTGACATTGTTAGTTTTTTTTCTTGTTTTATTTTGTGATTGATAAAAATGTGACAACTAAAAAATTAGTTCATTTTTTATTCCTTTTCACCGAAGAAATTTATAGTTTAATTTTTATCCTCTTTTTTTCAGGATTTAACAATATATAAGAATCTTTCAAATAAACCATGCGATTATGAACCAATCGGTGAAGCCTATTTTAAAACACGGCCACGTTATTGATAATGCTTTTTAATTTTTACCATTTAATCTCAAAAAACTGCTATTTTTACAAATATATAATAAATTAATTTTTAGCATGCTTATATATATTTTTTCTTTGTTTTTTGTAAATCTTTTTTCTATTTAATGAATTTTTATTTATCACAAGGTTCATGGCACTAAGTATTAAAATCAATGGGAGGAATCTCAAAAGTGAGTGTTTCAAACCTTTTTTAACAAACTTTATTTTGAAAATAACGAAAAAAATAACAATAAAACAAAAACAAGTTTGTTTGTTAATTCTTTTATTTTCCATATTTTTCAAAAACATCCTTCATTTCGCCTTGAAGCAATCGATCCGTATCTTCATAAGCATTCAAGGCTTTTAAAACACCAAAATCCAAATATGCTTCTTTCAAAGATTTTTTTACTTTTGAATCATCCATTAAACTAATAAAAAAATCAGGAATTCCCAAAATAAAAAATGCTTGAGTTAAGAATGCATAATTATAAGCTTTTTGAAGTTGGATTTTTGTGTATGGAATTTTGCTGGAATCACCTCCAAATTCAGCTAATAAACATTCCAAATAAAAATCAATTGCAAAGTCTTCAGCTTGTCGACGAACAACCCCGTCCGCGCAGTTAACCAAAAATCGAGCCAAATCAGCCATGGGTGAACCTTCTTGAATGGTTTGCCAATCAACAATTGCGGCTATTTCATTTTGGAGATTTCCTTCAGCATCGATGGCCCACATAATATTTCCAAAATGTAAATCACCATGAACCAAAACGGGTTTAATTCCAAAGTCTTTGTAAGATTGTTGGAAAGCATAAAGGCAAAATTCTTTACTGGTCCTGAATTTTTTGTATTTTTCTACCAAAGGTCGAAATTCAGCTAAAAATAAATAAATAAAGTTTTTTGTTCAAAATTTTTAAAAAAGGGATGACGAAGTCGAAACATTTCTTGATAAAGGCTCAGTTTTTTGACTCCAAAAAAGGAAACAAAAGAAAACAGAAAAGAAATCTTTTTCTTTTCGATTGTTTGATTTTAAAAATAAAAAAATTTACCTTCCCGTTTGCATTTCTTTAAATATGTTTCAATAATGGGTTCCCACATATCTAAAAAATCCACAAAACTTTCTTGATTTTTTAAATATTTTCCTTCCCAAATTTTTGAATCAGCGCATAAGAAATTTTTATGCATTCTTGCCAAATGTCGAATGACACATTTAATTTGAGTTAGATTAACTTGATCAAAATAAGTTGTAGTTTTTCCTCGAAGACTCATATCTTCCATATGAATGCATCCTTCACTTACGCATCGAAACCATTTAACGATGTTATAAATTTTTGGAGTTGGAGCATCAATAATTTTTGCCAAATCTGTGTAAAAATCACATTCAAAATTGTGAAGATCGATGAATTTTTCCATTTCTGAAATATAATAATAAAGTATTGGGGGTTTTTTTTATTGTCTCGAAACGAAATGGATAAAAATGTGTTTCGAAAAGAAAATTAGTGTTTTTTTTTTTGCGGGTGTTTTAGATCTAAATTTCAATTCGACAAATTTTATCCATTTAAAAAAGTTAGAAAAAAAACTCACTTTGATTTTTATTAAAATCATTAAACACAGGAATTTTTAAAACTGTGTTGTACACATCTCTTTCATCGATGGAATCCACGAAAGTTAAAGTGCATCGAAGAACATGAGAAGCAAAACCTTTACCATCTGAAACATCCACAGCTTTCAAATCTTTAACGCCTCGATTTCCATGTTTTTGAATAAAATCATGGTCATTTTTTCTTAATGAATCAAGCAACCATTCAATCGTAAAATTATGATCATGAATAGTTTTGGAAATATCCACGACATCTTTGACATTAACTTCAGAGGACATTTTTTTAGTTGGGAAAAGACACAACAAAAATTTTGTTTTGATCTTTGCTTTTCGAAGGAAAACACTTTATACTTTTTTTTTCTTGTTGTCATCTGCTTTTAATGTTGCACAATATTAGACAAAAATAAATTAAGGTGTGCTAGGACGAATGGTCGCTTTTTTTCTGTTGACAAAAAAAGCAGAAAGCAAAATACAAACTATAATAAAAAAGGAAGGAGAAAAGGCTTTCTAAATAAAAAAAAACTTTAATTTTTTTTAAATCCGGTTTTCTAAATATTCTAATTATTGCCATGATTTTCGAAGAAAATAATATCCAAAAATTCAGAAGGCTTGAAGAAAGAAAAAAAACATAAAAAAAGGTTTGAATTGACATTGATAGAAAAAGTTTTCATATTTACAAATTCCACCATTTTATTCATTTTTTAAATAAATTGCATATCTCAAAAAGTGGATATTTGAGTCAAAAAACAAAGCTTATAATATTAATATTCCAAGCCTCACAAATCAAATCAATTATTTATAAATCACAAAAAATCTATTAACTTTAAAAAATAAAATCGTTAAAGTAATATGCATTTTAAAAAGTCAAATACAAAGTTAATGCATAATTATTATAATTTTATTCAATTGATTTCATTTTATCGTTGTTTCCATTGTATCCGCAATGGCCTTTAGCTTCATAAGTTGTTTCAATAACTGAACCATCCGCTTTTGTTTCTTTAACACTTTTTCGAACATAACTTCCAGAACCATATTTGGCTAAATTACCTAAACATCAAATTGAATTTTTGATTTCTCGCACTTATTCATTTTTTGTTAAATTTTGAGGAAAGCTAATTTAAAGTTTTTTAAACTTACTTAAATCAGGTAACCATGAAGTTAAAATAGCTGGCAAAGCTGATTCAGAATTATAAGGAACGAGAGCCACAAGGAGAAAGGCACAAAAAGCAATTTTAAAAGTAATATTTTTCATTTTTTTTAAATCTGCAAACAGGAGTGATCAAAAATAATAATTATAAAAATTATGTAAAACTAGAAAATCAATTTGTGGAAGGTTGAAAAAAATAAACTAAAAAACTTTATTCAAAAAAAATAATATAGAAAGTCAGTCAGTATCGAAAAAAAATTGTTAAAAATAAATAAATAAATTTATATTTTTTAATTATACGATATTAAGAAAATTTTTATCGCGTAAGTTTTTTTATCTTTCAACAAAAATTAAGGAAAGAAGGGCTTTGTTTGAGTTTTTTTTAAAAAAACAGCACCGATTGATAACGACAATAAAAAAGTGACTGAGAATCGAGTAATTTCCGTTTTTCGTTGATTCATCAATAATCACTTTCTTTATTTTACTTTTTTTTTCATCAACAACAATTTTCTTCTTTATTTATCAGCTTATAAAAATTTCGAGATAAAAACTCTCTTTCAAATATATTTCTTCATCACCTTTTTTATGGACAGAATATTTATAAAATAATTATTTTTTTTAAAACTTTTCTGAATTATCTTTTTCTTTGTTGTAGTAAGCCCAATCCTCCAATCAAAAATCGTTTCATTACATATTTTTAAAAACAATATTTATTAATTTTTCTGATTTTTTTTAAACAAATTTAAAAATTTTAGCTTCCTTCAACAAAAAAAAACAACCAAAAATGAAATATTTTTTATTTTCCATTTGCCTTTTACTTTGCATTTTGGGAATCACAGCAAAAAGTATGTCAAAAATTTAAAAATAAAAATATCCATCCTTTTAAAATTACAATTTAATTTTTCTTTGCTATTTTAGAAAATAAAAATCATGGTTTATTAACTAAATGGTTTGATGATGATTATCATGGCTTAATTAAAGTTCTTGAACCAGGTGATTTAATTGAATGTGAAATAATTGAATATAGGGAATATGTAAATGTAATGCATTGGATGGTTTATTATTCTAAAGTTGGTTCAAAACATTATATCATTCATCGAACTGGCACCATTAGTGCTAGCATAAGTGATGGCGGCGAAGAAGGAGGAGTGAGTCAGTTTTTGTAAAGAAAATAATAAATAATTGCATAAAAAATTTCTTTTTTTGAGGTTTTTGTTATAAAAAATTTAGTTAGAGCGGCGTTAAAAAATAGCCAAACAAATTTTTTTTGATCCAAATAATCCCGAAACGACTGTTTTCATTTATTTTCGTGACAAGATCACAACTTTCTAGTTTTTCAAAAACTGGAATTAATTTTCTTTATATATTTTAAGATCAGGGAAGATTATTTGGAACTCCAAACTCAAAACCGAAAATGTCGAATAAATAATTCCCGAGATCATGAAAAAATTCCTCATTTATCTGATAAAATTGTGGATCGTGCAAAACAAATGACAATGATAGATGAAAAAACAACTGAAGCTCAAAAACGAGAAATTCGAGAATATTGTTTATTCACAAAAAATTGTGAACATTTTGCTAATTGGTGCCGATATGGCGAAGCTATTTCTTATCAGGTAAACAAACGTGTCTCAAAATTGGTTATCCCAAATTTTTAAATGAAAATTTAATTTATAAATTTGCAAAAAAATTTTTAGGCAACTGAATTATTCGCTAAAGCCATGAAATCCTCAGCCACTTCTTCAGCAACTTTAGCAATAGGAGCTTATGAATATTGTAGCGCTGATAAATCTCAATGCATGACATGGGCAAGTTATATTGGAAATGCTATTGGATTGTTTTAAAATAATTTATTTAATCTAAAATCAATTCAAAACTTTACCAAAAAAAATCTTTTTTTTTCTTTCGAAAATTCGAGCTTTTTTTGTTATTGTAAAATTGTTTTTTTTGTATAAATAATAAATTATTTATTAAATATCAAAAAAAGTATTTATCAAGCAATAAAATATTTAAATTGATTTTTAAATAAGAAATTAAAAATGAAAATGTTTTTCAATATTTTGTAAATACTTATTTTATGAAAAAGCTGCAATGAGTTTATTGCATGGAGCATCTTTGTCTTTAAAACAATTATAGGCGCCAGCTAAAGCCGCAACAGCACCCACAAATCCAACTGCTTTTCGAGCCTATAAAAAAGTTTAAAAATAAAATGGCATTGAGAGAAATAATTAAAAACCTGATATGAAACATCTTCTCCATATCTACACAAAGTAGCAAAATGTTCACAATTTTTCATTAAAACATTATATTCTTTCATTTCTTCTCGTTGCTGTGGTGTTTTAGGCTAAAATGAAATATTTTTAAGCCAAGAAACTTAAAATCCATAAAAACTTTTGCATACTTTTGTCATTTCTTTAGCTCGATCAACAATAGTCTCGGGTGAATAAGGAATGTTAGTTTCATCCCTTGCATTATAAATTCGGCATTGTCGATCACCAACAACATCGGAAAGTAAATCTTCAGCGACCTAAAATTGTTGATTTTTTTTTCTGTTTATACCTAAAAGAATTTGATTAAGTGTATTTTAATTTACCCCTGTGTCGATTCCAGATTTGGCATCAAAGCTTCCAGTTAATGAACCAGTTCGATGAATAACATATTTATTTCCCAAATAAACAGCCCAATGAGAAATAATTAGATTGCCGGGAACTTTGCATTCAAGTAAATCACCCATTTCAAGTTTATTTAATAAATCATTGTAATTTAACCAATCAGTTTCTAATCCAAAGTTTTTAGCTTCTATAAATTTGTCTTAATAAAAAAAACAAAGAGAGAATATTAACTAACTTTGAGTAGAAACTAAAATTGGCAAACAAAAAATTGCAAAACATAGAAACATTAAATTTTTTTTCATTGTTACCATGAAAGTACAATAAATTAGAGATAGCTTAATAAATTTTTCTGCAAAAAAAAAATCTTTTAAAAAGAGTAGTTTTTATTAAATAAAGAAATAAAAGAAAAAAGTTTTAAAAAATCTTAAGCAAAGTGTTTCAAACAAAAAATACCGTAATAAATAGAAATATGTGGAAACTTTTTGTTTTAAATTATTATTTAAAAAATGATGATGCTTTAATGTTTCCTCATTTTTTTTAGAAATGGAATATACTTTTCCTTTTTTTAATTTCTATCGTGTAATTTTAAATAAATAAAAATAAAGGCGTACACAATTTTTGTTTAAATTTTTCTTTCTATCTTTTGAGCCTTCGTTCGTTTGATAAGGCGATAAATTTTTTGGTTGATGCAGTTTTTTTTCTTTTTTCTCTCGATAACTTTATAAAAAGTGCCTCACTTTTCTTTTGGAAATTTTTCTTTTTTTTATCTATCTTTTTTTCTCTGATGAAACTTGTTATTGAGAGCATACATGGGCAAGTGGGTGTGTCAGATATATTTTCAAAACGATACCCTGCTTAAATTTCGAAAACTTTCGTAGCTTTTCGTAGAGTTTCGTAATATTTCGTAAAGTTTTATAGGAAATAAGTAAAAAAGAATAGGGTGCGATAGAAACTCTGGTTTATTGTGTTTTAGTTGGGTGGCGCATACGGGTTGTACCAGCTATGTCAGGTTCTAACAAGGGAACATTTTTCGATGCCGGATCGCTGGAGAGATTTCACCTAGCCCATCATGTAGTATTCATATATTTAAGACATTTGGGAGAATTTGGCTTCCCCCCGAGGGAGAGAAAAAAAGATATGAATTTTTGAAGGTACTAATTAACTATATTTAACTCAACTTTCTCTTTCGATTTTTCGCAGGACACAACGCCAAAATATCAAACAAACGAAAGAAAAGTTGAGTTAAATATAGTTAATTCGTACCTTAAAGGGAGTGTCTCAGGCGATGGCAGGAATTCCTTACGACGGCTCCCTTTGTTTTTGTTTACGAAACATTTCGAAATGCTTTTCGTGGAAAGAACTTTTTTTGCAAATAGCTACAAAAGGCTTCAAAGTTTTTGTAGCACTTTGGAAGGCTTTGAGACAGTGAAAAAACTTTCGGGCTAGGAACACCCGTCGTAAGGAATCCTGCCATCGCCTGAGACACTCCCTTTAAAAAATACATATCTTTTTTTCTCTCCCTCGGGGGGAAGCCAAATTCTCCCAAATGTCTTAAATATATGAATACTACATGATGGGCTAGGTGAAATCTCTCCAGCGATCCGGCATCGAAAAATGTTCCCTTGTAAGCCCATACATTTTTATTTTTTCCCTTCTGATTCCTTATGTTAGTTTATTTTCATTTTGTTTTTTTCATCATAAAAGGGAGGAAAACGTGTTTTCACCACGTAAACAGACACCTATTTCTTTCAAAAATCATAGTTACAACATTTTTTACTTGATAGTTTGGTTGAACTAAAATTATTGGACAAAAGCTTTAAAAATGAGAAGATTAAATTCTTTTAATTTTGCAATCGAAGAAGCGAATATGAACTTATATTTGCTTGCAAATTAGTTAACCAGAAAGTTTAAAAAAAAATGCAAAATAATTTACATATAAGGAAATCAGAACGGAAAAAATTAAAAAAAGATTTTTTACTTTAAAAAATTGGTAAATATTTCACAGAAATTGATTTCTTTTTTAAAAAGAAAGAAGAAATGCCGAGCTGACAATAAACAAATCCAAATATTAGTGATAATTTCATAGAAATTAATAATTTTTAAGAAAGGAAAAGTTGTGATAATAAAAACAAATTTTCAATTAAAAATAATTAATAAAACGTCAGCGTTTTTGAAATTAAACCAACAATCTTAAACCTTATTTTAATACGGGAAAAAAGTAATTATTTAGTAAGGATTATATCATTAAAAATAATTTTATTCCCTTTTATCTTTTTTTAAAACTTTGTTTGTTCGAACCAACAAGAAAAAATTGACTATGGCCATTGGCCATTAATCTTTAATCCACCCATATTTATTGACCATTTAAAAAAATATTGTCACAGATCTTGGAGTTACTAAAATGCGTTCTTATATTAAAGTAATTATTATACATTATAATTGCTGTCAAAGGGGTTTTTTTTATCATACATATCGCTTGTTATAAGTTTTTTTTATTTTTAACTTTATTTTAAAAAAGTTTGTTTTTAATGCGCTTTTAGTAAAATTTTTTTCTTTTTTTTTTGCTGGAAAAACAAGCATTTTTCAAAATTTTTGAAATTCAAAACGTTACCCTATCCAAAATCCCAACGCTACCCCGCTACCCCTGGGTGTGTCAAAACACACCCTAACACACCCTGTGCGCATGTATGATTGAGAGGAGCAAGTATTTTTTAAATAATTCGAGAAAATTATTTGATTTGTCAATTCATTTTAGAAAGTTGTTATCATTCTCAGCTCTGATTCCACGGAAGATGAAAGATGATGAGGAAAAAAATTGAGATAAATACATTAAAAAATTTTTTTAGTTTACTTCCTTTTTTGTGGCTAAAATTTGATATTTAATAATTCTTAAAATTTTCTGGCTAAATGTATTTATCTTTTTTTGATAGATAATATTTTTGTAGTTTGCATTATGAAAAATGAAACCTTTTTAATTGAAAATTTGACCATTCTTAGTACTTTTTTTGTTTTTTTCCATTTTTTGCCTTTCATACTTTTTCCATTTTCGTGAAAATATGTTTATTTAGAAAACTTTTTAATAATAAGAAATTTACTATTATTTTAGATTATGAACAGAGGAGGATTTGATAATAATAACCAAAACGAAATAATCGAAGACCAATATCCACAATCAAATCGATCACGATATTACCTTCTCGCTTTTATTATTTGTGTTTCAGCATTTTTTTATTTTAACGCTCCTCAAATTTTTTTACAGTCACAACAAAAAATGGGTAATAATCTTCTTTTTTTAAATATTTTTCCATTTTACAATTTACTTTTTTAATTTCTTTGCAGACTTTTTGCATGATTTTGAAATGGAAAAACTTCCAATTTTTGAAGTTCCAAAATGGGTAAATCAAGCAAAACAAGGAGATATTTTTGAAACCAATAATGGCGAATTTATGGTATATGCCGGACAAATTGGAAGCAAATTTTATGTTTTAAAATCTAAATGGAGCAACAACCTTGATATCCAAAAAAATAATCAACAGCCTCCATCATTTATTGAAAAATATTTTACTGGGTATACAAGATTTGAGCATAAAGGTTTTGGAAATAATGATGAACAACAAAATATTGGATGGAATAATCATGGACTTAATTCAGAGGTAAGAAAAAATTATAAAGTGTGCAAAATCCTTTCTAAATTAAGTATATTCCACTTCTGAACCCCCCCCCCCCAAAAAGGATTTTGTTAGAAAATTTTAAATTAAAACTTCTCTATTTTTAGAACAACAACAATGATTTGAATGCCCAAGACGACGACAGTAGCGACTTAAAAATGATAAAAGTTTGTTTGAAGCTTTATTTCAATTTTTTATAAATAAATTTTTTGTTTCTTACAATTCCAGGTTATTCAATTACCTGCTGAAAACATTGATTGGACAAATGGCAAAACCCACAATTTTTTAAATATTGGCCTTCCACCCAATTCTCCATCAGCCATTCTTGATCGAGCCATGTTTAAGGTTTTAAATTACTTTAATTTTTAGCATATTTTCACAAATAAATTTTTTTTCTTCAGTACATGAACCCTGAAGCTCCACCACATTTTCAAAATAGTAAAGATTGGGCAATTTGGTGTCGATATGGCAAAGATATTCTAACAAGAGTGAGTTCCCAAAAATTTATTTTTACATAATTTTAGAAAGTTTGAATTTTAATTTTTCTTTTTTAGCCAATAAAAATACATTCAAAATTGGCAATGTTTCTTGCAAGTGGTGGAATTTAAATAAAATGTTTGTACGTTTGTAAAATCAATACCCGTTTTTGGTTTTGGTCTACATACTTTTGTTATTGCCTTCAATTTTATAAAATTAAATAAATAATAATTTATAAATGACTTTTATTATTTTCATTTCAAAGTCACTGTAAATCTACCATGTGAGTATCGAAACAAGCAAATGCAAAAAAAATTGTAAAAAAATATGAATTATTTATTTTATTCATGAGATTTCGTTGATTGAGTTGAAAATCTTCGAACGTTTTATGGGAGAAATCTTTTGATGGTAATTATTAAAATTTTGCTCCTCCGGTTTTAATGATATTTGGCGCAAGTTTCCCCACTAAGATTCGAAATCAATAAAAAAAGGCTAAAGAAATTCTCTTTGTTTGAGTTAATAAGCTTTTCAAAAGAATAGTGTACGTTTATTTTTTTCCCTTTCTTCCTTCAAGGATAAAGAAAGAACTTAAGATTTAAGTGTATTTGTTTGTACTCGTTCGATTTTTTTTAGCCCAAGCACATGCTCTTCACCATCAATCGTTTCTCATCCTTCCTTGCATCCATCCATCCTTGTTTTTTTCCTTTCTTCTTTTTATTCCTTTTTTTTTTGCCACTGGGCTTTTTTCGTATCCACTAAAATTTTGAAAGTCAAGAGTGTGTGTTTGTTATTTCTAAAAAGCTTTTTTTATTTTATTTCAAAAATAGTTTTTTTTGTTTTTATTTTTTTCTCTGATTTTTATTATTTTTTTTATTGATCGCAGCAACTTTACTTTATTTTTAATTTTTTTCCTTTGATTTTTATTTAAAAAAAATGGAAAAGGAAGGAATGGAAGAAGCTGAGTATGAAATTCGTAGAGTCACTTTAAACGAAGAATTAATTAAAGAATGGAAAAATGAATCAAATATTGAAGATTTTCTAGAAACCTTAAAAGAAGTCAATGCATTTTTAGTTCATAAATATGGTTCACCAAAATTTCCTAAATTTAGTGTGGAAGTTTTAAAGGTTGGTTTTTTCATCCAATTTTTACACTTTTCTGTTTTTTCAAAACTAAAAATTAAATCTAAAATCTTTTAACGAAACATAAGAGTCTTATCTCGAAAATTCTCTCCAATTTTGTTCGTTTTAGGACATCCAAGATATTTTTGTTACACATTTTCCTAAAGCTTCGGAAGAATATAAACGTGCCTTACTCAAACTCATCGGAATTTTGCCTCATGATGAAACAGCGGCAATGGAAATATTTTCAAATGATGTAATAGAAATTATTTTAAAAGCCAGCGGTTTACATCCAAACTCGAAAGTTGATGGATTTCGAGTGGTTTTTGATGCCCTTCGATGCCTCCACCACGCGTTGCATGTTTCAGATAAAGTTCAAAATATTTTTATTGAAAATTGTGAACCAATTTTATTTGAACGAATGAAAAATAGTTTACAATATTTTCAAGCACCCGATGAAGTACATGATGAAAAATTTGCATATTTGAATAATGCCACAGATATTTTGGTGGAAGAATTACTTTATTATGATCTTCGACTTGCTTTTGTTTCGTGCTTGTCTTCAACTAAACTTCAAGTAAGGAAAAAAAGTATTTGTTTTGTTTTCTGATTTTAAAACTAATCACAAAAATAAGTTATTCGTCCACAAAATTTTTGTTATTAATTTTTTGGGTTTCGCAACAAAATTCTTACCTATTTTTCTTTTTCAGAGAAAATGGATAACTGATTTAACAAAGGCTTCATTATTTTTGGATATTTTAATATATTCTTATCAAAAATTATCGATTACTAAAGCTGGAACTCCCAAAACTACCAAACGATTAATGGTGGTTCAAACTTCCCCATGGACGGTGGAAATCATAGATGATCCAGAAAATATGGATGAAACGGTGGAATTTTTAGTTATTTTTCAAAGTTTTGAAATGGCTATGTCTGCTTTGGATATATTACATAATATTCATATGTATGCAGAAATTTTTGATGTGGTAAACTTATTTTTATTTTTTAAAACTTGAAAAAAATGCGAAGCGCATTTCAAAAAAAAAAAAGATTTTCAATTTAAAAAATATATGCAAATTAAATTTTAAAAATCCTTCCTTATTTAGAAATTCGCTCAAAAATGTGCTAATGAATGCGCTCAAATTATTGAAAGCCCAACCATTGATGATGATATGAAACGAGGTTCAGCTCGATTCCTCACTGCTGTTCCATCTTGTATTTTGCCTCTTTGCCCAGCCATCAATAAAGAAAATCCAAATAAATCTGTAAAAATTTATGAAAATCATGAAATGAAATTTGTTGATGCAATATTGGATATAATTTCTCGAAAACTTGAAATTGGTGATCCAATTGAAACTCGTTTGCTTATTTCATTTTTTGTTGTTTTGATTCATCTTTGTTCAAGACACAAAGCTGCAAGGCGATATTGTCGATCCATTTTAATTCCATCATCCAAAAGTTCGGTGGAAGATAAAAAAAATTTTGATTTAAAGCTTCGTAAAAGAATTTTAAATTTAATTTTGGAATCCAAAAGTTTTTGCGCCAAACAAGCTGCAGAATTAATGTTTATTTTATGTAAGCGATCGATTCCAAGATTAATTAAATATACTGGAATGGAAAATGTCCCCGAATTATTACCCCAAAATGAAGATATTTATCGAAAAAGAAAAGATGATTCGGAAGATTCAGAAAATGATAAACCTAAACCTAAGCCATCGACGTCGACGACAACTAAAACACCTCCAGCGAAAGATGTGAATCCACCTCCCGCGAAAATTGTGAATCCACCTGCCACGAAAAAGGAGACTTCAACCATCGCAAAAAAAGAAATCATTAAACCTTTGAAATCCGTGGGGAAACTTGCTCCAAGAATGACTAAAACTGAAGAAGAAAAATCTAAAAAATCTCCACCAAAAGATTTTGTTCCTTCAATGGTTCGAAGATTTTCAACTAAATCAAACAAATCATCCCATGAATAAAAATATTTTTAAATTTCTTCTCTCTCTTTTTTACTGTTATAAAAAATTGTAAACAATTAATTTCCATAATTTTTAAAAGAAAAATAATAAACATAATCAAAAAATTAAATTAATAAACGCATATTTTATTTTTAATAACTCAAAACTGTGTTTCTGCGTAAAAAAAAATCATTTCATTTAAAAAAATTTTATTGGTAAATGTCATGCTTAATAAATATCACGAAAAACGAATACATAAACTTCAAAAGTAATTATAAAAAAATTATTGACAATAAGTAATTATTATGTTTGGATAATAAAGTTTTTACCAGTAATAAAACAAAAATGCAAAAAACAAAAAACAACAAAGGCATTAAAATGATAATAGAATTAAATAAAATCAAGTTTTGTATTTTTGTTAAGAACCAAAGTGTAAGAAAAATTTTGTTTTATATCTTTTTTATTTTTGTTTTTTGTAGATGCGACGCGACAACTCCCAAAAAAATAATCAGCATTTATGAATTTTCAATCACCCTGAAATTTAAAAAAATGATAGATAAAAATAATTAATTTCATTCTTGAATACTTTAGACTTTTTTTGAATGTGTAAAAACACACAAACAAAAGTTTCAGAATGGATCAGTAAAAAAAAGGAAAGATGGAAAAATAAACAAACATACCATTTCTTTATAATCATTTTCTTTATTGTTGGGCCGTTTCAAGCTTTGATAATCGACAACTAAAAAATTAAATAAAAAATTTCCTTTTTTTTTCAATTAAATCAAAAAAATAAATTGAAATCAAAAGTTTTTTCTTAATATAGACTCATTATTTTTTAAGTGACAAAATAATTTTTTTCCTTTCTAATCCATTTTCAAAAGAAATTTAGGTGGCAAGCTTTTGACTAAAATGATGGAACACCAGTTTCATAATCAATTTTTTTAGTAAACTTGAGTGCAGATTTTTTCAAACCCTTAAAATTTTTAATGTTCGAAAAATTATAATTATTTTTATTACAAAAAGATTCTTTTTAACGATGATTTTTTTTATGAGTGAAAAAAGGTAAAAAAAAATATAAAATAGTTTTTTCGGTTTGAAAAAGATTTAATTTTTTAATTTATCACAAATTTGTCGTTACCTTCTTCTCTTCCATCATTTTTAACTTCATCATCTTTAGCTGCTTCTTCGCCATTGTTTTCTTGATTTTTTCTTTGCTGTTTTAGTTGTAATTTTTTATATAAATCTTTTGGAGCCAAAATTTGTGGTAATCTTATTTCATTTTCTTCTCCATTTCGTTTAAATTCTAAATCAGCTGATGATGGAATTTTTCGATGGAAATGGACATTTTCTCCATCCGCATAACCTTTATGCTCTTCATTTGGGTGAAGAATGGAATCCACCTATAAATTTTAAAAAAATGACTGATTTTAAATGAAAGAGTTTTTTGATTAAGACGATGGTCAAGGAAAGGAAAGGTTAATGGCAGTAATTGTTTTAATGGTCACAAAAAAAAGGCTGGCACAGAAAAAGGAGACGATGAAAGGCAAAAAAATGTTTAAAAACTTTCTTTTCATTTTTTGAAATTAAAACCGAGCAAACGAGGACGACGGCCGATGAAGAATTAAAAGAAAAATAAAACAATGGCGCCACAACATTGCACGGCACAGAATTTTTTTTTGCTTTCTGCCGAACCGAAAATGATGAAGTTGCAATTTGCAATGGCAATGCTACTTGATTTTTTTGTTATAAATTTTTTGAAAATAAAAAGTGCCTATTTTATGCCAATGAAAAGAGGTGTTGCAAAAAAAATTTTAATTGCAAGATGGCACAAAAATTGACACAATTTTTTGTTTAAAAAAAGGTGGAGATACAAAAAAAGAAAAGAAAAATTTTTTCAAATAAACAGAAATAAGAAAAAAAAGATGAAAGTTAAAAAAGTAGGTCAGAATAAAATTTGAAATTTGAATATTTCTGAAATTTGTAAAAAGCGAAAAAAGTTAACTGCAGAATATTATTGAGGCTATTAGCCCCTTTTTTAATGAGTGAATGACTGCGATTTATTTTTCTTTTTTTTAAATACTTAATATAAAATTAGTTACTGTAACCATTCGCGGTCTCAAAAATTTGTGTTTATTTTTTTTTGTTGTTGTGACCTAATCTTTTTTAAAATTCTTAAAACCGATATTCTTAATATCCATCTTATAAACCCAAAATTTTTTCTTTTATCTCGAATCCTTTTTTCTCCAAAAACACAAAATTTGTGAGGCTTTTTTTATAAATCAAAAGCCTTTCTAAATCTTTTGGAGTTTCATAATTAAAAAAAAATAGCTTTCTTGAACCCATTTGAAAAAAAATGTTAATGACTCCATTTGCTTTTCTGCCAATATTTTTACTCCTTTCTTTCTTCAATTTAAATATTTATTTTAAATTTTTTTTCGAATGCCATCATACCTCCATAAAAAATAATTGTCTCACTATTTTTATTTTTTTTTAATCTCATCGTTCATCGCAAAATAGACAGAGAGATAGATAAATTACAACAACATTTTTCCATAGCAGCTTTTTTTTCTTCCTATTCTTTCAGTAGCCTTACAAAAACCCTTTCTTTTCTTTTTTTTAAAAAACCCAAAGCCAAGAACGATTTCAACGAACGACGAAGGAAGGATAGATAATCAAAACATAGGTTTTTTTCTATTTGTGCTACTGCATGGTTTTGTCGCTCGAAAGGAGAAAAAAAAAACTGAAAAATCATAGAAAAAAGGAAAAGGACAGAATAAAACAGAAAAGAAGAAAAAGAAAGTTTTTGCTTTTTTATATTTTCTGTTTTTTATTTTGCCAATCGCAAAGTTTTTGTTTTTGATTCTCTTTTTTTTTGTTATTTGCCATTGCTTGGTATTTTGGCGCCAAAAAAGGCATCTAGTTACTGTAGGTTGAATTGCATCAACACTGATATTTTGAAATAGAGAAAATCTGTTAAAAAAAATAAAAGAAGGATTGCTTAAAAAATAACATCTGTTATGGAGAGTTTAATAACGAAAATAAATTCAAATTTTTTTGTAGTTATTTATTGGTTCAAATTTGGTAAAGAAAATAAAAATAACGAAATATTTGTGGCAAGAGTCTCAGTAATTAATTAAATTTCTAGAGTGTGTTTTCAGCCAAAATCTTTTAGTCCCTTCTTTTTGCAAATTTAAAAAGCCTAGATTCTCTCGAATGGTAACTATCCAAGAGAGGTTTTTAACTGACTCTACCATTTTTTGAAAGTTATATTCTCAAACATTCCCTAAACTATCTCCCATTATTTGAAGTAATCTAGTAATTTTCTATCATCCATCCTACCACAACTCCGCCTCCTTTCATTTATCTATCGTCACCCATTCCATCCACCATCAACCTTCCATCTTCTAACTATCTACATAACAATATTTTTTCCCATACACAAAATCAAAACATTTTTTTTGCTTATTCAACAACATACAATCTCATACACCTTTTTTACCCTGGCTGCTACTAACAAAAACATCGAAGACAGCGACCGACAGAAACAAGCAAAGGATGTAATTCTATGATGATGAAGATGTTTCCTTTTTTCCCATTTAATCATAGACACCGTATCATCCTTTTTTTCTTGTTCTTGTTCTTCTATGTTTTTGCTTTTTCTTTTTTTTAATATTTTTTAAATATTTTCTCTTTTCGCAATCTGAAACAAAGTTTATTTTTTTTCATCTCTATGAAGAAAGGGAAAATAGAAAATATTTTCATTTTAAATCAAAAAGTCTATCTATGTATCTTTGCTTTTTTATCTTTTAGCTTTGAAAATTATTTTTCTTCGTTAGCTTTTAAGTTTTGGAAACATTCGCGCTTCTTTAAAAAAATAAAAAACTTTCTTTTTCGATTATTTATTATTTTTTATTTTGATTTTTTAGGTTTGTTGTTTCGGCAAACAACAAAGCAAATCAACAGCAAAAAAAGGCAAAAACAAAAAAAGTTTTGATTCAGCATCGTCGACGACGACGACGGCAAAAATAGCATCACCACCACCATGCAAAATGACTTTGTGATTCAGTAAGTTTTTTATTTATGGTTTTATGTTTTTTTGGAAAATAAAATGGGTGGTTTTGTTGATTAAACAAATTTTTACTAAATAATAAATATTTAAAAAACGCGAGAAAGAAAGGATGTTTAGTAAATATAAATGGGCATGTTTGGTAAACTTTAAATATGTATTATAAATGTTGAAAAAACATGGTTGGGAGAAGGAAAGGGGAAAAAAGGCAGGGTTTTGATAGATTGGAAAAAGTCTTTACTATTTTTGGTAGCGCAAAATTAATTCGTTAGAAAAAAACCCTTTAAATTAAATTTTATCTGAGCTATTATTTTTTTTGGCTTTATTGTGCTTATAAAAATTAGTTATTTGCAATTTTTGTTGGTCACTTTTAAAACATGACATATCCTTGAAACTTTCGATTTTAAATGTATTATTTTAAATTATTAATGCCAAAAATGTTAAGAAACCATTTTTCTTTCAACATTTTTTTTCTCATTTGTTCACTAACAATGACTTGGCTGGCGACTACTGTACCTTTTTTTCTTCATTATTTATCGCTGATTTTCTCTAATAAAATATAAGCTTTTTTTAAAAAACAAGCTTTAATTTTTTTTTTCTGGCTCCCCAAAATTTAACATTTATTATCAACTAAAAAAATTTCAATAAAAGAGAAACCTTATTTTTTTCGGAAATGTAAATTAATTTTTTTTAATTTAAGACATCAAAAAAGCAGGATTGAACCAAAAAACAAAAAAAGTTGTGCGTAGTTTTTTTTTAACTTTTCGGAAATGCAAAATAATTTTTTTTTAAATGAGAGCCATTTTTGTTTTTTTCATTTCACATTTCTTTTTCTTTTTTTTATTGTAACACTTTCGCGTTTTTTTTTTTTTCTTCTCATTACTAAGAGAAAATGATTTTAGAAACATTTATATGTGAGCCTAAAAAATTCCCCCGCCAATGTCAACAAAAAAAAAATACTGTGTTTTAGTCTCCATTATTATTTCAAGCACAATAGCAAAAAAAAAAGACACTCTCTCATTTTTCATTGGTTAATAATCGAATCAAAAAAAAACTCCCTTTCTCATTTTTTTTTTGGTTTATGAAAGCACAAAAAAACAAACTATTTTTTAGTTTAGTAAATTAAAAATATATTTCTTTTATAGCTATGCTTCTTACAGGGAAGAAGGTTCAGATGTGGAAAAGCCGCCATATTCATATGTGGCTCTCATCGCTATGGCTATCAATCATGCACCCGATCGAAAGATGACTTTATCACAAATTTATAGTGTAAGTTTTTTTTTGTTTTTGAAAAGCTTACGAAAACAATAGCCACGGTTTTATTTTATTTTCCAAATCAAAAAAAGAAAAAATCAAAAAAATTTACATATTTTTGAATCCAATTTTTTATTTCTGATTCATTTTTGAGAAAATTATTAAAGCCAAAAATGTGTTTTAAAATTTCCATATATTTTTCCTTAAATTTTTTTTAAACTTCAAAACACTTTTTTCAGTACATTGATGCCCGATTCCCATATTACCGAACGGCAGATCCAAAGCGGCGTCAAGGATGGCAAAATAGTATTCGACACAATCTTTCTTTGAATGATTGCTTTGCAAAAAAATCTCGTGATGGCTTAGGTCCAGCAAATGATCGAAAAGGAAATTATTGGACTTTAGTTACGGATTATGAAAGCATGTTTGAATTTGGAAATTATAAAAGAAGAAAAAGAATGAAACGAAATAAGCCTCACACTCATCACTCGCACCATCATCATTCAAATCATCATCATGCATCGATGATGATGGGTGCTGGAAATCATGTTCCCGATTTAAGCTTCCTTCAAAGACAATTATATTTAATGCAAAATCAACAAATGCCACATCAGGTTTGTGACTGTAACAATATTTTTTTTACAAAACCTTTTAATATTTAAATTTGAAACCAAAGATGAAAAAAGATTTTTTTTCAAAATCATGCTTTTACTTTAATTTCCGAATTGAAGGGTCATTATGAAAAAAAGCTGACTTTTGCAGAAAAAATTGAAAAGTAGACATTATTTCGCTTCATGATACTCACACCTAATATTCTATTTTTTAAAATAATTATGAAGCGTATTGGAACGAAAAATTAATCTTGCAAAAATAAATTTTCTAACAAACAACTTTGAATATTACCTTGAAAAATATTTATTGTCAGCGCGCATTCATTTTTTTCCATTTTTGCGATAATGTTCAGAATTTAAAAAATATTTAAATTTCTATATTTTGTTTTGCTTTAAAAAACTTTGAAACGCTTAATGTGTCCGGATTTTAATGACCCTCAAATAAAAGAAATATTTTTTTTAGTGGTTCGATCAAACTCGAGGAGTTGTTGATTCATCCAATATTTCTGGAAGTCCTCTCTTTCCATCAAATAATTCAGCATTTGCTATGCCATCTATGGCATTTCCAGCATCAGCAGCTAATTATTGGGGTGGAGGAGGAGCGACAACGACGGCAGTTGCAACAACAACAATTATGGATCAACACCAACAACAACAAAATAAATCAAATTCCACCGCAGCAGTTGCCCAAGTTGGAATGAATACATTTTTTCCACAATATTTAGGTGGGCCTTCGATGTTTGATTCAGCCAATATTCAACAAGCTCAACAATTATCTTCCGAAGATGATGGAAATGGAAATCAAAGTCAAGGAGAAGAAGAAGAAAATTCTCCACCCACTCAAGTTATACAAGTTCAAATTCCCCATGATCATCCCTCTCAGCAACAAAATTCCATTCAAAGCCAACAACAACAACCCCAGCCTCAAGGAAGAAGTAATAATGATGAAACTATAATTGCTGCAACTGCGGCAGCATCAGCGCCATCCATGAATTATGCTAATGCATATTCGGTAACGTCAACTTCGGCAGCTGCATCAGGTGTATCTCAAAATCCATATCATTCATTTATGCCTATGGCAGCTATGATGAATAATAATAATATTCAACAACAACAACAATCACAAACACAATCATCCGCATTATCATTTAAAATGGAACCCACAAATGAATTTAATAATAATGGTTTGGGAAATGGTGAAGATCATTCGTAAGTTAGTTGGTGATTTTTTTTTTGAAGATTTGGGACAAATAAAGAAAAGAAATAAGAAAATCGAACCAAATTTTTTTGACACAAATAATTTTTAATAAATTTAAAAAAATCAGAAAGAAAAAACGAGTAAAAAAAAAAACATTGAAGCATCTATAGAAAACAAAAAATTCTAGAACATTAAGATTTCAAAGAAAATTGAATTCAATTTTTACAAGAAAAAAATTTGCTATTAAAAAGTTATTAGAATTTTACAGAATTTTTATGAGTCCATTTAAATAATAACTCAATTTTTTAGTTTAAGAAATTGTTCCCAATTTTTCAAGGTTCATCTCGAAAAGCACAAAAAAATTTAACCAACCTCATTCTTAATTTCATTATTTTCAGATCCTCCTTGATTAATGGAATGCTTAATTAATGTTTCATTCTAAAAAATGACGGCCTTCATTATTATTATTTTTTGTTGATTGATTATTTTCAAACCTTTATTATTCCTTGTTGCTGTTGCTGGTTTTGATCTTGTAATTCTTTTTTGAGTTCAATAATTTCTTTTTCTTGTTGAGAATTTTTTTCCTTAAATTTTTTAAATTTAATTTTTTATAAATAATTATGAATTTATTTATTCTGAATACTGTAGTTTAGCGGAGTTTTTAAAGGAATTTTTAGGAAGATCAAGAAACGAAATTTTTTAGGAAATGCAAACTTTAGTTGCGGGATCCTAATCTTTTTGTGAGTTTCGAATCGAAATTTTCCCAAAATTTTTTTTTGTTTTTTACTGATTTTTTTCAACCTCCATAATTTTATATTATTAAATCGATTCTCTTACTTGTAATTTAGCAACAATATCTTTTTCATCTCCAGTATTATTAATATCATTAATATTTCCATTTTCAACTGGTAATAATTGCTGTTGTATTGTTTCAATATTTTTACTTTTTGAACATATTTCATATTTATCCTTTAATTTAAAGTTTTCTCCTTCGAGCGCCTGAATTTTGAGCTTCAATTCTAAAAAGCAGTTGCCATTATTATTTTATAAACTTTTTAGTTATTAATTTGCCTTGTATTTCCGTTGTTGAATCAATTTTTTGTTTAATAAATTGTTCATCAAGTTTTTTGCGATGTTTGTTTATCACTGAAAAAAGTAATGAAAATAAGAGTAAAATGATAATAAAAAAATTGATGGATGGATAAGGTCAAATAAACTGGAAATATATTTGGTTAAAAGAAAGCCAATAAAAATGATTAACTCTTTATTTTATTTTTTTCATTAACCAAAAAGGTCAGATATTTAAATAATATAAATAACGAAAATGGAAGATTCGCTTCAAAATAAAAACACCCATTCTTAGGATTTAAAGAAATTTTGCTTTAATTAAAATGATAAATTTTATGGGAGAACAGTATCGTTAAAAAATATTTTTACACAGAAATTTTTTGTTTTATTTTTAATGATTTTCATAATTTTACGTTTTTTTTCTTCTATAAAAACGCCTAAATTTTTTTATTTGTTTGCCATGGTAATTCATTCTTTAAAAATAAAGTTTAAAAAATCTCGGAACCATAAAAAGAAAAATTAAATAAAACAAATGAACGTTTTTTTTAATTCAAAAAAGCCAAAATGAAACCAACCATAAAAGCTGAAATACATAATTGCTTTTAACTTTTTTTTACTTTTGTAAATTTTTTTTGAAGCTACAAATTTTCTAAGAAAGTACAATTTTGCAAACAAAAAAGGCAATCCTCGATTAGAAAAAATTAGAAAAAAAAAGTCGCAAGTGTTAAAGAGAAAATTAATGTTTTTGTATAATTAAAAAAGTAAACAAAAAAAGAAAGAAACCTGTTAATTGAGTTGTAAGGGATTCAATTTCAAGATGGCATGAATTAATTTTTTCATCGGTAGATTCAATAATTTCTTGAGTTTTAGATTTTTCATTAAATATAATTATTATTGAAAAAATTATTATACATATTATTGCAATTTTTTTCCATAATAATAATATAAATTTCATATTTAATATTTTTTCTTATCTTTTAATTAATTTTCTTGCATCGAATTTCATTTCTTCCCAAAGCGAATAATAATTTTTTACTTTTCTTTTTGGTTTATAAAGAAAAATAAAATATCAGTGAATGGCAGTGTTTTTTATTTATATTTTGATCATCCGAAAAAGGTTGAGCAGCAGCAGCCAAGGAATATATAAAGATTTAAACAAAATAAAGCTGAATAAAAAATGGTTGGTTTTTATATGTTAGAAACAAACAAGAAAGATTTGAATAATAACAAAAATGGAATCAAAGCCAAAAACTTGAATGAACTCTTTCAAGTTTTCAGGTTTTTTTAACAAAAGCAGCAAGCAACAACGTAGAAAGAAAGAAGAAAAGGTTGTCGTCGTTGTCGTCGCCGAAACACAAACCAAAAATAAAAATGAACACCAACGAAAAAAAGAAATAAAGAAAGAAAGTAGAAAGACACTCTAAGAAAAAAAGGGACTACACCGAGAAAAATAATTTTTTTTTGATCAATAATGCATTTTTGGCTCTTTTTTTTGTTGTTGCTTTTTTTCCTCTCCTTCTTCTGTCTGTTTGTAAAAGTCTATAATTTTTTTTATTTATGTAGTTATTTTCAAAGTAATTTATTTAATAATAAGTTTGTTAGCAGCTGAAAAAAAAAGTAAATATGCGATGATTAAAAATCGTGTGCTTTTTTATGATTTTTTTTGTCCTTTCCTTTCTTTTCAGGAAGCAGCAAAAAAAGAAGAGAAATAAATATATGCAAAAACAAAACAACAAAGTCATGCATTTTTTTTAATATTATTTGGAGTTGTGATGATGAATATGTGTGTGACTGACTGAAATAGAAATAAAAAAATCGATTGAAGAGACGAGTCGTCTTCCTTCTTCCCCTCATCTCTCTCTCTCTTCTTTCTTCTTTCTTCTTTGTGTGGCTGTTTTTGCTATTTATTTATTGGTTTGTGTGTGTGCGTCGTCTATTTTCTTTGCTTTTTCTTTCTTTTTTCTTGGCTGCTTTTTTGGCTGCTACTTGCTTGGTGGTTGCCAAAAAATGTTCGTCCAAAAGTCCCACATTTTTTTTTAAATCTTTCAAACAACAAAAAAAAATTTAACCCAAATTGAAGAGAATTAGAGAAAAACTATTTTATTTTTTTTATAACTGGATGCAGCAGTGTTTCGTCGTCGTCGTTGTTTTTTTTTTTTCTTTAAATATGTCAGAGACACAGAGCATATGAAAGAAAAAAAGCTCTGTTATGTTTTTTCTTTCTTTTCTTCTGCGCTCTGATAACTATTTTTTGTTTTGTTTGATATGCGCGGAGATTTTTTGATTCATTGAAATTTTGTTTGTTCGTTATCTTTAAATTCCTGCCAATTTATTATTCATCCAATTTTCTATCAACATCAACGACAAAAAGTTGAAAATTGGCGAAATTTATAGCTGCTTTGTTGTTGTTGCTTTTTTTGCTTTCGAATTTGTGCGCAAAATTTGTCATATTCGTCGTCGACGATATTTTTCAGTCAAAAAAGCTTTGTTGGCGGGAATATAGTTTTCTATTTTAGCTTCAATGATTCGTAAATTGAAGTTTCAAAGATTTTCGAATCCTTTATTTTAACTTTATTTAACTTTTTTTTAATAATCTAAACACGACTTTGAAAAAGTCTAAGAAAACGCAAAAAAAAAGTTTGCAACCTTAAAATTTATGCTTCGTTGGAACTTTTTTTTACACTTTTTTGTTGTTGACTTTTTACTCTACCGGAAAGCGATTGATTTTTTGTACTTTTAAATTAATGAATTCGATTTTAAACTTTGAAAACATTAGTAAAAATCAAAGAAAAATTCCTGCTTTTTAATATTTCCAAAATCGCAATTTTCTTTCGTAAGATATCTGACTAATCAGCTTTTGGCATTGTTCAGCTTCGTTTTTGAGCTCAATTATATATATTCAAATTTTTAATTTCGATCATTTATAAGCTTATTTGCAGCTAAACTCTGCTTAAAAACCTAAATTCATAAATCACAAATCCATTTTTTGCTATTTTCCTTTCATTTTGCTTTTCATCAAATTCATTATCGAGCGACTTTGTTTTACTTAAATTTTGAGCTAATTAATATATTCAAGTTTTTACTTTAGCTCAATTTGGCAACTACCTTCCAATTCCAATAACTAAATTCAGCAATAACATATTAATTTTCCTTGCATTTTGCTTTACATAACCGCGTTGCATCGAGCGTGAAATATTTTTATATATTCTTTTGTCCTTATCCGTCCATATTTTTTCTAATATATTAATTTTATAGAACCATTAAATTCCATTTAAAAAATATTCATATAAATGTTCGAAAGCGGTAATGCGAGCATCTTCATTATCTAATGGTGGTGGAGGAATATTAATTCCAGATCAATTGAATGGTATAAATTCATCATCACATTTAGTGGATGATTTAAGATTTGTTGGTGTTGGTAATCCGAATAATCAACAGCAACAACAAGGTTTTCATCCTCATCATCTTCATCTCCAACAACAACAACAACCCATAGGAGCCCAACAACAACAAAAAACTATTGCATCAGTTGTAGCAAATTCAATACCAAATAAAGGTTCAACAACTCCATCATCACCATCAATAAATACATTTCGAAACGGTTCAACATTATTTCATCCACAATTTAATACTTTTTCATCTCAACAACAACAACAACATCCTCATTCTCAATCTCAAAGTAATATAATTGGTGGTTCAACAACAATTATAAACGAAAACGATTTTCCTGTATTAGGTGTAAGACGTCAACAATCTCCATCAGTGGTATCATTATCATCAGCAGCATCATCCACAGTGGCAGCAGCTGTAACAGCAGCAGCTTCTATTGGTGGATCATCTCATCATCCAACCACGTCATTATTTAATTCGATTGGTAGCGGTAGTGGTGGAGGAATAGTAGGTAGTGGAAGTGGTGTACAACAAGGTGGTGGAGGAGGAGGTTTAATAACACATGGTACTCCTACTGCTGCTGCAATAACTGCAGGTTTGGCCAATACTATTCCAACATATAATAATAAAGATGCTACTGGGTTTATGGCTGGTTTACAAAGAACACCATATTGTAAGTTACTTTGATTTTTAGCTCTTTTAAAATGGCAATCGAGTGGTTATAAAAGTCTTCCTTTTTAATTTGGAGTGTCGTTTCTGTTTGTATGTCTGTATGTATGTCGTTTCTGCTTTTGTTTTGTTTTGTCCCGATAGCCTAGATCAGTTTTTTACGCTGATTCCGAATATGTTGGTCTCACGTTTCGGAGAGTCAAGGATCCCTATGTTTTGGTCAATTTAAATTTGCATTTTTTAAAATTTTCTTGACACGAAAGTTTCCCTTTGTTTTTTTTGAAAGAGAAATGTTTGCATTTTTTGTAAGCATTTTTTTGGAAGTGAAAAATTTTGTTTTCTCTTATTTTCGGGTGAATGTTTAGTTGTTTTTGGTAGGATGTTTAATGTTGTTTAAGTGGATATTTAATTGTTTTTGGGTTGATATTTGGTTGTTTTTGGGTTGATATTTGGTTGTTTTTGGGTTGATATTTGGTTGTTTTTGGGTTGAAATGGGTTTTGGGGCCTGAAGGGCCCATGCATAATTTGACCTATGGAATGGACCTCGAATTGGTTAAGATGTAGCCGAATATGAGAGATATGGAAATGCATGGCCCGGGAAATCGTTGTTAATTGGAGATGATGTATATCGTAAATTTTGAAGGTCTGCCGAAGGCAGAGCTCCAAAATTAACCATGAAAATGGAATGTTGGACCGAATAGCCCTGTTGTTTATTGTAATTTTATTGTTGTAGACATGAAAGCGTTCAGCAGATTTTTTTTAAAATTTAAGTTTTAAGTAAGATTTCACCGCATACGCTTAATTTTTTATTCGAAGTGAAAAATGTTGTGGATATTTGGTGGTTTTTGAGTATAAATGTGTTTTAGGGCCTGAAGGGCCCATGTGTAAATTAGACCTATGGAATGGTCCTCGAATGGGTTAGGATGTTTCCGAATATGAGATATATGGAATGCGTGGCTCGGAGAAACCGTTGATAAATGGAATCGATTTATATCGTAAATTTTGAAGGTCTGCCGAAGGCAGGACTCCAAAATTTACCATGAAAATGGAATGTAAGCCCATGGACCCTGTTTTTTTATTTTAATTGTATTGTTGTAGACACGCATGGGTGTTTGTTTGGGTACTCTATTTTTTTCCAATTTTGTACCCACTAAAAAAGCACATAATCTCCCCTTTTATAATTTTTTAGAATTCCTATAAACAGGTCCACTCTCAAGGGTTCTCAAAAAATATCTTAAAATGTCCAATGTCCACGTGTGGTTGTAAAGATGTAATAATTTCGTAGATCGTTTGATTGTTTGTTTAGTTTGAGGGACTTACCGCAGGTAAGGCCCCAATGTTCTTGTAAAGCAATAAGTTATTAGGTTAAGATGATGATAAGCAACAAAAGTCAAAATGAATCCTCTCTTGCTCGCTAATTTTAGTTGAAAGCTAATAATTTTTGCAATTTTCTAATCTTCTTGAGGTCATCAAGCTCAATTTAAAATTATTTGAGCTGTGTTTAGTTTTATATTTTTCCTCAAATTTTAGAGCATTGCATTTTTTCTTTGAAAAATTTAGGCGCCAAAGCAATTTTTCTTATCTCCTAGCTATTCTTCCTTGATTCCAAAAAAAAAAACAAATCATCGAACGGGATAATCGAAACTCTAATTTTTTGTGCTCCATCAAACCCTTTTTTGTTGCTATCAAACCTATTTTTGGATAAATCAATCTAATTTTGTAGTAAACATTTTAAAGATTCGAGTAAAAAAAATACATATCACCACCGCCGCGTTTGAATTTAATGCTCAAAAACAAAAACAAAAAAATGTCTAAAAAAACTACCAAAAAAAAATTACCCACACCCAAAGGGAAAACATTGTCGCGCAATTTTAACTTTCAAAGAGTTCCCTTTGAAATCTTCACTTTTTTTTTCATTCGTCCAAAAACTTTTTTTCTTCTTCATTGAACTTTCTTTAATTTGAAGCTATTTTACTTCTTGAATTGACTACTTTAGTTGCTCATCATGTTTTGTAAGTTTACTATTTTACCGTTAAAATACAATTAGTATTATTATTAAAACCTTTCAATATTGCTTTTGGGATGGAAGTTGTTGTTGCTATTAGAAAGACAAGAGTTGATTTTGATTTTCTTGCAACTTCCTTTTTTCTACTCGCATTTATACAAATTTGGACTTTATTTTCACTCATTTTTCGTTTGATAAACTTTCACAAAAGAAACTTTGGTGTTAGTGAAATGAAACTTTTTGATGATCTTTACTTGAAATATGTTGATCATCACTTTTATCATTTTTTAGCGCTTATGCGACATCCTTTTGATATGAATGGTTCAAATAGTGAATTCAAGATTCAAAACGAAGATTTTCCTGCTCTTCCTGGTGCAAATAGTCAAAATCCTCTAAATATTGTAAGTTTACCATTTTGCTTTTCTAATATTCTTATGATAGTTGTTGCTACATCTCCACCTATTGGTAGTAATACTAGTAGCTGTAGCTTCACTGAAGCTTTTATCTCATATATTCTTGATTTAATCTTTTCTTTTTTATAGGCTGGCAATACATTTGACAAAGATGGAATGAAACGAACAGCTGATGGTCTTCAAATTCAAAATGGTCGAGTGGCTAATATTCCACCAGGGATGGTAGCTGATCAATATGGAATGGCTGGTGTATTATCATTTTTAAGAACTGCTGATAAAACGAATGGATTATGCCAATTAGCACTTGGACATGATTTAACCAATCTTGGCTTAAATTTGAATTCACAAGAGTATGTTTCTCACCTTTCTTTAGTTAAACAATATTCTAACCTTCTCATTTTTAGAAAGAATCTTCATCAATCATTCGGTGGTCCATTCTCTGATTCGCCTGTAAGAACTCAAGATATCGAATGTAGCGTTCCAGATGAATATAGAACTAGCCTGCATATTAGAGACAAACTTCCACAAATAAAATTGAATAAATTAGGTGATGATTCGCTATTTTATCTCTTCTACAATTGTCCTGGTGAAGCTTATCAAATGGTTGCTGCGCATGAATTGTAAGTTCCACCTCGTGCTTATCTTGTTATTGGGTAACTTCGTATTGATCCAACTTGTGTTCGTTATGCTTTTACATTAATTTCAATGATAACTCTGAGCTTCCTTTGGATGAAAACCATAACATACTTCTTTTATTAGTCTTTTTGGGTCTAATAAGCTTGTTAAACTGTTGTGTATTAATATTGTTATCCTTGAGTTGCTGCTTTGTAAGCATAAGAAAGGATTAATGGACCTTCCAAAAGCATACTGCACACATCCAAAACTTTTTGTTAGAGCTTTTAAAAGTTTCCTTACATAGTCTACTAACTTTAAGAAGAGAAATTGTATTATCATATTACATTATGAACATGTTTTGATGCTTATTAACCTATTTTCTTTTTCAGATATGCTCGTGATTGGAGATATCATAAAGGAATATCAGCATGGTTAACAAGATCTGCATATGGGAACGTCAAAGAACAAACTTTAACTTACGAGAAAGGTTCATATAATGTTTTTGATCCTGTTCAATGGAGAAAGGTATGTTTCATCCTTGTTTATATATGGTTATTAACCTCTTGATTTTTCAGATTCCCAAAGAAATGACATTGGAATATAAAGATTTGGAACAGCGACCAACACCTTTAACAACTGATTTCAAGCAAACACCATCAATGAATCCACAAAGAAATTTTCCATCAAATCTCGCAACACCTAATCTTGGTGCTGGTACACCAACTGGTCCACAAACTCCAGGTGGTAGTAATATTGGGAAGCCACTAATTTAATTTATAGTAGTCTTCTCATTATTTTTACTGTATTCGTCGTGTTTTTTATGAAATCTGTCAAGTGATTTTTCTTTTTAATAAATATCTTGTTTGAATTTTTGTTTGTTTTGGAAGAATATGTTTATTGCGAATAATAGCTGAATGAAGGGGTCAAGGATGAGTATATGAAGGTTAGAGTAACTTAGTAGTTATGCCCTCCACATATATTGTCGTTATATTGCATTCGAAAAAGGTCATCACTACGCAGGCTTTAGTCAAAACAAATTTGTGGCAATCGATTGATATTTGGATTGAGAAGAAAGTTAAAGGTCCTTTTTATTTTGAATAGTTGCACAGAACCCCAGGGTATGCAAAGTTCATGCATTGGCATAGTTTGCGAATATTGTAAAAGGTCATTGATAGGTATTAGCAAAACTCTTATATCATTCTTAAAAGTTGGTGACGATAAGTTTATATAGGAAAAGGATAGTTTGATTTGTAACTCCACATACATATTTTATAGTAAAATAATCAACGCGATCTTATTCAAACATATCGGGTTTTTGACGGGATTATTTTCCGCAACTTTTGATCGTATCTCTTTGTATTTAGTTTTGCTCCAACTGATTCGTTTATTGTCGTTTGCTTTCTTTTTTTAGCTCGCGTTTGATCATAAACATTATTTAGTCGCGGATTTTTTCGTTAATCGTTAATTTACTTTTTGTAGGTACTCTCAAAATGCCGTGTCTCAACTATGATATCCTTGAAGAAATTCTTCTCAAATCTCTTGATGTTCCACGAAAAAATGTTGAAAAATCTTTGACAAACTTTATGCTTGCTGGAAAAGAAACATTTGATATTGGTTTAAAATACCTTCAAAGCTGTAATAAAGCTTGTTTCAAAGAAAGTGGATTGGATTTGGAGAAGATAATACATCCAGTAAATTTTTGATTTGTAAAGAGAGGATACTGATTGATTAAATTCACCAATTTTAGGATGGAGCATTTAAAAGTTATTTTATTAGCTATGATTTCCCATTATTCAAAGTTCTTCTTCCACTTATTTCTTCAATGGATGACTTGGAATTCAATGTTTGGACAAATCCTGAAGATGAAATAGCTAAGAAATTTGATTTCGAAAAACTTCTCCGAGGAAGTAAGCTAAATAACTACAAATTGAACGTAAATATGGATTAAAAATTTTAGATTACAAGAGCCTCAGTTTTAATGGATGTAATCCTCAACTTTCTGAAGAAACTAAAGAAATGTTAAAGAAAAATGGAAACATTCAAAGTTTTAGAAGTGCTTTAAATTTCTATGCAAGTTTAGCTTCTTTTAATTAGCTTTAAATAATTAGCATTTTTTTAGGATCTTCCAATGCCTTTTTCAACTCGTATGCTTATTATGGATTCATTCAATTTTCAAAATCTTTTAAAAGATAAGCCACCGAATCAGTACGTTTCTTGTTTATTTATCTTTATTTTTAAAACATATTTGTTTTAGTTTATCTTTCCATAACGTTGAAAGACTTTTAGTCAGAGGTTTTTTTGAAGCCTCTGATTTCAATCCAGCAAAAATGCGACAATTTTCATCTTATATCGCTGAAAACTTTCCTAAACTCGAAGTTTTAGACTTAAATATTTCATCTGATGTAAAAAATCCATGGAATCATGATGAAAATATTGCAAACCTTAGAAGCATGGATGCCATTGTTTTTCAAGAAATTCCATCAAATGTAAAAGGAAGGATTCATTTCGGGCTTGCATATGACTTTAATTATGCATCTTTTCGGAAGGTGAGCTTATTTTTTTTTCTATGCACGTCATTTATTTTTTCATTTTTAGTTTGCAAGAGTTGCTGAAGATGAACCAAATATGGAAGTAATCGATGGTGGCTTTCTAACTGGGGATATGGTATCATATCATTTTGAAATTCATACCGGTCTTTATTTTGAATTTGGTACTTGCTTCTGAATTTAAAATTATAGCGTCCTCAAGTGGTTTCATATGATTTTGAATTTCTAATTTTCTTTTGTTTTCATTTTCTCGTTTTTGTATGTAAAAAAAGTCTCATTGTTTTTCATGATTTTTGTTTGTTTGTTTGTTATTAAAAATTTTTGATTGTTGTTGTTTGTTGTTTGATAAAGTTTCAATAAAAGTATTTATAAAATCAACTCTATTGACTTTGTTAAAATAACAATGAAACTGAGACATTTGGTGGTTTATTTTTTCCTTCTTCCTCCCATGAATCAAGCATTCTGTCGATGACAAGTTTAAACCATCGTTTATATTCCATTGGAACTTCTTCATGGAAAGTTATTAAATAATCAATTTGGGAATGGTTTTTCTAAAAAAACAATTTTTATTAAATAATTAAATATGCTACTTGAAAATTCAAAGGGTTTTCTTACTTTAATAAAATCACAAAAATCATTTGGATCAAATTGATCAGAGTTTTGTAAAATGTGGAGATACTTCAAGTTTTTAAATGGTGGCAATTCAGCCATATTTTTAGCTGTTTCAGAAGTGTATACAAGGCTCGGTGTTTCATCGATGTTACTAAAAAACAAAAACAACAATATTTACTTTAGCATAAACTCAATAAAGATCGGGTGCTTTTTTCGGGTTCATAACTTACTAAGCACAATAAGAAACATTTGGAACCTTTTCCAATATTCTCTCAAAAGGCATAATCATTCCATTTTCATTCTCATTTTTTATAACCATTTCTTCCAAAGCCAAATGGGTAACTTTTTTTGATGCAGTTAAAAATTCAAATTCCTTCCAACTTATATCATTCTTATTCAAATACAGCGAAGTTATTTCCCATCGATAAACTTTTTCCAATAATAAATTTACAGAGTTTCTCAAAAGTAATTTTTCACAAATATTTAATTCACCCGTCAACCATATTTTAAAAGGAATAATATCGTTTTGTAAGTTTAATTTTATATATTCTTTGCTTCCACCAATTTTAATAAAAGCTTTCCAAATATTCGCCACTTTACTACAGCTTTCAAGTTTTTTAATAACAATAATTTGATTTTTAAGGAAAAAATATTTACAGGAGTTTATTAATTTTAAATATCCTTCGGAAGTAAGTGGGTTTTTTGCAATATAATGGATAATGCATTCTGGAAGTGAAAATGTTTGGGTGAATGGTTGCTGAAGATACAAAGGTAGCAGTTGTTGATTTGAAGTTAAATGTTTTTCCATAACATTCTGGAGTTATTAATAATAATCTTAATTTACATTGGACATTAATTATGAAAATAAATAATTATTAGTGAAAAGCAAAAGAATTTTTAATTTCTTTTGTTGCTAAAGACAAATAGCAAACAACAAAAAAAGTTTAGTGTCTTTGCAATTGGAACATTTTGACAATTTGGAGGAATAATTGTAAAAACTAAAATTATTAACAACCTTTAGTCTTCCATGAAGATGTAAACTTTTGATTTGTAACTTACAAAAAAAAAGTGGTACTAATTAGTTTGAAAAGCTTTGATTTAAGATGGTGTTACAATGACCTTCAGAAATAGGAACTATGTTCAGTTTAAACAATAATATCTGTTATTGTTTATGAGCTCAACAACCAACCTACTGCAAACTCCATCCACCAATTTCAACCGATTAGACAAAATAAAGGAAATGAAACAAGAAAGGTAAAGATGAAGAAGAAATTCAATAACAAAGAAATTTTTATTAATGATTCAACAAACAAATACGGTGCAATTCCGAACCCCTGATTTTTTATGAAATAAAATAAAAAATTTTGAATTTTTTGGTTTATTAAATTTAACTGTTTAATGTTGAAACTAAATCAAATTAAATGCTTCAGAAATAGCAAAAAATGATTTCTTCTCTTTTCAAATTCGTTTCATTAATACAAAAAACTGTTAAATTTTACCCTAATTTTTTGTCATAAAATTATCAAAATAAGTTGTCTGCTGAAATATTTTTTTTTACATAAAGCATTATCTAAAATTTTATGATTGCTGGCTGCTTTTCTGCCATTTTTATTAATTTTCACCTAAACCTCAAAAATGCTTCTTCTTTTTTTATTTCCTTCATAAAACCAAACTCTTTTTCCCTCTCATTTTTTTTATTGATAGTTTTTTATGTATTTTATTTTTTCTAACCAATAAAAAAAAGAAAAGTAGTGACCATCCTTCTTTTTTTAAACACCTGGCAATTGTAATCCATCTTTTCTTCTTCTTTTTTTATTTCATTCCCATATTTTTTTTTCTCCCATTCATTTCTGTGGCGGAGAAAGAAGAGGACAAATTTATTTTATTTTATTTCTTTATGGACCATAAATTTTTTTACAAAATAAAAAAGTTGTTATTTAGTTGTACGTCACAAACAGACAAAAAACGAACACCATTCAATATCGAAGAAAAAAATAAACTAAAAAATAAAGGCAAATTGGTGCTTTCAATTCAGTTTTTATAGATTATTTTTGATTTTATTTTGAACGTCGTCGATAAAAAAATAAAATACTTGGCGGGTGTTCCTCTTCCTATTTGCGTTGTTTTTCGTTATTTGCATTGATTTTTTGATTTTTTTATGAATGTTTTTTTTTTGCTTGACTGTTCGAAACTTAAAAATTCAGTGCAATGCTTTTTTTAGTGGCATTTGAAAAGGTCATTATTTAAAAAAAAAAAGAATGCAAAAAAAAATGATTGAATCGATCAAAGAAAAAAAAGCCATGAAAAAATAAACAACGATTTTCAGTGATACTCTGTGGATGATGGACGGAAAAAAATACAATCTGCATGATCAATGTTTGCTTCATCTTTTTTTAAATTTGATTTTATTCAAGAAAATTAATGGTGGCGAAATAAAATCAAATAATCAAATAAAAGTTATTAGCCATTTTGATCAAATATTTTTATGAATGAAAGCATCTATAAAAAATGTTTGTGACCACGTGTAACTTCATGAAAACACGAAAAGTTAATTTTTCATAAACACAAGATCATTGACTTGAGTGATGTTATGTAAATTGTTTATTGAATTCTATTTTTTTATCTTTTCTTTAAATTATAACAAAAAAACTACTAAGTTTTTCATATCAGGATTTACACAGATTTTCTCAAGCTTTCTTTTTATCAACAATATTTTAATTTTGCTGTTTTTTCTTATCTCAATAATCTTTCTTTTCTTTTTGTTTGCAAATCGAATCTTTTGGATTCGATAGTAGCCCTTCATTTAGTAGCCTCCTTCGTTAAGAAAAAACACACAAAAAAAACCTTTTGTTCTTGGCAATTTTTTTTTTATTGGAGCCGTTAATGGTGGAAACCTCCAACAACAACAAAAAAGAATGCATTTGTGAAAGAGGGAGCCGCCGAAAAATAAATTAACATACTTTTTTTTCTTTTCTTTTTCTTTGTCTCCAAAGTTTTTTTTATATAGGACTATTAAAAAAAACTTTTGCCGTTTGTTTGCTGCAAGGACAACCAACTACCAACAACAACAGACATTTTTTTTTATTTTGCGGACATTGCATTGCGCATTGGTCATTTGCATTTTTTTATTTTGCGAATAAAAAAAAAATTTTTCTGTTCTATTTTTTTTCTTTTTGATTTCTGTGTCAATGTCAGTCATTTGGTGCCATTCATTTTGGAGGCTAAAGTTGTCATTCGATTTTTTTTTTGCTTTTGCGGCTGTTTTTTTTTATTGGAATTGGTTGCGCGAAAAATAAATTTGTTAAAATGTTTAAATACAAAATCTTGAGAAATAAATCTTCTATAAATGAGAGTAACAAACTTTTGGCATTTTTTTGATGAAATTTCTTACAATCACTCGAAATTCTTAGTTTTTTTAATTTAATAAATTTAAGTAACTTCTTTGAAACATTATATTATTTTTTTGTGCACGTTTTTCCCTGCCAATTCCATTAATTGGATGCATTTTTTTGTGAGCTTATTTTTTTTGCCCCAAAAGTCTGCCCTAAAATTAAAATTATTTTTTTTTCGTGGCGCAACGACGAACTCAAGCTGCGCAAAAATAAAGCTTGATAGAGCGAGCTTAAAACTAATTGGAAGTGGCTTTTTTTTGAACGAGAAAACCAAAAACCATGGTTGCCTCCTTTTTTGTTGTTGTCGTGGAAAGCAATCTTATTTTTTCATTCATTTTATGATCGTCGTCGCCCTCTTCTGTCAGAATAAAATGAGTTAGTTACAGTAATCTCTGTCAGGCATGCATGAGCGATTATGTAATATTGAGATTTGATTCACATCGAGAGAAAAAAAGTATTAGAAAAGTTGAAAATTTGACTATAAAAATAAAAAAGAACTCTTGTTACCGCGTTTTTTCTTCCATGAAAGATAGTAATATCATTTCGCAATTTATTGCCCAAAATATATTACTGTCACTCAACTACTTTTTTGGAACCATCACGAACGAAAGTCATAAAATCTCGACGATATTTCTGCGAAACTCATTACTGTCCCTCCATTTTAAACTCTTATTTTTTTGAAACATTTTTCCTTTCCTTTTTCTCCTTTTAGAAAACTCTTAAATCATTTTTTTAAAAGCCAGCAATTAACCCCTTTGCAACAATTAACGGGGAAATCTCTTTCCATCACCTTTTATATTTTTCTTTCTTTATTTTTCCATTCAACTTTTTTTACGGTTTATTTACTTCAATCACTTTTCTTTCAATCTCTTTTTCTCATTCCATTATCCTCTTCTTTTTTTTAATTTCCCTTCTTTTGAACCTCATTCATTCATCTTTTTTTACAGTATGCCACACTCATTTTTTTTCCAGCTCAGTGCTGCACTTAAGTTTTTTTAGTTTAGTAGTTTCAATGCCAATCGCATATTTCTTTTCTTTTTTTCCATTTGTCTTCGAAGAAGGCCGTTAAAAATATAAAAAAATGTGATTGTTTCATATATATTTTTTTTCATCGAACGAACGAACAACAACGAATGTGAGTGTGCCAACCTCGAATAATGGCGCCGACGCGACGACTAGCCATTGCCACGGCAAAAAAAATATATTTCAATCTGGTTTCAGTTTTCCTTTTTCCCTCTCATTTTTTAAAGTTGTTTTTGGCATGTTTGATTTTTTTTCGATAAGAAAAAAATCAATGAAAACTGAAAGAAAAAAAAATATTCTTTGAAATGTTCCAATTTTTTTGAGATAGTAATAAAAAAATAATAATAAATTATTTAATCTTTTTTGATTACTATCTTTTTTATGTCATAGCTATTCAAAGAAAAGTGAAAAGCTAGCGATGAATGGAGAATAGATGGATTTGTGAGACTTCAATTGTTTTTTTATATGTATTTATTTTGTTGAAAAACATCTGTTAATTTTTTATTGTTTATTTTGGATTTTTTCTAGAAATGGATTTTTCGCTGACAATGGCCGATATCGACCTTAATTGGTTTTGACAGATATACTTTTATAGCTTTAAAATTTTTTTTAAATTTTTTAAAGCTTTTATTATGTATTTGCATCTGGAAGGTTTGGAAAAGATTTTAAAAAATCTTTTTTGTCTAATTCTCTAAATAAATGAATTTTAAGAAAAATGATAGTAATGATTTTCAACAATTTTTCACGATACTTGTTACTATCGCTTTTTTATTAAACCTCAAAAAAAAAATCAAGATTCAAATTTATTTTTTTAAAGCATTTTTTTGTTTCTCCCTCTTTTTTTATTGTGCCATTGACTGTTTCTTTCTCTATGGTCAGTGCAAAAAAAAACCAAAAACATAAAAAAAGGACAAGCGGAATAGGAAAGAAAAAAAAAGAGCCATACTCGCTCGCGCTTTTTCAAGTATCGATCGAGGTCACTCACTCACTCACTCTCCTTTTCCATCCATCCTTCTTCTCAATTTTTTTTTATTCTCCCGGTTTCTTCCTCTCCTTCATTAATGCTGCTGCCATTTTTATGTATTTTTTTTTATTTGCATCCCGTTTTTTTTAATTCTTCACTTGCTTGCTTTTTGAAAGGGTTTTTTTTTTGATAGGTTTGAGTTACAATTTTTTTAAACCTAAATTTCTGGAAATTTTGTGGCATGATCAAGAAAACATGAAACATGCCAAAATGAGAAAAACTCCTTTTTTGTTTTGCTGTTTCTTTTTTGGGTTTGTCTCTTTTCTTTTTTTTGTTTTTACATAGTCATCTCATCGGTCGTGGTCAGTCAGTTCTCAAGCAAAGAAGAAAAACATCATATTTATGGCGCTTGCTCTTACTGTCAATGTGCATGAGAAAACAAAAACACAAAACAAAAAAAGTAACAGTTTTTTTCTGCTTTTTATTGCTTTTTTGCTTACTGTAATGACAGTAACTAAAATTTAGGGAAAATATTGCTTGAAAAGGGTTACTGTTAATTTAATTATCTTCCATGTACTCTAATTTATCTCATTTTTGATAATCGTCCATTAGTATTCTCATTTTTTGGTCCATTTTCTTGAAACTTTCTTCTTTACCTCAACAATAAAAATGAAAAAAAAGAAAATATATTGACAAATTACTTCCGAATGATTGAATGTTTTGCTTTCCCGTTGAACTTTTTTTCTTTCTCCCTTCACTTTATGATGATGATGACGTTGCAAAAGGTCATAGTCAGAAAGAAGTCAGACGACGAGACCCATATATTCATTCCAGTGATCACCTTGATTATTTTTAATGATTAAAAAAAAGTTTCACTTGCTTTTTTTATGAATGAAAACTAAAAATGGTGGAGGCGAAGCGGTAAAAAAATTTTTTTCTTGAGAAAACAAGTAAATGACGGTTACCAAATTATGACATCATTTTGGTAAAAATTGTTACTGTCAAAAAAAATTTCAAAACAAAAACTTTTTTCTTTCTTTGAAATTCTTGAAGTTTTCAAAGCTTTTCTTTTTATAGCTTTTTGAAATTTCTCAACGATTTATATTCAAATTTTCCACCTACTCTAACAACAGCTGTGGTCATTTATTCAACAACAGCACAAACAAACAAACAAAAAAAATTGCGCCATTTGTATCGATTTTTTTATATTTTTTATTTTTATACCAAAATTTTTTTTATCTTCTCTTTTTTTTACGCGGCTATTTTCTTTTCATTTATTCCGTACCATCTTTCTTTGTCATTGTCATTTTGGTCGTCATAAATCTGTCTCTCATCTGTAAAAAAACTATGAAATACCGTAACAAAAAAAAAGACAACAAACCCATTTAATCATATTTTTTTAACTTTTTTCTTTCTTCCTTATTTATTTATACCCCTGGGAATTTCAATTTTCTTTTCTCTATCTCTCTTTTTTTAGTTTCTCAATGGTCAGTTTTTTCTTTTACTTTTTGCAGTTGCTGCTCCCTTTTCTTTTTCTTCTCATCTCTTTCTTTCTCCCCCATTGCTCCAATTAGTTTTTTTTCTTTCGCCTACTTTTTTTTTGTTTTGATTCTTTCCGGCTGTTATAATCTTGAAAAAATAATATATATATTATTTATTTACCCAATCTACCATAATATTTTTTTATTCTATCTATCTATCCCGTTCGTTTTCGTTTCTCTTTGCTTTGATTCACTTTTTTTGCGGTCTTTTTTTTCAAGAGATTCGAACACCGAGAAAAAAAAACGAACGAACGACAAAAGATAGAAATAATAAAAAAGGGAACACCGCCACTGCCGGCCAAAAGTATTCGTATTTGTGTGTCTTATTCGCATTTTTTTAGAAGAGAGGGTCATCTTGACCTTTCACATTTCTCAGCCACCAAAAAAAAAAGAAAAACAAAAATGAATGGGAGCTATTTTTTGTTTTGCCGTTGTTTGTTGAAAAATGTTTTGGCTACAAATCAAAAAAAAAAGACAGGAAAAAAAGCGGTTCTAATTTTTTTCAAAAACCACTAATCTTTTTGATGGCGTCCATGCACTGTTTTTTTTTGGCTCTAAAAAAACTAAATCAGAATTAGTTTTTTGTTTGTTTGTTTGATCGCTTCCGTAGGAATTTAATTAGCATAAATTTATGGGTTTACTCTGCTCTGCGGCTGGAACTCAAAGACCAATTTCGTTATATTTTATTTTATCACGTAGTTGACCTTTAAAAAAACTAAACTAATTTAATTCAAAATGGTTTTCTATTTTGATTTTGTTCCTACGAATGAATTTATTTTTCACTTTTAGTTTGTTCTTGGTTGACAGTAACAATTTTCTGTGAAGTATTGCTAAATTTTAATTACTATCACTTTTATTAAAATGTTAAAATTTATTTTTTTAGCGTTAAATCGGCATTTTTTTTTGTTTCAAAAATATCCAACTCCTACAATTTTTTTGTTTTTTTCCATATTTATTCAGCTTTTCTTTTCTCCCCACATTTTTTTGGAACTCTGGCTTTGGATATTTGCTTTTTGAATTCAATGTTTTTTTACCACAAAAAATTCTTTTTTACTTTGACACGTCACAAAAAAATTTTCACTTTTATTTATTTTTTTATTCCATTCATAAAAAATATTTAAAAAAGTATGAAAGGAAAATGAAAAAAAAAAGATCACAATCAATTCTCGATGGGGTGTTTTCTTTTTTTGAGAGAAAAAAAAAACAATAAAAAATGGGTTCTTTTTTTCCGCAAATTTTTTATTGATTATTTTTTGATAATTTTTTTTGATTGTTATGATTCAATCTCAGTGAAAAGCTGTTAGTAATTTTCTTAAAATTGCTGATGAAAGCCTTTTTGAAAAAGATAAACATAATTTTTTTTATGCTTAACTCTTTCACACTTTTTTTTTGCCTTCTTCCAAAAATATGAATGAAAAAAAATCAATGATCAAATTCATTCAATTTTTTTTTGTTTGGTTTATTTTTTTTTTGTATCGTTTTGTGTGATAGTTTGTCGTCTGTCGACCACGACGATGATGGTGGTGGCGCAGAAGCAAAGGCTTTTTTTTTTATTGTTGTTGCTTGATAGAAGTTTTTTTTTAGTTTTTGTTTGAATTGATTTATATTTATTTTTGTGGGTGTTGGCGCCATGATTAATTTATTTTACCTCGAATGTATTAATATTTTCTTTCAAGCTCATTTTTTTTCTGCATTTTATCGAGTTCTTTAATTTCTTTCCTTTTTGTTTAATTCTACGTCAAATCATATCCATTTTCTAATTCATAATAAAAATTCCATATGATCTACATACATATTTGTTTAAATACCTTATATCTATCTTTTCTTGTTGTTTAATCTCAGCTTAAACTTTCCATTAAGAGAGACTCTACGAGTGAATTTAAAGATTTTCGAAGTCGGCGGAACAAATTTTTTAAAAATTTTTTTCTGTTGTTACCAATCGGTTCTAAAAAATATTTAAAAATTATTGGCGTCAAGCTTTTTCTCAAAAACTGAGCAGAATATGCAAATTCTTTATATTGAAGTTGAAAGCATGTATTAACTTCAAAAATTCGGCTAAATTCACCCATGAAGTATAATAATTTGATTTTTATCCAATATTATGTAATAGATTGCGGGCTAATTTATGGTGTATACCATATATTTAAGTATTCAATAAAAATGAAGAGAAATTTGCATATTTATTTTTCAAATGGATGCCATTTCTTAACCAAGGTATTTGGGGGACCTAAGAAAAATACCATATATCCCCCAAAATCTCCTCTATCGATTCATTAAAAAATTTTAAAAAAAAAGCGGGTCGGTTTTGAGTTTTCCATCACGATGTGCGAGCGACCACCATTTTTTACGGGGAAAATGGTTTTTTTCACTTTTTTCTTTTCGTTTTTGGCATTATGTTCATATTGTTTTCAACAAAGAAAAAAGTGAAAAAAACCATTTTCCCCGTAAAAAATGGTGGTCGCTCGCACATCGTGATGGAAAACTCAAAACCGACCCGCTTTTTTTTTAAAATTTTTTAATGAATCGATAGAGGAGATTTTGGGGGATATATGGTATTTTTCTTAGGTCCCCCAAATACCTTGGTTAAGAAATGGCATCCATTTGAAAAATAAATATGCAAATTTCTCTTCATTTTTATTGAATACTTAAATATATGGTATACACCATAAATTAGCCCGCAATCTATTACATAATATTGGATAAAAATCAAATTATTATACTTCATGGGTGAATTTAGCCGAATTTTTGAAGTTAATACATGCTTTCAACTTCAATATAAAGAATTTGCATATTCTGCTCAGTTTTTGAGAAAAAGCTTGACGCCAATAATTTTTAAATGTCATTTAGAACCGATTGGTAAAGAAAAATAAAAAATAAAAAAAATTTTGTTCCGCCCGATTTGAATCAGCTCGCAGAACCTCTCTTAAAAAGAGGCTATTTTTTGTACTTACGCTTTCTTTGCTTCTAAGACGACAAATTTATATATTCTCTGCCTGCTTCTTTTACATTTCTTATTTTTACAGAACATTTTTCTAATCTTCTTCCTTCAGTCCTTATTTTTTTCTTTCGTCTCGAAGTCTCAAACAAGGATTTTATTAATCAAAAAAGTTTCTAAGTTTTTTTTAAAATTAAAAAAGAAATTTTTCAAAATCAAAAATCTGTCATTCATTTATTCCATCCACCATTTTTTTCTTCATTTCCCTGCTTTTTTCAAAAAAAAGTTCTTAGATTAAATTAATTAAATTTTCTTTATATTTTTTTTATTATTAAAAAACTTTCGCTTCAAAATAATAATAAAAGAAACCTATTATTTATTTTTTCTTTTTTTCTTTCATTGAAGACTAAAATCCTTAGATTTATCATATAAATGGCAACAGCAACAAATACGTATTTGGCATCTCCTTACTCACTTAGCACACGTGGAATTTAAAAAAATTTAAATTACGGTAAAGAAAAATCGCTACGCAATGAATTGAAATTTTTTTTTATGAATCAGGCTGTTGTTGTTAATGTCAAAGCAAAATTTTAATGCGCACCAATAAAAGTCTTCCATGCTCAAGGACTTGTTTTTTGATTTTCGTTTCAAAAACATTTTCCGATGAGACACATAAAATTAACATAAATAAAACAAACTATTGTAAAATTTACTTTAGTTTGATTATCTTTTGTTCAATCTAAAAAATTAATTTTCGCAAAAATAATTTATCCAGCTTCAAAATATGTTTTTTCGTTGTCCAAACAGCTTTCGTCAAATACAAGTATCTTTTTCTAGCACGGCCCCTTTAAAGGTATAATTTTTTAAGCACTGTTAAACATAGATTTTTTTCCATTTGAGGAAGTTGATAATTAAAGCAAGCAATAACGTCATAAGTTAAAAATTTAATTACTCTATAATTATTTGTGGGCTACAAGAAAATTTTGTCAATTCATAGTAATTGTTTTTGTACCATTATTATTAGATATTGATTACTCTCTTTAGCTCGTTTTTCCAAATAAAAAAAAAGCTGTTTGAAATTTTTGGTTTTTCGAATTTTTAAATGTAAAGTTTTTTTTGTAGTTAAGGAACCACTTTTTTTTACAAAAAAAAAACTAACTTTTTTAAAAAACATTTTCCCTTTCATTTCTAATAAATAAAACATTTATTTTTTTTTGAAACTTTTTTTTGTTATAAAAATTTCTTTTGTGTTTTTTTTTCTTCTTTTCCAGTTTTCAACGTGTCAGAGGTTAAACAAAAAAAATGAGAATTAGAGAATGAAAGTTTGTCGAGTTTGTCGGTGGTTCGTGACTCCATTTTTTTTCTTATCCCCTTGGTTCTTTTTTTCTTCCTGCGTCTTTTTTTTCATTTTCTTTCATTTTCCCTGTCAACTTAAAAAAAGAAAAAAAGAAAAATTAAATGGAGTAGAAAAAGCAAAGCAGTGCAAAAAGGGGGCACTCAGCCAAAAAAAAAATTTTTTAGAGAAAAAATCGACTGATGCTTTCGTTGCTTGCGCGCTTTCATTTTTTTCTCTTTTTTTCTTCCAATCTCTTCCGTTTCCTATTCCTTCGTTTTTCAATGGTTTTTTTATCAAAGAAAAAAGAAAAGAAAAAAGGTTGGTCTTTTGCACTTTGAAAGTAAGTGTGTTCCTTGAATGAAAAAAAAAGAAAGAAAGAAGTAAAGTACAGTATCGATTTGAGACTACAATTTTTTGGGTCAAAAAAAATATCAAAACTTGAAAAATCAAACATAAAAATGTTAAAAACAAAAAACTGTAAAAATTAATTTAATTAATTGCCTAACTTTTCACCTTTTTGACCGTTTTAAAACATTTGATGGTCATTTTTTATTATAAAATTAAACAAAAATATTTTATCAAAAAATAAAAAGATATGTTTTGCTTTTTCTATTTTAAAAAAGATTTTTATCAATATTTCTTCTTTTTTTTCGTGCAGAAATTTTTTTTAATCCATTGCATTTTATAAAATATGGCTGTAAGGCACCAATCATTAACTTTTCTGTGATGATGAGATTCCATGAGAAACCCTTTGATTTTCTTACTCTTTTTACTGTAGCCGTTCCTCCATCTTTTTTTCTAATTAAAAACCGAACCCTTTTTTTCTTTCATTCAACTAAAATAAAAACTTCCGATTATATTTTTATTTTTCTATCTCATCCATTTTTCTTTTTCGTTTTTCTCCCATTCATTCTTGTTTTTTTTTTCTCCTTCTCTCTTCTGTTTTTAGAACACCGCTGCCACCACAAATATTCATTTTCATGTTATCACTTTCCCCCAATTTTTTCTTTTTCTTTTTATTCATTCCCTTTCCTTTCCTTTCAACTGATAGTAATCAAACACGCTTTTCTTTCTTCCCCCTTTTTTTCGTTTTTGCTCGACAAAAAAAATGTTTGACCTAAAATAGTGGTTTTTTCTTTTTATCTTTCGCTATATCTTTATTTTTCTTCTTTCATTAGTTCTATTAGCTTTTTTTTTATTTTCATTTGAAACGTTTTTTTTCTTTTTGAGGGTTCTATTAAATAAAAAAAAATTTTTTTTCATGCATGTTTGACCTTTTTAATATTATAAAAATGTTTAAAAGTCAAAGTATCCTAAAAAAAAGAAAAAAAGGTCAATGGTTAGAGGTTGAAAAATTCAACATATAAAAAATGTTTCAATTTTAAAAAGCAAGTAAATAATACGGTAGGCTGGAAAAAAAATTGTTTACTTAATCTTAAGTGGAACAGAAAAAAGCTTGGGTGTCAAACAAAAAAAAAATGTAGGAGCAGCCACTAGCAAAAAAAGCAGACGTTCAATTTTTTAAAACCTTTTTTTGAGTACTTTGCAAAGTTGTTTTTTAGCGAGAAATTTTTTTTGTTAAATATTATCTTGGCATTTAAATTTTAATTGGCTCTATTTTTTGCTTGCTTTTTTTAATTTAAAGTGAGTAATAAATTTCTGCAGAATATTGCAAACTTTTTGTTACTATAATTTTTTAAAGTTTTTGTTTTTTTATAATCATCGTTCTCTTATTTTTGGTGAAGTAAAAAACTATTGCACTGTTCCCTAACTTTCATGATAGTAACCACAATTTAACAATATTCCTCCAAATTTTGATTACTATCATTTTTTATACTCTAGTCACAAAAACCAACGACAAAAAAGAGAATTTCACCCATTTTTTTCTGTCTCTCTATTTCTTTGGTTCATTTGTCTTAATTAATTATACTTTCACCTTTCCACTCTTTTTTTTTCTATCTTCACCAGTCTTTCTTCTCACTCCAATCCACTGAAAATTTATTTATTTGTTACGGTAGAAAATAAAAAGAAATTTATTGATTACCCTCTCTTTTTTTCATTTTCTCTCTCTCTCTCCGAAAAAATAGAATGAACTTTATCGTTCGGTCGCTTTCGCCTCTTTTTTTTCTCCCAATTTTTTTTTGCTATTTTTCTGTCAAGGTCAACAAACTTTTTTTCTTCTTCTTCCTTTTAGCCCCTTTCTATTTTTTTTTTGCTTGCTTGCTTTGCTTTTTTCACCTTCATTTATTCATTCATTTTTTTATTATAGCAAAGCCCTAATTTTTTTTTATAAAAATTCTTTTGGTTTCTCCTTTCTTTGAGCTACAATTTTAATAATTATTAATTTTTTTGTGGCGGTTTTGATGGTTGTTTTTGGAGCCAAAAAAGAGGAAGAATAAAAGGTGTTTGCGGCTAATGAACCTGTTTTTTTCTGTATTCTCTTTGACCGTAAATGAAACCCTTAGTTTTAATTAATGAATGCCTGCCTGTCTTTTGATTAATACCTTTTCTTTTATATTTTTTTTTGTGATGGTTAAGTTAATTAAAAAAAAAAAAAAAAAAAAATTAAGGTATATAATTGTATTTAAATTGACAGACGACATCAAAAAATTTAAGGCATCTTGATCGTGTTTGAATTAAAATATTCTAAATTCCATTTGAAACCCAAAAAAGTATCTATGATTTTTTTTATTTCATTTTCGATTCAATCATTGAAGGAAAATATTTATAATTCCTTTGAGACCCAGAATTAAAACTATCTTAAATGATTTTTCTTATGTTTTTAAACAATTTTTTTAAATTATGAAATTACTATAATTAAAAATTATTGTGAGTCGACTATAATAATTTTTAGTCAGAACTCATAAGACCCATATTAATAAATTCTGTCTCATGTTAATCGTCTGACTGTCATTTCATGTCTGCTTTTAAATCTGTCTTACTTTTTAGAACTATTAAACTACAGTAATAATTAAAAATAATATTATTCTCTTCTTTCTTTTTTTCCGTTGTATCGTTTTGCTTCTAATTTTTCTTTTACGCAATTTCCATTACACCATTATCCATGGAAGGAATTTGTATTTGTTGTATTTATGAAAGGCTAAATCAAAAAAAAATCCGAGTCAAAATTCTTTTTTTATATAGCTTTTAGCTTATTCATAATCATATGATTATTATTATCCCTATCTTTCTTATCTCTTTTTTACATTTCCATTAAAAACTGTGTCTAAAAAAGATAAGAGAGATAAAGAAAATATTATTTTTTTAAAGTATTAAAAATCTTAATGGAAATTTTTTATTTATTATTATTTTTAAAAAATAAATTTCACAAAAGTATTTTACTTTCATCAGTGACACTCATTTCACTACACATTCCAATTTTTCTAAATTATGGATGTACGTGTACTGTTTTTGTTGTTGAAATGGATATTTCTTTCACTTACTTGGTTTTGGACTTTGAAATGATTGCTTTTTGTGGCGACTTTGGATGTGTTATTTTTCACGTATTTCTTGAGCCTTTGAGCCTCCCATTTTTTCCGTCTCATTCATGACACTTTTTTGATAATTTTTTTGCGCGCTTATTCTGGCATTTTTTAATATATTTTTTTTGGCGATTTGAAATAATATTTTTTTTATTTTCTTCCAATTAATTAAGTGATTTTATTGGCAATCTTTCAGATCCCTTTCAATCACAAAAAGTCCCCAATTTAACAACTTTATTTTATCGGTTGCTTTTCTTCTTTTTTTTCTCGCCATTGAATAGTTGGGCCAAAGCATCAAACTTCACTTTTACAGTATTATTTTTTACTTTTTTTTCTCCAAATTTTAATAATTAGAAGTTGTTGAAAGTTTTCAATTTAATTTAAATTTTCTTCTACTACCAACACCTGGTAATTAGTAAGTATAATTTTTTTTGACTAAAGAATTTATACTAGAGACATACGTTGTCTGTCCACTGGCTAAATAAGCAACAGAATGGAGAGGCCGGACAAATATTTAATCTTTCTCTTTTTTACCCGGTGGTTGGTGGGTGTGTGTTTTATGTTTTTGCCATTTGGGAATTAAAAAAAACTTTTACCAAAGTCCTGAAACATTAAAAAAATGTCACCCCTTAATTTTTATTTTACAGTTTTTTTGTTAAACTTTTTAAATTTTTTTTTCAAAGCTCTAATACAATTTCTTCTCAGAACTTCGAAGTTCGAACCTTTATGATAAAAACCCTCAAAAAAAGGAAAGGAAAATAATTTATTATGCATTCTTCTTTCTCTCCCACATACTCTTGTCCCCTTTTATTTTTTGTTGCATAATCCGATTATTATTAATTTTTTGTGTTTTCACTTTTTTTCTTGTTTTATTAAACTTTTTTCTTTTAATCTTTCTCTTTTTTCTGTATATTTAAATAATTTTTTTTAAACAAAATTAAATATTTAGAATAAGAAATAATATAAAAAATTAAGAAAAGCTCTCCTCTCAAAAAACTAACTTTTTTCTTTTCTCTTCTTTCTCACTTCATTTTTCTTTTTTAATTTTGTGACGTAGCTCAAAATAAAAAAAAGAAAAAAAAAATTTGACACTTCTCTTTACCCTTTTCTTTCTTCTCGTTACTGGCTGTTGTGTTGTTACAATAAAAAAGTTTTTATAGTTTTTATTTTTGTTTTATATTTGTTTTAAAAAAGGTCAAAGTTTTTTTACAGTATGAAAAATGGAGAGAAAAAATAATCGATAAATTTATTTTAAATTAAAGTTTTTTGTCCAAAGAAATTTTGTTAATACTTTTTAAGTACCAAATTAACCGAATTTATTTATCATAATTTGTAATTATTTTTTTAAAACTTAAATCAAACTCGAGAAAATTAAACTATAATTTTCTTCATTTTTATCTTTCTTTTTTTTTTTTTATGGAAATGGATAAGCTGCTTTTTAAACCCGGCATAAGCTTATCAGAAAAAGAAGGAAATAGAAATTTTTTTTGTTTTGTTTGCTTAGTTTTTTGGTGCTTTGTTTTTCACAATTTTTTTTCTTCTCACACACTTCGTTTTTTGATATGTATTATGGATTAAAAAGTTGGGTTAGCTAGCACGTGTTTGATTATTATTTGTCTTTATTGTTTGAGCGTTTTTTGATTTAAAATGAACAAAAAAAATTTAAAACCTGGAATTAAAAATGTTATTTTTGAAAATACCTTATCCCGCCGCACCCCGAGCGAAGCGAGGGGTGCGGCTGTTTTAGGAATGAGAACGCCCGATCTGCTAACCGAAATTTATGATTTTTTTTATTTTGCGTGATTATGCTGGTATTAGAGGACTCCCTAGGGTCAATTTTTCGTCGCATTTACGAATCTGTAAAAAAAATAGAGGGTTAGATATCGTAATTCCATCAAACCGAAAAATCAGCACTGGTAACAATGTCCCGCTGGGCGATCCAGCATAATAACGATATATTTTGCTATGTAAAATCGTTTTCTCCACCCTCAAATACCTCTATGAGTAAGCTAACTTTAAAAAACATCACATAAAAATAGATGTATGCCGCTATGGAAATTTAAATATTTTGATTTAGTGTAAATATATCATTAGCTAATGTTTTTTTTATTTATTGTTGTTTGGTGTAGGGGTCTGAAGCGGAAATGCGATGAAATCGAAGTCATAGGTTCGAATCAACTTTTTTTATTATTTTTTAAATGAATTGTTTTAATTAAATCAATAAAAGGCAATAATGTTTAAATTATTTTTAATAAATTTTAAAAATATTTTTGGCATAATTGATATTTATATTTTGGAGAAATTTCCAAAAATTATAGTTTTTTGAGAATATTAGGTTTCTTTAATTAGGAAATGAAAGGGTATTTATTTTTAACGGTTTTTAGTGACTTTTTTTTTTGTTTTTGAATTACATAAACTCTTGGATCATATAATTTTTTTCTAAAACTAATTGGATTGGCATAAAATACTTTTCGATATTCTAAACGCAAAATTTAATTAAAAGTACGCTGCACGCTAAGTTTGTGAAAAATAAGTTAACCTTTTTTATTATTTTCGGTGATTTTAATCGAAAAGTAATTTGAAAATTACTAGAAAATAAATATTCATTGTTTGTTCGTTCGTTTTCGACTGCTTTTGGCCGCAATCACTGGGCAACTGGACTTCGCTAATTCGCATACATATTATTATTTTTCTCTCAGTTTTTTTTGTATCTTATCTTGTAATCTTTTGTAGTAAAATAAAAAATGTAAGATTAAAATTTGCAAAAATGTGAAAGAAACTTAACTTTCTTTACAAAGCGCATTGAAATGATTTGTGTAATTTTCATATACATAAAAAATCAGCAAAACATGGTTTTGCTTACTCCGCAAATTACACGAATTAACTATTGTAAGCTCGATCGATGGCTGTAACCTTAACCTTTTGCGAATTGCCCACAAGCTGGTATAAATTACTTAATGGTCCATTGTTTATTTAGATTCTGGCAAAAAAGAAAGTTATAATTTTAACTTCTTTTTTTGTCAAAGTGCAATAAGTAAAATCATCAGGAAAGTTAATTAGCTTCTGATCAATTGAAGAAAACAAATAAAATTAGACCGAAAACCTAACTTTCTTTAGATTTTTGCTAAAAAAAAGTTTCAAAGGCTTACACATGTTTCAATTTTTAGGATTTCTTTATTTAAAATTAAGTGATTAAAATAGACACGAGTGATAAGTTTGCTCGGGAAAAGCTTTGATTTTTTTAAAGTCAATGCAACTTTTTCGAAAAATTATTAAAACATAGGCATAAATGCGACTGTCAATTTTGTATTTTTTAATAGAACAAATAAGATCGCCGGCGGGGCTTCTAGTATTATAATTATTGTTGCAGACGGCTCAAGAGATTAGTGCACAGTATTACTATGTAAAAAAACACGAGGCTGTTCAGGAAAAAAAACTTTTAGACGGTGGAAGAGATTAATTTAATTTTAATTGATTTTGCTTTTAGACGGCTAATGAGATTAATTTTTTTATTAGTTTAAATAAATTATTTTATATGTTACCCCGAAACAAACAGCCGCACCATCTTCGATTTTTAACAGTTATAAAAATTTTTGTTGGACAATTAATAATATTTAAATTTTTTGCTTAAAATACCTCTTTTTAAACATGTTTCAAAAATCAATAGAAAAATTTAATAAAAAGCTTCAAAAATTTTGTAACTGACCTTATAATTATTTTTTTCTCATTTTACACCAAAAGATTTTTTACATTAAAAATCTTGTCGACTCTACTACGAGTTGGCTTCTTAATTTTATCTAATCAAGAATAAAACAAAAATTTAAATTTTTACCGTGTTTTTTATCTTAATTTTTTTAATTTACATATAAAAGACGATTTTTTAATAACAGAAATTTGATAAAGAAGTTGGATAATAAAAATCGAAGACGGTGCGGCTGTTTGTTTCGGGGTAACATATAAAATAATTTATTTAAACTAATAAAAAAATTAATCTCATTAGCCGTCTAAAAGCAAAATCAATTAAAATTAAATTAATCTCTTCCACCGTCTAAAAGTTTTTTTTCCTGAACAGCCTCGTGTTTTTTTACATAGTAATACTGTGCACTAATTATTTTAATTTTTTAGTTTATCGTTTGATTTTTTTTTACAAGAAATTTTTAAACTCTCTTTGATTCCATTTTTACGTGAATCTAATTTTCCGAGTTTCATAAAATTCTTTATTTTCAATTTTTTTTTCTTAAAGATTTTTTTCAATGGTTTCTTTTTTTTTTGTTTTGTTTTCAGTTTTCCGGTTTTTTGTTACGTCAACCTTTAAATTTCATTCATTCTTTTTAACTACAAAAACAAAAATTACAGTATTTTAATTATTTACTTAACTTCACTGCTCAATTTTTTTTCTTTCCATTTCCCAACATACATAATAATTTACGCATTAAATAATGATAGGAAATTATTTCTAAGAAGCGTTTAAATTTCTAAGTATTTTCATAAATTTTTTGTAGTTTAAGGGTCACAAGATTATAGCTTTATTTAATGGTCATTTAGAAAAAAAAGGGAAAAAAAGGAAAATTAAATTAAAAAATTATATTTTAAAATGTTTCTATGTATGTATTTACTTTGTCTGTCAAAAAACAATTTTTTGGCGCAGAAGGGAGAACTTTAAAAAAATTACACTTTTGCTCTTTCTTTTTTTTTCACCTAAAACATTTTCACCGTTAAAAAGACTTTAGGGAATTTCGAAAACTCCACAGAGACTTTTTAATCATTTTGTTTAGTAAATAATAAAATAATAAATACTGTAAAAACCTTTTTTTTGACGTATGTAGTAATAAATGGAAAAAATGATAGATAAATAAATGGGTGCTTTCTGGGTTTTTTCGGTTTTTGGTGGTCTGCCTTGAGCTTTTGTATGCGCACACGGGCTTTTGGAAGCTACAAAGCTTTTACTTATGTTAGAAAGCTCGTGATGAGATGAGCTAATTTGCATCCATTTTTATTGTGATAATTTGTTTTATATTTCAAAAAACTCATCTTTTGGTCAATCATAAATCAATCCTATCATATATTTTTTCCAAAAAAATCGATATCTCATTTTTTTCAAACTCTCTAAATTAATCTTTTTTTAATAACTATAATATTTAAAAATGCGAGCGACAAAAGGCTATGGTAGGTTGTTGACTGAATAAGTCAATCAATCAGAAATAAGTGCTTTCATACATTTAAATTCTTAGATAGCTAGCTATCATAAAAATTCTAAAGCTTCCATGATTTTCTTCTCTCTCTATTCTGAATTGTATTTTTGAGAATATAAAAAAGTTAAAAGCAATAATTTAAAAATAAAGATAAATTACTCCTTCCACCTTCACTTTTTCCCATTTTTTAAATCTACTTACTTTTTGATTCCATCCACCTACACTCACTCAACTTTTTTTAATCTCTTTATTTTTTTCATTTATTTATTTTAGGTAAATTTAAAAGAGAAAATATCAGTGTAAAAACAGCACATGTTTGTGGCGCCAAACAAAAAATAAATGTTATTTTATTTTGGTTCTGTTATTATTTTTTTTGAAAACTCTGATTCAACTTCCTTTTTTTTATTTGACTGTTCCTATGTATTTTTTTTCTTCTCTTTTCCTGTTGTGATTGTTTGACGACGACGACGACTGTTTGATTATTATGTTATCATTCCTGATTTTTTTTGTCTGTGTATTTGATAGCTTTTTATTGGCCTCTCTGTTATTTTCTATATATTTTTTTATTCATTCAATAATAATGTTTTCATGTTTGTCTGTTTATCGTCGTTGTCGCAAGGTGACATCGTCAAATACTCTTTTTTTTTAATTTAATGTTATTGTGGTCTCTCTTTTTTTTCAAAGTACAGAGTAGTCAATTTTTTTAGTTGTGTCAAAGGTTGACAAACTTAAAGTGAGAGAGGGACAAGAAAGGGACTTCCGAATAAAGAAAAAGTTACGATATAAAAATTTTTAACTCAAAGTATTTATTTTTTTAATCTTAAATTTTCCTAAAATTAAAGTAAGAATAAAAAAATAGTTGATACTCCCACCACCTGAGTGTGTCTAAAAAGTATTTTTCCTTGCTAAGAAAATTAATATCAAAAATTAATTATAAGTATGTATATTTCAAATAAATATGTCCGTTTTAAATAAGAATTTTGGAAATACATTTCCAATTTAAATATGGGTGCGGCATTTTAACTTTCAAATATGTACTCTAAATCTTCAAAAATTTCTTTTTTACTCTTTTTTGGCTGTAAAAAGTTTAAAAAACATTGTAAATTCTAATTACCGTACTTTGATTTTTGAAACTTGTTTAAACTTTGTTTTTTTATTGCTTGTTTTTTTACAACTTTTTTTTAAATTTAATTTAATTTAATTACAACACACTCTCTTAAATTTCTAAGTATATATATCATTTTTTTCATTTCCGCTCAAAAAAAAATGTAAGAAAATTATTAGTTACTTATTTGTTTCTTTGCTCTTTGAAAAAAACCAAGAAGCCAAGGAGCTTCTCATCCATCACGTGGCTAGCCTGGGCTGGCTTACTGTAAATAATTATTGGGCGTTTTTTTCTTCTTCTTTTCTTTTGAATACAAATTTAATAAACATATTTTTTTATTATTATTTAATACTATTTAATTAAAAAAAGGAAAAAAATGGATTATAATTAAATTGTGTTTTATCAATCAAATTTAATAAAAAAAATCTTTCCCGCCTTCCTCCCTCATTTTAAAGTAATTATTATTTATTTCATTTTCTTTTTTCTTTTCTTAAATCCTTTTAGTTTAGTTTGATTTTCTTAATTCATCCCTTTTTCCGCTTTTTTATTAAAAAGTTTAAATTTAATTTTTATTTTTTTAAGATCTTTCAAAAATTTACTTTGGTTTACAACATTTTTTTGGAGTCTCTGAGAAAAATTTGTTTCATTCATTCAGTCACGTGTAAGAAAATAAAATAAAATTTAATCCAAAAGCTTTTTTTTTAATATTGGTCTTTAGAATTCTTATTTGAAAATATTAATAATAATCTTTGTACTCCTTAAAAGTTTGATATTTGCTTGAATTTAATTTTATGGTGGCCTTTAATAAAAAAGAAACTTTTTGGCACGTGCAAATGCACTCTACTGTTAATATGCCTTAAACTTATTTTTTAAGCTATTAGTATGACTTTAAGCTTTAAGCTTTTGCACATATTCTTAAGTCCCAATTTTTTTGATTTCTTTACAGTAATCTAGCTTTAAGTTGGTGACTATAATTTATCTTTTTCTGAACAACAAAAAAAATCAAAATTAAGCCATGAATACTTTTTTATTTTTAACCCCCTCATTTTTTTAATATATATTTGTGTAATGTAGTGAATCAGGAAAAAGAAATTCCCGTTGTTGTTTAACCTTAAACAAATTTTTCTTTTTTTCAATCTATGTAATCATTTTTGATAACACCTACTTTTCTCTTTTCTTTTTTTTACCTTCCTTCTTTCTCTCTCAAATATAAATACTTGGAACGTACCCATCTTTTTAATCTTTCTTTCATTTTTTTTCTTTTTCATTTTTGTGTTAGACATGTTTCCGTCGTCGTTTTACGTTTATTCTCTTTTCGACTCACGTCAATAAAGGAATTGAAACTTTTTTTTTCTTTTTCTCGATGACGTTAAAGAAATGTAATTTTTTTAATACCAGGTGAGAAAAAAAAAAGATATTCATATGTAAAGTAAATTATTTTATAGTCTCTATCTAAGTCTGTAAGTTAGTTTCAATCTTTTGGATTTGTTTCATTTTCAAAAAAAATGAAGACGAAAAAGAAAAATGTGGAGTTTTAAGTGTATGTGTGGGCACTAGACATATTAAACTGAGTTTCTATTGACCTTTTCTGTTTGCTGCCTGTTTGCTAGATTTGTGTATTAAGTTGTGGCTTTGCCACGAATACCAGACTAGCCTTTTCTTAAGATATAAATCTAACAGTAAATGCTTGAATTTTATTTTTAAAAAAATTACTGTAGTCTTAAATTTTCGACTTTTTTTGCTTTGTTAAAATTTGGTCTCCAAAAGTATTTGTTAAATTTACATACTCAATAACTTTGACATTTAATGTTTTCAAAATGACTCAAAAAAAATTCCAAAGTTAGTTCCATGAATATTTTTTTAATGTTTATAAACACTATTTTTTATTTTATTTTTTATTTGATCAAAAGTATTAAAGGTTTAATTTTTTTTTCTCTCGTTTAATCCCATTACTCATTTTCTTCCTTCCTGTTCTTTCTCTTTTTTAAATTCTAATCTTTCCTAAAACAATTACCAATATTTAATCCCAAACAACAAACAACATTTTTTTTCTTCACGTGATTTTTTTCTGTGCTTACGTAAAAATGAAAGCCTTTTTTGTTTCAAAAAGTTTTTTGGTTTTTTTTTGGATGTAGTCTTACCTCACTATTTTTTTTTAATTCTTTTATTACATCATAAAATAAATAAATATCATAAAACGAATGAATGTATATGTTTTTTTTGTTCCAAGGGAAATAAATAAATGAAGGAGGAAAGGTGTAAAAAGATTAACAATAATTTTTAAGGGTTCTCTTGAGACTTTATTTTATGATGGGGGTTTTTTTTTTGTTATTTAGTGGTTGCGTGTTTTTATGAATGAAAAATGGTTTTGGTTGGGTTGTAATGAACTGAAAAACGTTTGAATTGTGGAAGGAGGTAGACGAGTAGGTAGGTTTGTTGAGGTCCTTTATTTTTCTTTAAAAACTTTTTATTTCTCTCTCCAATGATTGAAAAAAAAGAGTGTCTTTATTAATGAAAAATAATCCAAAACACAGACTTTTTTATTTATTAGTAGTTAGTCGAACCTTTTTTTTCTGGATCGTAGCAAGACAAAGAATTGCCCATTTCTAAAGTTATTCTTTTTTATGGCTGTTTTTGAGCCATCCCATCCCCAAAACTTTGTACTCTAAATTTATTATCTTCTATATTAACCAATGAGACGCTTCAAGGCAATTATGAGTGTTTTCAAGGTGCATTTTTTTCTTCTATTTTCAATTTGTTTTTGACCCGACTTTTTTGTTTTCTTTGCTCAAATGCCACCAAACTTACTATTCTTTTGGTTTTGTTTTTCGATTACGTATATTTAAGTTTAATAATATTTTTTATTTTTGAAAAATACATTTAATTTATTTACTGTATTCTCATAATAAAAGAATATCGAATTATTTCCATTTAAATTCATTTATTTGTTTTATATTTTATTTACCACACAACTAACTACTACGCACTATGAAAATCTTACGTCATTCATTAATAATTCTTTTTTTCATTCTCGCGCACCCAAAACATCTGTTTTTTTTTGTTGTTTTGTTTAATCGTGTACTTTTTTTCATTTTCTTAAAACTTTAAGTTTTTCTCATAGATGAGAATACATTTTTTTGCCGTGAAATACATAACCGTTAAAAAAATAATTCTGACCGTAAAAATTTTATCGAGTTTATTTCCCGCCAAAAATATATTACATTTTTATTAATTTGCATTTTTTTGTTTCAGGATCTGTATCATCTTTTTTTGCTCAAATCCGTGCAAAAAAAAGCTAGTGCAGCAGCAATGTCGTTATTGACTGCCACCGCAAGTTCCTCAAACAATTTTACTGCAGCTGCTCTGCCACATTCTGTAATAAAATCAAGTGATCGGAAATCATGCCTTTCCCGAAGTTCATTGGATTCTGGATTTGAATCAAGAAACTCATTATCTCATCCACCATCTTCCCCAGAATCGGTGGCTACAATAGAATTTAAGCCATCTTCGTCCATATCTCCTTTGGCTACAGTATCCTATAATCTAAAACCATCTTCTTCATCGTCTGCTATTTCATCAATAGCGACGACGCTAGCTTCAGAATGTCCAACACCATTTAAAAAACCTAAATTATTATTATTTGATCTCAAACTTCCTACCTCATCATCCTCAGCCTCATCAACATGCTCATATCCAAGACCTCATCACCGCGAATCAGCTGCCACTAAATTAATAAATTCTTGCACATCTCCCAAATCAACCAAAGATGTTAGAAAACTTCTTCAATATTGCATTCCTTCAACTTCTTCACTTCCAACAAATCTTAAAAAGAATGATTTAAAATTAATTATTAGTGAATTTGTTGATAAAGAAAATGGTTTCGAAGAGAATAAATTTTATCATCAAACAAATAATAAAATGGAAGAAGTTGATGACGTTGCTCATCAAGCAGCCCTCCTCGATGAACACCAACAACATCAACAAGAACTTCCCCAAAAAGGAAATTACGGTGAATGTAAATGTGAATGGAATAAATGTATAAATATGTATGAAACTGAAAATGATTTATATGATCATATTTATGAAGTAAGTAAAGTCAAGAAAAAATTTATTTGGTGCCATTAATAAACTTTATGAAATTAAAAAGAGAAAGTCAAAAAAAATTAATTAAGTTTTTAATGATGATTTGAATTTTTTTTCAGGCCCATTTAATTCCACTCCAACCTAAAACTATGACATCTAAAAAAGAATTTTGTTGTGAATGGGGTGAATGCGAAATGATGCCAACTCGAGGTGATGCAATGAAAAAGGTTAGTTTCCACTCTGTTTTGACAGCAAAAAAATAATCTCCAAAATTATTCCTCATTCAAAAATTATGGAAAATTAGAAAATTGTTTGACATCAAAAAAGCAATTTTATTTTTAGTAAAATATATCCAAGTCAGTTTCGGCTCAAAAAAATGTAAAATAAAGAGGCTAAAAATTTTCGGAGTGGTAATCCGCAAATATAAGATGTAAGTCAAAAGCTGGTGCTTCAGATACTTATTTTTGTTTATTTTTCTTTTAATAATTTTTTTAAAACCAAAATGAGTAATCACTTTTTTGTGAATGAAACAAAATCGAAAAATAGTAAAAATTAGTAAAAACGAAAATTAATATAATAATTTTCTTTAAAACTCCTAATTTTTTTCAGTATGATTGGTTAGTCTCCCATTGCACATTCAAACATTTACCTCAAGCTCAACCAAATAAATGCATATTTGATAATTGTATATTACGATTTAAAACTATTTCCCAACTTAATACACATATTAAAAATGTTCATAAAGATATTTTTATGGATGAATCAACAACAAAAACAACAAAATCAAAAAAAGAAAAGAAAGATTTAAATAACAATAATAATTATAAATCTGGCGGCTCTTTAAAAATTAATAATAATAATAAAGAATCCGCTGCATTTGGATTTTATTCAGGCCGATTAATTCCATCAGAACAATTACAAGATAATTTTGATCGACGAATGTTTGATTGGTTTAATCAAATTCAAAGTGATACAGAAAAAATGGAAAATCCTTGTTTTATTTTAAATCAATCAAAAGAATATAAAGAATTAAAAGGTTCCAAAAAGCGAAAGGCACATTGTAAAAATTATTTTGATATGATCGATGGAAAAGCAATGCCAAAACAACACGAAAATTCAAAGAAAAATATTTTCTTGCAACCAAAAATGATGGAAATTTCAAAAACTAAAAAAGTCCTCAAAAATTTATTCAAAACTATTGAAACCCCAAAATCTAAAAATTCTCAAAAAGAAAATGCAATTATTTTTAATGGAAAAAAGCATAAATTAATTAAAATCAATAAACCCAATCCAAAGCAAATTGAAAATGCTTTATTCAAAACCAATGAAAATGGAGAAATCAGATATTTTGATGCTAAAAATCATTATTCCATTTCTGAATTAACTTTGGGTAAAGAAATTTTGGATAAATGGATTAAACTCGACGATGAAAGGGATGCGGCAGAAATGGAAGAAGAATAAATAAAAATTTATTTTTGGCCGGAAAATATTCTTCTTTTCTTGCGATGGAAAAAACTAAACTATAATTATTTTAATAATTTTTGAGCTTCATTTTTCTTAATTAATTTTTTTGATTTGGTTTTTACATCTTCTTTTTTTATATGTACAAAAACATACTTTTTTAAACTCATTTTTTTCATTCATTCAGCAAATATGTATTTATTTTTAATTTACTTCATTCAGGGATATTTTTTGGATTAGTGGTAATAGTAACACATATTTAAAAAAATTAGCAAACCATTTCGCGTTTTTTGTAATATTAAAAAATGGTAGCCAAAAACTGTCTTCTTTTTTTGGTTCCACCATAGCTGCTATTAATTACTATAAATAACCATAATTAAATATATTTGTATTTGTATTATTCTTTTTTTTTCATTATTATTTTAGAAGCATTTTTTTTTTCTGTGTAAACCATTGATATCTTTTTATTTTTTTTATTATTATTATCTCTCTTTTGCTCATTCAGGGATCCAACCTTTATCATTTTTATTAAAAATAATTTTATTTATCCGACACAAAAAAAATATCATCGAAAAGAACTCATTTTCATTTATATCAATCAATAAAAATAAATAAACCTGCCTTTTTTCTGATTTTTTTTATCATTTTAATGTTTAATGTTATTGTGTAATTTTTTTCATCCTCCTCATCCCAGCTTTATTTATATCAATCATTTCTTTTTTTGCCAGCAAATAAAAATTAAATCATTTTTGAAAATTCGAATACAAATTTTTTTATTACTTTTTGTTTGTTTGTTAATTATTTCCCTATTTAATGAATAATTTTTATTCCAAATAAATCTCTTTTTAACAAAAGATAATAAAAAAATTGCCGAATTACTTCTAAAAATGATAGCTTATAAAGTAACTCATTAACATCATAAAAATTTTTATTTCACATTTACGATGCTGTTTTTAAAAAAAAGGTTTCTAAAATCTCACAACAAAAGATTCAAATTCAAAACTTTATTGGAATAAATTCTTTGAGTTTCCGCACGAAATACCTTTTCCTTTCATGGAAGTAAAAAATTTGTATAAAAAAGAATATCATTGATTTTTTTAGTTTGGTCGAAATCTTTCTTTTATTCGTTGGATATTACTTTTGCTGATAAGTATTATTACTACAATATTTCATGAAATGGTTTATCATGTTGTTACAAGAGCTAAGAAAAAACCTCATAGTAATATTGCAGATGAACCAAAAAAAGAAAACCTGATAGGTGACAAACTTCATGGTGAGTTTAATTCTTTTTTTTTCTTTTTTTAGGGCATTTTTATATCCTTCTAATATTTTGATTTTTTGTGTAAAGTTTTTTATATCGACCAGTTTAAATAGGCTTTTTTGTAGAAATTTTGAAAATAATTAAAAAAAACTTTTAAAGGTTTAGTAATAAGAGTTAAATATTAAATAAAAGAAGTTTTCCCATTTCTAATATATATTTTTTCAATTAAAGATATTTATGACATGATATTGTTTTCTTCGTAGTATGAAGCAAGACGAGGCTATATTTCTTTTTTGCCTTTAAAAATAAAATGGTACTTTTTTTTTGCCACCTTATTTCAACTTTACTACGATAAAATATAACAAAAATAGTTAAAAAATTACAAATAGAGGGTGCATCAATTTAGCAAAAAGTTTAAAAAAATTTCTTTGATGATTCTTTCATTCATTTTTAGTGCAAAATCCAGTTAATTCAATTGCAATGGCGGAGTTAGGAAATATCAATTATAATTTGGACGTGTTTGCTCAAAATATTCAAGAAAATGCGATAAGATATAATATAAGTACGATATTGATGATTGATATTGGTAATAGAATTAATATGTAAGTTTTTATTAATTTTTTATTTATTTTCAAAATTATTTTTAGATCGAAAAATGAATATCGAATTGTATGCAAAATTGGATATGGTGGTTTTTCAGTGGTTTGGCTCGTTATTGAAAGGAAAACCAACGAATTTAAAGTCGCAAAAGTTTTTAAATATGGTTATGGTATTCAAAAGTTAGAAGCTAAAGTAAGTTTTGTTTTTTAATAAAACGGTGTTTAACCAATCAAATATGTCTCAACTTTCATAATGCCTAAAAAATATTTATTTTTTATGGAGAATGAATTTCAAAAAATTAGGAATTAATAATATTCTACCATAATTTGAATTTTGTTGTAATTAAACACTTTATTATAGACTCTTCAACAAACTGCAAACCATCCAAATATATTGCGCTTCTATGAACCTCTCAGCTTTAAATATGGTGGACATGATGCTTGTGTTGGTATATATGAACCTTTGGGAAAAGATCTTTATATGTTGATAAAAGAAGCTTCCAAATATGGTGGTTTACCAATTCCTGTTATCAAAAAAATTGCAAAACATGTTCTAAATGCTCTTAAAACTATTCATGGCCTCAAAGTTATTCACAGTGATATCAAACTTCAAAATATTGCTACTTGTGTTTCTCAACTAAGTTTACGCTGTGAATAAGAAAAAATTGTTAAAACCAAGGAAAGCTTTTCATCCCTTCGTATGGTATGTCAAAAAAACTATAAAATTAATGAAAATAAAGTAAGAAAGGTGTTGGAAGAAGAACTTGATAAAATAACAAAGCTAGATATTAAAGAATTGACACAATTGATCTTTAAATTAATTGATTTTGGAAATGCTCTCGTAAGTTTGTTATTATTATTTTTCACTTTTATTCCATACATATTTTTAGGAAGAAGGAGCTGAAAGGGAGACTGGCACTTTTGGTTTTCGTCCTCCTGAATATTTTTTTGGCGCTCCTTTGCTTCCTTCTCATGATATTTGGGCTCTTGGTGTTACCGTAATTTTTTAAATCTTCTCAAAAAACGTTTACTTGCTAAAATTTTAGATTGTTGTGTTGTTGACTAACAAAACGTTTCTCGATTTTGGACTCGATAAAGTAATTCGGTATTACGAAAATGAAATCACTGCATTAAGAAATATGTTTGGAAAATTTTCACGGCGTCGTTTTAAAGACTTCAAAGCTTACAAAGATCCTGATGGTTTTAGAAAGAAATTTTCTGTATTTTGTCCATATAATTATCAAAAGAATTTTACAGCTAAAAGATATAATTCTAAAAAAGTTGAAAAACAAATCAAGAAAGTTTTACAAGCCAAGTTTAACAAACTACAAATGCTGGAAAATGATAAAGAAGATCTCGTGGATTTCCTGTTTCATATGCTTAATACGATTCCAGCTAAAAGAAAATCAGCTGATCAATTGCTTTCTCATCCATGGCTGAAGGAAAAGGGTACAAAACCGAATAAGAAACGAATTGGAAAGAAGCGTAAAACTAATCTTCATAAAAATCAAAGTCAAAAAGAAGCAAGTGTTAATGTAAGTGGAACTCCTGTTGCTGTCTCGTCGTCGTCGTCAAGTAATTGTGATACATCTGGAATTTCATTAGGTGAACTGTCAATAGATGAGAAACATTTGAAGAATATTGATGAAACTACAGAAAAATCAAAGAGTGCACCAAAGAATAATCTAAAAGTTACTAAAAGTGGGTTTTTTTCTTTTAAATTGATATTTAAAAGTTATAAATTTCTTCTCAATTTTTAATCACTATGATTTGTGACAAATAGGCGCATCCGTTTTTAAATTTTTAAGAAGCAAGTGCTTTTTGAAACTATTTTTTATAATTAGTCGATTTTAAAAGCAACAAGTTATCATGAAAATTTATACAATTCAGAAACTTGCTTCCAAAAATGATAGAAAACATCAGGACCATCGAATTTCTTAAACCACATAAATTCTTCCAATCTTGCGGGTAAAGAATTGCGGTGTGTCCCATAACGTTCTTTATGACCAGCCTTTAGCTTTTGCCAACTCGATTCGATGGATTGCGTCATTGCACCCGTTTCTGGGTCGATAAAATTGAGCGAATGATTTACCTTTAAGTGGTGATAGCCTTCAGGTAAATTTTCTATGCCACCGTATGCTTTCCAGCAGTCACTGACTATGGTTGTACCTGGTGCAATGTATTGTTGTATAATCGGCAAAAGGGTTGCTGCATTACGAAGATTATTTGGACATTGAACCATAAAGCAGTTTTGATGATTTCCACGTTGGACGCCACCGAAAATCCAAACACCATCAACAGCACGTCCTCGATTATATTTTCGGCTGGATAAATGAGTTTCATCTATTTCAACTATAATATTAGGACCACCAATAATCATAGGATATTGTAAAAACCATTCAGCACAAAATTCGCGATAATATTGTAGCCATTGAACAATAGTTTCATCACTTAAATTTTCACGGACGTGAAATTTCAAGAATTTAAATTTAGCAATTTTTTGTGACCAAAAATAACTCATATGAAATACATCTTTTTGAGAAATTCTTGTACCTTCAAAAAATGAACCATCAAGGACACTTTTTGTTTTGCCGCAATCTTTTTTTCTAGTGCATGTCCAACGGGAAACACGATTAACAAATGGAGAAAAACGCATATCAGCTCCACATTCACATCGTTGATATGAAGCTAATAATCCCCATGTTTTCAAGAGTTGTTGAAATTCGCCATCAGGAAGTGCAAGAGTAGCATAAAGATCTCGAAGCTTAAAATTTCTTAAATTTTCCATAGGATCAGACATTTTTACGAAAAACCAAACGATAACAAGAATGGTGAAAATAATAAAATATTGGTTTGCTTTTATATAAAGCAAAGGGATGTTGATCTATCGTGAGCATGAGTAAGCTGGGAAAATAAATAAAATGATCCAATCAAAAAATTTAAAAGAACCAAAAGTCAATGAAAAAACCATCAAAAATAAAAAACAAAAAAAACATTAAAAAATGAATGAAAAAAATGCGAAAAAAATTCCGCAGGGGACACCCTGTGAAAATTGCGGGGTGCTTATACCGAAGAAGTGCCACATTTTATATTGAATTCATTATTTTTTTTAGATTCATTTATTCACAAAGATAAAGATGGTAACTTTTATTTGTATCACAATTATTGGAGATTTAAATTGCGAGATGGACGTTTTATGTGCACTGAGTAAGTTTTCTGCAGTTTCGTTTTTTTTAATATTTAAATAACTTATATTGCTTGTATATTTGGCATTGGCACCATGAATTATTTACTAAACTTTTGAAAAACTTGATAGATATTTTTATAATTATTAATAAATATAAATGAAAAATATAATGAAAGTCCTATAGGCATGCATTTATTTAAAAAAACAAATCAAAATTTATTTTAAAAATTAAAATCATTTGAAATTTTTAGATGTAAAGGAAGTTGCCAATTTAAGCTTAAAGTTGGATATGTTGATATGGTAAAGTGGCACATTCAACCAAACCGGAAGAAGAAAAGATACTGTCCTGGTAAGTATAATTCTTAGAAAAGGAAGTTTTGCTTTAAATTTGTTGAAATTAAGTAATCATTTACAATTCCATGTCGTTTACATATAATATTATATTTTTTCTTGATACAAATGGGCTCATTTGGTTTAGGAAATTTCACTTCTTAATGGTTTTTCTTCTTCATTTTTTAGCTCTAAAAGCTCAACCGCATAAAAGATATAAAGGACCTTCTAAAGAAGAAGTTGATCGTATAAGAAATTCGCTTCCAAGTCCTGTTGAATCATTTTATCAAAAAGAAGCTGAAAACTATGAAAGAGAAGCAGATACATTTGAAAGTGAAGATGTGACGGATTCAGACATAGATGATTCTGACGAAGATTCTAACAAAACAATCAGCGGTATGTTTATTTTTTATTGTCTTAAAATTATTTTTTAATTAACTTCTTTTCTAACTTTTTAAATTTTTTAGAGTTTGGGTCTGGTGAAAGTTATGTTGAAGCTGATACGACACATTGTGAAGTTGTATGTTTAAACAGATTTTAATTTATTTTTTCTAATTACTTTTTTAAGTTTGAAAGCTTTTCTGATGATGAAGAAATTGGAAAAATGTATTCCTATTAAAATGTTAAAAATACGTAAGTTTTCTCTCTCACTAAATTCGTATTTGACCAACCATATTTTTTTAGGAAGTTTTCCATCAACTTTTATACTTTTGAATTGTCAAGTATGGAATTATATGCCAATTATGCGAAATAATAATTCACCATGGTATGTTGTTAACTATGAACGTTTCTCACGATTGTTCAACTTCACTTTTTTGATTTATTCTGCTTTTATTTTACCTCACAATAATGACAACTTTTTTAGGTATGTATATAACAGAAACTGAAATGGCTTTATCCTACAAATACAACGATGATTATTGTCTTGGATAAACATATTTAACGTCGACTAATGTGATAATGAAACAATGGAAATATATGAAAAGCCACAAAGTACATTTCCATAAAATCGAGGATTTCTTTGTTACTGGAAAATTAGCTGGTGAAGTGAATGTTGGTCTCATAAATGGTTATGGAGAATTCAGACAAGTTGTATCAAATGTAACTGAATCATCGGAAAGTAATGGAATATTTTTTGTATGTCATAATTCTGAACATCGACAAATTATTTGGAAGCATATATGTGAAAATAGTTCGAAGAAAGCTTTTGGTAATGCTAATGTTATTCATTGTTGATTTTTCCTACCTTTTTTAATTTGTTTTTGTAAAAGATAAAATAAACATATTAATAAAGTTATTTATATATAAATTTAAAAATATTTGTCCTTTTTTAACTATAAAAATGCTATTTCCAAACGCGTATGAAAGATTAGCAGTGAGTTTTTAGGGATTGTGATCCGATAAAGCATAGGAAAACTAAAAAGAAAAGTGTGTTTATAAAAAAATCTATAGAGGCTATAAAATAAAGCGTTTTTTTTTCTTCAAAAACAAAAGATGAACTTTTCCATTCATCAAACATGAATTAAAGCAAAAAGGATCTGATTGATGAATAACATCAAATCTCAAATGGCGCTTTAAAATTTTAATTATGAATAAATAAACTCATTCTAATTACTTATTTGTATGCCGTCCTTTTTTTTAAGAGGTGTGGCAAAAGTTTTGCAGCCAAAAGGACCTTATTGATGAATAACATCAAATCTCAAATGGCGCAATGATGGTTTTATTATGAATAAATAAACTCATTCTAATTACTTATTTGTATGCCGTTCTTTTTTTTAAGCGGTGTGGCAAAAGTTTTGCAGCCAAAAGGACCTTATTGATGAATAACATCAAATCTCAAATGGCGCAATGATGGTTTTATTATGAATAAATAAACTCATTCTAATTACTTATTTGTATGCCGTTCTTTTTTTTAAGCGGTGTGGCAAAAGTTTTGCAGCCAAAAGGACCTTATTGATGAATAACATCAAATCTCAAATGGCGCGATGATGGTTTTATTATGAATAAATAAACTCATTCTAATTACTTATTTGTATGCCGTCCTTTTTTTTAAGAGGTGTGGCAAAAGTTTTGCAGCCAAAAGGACCTTATTGATGAATAACATCAAATCTCAAATGGCGCAATGATGGTTTTATTATGAATAAATAAACTCATTCTAATTACTTATTTGTATGCCGTCCTTTTTTTTAAGCGGTGTGGCAAAAGTTTTGTAGCATAAAGGACCTTATTGATGAATAACATCAAATCTCAAATGGCGCAATGATGGTTTTATTATGAATAAATAAACTCATTCTAATTACTTATTTGTATGCCGTCCTTTTTTTTAAGAGGTGTGGCAAAAGTTTTGCAGCCAAAAGGGCCTTATTGATGAATAACATCAAATCTCAAATGGCGCAATGATGGTTTTATTATGAATAAATAAACTCATTCTAATTACTTATTTGTATGCCGTCCTTTTTTTTAAGAGGTGTGGCAAAAGTTTTGCAGCCAAAAGGACCTTATTGATGAATAACATCAAATCTCAAATGGCGCAATGATGGTTTTATTATGAATAAATAAACTCATTCTAATTACTTATTTGTATGCCGTCCTTTTTTTTAAGAGGTGTGGCAAAAGTTTTGCAGCCAAAAGGACCTTATTGATGAATAACATCAAATCTCAAATGGCGCAATGATGGTTTTATTATGAATAAATAAACTCATTCTAATTACTTACTTGTATGCCGTCCTTTTTTTTAAGCGGTGTGGCAAAAGTTTTGCAGCCAAAAGGACCTTATTGATGAATAACATCAAATCTCAAATGGCGCAATGATGGTTTTATTATGAATAAATAAACTCATTCTAATTACTTATTTGTATGCCGTTCTTTTTTTTAAGCGGTGTGGCAAAAGTTTTGCAGCCAAAAGGACCTTATTGATGAATAACATCAAATCTCAAATGGCGCGATGATGGTTTTATTATGAATAAATAAACTCATTCTAATTACTTATTTGTATGCCGTCCTTTTTTTTAAGAGGTGTGGCAAAAGTTTTGCAGCCAAAAGGACCTTATTGATGAATAACATCAAATCTCAAATGGCGCAATGATGGTTTTATTATGAATAAATAAACTCATTCTAATTACTTATTTGTATGCCGTCCTTTTTTTTAAGAGGTGTGGCAAAAGTTTTGCAGCCAAAAGGACCTTATTGATGAATAACATCAAATCTCAAATGGCGCAATGATGGTTTTATTATGAATAAATAAACTCATTCTAATTACTTATTTGTATGCCGTCCTTTTTTTTAAGAGGTGTGGCAAAAGTTTTGCAGCCAAAAGGACCTTATTGATGAATAACATCAAATCTCAAATGGCGCAATGATGGTTTTATTATGAATAAATAAACTCATTCTAATTACTTATTTGTATGCCGTCCTTTTTTTTAAGAGGTGTGGCAAAAGTTTTGCAGCCAAAAGGACCTTATTGATGAATAACATCAAATCTCAAATGGCGCAATGATGGTTTTATTATGAATAAATAAACTCATTCTAATTACTTATTTGTATGCCGTCCTTTTTTTTAAGCGGTGTGGCAAAAGTTTTGTAGCATAAAGGACCTTATTGATGAATAACATCAAATCTCAAATGGCGCAATGATGGTTTTATTATGAATAAATAAACTCATTCTAATTACTTATTTGTATGCCGTTCTTTTTTTTAAGCGGTGTGGCAAAAGTTTTGCAGCCAAAAGGACCTTATTGATGAATAACATCAAATCTCAAATGGCGCAATGATGGTTTTATTATGAATAAATAAACTCATTCTAATTACTTATTTGTATGCCGTTCTTTTTTTTAAGCGGTGTGGCAAAAGTTTTGCAGCCAAAAGGACCTTATTGATGAATAACATCAAATCTCAAATGGCGCAATGATGGTTTTATTATGAATAAATAAACTCATTCTAATTACTTATTTGTATGCCGTTCTTTTTTTTAAGAGGTGTGGCAAAAGTTTTGCAGCCAAAAGGACCTTATTGATGAATAACATCAAATCTCAAATGGCGCTTTAAAATTTTAATTATGAATAAATAAACTCATTCTAATTACTTATTTGTATGCCGTCCTTTTTTTTAAGAGGTGTGGCAAAAGTTTTGTAGCATAAAGGACCTTATTGATGAATAACATCAAATCTCAAATGGCGCAATGATGGTTTTATTATGAATAAATAAACTCATTCTAATTACTTATTTGTATGCCGTCCTTTTTTTTAAGCGGTGTGGCAAAAGTTTTGCAGCCAAAAGGACCTTATTGATGAATAACATCAAATCTCAAATGGCGCTTTAAAATTTTAATTATGAATAAATAAACTCATTCTAATTACTTATTTGTATGCCGTCCTTTTTTTTAAGAGGTGTGGCAAAAGTTTTGTAGCATAAAGGACCTTATTGATGAATAACATCAAATCTCAAATGGCGCTTTAAAATTTTAATTATGGATAAATAAACTCATTCTAATTACTTATTTGTATGCCGGTCTTTTTTTTAAGCGGTGTGGCAAAAGTTTTGCAGCCAAAGGACCTTATTGATGACTAACATCAAATCTCAAATGGCGCGATGATGGTTTTATTATGAATAAATAAACTCATTCTAATTACTTATTTGTATGCCGTTCTTTTTTTTAAGAGGTGTGGCAAAAGTTTTGCAGCCAAAAGGACCTTATTGATGAATAACATCAAATCTCAAATGGCGCTTTAAAATTTTAATTATGAATAAATAAACTCATTCTAATTACTTATTTGTATGCCGTCCTTTTTTTTAAGAGGTGTGGCAAAAGTTTTGTAGCATAAAGGACCTTATTGATGAATAACATCAAATCTCAAATGGCGCAATGATGGTTTTATTATGAATAAATAAACTCATTCTAATTACTTATTTGTATGCCGTCCTTTTTTTTAAGCGGTGTGGCAAAAGTTTTGCAGCCAAAAGGACCTTATTGATGAATAACATCAAATCTCAAATGGCGCTTTAAAATTTTAATTATGAATAAATAAACTCATTCTAATTACTTATTTGTATGCCGTCCTTTTTTTTAAGAGGTGTGGCAAAAGTTTTGTAGCATAAAGGACCTTATTGATGAATAACATCAAATCTCAAATGGCGCTTTAAAATTTTAATTATGGATAAATAAACTCATTCTAATTACTTATTTGTATGCCGTTCTTTTTTTTAAGCGGTGTGGCAAAAGTTTTGCAGCCAAAAGGACCTTATTGATGAATAACATCAAATCTCAAATGCCGCAATGATGGTTTTATTATGAATAAATAAACTCATTCTAATTACTTATTTGTATGCCGTCCTTTTTTTAAGAGGTGTGGCAAAAGTTTTGTAGCATAAAGGACCTTATTGATGAATAACATCAAATCTCAAATGGCGCTTTAAAATTTTAATTATGGATAAATAAACTCATTCTAATTACTTATTTGTATGCCGTTCTTTTTTTTAAGCGGTGTGGCAAAAGTTTTGCAGCCAAAAGGACCTTATTGATGAATAACATCAAATCTCAAATGCCGCAATGATGGTTTTATTATGAATAAATAAACTCATTCTAATTACTTACTTGTATGCCGTCCTTTTTTTTAAGCGGAGTGGCAAAAGTTTTGCAGCCAAAAGGACCTTATTGATGAATAACATCAAATCTCAAATGCCGCAATGATGGTTTTATTATGAATAAATAAACTCATTCTAATTACTTACTTGTATGCCGTCCTTTTTTTTAAGCGGTGTGGCAAAAGTTTTGCAGCCAAAAGGACCTTATTGATGAATAACATCAAATCTCAAATGGCGCTTTAAAATTTTAATTATGGATAAATAAACTCATTCTAATTACTTATTTGTATGCCGTTCTTTTTTTTAAGCGGTGTGGCAAAAGTTTTGCAGCCAAAAGGACCTTATTGATGAATAACATCAAATCTCAAATGCCGCAATGATGGTTTTATTATGAATAAATAAACTCATTCTAATTACTTATTTGTATGCCGTCCTTTTTTTAAGAGGTGTGGCAAAAGTTTTGTAGCCAAAAGGACCTTATTGATGAATAACATCAAATCTCAAATGGCGCTTTAAAATTTTAATTATGAATAAATAAACTCATTCTAATTACTTATTTGTATGCCGTTCTTTTTTTTAAGCGGTGTGGCAAAAGTTTTGCAGCCAAAAGGACCTTATTGATGAATAACATCAAATCTCAAATGGCGCTTTAAAATTTTAATTATGAATAAATAAACTCATTCTAATTACTTATTTGTATGCCGTCCTTTTTTTTAAGAGGTGTGGCAAAAGTTTTGCAGCCAAAAGGACCTTATAGATGAATAACATCAAATCTCAAATGGCGCAATGATGGTTTTATTATGAATAAATAAACTCATTCTAATTACTTACTTGTATGCCGTCCTTTTTTTTAAGCGGTGTGGCAAAAGTTTTGCAGCCAAAAGGACCTTATTGATGAATAACATCAAATCTCAAATGGCGCTTTAAAATTTTAATTATGAATAAATAAACTCATTGTTTTGCAGCCAAAAGGACCTTATTGATGAATAACATCAAATCTCAAATGGCGCAATGATGGTTTTATTATGAATAAATAAACTCATTCTAATTACTTACTTGTATGCCGTCCTTTTTTTTAAGCGGTGTGGCAAAAGTTTTGCAGCCAAAAGGACCTTATTGATGAATAACATCAAATCTCAAATGGCGCTTTAAAATTTTAATTATGAATAAATAAACTCATTCTAATTACTTATTTGTATGCCGTCCTTTTTTTTAAGAGGTGTGGCAAAAGTTTTGCAGCCAAAAGGACCTTATAGATGAATAACATCAAATCTCAAATGGCGCAATGATGGTTTTATTATGAATAAATAAACTCATTCTAATTACTTACTTGTATGCCGTCCTTTTTTTAAGCGGTGTGGCAAAAGTTTTGCAGCCAAAAGGACCTTATTGATGAATAACATCAAATCTCAAATGGCGCAATGATGGTTTTATTATGAATAAATAAACTCATTCTAATTACTTATTTGTATGCCGTCCTTTTTTTTAAGCGGTGTGGCAAAAGTTTTGTGGCATAAAGGACCTTATTGATGAATAACATCAAATCTCAAATGGCGCAATGATGGTTTTATTATGAATAAATAAACTCATTCTAATTACTTACTTGTATGCCGTCCTTTTTTTAAGCGGTGTGGCAAAAGTTTTGCAGCCAAAAGGACCTTATTGATGAATAACATCAAATCTCAAATGGCGCAATGATGGTTTTATTATGAATAAATAAACTCATTCTAATTACTTACTTGTATTCCGTCCTTTTTTTTAAGCGGTGTGGCAAAAGTTTTGCAGCCAAAAGGACCTTATTGATGAATAACATCAAATCTCAAATGGCGCTTTAAAATTTTAATTATGGATAAATAAACTCATTCTAATTACTTATTTGTATGCCGTTCTTTTTTTTAAGCGGTGTGGCAAAAGTTTTGCAGCCAAAAGGACCTTATTGATGAATAACATCAAATCTCAAATGCCGCAATGATGGTTTTATTATGAATAAATAAACTCATTCTAATTACTTATTTGTATGCCGTCCTTTTTTTAAGAGGTGTGGCAAAAGTTTTGTAGCCAAAAGGACCTTATTGATGAATAACATCAAATCTCAAATGGCGCTTTAAAATTTTAATTATGAATAAATAAACTCATTCTAATTACTTATTTGTATGCCGTTCTTTTTTTTAAGCGGTGTGGCAAAAGTTTTGCAGCCAAAAGGACCTTATTGATGAATAACATCAAATCTCAAATGGCGCTTTAAAATTTTAATTATGAATAAATAAACTCATTCTAATTACTTATTTGTATGCCGTCCTTTTTTTTAAGAGGTGTGGCAAAAGTTTTGCAGCCAAAAGGACCTTATAGATGAATAACATCAAATCTCAAATGGCGCAATGATGGTTTTATCATGAATAAATAAACTCATTCTAATTACTTACTTGTATGCCGTCCTTTTTTTTAAGCGGTGTGGCAAAAGTTTTGTGGCATAAAGGACCTTATTGATGAATAACATCAAATCTCAAATGGCGCAATGATGGTTTTATTATGAATAAAAAAACTCATTCTAATTACTTACTTGTATGCCGTCCTTTTTTTAAGCGGTGTGGCAAAAGTTTTGCAGCCAAAAGGACCTTATTGATGAATAACATCAAATCTCAAATGGCGCAATGATGGTTTTATTATGAATAAATAAACTCATTCTAATTACTTATTTGTATGCCGTCCTTTTTTTAAGAGGTGTGGCAAAAGTTTTACAGCCAAAAGGACCTTATTGATGAATAACATCAAATCTCAAATGGCGCTTTAAAATTTTAATTATGAATAAATAAACTCATTCTAATTACTTATTTGTATGCCGTCCTTTTTTTAAGAGGTGTGGCAAAAGTTTTGCAGCCAAAAGGACCTTATTGATGAATAACATCAAATCTCAAATGGCGCTTTAAAATTTTAATTATGAATAAAAAAACTCATTCTAATTACTTACTTGTATGCCGTCCTTTTTTTTAAGAGGTGTGGCAAAAGTTTTGCAGCCAAAAGGACCTTATAGATGAATAACATCAAATCTCAAATGGCGCAATGATGGTTTTATTATGAATAAATAAACTCATTCTAATTACTTATTTGTATGCCGTCCTTTTTTTTAAGAGGTGTGGCAAAAGTTTTGCAGCCAAAAGGACCTTATTGATGAATAACATCAAATCTCAAATGCCGCAATGATGGTTTTATTATGAATAAATAAACTCATTCTAATTACTTATTTGTATGCCGTCCTTTTTTTAAGAGGTGTGGCAAAAGTTTTACAGCCAAAAGGACCTTATTGATGAATAACATCAAATCTCAAATGGCGCTTTAAAATTTTAATTATGAATAAATAAACTCATTCTAATTACTTATTTGTATGCCGTCCTTTTTTTAAGAGGTGTGGCAAAAGTTTTGCAGCCAAAAGGACCTTATAGATGAATAACATCAAATCTCAAATGGCGCAATGATGGTTTTATTATGAATAAATAAACTCATTCTAATTACTTATTTGTAAGCCGTCCTTTTTTTTAAGAGGTGTGGCAAAAGTTTTGCAGCCAAAAGGACCTTATAGATGAATAACATCAAATCTCAAATGGCGCAATGATGGTTTTATTATGAATAAATAAACTCATTCTAATTACTTATTTGTATGCCGTCCTTTTTTTTAAGAGGTGTGGCAAAAGTTTTGCAGCCAAAAGGACCTTATTGATGAATAACATCAAATCTCAAATGCCGCAATGATGGTTTTATTATGAATAAATAAACTCATTCTAATTACTTATTTGTATGCCGTCCTTTTTTTAAGAGGTGTGGCAAAAGTTTTGTAGCCAAAAGGACCTTATTGATGAATAACATCAAATCTCAAATGGCGCTTTAAAATTTTAATTATGAATAAATAAACTCATTCTAATTACTTATTTGTATGCCGTCCTTTTTTTAAGAGGTGTGGCAAAAGTTTTACAGCCAAAAGGACCTTATTGATGAATAACATCAAATCTCAAATGGCGCTTTAAAATTTTAATTATGAATAAATAAACTCATTCTAATTACTTATTTGTAAGCCGTCCTTTTTTTTAAGAGGTGTGGCAAAAGTTTTGCAGCCAAAAGGACCTTATAGATGAATAACATCAAATCTCAAATGGCGCAATGATGGTTTTATTATGAATAAATAAACTCATTCTAATTACTTATTTGTATGCCGTCCTTTTTTTTAAGAGGTGTGGCAAAAGTTTTGCAGCCAAAAGGACCTTATTGATGAATAACATCAAATCTCAAATGCCGCAATGATGGTTTTATTATGAATAAATAAACTCATTCTAATTACTTATTTGTATGCCGTCCTTTTTTTAAGAGGTGTGGCAAAAGTTTTGTAGCCAAAAGGACCTTATTGATGAATAACATCAAATCTCAAATGGCGCTTTAAAATTTTAATTATGAATAAATAAACTCATTCTAATTACTTATTTGTATGCCGTCCTTTTTTTAAGAGGTGTGGCAAAAGTTTTACAGCCAAAAGGACCTTATTGATGAATAACATCAAATCTCAAATGGCGCTTTAAAATTTTAATTATGAATAAATAAACTCATTCTAATTACTTATTTGTAAGCCGTCCTTTTTTTTAAGAGGTGTGGCAAAAGTTTTGCAGCCAAAAGGACCTTATAGATGAATAACATCAAATCTCAAATGGCGCAATGATGGTTTTATTATGAATAAATAAACTCATTCTAATTACTTATTTGTATGCCGTCCTTTTTTTTAAGAGGTGTGGCAAAAGTTTTGCAGCCAAAAGGACCTTATTGATGAATAACATCAAATCTCAAATGCCGCAATGATGGTTTTATTATGAATAAATAAACTCATTCTAATTACTTATTTGTATGCCGTCCTTTTTTTAAGAGGTGTGGCAAAAGTTTTACAGCCAAAAGGACCTTATTGATGAATAACATCAAATCTCAAATGGCGCTTTAAAATTTTAATTATGAATAAATAAACTCATTCTAATTACTTATTTGTATGCCGTCCTTTTTTTAAGAGGTGTGGCAAAAGTTTTGCAGCCAAAAGGACCTTATTGATGAATAACATCAAATCTCAAATGGCGCTTTAAAATTTTAATTATGAATAAATAAACTCATTCTAATTACTTATTTGTAAGCCGTCCTTTTTTTTAAGAGGTGTGGCAAAAGTTTTGCAGCCAAAAGGACCTTATAGATGAATAACATCAAATCTCAAATGGCGCAATGATGGTTTTATTATGAATAAATAAACTCATTCTAATTACTTATTTGTATGCCGTCCTTTTTTTAAGAGGTGTGGCAAAAGTTTTGCAGCCAAAAGGACCTTATTGATGAATAACATCAAATCTCAAATGCCGCAATGATGGTTTTATTATGAATAAATAAACTCATTCTAATTACTTATTTGTATGCCGTCCTTTTTTTAAGAGGTGTGGCAAAAGTTTTGCAGCCAAAAGGACCTTATTGATGAATAACATCAAATCTCAAATGGCGCTTTAAAATTTTAATTATGAATAAATAAACTCATTCTAATTACTTATTTGTAAGCCGTCCTTTTTTTTAAGAGGTGTGGCAAAAGTTTTGCAGCCAAAAGGACCTTATAGATGAATAACATCAAATCTCAAATGGCGCAATGATGGTTTTATTATGAATAAATAAACTCATTCTAATTACTTATTTGTATGCCGTCCTTTTTTTTAAGAGGTGTGGCAAAAGTTTTGCAGCCAAAAGGACCTTATTGATGAATAACATCAAATCTCAAATGCCGCAATGATGGTTTTATTATGAATAAATAAACTCATTCTAATTACTTATTTGTATGCCGTCCTTTTTTTAAGAGGTGTGGCAAAAGTTTTGTAGCCAAAAGGACCTTATTGATGAATAACATCAAATCTCAAATGGCGCTTTAAAATTTTAATTATGAATAAATAAACTCATTCTAATTACTTATTTGTATGCCGTCCTTTTTTTTTAGAGGTGTGGCAAAAGTTTTGCAGCCAAAAGGACCTTATAGATGAATAACATTAAAATCTCAAATGGCGCAATGATGGTTTTATTATGAATAAATAAACTCATTCTAATTACTTATTTGTATGCCGTCCTTTTTTTTAAGAGGTGTGGCAAAAGTTTTGCAGCCAAAAGGACCTTATAGATGAATAACATCAAATCTCAAATGGCGCTTTAAAATTTTAATTATGAATAAATAAACTCATTCTAATTACTTATTTGTATGCCGTCCTTTTTTTTAAGAGGTGTGGCAAAAGTTTTGCAGCCAAAAGGACCTTATAGATGAATAACATCAAATCTCAAATGGCGCAATGATGGTTTTATTATGAATAAATAAACTCATTCTAATTACTTACTTGTATGCCGTCCTTTTTTTAAGCGGTGTGGCAAAAGTTTTGCAGCCAAAAGGACCTTATTGATGAATAACATCAAATCTCAAATGGCGCTTTAAAATTTTAATTATGAATAAATAAACTCATTCTAATTACTTATTTGTATGCCGTCCTTTTTTTTAAGAGGTGTGGCAAAAGTTTTGCAGCCAAAAGGACCTTATAGATGAATAACATCAAATCTCAAATGGCGCAATGATGGTTTTATTATGAATAAATAAACTCATTCTAATTACTTACTTGTATGCCGTCCTTTTTTTAAGCGGTGTGGCAAAAGTTTTGCAGCCAAAAGGACCTTATTGATGAATAACATCAAATCTCAAATGGCGCTTTAAAATTTTAATTATGAATAAATAAACTCATTCTAATTACTTACTTGTATGCCGTCCTTTTTTTAAGCGGTGTGGCAAAAGTTTTGCAGCCAAAAGGACCTTATTGATGAATAACATCAAATCTCAAATGGCGCTTTAAAATTTTAATTATGAATAAATAAACTCATTCTAATTACTTATTTGTATGCCGTCCTTTTTTTAAGAGGTGTGGCAAAAGTTTTGCAGCCAAAAGGACCTTATTGATGAATAACATCAAATCTCAAATGGCGCTTTAAAATTTTAATTATGAATAAATAAACTCATTCTAATTACTTATTTGTAAGCCGTCCTTTTTTTTAAGAGGTGTGGCAAAAGTTTTGCAGCCAAAAGGACCTTATAGATGAATAACATCAAATCTCAAATGGCGCAATGATGGTTTTATTATGAATAAATAAACTCATTCTAATTACTTATTTGTATGCCGTCCTTTTTTTTAAGAGGTGTGGCAAAAGTTTTGCAGCCAAAAGGACCTTATTGATGAATAACATCAAATCTCAAATGCCGCAATGATGGTTTTATTATGAATAAATAAACTCATTCTAATTACTTATTTGTATGCCGTCCTTTTTTTAAGAGGTGTGGCAAAAGTTTTGTAGCCAAAAGGACCTTATTGATGAATAACATCAAATCTCAAATGGCGCTTTAAAATTTTAATTATGAATAAATAAACTCATTCTAATTACTTATTTGTATGCCGTCCTTTTTTTTTAGAGGTGTGGCAAAAGTTTTGCAGCCAAAAGGACCTTATAGATGAATAACATTAAAATCTCAAATGGCGCAATGATGGTTTTATTATGAATAAATAAACTCATTCTAATTACTTATTTGTATGCCGTCCTTTTTTTTAAGAGGTGTGGCAAAAGTTTTGCAGCCAAAAGGACCTTATAGATGAATAACATCAAATCTCAAATGGCGCTTTAAAATTTTAATTATGAATAAATAAACTCATTCTAATTACTTATTTGTATGCCGTCCTTTTTTTTAAGAGGTGTGGCAAAAGTTTTGCAGCCAAAAGGACCTTATAGATGAATAACATCAAATCTCAAATGGCGCAATGATGGTTTTATTATGAATAAATAAACTCATTCTAATTACTTACTTGTATGCCGTCCTTTTTTTAAGCGGTGTGGCAAAAGTTTTGCAGCCAAAAGGACCTTATTGATGAATAACATCAAATCTCAAATGGCGCTTTAAAATTTTAATTATGAATAAATAAACTCATTCTAATTACTTATTTGTATGCCGTCCTTTTTTTTAAGAGGTGTGGCAAAAGTTTTGCAGCCAAAAGGACCTTATAGATGAATAACATCAAATCTCAAATGGCGCAATGATGGTTTTATTATGAATAAATAAACTCATTCTAATTACTTACTTGTATGCCGTCCTTTTTTTAAGCGGTGTGGCAAAAGTTTTGCAGCCAAAAGGACCTTATTGATGAATAACATCAAATCTCAAATGGCGCTTTAAAATTTTAATTATGAATAAATAAACTCATTCTAATTACTTACTTGTATGCCGTCCTTTTTTTAAGCGGTGTGGCAAAAGTTTTGCAGCCAAAAGGACCTTATTGATGAATAACATCAAATCTCAAATGGCGCTTTAAAATTTTAATTATGAATAAATAAACTCATTCTAATTACTTATTTGTATGCCGTCCTTTTTTTAAGAGGTGTGGCAAAAGTTTTGCAGCCAAAAGGACCTTATTGATGAATAACATCAAATCTCAAATGGCGCTTTAAAATTTTAATTATGAATAAATAAACTCATTCTAATTACTTATTTGTAAGCCGTCCTTTTTTTTAAGAGGTGTGGCAAAAGTTTTGCAGCCAAAAGGACCTTATAGATGAATAACATCAAATCTCAAATGGCGCAATGATGGTTTTATTATGAATAAATAAACTCATTCTAATTACTTATTTGTATGCCGTCCTTTTTTTTAAGAGGTGTGGCAAAAGTTTTGCAGCCAAAAGGACCTTATTGATGAATAACATCAAATCTCAAATGGCGCTTTAAAATTTTAATTATGAATAAATAAACTCATTCTAATTACTTATTTGTATGCCGTCCTTTTTTTAAGAGGTGTGGCAAAAGTTTTGCAGCCAAAAGGACCTTATTGATGAATAACATCAAATCTCAAATGGCGCTTTAAAATTTTAATTATGAATAAATAAACTCATTCTAATTACTTATTTGTAAGCCGTCCTTTTTTTTAAGAGGTGTGGCAAAAGTTTTGCAGCCAAAAGGACCTTATAGATGAATAACATCAAATCTCAAATGGCGCAATGATGGTTTTATTATGAATAAATAAACTCATTCTAATTACTTATTTGTATGCCGTCCTTTTTTTAAGCGGTGTGGCAAAAGTTTTGCAGCCAAAAGGACCTTATTGATGAATAACATCAAATCTCAAATGGCGCTTTAAAATTTTAATTATGAATAAATAAACTCATTCTAATTACTTATTTGTATGCCGTCCTTTTTTTAAGAGGTGTGGCAAAAGTTTTGCAGCCAAAAGGACCTTATTGATGAATAACATCAAATCTCAAATGGCGCTTTAAAATTTTAATTATGAATAAATAAACTCATTCTAATTACTTATTTGTAAGCCGTCCTTTTTTTTAAGAGGTGTGGCAAAAGTTTTGCAGCCAAAAGGACCTTATAGATGAATAACATCAAATCTCAAATGGCGCAATGATGGTTTTATTATGAATAAATAAACTCATTCTAGTTACTTATTTGTATGCCGTCCTTTTTTTTAAGAGGTGTGGCAAAAGTTTTGCAGCCAAAAGGACCTTATTGATGAATAACATCAAATCTCAAATGGCGCTTTAAAATTTTAATTATGAATAAATAAACTCATTCTAATTACTTATTTGTATGCCGTCCTTTTTTTAAGAGGTGTGGCAAAAGTTTTGCAGCCAAAAGGACCTTATTGATGAATAACATCAAATCTCAAATGGCGCTTTAAAATTTTAATTATGAATAAATAAACTCATTCTAATTACTTATTTGTAAGCCGTCCTTTTTTTTAAGAGGTGTGGCAAAAGTTTTGCAGCCAAAAGGACCTTATAGATGAATAACATCAAATCTCAAATGGCGCAATGATGGTTTTATTATGAATAAATAAACTCATTCTAATTACTTATTTGTATGCCGTCCTTTTTTTTAAGAGGTGTGGCAAAAGTTTTGCAGCCAAAAGGACCTTATTGATGAATAACATCAAATCTCAAATGCCGCAATGATGGTTTTATTATGAATAAATAAACTCATTCTAATTACTTATTTGTATGCCGTCCTTTTTTTAAGAGGTGTGGCAAAAGTTTTGTAGCCAAAAGGACCTTATTGATGAATAACATCAAATCTCAAATGGCGCTTTAAAATTTTAATTATGAATAAATAAACTCATTCTAATTACTTATTTGTATGCCGTCCTTTTTTTTTAGAGGTGTGGCAAAAGTTTTGCAGCCAAAAGGACCTTATAGATGAATAACATTAAAATCTCAAATGGCGCAATGATGGTTTTATTATGAATAAATAAACTCATTCTAATTACTTATTTGTATGCCGTCCTTTTTTTTAAGAGGTGTGGCAAAAGTTTTGCAGCCAAAAGGACCTTATAGATGAATAACATCAAATCTCAAATGGCGCAATGATGGTTTTTTTATGAATAAATAAACTCATTCTAATTACTTATTTGTATGCCGTCCTTTTTTTTAAGAGGTGTGGCAAAAGTTTTGCAGCCAAAAGGACCTTATAGATGAATAACATCAAATCTCAAATGGCGCAATGATGGTTTTATTATGAATAAATAAACTCATTCTAATTACTTACTTGTATGCCGTCCTTTTTTTAAGCGGTGTGGCAAAAGTTTTGCAGCCAAAAGGACCTTATTGATGAATAACATCAAATCTCAAATGGCGCAATGATGGTTTTATTATGAATAAATAAACTCATTCTAATTACTTACTTGTATGCCGTCCTTTTTTTTAAGCGGTGTGGCAAAAGTTTTGCAGCCAAAAGGACCTTATTGATGAATAACATCAAATCTCAAATGGCGCTTTAAAATTTTAATTATGAATAAATAAACTCATTCTAATTACTTATTTGTATGCCGTTCTTTTTTTTAAGCGGTGTGGCAAAAGTTTTGCAGCCAAAAGGACCTTATTGATGAATAACATCAAATCTCAAATGCCGCAATGATGGTTTTATTATGAATAAATAAACTCATTCTAATTACTTATTTGTATGCCGTCCTTTTTTTAAGAGGTGTGGCAAAAGTTTTGTAGCCAAAAGGACCTTATTGATGAATAACATCAAATCTCAAATGGCGCTTTAAAATTTTAATTATGAATAAATAAACTCATTCTAATTACTTATTTGTATGCCGTTCTTTTTTTTAAGCGGTGTGGCAAAAGTTTTGCAGCCAAAAGGACCTTATTGATGAATAACATCAAATCTCAAATGGCGCTTTAAAATTTTAATTATGAATAAATAAACTCATTCTAATTACTTATTTGTATGCCGTCCTTTTTTTTAAGAGGTGTGGCAAAAGTTTTGCAGCCAAAAGGACCTTATAGATGAATAACATCAAATCTCAAATGGCGCAATGATGGTTTTATTATGAATAAATAAACTCATTCTAATTACTTACTTGTATGACGTCCTTTTTTTTAAGCGGTGTGGCAAAAGTTTTGTGGCATAAAGGACCTTATTGATGAATAACATCAAATCTCAAATGGCGCTATGATGGTTTTATTATGAATAAATAAACTCATTCTAATTACTTACTTGTATGCCGTCCTTTTTTTAAGCGGTGTGGCAAAAGTTTTGCAGCCAAAAGGACCTTATTGATGAATAACATCAAATCTCAAATGGCGCAATGATGGTTTTATTATGAATAAATAAACTCATTCTAATTACTTATTTGTATGCCGTCCTTTTTTTAAGAGGTGTGGCAAAAGTTTTGCAGCCAAAAGGACCTTATTGATGAATAACATCAAATCTCAAATGGCGCTTTAAAATTTTAATTATGAATAAATAAACTCATTCTAATTACTTATTTGTATGCCGTCCTTTTTTTTAAGAGGTGTGGCAAAAGTTTTGCAGCCAAAAGGACCTTATAGATGAATAACATCAAATCTCAAATGGCGCAATGATGGTTTTATTATGAATAAATAAACTCATTCTAATTACTTATTTGTATGCCGTCCTTTTTTTTAAGAGGTGTGGCAAAAGTTTTGCAGCCAAAAGGACCTTATAGATGAATAACATCAAATCTCAAATGGCGCAATGATGGTTTTATTATGAATAAATAAACTCATTCTAATAGGTTACTTGGATGCCGTCCTTTTTTTTAAGCGGTGTGGCAAAAGTTTTGTAGCATAAAGGACCTTATTGATGAATAACATCAAATCTCAAATGGCGCAATGATGGTTTTATTATGAATAAATAAACTCATTCTAATTACTTACTTGTATGCCGTCCTTTTTTTTAAGCGGTGTGGCAAAAGTTTTGCAGCCAAAAGGACCTTATTGATGAATAACATCAAATCTCAAATGGCGCTTTAAAATTTTAATTATGAATAAATAAACTCATTCTAATTACTTATTTGTATGCCGTCCTTTTTTTAAGAGGTGTGGCAAAAGTTTTGTAGCCAAAAGGACCTTATTGATGAATAACATCAAATCTCAAATGGCGCAATGATGGTTTTATTATGAATAAATAAACTCATTCTAATTACTTACTTGTATGCCGTCCTTTTTTTTAAGCGGTGTGGCAAAAGTTTTGCAGCCAAAAGGACCTTATTGATGAATAACATCAAATCTCAAATGGCGCTTTAAAATTTTAATTATGAATAAATAAACTCATTCTAATTACTTATTTGTATGCCGTCCTTTTTTTTAAGAGGTGTGGCAAAAGTTTTGCAGCCAAAAGGACCTTATAGAGGAATAACATCAAATCTCAAATGGCGCAATGATGGTTTTATTATGAATAAATAAACTCATTCTAATTACTTATTTGTATGCCGTCCTTTTTTTTAAGAGGTGTGGCAAAAGTTTTGCGGCCAAAAGGACCTTATTGATGAATAACATCAAATCTCAAATGGCGCAATGATGGTTTTATTATGAATAAATAAACTCATTCTAATTACTTACTTGTATGCCGTCCTTTTTTTAAGCGGTGTGGCAAAAGTTTTGCAGCCAAAAGGACCTTATTGATGAATAACATCAAATCTCAAATGGCGCAATGATGGTTTTATTATGAATAAATAAACTCATTCTAATTACTTACTTGTATGCCGTCCTTTTTTTTAAGCGGTGTGGCAAAAGTTTTGCAGCCAAAAGGACCTTATTGATGAATAACATCAAATCTCAAATGGCGCTTTAAAATTTTAATTATGAATAAATAAACTCATTCTAATTACTTATTTGTATGCCGTTCTTTTTTTTAAGCGGTGTGGCAAAAGTTTTGCAGCCAAAAGGACCTTATTGATGAATAACATCAAATCTCAAATGCCGCAATGATGGTTTTATTATGAATAAATAAACTCATTCTAATTACTTATTTGTATGCCGTCCTTTTTTTAAGAGGTGTGGCAAAAGTTTTGTAGCCAAAAGGACCTTATTGATGAATAACATCAAATCTCAAATGGCGCTTTTAAAATTTTAATTATGAATAAATAAACTCATTCTAATTACTTATTTGTATGCCGTTCTTTTTTTTAAGCGGTGTGGCAAAAGTTTTGCAGCCAAAAGGACCTTATTGATGAATAACATCAAATCTCAAATGGCGCTTTAAAATTTTAATTATGAATAAATAAACTCATTCTAATTACTTATTTGTATGCCGTCCTTTTTTTTAAGAGGTGTGGCAAAAGTTTTGCAGCCAAAAGGACCTTATAGATGAATAACATCAAATCTCAAATGGCGCAATGATGGTTTTATTATGAATAAATAAACTCATTCTAATTACTTACTTGTATGACGTCCTTTTTTTTAAGCGGTGTGGCAAAAGTTTTGTGGCATAAAGGACCTTATTGATGAATAACATCAAATCTCAAATGGCGCAATGATGGTTTTATTATGAATAAATAAACTCATTCTAATTACTTACTTGTATGCCGTCCTTTTTTTAAGCGGTGTGGCAAAAGTTTTGCAGCCAAAAGGACCTTATTGATGAATAACATCAAATCTCAAATGGCGCTTTAAAATTTTAATTATGAATAAATAAACTCATTCTAATTACTTATTTGTATGCCGTCCTTTTTTTTAAGAGGTGTGGCAAAAGTTTTGCAGCCAAAAGGACCTTATAGATGAATAACATCAAATCTCAAATGCCGCAATGATGGTTTTATTATGAATAAATAAACTCATTCTAATTACTTATTTGTATGCCGTCCTTTTTTAAGAGGTGTGGCAAAAGTTTTGTAGCCAAAAGGACCTTATTGATGAATAACATCAAATCTCAAATGGCGCTTTAAAATTTTAATTATGAATAAATAAACTCATTCTAATTACTTATTTGTATGCCGTCCTTTTTTTTAAGAGGTGTGGCAAAAGTTTTGCAGCCAAAAGGACCTTATAGATGAATAACATCAAATCTCAAATGGCGCAATGATGGTTTTATTATGAATAAATAAACTCATTCTAATTACTTATTTGTATGCCGTCCTTTTTTTAAGAGGTGTGGCAAAAGTTTTGCAGCCAAAAGGACCTTATTGATGAATAACATCAAATCTCAAATGGCGCTTTAAAATTTTAATTATGAATAAATAAACTCATTCTAATTACTTATTTGTATGCCGTCCTTTTTTTTAAGAGGTGTGGCAAAAGTTTTGCAGCCAAAAGGACCTTATAGATGAATAACATCAAATCTCAAATGCCGCAATGATGGTTTTATTATGAATAAATAAACTCATTCTAATTACTTATTTGTATGCCGTCCTTTTTTAAGAGGTGTGGCAAAAGTTTTGTAGCCAAAAGGACCTTATTGATGAATAACATCAAATCTCAAATGGCGCTTTAAAATTTTAATTATGAATAAATAAACTCATTCTAATTACTTATTTGTATGCCGTCCTTTTTTTTAAGAGGTGTGGCAAAAGTTTTGCAGCCAAAAGGACCTTATAGATGAATAACATCAAATCTCAAATGGCGCAATGATGGTTTTATTATGAATAAATAAACTCATTCTAATTACTTATTTGTATGCCGTCCTTTTTTTAAGAGGTGTGGCAAAAGTTTTGCAGCCAAAAGGACCTTATTGATGAATAACATCAAATCTCAAATGGCGCTTTAAAATTTTAATTATGAATAAATAAACTCATTCTAATTACTTATTTGTATGCCGTCCTTTTTTTTAAGAGGTGTGGCAAAAGTTTTGCAGCCAAAAGGACCTTATTGATGAATAACATCAAATCTCAAATGGCGCAATGATGGTTTTATTATGAATAAATAAACTCATTCTAATTACTTATTTGTATGCCGTCCTTTTTTTAAGAGGTGTGGCAAAAGTTTTGCAGCCAAAAGGACCTTATTGATGAATAACATCAAATCTCAAATGGCGCTTTAAAATTTTAATTATGAATAAATAAACTCATTCTAATTACTTATTTGTATGCCGTCCTTTTTTTAAGAGGTGTGGCAAAAGTTTTGCAGCCAAAAGGACCTTATAGGTGAATAACATCAAATCTCAAATGGCGCAATGATGGTTTTATTATGAATAAATAAACTCATTCTAATTACTTATTTGTATGCCGTCCTTTTTTTAAGAGGTGTGGCAAAAGTTTTGCAGCCAAAAGGACCTTATTGATGAATAACATCAAATCTCAAATGGCGCTTTAAAATTTTAATTATGAATAAATAAACTCATTCTAATTACTTATTTGTATGCCGTCCTTTTTTTTAAGAGGTGTGGCAAAAGTTTTGCAGCCAAAAGGACCTTATAGATGAATAACATCAAATCTCAAATGGCGCAATGATGGTTTTATTATGAATAAATAAACTCATTCTAATTACTTATTTGTATGCCGTCCTTTTTTTAAGAGGTGTGGCAAAAGTTTTGCAGCCAAAAGGACCTTATTGATGAATAACATCAAATCTCAAATGGCGCTTTAAAATTTTAATTATGAATAAATAAACTCATTCTAATTACTTATTTGTATGCCGTCCTTTTTTTTAAGAGGTGTGGCAAAAGTTTTGCAGCCAAAAGGACCTTATTGATGAATAACATCAAATCTCAAATGGCGCAATGATGGTTTTATTATGAATAAATAAACTCATTCTAATTACTTATTTGTATGCCGTCCTTTTTTTAAGAGGTGTGGCAAAAGTTTTGCAGCCAAAAGGACCTTATTGATGAATAACATCAAATCTCAAATGGCGCTTTAAAATTTTAATTATGAATAAATAAACTCATTCTAATTACTTATTTGTATGCCGTCCTTTTTTTAAGAGGTGTGGCAAAAGTTTTGCAGCCAAAAGGACCTTATAGATGAATAACATCAAATCTCAAATGGCGCAATGATGGTTTTATTATGAATAAATAAACTCATTCTAATTACTTATTTGTATGCCGTCCTTTTTTTAAGAGGTGTGGCAAAAGTTTTGCAGCCAAAAGGACCTTATTGATGAATAACATCAAATCTCAAATGGCGCTTTAAAATTTTAATTATGAATAAATAAACTCATTCTAATTACTTATTTGTATGCCGTCCTTTTTTTTAAGAGGTGTGGCAAAAGTTTTGCAGCCAAAAGGACCTTATAGATGAATAACATCAAATCTCAAATGGCGCAATGATGGTTTTATTATGAATAAATAAACTCATTCTAATTACTTATTTGTATGCCGTCCTTTTTTTAAGAGGTGTGGCAAAAGTTTTGCAGCCAAAAGGACCTTATTGATGAATAACATCAAATCTCAAATGGCGCTTTAAAATTTTAATTATGAATAAATAAACTCATTCTAATTACTTATTTGTATGCCGTCCTTTTTTTAAGAGGTGTGGCAAAAGTTTTGCAGCCAAAAGGACCTTATAGATGAATAACATCAAATCTCAAATGGCGCAATGATGGTTTTATTATGAATAAATAAACTCATTCTAATTACTTATTTGTATGCCGTCCTTTTTTTTAAGAGGTGTGGCAAAAGTTTTGCAGCCAAAAGGACCTTATTGATGAATAACATCAAATCTCAAATGGCGCAATGATGGTTTTATTATGAATAAATAAACTCATTCTAATTACTTATTTGTATGCCGTCCTTTTTTTAAGAGGTGTGGCAAAAGTTTTGCAGCCAAAAGGACCTTATTGATGAATAACATCAAATCTCAAATGGCGCTTTAAAATTTTAATTATGAATAAATAAACTCATTCTAATTACTTACTTGTATGCCGTCCTTTTTTTTAAGCGGTGTGGCAAAAGTTTTGTAGCATAAAGGACCTTATTGATGAATAACATCAAATCTCAAATGGCGCAATGATGGTTTTATTATGAATAAATAAACTCATTCTAATTACTTACTTGTATGCCGTCCTTTTTTTTAAGCGGTGTGGCAAAAGTTTTGCAGCCAAAAGGACCTTATTGATGAATAACATCAAATCTCAAATGGCGCTTTAAAATTTTAATTATGAATAAATAAACTCATTCTAATTACTTATTTGTATGCCGTCCTTTTTTTAAGAGGTGTGGCAAAAGTTTTGCAGCCAAAAGGACCTTATAGATGAATAACATCAAATCTCAAATGGCGCAATGATGGTTTTATTATGAATAAATAAACTCATTCTAATTACTTATTTGTATGCCGTCCTTTTTTTTAAGAGGTGTGGCAAAAGTTTTGCAGCCAAAAGGACCTTATTGATGAATAACATCAAATCTCAAATGGCGCAATGATGGTTTTATTATGAATAAATAAACTCATTCTAATTACTTATTTGTATGCCGTCCTTTTTTTAAGAGGTGTGGCAAAAGTTTTGCAGCCAAAAGGACCTTATTGATGAATAACATCAAATCTCAAATGGCGCTTTAAAATTTTAATTATGAATAAATAAACTCATTCTAATTACTTACTTGTATGCCGTCCTTTTTTTTAAGCGGTGTGGCAAAAGTTTTGTAGCATAAAGGACCTTATTGATGAATAACATCAAATCTCAAATGGCGCAATGATGGTTTTATTATGAATAAATAAACTCATTCTAATTATTTATTTGTATGCCGTCCTTTTTTTAAGAGGTGTGGCAAAAGTTTTGCAGCCAAAAGGACCTTATTGATGAATAACATCAAATCTCAAATGGCGCTTTAAAATTTTAATTATGAATAAATAAACTCATTCTAATTACTTATTTGTATGCCGTCCTTTTTTTAAGAGGTGTGGCAAAAGTTTTGCAGCCAAAAGGACCTTATAGATGAATAACATCAAATCTCAAATGGCGCAATGATGGTTTTATTATGAATAAATAAACTCATTCTAATTACTTATTTGTATGCCGTCCTTTTTTTTAAGAGGTGTGGCAAAAGTTTTGCAGCCAAAAGGACCTTATTGATGAATAACATCAAATCTCAAATGGCGCAATGATGGTTTTATTATGAATAAATAAACTCATTCTAATTACTTATTTGTATGCCGTCCTTTTTTTAAGAGGTGTGGCAAAAGTTTTGCAGCCAAAAGGACCTTATTGATGAATAACATCAAATCTCAAATGGCGCTTTAAAATTTTAATTATGAATAAATAAACTCATTCTAATTACTTACTTGTATGCCGTCCTTTTTTTTAAGCGGTGTGGCAAAAGTTTTGTAGCATAAAGGACCTTATTGATGAATAACATCAAATCTCAAATGGCGCAATGATGGTTTTATTATGAATAAATAAACTCATTCTAATTACTTACTTGTATGCCGTCCTTTTTTTTAAGCGGTGTGGCAAAAGTTTTGCAGCCAAAAGGACCTTATTGATGAATAACATCAAATCTCAAATGGCGCTTTAAAATTTTAATTATGAATAAATAAACTCATTCTAATTACTTATTTGTATGCCGTCCTTTTTTTAAGAGGTGTGGCAAAAGTTTTGCAGCCAAAAGGACCTTATAGATGAATAACATCAAATCTCAAATGGCGCAATGATGGTTTTATTATGAATAAATAAACTCATTCTAATTACTTATTTGTATGCCGTCCTTTTTTTTAAGAGGTGTGGCAAAAGTTTTGCAGCCAAAAGGACCTTATTGATGAATAACATCAAATCTCAAATGGCGCAATGATGGTTTTATTATGAATAAATAAACTCATTCTAATTACTTATTTGTATGCCGTCCTTTTTTTAAGAGGTGTGGCAAAAGTTTTGCAGCCAAAAGGACCTTATTGATGAATAACATCAAATCTCAAATGGCGCTTTAAAATTTTAATTATGAATAAATAAACTCATTCTAATTACTTACTTGTATGCCGTCCTTTTTTTTAAGCGGTGTGGCAAAAGTTTTGTAGCATAAAGGACCTTATTGATGAATAACATCAAATCTCAAATGGCGCAATGATGGTTTTATTATGAATAAATAAACTCATTCTAATTACTTACTTGTATGCCGTCCTTTTTTTTAAGCGGTGTGGCAAAAGTTTTGCAGCCAAAAGGACCTTATTGATGAATAACATCAAATCTCAAATGGCGCAATGATGGTTTTATTATGAATAAATAAACTCATTCTAATTACTTATTTGTATGCCGTCCTTTTTTTTAAGAGGTGTGGCAAAAGTTTTGCAGCCAAAAGGACCTTATAGATGAATAACATCAAATCTCAAATGGCGCAATGATGGTTTTATTATGAATAAATAAACTCATTCTAATTACTTATTTGTATGCCGTCCTTTTTTTAAGAGGTGTGGCAAAAGTTTTGTAGCCAAAAGGACCTTATTGATGAATAACATCAAATCTCAAATGGCGCTTTAAAATTTTAATTATGAATAAATAAACTCATTCTAATTACTTATTTGTATGCCGTCCTTTTTTTTAAGAGGTGTGGCAAAAGTTTTGCAGCCAAAAGGACCTTATAGATGAATAACATCAAATCTCAAATGGCGCAATGATGGTTTTATTATGAATAAATAAACTCATTCTAATTACTTATTTGTATGCCGTCCTTTTTTTTAAGAGGTGTGGCAAAAGTTTTGCAGCCAAAAGGACCTTATAGATGAATAACATCAAATCTCAAATGGCGCAATGATGGTTTTATTATGAATAAATAAACTCATTCTAATTACTTATTTGTAGACCTGGAAACGGGCCGACTTTTTCACGGCCCGGCCCGGCCCGGGCCTTACGGGCCTAAAATTCAGAAAAATTTTGAAAATATCAAAAAAAATTTTCCTCTTTTGTTTGTTACAATATTTTTATTTATTATTTTAAACTGGTATTAATTTTATTGGTAATTAATTATTGTAATACATAAAAATTTAGCAATAAGTAAAATGTTAGCCATGCAGAGTAAAAATAATGAATTATAAAATAATCTTAAAAGAATATCGACATATCAAACCGAAAAAGAAATAGGAGCAAAAGAATAAATTATATTCTTACGTTCCTGATTTTTAAGAATTATCAATCATTTTTTGATTGAAAAATTAAAAAATTTTGATACATGCATTCGATCAAACTTGCTGCACTTTTTCGATTGACGTTAGAAACAATTAATTGACACATTGTAAAGATATCTGTTGTAATGTAATTGTCGAAAAATTCAAATAATTCAACGTTGCTAGGATGAACATCGTTGAGTTTTAAAAGATTTTTGATAAATTTTCTTTGATAAACTTTGGAGTTAGGAATGATGAGCCAATAAATAAAGTTGATAGTGTTTAGGATGGCCATGCAACCAAATATTAACAATAATAAAACATACATTTTTTCATATAGCATATTCATGGCCTGCAATTTTAAAATTATAATCAAGCGACTTTTAATTTTTTTAATTTCCAAGTTAACTTACAATAACGCATTGGTAGATAGCTTCCCAAGGCTTGCTTGTTACGTCATCACGGCGAAGGAAGTTGCAATATACTACCTACAATGATAATTATATATTTAAAATGTATGCGAATCTTCAAATGTTAAACTAACTCTTGGGAAATTTCCGCTCAATTCTGATCCAATACCATTTATTAAATCGATGATTACCGTAAGTCCAAAATATTCATTGCGCTTATTATACATACTCAAATTTAATGCAATAAATTGCATAAAAACATTGAGAATATTTAAAAATTTCATAACCAAATAAACGACGGTAAATTATGGTGAATCATTGTTATTTCGAGTTTTGTAAATTCTATTACAAGTAAAGATAATGGTTTTTGTTTCATCCAGCGTTACATCACGATTAACTTCAATTAAAATTTGAAGAAGTTTTTTGAAGGCTCCTGATTGGCTTTTAGACAAAAAATCATAAATGACTTTCGGCAGAATAAAAAAAACCATAGAAATCAACAATAATAGAGGAACCTATAATTTTTTAAAGTGAATTACTTAACTTAAAAATAATTAAACTTACATAACTGTAATAGTACACAGAATATTCGGCTTTCTTTTCAGCGTTTGGAAATCTTTCATCACTATTGTTTACGTAATAAAGACTTGAAGTAAAACCTAAAAATTTAAATATTCATTTTTGTAAGAATATAATTTAACTCTATTACAAAAATTTTCGATCACTTGTTCCCAGTTTTGTTTATATTCTGCGGGGAAGTGACAGTTGATGGCATGGGAATTATTCCCCATGCCACCCCCATAATAGCAGAAATAGGCTAATAAAGCCGGAATAAAAAAGTAATTTATTTTATCAATAACATCAGTATTAAAGGAAGGTGTTGCAGCTTTAAGAAATTGTGGAAGCACAATTAACATTTTTAATAATTTGTAAATCTGCCCGAATAATACAAATTCTTTTCGTTCAGTTTTTGCAAAATTGAAAAAAGTAAAGGATTGGAAAAAATAAGTAAAGTGTGAGTTGAATGAAATATGAATTGAAAATATGAAATTTTGAAACTACTGTTTTCGATTTAATAAATAAAATTTCATTAAAGCAAAGAGCTTTAGTGTAAACATAAGCCTTATTCACACCTTTTGCCAACGATGGTCATTGATCGTCTTTTAAGAAAGCTCATTCGATGGCGGTGCGCGAACATTCTTTCGAAAAAAAAGAAAAATATTTCAAATGTATTGATTGAAAAAAAACGATCGACGAAAATAAATATTTTGTAAACTTTTTTAAGCTTAAAAACAATATTGTAAGAACTCGTGTTTTTTTTAACATACTTGAGATTAAAAATGTACAATTTTCAGAAACGATATCTTTCATTGTTTACTAATATGGTACGTATCACTCAAATTAGTGATGATGCTCAAAATAATTCCATGTGTCCATCTTCGACGAATAATAATAATCAATTTAATAATACCGGCGTTCCACCACCAACTTTTGTTTATCCGCCAGAAGCTCAGCATAACTTTAATACAACATTAAATGTTTATCCGACCTTCAACCCAATCATACAACAACATGAAATCCATCATCAACAACATCATACTGTCCATTATGTACAGCCACAATCATGTAAGGCCATTAAAATTATGCTATTAAAAGTATTAATACACAAATAAAATTTAGCAAATTCTTTGACCGATATCTATGTACCACAGCAAACTTTCCGATATGGTGGTGGAGTTCCAACCTTTACACCACGAACTAAACCACCATTCTCGATTTCAAATCATACTCAGATTATTACGCAAGGCCTCTCTTCATCACAATTATCAGTTTATGGCGATCAAAATCAACGCCACAACGAAAGAATGCAAGCAATTTCGTCAATAAACAACATTGAAAAACTTGATATCAAGCAATTGCGTACGTTTTTTTCGAGTTTAATAAATATTTAATATAATAGATTTTTTCTAGAAATTGAACCAATTAATCATCGTCATACTTATCACGAAAATTGGCAAAAATTAACTTCAAAAAAATATATCGATTTTGGCTTGGTTACAAAATTTAACAGTTTGCGTAGTTTTCAAGAAGTAAAAATTCTGGTGTTCCCCGATAAAAAACCAATTTATTTTTCATATAAAGATTATCAAAATCTTACTATTTTTGAATTTAAAAAGGTTTTTAACATCAATGGAAGTATTATAAATGCTAACGGCAAACAATGTAAAGATTATAAAAGATTGTCACATTACAAAAACAAACTTGGCAACGAAATTGCTGTTGTTCCCCGGTTAGCGGGAGGCGGAGATGTATGTACATTTTTATTCTTTTCAAGAAACATTTATTTTTTCTTGACATAGGAAAATTTTATTTATTTATATAATTTTAGACTGTCACATCAAATTCTTCCCTCGAACCAATTGATGAAGAAGTTATTTGCGATGAAATTTCCACTTTAACCCAAAAAACTATTGTGAATGTTAATGACTTATCGAAATCCGATGTCGAAAAAATGATTAAAAAAAGAGATGCCTCACTTGTTTTTGGAACTCGTCAAATAAACAAAGAAAATTCTGAAATAATTTCGACGATTTCGATCAAAACTAATGGTAAAGTTGAAGCCACAAAATACGCGCATTGTAAAAAGTGCAATGGCGTTATGCTCAAAGAAGGTGGTCAAGTTACCCGTCATGGTTGTGTAAAAGATTCATTAAAACGTCCACCTGGTGAATCTTCTCAACCTCTTGCAAAAAAATTATTTGGTGATGTATCAAGGCACATGACTTCGCAATTAACCGACGCTGAAAAGAAAAAGGCTACAAACATTATCGCCAAATTTTCTTTAGATAGCGCAACAAGTTTCCGTCACTGTGAAAGCCCTGCTTTCAGAAACATGGTAAAAGAATTAATTGCATTTGGGTAAAATTAAAAATTTAATATATATAAATATAAAGATAAAACTTTTAGTGCTGGTCGTGGTCATGGCATTGACAATGTTGATTCATTACCAAATCGAAAACCTATCGCTGATAAAGCAATGTCCATTGCAGAAGAAAGATTAAAAAAAGTTAAACCTTTAATACAAGCCGCTAGTGACAATGGTGCTTTATGTCTCGCTTTTGATCACGGCAAACGCATGGAAGATTACCTTGCGGTGATTTGCCATTTTATAATTGAAGATGAAAATGGCTGGCATTTAACTGTCAGACCTATTGGTTTCCTTCGCTGTGGTGGTGAAAGAAAAACTGCAGAAAATATATTCCAAAATATTCAAGATATTGCCCAAGAAATGGGAGTTAATCGATATGGAATCACAAGGAACTGTGCCATTACTGACGAAGGTCAGAATATGCTTAAATGTGTCAAAGATAATTTTCGATTTGGTGAGCATTATATTTGCTAAAATAAAAATAATTAAAATTATTAATAATTTTTTAGGCTTACATTGTGCCTGCCACATGTTGAATACGGTGGCAGGTCACATTTTTTCACCTTATTCCGACAGCTTGCTTGACGCTGAAACAAAATTACAAATAAAAGAATCTGCAGAATTGTTGAATAATTGCAATACAATTTGCACAAGTGCCAGATCAGTTAAAAACGTTAGTTATCATAACAGTTCCAAATTTAAAAAGGATTTATTTACAGATGAAACTTACCAAAAAGCCTCGATTGCCCGTGAAAACTCGATGGCTCTCGAATCTCTTTGTTCTTGAAGACATTTTTGAAAGTTATGATGAACTTCTTCAAATGTTGGAAAACAGCTCTAATTTATCTGATAAAAACAAGCAAGCCTTGGAACATATTGTAATTCGAAAAAAGCTGATTGAAGATATTATCAAATTATTAAAACCATTTGAACAATTCATCACTATGTTTGAAGTAAGCATTCCCAATCATAAATTAATATAAAAAAATTTCATTTAAGTCGGAAACCGAGCCAACCCTTCATAAAGTTCCAATGGCATTTAAAACATTACTTCATCATTCTGAACAATATTGTAATAGCAATGATTTGCAAATGAAAGCTTTGGGAATGGCATTAAAAGAAGCATTGGAAGTGAAAAAGGATCATTTTATTAATGAAATTGCGCTCGCCGCCGCTGTTTTATTTCCTCCAACTCGAAGATTAACTAGATTTACTGAATATGAAAGAGAAATTGTAAGCATTTATAAAAAAAGGTTTAAAAAAAGTTTAAATGCAATTATTTAGGCGCTTGATGCGTTGAAGCGATTATGTGATGAAATTAATACGCCTCCTCCTTCTTCAGCAGCAACCAGCGGAATGGAAATTAACTTCTTTGATGATCAACCAGAACTTGAAGATTCCTTTGAAATTGAGTTAACCAAGTATCAGAATACTAATGAAAGATCGGATGCTGAAGAAAATATTTTACATTGGTGGTTTACTCACAAGCACATTTACCCAAGGCTCGCAACAGCTGCTAAAAAAGTTTTTGCATACCCAGCCAGTTCGGCGAGTGCCGAGAGATCCTTTTCAAAATTAAAATTATTGATTACTGATTTTCGCTCGTCGCTTGGTGAAGATACCGTAAAAGGCTCTATGCTAGGCAGTTGCTACTAAATAAGTATTTAAATAATAATCCACTTTTTATTTGTTTCTTTAATTAAATAGTTTTAAGGATTTTAGTGCAGCTTTTTTTATCTTATAAAACTTTTTTAACATTATTTCTTTTTTTTTATTAAACATTGTATTTAATTCGTTCTATTAGCATTCATTTATTCATAGCCACTTATTTGTTTTCGAAATTGTTATAAATTTTAAATTTTAAACTACATTATTTCTTTGATAATTTTTTGTTACGTTGACTCGTATATAATTAGATATTCGTTATTATAAAGTTTAATAATGAAACATTAATATTCTCTCAGTTAATCATAGTTTTAAAAAAATATAAATAAAATAGCGAAAAATTATGTATTTAAGAACAAAGAGAAAATAAAATTATTATAAATCAGAAAATATAATAAAAAAAAGGCTTAAATGAATAAAAAATATTAAAAGAGAAAAAATAAAAAAAGACAAAAAAAATTTTTTTTCAATAAAATTTTATTAAAAAAGCCCGGGCCCAAATTTTCAAGGCCCGGCCCGGCCCGGGCCCAAAATTTTCAAGGCCCGGCCCGGCCCGGCCCGGGCTTTTCGGGCCTGGTCAGGCCCGTTTCCACCCCTACTTATTTGTATGCCGTCCTTTTTTTTAAGCGGTGTGGCAAAAGTTTTGCAGCCAAAAGGACCTTATTGATGAATCCATTTATGACCTTCAACCAAAAATTATATTTTTACTGTTGCATCAAGCAAGCTTTGATGAAAGACATAAGTGTGAAACTCGTTTTGAATTAGGGCTTGAATTGGACATATGAATATTTTAAGCCAAATAATTTTAAATAATTATTTTATAATTATTCTCAACGGGATTTTGAAACGCATACCATTTATGACCTTCAACCAAAAATTATATTTTTACTGTTGCATCAAGTAACAAGCCATGAGTCAAAACATTAATGAAACTCGTTTTGAATTAGGGCTTGAATTGGACATATGAATATTTTAAGCCAAATAATTTTAAATAATTATTTTATAATTATTCTCAACGGGATTTTGAAACGCATACCATTTATGACCTTCAACCAAAAATTATATTTTTACTGTTGCATCAAGCAAGCTTTGATGAAAGACATAAGTGTGAAACTCGTTTTGAATTAGGGCTTGAATTGGACATATGAATATTTTAAGCCAAATATTTTTAAATAATTATTTTATAATTATTCTCAACGGGATTTTGAAACGCATACCATTTATGACCTTCAACCAAAAATTATATTTTTACTGTTGCATCAAGCAACAAGCCATGAGTCAAAACATTAATGAAACTCGTTTTGAATTAGGGCTTGAATTGGACATATGAATATTTTAAGCCAAATAATTTTAAATAATTATTTTATAATTATTCTCAACGGGATTTTGAAACGCATACCATTTATGACCTTCAACCAAAAATTATATTTTTACTGTTGCATCAAGCAACAAGCCATGAGTCAAAACATTAATGAAACTCGTTTTGAATTAGGGCTTGAATTGGACATATGAATATTTTAAGCCAAATAATTTTAAATAATTATTTTATAATTATTCTCAACGGGATTTTGAAACGCATACCATTTATGACCTTCAACCAAAAATTATATTTTTACTGTTGCATCAAGCAACAAGCCATGAGTCAAAACATTAATGAAACTCGTTTTGAATTAGGGCTTGAATTGGACATATGAATATTTTAAGCCAAATATTTTTAAATAATTATTTTATAATTATTCTCAACGGGATTTTGAAACGCATACCATTTATGACCTTCAACCAAAAATTATATTTTTACTGTTGCATCAAGCAACAAGCCATGAGTCAAAACATTAATGAAACTCGTTTTGAATTAGGGCTTGAATTGGACATATGAATATTTTAAGCCAAATAATTTTAAATAATTATTTTATAATTATTCTCAACGGGATTTTGAAACGCATACCATTTATGACCTTCAACCAAAAATTATATTTTTACTGTTGCATCAAGCAACAAGCCATGAGTCAAAACATTAATGAAACTCGTTTTGAATTAGGGCTTGAATTGGACATATGAATATTTTAAGCCAAATAATTTTAAATAATTATTTTATAATTATTCTCAACGGGATTTTGAAACGCATACCATTTATGACCTTCAACCAAAAATTATATTTTTACTGTTGCATCAAGCAACAAGCCATGAGTCAAAACATTAATGAAACTCGTTTTGAATTAGGGCTTGAATTGGACATATGAATATTTTAAGCCAAATAATTTTAAATAATTATTTTATAATTATTCTCAACGGGATTTTGAAACGCATACCATTTATGACCTTCAACCAAAAATTATATTTTTACTGTTGCATCAAGCAACAAGCCATGAGTCAAAACATTAATGAAACTCGTTTTGAATTAGGGCTTGAATTGGACATATGAATATTTTAAGCCAAATATTTTTAAATAATTATTTTATAATTATTCTCAACGGGATTTTGAAACGCATACCATTTATGACCTTCAACCAAAAATTATATTTTTACTGTTGCATCAAGCAACAAGCCATGAGTCAAAACATTAATGAAACTCGTTTTGAATTAGGGCTTGAATTGGACATATGAATATTTTAAGCCAAATATTTTTTATTAATTATTTCAAAATTATTACAAACGGGATTTTAAAACGCATACCATTTATGACCTTCAACCAAAAATTATATTTTTACTGTTGCATCAAGCAACAAGCCATGAGTCAAAACATTAATGAAACTCGTTTTGAATTAGGGCTTGAATTGGACATATGAATATTTTAAGCCAAATAATTTTAAATAATTATTTTATAATTATTCTCAACGGGATTTTGAAACGCATACCATTTATGACCTTCTACCAAAAATTATATTTTTACTGTTGCATCAAGTAACAAGCCATGAGTCAAAACATTAATGAAACTCGTTTTGAATTAGGGCTTGAATTGGACATATGAATATTTTAAGCCAAATAATTTTAAATAATTATTTTATAATTATTCTCAACGGGATTTTGAAACGCATACCATTTATGACCTTCAACCAAAAATTATATTTTTACTGTTGCATCAAGCAACAAGCCATGAGTCAAAACATTAATGAAACTCGTTTTGAATTAGGGCTTGAATTGGACATATGAATATTTTAAGCCAAATATTTTTTATTAATTATTTCAAAATTATTACAAACGGGATTTTAAAACGCATACCATTTATGACCTTCAACCAAAAATTATATTTTTACTGTTGCATCAAGCAACAAGCCATGAGTCAAAACATTAATGAAACTCGTTTTGAATTAGGGCTTGAATTGGACATATGAATATTTTAAGCCAAATAATTTTAAATAATTATTTTATAATTATTCTCAACGGGATTTTGAAACGCATACCATTTATGACCTTCTACCAAAAATTATATTTTTACTGTTGCATCAAGTAACAAGCCATGAGTCAAAACATTAATGAAACTCGTTTTGAATTAGGGCTTGAATTGGACATATGAATATTTTAAGCCAAATAATTTTAAATAATTATTTTATAATTATTCTCAACGGGATTTTGAAACGCATACCATTTATGACCTTCAACCAAAAATTATATTTTTACTGTTGCATCAAGCAACAAGCCATGAGTCAAAACATTAATGAAACTCGTTTTGAATTAGGGCTTGAATTGGACATATGAATATTTTAAGCCAAATAATTTTAAATAATTATTTTATAATTATTCTCAACGGGATTTTGAAACGCATACCATTTATGACCTTCAACCAAAAATTATATTTTTACTGTTGCATCAAGCAACAAGCCATGAGTCAAAACATTAATGAAACTCGTTTTGAATTAGGGCTTGAATTGGACATATGAATATTTTAAGCCAAATATTTTTTATTAATTATTTCAAAATTATTACAAACGGGATTTTAAAACGCATACCATTTATGACCTTCAACCAAAAATTATATTTTTACTGTTGCATCAAGCAATAAGCCATGAGTCAAAACATTAATGAAACTCGTTTTGAATTAGGGCTTGAATTGGACATATGAATATTTTAAGCCAAATAATTTTAAATAATTATTTTATAATTATTCTCAACGGGATTTTGAAACGCATACCATTTATGACCTTCAACCAAAAATTATATTTTTACTGTTGCATCAAGCAACAAGCCATGAGTCAAAACATTAATGAAACTCGTTTTGAATTAGGGCTTGAATTGGATATATGAATATTTTAAGCCAAATATTTTTTATTAATTATTTCAAAATTATTACAAACGGGATTTTGAAACGCATACCATTTATGACCTTCAACCAAAAATTATATTTTTACTGTTGCATCAAGCAACAAGCCATGAGTCAAAACATTAATGAAACTCGTTTTGAATTAGGGCTTGAATTGGACATATGAATATTTTAAGCCAAATATTTTTAAATAATTATTTTATAATTATTCTCAACGGGATTTTGAAACGCATACCATTTATGACCTTCAACCAAAAATTATATTTTTACTGTTGCATCAAGTAACAAGCCATGAGTCAAAACATTAATGAAACTCGTTTTGAATTAGGGCTTGAATTGGACATATGAATATTTTAAGCCAAATAATTTTAAATAATTATTTTATAATTATTCTCAACGGGATTTTGAAACGCATACCATTTATGACCTTCAACCAAAAATTATATTTTTACTGTTGCATCAAGCAACAAGCCATGAGTCAAAACATTAATGAAACTCGTTTTGAATTAGGGCTTGAATTGGACATATGAATATTTTAAGCCAAATATTTTTTATTAATTATTTCAAAATTATTACAAACGGGATTTTAAAACGCATACCATTTATGACCTTCAACCAATAATTATATTTTTACTGTTGCATCAAGCAAGCTTTGATGAAAGACATAAGTGTGAAACTCGTTTTGAATTAGGGCTTGTATTGGACATATAAATATTTTAAGCCAAATATTTTTTATTAATTATTTCAAAATTATTACAAACGGGATTTTGAAACGCATACCATTTATGACCTTCAACCAATAATTATATTTTTACTGTTGCATCAAGCAAGCTTTGATGAAAGACATAAGTGTGAAACTCGTTTTGAATTAGGGCTTGTATTGGACATATAAATATTTTAAGCCAAATATTTTTTATTAATTATTTCAAAATTATTACAAACGGGATTTTGAAACGCATACCATTTATGACCTTCAACCAATAATTATATTTTTACTGTTGCATCAAGCAAGCTTTGATGAAAGACATAAGTGTGAAACTCGTTTTGAATTAGGGCTTGAATTGGATATATGAATATTTTAAGCCACAAAAAATAGTGTGTTTGGTGTATCCAAGCATAACTTGATGATCAATCCCAAAAATATCAGCCCATTCTTTTCTACGCCATTCCACGGTTGGTATTGTTACAGCGCTAATTGGTGAAACAAATTTGCCGCAAGCAGGACAAGTATTCATGATTCTAAAAATAAATATGCATTGCGTAAAGGATATTTCAATAATAAAATGGGTAAATAATAAATACACGCAAAATATTATTACAATCTTTCTACCAAAAGTGAAATAAAATTGTTGGGAATTGCTATGAATATGGGAACAAATGAAATCGAATTGTTTGAGAATGCAGGCATCAACCAAAAATATTCACTCTTTTTCTTTTACAAGTGTGAAGAATAACAACAGGTAAAGGAATGATTGAAAGTGCGAACTTTCCGTTGAAGAATGCTATTTGACCGTCGCCTTAGGTAAGTAATTCATAATCATTATTGACCAAATAATAAATTTCCACAATCAAAATAATATACCTTTGCCTTTATTTTTCAATTTCAACTTCACATTTTCTTCAAAACTATTTCATAATGGAAAATTCAATCAAGCCATATGCTTTTTTTCCAAAAAAGAAACAAAATCCTTCATCCATCATTCCCACACCTTCTCCAACTTCTTATTATTGCAATCTCCTTGGTTATGAATTTAGCGAAAATCGTGCATCTAATGAATGGTGTAACTGCGACAATTGTATACCAATGGCAACTGTTGAAGAAATGGTTTGCTGTTGTAATATTCGAGAAAGTACAACGCAATTGGCGTCTAATTGGCAGCGTTTTATTGGTAATTCAGATGGATGTTTTACAAATCATGATATCATTCAACGAACAATCCAAAACCGTATGGAACTTGACTCTTTTATTTTGCTTGATCAAATAAGATTGAAAAAAGTTGCCCAATTAACCCGAAGTGTATATATTGACAAATACGATTATGCAGAAGAATCAGCAAAATATAGATTTGCATGCTACCGTAAAATAACAATGTTAGTTCGTCATACTCTTGGTATCGGCAAAAGAATTCAGCTACCAGCTTGCGTTGTTGCTCTTATAAGAAAAGAATATCCATCACCCGATGGTGAATATAAAGGATACAATGGATGCTATTTCGACGATGATGATAGCTAAACCTGTCCAAGAAAATGCTTGAATAATTTACTATTGCGATTATTTTTGTTATTTACTTGATATTTATAAATATTTTTTATGTGAATCATGTCTCCTTTTCGACGAAGTTACACTTGATAGTATGAAGGAAAAACAATTGTAAAAAGAATAAGTTGGACTAAAGCGTTACAGCCAATGAGCTATTAAGTAACATATATAAGTGAATTTGGAGTTGATGAAATTTTATCAAGTATAAATAAATCTCAAATGATGAGTAAAAGAATAGGAAGACGTTGATGATCAAAGTAATCATAAACCTTGAAAGGTTTCATAAATGTAAAATCAACATAATGTGGAAAAATGATATTTAATAAAACCATCTTATGCAGCTCCTACAATTCACTCTATGGTGGATAAATATAATCACTAACCTACGAATTGAATCCATAGGCTTCATAAACCATCGATATCGTTAAAGCATAAACGAACAGCCATGCATCCAAAAAGTTTCATTTCTTCATCGTCCATTGATCACCAAAATTAGCTAAAAATTGAACTAAAGAAAAAACCAAAACAATACAAAAAACTGGCCTGGAATAAACGACTACGAAGCAACCATTGAACGAAGTATCTAAAAACAGAACTAAAGAAACAACCAAAACAATAAAAATAACTTCCCTGTAACATGATGATGAAGCAGCAGCAACAATTTACTTAGATATCATCTAATCAGCCATCAAAATTGAGAAAAACTACCAACATTTACGTCAAACATCAACAAAAAAATTGGAAAATGAAAAAACCAAAGCAAACGATGATTTCGAAACGAAAAACGTTTTCAAATTTCGCGCCCAGCCCCAGTATCACTTTTTTCATCTCCCAGCCCCACAAGCTTCATTTTCGAAAAAGGCAGCAAATAGTCTTGTTCCTTTAAAAGCATTTTTTATTTTATTCAAAAAGCTCCAATAAACCAAACTTTTTTGAAAAAATTCGATCATTTTGATAATATTAAAAATTACCTGGTTAAAATTGAAAAAATGCCTGAATACGTTCTTTTACTTGGTATTCAAGCTAAATATACTCCTGATAAAAATATCAAAAGGATGTTGAATATTCGTAAAGATAACCATGGATTACTTCGTTGTTTAAATCGTTTGGAAAATGTTCATCCAAATGGATTAATTTATTTACCCCATTGTTATCCAGCGAAATTGATTGTATTGTATTACCATAAAATATTAATACATGCTGGCCCAAAACATATTTTAAATGGACTAAGAAGAAAATTTTGGTTTGATGCTGGTCGATCATATATTCGAAGCTGCATCTATGAATATTGTTTAGTATGTCGTAAAAATACTGCTAAACCCTTTAAATTACCCCGATGTTGCTTAAAGTTCTTCTCGAACTTATTTCTTCATCAATGGAATCGCTGGTATTGTTGTTTGATAATGGTGTTTGGAATCATAATCCATGTTTGAAAAAGATCAAATATATCTGTAGAAAGCTTCTTTCTTCAAGTAAGTTTTATCCTACATAAATTTCTTGTCATCGTTAATAAGAGGGATTTAAAATTTCAAAACTTTTGTATTCGATTAAAAATACATTCATTAATGCAAAATTTAAAAATTTTTTGATTAAAAATGAGAACATTTTTTTATTTATTCAAATTTATTTAAAATTTTGAGATGTAGAAAAATTAAAAACATAATCATTACTGGTTTTTAAACTTACTGACTATGGTTTGTTTTTACTGTGAAGAGTTTGATTCTTGGATTCAATTTGGTGCATTTGTAATCGCGTTATTATATTTTATCGCATTTGTATATTATAATGAAAGAAATAAAAGTGTTGCCGTTCCTGATGCAAGAATGGATGAAGTTTACCCATGGTTTCAACAGCAACAACAACAACAACTACTACAACAACCACAACAGCCACAACAACAATCTGGTGGTCCAAAATGTTCAATTACCATTCCAGATGTAGCACCACGTTGTAAGTTCATTTTTAATATTTAAAAGAGAAACCAAAATTTTACAAACAAAATTTCTGAAACTTTTTTCTATATAATGAAGTGTTAATTTTTTTAATTTTTAGAATTCCACTCAACTGATCCAAAATAACAACAACAACCAAAAAGAAAACTAATATATAAAGAAACTAATGGAGAAATAATCCGACAATTAACAAGTACTGATGCCATCAAAGCTAGAAAGTAAGTTTCTTTGTTTATTTTTAGTTATTTGTTTCTTTGGGTTTGAGTTCATCTTTATATGGTGGAATGAGGAGTATCATAGCTACTAATACTTATCTTGATCTTTTTCAGGTTGAGATTATTTCATTGAATCATTCGACGACAAAAGCCATTTTTCTCAATTGGTATCTTTCCATCTTCATCGTCTTCGCCATCTTCTCAACAACATCAACAAAGACAACTATCTACTACAACTTCTACTGCCGCTGCCATTGGAGGCTATGATGATGATGAAAGAAATGATTTACGTGGATTTATCATTTCTCTACCAAATTATGTTGAAGATGAAAAACGAGCTGAATATTATTCTGAACCTGAAAAATCTTTGATTCAACGTTTCAATTCTCGTATTGCTTATATCTCTTCTCTTGCTGTTCATCCGTGTTATATGAGACGTGGATATGCTACAAAAATGATCAATGCTTCAATTGAAATTTGCTCTGAATGGAATCCTCAACCTTTGGCTTTGTTTTTACATGTTCAGTGGGATAATTATCGTGCAATCTGCTTTTATGAAAAATTTGGTTTCCTTCGTGATGCATTTATCAAAAAGTAAGTTTTTTTCTTTAACTTTGCTTCTTTTCTGTGGTTTCTAAGTACCTATCGAAAGCGCTTTTGTTAGTAAACATGGGTCTAAATATATCTGTTTAATGTAAAAGTATGGGATTAAAGGTTTAAGAAAGCTTTCGTTAACTATAGGTTACTTAATCGTGAGTGTTTCTTTCCTATTGAGGCCACTCTTGTTATCAAGTAAGCTCAATTATCTAAACAAATATCAAACTCTAAAGCAAAACTACGCATACAACAGCAATAGAAAAATGTTGTTTTACTGCTTCATTAACTATTTTTGGCGAAAGAAGAAACCAAACAATCAGTGATTAAGATTTAGCGAAGCAGCCATATCTGTCATCACTTTCTTAGTTTCTATTATTATTTCCAAAACCGACTTTTTTTCTTCCAATAATCAAAGTCGTTCCATTTCCGGTGCATTTTTGGTTGGGATAACTTTTTGTATGTGGTCGAAAACGAGAATATAAAAAAGTTTATTTTTAAACTTTGATTTTGAGTTTAGCAAACTTTGGGTGAATTGATAGAAAAAACAGGCTTTCTTTCTCGAAAATTTTGATTAATTAATCGTTGCGCTATAATCCTTGTTTCTAAATGTCCTTGTGATGATGAATTTGAAATAAACTAAATTTATCTTTTCTCTCTCTTTTTTAGTTATTATGGTGAAAATGTGCATGGATATTTGTATGTCCGCATCCTGGAACAACAACGACCATCAACATTATTAACATCATCACTTGCAAATGGAGGAGGAGGAGCTATGGTCACTGCTTACAACAACAACGAATAATCAAAAATGGATGAAGCTGATTTATATGGATAGGATATTTGATTGATGCAATTGAAACTCGTTTTTTATGTTCATCTTTTCTTCTCCCACGTCCATAGATTAAAGTTTCAATAATTACTCTTGGCTTCTTTACGTGTTTGTATGTTTGTATATAAATGAAATTTTAGAAATAAATAAATGTGATTACTTTCATCTTTTTGTGCCTTTGTTTCTGGATTAATCCTCAACGTGGAGAAGATAATAGAGTGGGAATGATTTTAATTTTGGCGAATGATCAAATCCATGTCTCTCTTTTGAATATACGTATATGAAAACTACAGATTTTTCACTTAAATTCTTGCCTAATTTGTTATACTGAAATAAATAACACATCGATGATTCAATTGCCCTTTATTCGCTTATGAATCAAAAACATTACATAAAATCTGTAAACTTTTTTTTGCTAGCAGCTTTTCGAACAACTAAAGTTTTCATTTTTTCTTCATTCTTTCAAGAAGCAGCATCATCTTTTTTTTAATAAGGATATCCAATATTACTTCCCATTACCAAATCGATAAAGTCTTTTTCTCTTTTTTTCATTTTTTTAATTTTTTTAATCATAGATTCTTGTTTTCTTCTTTTTCATCATTGCGCGATCTCAACGTAACAAATTTTCTTCTTCCCTTCTTTCATCTTCATCAAATTTATGCTTTCTAACGTTCCTCGTGGATTTTATCTTTTCCTCTCCTCTTTTCTGGATATGTCTCTCAGACTTGTTTTATATGTTACGCATTTTTGATGATGAAAATGAAGATGCTCCTTTATCGCGCAACAACTTTTCTTCTTCTTCTTCTAAACATGTTTTAATTCAATATATCCTAAAAAGGGGATAAATTTTTTTTGTTGCGAGAAAGAGAAAGAGAACCGGCCTTGAGGAAAGTGAAACAGGATCAAAGCAAAGCTTTTTCTTTTTCCTTCTATTTTTTTTTTTTTTGACGTCGCTGCTGCTTCTGCCCACTGGCTACTACTACAAGCTATTTGCTATAACTTCTTGTTGCCCAGCCTTCTTCTTCTGACGTCCAAATGATTTTCTAACTGCATCCCTGCTCGCTGGCTTTGAAATTGACGGAACACAATGATGATGGGCTTAGGAACCAACTAGAAAAAAACTGGTATAATAAGAAATAAATGAAGTTGAAAATTAATTATGAAGAAAAAAAAATTGATGGCTATCTTCTCCTGGCCATGGTCATTCAATTCAGTCAGTCATCTTCTTTTTATTCAACTTCAATTTATTATTAGCGTAAAAAAAATTTTTAATTTACTCTCCCACTTTTATTTTGATAAAAATTAATAATAAAATTTGTCTTTGAGGGCTTTTTTAAAAGGAGGAATATTCCTTGGAATTCTACCGCGAATTTTTTGAATTTAAATCTACCGTAATTCTCGACATTCAATTGTTGATTTTAAAAAGTACTACCAATCTTTGTCGAGTGAAAAACGTGATATTTCTATTTCGTTGTTTTACAATTTTTATTAACACTTTTATATCAAAAATAATATTTTTTTGTTTCAGGCTTTGTTTAAAAACATGGCGCAGCTTTGGTTAGCCGCCGCCACATTTGGATTTTATTATTTATTTTTAATTAATTCTATTTATTCAAGTCATATATCATGTGGAAAATCATTTATTCCATGTGGATCAGATCCTACCATTTCACATATTAATTCAGCGGTTGCAAGCCATCCAAGAGTTTATGGAATTTCAAGCGCTCAATTTCAAAGGCAACAAGTTCCTGAGCCTCTTTTAAGAGTGACCGCGAATGAAGCCATGAGAGAAATGCATCAAATTTTAAATGATACTAATGAACCTTATTTTGATATAAGTAAGTGGAATTGAGTCTCTAAGCGAAATTTAAAAAAAAAAACTACAGAAATATTTTGTGTCTCGCAACGGGAAAAATTTCTTAACATAAATTTTTATTTCAGGACAACCTTTATCTCCCGCAATTAAACAATATTGCCATCTTCATCCAGTGAATTCCAAAGCTAAAGCCTTCAGTGAAGCAGCTTATGTCTCTTCGTTGATGGCTCTTCGACTTAAAAATCTTGGACTTCGTGAATCTGAAATTACTTTTGGTTTGGATCCTAAAATCCTTATGAAATCATCCTTGGGAGAAATATGCCCTAGACAAGCGGTTGAAATATGTCCAGATTTGGAATATCGTTCAATCAGTGGAAATTGTAATAATGTTAAAAATCCACTTTGGGGAACCGCGTATGAACCATTCCAGAGATTAACTTCTGCATATTATGCTGATGGAATTCAATCCATTAAAGTAAGATTCGACGAAGAAGAAAAACAAAAGTTGTAACATTATTCAAAATTTTCTAAGGCATATGTTTTTTTTAAAAAACCGTAAAATATTTGAAATTTATTAAAAAATTAAATTCATTGCATTTTTTTTTTGCAAAAATATAAAAATTTAAAAAATCTTTAAAAAAATACATAAAAAAAATTTTTTTTCTCGCTTTTTATATTTATAAATTCCTAATTTTTTAAGGATTCAAAAAATCGTCAAACTTTACCCAATGTTCGTGGAATATCAGCCAATTTATTTGAAAATCCTTCAATCGAACAAAGCAATGTAAATGAAATGGTTGGATTTTGGCTTTATTTTATTTCATCAGATTTGGGTGAAATTATTCCAAATCAATATTTATCTTTAACTTCCAACAATAATAATAATAATAATTTTAAACCATTTCCTTGTTGTGATTCAACTTTTATTCATCCTGATTGCATTCCAATTCAAATTCCTGCCAACGATTATTTTTATAACCGAAATGGAATTTCATGTTTGCCTTATACTCGATCACTTCAAGCCCCACGAAATTTATGCCAACTTGGACATCGGGAGCAAATAAACACCGTTACAAGTTTTTTGGATGCTTCAATGATTTATGGTTCTACGAAAGAACAACTTGATAAACTTCGAGCTTCAGAAAGTGGATTACTTATAACTTCAAGTTATGGAAATGTTTTGGATTTACTTGCCCAAGATATTCAAAGTAATGATTATTGTCAATCTCCAACAAGAAAGAGATGTTTCACAAGTGGAACAAATGACGTTAATTTATTACCTGAAATTTCTGCATTACATTTGCTTTTTGTTCGACAACATAATCATTTAGCTAAAAGTTTAAAGGTAAGTTTTAATAATTCTAAAAATATTGAAAATTCTTCAGAAAATTTTTTATAATTCTAAAGTCTCAATTTTTTATACAAATTTTTTGTTCTAAATTTTTAATTATTGAATTCTTCGAACAAAAACGAATAAAAATATTTTTAAAGTCCAAATTATGGAAGAAAAATTTTTAAAACTTTTTTTTTTCAACGAAGCAGAAATTCTGAAAATAATTAAAAACATTTATTTTTGTAACTTTTTTTCTTTCAAAATTTTTTAAGTTTTTTATTATTGGAACGAATAATCCAATTTTTTTACATTTTTTTTCGTTTTAAAATTAAAGTTTTAAGCCAAATTTAATAATTAATCATTCATTTTTTAGAATCTAAATCGTCATTGGTCGGATGAACGAGTGTTTCAAGAATCTCGAAAGATTGTTATCGCCCAACTTCAACACATTACTTTTAACGAATTTCTTCCCGTTCTCATTGGCCATGATAATATTAAGTGAGTGTCGATAGTCGCTTTTAAATTAACAAACCAAGCCAATAAAATTTTTTTTGCAGAGAATTTGATTTAAAACTCAAAGAATCTGGTTATGGAGCAGATTACGACTTTGAAATAGATTCAACAACTTTAAATGAATTTTCAACTGTTGCCACCGTCGTTGCGTTTAGTTTACTTAATGGAAACCGAAGAAAGGCTTTAAATGAAAGATTTAATAATCCTGATGAACTTTATGATGCTGAAGGAGTTGAATGGGCTTTCTTGTGAGTTATCAAAATGAAAAAAAATTAATTTCCTCAGAAATAGAAAATTTACAGTCTTTGAAGAAAAAAATTTAAACTAATCTTACTTTTTCCCTTAATTTCCAGCCACATGACTAATGACCCCGCAGAAATTCCTGGCCTTAAATTATCTCTGGATTTCCGTGGGAAATTCTTAAAATCACGAACTTCTAAAATTGGATTGGATCTTGCAACAATAGCGCTTATGCAAGGTCGAGATCATGGCCTTCCATCGTATACTCAAATGCGAAGGCAATGTGGCTTATCTCGATTTTACACATTCCACGATTTGAAAAAAGAATTCATTAATGAAACTTTACCAACCATTCTTTCGGAACATTATGAATCCGTTGAAGACATCGATTTGCTTATTGGAGTTTTATCAGAAAAACCTAAAAAAGGTTCATTTATTGGTGCAACACTTTCATGCATAATTGGAAATCAATTTTATCGAGCTAAAGCAGGCGATCGATATTGGTATGAAAATTATTTTGCTGCCTCTGCATTCACGGATGAACAACTTTCACAAATTCGTTCAACAACTTTATCAAAATTCATTTGTGCTTTAACTAAAACAGAAAATATTCAAGTTTCATCTTTCCTCTTGCCAGATAGCTTTGATAATTCCCAAATTGATTGCAAATCCTCAGCATTTAAAGGGATGGATTTAAATTTATGGAAGGATACCCAAAATGATTTACAACTTCCAATAACTCAAGAAACCATTCAAAAGGTTCTTAAAATTGCTCAATTAAATTTGGAAGAACAAAAACGAAGAGAAGTTGGAAATATTCGGAAAAGTAAGTATAAATTCAAAAAAAAATTATGCATAGATTCTGTGAAAATAATAAAAAAAAGTTGTCATGAAGAGTTTCGTCAACTAAATTTTTAAAAGCTCTTCATCAAACTTTAAAGAATTAATTTTCGAAAACCCAAACTATAATTTTCACACATGTTTAATTTTAGATCAAAAAACTTTCCAAAAAGGTGATCCATTATTTGCATATTCAAATATGATGAGAGCTAAAGCTCAATCAAAAGAAGTTAGTAAAGTTTCTGAATTATTACTTGAAACTACGAGAATTTTACTTCGAGGGTAAACCTTTAATTTTTATTTTTGGAAATTAACTAATGCTAGAATCTTTTTTTAGTGAACCCCTTCCAGATGGTGAAAAACTTCCATCATTGGATGTGGAATCGTTGGAAAAAATTTTACCTCAAATTGATGTTTCTACTTTTGTTAATAATTTCACAGCTTTCCTTTCTGAGGATGGACAAGCCACGAAAGATGAATGCTTGCCCAAAATGTTGCCATGCGATCATACATCTCGATATCGAACATTTTCGGGATGGTGTAATAATTTAAAATTCCCTAATTTTGGCAATGCTTTTACTCCATTGAGACATTTAATGCAGCCGGTTTATGAAGATGGATTTGATACTCCTCGATCCAAAGCTAAATCCGGAGCTCCTCTGCCTTCAGCTCGAGAAATATCTAATGCCGTTCATGATGATAAAGATATAAGCCATGTAAAATTTACACATATGGTTATGCAATTTGGTCAATTAATTGATCATGAATTAACTCATTCTCCAACCGCTCGAGGTCCCAATGATGAAATTCTTAATTGCACTAAATGTGATTCACCTCAAACAATTTCGGTTCATTGTATGCCACTTAAAATTGAATCGAATGATCCATTTTTCCCTTCAACATATCCTGATGGAACTCCTCGATGCTTGCCTTTTGCAAGATCTCTTCTTGGCCAACTTAGTTTGGGTTACAGGAATCAGCTCAATCAACTTACAGCTTATATCGATGGTTCAGTTATTTATGGTTCAACACTTTGTGAAGCAAATAATTTGAGACTCTTCCGTGGAGGTTTAATGAATTTCACTGATTTGGGTGATGATAATCATGAAGCCTTGCCTCAAGGAAATCAGGAAAAGGATTGCCGTTCACTTCCTCATCAACCTTGCTTCGTTGCAGGTAAGTAAAATAGAAAAATAGTTTGCAAAAAAAAAACCAGAAAAAAATATTTTCAGGAGATGAAAGAAATTCCCATCAACCGGGGCTCACAGTTATGCATACGCTTTTCATGCGAGAACACAATAGAATTGCTGGAAAATTAATTCAAATTAATCCACATTGGAACGATGAAACCATTTTCCAAGAAACTCGTCGAATTCATGTCGCTATGCTTCAACATATTGTATTTAGTGAATTTTTACCTAAATTAATTGGTTATGACCTCCTCCACGAATATGATCTCGTAACCCTTAAAACAGGATATTATGAAGGTTATGACCCAACATGCGATGCCGCTATTTCCCATCCCTTTGCAACCGCAGCATATCGATTTGGGCATACTTTAGTTCGACGAATGTTTCCGAGAATGGATTTTAATTATAAAAAATCTGGTGAACCCATTGATTTATCCCAACATTTTGGACATGTTGGACCTATTTATAATACTTCAGCTGGAGGCATCGATACCATGATTATGGGTTTGCTTGGAACTCCTTCGATGGCTTTTGATCGACATATAACCAGTGCATTGAGAAATCAACTTTTTGCACGTCGAGGTGAACCCAAATCTGGCTTAGATTTAATTTCCCTAAATATTCTAAGAGCTCGAGATCATGGAGTTCAATCTTACAATTCCTTCCGACCACTTTGTGGCTTAAAAAAAGCAACAAGTTTTGATGATTTATATACAGAAATGGATACAGAAGCTATAAATGCTTTAAGACAAGTTTATGAATCTGTGGATGATATCGATCTTTTCCCAGGAATTACTAGTGAACGACCAAGAAAGGGAGCGTTGGTGAGTTTTGAAAATTTATTGCAACAAAAAAAATATCTTTTAAAAAATTTTCTTCGAGTAAAATTTTTAAGACACGTTTTAAAACAACCATTTTCTCGGTTTTTTAAAATACTGTTCGAACAAGAAAGTTTTCTAAACTAATTTTTCTTTGAATTTAAAAAAAATTAAAACAACCATTTTCTAACAATTTCCTAAATGTTTTGACTCAAACTTTTTAATTATTAATTATTTTTTCCATTTCAGCTCGGAACAACGATGTCTTGTTTATTGGCGGAACAATTTCGCCGCCTTAAAAAATGTGATAGATTTTATTATGAAAATTCTAATGCTGCCGCGAGATTCAGTGCCCCTCAACTTCAAGAAATTCGTAAAATGACTTTAGCAAAAATTCTTTGCCAAAATAGTAAATATATTAAAACCATTCAACCTCATGTCTTTGATATGCCTGATGAATTAATGAATGCTCAAATAAAATGTGAAGATTTAGATGGAATTAATTTTAATCTTTGGAAAGAAAACTGTAAGGCATAAGAATAAAATTATTTAAATTTGCGTAAATTAATTATAATTTTTTTAGCTCTTTGCCAAATGAATGGATTGGTGGTTGCAACCGGCCAAACTAAAGCTATCACCCCATGTGTAACTTGCACATGCACAACTGAAGGAGTAAGTTTTTTTTGAATTAACTGGATAAAATATTTTTGTCAAAAAAATAAGAACTAAATTATTTCAAAATTTTTTTTCATTAGCTTTTCCAATATTTTGCGTGGAGTTAATAAAAAAATTCAGACACTAAAACAAATATAAAAAATTATATTTCCCGCCACTAAAAAATTTTATACCATTTTCTTTCAAAAATATTTAAATAAATAACCCCATTATTAAATACCAATATTTATTATTTATTATTTTTTTTGCAGATGGAATGTCATCCACGTCGAATTCTCAATTGTGAAAAACTCCTGAATCAATATCCTATTTCAGCCATTCAAAAGGTAAACAAAATAAAAATATTATTTTTTAAATCAAACTCACAAACAATGACTGATTTTTTTAGGACACTGCCTGCCTCATTCAATGCTCCGAATATCTAAAAAATGTTGGAAAAGAGCTTTGATAAAAATAAAATATATTTAAAATTTGTACAAAAAATATTATTATTTATAAAAATATTTTATACAATTTTTTATATATATTTTTTATTTATTTTTTAAAATAATCCAGGCAAAATGCAATATTTATGTACTTTTCTTTAATGTTTTTTCAAAAAAATTTATGCAACTTCTTCTTTTAAAATTAAATAAATAATTCCATAACTGATTTAAACTTTGCCTTTTCCCTATCAAATCGTGTTTGAGTCATTTTTTTTTGATTTTAATTTAATTACGAAATCATAATAAAAAAACTAAAAAACGAAGAAATAATTTAAAAAAAAATTGTGAATTATTTTGCGTTTGTGAATTTTTGCTGTTTTTTTTAATGTAAGGTTCTTTAATTTTGGCAAATGAAAATACTCGACAATAATAAACATGAAAACATCTGTTGTTTATTTTCCTTTATTCTCTTTTTTCATTTCTTCTCCATTTCATTCTTTTGACACTTTTTTTCTTTTTTTTTGGACAATTGTTTAACGACGACAACTTCTTTTCTCTACACATGTATCAATTCAAATAGAGTCAAATTTTCAACAATCGTTTTTTTCTTTTCTTCTTTTTTTGATAACAAAAAACAATCGCCTCCATTTTTTCAAGCAATCTTAGCTTGCTTTTTGGAAGAAAAAGGAACACAAAAAAATGAATGAAAGACATCAAAGAAAAAAGGAAAAAAAAGATAAAGGAACTTTGACATAAAAAAATATTTTATTGGTTCCTTTTCCTTCTCCACAAAAATTGTGTATGTTAGTAATTTTTCTGGCGCACCGAGATTGATTGCCAGAAGAAAAAATAAAATATATAGAAAGAACAATTGCGGCTGGTTGGGTTGACGAAAATAAAAAACCCATCACAAAACAAAACAAAAAATTTTTTTATGTCGGATTGCACCCTTTCTTCTTTTTTTTTCTTGGTGTATTGGCTGGTTTTTTATTTTGACTTTTGCCTTTTTTTTGTTGCACATAAAAGGTGTCTCGTGCTTCCTTCGACTGGCTGCTGCGTGTATGTACATATTATTTCTTAATCATTCTTTTATATTTTTTTTGTTACCTTTTAACTTTTTTTTACTCAAATATTTTCAAGTTTTTAGCGTCCATTATTTTTGAAAATGAAATTGCAAAAAAAAGGTGAACATGAAAAAAAGAGAGGGTGTGTGCGTGCGTTTGATGATCAACTTTGTTTTAGATGTATGTATTACAAAGAATTTTTTACGATGTTTTTCTCGAGAATTTTCTAAGTTTGTGATTCTAATTGTTCCAAGTTAATTTACAAAAAGTTTTCCTTCCTTTTTTTTTAAAAGCATTTTTTGTCAAAGAAAAAACATCGGTTCCATAGGCAGCAAAATTATTTCACAACATTAGATTTTTTTTTGACGTTTTATTTTATTTTATTTTCTTGATCTTCAATCGATATTATTTTTTTGTTGCTATTTTATCTTTCTTTTTGGAAATAATCTAGTTTCAAACTATACACACGAATATTTGTTATTTTTTTGATTTTAATTTTCGATAGCGCATGCTAAAAAATAATTTGGCCGGCTTTACATCTTTTTTTAAAAGAAGCTTCAATCACTTTTTGATTTTTTATTTATTTATTTAAAGAAAAACATTTTTTAAGGGGTTTCTATCGTGAAATTTTTTCTTTTCCGCCATCCCTGATGCTTTTAGATAGTTGTTCCGTTTTTCTTTACGAATTTTAGCGATTCGATTTTCAAATGAATTGAATAAACTTATAATTTCCCTTCTTTTCTTTTTCTTTATTTTACGCTTTAACCTTTTTTGCGCCTTTTTTCCATTTTCTTAATTTTTGCGTTAAAAAATTTAAAATTATTCTTTTTTCACTATTTTTTTCTCCGTTTCAGGGGTAATGTAAACAGCGACAGGTTTTACAATATTTAATTTCCCGCCTATTTTGATTATTTCCCTCCATAATGTCCTCCTCATCTTTGCCATCAACTTCTTCTTCCCAACAACAACAACCACAATTACCAACGACAACAGATTATATTGGATGCAAGCAATTTACTGAAACTTTACCCTTTTGTACTCCATCTGATCAACAAATGTTATTACATTTTGCTGAAAGAGAATATGTTTTATTTTCATTTTGGAAAACTGGGAGCGCTATGGGTAAGTCATGTCAGTTTTCGCCTGCTTTTAAAATTCAGCTTGAAATACTCCAAAAAAATAAATTTCGCTCTGTGACACTAAGAAATAATTTTTTGATTATTTTAGGAATGTTTGGTTCATGTTTACTTGTAATCCTTTTATGTATTTTATCAGAAGCTATAGAATTATGCAGGAATTTTCTTTCTAAAGAACACACTTTAATTCCGGATTCAAGTTCAGATACTTCATCAATATCGAGTAATAATAATAATATTCAAATTTCAAATGGTTCAGGAATTTGGAGGTAAAAATTTTTTTTGCAGTTTAAAACCATTTAATTACAAACAAAAAAAGTGGGGTTTTTTGATAAAAGTTTGTTGATTAAATTATATTTAATGGCTCTCAAAAAAAAAGATGGGCCTCTCATCGAAGTCACGATTTTTGACTAAAAATACTTTTGGAAGCTTTAAATTTTTCCAGCTAAATTTAATAACAAAAAAATTAATTAAATCAAAAAACATTTTTAAATTTTTTCCGATTAATTAATTTTTCCCTAACTTTGTTTTCCAGGATGATAAAGCGATGTTTCACATCCTATCGAATGACTCAAGCCACTCTTTATGGCATTCATGTAATGTTTGGGCATGTATTAATTTTAATTATAGTTTCATTTAATGTTTGGTTATTATTTTCTGTGGCCATAGGAAAAGCGATAGGATATTTTTTATTTAAAGGTTCACCAGTCGTCGAAAAAACTGCCATCGCTTTAGAAGCTGCAGCTACGCCAAGTCCACGACCGGGTCGTCGAACGTTGGAAGTTCCATTTAATTCAACTTCATCATCAAATAATTTATTTTTAAAAAATGGCGGATATCATTCACATTCAAATAGTTCGGAGACAGCCTACTAAGAAAATTATTAAAAAATAAAAATAAAAGAAGGCATTTAAAAAATCTAAAAAAGCACACGTGTATATTTTTTTTATTTTGTAAAATTATATTTTGTTGTTTTTTGTTGTTATATTTTTTTATTCAATCATTGCGTGAGATATAAATTTTCTTTTGCTTTGTTGTTCGACAGAAATCTATGTGTTAGCCATTATTCTTATAGAGTTTTACTTTATACATAATAAAGAATTCATAAACTTTAAAAAATATTTGTTTTAACACAATCGTTAAAAAATTCCACAAAAATTTTCGTTTTTGAATTTAAAAAAATTTAATTTAAAGGTTCAGATGATTGCCTTTGAAGATAAAATGGGAAAAAGTTGAAAGCTACTTACAAAAGTTTCCATATTTTTTGTATAAAAAAATGATTTTCAACATTCGTGGCAAAAAAAGTTCTTAACAATTTTTTCGCATTCCATCACTCTGGATTGTTACTATGACGAATTAAAAAAATAACTAAACAAAACTAAACTAAAAAGCTAATTAGACAAAATTTCTTCCCTAACCATGCCTGTGAGAGAGCTTCACCTTTTAGAGCAACATCTCTCTTTTTCTTTGCCTTTGCTTCTTCGATTATTTTTGGTTTTTAGTTTTTCCTCTTCATTTAATTATAAAATTATTTATTTGTCTTTTGCTTGTCTTTGACGTTGAAAAACCAAATTGCCGGACGCTGTTTGTTTCTCTGACATGCTCTAACACAACCACCACCATTAAAAATATTTGCACATTAGTTTTTAAAAAAAAGCGGCAATTTGCTTGTTGTCTTTCTTTCTTGTTTGGTTATAAAATAAAACAAAATAAAACAATTTTATTTCACTTTTTGTTTTGTAGTTTAATTTTCGAGTCGCGTGTTACTCCTCTTCTTCCACATGTAACATCTGCCATTTCTTATTTCACTTCTTTTCCTTTTTTACTACAAAAAAATAAAAAATCTTCTAACGTTTTCACATACTTTCTTAATTTATTTCTTCCCATTTTTTTCTGTTTTTAATTTTAAAGCTGTCAAAAAAAAGTTTTTTTGTTGAAGATTAAATAAAAAGTCCAAAAGCTTTTGTGTTTTTAGTAGTTTAGAGAGTATTTTAAAATCTTTAGTTTAGTCTTAGTTTTTAAAGGCTAAATAGTTTTTGTATTTTATTTTATTTTTATAGAATTATTGAATTATGAAAGTTAATTTAATAATGGGATTTAAAATTTAAATAGCTTTAAAATAAAACCTTTGATGAAGAATGAAATTTTGCATTGCCAAATTTTTTTTACTAATTTTGTTTTCTGATTTTGTTTTTTTCTTTTAATTATTATATGTATTTCCGAGTTTCGGTTAGCATTTGGATTAAAAAATTCTAATTTTTCTTATGGAAATATTTGCCATCACAAATTTACGAATACTTTTTGAGCAAAGCACTTTTATTCAGTTTTTTTTTCTTCTGTTTTTTTTGTTATTTAAATAATTTAAAACATTTCATAGTTTCGCGAGGTTCTAAAAAATTTTGATTACAAAACAAAACTTCTATGCTTTATCTTTTTTTTAACATAATAAATTTATCCTTCCTTCTTGTTCATAGTTTACAGAACAAACTTTCCTGGAATATGTTATTTCAAATAAACCATAAAAATAAATCAATCATCATTTTAATTTTCGAGGGCTTTGTTATTCTCCTTCTATCACATTCAACTTTATTTTCTTCTTCGATTAAATACAACTAATTATTGAGTATAGGTAAAGTAAATATTATTCAATAAAAAATTTCTTTTTGCAATAATTATACTTCTTAAAAAATCTAACAAAAATATTTGACCTTCTCTCTTTCTTTTTTTCATCATTCATTTTAGAAGCAACAAACTCACATCACAACACTACCCTTCTTCTCTTCAACAACAACAAAGCGCTGCAAATGCAATAAAAGCAACAAATTACTATTCTCTTGAGGCTCTTCAACAACAACAACCATTGCAAGCAAGGAAAATAGCATCAATATCTTCTATAGCAAATAGTGGCGGCAGCGAAAGTGTTGCAGGGTTGCGTGAAGAAGATGAGAGAAGAGATTTGCAAACAAAACTAAAAATATTGCTGGCAACCAACGGAAATGCAATAATCGGCTTTTCATTGAAATCTATCTAAGAGATGTGTGACTTCTCACACTTGATTTCTATTTATTTATTTTTCTTTCCTTCTCCCATTTAAAATTAAATTTTTTGTTTTGTTTGGCTTCTTCCAATTTGCTCTCCGTCTTTTTTTTATAAAAGCAAAGAAAAGCAAGCCAACAATAAAAAAATGTCAATAATGCGTGAAAAAACTTTTTTTATTTTCTTCTTCTAAAAAATTTATTTACTCTTTTCTTCTTATTTTTTTTTTTGAGAAGGCCACCGAAGAAGAAAAGAAAAAAGAAGATTGCTTCTTCTGCCATTTCCATTATCATTTTCAAGCTAAAGCAAGCAATCCTTCGCTTTTTTATTATTTCCCACATTTTTTTCAAGCAATAAATAAAATAAATAAAATAATACTTTTATTTTATATTTTTGTTTGTTGGTTTCTTTGGTTTATTACCAAGAAAAAAAAAAGAATGGAGATGAAGCTTTCATGTTTTTATCCCTCATTTTTTTATGGTTTTGGATGTGGCCTTTTTTATTTTTCTTTTGTGAAAAGATGCTTCCTGTTTTTTTTTCTTCAACTGGCTGGGAAAAGAAAAGCTTCAATTTTTGAGGTCACCGCCGCCACCAAAGTCTTGCTTTAGTATTCTAGTCCAAAGCGGCTTTTTTTTTTATGGCATCCTTTTCTTCTTTTTTTTTCCTTTTTTCTATTCTCATTTTTTAAATCGACCATTTTTTGAGATTTGGAATTTATTTATTTTTATAATATTTAATCTTTACTCGGTATGGATGTTTTCTAAGTATACAAAAAAGCATCCATCAAATATATTTTTATTTTTGTGGTATCATCAGATCTCTCGTCTGCTTCTATATACATACGTTTTTATTGACTGCTTTTATTTTGCTCACATTTTCTGTTACATTTTATCTGGAATTTAATAAAAATAATTAAAATTATAAACAGTCGATAGAATCCTTTAATATTTTTAACATTTTTCTTTATTCCTAATCTTTTGCCCTTTTTTGCTCTTATTATGCCAACGCCTCTAAGAATTTTTTTGCTTTTATCTTTTTATCTTCTTTATTTCTTCTAATTCCTATTAGCAGACGACGACAAATAACATTGCTCTTAACTCTTTAAATATTTTGCGCTTTTTTTTATATTAAATTAATTAAATTCTTTGAAGCTTAAAAAAATCATAAATCTCCATATTTATTTATTTATTTTTAAGAAATACAGAAAATATGAGTTCTGCACTTATGCCTCACTTAACTGTACCTGATTCATACGAATTACCTATATTAAATGTGCCATTGAAGCATCATCAACAACAAAAAAATGGTTCAAAACAACAACAACAATCTCAACAAAAATTACAAACAACAACGACAACACAATTCGACCGTAAAGCTTCATCCATTTCAGTAATGCATACAAAAAGATCGCCAAGTCAAGAAAAAAGGCGTAGTTTACCCGCATATAAATATTCTAAAACTCGAGTAAGAAGTTTTGAATCTGAAGGTTAGTAGTTAATACTTATTTATTTATTAATAAGTTTTCTTTGAAATTTGCGTGGAAAACGAAAAACAAAAAATAATTAATTAATAATTTTGTATCAATTTTTTTTCTTTTCACTTTTTTCACTTTTTCACCTGGCTTTTTTTTATAAGCTGCTATATTTTTTCTCTTAAATTTTTTTAAAAAAAAATTGTTATGTTTATTCCACATTTTTATTTTTGTGTTTAAAAGCTGGTGACTTTTAAATTTTTCTGTTTAAAAACTGGCAATTAAATTTATTAAAGGAAAAAAAAAAGATGGAAAAAGGTAGTTTTTTTTATATCGAGAAAAAAAATTATAGGATTTAGACTATGGCTGCGTTTTTCAAAGATAGATTTTTAGTTACAATTTTTTTTCATTGCTTTCAAGATTTTCTTAATTTTTTTCCACTTCAGCGTGAAAAGTTTCAGAATGGAAATCGTAAAATAAAATTTTTACATGTAATACTTTTTACTTTGAATTTTGAAATTTTTTTTATTTTTTTCTTAAAATCTGTTAGAAAATAATTCTTTTGAACACAGTTTTTTTTACATAAACAAGATAATAGGTTCCTAAAAAAAAGAGAGCAGAAGAAAAACAGGATAAACAATTTTTTTGTGAATGGGTTTATTACGTATTTTTGGCAAAATTTTCATAAATTGGAATGTTCTTAGGATAGTTTAAAATTATTTATAAAATTTTCATATCCAAACAAATAAATGAAATGACAGTAAAAGTTTTGAAAAAATAATTACTATCTTTTTAATGACAGTAACAAGCTTCCTCAAAACAATTATTACTATCAATTTTTTAACAGAAAATTAATGAAAATTTTCCGAACTTTGCTTTAAAATATTTTTTTTTGATTTCGATTTATTTTTCAGATTCGATAGCATTCAACCAAGATCCATTTAATAAACCCGAACATATTATAACTTTACGTGGAAGAGAATTAGTATTTTTTGTTATTGGTTATGTGATTGCTGTATTTATTATTTTGGGAATATTTGAAATGGTGATGCCCGTAATTTTTGTTGGTGATAATGTTGTTATTAGACCGGGAAAACGAGTTTAAAATGGAATATTTTAATTTTACTGAGAAAAAAATTTCTTTTATTTTTAATTTTGTATTTTTTAATAATAAAAAAATATGACACAAAAATATTTATGCAAATTTGGAAATTTTAAATAATAAAAAATGTATAAAATATATTTATTGATTTTTTAAGATTTTTCTTAAAATTCTTACACAAAAAAATTTTCTTCATAAAAATAATAAATTTGTAAAAAATAAAATATCTCAAAACATCAAAAAGTTACGAAGACCAATATCGGATAATTCTTTTTTTTTTCTTCAAAACACAATTAACGACGACGAAAACCCTAAATAATATTATGTAATTATTTTTCATACTTCGATTCAATGACGACCGACGCATAAAGTGAAACAACCAACCATCACTAACAACTTCGCAATCAATTATTGAAGACAATTACAAAATACCCCAATTTTATATATATTTTTTTTCTTTATAAAAATAAAAGAAAAAAGTTTCTTTATTTATTTATAACCTGTTTTTATTCTTTCTTCTTCCCTTCTATTTTTCTTTTTTGAACCAACTAAAACAAGGAGAAAGAAGGCAAAATAACCAAATAATAACCAGCTGGAGTTGTCGTCGTCTGTCCTTTATTTCTCCTTCTTTTCCACTTTTCCATTGAACCAGCCAGCCGCCTTTCATGAATGGAGAAGGGAGAGAGAAAGAGATATATTATTTTTTTCATAAGTTTCAATATCCATCGCATCAGAAAGCTCCTAAACTACCAGGTGGCGGCCGCCTTAGGCAACTTACTCTTTTTTCCTATTCATACATGTCTCAAAAAAAAAGAAGAAGTTATGATCCACTGTGATCGCTTGCTTTGTTTCCAATAATCATAAATCGATCCATTTTTTCATTATTGGATTCAAAAAACGTATCAATTTCTCTTCATTCTTTTCTTTTTCATTTTTATAAAAGCCACGGATCAGAACCAAAAACAAATGACCTTGGAATTATTTTTTTTTTTGCGGTAGATTTTCAAACAATATTAATATTATATATTTTTCACGTTATTTGCTATTTTTCGAATTTCTTCATTTTTTTACTCGCTCGTTCGTGTTTTTTCTTTTGCAACATAAAAATATGTATGTTCTCTCTTTCTCTTCAAGGCAAGAGAGAGAGAGTCATCCAAGTTTCCCCATTTTTTCTTTTTTCTTCCCTCACTGGTTTCTCTGGGGTTTTTTATTTTATTTTGTTTACGACTTTTTATTTTTCTCTCTTTATTTTATTTACGAAATTGTTTTTGTTCAATTTTTCAATCAATGTTTTTTTGTTGTTGGTTAAAGTTTCCATAATAATAAAAATTAAAACTTTCTGTCTGTAGAGCGGTGTTCTAAAAATATTCACAAAGTTGAGAATCTTATTATGAATATTAAAAAAAAGAGAAAATATGACGGGGGTTCAGAGATAATTGTAGATTAGAAAAAAAAAAAAGTTTTGGAAGATAGAAAGAACTGTGTTTTTTTCTTCATTTTTTTGTATTCACGGAGTTTTTAGGTCGATGAACTATTATTTATTATGGTTTTTTTTTATCTGAATAAATTTTTGAAAATTTTAATAATATATCACTTTTTTTAATGTTCATCGTGTCCCATTTTTTGTTCGATAATGAAAATTTTAATACATATAAAACTGTAAAACTGTTTTTTAAGATCCCTTCACAAAAAAAAATATCGCAAGACAAAAATTTCGTTAAAATATCCTTGGCTTTGTTATAATTTTTTTTTGAGGAATTAAATAAACTTGTCTGAAACAAAACCTTTTATTTAATGTACTTTTAAATTTTTAGTTTTTGTTTAATTTTTTCTCGTAATTCAACTAACTTGATTTATTTGGGCGATTGGAAGAATAAATTTTAGAAATAAAAAAATACGGATATTTTTTTTCATTTATTCAACCCATTTTTTTGTTAATAAAAAATTAAAAATATTTTTCTCCAAATAAATGCAAGCGATCATGGATTGGATTTCATAAGTTTTTTTCTTCTTCTGCGTTTCTCTTCTTTCTCGTTTTCTCACTTTTTTATCCCCGATTTCTTTTTAATCGCCGTTTAAAATCATTTTTTTTGTTATTTATTTTCACTGAAATCGATTGAGTTTGAATTTTATTTTTATTAAAAACACGAAGCTAAAATTATTATTATAGTTTTTTTTGTTCCAACAACAACAAAAAATTTGTTTATTAAAATCATGGGAATGCCACATATGTTTGTTATGGTTAAATGGTTCCGATGCTTTTTAATTGTAAGTTTTATTATTTTTAAGCTTTCATTAAACCAAAAAAATTGTTTTTTTATTGTAAAAATTTCTTTGAAATGTAAATCGTCAACTAGAAAATCGGAAACTTGAAAATCGTTAATAGAGAGTTAAAGCTATCCTCGAAGGAGATGTGTGCAAACTAAAGAAATATCAGTGTCTTAGTATATGGTGCAAAGTTAGGTCAATGACACTTTTTTTTTGGTTCATAGAGAGCTTCATAAAAGCTAAGTTATCCTGCGATTAGACATCATACAAATAAAGCTTGAATCAAGCAAACAAACAAAGAAACGAAAAACAAAGACATTTTTACAATCTAAATTTATTAATTAATTACACAATTACAAATAAAAATTACACATCATCAAAACCATTATGAATTTCATTTCTTCTTTGCTGTTGTTCACTTCTTCTTTTCATCTTTTAGAAATTTTAGATTCATCTTCAGTTTTTTGAGATGCCTTTGAAACTTCTGTCTTTGTTTTCTTTCCACCTTTTGATGATGATGATTTAGTTACGACCATAGCTCGCTGAATTCCATATTTTTGAGTTTGTTTTTTCATTTCAGCTTCTGCTTCTTTGGATTCATTTCGATTTCGATCAACAACTACATGTTTTCTTGCAATAGGTGGAAAAGTAAGAGGCGCAATATTTTTGGAATGCTTTGAAGGTTTTGGAGTTCCAACAGTTGATGTTTTCGGCTTTGGAGTTGTTGGTTGTGGAGTTGGTGCTGTTGGATTCTTCTTCTTTGGTACTTCAGCAGCAACTTTGGATTCACTAACCTTTTCACCAGTTTTTGATTCTTGTTGAGCATTTTCATCTTGAGTTACTTGAGTTTTAGATGGCTTTGTAGTTGTTGGTTGCTTCTGTGATAATTTAGCCTTTTCTCCACCAAGTTTTTCATCTTGTGTTTTTTCTTTCACCTTTAACAAGTTGGGATTTCCTTTGCCTTCTTCAAGTTGTTGTTGCATGAGTTCCTGTTGCTTTTTCTTTTCTTCTTTTTTCTTATCCAATACCATCCAAGCACACATTCTGAAAAGCTCATACAGATGTAAACATATATGACTAATAAGTTAATATGTACTTACGCAATGATACCGATAATACCGAAACAAATTACTAAACAAGCGATCACGATTATAGCAATTTCCCAACCAGCGAGAGATTCAGCTGTTGTTGTTTTTGGAGGTTCTTCTGTTGACGTTGTTGGTGCAGGACGTTGAATAATCTTAGCATTTCTCTAAAAAACATAGCGGTTAAAGGAGAATACTTTACTTTTACATGAATAATATCAATGTTTGATTGTTTGTGAAATATATGGATATAAGCACATTAAGAAATAGCACTAGTAATAGTAGCACAATCACCACCATCATTATTGGTTTACCACCGCAAAAAAAGAAATCACTTACAACAATTAAACGACATGATGGAGTAGCCTTTTCAATGATCAATTTGATGGTATTATTTTCAATCTTTGGACCACAGCCTTCAATAGGTTTGTCGAACACATGATTTCGTGGATAATGGATTCTAACTGGAAAACATGCAGGAGGATTCGCAACAACTATAATCAAATGATAAGTTATTGAAAGTAAAGTATATTTGTAACTTACGTGTTCTGTCTTTATCACCCATGAAGAATATTTCTTCTGTATATTGATTGTAAACTTCAACAGCATAACCACAATAATCAGGAGGACATAAAAGTTTTGCATTACCATTAATTCTATTTGTATTTGCTTCATAACAAACTTTAACACTAAAAAAACAAAGCTTATTACCATAGTAAGTAATCACAAAAGAAAAAGTAAACTTACAATGAATCACATCCAGGCCAACAGAATTCAAAAACGAGATCATCAGTTTCCAAAAGAACTTCAATGGTTTGACGTTGAGTTAAAATCAAATCACGACTTTCATGATCACCAAGTATTTCTTCTTCTGTAGTTTCTGAAGATCGTCGAAAACGAAAAGCCAATGACGAAGAGTGTAAAATAGCAACGATGAACAAAAAATATTTGAAATCCATAATAGTTTCTTCTTTTGTTGTTTGTTGAAAAATGAAGCAGCAAGCAAACAAACGACGAAACAAACAATGATTTGTTGTAAAAATTTCTTGAATGATTTGTAAAAGCTTTGAGTTTCATGGGAAAGTTAGGAAATTTGCATAACTTTTTCTGGGAACTTGCGAAGGATGGCGACTGAGTCATGGAACCCATAAAACTGCCTTCATTCACAAACTTTTTGGAACAAAGATTTTTACGAGGCAACTAAATTTTGTTTTCCCAAACTAAAAATAAATCTTTAACCTTCATAAACAACCTTTCTCTAATCTCTCCAATAAAAAAAATTTTAGTGCCTTACTTCAGCTGAATTCCTATTATTAAACTTTTTATATTTATCTGGAAATTCTCGATATAATCTTACCCAATTTGTAACTAATTCTCTTATGAGTGCAGTGGTTTATGGACCTGTAAGTACAGGAGTATCAGGTTGTGTACGACATTTACAATATTTTATGAATGATAGTACACTTTTGGTAAGTTTTTGTAACCCACAAAATTATCGTAAAACTAGAAATTATGAATTCTCAGGGAATAAGTCGAACTTTTTCAACAACCATTTGTGCGATGCTTCGAATATTTTTTCATCAAGAATTTTTAGCTGAATGTCCAACAATTATAAAAGTGAGCTTTTTTAAAAAGCTAACGATGATCCCTTTCTTTAACCATAATCTTACTTCATTAATTTTTTCAGTTTATTCTTTATTTAATAGTGTTTATGGCATTCATCGATAATTCAATTTTATTTTATGCAATTCAAACTCTTCCAACTACTCGAAAACCATCCCAATCAATACAGCAACAGTTTTTTCTAATTGATGGCTTTCAACGATCTCTTATTTGCAGTAGATGGCCTAATCATGCTCAAGGAGCTTAAAAGCAATCATATCTTCAAAACTTCCTAAAATACTGTATCTTTCTTTCTTCGCTTTGCATAATTTTTATGGACCCGATACGTGTAGCATTTGTTGTTTTATCCATTTTTAAAGTGTTTTGAATAATCCTAATTCATAATAATACGTGGTTTATTTTTTATAAAATATAATCGTATACATAGTATATAATTTAAACAAGTAGCTACTAAATAAACAAACAAACAATGATGAATCGAAGATACAAAAAAAGTTAATTTTACAAAGATACAAAAATAAAGTTAGCTAGTTACTACATAAAACAACAATAAACAAAACATAAATGTTAAATAAAACCCGCATTAAAACAAATAAAGAGATACATTACTAAGTAGTTAATCTTAAAATTCCTTTAATCACTTGTACTTGATTCTTCATCAACGCCTGAATCACTTGATTTCTTTTTTCGATATAGTTCAAGATATGAATTTGGAATTAAATGGGAAGGTTTGATATGAAGGGAACATTGAAGCTCGGACATAAGAGTAAGTTCTTCTTGAGTTGGTTCAGATAATGATGAAAGAGGAATATCAATTTGAATAAAAGTTCCAAGATCTTCAATATCATCCAAATGTATCGTAATTTTTTCTGTTGCAAAGATACGACGTTTTGCTTTCATTGTTCCTAATTCCGATAAAGATACTTTGAGAGTGTTCTGAAGCAAAGAAATAATGGTTAGTTGATGAATAAGAAAAGGGTAACCATCAAGCAACAAATCGTTTACAGAGTTAAATTTGGAAAGCATCGAGAAGCTTATAAACAAGCTAGTCGACAACATCGTTACTTCAAAAATGACCAACAATTTATGTCCAAAGCTATTAAAGCATACCTTCAAAAAATCAACATCTTGTACAGCTGCAACACTTCCTTCTGCAAGATAAACACCATCAACGGAAGTTGGAATTCGTTTAAATGCAACTAATTCACCGTGGGATTGATTTTGCTTTTGATATGTTACACGAAGTTTAAGTTCGCCACGTAACACATTGAAATATGTGGATTCTTCCACGTGAATATGTCCAAGACTTTCAGTAAGTTTAAATACATCCGCTTCAAATTCTTCTGGATCGGGACAATGTGCAACAAGGGTTAATGACCGAAATTCATTTGAGTGAGTATTGGATTTGGCAGTCATTTTGAAGTCTGAATAAATGAAAGGAAAATTATATAAATGTAAAGAATAGAAGCGTTTTAACCACCCGCAGAAAATAACAACCACGACAAAGAATAACTAAATTTAAAATAGGCTGAAGAAGAAAAAAGAGAGGAGAAAGACGAGATTGAGTTGTACTTTGTTCGCGTTTTTCTTTCCTCCCACCAAAAACAAAAAAAAATGAGAGAGAGAGAAACAACTGCTCAATGATCGGAATGGAATGGTTGCGGACTGGACACTCTTTAAACTTCGAAGCAATAACACGGGAAATAATGATGACGAAGAAGAAAAAGACAAAAACAATCATCAAAAAAAAAATCTAAAGCCGTTAGATAAATAAATAAATATTATGGAAAACATGAATGAAAAAAACAAGAAACATGTGAGAATGGATTGTGACTATAGTAAAAATACAGCAGAAACTACAGATGGTCAAGGATGTGGTTTATGGAAAAAAATGGAAGAGCTAAGTAAGAGGCGATGCGATATCGGGATATGATAAAAGTAATTAATCATAAATCAAGTCAATGGGCTTTTAATGATATTGGTTGGTTATTTTCGATTTAAAAATAAACCACAGAAGGTGGTCAACATAGATTTTACCGCATTCACAAATTTAGTTTCATCGAGTAATGGCTTGATTCAACAAAAAAAACTACTTTAAAAGCATAAACACCATTAGCAATAAATAAAGCTAAGATATCTAACAATTTAAAGCCAGAAGTTTTACAATATCCATTGATTCCATGGCGATCGAAGCTAGTTTGGAGAAAAAATATTCACAAAAAACTTTTAAAAAAATTGAAACAATTATTTTTTTCAATCATCAATTATACAACACTAAAGTTTCTTATTTTCCTATTCATCAAACATATTATAACTAACTAACTGAAAATAAATAAGAACTAGCATTTTCCTTCTTCATTCAATCACAAAAAAATTCATCAAGGACACATTTTTTGCTGCGAGTAAACATTTCAAGAAAGCAGCAAACAACCTTGCATGCTTTTTTCTCGTGTCTGTCCATCAAAAAAAACTATCCTAACACGAATGTTTCAGTTCGCGTTGTTTTGCGTTTTTATTTTTTCTGCGTTTCTTCAATCAAAGTTTGAAAGAGAAAAAAATTGAATTAAAAAAAGATGGATTTCGTAGTCTTTTTTTTCTAAATCTTTTTATTACTTATTTTAATTAGACCCTTTTCAACGTTTTTATGTTTCAAAATTATGTTTTTGAGAAATTGTACCTAAAATGTTATCAACGTGTTATTATGGAATTCAATAAACTCATTTGCACGCTCTATTTTTCTTTCGCGATTTTGAAATCATCAAGTTTTTTGCAATCGTGTTTCTCATTTTATACCGCTATTATTTTTTTAGGATGGTTCGACGTTCTCGATCAAGTAGCTCTTCATCATCAAGCTCATCAGATAGTTCAAGTAGTGGAAGTTCAACATCAAGTGCTTCATCATCATCTCGATCACCCGTTTCTCGTAGTAAACGTTCTCCTGTTCGTGGAAGAGGCAGCTCACCTCGTCGACGATCTGTATCACCTCGTGCTCGAAGGCGTTCACCATCAATCAAAAAAGAACCTGAACCTCAAACGAAGATTACTCTAAAGAATTTAAGTCGAAATGTTACAAAGGATCATTTAGCAGAAATTTTTGGAATATATGGAACTATTAAAGAAACTCGTTTACCAACAAATTTTCATCATCCAAATTTTTGCCGTGGGGATGCTGTAATCGCTTATGAAAAACGTGATGATGCTGAGAAAGCTTTACGACATATGGATGGTGGACAAATTGATGGTTTGGTTGTTAGATGTGATTGGACTCCTGCAACTCCTCCAAGGTCAGCTCAACGTGCAAGATCACCTATTCGGGGAGGAAGATCTTCTCCACGTCGTCGTTCGCCAAGACGTTCTTCACCACCTCGTCGATTTTCTCGTCGATCTCGTTCACCTATTCGTGGAGCTCCACGTCGTTCACCACCAAGAAGATTCCGAAGATCTCCATCACCTGGAAGACGTTCACCTCGTCGGTCATCTCCTCCACCTCGTCGCTCATCTCCTCCACCACGCGGTGGTCGTCGTGGTCCAAGTCCAAAGCGTGTAACTGGTGGCAATATGATTCCTCTTGGAGCTCGTCGTCGAAGTCCATCATAAATTTTAAGTTTTATTTTTGATTATTGTTTTGTAACAATTTAACTTTTTTGTTGTTAGTTGAATATTGATTGTACCTTTGTTTTTACTCTATCATACTTTTACTATTGTTATATTCAATAATCCATTACAACAATTTTGTTTTCTTTTGTCTTTTATCATGTTATATTTATAAAAAAAAGGTCGCCTTAGTTGTATTTTTCTTGATCTCTCTAACTACTAACATTGGCTTATGCCATAATGATGTTAACATCATTTATCTTCTTTTTTTGTATTCTCTTTTTGTCGGTTTTACTATAAAGCATTGCTTCACAAAGATGGAAGAAGGTTAGTTAAGCAAGATGAAAGCAAAATGAAAGAAGTAATGACTAATCCCAGATATTTTATGGCTGCATTAACCCCACCAAAACGAACCTGATTTAACATAGCTTTTGGTTTGTTTAGGTTGATAAATAATTCCAGTAACTTGTTCATAAAGTTGTATAGATAATTTACGAGCCATGGTTGTTGTTGACATGATTGCACACAAAATTGGGTAAATGAATAACTGGAGACGATTTTAACAACAAAAAAGGAACAAAATAAAAGCGAGTGTTGTTGTTTATGAATAAATAAATATATTTTTTCTTTCTGCAATATCAAAAAATAGATTAATACCTCTGATATGTATGTAGTTAACGTTGCAACAAGAAGAAAAAAACAAATCAGCTGAAGAATGGGATGACAAAAACAATTTTTTTTCTTTTTCTAAGCTTTTTTGTTTTTCCTTTAATAGTGTTTTTGACAAAGATGATGATGATAAATAAAAGTAGGAGGCTCAAGCGGATGGATGGCGGTGTTGTTGATAATCAGCTGCGGCTGCTGCTGATACTTGCTGGTTCCTTTTTTGCGCACAAGTAGGCGGAGCATCTTATATCAATCAGTCGTCATCGTCATCATCATTCAAATCAATGTTGTTTACAATAAAAAATAAAGTTTTTTTTCTCCTTTTCCGTTTCAATGCAAAAACAATAACCCTTTTTTTTACAACTTTAAAATTGTTGTTGACTTCAATAAAATTAAAAAAAAAGTTTTTTCATGGAATCAATTGTTGAATTGATGAAGTTGCAAAGCAATAGAAAGTTATGAAATATTTCTTCTTTTTTTTGTTGGAAAAATTGAATAACAAGATGTTGTTTTTCCAGACTTAAAAAAAGAGTACCTATCATAATATTAACAGACAGCATCAGCTAAACTAGAAATAGGTTATTATTCGAAAAGTTTGCAAAAATGTGAAACACGTGGGTGTATTAGTGCCTCTTACTCTTACAGCTGCTGATGATGCTTTACTTTATAATGAAATAACAAATTTCGAAAGGAATAAAGTTTTACTCGATATGAATGTAACTTGGATTTGCCATTTACAGCTATATTTTTTGTATTAAAAAGCGAAGGAAAAGCTATTGTATTTCCAAAATTTTCTTCTTTTGTTCGAGAGACCATTGTCAATAGCTTCAGCAATTTTTGGTATTGCAACGCCACCGTTTTTTTCATAAACCATTTTTTGAGGATTTTGGTGCAAAGAGATTGAATAAAATGCGAGATAAAGGTTTAATTTGTAGCAGTAATTTACTATATAAAAATATGCAATTCTGAAACACAAATTTTGATATTATGAAAACAATACGCTTTTTTGCAGTTTTTAAAACCCTCATTTCTGAAAATCATTAAATTTAAATTTAAATTCATTCATTGAAACAAAATTTTTTTTTGTCTTCTTGATGCTTGGTGTTTCATTTTTTTCATTTTGATTTTACTCAGAAACCAAAAACACAATCAAAAAAACAACCCTAAAATTGTCATTAAATTTTTTTTAAAAACTACTAACTATCTTTTTTTATCTTTTATTTTTTTGCTGAACTTGCAATGTTTCTAGTCCATATGTACATACATTTTTTCCATGTTGTTAATATGTTTTGTTGTTGCGTTTTTATTTTTCATGATTGAACGGGAAAAACACTAAAACCAAAGGTTGCTTTTTTTTGTTTGTGTTCAGTTTTTAATTAAGAAAAAAGGAGAATGAATGGCAACAAAAAAACAATGAAGACAAGAGAAAGTGAAGAAAGTTCATCACTTTTTGTTTAACAAAAAAAATATTACTATAGCAAGAGCATTTTTTTGTTGGTTGATTTATCATTTTTTCTATGTAAAGGAACGTTGCAATTCTTTTTAGTCTTTAAAAAGATCAAAAAAGTTCAAAACTTCTTTTTTTAAATATTTAATTTTTAGAAAAACATAAAACAAAAGTAAAATGTGAGATTCAATAATACTAGTCTATGAAAATTTTGTAAGTGACAAAGAAAAAAAAATGATTCGCTTTACTGTTTACTAAGGCTTTTAGGATTGATTTTTTTCTGCAAAGGTCGTATGCTCGAGTTTCTGTTTGATATTTTTAGTTTTATAAATCCTTGGATATTTTTTCAAATTCATTTTTAATGCAAAATCATTATCTTTTGGGATGCTTTTTGTTTTCATTCATGATGGATTTAAATTTTGAACATTTTAAATAGCTTTGAATAAAGTTATTTATTGTTTCGGTGAATATAAAATTTAACTCTTATTTTTTTTTTATCATTAAATAAAAACGGTTCCTTTGGTTCGAGATTATGGGATTATTTCTATAAAAAAATTTCTCTCTGCACTTTTCTGTTTTAAAAAAATTGTTTTTTCGGAAAAACAAATTAACAAACGTTTCAACATAAAAAAAATGCTCTCTGTTAGACGACGTACTGATAAAAAAAAAGTGCAATACAACCATCGAACCCAAGTAAAAAACAATCTTCCTTCAATTTTTTATACATACTTTTGATGGGTGAAAAAAAATCCCTTCATATTTTCTGTAACACAAAAACACGTGAATCATTTCTCCCCAAAAAAAATTTTCTTTGAAATTCGTTGAAAGCAATGCAAAAAAAATTTTAATGAAGGAAAGCACCGTAGCTTTAGTTAAAAGTTATAACACAAAAATGACTGGAAGAAATGCAGTTTGCGGTCATCAAATTTTTTCATGGAAAATAAAGTAAAGTAGTCATCGCGTCGCCGACAATTTCTGTCTTCTTCGTCAACCCCAAAAAAAAAGTTAGCAAAGAAAAGCAAAAAAAAAATTTCGTTTTCCAAAAAATAAACTTTTTGATTTGACAAAAGTTGACAACATTCAAGTTTTTTCTTAAAAAGTTATTGTTGAATCACATTAGTTTAAAGGTTGATTTGGGAGTGTGTTTTTGTTTCTCCAATGATTTTTAACATTCGTTCAAATAATTATGGTTGATTTTTTTTTTTGGATGACCTTGGATGGATTAATTTAACTGGAAATAAAGAATGAAAGAAAAGAAAAAACCATTTTCTTTTTTTACGGTTCCGTTTTTTTTAAAGTGATAGCGTTGAAATATCAAAAAGATAGAAAATATTTACCCTAAGGCAACGTGCGCAATAAGATGATGAAATAGTGATTTTGAAACTATGATAAAAAGAAGAAAAAAATGTTTTTAATAAGGATGGAGCTTGAATGCCTTGAAAATAAAAATACGGATGTGTAAGAATTTCATAATTCTTTTTGAGGCACAAAACATTAACAAATTCATAAAGATTTCGATGAGCAGCAAAAAAATTAAAAATTTGAATAATAAAAATCACCGAAATTTTTGTAAAGATATTCGCTAAATTTTGAAAAAATGGATGAATAGATTTTAGAATTTTGTTTAGATTTCAACCTTTGAACTTTTGTTACTAATTTTCAATCGAAAAATCCAATAATATTTTATTTTTTCCATTTATTATTATTTTTTGCAAATATTTTAACCCCTTTATTTTTTCTTCTCCAAAAAATACTCAAATGTTCAAAAAAACATTGAATCATTCATTCACATTTTTCTTTTTCTCGATTGTTTTTGATAAATTTTTAGTACTTTTACCCAAAGAAATTGAACCCAAACCGGGCAATGGCCCGGTCCATTTCCATGTATTTTTTAACTCTCAACTTTCGTTCGTTGTTTTCTTTTTATTCTGATACTTATCTTTGGTCTTTTTTTTTTATTTACGTAGTAGGATTGAAAACTCCCATAAATAAAAGTTGTTTACGTTTTTTAAAAGCAAACCTTTTTTTATTTTTTGCACCGGAAAAACCAATTAAAAAAGAGTTATTAGCGCCTTTTGCCCAAATGAATAAATGCCTACAAAATAAAGTTATTATAGCAGCCGTAAAGAAAAAGAAAAAAAGTTTGTTGCAATTGAGTTTTTGAGTTTTTCTCCCCTCAAATTTTTTTTATAATGTTAGTCATCCCTGGTTTTTTTTTGGGTTTTTCTCTGTTATCAACCCCCTTAATTAACTTTCTTCACGTTCAAATTTTTTTAGTCCCTAAAAACTCTTTTCTCTAATAAAAAAATAAATAAGAACAGTTGCATTTTTAGTTTTTGCAATTAAAAAAAAGAAGAAAGAAAGAATAAAGCAAAAAAAAAAAAAAATTCTTTGATCGAAGAAAAAAATTGTGAAATATTTAAGAAAAACCCTCCTATCTCTCTCTCTCTTCACCTTTTTTACTTTGTTGTTGATATGCCATTGGAAAAAATACTTTTAGATAGGTTAAAGATTATTTTTTTTGTTGGAAAAAAAATTGTCAAAGAATTTTTATTTTTTATCTTTCCTTTGATATACGGCGGCTGTTCGTTCATGTTACGTCAACGAAAATGAAACAATTTATTTTTGAGGTTAGAAACAAAAAGAAAAAAGCAACAAAAAAAGAAAAGAAAAAACAAATGTGGCCTAAAAAAATTATATAGTTTTTATTGTTTTTTGTTTAAAAGTGCATATTGAAAAGGAGGGAGAGAAAAAAATAATAGACATGGATTAATGACTTTTTTACAGTAAATTTTCTGAAGAAGAAAAAAAAAGATGTGATATGTCTGAAATCAGAGAAAATGGATTAAATTTACTTTCAAAAAGTAATGCAAATAATTCAAAAAGTAAAGTTAATGATAGTAATTAAATTTTTTAAATTATTGCTGAATATTTATTACTTTCATATTAGCATTTAAATTATAAATTTTTTTTATATTTTCAAATTGTGTTAGTTATTAATTTGAAATAATTTTTTATTTGTTGTAAAAAAGGGGTTTGGCAAATTCACTGAAATTTGTGTGGGTTAATTATTTGAAATTTTTGTTAATGAAAAAATGTTTAAACTTTTAAAGTTTTGTGATTTTTTCATTTATTTTATATCTTTTTTCCCTGTCTAAAATATGCTTCTTCTTTTTTTTACTATAAACTATAAAACCAATTAAAATTAATTTTGCTTCTACCAACAAACTCGTTTACCCAAAATTCTTCAAACAAAAAAACGAACACTTTTCTTTTTGATAACAAAAAAATACATCCAAAAAACTCTATGTATTAATTTTTTAAAGTATTTTAAGAAATGATGAGAATAATGACCGTAGTTTTTTTGACGTATGAATGATGCAATTTTAATGAATTTTTCGTTTTTTCATTATCGTTTAAAAATTTCATTCACATGCAAAAAAAATCAGACTTTTTTATTTTTTTGGTTCGAAACAAAAACAATAGTGATGTTAAGAAAATTTGTACTTTATTTCAGTTCAGTTCAAAAAAATAAAGAATACATACGTATGAAGAACATCAATAACACAAATAATTACACAGTGTTTTTTTTTATTTTTATTTTATAACAAGCAGGTTTTTTTAAATGAAAAAATAAAAAAAGAATGTGTTCGATATTCCAGTTGTCGTCGAGTTTTTTTTTTGTTGGAGTTCCATCATCATGATGATTTTTTTATGCAGCAACGTCACACAGAAGAAGCTTGTCACTTATTTTTATTTTTTGTTGCAAAGAAATGGAGGAATGCAAAAATATGATAGCTTGCCTTTTTTGTATCTGACGTTGCATAAAATATGTCATTTTTGTGCAACATGTGAGTAAGCCAAAAATGAATCACCTTAAAATTAAATAGCTTTGCAGAGTTACCATTTTCAAAACAAAAAAATCATGTTCAATAAGTTTGTTTGGCGGGATGCTTTTTTATTTTCATTTTAAAACAAAAGTTTTTACTTCAAAATCCATATCATAATCTGGTCGTAATATTTATATTTAGAAAAAGGCCCCTGAATCCTTCATTTACATTTCCACCAACAACTAAAAACTTTTTGTGACGATAAAAAATTTTTTATTGCAGAAAAAAAATTAAATTGAACCTGTTTTATTTTTTTGTTGCTTTTCGAGAAAAAATGCGAAGTTCATTATTTTTTTACTTACAGTACACAAAATTAATTTTGAAAGTAAGTATTACTCCATCACAATGAAATAAAAAGATGATGTGAATGGACTGTGATATTTCCGGCAAACAATAAACTTGTTTTATTTTTTTCTTTGTACATAGAAAAAAAGCCTTTTCATTTTCTTCTTTTCAGAAACTTCTAATTTTTTTTACTAAAAATTTCAGTGGATTTTTTTATTGCAATGGAAATAAAACATTCTCTCATTTATTTTTGAAATTAAACATTTTCATATACAATGGCTTACAATTTCATCAAGTCAAAAAATTGCCATGAGTTGCCATCGGTTGCCACTCAATTTGCCAAAGGTTCTCTTTTGTTTTTGAATTTTTTTTCGCGCCAAATTATTTTTTGCAAAATTTTTTTATGAGAATTATTGAATATTTTCAGTAATAATCTTAAAATTTTTTACATAATTCAATTCTAAAATAACTGAAAATTTTACGGCTAACATTAATATGTTATGGATAACACCATTACAACAAAAATTAAAACATTTGACAGCTTTTTGCATATTTTTTGCGTTAAAATCTCATGTTTTTTGTCGTTGTTAGCTTTGCAATTGCTACCACAAATTGTAATTTATTTCAATCAGTATGTTTACTATTTATAGAATTGGCTCGTGTTTTTGACGCAAAAAAATGTTTCAATCCTTTCTTCTAAATTAAAAAAAGTTTTTTAATCCTACCTATTGACAACGACAACGTGGATATAAGTTCGAAGAAGCCTTATTTTTGCATTTTTTCACAGAAATTTAGATATTTTGAATAATTTTTCTGTTGAAAAATATGCAGAATTTATGAAAATTGTCAAATTTTTGGGTAATGCTGTTACAGAAAGAGAAAATAGGATTATTGATAACAGGCTTAATGAACTTCAAAAACGTATCGTTGGAAATAACAGACATCGATTAATAAGACTTGGAACGAATGCAATGGCAAAACTTCCTAGTAAACCTGCGGTTACCCTTCATATAGTAAATGGCAGATATCTACCAGTTAATGCCAATAACATTTGTTCTCGACTCGGTGAAGCTCCAGTAAGACTTTATCCTCTTCTCCACGATGCAAATAACCACCCAGCAAACACAATGATTGCTATCGGTACACGACATTATTTTCGTACAAATGAGAATATTTCGTGGTTACCACAAATGGAGTGAAATAGAATGGTTATGAGTTTAGTGATAATAACAATAAGGATCAAAAAGCTTTCAAAACTAAGAAAAGGCATTCCAACTTTTTTGGAGCAAAGAGGGTTATTATGGATCGTTTACTGCATTAGTAAACTAGTAAACATATTTGTTAAAATTAATTGTAATTGATCAAAGCAACAATTATAAAACTAACAACAACAACATAAAACATGAGATTTTAACGCAAAAAATATGCAAAAAGCTGTCAAATATTTTAGTTTTTGTTGTAATGGTGTTATCCATAACATATTAATGTTAGCCGTAAAATTTTCAGTTATTTTAGAATTGAATTATGTAAAAAATTTTGCAAAAAATAATTTGGCGCGAAAAAAAATTCAAAAACAAAAGAGAACCTTTGGCAAAATGAGTGGCAACCGATGGCAACTCATGGCAACTTATGGCAATTTTTTTGCGTGTCGGTTGACTTGATGAAATTGTAACCCATTGTAAATATTTTTTTGTTTTTATCAGTAAATATTTTATTTAAGCTTGCTAATAAAAGAAAGATTCAGTTGCAAATAGCATTTTTAAAAATAGTAACCATTTTATAAAAACAAAATAAATACTTTGAATATTTGAGATAATCAGTTTGACGACGTAAAGCTAAAATTACTGGAATGCTTCATATTTTTTTTTTGCTTACACTTTTTGGTTAAAAAATTAAAATATTTGAAAAAAAGAAAGAAAACATTTTTTATGACAAATTTTTTCAGAAAAATGAAAGTTGCGGTAGAATTTGAGACAAAAATGGAATCACTTTTACCAAAAATTTTGGATTCTGATTCTCCATCTTTTTCATTGGCCCTCATTCTTCGAAAAAGAAAAAATACCGTTGATCCATTTTTTTTTCTTTTGACCATTCATTTTATTTTATGTATTTTGTGTTTTTGATTGTTTATCAAATAAAGGTTCAAAAATTATTCAAATAAACAATAATTTTATTATTTTTTCCGCGAAGGATATTTTTTTTGGTTGCAGGAAATTTATTTCCTTTCACGTTTCTTTCATTTTTCGAAGAAAGATATTTGCGTGAGAAAAAAAATCAAATCGAATCAAAATTAATGAATTAAAATTTCAATCTATCTTCTTCTAAAGTCTCAAAAATCTCAAAATTATATTTTTCTTTGATTTTGATACTTTTAAAAATCATATAATTCTTCGTTGAAAAAATTAAAAATGGATCACCGATAAACAACGAAAAAATGAGTGATGGTTATCTGCGAGCGGCGGGAAGATTAATATGTGTGGACTTTTGCACGTGAACAACAACAACAAAAACTTCCTCGGTCTTCCAAATATGGGAAATTTAGATTAAGGAAAAATCGTATAAAGTTGTAAAAAAAAGATTTACGATCGATTTGCGTGGTCTTTAAAAATGAGTGATGCCTGAGAGAAAAAAAAATTAGGTTATGAAGAGATTTTCGTTTAAGACCAAATAAATTAATAATCACAGAAATTAAAATAATTAATGATAAACTTTAAAAATTTCCAATCCCAAAAGTCCCTTTCTTGCTTTTAATAAATAAATTTCCACTAAAGTTGGAAGAACTCCACCAAAAAAGAAAAACATAAATAAAAAACAAATTATAAATAAACCATGAAACTCAAAATCAATAAATAAAAAAATTAGTCTATGGTTCTCACATCATTTTTATTTTAAATAAAATAAAAACATGCTTTGAGCATCATCATCACTTTTCTTATATGTATGTACACATTTAAAAAAAACACATGCATTTCAGACGACAACCAACTAACTAATATTTCTTTGATCAACAACAATCATGAATGAATGAAAAATTACGTTTGTTTTTAGCACATTTTTTATTTTATTTTATTTTTCCTCCATTTTCTTCTATGTCCATGTTTTTTATTTACATTTATTTTTTCTTTTGTTCTTTGTTGTTCTTTGTTTCCGTTGTTAAAAATAAAAAGAACTTTGAAGTTTTTAAAAACGAAAATAAAAATCATGAAATTTTCATGTTTTGCTGCTTTTTTTCAAAGTGAACAGACAGGACACATCGAAGAAAACGTGTGCAACTAAAATAAAAATAAATAATAAACAAAAAAATATGTATGAAATTATTTGTTAATCAAATTAATTCAGCTGCTATGATTTGATTTTCCTTTGATACAAGCAAGCGATGGAATTTGGACCTTGCATTAATCGACGACTATTTTTTCTAGAACCCTTCATGAAGAAACAAAAAAAAGTGACGTAAAAGAGATAATTTTTTGTTGCTGTTTTTTTTTAGTTTCGAGAAATTTCTCTCGTGGTTTCTTGGCTTCCATCAAATAAAAATGAAAAAGATAGCCTTGAAGTTTGATGTGGTGATGGACAAAAAAAAATAAAAGAAAAGACAAAAGGCCGCTTGCTTTACTGATGATATTCAAGAGAGCCCCCACATAGTTGATGCATTTTAACTATCAAACTTAAAACGTATCACACATGTTGGCAAGAGTAATAGTAAGTAGGCATAGTTGTTGTCCTTGAGCATTTGCTCAAGGCACTCAGGCATCCAACCGTTTAAAAAAGAAAAAGAAAAAGATAAATTGATGATTTAAAACTCTTGAAACCTGATAAATGAGCAACAGCAAGGTGTATGTGTTTTTTCCTTCCGTTTTTTTTCTTCCTGTTATTGCATCTTTTGCTTTTATCAAAGCACATAGGTACATACTCTGAGTTTTTTCTTCTCGTCCATGGTCGAAAACAATATTTTCTTCAATCAATTATCACAAAAGTAAAAAGTAATAAAAAAACCTTTTTTTTAAATAATTCAAGGACATCAACAAAATCAAAAAAGAGTGTCCAAGAAGACTAACAACTACTATCATCGATGTTGGTTAAAATGACAAAGGCCTTCCTTTCTTTCTTTCTTTGTATTATCAACGTCTAACTTCTTCTTGAATGCTCCTTTATTTCTTCCTCCTTCCATTATTTTTGCGATGGTCAGCAAAAAATTTCGATTTTTTAGGTGACAAAAATCAAAAGCTTATTATTGCTTGTTGCTTGAACTGAACTCTCAGTGAATGTATGTTTACCGCCCAAAAACAAAACAAAACATCAAATAAAAATTTTTTTATATTATATTGCAAGCAAAGTAATCATAAAAACAAAAACATACAATAAAAAGAAAGAATGGCAAGAATTTGAGAATAAATTCAAGAACCACGCAAAAAGAGGAAAATATTTTTAAAGCTATAATTTTTTGAAAGCCATGTATGTGTAAAAAAATAAGAACATCTAGGAAATGAATGAATGGAATAATATAATAATAGCATGGAATGGTACTTAAATTTTAAGTATGTATGTATGATTTTATATGAAACATAAAATCACTAAACAATATGAATACAAGAAAAAAAATAGATAAAGAAAAAGCTAAACCGGTGTCATGGAAGAAAATTACTGTTACAAAAAATACAAGAGAATACAAACAAATAAAAATATAAAACAATTTTCTTTTAAAGAAAACCTAAGAAATGATAATAATGAGGCAGGAAGAATAATTAATTTGCAGATGTACTTTTTTGATTGTGTTGTTGGTTGACCCGTATATAATATACATAAAGTTAATTTGAAGGTTAGAGAGAAGAAGCTAAGTTAGTAGTAGTAGAAGTAGTTGATTGATGAGAAGAGAGAATTGAAACAGCTAATATTCAGCATCTTCACTGATGTCGAAAAGTTGAGGAGATGGTGGACGAGAAAGTTGACGCTTCTTGAGTGGCTTTGAATGCACTGGACGAAGGATGGCAGTTTGAGGACTTGTAAGATGGCGGAGAAGCTGAAAAGAAAGATATGATTAGATAATGGAAGATATAAGTAACAGGTAAATGGTAAGAGAGTATAAGAAATAGTGAAACTTTAGTTCCGAAAATATGTAAATGTGAACCCTCAAGTACCTAGTGGTGACCATTAAGTAAGTGTTAGAAGTGACAGTTGATAGTTCTCGTTTACTAGTAACTTTTGTGACATAAAGAAAGCTTAGTGATGTCAGAATTTAGGCGTCAAAAAGACCACCAACACTTTTAAATCAAACGTTTTGCGATCGTACCCAAAAACTAACACAAACAAAAAAATCGACAAAAAAGATGAAATGTTTTTGATTGATTATTAACCCATTTTAGTCGAAAAAGTTTTTAAATCTCTCTCCCCAAAAGCTCCAACGAAATATGAAGAAAAAGAAGTAAATTACAAACCTGCATCTCAAGTTCCATAACAGATTTTGATCGTTTATTTGAATTCTGTGCAGATACATTTGCAAGCGAACGTCGAACATCTTGTAAAGTTTTAGCTTTGTTTGATATAGCTTGTAAATCACCACAACATCCCATAACACATACAATAGTTAACCAAAATAATTGATAACACCAATGTTGAAGTTGAGCAATAACAGCTAATGCAACGGTATTTCCAATGGCTTTAGTATCATAATTCTTTGTTGATGAAGTTGATATGGATGAAGCAGATGATTTTCGTGTTGTTGATGATTTCAATGAAGAATGATGATGATGTGGATGATGATAATTTAGTGATGAACATGGTAATATATCAGCTGTCATGATGAGAATAAGATATAGGATAGGTTAGGAATAAAATTCTTGTTGTAGGTTAGTCGTTCTGAAAAAAAGAAAACATAGAATAAAAAGAAAGTTGAAAAGCACGATGGAAAAGAATGAGTTATTCAAAAACGCGAAAATACAAATGCAAAAAAAAAATGAATGAATAAAAGTCTAAAAAGCCATTGTCGTCGTCGATCGCGAAAAATGATGGTCATCGACGAAGAAAGAAAAGAAAAGAAAACCAACAGAAGAAAATGGCGATTCAAAAAAGGACCAATTTGTTTATTTTCACTCTCTTCCCTAAATTTTGCTGCGACCAGCCAAAAAAAGAAAATGGCCGATAATTATTATTGAAGAGAAAATAGAGAGAGGAAAGCTTTTTATATATATGTATTTTTTTTTTTTAGTTTATTTTCTTTCTATCACATTCAGTCGTCAGTTAATGAAGAAGAGAAAAAGAGAGGATGGCGGGATGGAAAGAAAAAGACCCGGGCCCGCCCGTTAAAAAAGAAAGAGAAAAAGAGAATAATAGTTTTAGTTTATTAGTTTGGGAGGTTACTGAAGAAGAAAATGGTTGAAGGAGAAGGAAGATGGAGAAGAAAAAAGAAAAAGGGGCGGACACGACAAATCAACAAAATTATATATGTTTTTTTTTTAAAAACTTTATTTTTTTATTTTTTTTTACCTTTCTTTTGAGTGCATTTATGTCCGTTGTTGTTGCCGAAGGGAAGGAAGGGAGTAATTTAGTAGTTTAGTGATAATGAGAAGATGGATGGAAAGGAAGGAAGAAGAAAAAAATAAAAAACAAAAATTTCTAAGATACACAAAGAGGAAGGAGCAAAGAACGTTTAAAAAAAATAAAAGCAAGAAGCCACAGCACAAATTAGTGGGTGATTAGGTTCCAGTTTAGATTTTTTTGGGAGAAAGCAATAGCAATTAGCAAAAGTAAATGGGAGAAAGAGAGAGGAGTAAAAAGGAAGCAATGGAATAAAAAAAAAGGATGGAGGATTTTTATGCGAGCTATCATTTACTTTTTTGGAGGTATTGAAAGATATCGCAGCGAATAAAAAAATGAAAGAAAATAGATATGAAGCTTCAGATTTTTAGTTCGGAGGCGAATAATTTCTGCCATCCAACTCCAACAACAACTAAAACCCAAAAGTTTATTTTTTTGAAAGTTAAAAAAAATTTTTAGTTGGTGTCTCTAATTTTTTTTATCCTTACACGATTTTTTCAACCCTAAAATAATAAAACTTTTTGTGATAAACATCCGCCTCAAATCCAAAACCTCAAAACTTTATATTTTCCATAATTCACATGCAAAACCTCACAATCAACAACACCCATAAACAAACATAGTTTTTGTCGTTGTCATCGCATCATCATTCACACTTATCTCTTTCGGCTACTTTTTTTCTTTTGATTCAAAAAAAAGAGAGAAGGAGATTAAAAAAAATTATTTTTTGATCCATAATTGGTCTCAAAATGATCTCTCTCTTTTTATATCTCTTTTTTTTTATATGTGTGTGGTTCCTCTGATTGATCTCTAGATGGGTGAGTGACAACAACGAAAAATAAATGATGGCACAAGGCACTCGATATAAACACCCATAAAAACAAAAATCACTAAAAAGCAAGTCGAAGAAAAAAAGATTATTGACAAAAAATTGAAAGCCGAAAAGAAGAAAAAAGAAAACGTGATAACTTTAAACAAATCCTCACAGAGAGATAGATAGATAGAAGCAGAAGTAAAGAGGAGAAAATAACCAAATAAATGATGGCCTCTGTTGACGCCGCCGCCGCCGTCGTCGTTGTTGTATAAAAACATGATGATGGATTGGTCACTCACTTCTGCTCGACTCGCCTCTCGTATGTCCATCTCTCCTATTTCTCTTTCTTTTCTCTTTACCCTTTGCTACGAAAGAGCCAATGACAATTTGCATATGTATGTATGTATATGCAAATGTTTTGCACGTGAATAAAATCCACCCAACAATTCAAAGCGTAGCATAAAAAAGTGCACGATTTCTACTAAAATAAAAGCATGTATAGAATTTTTAGTTGTTTTGTTTTCGTGTCTATGTGAGTATTTACGTGACGACGAAGATGATGACAGACGACGACAACCAACAACTTCGACGATAATGTTAGAAGCAAAAAAAAAAGGATTCTCATAGCAACCAAGCAAGCAAAAAAAATTATTGAAGCTTGGAGCAGTTTTTTTTGTCTTCTTCAAAAGCTTCAAAGTGAGATTTTATAAATGGAAACGGTTAAGGCACGAGAAATGTGAAATTCTTTGAAGTTTAAGTTTTTTTTAAAAAGTTAAAATTATTAGAAAATCAGATTCAAAAGCTTGGAAATTTTTTTTTCAAACTCTGACCATTTAAAAAATGATCATCTAGCAACTACTTGCCTCATGTCCATTATTTATTTTTATACCCTCTCTATTCTCTCTCCTATTTTTTTTTCTATAAACATTCTGTCATCATCATCATTTTTTTTGATCATTCCTTCTTTTTTTTCTTCCTCGAAAAACAAAACAAACAACAAATAATGGAGTTGTTGCGAGTATGTTTTTTCCCAGTTAGTTGTAGCCATCACAAAACATTTTGAAATTTCGAAACTTTTAAAAGATAGACTTCAAAGAACACTCAAACAAAAATATAAATAAAAATATGTAAATAACGAATTAAAATTATTTTAATTAGTTTTTGTTGTCGGTTTTGTTTGGCTTTTTTTGGATGGATGGCTGTGTTGGCGACTCAAATTTAATCCAATCACATCACATCAAAAAAATTTTATATTTTATTCGAATTGATTTTGATCGGACAAAGTCCACTAAATTTTTTTTTGTTCTTCCTTTTTTCTCGATCACTGCTGCTGTTTCCTTTTCTTTTGTTTCTAAAACTAACCCCCACACAAATATAATTATCATTAACTTTTTTGTTTTATCATTATTCAAAGACATTTGTCATTGTCTGAAGAAAAAAAATGTCTCAAATGAAAAAAAAGAAGAAAGAAAAGAAAGAAATGTTGCAAGTGTTCGATGTCCTTATAGCAGTATCGTCATCGTCGTCAGTGGTGGTGTACTTTACGAAAAAAGGGGAAAAAATGATAGAGACTAATGGGTACTGGCTATACTACCTTCTACCGTAGCTTAACAATTTTTATTTTATTTTCTTTGTTGTTAGTTGGAGGCGACTGGTTTATTTTTACATATATAATTTTTTTAGGTGGAGAGCCACAAATTTTTTGAAAATGACACAACTTTAACTTTTTTCTTGGTCTTTTTTTTCTAAGTCCACAATAGTCACGAATATTTTTGGGAGAAAGCGAATAGTCACGTCACAACTACTGTAGCCTTTTTTACGTTCATTTTTAGTCATAGGATTAAAATTACCAGACAATGATAACTTTTTTCCTTTTCAACCAAATCTGTTGATTAGTTCAAAAGCAGCGGAATGATAAAAAAAACTATGATAACTAATTTTAACAAAATTGCATAAGCTTTTTTTTTCTTTCTCTCTCCCACTCTTTTTTTAAACCATTTGACAAAAAAAAAATAATTCCGTCGTCATCCGTCGTCAGTTGCTACAGACTACTACTCACTACTCTAATCAACAAAAAAAAAAGATGTCTTTTTTAAAAACTTTGTCACATTTTTATCTTTGTCTTTTAGGTCCACGTGAAAACCCATAATAAATAGACTTTGGACTCCTTCGCTCTCATTTTTTTTTTTGCGGCGATCGTATATTATTTTAAATTAATCTATCTATGTGTGTGTATTTTATGATAGAGAGAAACAGAGCAGAGCAGAGCAATGAGAAAAATGAGAAAGAAGGTGGAGTACCAACGAGAAAAAAAAATGTTGCAAAAGTACAGATTTATTTTCTTATGAAAATCACATTTTGAATCAGAGAAATAAATAAAAGTTGTTGTCAACGTTCGCCGCTAAAAATTTTAATCAGCTTTGATCATTCTTTGAAGGGAAAAGTTGTTTTTTTTTTCTTTGCTAATGGATTTTTGGGTGGTGATTTTTTTGTTTTGTTTGTAGTAAATATGTTACTAGCTATAAGTTTAAAGATAAACAACATGAGAAAAAAAAAAGTTAGGGACATGATAATTTTAAAAAATATTCCTAAATTTGAAAAAAAAAGTTTAAAAAAAGGAGCGATGAAAGAAAACCCCTAAAATTTAATGATGAAGAAGAGAAAGATACTGTAAAAGAAAAAAAGACAGCAAAAAATAAAAATCAAAAGGTAAATATACGAAAAAATTAAATAATAAATATAAACTCCACACAATAAAAACAATAGCTACTAGCTAGGCATGTTTTATTATTGGTGTCAAAAGGCTACTTGTTTTATTTTATGGACGAAAAAAAAGAGTCAATGATTCTATCTATTTCTCATCTCTTTGAAGTCATGCTTTGTGGTAAAAAAAAAGCACAATTTTCGTTCGCATGTTGTAGTTATAGTTTCTATTGGAGTATATTGCTATCCTTTCATTCAATGTTTTTTATTTCAGATACTGCTATCACCTTTAAAAAATGAAAAAATAAAATAAGAAGACTTATTGGCGACTTTCCGTTGGCCATAAAGAAATGGAAAAACCAAGATACTCCCAAAATTTTTATTTCAAGTTATAAACAAAGTTTTTAATAAGAACCTTAATAATTTTCTTTCACTGGAAGACTCCTGGAAATAAGCTTTTTTGAGTTGTTTAATTTTTTTTCTTTTTTTTTGTTTGGAAAAATAATTTGAAGTGTTAAAACCTTTTTTTTTTTACAGTATCCAACAATGAAAAAAAGTTTTCAATTCCATTGACCGACAACTTTTTCTTAATCGCTTTTTTGTGCAACAATAAAAAACCCATCCTAAATATTTTAAAAATAAAAGTGCTTCTACCTTTAATTTTAAACGAATGTTCTTTGTTCAATCTTATCACAGAGATTAAAATATGTATCTATCAAAAATAAATGTAAGTATAAAACTAATTTGCTTGCTCTCAAACTAAAAATCAAAATAAAAAAGATGTTTCATTGAAATGCAAAAAAATAAAAAATCAGAGTAAAAATCAAAATTTAAATCAAAAAAAGGCATTCCTTCAAATTCATTGACAGATAATAAAAAAAAGTAGGCGAGAGATTGCAGCAGCAACCCACTAAAAAAGGGCAAAAATAAAGATAAAAGTATATTTTTTTTTTTGCGTCGGCAAAAATGGACTTTATCCTTTTCAAACGTGATAAACACATTTTATAATATTTTTTTATATTATTTTTTTATTACAAATAAAAATCATAAAATTTTTATGATAATAAAAAACGGCTCTTCTTAATTATTTTCTTAATTAAAAATGATTAATTGGATATTTTGTAACATTTTAGAATATTTTTGTTAATTAAGTAAGTTGTTTTAACAATAAAAATCATCTATCATTTTTATTATTTTTATAATTATCTGTCAAAGATAATTAATTTTCTAAACAGCCAACAAAAAAATAATTTTAATTACTTGGAGCAACAAAAAAAGAAACTTTTTTTGCATTTGGAAAAAGACTGTTTTTGATTGGAAGAAGAAAGACTGAAGGTTAACAAAAAAAGAAAGTTTTATTTTGATAAACAAAGTGACTATCTTAAAAATAAGGGGCTTAAGATTTTTATTCTCGTTGTTTTGTACTTTTAAAAATGTGAATAAAAGAAAAAAACAAAGCTGTAAAAAAATTTGAGGTCAAAGAATTGATTTGTCGGTGTTCGAAAAAGCAATAATTTTTATTTTTATGGATAAGAAAGTTAGTTTCATGGAAAAAAGAATGGAAAGCAAAAAAGAGAAACAACAAAGAAAAAAAAGTATACAGTTTTAAATTAAGTCGAGGAGATTAAATTCTTTGATAGAAAAAAATAAAGGGACCAAATTTTATAAGTGAATTATAAAAGCATGAGAATAAAAAAAAGAAAAGAAAAAGTAACATATTTTTAAACCAAATTTTGTAAATAAATTTTACTAGTTTTCGAAATACAAAATTTTGGCTTTTTAATTTAAAAAACAAAAACAAAATTCTTTTTTGGCAAGGGTACAGCAGTCAAAGACAGTCATTCAATCTAAGAACTTCCTGTCAAAAATATTCCAAATTTTTAAATCAAAACAAAAAACATAAGTAAAAAATAACATATGAGAGAAATATTAAAAAAAGTTCAAAAATGATCGGTAAAAATAATCACATAAAAAAAATAAAAAAATATATAAGCATTTTAGTCTGTCGCAAAATTTTTCTAGAACTAATTTGGGTTTTCGTAAAATAAAAAACAGTGTTAAAACACGAAAATAAATAATAAACGAAAACATCCTCGCACGTTTAAACAAAAAACAAAATGAATCGAATTAACAACAAAAAAAGTTATGAAATGTTTTAGTTTTTTTCGCGCTCCATGTTTTTTTGTTGTTTTTAATAAACAAAATTCATTAATCATTTTGATACCATCAACATCACTTTTTTTTGCTTGCTATCGCTGGTGTTGTTCAATAATAAAATTAACTCGCGTGTTTTTGTTTTTTCTTCATGAGTTTTTTTGGTTCGATACACTCCAGTTTTGCGTTTTATTGTTTTTTTTTTTTGAAAAAGAAATACATTCAAAGAAAAAAACATTATATTCATTGGGTTGGGTTCGTCACAACAACGAAAAATAAAGGTTTTTGTTTTCTTGGCTTTTTTTAAACCAACATTTTATTTTTTTTCTTCGCCGCAGCAAATTAAAAAAATTTGGATGAATAAAAGATACAGTATTTTATTTAAATTCAAACTACTGCTTTCATGGTTTTGATTGATACGATTTATCTTCTTTTCTTTTTTTTCTGTACCCTTTGGTGCTATCAAACCCAGCCAGTTTCATTCAACTTTTTTGTCATTGATTGCGAACGTTCTCAATTTTTTTATAAAATTATCTTTCAATGAAAAAAAGACCTAAACAACTTTTTTTTATCATTACATATTTTTTTCTCTGCGTTCAAAAGGAATTTATCCATTTTTCAAAGTTGACAAAACAAAATCAAGGTTTTTTTTCGTTGAAATTCTTGCATATCCTCTTCATCTATCTATCTAGCAAGAAAAACTCCAAATTAAAATGTCTTTCGGCTTTCTGCATTTTGACTTCGAAGTAAGCTGTCGTCCATCTATTTGCTAATCCGAAAAACAAAATGGATAATACAAAACTTTTCAAATTTTTTATAATTGTTTGATTTTACATTTGACATATTTATACTTTTTTGTACTTTATTCTTCTTGGTCAAGATCTTTAAAAAATTGTAATTCATTCATTCTATGATTCGACAAACTACAAAAATATTTGTAACTTTAATTTTTTCTTCACGTGTCATAACCACAAATAATATCATCCAAAAATAAAATCAAACAAACGAACCCATTAAATTTAAAACTTTGAACTTATTACTTTGATATTAGTTTAAACAAACCTAAAAATAAAGAAAACACTTGACTTTGTGAAAAAAAAAAAGAATGATGCAATTTCATATATTTTTTTCTCTTTCAAATTTTTGGTATTCTTTCTTATCTCTCTTTGAAAAAATTTTTTTAAACAAACTACGATAATTAGAAAAATAAAATATTTCGAGGAGCAAACTTTTCACGTGAAGAATGCCGTCTATCTTGTTTCCGATTTACTCCTCCTCCACCTTCACCGCCGCCCAATAAAGACAGAAATAAAAATGAATCAGATTTATTCTTTCGAAGTTTATAAAAGAAAAAAAAGTTTTTTAAATCATTTTTCTTGTTTGATAAACAAAAAAAAGGAAAGAAAACAACATCAAAAACGAACGACGCTGAAGAAGGCGATGAAGAGAAGAAAGATAGAGATTTGGGCGCAAAAATCAAAACCTAAAACGTCATAAAATCAAAAATTAAATCATCACATCGCCGCAAATGAAAAAAAAGTGAACGTTCTTGAGTTTGTTTGTTTGTAATAATTATCTCACAATAATTAATTTCTTCTTTTATATTTTTGAATCATAAATGACACGCAAAATGACCAATAAAAATCAAATCACAAAAAAATAAATGGCAAAATGAAAATTATAAACATAAAAAATGGCCAAAATAAACTATCAGAAAATAATAATAAAAAATATTTGTATTTGTAAGGTTTGAAGCTTGAAATAATCCATGACTTAGGTGTTTAACAAAAAAGTTGGTGAATTTGAAAAAATTTCTAATCGAATAAAAACTAAATAAAAGATCGTTAATTTTTTCGATATCTAATAAAGCTTTCTTTAAATTTTGAAGAATCCAAATAAATGTGAAGAAAAACATTGCATTTTGATAAACTACATATTTACAATATTTTTGCATGCTTCTTTCACATTGAAAATGATGCTTTGAAGCGTTTATGTAAATTTTAAATAGTCACCATCAAAATTTGATATAAGCAATTTGTGAATCCTAAAAAACCCTTTCATTCTTCATTTTTTTTCTCAACAGTCAGTCGTCGCCTTGCAAACAATCGTCGTCAGAAAAAAATGCGCGTTTCTTCTTCGTCGTTCTTGTTTTTTGTTTTCTTCGTCGTTGCTGCTGCTTTTGTGAATTCTGGTGGTGATCGTCGTCATATTCTGGCTTCAAATATAGGCTCAACTTTGAATAATATCAACAACGAACTTTTATCTGATGATTCACCTATCTTTGAAGAAACTATCGATGGCAAAGTGAAAATGATGTCTTCTGGAACTGCTCAACTCATACTTGCAAATGGTAAATTGGATGTTGAAGTTGATTTGAAAAGATGTATTGGAAAGTATGTTTGCTTTTTATTTTATTTATAAGCTAATAAATTTAATAACTTTCTAGTGTTCTGTTTTGTTACAATTCGTCACTTTCAAAATCAATGCCTGCTAAATTGGAACTTTGTTCATCTCGACCAAACTTTTGTGGATTTCGAATTCAAGCTAGCAAAACTGACGTCATTCTTACAAGTGATCGAGTTCCTAAAACAACGTTCGACCAAATATGTTCTTCATCTTTTGTTCGAATGCAATATCGTCAAGCGTCATATTGTGGCTATTCAGATGGTAGCTGTGATCCTGCTTTTGATAAAGAAAATAGAATTACAATTGAAGTTCGTCAAGTTTCACCAGAGTGTCCAATCACAATCCTCAATGCTAAAGTGTACATTCCACCTCCACCGACAACAACTTCAACTTCAACTTCCAAAGCTGTTTCATTATCCAAAGAAGCATCAAAAACAGAAGAATCAAAAATATGGTGGCTTTGGATTGTGATTCCTATCGTAGTCATTCTGCTGATTGTTGGTATCGCCGTGTAAGTTTATTTAGTTTTTCTTCACATATCAAACCATTTTTTTTTTTCAGCTTCATCATATGCTATAGGAAAAGATCGCTCAAGAAGAAGAAGCAAGAGGAACTTAAGAATCTGCCTTTGACTGGTATAACTATTGAAAATGGTAAACAACAACAAGAAGAACATGCAAAAGTTCAACCAGAACCAAAAGAAGCTGTAAAAGAAGTGGAAACAAAGAAGCTCGATGTTCCTAAAGTAAAAACTCCAATCAAGAAAGAAGCTCCTCCTCGTCCTCCTCCGTCAAAAGTTGAACAACCGAAGCAGCCAGAATCAATGCCAAAGAAGGAACCAACTGTTGCAACTGAAGTTACTGATGAACCTCTTCCTCCACAACTTCCTCCTGTTACTCCTGTAGCTCCTGTAATTGAATCAAAGGAACCTATCATCGTCGTTGAAGACCAACATGAAGTTCCAAAGAAAATGAAGAAGCAGTTTCGAGCATTGGCGATTGCAATGGGAACTTCAAAATCTGGAAGTTTTGGTTCAAAATTTCGTGGTCGTTTCAAGGATAGCGTGGAATCTCAACGTTCCATCAACAAGAAGATCTCCTTTGAATGTCATTACAACTCTATGCAAAGAAATGGTCTCCTTGGTAAAAACTCAAAAGAAATCATAGAAAAGATGGCAAAGTATGTTTCCATTTTTATATTGAAGTTATCATTTATTTCATTTTTAGGTTCTACAAACCTGATACAAAGAAGAAGAATCAAAGCGTGGAAGTTACGCTCCTGTACAACTTGATTGGTGATGTGTTTGTTACCATCAATGGCCTCGTGTATGTTTATTTTACTCTCAACTTTGTCTAATATGTGTTAATTTTAGGAAGAAATCGATCGATGAAATGAAGAAACGTGGTTTGAAGCTTTATCACAACGGAGATATCAAAGAAATGACATCAAGAGTTCGTAAATTCCTCCAAGAACGTGACACTCCTGAATACATCAAGTTTACATGTTTTGCTCTTGAATATGGTCATTTGATTCCTGGTGATGATGAACATCTTTGTAAATATTCCATGGCGTTGCTTCTTGTCGTTGCTTTCACGCTCAATCAACCTGAAGAATCTCGTCGACGTGCACTTACAACTATGCGGTACATTTTTTATGATTGCTGTGAATTTCTTTAACCGCTCGTTTTTTAGCCGTGAACTACCATTTTGGAGACGTGAATCAAGTATCGAAGAACGTAATGCTTTTGGTTATCCTGCAAATGCCATTGAAGCTGCATATCAAGCTGAACCCAAATGTTTCCATGATGTCAAACTTGTTCGAACAAATTCAACTCCAAATGCATCTGAAGAAATACGATCAAATTCAAAGACCGATGGAACAACGGTGATCCAAAGCAAAGAAGTAGTCGTTGAAAAACCAAAATCAAAATCAAAGTCAAAGAAGAAACGCCACTGAATGAACTTATTGTAATAACTTTATTTATGTTTATGTCTTTTATTTATCGTAATTATATATTTTGCAATGATTTAATAATAAAGAAAATTTTATTTGTAATTTTTTTATGATATGTCTTACCTCTAAATTTTATTGTTCGCTTGATTTAAAAAATGGTTGGATATTCAAAAGTGTTGAAAACGAGCGATCTTTGTAAAGCTTTTGACAATTCAAAAACTTTGATAAAATTTTCAACAAAAATCTCTAAAAAATGCTACGATTTCTTTGTTAATAAAATTTGCATCATGGTTTTTTATAGTTACTTATTTGCATAACTTCTTTCATTCTCAAGCATGCGTTTATTTTTGTGGCTTTTTAAAAAAAAGATTTAGTCGTGCTTATTCTTGTGTGTTTGATTGTGTCGTCATCTTCTCGTCGGCTTTCTACCGTGACAACAACTTGCAATGAATCAATCTTCTGCTGCTGCTGTTGCAAAACGAGTAAGTTTTTATTTTTTCTTTATCTTTTTGATGATTGTTCATTTTTTTAGGGTAATCATGAAATTCGTCAACAACAGCAACAACCTTCAGCAAGCATTGTCGATAAAATCATCGATGAACTTAGTTCCAAACTTGTTCAACTTTCTGGCGAAGATTTAGAAATGGAAGTTAATATTCGTATCAAATTTCCTAAGTAAGTTTCTTTAATTTTCGTTTGCTTTTTCAATCCTAAACATTTTATGTATTTTTTTTGTTTCAGGGAAAAGTCAAATCGTCAAAGATCCATTAGCAAGTTTTCAACCAAAGTTGCAACAAAAGAATGTTCTTCTCGTCAACAACAACCATCTCAAAAACAACAAGAACAACAAAAAGATGATAAACAAGGATCAAAAACCATGAAAGCAGCTGAATCAACAAATATTCATAATCCAACACATAAATTACGTGATTTTGCATTTGATATTGAAAGTTATACTAAAGTTGATCCACGTGAAGCTGATAAATCTGCTTATATTCCTCGTGAAGTTGCTGAAGCTGTTGCAAGAGAAAAAATTGCTGCTGTTGCATATCGAGCACGTGAAAAAGCTGCTGAAGCTGCTGCCGCCGCTGCTGTTACCGCTAAATCATCTCATCAAATGCCATTAGCTAATTCGTAAGTCGCTGCTTCTATGATTATAACTAAAAATGTTGTTTTTGTGTTTTAGTGTTCAACGTGGTCCATCTCCTGATATTGTTACAATGGGCAGTATGTTTGATGATGATAGTGAAGTTCAAAGCTATGATGGCACAACCAATGTTACATTATCTGAAAGTGTAAGTTCTCTCTTCTTTTTGTTTGAAAATGAATGATGAAGGTTTTGGAACAAAAATACAATGATGATGCTGACACATGTACTTATTGGACAGAATCTTTTGGGGTTAAAAATATAAATGTTATCTTCATTTCCTGTTTACATGGTTATGGCAAAATCTGTTCCTGACGCTGAAATCCAAAACCTTTATCTTTCATCTTCGAATCTTTAGCTTTACCTCTCTTTTTCTCCAACTAATCTCATGACATTTTTTAGTCTCACTATTCTGAATATCCTGAACCTTTATCATCGCCATCAACTTCATTACCAACTAGTCAACTCTTTCCTAAAGCTCATGTTCATTATGCTAAAAAGAAGAAGTAAATAACACATATTTTCTATTTCTGTCTTATTTATCTCGTTTTGATTGAATATATTATTTATGTATTTATGTGATGATGATAATATTGTAATTGTATAATAAAAATCAATAAATTTGCTTTCTTGCTTGCCATTGATCCTCATTCTCTCACTCAGACTTATATACATACACTTTGGAAATGGCACTTTTTTGTGGAGGAGAAAATGAAACAACAACAGGAAATAAAAGTGCCATGAATGACCTCGACCGACTGTTGCAGCTTATTTGAATGCGCAAGTGCTTCTTGGTCAGAGCTGTCGAATTTCGAATTTCGAATCGAATTTCGAACCGAATTTCGAATCGAATTTCGAATTTCGAAGCTTCGAACGAATCGAATTTCAAAAAGTTCGAATTTCGAATCGAACATTCGAAATTCGATTCGAAGAAATTCGAATTCGAATCGAACATTCGAAATTCGAATTCGAGACCTTCGAATTTCGAATTTTTTCGAATCGGCGCTTTTCAAATCAATTTGATTTTGGCGCAAAATTTTTAACGCCAAACATTTTTTTACTGCAAAAGTTCAACTAAAAAATCTTTTTGTTAGTCATTTTCCTTAAAAATTTTCTTATTCTTTTAATTTCACCAAAAAAGTACTGAAAATCAAAATAAAAAAAGCAATTTTGTGCAACAACAAAACGAAAATACTTTTTCTTTTGAAATATTTTTAGTTTGGGATGTTTGTCCACAAAAATAATTTTGTTGGTATTATTTACTTAGAATTGTAGGAATTTTTTCTTGGAGGCAAAAAACAATAAAATTATCAAACACAAGAATGCTTTAGTTAAATTGCTACTTCCTCCCTTTTCATAAGTCTTTAACGCTAACAGATGTTTAGCTTGATTTCTAACTATTTTTGGATTTTTGATAATTATTCATGCAGAAATACTCGTTTCGTAGAATTGCAAATATCCAAAATTAACTTAGAACAAAAATAGTGATTTATATTTTGCAGGATTGATTGAAAATAAAAGCTTTGTGCAGAAATAAAATTACTAAAATCAACTAAAAACTCATAAATGTATATTCCATTCACAGTTTTTTACAAAATAAAAATTTTTTTTCATTTATATTAATGACTTTAATTTTTCGAACATTCGATTCGATTTTTCGAATCGAATCTTCGAAATTCGATTCGAAGCTTTCGAATTTCGAACCGAACATTCGAAATTCGATTCGAAGAAATTCGAATTTCGAATCGAAGCTTCGAAATTCGATTCGAAGATTTTCGAACATTCGACAGCTCTGTTCTTGGTTGTATGTTGATTGAAAAAAAAGAAACAAGCAAGCGTTGTTCGTTGCTATTCTTAATTTTTTTTCGTTTCAAAACCATTTTCATAAATTTTTATGCAACAAAATAAAATAAAAAAAACGTTTCAGAAGTTAGTTGTATGCATGTTTAAAAGAATTATTTTCTCTTTAGATTTTATTAACTAACTTTGTAATGCTTTAAAAATCTTTTGTAAAAATTCTATCATCAATTTATTGAATTTTTGAATGAAATATGAATGGCCAGCAACCAGTAAGTTTAAGACTCGAATAGCGAGTTTGTTAAAAGCTGAAGCTTGGGTTAATTCCCGCTTTAATTAAACACATTTATATGTATTTTTTGTAGAATCATGTTGCTGGAATGCAAGGATATACTTTAACCCCGCAACAACAAGCTGCAATGATGCAACACCAACAGCATCAATATTCGAGGATGTTAAATCAACAACAACAGCAACAACAATTACCACCGCAACAATCTCAGCAGCAGCAACAAGCCATGGCAGCAGTGCCACAGCAACAACAACAACCCCAACAAGGTGCATATAATCAAAATTTTTATCAGCAAGGTTATATCGTAAGTTTTTTAAGCATTGAGAATATAGAATTTAAATAGAAAGTTAATGTTTTAGCAAAATATTCAAGCTGCTCATGGTTTATTAGCTGGTAATAATAATCCACATATAAATAATACCCAACAACAAATGATGATGCCTCAAAATCAGCAACCATCGCAACAGCAACAGCAACAATTTTATGCTGCACAACAGTTTCAGGTTTATTTTATTGGCTAATATATTCTCCGTTTATAATATAATATTCTTTTTTAGCAACAACAACAACTACCACAAACTCAAATTCACCAACAACAACATCATCCACAATCCCAATCACAAATTCAATATACTCCTCAAGCGGCTGCTATTTATCAGCAACAACAACAAGCTGCTGCTGCTATTGCTCAACAACGTATTATTCCCCAACAACCTCAAGTTCAATCTCATGCGACGACAGTACAGCCTCAAATGAGACAGCAGCCACAACCACAAGTACCACAACAACAACCTGAAGCATCTAGTATGCATCGAAATATAAGCCAAACCTCCTCCACATCTTCTTCAATATCTCGTCAATCAGCTTTTACTCAACCTATTTCTCAGTCTCATATTCCAATTGCGGCAGCAGCAGCGGTGGTATCTCAACAACAATATTATGAACAACAACAACCTCAATCTCAAGTTCGACAACCCCATCATCAAAATTATTCGATATATGAACAAGCTGCTCATGCTCAAGCTCAATTACAACAGCAAACGCAGCATCATTCATATCTTCCTCCTCCTCAACATCAACAACAAATTCAAGGTGCAGCAGCAGCGTCGGGACATCGATTAGCTCAGCAGCAGCAGGTGCCACAAAAATCTCAATTAAAATCTCAAATTTCTCAAGAAGTTTTACAATCTCAACAACAACAGCAACAGCATGTTGTAATTCATAATCCAAAACCATCCAAACCTTCCACAGCGAAGGAAGCAGAAAATGTAAGTAAAAATCCAAAAAAAATTAAATCTAGAAGACTTCGTTATTTAAATTACAAAGATTCGATCGAATCCCTAGTTTCCTGAAACTTTTTTTTTTTTTTTCAGTCCGCAATCCATAATGATATGATTCGAAAGCAACGAGCTGCAGAGGAAAAGCAAAAACAAATGGATCGAGAAAAGCGTGAAACACAAAAAATTCAAGATGAATTTCAAACGAAGCAAAAGCAAGCGAATCAATATGCTCAAAACGTTCAAGAAAAATTAGATCAATTTAAATATCCCATTCTTTTTGCTGGATGTCATTTAACAACAAATTGTAAGCCAAACTAAAAAAGTTTATTTAAACTCAAAAAATAAATATTTGTGTTTTTTAGTAACAAAAATCCTTCCCCTTCCAAGTGAACACATGGACCCTGTGGATATGCCAATTTATCAAGCTGATGGATGCGCAGATTTACTTCGCCGAGATGATCCCATTTTAATTGAATATATGTCTGGATTATTGTTAAATTCATTTGATGATGTTAAAGAAATGTAAATTATTTTTTAAAATCCCGACAAAAAAATTTTTGGGGAGTAAATTATTTAATTAAATAATTAAATTTTTATAGAAATGTAAAACACAGTGAAATTGAAGCAAATATTTATGATGGAAGTGAATTGCCACCATTAATGAAAGGCATACATAATTTCAATCAATATTCATTTCATGTTCAAAATGAATTTGATGATATTACCTTAGATCCAGAATTGGCGAAGGTAAAAAAATAATAATTTGCGTGAAAAGGTCCAAAAGCCTCGGTAGCTTTAAAAAAAATCTTTCCAAGAATCCATTTCCTAAGTTATTTTTAGCTTTAGAAAATCTTTTCCCAACTTTTTTTAAAATTAATATTTTTAAGGCCGTGGACGAAGTAGCTGCTGATGGAGGTATTGGAGATTTATTGCAATTTGTTGAAAGTGAAGATAATCTTCCATCCACTTCTTCAACATCAATAATGCCAACAATAATCCAGCAACCTCACCACCACCACCAACATCATCATCAAATTGCTTCAGCTTCCATGGCTCCACCAAAACCATCCATAGCAAATATGCCAAAACCTGTAAATACAACAGGAAAAGAGCCAAAAGGAAAGGAAAAAGCTTTTGCAAATTCTAGAAGAAAAAGAGATATGGTAAGCCCTATTAATCGTTTGTTATTATTAACTCCAAAAATATGGTTTTAGGCCGAAGGGTTAGTGGATTCCTTGACTCCATATTATGATGTCTCAGGTGATAGAAGCCGAAAACGAAAACATGGAAGCACTCAGCGAGATTCAGAAAGCGATGAAGAAAATCAACCTCAAACAAGCAGCGGTGTCGGGGGCGGAACTTCGGATGAACCAAAATTTTTCAATAAATCTAAAAAACCCAAAAAAGCTAAACGCGAAGAAGAACCCGATCGGCCTCCAACTCCAACAGAAAGTTAGTCGTTATTTTTTAATTAAAAGCTTTTATATTAAAAATTTACGCAAATTTTATCAAAAAATTTTTAGTTATAAAACAACGTGAAATGGAATGGGCTGAGCGTGAAAGGCATTTGCAAGATAAACTTCGGCGAAGACAAATGCAAGCCGAAGCTGAAGGTTTGATTCTTAGAAAATTTATTATTTATAAATAAGTTTACTAATAACTTTTTTGCGTGAATTTTATAGGTTTGTGTGTGGCAGCAGAAGGAGAATCTCAAATAAAAGCTGAAAATTTGATTGAACAAATTTTTGATCAAGTTGGAGGCTTCGATGTTTTTAGTTTTGAAAATGGTAAAAAAAACTATACACAACAAATTTTTTAATTCAGTTAAAAAAAATTTTAGGCACTTCATTAAGCGATGTTTTAATTGATCGAAAGCTTCTAAGTGAACTTCGACAAGAAGCTCAAAAGCTTAAAAGTTGGAGAAAATTGCATAAACTCGATGGAGACAGACTCGCGAAATTAGTACAAATGTTAGAAAAAAATATTCGGGATGTTATTGATGAAGATGGCCAATTAATTTGTAAAGATTTACTTGAAGTAAGTTTTTACTTTTTGATTTTTTCCAAAAGAAAAATGAATTAATTATCGAAGGCAAAAAAAAGATAATATACAAAATTTTGAAATTATCGTTAAGATTTGATTACTTTCATTTTGAACTGAAGATAGTAATCAAATTTTAAAAAATATCGTTAAATTATTATTACTTTCAATTTTTTATTAAATTTTCAAGTGAAAATCAATGATTTTTTTTTTCAGTCTGATGACGTTGCAAATGAGGTGGCTCGAGAACTTTTGAATGAAAGATTTATTCGAGCATCAGAAGCCGCAACTTTGGGATTAGTTATTATGACATCCCATCGAGCTCCAAAACAAGCGATGGTGGAGGATACGATGGAACGAGCAGCACAATTATGTAAACAATTATTATCCAATGTTATTTATCCTGCTGCGGATACAATTGTTAGAAATACTAAAAACAAAAAAGCTGAAGCTGCACGAAGACGAAAAGGTGGCGGAGGAGATTTATCGAATTCTGGAATCCATGGAATTTATGTTAGAGTTGTGGATATGATTGAATGCTTTTCGGAATTGGTAAATAATTTTTTACTTTAAAAATTAAAAATTTTTTCCCAAATCTCAAATTAAATAAAATTGTTTCTCGAAACGAATGCCCAAAATTAATAATGTTTTTATTCCTAAAATTTTCTAAACAAATTTTGCAAATTAAAAAACTTGCTTTAACTTTAATTTTCCAATTTTCTAAATAATTTTTTTAAGATTCGAAGTTTCCAAATGAACGAAGTCCTAGTGTCTCAATTAAGCACAATGGCAACCAATCCATTTTTTGTGGATGGCATAGGCGAAATTCATATGGCTTCCATTCAACTTCTATCCATTATTTTTAGAAAGTTTGAAAATTTTCGACAAGATATTATTAAAGATTTATTATGTTCCATCCATCAATTACCTCCATCAAAAAATATTAAAAATTGTTATCGATTATCTAACACGGAAAATATTCATAATTTTACTGTGCTCATTTTGCAATTGGTTCAATCTGTCGTTATTGTAAGTCTTAATTTTTAATTTTTTTATTTTTAAATAAATGTTTTTATCGAAGTATTTTTAAATTTTTAGATTCCAACTAAAAAAAGGACAGACGATGGCGAAGATGAAAAACCCAGTGAAGAGGATGATTCTGCGATAGTAAATTGCTTTAAAGAAGCTCAAAATCGAGCGGGATTATTCCTTCAAGGTTTTTTACATAAATGCACTGCCAAAGCTGAAGAAGATTATCGTCGGCGATTTGAAAACTTTTTGCAAGATTTATTAACTGTTTTACATCGGCCCGATTGGCCTGCCGCGGAATTAATGCTCACAGTTTTAGCAAGCGTTTTAGTTAATTCATTTCGAAATAAATCCTTGGATATTTCTTTGCGTTCTGCAAGTATGGAATATCTTGGAACTATCACGGCTCGACTTCGAAGAGATCGAAATAAAAATAATTTTGATCGTGAACAACTTAATATTGTTATTAAAAGTATTTTATATGATGAAAGTAATAATCCAACTAAATTACTTGATGATATTGATACTTCTGTTGTAAGTTTATGAAATTAAAAAAGTATTTTTTACGTGGCATTTTAAAATTAGTATTGAATTCCCAAAAAAATGTTTGAACCAATTTTTGGGAAAAAAGAAAAAAACTTTATCTTGAAAAACCTTGGCCGAAAATAAATTGAGAAAACTTTCCGGGAAAAAATTCAATAGAAAATCCTGGAAATCTCTTATTTTACAAAAAAAAAGAGTCAAATAAAAATTATTTAGAAATTGAAAAAGCCAAAGTTCATTTTTTCTTTAAAAAATACACAAAAAATATGAAAAAATAACTAACGTTCATAAACATGTGTTTTTATTAAATTATAATTAGAACTTTTTTTTATATTTTGGGTAAAATTTTCGAACTTCGGATTGATTGATGATAACTTTAAAGCCATTTTTCGAATTTTTTTAGAAAAAAGTCGCTTTCAAATAAAAGTTTTAAATGAAATCGAATTAATTTATTGAAAAATTGGCTTTTAATTTTTATTAATATTTTTTAGCTTTCATCCACCGAAAAAATGCAAAAACTCCAGCAAGCTTTAATCGATTTTTTAATTACAACTAAAACCGATAATGATGTCTCTGCCGAATATGCAATTTCATTTTACGCTGGTGAATGGTATAAAAAAACGGTGGAAGATATAAATGCTTTACGACAAAATTTTCAACAAAAAATTTCCAACCTCAGCGAAAATGAATTAAAAAAAGCTGAGAAAAGTCATAAAAAAATTATGGAACGTTCAGAAAATATGAAACAATTTCTATTAAAATTAGCTGATAAAAAGAATCTCAAAAAACGTAGCACTTACGTCGCAAAAACAGGCAAATATTTGATTGATATCGATGCTTCATGGACCGTAAAATATTTAGCTTCGAAAAAAGAATTCAGTCAATCATTTGATATTTATTTAAATTGCATTCTTAAAGAAGTTCAATCTGATTCTCCAGTAACTTTAAGAACCAAAGCAATAAAATGTTTATCTCAAATTATTGAAGCTGACACAAATGTCCTCGATTCGCCTCAAGTTCATGTAATCGTTCAATCAAGAATGATGGATTTAAACAGTTTGGTTCGAGAAGCGGTTATTGAATTAGTTGGAAAATATTTAATCTTTCGTCCTGATCTCTTTGATAATTATTATTCAGTTCTTTCTGATCGAATTTTGGTAAGTTTTACTCCTATAAAATTTAAAAAAGGGTTAAAAATGTTAAGCGAAAAGTTTTAGATTTAGAGAAATATGTTTTTTTTAAATATATTTTTAAAACTATTAAAAACATGATTTTTCGTATTTTTTTTTATCAAAAAAAAGATATAAATAGAAGCTTTAAAAGAAATTTCTTTTAAAAATTATCAAATTTTAAGTGTTTTGCTATTGTAAATTAAAAAAACTACTTTGTTTTTTTATTCTTGAAATTCTCATAAATTTGAAGATTTCTGAAATTTTTAAAAACTCTTTTAACAAAAAGCTTTAACAATTTTTTCATGCTGAAATAACTCTACTCTTTTTTAGGACACTGGCGTGGCAGTTCGTAAACGAGTAATTCGAATATTTCGAGATTATGTTGAAAAGATTCCTGAAAGCCCAAAAGTTGCAGAAATTTTATCCAAAATAGTTCGGCGAGTTTCTGATGAAGAGGGTGTGAAAAAGTTGGCTTTGGATACTTTAACAACATATTGGTTTACTCCAATTTCGGATAAAAAATTCCTTAAAGAAAAGGTTATAATCCTTATTGACGCTGTAAATTTGCTGAAGGATGTCAAAGGAGAACCCGTGGAAACTTTTTTCATTTCTGTCCTAAAAAAAGATGAAATCGATAAAAATGCTTTATATGCCGCTAAACAAATCGTTGATACTCTCGTGGATTATGTTTTTGAATTGGAGGATCAAGTAGCGAAAAATCAATTCCAACAACAACAAAATGAATTAAATTCAATGAGCGAAGAACAAAAAATTGAAAAAGAAAAAATTAATCAAAATCGTTTACTTTCTTCGCTCACAACGCTTTCGATTATTTCAAAAATTTGTCCAGAATCCATTGTTCGACATGCATTTGTTTTTTTGCCTCATCTTTCAAGGAATATTCAAACCCCTTCCGAATTGCAAGTCCTCAATCAAGTTATAAATATGCTTGAACGTGTAATTCCATTGATGGAACAACCATCAAAAGATTTTCTTAAAAAATTGGATGATAAACTTTGTGATATTATTCGAAAAAAGGGAATGCTTCTTATTCAATCTGCTATCGCATGTTTGGGTGCAGTTTATAAACAATGGAATACTTTGTTTCCTGAAGGAAAATCAAATATTTCTAAAGTCTTTCTCAGTTATGTTGGTGAGTTATTTTAAGAATATTTTAAAAATTGTTTTTGGTAGATTTTTCGATTCAAAATTAAATTAATTTGAGCAAAATGTCTTAAATAATAAAAAACATAAAAAAAAGCTTTCCATAAAAACTTTTGAAAAATCGGGCGGCTACCGTATTTTTATTACAAAATTCTACACGAATTTAAAACTAAATTTTTTTTATAGCTTAAAAAAAGTTAAAGTAACGTACTTTTTATTATCAAAAACAAAAAACAACTAAGAAAAACTTAAAATAATTTTCTCTAAAAACTAATTATAAGTAACTTTTGAATTTAGAAGGCAAAAAGCTTCTTTTTTTTGAAAAATCTCAAAATCCCATTTTATTCTTTATTTTTAATCTTACACATTTTTAAATAAATTCAAGCATTGTTAATTACCTGTTTTTATAGCATTTCTAAACAAAATCAAAGAATCCCTTGGAAATAATATATCTTCTTCAATTCCACCAAATGTTCAAGGAAATTTAAAACGATGGTTATTTTCCGTTGGAATAATGTGTAGATATTTTGATTTTGATTTAATGATTGATAAAAAACAGCCGACGATGATGATGACATCTTCTTTATCATCATCAACAAGTCCACCACCACCAACAACAATGGCGGCGACGAATTCGACCCATGGAATTGAAGATAAACGTGAAATAGGAGTTTACGCCGAAGCAACATACACATATTTATTTTTCTTTTCTCGATCAAGCGATGCAGAAATAAGTGAAAAGGCTTTAGCTTCTTTGGGACATTTATGCTCGGAATATCCAGATTTCTTTGAACGTCATGAACTTCGAAATATGTTTCAAGGTTTATTGGCGAGTAATGAAGAGAAACATTTACCTTTGAAAGTTGAAGTGCTAAAAAATTTATCATTGTTTTTAACTGTGGAAGAAGAACGAATGGTTAAAGCTCGAGAAGAGTGTAAGTTCTTTTCCTGAAACATTTTTATCTCCAAAAAAATGAAATAAGGAGCCGCATTTTTGGCAAATGGAATTTTTACCAATTTTAATCGAAAAATTTCTTTAATTTTTCGTTTTTTTGAAAAAGAGTAAAAATTTTTGAAAAGAAAGAAAATCTATTATTTTTAATAAATAAAAAACTATAGAAAAGATCCGCTTTCTATGCATTAAACTTAAAAAAATTTCAATTTCAAAACAAACAAAAATTTATATATTTAATTTCCATAGTTTTTAAGTTTTTGGAAAAAACAATTGTTTCGTTGATAAAATTTAACATAAAAATCTAAAAATTAAAAAAATATCTAAAGTTTTGTTTATTTTTTCGCTATTCCGAAAAATTCAGCCAACCTTGCTTTTCTCAATTAAATAATTTTTTATGACTTTATTTTCTTTTCATTCCAGATAAACGCCTTCGAGACGCTGGTGAACTTGAAGATGATTTAGCGAATACTGATACTCGAGGAAGTTTAAATTCCACTGTGATTCAAGTATTTTGGAAGCATGTTCTCGCGAGTTATTTACATTGCAATTCTAAAGTTCGAATCGCTGTTTCCCAAGTGGTTTATCAAACTATGATGCAAGGCCTCGTAACCCCAGGAGATCCATTACCAACTATGATAGCCATGACAACGGATTCAGTTTCATCAATTCGAAATAAAATTGAACCATTGTTAAAGGAAATCGATCAAAAATATGCTGGAATGTTAGCTTCTAAAGCAACCCTGGGAATTCGATGGACTTTTGAAATGCATCGACAATTAAATTTAGGAAAAAATTCTTATGTATTTCGAGGGTTTCGAGCTAGCGAACATTGCACAGCTAATGGTAAGTTAAGGAATTAAGGAATTTATAAAAGGAGTTCGAAAAAATTGAAAAGCAGCTTTGTAAACTCAGAAGCAAAAAAACTATTTTATTTTGCACCCAAAAATACAAAAATCATTTATTATTAATTTTTAGAGCTAATTTTTCTAAGTTTTTTTATTTTCTATTTCTTTTTTTCTGATCAAAAAACCCCAAATTAATTTTTTAAGTTTAAAAAAAATTAAAAAACATAAATTTTTTATTCTCACAATTTTTTCTTATCGTTTTTTGATTCCCTAGCTTCCATATTTTTTTCAATTAGGAATGAGTATACAAAAACTAATAAAACTTTCTTCATTTTTGATTTTATTCAAATTTTTATAAAGTAAAGTTTCTCAAATTCACAGACTTATTTTTATTTATTTTTTTAGTTTTGGATAAAAATGGTTTACCTAAAAATTCAGCGGAAGCCGTGGCAGTCCTCAATGCTCTTTACGCGTGTTTGAGAACAAATCGAAATCAACGTCGAAGCTTTTTAAACAATGTAGTTCGAATGTTTTCTGAAGATTCGAGAGAAAAAATGACCCTCGAAGAAATGTTATTTGTTGCAGATAATCTTGCAACTTTTCCCTTTCAAGTTATGGATGAACCTCTTTATATTATTCACACCGCTGATGCGATAACTTCACTTTCTGGACAAAATGTTTTAACAAGCGTCAAACAAATGCTTCTTCCAAAAAGATATGGAGAATTAGTGGATGAAGAGGATGAATTTACTGTGGAAAATATTTATCGTATGCTTTTTTCTTTTAAAAAAATATATACAGAATACCCGAAAAATTTTTAATATAAAAACAGAAAATTAAAAAACAAAATTTTCATGTTAAAACTTTTTTTTCTTAGCTTTGTATTTCTAGGATTAAAAATACGCTTATTTTTTAGGTCGATTACCGGAAGATAAAACTCAAATTTTTGAACTCATGAAAACCAGCCAAGCTTGTTTTTTGCTTTTGGAAATTAAAAATTATCTCAAAAAACTTTATCGATTAAGTGATCAGTGAGTTTCTTATTTTTTCACCAACATCTGTTACGGTTGTTAATTTTTGCAGGCGTGTAAATGAATATAGTCCAGCAGAATCTGCAAAAGTCACCGATAAACCTATAGCTCGTCAACAAATTGGAATATTTTCCCCTGATTTTACTTTAACTGAACTAAGGCCAGAAGTTATCGCTAAAAGAGACACGGTTGAAGGACATATAAATTTGTGTGAACAACTTGTTAATGTAAGTGTTTTCTATCATTAAAATATGACACCTACAGTTCTAAATTTTCTTAAAAATACTAATTCCTAAAAATTTTGGACAAAAAGTTCGAATTTTATAAGTTTCACAATTGTCTGAAGTATTTTTAGTGCATTGTTTTTATAAATTTTTTAAAAATTTTTATATTTTTTTAGTTCCGAAATATTTTCTTTTCCCTTGATAATAATCAAGTTGCTTCGGATGATGAAGATAATAAAATAGAATCAGCTGATGAAACTCCAAATGATTCGACGATAACAAATTCTAAAAGAACTCGAGGAGCAGCCGCAGCCTCCGCTAATGTTGTGGATGATGACGAAGACGATGATTGAAGACTAAAAACACCACAACCCAAAGAAGCAGCCCCAATAAATCAATGTAAATAAAAATTAACCTTTTTGGGGTGCTTATTTTTTTGAAATTGAAATTGTTCTCATTTTTTTTAACTTACAAAAAACTAAAACTTACTGCTTCTCATTCATTTTATTTTTTAACTCGAAATTTTTTTTTATTGAAATTTGTTTTTTGTAAATCTCTCATAACCTCTCTCATTTTTTTGTTGTTGCTTCTTCTCACTTTTTTTTATCTTTCAATGAATCTTAATTTTTTTTTACTATTGTTAATACTATTTTGTTTTGAACATTTTTGTTTCTAACCATTCAGGGAATATTAACTAATAAAATTTTAAAAAATAATAATGATTTTTTTCTACAAAAGATTCATTAACAGAATTTAATAATAAAGGTGTTAATAATGCCTTTGTGATGCATCAAATAATTTGGCTATCATAATTCAATGAAAGATCACACTACACTTATTTGGGGTGATAAAAATATCTAAAGGTTTCATGAATAATGCCTTTGGGATAACCCAAACAAATTTTGGGGTTTGAATAAAAGATATAACGTTTCTTTATTTATTTATTAATAAATAATTATTTTATTCTGCTGCTATTTCCAAAGAAATTTATTCTATTTAATAAATTGTATTTTAATATTTTTTGTTTTATTTATTTTCAAAAAAAAATGGCAGATGCTTTAGAATTAAAAAAATGGAATTAACAAATATTCCAGTTACAATAATTGTAAGCTATTAACGATTTTAAAATGAATGAATGTTTACTAATTTGCTAATTTTAAGCCAATTAAAAAAGCTTACCTCACTTGTGATATTCTCCGTGAAATTTTTCTCGAAGCTGTTCACGATGACCAAACCTTTAGAACTTTTATGCTGGTTGGAAAAGAAGCCTTTGATGTTGCTTTGAACCATTTTTGTTACCCCACTGAAGTTACGATTTATAGCTTTTGGATGTCCGTTATTGTTAAATACCAGGTGAGTTATATTCTATTTTCTCAAATGCTTTATATATAATATATTTGTTTTATTTTAGGCTAGAGAACCTAAAACATTAAAGTTTAAATATGATTGTTCCCTGCTTAAAACTCTAATTCCAATTATTTTTTCTTCAATTGTAACTTTGGAAATTTCTATTTTAATTAAACTTAATTATGAAGTATTTAACAAATATGGATGTGAAAGGCTTCTTCGAGCAAGTAAGCAGCTTTGGTTAAAAAAATTTTCGTTTACATATTTGAATATTTAGATTTCAAAACTTTTGAGTATGGTCAAAATCTTTGTTCCCTAAAAAATTTGAAGAAATTTTAATGGAAAATAAAAGTATTCAAAATTTCAAATCTAAATCATATAATTGGGTATTTTTCTTTTAATATCATTTTATCCTTTCATTTATTAATTTATTTATACTTTTAGAAAGTTCGATTTTTGCCTCCGTCATGTTCTGAATTTAGTATCATTAGTAATTCTTTAAATCTAGTAAATGATAACTCTGATCGGTAAATATATTTATTACTTATTATCAATCGTTTTTAAAGCTTCATTTTTAGCCAGGATTTTTCAAATATTGAAAAACTTATTATTAAAGGAAAAATTTTTAACACAACACTGCCGTCGAACTTACCTTCTTTTATCGCAGATCAATTTCTCAATCTCACATTTTTAGATATTCAATTAGAAACTTTTCTTTGGGAAGTGAACGAAGTTTTTGATATGAGTTCCAATAATTTTCATGCAATTCCAACAAAAGTTAAAGGAACTATTCATATAAATGTCATTAAAGACCATTTCTTTCTATGTACTAGACCAAATAGAGAGGTTTGATTTTTAGCTTTTATAATACTTTTCTTTAAATTTTTTTTAGTTTATCACTCGGGCTAAAACTGAAAGAAATATGAAAGTTAAAGTAACCCGGGATCAAACTATTGTTATAAAAGAATTTAATATTCATGATGGTTTGGATTTCAAATGTGTTGTTACATATGAAAAAGAAGTTCCACAACCATTTCCATGGTTCTTTCAGCGGAATGGATTATTATGATGATTAATGGTATTAAATGTTTTTGAGTAATTTTACCAAATTTTATTTATTTTTTTCTTCTAACTTTTTTCTCTTTGTTTTGTATATCCTTGTATGTAGGTTAATGGGAATCACTGATTTCATTCTTGTTTTTATTTTGTTTGTTTTTATTTACTTTGAACTATTTACTGGGTAATAAAAGTTTTTCTTGAAAAATTGAAGTTGTGTTATTTCTTGGAAAATTCAAATTTGTAACAAAAAAAGTTTAAAAAATGCTGTTACAGAAATCCTTGTTTTATAAAAGTGTTTTTAAGTTGTTGGTTATTTTACATTCTCAAATTTTAAATTCTTTATCAAAAATATTATTGCCATCACGTCATGAAACTACAAAACTTGAAACAACAACTTTTTTTTGACCATTGCTCTTTCTTTCTCTTTCCTTTATTCCCGTCAGTCAAACATTGATCAAAAGAGCACACTAAATGAACAAAAAAAAATCAATCACTTTCTTTTTTTCTTTTTCTTCCAAAGGTTTTTTGTTTTTGTGCGTGTTTTCCTTTCACTTTTTTGTTCCAACTTTTTCAACCCTTTTCTCTTGCTGATTATTTTTTTTGCACGTGTTTTTGCTCTTCGGTTTCAATCTACAAAATCTTTTAACTAAAAACTTTTAACTTAAATTATTTTGCCTAACCTTTCAAATTTAATTATTTTTATTATTTTCCAAATCAAGAAATGAGTCAATCAATAAAACATCAAGCCGCATTAGCTCGGTCATTAATGAATCGATTAAATCAATCTAAAACTTGTTGCCCCCATCATTCTGGTGGAGGAAATGGAACAGTGTGCATAGCTCGTCCAAATTCTAATAATTCTTCTGAAGGTTTGTTACTTTTGTTTCTTATTTTTGATTAAAAATTTTTAATCTAAAATTTAAATATTTTTCTTTTGGGCTTTTTTGGAAGAAATTAAAAGATATTTTTGAGTTTAGTGAACTAATTTTTTTTAGTTGCTGATTATGCGTTTGAAATGATTAGTTCGACTTTACGTTTTGGTAAAGGTGCGACCGCAGAAGTGGGATATGATGTTCAAAATTTTGGTGCTAAAAATCCCTTAATTGTTACAGATCCAAATGTGGCTGAAACTCGAGCTTTCAAGTAAGCTAGCTTTTTTTCTTTAAATGGTTTTTTTGCAACAAAAATATTAAATTTTATTTTTTACTAAAATCTAAAAAAATTAGCATAAATTTTTGAAACACTAATTTTTTTTATAGGGAAACAGCAAATTCATTAACTAAACTTGGAATAAAATTTGATGTATTTGATAAAGTTCGATGTGAACCATCAGAAAAATCCATGCAAGAAGCAATAAATTTTTCACGAAATAAAAATTATGATTTATTTATTGCTGTTGGTGGAGGCTCCGTAATTGATACCACCAAAGCCGCTGCATTGCTTACAAATAATTCAAATGCAAAATTTTTGGATTTTGTTCCTCAACCTTTTGGAAAGGGCGAAATTCCTTCAAAACCTATGTTGCCTTTAATTGCCATTCCAACCACCGCTGGAACAGGCTCGGAAACCACGGGGGCATCAATATTTGATTTACCAGAAAAAAAATCTAAAGCTGGATTTCGTTTGAGAGCAATTAAACCAACTTTAGCTATTGTAGATCCATTGAATATGTTAACCATGCCAAGAAATGTTGCAATTTATAGTGGCTTTGATGTTCTTTGTCATGCATTGGAAAGTTTTACAGCCACTCCATATTATAAAGTAAGCTTCTTTTTTTAGTTGAGATTTGCCCGCCGAAATTCTAGAGATATAAAGAAAAAATAAAGTATTTTTGATGGAAACTTTCAGATACACAAAAAAATTTGAAGTTTAAAAATAAATAATAACAGTTAATAAAAAATTTCGAATAGTTTTCAAATTTTTTAAGTTTCTAAAAAAATAATTTAGCTAAAAGCAAGTTTATGAATTAGGCAGTTTTTATGAATTTATCTTTCGTAAAATATTTTTTTAAAGAATTTATAAAAATATGATCCAGCAAATTTTCAAGCAAAAAATAAATAAACTTCCATTTCGGCAATCTTAATTTTGCGTTTTTTCACCAATTCATAAATAATCAAAGTTTTTTATTACTTTTATAAATTTTTGTTTACAAATAACAAAATTATATTGATGTTCTTTTTGGCCTTCTAATTTAATTTTAACTTTTTAAATCTCTACTTTATTTTTCCAGAGAACTCCTCGCCCTACTCGACCTGATTTACGTCCCCTTTATCAAGGGGCCAATCCTGTAAGCGATGTATGGGCAAGAGAAGCGTTAAGAATAGTAAATAAATATTTTCGTCGATCCATATTTGATCCAGATGATGTTGAAGCAAGATCACAAATGACTTTTGCAAGTAGCTTTGCTGGAATGGGATTTGGTAATGCTGGAGTTCATTTATGTCATGGCCTTTCATATCCTATTAGGTGAGCTAGGGATAAAAGAGTCATAAACTATAAAAAAAATTAGATCAAAAATTAATATAAAACTATAAATAAAATATTTTTTTTAGTTCTCAAGGAAAAAAATATTTTGATAAAGATTATGGTAGCGGTCATGCTTTAATTCCTCATGGTCTCTCTGTGATCGTCACAGCTCCAGCTGATTTTATTTTTACAACACCCGTGGATCCAAAACGCCATCTTGAAGCTGCCAATCTTCTAGGAGCGAATCTTCCTGAAACGGCATCCGTGGATTTAATTGGAAATTCCCTTGCTGATATTTTAAGAAAATTTATGAAAGATTTTGATTGTCCTAATGGTTTAGAAGCGATGGGATTCGACCGAGGAAACGTGGATGATCTTTCAAATGCAGCAATGGGTTTTTTAATAGCAAACAAAATTTCACCCAAAGATACTGATGTGGATTCCGTAGCTAAAATATATGAACAAAGTTTAAAAGTTTATTGAAACGGTTTTTACTCTTTGAAATTATTAGAAAAGTAAATAAATGATTTTCTGGGAAAATAAAAGCTTCAATAAAAAAAGAAAAAATTTATATTTAGGTTTTCGAATTTTAATATTTTTAATTCACAAATATTAAGTTTGTAAAATCTGAAAATACAAATTGCAAAAATTTTGTCACCTCAATTCTCGAAGCCAATTATCTTCCATTTTTCAATATTTTTGCAATCAAAATAAAAAACAACAAAATTAAAATACAAAACCGTAACATTTTTCATTTCCAGGATATCCTCATTCTCTCTTTTTTTTTTTTTGCATTCCATGTTTTTCCTATACCTGCTAATTTTGCTACTTTCATTTTGGACACGACCTACCTACAAAAAAAAGTTTTCTTCTTCTTCTATTCTTATCACTTACAGGATTTCCTTTCCCTTTCTCTTGAATTTTTCTTTGTCTGCGTCCTTTATTTCTTCTATTAATTTTCTTAAAAATAGTTTTCCAAAAAGAAAAAAAAGAAAATGTCCGGAAAAAATACTCACTGCTTTTTCTTTTTCCCGTGAATCTTAGTGGCGTGATAAAGACTCGCTTTTTTTTTCCAAACAAAATAAAATTTAATCATTGGAAGTTAACGGCTTCCGTCTCTCTCATCCCTTATTTTTTCTCAAACAAAAAGTCAAAAATGATTAAAAATTTTATTTTATTTTTATTATTAGCTTCCATTTTTTGTAGCGGTTTAGGTTTAAATATTTTAATTGTTTCTCTCGCAATTGGACATAGTCATGTTCAATTTGCTGGTAAAATTGCTGATGTTCTTATTGATGGTGGACATAATGTGGTTCGTTTCCGGATTTTTTAATGATACAAAAAATGTTTTTAACTAATATTTATCGCTTTTTTAAATTATAATCTACAAACTTTTAAACTCAAATCGAAAATATTTAAATTTTTCTTTTGTAAACGTAAAATAAAGTTTTTTTTCATCTTCAGACAATCCTCGAAATCTCATTCGATCCAGATATAACTGAAGCTGGAACAAAAAGAGCTCATACAATAAAATATTTTTCTGAAGCTGTTGATTATTCAGGATTTTTAAATCTTTCATGTAAAACTTCAGTTTTTACGCCCTCTCGAAAAACAGCATCGGATGTTCCAATGGTTTTTGAAATGTATAAAAAAGTTTGCAATGGTAAATTTTTTTATTTTAGCTCCAAAACAAAAATTTAAATATTTTATTTCGTAAAATTTTGCAGCTTTGGTAAACGATGACTTATTTTGGGAAAAACTTAATTCAACCAAATTTGATATTGGTATGACGGAATTTGTTGATAATTGTCCTGATGGAATTTTTGAAGTATTAAATATTGAAAAAGTTGTGATGATTAGTGCTGTGACTATGTTTAATCCAACTTATGAAGCTTTTGGTATTCCATTTATTTCTAGTTTTATGCCAAGTAAGTTTTTTTTACATTTTTAATCCTAAAAAAATTTGATAACAAAAGCCAAGTTTCCAAATATTTTTGATTTAATTAATGAAGAAATTTTATTCTCATTTTTAGAAATACATAAATCAAATTATTTTTTTAAATAAATTTTTAGATAAAAGCAAATTTAAAAAATATATATCCCTTTTTTGCAGATATGTTTTTGCCATTTTCTGATCGAATGACGTGGAAACAAAAATTGCTTAATCTTTATGTAAATTACAAACTCAACGATATGTTTATAATTAATTCAAATGCTCAAACAGAAATGTTTAGAAAAAAATTTAATAATCCAAATTTTGAAAATTTAATTAAACTTCGCCAACGTAAAGCTGCTATGGCTTTTGTAAACACAAATCAATTTTTGGATGTTCCAACTTTAATTACAAATAAAATTAAATATGTTGGAGGATTGCAAGTTAAAAACGCAGCTCCAATAAATTCGAGATTATTAAAAATTATCGACCAAAGTCAAGGCTTTATAATTCTTTCATTTGGAACTTTTGCTCGATCGAAATCAGTTCCAAAAAAAATTAGAAATTCCATTTCACAGGCATTCAAAAATTTTCCTAATTACACATTGCTTTGGAAATTTGATGTTGAAGATGATGGAGAAATTCCTGAATTTATAAAAGATTCAAAAAATATTTATTTAGAAAAATGGTTGCCCCAACATTCATTATTAAATCATCCCAAATGCAAAGGATTTATCACTCATGCTGGATATAATTCCATTCTTGAAGCTACGCTAGCTGCAGTTCCAATGATTTTGGGTTAGTTTTTATTTAAAACTTAAAAAATTTCAAAAAAAATTTATCCGATTATTTCGAAACAAAAAAGGAAAAATTTACTTTTAAATATTAAAATTTCCTTTTGAGAATCGCCTTAGCTTGTTTTTGGAAAGAAAAAATCTTTGAATATTTAATTTTTTCCTAAATCAAAAAAACTATCAAATATTTCATTTTACTTTTCCATTTTTTTTAGTTCCGTTATTTGGTGATCAACCCCATAATGCCGCCGTCGTTGCCCAACGAGGCCTTGGAATTTTGCTTGGCCGAGAAAATTTGCATGAAGTTGGATTGACTTTAGCTTTAAAAGAATTATTAAAAGAAACAGAAAATATTTATCATAAAAATGCTTTGAAATTTTCACAAAAGATGAAAGAAGCCAATCAAATTTTATCTCCCGAAGACATAGTTTTGAAATATACCGAATATGTTTATAAATATGGGAGTTTACCTGAATTAAATTTAGCTTCAACAGATATGAGTTTTATGGAATTTTATATGATTGATATTTTACTTATTGCTTTAGCAATTTTGGCTGTCGTGTTGATTATTGCTTTTATTATTCTTAAATTTATTATTAAAAAATGCTTTTTTGTTACTAAAAAGAAAACAGAATAATAAAATTAAATTTTAAACAAAATGCAAAGTTTCACAATCAAAAAAAGTTATTTTCTCAAACAATCCACCCACATATTTTTGCAAAAAAAAAAACAGTGTTTCTGCAAAAAAAATAAAATAATGATTTATTTAACTTTGATTGAATTAAATTTTTCTTTTAAAATCTTTCCCTTGGGTTTTTAAACATTAGACATTTTACTTATTTTTAAAGCTCCTCAAAAAAGAAAAGAGAAAACTTAAATTTACTTTTATTTTATTTTAAAAAATTCACGTTTTTTGTTTCTCTCCTCAAAAAGCGAAAAACATTGCATTTGTTTTTCTTTATTTTTCTTTATTTTTCAATGACAAAGTTTTTTTAAGCTTATCCTCGGGCTAAAAACAATTTTTCTAAACCTTTAAAATAATTTCCAAGAAAATAAATTTGTGTCGTCTTTCTTTTCAAATAAAATAAAAAAAGGCCTAAATAAAATCAGGTGTTGTAATTTTTAAAATAAATTTAAGTTTTTACATATAAAAAAAGAACGACGAACGGGCATTATTATTGTAGGGTAGCTTTGCTTGAATGGGATTTATAACTTCTTTTTTTGGCATTCAAAAAATATTGTTTAAGGATTTTAAGAAAATTATATAATTTTATTTAATTTGCTTTAATTATTTTTTAGTGGAATTACAATTAAAGATTTTATAATAAAAATAAATTGTATAACATTTTTTTTCTTGTTTGATGTAACAAAAAATTTGGTAAAAGTCGCGAACTAAAAATTGACCAATTTTTTAAATATGAAACAATTCTAACGTTGTTTCTACAATTAAATATCCAAGAATGTTGTTTTTGTTTTAATTTTTTTTAAGCCAGCAGGATGCTTTTCCTTTTTTTGGAGTTTGGCCAAAATTTTATAATCAAATTTTACTGTTATGGTAATAATATACACAAGAAAACCTAATCAGTTCAAATTTTTTTCTAAAATCCAATTTTCCTTTTTTTTCAACAACCAAAGCTCTTCCTGAAAACGTTTTCAATCAACCATATTTTTTTTGGGTTTCTTTCTCCCTCAAAATATTTGGGTGAAAAACAAAATTGCAACCAAAAAATTATGTTTTTAGTTTTAAATAAAAAAACACATGTTCAAAGCTTTTTATTTTCACACTTTTTTTTAAATCTTTTCCCTTTTTTAATCGTTTTCTATTGAAATATTTCTCTCTCTATATATTTTTTAAATAACTTCAAGAAAAAATATTTCTGAATTGCACCAACGAGGGAAAAAAAAGAAAAACTGTGCAACCACAACTAAAAAACACAAAGCTTGAAAATCACAACAACCCTCAGGCTTTATTTTTTCCCGGCAATGAAGAAAAAAAAAACTCCGCCCTATTTTTCCTTTTTTCTGTGACACCTTTTGAGACATTTTTTTTTCTCATTCAACTTCGGCGCCGCTTAAACAACAATTGTCGTCCCTTCTTTTCTTCTTTTTTTTCATGTTTTTTCTTTGGAAAACAAAAACTTAAACGATGACACAAAAAAAAAATAAAGACACGAAGATGCCTTCAATATTGCCTCGAAGAAAGTTGTCGAGATGATATAAAAATTTTTTTTTTCGATGTTTAAATTTCGTTTCTTCTCTCTCATTTTTTTTAACTCATTCCTTCAGAAGTCGAGTTGCAAAGAAGGCAAGCAACTCCGAAGATGACCAATTTAAAATAAAAAAAAGTTTGTTGTAGTAGAGGCCTTTTAAAACAAAACAACAAAAAAAAATAACGAAGACAAAATCCAACAAATTTAAAAGCACTTAACTTTTTTTTCAATCCGTTTTATTTTTTTCTTTTTTGTCGTATTTTCTTTTCGTGTTTTTTTTTCATAGGGTAAAAGAAAATTTTTTTTCTGGACTTTTCTTTGGGTGATACAACGAAAAAATTATTTACTTGATTATGGAGATTAAGGTTTAATGAATATTTTTTTATCCTTATATCCGGAAATTAAGATTAGCTTAATTTTTTTAAGAAAAAAAAATCTGGCTTAATTATTGATATCCGTCTTAAAAAGAATTTTCCACTCCAAAACTTGTGATTTTTGATATACGCGTGCGTACAAAATATTCAAATCTCTTTTATTCATAGAACCGTGTTACCGCGAAAATGACTTCCTACGAAACAATTTATTAATTTCCTCAAAAATTTTCATTAATTAATTTTTTTTATTTTAGCTTATAGAGAAGATATGAAAATTAGAGCTTTCCAATAAAAAAAATATAATGAAACCCAAATTTATTATATTATTATTATTTTTAATTAAAATTTTTTTCATCAATTATGCCTCAGGAAATAATGAATTATCACATATTCTTAGAAGGGTTACAACATATGATAAAGAAGAAATTCCTACTCATGATTTAAGTAAGTATTTTTCTTTATTTAAATATTATTTATTTTATAAAAATATTTTTTTGGAAATGAAACTTTTTGTTTGTTTTTTTTTCTTGCGATAAAAAGCATCCGTTTTTTGCTTTGTTTTTCTTGGTAACTTTAAAAAAGAGTTTCAAATACAAGCAAGCATGAAGGGAAACTACCAAGGAAGTCCGCCTCACTTCAACTAACTGTTCCAAAAAAATTTCTTGGGTTTTAAAAAATAAGAAGATTGGGTAATAAAATGCGAAATTATATTTCTGTTGAATTTTAATGGCTTAAAATTTATAAAACATTGAAAACAAAAGGAGAAATAAAAGTTTCTATTTTTTTCTAAACGCTTAATTTATTGGCTAAATTTAAATTTTGATTTCTTATGTAAAAAAAAATTTGTATTTCTTTATAAATTTTATAAAATTATTTAACAACAAAATCTTCAAAGATTTTAAAATTTAATTACTTTTTAAAGCTTTTTATTTTGAGACTTATGGTAATAAACCTTCAAATCATATGTTTTGTAGTTGATTTTCCTCCAACGCATTTTTTTATTGTCATTTTTTATTTTTTTGAAAACCACTGTTACAACTCCTCCATTTTTTTAAACTTTTAAATGACATTTCTTTTGATTTGTGGAAAATTTTTCGAATCATTTTTCATTTACTCTATTTGTTTTTTTTGACAATTTTTTATATCAAAAAGAAAAAACATTATTATTCGTATTTAAATTCAAAACATTTATCTCCATATTCATTTTTTTATTTATTGCATTTCTTGATTTTTATCTATTTGCCTACAAAAAAAAACATCTACTACCCCCATTTTTTCTTCTTCATTGCTCCATGAAAGAAAAAAAACATCATATTTTTTTGATAAATGAGTCTTTCGCTGTTGTCTCGTGTCTTCTTGGATTGTCATGGACCATTTTCGAAGCAGTAGAGTAGCAAAAAAAAATTGTCACACAAAAATGTCTCCACCACCAAATAAAGGAAAACAAAAACTTTTTTTCGACCAACAAAAAATAAAACAAAACAAAAAATATTGCCGTTCTCTTTTTTTAGTTTTTTATTTTTTATATTCAAACTTGAAGGGAAGCAAAACAAAAAGTCCCATAAGAGCAGCACTTTTTAGCCTCCTCTAGCTTTTTTGTGTAAAACTTTTTTCCCTCCCACAAACATGACCAACAAAAAAAATAAAATAAAATAACTACTTACAATCTTTTTTTTATTTTTTGCGTTGAAAAATGTTTAAAAAAACTTAAATACGGAACAACAATAATAAAAAAATAGTTGAATGGTTGGAGGCGATTCAATTCGATGCACCACTTAAAAACTCATTAACAGTTTATCTTTTTTTTTTGGGAATAAAAGTGGCATTTAATTAACTAAAGTATGTGTCTTCTTTTTAAAAAGAAGAAAAAAAGTTTTGTGTTTTTTTGGCATGGAGAATAAAAAATAAAATAAAAATATGATGTGTGATAAGTGAATGGAATACAATTGAAAAATTGTAATTAATTAATTAATTAAATGGATGGCTTAAATTAGATTAAGAAGAAAAAAAATGGGCCAAAATATTTTTTGTGAAGGATTCTTTTAGTTTAAATCCAATTATTTTCTTGTTAAGACTTTGCGTAAGAGAATTCAACTTCCGGACTTTTACATTCGAAAAAAATTGTATCTTTCGCAAAAAATATTTTGATTCCTACTTTCAAAGTAAATTGAGACTTTCAAAAAGCATTTGCCACCGGAAATTTTGACACAAAAAACAAGCAAACATAAAATAGGGCTAAAAAAGGTAATCAAAGAAATAATAAAAAATGAGATAATTTGTGACAACAACCGAAAAAAGAAAACAATAAAACGTTATAATTTAAATTCTCAGAAGAAAATGCTTAAGATGTTTAAAAAAATAATAAAATAATTTTAATGATTTTTTACCCTTTATTTTTCAGATCATCCCACTGTTGTTAAAATATCTATGTATATCGAAGGAATGACTTCATTTCGGTATGCTTTCCTCTGAATTTATAACCTCTAAAAATGTAAATATTTTTAGTGCTCAAAGTAATGATTTTGATGTGGATTTATATTTTCAACAAGAATGGATGGATACTAGATTAGCTCATAATGGAACTAAAAGAATTTTAATTAAAAATAAAGATAATTTTGATAAAATTTGGCATCCTGATATTTATTTTGCTAATGCTCGAACTGCAAGCTTTCATGAAGTTACAATGCCGAATTTTCTTGGTAAGCTTAAACCACTTTTTTAAAACCTTAGGGCTTTATAATTTCATAAAAAAAACTATGCAATGTTTTTGATCTTTTTTCCCTATTGGAAGATAGTAATCAAATTGAATGCATTATTGGTTAAATTCTATTACTATCATTTTTTATATTTTCTAAATCCCAAAATGATCCAATTCAAAAAAACCAATTATTAAAATTCTTAATGATTTTTTCAATTTTTTTCCAGCTTGGCTATATCCAAATGGTACTTTATTTTATGATTGTCGGTAAGCTTCGATTTTTTTCAACATTTTTTAAGCTTTAGTCGTTCCTAGTTAATGACTGCTTCTGCTATCCAATAAATTTTCTCAAAGCAAAAATATAAAAACATAATAATTAGTTTTTTTTCAATTTTATTCTATGATCGAATGAGTTAAATTTTCGTTTTTTCAACATTTTTTTTAATATTTTTGTTTTAAACATCTTTTTTTTTTTTTGCTGCTTCAAAACGACCGCAAAAAAAGTCAAAATCATTGCTCTTTTTAAGTTTTTGGTCTTTATTTTTGCAAAGAAAAAAAAGGAAGGACAAGGAAAAAAGCCATTATTTTTAAAAACTTTAATGCATCTTATTTTTTTTTCGGCAGCAGGGATAAAAAATGTCAAAAACCAATGACGACTTCTTCGACGACGACATGACCATCAAATAATATTTCATGGGGTGATAATTGAAGGAGTAAAAATATATGCAAAAATAAAAATAAAATCATAAGACCAAACAAAATCCAATGATTCTTATTTTTAATTTTTTTTTATTCGAGAAAAATAAATATGAAAATAGTAATCAAAATCAGGCAATACCACGAGTCGAAAAAAAAATAAAAAACGGCAATAGAATTTTTCGCTTTTGCTTGTTTTCGTGCTAAAACTTTTTTCTTTGGCTGATTGAAAAAGGTCGAAATTCAGCTATTTTTTTATGTTTAATATCTTTAAAAATCAGATTTTATTTACTTTTTTTATGAACGTCCATGGAAATATAGATTAGATCACGATAAACATTTTGGGAAAAGCAGAAAATTGATTCAACCGACTCCAACTCTCAAAAAGTGTACCGCAATTTTTAATTTTGAAAAGCTTAAAACCTTATCTTGTGGTGCATTTATTGAGAGATGGAGTCGGTTGAATCAATTTTCTGCTTTTCCCAAAGTGTTTATCGTGATCTAATTTATATTTCCATGGACGTTCATAAAAAAAGTAAATAAAATCTGATTTTTAAAGATATTAAACATAAAAAAATAGCTGAATTTCGACCTTTTTCAATCAGCCAAAGAAAAAAGTTTTAGCACGAAAACAAGCAAAAGCGAAAAATTCTATTGCCGTTTTTTATTTTTTTTACGACTCGTGAATACTTTTTTATTTTTATTTACTATCAACTTTTGGCATATAAAATTTTTTTCTTCATCTAACTACACAATTTTTTTTCGAAATTTGGCACAATTGCAAAAAAAAAATGAAGGAAAAAATGGATAAATTAGTTAATGAATTGCAAATTATAAATTAAGTATTTGCATTTTTTTTCTTTGAGTCCTTCCAATTCTTGGCTAAATAAATATTCTGAAAGAATAACATTAAAGAAAAAGAAAAAAATAAAACAAAATAAACTTAATTAATTTATTTATTTCATTTTTAAAGGATTTCATTAACTGTCATTTGCACTCTTAATCTTGCAAGATATCCATTGGATTCACAAAGTTGTTCATTAAGAATTTTATCATGTAAGTTTTTCTTTTTATTTATTTATTGAACCTAGGGACATTTTTTAACAAAGAAAAAAGAAGAAAAAAATTATAAAAAAGGCACGCTAAAAACACTTTTCAAACTTTTGCTTCAAGAATCGTAGAAACTTTTCAATTTGTGAAACAAATTAAATAAAAGATATCAAAAAAATTTTGTTGTGGAAGTTTTTGAAAATATTTTAATGTTAAGACACAAACCTTCTTAGAACTCCACAAACTTTGATTATTTCCCAATTTTTTTTAATAAAAACAAAAAAAAATTTTGTGTCATTTTTTTTGTTTTTTTTTGACAAAATCTCAAAGGATTTAAGCAACAAAAAAAAACATGATGGGTGAGATAGGCGGAAGCCATTTACTGACTTCCTTATTTTCTAACTTACTCTTTCTTTTCTTTCTTTTTTTAAAAACTTTTGTTGTTATATTGATTGAATACTTTGTTTATTTTTTATTTAAGATGCATACGACGTTGACCAACTTCTTTTACAATGGAAAAGTGACAGTGCTATTGATGTAAATAGTGAAATACGAATGCCTGATATGGTTTTAAGAAAATTAGAACCTCATGCAAGAAATGATACTTATGCAACAGGTATGTACATATATAAAATAGTCAAAAGTCTAAAATTCGAAACCATTCTTGAAAGAAAAAAATGAAAGTAAATCAGTTTTGGCAATAAATCGCATATTTTGATTACTGCTGCTTTTTGAATAATAATAACTCAATTTCCACAATATTTTGAAACATATTATTACTATCTTTCTTTTTTTTGTGTTGCAACAAAAAAGTTTTAAAAAAATATGTGCAAATTTTTCAGGAGTATGGTCATGTGTAATGGTAACATTTAAAGTTGATCGAGAACTTATGCATCATATTATTCAAACTTATATTCCATCAGGATTGATTGTAACTATAAGCTTTTTTTCATTTTGGTAATTATTTTAACAACAAAAAAACTCAGATTTTGTTAATCTAAAATTTTTTTTTTTTAAGGCTTGATGTGGATTCTGTTCCTGGAAGGGTTTCACTTTCAATTACAACTATTCTTACAGGTTTGTCCAAGAAAAAAATCATGCAGCTGTATTTTTAAATATAAAAAAAATAAAAGAATCCGAAATTTAATTACACTTTTTTTTTGAATTTTATGGAAAAATATTTTTCAGAAAAAAAAGTTCCAAATTTGTTATTTGTATTTGCAAAAAAATTTATTTGCACGATAGAAAAATTAATTTTCGTGTAAATGATTGTTTTTTGCATTTTTAGTTCTATTTTTTTAATGCTTTTTTTGCATTTCTTATCATATTTTTTTGTTATAGTTGCCACCCAAAATTCTGCAGCTAAAATGGCTTTACCACAAGCATCAGATTTAAAGGCCATTGATGTATGGATGGGTGTATGCTTGACATTTGTCTTTTCAACTATGATTGAATTTACGTGAGTTTTTTTATTTATTCACGTTCTTTTTTTTGAGTGAAAGGAAAACAACGTTGTTTTCTTTTTCAAAAATTTTTTCTTAAACATAATTTCTTTTCTTTTTTTTGCAGAATAGTAAATTTTTGCGTTCGTCGCAAACCCAGGGAACGTACACGACGATGCAATCCAACCATGGGTCTTGGAGAACAGGTTCAACGCCTTATTTATGCTAACCAAGTTTGTGTTTGTTCCTTACTAACAAAAATTAGATTATTATTTTATTTTATTTTTTTAATTAAATAACACTAAAATAACAATAATAGTATTTTTATGTTGTATTCTTTAGTTTTTTAAATTTCTTTTAGAAAATTATGAAGTTGGAAGTTTTGGAAAATCAAAAGCTTAAAAAAATTTATAATTTTATTTTCGCTTTTTTTATTAACTTTTTTTTTGTGCTTTCTACGAAGCTTCCTTAAAAAAGAAAAGCATCATCCAAAAAAAATTCCAACAAACATTTTCTTAACATTTTTTTTCATAAACTCCTTCCCTTTCTTTTGCTTTCCTTTTTATTTTTAAACACTAACCCATTTTTTTAACAATTATTTATTTCATCCACAAATCTTCCTTGATGTCGTCATAACATCATAAAATAATCATTGTTGTTGGTATGTCTCGACGACGGCAGCCAACAACTTCCAAGAATTTATATTCATTCATTCATTCATTCTTTTGTTATAAATATTTTTATTTCTTTTCTTTTCAAAAACATTTTTAAAACAACTTTTTTATTTTATTTTTTTGTTGCAGAAACTCACATCTTATGAATCACCTATTCATCAACAAAATGCAACATGTCGAACAGTATTTTTTGAAGATCCACCATTTATAAATAATAAAAACTTAGAAGAAAATGATGAAAATAAAAATAATCCATCCTCGATTGAATCAAATGGTGGAGGATTATTTCGTCGAATGGGAAATGGAATAATTCATAATCCCATTGAATCCACTCCTTCGTTGCTAAATGGTTGCGAAGAATGGAAGCGAGGACAAAGGATGTCAAGAACCAAGAAAAAGGCTGAAGAAAGGTAAATTTAAATAAAGACATGGGATCAAAAAAAATAACATAACAATTAAACTTCTTTTTTTTTCTTTAGAATCCTTCGAGCAGAAGAAAATCGAAAAATGGCACAAAATATTGATCGAAAAAGTCGCTTATATTTTCCATTAGCATTTTTAATTTTTAATGTAATTTATTGGTGGTATTATAGTCGGCGACCAATTGAAAAATAATTACATATTTACATGAATCCTTTTTGAAAAGCAAAAGAAAACAAAAAACAAGCATGAAAACATGGATCATCCTTTATTTATTTATTTAAAATTACTTCCTTGTTTTTCTTGTCCTTCCTCTTTATTTATTTACTCCTCCATTTTATACAGCTCAAAAAAATAAAAATAATAAAGAAAATAAAAGAATAATGCATTTCATTCATTTAATTGTTTAAATTATTTTATGTTATCTTTTTTATTTGGTTAAATATAACAAAAAGTTTTTAAATGTCTTAAAGAAAGAAAAAAAAAGTCATATCAACAAGCAAACATGCCAAAAAAAATTAAGAAATATTTTGATTGATTCTGCCAAAGATATAAAATAAAGTTATTACAGTTATGCGCAATAATAGTTAGTGACAAATATCCGAAATAGCTCAATAGAATGATTAAGCATGTTTTAAGTTAAATTTTAAATTTGTACAATGTTTAACGCAAGGTATGCTTGTTACAGAAAGATTAGCTGAGCAAGTAAATGTTGGCAGAATTCATGGTTTTCATTGGATGCTGTAAAAGTCAATTCTATTGTAGAGTTTTACTCTTGAACATTTGCAAGCCCAGCCATAAAAAGTGGAAAGAAAAAGGTCCATTTTACAAATATTTTCTGATGTCAAATGGCATGTCGAAACTTTCATTGGATGCTGTAAAAGTCAATTCAATTGTAGGGTTTTACTCTTGAACATTTGCAAGCCCAGCCATAAAAAGTGGAAAGAAAAAGGTCCATTTTACAAATATTTTATGATGTCAAATGGCATGTCGAAACTTTCATTGGATGCTGTAAAAGTCAATTCAATTGTAGGGTTTTACTCTTAAACATTTGCAAGTCCAGCCATAAAAATTGGAAAGAAAAAAGCCCTAATTTCAAATATTTTCTGATGTCAAACGGCACGTCGAAACTTTCATTGGATGCTGTAAAAGTCAATTCAATTGTAGGGTTTTACTCTTGAACATTTGCAAGCCCAGCCATAAAAAGTGGAAAGAAAAAGGTCCATTTTACAAATATTTTCTGATGTCAAATGGCATGTCGAAACTTTCATTGGATGCTGTAAAAGTCAATTCAATTGTAGGGTTTTACTCTTGAACATTTGCAAGCCCAGCCATAAAAAGTGGAAAGAAAAAGGTCCATTTTACAAATATTTTCTGATGTCAAATGGCATGTCGAAACTTTCATTGGATGCTGTAAAAGTCAATTCAATTGTATTGTTTTACTCTTGAACATCTGCAAGCCCAGCCATAAAAATTGGAAAGAAAAAAGTCCATTTTACAAATATTTTCTGATGTCAAATGGCATGTCTAAACTTTCATTGGATGCTGTAAAAGTCAATTCAATTGTAGGGTTTTACTTTTGAACATCTGCAAGCCCAGCCATAAAAATTGGAAAGAAAAAAGTCCATTTTAATAATATTTTCTGATGTCAAATGGCATGTCTAAACTTTCATTGGATGCTGTAAAAGTCAATTCAATTGTAGGGTTTTACTCTTGAACATCTGCAAGCCCAGCCATAAAAATTGGAAAGAAAAAAGTCCATTTTACAAATATTTTCTGATGTCAAATGGCATGTCTAAACTTTCATTGGATGCTGTAAAAGTCAATTCAATTGTAGGGTTTTACTCTTGAACATCTGCAAGCCCAGCCATAAAAATTGGAAAGAAAAAAGTCCATTTTACAAATATTTTCTGATGTCAAATGGCATGTCTAAACTTTCATTGGATGCTGTAAAAGTCAATTCAATTGTAGGGTTTTACTCTTGAACATCTGCAAGCCCAGCCATAAAAATTGGAAAGAAAAAAGTCCATTTTACAAATATTTTCTGATGTCAAATGGCATGTCTAAACTTTCATTGGATGCTGTAAAAGTCAATTCAATTGTAGGGTTTTACTCTTGAACATCTGCAAGCCCAGCCATAAAAATTGGAAAGAAAAAAGTCCATTTTACAAATATTTTCTGATGTCAAATGGCATGTCTAAACTTTCATTGGATGCTGTAAAAGTCAATTCAATTGTAGGGTTTTACTCTTGAACATCTGCAAGCCCAGCCATAAAAATTGGAAAGAAAAAAGTCCATTTTACAAATATTTTCTGATGTCAAATGGCATGTCTAAACTTTCATTGGATGCTGTAAAAGTCAATTCAATTATAGGGTTTTACTCTTGAACATCTGCAAGCCCAGCCATAAAAATTGGAAAGAAAAAAGTCCATTTTACAAATATTTTCTGATGTCAAATGGCATGTCGATACTTTCATTGGATGCTGTAAAAGTCAATTCAATTGTAGGGTTTTACTCTTGAACATTTGCAAGCCCAGCCATAAAAAGTGGAAAGAAAAAAGTCCATTTTACAAATATTTTCTGATGTCAAATGGCATGTCTAAACTTTCATTGGATGCTGTAAAAGTCAATTCAATTGTAGGGTTTTACTCTTGAACATCTGCAAGCCCAGCCATAAAAATTGGAAAGAAAAAAGTCCATTTTAAAAATATTTTCTGATGTCAAATGGCATGTCTAAACTTTCATTGGATGCTGTAAAAGTCAATTCAATTGTAGGGTTTTACTCTTGAACATCTGCAAGCCCAGCCATAAAAATTGGAAAGAAAAAAGTCCATTTTACAAATATTTTCTGATGTCAAATGGCATGTCTAAACTTTCATTGGATGCTGTAAAAGTCAATTCAATTGTAGGGTTTTACTCTTGAACATCTGCAAGCCCAGCCATAAAAATTGGAAAGAAAAAAGCCCTAATTTCAAATATTTTCTGTTGTCAAATGGCATGTCGAAACTTTCATTGGATGCTGTAAAAGTCAATTCAATTGTAGGGTTTTACTCTTGAACATTTGCAAGCCCAGCCATAAAAATTGGAAAGAAAAAGGTCCATTTTACAAATATTTTCTGATGTCAAATGCATGTCGAAACTTTCATTCGATGCTGTAAAAGTCAATTCAATTGTAGGGTTTTACTCTTGAACATCTGCAAGCCCAGCCATAAAAATTGGAAAGAAAAAAGTCCATTTTACAAATATTTTCTGATGTCAAATGGCATGTCTAAACTTTCATTGGATGCTGTAAAAGTCAATTCAATTGTAGGGTTTTACTCTTGAACATCTGCAAGCCCAGCCATAAAAATTGGAAAGAAAAAAGTCCATTTTACAAATATTTTCTGATGTCAAATGGCATGTCTAAACTTTCATTGGATGCTGTAAAAGTCAATTCAATTGTAGGGTTTTACTCTTGAACATCTGCAAGCCCAGCCATAAAAATTGGAAAGAAAAAAGTCCATTTTACAAATATTTTCTGATGTCAAATGGCATGTCTAAACTTTCATTGGATGCTGTAAAAGTCAATTCAATTGTAGGGTTTTACTCTTGAACATCTGCAAGCCCAGCCATAAAAATTGGAAAGAAAAAAGTCCATTTTACAAATATTTTCTGATGTCAAATGGCATGTCTAAACTTTCATTGGATGCTGTAAAAGTCAATTCAATTGTAGGGTTTTACTCTTGAACATCTGCAAGCCCAGCCATAAAAATTGGAAAGAAAAAAGTCCATTTTACAAATATTTTCTGATGTCAAATGGCATGTCTAAACTTTCATTCGATGCTGTAAAAGTCAATTCAATTGTAGGGTTTTACTCTTGAACATCTGCAAGCCCAGCCATAAAAATTGGAAAGAAAAAAGTCCATTTTAAAAATATTTTCTGATGTCAAATGGCATGTCTAAACTTTCATTGGATGCTGTAAAAGTCAATTCAATTGTAGGGTTTTACTCTTGAACATCTGCAAGCCCAGCCATAAAAATTGGAAAGAAAAAAGTCCATTTTACAAATATTTTCTGATGTCAAATGGCATGTCTAAACTTTCATTCGATGCTGTAAAAGTCAATTCAATTGTAGGGTTTTACTCTTGAACATCTGCAAGCCCAGCCATAAAAATTGGAAAGAAAAAAGTCCATTTTACAAATATTTTCTGATGTCAAATGGCATGTCTAAACTTTCATTCGATGCTGTAAAAATCAATTCAATTGTAGGGTTTTACTCTTGAACATCTGCAAGCCCAGCCATAAAAAGTGGAAAGAAAAAGGTCCATTTTACAAATATTTTCTGATGTCAAATGGCATGTCTAAACTTTCATTGGATGCTGTAAAAGTCAATTCAATTGTAGGGTTTTACTCTTGAACATCTGCAAGCCCAGCCATAAAAATTGGAAAGAAAAAAGTCCATTTTACAAATATTTTCTGATGTCAAATGGCATGTCTAAACTTTCATTCGATGCTGTAAAAGTCAATTCAATTGTAGGGTTTTACTCTTGAACATCTGCAAGCCCAGCCATAAAAATTGGAAAGAAAAAAGTCCATTTTACAAATATTTTCTGATGTCAAATGGCATGTCTAAACTTTCATTCGATGCTGTAAAAGTCAATTCAATTGTAGGGTTTTACTCTTGAACATCTGCAAGCCCAGCCATAAAAAGTGGAAAGAAAAAGGTCCATTTTACAAATATTTTCTGATGTCAAATGGCATGTCGAAACTTTCATTGGATGCTGTAAAAGTCAATTCAATTGTAGGGTTTTACTCTTGAACATCTGCAAGCCCAGCCATAAAAATTGGAAAGAAAAAAGTCCATTTTACAAATATTTTCTGATGTCAAATGGCATGTCTAAACTTTCATTCGATGCTGTAAAAGTCAATTCAATTGTAGGGTTTTACTCTTGAACATCTGCAAGCCCAGCCATAAAAATTGGAAAGAAAAAAGTCCATTTTACAAATATTTTCTGATGTCAAATGGCATGTCTAAACTTTCATTCGATGCTGTAAAAGTCAATTCAATTGTAGGGTTTTACTCTTGAACATCTGCAAGCCCAGCCATAAAAATTGGAAAGAAAAAAGTCCATTTTAAAAATATTTTCTGATGTCAAATGGCATGTCTAAACTTTCATTGGATGCTGTAAAAGTCAATTCAATTGTAGGGTTTTACTCTTGAACATCTGCAAGCCCAGCCATAAAAATTGGAAAGAAAAAAGTCCATTTTACAAATATTTTCTGATGTCAAATGGCATGTCTAAACTTTCATTCGATGCTGTAAAAGTCAATTCAATTGTAGGGTTTTACTCTTGAACATCTGCAAGCCCAGCCATAAAAATTGGAAAGAAAAAAGTCCATTTTACAAATATTTTCTGATGTCAAATGGCATGTCTAAACTTTCATTCGATGCTGTAAAAGTCAATTCAATTGTAGGGTTTTACTCTTGAACATCTGCAAGCCCAGCCATAAAAAGTGGAAAGAAAAAGGTCCATTTTACAAATATTTTCTGATGTCAAATGGCATGTCGAAACTTTCATTGGATGCTGTAAAAGTCAATTCAATTGTAGGGTTTTACTCTTGAACATCTGCAAGCCCAGCCATAAAAATTGGAAAGAAAAAAGTCCATTTTACAAATATTTTCTGATGTCAAATGGCATGTCTAAACTTTCATTCGATGCTGTAAAAGTCAATTCAATTGTAGGGTTTTACTCTTGAACATCTGCAAGCCCAGCCATAAAAAGTGGAAAGAAAAAAGTCCATTTTAAAAATATTTTCTGATGTCAAATGGCATGTCTAAACTTTCATTGGATGCTGTAAAAGTCAATTCAATTGTAGGGTTTTACTCTTGAACATCTGCAAGCCCAGCCATAAAAAGTGGAAAGAAAAAGGTCCATTTTACAAATATTTTCTGATGTCAAATGGCATGTCGAAACTTTCATTGGATGCTGTAAAAGTCAATTCAATTGTAGGGTTTTACTCTTGAACATCTGCAAGCCCAGCCATAAAAATTGGAAAGAAAAAAGTCCATTTTACAAATATTTTCTGATGTCAAATGGCATGTCTAAACTTTCATTCGATGCTGTAAAAGTCAATTCAATTGTAGGGTTTTACTCTTGAACATCTGCAAGCCCAGCCATAAAAATTGGAAAGAAAAAAGTCCATTTTAAAAATATTTTCTGATGTCAAATGGCATGTCTAAACTTTCATTGGATGCTGTAAAAGTAAATTCAATTGTAGGGTTTTACTCTTGAACATCTGCAAGCCCAGCCATAAAAATTGGAAAGAAAAAAGTCCATTTTACAAATATTTTCTGATGTCAAATGGCATGTCTAAACTTTCATTCGATGCTGTAAAAGTCAATTCAATTGTAGGGTTTTACTCTTGAACATCTGCAAGCCCAGCCATAAAAATTGGAAAGAAAAAAGTCCATTTTACAAATATTTTCTGATGTCAAATGGCATGTCTAAACTTTCATTCGATGCTGTAAAAGTCAATTCAATTGTAGGGTTTTACTCTTGAACATCTGCAAGCCCAGCCATAAAAAGTGGAAAGAAAAAGGTCCATTTTACAAATATTTTCTGATGTCAAATGGCATGTCGAAACTTTCATTGGATGCTGTAAAAGTCAATTCAATTGTAGGGTTTTACTCTTGAACATCTGCAAGCCCAGCCATAAAAATTGGAAAGAAAAAAGTCCATTTTACAAATATTTTCTGATGTCAAATGGCATGTCTAAACTTTCATTCGATGCTGTAAAAGTCAATTCAATTGTAGGGTTTTACTCTTGAACATCTGCAAGCCCAGCCATAAAAATTGGAAAGAAAAAAGTCCATTTTAAAAATATTTTCTGATGTCAAATGGCATGTCTAAACTTTCATTGGATGCTGTAAAAGTCAATTCAATTGTAGGGTTTTACTCTTGAACATCTGCAAGCCCAGCCATAAAAATTGGAAAGAAAAAAGTCCATTTTACAAATATTTTCTGATGTCAAATGGCATGTCTAAACTTTCATTCGATGCTGTAAAAGTCAATTCAATTGTAGGGTTTTACTCTTGAACATCTGCAAGCCCAGCCATAAAAATTGGAAAGAAAAAAGTCCATTTTACAAATATTTTCTGATGTCAAATGGCATGTCTAAACTTTCATTCGATGCTGTAAAAGTCAATTCAATTGTAGGGTTTTACTCTTGAACATCTGCAAGCCCAGCCATAAAAATTGGAAAGAAAAAAGTCCATTTTACAAATATTTTCTGATGTCAAATGGCATGTCTAAACTTTCATTCGATGCTGTAAAAGTCAATTCAATTGTAGGGTTTTACTCTTGAACATCTGCAAGCCCAGCCATAAAAATTGGAAAGAAAAAAGTCCATTTTACAAATATTTTCTGATGTCAAATGGCATGTCTAAACTTTCATTCGATGCTGTAAAAGTCAATTCAATTGTAGGGTTTTACTCTTGAACATCTGCAAGCCCAGCCATAAAAAGTGGAAAGAAAAAGGTCCATTTTACAAATATTTTCTGATGTCAAATGGCATGTCGAAACTTTCATTGGATGCTGTAAAAGTCAATTCAATTGTATTGTTTTACTCTTGAACATCTGCAAGCCCAGCTATAAAAATTGGAAAGAAAAAAGCCCTAATTTCAAATATTTTCTGATGTCAAACGGCACGTCGAAACTTTCATTGGATGCTGTAAAAGTCAATTCAATTGTAGGGTTTTACTCTTGAACATTTGCAAGCCCAGCCATAAAAAGTGGAAAGAAAAAGGTCCATTTTACAAATATTTTCTGATGTCAAATGGCATGTCTAAACTTTCATTGGATGCTGTAAAAGTCAATTCAATTGTAGGGTTTTACTCTTGAACATCTGCAAGCCCAGCCATAAAAATTGGAAAGAAAAAAGTCCATTTTAAAAATATTTTCTGATGTCAAATGGCATGTCTAAACTTTCATTGGATGCTGTAAAAGTCAATTCAATTGTAGGGTTTTACTCTTGAACATCTGCAAGCCCAGCCATAAAAATTGGAAAGAAAAAAGTCCATTTTACAAATATTTTCTGATGTCAAATGGCATGTCTAAACTTTCATTGGATGCTGTAAAAGTCAATTCAATTGTAGGGTTTTACTCTTGAACATCTGCAAGCCCAGCCATAAAAATTGGAAAGAAAAAAGTCCATTTTAAAAATATTTTCTGATGTCAAATGCATGTCGAAACTTTCATTGGATGCTGTAAAAGTCAATTCAATTGTAGGGTTTTACTCTTGAACATCTGCAAGCCCAGCCATAAAAATTGGAAAGAAAAAAGTCCATTTTACAAATATTTTCTGATGTCAAATGGCATGTCTAAACTTTCATTGGATGCTGTAAAAGTCAATTCAATTGTAGGGTTTTACTCTTGAACATTTGCAAGCCCAGCCATAAAAAGTGGAAAGAAAAAAGCCCTAATTTCAAATATTTGCTGTTGTCAAATGGCATGTCGAAACTTTCATTGGATGCTGTAAAAGTCAATTCAATTGTAGGGTTTTACTCTTGAACATTTGCAAGCCCAGCCATAAAAATTGGAAAGAAAAAGGTCCATTTTACAAATATTTTCTGATGTCAAATGCATGTCGAAACTTTCATTGGATGCTGTAAAAGTCAATTCAATTGTAGGGTTTTACTCTTGAACATCTGCAAGCCCAGCCATAAAAATTGGAAAGAAAAAAGTCCATTTTACAAATATTTTCTGATGTCAAATGGCATGTCTAAACTTTCATTCGATGCTGTAAAAGTCAATTCAATTGTATTGTTTTACTCTTGAACATCTGCAAGCCCAGCCATAAAAATTGGAAAGAAAAAAGCCCTAATTTCAAATATTTTCTGATGTCAAATGGCATGTCGAAACTTTCATTGGATGCTGTAAAAGTCAATTCAATTGTATTGTTTTACTCTTGAACATCTGCAAGCCCAGCCATAAAAATTGGAAAGAAAAAAGTCCATTTTACAAATATTTTCTGATGTCAAATGGCATGTCTAAACTTTCATTGGATGCTGTAAAAGTCAATTCAATTGTAGGGTTTTACTCTTGAACATCTGCAAGCCCAGCCATAAAAATAGAAAGAAAAAAGTCCATTTTACAAATATTTTCTGATGTCAAATGGCATGTCTAAACTTTCATTGGATGCTGTAAAAGTCAATTCAATTGTAGGGTTTTACTCTTGAACATCTGCAAGCCCAGCCATAAAAATTGGAAAGAAAAAAGTCCATTTTACAAATATTTTCTGATGTCAAATGGCATGTCTAAACTTTCATTGGATGCTGTAAAAGTCAATTCAATTGTAGGGTTTTACTCTTGAACATCTGCAAGCCCAGCCATAAAAATTGGAAAGAAAAAAGTCCATTTTACAAATATTTTCTGATGTCAAATGGCATGTCTAAACTTTCATTGGATGCTGTAAAAGTCAATTCAATTGTAGGGTTTTACTCTTGAACATCTGCAAGCCCAGCCATAAAAATTGGAAAGAAAAAAGTCCATTTTACAAATATTTTCTGATGTCAAATGGCATGTCTAAACTTTCATTGGATGCTGTAAAAGTCAATTCAATTGTAGGGTTTTACTCTTGAACATCTGCAAGCCCAGCCATAAAAATTGGAAAGAAAAAAGTCCATTTTACAAATATTTTCTGATGTCAAATGGCATGTCTAAACTTTCATTGGATGCTGTAAAAGTCAATTCAATTGTAGGGTTTTACTCTTGAACATCTGCAAGCCCAGCCATAAAAATTGGAAAGAAAAAAGTCCATTTTACAAATATTTTCTGATGTCAAATGGCATGTCTAAACTTTCATTGGATGCTGTAAAAGTCAATTCAATTGTAGGGTTTTACTCTTGAACATCTGCAAGCCCAGCCATAAAAATTGGAAAGAAAAAAGTCCATTTTACAAATATTTTCTGATGTCAAATGGCATGTCGATACTTTCATTGGATGCTGTAAAAGTCAATTCAATTGTAGGGTTTTACTCTTGAACATCTGCAAGCCCAGCCATAAAATTTGGAAAGAAAAAAGTCCATTTTACAAATATTTTCTGATGTCAAATGGCATGTCTAAACTTTCATTGGATGCTGTAAAAGTCAATTCAATTGTAGGGTTTTACTCTTGAACATCTGCAAGCCCAGCCATAAAAATTGGAAAGAAAAAAGTCCATTTTACAAATATTTTCTGATGTCAAATGGCATGTCGAAACTTTCATTGGATGCTGTAAAAGTCAATTCAATTGTAGGGTTTTACTCTTGAACATCTGCAAGCCCAGCCATAAAAATTGGAAAGAAAAAAGTCCATTTTACAAATATTTTCTGATGTCAAATGGCATGTCTAAACTTTCATTGGATGCTGTAAAAGTCAATTCAATTGTAGGGTTTTACTCTTGAACATCTGCAAGCCCAGCCATAAAAATTGGAAAGAAAAAAGTCCATTTTACAAATATTTTCTGATGTCAAATGGCATGTCTAAACTTTCATTGGATGCTGTAAAAGTCAATTCAATTGTAGGGTTTTACTCTTGAACATCTGCAAGCCCAGCCATAAAAATTGGAAAGAAAAAAGTCCATTTTACAAATATTTTCTGATGTCAAATGGCATGTCTAAACTTTCATTGGATGCTGTAAAAGTCAATTCAATTGTAGGGTTTTACTCTTGAACATCTGCAAGCCCAGCCATAAAAATTGGAAAGAAAAAAGTCCATTTTACAAATATTTTCTGATGTCAAATGGCATGTCTAAACTTTCATTGGATGCTGTAAAAGTCAATTCAATTGTAGGGTTTTACTCTTGAACATCTGCAAGCCCAGCCATAAAAATTGGAAAGAAAAAAGTCCATTTTACAAATATTTTCTGATGTCAAATGGCATGTCTAAACTTTCATTGGATGCTGTAAAAGTCAATTCAATTGTAGGGTTTTACTCTTGAACATCTGCAAGCCCAGCCATAAAAATTGGAAAGAAAAAAGTCCATTTTACAAATATTTTCTGATGTCAAATGGCATGTCTAAACTTTCATTGGATGCTGTAAAAGTCAATTCAATTGTAGGGTTTTACTCTTGAACATCTGCAAGCCCAGCCATAAAAATTGGAAAGAAAAAAGTCCATTTTACAAATATTTTCTGATGTCAAATGGCATGTCGATACTTTCATTGGATGCTGTAAAAGTCAATTCAATTGTAGGGTTTTACTCTTGAACATCTGCAAGCCCAGCCATAAAATTTGGAAAGAAAAAAGTCCATTTTACAAATATTTTCTGATGTCAAATGGCATGTCTAAACTTTCATTGGATGCTGTAAAAGTCAATTCAATTGTAGGGTTTTACTCTTGAACATCTGCAAGCCCAGCCATAAAAATTGGAAAGAAAAAAGTCCATTTTACAAATATTTTCTGATGTCAAATGGCATGTCGAAACTTTCATTGGATGCTGTAAAAGTCAATTCAATTGTAGGGTTTTACTCTTGAACATCTGCAAGCCCAGCCATAAAAATTGGAAAGAAAAAAGTCCATTTTACAAATATTTTCTGATGTCAAATGGCATGTCTAAACTTTCATTGGATGCTGTAAAAGTCAATTCAATTGTAGGGTTTTACTCTTGAACATCTGCAAGCCCAGCCATAAAAATTGGAAAGAAAAAAGTCCATTTTACAAATATTTTCTGATGTCAAATGCATGTCGAAACTTTCATTGGATGCTGTAAAAGTCAATTCAATTGTAGGGTTTTACTCTTGAACATCTGCAAGCCCAGCCATAAAAATTGGAAAGAAAAAAGTCCATTTTAAAAATATTTTCTGATGTCAAATGGCATGTCTAAACTTTCATTGGATGCTGTAAAAGTCAATTCAATTGTAGGGTTTTACTCTTGAACATCTGCAAGCCCAGCCATAAAAATTGGAAAGAAAAAAGTCCATTTTACAAATATTTTCTGATGTCAAATGGCATGTCTAAACTTTCATTGGATGCTGTAAAAGTCAATTCAATTGTAGGGTTTTACTCTTGAACATCTGCAAGCCCAGCCATAAAAATTGGAAAGAAAAAAGTCCATTTTAAAAATATTTTCTGATGTAAAATGCATGTCGAAACTTTCATTGGATGCTGTAAAAGTCAATTCAATTGTAGGGTTTTACTCTTGAACATCTGCAAGCCCAGCCATAAAAATTGGAAAGAAAAAAGTCCATTTTACAAATATTTTCTGATGTCAAATGGCATGTCTAAACTTTCATTGGATGCTGTAAAAGTCAATTCAATTGTAGGGTTTTACTCTTGAACATTTGCAAGCCCAGCCATAAAAAGTGGAAAGAAAAAAGCCCTAATTTCAAATATTTGCTGTTGTCAAATGGCATGTCGAAACTTTCATTGGATGCTGTAAAAGTCAATTCAATTGTAGGGTTTTACTCTTGAACATTTGCAAGCCCAGCCATAAAAATTGGAAAGAAAAAGGTCCATTTTACAAATATTTTCTGATGTCAAATGCATGTCGAAACTTTCATTGGATGCTGTAAAAGTCAATTCAATTGTAGGGTTTTACTCTTGAACATCTGCAAGCCCAGCCATAAAAATTGGAAAGAAAAAAGTCCATTTTACAAATATTTTCTGATGTCAAATGGCATGTCTAAACTTTCATTCGATGCTGTAAAAGTCAATTCAATTGTATTGTTTTACTCTTGAACATCTGCAAGCCCAGCCATAAAAATTGGAAAGAAAAAAGCCCTAATTTCAAATATTTTCTGATGTCAAATGGCATGTCGAAACTTTCATTGGATGCTGTAAAAGTCAATTCAATTGTATTGTTTTACTCTTGAACATCTGCAAGCCCAGCCATAAAAATTGGAAAGAAAAAAGTCCATTTTACAAATATTTTCTGATGTCAAATGGCATGTCTAAACTTTCATTGGATGCTGTAAAAGTCAATTCAATTGTAGGGTTTTACTCTTGAACATCTGCAAGCCCAGCCATAAAAATAGAAAGAAAAAAGTCCATTTTACAAATATTTTCTGATGTCAAATGGCATGTCTAAACTTTCATTGGATGCTGTAAAAGTCAATTCAATTGTAGGGTTTTACTCTTGAACATCTGCAAGCCCAGCCATAAAAATTGGAAAGAAAAAAGTCCATTTTACAAATATTTTCTGATGTCAAATGGCATGTCTAAACTTTCATTGGATGCTGTAAAAGTCAATTCAATTGTAGGGTTTTACTCTTGAACATCTGCAAGCCCAGCCATAAAAATTGGAAAGAAAAAAGTCCATTTTACAAATATTTTCTGATGTCAAATTCATGTCTAAACTTTCATTGGATGCTGTAAAAGTCAATTCAATTGTAGGGTTTTACTCTTGAACATCTGCAAGCCCAGCCATAAAAATTGGAAAGAAAAAAGTCCATTTTACAAATATTTTCTGATGTCAAATGGCATGTCTAAACTTTCATTGGATGCTGTAAAAGTCAATTCAATTGTAGGGTTTTACTCTTGAACATCTGCAAGCCCAGCCATAAAAATTGGAAAGAAAAAAGTCCATTTTACAAATATTTTCTGATGTCAAATGGCATGTCTAAACTTTCATTGGATGCTGTAAAAGTCAATTCAATTGTAGGGTTTTACTCTTGAACATCTGCAAGCCCAGCCATAAAAATTGGAAAGAAAAAAGTCCATTTTACAAATATTTTCTGATGTCAAATGGCATGTCTAAACTTTCATTGGATGCTGTAAAAGTCAATTCAATTGTAGGGTTTTACTCTTGAACATCTGCAAGCCCAGCCATAAAAATTGGAAAGAAAAAAGTCCATTTTACAAATATTTTCTGATGTCAAATGGCATGTCTAAACTTTCATTGGATGCTGTAAAAGTCAATTCAATTGTAGGGTTTTACTCTTGAACATCTGCAAGCCCAGCCATAAAAATTGGAAAGAAAAAAGTCCATTTTACAAATATTTTCTGATGTCAAATGGCATGTCGATACTTTCATTGGATGCTGTAAAAGTCAATTCAATTGTAGGGTTTTACTCTTGAACATCTGCAAGCCCAGCCATAAAATTTGGAAAGAAAAAAGTCCATTTTACAAATATTTTCTGATGTCAAATGGCATGTCTAAACTTTCATTGGATGCTGTAAAAGTCAATTCAATTGTAGGGTTTTACTCTTGAACATCTGCAAGCCCAGCCATAAAAATTGGAAAGAAAAAAGTCCATTTTACAAATATTTTCTGATGTCAAATGGCATGTCGAAACTTTCATTGGATGCTGTAAAAGTCAATTCAATTGTAGGGTTTTACTCTTGAACATCTGCAAGCCCAGCCATAAAAATTGGAAAGAAAAAAGTCCATTTTACAAATATTTTCTGATGTCAAATGGCATGTCTAAACTTTCATTGGATGCTGTAAAAGTCAATTCAATTGTAGGGTTTTACTCTTGAACATCTGCAAGCCCAGCCATAAAAATTGGAAAGAAAAAAGTCCATTTTACAAATATTTTCTGATGTCAAATGGCATGTCTAAACTTTCATTGGATGCTGTAAAAGTCAATTCAATTGTAGGGTTTTACTCTTGAACATCTGCAAGCCCAGCCATAAAAATTGGAAAGAAAAAAGTCCATTTTACAAATATTTTCTGATGTCAAATGGCATGTCTAAACTTTCATTGGATGCTGTAAAAGTCAATTCAATTGTAGGGTTTTACTCTTGAACATCTGCAAGCCCAGCCATAAAAATTGGAAAGAAAAAAGTCCATTTTACAAATATTTTCTGATGTCAAATGGCATGTCTAAACTTTCATTCGATGCTGTAAAAGTCAATTCAATTGTAGGGTTTTACTCTTGAACATCTGCAAGCCCAGCCATAAAAATTGGAAAGAAAAAAGTCCATTTTACAAATATTTTCTGATGTCAAATGGCATGTCGATACTTTCATTGGATGCTGTAAAAGTCAATTCAATTGTAGGGTTTTACTCTTGAACATCTGCAAGCCCAGCCATAAAAATTGGAAAGAAAAAAGCCCTAATTTCAAATATTTTCTGATGTCAAATGGCATGTCTAAACTTTCATTGGATGCTGTAAAAGTCAATTCAATTGTAGGGTTTTACTCTTGAACATCTGCAAGCCCAGCCATAAAAATTGGAAAGAAAAAAGTCCATTTTACAAATATTTTCTGATGTCAAATGGCATGTCTAAACTTTCATTGGATGCTGTAAAAGTCAATTCAATTGTAGGGTTTTACTCTTGAACATCTGCAAGCCCAGCCATAAAAATTGGAAAGAAAAAAGTCCATTTTACAAATATTTTCTGATGTCAAATGGCATGTCTAAACTTTCATTGGATGCTGTAAAAGTCAATTCAATTGTAGGGTTTTACTCTTGAACATCTGCAAGCCCAGCCATAAAAATTGGAAAGAAAAAAGTCCATTTTACAAATATTTTCTGATGTCAAATGGCATGTCTAAACTTTCATTGGATGCTGTAAAAGTCAATTCAATTGTAGGGTTTTACTCTTGAACATCTGCAAGCCCAGCCATAAAAATTGGAAAGAAAAAAGTCCATTTTACAAATATTTTCTGATGTCAAATGGCATGTCTAAACTTTCATTCGATGCTGTAAAAGTCAATTCAATTGTAGGGTTTTACTCTTGAACATCTGCAAGCCCAGCCATAAAAATTGGAAAGAAAAAAGTCCATTTTACAAATATTTTCTGATGTCAAATGGCATGTCGATACTTTCATTGGATGCTGTAAAAGTCAATTCAATTGTAGGGTTTTACTCTTGAACATCTGCAAGCCCAGCCATAAAAATTGGAAAGAAAAAAGCCCTAATTTCAAATATTTTCTGATGTCAAATGGCATGTCTAAACTTTCATTGGATGCTGTAAAAGTCAATTCAATTGTAGGGTTTTACTCTTGAACATCTGCAAGCCCAGCCATAAAAATTGGAAAGAAAAAAGTCCATTTTACAAATATTTTCTGATGTCAAATGGCATGTCTAAACTTTCATTGGATGCTGTAAAAGTCAATTCAATTGTAGGGTTTTACTCTTGAACATCTGCAAGCCCAGCCATAAAAATTGGAAAGAAAAAAGTCCATTTTACAAATATTTTCTGATGTCAAATGGCATGTCTAAACTTTCATTGGATGCTGTAAAAGTCAATTCAATTGTAGGGTTTTACTCTTGAACATCTGCAAGCCCAGCCATAAAAATTGGAAAGAAAAAAGTCCATTTTACAAATATTTTCTGATGTCAAATGGCATGTCTAAACTTTCATTGGATGCTGTAAAAGTCAATTCAATTGTAGGGTTTTACTCTTGAACATCTGCAAGCCCAGCCATAAAAATTGGAAAGAAAAAAGTCCATTTTACAAATATTTTCTGATGTCAAATGGCATGTCTAAACTTTCATTGGATGCTGTAAAAGTCAATTCAATTGTAGGGTTTTACTCTTGAACATCTGCAAGCCCAGCCATAAAAATTGGAAAGAAAAAAGTCCATTTTACAAATATTTTCTGATGTCAAATGGCATGTCTAAACTTTCATTGGATGCTGTAAAAGTCAATTCAATTGTATGGTTTTACTCTTGAACATCTGCAAGCCCAGCCATAAAAATTGGAAAGAAAAAAGTCCATTTTACAAATATTTTCTGATGTCAAATGGCATGTCTAAACTTTCATTGGATGCTGTAAAAGTCAATTCAATTGTAGGGTTTTACTCTTGAACATCTGCAAGCCCAGCCATAAAAATTGGAAAGAAAAAAGTCCATTTTACAAATATTTTCTGATGTCAAATGGCATGTCTAAACTTTCATTGGATGCTGTAAAAGTCAATTCAATTGTAGGGTTTTACTCTTGAACATCTGCAAGCCCAGCCATAAAAATTGGAAAGAAAAAAGTCCATTTTACAAATATTTTCTGATGTCAAATGGCATGTCTAAACTTTCATTGGATGCTGTAAAAGTCAATTCAATTGTAGGGTTTTACTCTTGAACATCTGCAAGCCCAGCCATAAAATAGGAAAGAAAAAAGTCCATTTTACAAATATTTTCTGATGTCAAATGGCATGTGTAAACTTTCATTGGATTCTGTAAAAGTCAATTCAATTGTAGGGTTTTACACTTGAACATCTGCAAGCCCAGCCATAAAAATTGGAAAGAAAAAAGTCCATTTTACAAATATTTTCTGATGTCAAATGGCATGTCTAAACTTTCATTGGATGCTGTAAAAGTCAATTCAATTGTAGGGTTTTACTCTTGAACATCTGCAAGCCCAGCCATAAAAATTGGAAAGAAAAAAGTCCATTTTACAAATATTTTCTGATGTCAAATGGCATGTCTAAACTTTCATTGGATGCTGTAAAAGTCAATTCAATTGTAGGGTTTTACTCTTGAACATCTGCAAGCCCAGCCATAAAATTTGGAAAGAAAAAAGTCCATTTTACAAATATTTTCTGATGTCAAATGGCATGTCTAAACTTTCATTGGATGCTGTAAAAGTCAATTCAATTGTAGGGTTTTACTCTTGAACATCTGCAAGCCCAGCCATAAAAATTGGAAAGAAAAAAGTCCATTTTACAAATATTTTCTGATGTCAAATGGCATGTCTAAACTTTCATTGGATGCTGTAAAAGTCAATTCAATTGTAGGGTTTTACTCTTGAACATCTGCAAGCCCAGCCATAAAAATTGGAAAGAAAAAAGTCCATTTTACAAATATTTTCTGATGTCAAATGGCATGTCTAAACTTTCATTGGATGCTGTAAAAGTCAATTCAATTGTAGGGTTTTACTCTTGAACATCTGCAAGCCCAGCCATAAAAATTGGAAAGAAAAAAGTCCATTTTACAAATATTTTCTGATGTCAAATGGCATGTCTAAACTTTCATTCGATGCTGTAAAAGTCAATTCAATTGTAGGGTTTTACTCTTGAACATCTGCAAGCCCAGCCATAAAAATTGGAAAGAAAAAAGTCCATTTTACAAATATTTTCTGATGTCAAATGGCATATCGATACTTTCATTGGATGCTGTAAAAGTCAATTCAATTGTAGGGTTTTACTCTTGAACATTTGCAAGCCCAGCCATAAAAAGTGGAAAGAAAAATGCCCTAATTTCAAATATTTTCTGATGTCAAATGGCATGTCGAAACTTTCATTGGATGCTGTAAAAGTCAATTCAATTGTAGGGTTTTACTCTTGAACATTTGCAAGCCCAGCCATAAAAATTGGAAAGAAAAAGGTCCATTTTACAAATATTTTCTGATGTCAAATGCATGTCGAAACTTTCATTGGATGCTGTAAAAGTCAATTCAATTGTAGGGTTTTACTCTTGAACATCTGCAAGCCCAGCCATAAAAATTGGAAAGAAAAAAGTCCATTTTACAAATATTTTCTGATGTCAAATGGCATGTCTAAACTTTCATTGGATGCTGTAAAAGTCAATTCAATTGTATGGTTTTACTCTTGAACATCTGCAAGCCCAGCCATAAAAATTGGAAAGAAAAAAGTCCATTTTACAAATATTTTCTGATGTCAAATGGCATGTCTAAACTTTCATTGGATGCTGTAAAAGTCAATTCAATTGTAGGGTTTTACTCTTGAACATCTGCAAGCCCAGCCATAAAAATTGGAAAGAAAAAAGTCCATTTTACAAATATTTTCTGATGTCAAATGGCATGTCTAAACTTTCATTGGATGCTGTAAAAGTCAATTCAATTGTAGGGTTTTACTCTTGAACATCTGCAAGCCCAGCCATAAAAATTGGAAAGAAAAAAGTCCATTTTACAAATATTTTCTGATGTCAAATGGCATGTCTAAACTTTCATTGGATGCTGTAAAAGTCAATTCAATTGTAGGGTTTTACTCTTGAACATCTGCAAGCCCAGCCATAAAAATTGGAAAGAAAAAAGTCCATTTTACAAATATTTTCTGATGTCAAATGGCATGTCTAAACTTTCATTGGATGCTGTAAAAGTCAATTCAATTGTAGGGTTTTACTCTTGAACATCTGCAAGCCCAGCCATAAAAATTGGAAAGAAAAAAGTCCATTTTACAAATATTTTCTGATGTCAAATGCATGTCGAAACTTTCATTGGATGCTGTAAAAGTCAATTCAATTGTAGGGTTTTACTCTTGAACATTTGCAAGCCCAGCCATAAAAATTGGAAAGAAAAAGGTCCATTTTACAAATATTTTCTGATGTCAAATGGCATGTCGAAACTTTCATTGGATGCTGTAAAAGTCAATTCAATTGTAGGGTTTTACTCTTGAACATTTGCCAGCCCAGCCATAAAAATTGGAAAGAAAAAGGTCCTTTTTACAAATATTTTCTGATGTCAAATGGCATGTCGAAACTTTCATTGGATGCTGTAAAAGTCAATTCAATTGTAGGGTTTTACTCTTGAACATCTGCAAGCCCAGTCATAAAAATTGGAAAGAAAAAAGCCCTAATTTCAAATATTTTCTGATGTCAAATGGCATGTCGAAACTTTCATTGGATGCTGTAAAAGTCAATTCAATTGTAGGGTTTTACTCTTGAACATTTGCAAGCCCAGCCATAAAAATTGGAAAGAAAAAGGTCCATTTTACAAATATTTTCTGATTTCAAATGGCATGTCGAAACTTTCATTGGATGCTGTAAAAGTCAATTCAATTGTAGAGTTTTACTCTTGAACATTTGCAAGCCCAGCCATAAAAAGTGGAAAGAAAAAAGCCCTAATTTCAAATATTTTCTGATGTCAAATTGCATGTCGAAACTTTCATTGGATGCTGTAAAAGTCAATTCAATTGTAGGGTTTTACTCTTGAACATTTGCAAGCCCAGCCATAAAAATTGGAAAGAAAAATTTCCATTTTACAAATATTTTCTGATGTCAAATGGCATGTCGAAACTTTCATTGGATGCTGTAAAAGTCAATTCAATTGTAGAGTTTTACTCTTGAACATTTGCAAGCCCAGCCATAAAAAGTGGAAAGAAAAAAGCCCTAATTTCAAATATTTTCTGATGTCAAATTGCATGTCGAAACTTTCATTGGATGCTGTAAAAGTCAATTCAAATGTAGGGTTTTACTCTTGAACATTTGCAAGCCCAGCCATAAAAATTGGAAAGAAAAATTTCCATTTTACAAATATTTTCTGATGTCAAATGGCATGTCAAAACTTTCATTGGATGCTGTAAAAGTCAATTCAATTGTAGGGTTTTACTCTTGAACATCTGCAAGCCCAGCCATAAAAATTGGAAAGAAAAAAGTCCATTTTACAAATATTTTCTGATGTCAAATGGCATGTCTAAACTTTCATTGGATGCTGTAAAAGTCAATTCAATTGTAGGGTTTTACTCATGAACATCTGCAAGCCCAGCCATAAAAATTGGAAAGAAAAAAGTCCATTTTACAAATATTTTCTGATGTCAAATGGCATGTCTAAACTTTCATTGGATGCTGTAAAAGTCAATTCAATTGTAGGGTTTTACTCTTGAACATCTGCAAGCCCAGCCATAAAAATTGGAAAGAAAAAAGTCCATTTTACAAATATTTTCTGATGTCAAATGGCATGTCTAAACTTTCATTGGATGCTGTAAAAGTCAATTCAATTGTAGGGTTTTACTCTTGAACATCTGCAAGCCCAGCCATAAAAATTGGAAAGAAAAAAGTCCATTTTACAAATATTTTCTGATGTCAAATGGCATGTCAAAACTTTCATTGGATGCTGTAAAAGTCAATTCAATTGTAGGGTTTTACTCTTGAACATCTGCAAGCCCAGCCATAAAAATTGGAAAGAAAAAAGTCCATTTTACAAATATTTTCTGATGTCAAATGGCATGTCTAAACTTTCATTGGATGCTGTAAAAGTCAATTCAATTGTAGGGTTTTACTCTTGAACATCTGCAAGCCCAGCCATAAAAATTGGAAAGAAAAAAGTCCATTTTACAAATATTTTCTGATGTCAAATGGCATGTCGAAACTTTCATTGGATGCTGTAAAAGTCAATTCAATTGTAGGGTTTTACTCTTGAACATCTGCAAGCCCAGCCATAAAAATTGGAAAGAAAAAAGTCCATTTTACAAATATTTTCTGATGTCAAATGGCATGTCTAAACTTTCATTGGATGCTGTAAAAGTCAATTCAATTGTAGGGTTTTACTCTTGAACATCTGCAAGCCCAGCCATAAAAATTGGAAAGAAAAAAGTCCATTTTACAAATATTTTCTGATGTCAAATGGCATGTCTAAACTTTCATTGGATGCTGTAAAAGTCAATTCAATTGTAGGGTTTTACTCTTGAACATCTGCAAGCCCAGCCATAAAAATTGGAAAGAAAAAAGTCCATTTTACAAATATTTTCTGATGTCAAATGGCATGTCGAAACTTTCATTGGATGCTGTAAAAGTCAATTCAATTGTAGGGTTTTACTCTTGAACATCTGCAAGCCCAGCCATAAAAATTGGAAAGAAAAAAGTCCATTTTACAAATATTTTCTGATGTCAAATGGCATGTCTAAACTTTCATTGGATGCTGTAAAAGTCAATTCAATTGTAGGGTTTTACTCTTGAACATCTGCAAGCCCAGCCATAAAAATTGGAAAGAAAAAAGTCCATTTTACAAATATTTTCTGATGTCAAATGGCATGTCTAAACTTTCATTGGATGCTGTAAAAGTCAATTCAATTGTAGGGTTTTACTCTTGAACATCTGCAAGCCCAGCCATAAAAATTGGAAAGAAAAAAGTCCATTTTACAAATATTTTCTGATGTCAAATGGCATGTCTAAACTTTCATTGGATGCTGTAAAAGTCAATTCAATTGTAGGGTTTTACTCTTGAACATCTGCAAGCCCAGCCATAAAAATTGGAAAGAAAAAAGTCCATTTTACAAATATTTTCTGATGTCAAATGCATGTCGAAACTTTCATTGGATGCTGTAAAAGTCAATTCAATTGTAGGGTTTTACTCTTGAACATTTGCAAGCCCAGCCATAAAAGTTGGAAAGAAAAAGGTCCATTTTACAAATATTTTCTGATGTCAAATGGCATGTCGAAACTTTCATTGGATGCTGTAAAAGTCATTTCAATTGTAGGGTTTTACTCTTGAACATTTGCCAGCCCAGCCATAAAAATTGGAAAGAAAAAGGTCCTTTTTACAAATATTTTCTGATGTCAAATGGCATGTCGAAACTTTCATTGGATGCTGTAAAAGTCAATTCAATTGTAGGGTTTTACTCTTGAACATCTGCAAGCCCAGTCATAAAAATTGGAAAGAAAAAAGCCCTAATTTCAAATATTTTCTGATGTCAAATGGCATGTCGAAACTTTCATTGGATGCTGTAAAAGTCAATTCAATTGTAGGGTTTTACTCTTGAACATTTGCAAGCCCAGCCATAAAAATTGGAAAGAAAAAGGTCCATTTTACAAATATTTTCTGATGTCAAATGGCATGTCGAAACTTTCATTGGATGCTGTAAAAGTCAATTCAATTGTAGAGTTTTACTCTTGAACATTTGCAAGCCCAGCCATAAAAAGTGGAAAGAAAAAAGCCCTAATTTCAAATATTTTCTGATGTCAAATTGCATGTCGAAACTTTCATTGGATGCTGTAAAAGTCAATTCAATTGTAGGGTTTTACTCTTGAACATTTGCAAGCCCAGCCATAAAAATTGGAAAGAAAAATTTCCATTTTACAAATATTTTCTGATGTCAAATGGCATGTCGAAACTTTCATTGGATGCTGTAAAAGTCAATTCAATTGTAGAGTTTTACTCTTGAACATTTGCAAGCCCAGCCATAAAAAGTGGAAAGAAAAAAGCCCTAATTTCAAATATTTTCTGATGTCAAATTGCATGTCGAAACTTTCATTGGATGCTGTAAAAGTCAATTCAAATGTAGGGTTTTACTCTTGAACATTTGCAAGCCCAGCCATAAAAATTGGAAAGAAAAATTTTCATTTTACAAATATTTTCTGATGTCAAATGGCATGTCAAAACTTTCATTGGATGCTGTAAAAGTCAATTCAATTGTAGGGTTTTACTCTTGAACATCTGCAAGCCCAGCCATAAAAATTGGAAAGAAAAAAGTCCATTTTACAAATATTTTCTGATGTCAAATGGCATGTCTAAACTTTCATTGGATGCTGTAAAAGTCAATTCAATTGTAGGGTTTTACTCATGAACATCTGCAAGCCCAGCCATAAAAATTGGAAAGAAAAAAGTCCATTTTACAAATATTTTCTGATGTCAAATGGCATGTCTAAACTTTCATTGGATGCTGTAAAAGTCAATTCAATTGTAGGGTTTTACTCTTGAACATCTGCAAGCCCAGCCATAAAAATTGGAAAGAAAAAAGTCCATTTTACAAATATTTTCTGATGTCAAATGGCATGTCAAAACTTTCATTGGATGCTGTAAAAGTCAATTCAATTGTAGGGTTTTACTCTTGAACATCTGCAAGCCCAGCCATAAAAATTGGAAAGAAAAAAGTCCATTTTACAAATATTTTCTGATGTCAAATGGCATGTCGAAACTTTCATTGGATGCTGTAAAAGTCAATTCAATTGTAGGGTTTTACTCTTGAACATCTGCAAGCCCAGCCATAAAAATTGGAAAGAAAAAAGTCCATTTTACAAATATTTTCTGATGTCAAATGGCATGTCTAAACTTTCATTGGATGCTGTAAAAGTCAATTCAATTGTAGGGTTTTACTCTTGAACATCTGCAAGCCCAGCCATAAAAATTGGAAAGAAAAAAGTCCATTTTACAAATATTTTCTGATGTCAAATGGCATGTCTAAACTTTCATTGGATGCTGTAAAAGTCAATTCAATTGTAGGGTTTTACTCTTGAACATCTGCAAGCCCAGCCATAAAAATTGGAAAGAAAAAAGTCCATTTTACAAATATTTTCTGATGTCAAATGGCATGTCTAAACTTTCATTGGATGCTGTAAAAGTCAATTCAATTGTAGGGTTTTACTCTTGAACATCTGCAAGCCCAGCCATAAAAATTGGAAAGAAAAAAGTCCATTTTACAAATATTTTCTGATGTCAAATGGCATGTCTAAACTTTCATTCGATGCTGTAAAAGTCAATTCAATTGTAGGGTTTTACTCTTGAACATCTGCAAGCCCAGCCATAAAAATTGGAAAGAAAAAAGTCCATTTTACAAATATTTTCTGATGTCAAATGGCATGTCGAAACTTTCATTGGATGCTGTAAAAGTCAATTCAATTGTAGGGTTTTACTCTTGAACATTTGCAAGCCCAGCCATAAAAATTGGAAAGAAAAAGGTCTATTTTACAAATATTTTCTGATGTCAAATGGCATGTCGAAACTTTCATTGGATGCTGTAAAAGTCAATTCAATTGTAGGGTTTTACTCTTGAACATCTGCAAGCCCAGCCATAAAAATTGGAAAGAAAAAAGTCCATTTTACAAATATTTTCTGATGTCAAATGGCATGTCTAAACTTTCATTGGATGCTGTAAAAGTCAATTCAATTGTAGGGTTTTACTCATGAACATCTGCAAGCCCAGCCATAAAAATTGGAAAGAAAAAAGTCCATTTTACAAATATTTTCTGATGTCAAATGGCATGTCTAAACTTTCATTGGATGCTGTAAAAGTCAATTCAATTGTAGGGTTTTACTCTTGAACATCTGCAAGCCCAGCCATAAAAATTGGAAAGAAAAAAGTCCATTTTACAAATATTTTCTGATGTCAAATGGCATGTCTAAACTTTCATTGGATGCTGTAAAAGTCAATTCAATTGTAGGGTTTTACTCTTGAACATCTGCAAGCCCAGCCATAAAAATTGGAAAGAAAAAAGTCCATTTTACAAATATTTTCTGATGTCAAATGGCATGTCTAAACTTTCATTGGATGCTGTAAAAGTCAATTCAATTGTAGGGTTTTACTCTTGAACATCTGCAAGCCCAGCCATAAAAATTGGAAAGAAAAAAGTCCATTTTACAAATATTTTCTGATGTCAAATGGCATGTCTAAACTTTCATTGGATGCTGTAAAAGTCAATTCAATTGTAGGGTTTTACTCTTGAACATCTGCAAGCCCAGCCATAAAAATTGGAAAGAAAAAAGTCCATTTTACAAATATTTTCTGATGTCAAATGGCATGTCTAAACTTTCATTGGATGCTGTAAAAGTCAATTCAATTGTAGGGTTTTACTCTTGAACATCTGCAAGCCCAGCCATAAAAATTGGAAAGAAAAAAGTCCATTTTACAAATATTTTCTGATGTCAAATGGCATGTCTAAACTTTCATTGGATGCTGTAAAAGTCAATTCAATTGTATGGTTTTACTCTTGAACATCTGCAAGCCCAGCCATAAAAATTGGAAAGAAAAAAGTCCATTTTACAAATATTTTCTGATGTCAAATGGCATGTCTAAACTTTCATTGGATGCTGTAAAAGTCAATTCAATTGTAGGGTTTTACTCTTGAACATCTGCAAGCCCAGCCATAAAAATTGGAAAGAAAAAAGTCCATTTTACAAATATTTTCTGATGTCAAATGGCATGTCTAAACTTTCATTGGATGCTGTAAAAGTCAATTCAATTGTAGGGTTTTACTCTTGAACATCTGCAAGCCCAGCCATAAAAATTGGAAAGAAAAAAGTCCATTTTACAAATATTTTCTGATGTCAAATGGCATGTCTAAACTTTCATTGGATGCTGTAAAAGTCAATTCAATTGTAGGGTTTTACTCTTGAACATCTGCAAGCCCAGCCATAAAAATTGGAAAGAAAAAAGTCCATTTTACAAATATTTTCTGATGTCAAATGGCATGTCTAAACTTTCATTGGATGCTGTAAAAGTCAATTCAATTGTAGGGTTTTACTCTTGAACATCTGCAAGCCCAGCCATAAAAATTGGAAAGAAAAAAGTCCATTTTACAAATATTTTCTGATGTCAAATGGCATGTCTAAACTTTCATTGGATGCTGTAAAAGTCAATTCAATTGTATGGTTTTACTCTTGAACATCTGCAAGCCCAGCCATAAAAATTGGAAAGAAAAAAGTCCATTTTACAAATATTTTCTGATGTCAAATGGCATGTCTAAACTTTCATTGGATGCTGTAAAAGTCAATTCAATTGTAGGGTTTTACTCTTGAACATCTGCAAGCCCAGCCATAAAAATTGGAAAGAAAAAAGTCCATTTTACAAATATTTTCTGATGTCAAATGGCATGTCTAAACTTTCATTGGATGCTGTAAAAGTCAATTCAATTGTAGGGTTTTACTCTTGAACATCTGCAAGCCCAGCCATAAAAATTGGAAAGAAAAAAGTCCATTTTACAAATATTTTCTGATGTCAAATGGCATGTCTAAACTTTCATTGGATGCTGTAAAAGTCAATTCAATTGTAGGGTTTTACTCTTGAACATCTGCAAGCCCAGCCATAAAAATTGGAAAGAAAAAAGTCCATTTTACAAATATTTTCTGATGTCAAATGGCATGTCTAAACTTTCATTGGATGCTGTAAAAGTCAATTCAATTGTAGGGTTTTACTCTTGAACATCTGCAAGCCCAGCCATAAAAATTGGAAAGAAAAAAGTCCATTTTACAAATATTTTCTGATGTCAAATGGCATGTCTAAACTTTCATTGGATGCTGTAAAAGTCAATTCAATTGTATGGTTTTACTCTTGAACATCTGCAAGCCCAGCCATAAAAATTGGAAAGAAAAAAGTCCATTTTACAAATATTTTCTGATGTCAAATGGCATGTCTAAACTTTCATTGGATGCTGTAAAAGTCAATTCAATTGTAGGGTTTTACTCTTGAACATCTGCAAGCCCAGCCATAAAATTTGGAAAGAAAAAAGTCCATTTTACAAATATTTTCTGATGTCAAATGGCATGTCTAAACTTTCATTGGATGCTGTAAAAGTCAATTCAATTGTAGGGTTTTACTCTTGAACATCTGCAAGCCCAGCCATAAAAATTGGAAAGAAAAAAGTCCATTTTACAAATATTTTCTGATGTCAAATGGCATGTCTAAACTTTCATTGGATGCTGTAAAAGTCAATTCAATTGTAGGGTTTTACTCTTGAACATCTGCAAGCCCAGCCATAAAAATTGGAAAGAAAAAAGTCCATTTTACAAATATTTTCTGATGTCAAATGGCATGTCTAAACTTTCATTGGATGCTGTAAAAGTCAATTCAATTGTAGGGTTTTACTCTTGAACATCTGCAAGCCCAGCCATAAAAATTGGAAAGAAAAAAGTCCATTTTACAAATATTTTCTGATGTCAAATGGCATGTCTAAACTTTCATTGGATGCTGTAAAAGTCAATTCAATTGTAGGGTTTTACTCTTGAACATCTGCAAGCCCAGCCATAAAAATTGGAAAGAAAAAAGTCCATTTTACAAATATTTTCTGATGTCAAATGGCATGTCTAAACTTTCATTGGATGCTGTAAAAGTCAATTCAATTGTAGGGTTTTACTCTTGAACATCTGCAAGCCCAGCCATAAAAATTGGAAAGAAAAAAGTCCATTTTACAAATATTTTCTGATGTCAAATGGCATGTCTAAACTTTCATTGGATGCTGTAAAAGTCAATTCAATTGTATGGTTTTACTCTTGAACATCTGCAAGCCCAGCCATAAAAATTGGAAAGAAAAAAGTCCATTTTACAAATATTTTCTGATGTCAAATGGCATGTCTAAACTTTCATTCGATGCTGTAAAAGTCAATTCAATTGTAGGGTTTTACTCTTGAACATCTGCAAGCCCAGCCATAAAAATTGGAAAGAAAAAAGTCCATTTTACAAATATTTTCTGATGTCAAATGGCATGTCGATACTTTCATTGGATGCTGTAAAAGTCAATTCAATTGTAGGGTTTTACTCTTGAACATTTGCAAGCCCAGCCATAAAAAGTGGAAAGAAAAATGCCCTAATTTCAAATATTTTCTGATGTCAAATGGCATGTCGAAACTTTCATTGGATGCTGTAAAAGTCAATTCAATTGTAGGGTTTTACTCTTGAACATTTGCAAGCCCAGCCATAAAAATTGGAAAGAAAAAGGTCCATTTTACAAATATTTTCTGATGTCAAATGCATGTCGAAACTTTCATTGGATGCTGTAAAAGTGAATTCAATTGTAGGGTTTTACTCTTGAACATCTGCAAGCCCAGCCATAAAAATTGGAAAGAAAAAAGTCCATTTTACAAATATTTTCTGATGTCAAATGGCATGTCTAAACTTTCATTGGATGCTGTAAAAGTCAATTCAATTGTATGGTTTTACTCTTGAACATCTGCAAGCCCAGCCATAAAAATTGGAAAGAAAAAAGTCCATTTTACAAATATTTTCTGATGTCAAATGGCATGTCTAAACTTTCATTGGATGCTGTAAAAGTCAATTCAATTGTAGGGTTTTACTCTTGAACATCTGCAAGCCCAGCCATAAAAATTGGAAAGAAAAAAGTCCATTTTACAAATATTTTCTGATGTCAAATGGCATGTCTAAACTTTCATTGGATGCTGTAAAAGTCAATTCAATTGTAGGGTTTTACTCTTGAACATCTGCAAGCCCAGCCATAAAAATTGGAAAGAAAAAAGTCCATTTTACAAATATTTTCTGATGTCAAATGGCATGTCTAAACTTTCATTGGATGCTGTAAAAGTCAATTCAATTGTAGGGTTTTACTCTTGAACATCTGCAAGCCCAGCCATAAAAATTGGAAAGAAAAAAGTCCATTTTACAAATATTTTCTGATGTCAAATGGCATGTCTAAACTTTCATTGGATGCTGTAAAAGTCAATTCAATTGTAGGGTTTTACTCTTGAACATCTGCAAGCCCAGCCATAAAAAGTGGAAAGAAAAATGCCCTAATTTCAAATATTTTCTGATGTCAAATGGCATGTCGAAACTTTCATTGGATGCTGTAAAAGTCAATTCAATTGTAGGGTTTTACTCTTGAACATTTGCAAGCCCAGCCATAAAAATTGGAAAGAAAAAGGTCCATTTTACAAATATTTTCTGATGTCAAATGGCATGTCGAAACTTTCATTGGATGCTGTAAAAGTCAATTCAATTGTAGGGTTTTACTCTTGAACATTTGCCAGCCCAGCCATAAAAATTGGAAAGAAAAAGGTCCTTTTTACAAATATTTTCTGATGTCAAATGGCATGTCTAAACTTTCATTGGATGCTGTAAAAGTCAATTCAATTGTAGGGTTTTACTCTTGAACATCTGCAAGCCCAGCCATAAAAATTGGAAAGAAAAAAGTCCATTTTACAAATATTTTCTGATGTCAAATGGCATGTCGAAACTTTCATTGGATGCTGTAAAAGTCAATTCAATTGTAGGGTTTTACTCTTGAACATCTGCAAGCCCAGCCATAAAAATTGGAAAGAAAAAAGTCCATTTTACAAATATTTTCTGATGTCAAATGGCATGTCTAAACTTTCATTGGATGCTGTAAAAGTCAATTCAATTGTAGGGTTTTACTCTTGAACATCTGCAAGCCCAGCCATAAAAATTGGAAAGAAAAAAGTCCATTTTACAAATATTTTCTGATGTCAAATGGCATGTCTAAACTTTCATTGGATGCTGTAAAAGTCAATTCAATTGTAGGGTTTTACTCTTGAACATCTGCAAGCCCAGCCATAAAAATTGGAAAGAAAAAAGTCCATTTTACAAATATTTTCTGATGTCAAATGGCATGTCTAAACTTTCATTGGATGCTGTAAAAGTCAATTCAATTGTAGGGTTTTACTCTTGAACATCTGCAAGCCCAGCCATAAAAAGTGGAAAGAAAAATGCCCTAATTTCAAATATTTTCTGATGTCAAATGGCATGTCGAAACTTTCATTGGATGCTGTAAAAGTCAATTCAATTGTAGGGTTTTACTCTTGAACATTTGCAAGCCCAGCCATAAAAATTGGAAAGAAAAAGGTCCATTTTACAAATATTTTCTGATGTCAAATGGCATGTCGAAACTTTCATTGGATGCTGTAAAAGTCAATTCAATTGTAGGGTTTTACTCTTGAACATTTGCCAGCCCAGCCATAAAAATTGGAAAGAAAAAGGTCCTTTTTACAAATATTTTCTGATGTCAAATGGCATGTCGAAACTTTCATTGGATGCTGTAAAAGTCAATTCAATTGTAGGGTTTTACTCTTGAACATCTGCAAGCCCAGTCATAAAAATTGGAAAGAAAAAAGCCCTAATTTCAAATATTTTCTGATGTCAAATGGCATGTCGAAACTTTCATTGGATGCTGTAAAAGTCAATTCAATTGTAGAGTTTTACTCTTGAACATTTGCAAGCCCAGCCATAAAAATTGGAAAGAAAAAAGTCCATTTTACAAATATTTTCTGATGTCAAATGGCATGTCAAAACTTTCATTGGATGCTGTAAAAGTCAATTCAATTGTAGGGTTTTACTCTTGAACATCTGCAAGCCCAGCCATAAAAATTGGAAAAAAAAAGTCCATTTTACAAATATTTTCTGATGTCAAATGGCATGTCTAAACTTTCATTGGATGCTGTAAAAGTCAATTCAATTGTAGGGTTTTACTCTTGAACATCTGCAAGCCCAGCCATAAAAATTGGAAAGAAAAAAGTCCATTTTACAAATATTTTCTGATGTCAAATGGCATGTCTAAACTTTCATTGGATGCTGTAAAAGTCAATTCAATTGTAGGGTTTTACTCTTGAACATCTGCAAGCCCAGCCATAAAAATTGGAAAGAAAAAGGTCCATTTTACAAATATTTTCTGATGTCAAATGGCATGTCGAAACTTTCATTGGATGCTGTAAAAGTCAATTCAATTGTAGAGTTTTACTCTTGAACATTTGCAAGCCCAGCCATAAAAAGTGGAAAGAAAAAAGCCCTAATTTCAAATATTTTCTGATGTCAAATTGCATGTCGAAACTTTCATTGGATGCTGTAAAAGTCAATTCAATTGTAGGGTTTTACTCTTGAACATTTGCAAGCCCAGCCATAAAAATTGGAAAGAAAAATTTCCATTTTACAAATATTTTCTGATGTCAAATGGCATGTCGAAACTTTCATTGGATGCTGTAAAAGTCAATTCAATTGTAGAGTTTTACTCTTGAACATTTGCAAGCCCAGCCATAAAAAGTGGAAAGAAAAAAGCCCTAATTTCAAATATTTTCTGATGTCAAATTGCATGTCGAAACTTTCATTGGATGCTGTAAAAGTCAATTCAAATGTAGGGTTTTACTCTTGAACATTTGCAAGCCCAGCCATAAAAATTGGAAAGAAAAATTTCCATTTTACAAATATTTTCTGATGTCAAATGGCATGTCAAAACTTTCATTGGATGCTGTAAAAGTCAATTCAATTGTAGGGTTTTACTCTTGAACATCTGCAAGCCCAGCCATAAAAATTGGAAAGAAAAAAGTCCATTTTACAAATATTTTCTGATGTCAAATGGCATGTCTAAACTTTCATTGGATGCTGTAAAAGTCAATTCAATTGTAGGGTTTTACTCTTGAACATCTGCAAGCCCAGCCATAAAAATTGGAAAGAAAAAAGTCCATTTTACAAATATTTTCTGATGTCAAATGGCATGTCTAAACTTTCATTGGATGCTGTAAAAGTCAATTCAATTGTAGGGTTTTACTCTTGAACATCTGCAAGCCCAGCCATAAAAATTGGAAAGAAAAAAGTCCATTTTACAAATATTTTCTGATGTCAAATGGCATGTCAAAACTTTCATTGGATGCTGTAAAAGTCAATTCAATTGTAGGGTTTTACTCTTGAACATCTGCAAGCCCAGCCATAAAAATTGGAAAGAAAAAAGTCCATTTTACAAATATTTTCTGATGTCAAATGGCATGTCTAAACTTTCATTGGATGCTGTAAAAGTCAATTCAATTGTAGGGTTTTACTCTTGAACATTTGCCAGCCCAGCCATAAAAATTGGAAAGAAAAAGGTCCTTTTTACAAATATTTTCTGATGTCAAATGGCATGTCGAAACTTTCATTGGATGCTGTAAAAGTCAATTCAATTGTAGGGTTTTACTCTTGAACATCTGCAAGCCCAGTCATAAAAATTGGAAAGAAAAAAGCCCTAATTTCAAATATTTTCTGATGTCAAATGGCATGTCGAAACTTTCATTGGATGCTGTAAAAGTCAATTCAATTGTAGGGTTTTACTCTTGAACATTTGCAAGCCCAGCCATAAAAATTGGAAAGAAAAAGGTCCATTTTACAAATATTTTCTGATGTCAAATGGCATGTCGAAACTTTCATTGGATGCTGTAAAAGTCAATTCAATTGTAGAGTTTTACTCTTGAACATTTGCAAGCCCAGCCATAAAAAGTGGAAAGAAAAAAGCCCTAATTTCAAATATTTTCTGATGTCAAATTACATGTCGAAACTTTCATTGGATGCTGTAAAAGTCAATTCAATTGTAGGGTTTTACTCTTGAACATTTGCAAGCCCAGCCATAAAAATTGGAAAGAAAAATTTCCATTTTACAAATATTTTCTGATGTCAAATGGCATGTCGAAACTTTCATTGGATGCTGTAAAAGTCAATTCAATTGTAGAGTTTTACTCTTGAACATTTGCAAGCCCAGCCATAAAAAGTGGAAAGAAAAAAGCCCTAATTTCAAATATTTTCTGATGTCAAATTGCATGTCGAAACTTTCATTGGATGCTGTAAAAGTCAATTCAAATGTAGGGTTTTACTCTTGAACATTTGCAAGCCCAGCCATAAAAATTGGAAAGAAAAATTTCCATTTTACAAATATTTTCTGATGTCAAATGGCATGTCAAAACTTTCATTGGATGCTGTAAAAGTCAATTCAATTGTAGGGTTTTACTCTTGAACATCTGCAAGCCCAGCCATAAAAATTGGAAAGAAAAAAGTCCATTTTACAAATATTTTCTGATGTCAAATGGCATGTCTAAACTTTCATTGGATGCTGTAAAAGTCAATTCAATTGTAGGGTTTTACTCTTGAACATCTGCAAGCCCAGCCATAAAAATTGGAAAGAAAAAAGTCCATTTTACAAATATTTTCTGATGTCAAATGGCATGTCTAAACTTTCATTGGATGCTGTAAAAGTCAATTCAATTGTAGGGTTTTACTCTTGAACATCTGCAAGCCCAGCCATAAAAATTGGAAAGAAAAAAGTCCATTTTACAAATATTTTCTGATGTCAAATGGCATGTCAAAACTTTCATTGGATGCTGTAAAAGTCAATTCAATTGTAGGGTTTTACTCTTGAACATCTGCAAGCCCAGCCATAAAAATTGGAAAGAAAAAAGTCCATTTTACAAATATTTTCTGATGTCAAATGGCATGTCTAAACTTTCATTGGATGCTGTAAAAGTCAATTCAATTGTAGGGTTTTACTCTTGAACATCTGCAAGCCCAGCCATAAAAATTGGAAAGAAAAAAGTCCATTTTACAAATATTTTCTGATGTCAAATGGCATGTCTAAACTTTCATTGGATGCTGTAAAAGTCAATTCAATTGTAGGGTTTTACTCTTGAACATCTGCAAGCCCAGCCATAAAAATTGGAAAGAAAAAGGTCCATTTTACAAATATTTTCTGATGTCAAATGGCATGTCTAAACTTTCATTGGATGCTGTAAAAGTCAATTCAATTGTAGGGTTTTACTCTTGAACATCTGCAAGCCCAGCCATAAAAATTGGAAAGAAAAAAGTCCATTTTACAAATATTTTCTGATGTCAAATGCATGTCGAAACTTTCATTGGATGCTGTAAAAGTCAATTCAATTGTAGGGTTTTACTCTTGAACATTTGCAAGCCCAGCCATAAAAATTGGAAAGAAAAAGGTCCATTTTACAAATATTTTCTGATGTCAAATGGCATGTCGAAACTTTCATTGGATGCTGTAAAAGTCAATTCAATTGTAGGGTTTTACTCTTGAACATTTGCAAGCCCAGCCATAAAAATTGGAAAGAAAAAGGTCCTTTTTACAAATATTTTCTGATGTCAAATGGCATGTCGAAACTTTCATTGGATGCTGTAAAAGTCAATTCAATTGTAGGGTTTTACTCTTGAACATCTGCAAGCCCAGCCATAAAAATTGGAAAGAAAAAGGTCCATTTTACAAATATTTTCTGATGTCAAATGGCATGTCTAAACTTTCATTGGATGCTGTAAAAGTCAATTCAATTGTAGGGTTTTACTCTTGAACATCTGCAAGCCCAGCCATAAAAATTGGAAAGAAAAAGGTCCATTTTACAAATATTTTCTGATGTCAAATGGCATGTCGAAACTTTCATTGGATGCTGTAAAAGTCAATTCAATTGTAGGGTTTTACTCTTGAACATTTGCAAGCCCAGCCATAAAAATTGGAAAGAAAAAAGTCCATTTTACAAATATTTTCTGATGTCAAATGGCATGTCAAAACTTTCATTGGATGCTGTAAAAGTCAATTCAATTGTAGGGTTTTACTCTTGAACATCTGCAAGCCCAGCCATAAAAATTGGAAAAAAAAAGTCCATTTTACAAATATTTTCTGATGTCAAATGGCATGTCTAAACTTTCATTGGATGCTGTAAAAGTCAATTCAATTGTAGGGTTTTACTCTTGAACATCTGCAAGCCCAGCCATAAAAATTGGAAAGAAAAAAGTCCATTTTACAAATATTTTCTGATGTCAAATGGCATGTCTAAACTTTCATTGGATGCTGTAAAAGTCAATTCAATTGTAGGGTTTTACTCTTGAACATCTGCAAGCCCAGCCATAAAAATTGGAAAGAAAAAGGTCCATTTTACAAATATTTTCTGATGTCAAATGGCATGTCGAAACTTTCATTGGATGCTGTAAAAGTCAATTCAATTGTAGAGTTTTACTCTTGAACATTTGCAAGCCCAGCCATAAAAAGTGGAAAGAAAAAAGCCCTAATTTCAAATATTTTCTGATGTCAAATTGCATGTCGAAACTTTCATTGGATGCTGTAAAAGTCAATTCAATTGTAGGGTTTTACTCTTGAACATTTGCAAGCCCAGCCATAAAAATTGGAAAGAAAAATTTCCATTTTACAAATATTTTCTGATGTCAAATGGCATGTCGAAACTTTCATTGGATGCTGTAAAAGTCAATTCAATTGTAGAGTTTTACTCTTGAACATTTGCAAGCCCAGCCATAAAAAGTGGAAAGAAAAAAGCCCTAATTTCAAATATTTTCTGATGTCAAATTGCATGTCGAAACTTTCATTGGATGCTGTAAAAGTCAATTCAAATGTAGGGTTTTACTCTTGAACATTTGCAAGCCCAGCCATAAAAATTGGAAAGAAAAATTTCCATTTTACAAATATTTTCTGATGTCAAATGGCATGTCTAAACTTTCATTGGATGCTGTAAAAGTCAATTCAATTGTAGGGTTTTACTCTTGAACATCTGCAAGCCCAGCCATAAAAATTGGAAAGAAAAAAGTCCATTTTACAAATATTTTCTGATGTCAAATGGCATGTCTAAACTTTCATTGGATGCTGTAAAAGTCAATTCAATTGTATGGTTTTACTCTTGAACATCTGCAAGCCCAGCCATAAAAATTGGAAAGAAAAAAGTCCATTTTACAAATATTTTCTGATGTCAAATGGCATGTCTAAACTTTCATTCGATGCTGTAAAAGTCAATTCAATTGTAGGGTTTTACTCTTGAACATCTGCAAGCCCAGCCATAAAAATTGGAAAGAAAAAAGTCCATTTTACAAATATTTTCTGATGTCAAATGGCATGTCGATACTTTCATTGGATGCTGTAAAAGTCAATTCAATTGTAGGGTTTTACTCTTGAACATTTGCAAGCCCAGCCATAAAAAGTGGAAAGAAAAATGCCCTAATTTCAAATATTTTCTGATGTCAAATGGCATGTCGAAACTTTCATTGGATGCTGTAAAAGTCAATTCAATTGTAGGGTTTTACTCTTGAACATTTGCAAGCCCAGCCATAAAAATTGGAAAGAAAAAGGTCCATTTTACAAATATTTTCTGATGTCAAATGCATGTCGAAACTTTCATTGGATGCTGTAAAAGTGAATTCAATTGTAGGGTTTTACTCTTGAACATCTGCAAGCCCAGCCATAAAAATTGGAAAGAAAAAAGTAAATTTTACAAATATTTTCTGATGTCAAATGGCATGTCTAAACTTTCATTGGATGCTGTAAAAGTCAATTCAATTGTATGGTTTTACTCTTGAACATCTGCAAGCCCAGCCATAAAAATTGGAAAGAAAAAAGTCCATTTTACAAATATTTTCTGATGTCAAATGGCATGTCTAAACTTTCATTGGATGCTGTAAAAGTCAATTCAATTGTAGGGTTTTACTCTTGAACATCTGCAAGCCCAGCCATAAAAATTGGAAAGAAAAAAGTCCATTTTACAAATATTTTCTGATGTCAAATGGCATGTCTAAACTTTCATTGGATGCTGTAAAAGTCAATTCAATTGTAGGGTTTTACTCTTGAACATCTGCAAGCCCAGCCATAAAAATTGGAAAGAAAAAGGTCCATTTTACAAATATTTTCTGATGTCAAATGGCATGTCGAAACTTTCATTGGATGCTGTAAAAGTCAATTCAATTGTAGAGTTTTACTCTTGAACATTTGCAAGCCCAGCCATAAAAAGTGGAAAGAAAAAAGCCCTAATTTCAAATATTTTCTGATGTCAAATTGCATGTCGAAACTTTCATTGGATGCTGTAAAAGTCAATTCAATTGTAGGGTTTTACTCTTGAACATTTGCAAGCCCAGCCATAAAAATTGGAAAGAAAAATTTCCATTTTACAAATATTTTCTGATGTCAAATGGCATGTCGAAACTTTCATTGGATGCTGTAAAAGTCAATTCAATTGTAGAGTTTTACTCTTGAACATTTGCAAGCCCAGCCATAAAAAGTGGAAAGAAAAAAGCCCTAATTTCAAATATTTTCTGATGTCAAATTGCATGTCGAAACTTTCATTGGATGCTGTAAAAGTCAATTCAAATGTAGGGTTTTACTCTTGAACATTTGCAAGCCCAGCCATAAAAATTGGAAAGAAAAATTTCCATTTTACAAATATTTTCTGATGTCAAATGGCATGTCAAAACTTTCATTGGATGCTGTAAAAGTCAATTCAATTGTAGGGTTTTACTCTTGAACATCTGCAAGCCCAGCCATAAAAATTGGAAAGAAAAAAGTCCATTTTACAAATATTTTCTGATGTCAAATGGCATGTCTAAACTTTCATTGGATGCTGTAAAAGTCAATTCAATTGTAGGGTTTTACTCTTGAACATCTGCAAGCCCAGCCATAAAAATTGGAAAGAAAAAAGTCCATTTTACAAATATTTTCTGATGTCAAATGGCATGTCTAAACTTTCATTGGATGCTGTAAAAGTCAATTCAATTGTAGGGTTTTACTCTTGAACATCTGCAAGCCCAGCCATAAAAATTGGAAAGAAAAAAGTCCATTTTACAAATATTTTCTGATGTCAAATGGCATGTCAAAACTTTCATTGGATGCTGTAAAAGTCAATTCAATTGTAGGGTTTTACTCTTGAACATCTGCAAGCCCAGCCATAAAAATTGGAAAGAAAAAAGTCCATTTTACAAATATTTTCTGATGTCAAATGGCATGTCTAAACTTTCATTGGATGCTGTAAAAGTCAATTCAATTGTAGGGTTTTACTCTTGAACATCTGCAAGCCCAGCCATAAAAATTGGAAAGAAAAAAGTCCATTTTACAAATATTTTCTGATGTCAAATGGCATGTCTGAACTTTCATTGGATGCTGTAAAAGTCAATTCAATTGTAGGGTTTTACTCTTGAACATCTGCAAGCCCAGCCATAAAAATTGGAAAGAAAAAGGTCCATTTTACAAATATTTTCTGATGTCAAATGGCATGTCTAAACTTTCATTGGATGCTGTAAAAGTCAATTCAATTGTAGGGTTTTACTCTTGAACATCTGCAAGCCCAGCCATAAAAATTGGAAAGAAAAAAGTCCATTTTACAAATATTTTCTGATGTCAAATGGCATGTCAAAACTTTCATTGGATGCTGTAAAAGTCAATTCAATTGTAGGGTTTTACTCTTGAACATCTGCAAGCCCAGCCATAAAAATTGGAAAGAAAAAAGTCCATTTTACAAATATTTTCTGATGTCAAATGGCATGTCTAAACTTTCATTGGATGCTGTAAAAGTCAATTCAATTGTAGGGTTTTACTCTTGAACATCTGCAAGCCCAGCCATAAAAATTGGAAAGAAAAAAGTCCATTTTACAAATATTTTCTGATGTCAAATGGCATGTCTGAACTTTCATTGGATGCTGTAAAAGTCAATTCAATTGTAGGGTTTTACTCTTGAACATCTGCAAGCCCAGCCATAAAAATTGGAAAGAAAAAGGTCCATTTTACAAATATTTTCTGATGTCAAATGGCATGTCTAAACTTTCATTGGATGCTGTAAAAGTCAATTCAATTGTAGGGTTTTACTCTTGAACATCTGCAAGCCCAGCCATAAAAATTGGAAAGAAAAAAGTCCATTTTACAAATATTTTCTGATGTCAAATGCATGTCGAAACTTTCATTGGATGCTGTAAAAGTCAATTCAATTGTAGGGTTTTACTCTTGAACATTTGCAAGCCCAGCCATAAAAATTGGAAAGAAAAAGGTCCATTTTACAAATATTTTCTGATGTCAAATGGCATGTCGAAACTTTCATTGGATGCTGTAAAAGTCAATTCAATTGTAGGGTTTTACTCTTGAACATTTGCAAGCCCAGCCATAAAAATTGGAAAGAAAAAGGTCCTTTTTACAAATATTTTCTGATGTCAAATGGCATGTCGAAACTTTCATTGGATGCTGTAAAAGTCAATTCAATTGTAGGGTTTTACTCTTGAACATCTGCAAGCCCAGCCATAAAAATTGGAAAGAAAAAGGTCCATTTTACAAATATTTTCTGATGTCAAATGGCATGTCTAAACTTTCATTGGATGCTGTAAAAGTCAATTCAATTGTAGGGTTTTACTCTTGAACATCTGCAAGCCCAGCCATAAAAATTGGAAAGAAAAAGGTCCATTTTACAAATATTTTCTGATGTCAAATGGCATGTCGAAACTTTCATTGGATGCTGTAAAAGTCAATTCAATTGTAGGGTTTTACTCTTGAACATTTGCAAGCCCAGCCATAAAAATTGGAAAGAAAAAGGTCCTTTTTACAAATATTTTCTGATGTCAAATGGCATGTCGAAACTTTCATTGGATGCTGTAAAAGTCAATTCAATTGTAGGGTTTTACTCTTGAACATCTGCAAGCCCAGCCATAAAAATTGGAAAGAAAAAGGTCCATTTTACAAATATTTTCTGATGTCAAATGGCATGTCTAAACTTTCATTGGATGCTGTAAAAGTCAATTCAATTGTAGGGTTTTACTCTTGAACATCTGCAAGCCCAGCCATAAAAATTGGAAAGAAAAAGGTCCATTTTACAAATATTTTCTGATGTCAAATGGCATGTCGAAACTTTCATTGGATGCTGTAAAAGTCAATTCAATTGTAGGGTTTTACTCTTGAACATTTGCAAGCCCAGCCATAAAAATTGGAAAGAAAAAAGTCCATTTTACAAATATTTTCTGATGTCAAATGGCATGTCTAAACTTTCATTGGATGCTGTAAAAGTCAATTCAATTGTAGGGTTTTACTCTTGAACATTTGCAAGCCCAGCCATAAAAAGTGGAAAGAAAAAAGCCCTAATTTCAAATATTTTCTGATGTCAAATGGCATGTCGAAACTTTCATTGGATGCTGTAAAAGTCAATTCAATTGTAGGGTTTTACTCTTGAACATTTGCAAGCCCAGCCATAAAAAGTGGAAAGAAAAAAGCCCTAATTTCAAATATTTTCTGATGTCAAATGGCATGTCGAAACTTTCATTGGATGCTGTAAAAGTCAATTCAATTGTAGGGTTTTACTCTTGAACATCTGCAAGCCCAGCCATAAAAATTGGAAAGAAAAAAGTCCATTTTACAAATATTTTCTGATGTCAAATGCATGTCGAAACTTTCATTGGATGCTGTAAAAGTCAATTCAATTGTAGGGTTTTACTCTTGAACATTTGCAAGCCCAGCCATAAAAATTGGAAAGAAAAAAGTCCATTTTACAAATATTTTCTGATGTCAAATGCATGTCGAAACTTTCATTGGATGCTGTAAAAGTCAATTCAATTGTAGGGTTTTACTCTTGAACATTTGCAAGCCCAGCCATAAAAATTGGAAAGAAAAAGGTCCATTTTACAAATATTTTCTGATGTCAAATGGCATGTCGAAACTTTCATTGGATGCTGTAAAAGTCAATTCAATTGTAGGGTTTTACTCTTGAACATTTGCAAGCCCAGCCATAAAAATTGGAAAGAAAAAGGTCCTTTTTACAAATATTTTCTGATGTCAAATGGCATGTCGAAACTTTCATTGGATGCTGTAAAAGTCAATTCAATTGTAGGGTTTTACTCTTGAACATCTGCAAGCCCAGCCATAAAAATTGGAAAGAAAAAGGTCCATTTTACAAATATTTTCTGATGTCAAATGGCATGTCTAAACTTTCATTGGATGCTGTAAAAGTCAATTCAATTGTAGGGTTTTACTCTTGAACATCTGCAAGCCCAGCCATAAAAATTGGAAAGAAAAAGGTCCATTTTACAAATATTTTCTGATGTCAAATGGCATGTCGAAACTTTCATTGGATGCTGTAAAAGTCAATTCAATTGTAGGGTTTTACTCTTGAACATTTGCAAGCCCAGCCATAAAAATTGGAAAGAAAAAAGTCCATTTTACAAATATTTTCTGATGTCAAATGGCATGTCTAAACTTTCATTGGATGCTGTAAAAGTCAATTCAATTGTAGGGTTTTACTCTTGAACATTTGCAAGCCCAGCCATAAAAAGTGGAAAGAAAAAAGCCCTAATTTCAAATATTTTCTGATGTCAAATGGCATGTCGAAACTTTCATTGGATGCTGTAAAAGTCAATTCAATTGTAGGGTTTTACTCTTGAACATTTGCAAGCCCAGCCATAAAAATTGGAAAGAAAAATTTCCATTTTACAAATATTTTCTGATGTCAAATGGCATGTCGAAACTTTCATTGGATGCTGTAAAAGTCAATTCAATTGTAGAGTTTTACTCTTGAACATTTGCAAGCCCAGCCATAAAAAGTGGAAAGAAAAAAGCCCTAATTTCAAATATTTTCTGATGTCAAATTGCATGTCGAAACTTTCATTGGATGCTGTAAAAGTCAATTCAATTGTAGGGTTTTACTCTTGAACATTTGCAAGCCCAGCCATAAAAATTGGAAAGAAAAATTTCCATTTTACAAATATTTTCTGATGTCAAATGGCATGTCAAAACTTTCATTGGATGCTGTAAAAGTCAATTCATTTGTAGGGTTTTACTCTTGAACATCTGCAAGCCCAGCCATAAAAATTGGAAAGAAAAAAGTCCATTTTACAAATATTTTCTGATGTCAAATGGCATGTCTAAACTTTCATTGGATGCTGTAAAAGTCAATTCAATTGTAGGGTTTTACTCTTGAACATCTGCAAGCCCAGCCATAAAAATTGGAAAGAAAAAAGTCCATTTTACAAATATTTTCTGATGTCAAATGGCATGTCTAAACTTTCATTGGATGCTGTAAAAGTCAATTCAATTGTAGGGTTTTACTCTTGAACATCTGCAAGCCCAGCCATAAAAATTGGAAAGAAAAAGGTCCATTTTACAAATATTTTCTGATGTCAAATGGCATGTCGAAACTTTCATTGGATGCTGTAAAAGTCAATTCAATTGTAGGGTTTTACTCTTGAACATTTGCAAGCCCAGCCATAAAAATTGGAAAGAAAAAGGTCCTTTTTACAAATATTTTCTGATGTCAAATGGCATGTCGAAACTTTCATTGGATGCTGTAAAAGTCAATTCAATTGTAGGGTTTTACTCTTGAACATCTGCAAGCCCAGCCATAAAAATTGGAAAGAAAAAGGTCCATTTTACAAATATTTTCTGATGTCAAATGGCATGTCTAAACTTTCATTGGATGCTGTAAAAGTCAATTCAATTGTAGGGTTTTACTCTTGAACATCTGCAAGCCCAGCCATAAAAATTGGAAAGAAAAAGGTCCATTTTACAAATATTTTCTGATGTCAAATGGCATGTCGAAACTTTCATTGGATGCTGTAAAAGTCAATTCAATTGTAGGGTTTTACTCTTGAACATTTGCAAGCCCAGCCATAAAAATTGGAAAGAAAAAAGTCCATTTTACAAATATTTTCTGATGTCAAATGGCATGTCTAAACTTTCATTGGATGCTGTAAAAGTCAATTCAATTGTAGGGTTTTACTCTTGAACATTTGCAAGCCCAGCCATAAAAAGTGGAAAGAAAAAAGCCCTAATTTCAAATATTTTCTGATGTCAAATGGCATGTCGAAACTTTCATTGGATGCTGTAAAAGTCAATTCAATTGTAGGGTTTTACTCTTGAACATTTGCAAGCCCAGCCATAAAAAGTGGAAAGAAAAAAGCCCTAATTTCAAATATTTTCTGATGTCAAATGGCATGTCGAAACTTTCATTGGATGCTGTAAAAGTCAATTCAATTGTAGGGTTTTACTCTTGAACATCTGCAAGCCCAGCCATAAAAATTGGAAAGAAAAAAGTCCATTTTACAAATATTTTCTGATGTCAAATGGCATGTCTAAACTTTCATTGGATGCTGTAAAAGTCAATTCAATTGTAGGGTTTTACTCTTGAACATCTGCAAGCCCAGCCATAAAAATTGGAAAGAAAAAGGTCCATTTTACAAATATTTTCTGATGTCAAATGGCATGTCTAAACTTTCATTGGATGCTGTAAAAGTCAATTCAATTGTAGGGTTTTACTCTTGAACATCTGCAAGCCCAGCCATAAAAATTGGAAAGAAAAAAGTCCATTTTACAAATATTTTCTGATGTCAAATGCATGTCGAAACTTTCATTGGATGCTGTAAAAGTCAATTCAATTGTAGGGTTTTACTCTTGAACATTTGCAAGCCCAGCCATAAAAATTGGAAAGAAAAAGGTCCATTTTACAAATATTTTCTGATGTCAAATGGCATGTCGAAACTTTCATTGGATGCTGTAAAAGTCAATTCAATTGTAGGGTTTTACTCTTGAACATTTGCAAGCCCAGCCATAAAAATTGGAAAGAAAAAGGTCCTTTTTACAAATATTTTCTGATGTCAAATGGCATGTCGAAACTTTCATTGGATGCTGTAAAAGTCAATTCAATTGTAGGGTTTTACTCTTGAACATCTGCAAGCCCAGCCATAAAAATTGGAAAGAAAAAGGTCCATTTTACAAATATTTTCTGATGTCAAATGGCATGTCTAAACTTTCATTGGATGCTGTAAAAGTCAATTCAATTGTAGGGTTTTACTCTTGAACATCTGCAAGCCCAGCCATAAAAATTGGAAAGAAAAAGGTCCATTTTACAAATATTTTCTGATGTCAAATGGCATGTCGAAACTTTCATTGGATGCTGTAAAAGTCAATTCAATTGTAGGGTTTTACTCTTGAACATTTGCAAGCCCAGCCATAAAAATTGGAAAGAAAAAAGTCCATTTTACAAATATTTTCTGATGTCAAATGGCATGTCTAAACTTTCATTGGATGCTGTAAAAGTCAATTCAATTGTAGGGTTTTACTCTTGAACATCTGCAAGCCCAGCCATAAAAATTGGAAAGAAAAAGGTCCATTTTACAAATATTTTCTGATGTCAAATGGCATGTCAAAACTTTCATTGGATGCTGTAAAAGTCAATTCATTTGTAGGGTTTTACTCTTGAACATCTGCAAGCCCAGCCATAAAAATTGGAAAGAAAAAAGTCCATTTTACAAATATTTTCTGATGTCAAATGGCATGTCTAAACTTTCATTGGATGCTGTAAAAGTCAATTCAATTGTAGGGTTTTACTCTTGAACATCTGCAAGCCCAGCCATAAAAATTGGAAAGAAAAAAGTCCATTTTACAAATATTTTCTGATGTCAAATGGCATGTCTAAACTTTCATTGGATGCTGTAAAAGTCAATTCAATTGTAGGGTTTTACTCTTGAACATCTGCAAGCCCAGCCATAAAAATTGGAAAGAAAAAGGTCCATTTTACAAATATTTTCTGATGTCAAATGGCATGTCGAAACTTTCATTGGATGCTGTAAAAGTCAATTCAATTGTAGGGTTTTACTCTTGAACATTTGCAAGCCCAGCCATAAAAATTGGAAAGAAAAAGGTCCTTTTTACAAATATTTTCTGATGTCAAATGGCATGTCGAAACTTTCATTGGATGCTGTAAAAGTCAATTCAATTGTAGGGTTTTACTCTTGAACATCTGCAAGCCCAGCCATAAAAATTGGAAAGAAAAAGGTCCATTTTACAAATATTTTCTGATGTCAAATGGCATGTCTAAACTTTCATTGGATGCTGTAAAAGTCAATTCAATTGTAGGGTTTTACTCTTGAACATCTGCAAGCCCAGCCATAAAAATTGGAAAGAAAAAGGTCCATTTTACAAATATTTTCTGATGTCAAATGGCATGTCGAAACTTTCATTGGATGCTGTAAAAGTCAATTCAATTGTAGGGTTTTACTCTTGAACATTTGCAAGCCCAGCCATAAAAATTGGAAAGAAAAAAGTCCATTTTACAAATATTTTCTGATGTCAAATGGCATGTCTAAACTTTCATTGGATGCTGTAAAAGTCAATTCAATTGTAGGGTTTTACTCTTGAACATTTGCAAGCCCAGCCATAAAAAGTGGAAAGAAAAAAGCCCTAATTTCAAATATTTTCTGATGTCAAATGGCATGTCGAAACTTTCATTGGATGCTGTAAAAGTCAATTCAATTGTAGGGTTTTACTCTTGAACATTTGCAAGCCCAGCCATAAAAAGTGGAAAGAAAAAAGCCCTAATTTCAAATATTTTCTGATGTCAAATGGCATGTCGAAACTTTCATTGGATGCTGTAAAAGTCAATTCAATTGTAGGGTTTTGCTCTTGAACATCTGCAAGCCCAGCCATAAAAATTGGAAAGAAAAAAGTCCATTTTACAAATATTTTCTGATGTCAAATGGCATGTCTAAACTTTCATTGGATGCTGTAAAAGTCAATTCAATTGTAGGGTTTTACTCTTGAACATCTGCAAGCCCAGCCATAAAAATTGGAAAGAAAAAGGTCCATTTTACAAATATTTTCTGATGTCAAATGGCATGTCTAAACTTTCATTGGATGCTGTAAAAGTCAATTCAATTGTAGGGTTTTACTCTTGAACATCTGCAAGCCCAGCCATAAAAATTGGAAAGAAAAAAGTCCATTTTACAAATATTTTCTGATGTCAAATGCATGTCGAAACTTTCATTGGATGCTGTAAAAGTCAATTCAATTGTAGGGTTTTACTCTTGAACATTTGCAAGCCCAGCCATAAAAATTGGAAAGAAAAAGGTCCATTTTACAAATATTTTCTGATGTCAAATGGCATGTCGAAACTTTCATTGGATGCTGTAAAAGTCAATTCAATTGTAGGGTTTTACTCTTGAACATTTGCAAGCCCAGCCATAAAAATTGGAAAGAAAAAGGTCCTTTTTACAAATATTTTCTGATGTCAAATGGCATGTCGAAACTTTCATTGGATGCTGTAAAAGTCAATTCAATTGTAGGGTTTTACTCTTGAACATCTGCAAGCCCAGCCATAAAAATTGGAAAGAAAAAGGTCCATTTTACAAATATTTTCTGATGTCAAATGGCATGTCTAAACTTTCATTGGATGCTGTAAAAGTCAATTCAATTGTAGGGTTTTACTCTTGAACATCTGCAAGCCCAGCCATAAAAATTGGAAAGAAAAAGGTCCATTTTACAAATATTTTCTGATGTCAAATGGCATGTCGAAACTTTCATTGGATGCTGTAAAAGTCAATTCAATTGTAGGGTTTTACTCTTGAACATTTGCAAGCCCAGCCATAAAAATTGGAAAGAAAAAAGTCCATTTTACAAATATTTTCTGATGTCAAATGGCATGTCTAAACTTTCATTGGATGCTGTAAAAGTCAATTCAATTGTAGGGTTTTACTCTTGAACATCTGCAAGCCCAGCCATAAAAATTGGAAAGAAAAAGGTCCATTTTACAAATATTTTCTGATGTCAAATGGCATGTCGAAACTTTCATTGGATGCTGTAAAAGTCAATTCAATTGTAGGGTTTTACTCTTGAACATTTGCAAGCCCAGCCATAAAAATTGGAAAGAAAAAAGTCCATTTTACAAATATTTTCTGATGTCAAATGGCATGTCTAAACTTTCATTGGATGCTGTAAAAGTCAATTCAATTGTATGGTTTTACTCTTGAACATTTGCAAGCCCAGCCATAAAAAGTGGAAAGAAAAAAGCCCTAATTTCAAATATTTTCTGATGTCAAATGGCATGTCGAAACTTTCATTGGATGCTGTAAAAGTCAATTCAATTGTAGGGTTTTACTCTTGAACATTTGCAAGCCCAGCCATAAAAATTGGAAAGAAAAATTTCCATTTTACAAATATTTTCTGATGTCAAATGGCATGTCAAAACTTTCATTGGATGCTGTAAAAGTCAATTCATTTGTAGGGTTTTACTCTTGAACATCTGCAAGCCCAGCCATAAAAATTGGAAAGAAAAAAGTCCATTTTACAAATATTTTCTGATGTCAAATGGCATGTCTAAACTTTCATTGGATGCTGTAAAAGTCAATTCAATTGTAGGGTTTTACTCTTGAACATCTGCAAGCCCAGCCATAAAAATTGGAAAGAAAAAGGTCCATTTTACAAATATTTTCTGATGTCAAATGGCATGTCGAAACTTTCATTGGATGCTGTAAAAGTCAATTCAATTGTAGGGTTTTACTCTTGAACATTTGCAAGCCCAGCCATAAAAATTGGAAAGAAAAAGGTCCTTTTTACAAATATTTTCTGATGTCAAATGGCATGTCGAAACTTTCATTGGATGCTGTAAAAGTCAATTCAATTGTAGGGTTTTACTCTTGAACATCTGCAAGCCCAGCCATAAAAATTGGAAAGAAAAAGGTCCATTTTACAAATATTTTCTGATGTCAAATGGCATGTCTAAACTTTCATTGGATGCTGTAAAAGTCAATTCAATTGTAGGGTTTTACTCTTGAACATCTGCAAGCCCAGCCATAAAAATTGGAAAGAAAAAGGTCCATTTTACAAATATTTTCTGATGTCAAATGGCATGTCGAAACTTTCATTGGATGCTGTAAAAGTCAATTCAATTGTAGGGTTTTACTCTTGAACATTTGCAAGCCCAGCCATAAAAATTGGAAAGAAAAAAGTCCATTTTACAAATATTTTCTGATGTCAAATGGCATGTCTAAACTTTCATTGGATGCTGTAAAAGTCAATTCAATTGTAGGGTTTTACTCTTGAACATTTGCAAGCCCAGCCATAAAAAGTGGAAAGAAAAAAGCCCTAATTTCAAATATTTTCTGATGTCAAATGGCATGTCGAAACTTTCATTGGATGCTGTAAAAGTCAATTCAATTGTAGGGTTTTACTCTTGAACATTTGCAAGCCCAGCCATAAAAATTGGAAAGAAAAATTTCCATTTTACAAATATTTTCTGATGTCAAATGGCATGTCGAAACTTTCATTGGATGCTGTAAAAGTCAATTCAATTGTAGAGTTTTACTCTTGAACATTTGCAAGCCCAGCCATAAAAAGTGGAAAGAAAAAAGCCCTAATTTCAAATATTTTCTGATGTCAAATTGCATGTCGAAACTTTCATTGGATGCTGTAAAAGTCAATTCAATTGTAGGGTTTTACTCTTGAACATTTGCAAGCCCAGCCATAAAAATTGGAAAGAAAAATTTCCATTTTACAAATATTTTCTGATGTCAAATGGCATGTCAAAACTTTCATTGGATGCTGTAAAAGTCAATTCATTTGTAGGGTTTTACTCTTGAACATCTGCAAGCCCAGCCATAAAAATTGGAAAGAAAAAAGTCCATTTTACAAATATTTTCTGATGTCAAATGGCATGTCTAAACTTTCATTGGATGCTGTAAAAGTCAATTCAATTGTAGGGTTTTACTCTTGAACATCTGCAAGCCCAGCCATAAAAATTGGAAAGAAAAAAGTCCATTTTACAAATATTTTCTGATGTCAAATGGCATGTCGAAACTTTCAATGGATGCTGTAAAAGTCAATTCAATTGTAGGGTTTTACTCTTGAACATCTGCAAGCCCAGCCATAAAAATTGGAAAGAAAAAAGTCCATTTTACAAATATTTTCTGATGTCAAATGGCATGTCAAAACTTTCATTGGATGCTGTAAAAGTCAATTCATTTGTAGGGTTTTACTCTTGAACATCTGCAAGCCCAGCCATAAAAATTGGAAAGAAAAAAGTCCATTTTACAAATATTTTCTGATGTCAAATGGCATGTCTAAACTTTCATTGGATGCTGTAAAAGTCAATTCAATTGTAGGGTTTTACTCTTGAACATCTGCAAGCCCAGCCATAAAAATTGGAAAGAAAAAAGTCCATTTTACAAATATTTTCTGATGTCAAATGGCATGTCAAAACTTTCATTGGATGCTGTAAAAGTCAATTCATTTGTAGGGTTTTACTCTTGAACATCTGCAAGCCCAGCCATAAAAATTGGAAAGAAAAAAGTCCATTTTACAAATATTTTCTGATGTCAAATGGCATGTCTAAACTTTCATTGGATGCTGTAAAAGTCAATTCAATTGTAGGGTTTTACTCTTGAACATTTGCAAGCCCAGCCATAAAAATTGGAAAGAAAAAGGTCTATTTTACAAATATTTTCTGATGTCAAATGGCTTGTCGAAACTTTCATTGGATGCTGTAAAAGTCAATTCAATTGTAGGGTTTTACTCTTGAACATCTGCAAGCCCAGCCATAAAAATTGGAAAGAAAATAGTCCATTTTACAAATATTTTCTGATGTCAAATTCATGTCTAAACTTTCATTGGATGCTGTAAAAGTCAATTCAATTGTAGGGTTTTACTCTTGAACATTTGCAAGCCCAGCCATAAAAAGTGGAAAGAAAAAAGCCCTAATTTCAAATATTTTCTGATGTCAAATGTCATGTCTAAACTTTCATTGGATGCTGTAAAAGTCTATTCAATTGTAGGGTTTTACTCTTGAACATCTGCAAGCCCAGCCATAAAAATTGGAAAGAAAAAAGTCCATTTTACAAATATTTTCTGATGTCAAATGGCATGTCTAAACTTTCATTGGATGCTGTAAAAGTCAATTCAATTGTAGGGTTTTACTCTTGAACATTTGCAAGCCCAGCCATAAAAAGTGGAAAGAAAAAAGCCCTAATTTCAAATATTTTCTGATGTCAAATGTCATGTCTAAACTTTCATTGGATGCTGTAAAAGTCAATTCAATTGTAGGGTTTTACTCTTGAACATCTGCAAGCCCAGCCATAAAAATTGGAAAGAAAAAAGTCCATTTTACAAATATTTTCTGATGTCAAATGGCATGTCTAAACTTTCATTGGATGCTGTAAAAGTCAATTCAATTGTAGGGTTCTACTCTTGAACATTTGCAAGCCCAGCCATAAAAAGTGGAAAGAAAAAAGCCCTAATTTCAAATATTTTCTGATGTCAAATGGCATGTCGAAACTTTCATTGGATGCTGTAAAAGTCAATTCAATTGTAGGGTTTTACTCTTGAACATTTGCAAGCCCAGCCATAAAAATTGGAAAGAAAAAGGTCCATTTTACAAATATTTTCTGATGTCAAATGGCATGTCGAAACTTTCATTGGATGCTGTAAAAGTCAATTCAATTGTAGGGTTTTACTCTTGAACATTTGCAAGCCCAGCCATAAAAATTGGAAAGAAAAAGGTCTATTTTACAAATATTTTCTGATGTCAAATGGCATGTCGAAACTTTCATTGGATGCTGTAAAGGTCAATTCAATTGTAGGGTTTTACTCTTGAACATCTGCAAGCCCAGTCATAAAAATTGGAAAGAAAAAAGCCCTAATTTCAAATATTTTCTGATGTCAAATGGCATGTCGAAACTTTCATTGGATGCTGTAAAAGTCAATTCAATTGTAGGGTTTTACTCTTGAACATTTGCAAGCCCAGCCATAAAAATTGGAAAGAAAAAGGTCTATTTTACAAATATTTTCTGATGTCAAATGGCATGTCTAAACTTTCATTGGATGCTGTAAAAGTCAATTCAATTGTAGGGTTCTACTCTTGAACATTTGCAAGCCCAGCCATAAAAAGTGGAAAGAAAAAAGCCCTAATTTCAAATATTTTCTGATGTCAAATGGCATGTCGAAACTTTCATTGGATGCTGTAAAAGTCAATTCAATTGTAGGGTTTTACTCTTGAACATTTGCAAGCCCAGCCATAAAAATTGGAAAGAAAAAGGTCCATTTTACAAATATTTTCTGATGTCAAATGGCATGTCGAAACTTTCATTGGATGCTGTAAAAGTCAATTCAATTGTAGGGTTTTACTCTTGAACATCTGCAAGCCCAGCCATAAAAATTGGAAAGAAAAAAGTCCATTTTACAAATATTTTCTGATGTCAAATTCATGTCTAAACTTTCATTGGATGCTGTAAAAGTCAATTCAATTGTAGGGTTTTACTCTTGAACATCTGCAAGCCCAGCCATAAAAATTGGAAAGAAAAAAGTCCATTTTACAAATATTTTCTGATGTCAAATGGCATGTCTAAACTTTCATTGGATGCTGTAAAAGTCAATTCAATTGTAGGGTTTTACTCTTGAACATCTGCAAGCCCAGCCATAAAAATTGGAAAGAAAAAGGTCCATTTTACAAATATTTTCTGATGTCAAATGGCATGTCTAAACTTTCATTGGATGCTGTAAAAGTCTATTCAATTGTAGGGTTTTACTCTTGAACATTTGCAAGCCCAGCCATAAAAATTGGAAAGAAAAAGGTCTATTTTACAAATATTTTCTGATGTCAAATGGCTTGTCGAAACTTTCATTGGATGCTGTAAAAGTCAATTCAATTGTAGGGTTTTACTCTTGAACATCTGCAAGCCCAGCCATAAAAATTGGAAAGAAAAAAGTCCATTTTACAAATATTTTCTGATGTCAAATTCATGTCTAAACTTTCATTGGATGCTGTAAAAGTCAATTCAATTGTAGGGTTTTACTCTTGAACATTTGCAAGCCCAGCCATAAAAAGTGGAAAGAAAAAAGCCCTAATTTCAAATATTTTCTGATGTCAATTGTCATGTCTAAACTTTCATTGGATGCTGTAAAAGTCAATTCAATTGTAGGGTTTTACTCTTGAACATCTGCAAGCCCAGCCATAAAAAGTGGAAAGAAAAAAGTCCATTTTACAAATATTTTCTGATGTCAAATTCATGTCTAAACTTTCATTGGATGCTGTAAAAGTCAATTCAATTGTAGGGTTTTACTCTTGAACATTTGCAAGCCCAGCCATAAAAATTGGAAAGAAAAAAGTCCATTTTACAAATATTTTCTGATGTCAAATACATGTCGAAACTTTCATTGGATGCTGTAAAAGTCAATTCAATTGTAGGGTTTTACTCTTGAACATTTGCAAGCCCAGCCATAAAAATTGGAAAGAAAAAAGCCCTAATTTCAAATATTTTCTGTTGTCAAATGGCATGTCTAAACTTTCATTGGATGCTGTAAAAGTCAATTCAATTGTAGGGTTTTACTCTTGAACATTTGCAAGCCCAGCCATAAAAATTGGAAAGAAAAAAGTCCATTTTACAAATATTTTCTGATGTCAAATGCATGTCGAAACTTTCATTGGATGCTGTAAAAGTCAATTCAATTGTAGGGTTTTACTCTTGAACATTTGCAAGCCCAGCCATAAAAATTGGAAAGAAAAAGGTCCATTTTACAAATATTTTCTGATGTCAAATGTCATGTCTAAACTTTCATTGGATGCTGTAAAAGTCAATTCAATTGTAGGGTTTTACTCTTGAACATCTGCAAGCCCAGCCATAAAAATTGGAAAGAAAAAAGTCCATTTTACAAATATTTTCTGATGTCAAATGGCATGTCTAAACTTTCATTGGATGCTGTAAAAGTCAATTCAATTGTAGGGTTTTACTCTTGAACATTTGCAAGCCCAGCCATAAAAAGTGGAAAGAAAAAAGCCCTAATTTCAAATATTTTCTGATGTCAAATGGCATGTCTAAACTTTCATTCGATGCTGTAAAAGTCAATTCAATTGTAGGGTTTTACTCTTGAACATCTGCAAGCCCAGCCATAAAAATTGGAAAGAAAAAAGTCCATTTTACAAATATTTTCTGATGTCAAATGCATGTCGAAACTTTCATTGGATGCTGTAAAAGTCAATTCAATTGTAGGGTTTTACTCTTGAACATTTGCAAGCCCAGCCATAAAAATTGGAAAGAAAAAGGTCCATTTTACAAATATTTTCTGATGTCAAATGGCATGTCGAAACTTTCATTGGATGCTGTAAAAGTCAATTCAATTGTAGGGTTTTACTCTTGAACATTTGCAAGCCCAGCCATAAAAATTGGAAAGAAAAAGGTCCATTTTACAAATATTTTCTGATGTCAAATGGCATGTCGAAACTTTCATTGGATGCTGTAAAAGTCAATTCAATTGTAGGGTTTTACTCTTGAACATTTGCAAGCCCAGCCATAAAAATTGGAAAGAAAAAGGTCCATTTTACAAATATTTTCTGATGTCAAATGGCATGTCGAAACTTTCATTGGATGCTGTAAAAGTCAATTCAATTGTAGGGTTTTACTCTTGAACATTTGCAAGCCCAGCCATAAAAATTGGAAAGAAAAAGGTCCATTTTACAAATATTTTCTGATGTCAAATGGCATGTCGAAACTTTCATTGGATGCTGTAAAAGTCAATTCAATTGTAGGGTTTTACTCTTGAACATCTGCAAGCCCAGCCATAAAAATTGGAAAGAAAAAGGTCCATTTTACAAATATTTTCTGATGTCAAATGGCATGTTTAAACTTTCATTGGATGCTGTAAAAGTCAATTCAATTGTAGGGTTTTACTCTTGAACATCTGCAAGCCCAGCCATAAAAATTGGAAAGAAAAAAGTCCATTTTACAAATATTTTCTGATGTCAAATGGCATGTCTAAACTTTCATTGGATGCTGTAAAAGTCAATTCAATTGTAGGGTTTTACTCTTGAACATCTGCAAGCCCAGCCATAAAAATTGGAAAGAAAAAGGTCCATTTTACAAATATTTTCTGATGTCAAATGGCATGTCTAAACTTTCATTGGATGCTGTAAAAGTCTATTCAACTGTAGGGTTTTACTCTTGAACATTTGCAAGCCCAGCCATAAAAATTGGAAAGAAAAAGGTCTATTTTACAAATATTTTCTGATGTCAAATGGCTTGTCGAAACTTTCATTGGATGCTGTAAAAGTCAATTCAATTGTAGGGTTTTACTCTTGAACATCTGCAAGCCCAGCCATAAAAATTGGAAAGAAAAAGGTCCATTTTACAAATATTTTCTGATGTCAAATGGCATGTCTAAACTTTCATTGGATGCTGTAAAAGTCTATTCAATTGTAGGGTTTTACTCTTGAACATTTGCAAGCCCAGCCATAAAAATTGGAAAGAAAAAGGTCTATTTTACAAATATTTTCTGATGTCAATTGTCATGTCTAAACTTTCATTGGATGCTGTAAAAGTCAATTCAATTGTAGGGTTTTACTCTTGAACATCTGCAAGCCCAGCCATAAAAAGTGGAAAGAAAAAAGTCCATTTTACAAATATTTTCTGATGTCAAATTCATGTCTAAACTTTCATTGGATGCTGTAAAAGTCAATTCAATTGTAGGGTTTTACTCTTGAACATTTGCAAGCCCAGCCATAAAAATTGGAAAGAAAAAAGTCCATTTTACAAATATTTTCTGATGTCAAATACATGTCGAAACTTTCATTGGATGCTGTAAAAGTCAATTCAATTGTAGGGTTTTACTCTTGAACATTTGCAAGCCCAGCCATAAAAATTGGAAAGAAAAAAGCCCTAATTTCAAATATTTTCTGTTGTCAAATGGCATGTCTAAACTTTCATTGGATGCTGTAAAAGTCAATTCAATTGTAGGGTTTTACTCTTGAACATTTGCAAGCCCAGCCATAAAAATTGGAAAGAAAAAAGTCCATTTTACAAATATTTTCTGATGTCAAATGCATGTCGAAACTTTCATTGGATGCTGTAAAAGTCAATTCAATTGTAGGGTTTTACTCTTGAACATTTGCAAGCCCAGCCATAAAAATTGGAAAGAAAAAGGTCCATTTTACAAATATTTTCTGATGTCAAATGTCATGTCTAAACTTTCATTGGATGCTGTAAAAGTCAATTCAATTGTAGGGTTTTACTCTTGAACATCTGCAAGCCCAGCCATAAAAATTGGAAAGAAAAAAGTCCATTTTACAAATATTTTCTGATGTCAAATGGCATGTCTAAACTTTCATTGGATGCTGTAAAAGTCAATTCAATTGTAGGGTTTTACTCTTGAACATTTGCAAGCCCAGCCATAAAAAGTGGAAAGAAAAAAGCCCTAATTTCAAATATTTTCTGATGTCAAATGGCATGTCTAAACTTTCATTCGATGCTGTAAAAGTCAATTCAATTGTAGGGTTTTACTCTTGAACATCTGCAAGCCCAGCCATAAAAATTGGAAAGAAAAAAGTCCATTTTACAAATATTTTCTGATGTCAAATGCATGTCGAAACTTTCATTGGATGCTGTAAAAGTCAATTCAATTGTAGGGTTTTACTCTTGAACATTTGCAAGCCCAGCCATAAAAATTGGAAAGAAAAAGGTCCATTTTACAAATATTTTCTGATGTCAAATGGCATGTCGAAACTTTCATTGGATGCTGTAAAAGTCAATTCAATTGTAGGGTTTTACTCTTGAACATTTGCAAGCCCAGCCATAAAAATTGGAAAGAAAAAGGTCCATTTTACAAATATTTTCTGATGTCAAATGGCATGTCGAAACTTTCATTGGATGCTGTAAAAGTCAATTCAATTGTAGGGTTTTACTCTTGAACATTTGCAAGCCCAGCCATAAAAATTGGAAAGAAAAAGGTCCATTTTACAAATATTTTCTGATGTCAAATGGCATGTCGAAACTTTCATTGGATGCTGTAAAAGTCAATTCAATTGTAGGGTTTTACTCTTGAACATCTGCAAGCCCAGCCATAAAAATTGGAAAGAAAAAGGTCCATTTTACAAATATTTTCTGATGTCAAATGGCATGTCTAAACTTTCATTGGATGCTGTAAAAGTCAATTCAATTGTAGGGTTTTACTCTTGAACATCTGCAAGCCTAGGCATGGCTCGGGGCCCACTTTTTTGGGCCCCGGCCCGGCCCGGCCCCGCAAAATTTGCTTAGGCCCCGCAAAATTTGCTTAGGCCCCGCCCCGGCCCCAGGGCCGGGCCAGGGCCGGGCCGGGCCGGGGCCTGACTAAAAAAGGTCATTTTTTGTAAAAAAATTTTATGGAAGAAAGTATATGTAAAAACGGCCAAAATTAACGTTTTTTGTTATTTCATAGAGGGAAAGGCTTTAAAAAATAGATGTATCATTTTGTGAATATGTCTGAAAAATGTTTTCGAAAAAGCTATTTTCCTTTTTTAAAATAAGAATATTCTTAATTAAATATTTCTAATGAAACAGATTCTAGATTTATTAACAAATTTGATATTTATTTTTAACTTTATTGGGTTGTTCAATAAGTTCGCGAACCGACAAATTCGGTTTGCCAACTATCAAGATGAAAGGTTTTAAAATGCTGTTTGCGGATGTTTGTAAGCCCAATAAATGTGCTTCTGACGAGTGAAACAGGTTTAGATACTATGTGGATAATTTTGGAGTTCTAAGCCATTTAATGAATAAGATGCCAATTTCTGATTGAACAGGCTCTTAATTCGTTTTTGGAAAATTTGAATTTGACTTGAGATCGCTAAAAAACATTAAAAATAATAATTTTACAAATTATTTAACAAAAATATATCGATATCTTTGGAAAAAATATGAATTTTTTAAGCCACCTTTAGCTAAGATGGAGCAACATGGCTATGTTGCTAAAAAAATGAATGTTTGGCCAATGTTATGGTTATTTTTTGCTATATTTAGCATCAAATATGTATCAAATAATTATTCTGAAAGTTTCATAACAAAACATGGTCAATCAATAACATTATTTTTGATAGTCAATTTGGTGTATCCACCATATACAGATATTATAGAGCCATATACAGCATAAAATGGATGGTCTCTTTTTGCCATCGTCCTCCCATTTTTTGAGATAATTTTAACTATTTTTCTTCTAAAAAGCCTCTATTTATAGCATGAAAATAGCTGAAAATAGTCTAAAAAATGGAATGATGATACAATTAATGAACCATCCATTTTTATCTCTATATGGCTATATTTGGTGGATCCACCAAATTGACTATCAAAAGTCAAGTTTTTGAAGATGTTTTGATATGAAATTTTCAGAATATATATTTGACACACTTTTGATGCTAAATATAACAAAAAAATAACCATAACGTTGGCAAAAGATTGATTTTGTAGCAACATAGCCATGTTGCTCTATCTTAGCTAAAGGTGGCTAAAGAAATTCAGATTTTTCCAAGGATATCGATAAATTTTTGTTAAATAATTTGTAAAATTCTTAATTTTCCAAAAACGAATTAAGAGCCTGTTCAATCAGAAATTGGCATCTTAATCATTAAATGGCTTAGAACTTCAAAATTATCCACATAGTATCTAAACCTGTTTCACTCGTCAGAAGCACATTTATTGGGCTTACAAACATCCGCAAACAGCATTTTAAAACCTTTCATCTTGATAGTTGGCCAACCGAATTTGTCGGTTCGCGAACTTATTGAACAACCCAATAATAAAAAATTAGTTACTTGTTTGGTTATTAATAAGAATAATTAAAAAGGTGTAGCTAAAAAAAGAAATTTTTAAATTACATTTATACAAAAGTTGTTTTAAATTAAAACCTTGTTGAAAATAAATAAAATCAGTAAAGAAGAAACATTTAAAAAATTCAGTAATAGTCGAATTAAAAAATTTCAATTTCTTAAAACTATATTTTCATGAAAGAACAAAAAGATATTTTATAGGTTGTTCTTGGGTACTTCTTAAGCACATTTGGTGGTAAATATTTCTTATAAATTCCTTTTATTTAAAAATAAACATTCTTTATTATTTTTTCCTTTCAACTATGTTTTATAAAGTTAAAAAAAATGATAAACAAATGTTTAAAAAATTTGTTCAAAAAGAAAGAAAATAAATTTAACATGTCAAATAAAATTTTTCCTAATTTAATAGTAGTTTAAACCCCAAAGAAAAAAATATTTGGATATTAAAGAGGCAGTTAAAAACAGTCTGTAAATCTTTTTTTATAATTAATAGTTCCACGACTTGAAAGATAATGTTTTTTAAATTTACAACAATTCATAGAATTTTATTCGAAAAAAACTTTTAATTCCAAAGAATTAAATTAAGGGTGAAAGAATATAAACAAAATTTTTAATTATCTTCGAAAAGTTAAAAAGTTTCTTGTTATGAAGTGTTAATCTAAAAGCTTTGAAGAAATCGCTTTTTTTAAATAGATAGTTTATCAAAAAAATTAACTTTTTACTTATGTTTTAACCGCATAAAAAATCGAGCGAAAATATAATTGAAGAGTTTAAGATGTGCTCTTTTTTTATTATTAAAAAAGCTATAAACCCGTTTGAAACAATTTTTTCTAATTTTGTTACTAAATAAATGATTATAGGAGAAATTTTTTAGTTAAAATTGGGTAAAAAAGGCTTAACTTTTGTGAAATTTCAGCCATCAAAGTGAATTTTATATAATTTTTAGCAAAAATTTGACAAATTTTTCGTCTTTTATATATATTTTTTTCGTCGGGGCCTGCCGGGGCCTGGGTTAGGCCCCGGCCCGGCCCCGCTTCCAAAATTTAAGGCCCTGGCCCGGCCCTAGGGCCGGGCCGGGGCCGGGCCGGGCCGGGGCTTCGGGGCCTCGAGCCATGCCTATGCAAGCCCAGCCATAAAAAGTGGAAAGAAAAAAGCCCTAATTTCAAATATTTTCTGATGTCAAATGGCATGTCGAAACTTTCATTGGATGCTGTAAAAGTCAATTCAATTGTAGGGTTTTACTCTTGGCCACAAAAAAGTTAGATTTTTTTCAAGTGAAATGTTATAATATTTTTTTAGACATAGAAATTGGTATTTTTATGAAAGAAAAATTTGTTCAATTTCTATTTTGATCTTTATCACAAATAATAGGGCATCATCGAATTCGTTGTAAAATTCAAGAAATAAAATATTTAAGTTTAAATTGGTGTTAATTTTTTTTTTGAGCTTCGCAAAAGAAAAAAGTAACATTTCTTTAATATATTTTTTAGGTTTTTTTAAGACTGATTCAACAACACTCACTTTCGAAGAGTGGATAAAGCACCAAAATGTTGTTTTTCAAAAAATTGTTGGGCATTAATATCTTTGTGTGGAATGAATAAAAATTTTGCTGTGTTATTCCCAACAAATTCCATGAATCTATTTAAAAGTTTTTTTGCAATTTCATTTCGACGATATTTTGGATCAACAATTATCGCAACAAATGTGTAAAAACACAAAAACGCAAATTTTAGAAAAGATTTTTAATCTGTAGGAAAAATTGAGTTACTTTTTTGCTTGTCATTCAGTGTTTGTGAGCTTCCCATTCACTTCCGTAGGTCGTATGCTTCGAATAAAATTGTACCGGGTCAATCTGTTTTGAAAAATTAATTCTTCAAACTTTATTCTTGAAAACCTTACATTACAGTAACCTCGATTCTGCTGTAAATAAAAAAGATATTTTAAAAAATAAGATCAAAATCTTGAGATTTCGAAGTGAATGCAATTTTTCGGGAAGTTTTTATTATATCTTTTAAACTGCCTAACTTATGGATATTGCTCTAATGAAAGTTATTAGAGAACACATTATTGTGAATTAAATTTACTAAACAAAATGCGTAATTTTGTTATTCGTTAGAGCGTTTGTCACCGAAATAGAATGGAAGTGAAAGTGCATTTCGTAAACACTGTTGTCATTGCAGCTAAACCTGTCTCGATATCAGTATGCATAATCTCGAATACGAATAATCATTACAATCATTTTTTCACCAATAACAGCACCTTTAAAAATGGAATTAGGGAACTTCTATAGTTTTTGACCTTAATTTTTTTTTCATTTTTCATTCTTTTTTGTCTGAAAAAGGAATCGGACTTTTTTGTGAGAATGCTAAATCGGACGAGCAACTCACAAACCACTCGACTATGGAAGCTTAATTATCAATGCCAGTGGAACTGGATGTGAAATCTCCAAGGCTTCTGGATTTTTCGGTAACTCACTTTCGTCTTTAACAATATCCATGATTTAGGTTTCATTAACTTCTAAAGTTTGAAAATAATCCAAAGATTCTTTATCTTTAGCATTTGGAGCATCAGCTTCTGCTAGTATAGTATCGTTTTCTTCTTCATCAGACATTCTTTTATTTTCAGAGAAATAAAAAAGCAGTAAAAAAAATAAAATAATAATTTGTGAAAGTTTTTTGTTTTGCCGTAGCTTTTAAAAAAAAGAAAAACGAAGCTCCTTTTTTTGCTTCTTTCGCTGTCGTTTTTTTTGGCGTTATTTTTTCTTTGATTCATGCTTTAATTTTTTGCTGCTTCTAATGTATCTTCTTTTTTGTTTCTCAAATGTTCATATTCGATTCTTCAATTGGAAAGGGTCCTGAATAAAACATAAGCAAGAAACTAACTTCTTTAAGTTGCTATTGATCGATAAATTATTAAAATAGAGCTTTTGTTTTAAATACAAAATTTACGACTTAGACTTTTTTCTGAGGGTTTTTCATTGCGCTGTTTTCTGTAGGTGGATGTGCCGCAGCTAAAATGGCTGCGAAAAACATATTTTGCTATTTTGCTTTTATCACCTCTTAAAATGCAAAACTTTTTCTAGAACAAATGGTTAATAATATTTTATTGAAATCAAGGGATATGATAGCGATGAATTTTACTATGAAACATCTTTTTGTTGACTATAAAATCGTTTATTATTGAAAATCATTTTGTGTGCTTTTTTATTATCATATTTGTATGTTGTTTTTAAATAAATAAAATTATTAAGAATATTGGACTTCTTTAACAGAAAGTACTTTTATGTGTTTGAATTCGTGAAAAAAACATTTAAAAGAACCAAAAGTCAATGAAAAAAACCATCAAAAATAAAAAACAAAAAAGCATTAAAAAATGAATGAAAAAAATGCAAAAAAAATTCCACAGGGGACACCCTGTGAAAACTGCGGGGTGCTTATACCGAAGAAGTGCCAAAATCCCGCCGCACCCCGAGCGAAGCGAGGGGTGCGGCTGTTTTAGCTTTCAGTTCGCCCGATCTGCTAACCGAAATTTATGATTTTTTTTATTTCGCGTAATTATGTTGATATTAGAGGGCTCTCTAGGGTCAATTTTTCGTCGCATTTACGAATTTCTAAAAAAAATAGAGTGTTCGATATCATAATTCCATCAAACCGAAAAATCGGCACTGGTAACAATGTCCCGCTGAGCGTTGCAGCAAAGTTACCCCATATTTTGGCTATAAAAATCGTTTTCTCCACCCTAAATTACCTATATGAGTAAGCTAACTTTAAAAAAAGCCACATAATAATAGATGTATGCCGCTATGGAAATTTAAATTTGTCGATTTAGAGCAAAAATATCATTAGCTAAAATTTCTTATTACTTGTTGTTTGTGTGGTTTAGGCGTGCGAGGCGCAATTTTATGATATTTATGTAATAGGTTCGAATCCCCTCAACTTTTTAAAATTTATTGTTTTAATAAAATTCAGACAATAATATCTAATTAATTTTTTATGATTTTTATTAATGTTTTCATAATATAAATTATGCAAATTTTTAATGAAATATTAAATTACAAAAAAAATTTAATATAGGAGGCATTTAATTATAAAATGATTGGGGTAATTTTTAAAAATTAATTTTAAAGAATAAAAATGATTTTGGCATAATAAATATTCAAATCTTTTGGAAAAATTAACATAAATTTTACTTTTTTGAGAATATTAATGAAATGAAAGCCAAATTTTTTCTAACGGTTTTAAATGATTTTTTAATTTCTTAAACTCTTGAATCATTCATATAATAATTTTCTAAAACTAATTGATTGGATTCGCCTTAAATACTTTTAGGTATTCTAAAGGCAAAATATAATTAAAAGTATGCTGCATGCTTAGTTCGTGAAAAATAAAAACATAAGTGAACTTTTTTATTAATTTCGGTGATTTTAATCGAAAAGTAACTTGAATATTTCCTTCCTAGTAATTTTCATTGTTCGTTTGTTTTCGATTGCTTTTAGCCGCAATTACTGGGCAACTGGACTTCGCTATTTCGCATACATATTATTATTTTTCTATCAGTTTTTTTTGTATCTTAGCTTGAAATCTTTTATAGTATAATGGAAAATTTTCAAAAAAAAATTGCATAGATGTGAATGAAGTTAAACTTTCTTTTCCAAACGCTATGAAATGATTTGTGTAATTTTCATATACATAAAAAAAACAGCAAAAACCTGGTTTTGCTTGCTGCGCAAATTACATGAATTAACTAGCTTGTTCAATGGCTGGAACCTTAACTTTTTCCGAATTGCCCACAAGCTGGTATAAATTTTTAATGGTTCATTGTTTATTTAGATTTTGGCAAAAAAAAAAGTTACCATTTTAATTTTTTTTTTTTGTCAAATTTCAATAAGCAAAATCATCGACAAAGTTAATTAGCTTCTGACCAATTCAATAACCCAATAAAATTAGACCGAAAAACTTATTTTCTTTAGATTTTTGCCAAAAAGAGTTTCAAAGGTTTACTTATGTTTCAATTTTTAGGATTTCATTATTGAAAATAAAGTGATAAAAATAGATACAAGTGATAAAATTGTTGGGGAAAAGCTTTGATTTTTTAAAAGTCAATACAAAAACTTTTTTGAAAAATTATTATTAAAAGATAGGCATTAATACGAGTGTCAATTTTGTATTTTTCAATAAAACAAGTAAGATTGCCGACCGGAGGCCAGCGGAGCTTCTAGTATTATAATTATTGTTGCAGACGGCTCAAGAGATTAGTGCACAGTATTACTATGTAAAAAAACACGAGGCTGTTCAGGAAAAAAAAACTTTTAGACGGTGGAAGAGATTAATTTAATTTTAATTGATTTTGCTTTTAGACGGCTAATGAGATTAATTTTTTTATTAGTTTAAATAAATTATTTTATATGTTACACTGAAACAAACAGCCGCGCACCGTCTTCGATTTTTAACAGTTTTTAAAATTTTGGTTGGACAATTAATTTTATTTAAATTATTTGCTTAACATAAATTACCTGTTTTTAAACATGTTTTGTTTCGGAAATGAATAGAAAAATTTAATAAAAAAAATTAAAAATTTTGTTACTTACTTTATAATTATTTTTTTTCATTTTATACCTGAAGATTTTTACATTAAAAATCTTGCCGAATATACGAAATGGCTTTTTTATTTTATTAAACAAATTTTTTTTAATAATAATTTTTGAAAAAGAAGTTGGGTAGTAAAAATCGAAGACGGTGCGCGGCTGTTTGTTTCAGTGTAACATATAAAATAATTTATTTAAACTAATAAAAAAATTAATCTCATTAGCCGTCTAAAAGCAAAATCAATTAAAATTAAATTAATCTCTTCCACCGTCTAAAAGTTTTTTTTTCCTGAACAGCCTCGTGTTTTTTTACATAGTAATACTGTGCACTAATATAAATTATTATTAAACTCTAATTACAAAATATTACTAATAAATAAAATTAAATCCAATAAAAACAAAGAAAACAGCAGCAAATAATTTGAAAGTTGTTAACATTTCTTTTGCATTTGATGGCTTTGTTGATGTTGATTGATATATGAAAGTTTCTTGCTTTCCTTTATTACCATTATTAGTTGTTTCTGGATAAGAAGGTACACGTGTTATTGGAACATCAGAACTTGGTTTTTGAGTTGTTGGCGGTGGTTAAGTAGAGCCTAAAAAATATGGTTTGTCAAATACGAATTTAGTGAACTATAAAAAAATCTTACGTCTTTTTAACATTTTAACAGGAAAACATTTCTCCAATTTCTTCATCATCAGAAAAGGTTTCAAACTTAAAAAAGTATTTAGAAAAAATAAATTAAAATCTGTTTAAACATACAACTTCACAATGTGTCGTATCAGCTTCAACATAACTTTCACCAGACCCAAACTCTAAAAAAATTAAAAAGTTAGAAAAGAAGTTAATTAAAAAATAATTTTAAGACAATAAAAAATAAACATACCGCTGATTGTTTTGTTAGAATCTTCGTCAGAATCATCTATGTCAGAATCTGTCACATCTTCACTTTCAAATGTATCTGCTTCACTTTCATAGTTTTCAGCTTCTTTTTGATAAAATGATTCAACAGGACTTGGAAGCGAATTTCTTATACGATCAACTTCTTCTTTAGAAGGTCCTTTATATCTTTTATGCGGTTGAGCTTTTTGAGCTAAAAAAAAGAAGAAAAATCATTAAGAAGTAAAATTTCCTAAACCAAATGAACCCATCATATGTATCAAGAAAAAATATTTTATGTAAAAGATTAATTAATTTTCGAAAATTTTAAGCAAAACATCCCTTTTTAAATATTACTTACCAGGACAGCATTTTTTCTTCTTCCATGTTGGTTGAATGTGCCACTTTACCATATCAACATATTCCACTTTAAGCTTAAATTGGCAACTACCATAGCATCTAAAAAATTCAAATGATTTAAATGTTTTCAAATTAATTTTGCTCTATTTTTTTAAATAAATGCATGTTTATGAGGCTTTCATAATATTTTTCATTTTTTATTTATTAATAATAATAAAAATTTCTCTCAGGTTTTTTAAAAATTTAGTAAATAATTCATGGTGCCAATGAATAATATATAAGTGAGATAACACATTTAAATATTTAAAAATTTGAAAATGCAGAAAACTTACTCAGGGCACCGAAAACGTCCACTTTGAAATTTAAACCTCCAATAATTGTGATACAAATAAAAGTTACCATCTTCATCTTTGTGAATAAATGAATCTAAAAAATTAATGAATTAAATATGAAATGTCTTAGGTTTGAAAATAATTTTTAATAATTGTAATGCTTAAATTAACAAATGATAAAATAATAACTTGATGCAAGACATTGTTAAGAAATTTTTTATCTAGAATTCGTTATTTTCAATCAAATAAATAAAATTTCTTTTTGGAATTTTATCAGTGATGTAAAAAAAGTAATGAAAATTAAAAATTAGAATATTACTCATAGATATCATCAATATTATAAATATTAATAAAGATGTTGTTTACATTTTTTACTTTTACATATGTTAGTTATTTGCTTTGAACAATGTTCTGCTGCTTTTAAAATCGACTAATTTTGAAAGATAGTTTGAAAAAAATACTTGCTTCTAAAAAATTTAAAAACGGATGCGCCTATTTGTCACAAATCATAGTGATTTAAAATTGAGAAGAAATTTATAACTTTTAAATATCAATTTATCCGGAAAAAACCCACTTTTAGTAACATTTCGATTATTCTTTGGCGCACTCTTTGATTTTTCTGTAGTTTCATTAATATTTTTCATATGTTTAGGATCAAATGATGGAATAATTTTGATATCATTTTTATCATCCAATAATATTCCAGATATATCACAACTACTTGACGATGATGAACCAGCAACAGGAGTTCCGTTTGCTTCGTTCTGTATTTGAGTTTTAGATGCATTAGAATTAAGCTTCTTTTTACGTCGATTCCTACGTGGTTTTGTGTAAATTTTGTTCAACCATGGATGAGAAAGCAATTCTTCAGCTGATTTTCTTTTAGTTGGAAGCGTATTAAGCATATGAAACAGGAAATCAACGAGATCTTCTTTATCATTTTCCAGCATTTGTAGTTTGTTAAACTTGGCTTGTAAAACTTTCTTGATTTGTATTTCAACTTTTTTAGAATTAAATTTTTTAACTGTAAATTTCTTTTGATACTTATATGGAAGAATAATAGAAAATTTCTTTTGAAAACCATCAGGATCTTTGTAAGCTTTGAAATGTTTAAAACGACGCCGAGAAAATTTGCCAAACATATTTCTTATTGCATTGATTTCGTTTTCGACGTACATATCTTTTTTACCTAGTCCATATTCAAGGAACATTTTGTTAGTCAATAACACAACAATCTAAAACCTTAGCGAATAAATATACTTTTTTGAGACGGTTTAAAAAAAATTACGGTGACACCAAGAGCCCAAATATCATGAGAAGGAAGCAGAGGAGCTCCAAAAAAATATTCAGGAGGACGAAACCCATTAGTACCAGTCTCTTTTTCAGCTCCTTCTTCCTAAAATATGTAAAGTATATAATTGAAAAAAAAATATAAATAAGAAACCTACGAGAGCATTTCCAAAATCAATTAATTTAAAGATCATTTGCGTCAATTCTTTAATATCTAGCTTTGGTATTTTCTCAAGGTCTTCTTCAAACACTTTTCTTACTGTATCTTCATTAAATTTATAGTTTTTTAGACACACCAATCGAAGTGATGAGTAGCTTTCCTTAGTTTTAACAATTTTTTCCAATTCACAGCGTAAACTTGATTGAGTAACACAAGTAGCAATATTTTGAAGTTTGATATCACTGTGAATAACTTTGAGACCATGAATAGTTTTAAGTGCATTTAGAACATGTTTTGCAATTTTTTTGATAACAGGAATTGGTAAACCACCACCATATTTTGAAGCTTCTTTCAACAACATATAAAGATCTTTTCCCAAAGGTTCATATATACCAACACAAGCATCACGTCCACCAGATTTAACGCTGAGAGGTTCATAGAAGCACAATATATTCGAATGGTTCGCAGTTTGTTGAAGAGTCTATAAAAAGTGTTTAATTATAATAAAATTCGAATTATGATAGAATATTATCAATCTCAATATACATGGAGGATGATTCTCCGTAAAAATAAATCATTTACTTGACTTTAAGAAAGATGAGACATATTTGAATGGTTAAACACCTTTTTATTTAATAACTAAAAACTTGCTTTTGCTTCTAACTTTTGAATACCATAACCATATTTAAAGACTTTTGCGACTCTAAATTCGCGGCTTTTCTTTTCAATAACGAGCCAAACAACTGAAAAACCACCATATCCAATTTTGCATACAATCCGATATTCATTCTTGGATCTAAAAATAATTTTAGTAATAAATTAAAAAATTAATGAAGAAAACTTACATATTAATTCTATAACCAATATCAATCATCAATATCGTATTCATATTAAATTTCGTCGCATTTTCTTGAATATTTTGAGCAAACACGTCCAAATTATAATTGATATTTCCTAGCTCCGCCGTTGCAAGTGAATTAACTGGATGTTGTTGCACTAAAAATGAATAAATCATCAAAGAAATTTTTATATAAACTTTTACTCAATTAATTCACTCCTGCATGAGTAATTTTTAAACTATTGTTATATTATATCGTAGTAAAATTTAAACTACTTGGCAAAGAAAAGTATGTATCATTTTTTTAAATCAAAAAAGAAATATAGCCTCATAGTGCTTGATACAACGAAGAAGACCATGTCATATCATAAATATCTTTGAAAGAGGAAAAAAGTATTAGAAATGCGAGAACTCCTTTTATTTAATATTTAACTCTTTTTTTACACCTTTAAAACATTTTTTTAATTTTGTTCAAAGTTTTTACAACCAAATATTTAAACACCTTGATTTAAAAAACTTTACACAAAAAATTAAAATATTAGAAGGATATAAAAATGCCCTAAAAAAAGAAAAAAAATTTAAACTCACCAGAAAGTTTGTCAGCTATCAGGTTTTCTTTTGTATATTTATCTCCTACATCACCTTGAAGTTTTTTCTTAGCTCTTGTAACAATATGATAAACCATTTCATGAAATATTGTAGTAATAATACTTATCAGCAAAAGTAATATCCAACGAAAGCAAAATAAAAAAAGAGTTTTGACCAAATTAAAAAAAATGATATTCTTTTTTAAACAAATTTTTTACTTCCACGAAAGGAAAAGGTATTTCGTGCGGAAACTCAAAGAATTTATTCCAATAAAGCTTTGAATTTGGATCTTTTTTTGTGAGATTTTGGAAACCTTTTTTTAAAAACAGCATCGTAAATGGGAAATAAAAATTTTTCATGATTTTTATGAGTTACTTTATAAGCTATCATTTTTAGAAGTAATTCGGCAATTTTTTATCTTTTGTTAAAAAAAGATTTATTTGGAATAAAAAATTATTCATTAAAATAGGGAAATAATTAACAAACAAAAAGGAATAAAAAAATTATTACTCGAATTTTTAAAAATGTTTTAATTTTTATCTGCTGGTAAAAAAGAAGAAAACAAAAATTCGAGAATGACAAAGACTTTTTTGATGAATGATTTTTTTCATGCAGTGACCAAATTCATAATCAAATGCAAAAAAAATAATTACTGCATAAGAGAGACAAATTTTATGTTAAATTCTTATTTTAATTCTTTAATTTGTTGGTTGCTATCAATGAAGATGCAAAAAGGTGTATTGTCATGAAAAAAAAAAATTAAACACCTTGGCTAATAACGCTGTTGTTTTTTTTTGGAACACTTTTACCATAAAATTTACTATTTTTTGAGTTTAAAAAGAATTTACATTAATTTTACTTTTATGCATTTTCTAGTTAATGTCTGCTGATACTCGATTTTTAAAGTATCGAATACAGAGAACTAAGAACAATATTTTTTTATTTGTTAAAATCTTTCACAATCATATCCCCCCTTTAATTTATTCAGTTATTTTTTTCTTTGATGCTAAATAAGAAACAAATAAACGATGGATCCAAAAAAATCTACAGAATTCTTATAATTTTTTTCGCAATTGACAAATTGGTGATTCTATGAAAGCCAAAAATGAGCGACAGAGATAATGAAGCCTACCGTTATTATTAAATATTTTATCAACCAATTATTTAGTGTCAGAAAAATATTTTTAGTTTTCATTGATACAAAAATTTTGCTGCTAATCATTTTTTAACAGAAGCAATAATTTTGCAAACTTTTTGCAATAATTTGGATACTTTATGAATTTTCTTAGCTGAATTATCAACTTTCGTAGAGGAACTGTATGTTTTTTATTTTTAGGCATGGAAGTTTAACATACAAAAATCAATTTGGAAATAAAGTTTATTAAAAATAAATTACTAACAAAAAATAAAAAAAGTAATTTAAAAAAATTGAACTCGAATTTTCAAAAATGTTTAAATTTTTATTTGCTGGCAAAAAAAGAAATTATTGATATAAATAAAGCGGAAATGAGGAGGATGAGAAAAAAATTTCGCAATCGATTACCTAATATGGGATAAAACCAAATTTTTATGTTTCATGGGTGAATTTAGCCGAATTTTTAAAGGTTAGACATGCCTCAAACTTCGAGAGCTCATAATTTCATTTCTAGTATAGTTTCTTGACAAAAGATTGAAAATTAGCATATTTTTTCATCGTAAATAACCGTTTGGTGTATCAAAAATAATGGGTTTGAAAAAAAACGGTCCGCCCGTTTTAAAAAATCTGGCAGAGCCTCTCTTAATTATGAAAGAGCTAAAGCAGAAATTCAAATGACAGCGTCTCAAAATTATAATTTTGAATTTTATTCTTATTAAACTTTTTTGGCACGATTTTTTTTTGGCTTTATACTTACTTTTCCGAATATTTCCAACTTCTCTTCGCTTTTGTTCTTCCAAATTTAATTGAGCGATTTTAAGAACTTTTTGTATGGTTTCTTGAGTTATTGGAAGTTGTAAATCATTTTGGGTATCCTTCCATAAATTTAAATCTATCCCTTTAAATGCACTTGATTTGCAATCAATTTGGGAATTATCAAAGCTATCTGGCAAAAGGAAAGATGAAACTTGAATATTTTCTGTTTTAGTTAAACTACAAATTAATTTTGATAAAGTTGTTGAACGAATTTGGGAAAGTTGTTCATCCGTGAATGCAGAGGCAGCAAAATAATTTTCATACCAATATCGATCGCCTGCTTTAGCTCGATATAATTGATTTCCAATTATGCATGAAAGTGTTGCACCAATAAATGAACCCTTTTTAGGTTTTTCTGATAAAACTCCAATAAGAAGATCGATATCATCCACGGATTCATAATGTTCCGAAAGAATGGTTGGCAAAGTTTCATTAATAAATTCTTTTTTCAAATCGTGGAATGTGTAAAATCGAGATAAGCCACATTGTCTTCGCATTTGAGTATACGATGGAAGGCCATGATCTCGACCTTGCATAAGAGCTATTGTTGCAAGATCCAATCCAATTTTAGAACTTCGTGATTTTAAGAATTTCCCACGGAAATCCAGAGATAATTTAAGGCCAGGAATTTCTGCGGGGTCATTAGTCATGTGGCTAAAATAATGGAAAAAATCAGTAAAATTATAGTTGAGGTGTGACTCTCGGTGAAAACTAAAAATTTAGATAACTCACAAGAAAGCCCATTCAACTCCTTCAGCATCATAAAGTTCATCGGGATTATTAAATCTTTCATTTAAAGCCTTTCTTCGATTTCCATTAAGTAAACTAAAAGCAGCGACGGTGGCAACAGTTGAAAATTCATTTAAAGTTGTTGAATCTATTTCAAAGTCGTAATCTGCGCCATAACCAGATTCTTTGAGTTTTAAATCAAATTCTCTGCAAAAGAAAATTTATTTGGATTTATTGGAGAATTTAAAAGTGACTATAGAGACTCACTTAATATTATCATGGCCAATGAGAACGGGAAGAAATTCATTAAATGTGATATGTTGAAGTTCGGCGATAACAATTTTTCGTGATTCTTGAAACACTCGTTGATCTGACCAATGTCGGTTGAGATTCTAAAAAAATGGTAGGTTCAAATATTTTGAAAGAAAGAAAAGGTTGCAAAAATAATTGTTTTAAATTACTTCCAGAAAAGTATTGCTTTGTTGAAAAAAAAGATAAAGAAAATTTTCCATTGTTTTGATTTTTCATAGAAAATCCATCATTTTTTGTTTGAAGAATTCAATAATTGAAAATTTAGAATAAAAGATTTGTATAAAAAATTGAGACTTTAGAATATAATTTTAAAAAATTTCTGTAGAATTTTCATTTTATTATTATTTTTTTGTAAATTCATAAAAACTTACCTTTAAACTTTTAGCTAAATAATTATGTTGTCGAACAAAAAGCAAATGTAATGCAGAAATTTCAGGTAATAAATTAACGTCATTTGTTCCACTTGTGAAACATCTCTTTCTTGTTGGAGATTGACAATAATCATTACTTTGAATATCTTGGGCAAGTAAATCCAAAACATTTCCATAACTTGAAGTAATTAGGAGTCCACCTTCAGAAGCTCGAAGTTTATCAAGTTGTTCTTTCGTAGAACCATAAATCATTGAAGCATCCAAAAAACTTGTAACGGTGTTTATTTGCTCCCGATGTCCAAGTTGGCATAAATTTCGTGGGGCTTGAAGTGATCGAGTATAAGGCAAACATGAAATTCCATTTCGGTTATAAAAATAATCGTTGGCAGGGATTTGAATTGTAATGCAATCAGGATGAATGAAATTTGAATCACAACAAGGAAATGAAGAATGAAGAAAAAAGGAAGAAAACTTTTAGTTGTTCGAAAAGATGCAATAAAAAAAGTTTACAGATTTTATGTAACTTTTCGTTCATAAGTGAAGAAATGGCAATGGAATCATCGATGTGTTATTGATTTCAGTAAGAAATTTGGCAAAAATCTGTATAAAATATGGGGAAATTAAAGAATGTTATTTTAATGATAAATAGAAAAATCTGTAACTTTCATATACGTGTATGTATAAACAAAAGAGGCACATGGATTTGATCATTCAACAAAATTAAAATCATTCGCATTCTATTATCTTCTTCGCCTTTATTATTAATCAAGAAACAAAGCCACCAAAAGAATCAAAGTAATCAGAGCTATTTATTTTCACATTCATTAATATATATACATACACGTAAAGAAGAGAAGATTAACATAAAAGACGAGTTTCAGTTGCATTAATTAATTATCATATCCATGTGTCAGCTTCATCTATTTTTGATTATTCGTTGTTACGGTTGTGAACCTAAAAATGAAATAAATTAACACTTCATTATATAGAAACATGTTTCAGAAATTTTGTTTGTAAACTGTCTTTTCTCTTTTAAAAGTTGAAAATGAACTTACTTGAAGCTGTAGGAGCAGCAGTAACAACAGTAGGATTAGCAGGAGGACCACTATTAGCACCAGAGATTGCAGGTGGAGCGCCATCTTCGACTTGAATGATGCATTGTTGTTGTTGTTGCTTTAGATCATGAACGCAGGCACAAATATGTGGTGTGGATTTTTTGATTAATTGGACATAAGTGTAGACCAAAAAAGAAAGTAGTCCTATAATAAACGCACCAAATGAGATCCAAACAGCAAATTCAACACAATATTCACACGACATTTTATCAGTTTGGTAAAAACCAGTAATGATTATGTTTTTTATTTTTCTACATCTCAAAATTTTAAATAAATTTGAATAAATAAAAAAAATGCTCTCACTTTTAATCAAAAAATTCGAAAATTGCTGGAATGAAGAAGAAAAAAAAGTGAAAGTGGAAAAAATGATGAAAAAAGCTCAGTTGAAATGAAAATGTAAAAAAAGGTTGGTTGTTTGAGGTCGCTAGAACAAAAAATTGAAGAAATGCAATAGGTTTGATCAAAAAAAATATTTTTTTTTGCTTGCTAAAAGCTTTTTTTTAATGAAAGGATTTCGTTAAAGATTCAGTTATGAATGCGGCTAATAATGTCCATTTAATTGCAAGATAACGAAAAAGCATTTATTTAAAAATTAACAGAGAATTTGAATTTTTTTTATTACTACCTATCGAATAAGCATTAATTTTGAAAACTTTATTATGTGACGATTGTCGAAAAGATAGATTTTTATTTTCTTATAACAATTATTATTTTTTTGACACAATAGTATTTTTTATTGTTCTAAAAACATATTTTCTTTGTTGCCTGAACCACAACTGCTTATTCCTGGGGTTTTTTTTAGTATTGTCAAATACTTTTTTTTATAACGCCGCTCGAAATTATTTTTTTATTGAAAAATATCTCCTTCAATCTGTTTCATTTTAAATATAAGCCTAGAATTTTTTTAGGAAATTAATTCTAAAAATTTCTTTATTTCCCTTAATACAACCACTTACGAGCTTTAATTGAAGGAAAATATCACACTCAATTTTAACAAGAATAAGGTATGAACCTTTTTTTCCATGAAATTTATTTATTATATATTTCTCTCGAGCTCTTAATTTTTGGCCTTTGACCATAACATTAATATCGATAATCCCATATTTTTCCTTCATTAAAATTTTGCATCCCAAATATAGTTTTAAACTTTAAATTTTAATTTGTTGTCGTTGTTTCATCTTTTCCGGATGATTGAAATAGATAAAATGCCAAAAAAAATTTCTCCGATCCCTTTAAAAGTTGCACAAAGTTGGCTGGTTAATGGGAATTAGGCGTATGAGTTTTATCAGTAATATTACTTTTTTAGTGATAAAAAATCCCGTAAAAATAAAACATTACGATCATATTTAAATCAATTGCAGTCAAAGAAATATTAATTTGAAGGTATTTTTAATTTTTTGTTTGTATTCTGATGAAAGGATAATAATCAAAAGAAAATAAAACGTCCTCGATTTCATTCATCAAAATATTTTGGATATTTGTTTTTTCTTTTTTTGTTGTTGGATTAATTTAAGTGAAACTATTTTCAAAATCCTTTTTCCTTTTTTTTCAAAGTAACTTTTTTAACTCGATTTTTATTTATCTTGACTTCGAAAAAAGGGACCCGTTTCCTATTGCATTATTAACCATAAAACCAACTTTTAGGAAAAAAGCAATAAAGGATGCGCTGTGATGGAGAAGACATCATCAAAATCCAAAATGTAAGTCGAGTTGAGTATGAGTTTTAAACATCGACCATAGCTTTCTATTTAGCTAAATTTGGGTAAGGCAAAATAACCATTCAATGAATTACAATTTCTAAACCAATATAACAAAAATATAAAAAAACATGGATTCTGTTATCAACAAAAAGCTTTTACATCATTAGCTTCTTGAAATCAAATCAACTAACTTACACCTCATATTCTTTTTTTGCAAGCATAAACATTTTACTGATCTTTTACAAAAAAAATTTAGCAACAGATTTATAGAAAGTTTTGACGGAGAAAAAAACATCATCAATGTATTATCGTATATTTTTTTTTCAATGTTAAACATCGATCAAAAAAACACTTTCAAACACTTTTGAATGGTAGCGAGCTGCGAGCAATCAAATTTCTCGACATAATGCCAATGGGAATGCATTCTTCAATCCTAAAATTTGTTTATGTTTTTTGATTGATTCTCTTCATTCACACTTTTGTAACGTCATTTTTACATACATCGCTTCTTTTTATCATTCGTCGTTCATCGCTTTTTTTGTAATCAATGATATTACTTTGAACTCAATACATGTTTTTTTTAGATGGAGAAAAATATGACTTCAACTGCTGCAATCAAAAGCTGTTCAATCAACAACATTAAAGCTGGACAAAAACGTCAACGAAAATCTTATGATGATGGTTTGGATACCTTGAAAGTAAAACACATGTATTGGACAAGATCAAAGAAAACAGAAAATGAAACAACCATTGTAAGTATACTTATTAAAACTTTTATAACTTGTTATTTCATCCTTTATGTTTTAGGTATCTAAACGACGTCGTAAATATGTGCCAAAACCTTTGACTGATGATGATAGAACTTTAACAGATCTTCCCGTCGAAGTACTTGTAAGTAGTTCATTATTTTCTTGCCGTTATTTATATGATGAAACTTTTATAGAGCAAAATCTTGGACTATGTTTCCTTCGATGATCTCTTCAACCTTGAACTTGTCGATAAACGAACTCGCAATGTTGTTTTGGGTTTAACATGGAAAAAGAAGCAGTCGCTTGATCATGATTCAATCATTCAATTCACAAAGTATCCAAAGATTCCGCTGAAAGATTTAAGACCTCCTTCTATTCATATGCCTTTTCAAAGGCGTCGCTCTAATCTCAAACGACATAACGTCACATCCAGATCAGTAAGTTCTGGTTATTACTCAGGCATTTTTAATGTTAATACATTTTAGATCGACGCTGTCTTTTCTCGAGCAAAAATTCTGCGTGTTGATCTTTCAGTTTATCATTCATCATTGGGAGCTGATATTGTTTTTTATGAAGCTTTCGAAAAGGTGCCTCAACTCACCAGTCTCAACTTGTCTTTTGTTCAATTAAGAGAAATGGGCCTAAGAATGATTGCTCGCAGCTGTCCATCACTAGAAGAAGTTTCATTGGAACGTTGTTTTCGTCACGAAAATATGGAACCTGCTCTTGAATTTCTCTATGATTGTTGTCCGAATATCAAATATCTCAATCTTGCTGACAACATGTTAGTTGGAACAAGCTTTTCAAGGACTCCTAGAAATCTTCGTTATATAAATCTCTCCAAATGTTTCTATGTTCGTCCAACAACCATGAATGATCTTGCTTCATGTTCTCCAAATATTGAAACATTGATCGTGAACCTCTTTAACGATGCTGGCGAAGGTAATGTATGGCTTCAAAAGTTGCCAAAGTTGAGATTTCTCGAAATGTCTTGTTTTACTGATTCTCATAACGTTCACATGAATTTTTCAAAGTTGAAAGAATTGGAAATGCTTTCAGTTGCTCACAATGCTTTGATCTCAAGTGAATCTTTACAAAGTCTCCAGCATTGTCCAAAATTGAACTCTTTGGATGTTAGCTACAATGCCCAATTGGACAATTCCGCTATCGAAATGCTTAAGAAGTGCAAAAGTCTACGAATTTGTGATATCAGCTTTCTTTCAAACGTCACGGATGTTGTTGATTTTGTTAAGAATTCCAAACTTGAAGTAAATTGTTTATATCTATGTTTGTTGATCTTAAACTTTCACTTTTAGCGTTTTGCAATCAACCATTGTCGTAGCCTTTCTGAAGATTCTATCAAAGAAGTTATTACGCAAGGAGTTGTAAGTTTGTTTTTAAGGGAGATCCAAAAATAGTTTATCATTCTTTTTTTTAGTATCTCAAACATCTTGAAATCAAAATCTCGAACATTTCTGATTACCGCAAACTGTTGCGTGCTGCTTTCTCTCAACGACATCTAAAACGTCAAAACAACAACTTGAAACTTTATCTTCCACCGATGAATTCAAAACCTCGTTTTCCGAAAAGCAAATGGTGCGAAGTTCTCACATCGTTTCCTCCCGAATTTATGAATATTCAAAGTCAATACAACAACAAGAAGAAGTAATCTCAAAATGGTTCATGGTCTGATCTGAACAACTTCGTTTTCAATGTTCTCCATTTTTCAATCATATCATCTCCTCTCGTTTATTTTTCATAATTATATTTGTTTTTCTTCCCTTGATTTCTTGTGTAATGTGATAATAATTGTGTAATCCATTTTCTCATTTTTGTTTCATTCTTTGTTTGTTATGGTTCAGGCCTTTTAATAATATGAGTTTTTTGATTTTAATAAAATATTTTTTTCTTAAAGGATCCATTGTAAACATTTAGCAAGTGAAAAGTGAAGATATTATAGCCAATATTTCTGAAAGGAGCAATAAGCTTTTGATTTTCCACCCATTTTTTCTTATTCCATATCACTCAAAAAAGCAAGCAGCAAATAGATAAAATGATTAAATAATTTTTTATTAAACAAAAACCACAAAATAAAAGTTCAACATGAAAAAACAAGTTTAAAAAACAAGCAAATAGTAATTCAAAGCAAGCATTAAAGCAAAAAGATTCCATTAATCTTTGTCAATTTCAAGAGAAATGTTATCACCAAATGTTTTGTAAAGATCCGAACGAAGCGCAGACATTTGTTTACGAATATGCTCCATTTCAGTATCGACATGATTCTTCTTGAGTTTAGCTTCTTCAAGACGCTTTTCTATTAAATCACTAACATCATCAGATTTAGTTGAAATGAAAATTTCTCCAAATTTTACAGGAATCTTTGGTTCATCAATTTCAAGAAGTTCAAGTTCAGCATCTTCAAAACCAGCTATTTGATTCTTCAATGATTTTGTTTCAGCCTGAAAAAAGGAAATTTAGTAAGATAGAACAATAATGATGATAAAGAAGAAGCCGTGAGGCAACATTATGATTCATATCTTGATCGCTAACTTTGACAAGTAGTTACTGAAGGAAGACAAATAGCAAGCACAAAACACAAGTTAATCATAACCAAAAGCTATTTACCTCTAATTGTTGTTCACGATCAAATAAGCGAGCAAATGTGTTGATTTTTTGTTGATCTTCAGGTGATACAGATGTTTTATGTTCCATCTAAAAATTAAGAAGCTTTTAACAAAAATAAACAAGGTAAGTAAAGAAGGTATCAAATCAGTAATGAAAACTGTTGTGAATCCATAAAACGAGACAAGAATAATACTATTAAACTTTTATTAAACTCAACAACAAAATAACAAAACAATAATATTCATAATTTTAACATTTCATTTTTGTTTGAACGCATTCATAGCTTCTTGTAATCCTTTTTGAGTAACTCGTCTGTTCCTAAAACGTAATCATTCATTATAATCATCAACAATTCAATCAAAAAGCTTACTTTTTATCGATCATTTTTCCATGTTTCACCGTTTCTTTAACTTTGCTAAGTTCAAGAACCATTCGACGACCAGCAAAATGAACACCTTCAAACATTTGAAAAGCTTTTTGTGCATCACGAGTATCAACAAATTCCACGAAACAAAATCCACGCTTTTTACCAGTGACATCTTCAGGTATACGAATTTCTTTAACTTCTCCAACAGCTTTCATCAAAGGCATCAATTCGGATTCTTTGATAGTAAAAGGCAAATTTCGAATGACGATAGTTTTGCTTCGTTCTTTATCAGCCGTTTCTGATTCTTCATCGTCATCTTCTTCTTCTTTTTTAACAACAACTTTTGTTTCATCAGGAATTTTATCAAAGATTGCAGCAGGAGCAAATTCAAGCTTTACTGGTCTTCCTCTAAACATAGCACCATTTATTCGATCAAAAGCAGCTTTGGCGCCAGATTCATTGAGTTCAAGAATAGCAGTAAGTCCCATATCTTGGTTGAAAATTATCCTTCGAATAGTACCAAATGGTCGAAAAGTTCTTTGGACATCTTCTTGAGTGAAATCAGGTGGCAAATTCTTAGCGATGAGAGTAGTCCTTGATCGTTCTGGTCCTTGTCCAAATGAGTAAATATTCACATTGTTATCAAGAAGAAATTGTCGAACATCTTGTAATATTCTCAATTCAGCAAGTGCCAAAGCTGTTGGTGGTCTAAAACAAAGTGATTTCAAAAAAGCAAAAAGTGATAAAGTTACTTACGGCAAATCTTTAGATCCTTCAAGAAGTTTACTCTTTTCAATTTCCAGCTTCTTTGAAAAGGTTTCAGCTACAACATCACCACTAACAAATAACGCATTCCAAGATTTTGTTCCATGATCGACATGAGATTTTGGCACGAATGGAAGATTCATTGTTGGTTGAGCTGCATTGAGTTCCCGTCGATCATCACATGGAAAAATTTTCAATATTTTGCCCTAAAAAGCATACAAACGTTTATTCTTTGTTCCAGTAATAGTAAAAGAACCCACTAAAAATTCTGTTCCATCTAAACTTTTGTACAATTCGACAGCTCGACCACGATCAGTAAAAGTAATGTATGCATTTCCATTACAATCTCCAGTTTTCTTATTGAATAAGCATCGAAGTTCTTCAGTATCTTCGTCACCAATGAGTTCGCGTAAATTTTCTTCTGTGCAACAATAAGCTAAATTTTGCAACCATAATCTTCCATTATTAGCAATCTTTTCAATTTGAGCTTTCTTAGTTTCGGATATATCATCGGTTGCCTCTTCTTCGTCATCTTGGATGTCTTCTTCTTTCTTTACTTTCTTTGATGATTTTTTGTTATCTTCGAAAGGTGTTGGACGTTTACTATAAAAAGTGATATGAAGAAAAGCGATGGAAATGTGTGAATACTTACTTTGAAAACTTTTGAATAGGTTGAGCAATTTCGACCTGAAAAACAAAATTTACCTTCGTTTAAAAATGAAATGAACTTACTTGAATTCTCGTTGTTCCCATATAAGTTTTATCATAAGTTTTAACAGCTTTTGAAGCGGAATCTTTATCTTTGAATCCAACAAATGCAACACCATTTGATTTACCTTTAGCTAAAGCTGGAAGATCCACGCTTGTAATTACTCCGCAATCAGAAAATTTCTTAGTTAGTTGTGTTTCATTATATAAACGCGGGGGTAAACCTTTAACACAAATTCTGGTACTCATATTTTTGATTGAATAAGAAAAAAAAAGTTTGAGGAGAAAATTGAAAGACTTTGAAAACAAAAAAAGTTTCAATGAAAAATGTGTAATGTCGCTGAAACACATAAAGCCAGAGAAGGTTATGGATCAATCCTAAAAAATTTGAGACATTGAAAATAAAATTTTTCTAATATGAAAGTTTTAGAATTTGAAATATTTTTTTATTCAAGTTTTCGATTATGGATTAAAGGAAAAATTACTGTTGAAAATATAAAACAATTAAAAATACGTGGTTTTTTTAAAATAAAAATGGCAAATTACGTTAGAAGTTTTGTTTCAGAGTATTTGTGCGGATTATTTTTTCTTATTTATCTTTGTTGTTGAATGAAATTTTTTAACTTTGATGAAAAACTTTTATCCCAGAATTAAGAAACGGTAATACATAAGATAACTTTATTCTTTCTTTTCTTGATGCAAGGTTTCCTAAATGTTTTTTTTTTCGCCAGTAAATTGTCGCTTCATTTTTAGCTTGCCTTTATTATATTTTTTGCTACCATGGTTTTTTTGTTTTTTATCTTTATTACCTCAAATTTATGTAATATAAGCAAACCAAATAAAAAAAGAGGCAAGAGAAGAACAAAAAAAAGGCTTAGAAATGGAGACACTTTATTTTTTTTTCATTGCGGCGGCAAAAAAAGAAATGTATGTGTCGTCTTTCACTTTGGTGAGCGAGCGACTACGCTGATGATGACTGACCAAAATTGAAAAAAGTGAAGAAGAAGAAGAAGAAAAAAAATAAGGAAGCGAAGGAAGGAACGAAATGGCTGACATCATGACATGGGCGAGAACGAAAAAAATTAATGTTGGATGCACATTTTTGCACAAGGCCAGCAAGAAGCAGAGAGGATAGAGTACAATTCGACTCTTATCTGGCGAGTAATAAAAATATGTCAGAGAGAGAGAGAGAGAGAGAGAGAGAGAGACATAACATACATACATTCACCTTCAGTTTGGTTTAGTTTGGCTGGGAGCGGGAAAGCTGACGACGACGACGAAAATATCGACATTTTGGAAGCAAATGCAATGCAGCGAATGCAAAAAAAACATTAGCGAGCCAACCAACCAAAAATGCGCACAAATAAATAAAAAAACTAAAAAGTGCGCGTATTTATTTTTTATAAATTAATAATTTCATAAATGTACCTATGTTTTAATAATCTTTTTGAGGGATGTTATTTATGGGAAAATACATAAAGGCTTTTCGAAATTGTTTATAAAAAATACAAGCGATGGAAATTTTTTACTTCGGAAGATTCAACCGATGTCGTAAAGCTGCCTTTGTGAAATTTATTGATTGATTTTTTTGGCTTCCTTCTTGGCGGAAAATTTAGATTTCAAAAAACTATAGCGAGTTAAAAAAAACCAAAAAGAATTGTTTCAAAAATTGCAAGTTTTCGTCTAAATTTTTTTTCTCGAGAAATTTTGATTTCATAAATTATAAATTCAGAAGATGATAGACAAATAAATATCTGATTTGCTGAAATCGTTAAATTATTCGAATTAAAAAAAATAAGATTCTGAAACAAAATTTTTATTTTTCGGCGAATCAGTGTTAAAAATGCGAGAAATTTTGATTTGTTACTCAAAATAATTGATGATCGTGTTCTTTTTTCCAATTGATTTTTTCTTAATTAAAATTTTTCCATTTTTAGATTCCTTTTTGAAAAAATGTCAAAAGCTCAATTTTTTATGTCCCAACGTGGCAGGCCCAAACTCGCCTTTCAAGGTTATATTTATCAATGCCAACGCGAAATGGGCCATTATACAACTTGGAGATGTGAAGCTCGAGAGAAGCATGTCAAATGCACGGGAAAAGCTAAATCATGCCATGATCAAGTTGAAATTTTAGTTCCACACAATCATCCTCCAGATTATCCAAGAGTTCAAAGTGAAATATTAAAAAGGACTATAATTGAAAATGCTGCAGCTCAAGGATTATCAGGAAGTTCGGATATCAATGGAATAGTTTCTTCCATTCCTGATTCAATTGCAGCTAAAATGCCGACATTGGATTGTATGAAACGGGCAATCAGAAGGTATGATTCTAATTTCCTGGAAAAAATCTCAAATTTTTTTTTCATAATCCCCAAATTTTTGAAATTTGTTATTTTTGGTTGAAATTTTTAAAAAAGTAAAAAATGGAGGATTTCAAAGTTTTTTTATTTAAACATATTTTAAAGTTGCAAAGAATAACGTTTTATATTTTTGAAAAATTTAGCAAAAAAAAATTAAAAACCGTAAAAAGTTCGATTACAGAAATTATGAATTACTAAACAAAATTCTTCAAAAATACAGAAAAATTTCATTTAATTAAATATATAATTTTTTCTTCTAGAAGACAACACACGATGATGGGTGGCGGTGGTGGTGGATCTGCTGACCCTAATAATCGATCTGGATCTGTTACAGCAATCCAAAAGCAGCTTAATGGCCCTTCACTTCCTCCTTTACCGACGACGACAATGCTACAAAATAATAATGGAAATAATGGAAATAATGATTATTATTCAAATATTCTTCCAGAATCATCTAATTCCATGGATATTTTTAGTAGTAACAATTCCAGCAACAACCATTATGATGCAAAACAACAACTTCAATCATCCATTTTTGATCCAAATCCAGCAACTTGTAGTTATACAATAAATCTTGAACCTCCCCTATCTCCCATGTCAACGTCATCAAATAATAACAATGAGGATCAAGAACCAATTGGATCATCAAATAATGGATTCATGGAATTTATTTGTCACCTTCAAGGTGAAGTAAATGATCTCAAAACTGAGAATGCTGAACTTAAATCTCAACTTAAAAAAGCTGATGAAAGATTAAATGAAATTGAAAGGAGATTAAAAATTAATAAAAAAGAATTACCAGCGGTAAGTTGCTTCAAAAAAAATAAAAATAAAGCTAACATAAGAAAAGCATCGATGGAATGACTGGATGATAGTAACTATCTTTAGAAGATTATCGCTAAAATTTTGTTACTATCATATGAATGAGAGTAATTAATTTTTTAAAAATATTGTTAAAATTTAATTACTGTCTCGCTTTCTTTATCAGTCGCCGAAGTTCAAATTTTTTAATTTTTTAACTAATTTTCCATTGAGTTTCAGGACGCTCGATTTGAAATTACTCGATTAACTCTCTCTAAAATTGGAACCTTTCAATTTTATGGCGGTTCTAAAACTGTTGATGTCGCATCCTTCCTCCGTCAAGTCTCCCCAGAAGAGCGATCTGTGAATCCCAAATTGCCTCGAATCCTTTTTACTGAATGCATTAAAATGATTTTGGGTGATTCGATCGTTTATTACACATATAAAAAACATCCCAAAGAAGGTTGCTTTCAATTGGATTCTAATTTATTTAATTGCATTTTGGGTAAATTTTCTTTATTCAAATTTTTTTTAAATTGATTTTTGTTTATTTTTTAGGTTTAATTTGTGACGGTTATGGATTAAATAAAGACCCGCTAAAAGATGATGAAAAAGATAAATATTTGAGAGAATGCATCGTGGAAGAACTGAATATTACCGCGAGAAGAATTTTGTAAGTCAAAATAAAATAAATAAATATAATAAATTGATTTTTCTTCAGCAAAGAATCAGCAGCTGATGCTCAAAAAGCCAAAGATCTTCCTCAACCGCCAACGATTATGAGTGCAGCATCAAATGAGCCAACTCCTATTCCATCATTGCCGACCGATACTGGAGGAGGAGTTAAAAGAGAAACACCTGAAACCCCGGTGGTTTACATAGAAAGTGATGATGATTCGGATTATTAAAAGATGTTCTTTTTTGCTTATCATATGCATACATTTTATTGTTTCTCTTAATTTTTTTTATATATAAGCTTACCAGTTACTATTAATTATTGTAGTAAACCGAAGGGATCCAGTAAAAACCGCTCCGCTCCAAGAAACGCTCCGATCCAGTAATTACCGCTCCGATCCAGTAAAAACCGCTCCGATCCAGTATTTTCCGCTCCCGCTCGGTGTTTTTTTATATACAAATTCAAAAAATTCAAAAAAAGTGAGTTGAATTTCGCCGCCAGACAACCAAAGAAAAATTTTTTTCATTGAAGATGGACCGGCCGGTTTTTGGAGCGGAGCGGTAAATATTGAGACCCTAAACCGAAGCAAAGGCGGGGCCATTTTTTATTTTTTCTTTAAACAAATAATAAATAAAAACATAGAATAATGGAAAACTGTGAATATATATGTGTGGCTTTTGGAAAATAGGGTTAAACATTATAAATAAAAATATAAAAATAAATAAAGTAATTTTACATATGAAGAAAAGTGAAAGCTATTCATCATTATCATCATAGTCGTCATCATTATCGCCATTATCATCGTCGTCATCACCTGTTAGGGTATAAATGCTTGAAATAGCGATTGGAGCTTTGTCATAACTAACTTTGATTCCAATAACGGTGTTGGTGGCATAATATTCAGCATAATAATTACCATCGAAAAGAGTAATAAATTTATTTTCATCAAAGAAAATTTTGCTTATGATGTGTTCAGTGTAGAATTTGATACATTTTCTGAGGATGCGCTTGCATGTTTTTATGTCATACTTTTCTAGAGAATCATTATTTTTACTATAGGCCTTCTAAAATTTTGATTTTAAATAATTTTGATAGCTAAAAATTAAACATACGTCGATGATTGCTTTGATGGAAATGTAAAAGTTCCCAGTTAAACCAAGGCCTTCTTTTTGATTAAAAAAATCGGATGATTCGACTAAAAAAAGATACATTTGTTCTTCATATAAAAAAGAAAGAAGATTATTACTTAATTCATCAAAGTGAGCGTAAAAATGGTATGCAATTGAACTTGAAGTTCTATGTTTGTGGTTGGTGGTGATACTTTTTTGAATATTGTGTACGGTATGCAAGTATGAGTAATATTTATCTTTACTTTCTTCCAGAGTTTCTGAGTCATTTGTTTTGTCTGAAAATTTTTTTTCCAGAAAGTTTTAATAATGAATAAACGAAAGATAAAATTCAATTTAAACTTACAATCGAATATCATTTTTAAACCTAAAACCAAGTACTTTTTTGCTGATAAGGTAATTTTTTCGAAATCTTCGGATTTTTCTAACTTTTCTTCTAATCGATTAGCAAAACCATGACAAATCATTGCTAAAATTATTAAGTGGATTTTAAAAATATTGTTTTTAAAAAATTACCAAATTCTTTATTGGTAAAATGTTCATCCATAACGGCATCATAACGTTGCAATTGGTCGGCGCAATAAAACGAGCTGTCCAAATTCAAATACACAGATATAAACTTTTTTGTTTGGTTTCCAAGAGTATTCGCGGCTTCAAAAAGTTATTGCGGATTAGTTTGCAATCTTTACTTTATCCCTCTTTAGAAGATGATTTTTTTTGAAACTTTTTCTGGGTTTAATTCGTTTTTTGTTTTGTTTTGAAGTTTAGTTATACCTAATGATCAACAAAAACACCAAACTAACAAGCACATAAAGTTTGATCTAATATTCCTTTAAATATTTATGTTTTTTTGACTTTAAGAGTAGCCTAAGCTTCAACCAGATTCGAGCTTTTAGATTTAATTTTCTTAATTTTTATATTCCGTGTGGTTATATTCAAGAAAGAAGCCAAAAAGGAAAAATTCAAATTATATCCGAAAAAAAGAAAGATTGAAATCTTCAAAAACTTTTAATATATGGATTTATTTTAAAAAAAAAGAGATAAACTAAAAAAGTACCTTTGGCTTTCTTTAAAGACTTTAAATACAACTGGAAGCCCATTTGAAAGAATTCATTATCATTATTTAATTTTGTGAAACTTAAAAACATTTTTTAAACTAATTTTATTTTATATAAAATTCAGCTTACTTATTTAAGTTTATATGTATTTCTTTATTATTCCATTTCAATCCAAGAGTATTATCATCAACACCATGAAAAAAATCCATCGAAGGATCTAATGTTTTAAAAAACATCCAGAAAATTTTAATTTCTTCATTAAAGGGACACCGCAACTTGATGCCTTTTTCAAATTTTAGAAAGCGCGCCATTACACGCAAGCGTAAAGATAAATACTGTATTTTACGTGTAATGACAGTATTTATCTTTACGCTTGCGTGTAATGGCGCGCTTTCTAAAATTTGAAAAAGGCATCAAGTTGCGGTGTCCCTTTAAGCTTTGTCACAGTAACTTCAGGACTATTACAAAACACGATGAACTTTTGCAGCATTAAGTTGGCACTGTGATATCCGGCATTGTATTGTCCAAAACTAAAAAATCAAAAAAATATTTTAGAAGAAAAACAGTAAAACAAAAAATTTTTAAATACCTTTCAAATTTTTCAATTAATTCTGTTAGATATTCTTCTTGTGAGACATAACTTTGGACAACTTTTCGCTCATCATCGTCATGAGTATAGTATGTTCTATTATTCAAGCACTTCACAGACTCTTGCACCGTTCTGTGCTGTTCACCATTATCGTCAACATAAAAGGTGAAATCATTATCAACAGTGATGGCTATAAGTACTGTGGTTTCATTTTCATTAATAACTACATATTTTCTGTCGAAGGTTATCTGTTTTTCTTTGAACTCTTCGCATATATTAGTGACAGCTTTGCAACAAAACCATGGGCTTGATTTTAACAATTCTTGATCATAAGTTAATTTAATAGCTTTTTTATAAGAGAAGTAATTAAAATAATTCAATTCATTAAAGCTTTGAACACATGAAACAATCAAATCATCTACATTAACAAGATCAACCATATATATTTTCAAAATTTTTATTTTTTAAATATAAAACACACTTTCGTCACTTTGTCGAAGCTAGTTATATACTCGCTGATAAGGAGAAGTACAATTTTTAAGGATTGGTTCTTTATTTTTTTTTATGAGTTTAAGATGGATTTTTTTTCACTCATTGTTTATTTTTTCTCTTCTCAATTTTCAATTTATTTCTTTATTTTTTCTCTATATTTTTATTTATTTCATCATGTTATGTTTGAATTATAATGAGAAGTTTTTAAACCACTTGATCAATGGCACGTTGATGGAACGATATGAAACCCTGTCTATTGTTAAATTTGCCGACATAAAGCAGGAACAAAAACATTTATTTTGCGAAAATCTAAAAACCATCGTTCGTAGCACTGAAAATTTTGTTCCCAGAATGACCAAAAAAGATCAAACGAAAGCAAAGTTAATGGAAGAGTATTATATTGATTTCCGTAAAAACGTCGTTGAAATTGGGAAGTAATTTTCTTTAACTTTAAATTTGGGTATTTTAAAGGCAATTTTATAATTAAAAAATTAAATGAATGAAACCTTCAACTCTTTTTTAGTTTAGTTATACGTTAAATCAATGAACTTAAGGAAGATTCAAAAATTCATCCAATGTAACATTAAGGTTAGCTAAGTTTGGACACGGCGACACGACTCTAGCGCCAATAACCATAAGCGCCAATGAAAAATAAGCGCCAACGGACATAAGCGCCAATAAAGGAGGAAGCCGTCAAAAGTAAAAAGCGAAGTAATTTTAGGTTATGTAACTTTTAAAGTTATGTAACCATTTATATTTCTGAAGAAGCTGAATGGGCTTTCATGGTCTTTAATTCAAATTTTGTGAAGTTAAATGGGCTTTCCTACCATAAACTTTCTTATTTTCAATTCCAATATATAATATGATAATGAATTAGAGTGACTTGGGCAAAATGAGTTACATAACTTTAAATTACTTCACTTTTTACTTTTGACGGTTTCCTCCTTTATTGGCGCTTATGGTTATTGGCGCTTATGGAGCGTAGCCGTTTGGCCACAACCATAATTCTTAATTAATTCTACATGATATTATTTAAAATATGCAACATATCAAAAAAAGCTTACTTTGGGAAAAAATAATTTTTGAATTATTTTTTAGGATCAGTTGAGGAGGAAATAAAAGAATGCTTGAAAAGATTGGATAATGCATGGAAAAATGCCAATAATTTTTTTGATGGAAAAATTAGCGAAAATTTGGAGAATAAATTTAAACAATTCTACAAAAAATATCCTGAAATTAATCAACAAACGAACTTAAAAAGAGTTAATAATATAAAGGTAATTTTTTAATTAAATTGATCAATTTTTATAGAAAACCGCACTCTCGTCACCGATTTATTTAAATAAAAAAATTAATAAGCCCCAAGATACTAAAATTCTCATTTGAAAAAAAGAACTTGATCCCCAACAACATGCTGAAAAAATGCGTTATCTTATGGAAAATATTTATGCAACCTTTTTATTCATAATTTTATTTTATTTTTCACTTATACTAATACAAAACAATACTTATGGTTATGTATATATATTACCATACATACAGGCGTTTGTGCCAAATTTTTAATTTTAAAATATTTATGCGTTGTTTTTTTTTTTTGTGACATTTCGGTGTTACACTTTTTTTCGAGTAAGCTTTTTCGACTTAAATATATTTTATACGATTCCTGACAACTTTCTCCATAATAAATTATCTAATTTCCTTTCAAACATGCTTTAAATTTTTTTTATCCAGTTAATTTTGGAATTTTATTTGCATCGAGTGTATACTGTAAAAAAAATTCTACGACAAAGACATTCTTCATTTGATATTAGCCAATACATAAAAAAACGACTCTTATGTTTAAAAAGTCGTAAAAAATATAGAAAGGCAATGTTTACCTTTAAAGTCATCGCAGAAAATAAAAATGAAATGATGAAATATATGCACAAACAGCTTGTATCAAGAAAAGAAAGAAAATTTTTTAGATAACGAATGCAGCCAAGTTCACTAAAGGGTGTTAAAATCAATAAATGCAAATAATGATTCAACACCATGAATAAAAAAAACCAGTGGTTTTAAAGAAAAAGTATGCACTTTTGAGGAAAATGGTACAAATTTTTTGGTTTTTTATAAAAAATTTTTTGCCGCAATATAAGAATTGTAATAATGCATGCATGTTTACAAAGACACAAATGCAAGAAGAATGAATTCCTTTCGATTTGTAGTCGACATTTTTTTTGTCATCAAAAAATTATAACTTTTAAAGTTTTTTTAATTTAACTTTTAAAAGCAAAGCCTTTTTTCTTTTCATATTTGTTTTTTATTGGTTTATTGTAATTTTTCCCAAATGAGTATTCTTCTTCATTTTTTTTTCTTTTTGAATAAAAAAGTTTGTAAAAAAAAGAGTCTCATGGAAGAGGAAAAAAGAAAACAATTCCATTGGGAGAATAATTGCCCTTCCATAGAAAGAAACAAAAAAAATACACGAGAAAAGAAACTGGACTTTTTATGCTAAAAAAATAAAACTTTGTTTTGACTTTGCTGAAGAAAAAGAAAAAAAATTGTTGTCGAAAAGTGCCTTTATCTTTTTTTTATTTATCCAGCCATTTTGGAGGAAAAAAGGAGAGTGGACCGGACTTGGCCTAATACTAATGGAATGGATAAAAATTTTGTACAACGTGGAAAAAATGATGAGAGTATACTTTTTTTGCAAGATTTTTAAGGAGTTTTTATATTTTAGCCCAAAAAGTTGCTTAATTCATTGAAATTGTGACTTTTTAAAAGCTTTTTATAACGAGCTAATAAGAATATTTGTTAAATATCGTAGTAAGACTCCATGTAGCCGCTTTTTTCGGTAACTTTGCAAATCAAAAAGCTTCCAACAGAACTTTTTTTCTTTTTTTGAATCTCGATTTTTTAAAATCATTTTACAATTTTTTAAATATATTTGAAACCATTGTCCACTTTATCTTTCTATTTTGTGATTTTTTAATATGTTTCTTTCTCTCTTCATCTTCTTACAAAATGAAAAACATTTTTCATTGTTTAAAAACTTAACAAAAAACAGAAACATTGTTTGCATGGTTTTTTAATATCATCTACTTAATTTTCTTCTTCTTCCGTGAATCATCCATTTTATTCCAAGCAGTTTGAAGGCATCCTTCCTTTTGTTTCATAACACTTTAAACTCATTTATTTTCATGAAAGTGTGCAGCAGTAGTTTTTTATTTCATCAAAACAATTGAACGGAAGTGAAAGAAAGCAGATGACTATGACATCTTCATTCACACAATTCTCATTTTACTTTACTTATTTTTTTGTTTTTGAAATTTCTCATTAATTTGAGTTATAAAAAAAGGAGAGAGGAATAAAGGTTTTGAAACACAATGAACTGAATAATTAATGAAAATTGTAAAAATTTAAGGCTCAGTTTTTTTTACCTCAAATCTTGGAGGGGAATTTTTCATTTACTTTTTTCCGTTTTTTTTCTTCACATAAATTTATTTTTTGTTTTTTAAGTTTTTACGGTTTTTTTTCAAAACTTAAATTTACCAAAAACTTTTGGCTTGAATCGTGAAACTAAAGTTAGAAGCATCCGTTGAAAGCCATTTCAGAACGTTCAAAAAAAATTTTTTTTTAAACCACCAAAAAAAATTGGAACATGGATATTATGACTCCCGAGAGAAATTATTACTGCTTCTAGAGTCGTCATCCGTAGACATTTTAATTTACATTTTTTTAATTTAAAAGCTTAAACGCTACAAAGCTGCTGCTGCATTTTTGAAAAGCTAATGAATATTTTTTTTGCTTAGGGCTTTAAAAGCGATAATGAAAAGACAAAAGCTTTTGAAAAAAAGATTCATGGCCTCGCAGCTTTTCATCGTCCTATAAATTGCTTTTCTTCATCCTTAAAATAAATGATTTAATTTATAGTCTTATTTTTATAGAAAAACAAAAAAAAGCTTCTTAAATTTTTTTTGGGAGTAAAGCTAAACTAAAAAAATGATGATGATAGTATTTTTTTCCTTCATTTTGAGAAGCTCATCTAATTGAAATTCGTATTTCTTTTTTCTCCCATTTTTTTCTTTCTTTTGAAGAGAGCAAAATAAAGGAGGATGAAGCACAGCCATTCTTTTTCCAAATGGGCCCATCATCATTTTTTACTTTTTGAAAGAAAAAAAGAAAAAGAAAAAGGAAAGAAGAAGATGAGTTCAATGCTTTTGGCTAATGTTGTCAGTTTGAGCTTGGGTTCTGGCAGAAGTAATTTTTTTTTGAAAGTTTAGGTATTTTTATGTTATTTTCAAAACTACTTTTTTGTTCCCAATTTTTAAATTTATTAGTTTTTTTGGATAAATGTGCGTTCTTTTCTTTTTCTTTTTTTTGCTGCAAAGTTAAAATTAATAATACTCACTCGCTTCTTGTCTCTTGGTGATAATCCTTAGCTAATACTCATTTGAGGTAAAAAAAAAGACAAAAACAAAAGAAGGATATTTTTTTTGGATTAGACATATTATTTACATGAGCTACAAAGACTCTTTTTTTGGCTTCTTATTTTTGTTATAGTGTCGTTTTCTCACTTTTGCTGGTCATTATTTGATGGTCATTTTTTTGTGTGCTACTTTTTGCGCATGTTAAAAAGAATATTTTTATATTTTTCCTCCTTTTTTTTCTTTAATAACTCCACAAAATAGTTTAAAAATATTCCAGAAATCCCTAAAAAAAAGTTTTTTAAAACAAAACAAAAAACACTTCTTTTTTCAAAGTTGTCAATACTCCCATTTTTTTTTTTGCTTACAGAGGAAGTGATTCTCAGTGGAGTCATTTATTTATTTTTCTTTTTCTTTTCTGTATCCATTTCTTCAAGACGACATTCATCATTATTTGTAGTAAGCAACTTTTCATTGTTGTCATTTTTCTTCCATTTTTTTTGGAAGGTTTTACAAACTTTCAAAAAAATAATAAAACTTTGGTTTTGTATTTTATTTGAATTAATTTTTTAAAGTTTTCTTTTTTATAATTATTAAAAAAGAATTATGTATATTTTTTTATTTATTATTTCTTTAATTTTAAGAAAAGTTAATTTATGCTTAAATTACTTATACCAATGCTCTGTTTAATCAACTATTAAGAGAATCTTAAAAATAACTTTTGTAAAATTAATTACGCTTTGAGTTAACAAATAATAATTAGTTACAAAGGAATTTAATATTAAATTTCAAAGAATGATTTCTTTTTTTAAAGAATATAAAATTTCCGTTTGATTCTTTGGAATTGATTTTTTTTATTTTTAGGGGATTCCTCTTCTTTTATTTATTTTTTTCTAAACATAGAACTTTTTTGCAGAGTTTAAAAAAAACTTCTTTTTTTGCTGTTTTAGTTTTTTGTCCCCTTTTTTAGTTTACATTTTGACCCATTGTTTTCTTTATTTATTTTTTATTTTGCTGCTGTTTATTTATTTGTTGATGTTAAATTTTAAAATTACATTTCCATTTTTTATTGTCTCTCTTGTTTTTGTTTTTTTACTTTTCATCTTTGTAACTTGGACCTTCTTTTATTCTGGACTCACTACTTTTTGGTTGTTGTTAAAAAATATATTGGGTTAGCTTTGATCCACGCCGCATTTTTTTATTCACCCCAGCCGTTGTCTCTGTTGCTAATTGCTTTAAGATTAAAAAAATGTAATGAATTTATGGGACGACAATTTCAATAAAATTAAATTAGATAAAAATTTTTTAAAAAAAGATGGCACTTTCATAGAAAAAAAGAAGCTGTTGCTGGTTGGCATAAAGATAAAATTTAAAAAAAACGTATAACAGAAAAATTTATTATTTTTATTTTATTTTTTTAACTACGGTTTTTAGTTAATTTTTACGAAATGATAAAAACATAAAGTTTCAAATCAATAAACTTTCTCTTTTTGTCTTCTCGAAATAAATATTACCTTTCTCTTTATCTTATCAACAAATTGCCTAAATGCCTAAATCAACGAACAAAAATCTGACTTATCTTTATTATTTTATTTTTAAACCATTTCCAATTTTTTTGAATATTTTTAAACAAAAAATTCTTACACATTTTAACAATTTTTATTATCAACGATTGCTCATTTCCTGTCAAAAATTTCGCTCTTAAAAATTTTTTTATACATTCATGCCCGGCGATTTATTTTTGTCGCTGACGATTTAAATTTTTTTTTGTGAATTGCAACAACGTTAAACTTTTTTTTTCAGGAGCCACGAAAATAAAAAAATAAACCATGGTTTAGCAACTGCATCAACGTGAAAATAAAAAAATCAAACAAGCATGAAAAACCAACGATAATCCGTTTTTTAAACTTTTTTTTATTTTACATTTTTTGTGTTGTCACAAAAAAAACTTGGGCGATCGTTGCTCTCAAATGCTATTCTATACTTTTTAGTTTCATATTCTTTGTTCGACAAAAAAAAGTAGTTTAAATCAATAATTATTTTACAAAAAATTTATTTATATTTATTTTTAATTTTTAAAATCGAATTGATTCGAAAATGGAATTAAATAATATCGAAATTATTACTAATAATTTATTAACGAATAATCCAACAACAACTACGACAACGACGACGACGAAACGAATTTATATGGATCCCACACAAAGAGAATCCAATTTACAGCTTATTCCCGTGAGTTTGAGTTTTAATCATTCATAATTTTTTATTAAAAAACTTGATCAAAAAAAATTCTATCTATAAAAAACAAATACAACATTCTCCAAAAACACTGTCGTGTCCAATAAAGCTGGACTACTTTTTTTGATTTTTTTTTTGAAATTTTGCTTACCTTTATTTTAATACGTTTAGAAAACTTTATATGCGACATTTTTTTATTTTATTTTCTAACCTCTTCTTCCATTTCAATCATAAATTTTTAAATTTAAGTTTCCATTTAAAATGAATTTGAATTAAAATTCTTTTCACTCTAAACTTTATTATTTCTTTTTTTTACTTAAAAACTAAAATACTACTAAAGAAGAAGTGTCATTTCCATCTGTTTTTATTTATGATGCAAAACCAACCACTTTCAAAAGCAAAGGCATTTTCATTCATTTCATTTCTTTCATCAGCTGATAGCTTTTTTACTTTTTTACTTTTCTTTTTCAATCTTTTTTTTTGTTGCTTGAATCCTTTTTTTCGATGTCATCTTCATCGCCTACTACGACGTTTTCTGTCTGTCAAGTAAATTGAAATGAAAAAAAAATATAATTTAAGTGGCGTTCATTTTTTCTTTCTTCTCTAAACCTCATTCATGGCTTCTTTGACAAAGATTAGCCTGAAGGTGTCGTCTCCTTTTCTCGCCAATGAATGTCCATTTTCGCACTTCACGCTTTTTTCATTTGAAAAATTTTATTATTTTTTTACTTTTCTCTTTTTCTTAATTTACCCCAAATTTCCAACAACTTCATTGCGAATTAAAAAAATTTTGTCTTCAAAAAAAATAATTTTAAGACTACTAATTTCTGGGCACATCTTTATGTTTCTTTTTTTTGGTGTTCCCAAAGGCGACTTCCTTCCCCAAAACCATTTTTAATTCTCTTTTGCGCGCAACATTTTTTGACTTAAAAAAATTAAAAATGCTTTTTAAATTAGTGGTGTTGTCTTTTTCTTACTCCCAAAAAAGTATGTAAGTTGTCGTTGCTTAAAATGGTTTAAAAGAAAAGCGTTAGAAAGAAAGAAGAAAGGAGAAGGCCAAAAAAAGGAAATGCAAAAGGAAGAAAGAGCACTTTTCATGTTTTCTTTTTTCAAAAATAGAAAGATTAAGTTTTTGGATTTTTGTAGAGGCAAGAATAACAGAATACATAATTATGGTCAGTTTTATATTGAAGCTGGTCTCTAAAAGAAATGTTTAATTTTTTTACTGATTTTAATGTTCTAATAAAATATTTTACAAAAAAGCTTTTCTTCACAATAAAAAATACCGACTACAAAAAAGCGCATTGAACCAATGATGAACTCAAAATCGGCAAGCAACAAGATCAAAATGAAAAAGAAACTCATATGTATGCAAATTTTCTTTTTTTCCTTTATTTCACTTTAATAATATCGCGGTTACTTTACAAAGCCACTCAATGTTTCATCTCTCTTTTTTCCTGGGCAGCAAACAAAATTATATTCTCTTTCCTTCCTAAGAAAATTTCAAAGAACCTTTTTTAACAAAAATAAAGAAAGAATAAAAATGAGTGGCATTCATTCATTTAAATTAGTTTGCATCAAATTTGTGAAATTTCGCTTTTCACTGTTTTCGTCGTCGCCGCCATCGATAAATTTGGTTTTTACATGCCCTCAAGGCACAGAGGCAAGCTTTTGAACTGCTTTCTTGAATGAGCTTTTTCAAAATTGAACCTTGTTTTCTTTCGCGCAGGCTCAAAACAAGGAGAAAGGCAAAACATGGAGAAAATTAGAAGATGATGAAGAAGCTCATAATTTGATCAACTTTTTTTTCTTTCAACCAAACACAAAAAAATCTTTCAATTTTTCCTTTTATTATTATGAAAGAAGACGAAGAAGATGGTTTTCGTCATTTTCCGGGAAATGGCATTCATAAAAAAAAAGTGGGTGGAGTTTTGTTATGAAACGGGTTTTTGACGACAACGGAAAACTTGAAGCTCAAGCTTTAAGGCTTTAAACCTATTTCTTTTTTTTCGGACTTCATAGTTTTTGGAATTTTTTTTTGTAAAACTATTTTTTATTTGAAACAATACACAGATAATTTTATTCATTTATAATATTTTGACGAAAAATGAAAAAATTAAGTTCACCATTTCGAAAGCGTAAAAATATTATTCAACAACAAAAAGATGTTAATATTCCGGCAGCCAATAATATAAAGGTAAATTTTTTTAAAGACACTTTAGTTTTAGTTTATGGAGTTTTTTGATTAAAATCTCTACAGTTTCATAATATTTTAAAAAATAATTTTAATTACAAAAAATATTATGTTTTCGCTTATATTTTTTAAAGAAAATTTTTTTTCACATTTGTTTTTCTATTTTCTTATCCCTGCCATATTTTTTTTGTTGATGCTGGTGGTTGTAAACTTTTTTGCTGTTGCTTCTTCTCATCTTCCAAACATTTTTCCACATATTTGGGATGAAAGACCCCAAAGGTCTTTTTTTTTTATTTATAAACATGCATTGTTTTGTCATTTATTTTTGACATGCATTTTCATCTTCTTTTTTTTCTTTCTACGACATTTGTTGCTTCTCCCAAAAAAAAAAAGAAGTTAAGAAGCAAGCAACAAAGTGTCTTGGCTGTCGGCACTTTTTTGGAAGACATCAAAAAATGGATGCTTCTGACTTTCTATCTTTTTTTTTTACAAAAAAAAAGATGCCGATAATGTGCGAGTTTTTTTTTCTTCTTGAGGGAGAAGCAATAAACATATAAATACACGCAATGTTTCCGTCACATTACATCGCTTGCTTCTTTTTTTTTTTGTGGAATAATATGGATATTGGGATAAGTTGAAAGAAGTTGGAGGATGACTGACAGAAGAAACATTAAAGTTGCATTTTATTTTATTTTTTTTTTCTTGACATCTAACGACGCAAAAGAAAGAAAAAAATGACCAATGGCTACTCACTACTTTTTTGGCATGCGTGTATTTGACTTGACTTCAAAAGGATAAAAAACGGATAAGTAAGAGATCCCAAAAATGTTATTTATGTTGGTCGTCATATGGGAATTTTGCATATATACATACTTTTGGTTAAAGGAAGTATGAATGTTTAGAGATTGATATTAATATTTTCAGATGGTCTTAAGCCTGTCTTAATTGTAGCTCGATAAATAAATCGATTCATCGAAGCCCTCTTTTAAATCAATTTTTTCCCAAAGAAACATGCCAAAATGAAATTTTAATAACTCTTTTCATTTTCTTATGTTATTCGATTCTTTTCCCAACTAAACAACCTGTTAATCGGGTGGTTGTTGTAAATCTATCAACTTTTTTTCCTACCTTGTTTTTCTGCTTTTGTATTCTTTCGGCATTTTTTATTTTTAATATTCATCCCAAAGGCAAAAGAAGACATTGTAAAAATCTAAAACCTGCCATTTGCTTTTTTATCCGATTTTTTAAAATATTTTTTCCATTCCACAAAGAGACACTTCTGCCAGACGTCCCATAATTCGGCGCAATCGAAGAAAATTCTTAAATTGACCCAAAGAGATCAGAGCTTTTTTAAGTATCGCCACTTTAAAAAAACAAGCGACAATTATTATTACATAAGCGTTTATTATTATTATAATTTTTTTTATTGTTTCACTTCTTCTTTTTTTTTTGTGCGATAAAGAATAACTAAAGGACCCCAGCTTGCTGCTGCGGCCAACAAAATTTTTCGCGCTCTGATTATTAATAACAGCTGTTTCATTTTTTTCTCTTGGTTTTTTCTTTGGTCGTCGTTTAACGAGAAAAAGTCACATATAACATTAAAAAAAGTGACCACTTGTCTTTTTGCCTTTTTCTTCACATTTTTTTGTTGTTTTTTTTTTCAAGAGAGGGAAAAAGAGAACCAACTGGTCAGCAAAAATAAGGGTGTCTGCTGTGCTGCCTTTTTATGGATAAGAAATCTGGAACAAGAAAATATAATGCCAAAAAAGGAGAAACATAAAAAATGCAAGAAAAAAAGAAGTTTGAAAAAAGATATAAAATTTTAAATGTTTCTAAACTTTTGTTTTTTCTGCTCCATTTTGAAAATTTAAACACTCAAATTTTTGGGATTTAAAAAAATTTAAGAATATTAAAAGTCAAAATTTATTCACTAATATTTTTTATAAGAATTACATGTTTTTTTTTCTGGCTAATTCCCAACATTTTTTATTCTGAATTAACTTTTTCTTAAAAAATATAAAAATTTTTGAAACTCCCTTTTTTTATTATTTTCTTTTTTTCCTTTCTTTATTATTATTTTTTTAAATGAAATGCGAAAAACAATCTCATTTTCATTTTCATTCATTTTATGCGCGAAACAAAAATATGCAACTAACCAACAACATCATCGCCAGCTTCTTTAGCTTCAGAAAAAAAAAGTGAATGTCCATCTTATTTTTTTCTTTTTTGGTTTCCTGTTTTAAAAGGCCCAAGTTCATAACCAACAACAAAAACAACAACACTTTTAGCTGATTCTCTCTCATTTTCTTCAATTTTTAATAAAAAAAAAGGATATCAAATTTCTGTGGTCAGCAAGCGAGCGACCCAGTAAAGAAGCCACCCGGCTGTTCCTTCCTTCCTTTTTTGCTTCTTCCTCCCAAGTCTCATTCATCCGGTCACTTATAAAACTACCCTTTTATTTGAGTCTAAATGATGAGTGAAAAACATAAGCTTCTTGTTGTTGTTGGTTGGGGTGTCGCTAAAAACAATGCCTCCTGCGCCTCTCTGCTTTCACTTATTTTTTGTTCTTCAAAAAAAATTTGAGGATTCATTAATTTTTTGATGAAAGCATCTCAAAAAAAGAAGCTCCTTAAAAAAATGATGATGCATCGCTCATTTACGTTTACGTTTTTTTTTGTTATTGCTTCTTTTTCTCTCATTTTTTTCGATGGAACAAAAAAATTTTAAAAGATTCACTGTTTTTTGCTGCTTTCTTTTTCTATTCTTTTTTTTTTTGTGGCTAATTTTGTAGGATCGACGGAAAAAGAAAAAGGAAAAGGAAAAGTTTCTTCTTTTTTCAATTAATGAATCACGTTTATTAGCTAATGAATGTTTTTGTTTTTTATGATTTAAACGTTTTCAATTTTTTTTATTTCTCTTTTTTTTTTGTTATTGTCTTCAACAAAATTTGATACTGTCTTTAATTATTAAATAATTGATTTTGTGTTATGAATGGATTATTTAAAGGTAAATTAAATTATCAAAATAAAATATTAGTTAATTTTATGAAAAGTTTTTGAGATGTGATTTCTGTAATTTTTTTCAATTTTTTATAAGCAATTTAATTTTTGTTTATTTAGTTTAATTTAATTTCTGCCACAATAACTATTTTTCTTTTCTTTTTTTGGTTGCCATTAATTAGCTTATACAAAAGCAAACGCAATCAAAGTCGTTACAAAAATAATTTTGCTTACTTTTTGACTTTTGTAATAATAATGGTTTTTGTTTTGCTTGCTTTGATTTCATTAAATTAAAGCTCTGTCTCTTTTCTCTATGATGAGGGTGGCGAGAAAAAAAAATGAACAAGCTTATAGAAAATCTCATTGACTTTGAGACTCTCTATAATTAGACAATTATTCTATTTGTTTACTCTTATTTTTTCTTGCCCCTTCCTTTTTTTATAATCAAAACAAAGCAAAGAAAGAAGAAAAAAAATGGCGCGCAATTAGCATAAAAAACTGGAAGTGTAGTGAGAGCAAAGATTTTGAGGACATTATGGATCAATGAAAAATGAAGAAAAAATATATTTTAAAAAAAGCAAAGAGACAAATTTAAAAATAATAATAATATACCTTTAATTTGAATGAGGACAGCTTTTCTCTTGAATGAAAAAAACAAATTCTACGAAAGCCAAAGTTAAAAAAAAATCAAAAAAATTTTGTTAGATATTTTTTTAAATAAAACAAAACTTTTCTATTCGATGTTTCGATATTTTTCTCCATCTTTCGCTTTTGTTGTTCCAAAGATTTTAATACGTTTTTAACATGGCTATTTTTTTATCAAAATTTTTGGATCTAAAATGCTCACAAAAAACTTTGCTACCCAATCGAACATTGAATCAAAAATAATTTCATGTCATACCGTATCATTGTCAATTTCCTTGCTTGTTCGTTCCATTCCTAAAGCACTTCCTTCATTTATTTTTTCGATGTTATTTTAAAAAGATAACAATCAGCTCATAATATTTTTTTCCAAGCAATTTGTTGTTTAAAAAAGTTTTTTAATGACCTCTAGTTTTATTTTATTTGCAACATCTGTTTTTCTTTTTCTTCCTCCTCCATTTCTTTCTTCATCATCTCCATATTTATTTTCATGATCATCTTCAAATATGGAAAACAACCATTTTTGGCGCGCACACTTTTCAATTTTTCACTTTTAATTATTCTCATTTTCTTTTATCTTTGGAAAACATAAAATAAAACAAAAAGGAAAAAGTTGCAATTTTTTGACAGATTTTTTTCAGTGAAATAAAATAATTTAAAATTTATTTGAAAATATTTGTTTCAGATTTATACAGATTGGGCAAATCGATATCTAATTAAATTTAAATTAGAGCCAATTCGAGAATTAACTGTGGAATTAAAAGATCCAAAACGATTGATTTATTTGATTAATGCAATAAGTAAGTTTTCTATTTTATTTTCGAGCCAAAAACTTAAAAATGAAGATTCCAGCGTAATTTTTTTTAAAATAACTCTTCTGTGAAAATTTTAATGAAATCATATTTTCTCATCGAGTATTTTCAAGTATACTTTTCTTTAGATATAAATCTGGCAATAAAAAAATTAAGAGTTTGATGACAAAAAGATTTGATTTTTTTTTTCGAAGTCAATCAACAGTTGTCGTCTCATCATCCTTTAAAAGTTAGCCACCGCAGCAGAATAAATATTCCTAATTGATTTTTTAACCAAATTTTTTTCCCTTCCAAAAAAAATCAAGTAAGATGGACTCAAAGTGGTTTAATGAGTGATGGATGACTTTCTTTCTTTTCTTCAATTCCCGAAAAATTTATATTATACTTTTAAAGGATAACGAAAGGTTTGGATACATAAATAATTATGTGACTTTTGTTTTTGTTTTGGTTTAAATTCTGAAATTTTTGGAAACATTTATTTTAGAAAAGTTTAAAGTTTTTTTTTCTTAGATGCAAAAGAATTATTGTTTTTAATATGTCGGGAATTATTACAGTTTTATTAAACATTTTTTATTATCAAAATTCTGAAATTTGTTTCTCGCCGCGAAAGCTTTATTTTTTTTACATTTTTGTTCTGAAGAAATCGACTTTAATTACCCGCCCTCGTGTTTTTTAAAGAACTTTCAAATATATTTTTTTGCCTAGGGATCTAATAATCAAAAAACACAAAGAAATATAAATAACACTTGCAAAAAGCATTCTTTTCTTTTTATTTCCGCCGTTCTTCCTCCATCCAAATCTTCCCATAGCTTCAATGGATTTGATTGAGGTTGATGTTGTTGTAATGTAATTTCGGGCGAGATTAATGTACTCTTTTTTTTTTTTGCAAAAAGGACCAACAAAAAAAGATAAAATAAAATATTTTCTTCTTCTCGGATTTGAAATCAAAGAAAGAAGCAAGCAATCAAGCAGCAATTAAATAATTTTTCTTTTTTGATCAATCAAATAACAAAATAAAAACAAGAAAAAAAGCTTTTTTTCCTGCCGCAACATGAAACAAACATTTTTATTATTAAAAAAATTGAGATTTTGTTTTAATTCAAAGGTATTATTAGTCAATTTACTAAAAACCTTTTTGAATGCCTCTTATTAGTTTTTGAAAGAAAGTAAAAAGATTGCAGCTTTTTTGTTTTAAAAAATTCTGCATTTCGTTAAATTTTAAAGAAATTTTTTAATTTGTTTGCTTGCTTGCATCCCAAAATTTTTAAAGGCAATATTTTTTAATTTTAGCATTTTTTTACTTGAAAGCTTCTTGACCATTACTTTCTTCCTTAGTCTTTTTCTCTCCATCAAAATTTTTTTAAACAAATTTTCTGTGGCATCATCGACCCATTACTTTTTTTAAACTCGTCTTTTATGAAAAGCTTTTGACAGCTTTTTTGAGTTTAACATGAGCTTCGGCTTGTTTAAAACATTATTAAAACTTTAAAATAAAACAACTGTTTTTAACTAACAAAAAATAAAATAATAACCTCCTTGTTTTTTTAATGTCCATTTTAAAGCACTTTTTTTATTTATTTATTTTTTTAAAGTTATTTTTGTTTTTTGCCAAAAAAAATTTAAAATAAAAGTCAGCTGTCATAAATTTTTTTTTTCTACTTGACGATGAGGTCTTTTTTAAGTTACACAAAAAAAGCTATAAAGGTTGTTTTTTGCTTGCTTGGGTCGGTCATTTTTTAATTTATAAAAAAGTAAAAACACTCGCAAATGTTTTTTTTCTTATTTTTTAAAATCGAGTAAAAACTTTGAGTAAAAAATGCTGGAATCTTTGTTTAACATTTTTAAAGTTTTTTGAATTTCATTAAACCAAAAATATTTTTTTTCAGCCACTGATTCAATTAGTTCATCTCCAGATAATTTACTTTGTTCATTAAATGCGAATTCACCTGTAAGTTTTTTCTATTATTCCATTTCGGCCTTAGAAAGGTTAAAATTATTTCCAACAAAAGTTCAAAATATACCAAAACTGTTAGTATAATTTTTTTAAAATTATTTTATTTTAGTGGAACTCTGATAATTTTAAAAAGAAGGTTGATTAAAATAAAATAAAAATTATTCCATATTTATAACTAACCAAAAATAAAATTTACAATGTCTTCTTAATTTTTATCAACAAAAAAATGAATAACAGGAAAGGGCAAAGCGCGTGTACTTTTGGTAAATAAAAACACCAAAAAAAATTTCCATGACTCATCATCGTCCGAAAAAATAAAATGACCACAACTTTAGCATATATTTTTTTTTCGTGAGCTTCAAACAGGCCAATTTCTTAAGATTATAATGCAGGCAGGAATCAAGCTAATTAAATTTACTATAACTTCTCATTTTTTGAACTTCTAAGAATCCACCCTCGAAGGACAAAAATATTTTGTTTCAACGGTTTTTTTTTTGGCCCGATCATTTTATTTTTTTCCTTTTCATTTTCAAGGAATAAGCTAGCTGTTGCTTGCTTATATTTTTTTTATATGTAAATGACCACCACCGCTACCCTCAATGAATCATATTTTCTTTTTTTTTCGACAATCAAACATTTTATTTTTTTATTGTATACCAAAAATCATTGAATGAGGGTGAATAAAAGGTAGTTTTTTGGTGACCAAAAAAAGAGAAAGAAAGAGAAATGGTTTCACGCGTTTCGTTTATTTTTATTTTTTTCATTGCACAATTTTTTTGGTTTATGTAAATAAACCAAAAATAAATGTTTTTTTAAGAAAAATTGGGTAATTGTTTGACTTTGTGATACTAAAAAATTATAAAACTTGGCAAAAAAGAAGTCTTAAAATTTGCTTACTTTGTCCCTAATTTTGAATTTTGTTTCGAGACCACCGGCAAATAAATAAATCTACCTTTTTTCCATTACCCTCCAGGAAAATTAGTTAATACTAAAACAATTTTAAAGTTTAGAAATTGTAATGCCTCTTTGTCCATTCCATTCATTTATTTTTATGACTATATTTTTTCCCATTTAAATTAAAGGAGAAAAACACAGATAAAAATAAAAACCTTTTATAAAATCAAAGTGGACATGTGTAATAAAAAACCTTTAGCTAATTGAATAGAAAATAAAGTAAAATGAAAGAAAAAAGCAATAATGCCTTTATTTTTATTTTTATTGAAAGTGAAATAGTGAACAGCCGAGAACTGGACACATTTGTTTCTTTGCTTCCATACCCTTAGGGAAAAATGAAAATGCTTCCACAATTTAAATACCTTTTGAATAACGTTAAGCTAACTAACTTAAATTATTTGGTCAAACTTTTTTCATTTAAAATGAATAATTTTTTGTTTTTTGATTAGAAAAAAATAAAATGATAGTAACTTCCTATTGACAAAATATTGTTAAGATTTGTTACTATCTTTCATTCGAGACAATTTTTTTTCAGATCCACTTTCTACATAATTTCTCTATGCTTTTTTTCAGGTTGAAATATTAGACAAATGCTTACAATATCTTGCAAGATTATGTGTGAATGTTAGTGGAATACAAAGTAGAGGTCAGTTAAAAAAATTTTATTTCTTTTTTTTATTGCTTCAAATTTTTTTGTTTATTGGAACAAAAAAAACCGTTGCAAATGCTAAAAAAATAATAATACTGAATGAAGTGTAAAAATAAAAAATAAAGTCGTAAAGTCTCATTAATATTTTTTAATCCCATTTTCACGCGGCTTCGGTGTTCCGTTTTCTTTCTCTCTTTTTTTTTCTTCGCAGTTTTTTTTTGTTGAAGCTTCAATTTGGTTAATTTTTGTTTTCTCTCTCTTCTCTTCTCAGCAGCCATAATTTTTTTTGCGTCTTTAAAAATTTTTTTTTATTTCAAGGCTGAGCTGCTGTTTTCTAAAAAAAGACTCTGGGATGGGAATTGCGGCTCATTGCAGCTCTCTCATTTTTTTATTATTTTTAAATATAAATTTGTTTTGGTTTCTTTTCGCACCTTAATTAATGTATTTTTACCTTTTTTACTTTCATTGATGCAAAAATAAACCAACATAAATATTTGACTCTATTTTTTAAAATTTAAATCGAAAAAGGTGAAAATTGAGAGTAAATCAAAAGTGTTCGATATCGTTTTAATTTAGTTACTATTTTCGACATAAAAAATTGTTGAACTTGTCAGTTTCTTTCTTTTAAAATTAAATATAATTATTTTTCCACAAAACTTTTTTTCGATTCATAAAAATTATGTTTGCAATTTTTTTCCGGTCAACTAAAACCATTTTTATTCCCTCCATTTCTTTCCTGTTTCTTAAAGGCGACAATAATAATTCGTATTTCGAAAAAAGGCGACGATGGTGATTTTAATAACATGATTGGATTTAAAAAAAAATTTGCATGTTTGTTTTTCAAGTTTTTATTTAATCACGCGCAAAAAAATATTTTGATTGTATTTTAAATATTTCAAACAACAAAAACTTTTTTTATTGATTACATTTTTTGCGGTTCACCGGCTTTAAAAAAAAGGACACGAAGAAAGTGAGTTCTTTCGAATGGGACATAGTTTTGCCTTGAAGTATACCTTCATGCCAATAGTCCTTAGCTGATGTGAGTTGGGTCAGCCACTCATTATTTCTTAATCATTTTAAACCCTCCCCAAAAGATTTATTTTTTTTTATCTTTGAGATTTAATTCAAAATATTTTTTTTATCAAATGAAACTATACTTTTTTATCTACCAATAACAAACAATGCCTAAAAGCATTTCCTCCTCTCTAGATTTTATCTCTTTATCCCTCATTAAGCCACACTACAGCCATTCATTTCATTGTTTTTTTATATTTATTTTTTATACTAACAAATAAAAATGAATTGAAAAAACAAATTCCGCTGCTTTCCGTTCACTTTTTTTTTGTTGCTTCCAGCAGTAGTTGAAAAACTGACAGACTCGTGTGATAAATGACACCTCGTTCAAAAAAAAAGAGGAAGAAGCTATAGCTTCGAACAACAAAAACGTTCAAACAACAACGATTTATCTTTTTTGCGCGTTCTTTTATTTTTTTCCTTTTCCTTTGACTTTTTAGTTTTTTTTTGAAAATAAAAAGGATGAACTAAAATAAACTTTTTTTTATACGAAACTCGAGGAAAGAAAAATATGTATTTGAGATATTTGGGCGCTAAATTGATATATTTTTTATTTGTTAACAAAAATTTCAGTAATAAAAAGAAAAAAAATGTTTGCTTAATTCAAGTCACAAATGAATCCTTTTCCCTTGGTAAAATTTTTTTTTTGTAAATTTATTCACGGATAGTTAAATTAAATACCAAAAAAAATAAAAGTGAAACACGTATACGGAAAACAAACAATAACAGAAAAAAAAGAAAGGAAAAATCATGTTTTTGATTATTTTTTTCTATTTTACAAATCCGTTCCGTTAAAAGAGCAAGTTTTTCTTTTATTTTTTTGACTTACGCATAGTTAGTTAGTGACTGACTTGTTCCAGAATAAAAAAATAAAAATGTCGTTCCAAAAAAATTGTTTTAGTTTTAACGCTTATTAAAAATTATTATTTCCTTCTTTTCTTCTTTTTGCGAACACTTTTTTTTCTTCGGAAACTATTTATTGTTTTTAAAAAACTTGAATAATGAAACGCTAGAAGAAAAAAAAAAATATATAGTAAAAATCTTTTTTTTGTTATATTTATTTTATTGAATTTGTTTCTACAAAAATACCAAAGAAAAAAGTAAAAGTAAAAGTTATTATTGTTAGATAAAAGTGGAGTGGAGAGATGTGAATCGAAGAAATAATAAATTGAAAGTGGAATGTATCAATTTACAAACACGCAATCGCCGCCGCATATTTTTACTTTTTATTTTCTTTGTATTCCTCTTTTTTGTTAAAACTAAATTTTGAGTGTTGTTGTATTGCGCAATTCAATCGAAATTCAGTATACTTTGAAGGCGATAGAATGTTGTTGCAAATCGTTGCAGCTTAAGAATTTATCTTTTTTTTCAAAACAAAATAAATGGAATTAATTCCTTAACTTTTTTCGTTTAAAAAATAAGAAAATAGTAACTAAATTTTGACAATATTTTTTATTTTTTAATTATTTTATTAATATCTTTGATGATAGTAACCAAATTTTAACGATATTTTTTAATTTGTTGGTTACTTTCTTTATTTTTGTTTTTAGTCAATTCTATGTATTTCAGAAATTCAATGAGGATCTTAGCATTTTTTTGTTTACTAACTTATTTCTTTATTTTTTTTTATTTTTCTTATTGGCACTTTATCCCAAAGGAATTGCGGATTCTCTTCTTATTTTTTTTCAAAACCACTCTTTTTTACCGCTGCTTTATTTTTTTGTTTTTTGTGACAGTTTTTTCTTTTCGGGTCATTGAAGCTTTGACAACCCCTTTCTTTTTTTATCCCACAAAATAACTTAAAATTGAAGGAATTGAAACCATTGGATAAATAAAATAAAAATGTTGGAAAAAATTTTCATAGATTATTTTTTTGCTGACAGATCTTTCTTGTTTTTTTTTGTTGCAAGAAACTTTTTTGAGAAGATCATATCCCCGCTGCCATGAGGCCATCCGCCATCCGAGTGATAGACATCAGGCGGCTGCTGCCTTGTCTGCCACAATATATCTGAACAGATTGTTGACCGCAACAACCACTGACCACTGAAATGCCTTTGTTTAAACAAAAAAAAGAAGTTCAATATTGTTTTTGTCCGTTCTTTCTCTTCTGTCAAATAGATCGTTATCTAATGAACGGATCTATTCCTCAGCCGTTATTTTATTTTTTTTATTCAGTTCAATCCGTTATTATTATTTTTTTCTTTTTATTTCGCGCATAATTAAGAAAAAACTTTTTTCGTTGTTGATTATTATTCAGCCTCTCTATCTCCATTTATTGTGGTTTTTATTATTTTTTTAATGGGATTCTTTTAATTTAAATTATATTAAAAACTTCATTAACGCTTCATTAAAATTTTCTTCTCTTAACGGTTGTTAAGAAATTTTACAACTTTTTGCTTCTTTTTTTCGTAAAAAAATTGTTTTGAAACAAAAATTATAAACTTTTTTTCGAAGAAGTGACTTCTGCCACCAAAATCTAAAAACCTAAACTTCTTCAATTTTTTTTTGTAATAAAATTTTCTTTGCGAGTAAATTAATTTTCATTCCAAGAAATTTTTAAATAATTTTTCTTCATTTTTTAACTTCAAAAATTTTGTATTTTTAAAATAAATAAATTTCAAGTTTTTTTTTTCAGAATTATTAAACGGTGAACTTGGTACTGTTCTATCCTTACTTTATTCATTATCACATTTCAAACAAAAACAAAAATCCCTTCAATTTTCATCTTCAAATTGTGGAGGATCAAAATTATCTGAAGGATTTGATAGTTTTAAACATTCACCAGAAAATAAATCAAAAATTGCGGCAATTGCAATAACAATCATGCCGCCCAATACTGGTGTAGCAACAGGGTCAAGGTAAGTAATATTTTTTGATTTTCAGAAATATTAAAAAATTAAGAAACGTTTTAATATTCCGTTTAGAAACTTTTTTATAATTAATCTAAGTTAAAAAAAATTTTTGTTGTTTTTAATAGACTGAAAATGAAATGGAAATAAAAAATAAACAACGATAGTTTTTGAAAATTAATTTTGCTATCAATAGTTTTTTTATTTAGATGTCACAAAGAAGGATATTTCTATAATTAGAATCTTCCCTTAATTTTTTTAATCTAGCTTTCATTTTTATTCAAAAAAAGCTCCACTAACATTTTCATTAACGAAAAACAAAATTGGCCAAACAATTTTTATTTTTTTCATTTTTTTCATTTTCATTTCAAAATGCGCCACCCAAGTTAGTTGTCCATCCTTCTCAAGCGCTCAAAATGAAAAGCTATTACTTTTCTACTTTTTTTCTTTCCTTTTTTTCTGGAATTAAGTGCCATTCTTAACTCCTCATTTTTCTCGATTGACGAAAGCTACCCATGGAGCATGGCTGCTGGCGCCTATAAGGTTGGACATCTAACATTCACTAATTATGGACTTGACTCAAAAAAATTTTTTTTTGAAAAGCTTTGAATGAAGCGCGAAAATTAAAAAAGTAAAAAAAAGTGACCGATGGCCGATTTCCTCTATATTTTTTCTTCTTCTTCATGAGGCGCTTAAAAAGCAAGCAAGACAACTTGGAAAAAAGAAAAATGAGAGTAGTAAGAAAATGAAGAAACGAAAACGACAAACATTAATTTTAAACAAAAAAAAAGTGTGGATGGCAAAGAAAAAAAAATGAGATGGAAAACGGAAAAACATTTTATTTTTTTTGAAAAAGATGCGGACGGTGTTCTTCTCGAATAACTTAGTAGTTAGTAATTGTAAAGTTGAGACAGATATATGGAAGTATTTAAAATAAATTTAAATTGCTATGTTTTTATGTTTTTAGCTGCCTTTTTAGAATGTTGAGTTGAAGAACGACGGAGAAAAAAAAGAGGAAGAGATGAATAAAATATTTAGCTTTTGGGATTAGGCGTTCTTTAACCAAAAGCTTTAAAAAATTTTGCGAGTAACATTGCCGAATTTTGATAGATTCAAGAATAATAATTCGGCCAATACAAAAATTTATTGACTTTATATTTATAAAAACTTTTTTTTTCTACAGATTGTCAACGCCATTACGAACCCCACAAATTGTTGTTGCTCCAACAACAACATGTTCAACTTTTTCTTCACCTTCATCATCATCATCCATTAAATCACCTTCATCAAAACTTTTGGCGCCAAGTAAAATTTCAACAACTCCAACAACAAATATTTCCTCACAAGTGCAAGTTCCATCGTCCCCGTATTCATCGGCATCTTCGATTCCTCCACCCAAAGGTAACGGATTTATTTTTTCTCCACCGTGGATTTCTTTTTTTTCTTAGATCCTTAAACCTTTTTTAAAAAACGGTAGACGACTTTCACTCTCTTTTTTTATATGTATTTCTCTGAAAAGTTCATCACTTTTTTGAAAGTTCATAAAAATAGAAAAAGAAAACCCGGATTATGCAAATTTTTTGTAATCCGATTTTATTATTTTCTTCTAATTTTTTTGATTGAATTGAAAAAAAGTAGTGAGTGAGTGACATTTGAGGATCCTTCTTTCTTCTTTCTTTTTTTTTATTTCGCTCATTTCCATTCATTTCACTTTCTTCTTTTATTTTGAATATTATTATTTTAGAGTCTAAAAAAAGAAAAAGGATGTTTGTTATTTGTTTTTCTAAATTTTTGTATTTTATATTTATTTGCCAAAAGTAAAGAAGTCAAAAAAGAAAGCGGAGCTTGCTTGCCTGACCGGTTTTTGAGGAAAATAAAAGTCGCATTTATTAAAAAAAAAATAAAAGAAGAAAAGAAAAAAGTTAATTTAATTTTTATTAGTTTTATTTCTTCAAGAAATAAATGAAAGTCAGTCAGTAAATGGCAGTTTGCTGTCTGTGAGTTGTTGTTGTTCATCAGGAGTTTTTATTATTTTTTGTTGTTGTTTTTGTTTTAGACTTCACTTTTCTGGCTTTAAATTTAAAAAATGATAGTAACTTAAATTTGACAATAATTTTGTATTTCTGTTTACTATCACAACCATGAGATAAATGTTTGGAAATTATTGCTCGGAAATGGTTACTATCATCAAAAAGATAAAGAGAGTTACCTAAATCCAAATTTTTTTGAATATTCACTTACTCTGCTTCATTTGATTTGTTTACATAAAGCGGAGAGTAACAAAAATAAAGCAATAAATCCCATACTTTTTTTAATTACTATCATTTTTTTAATGGACTTCTCTGAGATTTTTTTTTACCGTTCACAATAAAAAGCAAAAACAATTGTTTCCGTTAAGTTTATTTTTATTTTTTGATGATTGCCGAATTAATAGTGATTTTTTTTGTTTACTTTTCTTATTGTCCATTTTTTTTCAACAAAAAAGAAAAAAAGGATATTGCGCAAAAACTTGGCTCTTTGCTTCTCTTTTTTTAAGTTTCAAAGAGAGTAGTTTTTTTTTCTCACCGGAAGTTAATTATATTGGACCACCATCATCAATTTTTTTTTGCCGCTTTTTTCCTTGATTTTTTTATATTTGAAATAAAAAAGTACCGAAAAAAAACTACGCCTTTTCTTTAAAAAAATTTCTTTGGTGGTGGTCGTCTTCTTCCATTAGACCCTTATTTGAGCGAAAAGGAAAAAAAATAGTAACGATGAAAAATGAAAGAATTTTCTTTGATTAAAAAGAAATGAATGAAACCTCCATTTTTTTAAATTTCATCTTTATTTTTTTTTGTCGTCCGTGATGCTTCTTCTCTCATTTTTTCGTTTCATTCTCGCAAATGCGTTTTAAAGCTAAACCACAAAAACAAAATTGCCTTCATTTCATATTTTTTTTGGTGGTTGGAAGTTGTTGTATGGTTTCTCTCGTATGCTTTTCACTTTCACTTCTTTTTTTTATATTAAAAACAATAAAAAAAACTATTGTTTTCGTGTTTTTTCTTGTTTTAATTTTGAATAGAAAAGAGGCCAAGAAAAAAACAGTAAAAGTCGTGTTTTGTTTTTTCTTTAGAAATATCAAAAAATGGCCACCATGTTTGACTTTAAAAAAATACGTAGTTTCCAAAACTTTTTGTAAAAGATAGTAACCGAAATCAAACGATAATTTTTTGTTTGCTCTAACTTCATGAACTTGTTGAAATCATTTCGTAAAACTGTTTGCTAAAAAGTTTATCTTTTTAAAAAAAAATGTGAGCAAACTTATCTTGCAACAAAGCATTATGAAACTTTTATTGTTGATAGTAACAAAATTTGTGGAAAATATCGCTAATTTTTTGTTACTCTCTTATTAGAAAAGAAGAAAGCCAAAGCCATTAGTTGCCATAGGAAATTATAAAATTTTCTTATTTTTAAATTATATAATTCTTACTTTGGAGATATAAAAAAACGATTGAAAAGAGAGTCCACTTTTTGTGTACATATTTCAATTTATCTATCCTTCTCTTGTTTTTCTTTATAAGCACATGTGGCTTTACTTAAGCTCAAACACACTACTTCCACAACCAATATGCTTGCTTATCTTTGATGCCAATCAGATATATATAAATCTTTTATTCTTTTTTATTGTTGCTTCTTCCATTCCTAAACTTTCTTCCCTCCTTCAAGCAGCCATAAAAAAAGTATGGTTTTTTATTTTTCCGTGAAAAAAAAAACACTCTTTTTGCCATTTTTTTACTTCAAAACCTTTTCTGTCGGAAGCAAATTGTGAGACATTTCTGTGATTGTCTCTGCTCTAGTCTCACCACGTTAACTTGTCGTATTATATCTGTAATGTATTGTTATTGTAATGTATATGCGAAGCTCGGTCAGAGTTAGCAAGTGTCTAATAAACTGCTCTATTAACCGCCGCTGTACACTAGAAGGCTGTGCAGCACAAATTGGTAACGAAGGATTCTTTTCAACGCCTCCGAACGAAGAAAATCCGAAGAAATCAAAGCCGCTCAAAATCAACTGCTGTTTTTCCTGATTTTTGTTTAAAAATCAGCTGCTCGTGCTTTTTCCTGATTTTTGGTTAAAAATCTGCTGGTCTGCTTTTTCCTGATTTTTGGTTAAAAATCTGCTGCAAATAGCTTGGTAAGCTACAACATCGCTCTCTTGGTAAACTCTTGCTAATGGCTGGAAATGCTGAGAAACCTCCTGCTGCAAGTGGTGAAACTCCAACAACAACTATTTCTGGTAGAAGTCTTCCATCTTTGCCTCACTTCAGATGTGATCTTGCTCGTCCAAATGGTGCTTCGATGTGGTTTCAACGTTTGGAGCTGATTTTTGAACTACACCCTGGTCTCACACAACGTCAAAAGATGGCCCTTGTTCTAACGTCGATGAATGATGAATGCTACGAAAAGGTGGCCGCGGCTCTCCAGCTTACTCCAGCTGCTGATGTCAACGGAATCAAAGATGTTATGGTCAAGCTGTTTGATAGAACTGAATCCGTGTTTGCAAAGAGATATGGTCGCTTCCAAATGGAATGGAATGGTCCAGAACAAGAATCAATTATGGAGTTTTGCGCTCGTATCAAACAGAACACAATGGACTTCGAATTTGGTAAATTCAAAGAGAACGAGCTCAATACGATGACTTTGCTGATGTCAATGAAAGCTGAAGCTCTTGAACCTCTGCGTATCAAAATCTTGGAGCTCCTGACGGCTGACCCGAATACATCGTTTGCTGATTGTGAAAAGCTCATTTCAACAACTTTGCAAACTCAACGTGAACAGAAGCTGCCTGAACGAACCTCGATCAACTATGCTCATGCTCAACAAGAACGCCTTGGTGATGGAGCTGCAGAACGAACTTCCCATGGAGGAGGAAGAGGTGGCAAAGGAAGAAATGGTCATGGTAAAGAAGAATCTGGACATCAGAAAGATCGACGCAATTCATGCAACTCGAATGGATCAAGAAGCTCTGGAAACTCAAATGGATCGTCATCTGGCTACTGTACGAAATGTGGAAAGCCCAAGTCAAGTAGGAAGTTCAAGATGTGCAATAAATGTTTCAAAGCTCAAACAAGGTGTCACAACTGTGGAAAGTATGGTCACTTAGCGGTTGAATGCAAATCTGGTAAACCGAATGGCAAAGAAAGCAAATATTCTGCTCGTGTTAACCATGTAAGTGAACATTTTATTGGCTCTGTTTATCCTGCTGATTATGGAATGGCTTCATATGGTGTTGGTGCTGTCGTCGATGGTACTTCTGATCCTGCAAATGCACATGGGGAAGGAAAGAAGGAGAAGATCCTGGAAGAATGGAGAAATGGATTCAAAGCTGGTAAAAAGGAAAAGAAAGCTCTTGTATCTCCATGGAAGAAGGAAAAGAAGACAGTGGTATCTCCTGCAAAGTCTTCAAGTGAAGCTAAGAAGGACCTGACATGGTCTGATGTTGTTCAAGGCAAACATGCCGCTGATGTTCCACCTATGGATGAGTGGATGACAACAACAGAAGCTCTGGAAATGCTCGGTGATGTCAGTGTAACACTGGATGATATGATCATGGATATGGCTCAAGTGGAAGTTGATCAAATGCTCGAACTGGTCCAGAAGCTCTTATCAAAGGTCAATGAACGTCAACGCAAGGCTGTTAAGAATAAATGTAACTAATTGTAGCTTTGTATGTCCTTTATAAGTGGTGGAGAATGTGAGACATTTCTGTGATTGTCTCTGCTCTAGTCTCACCACGTTAACTTGTCGTATTATATCTGTAATGTATTGTTATTGTAATGTATATGCGAAGCTCGGTCAGAGTTAGCAAGTGTCTAATAAACTGCTCTATTAACCGCCGCTGTACACTAGAAGGCTGTGCAGCACACAAATGAATAACTCCAATAAGTTTATTTTGTCCATAAATTTTTTTTCGTTTTCTTCTTTGAAGGTCACTTTTTCCACACCAGTAAAAATAAATGCGCGAAAGATTAGCGGATTTTTTTAAAAATAGTTTTTGTGGCGGCGGCGGGATCGGATTTAGTCACCTTTTTTTAATTTAAGTGGAAAGGTTGTTGAGAATCAAATCCATGGACCATGCATGGTCTTCTCAATTTACATACCTGGGCTACTATTTTTTTTGTAAATTTTCTTTTATATCGAGAGAGATTAGTTTTGGTCACCTCTCAAGTGTAAAGAGAAACCTTGATTTATGGAAAGTTTTTTTTGCATTTGTATATTTATGACAAAAATAAAAACGTGAGTATCCAAATTTTGTGATACTTTGAAAATTTTTTGATTATTATCTTTTTTTTAACGAAAAAATGAATTTTTGTTTTATTAATTTTCATTGTGTGCCTTAGTGGGATTATAGCTATTGAAAAACCTATTTTTCCTTAACTTTGAGGAAAAAAATAAGGATAGTAATAATTTTTTAACAATACTTTCCAAATTTCGATTACTATTTTCTTTTTCTTTTTTTATTAAAAGATATCTCATTTTTACAAAGCCTATTAAATTTTTTCTCTCTGTCAGAAACCCACTAATATTTACCTATCTCTATTTTTTTCCATAAAAACCTTTTAATTGTTTGGTTTTGGCATTGACATTGAAACCCGGATTTAAGTTTTTTTTTGAATTATTACAATCAAAAAAACCTTTCTTTTGAAGAGTTAATGTGACAACAATCGTTTTTTCTTGTAAGAAATATATGTGACAGTCACCTGGTGGCAAGAAAAGAAAAAAAATGATAGAAAATTGCCATCGAGACTGTCGTCCCATAAAAAAAATCATCATCATCGTTTATTGTTATTATTTGTTTGTTGTTTCAACAATCTGCTTTTCTTTTTTTCTTTTGGTTTCTTAAAAACACAAAAATAAAAAATAAAAAGCTTTTAAAAAAAGCGATTGTCGTCAGTCAGCTGCCAAAGTCTCTCTTCTCTACCTTTAATAAAAGCTCTCGTATTTTTTTTTTTGGCTCTTCTTCCTTTTCCTCGCTTGCTTGTCTTTTTTTCTTTCTCCTTATCCAAATATTTTCTCAGACATGCGCGCTCTTTCTTTTTTTTCCAATTCCATTTATGTGTGAAAGCATCCATTAATATTATTATTATGGAGATATTATTTATTTTTTTATTTGATTTATGATTCCACGACAACGATCCATGAGAAAAACGTAAAAAAAAACAATATTTTTTAGTTTAGCTTTTTTTTTACGTGAAAAATAATAATATTTCCTTAAGGCAAATAGTTTTTTTTGATGGCCCTACTTTTTTTAAAAGCATTTTTATATTTAATTATTTTTTTAATGTATTTTTAATATTTTTTAGTGAAACCTCCACCACCAAGTCAGCTTCCATCAAGGCTACCAGGAGCTGCTGCAGTAAACAGCGTTGGAATTACAGGAGCAGGAGTATCAAGATCAAAATTAAAATCACCAGGAGTTAAATCAATTCAGCCGCCATCAACGACTGGATTATCATCTTCAAATAGTAAATTGTTGGTGAAAGCATCGAATGAGTAAGTTTATTGATTTTTAAAAGTTGGTTGATAGTAATTAAATTTGGACAATAATTTGCAAAATTATATTTCTCTCATTTTTTTTATTAAATAGATAGTAACTTTAAAAAAGGGCGGATCTTTTTAAATTAAATTAATTTTTATTAAATAAAAAAATTCTGTTTTTTTTTAAATAAAAGAAGACAGTAATCAAAAATTAAAATTAATTGTTAAATAATTGTTATTATTTCGCTTCAACCTGTTTTTTATTTGTTGCATTTTTTGAATTACTCAGCTTTTTTTTTGCAGGACATCATTTTCTTCTGCTGCATCAACAACCAGCACGTATGCATCAATAAAATCAGCTAGCTCAACTTCGAGAAGTCTAAAACCCCCAACTCGAATTTCAACTCCCACAACCATAAGTGCTTCTTCATCAAGATCAAATTCTCAAACTAAACTTCAAATCGATAATTCAAATAATTCCAATTCAAAAATGATGAAACTTTTTGGATCATCATCTAAAGATAAACAACAACAAAAGAAAGTTGCCGCCGCTGAAGAAATGACAACGGCGATGCAAAATCGAAGTTCATCTTCAAGTTTATTAAAGCCAGGAAATGCTGGAACACAGATTGGAAAATCCAAAATTGCGGGATTAAAAGCTCCATCATCTTTACCAACAATGGCTTCAACTTCAAAATTATCTGGACAAAATTATAACGAAAAGGTAAATACAAAAAAAAGAAGACAGTAACAAATTTTTTTAAATTATTGGTTAATTTTTCTTACTATCAATGATAGTAAATAATTTCTAGCAATAATTCGCGTACTTTTGTTACTCTCTTTTAATAATAAAAGCACACTTAATTTCTAGCCCCTAAAGCTGGCAGAAAGGTTTTTTTAATTGAATCGCGCATAAAAGAAAAAAGAAGTGTGCCAATAACAACAAAACAAAAAATTGAATGAACGGAGAAAATAAAGGAGGAGAGATCAATCAATCACCTTCCTCTTATTTTCTCCTTTGGACGAGGCAATAGATAGACACAGAAAAGCGCGCAAAGAAAAAATAAAAAATAAACTCATTCATTAAGTTTAAAGCTGTTTTGTGAATGAGATATGGCTTTCTTCTGGCTGGGCCCTTAAGGCTCTAGGCTGCTATGGCATTTTTTTTTGTTGTTCCTTCGTTCATAAACCGCAAAAACATTTTTCTTTTTTTAGTTAACGGCTGTCTCTAATTATATTTTATATAGTTTTTGGCTGTTCAAAGGTCAAAATAAAATATTTTTTATTTTTGTGTTTTTAGGCGCAGATTCCACAACAGCAGCCATCATTAAGGCTTCCAACAACTTCTGGAAACAACAATATTGCTTCTTCAGGAATTGTTAAGCCCATGGTTGTTACATCGTCACAGTCGATTGGAGCACCAAATAGTGGACTTATAAAGCCTTCACAACTTGCTCCACCATCTACGGCGAATAGAGATAAAAGGTAAGTGAAGAGAAAAAAATAATTTCGAATCTTGGAAAGAGAATTAAATAATTTTTTTTAATATAATTAAAATTAGTTTTTTATTCACAAATTTATCACCAAAAATTTGAATTAAAAACAATAATTTTTCAATTTTTCTAATTGAATTTTTTTTTAGATTTTCAAAAAGCAGTGAAGAAAGTAGCGATAGTGGCGCATATTCTTTCTGTGCTTCTTCTTCAACTACAGGTACTGGTTTTGGTGTTGTTGATTCATCGTCATCATCAGCATCGATAAATTCATTTAATCATCAACAAAATAAACAACCAAAAAAAATGATTATGACCGGTTCAGAAAAAATTTCAACAAAACCGACGACGACGACAAAGAAAAATGATGATTATTCCATTCCACCACCAAATACATCCTCCATGCATAGTAGTGATTTTGATGATAGTGGAATTCATTCGGATGCAACAACAACCACAACAACAAATATGTCTTCAATAGAATTATCCTCTCATTCACCTAATATTGTTGTAAGTTTTCAAAAGAGGGAGGAGGAGAATGAAAATTTTTATAATTTTATTTAAATTCAAACAATTAGAAAAAAAAATCCAAAGCCTTCGGTGGTTTTTCAAGGCGAAAGAAAAATTTTTTTTGACAAGAAAGTAATTTTTTTTGCTTCATGATAATTTTTTAAAACCTTTCCAAAAGAGGTCTAATTAAATTAAAATTTTAAGAATGTCAGCTAGAAATTTGAATATTTCCCTATCTTTTTCAAATGACTTAAAAAAAATATAATGTCTCGTAACCGAAGCCGATGATGCTTTTTTCAAACTTTTTTTTTCATAATAAAAACATAATAAAAAAACGCTAAAAGCTTCTTCATCAAATTTATTCTTCAATACATTTATTTTTTATTTTTTTATTCTACCAACAGCAATCTTTATTTTTATTTTATTTTTTTTTGCTTGGGTTTAAATTACTTCCTTCCTTCCTAGCTCTACTCTAAAACATCTAAAAAAAGATGGCATCCTTCTTTTTCTTTCTTTCACGTTTTTCCAGAAAGAAGAAGGAAAGAAAAAATTTCTTTGACGCTTCTCCTTCTTTTTTTTTTCTTCAAAAAAAATCATCATTTCAAAAAAAAAAAGATTGACAAATAACAACATTGGCATATAAAGAAAGCATGGCATTTTTATTTGTCATTTTTTTGCTTGGTTTTTTTTACTTCAAGAATTTTTTTTAAGGATTGTGTTTTTTTGTCGTTGTTGGTTAGTTGGAACGAGAATTTCAAACAAACAAACAAAAAAAATGAAAAGTGATTGATGGCACTTTAAATGTGGCGCCAATGTTGTTTCTTTTTTTATTTTTTCCTTGTTCTTTTTTTTTTGCTTATTAGGGCTTTTGTTTTTTTGTTTTTTCTTTAAAAGGGTTTTTAATTTCTGCGTCATTCAGTTTTTTTTCTCATATTTTTTTGATTTTGATTTTATTAAAATAAAACATGGATTTTTTTTTGCTAGAACTCTTTCACAAAATATGTTTTGTAAAATAATAAAACTTTGTTTAAAATTAATTTATTTATTTTTTGTTTCAGGACCATAAACCTGTGCTAGCTGTGAAAGGAATAGCAGTCACAAAAATTCAGAACAGTGGTTTAAAACCTCCCATTTCTGTTTCCATTTCCACTTCAACGGCACCTGAAACCCAGCAAGTAACAGCCACAACGAATACATCAACTTTAGCCCCAAATATGCCATTGATGATGGCTCAAGCTCCAACAGTTGGAATAGTTTCACCTATGAGAAATCAAGAAAAAGCCACGGCCGCTCATGATGATTTGGATTTGGAAGAAAAATCAGAAATTATTGAAGCCGCAGCTGCAGCCGTGACAATGAGAAATGAAGCAAACAAAAAATTTGAAAAGAAAATTAGTTTAAATGAGGACGATGAAGAATTAATTCCTATGAAACCTTTGAAATTAACCGAAATTCCATCATTGAGAAATTCAAGAGGTATGTTGTTTGACTTTAAAGAATGTAAAATTCATGATAGTAATCAAAAAATTTTGACAATTAATATCTGACTTTAATTACTATCACTCCAACTTCAACCATAGAAATTTATGAGTATAAATTTTTTGTATATAAAATTTAAAAAAATATGATTTATGCTAATTTTATGACTTTTCGACGATTTTTTTCGACCTTTAAATTTATTCCATATTTCAAAAACCTAATTAAATAATCCAAACCTTTAAGCTTTTTTTGGCGCTAAAAAAATAGACAAAAGAAAATTTTCTTCGATTCATTTCAAAAAAATTTGTACATATTCCCTTTTTTGATTTGCTTCTTGAAAATAAGATTTTAATTAAAATTCATTTCTTGCATAACAAAAAAAATCATCTCATCAACATCCAGGTGGCACTTTCCCTTCCTTCCATTTTTTTCAATTGACATCTCTTAAACCTCCCAAAATAACCAATGTCGTTGTTGCTGTTGCATAATAATTTATTCTCTGTTTTTTTTTCATTATTATTTGCAACATCCTCCCTCCATAATCGTCGAAAGAAGAAGAAAAAAAAACAACAAGAACAGAGGAGGTTCTGCTGCGCCTGAGTTTGACCCTTCTTCATTTCCATTTTTTTGGCTCACACACGCCATCGTCGTCGTCTTCGTCAGCTTCTTTTTTTTCTTCATTGACTCGTGCCCTTTTTTGACTAATTACCGCAAACAAACAAGCAAAAAATGGCATTGTTGTTTTAATTCGATTTTCAAACAAAAAACAATGAACACGCTTATTTTTTTTTTTCTATTGTTTCATTATTATTAATTTTTTATTTTTGGTTGTTTTCGTGGAGGTGGCGAAAAAAAAGCTATGATGCAAATAATAATAATAATGACCTCGCGAAGAAAAAGAAATATATACCTATCTATGTACCTTCCTTCTATCGTTGTTATTGTTGTTTGTAGATATGCTTTTTTGACTTTTTCTTTTCTCGAAGAACAGAAGGAAGGGCTTTATTTCTGACCATTGTTTTTCGAAGGAGTTGTTAATAAAAAAAGTTAATAAAGGAAGGTGTTAAAGTCAATAATAATTTGTTTGTTCAATAATTTTTTTGTTGTTGTAGCTTTAGTGATTTTTTTTGAGGTTATTTTGAGAGAAAAAATGATAGTAATAGGAAGTGAACGATATTTTATAATTTGAGTCACTATCATCGATGCGATGTTTGAAAAATATTAACTAAAATCAAATTTTTTTGGCAATTTTTACTTACTAAAAAAATTATTGACATTTAAAATTAAGCTTTTCAATACAAAAATTTGGCAATGATATTAACAAGAATTTAACAATTTTTTTTTGCAATTTTTTAGTTACTTTCTTTATTTAAATTTCTTTGAAATTTTTTTTACATTTTTTCTTTAAAAAAGCTTTGATCATTTGTAACGGATTTTATATGTTTATTTTTTATAGACTTTTAACGACTTTTTGCGATAATTTTTTCCATTTTAGCACACAAAATGACCTCAAAAAATTAATGCGATAAAAACACATGTGTGTTACATATATCCGTGCCAATTTGTCATTAATAATATTAATAAATAAATAAAAAATCTTTGGATAAAAAAAGCATCAGCGGGAAAAAAATTGAATCCGTTAAATAACCTCATTTATTTTGTTTTATCATTTCCTTAATTTTTCGAGTTTCAGTTGAATGACTTTTTATAAACACAAAAGCTGTCGTCGTATGACTCTTGGACCTCGCACTCGGAAACCAAGAAGAAGAAAAAACAGTGGGAGACCCAAAAATAAATTAAAAATAAATCATGTTTGCACATGCGCGAAAAACAAAAAAATTTCTTGCTGGTGTTGGCAGAGTTGCATGTTTTTTTTATTGGCTCATTGGCACTTGTCCTTATTTGGGAGGATTACAATAATTCTTTCTTATTCTTAATCCTATTACTTGGGTCAGTTTTAAAAGAGGGATAGGAAGGAGGAAAGGATTTGTAAAGGTTGGATGATCAGTGAGCGAGAAATCACAAGTGTGAGAAGCGAAAGAAAAATGAATGACTTTTTTGGTTTAGAAATAGAAAAATTAATTTTAGCGCAAAGAAATAAGTTATAAATAAAAAAAAATGATGAATTTTTGTTACTTTCGTTTTTTTTTACAACAATAATAGTAAATAAATATTAGAAATTATTGTTAATTTTAAATTACTGTCTCTCTTTTCTTTTTTGTCAAATTTTGATTATTTTATGTTTCATGTTTTTTTTTCGATTAAATTCTCAAAATCACCATCATTTTTTTTAAATATATTTTAAATTTTTCAGTTTCCTCAACACTTGAAACCATTCCTGGTGGAGCCTCGGATGAATCCTTGGATTCCATAACCACAACCATTCATTGTGTTAAACAACTTATTGTTGGCAGCAGCGGCCAAAATTCATCCGGCGGCAATAATCATTCCCAAAAAGAATCTTCGTTAAATTCAAATAATCGTCGATCGGGTTACGTTTCAGAAGGTGAAGCTTTAGCATTTCCAGAAGCCACAACAAATAATCCAAAAGATTTAAATTCAAAAACTCATCATCATCATCATAAAAATAATTCTAATAATTGTGGAGGCGAAAATAATATTGGAATATATGCAAAGAAAATGAGATCTAATTTTGAAGTATATCAGCAGCATGGTATTAGCAGAAATTCAAAACCATCATCCAAATATGATTTTAATGATAGGTTGGTTATTTTAAAATTATTGAAATTTTTTGAATTTTGAATCGTATAAAAATTGTCGTTCGAAAGAAAAATAAGATATTTTTGCATTTTCACTTCGAAACACGAGACTGTTCTCAATCAATTTTTATTTTCTTCGTCATTTTTAAAAAATTTTTTGATGGGATTCATTTCTCAATGAATTCCTTGGGTTTTTTTGTTTTATAACCCTTTTCTTTATTTTTCTATTTTAAGAATGAAAAAACCATCAAAATTTTTTTTTAAAACTAGTGTTTTTTTTATGACCCTTTCTTTTTTCAAAAATCTATCCATCCCATCCATCGGCCGGTCGTGGGTATTTGGCTTCTGTGTATTTTTCTTTGTTTCCCGGATGTTTTTTTTTATTCTTCATTTTCTTTAGTTGTTTGCGTGTTAAAGTTAGTTAAATTTTTTCTTTAACAAAGACAAAATAAAAATCATTTAAATTTGGGAAAGAAAACGATTTTATTTTTCAGCGGCACTTTTTTGATGTTTTTTCTTTTCTTTATTCATGCTTTAAATGATAGTAAATTTAAATCGACAATATTTCAGTTTTTAGAGTTACTTACTTCAAACAAGTTTTAACAAAAAATCAAACTTTTTTACTTTTTTATATTCCCAAAACTAATTAACATCTAAAATATTGCCAGCCAGCCTGTTTTCCGGTTGTTTCTTTTACAAAAAGTTTTAAGGAACCAAAGAGAATCCGTTTTTTCTTTGTTTCCATTGTTTTTTTTATGTGTTTCGCGCACTAATTTACAACCATCAAACTTTTTTTTCCTCTTTCACACAGGAATTTTTTTTCTTTGTTTCTCATCAAACTTTTTCTATGTGGTTGGTTGATGTTTGTTTTTATGGGAAAATAAAAAACAATAATGATAGAGGGAGAGTTTATGAATCTGAGAAAAAAAAGAGAAGATAATAAACTAGCAAATAATAAATTAATAATTAATTTTTTATGACTGATTTATTTTTATGATTATTAATTTGGTTTCTCATTATTTTTTGCTTATTTGTTTTTTTGCTGTAGATGCAAATTAAAATTTTATTAAGGGTTTTTGAAAAAAAAGACGAAAAGAGAAATAAGATTTTCATAACCAGGTTTGTGGTTTTTGAGAAAAAATAGATAGTAATAAAAAATTGACAATAATTTTCATTTTTTAATTACTCTCATTATTCAACGTAAGAAAATATTTCTTTTGTATTAACTCTGTTTTTTTTTATGCTTTTCCTTTTTTTTTAAAACTCATCCTCTCATTAAACCGGATAAACTTCTTCATCCAAATTTTTTTTTCTGAGTGAAAAACACGACTGTTTTGATTATTATGTTTTATGTATGTTAAACTTTTTCCACTTAAGTATCCATCTTTCCAAAAAAATGTACATAGTTTTTGTTCGAACAAGCAGCATACTAGAGCTTTTAAACATAAACTTTTAATATTAAGTCAAGAGTATCGTAAAAAGTGGTCATCAGCTAAACAAGAATAAAAAAAACTTTTCGAGCTCCTGCTGGTTTTTTTTTGTGGTCGATGGTGTTCCGTTTCGATGATTTTTTTATTTATTTTTTCTTTGCTTGTTTTTTTAACGATGCAAAACAAAACAAAAAAAAAGACTGGAAAGAAAGAAAAATACGTTTTTTAGAAAATGCGCGAAGATGCCATTCAAGAAAGAAAGTTTTTCCTTTGCTCTTTCTTCTTTGTATTTTTTTTTAGCAAGGCCATATTTTTTTCTTTCTTTCTTTATTTTTAGCTGCCTTTTTTTAAAAGGTCGTTTTTTGATTTGAGAAGGTAACTAACTAACAAACAAAAAAAGTTTAATAATGGAACAAACAAAAAAAAGTAATGGGTGGATAATTATTTTTTTGGAGATATAATAGCTACATTTTTTTCTTTGTTTGAATAGAAAATGGTTTTTGTAAAAAAATATAGTAATGAAAAATTAACAATAATTTTTATATTTTAGTTACTCTCATTTTTTTTTGACTTCAAGAAATCATAATTTGAGTTTTTCTGGCTTTCTTTTTCTTTCGCGCATTAAAACACCCAACAACAACGACAATGATGGTTGTTGTTAGTTCTTTGTAATTGTAATATTCTCTCACAAGTGTCAAAAAAAATTATTAATATTTATATGACACACATGAGATTTTAATTTTTATTCTTCGACTTCTTTGACTTTTTTTTTTGACAGTTTTACCATACACACAATTGGGTTTTTCTTTACTCAAATAAACTCAAAAGCACTGACGACATTGACCCATAAAAAAACTAAAGAAAATTTTTTCTTCAAATTTTTCATGAACTTGGAAAACTCATAATTTTTGTTTTCTTGGTTCAGGGAAATTGGCTTCTTTTTAAAAAGAACACAAAATTTTTGAAATTGCTAAATTTTAAGAAATTATTGTCATTTCAATAATAGAATTTTTTTATGTAAATTAACCCTTCAAAATAAACTTTTTTTTGGAATTAAAACCAATTTTTCAAGGCTTTTTACAACCATAAATTTTCTAGAGTTATTTTGTTAGTTATTTCCTAACTTTTTTTTACTCTTCTAAATTTTCTTCCAACTTCAACTTCTTCAAGAAAGAACAATTAAAGCCGTTCATCTATTTTTATTTCTTCTTTATTTTATGCAAATTCCTCTTCACTTATTCCCTTATTTTTTTGTTTGAAAAATTCCTTTTTTTTTCTCGAATGAATGGGGTTTATGTTTTTACTTACCACCAGGCACTCACTAACTTGCTTTACTGCCCGCTGCCATGTTGTGTGCGCGAAAAAATGGCCATCCATGAAAATAAAAATGGGAGATTCTTTGGCCCATATTTTTTTGTTGTTGCTTGCGCGAGAAAAAAATGTATGCTGCTTTTCGACCTTATTTATTTTTACCCTCAGCCTCCAGGGTGCTCCTCCATCCTTTTTTTGGATGATTCTTTGGTCTTCCATAATTTTTTTTTGTTCTTCGAAAAAAAACTGGCGTTTTTATGCTTTCTTTCTATTTGGAATGTATGTTTGATTTTGAAATATTGTCCCTCTTTTTTCGTCTTCTTTTTCGAGGTTGGGTTTTACTTACTTTCTTCTTTCTTTCTGCTTCTTTGTTTCAAAGAAAAAAATAAAAAAAGATGCGACAGATTTCATTTCTTCCTTTCTTTTTTGATATTTGTTTTTATTTTGTTTTTGGTTGGGTTTTAAACGAAATGAAACAACGACATCGGCAACAACGAAAACGATGAGGGGTGACAAAAGAGAAAGAATATTTGAAGACATCGATGAGGAAGAAGGAAAAAGAAGAAAAAAAATGAAAGAAGCACACGCTCACTCTTCGATTTTACTCGTTCGCGCTCGCATACAAAAACCTAAAAATCTGGGAGGCAAAAGAAGAGAAAGCTGCTGCTGCTGGTGTCGGAAATTTACTTTTGAAGTTTTTTATTGTATCAAATAAATTTTGTGTTTTATTTAAGTTAAATTTAAAAAAAAAAAGAAATTGTTTCGAAAAAAAAACAGCCGATTACCATTTTTGTTATAAAATATTTTAAAGGTTTAAGGTTCTAGGCTTAAGCTCTTTTTTTTTATATTCAAGGCACTTATCTTATTTGGTATCTGATGAGAGAGATGTAACAATAGGATTTATGTATTTATTTAGGTTCCTCTCTGGTAGTAAGGAAGGATTAAAAATTTGGATTAATTTTTTTTTGTGAATTTTGAATTCTTAAATTTTTGTTTAGAAAACAGTTTTAATCCTTTTAGAGACTTACTTTACTGATACAGTTATCCCATTTTTTGTATTTCCATTCGTTTAAAAAATATTTGAAATAGTAAAAAAAAATTAAGAATGGTTTCTGAGTTCCAACATTTTTATGAAAACAATATTTTAAAAATTACCTTCTCAGCATTTTCTTTTTACATTCTTTTGAAACTTGCCGCCGCCGCTTTTGAAGTATTTGAATCTTTTTTCTTTATTTTTCTTTTAAACTCAAACTTGTCAAAAATCAAAATTTTTTTTCTTTGATATTTTTCTCACATTTGCAATTTTTTTTTGGGAGTTCTTTTTTTAAGTGATATTTTGCCGACGACACGAGATGACAATGACAACTAACTTTTTGATATATTTCTTTTTCTAAGTATTTTTAAGAAAAATATTTTTAAATATTCAAAAAACTTGGGCTTTCTAAAAAATGAGAGTAACTTTTAATGTTTGAATATTGTCAATCTTTGATTACTATCATTCACTTAAAGACCAAACTTTGTGATGGTCATTTTTTCATCCGTTACTTAATAATTTTCCTTTCACCTTTCTTCTTCCATTATGAAAAAGTCATTGTTTCCATGTCTTTTCTTTCTTTCTTTTTTTTTCTTGTCCATGAACAAAAAAAAGTTAAAAATAAAAGCCTATTCAAAAAAGGTGTCCTCACAAAAAAAATAAAAATAGAGGAAACTTTTGTTTTGTTGCTAGGGTGGAAAGAAGAGGCTTTTCTCTCTCTTTGATGGAGCTAAAAATGGCAACAATGAACTTTTTCTTTCTTTTTGCAACAAAGTCAATTCATTATTGTTTGCCAAAAAAAAATTTTGGAATAGCCATAGAAAATATTTTGTTGTGTAAAGTTAGTTTCACACATTTTCTTACAACTTTTTTATTGGTTATTAGTTTTTTGTGTGTTGCTTAATAATAATCTGAGAAAAAATCATTTTCCATTTGAAGCAATCAAAAAACCAACAAAAAATTAAAAAAAATTAGTTATGTCTTATTTGGATCGATTAAAATTTAAACTTAAAACGTAAGTTTTTTTTGATTTTTGTGAGAAAATTTCAAAACTTTTAAACTAAATATTTTCTTGGGATGAGAATCTTTCTTTCAATGTTTTTTTAACCTTCTCACGATCATAAAATTCAATTTAAATTCAATTCAATTCAATCAAAAAATTGTTGTATCATTATTATTTGTTTCTTAAGTTTTTTTTCCTAGCGGAACAGATTGCTTTCTTCCAACAACAAAAAATTTTTTTCGTTTATCGTCTACTTTTTTTTTCTACGGCAGCCATAATCGCTTGTTTGATTCTTTGCCCTTTAAATTTTTTTCCCATTTTTAAAAAATCAAATAATCAAGAATTTCTTCTTTTTTCTTTCTCTAAAAGAAACAACATTTTTGATTTATTATTTAACGAAACTTCACCAAAAAAAATTAAAAAATGTTTTATCGCATTGTTTTTAAACTTTAGAAGAAAAAAATTAGTTTTTAAAAACAGATTGCAAAAATATTTATATATTTTTAAAAGAAAAGCGAGCGATTTTTCATTCTATCAAAAAAAAACTAAACTAAAAACTTATGTAATTTGTTCTATCTTCTTCTTGTTGTTCGATGAGAAGAAGGATGGATGACCATTTGGTGTTGTTATTTAACTTTTTTCTTATCGTTAAAAAAAATTTCAAAGGCAGAATAAATAATAATAAAAAAATATATTGAATGTAACAGATGGTTTAGCTTTATTTTATTTTTCTTGAAAGTTAAAAATAAAGAGAGATAGATGAACGAGTTTTTGAGTGGTCAAAAAAAGAAAGAAGAAAATCTGTCATTTAAAAAAATTATATTCTTTGATTATGAACAAAGGGCAATGAAACAAACAACAAATTTTTTTAAAAATGAATTTTTGAAACCGATGGTGTTTATTATTTAGAGGCTTGGCGAGAAATCTTTTGTGTCTTGAAACGTTAAAAAAAATAATAAAATAACTTTTATATTTTTCAAAAAAATTACTATCACTTTTTAATTTACACAAAAAATTTAATGTTTGATTTTCGTAATTTTTTAAGTTAATTCATAAATCCAAAAGAAAGTAATTCATTTTCGGCAATTATTTGTATTTTTTCGTTATTTTCATTTTTCTATCATCCCTCTTTTTTTACCTTTTCAATTCATCGGAAGCTTCTTTTTTTTTTTGGGAAATAGTTATTAATCCCAATTGGTATTGTTTTCAATGTCAACAATATATGACTCTCTCGCTCCCATATATCCATATCCTCATCAAAGTCATAACCATCCATGGTCATCATCATTGTGGTCAATTCGTTGCAAACATATTAGCACACATGAGATTTTCTTTCTTTTTTATGCCTGTCGTCATATTTGGTGGGAGTCTGTTGTTGTCACAATTTTTGCAAAATTTTATATATATATATTTGCACATTTTTTTTCTTCATCCGTTTGATTTTTTATGGTCATCATAATTACTATTATTACCGTTGTTGCCATTTTTTTTTTATTGCTTTGGCTGCTGCTATATTGCCGGAGTCAAAAAATCATTCATTAGTTGGGTTTTGCGCACATAATTTTCTTCTTCTTCTTTCATCTTTGCTGGTTACCTTTTCGGCAGACGGCAGTCAAATAAATAGTTAGGCAGTCGTCTGTTCCTGTTGCTTCTTGCTTTAAACCTTGCAAAAAGCGAATTAGAGAGATGATGGGATTGTTATTATTATTTGCTTGAAAGAGCTTTGTTTTTTTTTTATTCGTTGATTGTTTTCGGACTTTCATTATTAGCAGCATTAATTGGCAATAAAAAAGCATTTTGTTGCATTTTTTAAAATTGTTTTGCTTGTGCGATTTTCTGATTGTGAAAAAAAAGATTAATAAAATTAATAAGGATTTTCGCCAGAAAATTTTCTTATATGTTTTTAAGTTTACCTTTTTTTCTCTTTCTTGACTAACATGAATTCCTTAAAAAGTAAAACAACAAAATAAAACCTTTTTTTTTGTGATTTTTACTTGGCTTTTTTTTTATTAATTCAGTCGCGCGGCGCAGCTTCCAACTCATTCAAATATCCCGCTTCTCAAACTCTTGATCATGCTTGCACGCTTATTGGTCCAACAACGAAATGAAGCCAGCAAGATGGCAGCCTAAATTCTCTCTTCTTAGTCTTTGTTTTTGTATCTTTCTTTAGTTAGTTGCGTTGTCATGTTATCATCTGTGCTGGTTGTTGTTTATCCTGAATAAATATGTTTGTGAATATGTTCTTGTGTTTATTTGGAAGATCCCAGCTACAGAAGATACAACCAACTCCCCAAAGAACTCTTCTTCCTAAACCTCGACGAAACCAATATCTTTCACCGCGTGATAATTCGTAATAATAAATAATCTGCCTTTTTTGCCTTACCTTTTTTGGAGATCAATCGGCTTGGCCGCTTTTTTGCCATTTGCGCAGGTTTACTTACTGGCTGGCAAATGCACTCGCTTGTAATAATTGCCAAGTCAATTTGTTTCAATCCAATTCATTCATTATTCGTGTCCTTCTTTTCTCGCTATTAATCTATCTCATCCATTTTTTTTCTTGTTCAAAGCCTTGTTTTTTTTTTGATGAGCATTTAAAACAAAAAAAAATGAAAGAGTCGTCGTTTTCGAATCAAACCGACGAGAGAGATCCTTTTTGTCCGTTACGAGATTGAAAAAAAAACAAGCAAGCACTTTGCTTTTTTCATTTCTCACCATCTGCTTTTTCTTTTTTCGCAATGACCAGAGCACTTCCAATACCACCACAGCAGGGGGTCAGTCAAAAAAATAAAAAGATTTGGTCCTAGTGGTATCTCTCTTTTTTTTTTGTTTTGTTTCTTCGTTCAAAAACCCTGAGGGGCAGTAGTGATGGTGGTGTTGTTCCGCTTTACATTTATCTTATATCTCTTGTTTTTTCTTTTGGGGTTGGCCCACTCATTTTAAGTCATTTTTCAAATTTTTTCATTTTTTTTTTTTTTTTTGACAAAAACATGAATTGACTGGCTTGGCTGACTCTCTTTCACTGGAATCTAGTCAGTTAAAATTTATATTTATTTATTTATATTTTTTCTCTATGTTTTTACATAATTGGAAATAAGATTAATGAAAGGCTACGAAGCAAAACAAAAAATATGGTTTTTTGTTTTTTCTTGGGAGGTCGAAGAGAGATATTTTGAAATAAACGTTTTTTTTTTTGGGAAATTTTGAGTAACTTTAAAAAGTTTTTTTATATTTAATTTTGACACTTCTTTACTTTGAGCAACCCCTCAGTTTATATATTTTTTTCGTTCTTCTTTTAAATTTTAAAAAGATTTTTTTAAAAATATTAGTAATTTTGGGTTAACATAATTTCAATATTTTGATTACTCTCACTTTTTTTTATCTATAAAAATATTTATATTTAGTAGTTAGCAGCTTACGACCATAATAATCCATTGTCCATCATATTACATTTTTTTATTCTCCCACTTTTTTTCATTTCTTCATTTTTTTATGTTTTGGCAACACTTGAGTGCAAGCAGCAATAATAAGTGCTAGAGCTTTGGCTATTTTTTCTTTTTGTTGCGGTCACTCCTTTTTTCTCTCCATTATTTTTTATTTGGTTTTCCCAAACAAAAAAAAATTATATTATTTCTTTTTTATTGTTTTCAAAAAAATAAAATAAAAATACAACTTTTTTTAATTATAAAAAAAAATTTATTTTATCGTTTGCTTTTATTTTTCAGTTTCGAAGATTCATCTTCAATTTCATCAGGAATATCAGAAAATTTTGATGATATTTCCACTGACGATTTAACTGGCAGCTCACTTTCTGATTATCCCATGACTGCTACCACCGCTCAATTACCTTCTTCCAAAGCAGCGGCTGGGGTTGCTTCATCGTCGTCATCGGATTATCATTCTTTGACATTTCAAAGAAATTTAAATAAACTTTCTAATGGAACTCAAAACAACAAGCGAAAAGATCAACATCAACAAATAAATAATGATCAACAAAGATTTATTAATGGCAATCATCACCAACATATGCCTCAACAACAACAAGCGATGGTAAGTTTTTTGCTTGGTTTGAAACGAAAAATTGATAGTAACTAAAATAAGGAATTTATTGCTTAAAATTGGTTACTATCATTATTCTTGTGAATTTTAGCAAAAAAGCGTTTTGTATATATTTTTTACTCGTTTTCAAAACTATTTTTATAAAAATTTGCCTGTCACTAAAAATATGACAGTAATCATTTCTTTAAATATATTGTTTATTTTGTGTTACTGTTTTTTGCTTTAAAATTTTTCTGAACCAATATTTTTTTCAATTTATTAAAAAAAATTGTATTACTTTTTTTCTTTCAAAAACTCTCTTTAATACCATTAAATTTTTTCGCGCTTTATCCCAAAAAATATTTAAAATCATTGAACTAGAAGAAACCGCCTTATTAAAATCCTTTCCTATTTTTCTTTTAAAAACCCGCATAAATAAAGCAAAGAAAAATAAATTTTGCATAATTTTATATTCTTTTGCAGTTTGAAAAAAATAAAATATATATCATTTGTTGGCATAGAAACGACGACGATTTATTTTTATGTTTGCTGCTTTTGTGTGTGCCATTTAGGGTCAATCACAAAAGTAAATAAAAATTGCTAAATGGCATAAAAGATTTCATTGACAGACAACAAACACTACTCCCTAAAATCAATCATAAATGAATTAATAATGGTTTTTTCCAAGAAAAATAAAAAAAATATGATTGAAATTAAATTTTGACGATCTTTTGCAAATTTGAATTACTATCATTTATCATTATTTTTTTAAATTATTTTTAGTCTTTTTAAAACTCAAATTGCCGAGTATTTTATTAATAAATAATTCACATAAAATGAGACAATAAAAATAAAATTAAAATAAAAATGCCTTCTTTTTTTTTGAGTATTTAACGCAACTTTGACCATGCAAGACCGACCGAAAAAAAGAATAAAGAAAAAAAGTATTACGCAATTTTCTTTTTGCCCTCAAGCAAATGGTCGTCGGTCACAATGCAGTTGCATTTACTCTTGGACTCGGACTTTGCATGTTTGCAACAAAAACAAAAAAAAAAGTCCAGAAAGAGCAAGCAAGCATTTATTATGAAATATGCACATTTTTAATTCCTTTTTTTATACAAAAAATAGAAAATTAAAGTTAATGTTTCTCTCTTTTTTTCCTTTTTTTTTCCGGACTAGGTTGACTCGAGTTAATTTTTTCTTTTTTTTGAGTAAAGAGTCAAGTTTGTAAAAACAAAATAGAAATAGAAAAAAGAGTAATAGTAATATAAGAATATTTAATTAGTGGATAAAAACGCTGGCATAAATAAACTTTTCTGAAAACAGAGTAATTGGATTTAATAAATAAGAAAAAAAGATAGTAAGCGAAAATTAACAGTAATTTGACAAAATTTATTACTGTCATAACTAGTGTTAAATTCCCGACCGAAAAGTCGGGAATTCCCGACTTCCCGACCGACTTTTTCCCGACCGACTTCCCGACCGACGATAATTTCTATCCCGACATTTTCCCGACTTTCCCGACCGACTCATTTTTTATCCCGACAAATAAAAAAAAATTAATATTAATTTTAAAAATCATTCATTTTCGCCTTTATTTTAACCAAAAATCCTTTGTTTACATTTTATTTACAGTTAATAGCTCATTTTTATATATTTAAATTCTTTTAATTAATTTAATTTAAAAAAATTCCAACACCATATCCTACTTTTCGACCCCCGAATTCCCGACCGACAAAAATTTTTATCCCGACTTTTTCCCGACTTTTCCGACCGAGAGCAATTTTTATCCCGACTTTTTTTGAATTTCCCGACTTTTTTGTCGGTCGGATCGGGAATTTAACACTAGTCATAACTTCTTTTCTTTTTTTCTTTTTGACTTATCTCTTTTACCATCTGAAAAATTTTCAAATAAATTTAAACCCTTTTTTAATTCTCTGACATCTTTGCCGTTGTTGGTTTTGGTTCTAAATCCCAGCAAAAAAAGCTTTAAACCAATTTATAACAAATTTGTTTCGAATTGTCTTTCTTTTTCTTGTCTTTTGCATATTTTGTTTGTCTTTTTCCAAAAAAAGAAAGAACAAAAGAAGACACGATTTTCATTGGTATCAAACAATTTTTCAATCTATCCTTTATTTTTAAATTTTGGACTTTTTTAAAAAAAAAGATTTTTTTGACTTCCTTTTCTTAAAATTTACTTTTTTCAAACTAATAAAAAAATATATGTATAAAATAACTTAGGTTTGATGTTTTCTCCATTTCCATTTTCAGCGGTACAGGAAACCCTGAAATGTGATATACCATAATAAATATATATATATTTTTTGGTTTACTTTTGCTCTGCCGTCCATCTATTTTTCTCTTTCGTTTTTTGTTGTCTTTTGTCTCTCATTTCTAAATTTGGATAGATGGATGTCCATTTTTAGTCATTTAAACTAGGGTTGACCTCCCCCCCCCCGCGGGGACGGGGACTCCCCGTTTCCCCGTCCCCGTTCCCCGTCCCCTTCCCCGTCCCCGAAAAAAATTCTCCCCGTTTTTCTCCCCGCCTCCCCGTCCCCGAAGGATTTTCTCCCCGAAAAAAAATTGCAATGAAAAGCATACAAGAAAAAAATTTTTTTCTTAATAATTAACGAGAAAAAAATTTTTTTACTCCCCGTCTCCCCGTCCCCGTCCCCGAACAAAATCCTCCCCGTTTTTCTCCCCGTCTCCCCGTCCCCGAAAAATTTTCTCCCCGAACGATTCCCCGTTCCTCGGTTTTTTTGAAAAACGGGGGGGAGGGCAACCCTAATTTAAACCTTCTTCGCTCAAGCCAAAGCTAAAAAAATTTGAAATTGAGCTTTTGAGGTTTAATAAAAATAATAATAAAAAAGCAAAAAAAAATTTAATTATTTACTTATTTTCCATATAATATTTTTTAGTCGACGTCCAATAATCATCGATTATATCATACCCTCGTTCCTAAACTTGCGTTAAGTGACGACGGAGAAACTTTATCTATTTCAAGAAATTCCAATGCTCGTTCATCTTTGAGATATGCCCCTACATCCACTAATGGTCGACAACTTGTAAATGGTAAGGGTTTTTAAATATTCACATTCTTAGATTTCCATTATAAAAAAATGATAGTAAGTAAAATTTAAAACTAAATTTCATAATTTTGTTACTGTATTTCTTCGGTTATGACAGTAACAACTTTTTTTTTGCAAAATATTGTCAAATTTTTTTTTCAATCTTTAAAAACTTTTTTAAACCATAAATCAATTTATTTATAAAAAAAACTTGTACTTTTTTTTTCTTGGTGGTCACTTCTTTTTTATTTTTTGAAGAAACCAAAAAGTAAAAAATGATAGTGGACGACGAACGACGACACTTCTCTTTTCGAGAAGGGTATTTTTTTTTTTTGAGTTGAAAGGCATTTCATGTTTGATTAATGGTTTTTTTGGATTTTGACACAACGTCGGCTATCGACTTCAGTTCGTCCAGTTTGGGATTTGTCTTTGATGTTTATTTTTTTATTTGTCGCCTGGTTCGAACAAACACGCAAATGTTGCGTTTATTTTTATTTTTTTATAAACTATTTGCGTGTCAGTTGTTTTCGGCGGCTTTTTTGTTTTGATTGCCCAAAAGCATTTTTTTAGTTTCTTGAAAAATAGGAGTAAAAATAGTCTATAGTTTTTTTTGGTTGAATAAATCCAAAAAATAGCAATTCCACAAATCAAAATCAAACAATATAAAAGAAAAAGATTGACAGAATCACGAAAAAAATGTTTTACATCAATCACGGCGGCTAAGTAAAAACAATTTGACACATATATGCGGCGACGGTTGCATAAAAAAATAATAGAGCGACGAAAGAGGACGAAGGAAGGTAAAGGAATATGTAAAAAAAATCATATAAAATTGTTGGAAATAAAACTAAATTAAGCCTCACGAATTTTTTTTTGATAGTTTTTGAGATTTTTAGATGGATTATTTTCGTTACTTGGAAATTGTGAAAGTAATCAAAAACGGACAATAAATTGCGAAAATTTGTTACTATCAAAATTCATAAAAAATATAAAAACTTTTAACCTTTATGACAAAAATTTTATTTTTTGACGATAATATTTTGTTTTTTTTATTTGTCTACCAAAAAATCAACGTTCATTCTTTTTAGGCTACAATCAATCCGGACCTCCTCAACATAGCCATTATTCAAATGGAATAATAGCAGCAGCAAATTCCCAATCAGCTAATAACTCTCCATATCATTCACATTCCCTTGATCGACACGGATATTTAAAAGTTGCATTTGGTGAAAATAATTCAAATTCTTCCACCACAACTCCAAATAGTCCTTATCGGTTATCTCTAGCTTCTCAGCAATCCTCTAATTCATCCACTTCGCCCAAAAACGGAGGAGGAATGTCTTCGGAAGGATATAGCAGTGGAAGGCAAAGCGTTTCAGGTATGGTTTTTTATTTTTCAAGCTTTTTTTCTGATTTATATCTAACTTTTTTGAGTTTTAAAACAATGGCTTCCCTCTAACTTTCAAACTTTCTAATTTTTTAAACTTACTTTTTTTTTCTTCAAGACACAATTACTTACTTACTTTTATTTATTTTGGCTTTACCCAGCTTTAACACCTTTTTTCGACTTTTATATTTTCGCTTTTTTACGTTAACTTTTCTTTTTGATTTTGAATAATTTAAGAAAATATTATTGAAACAATTTAAATATTTATGCATTTTTTTGTTAATATTTTTTTATCTCTTTTATTTATGTCTTCTTAAATAATGGCTGCTTTTTTTCATATATAAATTTACCAGAAAAATCCATTTTCTTGCTAAAAAAAGTTTTTTAATGGCCAAATTTTTGTCTTATTTTCTACGAGAAAAAAAATATGCTAAATCACCTATGTTTTTTTTTATTTCATTTTAGCTCGACACGATAATCATCAAAAACAACAACATCGATCCTCGAATGGGCAAAGGCGATCTTCATCTTTGTCATTTGCATCCAATGCAGGAATGTCAAAATCGATGATTATGTTTGAATCAGAAAATAATGGTTCAACAACAATATTATTTCCATTATCAACAACAAATTTAAATATGGCCGCAGCCGCAGCGACGACGACAGATAAAGGAAATGGAAATTATTCAGCAGCGTCGTCGAATGGAAAACATTCCCCTAAATTAAAAAGGTCCCAACTTAAAGCTATTGATATTGATTTTGGTGGTGGATCAGTTCCATCCTCACCAGCAAGAAATAATTTACAAGGTGTGAAATGCATTTTTTTTCTTATCTTGAGTTGGAGCTTTGTTGTTAATGTCGTCAATTCTATTTTGTGCTAGTAATTTTGTCTTTTATTCGTCTTGTCTTTGAACTAACAAACAAACTTTTTTTATTTGGTTTTCTTTTTTTTTGCCATTTGGTTTTAATATTTTAGAAGAAAATTAAAAAAAATAATTAATGCTTTTTTATGGTTTTTAATGATAGTAAATAATTTTTGATTATAATTACCCAAAATGCTTACTATCATATTTTTAAAAGTAACTCATTATTGACTATAAATTTTTAATTTTTGATATTATTATCGTTTTTCGATTTATTTTTAACTAAAAAATTAACTTGCACAAAAATATTATTTTTTTAACATTTTTTTTCTTGTTTGATTTGGAATTTTACTAACACTTACTATTTATAAATAAATATTTTATATTTAAAAATTATAAAAAAACAAAAATTTAAATATTTTATAGGCTCATATTCCGCTCGATCTGAATCAAGTGATGTATATGCAAATTATTCGGCTTTACAACAACACCAGCAACACCAACAACAACCATATCATAAATTTTCAAATAATTATGGTCAAATTCGATCACCATTAACTAAAGTGCCATTAGTAATTCCCAAAGCTTTGCCACAAGGTTCAAGTGAAATGTCTTTGGCGTCTTCAACTGGATCATGCATAGGTTCAGAGGAGAGATATGAGAATGAAATAAGAAAATTAAATTATGAATTAGAAAATTATCGGCAAACTATTACGAAATTAACAGCGAAACATGAAAATTATAATCAAGTTATTCATATGTTTGATTCCCGTCTTCAACTTCTTGTGAGACACGTAAATAAATTAAACCAAAAATCTCAACTTAAAGAAGATGAAGTTGAAAAGCTTAAATCTCAAATAGAATATCTTCGTTCACTTTCATCGTGCGCTACTATTCCAAATATGGGCGGCAGTGGAGGAAGTGAAAATGGAGGAGGAAATTTTGTAGTTGGAAAAATTATTGATGGACAAAGGCATGGTTGTTCTGGTTCGACCGATTTACATCGACACCCATCCATGGAATCAGTGGCTTCTCATCGATCTTCTTTATCAACATCATCCAAAAGTTCATCGAGAATGATGATGGATAAAAATAATGGAATGTCGTCATCTAAAAATAAAAAGAGTTGGGTGAGTAATTAAATTTTTATTTGAGTTTAATTAAGTAAATACTAACTTTGGGTTTTTTTTCTTTTTTTAAGACAACAAACATGGATAATCAGGTATTTTTTATATTAACTTTTTTAATTAGGTGTTGTTTGGTGTTTTTGAAAGTTTTTAGTTTGTTTGTTTGTCAACCTTTTTTTAAATTTTACAGCATCGAGGCACTGTACCTCATAAAAAGCTTTATTCTTTTTTTCGTGGAAATAAAAATTTGACAAAAAAAATTAATCATAAAATTGTGCTGAAATTGGTCTAAATCTTGGGATTCCATTAGAAACCAATAAAAATAAATATAAATCTTATAATTGTTTTTTTTGAATTCATAAATCACAAATTATCGATTATTAAAATTATTTTATTTTCACACTAAGAATTTTCTTTAAAAAAAGCTGCTTTAATTTTTTGGCATTTGTATTTTGGGTTTTGCGGTTTGGTATTTGTATTTCTTTCCAAATCTTACTTTTATTAATTCCCATTTTTCACATTTTCAGATTCGATCAAGCTTTAGTCGAGCCTTTCATAAAAGTAAAAAAGGAAAGAATGGTTCCGTTTCGGATGTCGAACAATCACCCTTGCATTCATTATCTCTTCAACCCATTGCTGGCTCCGTGAACCAACTAGATGAATTAGCAGCCAATGGAAATCCAATAGAATTATTAAATCTTAAAAAGGAGCTTAAAACTAAAGAAGAAACTTTGACCGATTTTCGATTGGACGCTCTTGATAAAGCTCGAGAAGTGGATATTCTTCGTGAAACCGTGGCTCGCCTGGCATCAGAAAATAAAATATTAAAACGTAATTGCACGCTTCTTGCTAAAAGAGTGGATTCTCGAACTTCTTCAAGGCAATCTCTTTCGACTTGCCACGATGAGGATCCAGTTTATGATCCTTTGCCAGGGGTCATTGGGGGAGGAGTATCAAATGGAAATGGAAACGGAAATAATTGTTGTTCATCTTCGTCACATATGTCAGAGAGATCATTTTCATCCACCACTTCATCTTCGAAAAGATCCAGCAATGGATTATCCACGAGAGTGTGTATTAGTCTCGAACCTTCAGGGTCGCTGGAATTTACTCAACATCAACATGAATTAACTATTGGTTCCCTAATTCAACCAGTTTCCACTACAAATTGGAATGATATTGATTCGCAATTGATTATGATGTTAAAAGATTATTTACATCGAATTGAAATTGATACTACACTTGGAATAGATTGTGATAAAGCTATTATTGGTAAGCAAACCTTTTAAAAAAAGCACACAGAACAATTTTTGTGAGCAAAAAAGCAGCTTCTTTTTTTCAATTTTATTTGCGGAAAATGATCTAAAAATTAATGCATGATAGTAAGATTTTTTGGAAAAAATATTGTTTATTTTTAATTACTCTCCTGTTATTAATAATAATTAAAATCTGCAAATTATTGCTAAAAAAATATTACTATCTTTTAATAATTTTCCTTTTTACAGGTTATCGAGTAGGAAATGATTTCATTCGAAATAAAACAGCCCCGGATTTAATTACGCCCACTCAAAATCCTGCTGATATTATCACTCCATCCACCACCATTCGAATTAGATTGCAAGGAGTTCAACAAAATTCAGTGGATGGATTAATTATAGAATCATTATTTCCCAAAGCTATTTTAACTTTACTCATTCGACTTCTGGAACAATCTCGTCGATTAGTAATTCATGGAGCTCGAGGAATAGGAAAATCAAATTTAGCTAAAACTTTAGCTAAATATTTTTCATATAAATTAGCAGCCAAATCAAATTCAATTAAACCTGAAAGTATTGTGGATGTTCGATATCCGGATGATGAAAAAGATAAAAAATTTCAAACCATTCAAGATAATCTTCAATCGTTGCTTAAAACTGGAACATCTTCCATTATTTTAATTGATAATGTTCATCGAAAATGTATTCCACATTTACTTAAAGCTTTTAAATCAGCTGATAATAGTCAAGATACTCCATTTGTTATTTGCACGGTGAATGGTGCTTTACAAAGACAAGTGGAAGAAATGCAATCCGTTCATGGATTTAGAGTTTTTCAACTCACTAATCATATGGATGCTGTTAAAGGTAGGCTGTTTTTTAATCAAAAATATGAAAATTTAGAACTTTCAAAAAAAAAGAGAATAACAAAATTTTGACAATAAAATGCAATTTTTTGTTACTAACTTTTTGAGTGACAGTAATGCTTTTTTGACGATAATTTGAAAATTTTGATTACTCTCTCTCTATAAAAGAAAATACTCTTTTTAGACAATAATTTCCAAATTTTAGTTACCCTCATTTTTAATAACTTTAAAATCAAAAATCAAAGTAATTTTAACTAATTTCCCTAAACTTTTTTTAGGTTTCATGGGAAGATATCTCCGCCGCCGAATTGCTGAAGCTGAGCTCACAGGACAATGTCGATGTGGAGAGCAAATGCAAATAATAATTGATTTCCTTGGAAAAGCTTTAATAGCAATAAATACTTTTATTGAAAAAGCTAATGCCCATGATGAAACTATTGGTCCACGAACTTTCGTCCAATGTCCATTATCGATTGAGCCATCCCGTGATTGGTTTGTAAGATTATGGAATGAAAATTTGGTTCCATATATGATGAAAGCAGCTAGAGAAGGTAGGCATTAAAAATTTTATAAAAAACATTTATTTTAAAATTTAGAATTTTTGAAATAAAGAAAAAAGATAGTAAAAATTTTTTGACAATATTTTGCAATTTTTCATTACTATCAAAAACAAGCGAGTAATTAAGCTTAAAAAACAAAAAAAGCGACTTTCAAATCAAAATTTTTAGTATCCATAAGTAAAATAAACAAATACCAAATTTTTTGTAGGTATGATTCTTGGCTGTCGAGGACAACTAAAAGATCCAACAGAATATATTATCGAACATTGGCCTTGGCCAGATAATGGCGAATCTTCTCTTTTACATCATGTTGCAATAGGAAATGTTGAAACTGGGGGAGAATTTGATCCTATGTTAGCTTTAGAAAGAATAGAAGAAAATCGTAAACTTCAAGAACATGTTCATGCTCATTAAGTTTCCAAAAAACTTTAATTTAAATTTTTCGTTGCGAAGCTTCTGTGTCACAAAAAAAGTTTACTTTTTTTCAATCCCGTTGACTTAATTTTTTTCATTTTTCGTTTTATTATTTTTTAAGATAAGAAAATTCACAGATTTTTAATATTTTTAATAAGTGCATTAATTTTATTTTCATTTGTTATTTTTAAAAGTTGTAAAAAAACATAAATAAATACTGCCAAATATTATTAAATTTACTCGCAAAAAATTTAACCATAACAAGAAAAAAGATTTAAAATAATAACCAAACTTAAAAGCAGCATTTGTTGCTCTGTATTTTGAATTTCCTACATAAATCAAAAATTTCTCGGACATACAGTAAACTAACTGTCTGTCTAGTTCAATTGATTATTAGAGTCTTTTACAAATAAATAAAACAAATGGTAAGAGAAAAGATAACGTGAAGAAAAAAGTTAAAGAAACAAAAAAAATTTATTTATGTATCAACAAACAATAAATAATAAAAACAATGATACAAAAACAATGAAAAATTCATAAAAATAGAGAAACATAAATGGTCAAAGACTTCACGATATTGTGTCCAACTATAATAATCTCGGGGAACATCTCGAAGAATTCATAAGCATCGCTTAGCGGAATCAAATTTTGCTTGTAAAGTATGCTTTTCATCATCAAGAGCATGAATGGTAAATCCCAGTTGCTTTAACAAAACAGAATTCTGAAAAACAAATAATTATAAGTGAAGCAATGTAACATCGATAACATAACTTTGCTTCCAATTCACAAACTAGAGCTATTAATTAACGGCATAAAAAAAACATTTTCAAAGGCTTTTTTAAAATGTGGAGTTTCATAATCTTTAGTTTCACTGTTATTATTAATATTTGAATTAGCTGCTATTTTTCTAGTGAAATTTAAAGCAAGCAATACCTTAATGGTTTCATTTTTTAAAATCCAAAATCGGTATGTAAAACATTTACTGAAAGCCTTTATTAATTTAAAAATTAATTTTACATCAACAAAACACGATTCAGCACTGTTAAGTGAAATTAAAAGCAAGAAATAACTTAATGGTTTCATTTTTTAAAATCCAAAATCGGTATGTAAAACATTTACTGAAAGCCTTTATTAATTTAATAAATAATTTTACATCAACAAAACACGATTCAGCACTGTTAAGTGAAATTAAAAGCAAGAAATACCTTAATGGTTTCATTTTTTAAAATCCAAAATCGGTATGTAAAACATTTACTGAAAGCCTTTATTAATTTAAAAATTAATTTTACATCAACAAAACACGATTCAGCACTGTTAAGTGAAATTAAAAGCAAGAAATACCTTAATGGTTTCATTTTTTAAAATCCAAAATCGGTATGTAAAACATTTACTGAAAGCCTTTATTAATTTAATAAATAATTTTACATCAACAAAACACGATTCAGCACTGTTAAGTGAAATTAAAAGCAAGAAATACCTTAATGGTTTCATTTTTTAAAATCCAAAATCGGTATGTAAAACATTTACTGAAAGCCTTTATTAATTTAAAAATTAATTTTACATCAACAAAACATGATTCAGCACTGTTAAGTGAAATTAAAAGCAAGAAATACCTTAATGGTTTCATTTTTTAAAATCCAAAATCGGTATGTAAAACATTTACTGAAAGCCTTTATTAATTTAATAAATAATTTTACATCAACAAAACACGATTCAGCACTGTTAAGTGAAATTAAAAGCAAGAAATACCTTAATGGTTTCATTTTTTAAAATCCAAAATCGGTATGTAAAACATTTACTGAAAGCCTTTATTAATTTAATAAATAATTTTACATCAACAAAACACGATTCAGCACTGTTAAGTGAAATTAAAAGCAAGAAATACCTTAATGGTTTCATTTTTTAAAATCCAAAATCGGTATGTAAAACATTTACTGAAAGCCTTTATTAATTTAAAAATTAATTTTACATCAACAAAACATGATTCAGCACTGTTAAGTGAAATTAAAAGCAAGAAATAACTTAATGGTTTCATTTTTTAAAATCCAAAATCGGTATGTAAAACATTTACTGAAAGCCTTTATTAATTTAAAAATTAATTTTACATCAACAAAACATGATTCAGCACTGTTAAGTGAAATTAAAAGCAAGAAATAACTTAATGGTTTCATTTTTTAAAATCCAAAATCGGTATGTAAAACATTTACTGAAAGCCTTTATTAATTTAATAAATAATTTTACATCAACAAAACACGATTCAGCACTGTTAAGTGAAATTAAAAGCAAGAAATACCTTAATGGTTTCATTTTTTAAAATCCAAAATCGGTATGTAAAACATTTACTGAAAGCCTTTATTAATTTAAAAAATTAATTTTACATCAACAAAACATGATTCAGCACTGTTAAGTGAAATTAAAAGCAAGAAATACCTTAATGGTTTCATTTTTTAAAATCCAAAATCGGTATGTAAAACATTTACTGAAAGCCTTTATTAATTTAAAAAATAATTTTACATCAACAAAACACGATTCAGCACTGTTAAGTGAAATTAAAAGCAAGAAATAACTTAATGGTTTCATTTTTTAAAATCCAAAATCGGTATGTAAAACATTTACTGAAAGCCTTTATTAATTTAAAAAATAATTTTACATCAACAAAACACGATTCAGCACTGTTAAGTGAAATTAAAAGCAAGAAATACCTTAATGGTTTCATTTTTTAAAATCCAAAATCGGTATGTAAAACATTTACTGAAAGCCTTTATTAATTTAATAAATAATTTTACATCAACAAAACACGATTCAGCACTGTTAAGTGAAATTAAAAGCAAGAAATACCTTAATGGTTTCATTTTTTAAAATCCAAAATCGGTATGTAAAACATTTACTGAAAGCCTTTATTAATTTAAAAATTAATTTTACATCAACAAAACATGATTCAGCACTGTTAAGTGAAATTAAAAGCAAGAAATAACTTAATGGTTTCATTTTTTAAAATCCAAAATCGGTATGTAAAACATTTACTGAAAGCCTTTATTAATTTAAAAATTAATTTTACATCAACAAAACATGATTCAGCACTGTTAAGTGAAATTAAAAGCAAGAAATAACTTAATGGTTTCATTTTTTAAAATCCAAAATCGGTATGTAAAACATTTACTGAAAGCCTTTATTAATTTAATAAATAATTTTACATCAACAAAACACGATTCAGCACTGTTAAGTGAAATTAAAAGCAAGAAATACCTTAATGGTTTCATTTTTTAAAATCCAAAATCGGTATGTAAAACATTTACTGAAAGCCTTTATTAATTTAAAAAATTAATTTTACATCAACAAAACATGATTCAGCACTGTTAAGTGAAATTAAAAGCAAGAAATACCTTAATGGTTTCATTTTTTAAAATCCAAAATCGGTATGTAAAACATTTACTGAAAGCCTTTATTAATTTAATAAATAATTTTACATCAACAAAACACGATTCAGCACTGTTAAGTGAAATTAAAAGCAAGAAATACCTTAATGGTTTCATTTTTTAAAATCCAAAATCGGTATGTAAAACATTTACTGAAAGCCTTTATTAATTTAATAAATAATTTTACATCAACAAAACACGATTCAGCACTGTTAAGTGAAATTAAAAGCAAGAAATACCTTAATGGTTTCATTTTTTAAAATCCAAAATCGGTATGTAAAACATTTACTGAAAGCCTTTATTAATTTAAAAATTAATTTTACATCAACAAAACATGATTCAGCACTGTTAAGTGAAATTAAAAGCAAGAAATACCTTAATGGTTTCATTTTTTAAAATCCAAAATCGGTATGTAAAACATTTACTGAAAGCCTTTATTAATTTAATAAATAATTTTACATCAACAAAACACGATTCAGCACTGTTAAGTGAAATTAAAAGCAAGAAATACCTTAATGGTTTCATTTTTTAAAATCCAAAATCGGTATGTAAAACATTTACTGAAAGCCTTTATTAATTTAAAAATTAATTTTACATCAACAAAACATGATTCAGCACTGTTAAGTGAAATTAAAAGCAAGAAATACCTTAATGGTTTCATTTTTTAAAATCCAAAATCGGTATGTAAAACATTTACTGAAAGCCTTTATTAATTTAATAAATAATTTTACATCAACAAAACACGATTCAGCACTGTTAAGTGAAATTAAAAGCAAGAAATACCTTAATGGTTTCATTTTTTAAAATCCAAAATCGGTATGTAAAACATTTACTGAAAGCCTTTATTAATTTAAAAAATTAATTTTACATCAACAAAACATGATTCAGCACTGTTAAGTGAAATTAAAAGCAAGAAATACCTTAATGGTTTCATTTTTTAAAATCCAAAATCGGTATGTAAAACATTTACTGAAAGCCTTTATTAATTTAATAAATAATTTTACATCAACAAAACACGATTCAGCACTGTTAAGTGAAATTAAAAGCAAGAAATACCTTAATGGTTTCATTTTTTAAAATCCAAAATCGGTATGTAAAACATTTACTGAAAGCCTTTATTAATTTAATAAATAATTTTACATCAACAAAACACGATTCAGCACTGTTAAGTGAAATTAAAAGCAAGAAATACCTTAATGGTTTCATTTTTTAAAATCCAAAATCGGTATGTAAAACATTTACTGAAAGCCTTTATTAATTTAAAAATTAATTTTACATCAACAAAACATGATTCAGCACTGTTAAGTGAAATTAAAAGCAAGAAATACCTTAATGGTTTCATTTTTTAAAATCCAAAATCGGTATGTAAAACATTTACTGAAAGCCTTTATTAATTTAATAAATAATTTTACATCAACAAAACACGATTCAGCACTGTTAAGTGAAATTAAAAGCAAGAAATACCTTAATGGTTTCATTTTTTAAAATCCAAAATCGGTATGTAAAACATTTACTGAAAGCCTTTATTAATTTAAAAAATAATTTTACATCAACAAAACACGATTCAGCACTGTTAAGTGAAATTAAAAGCAAGAAATACCTTAATGGTTTCATTTTTTAAAATCCAAAATCGGTATGTAAAACATTTACTGAAAGCCTTTATTAATTTAATAAATAATTTTACATCAACAAAACACGATTCAGCACTGTTAAGTGAAATTAAAAGCAAGAAATACCTTAATGGTTTCATTTTTTAAAATCCAAAATCGGTATGTAAAACATTTACTGAAAGCCTTTATTAATTTAATAAATAATTTTACATCAACAAAACACGATTCAGCACTGTTAAGTGAAATTAAAAGCAAGAAATACCTTAATGGTTTCATTTTTTAAAATCCAAAATCGGTATGTAAAACATTTACTGAAAGCCTTTATTAATTTAAAAATTAATTTTACATCAACAAAACATGATTCAGCACTGTTAAGTGAAATTAAAAGCAAGAAATACCTTAATGGTTTCATTTTTTAAAATCCAAAATCGGTATGTAAAACATTTACTGAAAGCCTTTATTAATTTAATAAATAATTTTACATCAACAAAACACGATTCAGCACTGTTAAGTGAAATTAAAAGCAAGAAATACCTTAATGGTTTCATTTTTTAAAATCCAAAATCGGTATGTAAAACATTTACTGAAAGCCTTTATTAATTTAAAAAATTAATTTTACATCAACAAAACATGATTCAGCACTGTTAAGTGAAATTAAAAGCAAGAAATACCTTAATGGTTTCATTTTTTAAAATCCAAAATCGGTATGTAAAACATTTACTGAAAGCCTTTATTAATTTAATAAATAATTTTACATCAACAAAACACGATTCAGCACTGTTAAGTGAAATTAAAAGCAAGAAATACCTTAATGGTTTCATTTTTTAAAATCCAAAATCGGTATGTAAAACATTTACTGAAAGCCTTTATTAATTTAATAAATAATTTTACATCAACAAAACACGATTCAGCACTGTTAAGTGAAATTAAAAGCAAGAAATACCTTAATGGTTTCATTTTTTAAAATCCAAAATCGGTATGTAAAACATTTACTGAAAGCCTTTATTAATTTAAAAAATAATTTTACATCAACAAAACACGATTCAGCACTGTTAAGTGAAATTAAAAGCAAGAAATACCTTAATGGTTTCATTTTTTAAAATCCAAAATCGGTATGTAAAACATTTACTGAAAGCCTTTATTAATTTAATAAATAATTTTACATCAACAAAACACGATTCAGCACTGTTAAGTGAAATTAAAAGCAAGAAATACCTTAATGGTTTCATTTTTTAAAATCCAAAATCGGTATGTAAAACATTTACTGAAAGCCTTTATTAATTTAATAAATAATTTTACATCAACAAAACACGATTCAGCACTGTTAAGTGAAATTAAAAGCAAGAAATACCTTAATGGTTTCATTTTTTAAAATCCAAAATCGGTATGTAAAACATTTACTGAAAGCCTTTATTAATTTAAAAATTAATTTTACATCAACAAAACATGATTCAGCACTGTTAAGTGAAATTAAAAGCAAGAAATACCTTAATGGTTTCATTTTTTAAAATCCAAAATCGGTATGTAAAACATTTACTGAAAGCCTTTATTAATTTAATAAATAATTTTACATCAACAAAACACGATTCAGCACTGTTAAGTGAAATTAAAAGCAAGAAATACCTTAATGGTTTCATTTTTTAAAATCCAAAATCGGTATGTAAAACATTTACTGAAAGCCTTTATTAATTTAAAAAATTAATTTTACATCAACAAAACATGATTCAGCACTGTTAAGTGAAATTAAAAGCAAGAAATACCTTAATGGTTTCATTTTTTAAAATCCAAAATCGGTATGTAAAACATTTACTGAAAGCCTTTATTAATTTAATAAATAATTTTACATCAACAAAACACGATTCAGCACTGTTAAGTGAAATTAAAAGCAAGAAATACCTTAATGGTTTCATTTTTTAAAATCCAAAATCGGTATGTAAAACATTTACTGAAAGCCTTTATTAATTTAATAAATAATTTTACATCAACAAAACACGATTCAGCACTGTTAAGTGAAATTAAAAGCAAGAAATACCTTAATGGTTTCATTTTTTAAAATCCAAAATCGGTATGTAAAACATTTACTGAAAGCCTTTATTAATTTAAAAATTAATTTTACATCAACAAAACATGATTCAGCACTGTTAAGTGAAATTAAAAGCAAGAAATACCTTAATGGTTTCATTTTTTAAAATCCAAAATCGGTATGTAAAACATTTACTGAAAGCCTTTATTAATTTAATAAATAATTTTACATCAACAAAACACGATTCAGCACTGTTAAGTGAAATTAAAAGCAAGAAATACCTTAATGGTTTCATTTTTTAAAATCCAAAATCGGTATGTAAAACATTTACTGAAAGCCTTTATTAATTTAAAAAATTAATTTTACATCAACAAAACATGATTCAGCACTGTTAAGTGAAATTAAAAGCAAGAAATACCTTAATGGTTTCATTTTTTAAAATCCAAAATCGGTATGTAAAACATTTACTGAAAGCCTTTATTAATTTAATAAATAATTTTACATCAACAAAACACGATTCAGCACTGTTAAGTGAAATTAAAAGCAAGAAATACCTTAATGGTTTCATTTTTTAAAATCCAAAATCGGTATGTAAAACATTTACTGAAAGCCTTTATTAATTTAATAAATAATTTTACATCAACAAAACACGATTCAGCACTGTTAAGTGAAATTAAAAGCAAGAAATACCTTAATGGTTTCATTTTTTAAAATCCAAAATCGGTATGTAAAACATTTACTGAAAGCCTTTATTAATTTAAAAATTAATTTTACATCAACAAAACATGATTCAGCACTGTTAAGTGAAATTAAAAGCAAGAAATACCTTAATGGTTTCATTTTTTAAAATCCAAAATCGGTATGTAAAACATTTACTGAAAGCCTTTATTAATTTAATAAATAATTTTACATCAACAAAACACGATTCAGCACTGTTAAGTGAAATTAAAAGCAAGAAATACCTTAATGGTTTCATTTTTTAAAATCCAAAATCGGTATGTAAAACATTTACTGAAAGCCTTTATTAATTTAATAAATAATTTTACATCAACAAAACATGATTCAGCACTGTTAAGTGAAATTAAAAGCAAGAAATACCTTAATGGTTTCATTTTTTAAAATCCAAAATCGGTATGTAAAACATTTACTGAAAGCCTTTATTAATTTAATAAATAATTTTACATCAACAAAACACGATTCAGCACTGTTAAGTGAAATTAAAAGCAAGAAATACCTTAATGGTTTCATTTTTTAAAATCCAAAATCGGTATGTAAAACATTTACTGAAAGCCTTTATTAATTTAAAAAATTAATTTTACATCAACAAAACATGATTCAGCACTGTTAAGTGAAATTAAAAGCAAGAAATACCTTAATGGTTTCATTTTTTAAAATCCAAAATCGGTATGTAAAACATTTACTGAAAGCCTTTATTAATTTAATAAATAATTTTACATCAACAAAACACGATTCAGCACTGTTAAGTGAAATTAAAAGCAAGAAATACCTTAATGGTTTCATTTTTTAAAATCCAAAATCGGTATGTAAAACATTTACTGAAAGCCTTTATTAATTTAATAAATAATTTTACATCAACAAAACACGATTCAGCACTGTTAAGTGAAATTAAAAGCAAGAAATACCTTAATGGTTTCATTTTTTAAAATCCAAAATCGGTATGTAAAACATTTACTGAAAGCCTTTATTAATTTAATAAATAATTTTACATCAACAAAACACGATTCAGCACTGTTAAGTGAAATTAAAAGCAAGAAATACCTTAATGGTTTCATTTTTTAAAATCCAAAATCGGTATGTAAAACATTTACTGAAAGCCTTTATTAATTTAAAAATTAATTTTACATCAACAAAACATGATTCAGCACTGTTAAGTGAAATTAAAAGCAAGAAATACCTTAATGGTTTCATTTTTTAAAATCCAAAATCGGTATGTAAAACATTTACTGAAAGCCTTTATTAATTTAATAAATAATTTTACATCAACAAAACACGATTCAGCACTGTTAAGTGAAATTAAAAGCAAGAAATACCTTAATGGTTTCATTTTTTAAAATCCAAAATCGGTATGTAAAACATTTACTGAAAGCCTTTATTAATTTAATAAATAATTTTACATCAACAAAACACGATTCAGCACTGTTAAGTGAAATTAAAAGCAAGAAATACCTTAATGGTTTCATTTTTTAAATTCCAAAATCGGTATGTAAAACATTTACTGAAAGCCTTTATTAATTTAAAAATTAATTTTACATCAACAAAACATGATTCAGCACTGTTAAGTGAAATTAAAAGCAAGAAATACCTTAATGGTTTCATTTTTTAAAATCCAAAATCGGTATGTAAAACATTTACTGAAAGCCTTTATTAATTTAATAAATAATTTTACATCAACAAAACACGATTCAGCACTGTTAAGTGAAATTAAAAGCAAGAAATACCTTAATGGTTTCATTTTTTAAAATCCAAAATCGGTATGTAAAACATTTACTGAAAGCCTTTATTAATTTAATAAATAATTTTACATCAACAAAACACGATTCAGCACTGTTAAGTGAAATTAAAAGCAAGAAATACCTTAATGGTTTCATTTTTTAAAATCCAAAATCGGTATGTAAAACATTTACTGAAAGCCTTTATTAATTTAATAAATAATTTTACATCAACAAAACACGATTCAGCACTGTTAAGTGAAATTAAAAGCAAGAAATACCTTAATGGTTTCATTTTTTAAAATCCAAAATCGGTATGTAAAACATTTACTGAAAGCCTTTATTAATTTAAAAATTAATTTTACATCAACAAAACATGATTCAGCACTGTTAAGTGAAATTAAAAGCAAGAAATACCTTAATGGTTTCATTTTTTAAAATCCAAAATCGGTATGTAAAACATTTACTGAAAGCCTTTATTAATTTAATAAATAATTTTACATCAACAAAACACGATTCAGCACTGTTAAGTGAAATTAAAAGCAAGAAATACCTTAATGGTTTCATTTTTTAAAATCCAAAATCGGTATGTAAAACATTTACTGAAAGCCTTTATTAATTTAATAAATAATTTTACATCAACAAAACACGATTCAGCACTGTTAAGTGAAATTAAAAGCAAGAAATACCTTAATGGTTTCATTTTTTAAAATCCAAAATCGGTATGTAAAACATTTACTGAAAGCCTTTATTAATTTAATAAATAATTTTACATCAACAAAACACGATTCAGCACTGTTAAGTGAAATTAAAAGCAAGAAATACCTTAATGGTTTCATTTTTTAAAATCCAAAATCGGTATGTAAAACATTTACTGAAAGCCTTTATTAATTTAATAAATAATTTTACATCAACAAAACACGATTCAGCACTGTTAAGTGAAATTAAAAGCAAGAAATACCTTAATGGTTTCATTTTTTAAAATCCAAAATCGGTATGTAAAACATTTACTGAAAGCCTTTATTAATTTAATAAATAATTTTACATCAACAAAACACGATTCAGCACTGTTAAGTGAAATTAAAAGCAAGAAATACCTTAATGGTTTCATTTTTTAAAATCCAAAATCGGTATGTAAAACATTTACTGAAAGCCTTTATTAATTTAAAAAATAATTTTACATCAACAAAACACGATTCAGCACTGTTAAGTGAAATTAAAAGCAAGAAATACCTTAATGGTTTCATTTTTTAAAATCCAAAATCGGTATGTAAAACATTTACTGAAAGCCTTTATTAATTTAATAAATAATTTTACATCAACAAAACACGATTCAGCACTGTTAAGTGAAATTAAAAGCAAGAAATACCTTAATGGTTTCATTTTTTAAAATCCAAAATCGGTATGTAAAACATTTACTGAAAGCCTTTATTAATTTAAAAAATAATTTTACATCAACAAAACACGATTCAGCACTGTTAAGTGAAATTAAAAGCAAGAAATACCTTAATGGTTTCATTTTTTAAAATCCAAAATCGGTATGTAAAACATTTACTGAAAGCCTTTATTAATTTAATAAATAATTTTACATCAACAAAACACGATTCAGCACTGTTAAGTGAAATTAAAAGCAAGAAATACCTTAATGGTTTCATTTTTTAAAATCCAAAATCGGTATGTAAAACATTTACTGAAAGCCTTTATTAATTTAAAAATTAATTTTGCATCAACAAAACACGATTCAGCACTGTTAAGTGAAATTAAAAGCAAGAAATACCTTAATGGTTTCATTTTTTAAAATCCAAAATCGGTATGTAAAACATTTACTGAAAGCCTTTATTAATTTAATAAATAATTTTACATCAACAAAACACGATTCAGCACTGTTAAGTGAAATTAAAAGCAAGAAATACCTTAATGGTTTCATTTTTTAAAATCCAAAATCGGTATGTAAAACATTTACTGAAAGCCTTTATTAATTTAAAAATTAATTTTACATCAACAAAACATGATTCAGCACTGTTAAGTGAAATTAAAAGCAAGAAATACCTTAATGGTTTCATTTTTTAAAATCCAAAATCGGTATGTAAAACATTTACTGAAAGCCTTTATTAATTTAATAAATAATTTTACATCAACAAAACACGATTCAGCACTGTTAAGTGAAATTAAAAGCAAGAAATACCTTAATGGTTTCATTTTTTAAAATCCAAAATCGGTATGTAAAACATTTACTGAAAGCCTTTATTAATTTAAAAAATAATTTTACATCAACAAAACACGATTCAGCACTGTTAAGTGAAATTAAAAGCAAGAAATACCTTAATGGTTTCATTTTTTAAAATCCAAAATCGGTATGTAAAACATTTACTGAAAGCCTTTATTAATTTAATAAATAATTTTACATCAACAAAACACGATTCAGCACTGTTAAGTGAAATTAAAAGCAAGAAATACCTTAATGGTTTCATTTTTTAAAATCCAAAATCGGTATGTAAAACATTTACTGAAAGCCTTTATTAATTTAAAAATTAATTTTGCATCAACAAAACACGATTCAGCACTGTTAAGTGAAATTAAAAGCAAGAAATACCTTAATGGTTTCATTTTTTAAAATCCAAAATCGGTATGTAAAACATTTACTGAAAGCCTTTATTAATTTAATAAATAATTTTACATCAACAAAACACGATTCAGCACTGTTAAGTGAAATTAAAAGCAAGAAATAACTTAATGGTTTCATTTTTTAAAATCCAAAATCGGTATGTAAAACATTTACTGAAAGCCTTTATTAATTTAAAAAATAATTTTACATCAACAAAACATGATTCAGCACTGTTAAGTGAAATTAAAAGCAAGAAATACCTTAATGGTTTCATTTTTTAAAATCCAAAATCGGTATGTAAAACATTTACTGAAAGCCTTTATTAATTTAAAAATTAATTTTACATCAACAAAACATGATTCAGCACTGTTAAGTGAAATTAAAAGCAAGAAATACCTTAATGGTTTCATTTTTTAAAATCCAAAATCGGTATGTAAAACATTTACTGAAAGCCTTTATTAATTTAAAAAATAATTTTACATCAACAAAACACGATTCAGCACTGTTAAGTGAAATTAAAAGCAAGAAATAACTTAATGGTTTCATTTTTTAAAATCCAAAATCGGTATGTAAAACATTTACTGAAAGCCTTTATTAATTTAAAAAATAATTTTACATCAACAAAACACGATTCAGCACTGTTAAGTGAAATTAAAAGCAAGAAATAACTTAATGGTTTCATTTTTTAAAATCCAAAATCGGTATGTAAAACATTTACTGAAAGCCTTTATTAATTTAAAAAATAATTTTACATCAACAAAACATGATTCAGCACTGTTAAGTGAAATTAAAAGCAAGAAATACCTTAATGGTTTCATTTTTTAAAATCCAAAATCGGTATGTAAAACATTTACTGAAAGCCTTTATTAATTTAAAAAATAATTTTACATCAACAAAACACGATTCAGCACTGTTAAGTGAAATTAAAAGCAAGAAATACCTTAATGGTTTCATTTTTTAAAATCCAAAATCGGTATGTAAAACATTTACTGAAAGCCTTTATTAATTTAAAAAATAATTTTACATCAACAAAACACGATTCAGCACTGTTAAGTGAAATTAAAAGCAAGAAATAACTTAATGGTTTCATTTTTTAAAATCCAAAATCGGTATGTAAAACATTTACTGAAAGCCTTTATTAATTTAAAAAATAATTTTACATCAACAAAACATGATTCAGCACTGTTAAGTGAAATTAAAAGCAAGAAATACCTTAATGGTTTCATTTTTTAAAATCCAAAATCGGTATGTAAAACATTTACTGAAAGCCTTTATTAATTTAAAAAATAATTTTACATCAACAAAACATGATTCAGCACTGTTAAGTGAAATTAAAAGCAAGAAATACCTTAATGGTTTCATTTTTTAAAATCCAAAATCGGTATGTAAAACATTTACTGAAAGCCTTTATTAATTTAAAAAATAATTTTACATCAACAAAACACGATTCAGCACTGTTAAGTGAAATTAAAAGCAAGAAATACCTTAATGGTTTCATTTTTTAAAATCCAAAATCGGTATGTAAAACATTTACTGAAAGCCTTTATTAATTTAATAAATAATTTTACATCAACAAAACACGATTCAGCACTGTTAAGTGAAATTAAAAGCAAGAAATAACTTAATGGTTTCATTTTTTAAAATCCAAAATCGGTATGTAAAACATTTACTGAAAGCCTTTATTAATTTAAAAAATAATTTTACATCAACAAAACATGATTCAGCACTGTTAAGTGAAATTAAAAGCAAGAAATACCTTAATGGTTTCATTTTTTAAAATCCAAAATCGGTATGTAAAACATTTACTGAAAGCCTTTATTAATTTAAAAAATAATTTTACATCAACAAAACATGATTCAGCACTGTTAAGTGAAATTAAAAGCAAGAAATACCTTAATGGTTTCATTTTTTAAAATCCAAAATCGGTATGTAAAACATTTACTGAAAGCCTTTATTAATTTAAAAATTAATTTTACATCAACAAAACATGATTCAGCACTGTTAAGTGAAATTAAAAGCAAGAAATACCTTAATGGTTTCATTTTTTAAAATCCAAAATCGGTATGTAAAACATTTACTGAAAGCCTTTATTAATTTAAAAAATAATTTTACATCAACAAAACACGATTCAGCACTGTTAAGTGAAATTAAAAGCAAGAAATACCTTAATGGTTTCATTTTTTAAAATCCAAAATCGGTATGTAAAACATTTACTGAAAGCCTTTATTAATTTAAAAAATAATTTTACATCAACAAAACACGATTCAGCACTGTTAAGTGAAATTAAAAGCAAGAAATAACTTAATGGTTTCATTTTTTAAAATCCAAAATCGGTATGTAAAACATTTACTGAAAGCCTTTATTAATTTAAAAAATAATTTTACATCAACAAAACATGATTCAGCACTGTTAAGTGAAATTAAAAGCAAGAAATACCTTAATGGTTTCATTTTTTAAAATCCAAAATCGGTATGTAAAACATTTACTGAAAGCCTTTATTAATTTAAAAATTAATTTTACATCAACAAAACATGATTCAGCACTGTTAAGTGAAATTAAAAGCAAGAAATACCTTAATGGTTTCATTTTTTAAAATCCAAAATCGGTATGTAAAACATTTACTGAAAGCCTTTATTAATTTAATAAATAATTTTACATCAACAAAACACGATTCAGCACTGTTAAGTGAAATTAAAAGCAAGAAATACCTTAATGGTTTCATTTTTTAAAATCCAAAATCGGTATGTAAAACATTTACTGAAAGCCTTTATTAATTTAAAAATTAATTTTACATCAACAAAACATGATTCAGCACTGTTAAGTGAAATTAAAAGCAAGAAATACCTTAATGGTTTCATTTTTTAAAATCCAAAATCGGTATGTAAAACATTTACTGAAAGCCTTTATTAATTTAAAAAATAATTTTACATCAACAAAACACGATTCAGCACTGTTAAGTGAAATTAAAAGCAAGAAATAACTTAATGGTTTCATTTTTTAAAATCCAAAATCGGTATGTAAAACATTTACTGAAAGCCTTTATTAATTTAAAAAATAATTTTACATCAACAAAACACGATTCAGCACTGTTAAGTGAAATTAAAAGCAAGAAATAACTTAATGGTTTCATTTTTTAAAATCCAAAATCGGTATGTAAAACATTTACTGAAAGCCTTTATTAATTTAAAAAATAATTTTACATCAACAAAACACGATTCAGCACTGTTAAGTGAAATTAAAAGCAAGAAATAACTTAATGGTTTCATTTTTTAAAATCCAAAATCGGTATGTAAAACATTTACTGAAAGCCTTTATTAATTTAAAAAATAATTTTACATCAACAAAACACGATTCAGCACTGTTAAGTGAAATTAAAAGCAAGAAATAACTTAATGGTTTCATTTTTTAAAATCCAAAATCGGTATGTAAAACATTTACTGAAAGCCTTTATTAATTTAAAAAATAATTTTACATCAACAAAACATGATTCAGCACTGTTAAGTGAAATTAAAAGCAAGAAATAACTTAATGGTTTCATTTTTTAAAATCCAAAATCGGTATGTAAAACATTTACTGAAAGCCTTTATTAATTTAAAAAATAATTTTACATCAACAAAACACGATTCAGCACTGTTAAGTGAAATTAAAAGCAAGAAATAACTTAATGGTTTCATTTTTTAAAATCCAAAATCGGTATGTAAAACATTTACTGAAAGCCTTTATTAATTTAAAAAATAATTTTACATCAACAAAACATGATTCAGCACTGTTAAGTGAAATTAAAAGCAAGAAATAACTTAATGGTTTCATTTTTTAAAATCCAAAATCGGTATGTAAAACATTTACTGAAAGCCTTTATTAATTTAAAAAATAATTTTACATCAACAAAACACGATTCAGCACTGTTAAGTGAAATTAAAAGCAAGAAATAACTTAATGGTTTCATTTTTTAAAATCCAAAATCGGTATGTAAAACATTTACTGAAAGCCTTTATTAATTTAAAAAATAATTTTACATCAACAAAACACGATTCAGCACTGTTAAGTGAAATTAAAAGCAAGAAATAACTTAATGGTTTCATTTTTTAAAATCCAAAATCGGTATGTAAAACATTTACTGAAAGCCTTTATTAATTTAAAAAATAATTTTACATCAACAAAACATGATTCAGCACTGTTAAGTGAAATTAAAAGCAAGAAATAACTTAATGGTTTCATTTTTTAAAATCCAAAATCGGTATGTAAAACATTTACTGAAAGCCTTTATTAATTTAAAAAATAATTTTACATCAACAAAACACGATTCAGCACTGTTAAGTGAAATTAAAAGCAAGAAATAACTTAATGGTTTCATTTTTTAAAATCCAAAATCGGTATGTAAAACATTTACTGAAAGCCTTTATTAATTTAAAAAATAATTTTACATCAACAAAACATGATTCAGCACTGTTAAGTGAAATTAAAAGCAAGAAATAACTTAATGGTTTCATTTTTTAAAATCCAAAATCGGTATGTAAAACATTTACTGAAAGCCTTTATTAATTTAAAAAATAATTTTACATCAACAAAACACGATTCAGCACTGTTAAGTGAAATTAAAAGCAAGAAATAACTTAATGGTTTCATTTTTTAAAATCCAAAATCGGTATGTAAAACATTTACTGAAAGCCTTTATTAATTTAAAAAATAATTTTACATCAACAAAACACGATTCAGCACTGTTAAGTGAAATTAAAAGCAAGAAATAACTTAATGGTTTCATTTTTTAAAATCCAAAATCGGTATGTAAAACATTTACTGAAAGCCTTTATTAATTTAAAAAATAATTTTACATCAACAAAACACGATTCAGCACTGTTAAGTGAAATTAAAAGCAAGAAATAACTTAATGGTTTCATTTTTTAAAATCCAAAATCGGTATGTAAAACATTTACTGAAAGCCTTTATTAATTTAAAAAATAATTTTACATCAACAAAACATGATTCAGCACTGTTAAGTGAAATTAAAAGCAAGAAATAACTTAATGGTTTCATTTTTTAAAATCCAAAATCGGTATGTAAAACATTTACAGAAAGCCTTTATTAATTTAAAAATTAATTTTGCATCAACAAAACATGATTCAGCACTGTTAAGTGAAATTAAAAGCAAGAAATAACTTAATGGTTTCATTTTTTAAAATCCAAAATCGGTATGTAAAACATTTACTGAAAGCCTTTATTAATTTAAAAAATAATTTTACATCAACAAAACATGATTCAGCACTGTTAAGTGAAATTAAAAGCAAGAAATAACTTAATGGTTTCATTTTTTAAAATCCAAAATCGGTATGTAAAACATTTACTGAAAGCCTTTATTAATTTAAAAATTAATTTTGCATCAACAAAACACGATTCAGCACTGTTAAGTGAAATTAAAAGCAAGAAATAACTTAATGGTTTCATTTTTTAAAATCCAAAATCGGTATGTAAAACATTTACTAAAAGCCTTTATTAATTTAAAAATTAATTTTGCATCAACAAAACACGATTCAGCACTGTTAAGTGAAATTAAAAGCAAGAAATACCTTAATGGTTTCATTTTTTAAAATCCAAAATCGGTATGTAAAACATTTACTGAAAGCCTTTATTAATTTAAAAATTAATTTTGCATCAACAAAACACGATTCAGCACTGTTAAGTGAAATTAAAAGCAAGAAATACCTTAATGGTTTCATTTTTTAAAATCCAAAATCGGTATGTAAAACATTTACTGAAAGCCTTTATTAATTTAAAAATTAATTTTGCATCAACAAAACACGATTCAGCACTGTTAAGTGAAATTAAAAGCAAGAAATAACTTAATGGTTTCATTTTATAAAATCCAAAATCGGTATGTAAAACATTTACTGAAAGCCTTTATTAATTTAAAAAATAATTTTACATCAACAAAACACGATTCAGCACTGTTAAGTGAAATTAAAAGCAAGAAATACCTTAATGGTTTCATTTTTTAAAATCCAAAATCGGTATGTAAAACATTTACTGAAAGCCTTTATTAATTTAAAAATTAATTTTGCATCAACAAAACACGATTCAGCACTGTTAAGTGAAATTAAAAGCAAGAAATACCTTAATGGTTTCATTTTTTAAAATCCAAAATCGGTATGTAAAACATTTACTGAAAGCCTTTATTAATTTAAAAATTAATTTTGCATCAACAAAACACGATTCAGCACTGTTAAGTGAAATTAAAAGCAAGAAATACATTAATTGTTTCATTTTTTAAAATCCAAAATCGGTATGTAAAACATTTACTGAAAGCCTTTATTAATTTAAAAATTAATTTTGCATCAACAAAACACGATTCAGCACTGTTAAGTGAAATTAAAAGCAAGAAATACCTTAATGGTTTCATTTTTTAAAATCCAAAATCGGTATGTAAAACATTTACTGAAAGCCTTTATTAATTTAAAAATTAATTTTACATCAACAAAACACGATTCAGCACTGTTAAGTGAAATTAAAAGCAAGAAATACCTTAATGGTTTCATTTTTTAAAATCCAAAATCGGTATGTAAAACATTTACTGAAAGCCTTTATTAATTTAAAAATTAATTTTACATCAACAAAACACGATTCAGCACTGTTAAGTGAAATTAAAAGCAAGAAATACCTTAATGGTTTCATTTTTTAAAATCCAAAATCGGTATGTAAAACATTTACTGAAAGCCTTAATTAATTTAAAAATTAATTTTGCATCAACAAAACACGATTCAGCACTGTTAAGTGAAATTAAAAGCAAGAAATACCATAATGGTTTCATTTTTTAAAATCCAAAATCGGTATGTAAAACATTTACTGAAAGCCTTTATTAATTTAAAAATTAATTTTGCATCAACAAAACACGATTCAGCACTGTTAAGTGAAATTAAAAGCAAGAAATACCTTAATGGTTTCATTTTATAAAATCCAAAATCGGTATGTAAAACATTTACTGAAAGCCTTTATTAATTTAAAAATTAATTTTGCATCAACAAAACACGATTCAGCACTGTTAAGTGAAATTAAAAGCAAGAAATAACTTAATGGTTTCATTTTATAAAATCCAAAATCGGTATGTAAAACATTTACTGAAAGCCTTTATTAATTTAAAAAATAATTTTACATCAACAAAACACGATTCAGCACTGTTAAGTGAAATTAAAAGCAAGAAATACCTTAATGGTTTCATTTTTTAAAATCCAAAATCGGTATGTAAAACATTTACTGAAAGCCTTTATTAATTTAAAAATTAATTTTGCATCAACAAAACACGATTCAGCACTGTTAAGTGAAATTAAAAGCAAGAAATACCTTAATGGTTTCATTTTTTAAAATCCAAAATCGGTATGTAAAACATTTACTGAAAGCCTTTATTAATTTAAAAATTAATTTTGCATCAACAAAACACGATTCAGCACTGTTAAGTGAAATTAAAAGCAAGAAATACCTTAATGGTTTCATTTTTTAAAATCCAAAATCGGTATGTAAAACATTTACTGAAAGCCTTTATTAATTTAAAAATTAATTTTGCATCAACAAAACACGATTCAGCACTGTTAAGTGAAATTAAAAGCAAGAAATAACTTAATGGTTTCATTTTATAAAATCCAAAATCGGTATGTAAAACATTTACTGAAAGCCTTTATTAATTTAAAAAATAATTTTACATCAACAAAACACGATTCAGCACTGTTAAGTGAAATTAAAAGCAAGAAATACCTTAATGGTTTCATTTTTTAAAATCCAAAATCGGTATGTAAAACATTTACTGAAAGCCTTTATTAATTTAAAAATTAATTTTGCATCAACAAAACACGATTCAGCACTGTTAAGTGAAATTAAAAGCAAGAAATACCTTAATGGTTTCATTTTTTAAAATCCAAAATCGGTATGTAAAACATTTACTGAAAGCCTTTATTAATTTAAAAATTAATTTTGCATCAACAAAACACGATTCAGCACTGTTAAGTGAAATTAAAAGCAAGAAATACCTTAATGGTTTCATTTTTTAAAATCCAAAATCGGTATGTAAAACATTTACTGAAAGCCTTTATTAATTTAAAAATTAATTTTGCATCAACAAAACACGATTCAGCACTGTTAAGTGAAATTAAAAGCAAGAAATACCTTAATGGTTTCATTTTTTAAAATCCAAAATCGGTATGTAAAACATTTACTGAAAGCCTTTATTAATTTAAAAATTAATTTTGCATCAACAAAACACGATTCAGCACTGTTAAGTGAAATTAAAAGCAAGAAATAACTTAATGGTTTCATTTTATAAAATCCAAAATCGGTATGTAAAACATTTACTGAAAGCCTTTATTAATTTAAAAAATAATTTTACATCAACAAAACACGATTCAGCACTGTTAAGTGAAATTAAAAGCAAGAAATACCTTAATGGTTTCATTTTTTAAAATCCAAAATCGGTATGTAAAACATTTACTGAAAGCCTTTATTAATTTAAAAATTAATTTTGCATCAACAAAACACGATTCAGCACTGTTAAGTGAAATTAAAAGCAAGAAATACCTTAATGGTTTCATTTTTTAAAATCCAAAATCGGTATGTAAAACATTTACTGAAAGCCTTTATTAATTTAAAAATTAATTTTGCATCAACAAAACACGATTCAGCACTGTTAAGTGAAATTAAAAGCAAGAAATACCTTAATGGTTTCATTTTTTAAAATCCAAAATCGGTATGTAAAACATTTACTGAAAGCCTTTATTAATTTAAAAATTAATTTTGCATCAACAAAACACGATTCAGCACTGTTAAGTGAAATTAAAAGCAAGAAATACCTTAATGGTTTCATTTTTTAAAATCCAAAATCGGTATGTAAAACATTTACTGAAAGCCTTTATTAATTTAAAAATTAATTTTACATCAACAAAACACGATTCAGCACTGTTAAGTGAAATTAAAAGCAAGAAATACCTTAATGGTTTCATTTTTTAAAATCCAAAATCGGTATGTAAAACATTTACTGAAAGCCTTTATTAATTTAAAAATTAATTTTGCATCAACAAAACACGATTCAGCACTGTTAAGTGAAATTAAAAGCAAGAAATACCATAATGGTTTCATTTTTTAAAATCCAAAATCGGTATGTAAAACATTTACTGAAAGCCTTTATTAATTTAAAAATTAATTTTGCATCAACAAAACACGATTCAGCACTGTTAAGTGAAATTAAAAGCAAGAAATACCTTAATGGTTTCATTTTTTAAAATCCAAAATCGGTATGTAAAACATTTACTGAAAGCCTTTATTAATTTAAAAATTAATTTTGCATCAACAAAACACGATTCAGCACTGTTAAGTGAAATTAAAAGCAAGAAATACCTTAATGGTTTCATTTTTTAAAATCCAAAATCGGTATGTAAAACATTTACTGAAAGCCTTTATTAATTTAAAAATTAATTTTGCATCAACAAAACACGATTCAGCACTGTTAAGTGAAATTAAAAGCAAGAAATAACTTAATGGTTTCATTTTATAAAATCCAAAATCGGTATGTAAAACATTTACTGAAAGCCTTTATTAATTTAAAAATTAATTTTGCATCAACAAAACACGATTCAGCACTGTTAAGTGAAATTAAAAGCAAGAAATAACTTAATGGTTTCATTTTATAAAATCCAAAATCGGTATGTAAAACATTTACTGAAAGCCTTTATTAATTTAAAAATTAATTTTGCATCAACAAAACACGATTCAGCACTGTTAAGTGAAATTAAAAGCAAGAAATAACTTAATGGTTTCATTTTATAAAATCCAAAATCGGTATGTAAAACATTTACTGAAAGCCTTTATTAATTTAAAAAATAATTTTACATCAACAAAACACGATTCAGCACTGTTAAGTGAAATTAAAAGCAAGAAATACCTTAATGGTTTCATTTTTTAAAATCCAAAATCGGTATGTAAAACATTTACTGAAAGCCTTTATTAATTTAAAAATTAATTTTGCATCAACAAAACACGATTCAGCACTGTTAAGTGAAATTAAAAGCAAGAAATACCTTAATGGTTTCATTTTTTAAAATCCAAAATCGGTATGTAAAACATTTACTGAAAGCCTTTATTAATTTAAAAATTAATTTTGCATCAACAAAACACGATTCAGCACTGTTAAGTGAAATTAAAAGCAAGAAATACCTTAATGGTTTCATTTTTTAAAATCCAAAATCGGTATGTAAAACATTTACTGAAAGCCTTTATTAATTTAAAAATTAATTTTGCATCAACAAAACACGATTCAGCACTGTTAAGTGAAATTAAAAGCAAGAAATAACTTAATGGTTTCATTTTATAAAATCCAAAATCGGTATGTAAAACATTTACTGAAAGCCTTTATTAATTTAAAAAATAATTTTACATCAACAAAACACGATTCAGCACTGTTAAGTGAAATTAAAAGCAAGAAATACCTTAATGGTTTCATTTTTTAAAATCCAAAATCGGTATGTAAAACATTTACTGAAAGCCTTTATTAATTTAAAAATTAATTTTGCATCAACAAAACACGATTCAGCACTGTTAAGTGAAATTAAAAGCAAGAAATACCTTAATGGTTTCATTTTTTAAAATCCAAAATCGGTATGTAAAACATTTACTGAAAGCCTTTATTAATTTAAAAATTAATTTTGCATCAACAAAACACGATTCAGCACTGTTAAGTGAAATTAAAAGCAAGAAATACCTTAATGGTTTCATTTTTTAAAATCCAAAATCGGTATGTAAAACATTTACTGAAAGCCTTTATTAATTTAAAAATTAATTTTGCATCAACAAAACACGATTCAGCACTGTTAAGTGAAATTAAAAGCAAGAAATACCTTAATGGTTTCATTTTTTAAAATCCAAAATCGGTATGTAAAACATTTACTGAAAGCCTTTATTAATTTAAAAATTAATTTTACATCAACAAAACACGATTCAGCACTGTTAAGTGAAATTAAAAGCAAGAAATACCTTAATGGTTTCATTTTTTAAAATCCAAAATCGGTATGTAAAACATTTACTGAAAGCCTTTATTAATTTAAAAATTAATTTTGCATCAACAAAACACGATTCAGCACTGTTAAGTGAAATTAAAAGCAAGAAATACCATAATGGTTTCATTTTTTAAAATCCAAAATCGGTATGTAAAACATTTACTGAAAGCCTTTATTAATTTAAAAATTAATTTTGCATCAACAAAACACGATTCAGCACTGTTAAGTGAAATTAAAAGCAAGAAATACCTTAATGGTTTCATTTTTTAAAATCCAAAATCGGTATGTAAAACATTTACTGAAAGCCTTTATTAATTTAAAAATTAATTTTGCATCAACAAAACACGATTCAGCACTGTTAAGTGAAATTAAAAGCAAGAAATACCTTAATGGTTTCATTTTTTAAAATCCAAAATCGGTATGTAAAACATTTACTGAAAGCCTTTATTAATTTAAAAATTAATTTTGCATCAACAAAACACGATTCAGCACTGTTAAGTGAAATTAAAAGCAAGAAATAACTTAATGGTTTCATTTTATAAAATCCAAAATCGGTATGTAAAACATTTACTGAAAGCCTTTATTAATTTAAAAATTAATTTTGCATCAACAAAACACGATTCAGCACTGTTAAGTGAAATTAAAAGCAAGAAATAACTTAATGGTTTCATTTTATAAAATCCAAAATCGGTATGTAAAACATTTACTGAAAGCCTTTATTAATTTAAAAAATAATTTTACATCAACAAAACACGATTCAGCACTGTTAAGTGAAATTAAAAGCAAGAAATACCTTAATGGTTTCATTTTTTAAAATCCAAAATCGGTATGTAAAACATTTACTGAAAGCCTTTATTAATTTAAAAATTAATTTTGCATCAACAAAACACGATTCAGCACTGTTAAGTGAAATTAAAAGCAAGAAATACCTTAATGGTTTCATTTTTTAAAATCCAAAATCGGTATGTAAAACATTTACTGAAAGCCTTTATTAATTTAAAAATTAATTTTGCATCAACAAAACACGATTCAGCACTGTTAAGTGAAATTAAAAGCAAGAAATACCTTAATGGTTTCATTTTTTAAAATCCAAAATCGGTATGTAAAACATTTACTGAAAGCCTTTATTAATTTAAAAATTAATTTTGCATCAACAAAACACGATTCAGCACTGTTAAGTGAAATTAAAAGCAAGAAATACCTTAATGGTTTCATTTTTTAAAATCCAAAATCGGTATGTAAAACATTTACTGAAAGCCTTTATTAATTTAAAAATTAATTTTGCATCAACAAAACACGATTCAGCACTGTTAAGTGAAATTAAAAGCAAGAAATAACTTAATGGTTTCATTTTATAAAATCCAAAATCGGTATGTAAAACATTTACTGAAAGCCTTTATTAATTTAAAAATTAATTTTACATCAACAAAACACGATTCAGCACTGTTAAGTGAAATTAAAAGCAAGAAATACCTTAATGGTTTCATTTTTTAAAATCCAAAATCGGTATGTAAAACATTTACTGAAAGCCTTTATTAATTTAAAAATTAATTTTGCATCAACAAAACACGATTCAGCACTGTTAAGTGAAATTAAAAGCAAGAAATACCATAATGGTTTCATTTTTTAAAATCCAAAATCGGTATGTAAAACATTTACTGAAAGCCTTTATTAATTTAAAAATTAATTTTGCATCAACAAAACACGATTCAGCACTGTTAAGTGAAATTAAAAGCAAGAAATACCTTAATGGTTTCATTTTTTAAAATCCAAAATCGGTATGTAAAACATTTACTGAAAGCCTTTATTAATTTAAAAATTAATTTTGCATCAACAAAACACGATTCAGCACTGTTAAGTGAAATTAAAAGCAAGAAATACCTTAATGGTTTCATTTTTTAAAATCCAAAATCGGTATGTAAAACATTTACTGAAAGCCTTTATTAATTTAAAAATTAATTTTGCATCAACAAAACACGATTCAGCACTGTTAAGTGAAATTAAAAGCAAGAAATAACTTAATGGTTTCATTTTATAAAATCCAAAATCGGTATGTAAAACATTTACTGAAAGCCTTTATTAATTTAAAAAATAATTTTACATCAACAAAACACGATTCAGCACTGTTAAGTGAAATTAAAAGCAAGAAATACCTTAATGGTTTCATTTTTTAAAATCCAAAATCGGTATGTAAAACATTTACTGAAAGCCTTTATTAATTTAAAAATTAATTTTGCATCAACAAAACACGATTCAGCACTGTTAAGTGAAATTAAAAGCAAGAAATAACTTAATGGTTTCATTTTTTAAAATCCAAAATCGGTATGTAAAACATTTACTGAAAGCCTTTATTAATTTAAAAAATAATTTTACATCAACAAAACACGATTCAGCACTGTTAAGTGAAATTAAAAGCAAGAAATACCTTAATGGTTTCATTTTTTAAAATCCAAAATCGGTATGTAAAACATTTACTGAAAGCCTTTATTAATTTAAAAAATAATTTTACATCAACAAAACACGATTCAGCACTGTTAAGTGAAATTAAAAGCAAGAAATACCTTAATGGTTTCATTTTTTAAAATCCAAAATCGGTATGTAAAACATTTACTGAAAGCCTTTATTAATTTAAAAATTAATTTTGCATCAACAAAACACGATTCAGCACTGTTAAGTGAAATTAAAAGCAAGAAATACCTTAATGGTTTCATTTTTTAAAATCCAAAATCGGTATGTAAAACATTTACTGAAAGCCTTTATTAATTTAAAAATTAATTTTGCATCAACAAAACACGATTCAGCACTGTTAAGTGAAATTAAAAGCAAGAAATACCTTAATGGTTTCATTTTTTAAAATCCAAAATCGGTATATAAAACATTTACTGAAAGCCTTTATTAATTTAAAAATTAATTTTGCATCAACAAAACACGATTCATCACTGTTAAGTGAAATTAAAAGCAAGAAATACCATAATGGTTTCATTTTTTAAAATCCAAAATCGGTATGTAAAACATTTACTGAAAGCCTTTATTAATTTAAAAATTAATTTTGCATCAACAAAACACGATTCAGCACTGTTAAGTGAAATTAAAAGCAAGAAATACCATAATGGTTTCATTTTTTAAAATCCAAAATCGGTATGTAAAACATTTACTGAAAGCCTTTATTAATTTAAAAATTAATTTTGCATCAACAAAACACGATTCAGCACTGTTAAGTGAAATTAAAAGCAAGAAATACCTTAATGGTTTCATTTTTTAAAATCCAAAATCGGTATGTAAAACATTTACTGAAAGCCTTTATTAATTTAAAAATTAATTTTGCATCAACAAAACACGATTCAGCACTGTTAAGTGAAATTAAAAGCAAGAAATACCTTAATGGTTTCATTTTTTAAAATCCAAAATCGGTATGTAAAACATTTACTGAAAGCCTTAATTAATTTAAAAATTAATTTTGCATCAACAAAACACGATTCAGCACTGTTAAGTGAAATTAAAAGCAAGAAATACCATAATGGTTTCATTTTTTAAAATCCAAAATCGGTATGTAAAACATTTACTGAAAGCCTTAATTAATTTAAAAATTAATTTTGCATCAACAAAACACGATTCAGCACTGTTAAGTGAAAATAAAAGCAAGAAATACCATAATGGTTTCATTTTTTAAAATCCAAAATCGGTATGTAAAACATTTACTGAAAGCCTTAATTAATTTAAAAATTAATTTTGCATCAACAAAACACGATTCAGCACTGTTAAGTGAAATTAAAAGCAAGAAATACCTTAATGGTTTCATTTTTTAAAATCCAAAATCGGTATGTAAAACATTTACTGAAAGCCTTTATTAATTTAAAAATTAATTTTGCATCAACAAAACACGATTCAGCACTGTTAAGTGAAATTAAAAGCAAGAAATACCTTAATGGTTTCATTTTTTAAAATCCAAAATCGGTATGTAAAACATTTACTGAAAGCCTTTATTAATTTAAAAATTAATTTTGCATCAACAAAACACGATTCAGCACTGTTAAGTGAAATTAAAAGCAAGAAATACCATAATGGTTTCATTTTTTAAAATCCAAAATCGGTATGTAAAACATTTACTGAAAGCCTTTATTAATTTAAAAATTAATTTTGCATCAACAAAACACGATTCAGCACTGTTAAGTGAAATTAAAAGCAAGAAATACCTTAATGGTTTCATTTTTTAAAATCCAAAATCGGTATGTAAAACATTTACTGAAAGCCTTTATTAATTTAAAAATTAATTTTGCATCAACAAAACACGATTCAGCACTGTTAAGTGAAATTAAAAGCAAGAAATACCTTAATGGTTTCATTTTTTAAAATCCAAAATCGGTATGTAAAACATTTACTGAAAGCCTTAATTAATTTAAAAATTAATTTTGCATCAACAAAACACGATTCAGCACTGTTAAGTGAAATTAAAAGCAAGAAATACCATAATGGTTTCATTTTTTAAAATCCAAAATCGGTATGTAAAACATTTACTGAAAGCCTTTATTAATTTAATAAATAATTTTACATCAACAAAACACGATTCAGCACTGTTAAGTGAAATTAAAAGCAAGAAATACCTTAATGGTTTCATTTTTTAAAATCCAAAATCGGTATGTAAAACATTTACTGAAAGCCTTTATTAATTTAAAAAATTAATTTTACATCAACAAAACATGATTCAGCACTGTTAAGTGAAATTAAAAGCAAGAAATACCTTAATGGTTTCATTTTTTAAAATCCAAAATCGGTATGTAAAACATTTACTGAAAGCCTTTATTAATTTAATAAATAATTTTACATCAACAAAACACGATTCAGCACTGTTAAGTGAAATTAAAAGCAAGAAATACCTTAATGGTTTCATTTTTTAAAATCCAAAATCGGTATGTAAAACATTTACTGAAAGCCTTTATTAATTTAATAAATAATTTTACATCAACAAAACACGATTCAGCACTGTTAAGTGAAATTAAAAGCAAGAAATACCTTAATGGTTTCATTTTTTAAAATCCAAAATCGGTATGTAAAACATTTACTGAAAGCCTTTATTAATTTAATAAATAATTTTACATCAACAAAACACGATTCAGCACTGTTAAGTGAAATTAAAAGCAAGAAATACCTTAATGGTTTCATTTTTTAAAATCCAAAATCGGTATGTAAAACATTTACTGAAAGCCTTTATTAATTTAATAAATAATTTTACATCAACAAAACACGATTCAGCACTGTTAAGTGAAATTAAAAGCAAGAAATACCTTAATGGTTTCATTTTTTAAAATCCAAAATCGGTATGTAAAACATTTACTGAAAGCCTTTATTAATTTAAAAAATAATTTTACATCAACAAAACACGATTCAGCACTGTTAAGTGAAATTAAAAGCAAGAAATACCTTAATGGTTTCATTTTTTAAAATCCAAAATCGGTATGTAAAACATTTACTGAAAGCCTTTATTAATTTAATAAATAATTTTACATCAACAAAACACGATTCAGCACTGTTAAGTGAAATTAAAAGCAAGAAATACCTTAATGGTTTCATTTTTTAAAATCCAAAATCGGTATGTAAAACATTTACTGAAAGCCTTTATTAATTTAAAAATTAATTTTGCATCAACAAAACACGATTCAGCACTGTTAAGTGAAATTAAAAGCAAGAAATAACTTAATGGTTTCATTTTATAAAATCCAAAATCGGTATGTAAAACATTTACTGAAAGCCTTTATTAATTTAAAAAATAATTTTACATCAACAAAACACGATTCAGCACTGTTAAGTGAAATTAAAAGCAAGAAATACCTTAATGGTTTCATTTTTTAAAATCCAAAATCGGTATGTAAAACATTTACTGAAAGCCTTTATTAATTTAAAAATTAATTTTGCATCAACAAAACACGATTCAGCACTGTTAAGTGAAATTAAAAGCAAGAAATACCTTAATGGTTTCATTTTTTAAAATCCAAAATCGGTATGTAAAACATTTACTGAAAGCCTTTATTAATTTAAAAATTAATTTTGCATCAACAAAACACGATTCAGCACTGTTAAGTGAAATTAAAAGCAAGAAATACCTTAATGGTTTCATTTTTTAAAATCCAAAATCGGTATGTAAAACATTTACTGAAAGCCTTTATTAATTTAAAAATTAATTTTGCATCAACAAAACACGATTCAGCACTGTTAAGTGAAATTAAAAGCAAGAAATACCTTAATGGTTTCATTTTTTAAAATCCAAAATCGGTATGTAAAACATTTACTGAAAGCCTTTATTAATTTAAAAATTAATTTTGCATCAACAAAACACGATTCAGCACTGTTAAGTGAAATTAAAAGCAAGAAATAACTTAATGGTTTCATTTTATAAAATCCAAAATCGGTATGTAAAACATTTACTGAAAGCCTTTATTAATTTAAAAATTAATTTTACATCAACAAAACACGATTCAGCACTGTTAAGTGAAATTAAAAGCAAGAAATACCTTAATGGTTTCATTTTTTAAAATCCAAAATCGGTATGTAAAACATTTACTGAAAGCCTTTATTAATTTAAAAATTAATTTTGCATCAACAAAACACGATTCAGCACTGTTAAGTGAAATTAAAAGCAAGAAATACCATAATGGTTTCATTTTTTAAAATCCAAAATCGGTATGTAAAACATTTACTGAAAGCCTTTATTAATTTAAAAATTAATTTTGCATCAACAAAACACGATTCAGCACTGTTAAGTGAAATTAAAAGCAAGAAATACCTTAATGGTTTCATTTTTTAAAATCCAAAATCGGTATGTAAAACATTTACTGAAAGCCTTTATTAATTTAAAAATTAATTTTGCATCAACAAAACACGATTCAGCACTGTTAAGTGAAATTAAAAGCAAGAAATACCTTAATGGTTTCATTTTTTAAAATCCAAAATCGGTATGTAAAACATTTACTGAAAGCCTTTATTAATTTAAAAATTAATTTTGCATCAACAAAACACGATTCAGCACTGTTAAGTGAAATTAAAAGCAAGAAATAACTTAATGGTTTCATTTTATAAAATCCAAAATCGGTATGTAAAACATTTACTGAAAGCCTTTATTAATTTAAAAAATAATTTTACATCAACAAAACACGATTCAGCACTGTTAAGTGAAATTAAAAGCAAGAAATACCTTAATGGTTTCATTTTTTAAAATCCAAAATCGGTATGTAAAACATTTACTGAAAGCCTTTATTAATTTAAAAATTAATTTTGCATCAACAAAACACGATTCAGCACTGTTAAGTGAAATTAAAAGCAAGAAATAACTTAATGGTTTCATTTTTTAAAATCCAAAATCGGTATGTAAAACATTTACTGAAAGCCTTTATTAATTTAAAAAATAATTTTACATCAACAAAACACGATTCAGCACTGTTAAGTGAAATTAAAAGCAAGAAATACCTTAATGGTTTCATTTTTTAAAATCCAAAATCGGTATGTAAAACATTTACTGAAAGCCTTTATTAATTTAAAAATTAATTTTGCATCAACAAAACACGATTCAGCACTGTTAAGTGAAATTAAAAGCAAGAAATACCTTAATGGTTTCATTTTTTAAAATCCAAAATCGGTATGTAAAACATTTACTGAAAGCCTTTATTAATTTAAAAATTAATTTTGCATCAACAAAACACGATTCAGCACTGTTAAGTGAAATTAAAAGCAAGAAATAACTTAATGGTTTCATTTTTTAAAATCCAAAATCGGTATGTAAAACATTTACTGAAAGCCTTTATTAATTTAAAAAATAATTTTACATCAACAAAACACGATTCAGCACTGTTAAGTGAAATTAAAAGCAAGAAATACCTTAATGGTTTCATTTTTTAAAATCCAAAATCGGTATGTAAAACATTTACTGAAAGCCTTTATTAATTTAAAAAATAATTTTACATCAACAAAACACGATTCAGCACTGTTAAGTGAAATTAAAAGCAAGAAATACCTTAATGGTTTCATTTTTTAAAATCCAAAATCGGTATGTAAAACATTTACTGAAAGCCTTTATTAATTTAAAAATTAATTTTGCATCAACAAAACACGATTCAGCACTGTTAAGTGAAATTAAAAGCAAGAAATACCTTAATGGTTTCATTTTTTAAAATCCAAAATCGGTATGTAAAACATTTACTGAAAGCCTTTATTAATTTAAAAATTAATTTTGCATCAACAAAACACGATTCAGCACTGTTAAGTGAAATTAAAAGCAAGAAATACCTTAATGGTTTCATTTTTTAAAATCCAAAATCGGTATGTAAAACATTTACTGAAAGCCTTTATTAATTTAAAAATTAATTTTGCATCAACAAAACACGATTCATCACTGTTAAGTGAAATTAAAAGCAAGAAATACCATAATGGTTTCATTTTTTAAAATCCAAAATCGGTATGTAAAACATTTACTGAAAGCCTTTATTAATTTAAAAATTAATTTTGCATCAACAAAACACGATTCAGCACTGTTAAGTGAAATTAAAAGCAAGAAATACCATAATGGTTTCATTTTTTAAAATCCAAAATCGGTATGTAAAACATTTACTGAAAGCCTTTATTAATTTAAAAATTAATTTTGCATCAACAAAACACGATTCAGCACTGTTAAGTGAAATTAAAAGCAAGAAATACCTTAATGGTTTCATTTTTTAAAATCCAAAATCGGTATGTAAAACATTTACTGAAAGCCTTTATTAATTTAAAAATTAATTTTGCATCAACAAAACACGATTCAGCACTGTTAAGTGAAATTAAAAGCAAGAAATACCTTAATGGTTTCATTTTTTAAAATCCAAAATCGGTATGTAAAACATTTACTGAAAGCCTTAATTAATTTAAAAATTAATTTTGCATCAACAAAACACGATTCAGCACTGTTAAGTGAAATTAAAAGCAAGAAATACCATAATGGTTTCATTTTTTAAAATCCAAAATCGGTATGTAAAACATTTACTGAAAGCCTTAATTAATTTAAAAATTAATTTTGCATCAACAAAACACGATTCAGCACTGTTAAGTGAAATTAAAAGCAAGAAATACCATAATGGTTTCATTTTTTAAAATCCAAAATCGGTATGTAAAACATTTACTGAAAGCCTTAATTAATTTAAAAATTAATTTTGCATCAACAAAACACGATTCAGCACTGTTAAGTGAAATTAAAAGCAAGAAATACCTTAATGGTTTCATTTTTTAAAATCCAAAATCGGTATGTAAAACATTTACTGAAAGCCTTTATTAATTTAAAAATTAATTTTGCATCAACAAAACACGATTCAGCACTGTTAAGTGAAATTAAAAGCAAGAAATACCTTAATGGTTTCATTTTTTAAAATCCAAAATCGGTATGTAAAACATTTACTGAAAGCCTTTATTAATTTAAAAATTAATTTTGCATCAACAAAACACGATTCAGCACTGTTAAGTGAAATTAAAAGCAAGAAATACCATAATGGTTTCATTTTTTAAAATCCAAAATCGGTATGTAAAACATTTACTGAAAGCCTTTATTAATTTAAAAATTAATTTTGCATCAACAAAACACGATTCAGCACTGTTAAGTGAAATTAAAAGCAAGAAATACCTTAATGGTTTCATTTTTTAAAATCCAAAATCGGTATGTAAAACATTTACTGAAAGCCTTTATTAATTTAAAAATTAATTTTGCATCAACAAAACACGATTCAGCACTGTTAAGTGAAATTAAAAGCAAGAAATACCATAATGGTTTCATTTTTTAAAATCCAAAATCGGTATGTAAAACATTTACTGAAAGCCTTTATTAATTTAAAAATTAATTTTGCATCAACAAAACACGATTCAGCACTGTTAAGTGAAATTAAAAGCAAGAAATACCTTAATGGTTTCATTTTTTAAAATCCAAAATCGGTATGTAAAACATTTACTGAAAGCCTTAATTAATTTAAAAATTAATTTTGCATCAACAAAACACGATTCAGCACTGTTAAGTGAAATTAAAAGCAAGAAATACCATAATGGTTTCATTTTTTAAAATCCAAAATCGGTATGTAAAACATTTACTGAAAGCCTTTATTAATTTAAAAATTAATTTTGCATCAACAAAACACGATTCAGCACTGTTAAGTGAAATTAAAAGCAAGAAATACCTTAATGGTTTCATTTTTTAAAATCCAAAATCGGTATGTAAAACATTTACTGAAAGCCTTTATTAATTTAAAAATTAATTTTGCATCAACAAAACACGATTCAGCACTGTTAAGTGAAATTAAAAGCAAGAAATACCTTAATGGTTTCATTTTTTAAAATCCAAAATCGGTATGTAAAACATTTACTGAAAGCCTTTATTAATTTAAAAATTAATTTTGCATCAACAAAACACGATTCAGCACTGTTAAGTGAAATTAAAAGCAAGAAATACCTTAATGGTTTCATTTTTTAAAATCCAAAATCGGTATGTAAAACATTTACTGAAAGCCTTTATTAATTTAAAAATTAATTTTGCATCAACAAAACACGATTCAGCACTGTTAAGTGAAATTAAAAGCAAGAAATAACTTAATGGTTTCATTTTATAAAATCCAAAATCGGTATGTAAAACATTTACTGAAAGCCTTTATTAATTTAAAAAATAATTTTACATCAACAAAACACGATTCAGCACTGTTAAGTGAAATTAAAAGCAAGAAATACCTTAATGGTTTCATTTTTTAAAATCCAAAATCGGTATGTAAAACATTTACTGAAAGCCTTTATTAATTTAAAAATTAATTTTGCATCAACAAAACACGATTCAGCACTGTTAAGTGAAATTAAAAGCAAGAAATACCATAATGGTTTCATTTTTTAAAATCCAAAATCGGTATGTAAAACATTTACTGAAAGCCTTTAATTTTGCATCAACAAAACACGATTCAGCACTGTTAAGTGAAATTAAAAGCAAGAAATACCTTAATGGTTTCATTTTTTAAAATCCAAAATCGGTATGTAAAACATTTACTGAAAGCCTTTATTAATTTAAAAATTAATTTTGCATCAACAAAACACGATTCAGCACTGTTAAGTGAAATTAAAAGCAAGAAATAACTTAATGGTTTCATTTTATAAAATCCAAAATCGGTATGTAAAACATTTACTGAAAGCCTTTATTAATTTAAAAAATAATTTTACATCAACAAAACACGATTCAGCACTGTTAAGTGAAATTAAAAGCAAGAAATAACTTAATGGTTTCATTTTTTAAAATCCAAAATCGGTATGTAAAACATTTACTGAAAGCCTTTATTAATTTAAAAATTAATTTTGCATCAACAAAACACGATTCAGCACTGTTAAGTGAAATTAAAAGCAAGAAATAACTTAATGGTTTCATTTTATAAAATCCAAAATCGGTATGTAAAACATTTACTGAAAGCCTTTATTAATTTAAAAAATAATTTTACATCAACAAAACACGATTCAGCACTGTTAAGTGAAATTAAAAGCAAGAAATAACTTAATGGTTTCATTTTTTAAAATCCAAAATCGGTATGTAAAACATTTACTGAAAGCCTTTATTAATTTAAAAATTAATTTTGCATCAACAAAACACGATTCAGCACTGTTAAGTGAAATTAAAAGCAAGAAATAACTTAATGGTTTCATTTTTTAAAATCCAAAATCGGTATGTAAAACATTTACTGAAAGCCTTTATTAATTTAAAAATTAATTTTGCATCAACAAAACACGATTCAGCACTGTTAAGTGAAATTAAAAGCAAGAAATACCTTAATGGTTTCATTTTTTAAAATCCAAAATCGGTATGTAAAACATTTACTGAAAGCCTTTAATTTTGCATCAACAAAACACGATTCAGCACTGTTAAGTGAAATTAAAAGCAAGAAATACCTTAATGGTTTCATTTTTTAAAATCCAAAATCGGTATGTAAAACATTTACTGAAAGCCTTTATTAATTTAAAAATTAATTTTGCATCAACAAAACACGATTCAGCACTGTTAAGTGAAATTAAAAGCAAGAAATACCTTAATGGTTTCATTTTTTAAAATCCAAAATCGGTATGTAAAACATTTACTGAAAGCCTTTATTATTTTAAAAAATAATTTTACATCAACAAAACACGATTCAGCACTGTTAAGTGAAATTAAAAGCAAGAAATAACTTAATGGTTTCATTTTTTAAAATCCAAAATCGGTATGTAAAACATTTACTGAAAGCCTTTATTAATTTAAAAATTAATTTTGCATCAACAAAACACGATTCAGCACTGTTAAGTGAAATTAAAAGCAAGAAATACCTTAATGGTTTCATTTTTTAAAATCCAAAATCGGTATGTAAAACATTTACTGAAAGCCTTTAATTTTGCATCAACAAAACACGATTCAGCACTGTTAAGTGAAATTAAAAGCAAGAAATACCTTAATGGTTTCATTTTTTAAAATCCAAAATCGGTATGTAAAACATTTACTGAAAGCCTTTATTAATTTAAAAATTAATTTTGCATCAACAAAACACGATTCAGCACTGTTAAGTGAAATTAAAAGCAAGAAATACCTTAATGGTTTCATTTTTTAAAATCCAAAATCGGTATGTAAAACATTTACTGAAAGCCTTTAATTTTGCATCAACAAAACACGATTCAGCACTGTTAAGTGAAATTAAAAGCAAGAAATACCTTAATGGTTTCATTTTTTAAAATCCAAAATCGGTATGTAAAACATTTACTGAAAGCCTTTATTAATTTAAAAATTAATTTTGCATCAACAAAACACGATTCAGCACTGTTAAGTGAAATTAAAAGCAAGAAATACCTTAATGGTTTCATTTTTTAAAATCCAAAATCGGTATGTAAAACATTTACTGAAAGCCTTTATTAATTTAAAAATTAATTTTGCATCAACAAAACACGATTCAGCACTGTTAAGTGAAATTAAAAGCAAGAAATACCTTAATGGTTTCATTTTTTAAAATCCAAAATCGGTATGTAAAACATTTACTGAAAGCCTTTATTAATTTAAAAATTAATTTTGCATCAACAAAACACGATTCAGCACTGTTAAGTGAAATTAAAAGCAAGAAATACCTTAATGGTTTCATTTTTTAAAATCCAAAATCGGTATGTAAAACATTTACTGAAAGCCTTTATTAATTTAAAAATTAATTTTGCATCAACAAAACACGATTCAGCACTGTTAAGTGAAATTAAAAGCAAGAAATACCTTAATGGTTTCATTTTTTAAAATCCAAAATCGGTATGTAAAACATTTACTGAAAGCCTTTAATTTTGCATCAACAAAACACGATTCAGCACTGTTAAGTGAAATTAAAAGCAAGAAATACCTTAATGGTTTCATTTTTTAAAATCCAAAATCGGTATGTAAAACATTTACTGAAAGCCTTTATTAATTTAAAAATTAATTTTGCATCAACAAAACACGATTCAGCACTGTTAAGTGAAATTAAAAGCAAGAAATACCTTAATGGTTTCATTTTTTAAAATCCAAAATCGGTATGTAAAACATTTACTGAAAGCCTTTATTAATTTAAAAATTAATTTTGCATCAACAAAACACGATTCAGCACTGTTAAGTGAAATTAAAAGCAAGAAATACCTTAATGGTTTCATTTTTTAAAATCCAAAATCGGTATGTAAAACATTTACTGAAAGCCTTTAATTTTGCATCAACAAAACACGATTCAGCACTGTTAAGTGAAATTAAAAGCAAGAAATACCTTAATGGTTTCATTTTTTAAAATCCAAAATCGGTATGTAAAACATTTACTGAAAGCCTTTATTAATTTAAAAATTAATTTTGCATCAACAAAACACGATTCAGCACTGTTAAGTGAAATTAAAAGCAAGAAATACCTTAATGGTTTCATTTTTTAAAATCCAAAATCGGTATGTAAAACATTTACTGAAAGCCTTTATTAATTTAAAAATTAATTTTGCATCAACAAAACACGATTCAGCACTGTTAAGTGAAATTAAAAGCAAGAAATACCTTAATGGTTTCATTTTTTAAAATCCAAAATCGGTATGTAAAACATTTACTGAAAGCCTTTATTAATTTAAAAATTAATTTTGCATCAACAAAACACGATTCAGCACTGTTAAGTGAAATTAAAAGCAAGAAATACCTTAATGGTTTCATTTTTTAAAATCCAAAATCGGTATGTAAAACATTTACTGAAAGCCTTTAATTTTGCATCAACAAAACACGATTCAGCACTGTTAAGTGAAATTAAAAGCAAGAAATACCTTAATGGTTTCATTTTTTAAAATCCAAAATCGGTATGTAAAACATTTACTGAAAGCCTTTATTAATTTAAAAATTAATTTTGCATCAACAAAACACGATTCAGCACTGTTAAGTGAAATTAAAAGCAAGAAATACCTTAATGGTTTCATTTTTTAAAATCCAAAATCGGTATGTAAAACATTTACTGAAAGCCTTTATTAATTTAAAAATTAATTTTGCATCAACAAAACACGATTCAGCACTGTTAAGTGAAATTAAAAGCAAGAAATACCTTAATGGTTTCATTTTTTAAAATCCAAAATCGGTATGTAAAACATTTACTGAAAGCCTTTATTAATTTAAAAATTAATTTTGCATCAACAAAACACGATTCAGCACTGTTAAGTGAAATTAAAAGCAAGAAATCTCTTAATGGTTTCATTTTTTAAAATCCAAAATCGGTATGTAAAACATTTACTGAAAGCCTTTAATTTTGCATCAACAAAACACGATTCAGCACTGTTAAGTGAAATTAAAAGCAAGAAATACCTTAATGGTTTCATTTTTTAAAATCCAAAATCGGTATGTAAAACATTTACTGAAAGCCTTTAATTTTGCATCAACAAAACACGATTCAGCACTGTTAAGTGAAATTAAAAGCAAGAAATACCTTAATGGTTTCATTTTTTAAAATCCAAAATCGGTATGTAAAACATTTACTGAAAGCCTTTAATTTTGCATCAACAAAACACGATTCAGCACTGTTAAGTGAAATTAAAAGCAAGAAATACCTTAATGGTTTCATTTTTTAAAATCCAAAATCGGTATGTAAAACATTTACTGAAAGCCTTTAATTTTGCATCAACAAAACACGATTCAGCACTGTTAAGTGAAATTAAAAGCAAGAAATACCTTAATGGTTTCATTTTTTAAAATCCAAAATCGGTATGTAAAACATTTACTGAAAGCCTTTATTAATTTAAAAATTAATTTTGCATCAACAAAACACGATTCAGCACTGTTAAGTGAAATTAAAAGCAAGAAATACCTTAATTGTTTCATTTTTTAAAATCCAAAATCGGTATGTAAAACATTTACTGAAAGCCTTTAATTTTGCATCAACAAAACACGATTCAGCACTGTTAAGTGAAATTAAAAGCAAGAAATACCTTAATGGTTTCATTTTTTAAAATCCAAAATCGGTATGTAAAACATTTACTGAAAGCCTTTATTAATTTAAAAATTAATTTTGCATCAACAAAACACGATTCAGCACTGTTAAGTGAAATTAAAAGCAAGAAATACCTTAATGGTTTCATTTTTTAAAATCCAAAATCGGTATGTAAAACATTTACTGAAAGCCTTTATTAATTTAAAAATTAATTTTGCATCAACAAAACACGATTCAGCACTGTTAAGTGAAATTAAAAGCAAGAAATACCTTAATGGTTTCATTTTTTAAAATCCAAAATCGGTATGTAAAACATTTACTGAAAGCCTTTATTAATTTAAAAATTAATTTTGCATCAACAAAACACGATTCAGCACTGTTAAGTGAAATTAAAAGCAAGAAATACCTTAATGGTTTCATTTTTTAAAATCCAAAATCGGTATGTAAAACATTTACTGAAAGCCTTTATTAATTTAAAAATTAATTTTGCATCAACAAAACACGATTCAGCACTGTTAAGTGAAATTAAAAGCAAGAAATACCTTAATGGTTTCATTTTTTAAAATCCAAAATCGGTATGTAAAACATTTACTGAAAGCCTTTATTAATTTAAAAATTAATTTTGCATCAACAAAACACGATTCAGCACTGTTAAGTGAAATTAAAAGCAAGAAATACCTTAATGGTTTCATTTTTTAAAATCCAAAATCGGTATGTAAAACATTTACTGAAAGCCTTTATTAATTTAAAAATTAATTTTGCATCAACAAAACACGATTCAGCACTGTTAAGTGAAATTAAAAGCAAGAAATACCTTAATGGTTTCATTTTTTAAAATCCAAAATCGGTATGTAAAACATTTACTGAAAGCCTTTAATTTTGCATCAACAAAACACGATTCAGCACTGTTAAGTGAAATTAAAAGCAAGAAATACCTTAATGGTTTCATTTTTTAAAATCCAAAATCGGTATGTAAAACATTTACTGAAAGCCTTTATTAATTTAAAAATTAATTTTGCATCAACAAAACACGATTCAGCACTGTTAAGTGAAATTAAAAGCAAGAAATACCTTAATGGTTTCATTTTTTAAAATCCAAAATCGGTATGTAAAACATTTACTGAAAGCCTTTATTAATTTAAAAATTAATTTTGCATCAACAAAACACGATTCAGCACTGTTAAGTGAAATTAAAAGCAAGAAATACCTTAATGGTTTCATTTTTTAAAATCCAAAATCGGTATGTAAAACATTTACTGAAAGCCTTTATTAATTTAAAAATTAATTTTGCATCAACAAAACACGATTCAGCACTGTTAAGTGAAATTAAAAGCAAGAAATACCTTAATGGTTTCATTTTTTAAAATCCAAAATCGGTATGTAAAACATTTACTGAAAGCCTTTATTAATTTAAAAATTAATTTTGCATCAACAAAACACGATTCAGCACTGTTAAGTGAAATTAAAAGCAAGAAATACCTTAATGGTTTCATTTTTTAAAATCCAAAATCGGTATGTAAAACATTTACTGAAAGCCTTTATTAATTTAAAAATTAATTTTGCATCAACAAAACACGATTCAGCACTGTTAAGTGAAATTAAAAGCAAGAAATACCTTAATGGTTTCATTTTTTAAAATCCAAAATCGGTATGTAAAACATTTACTGAAAGCCTTTATTAATTTAAAAATTAATTTTGCATCAACAAAACACGATTCAGCACTGTTAAGTGAAATTAAAAGCAAGAAATACCTTAATGGTTTCATTTTTTAAAATCCAAAATCGGTATGTAAAACATTTACTGAAAGCCTTTATTAATTTAAAAATTAATTTTGCATCAACAAAACACGATTCAGCACTGTTAAGTGAAATTAAAAGCAAGAAATACCTTAATGGTTTCATTTTTTAAAATCCAAAATCGGTATGTAAAACATTTACTGAAAGCCTTTAATTTTGCATCAACAAAACACGATTCAGCACTGTTAAGTGAAATTAAAAGCAAGAAATACCTTAATGGTTTCATTTTTTAAAATCCAAAATCGGTATGTAAAACATTTACTGAAAGCCTTTATTAATTTAAAAATTAATTTTGCATCAACAAAACACGATTTAGCACTGTTAAGTGAAATTAAAAGCAAGAAATACCTTAATGGTTTCATTTTTTAAAATCCAAAATCGGTATGTAAAACATTTACTGAAAGCCTTTATTAATTTAAAAATTAATTTTGCATCAACAAAACACGATTCAGCACTGTTAAGTGAAATTAAAAGCAAGAAATACCTTAATGGTTTCATTTTTTAAAATCCAAAATCGGTATGTAAAACATTTACTGAAAGCCTTTATTAATTTAAAAATTAATTTTGCATCAACAAAACACGATTCAGCACTGTTAAGTGAAATTAAAAGCAAGAAATACCTTAATGGTTTCATTTTTTAAAATCCAAAATCGGTATGTAAAACATTTACTGAAAGCCTTTATTAATTTAAAAATTAATTTTGCATCAACAAAACACGATTCAGCACTGTTAAGTGAAATTAAAAGCAAGAAATACCTTAATGGTTTCATTTTATAAAATCCAAAATCGGTATGTAAAACATTTACTGAAAGCCTTTAATTTTGCATCAACAAAACACGATTCAGCACTGTTAAGTGAAATTAAAAGCAAGAAATACCTTAATGGTTTCATTTTTTAAAATCCAAAATCGGTATGTAAAACATTTACTGAAAGCCTTTATTAATTTAAAAATTAATTTTGCATCAACAAAACACGATTCAGCACTGTTAAGTGAAATTAAAAGCAAGAAATAACTTAATGGTTTCATTTTTTAAAATCCAAAATCGGTATGTAAAACATTTACTGAAAGCCTTTATTAATTTAAAAAATAATTTTACATCAACAAAACACGATTCAGCACTGTTAAGTGAAATTAAAAGCAAGAAATAACTTAATGGTTTCATTTTTTAAAATCCAAAATCGGTATGTAAAACATTTACTGAAAGCCTTTATTAATTTAAAAATTAATTTTGCATCAACAAAACACGATTCAGCACTGTTAAGTGAAATTAAAAGCAAGAAATACCTTAATGGTTTCATTTTTTAAAATCCAAAATCGGTATGTAAAACATTTACTGAAAGCCTTTATTAATTTAAAAATTAATTTTGCATCAACAAAACACGATTCAGCACTGTTAAGTGAAATTAAAAGCAAGAAATAACTTAATGGTTTCATTTTTTAAAATCCAAAATCGGTATGTAAAACATTTACTGAAAGCCTTTATTAATTTAAAAAATAATTTTACATCAACAAAACACGATTCAGCACTGTTAAGTGAAATTAAAAGCAAGAAATAACTTAATGGTTTCATTTTTTAAAATCCAAAATCGGTATGTAAAACATTTACTGAAAGCCTTTATTAATTTAAAAAATAATTTTACATCAACAAAACACGATTCAGCACTGTTAAGTGAAATTTATAAGCATTTTAATACAATTTTTTGCTTAGTTTTGATATGTTTTTACTTGGATATTATTTTTTTTTGATCATAAAAAATTTCTCTCTGGTCAAATCCGGGTTGACTATAATTCAAAAAAATTTTCATCATTGCCGACTGTTTCTAAAAAATTTACACAATTTGTTTAATTGTTAATCAAAAACATAATAACAAAAAATGTGACTGGATTAACTTTTTCTATTTCTCCTAAAATATTTTTTATTTATATCTTTTATTATTCTACTATAAAATAAAGAAAATAACAAAAAATTAATATACAATATATTAAAAAATAACATAGTAATAATCATAGGTATTATTGTATTTTGATAAAATTCCATTTCCATTATCATTTGTTGGTTCACGTTAAATCCCATCAATAAGATTACCAAAATTTTCAACCAAGTGTCTAAAATTTAGAAAAGATAAAAATACAACAAACAAATTTTTTTTTTAAAATACTTACGAAATCACATATTTCAACATAAATTAACCAGATACTTCGTAACTTCAAACTTCAAGCTTGTTTTATTAAATTTCAAACCATTCAGCATCATTAAGTTCTTCATTATCCGATGAGTCAACCTTAAAAAAGAAATTAACAAAGTTAATGGAAATACGTTAAAACTTACATGTGGATCAACTGATGTATCTCCTTCGAAATAACTTTCACCAGATCCAAATTCTAAAAGAAAAAGAGCTTAGATATTAAAAATAAACAAAAATAATAATTCATCCGTAATAAAATTAAGATTACGATAGTTTTATTATCGTCTCTTCAAAAAAAAATAGTATCTGAATTAGAGTATATTTTTTAAAATCAAATTCTATTATTGTCTTAGCTAAAGCCAAAATTTATTGAAAAAATGAAAAACTTTTAATAATTTTTTTCAAAATAAAACTTAAAAAACATACCGCTGATTGTTTTGTTAGAATCTTCTTCACTTTCATATGTGCTTGAGTCTGTTTCGTCTTCACTTTCATTTGAATCTGCTTCTTCAATCAATCCTTCAAGGTTTTCAGCTTCTTTTTGATTAATTGAATCAGATTGCGATAAATTATTTTGAGGTTTAAAGCCCCTTTTTAAAAGCGATTGTCTTTTACGTTCAACTTCATCTTCAGATCCTTTTGGTGCCCAGCTATCAGCAACTAAAAACCAATATCATTTGTAAAAACTTATAGAAAAAATAGCTGTGTAGCAAAAACAACATAGGCGTTAAAATTTAAAATTTCAATGTTAATCAACAATTTAAATACATTATTGCTATTATTAATTTATTTTTTTGGTTGATTTAGAAGCAATAAAAGAATTTTTAATATATTTTTGGTGTTTCATCACTTTTTAATAACAGTTTCTTCTAAATTGAATCTCCAAAAGAAAGAAGGAAATTTTTAGGAAAATATAAAAGAGAAAAATCTTTATGTTTCAAAGATATGGAATTTTAAAAAAATTTTTAAATTTATATAGAATTTAACTCAAACGGCCATAAGATTAAAAAAATAACATACCAGGACATCTAAACTTATGCCATTTTTTACCACTAACCATCACAAATCCAATTTTAGGAAGAGAACCATGGCTACCAAAATAAATGCCTTTCCTGCAACTAAAATATTTAAATAATTAAAATGTTTTTATAATAATTTTGAGGAAGATTTTTTAATACACACAAGTCTATTAATTTTGTATATTTTTAAGCATTACTTTTTATGAAAAAAAGGTTCATTAAGTAGTTAAATTAGAAAATTTCACATGGTTGAAAAAACAAAAAACCAAAATATGTGAATTTAAATTAAAAAAAATCTGTGAAAAAAAAACTTACTTTTGTTTTGGGCATTGAAAAAAAAAGAGTGGTTTTCCTCGCCATTTAATTTTCCAATTTTTGTGATACAAAATAAATTCGCCATTTTCTTTGTCAATAAATGAATCTAAAAAATAAATAAAATGCATCAATTTTTTCATGAAGATAGTGAAATTATCAAAATTTCTTTCACAAAGTCTCAAATTAAGTATATAATCCTTTTTATGATTTGTACTTGTGATCACTTTGTAAGTGAGTTTCAAATGAAATCATTCTCTCATATCTTTGTGAATCACCCATATAAATCAGAATCACTACGACTCCCGAACACCACCTTCGCTGCAAGTTATTCAAAAATTCCAAAGAAAAAATCTGCCAATTTTGTTAAATGTACGATGTTATTTTGACAAATGTTAATGATCACAACTTGATACAAAGCTTTTGCATATTATAAACTTACTTAGAAATGAGTGATTCTTAATTAAGTTTAATAATAACATTATTTTGTTTTTTCATTCTTATACAGTTTATTAGCTAAAAGACTTTTGTCCAATTTTAAAAAATTTTTATGAAGTAAACAAAAATCTTACAATTTTAAAATAATTTGCTACCAAAAGTTTTAAAAAAGACTTCGCTAAGCTTTACAAATCTTTTTGGCTTGAAAACACACAAAAGATTTACAATTTTTATACCTCCATTAATAAGAAAAAGAAACTCACTAAAAATAACTCTTTGATTATTCTTTGGCGCACTCTTTGATTTTTTAGTAGTTTCATCAATATTTTTCAAATGTTTCTCATCTATTGACAGTTCACCTAATGAAATTCCAGATGTATCACAACTACTTGACGACGATGACGAGACAGCAACAGGAGTTCCACTTACATTAACACTTGCTTCTTTTTGACTTTGACTTTTATGAAGATTAATTTTACGCTTCTTTCCAATTCGTTTCTTATTCGGTTTTGTATCCTTTTCCTTCAGCCATGGATGAGAAAGCAATTGATCAGCTGATTTTCTTTTAGCTGGAATCGTATTAAGCATATGAAACAGGAAATCAACAAGATCTTCTTTATCATTTTCCAGCATTTGTAGTTTGTTAAACTTGGATTGTAAAACTTTCTTGATTTGTTTTTCAGCTTTTTTAGAATCAAATTTCTTAGTTGTAAATTTTATATGATAGTTACATGGAAGAATCAAAGAAAATTTGTTTTCAAAACCACCAGGATCTTTGTAAGCTTTGTAATGTTTAAAACGACGCCGTGAAAATTGACCAAACATATTTCTTAATGCAATGATTTCGTTATCTTGGTACCAAATTTCTTCAGCGAGTCCGAATTCAAGAAACGTTTTATTAGTCAACAGCACAACAATCTAAATTTTTAGCAAGTAAACATTTTTTTGAGAAGATTTAAAAAAAAGTTACGGTAACACCAAGAGCCCAGATATCATGAGAAGGAAGCAAAGGAGAACCAAAAAAATATTCAGGAGGACGAAAACCAAAAGTGCCAGTCTCTCTTTCAGCTCCTTCTTCCTAAAAAATATGTTGTATATAATTGAATTAATATGAAACTTACCAAAGCATTTCCAAAATCAATTAATTTAAAGATCAATTGTGTCAATTCTTTAATATCTAGCTTTGTTATTTTGTCAAGTTCTTCTTCCAACACCTTTCTTACTTTATCTTTATTCAATTTATATTTTTGTTGACATACCATTCGAAGCGATGAGAGATTTTTTCCTGATTTCACAGCTTTAACAACTTTTTCCAACAGATTCCGTAAATTTAGTTGAGACACACATGGAGCAATATTTTGAAGTTTGATATCACTGTGAATAACTTTAAGGCCATGAATAGTTTTAAGAGCATTTAGAACATGTTTTGCGATTTTTTTGATAACTGGAATTGGTAAACCACCACCATATTTTGAAGCTTCTTTCAACAACATATAAAGATCTTTTCCCAAAGGTTCATATACACCAACACAAGCATCACGTCCACCAGATTTAACGCTGAGAGGTTCATAGAAGCGCAATATATTCGAATGGTTCGCAGTTTGTTGAAGAGTCTATAATATAAAGTGTTTAATTACAATAAAATTCAAATTATGAAAGAATATTTTTAATTCCTAATTTTTTGAAATTCATTCTCCATAAAAAATAAATCTTTTACTAGGCATTAAGAAAGGTGAGACATATTTGTTTTATTTTATCTTATTTTATTTTTAGACTAAAAACTTACTTTTGTTTCTAACTTTGGTATACCAAAACCATATTTAAAAACTTTTGCAACTTTGAATTCATTGCTATTCATATCAATGATGAGCCAAATGATGGAAGAACCGCCATAACCAATTTTGCATACAACTCGATATTCATTTTTCGATCTTAAAATAATTTTGATAATAATTAATAAATTAATGAAAACTTACATATCACTAGTCATTCTATTACCAATATCAAGCAACCATATCGTACTTTTATTAAATTTTAACGCATATTCTTGGATATTTTGAGCAAATACGTCCAAATTATGGTTGATATTTCCTAGCTCCGTCGTCGCAAGTGAATTAACTGGATGTTGTTGTTGCACTTAAAATGAATAAATCATCAAAGAAAATTTATTTTAAACTTTTTGCTCAATTAATTCACTCCTGCATTAGTAATTTTTAAACTATTGTTATATTATATCGTAGTAAAATTTAGACTACTTGGCAAAGAAAAGTATGTATCATTTTTTTAAATCAAAAAAGAAATATAGCCTCATAGTGCTTGATACAACGAAGAAGACCATGTCATATCATAAATATCTTTGAAAGAGGAAAAAAGTATTAGAAATGCGAGAACTCTTTTTATTTAATATTTAACTCTTTTTACTACACTTTAAAAGTATTTTTTTTATTATGTTCAAAGTTTTTACAACCAAATATTTAAACACATTGATTTAAAAAACTTTGCACCAAAAACAAAATATTGTAAGTAAGTAAAAAAGTGATTTAAAAAAATTAAACTCACCAGGAAGTTTGCCAGCTATCGGGTTTTCTTTTGTTGTTGGTTTATTTGCTACATCACCTTGAAGTTTTTTTTAGCTCTTGCAACATAATGATAAACCATTTCATGAAATATTGTAATAATGCTTATCAGCAAAAGTAATATCCAACGAAAGCTTATAAAAAACAAAAGTTTTGAAAAATTTAAAAAAGCCGATGATATATTTTTATGCAAACTTTTTACTTCCAGAACAAGAAAAAAAAAATATTTTGTGGCGTGACTCAAAAAAGCTATTCCAATGAAATATTTTACAATGAAAAATGAATTTTAAAATTAAAATTTTTCTCCATCTTTCATAAGCAATTTTTTCATCTACTAAATAAATTTTTAAGGCATTCGAAAATACTTTAGAATTTTAATGTTTCCTCTTTTATTAATTCTTAGCAACTTTGTTTGAATGAAAGAGTTTTATAATTTGGATATTTTCCTTATTAAAAAAGTGAAAAGTAGAAAATACGTCCGAAAAATTTGATATTGATGTTGGGTATCAGATGAAAGAAAAAAATGTGCAAATAGATAATATGTTTGTTGGGGATAAACAAAGGTTGATTAATAAATGTTTAATCAAACTTTTAAAAAATACAAATAATAATACAAAATAAAATAGCAAAGTAAATATGAGTGAGAAATGAGCTCAACTAACCTCAACGGTTCTCAGATCAAACGAAAGGTGCTTTTTCACAAAAAGCGGCATGGTTTTATAGACCATCGAGTGATTCACCGAAAAAAAAATATAAAGGAGAAAAAGAACGAAGATAGAAATATACAAAAGGGATATTTAACAGCAGATGTTGTGAGCAAGAAAAATATAAAAACATCTCTGGGAAAGTGAATCATTAAAGGAGCGATGATCAATATCAGCGACACCCCGGCCCACGATGAATTTGTTTCAATTAGATTGTTTCATTTTTTAAGACAAAGAGATACCGTAAGCTACCGTAATTTCATGGTAAAGCGGCAAATTTTTCCATCAGCAAAATTTTTTGAATAAGGAGAAAATTTGCCGCTTTCCCATGAAATTACGGTAGCTTACGGTATCGTTGTCTTAAAAAATGAAACAACAAATTTATCGTGGGCCAAAGAAGAATGTCACCCATGGATATCAAATATCTTTCTTAGTTATTGCCGAAATAATCCGTGCGGGTTGAAAAATGGGCAAATTTCTGACGACGCAAAATAAAACAAAGAATCCAATTAATATGGCGACGAGGAGCATCCAATGATCATAAAGCGAGAACCATTTCACAAAATAACTAAAATCCAATGAGGAAGCTGCCTGAAGTTCTTTTGATGCAATTTGGCGATAAGAAGAGTGAACATCGTGGCCAACAAAAGCAAGGTCACCTTCGAGTTGAGCTTCTGTCATGGAATTTGCACATTTGATTTTGCAAGTGGCAGAAATTCTTGCATGAGCAAAATTGAAACGTAATGATTTTATATAACCTTCATGATTACAAATGATGGCTGAGTTGGATCCATCGCTATCAATATTAAAAAAATTGGATCCAAATTCAGTTTTACAGTTTGTTTGGACTTCCGATCCAGCGCGGCAGTTGTAACATCCAATTAATCGACTGAATGTTACCTTACATTTTGAGTTTGAAATAAGTGTGATAACAAATAAATCTTTAATTTCAAGTTGAAGTTGAATTGCGGGTGTTGACGAGTAGACGAATCGAACCGTCTTCTCCCAACCTAGGAAATGTGCTTCAGCCATTTGGAGTGGCAACAATTGATTTATCTGCTTGCTAATTAACTGAATTTATGGACTTTTAGCAGCGGCAACCACGACTTTGAAAAACTAATTTAAAGTTCCAAATATTTTTTTATTAATTGCAAAATTTGAAAAGTTGAATAATAAAAAAATGGAAGAAATTTCTTTGATTGTTTTTTATTGCATTAATTTATTCCTTGGATTTATTGGAATTATTATGTATTCATTTACCATTAGCATGAGAAATAAAAGATTAAAAGTTTGTTTACCAAGAAATTTGAGGTACGTGGGTTTGCATAAATATTTTTTTTTTGCCTGAATCAAGCAAGCCAACGACGACAATCTTCTCGTCAGAAACACCCAAACTCAAACTTGCTTGACTAACTTTTTTTCCAAAAAAAATTTTAATTCTCTCGAACTACCATATCTTTTTTTTCAGAATTTATATGAATTTATTTTGTTATCCACCATGTTTAATTTTATGTTTATTATCAATTACAACATCAGTTTATTATTTAATTTTTCGAATTAATATTGAAACAACAAATATTTTAGTTTCAATAATTTTAGCATTTTTTGCTCAAATTTTTCGCATGAATTTATTTATTATTGTTATTGAAAGAATTATTTCGAGTATATTTATTGGAAAATATAATAATAATTCGAATTTGGGATTAATTTTAATAATATTTTTCACGGGCTTTTTAACTATAATTTATTTAATTCCATTTTCAATGCGTGAGTTTTTTTGCTCCAGGAAAATCATGATCGCTTGCTTTTACCCATAATTTTTTGTTTTGTTTCAGTAGCTTCGAGTTTCAAGCTTCTCCAATTATACACAACATATTTCATTCTTTCAATGCATATAATAACTTTAATAATTTGCAAATTGCTTTATTTAATTAATCGAAAAGCATATAAATCTTTTGCATATCAAGTTTCATTAAAAGAGCGATATCAGGTATGTAAAGAAGAAAAACATACATACTTCAAACCTAAAAAAATCCAAGAACAATTAACTCTAGTTTGTAAAAAAGAGTTTTTTAGATCCTTGAAAACGTTAAAGTTTTATCATTTATTTATCCAACAATATTTATTTTTACTTTTGTTGCTCCATTTGGGCCATTAATGATATTTATTCATAATTTAATTACCGAAGATTTCATTCCTCCGTCACTTTTTCATTTGGTAAGAAAACAATTTCGCAAAGCTTTGGAATCAATGACCGTGTCCAAAAAAAACATGATTCCAGAAAGAAAATATAATACATATTTTTTTTAGTCATACAACCTTGCTTTCATTATTATGATGCTTTATCGAATGTCAAAAGTATTTCAAGATAAACGAGCTAAACTAAAACCATCTCCTTTATATTCCATTGTTGTTGCTGTTAAAAGTCCCTTAGGAAAATCATTACCCATTAATCAACAAATTGATAGTTATTTTAAAAGTTTACAAAAATTATGGGAATAATAAATATCAACAACAACAGCCGTGACAAACAATAAATTCAGTTTGAAAGGTTAAAATTTTTGCCTCTAAAATGTGGGGCAACAAATAAGACGATGTAAGAAATACATATCCACTTACGCTGTTTGCCTTCTTCATATGGTTATTTCTTTTTTAATACTTTTTTAATAATTGCATCGCAAAAATAATTTATGGATGGACGATATCAAAAGAAAAAATGCATCAGCTAACACAACCAAAAATTAGGAAAGAAAAAACTCAAAAATTATAACAATTGAAAATTTCTTGAAACGAAGTTTTTTTCAGAGCTATCAAATCATAAAATTGCTTTCGAATTGCTAAACTTCCAACGTTTTGATTTGTATCGAAAAAAATGTTTGTTTTGAGTATTTTTAACTTCATAAATTACATTTCATGAGTAATATCTTCTTCGTCTCCTTTTCACTCGGTTATTACAACTTCTCTGACAAAAAAAAGCATCAAACCACGCTTTTCCTTTTATGATCGCTTCGTCGTTATTTACACGTTTCTTTCTTCTTTGCACTTTTGTGTCAAATGACGCTATCCCTTTGGATCGTTTCCTTCCTCCTCAAAAATATTTTCCAACAATGGTTTTGTAAATAAATCTTTATTTATTCAATTTTTACATATGTACATACACGGTTAGGAAATATATTCAGTGAATCAAATAAATGCAATCAAAAATGGAGAAAGATGCAAGTCAATCGTTGGAATATCAAGATGCCATGAGAGTGAACGAGAGAAAACAGTTACAAGTATAATTCTTCCATAACACCAACTGAAAGATATTTCGAATAGTTAGATTAAAATCATCCACGCATACAAGTTTTCTATGAGCTTGAAACTTCACAATCTTTTTAAACATTATAAACGAACTTACATTAAAATTATGAAGTTGGTGGTCCATTTGTTGTTGATGGTTGTGGTTGTTGTTGAGATTGATGATTTTGGATTATAAAATTTTCAAGCAATTCAATACGTCGATCCATCTTTCCTATAATTTGCAAACAACACTTCACAAGTTTCTTCATTTCAGAAATTTCAGGATCAGGAGCAGCATTTGATGTTGGATGATATATTGGAAGTACAGGAGATTTATCATCATCCTTAAAAAATTTAATTAATAGGAGGAGAAAATTGATAAAGGCGTTAATAATTCCAGTAACACCATTTGCATGAAGGTACCAGCCAGTTCCAATTGTCAGTTTCAATCAATTATGATTAATAAGACTAAATTTTTTTATTTCTCTCAAAACTAAACTTCGAAAATTTGCATTTGTAAAATATAAATGAAATGTTAAAAATTTGAGTAAAAATCTCATATATAATCTTCATTCAATAAGTAAGCTTCACGTGGTTTATCGATGCCATAGTGGAAAAAAATGTAAAAGAGAGCTGACAAATTTTGATGGGAAAATTTTTATAACTTGTCGGATAAAGTGTAACAAAATGACTTACATGATGCATAGGAATACGATTTACAAGTAAAACGTTCGTCGAATGGATTAATATCTTATTGTTTGAGAACCCCATCAAGGATCAATCTTTGAGGAAAAATTCTATTGTTGTAATGCAAATTGGAATCTTTCAAGAGAATTCGTGTTGATTGTTCGGATTCGTTCATTGTTAGAAAAGCATTCCATTTGTTTCCTTCTTTATCATGAACAAGTTTTTGGATCGAAAGAAGATCATCATCGCCGTTCAAACTTTCATCGGATAGAATTGAATCATCGGGATTTCCATCGTCATCATGCTCCAGGATTCTAAAAAGCAAAATAACTTTTTGAAAGAAAAAATATGTTTAAAACGACTTACGGGCAAGATGATTTCTGCATTTTCATCAGCATCAGCACTAAATTCGTTATCAACATCCTAAAAACAATTTATTTTTCTCTAATAATCTTTAAATATATAAATGACTCACAGAACCAAATTCATCAAATGATTGATCTTCAGAATTACTTTGATATGTTGAACGTGAAGAATTTAAAAATACAGGATCGCCAGGAGAAGAGCCAGGAGGATAACCAACTACTTGAATAGCTTACATTAACAGCTTCAGGTTCCTGTGGTAAATCGGCATGATTTTCATCATTTTCTTCTTGCATTATGATTGGTGATCCATTTATAACATTGTTAAGGTCATCAAGTCTTCGTTGGTATTCAGCGATTTGAGCTTCGAATGCTTGATATTGTTCATCCAAAAGATGGCGTGCTGCTTGAATTCGATCCCCATAGACTTGACGAGCTTCATTTCCATCGAGTTCACCATTAAACAACATAATTTCCAAATCATTGCAAAATGTAAGAATACGTTCTGTTACAAACTAAAAAAAGCAAATTGTTTTTTGTAAAACGTAAAAAAGTTAACTTACATTTTCCAATTGACGTTTTCTTTCAGCAATTAGTAATTGACGCGCAAAATATTCATTCTGAAGATATTGGGGAAATAAATGTAGTTCCATCGTGATATCTCTCTATGCGTTGCAGCAATCAAAAGCACATTCTTCTCAAAATCTATAAAAAAAAAGAAATTATTTTAGTAAAACGTAAAAAAGTTAACATACCTTTTGTAATTCATATCTTCTTCCAGCAATTTGTAACATGAGATAGATCATTAACATTGGTTTTCACTAGGCGCATCATTCTTTGAAGAGAGCAAAAAAAAAACGTTTGCAAAGTTTTTCATTGTTATATGATAACTAAAATAAAAGACAATTTTAATAAAAAGGTTAAAATAAAAACAGTTAATGGAAAACACGATATAAATTAACTGTGAAAACGCAAAAAATAAGATAAAAGAGTGAATGAGATTTTTCTAAAAGAGTTGAAAAGTGATTGATTGTGTTTGGGCGCCATTTTTTAGCTTCAACCGATGCTTCCCTTTTCATACTGTCTTTTTCGTTGTGGATCAAGTTTTTTTTCTCGCATTTTTGAATGAATGATCGAATCTGAATTATTTGATCGTAAAACTTTAATTTAAAGAATCTACGAATACAATCAATAACTTTTTTATTTCTTTAATCTCATCAACGAATACTTATACATTATAAATTCATTAAAATTACAAAAAATCAAATATTAACTTCAAAATAAAATAAATATATCTAAATTTTTTATATGGCTGAAGGTGTTGTTGTAACAATATGTGGAGCAACATAGTTGCTAACATTGCTGGGGCGATATTGCAAATCAATGGCTTGTTTTCCATCAAAAAGTGTTGGAGCTTGAAGGAAAAATGTGATACTTGAAATGCATGAAATAGAAAAAATTATTAAAAATAATCGATCCAATACCATTGCAACATATTTCCAATCTTCAGCTACCTATAAAAAAAATTTGAAAGGAAAATTTAGTTTTAAAGCAAAAAAAATGATAGTAATTATTTTTTAACAATAATTTAGAATTTTTGATTAATATCAATGATAAAAGTAAAAAAAACAGAGAATATTTCTCCGAAATAAGTTACTATCATTTTCATATATGGTCTAATAATTACCTTTTCATCTCGATCCTTTTTCTTCATTAATTCTGCAATAAAGCAAACATTTTCAAAAGCTTTTTTAACTTGCGGAGTTTCATATTCGTTAGTTTCACTGTTATTATTAATATTTGAATTGGCTGCAATTTTTCTTGTTAAATCCCTTGAAACTCGATGATCGTGATGATAGTTCAACGAGATTCGATCCATTCGACTTGATTTTCTAATGCATACTCGTCGAAAGGATTCTTCATCAATTCCAAGTGGGCGACGCATAAATAAAAGTTTAGGTAAAATACTCAAAAATAATACTTTTATTATTTTTGGCATTCGATGAGTTGTTGGAGTTCGAAAATGGAGATTTAAACCTAAAAATAAAAGTTATTTTTTTATGCAAATTCACTTTTTATTATTTTTGAGTTTTCGCGTGCAATCATTGTTTTTTTAAATTTCTCAAGAAATTATTCAAATTTGTTTTTCATCCTTCTTTTTTTTTCAGCTTTCGACAAAACAAAGAATCAATCATTTGAAAGTTTTTTGTTCAACAATCAAAGTCGCTGCTGCTGATTTTTTGCTGTTGCTTGATTTCTCTCTTTGTTGGTTGGTGAAAAAAGAAGAAAGAAATAAAGAAATTTTTTTGGTATTCAATTGTTGTTTGTTTCTTCTTCATTTTGGTGCTGGTGTGATTATTTTATATAAAGAAAAAAGAATCATGGGTGATCAATATGAACTTGTTGGTATGTTACTTACTTACATTTATTACAAAAAGAGTCTTTATTCGAGCTACCATAGGTTTTTATTTTCTTTCTAATCACATTTCTTCATATTTTAGCTTTTGCTAAAGGTGGTCCACCTCCTCCTCCTCCGCCAGCAACAAACAAAGAAAAAACCGATGAAAACAATCATTATGAAGTGCCAATATTTGTAAACAAAGCTCCACCACCTCCTGCTGCTGATGGGGATGATGATGATCTTGCATCACATAAATTATCAAATAAGAATAAGAAAGATTCCAAAGGTAAACTCAAAAAGAATAAACGATCAAAAAAATCAGCTAAAAAACATACAAATGATGAAGTATTTGGTGATGGTGAAGAACCTAATGATCCAACAAGTGTAAAGAAAATGGGTGCTTCGAAATCTCTTCTTGCTGTTAAAAGTGGAAAATATTCTTCTGAACTTAAAGATCCTACTGCTCGTGGTTCTAAAAAACCTAAGAAAACTGCTCAGGTGCATAATCATTATTCTTTGTTTTTGTGTTTTCTTAAGTTAATGGGGATTAGGTTAATGTATGCACTTATTAGTTGCTTCATTTTGAAGCAATCTTGGTGGTAACAAAGTTGCTGCTAGTACATGCTTATGATACTGCGTTTTCTCTCCATATTAAAGCTAGTCCTATGCAGCTAGTACCTTTAATGGGTAAAGAGAAGTGCTATTTTTAGCTTTTACTCTTTATCAAATAGCAATGTACTTGACTTGCTTTCGTAATTTTTCTTTCTATACATTTTTCTTTGGTCAAAAAACAACTTTGTCATTCCTTCTTACTAATACCTTTGTCATTTTTCAGGAAATAATAGCCGAACGTGAAGCCATACGAACTCGATTTAAGAGAGATTTAAAAATCACTGGACTTATTATTGGTATTGCTGTCTTGATTGGTATCATCTCAATTATTGGAATTGGCGCTGCAACAAGTTTTAACTTTGGTAATCTCTAATAATAACTTCTTGAAATTGTGATGAATGAACTTTTTTGAAATGTCTTCTTTGAATCTCTAATCTTTCATTCTTGTCATTTGTATTGTAAAAATCATGAATAAATAAAATGTCTTTGAATTTTTGTATTTTTGTCTTGTTTTGATTGAATTTTGAATGGCCTTTAAAAAACTTACAAACAACTGAAACAAGAATACTTCCAGTGACCATAATCATAGTGAAAAGAAGATATTTTCCAATCAATGGCATGGTTATACTTATTGCAGGGATGCTTTCCATCTAAAAAAAATTGTTTTGAAAAGCATGAGATTATTTATTTTTATGGATTATTATCAATGAAGCCAACCAAGTGCGATGGATAAAACAAATAACTTACAACTAACAAAAAAAATAGAGTAACCGCAACAAGAATTTGAACACAAAGTGAAATTTTTTCTCCTGAATCCGAAGGCAAATAAAATACAATAACAGTTAAAAATGAAATCCCAATGCATGGAAATACTAAATTTACTGTGTAAAATAATGGTTTTCGACGAACAAGTAAATTGTACTAAAAATTTAAAAAGTTTTTAATTCCATTTTTAATCCCTAATAAAAATTACCGTAATATCCACGAATGAACCCATATTTGTACAACAACTTGGATATTTTTTAGATCGTCGTTGACCTTTTCTCGACATAATATCCCATTCAACTGATGGATAATAATCGGAAAGATCGATGCCATCATCAACGCTAGTAATATTTTCTATTTGACCTTTTCGGTTGATTTGTTCTTCGAAATAAATATCGGTGTCTTCAAAATCTAATCGAAGTAAAGATTCTGGGTATGTCCAAGAACCAAACTAAGAATGTTTTCGTTGCTATGAAATTTTAAATTTTTTGGGCTCAATTTCTATTTCGATGCAGAAAATATTAAATAAAAATAACTAACAGTTAATTTACATTCTTGCTCATCAAATGGAAACCATTGAACATCGATGTGACAAACGGATTTAAAAATAGCTGGAGGCTGCCATGTTACTTCCCCAGAATAATGCAGCGTGGCTTTTGTGGCAATAGTAATATTAAATTCATTATTTGCATTATTATAAAGTACAATGTCAGGAACTTAAAAATTTATTAACAATTAATTAATTAGTTTTTTTATTGGTTATAGAAAAGTTGGGAAGGAAAGAAGGAACTTATCCAAATCATTTCATGTGGAACATAAAGAACGCTAACGCCACCATAATTTTGTGGATTCCATGATAATTTTTTATCCACCCATACTTGTTTCATCCATACCGAACATGTCATAACTTGATCGATCTCGTGCTATAAAAAAAGAGGATGGGGTTGGTTGAATGGTAAATTTCTTCAGAGCAAAACTTATGCAACTTTTTAATGCTAAAAAAATATCTTTTTTCTTTGAATTTTTTTAAACTCACGAGATCGATAATTTGTGATAACCTTAATTGAAATTTAATGGTTAAAGCTTCTCGAGGATTTGCCCCAGGTCTCAATAATCGATTATAATCCACCATTAAATCATCATAAAGTCGTTTAGCATCTTCGCTACCAAAAATAAAAAAATTATAAGAAAATTGTGGAATCAAAATAACTAAAAATAAAATGGCTTTCATTTTTGCTTGTTGTTTCACCAAAACAAAACAAAGTAAAAAGCAGAAAATGAAAAATAAAATGAAAGTGAAACGATGCCTTTTTTTTGGGTTCCTATTTTTTTGTTGTCTTTGACTTTGGAAGAGAAAAAAAATGAGAGGCTTAAAGATTCTTCTTCCTTTTTACGAAGGACAACAAAGAAAAGGAAAAGAAAAGGAATCACAGGAAAATTCAATGAAAAATGAAAGCCAAAAAGTAAGTAAGTAAGCCCAGTTTAGTTGCACACGAAAAAAGGAAATAGGGTTTATTTTTTATTTTTTGGAAGAAGGCTTGCTTTACTTTTACTCAATAATGAGGCATTTAAAATACATAAAAAAGATGGAAAATAAAAGCAACAAAAAAAATAGAATGCATGAAATTTCCAGAAATCTCTAAGCATCATAAAATTCGTTTTTTAAAAAAATTTTTAAATAGGATAATAATAATTAACAAGCTCAGAGACAAGAAAAAAAACTTTCCAATGAAATATCGAAATTACAAAAAGGCTCTAAAATAAGAAAAATGGAAAAAATACATATAAAAAATTAAAGCGAATAGGCGTAAATTAATTTTTTTTGCAATCAAGTTACATTTTTAGGATTTTTCATTTATATCGAGAGGGACATCATTTTTTAGTTTTATGTTTTTAAAAAAGCTCTTTTTTTAAGGAGGTTGGTTATAAATCGTGGCGTTTTGGTGAAGGATGCCAGGTATGCCTTTTTTTTCTTCCTTTCTTGCTCCCAAATATCGACGATAAAAAAAACATCTTTCACTTTTTTTTTATTTACAAAATTTCATAATCGATTGGTTTCCTTTGCTTATTTTTACATCATCGACTTTAAATTAATCATTATTGTAAAGTTATAGCATTTTTTGATATAAATTTAATTTAGCTGCACTTTTCTTTATTTTCAAAGAAATTTATTTAAAGAAATGGATGCCAATCAACAAAACAGGTATACATATTTTTTTGTATATTAAACGAATATTTACTAAATAAACAAATTTATAATTTTTAGAGTAGTTAATCATTGTCGAATTTATCAACTTCTTGCTCGAGGTGAAAAAAGATTGCGTGAAATATTTCATGATCGATGGTTGAGTTATAAAAATAAAAAATGGCAAGATGGAGGAACATGTGTGAATGAACTCCTCCAACTTTGTGAAAAGGTAGATACTCGCAAAAATCTTGATCCACGAACAAAATCTAAACTCCAAAATGATAATATTAATTTATGGGACATCACTGCCATATGTTGGGCGATTAAAGGAGTCTCTCAAGAAATTAAAAACAAAGGTGGTTCAAGCAATGCTAAAATGGATGAATCTATTTTTGCTTTAAGAGATTTAAGAAATAATATTTCTCATGGAAGTAAGTAGTATCCTAGTTTTAGAAATCTGAAGTTATCGGCGAAAATTTATAGAAAGTGAATATTGAAATGACGATTTTAATAAATATTGGAATCAAATTTCAAATATTCTTATTAAACTTGGAGATAATCATGCAAGTCTCAAAGATTTAAAAATTGAATTATTAAAACTTGGTAAAGCTGAAATTGAAGTTGTTGTTGATTCTTCTATCAATGATGAACCACAAAATGGAAAAGATGTATCCCAACAATCTTTGCAAAGTGAAGAAAATTTTATAATGTCGGAAAAAGAAGAAGGAGAAGCCGCCGATCCTTCTTCCAATCATGAAAACCCAGACGGCGGCAAAAATATAAAACCACCAAGCGATGAAGAATCAGAGTATGATACTTGTGAATCTCAATCTGAATTGGATCAGGAAGGGGAAGGAAAAACAAAATCAGTCAAATCAATTTCAAAATCTTCCACTGCCGCTAATGAACCAACTGAAAAAACTGAATTTGAAAAAATGATGCTAGATGGAAATAAATTTTTAATGGTAATTCTTTGACTTCGAAAAAGCAAAAACAAATTTTTTAAATTTATAATTTGTAGGAAAATAATTACGAAAAAGCTATAGAAATTTATTCTAATACCTTGCAACTTAATGGTTTATTGCCTGAAGATCAAGCAAAAATTTTTGCTTATCGAAGTTCAGTATATTTAATGATGATTAAAAATGGAGGATGAGAGGAAGAAGATTCATTAAAAATGGCTAAACATGATGCAGAATTATCAATTCAGTTATGGCCATGTTGGTGGAAAGGTTATTATCATTTAGGTCAAACTCAAATAAAACTAGAAAAATGGGATGAAGCTGAAAAAAATTTAAATATCGCTTTAGCTTTAAATCCATCATCCAAAGAAGTTCGACATGAATTAAATGTGGTTAAACAAAAAGTATTACAATTTTCATAAAAATATTTATTTATTTTTTTCTTTCAAAATTAATTATAGCTTGGAGCCATAACTCGCGCAGATCATCTCCGACCTGATTTTCATCCTCCATCGATGGATGATCAAATCAATGAATTACATATTCGAGGAGGAATGAATAAAAAACAAGCTAAAAAGCTTACAAATAAAATAATAAATTCATCTAAATCCGATATAATTAAAGCAGAAAATTTTATGATTGGTCGAGGTGGAGTTCAACAAAATTATGAAAGAGCTGCATATTTTTATGAAAAAGCTGCTCGAAATGGAGATACTTCAGCAATGTACGCGTTTGCAAAAATGAATGAGGAAGGACAAGGAATTCCACAAAATTTTGAAATATCATTAAAATGGTTTTTGGAAGCTGCAAATAATACCACGTCAAACATTCGACCAACAGTAATTTAAGGATTTTTTATGGGTTGCTAAAAGCTTTTATATTTTCAGTTTGGAAGTGGCATAGCTGAAGCTCAACATTATCTTGGCCTTAAATATCATACAGGTTTAGGAGTAACAAAAAATTATTCCCAAGCTATTCAATGGTATGAAAAAGCTATAGAAAATGGTTTCTATGGTACTGGAAGCAATTTAGGAATGATGTATAAAAATGGAGAAGGCGTAGAAAAAAATTCAATTAAAGCTTTTAAATATTTTAAAATGGCCGCTACTTTAGCAGGTGATACACAAGGAATGATAAATTTAGCATGTTGTTATTTTATTGCTGAAGGAACTGGATCGTCATCACCTACAATGGAAGATATAGAAGAAGGTTAATTAAACTAATTTGTTTAAAGAAAAAAATAATAATTTTAAAAAAAATTTTTAGGGAAAAGATGGTTGAGAATTGCAGCAGATAAAGGTGATATGATAGCTGCAAGAGAATTAGAAAATCGTAAAAATTATCAATTTTTTTTCTTTAACTTCAAACTCCTCTTTTGGAAGTAAACGTTCATTTTTTCCACGATGTTCCAGTTTTCAAACAACATTTTTATGTATTAATTCTGCGTGTTATAATAGCATTCACAACCTTTTTAGAATCACTTTATTATTCAATCCATCATTTTTTAGCTAATCAAAAATGCTGAAGCTCAACAATGACATCCTTCAAGAAATCTTCATCGAATCAATCAAAAAGAGTACTTTCAAATCGTTGCCAAATTTTATGCTATCTGGAAAAGAACCAATGAATATTGCTCTCAAATATTTTTCCAAAACCCAAAGTGCTGAAGTTCATGATGGCAAAATTTTGGTTTATTTCATTGATCGGGTGAGTATCGCATTTTTTGAAATTTGCTTTTGCATGTTTTTACACTTATTTTTTTCAGAATGGTTCAACAAAACAATACAAGATTTCATATGATATTCCTTGCTTAAAATTAGTTTTAACTGTTATTGGTGCTTCTATTAATGAATTGGATGTTCACAGTCGCTGTAGTTTGATAAAAAAGCACAAAATTTTGGATTATTTGATTGGAAATCGTAAGTTTCTTTTTTATTTACTCCATAATTATTTGTTGTTGTTTTTTAGGCTTGAAGGAACTTTTTCTTTTTACAACTATTCCAGAAAAATTCAATCAACGGTTATCGCAAGTTTTGAATAAAATAATTATCCATATTTATAAATAAACTTTTTTTATTTGTATTTGTATTCCATCGTTTTTTGTGTGTGAAATAAACTTGTTATTCTTTTCATTGTTTCAGTTTTTTGAAATTATGCATTTTGTTTGGAGGTAAAAATAACATATTTCGTTGCACTTTGGTGTCAGGCAAAACGATTAGGAAAAAAGCTTCAAAAAAGTACATATCTTCCAAAATTTTATTATGCGCCCATACCAATCTCTCAAAATTGGATGGGGTTCATCTTAATGCATTTTCTTTAACATAACGAGAAGCAACATCTTCCAGAATGATTAAAGTTGATAAAAGTTTAATTTGTAATCGGTGACACTAAACTTCAAACAGATTATAAAAATTTCGAGGGAGAAAATTTGATCAATCAATTGAAGAACAAAATTTAGGCATTTATGAGATGCCATTCGTGGAATCGAAACATCAGAACATATGTTCAGAATTTTAAAAGCACGTCTTTACTTATTGAAAAGTTTATTGGTCAATCGATAAATAAATTTTTCATGTTGCTCTATTTGTTTAACATGCATAAATCGCATCATCAATCTCCTTTAATATTTCTGATTTGAAAAACTTTGACATTGATTGAATAAGTTGAAGCTATCGACACTTTTCATAATGGAATCATCTTTATTTTTCATCATTTCAAACTCTTCCAGCTTTCCTAAAACGAAAGCAGCTGAACAAGAGTACTGTCTTTCTTCACCTTCATTTTACTTGCGTCTTTTTTTTGCTCTTTGCTTTTTTACTTTTCGCTGCTTTTTTTCGATTGTCAATTGCTCAATCAACAACTTTCAGTGATACAACAACTACATATATCTTCTGCGCTCTTCATACTCCGTGAATGTCATCAATATGGGTAAGCAAATTTCTTTATTTCTCTTTAAACTAACTATATTTATTTTTTTCAGGTGGAGTATTTAGTTTAGTTGGCAATCAAACTCAAGAAGTTATTGGTAAACTTGGTAATCAAACGCAAGAAGTATTTGATAAATTCAACAACAAAGTGTATGATAAACCTCCAAATGTTCATGAATGGTTTAGTTACAATGAAATTTTGTACATTCTTGCATCGATTGAAGCTATGGTATCTACGGTGGCTGTTATAATTCTTGCTGCAATTCATTTGTATTTTGTTATGAAATATGTCACTCATACTTCTCTCCAATCTGGTTTGTATTGGATTGTATTTCTTTGTCCTGTAAGTTTATCTCTTAGTTTTTTGAAAACTTTTTTAACAACTTTCTCTTTTTTAGATTGTTTCACTTTGTGGCTGCATTGGATTGTTGATTCCTCGAACTGGTGCTTTTCTTTATTCTGTTGGACTTGTTTACCTACTTGTATGTTATCTTTCATGCTAACATCGTTCAAATCTGGTTTTTAGCTCTGTGCCTTTATGCTTGTATCAATTATGACAACGCTTTATGGATCTCGAAAGGCAATGCATCAAAAAATGGTGGAAAATGGTGTTCGCTTGAATCCTCGTCAATCTTTTGGTTGCTGTCTTTGGTGTATTCCTGATATCAAACCTTCAGCGTAAGGTCACTTTTATATTAAAGCTTTACACCACTAAACATTTTCAGGCACAATTTGATAATTCTCGAATGGTTCATCTTTCAAAGTCCAATTCTTCGTGTGATCATTGAAATCCTGAGTATGGCTGTTTACTTTGAACTTGAAAATAAAGATCACGTGTAAGGTTTCGATGGTAATATCATAAAACTTGAAAGCTAATTTAACACTTTTAGATTCTTTACAATTGCAAGTATCATTTCGCTTATTTCAATGACGGTTGCATCATATGGAAGTTACGTGTTAATACCTGCTGGAAGTGTATGTACTTTTGATTCTTTTGGTATCTTTTAATCTTCATCGTTTTCAGAAAAATTTGGCACAATATCGATTTCTAACTATGTTCCGAATAATTGATACTGCACAATTTCTTTACACCTTTCAAATGACGGTTATGAATGTTCTGGTTGTGATGGACTTCTTCAATATCAAATTTTTAACCAACTTTTTTGTCTTTGGTAATATCACTGCTTCAACAACAATTCAATGTCAGTCGTTACTTTATTGTTTCATAGTTTTAATTCTTGCTTTTTTCAGTTTGGGCATCATACTTCGCAACTCAAGAAATGCTTATTGTCTCCTGCGTTGCAACATACTTCTTTCGGCCATCAAAATCTGCTCTCTTTGATAAATATCCTCATCATGCTGCTGGTGATAAAACTGCTCTCCTGCCTCTTACAAATGAACCATCTCAAAATCCATTTGTATGTCATTCAGCTTTGGTAACAGCTGTAGAAACTGATGAAGAAGAAACTCGAGCTCGTTCAAGACAATCCAAAGCTAATGAACATGGTAATCAAACAAAGAGAAAAGAAAGAAGAACTTCAAAAAGCATCCCAGATGATGGTAATGGAAATCTTGTCAATATGAAACGTGTTTCTTCTATGAAAAATGGATCACCAACTTCAGCATCAACCCAATCTTCAACAACTGATCGTGAAAAATGATTATAAGCAACAACAACATTCAATCATTGCAAAATTAACTATTTATTGATTGTAATGATAATATTTAATATTCATGTTTAAACTTTGTAATTTTATTCATAATAAAGATTTTTTGTTTCATTTGTTTGTTTGCTCTATTATGTACAATAACCACTATGTAACAGAAGGAATGCATTTGGATCACTGTAATGCTACTTCGGATATCAGAAAGACAACAATGTTTGTTGTAACCTCAATTAGGTCAACAAATATTAATGTGGTCTTTATTGGAGCAACTGCTCGGCAAGGATATTTTACATACAACTGAACAAAGTTAAAACAACAATGACAAAATATGAGAATGTGTGCCAGTCAGAATTACCATTCAGCCATCCACGGCACAATTCCATACGGGACCAGAGAACGCGGCACTTTGAATACTTCTGTGTGTGCAAGGCCACAACAATGTTTCACGCTAAAATGCATTTGACTTACATACCTAACTTTTCGTTTGTGCAGCAGTAATTTTGAAAAGAATCTCATTCCCATCACGAAACGAAACTAATAGGCGCACTTTCTACAAAGAAGTCAGCTAGCTAGCTGAAAGCAAAAATTAGTCAGTTGATTATTTTTTCTTTCCATGTTCAGTCGCTTTTTCTTTTGTTTGCTTCGATATTGTCTTGATTTAATCGCGTTCTAAGTTGATGCGTGTTTGTTGTTCCTCGCTTACATGTTTGAATGCAGTGTTTCCATTTTTGTGTGTAATTTACCAACCTAATTTTTCTTCTTTTTTCAGCAATGATTTCGTTCAATCATCTTTCATTTGGTAATCCACATATTAATTGTTATGCTAATATGAAAGAAGTCAATCAAGGTGCCTCATCAAAAATCTACGTTGCAATACATCGACGTTCCAATAATCATGTGGTTATTAAAGCCATTGATGTGAGTTTTCTTCTTGCTTTCTTTTGAATTTTACCTTATCTTTTTAGTCCATTCATCCTCTAAAATTGTTCAAGCAAGAAGTTCGTCTTTTGAAGAAGGTTAACTGCGTTAACGTTGTTAAATGCTTTGAATCATTTTTTCATGAAAGACGATTGATGATCGTTTTGGAACTTGTGGATGGTAGAGATTTGTCGCGTGCTATTCTTGTAAGTTTTGTTTGATATAAGCTTGGCTCTCATGTCTCTATTAAACATTCTTCATTTTAGCATCAACGAGAACATGGAAAGCTATTTCCTGAATATCAAATTTGGCATATTCTCCAACAAACCTGCAATGGCCTCAAATCTCTTCATGGCAACAATATTTTGCATCGAGGTTGGTTTGAATCTTTTACTAGCAATTTATAAACAAACACCTATTTCCAGATGTAAAACCAGCTAACATTATTGTCACTAAGAAGCTTCAAGTAAAGATTGGCGATTTGGGTCTTGGTTGCATTTTGGATGAACGCGCTATTGAAGATGATGCTTTAGTTGGAACTATGTTTTACATGGCACCTGAACGTACCACTGGTGAAAAGTATGGTCTTCCTAGTGATATTTGGTCTCTTGGATGCGTTTTATATGAAATGGCAGCTCTTCGCACTCCTTTCAGCGGTGAACATTGTAATGAATATGCTTTGATTAAGCGAATTCGTGCATGTGAAATGCTTCCTATTCCAGGTGATAAATATTCTAAGCATGTAAGTTCATCATTTTCTCATTCTTTTAAAACTTTTTGTTTTTAGCTTCATAATTTTGTTGATTCATGCTTATCTCGTGATCCTGCTGATCGTCCAACTGCTGAAGAAGCATACAAAGCTGCAAAGATGATTGATGATAAATTCCAATCTTTTTCCTATCCAAGTCTTTAACTTTGCAATGAACCTCTCCATTGTTTTTTACTTTTGTTTTGTAATAACCTTTTTATGCCTAATTATTAATAATTGTTAAGTTTTCACCTTTTTTTATTGTTCATATTCCTTTTTTGTAATAACCTTGTTTATTGTTTTCTTGTTAAAGGTTTAAAAAGGTTAATAAATGCTTTCATTCTTTATTTACATTTGTCTTTGGTTTTCTTTGCAATGTTTTCGTTTCTATTGATAGCAGATATGAATCAGCTGCTAAAGGCCTTATTAATGAGATTTGAAGCAGGAAGTCATTGAACATTAGGTTTTGAAGTAAGATGCAATGTTGCTATGCATGGATTCATTATGATGCATTTCCACCACCGTTGCTTTTACCATCGTCTAACCAAACCAAAATTGCCTATATAGCCTTATTGCAATGCGATTATTTCCATTGATCTTTTAAACATTTAAAATATATTTCATTTGTAATTGCTGTAGGTAAACTTTGTCCCAATGGGCTCATAACTGAAATAGCTGCATGCTTTCCATCCATTTCAAAGTTAGGTGAAATTGTTTGCTTGGATTTTAAAAATGTTTTTAATTCTTTTACCATTATTAAAATAAATGATAAATTGTAAGTCTGAAAAACAAAAAGCATTATTATTATTCAACAAAGAAATATCAAGCAAGAAGGCAGACAGGAAAAAACAAACCAAAAGAAAAAGTGATGGTGGAGCAGCATTTCCGGTAATTATATTATGAATTGAAGTAGCTATGAGTCCAATGGGTGCAATAGTAGCAAAAATAAATATTTCAGAAAAGATAAAAGTTAAAACTTTTATATTTTCTAATATCTAAAAATAAGTTGGAGATATTAGGAGAGAAAACAAAAAACAACAATGATGATGTCAATGAAAAAAGGGAAGATGTTAGTTGATTGAGATATTTTTATTCTCGAAATTACGCTTGTTTTTATATTTTTTGTTTTTAATTTTTGTTTGAAAAATGACTTACAGTAAGAAAATTACAAGGTAAACAAATGGTTTTCCGATAGGTTTTTTGTTTTCAGAAAAATAAATTGCAATTTGCAAAGATACTGTAAGGCAAAGAAATGAAAGTTGTTTTCTAAATGAAAAAACTAAAAACACCCAAGGATAATTTTTAAACAAAACCTATTTTATGAATTTGTAAAGCTTTTTTGATAATAATACAAACTTTTCAAATATGCATAAAAATATTTTTTTTGTATTGTTTGCTTGTTGGAGTTTTAAAAGATTATTCAAAAAATTTACTCAAACTTTATAAACTCATTTTGCATGTGTGTTTGTAAGTGCATTTTGGCTACAAAAAACATCAAATTTACAGATTATCTTTTGTTTTTCATCAAACAAATTTTGTTTCTTTCGTAAACTTTAAATTTTAGAGTATTAGAATTTCCGTTTCTTTACGAAAATTTAATAATAATAACTTCCTAGTTTTATTTTTATGAAAAAAGAATTTTTTTGTTTTTTCAGTTGACGCAAATTTTATAAATAAAGGAAATTGAAAATTTAGAACTAAATTACTTACTTGACATCGTCGTCGAAGAGTTACGCGATATGCAAGAAGCTGATACATTTGACGATTGTGACTTTTTAAAATTTTACCAATAATTAAAGTTAAAATATGAACCATGATTGCAATGTAAACTAAACAAAAATATACATTTTTCATGGTGGAAATAAAAATCCCTAAAATAAATAAAAATTACTGTGCTTGAAAAAAACAAGAAGGAAAATTATTTTCGTGTCAATTTGAAAGATTTTTGTTATGAAACTTCAAAATTTTTATTTGCTTCTTTTTTTAACTTACACGCAACACTAGGAATAATATAAAGAATAGTTAAACCATAAGAAAAAAAAGTTAAAACAAAAAATAAACAAATTCCCGATGAATAACTTGTGTATTTTTTAAGGATAATGGTTGATAAAGTTCGCTCAATAATAAGCATCAATAAACTACTTCGAATTTGTTGAGTACAAAATGCTAATAATAATTTAGTTATTTTCATTGAAATTAAATTTTCATCATTGTAAATAAAATGTAAAAATGAAAGGATTATTGATGCCAAACATGTTCCAAGACTATATGGAATTAAACTTGTAAGTAAATAAAGTCTATAAAAAATGAATTAGAAAAAGTTTTTTTAGTCAAAAACATAATAATTAAAACAAAAAAATACATACCTCAAACTTTTAGGTAAAACTTTATAATTCCAACTTTTAGTTCGAATATAATAACAAAAAATTAATATCGCAATAAAAGCTAATAACATATTTGTTAAATAAACAACATTGAAAAACATATTGCTACTATCCATCGTAAAAGAAGCCATGGGTTTCAAAAAAAAATTCTTTACAAAAAAAAAGAATATTATTACTTCTTTTTTTATTTTTGAGACTAAAAACAGAGGCAAAAAAATGGAATAATTTTGTAGCTCAAGTTAATTGTAAGCTTTTTTTTGTTTTCTTTTTTCTAGCCTTTGCTCCTCCTCCCAATGATAATTACTTTATCGATAATTAAAAAAATAATTTTTAAAATTAGGGAAGTATTTTGATTCCAACTTTTTTTAAAATGGTAAATATTACCATCAAAAAAAACCAAGGTTGTTAATAAATTTTTGCAAGATTTGTTTTTTTTCTTGTTGCTAATTATTGCAAATTTAAAAATTGGAAAATTAAATAAATAAAAAGTTTTTGCTGTTGCTTTTATTTGTTTTCAACGAAAATAAATGCAGAATGTATTTTTTTAATTTTAAAACAACAACAAACTGTTACTGAAAGAAATTTACATAAATTCTCTGATTTGATTAAAAACTCATTTTTTCGCAAGACACTCATTTATTGAAAAAAGAAGAAGGAAATAATAAAAACATATAATACATAAAAATAAAAAAAATAAGACAATGATTGGTGGGTGTTACAAAAACATATAAAAAAATATTTCAATCAAAAAAACGTTTGTAATAAAAAAAAATAATAAACTACAAAAATATATTTGTCAATCAAAATTTTGCAACAAAACAAAAACTCATATATACGAAGAAGAAGAAAAAAATACGAATCAAGAAAAAATAAGAAATAAAAAAACGAAGAATGTTGTTTTTTTTTGTTTTACAAAATTTTATGTAAGTGGTTGTTGGTTGATTTTTTTGAAGAAAAATAAGCGATAACTTTTTTTTTAACAAGCACATCCTTGATTTGATGAAGATGAATCACGATTATGATCAAGGGTAATATGTTCATTAAAATCAGGAAAATCACTGGCATCTTGAGCATCCCGTTTTAATGCAGCTCTAGCAATGGATTGAAAAGCATCTTCAACGTTTAATGCTTCTTTAGCAGATACTTCAAAATATGGCATATCTCCTTTCGTTTGACACCATGATTGAGCTCGCTTAGCTGACACGGTTCTAGCTTCTTCATTATCAATTTTATTTCCAAGTAAAACAAATGGGAAATTTTCTGAATCTCGTGGGCTAAAAAGAAAGACAGAGGATTAATAACGTTAAAAAAAAGCTTTTTTCGACAGTGTTTTAGCTGCTGCCAAATAGGAGCTACAGAGCCATTTTACCATCAAAACAAAAAGTTAGGCATCGTGTGCTTTTTTTTGAATATTTGTTGAAAATAAAAAATATATAATTAATTACCTTGCTTGAATAAGAAATTCATCTCGCCATGTATCCAATGATTTAAATGAGCCACTATTAGTTACATCAAAAGTAAGAACGCAACAATCAGCTCCACGATAAAATGCTACACCTAATGATTGGAAGCGTTCTTGACCCGCGGTATCCCAAATCTAAAAAACAACGAAATATTATATTTGTAATTAATCATTTTTATATATTCCAAAAAATAAGTAAGTAAAAAGAGGAATGGAACTTACTTGCATAGTAACAAGTCTATCATCAATTACAACATCTTTAGTTAAAAAATCTGCACCAATCGTGGCTTTATATTGATTACTAAATCGTTTATTAACATATTGATTCATTAATGAAGTTTTTCCAACGCCTGAATCACCAAGGATAATAACTTTAAGAAGAGCCTTTTTACGTGCAGCGCCGCCGTGACTCATGATTAATATAACTTTGGTTTTGGGGAAAAAATGAAGTTTAAAAAATCTGAAAAAAAATAAGTTTAATAAATATATAAAAATTTCGCAACGGATAAACAAAAACTCGAATGTTTGAAACTAAAATGGGATAAGAAAAAAATATATGGAACTTTGAGGAATAAAAAAAAGAAGGAGAATATATGAAATAAATTTTCGTAGAAGTCAAAAAGGAGCTTGGAAATAAAGATAACGATGGAAATTGCTTAACTTACTTATTCTAGGAAAATCCAGGAAAGAAATCTTTTGAAGAAAAAGTGTATATGAAAGAAATTTCGAGAACTGAATGAATGAAAATATGCAAGAGCTTTCGTTATTGGTGGTTATTAAAAGAAAAGATCGAAAACAATAAAAAGTTGTGAAGTGGTTTACCAAAGAGAATAATTATAACAAATAACAATTATTAATTATGCCCTCTGCTTTGTTTGGATTTAGTAATTCACGCTTTATTCGATGGTGAAAACAAAAAATAATAGCGCTTGTTGGTGATGGTAAAAGCCAGAGTCATCATACATATATTATCCCGATGAAGTGAAATGGAAAGGAAATAGAAAATATGGTTGAGAATCACGCTTCTTCACAACCGTCAATAATAGAAAATATAAACAAATAAAAAAAAATCATTGATTAAAATAAAATTAAGAAACAGTGGCTAGCGAAGAGAAAAAAATGATGATTATGCAATAATCATTCAAAAAAATCAAAACATGTAAACAATAAAAGAAGAAGAAAAATAGTCCGACGTCGTCAGTCAATCAGGGGTCGATGATGATGATAAATACGCGGAACTTAGACAACAATAATTAAAAAAATCAGCTGACCACCACCACCAATAATAAAACATAATAAAAAGTCTGAGGTTTTGGTTTGGACTAGAATTAGAAAGTGATAAAACAAAAAACTCATGATTAATTTCATCTTCTAAAAGGGTCAGTGAGTAGTCATCCGCTAGCATTTTTTGATTTAAAATGAATTTTAGAAAAAGAAAAAAAAGTCAGCTGAAAAAAAAAAAGGGAGGAAAATGGAAAAGAAAAATATACAAGCAAGCAAGCAGCTACTCACGAGTTTCACGCGTGTTGTGTTTGTGCGTATGCGTATGCAACGAAAGCTATGACTTTTTTTTTAAATTTTCGTTGGGAGACAATATTTCCCCGTCGTCGCATCTTTCTTTATGTCTGCGACCGACCACTTTGTTGCTTTCCTTCTTCTTCCTTGCACTTTCAACATTGAAAGCAAGCAAATATGAAGAAGAAGAACATCAGCCGCTTTTGAAATAAAGAATATATAAAAAAACATGGGACGTCGAAAAGGAAAAAATAAAGAAGGAAGGAATGGAAAAAAAAATGTGACTATTCATTTTTTTCTTTTTCGTCGATCGTTCGATTCAATTCGATGGACGTTGATGATGTCTGGGGCAATGAGATTGACGACGTTCATTTTGGGTGGCGGGGCGAAGGAGGTATAAATTAAATACTTTGCTTCTTCTTATCTTTTTTTTGTTTGATTATTGTTTCTGTTTCCTTTGAATGATCAACTTTTGGACCGGATTGGACTGGTTTTTTTCTAAATGCATGAAGAAGCAAGCAAAATTATTTTTGGGTGATATTCTTAATTCTTATAGCTGAAAGTTTCAAAAATTAATTTAAAAAAAACATGGAATAACAGAATAAAGTAAAAATTAAAAAAAGTTCGGGATGATCTTAAAATTGTCAAATAAATTTTCTCGGATTTTTTAATTCTTCACTTTTTTAAGCTAAAAATAAGGAGAACCTGGAAAATAAGTTGATGAATAACATTTCCTTGAACCTTCTTATCATTTTCAAATGTTTTTATATTTTTCACTTTTCTAATATAAAAATGCAAGAAAGCATTTCTGAATCATTTGTTTTTTTAAGCCAAAAATCAAACTTTTCTTTTCTTTTTTTAGATTTCTAATTCTTTATAAAAAAATATATATCTTTATTTAAATTCTTTTTTTGCACCTTTTTTGATTTCCAAAATTTATGTTTGAAAAAATCGACCTTTATTTGGCACAAAAAACAATAGAAAGAAAACTAAGAAAGAAAGAGAGATCACTCCTTTAGCCGTCTACTTGGCAAATAAAAACGAACGGAGTGGTTTTTTCCATTTCCAAAGAAATAATATGCATAAACCTATAATTTTTGAACAAAATCAAAAAAATATGACTAATCCTGATCTTATCGCATTAATTGGGTATCTTTTTGCTGCCATCGGAGCAATGTTAATGGCTTATAAACATTATTTGCTTTATTGGGAAGAAAAAGAAAAAACCCAATAATTAAATAGTTACTTTTTTTTGAGTGACTAAGCCGCGGTACATTTTGTAACGCGGGATATAAATAAATTTAATTTTTGGAAAAGGTTCTTTCTTCTTTTTGTGAGGAAAAAGAACCAAAAATTTTTTTATTGTAAATTCGCTTAAAAAAATTTGGATTAAATTTTCTTTATTAAAATATATTTTTAAAACAATTACAAACAAATTACAAAAAAGAAAATGATATGAGTTTCATTTTAAAAAAACATTGCAAAAAAAATTCTTCTTTTTTCCGAAATATTGCAAAAACAAAATTCAAAAAAAAAGAAGAGACTAGTTTATTTGAATAAAATAATTTTTAGAATTCTAAAACAAACAAAATCTTTTTTTATAGATTTTTAAGATTAATTAATTTGCAGCCGTCGTTGAATTTTTTTTAAAATTATTCGATGGTGTTGTTGCTGTTGTTGTTTTAGAAAGTGGCTGCACTCGACGAGTAACATTACTAATTTTTTCAGCAAAATTTAAACTACTCAATGTTTCTTGAATTGATGGCTTTTCGGATGCAACTTGAACGATCATAAGGGTTTTACTATTTCCATCTAAAAAAATAAAAATAAAAATAAAATAATTTGAAAAAAGCAAAAACAATTTAATAAAATATCAAAATTATGATAGTTTTTGATTTTCTTGCTTGTCGTGTGCTTTTTAAAATTTTTTTCTTACCTAAAGAGTCCTCTAAAATTCTCGTCAACAAGCAATTCCTGAATGGAACATGGGATTGCTTTCTTCTCAACGCGGATACAACATTTCCAAGTTCTGATAAACTTTTATTTATGCATTGAGCTTCTTTAAGTTGTTGACCAGCCACTTGAGATTTGGCTACTCTTTCCGATCCAGCTAAATCAATGAGATTTAATTTTCCAATTGAAATGGAATTATTTGTTTTATCAATCATCGATAATTCTATCATCGTTATTGCATGTGAACGACTGGATTGATCGTTTAAAGCTGTGGCGGCGACGGAACGATTTTTACGTCCCGCATCCAAAATGGCTTGAACTTTTTCCACGGAATCCACCGAATGCTTTGATAGTTTACTTATTCGTTGACGGCCATCTTTTTCAAGATGAAGCTCGAGCTTTTGATTTGTTGGGTCTAGGAGATCCCTGGAAAAAAATATTGAAATTTAAATAATCTTTGGCTTATGCAAACAAAATTTTTTTGTTTGGAGCTTCAAGAAGTTTTCTGATGATTGAAGAGAAAGAAAACCCTTACTTAATTTTTTCATTATATATTTCAATTAGCGATACATTAATTTTAAATTCAATTTGATTATAATTTTGTTTTTTTTCAAGTTCATGAAAAATTTGAATTAATGCTCGTTGACCTATTCCTGGATTATTTGTTGGGCCATCCATGGTGTATGTTTTACCTAAAAAAAATTAATTACATAAAATCTGAACGAAAATATTCAATTTTTATGTTTTGTCACGAAAATAGTTTTTTTGTTTCTAAAAACAAACATACCACTTCCAGTTTGTCCATAAGCAAATATGCAAACATTTACTCCATCCAAGCATGATAAAACTAAAGGTTCAACTTCTGAATATAAATCTATTTGATCGGAAGATTCATTAAAAATTCGATCAAATGCAAATTTTCTTATTATTCCCGATTCTGCTCCAACTGTTATAGCATCACAATCAAGGGAATCATATTGAATGGAAGTGGGAAGATTTTTAATATTAGGTCGAATTCGACAAAATACTCTTATATTTCCTCGAAGTTGAACTAATGAATCATGAAGGGATTTTCTTAAATTTACTTCTTCTTCATATCTTGAAAGAAGATTATTTATTGTTGATTGGTTCATTTGTTTCAAAATGGATATTTCATTTTCGTGTTGACGCAATTTTTCTTCAAGTACAGATATTTTTTGTTTTAGTAAAACATTTTCATCGAGAAGGAGGCTATCATTAGAAATGGAGCTTTTCGATCGAGCTGGGCTATCAAATGATAAAAGTGGATCACATGGAATTACTGAGCTCGCCGCCGTAGTTTGAGAGATGTCATCTCTTTCCTCTTCTTCGGTATCTTCGCCATCCAAATATCCTTCAGAATCAATTTCATCTCCGCCAAAAATTTTAGTTTCCATACTTCTTTCATAATTATTTTTCGTGCCAAGACATCGATGACAAACATTCGTTTTAGAACCATTTCCATTTTCAGAAGGATAATAACTATCAAAATTATTTTCTTCGTCCGTTTGAGAATCAGAATCCATAAGCAAAGATAATTGTGCATAATTAGTTACGGATGAACTCAAACGCATTTCCAATCGACGATTTTCAAGTTTAGCTTTTTGTAGTTCTTCTTTAAGCTCGAAATTTTCATCGCTAAGGGTTCCAAAATCCACGGATAAATGTGAAATTCCACGCAACATTCTTTGTTCCGAGAATGTTAAAGGCGAACAACGACCCGTTTCAGCTAAAAATAAATAATAATTGCATTTTTTGGAGTTTCAAACTTTGTAAAAGTAAAAAAAGAATAAGAAAAATGGTAGAAAAGCGTTGAAAAAAAAGTGAAATTCGAGATTACAAAATAGGTTAAATGTAATAATTTTTTTAATTGAAAGAAAGCTATTTTCAAATTACGAACAAAAAAAAGGAAACTTTATGATTTTGTTTTTTTTTGCTGCAGAAAAAAAGTGTTTGACCGAAAATAATATTTTATATAATTTATTTAAACATTCTGATTTTTAAACAACTTTTTTATATGAAAAAATATTTTTTTAAAGGACTTTTCACCCTTTTTTAATTCGATAAAAATTAAATTAATTTTTGTATTTCTAAAAATGGCAGCGAAGAAACCACGCGTAAAGAAAGCTTAAAGCTTTTCAAAAAAAAATTATATAAAATATCAAGCAAATCAATCTTCTTCTTTTTTTCCAAGATGCCAAATAATAGCAAAGATAAAAAGAATCCATTCAAATAATAAACTTTTGTTGTAAGAAAAAAGAAATACAAAAGAAAATGTTTCAACAACAAAAAAAGAAGAAAACCGACACCACTTCTTTTTACTTTCTTTTTCTTTTTTTTTTAGCTTTTACCACTCAAAATCATTCAAATAATAATAAATAAAAAAATAGCAAGCAAAGAGTTGAAGAAAAAAGAAAACGCTTCCGTCATTTTCCGCCTTTCGAATGATGATGGGTTAAAGAAAGAGTAAAGTAAGTTATTATTGTATTTGCAAACAACAATCAAAAAGAAAAAAAAGTGTGGAAGCAAAAAAAAAAGCAAAATCTTTTGGATCTTTTCTTGGATCTAAAAAAGCTTTAAAAAAAAATGGGGGCGGCTTTTCCAAAGTAAAGTATTTTTATAAGTGCGCGAAAAAAGTGAAAAATGCGTAGTATTATTATTTGTATTAGCAAAATGTCAAAAAATAAATCAGCAAGAATGCTTCTTTTTCTTCTCACCTTTAAATAAACTTCGCAATTCTGATATTCGACCTTCTTGTTCATCGATGACAAGTTCGAGGTTTTCAATTAATTTGGCTTTGATCTGAAAATATTTTTATTAATAATTTGGGGCTATCAAAAATAAATAAATCCAAAAAATAGGACTTTTTTGATTTTTGTAATTTATTATCCTGGGATCATCCAAAAAAAATTTGAGTTCCAAAACTAAATAATTATATTTTAATCATTAAATTTATAAATTTGCAAATTTATTACCAAGAATCACAAAAAGAAAAGTTTTAGAGTGGAGTTTTTCAATAAAAAAATAAATAATAAAAAGTATGATCAGTTTTATCGAATTAAAGTTATATCCCAAAACTTTGAATTCTAAACAAATATTGGCATTTTTTGGGGAAAAGTTTGCTCCACGCTTTAATTTAAAGGCGTAATACAAGGCATAAAAAAAGGAATATTAAACTTACATTTAAATGAGCTTCATAAAAATGTTTATGCAAATTTGAACTATGTTCTTCTATTTCTTGATTGGATTCACATTTATCAAAATCAAAATAACCCATGGTTGAAGCTTTTGCTTCTTCTTCCTCTTTTATCGGAAGCGGAGGAGGACTAACCAAGAATGGCCTAGGACCCATTCTCAAAGAATTCAAAAAACTAAAATGAAAATATAAAAATATTTTTGCAAATTTTTCAAATATAAAATAAAAAAGTAAAAGTAAAAAATAGTTTTTTGCATTCAAAAAATAAATTTAAAAAAAACTGGAAATCGCGGTGGGTTTTTTATTTAACGGATTATTATTTATTCATACAGAATTAAAAAGGAAAGAAAAAACATGTGTTTTTTAGAGAGAAAAAAAGGATAAAGGCGCGAAAATAAAAAAAAAACATCGAAAACATTTTTGAAAAACAAGCTTTTTTCCTTAAAAAAAGGAGTAACAACTAAAAAACTTTTTAAAATAAAAATTACAAATTTTTTTTTGGACGATGAAGCGGAAAAAAACTTTTTTTTAAAGAAAATAAAAACTCGCCAAAAAACATCATAAAAAATATAACATTAATCCTTGAAGTTTCATCGAAATTTTTTTATTTTTTTATTTTGGAGAATTTTTGCAAAAAAAAAGTTGTTATATCATGTTTCTGGAAGTTTGATGTAAAAAAAAGTGAACGCAATTATTTATCATAAATTTATTTATTATTTAGCTTCCAATGGAAAAATGGAACAACTCTTCAATTATGTAAAACAAAGAAGCAAAATAAATTAGAATGGAAAACAAAAAAAAATGAATGTAATAATAAGTTTTAATGAAAAGAATAAAATGAATTTTTGTTGCCAAAAAAAGTATTAATGGTAAAAATCGCCTCAAAAAAAGCATTTTTAGTTTAATAAGAAATTCCATATTTTCTTCAGAAAAAAAAGTTTTTTAGTATTATAAACAAAATTTTAAAAAAATTTGCTGAGAAATTTGTGAGAAAAATCATTATTCAAAATTTAAATTCAGTAATAATTAATTCTCTTCGAAAACATAGAAAAAATTGTAGTATAAAACTTTATTATTGCTTGTGCAAAGTATTTCATCAACTTCACGCATTTACAACAAAAGCTGTTAACTCTCTCAACAATATTCTTTTTAACTAACTATGCTATGCGTGTACATATGTAAGTGGGTAATAATAATTTATGAATATGTATGTAATAATTAAACATATAAGTATTTAAGTGGAAAAAGAAAGAGGGAGTAAAAAAGCGAGAAAAAAAACTAGAAACAAATATGGAAAAGCGCGAAAGATAGAGAGAGAGATTGAGAGCCAACGTCCATATTCATTCTTCTTGCTTTGTTGTTATTTGTTTACTCAACCAAAAAAATAAAAATACATACGTTGTCGTATATTTTATGTTTCATAGAAAAATTGTTTGGGATTGTCGTCGTCAGAGAGATATGTAACAGTTTCTGGATAATAAAAAAATATAGAGAAAAAACAGGCAAGCTGATTTTTTGTGTATGTATTTATTTATACAGTCAAAATGGATAAAGTAGATGAGAGATGAGAGGAAAAAAATACGCGTAAAAACGATGAGAGCTTTTTTTGGAAGAGGATGGTCTGGTTTGGTCGCTTGATTGCTGACCATTAAATCAAAAGCAAATTTAGCAGTGAGATAGATGTTCCAAAAGAGAGGAATTTTTTTTGTATTTTAATGCAGCAAACACTAAAACAAACAAATTTAGAAAAAAAAACTAGCAATTTTTAATTAAATCAAAAAATTATCACAAGAAGCAAAAGTTTTAAATGACAAAAATAGTTAGCTTATTTTCGTGAGAAAATGAAAATTTTTAACGATAAAATTTATTGACACTTTTTGAATGAAAAAATTGATGGTGATTTATGTTTATTTTTTAATTGTATCCACAATATTTTTTGGAAAAAAATAAGAAACCTGTCTTTGAAGAGTTATTATATTTTTAAAAATGACTAATGTCCTAAACTTGAACTTGACCTTAACCTTGAATAATTTTTAAAATTGTTCAAAAATCTTACTAAAATTTCAGATTCAATCGAAAAACTCAAGAATTTTATAACTCCGAAAATGGTTCTCAAACAGAAATTTTAATTTTGATACGAAAAATTTAAAACAAAAATACAATATTTAATTCTTCTGTTAATTTGTGAAAGCAAAAAATAAGTTGAAAAAATAAAATAAAGCAAGCGTCGTCAAACTTTTACTTTTTTTATATATATTTAATCTAATGTGTACCATCATTGTTGTTGATTTATCTCACCTCTTCCAACAACTAACTACTTACTAAAAATAACAAAACAGCCAACACAAATCTATCTATCTCTTTCTCTATCTTTTTTCTATAGACTCATTCAACAACAACAATAACAAACATATGAAGAGATCATCCATTCTCCTCAAATCTCTTTTTTTATTTTCTGTCTATCTTCATTTTTTTTCAATGTCAAATAAAAAAAAAGATTCATTCCTTTTCCTTCTTCTTTCTGCCTGTGCGCGAGTGCCTGTACATATATTTTAAAGGGAAATATTAAAAAAAAAACAGAGATAAATATATTGTTCGAATCGAATATGAAAAAATGAATGAAGAAAAAAATAATAATAATAAATATTGTAAAAAAAACACACAAACTTGGTGGTACATAACATAGTTGCGCACAGTCATGGAATGAAAGAAGAAAAAAACTAAAAAAAAGCAATCGACTCACTTTTGAACAAAAAAAAACAAACATGAGAGATGAGAGATGAGAAAGATTGAGAGGAAAAGGAAGAAAATTAACTTGAAAGGAAAAAAGAAGATATCGCTCATATTTTTTTATTAATTTTTTTGGAGGCAGACACTACCGATTAAAGAAAAGAATGAATGGATGGATCAACTTGGAAAAAAAGGCTTACATGAATCAAAAAAAAAACAGCAAATCAAATAAATAAAAAAAACTATGTATGTTTTATTAGATACTTAGATATTCTTTTTTTATAACGACTCAATCTTCTTTGTAATCTAAGAAGGCAGTTTTTTTTATTTGTCTATCAAGAAGAGACACATGAATGAGAGGTGCTGTAAGAATAAAAAGTTGTTGAAGATGATGTTGTTCCTCCTCATCCCTCTTCCAGCCACTTTTTATTTATATAATAGTTTTTATTTATTTAACTATTATTATTAATACATAACTATCTTTTTTTTGTGTTCTTCATCGTCGGCTGCTTTTTTTGAATAAAAGAAAAAAAGGTTGAATTACTTTTTTTCTTTATTTCTTTTTATATATATTTTTTTATTTATTTATATATGCGTTTTCTGTCTTCTTTTTTTTCTTTAAGTATTCAAACAAAAAAAAAAACCAAAAAACATAACAAGCAAGTTTTTAATTTTATTTTTGGAAGAAGAACGTCAAAGCTTGAAAAAGTTATGTCAAACGTAAGTAAAAAGATTGGATGAGGGAAGATTCTTTGTTGTCGTCACGTCAAAAGTTAGTGATTTTTTTTATATGAAAGTACTTTCTTCCACAACACCTCATGATTCAAAAAAAAAGTAACACTTTTTTTGTTGTTGCAATTTTTGCAAAAAAACGAAGGATTTTTTTTTTTGTAAATGACAGCTTTTTTTAACTTTTGCAAAAATAAAAGTTTAATTATCAAAGAAAATGAACACATAGTGGAAAGAAAATAAATCAAAACACAAAGTCTTCTATTTTTTGATTATTCTGATGGTTGTCGGTGAATAAAAGCAAAAAAAATTATTTTGAGAGATCGTCTGAGTGTTTGAGATCAAAAATAAAAAAAAGCGTCATTCTTGAATTTTTTTTAAATTTTTATATTACCTAATTGAAGGATAAGATAAATAAATTTAATCAAGTTAAAAAAACTTATGGTTTTATTTTAAAAAATTCCTGGAACACGTTCGTATAAAAATTTGCAAATTTACGGGGCACCAAAATAAAATAAAAAACAGACATAGGCGATAACGTTGAGAAAAGTTTTGGTTAGAGGAAGCACAAAAAGGAGATATCGAAAAAATTTAAATTCTTATAACTAATCCATAGAAATAATCTTCAAAAATAGCCTTTTCCACATTGAGACGACTGATCTCTCCATATTTTCACTTTTCATCTCCATCTCCACCTTCTCATTCTTCTCGTTAGTTTCCTTTACTTTTTTTAATGCAAAAGTTTAGCCTTGAAGAAGAAAAAGATAGAAAAAGATAGACGACGACCCTATCGCATTCTTTTTTTTTCTTCGCTGCTGTATCATCATCAATACAAATATGGATGGAACTCAAGTAAAATAAATAAATACATAAATAAATAATAATAAAAAGGGTAAACGTTCGTTCGTTCTCGTCAAGTCAAAAAAAGGGGTGAAAACCCCAGAAAAAAAAATATCCAAGACTAAACCAAAAAAAGAAAAAGTGATATAATCTTTTTTTGTTTTGTTTATTCAAAATATTTATTTTTTTTCTTCATTTTTCTTTTTTGACTCAAAACAAACTCATAAACTTAAACCCCTAAATATTGCACTTCTCTTGAGTTCACGTTATTTTATTGGAAGAAATGAGTCTTTTTTTATTCCAGAAAATTGTTTTTTGAACCGCTGCACTCTGACCACAGACAAGAAAGAGATAAATAAAAAGAGTGAATAAGAGCGCGCAAAAAAATCATTTATTTAAAAAAAAAAGAAAAAAATGGAACGTTTCCGTTTTTATTTTTGTCATTTTTTTTACTATTATCGACTTTTCTTATTATTGTGGATGTTGTTGAATGAAGTTTTATTTTGTGATTCATGCACAGTCATTTTTTTTTCTTTAAGTTTCTTTAAGGAGTAATTAGTTTAAGAAGAAGAAAAAAATAATTGAGATTAAAAAAGGAAGAACGAAGATGAAGAAAAAAAATCAGATATAAAAAAGTTGTATTTTACCAATGTAAAAAATTTTTATTCCCACAACCAAGAAAAAAAATACGAACGCTTTTTAAAAAAAGCTTCCGAAATGTTAAGATGACGTAAGCCAAACCACCACCAACAGCTTTTTTAACTTTTTTTTAAAAAACTTCTAAAAAGAAAAAAGGGGAAAATCGGAAGAAGATAGATTAGTGGCACATTTCCCCCATGGGTGAAATAATCCTCCACATCAACAACTTTTAAAGGAAACTCAAATATAAGAAAAAAAAAGTTTAAAAAAATAAAAGTAACAAAATGCATTCAGTTTTGTTTTAGAAAATATATTCCTTACTAAAAAAAACTTCGCTACCATACTCAAAAAAAAAAGAAAAAGAGTAAAACAAGCTCCGATGTAATAAAAAAAAGGTTATATATGTAGCAAAATTGCAACATCTGATGCCAAGAAAAAGAAAGAAAGACATTTGGTGTTTTTATTTTACATCCTTTCTTTCTTCTTCTTCTTCTTCCATTTGATCGTGGAAGAAAGTTTTTTTAATTACGATTTCATTTTTATGATTTTTTCTAAGCCACAAAAAAATCAAAGCTATAAAAAAGTTTTTTTGGAAGAAAAAAAATATGATGACAAAATAAAATAAAAAATGCTTTAAAGTTTAAACTAAAAAGATAATTAAAAAAAAGTTTTATTAAGAAAGACAGACAGCAAAGGAAATGTTAAAGAAGAAGAAGAAAATAGATAGAAATTATTCACTCTTTTTTTTATGGCAAAAAATATGGCTATTTTGGGTGGTTTTAGTCGTAGAAGATAGCTTTGAAGGAAGCAAAAAAAAAAAACCGGAACTACAGTATCCATCTTCTTCAAAGTTAATTTGAAAACAAAAAGTAAAAAAATTTCTTCTTTCACCTTTGTTGTTGCTAACAAAATATTTTAACCAACAAAGGTTTTAAAAAAATATCTACAAAAAAACAGAGCAAAAAAACGGTGGTACGACAATTGCGGCTTTGGAATTTGCGGCGCGACACTTGCGCCCCGACACTTGCGGTTACGACTTTTGCGGCTTTACCATTTGCGGCGCGACACATGCGGCCGACATTTGCGGCTCTAAAGGATCCACATATATACGCTTGGTACATTCATAAATCCATACCTCCAATACACCTCATATGCTTAAACTTCAACCCTGGGTTGTATCTCAGTCCATAGATCCACCCGAAGGGGATTCTATGTTAGGATAAGTTTCTCATCGTCTTAGTATAACCGGTGTTCCGAGTAAATAAAATATATTGGAATATTCTAAATTGGTGAATGATACTTCTCATTTTATATTTCAGAATTTTTATTTATATTTTTAAATATGTTTATAAATTTATTTACGTATTTAAAAATTTATTTATATATTTAAAAATTCGGAATTCTTTTTTATTAATTCATTAACATGGTGTATGGGTTTAAAGAGAGTATCCAAGTGCTTCTAGTATATCCCAATCAATGGAATGTATTAGGTGTATCCAAGTGTATTTGGTATATGACAATATGGATTTATAACTGTATGGATGTATATAAATGAATTTAATGAAGCTTAAATGAAAAAGCCGCAAATGTCGTTTTTCAAAATTTATAAAGGCGCAAGTGTCGTAGCCGCAAATGTCGGGCCGCAATTGTCGGGCCGCAAATGTCGCAGCCGCAAAAGTCAGTGCGCCAAAAAAACGACGAACAAGTAGGCCTGTCTCAAGCTTCCTCCAATCGTTGTTAGTTACTTCAAAGAAAATAAAAAATCAAAGACAAAACAAACAAACAAACAAACAAACAAAAAATAATCGTTCCCCGAAAAAAATTTTTTTCATGGATGTTTAGAAAGATTAAAGAAAACAGCTAAAAGCTTTAAAAAAAATTTTTGCTTGCTGCTTCTGTTAGCTGTTTTTGTAAATTTTATAGGTTGGTAGAGAGAAAAAAACAAGTTATTTCCGTCGTTTGTTAACTAACTAGCTTATTTAATCCAAAGCGAAAGCAAAAACAAAAAAAAAAATAAACCTTTTCTCGATTCAAAAATTATTTGAAACAAAAAATTTATTTTTATAAAAAAAATGGAGGGCGGAAAGATAATCTCTCTCAACCGCAAAAAAAAAGTAAGTATGTTAGATAGATAGTTGCGATTGCTTAAATGTTACTTTTTCTCGACGACTACCACTACCACAACCACCGCCATCTGTTGCTTCCATAAAAAAAATTTAGTGGAATGTTTTTGGAGCTAAAAGAAACAACAAAAACAGCAACCGGTCGAATTTATTTATTTATTTATTCCCATCAACTAACCAAAAAATAAAAAACCTCTTGACTAACTTACCAAAAAAAAGTTTATTATTTGAGGGTGAAAAAAAAAGAGGAGAAGCTGGTGTGTTTCTTTATTTTTCTTTCTCAAAAAAGAACTTCTCAACCTCTTAGACATAAAGAGTGGTAGTTGATGATGATGAACTATTATAAAAATAAAAAAACAGGAAATGAACTATCTCACTTTTGACGACGACGACCAAAACGATTGTCGTTTTTGTTGCTGCTGCAAACCCAACATAAAAGTTTTTTTGAATGACTCCATTTTCTTCCTCTGGGTTCTTCTTCTTCTTCTTCTTCAACTTCTTATATGTTAGGTACTATTATATCCTTAAAAAGTAAAAAAAGTGGTGGAAGAAAAGAGAGGAAAAAATGACTAACACGTTCTCCTTTCAGTAAACAAAGAAAGAAAACCCAATCCGTCATCTCGCAAATGCACAATCTTCCATCCGCTCTCTTTCTCTTGTCTGCCAAATGAAAGCTCTTATCACTTTTGAATTCAAAAGTACATAAGTTTCTGTTATGCAAATAATAAAGTAAACAAATAACAACAAAATTTTTATTAAGTTTTTAAAAAATAAACAACTTAAAACAACAAAAGGCTAATAATTAATATAGCATTAAAAGAACCTTAACAACAACAACAATGAACATTTATAATTCTTTTTTTGAATCATCAGCTTTGAATTGATTATACAAGTAAACATTCTTCCATGTGATGAATGAGTAATGAAGTTGAGCAGCATCTTCAGAAGGAATTCCAATGGTTTCAAAGTACTAAAAAGAAGAATGTAAAAAGGAGAAAAAACGAAAAAAGAAACTAACGGTCTTATGATAAACTTTCAATAAATCTTCCATAGTTTCGACTCGATTGACTTCGAACAAATGATTATGCTTCGTATGATTCATTGTATCAAGCCAAAGATCGATGGATGAAAGTTCATCAAATTGACTACTTTGTAAACCATCTTTTTGCCGAGCACCAGCATTCTTGAGACCATAATATTTTTGTTCTACAGCAATTGTATGAGCTTGTTGAAGAAGTTGAAGATAACTATCACGACCAAAAATCTATAATAATAAGCTTAAAATCAATAGCATAAAAGAATGTTAAACATACTTCAATGGTGTAAACTTTATTAGAACAATCTTCACTGTCGCTGGTTGATGGTTCAAGCGATGGTTGATTTGAACTAGCTCCTTCACAAATTGATTGAAGACGACGACGTTTGAGACCAGGATCAAAAGCTGCATGACAAGAATTGATACGCATTTTCATATTTTGATTAGGAAGAGATGCGGCAAGAGAATCGCGACCAGGATTAGTAGATATCTTAACTTGAAGCCGACGACAAATGACCAGTTGACCAACGGTAAGATTGAAATGCAAGAAAAAGTTAGCTCTCGTGAAATCAGAGCTTAAACAAGAAAACGAGAGTCCAATGGAAGGTTGATCATGATTAGGATATTGAAAACGGAGAATTTGAGTTCCATCAGCCCATGCACAATGTTGAACACCTTGATCATCCGTACGAACAACCATATTACCATATGGACTTTCTAAAAAACGGAGACAGAAATATACATATGAAAGAGAAAAGAGAACATACCATCACGATGTTTGTTACAAGCTAAAACAGCTCTGTTCTTATTCTTCTCATCAGCGAACTTCATAAAAACATCAACCGTAGCACCACCTTGATCTGAAATAGGTTGACCAAGATAAAAGCAAAAGATTTTTCCACGAGCAACATGTAAGGACTTTGTGTCATTGTTGAACTGAAAAGAGTGACGTTAATTCATTCCCTTCAATAAATGCAAGAACTTACCACAAGTTGAGGATGTTTGATGTTGGTTTTTGGAGGCTCTGTAATGATGTCAAATTTGTCATCAAGTTCGGTGAAAAGGCTTTGACTTTCAGGAGCAACTTTTGAAATATCAGTTGAAAGTGGACCATAAGCGACGTTGTTTGGTGTTGGAAAAGGAATTGGCTGAGGTTGTGATGATGAAGGATGATAGTTGGAACTTGTAGCATTGTAGCGTTGAGAACCAGTTGCCGTTCCATTTACATAACATGGTCGACCAGAGAACGTACGAGTAAGAGTTTGAGTTTCACTCAAAATGAAACCATTTGGATCTGCAGGATGACGAAACATTTCTTGTGAAGTTTGCTCCTAAAAAACGAACAATGATTAGTAACACAAGAACTAACTATAATATTTGAAGCAAGAATCTAAATTGGTCCTAGTATGAGGAATGTAAAGCGATAGTAAAGCTCAAGCATACGTACTAACATATTTCGTTTGAAGCAATATGCTTTAAATGTACTCGAAAATGCTCAAACAATAACACGAAAAATAAAAGGTAAAAATTCAGAAAAAGAGCTTACAATAAATGAAGAGTAATCACCGATGCTAGTACAAGCAAGAAGTTCTTTGTTGTCCTGAAAAATGAAAATTTAGGTAAATAAAACATACATACATGTAAGAATAACTTACTTCAGTTTCATCAGCCATAGTTCATTAGCGAAATGCTACAAAATATTGCAAAAATATTTGTAAAAATACGAAGAATTCTGCAAAGATACAAAAAGGTTTGAAAAGTTTGATGAAAAAAATCAAAGAATGAATTTTTTGCAAAAAAAAAGCAAAGAAAGAAGCAGAAAGTTTTCGTGTTAAAATCCATTTTCGATTGGGAAAGCAAAATGATACAGTATTTTTTTGCTTCCTTTTTTTACTGTTGCTGGATTTCACTCTTTTTTTTTTATGTAGCTTTGACTTCCAAAGTTTATAGGTTTACTTTTTTTATTATTATTTTATAAAACTACTAAACACACAAAATTATTAACATATGAATTGAAGGAAGTTAAAATTTAATGATTTTTCCATTGTAAAAGCCACGAATCGCCTGAATTAAGATTGATGAAATTAGTTCCAGTGATATTTAAAATTTTTGAAAATGGTGAATAATCTGATGCTGGTGCATCGATTGGTGAACCATTTAGATAAAAGCTTTTAAGATCAGGTAATGATGGATAACCAAATACTTCGATGTTATCCAAATATGGAAGGGTTAAACCGGTCTAAAAAATTGTTTTAGGATTAGTTAAAACTTTTTTTGGAGTAAAAACAAAAATGCTTACAGCTTTTTTAGTTTGAGTAATTTTAAGTTGTCCATTAACGGTGGTATAATTGAATTCATATATAAAATGATAATAATTATGTGTATCGATAGTTTCCACCCATGCTTCTCCATCATCCCAATATAATTCTCCTTTAGCCATCGCTGTTGTTCCATCATCATTATTTTTAAGGCCTACAACAAGTTCAAAACGATTTTTACGTGCATCCACAGTTGTAAGGGCTGGAGATTGTCGAGGAAGGATTGCACCAGCGCGAAGAAAAACGGGAATTAGAGCATTCCAAGGCGCAGCAAATGTTCCACGACCTGATGAAACTTTAGTTCCATAATATGAATCAAACATGGAATACCATTCTGCTCCAGTTGGAAGATATGCATCAACAGTAGTGGCGCCTTGAGTAACCACAGGAACAATAAGCATATTAGAACCCCATAAAAATTGATGAGATAAATTATGGGTTGCTTCTTCATCAGGGAATTCAAAGAATAATGGTCGAACGACTGTTCCACCATTGAGGGTTGCAGCAAAATGCAATGAAAATAAATATGGTAAATGACGATAACGGAATAGATTATGTTTCCGGGTAGCTGCAGCAACCGTAGGCCATTGTGCAGGATCTTGAAGGGGAGCTCCAAGAGTATTATGATTTCTTGAAAAACTATGGAATGCACCCATTTGTTGCCATCGAAGACATAATTCTTCCGTGGTAGTACCAATAAATCCACAAATATCTGAACCAACATATGGAATACCAAACATATTAAATTCTTGTGCGCCTATTACAGATGTTTGTAAATCTTCCCATCGAGCCGTGTTATCGCCCAACCAATGACCCGCATATTTACCTGATGATGGAAAGGTGGATCGTGAAATAACTGCTCCACGTTTACCATTTTTCGCTGCTTTTAAAGCTTGATATGTTGCAACAGTTTCCGACCAACCATAAAGATTTTTAGTATCATAAAATTTTTGGGTTCCACGCATCGTAGTTCCAAACATGCATAAAGTTTTTGTTGCAAGTACATTACCACCTTGCCAAAAGCTACTGTAAGTTGGATATGGTGGAATATCATAGCCTGCATCATTTCCACTTGTAGGACATTTAAGAGGTAAATCATCTGGATGATCACTAGAATCATAATACCATGGATGATCTTCATTTGTACCAAAATTAGATGGTTCATTCATATCAATCCAAATTCCATCAAACGCTTGTTGTTGATGATATTGAACAAATTCATTTATCCACCATTTAGTTGTTAAACCAGTTTGATCCAAAAAATCTGGGAATCCTACATGTTTATCTGGCCATACAACACCTAACATAACTTTAGTATTTTTTGCAAGGGGATATTGATCTTGAATATTTCTCATAACCACATCCTCTCTAGGCCATTCAATGAAACTTGCATTTTGTTCCATAGCTCGTTTAAAGCTATCATAATCTGCTTCAATAGCGGGATCAAAAATGATTATAACTTTTTTACCCATACTATGAAGAGTTTCAGTGTAATTTGGCCATGCTGCCCATTTATTATGATCATAAGTAAAATCTAAAACAAAATAAAATATTTATGAAAATAATTAATTCTTTGGATTTCTTTTTTCGAAAAGTTAGTTTTTTGGGTCCTTTATATTCTTACCTTTATATCTTTCCATATAATCAATATCAGCAAATTGAACATCTTGTGGAATTCCAGCATCAATTAAACGTTTAACAGTTTCTTCAACTTCCGCCACTCCTGTGTACCCATATCGACACAATTGAAATCCAAGAGCCCAATAAGCTGGTAAAAATGGAGTACCAATAACTTGTTGATATTGTTGAATAACATCTTCAGGTTTGGGTCCAGGGAAAAAGAAGATTTCAAGTTGGCCACCTATGGTTCGATAAGTTAAATGTGGAGCAGGCCCTGTAACAACTTCTTGAGCATTTGAATTAAATATAAATACACCATATGCTTTTCCATCATCTTCTAATCCAAGATAAAATGGATGAACGCCATAAAGATTTTTAGTTGTATCACTTGCTGAATCTGGTGGCTCATCTCTTGCAAACATTCCCCAAGTAGTATATTTCGTAAAATCATGTTGTAAATTTTTGTGGATATGTTCACCAAAACCATAAATTTTTTTAGATGGTAAATAAGTGGCAATTTGAATAAATTGATCGGAGAATAGCAAACCTCCAATGCTGGTATCCCAAATTCTAACACCATTTGATTTTCGTTTAACATTGAAAGAAAAAATATCTTTACTTGTGAGTTCCACGGTTAACGCTTCACTCGATTGAATATTTGCATCTTCATTCAATGGAACAACGGGGCGCCAACGTGTAACTCCAACTGGGGTTATAGAAATTTTCACGGCACTTCCCAAATTTTTCCATTGAAATTGTAATTGAGCGAAGTTGCTTCCATATGGATTTCCCACGCTATTATTAGCCGGAATAAGAGTGGCACTGGTTTTAGTTATCGATGATGCTGCATATCCTGTTCCGGCTGGGTAATAACAAAGTGGAACGGTTGGATTGGCCTAAAAGTTAAAATACTATAATTTGTTGCTTCGAATCGAGAAAATATATTAATATAAACTTTAAGATTCCGTTAATTAAGTTTTTAATCGTAAGCTTTTAGTTTTTTTAAGCGTTTTTAATTTAAAAAGAGTTAGTAAAATAAATTGCGCTAACCGAAATATGACAAGTCTCTCTGCTTGATTGCTTTTTTGATAGTTGGTTAAAAATATTTTCTCTTTGACGACAAACTTTTTTCTAAAAACACCTATCAAAAATAAAGTTTCTTTATTGAAATTTTGGAGAAAGAAAAAAGGTTTACTTACTGAATCAAAATTTGAATCCCATATACATCCACGTTGATTGCATGCATTTTGATCAGACCCAGGTGTTGGATCACAATCAATTCGAGAATTTGGTGAAACTGTGGAATCACCATTTATTCTTCCAATATTTAAATATACCACTAAAGTTATGAATTTTAACAACAACATTTTCCGTTGTTGTTAAAAATACCCTGAAAAAAATTTGAAAGTCAGTATAATAATTCTAGTGAGAGCTCTTAGAGAAAGCGACTGTTTTATAAGTTTATTCCAAATCGAACTGATGCAAAATACAAAAATATACAAAAAGAGAGGGACAGATCTTCAAGATCCACCTTTAGGGCGATACTTGAGTTTGAATGTACAAATGGCACAATCAGATTAGAGAGTTTGGAGTAGGAAGGAATTTCAGCCGGCGGCCAAATGGGTTAGCTCAAGTGTTTTTGAACTTGTCTAACTTTGCCGCTCTCAAATTCCATCGTCATTAAGATTTATGATTGTGTAAAGATAGAATAAATAAAGGTAGAGGAGTACCGTAATCCAATTTACTACAGTCAGTCAATCAAAAAAAAGGTTTGAGAAAAATACGTAGTTCAAAAACAAAACAAAAATAAAAATAAACGCAAGACTATCAATTTTTATTTTCAGTTTGTTTTTCTCGTATGCGTGTTTTTTTAAACAGAAAATTGATTGAAAACTTTTTGTTGTTTGAACAGAAAAAACAAACTAGCTCGATCGATTATTGAAATGAAAAAAAAGTCAATCACAAGCTTTTGAACCTTGGCTTTAATCGAAGCAGGCAGCTTTAAAAAAAGCAGTCGATAAAGAAAAAAACTCATTTTTTAAATCATCAAAAGCAACAAGAAAATAACTGAAAAAAAATGGTGAGATGAAATAAAGAAACCATTCAATTTCCTTTCTTTTTTTTATTGTCCCCAGCTGATAAGAAAAATTAGAACTAGGCTGGAGAAAGAGAGACCGACCGACCTCTCTCAATTCCCACATGTTTTTATTGCGACCTTTTTTTAATCTTAGCATGCTTCTCTTTTTTGACTGATAAGAATATATCAAAGGAGATGTTTGGAATATTGAAACAATGCCTTTGATTTCATCAAAAAAATTTTGTTTTGTGTTGTAAGAACGTTCACCGATTGATAAAAAGAAACTTTTCTTTCTCAACAAAAGAAAGGAAGAGCATTGTTGAAACATGGAAACCACGTGAAGATAAAAAAAAATATAAAGTTGAGTTTTAGGCGTCCAGAAAAAGGAAAGAGAAGATTTGAGTTCCTCTATTTTTTATACGCCCAAAAAAAAGGTTGATAGTCGTCGTCATTAAAAAATGTGAAGCGGACACCATTAATTGAAGAAGGGCGAGCATATTTCAAATATTTATTGAACTCTTTGATTTTTAATGAAACTTTTTTTTCTTTGGAAATTTTCTGAAAGCTTATCAGAAAAATAAATGTCTTTGGATGATCGGAGCTAATTTGGGAACTTTTATCGCTTTGAACTCTAAATCAGCCAGGTTCAAAAAATTCAAAAAAATCCACCCAAAATTATGATTGCAGTAGTAAAGATAATTTTTAGAGGTTTATTTAAATCTACAAAACAGACAGAATAAACACATTTTACGGTCAAATTCTCAAAAAAAAATTTTTTTGTTGTTGTTGATTGTGTTATGAGATCGTGATCATTGCTTTATTACTGATATAAAAAAATTTATTTATCATCCATTCATTCCCATTCAAACATAAACTCCTTTCTCTTTCTTGTAAGCAAGAAACAATAACAGATGAATGACATATGGTGGTAAAGCAAGCATATGACGACGACCTTTTAAAGAAAAAGAAAAAAGAAGCATAAACAAAATCAAAAAAAAATAATTAGAAAGATATTTCGAATCCAAATAGGAAAAATTTTTAAATAAACAGTGTCTCATAATTTTTTTTTCGAGGTCAAAGGCTTTTAAGTTGATGAAAGCGCTTCAAAAAAATGAAGAAACTTTATTTGTTGTTGCTTCTTTATATTTTTTTGTTTTCATTTTTGATATTGGTTGTTGATTGTCGCCGACATCGAAGAGCCAATGAAATTAAAATCATCAACACCTCGAATCGAAACTTGAAGGTAGTTTGAAGCGACGAAACCTAACCCAAAAACCTTATATTCAAAAAACTTTTAGCATCGGCTTTGTTTTAAATTATAAATAAATTTTTTAGTTGCATTGCCAATCAAATTTAACGGATTTGCGTGATCAATTTATTTATGAAAATGAAGAATTTGCATTTAATTTTTATGATTTTGATCCAGGTTTGTTTTTTATTCCTAAAAAACAATAAAGAATCTTCTTTTTTTGTGAGCAAAAAATAATTCGAATAAAAGCAATTTTTTTGTTGTTTGCAGATAATCATCATTTTTGGTGTGATGCATATGGATTAGAAAATTTTTTTGAAACCTTCGATATTTTTGGTAAAACTGCTCCAAGTAATGATCGAATTACATGGTTCGTTTGTTTGTTTTTTATTTGCTTCTTTTGAATTTGCGAAAATGAATATTTAAAAAGTATTGATTTCAGGCATCTTCGACCTGATGGCCTTTATTTGAATGAAATCAACAAAGAAGCATTAAAATATCCATGGTGGAGTTGGTCAACGGTAATTTAAAAATACCCAAAAGTTGAAATAGCAGAAAATTTTGTTTTTAAAATTTGAAAATCAGCAGCGTTTGAGCTTTGATAAACCTTCTCTTAAATATTTACTTTTATTTGAAAAGTTTAAAGATAATTAATCTACGAATAAAATGTTTTTTAGCACTTATATTCCATTTAGTTTAGCAGTCAATAACCAAAATAAACATTAAATAATTAACAAACATAAGTACCTGGAGAATCAAACCATTTTTTAATAACATCATGTCTGTGCCCCATTTTAGGTAGTACATAAAGCTTTTCACAAATTTACTGTAAGCATCATCGATATACGGCAAATATCGTATTTCAAATACGCTGTTTGATTTTGATTTGAGTTTTTGTAAATTTTTTAGATACTCAACGAAATCTCCAATATTCTCATAATCATCACCTGCAATAAATGAATCATTTGGTGCCACAGAGCACATGAAAAAAGCTATTTGTGATGTGTGTTTAGATTAAAAAGAAACAAAAAAAAATGCTAAAGCAAAAAAATGGTAAACGTTTCATCACAACAAAAGATTGATAAAACTATGTGCATTTATTTATTGATACATGGAGGTAAAAAGGAATATAAGCAGATTTATCAGCTTCACGTGGATCAACTTTAGTATAACTTTCAATATCAAATGCAAAATCACGTATTTTATGTGTTGGATTATTGATATTTGTTGAAGCTGCAGCTTTCATGGTTTTTGATCCTTGTTTATCATCTTTTTGTTGTTCTTGTTGTTTTTGAGATTGTTGTTGACGAGAAGAACATTCGTTTGTTGCAACTTTGATTGGACACTTGCTAATGGATCGTTGACGATTTGACTTTTCCCTGAAACAAAAAAATACATAAAATGTCTTAGAAATGAAAAAGCAAACGAAAAAGAAAAAAACTTACTAAGGAAATTTGATACGAATATTGACATCAACTTTAAATCTTCACCAGAAAGTTGAACAAGTTTGGAACTAAGTTCATCGATGATTTTATCAACAATGTTTGATGAAGGTTGTTGTTGACGAATTTCATGATTACCCTAAAAATGAACGATCATCAAAAGGGTAAAGAAAAAAAGAAAAACTTACTCGTTTTGCAACAGCAGCAGCAGAAGATTGATTCATTGCAAGTTGTTGTCACGGTAGAAAGTCGCTGAGACGATGACGACACAATCAAACACACAAGAATAATCACGACTAAATCTTTTTTAAACAATCCACAAAAATAAATGGAAGCATGAGAATGAAAGAAGTCATGCAAATAAAATCATGATGCAAATTTTTTTAGCGAAGAAATCGTTGCATATTATAAAGATTTTTGTTGAAAGTTTTAACAAAGTTTTTCCATCGACTAAAACCAGCAATTTTAAAAATGTTCCTCGCTTTCAGTATTTTCGAGTATCCAACTTTTTTTACATCAAGTTGACAATAAAAATTAGTTTACTATAAAAAAACTCAAACTAAGAAATGCAAGAAAGATAAATAGAGGAAAATAAAGGCGTGTACAAATAAAATTTTCTTTATTATTAAATCATTGCAAAATACGATAAATAAAATACATAAACATAAATAAAGTTATTACAATAAGTTCACATTCAATGACGTTTCTTCTTTGATTTTGACTTTGGTTTTTCAACGACTACTTCTTTGCTTTGGATCACCGTTGTTCCACCAGTCTTTGAATTTGATCGTATTTCTTCAGATGCATTTGGAGTTGAATTTGTTCGAACAAGTTTAACATCATGGAAACATTTGGGTTCAGCTTCATATGCCGCTTCAATGGCATTTGCAGGATATCCAAAAGCATTACGTTCTTCGATACTTGATTCACGTCTCCAAAATGGTAGTTCACGGCTAAAAAACGAGCGGTTAAAGAAATTCACAGCAATCATAAAAAATGTACCGCATAGTTGTAAGTGCACGTCGACGAGATTCTTCAGGTTGATTGAGTGTGAAAGCAACGACAAGAAGTAAGGCCATGGAATATTTACAAAGATGTTCATCATCACCAGGAATCAAATGTCCATATTCAAGAGCGAAACATGTAAACTTGATATAGTGTGGAGTATCACTATTAGGTCCTGGTATTTGTGTGTGTACCACTACCAGCCTACGTTGTGTTTGGTTAAGAGTCGATGGTATTTGTTCTCAACAGGTTTATTGGCATCAAAGATAAAAGAAGGATAATGAAACATGATTTAATATAAACATATTCTTCCTGGGTTATAGTCTTATAAGGGAGTTACAATATAAATGGGCATGCATGAGATAAAAAGATGTCTGGCGTCGCAGCTCAATGGCTGGTGCTGGTCCATGGATCGTTGTTCTTCTCGATGGTCCTCTCTGACTGGTGAGAGCTCCCTCTTCTCTCTTCTTGTGATGGATTGCACGGTCGTATATATAGTCTTGTTTGCCGCCGCTTAATAAGATGCATAATGGGGATCTCCGCCCGAATAAATACGTATGAATGGTAGTTGTACCACCCGAAATTAAGCATATAGGGAGGGATCTCCGTCGGAGTAAATATATATGATGTAGAATCTCCGCCAATAAATGTATCGAATCTCCGCTAATAAATGTTCTTAAGGATGTATTCCAGTAATTGTATTATAGGGTGGGAATACTGACGTGAGTAATGGTTGTTGGTGTGTATGCTTTATCGAATATGGTAATAAAGTAGCTGCAGTAACTAATGCCGAGTGCCACCTGCAGTATGGACCGGCTAGAATATCTGAAATTAGGTTAACCCCGACCGCTGGTGCCTGACATAGTGACAAACCCCCTTCAGATTGAAGACCCTTTCAATTCGAGATGGTTGTTGTTTATGGTGGAATGTCTCTTTTTTGAATATTTAATTTTCTTTATTATTTTTTTTGAATGATTAGTGAGACAATAACAAACAAAATCAAATTTTTGACAGATTTAATTCTTCCCTTTCACTTAAAGTTTTCTGCCTTTTCTAACTTCTGTCGATGGTCTAGGTTGATTCTTTTATATTATAAGCCCGTAAGCCTGTACAGTTGGTTTATCATTTATATTGTATTGTATTGTAATTTGTATAATAAACCAACCTAATTCCAATCACAATTTACTATTCCTCTTTCCTATTCAAACATATTTAATTTTCTCGATCACACAACAACGACAGAGGAGAAGAGAAGAAGAAACAACCCAACTTCATGAACAAACACGAAAGTCACAAAAAACAGATTATTTTTATTTATTTATTCTGCCGGCCTTTTTGGTCATCTTTTCTCGTTTTTGATGAGCCAGGTTCATCCGATTCTCCAGCTTCTTCAAGAACAGTCGCTGTTGCATGAGCTTTCTTTTTTCTTTCTTTTTCCATCATTACTCTAATTGCTTCCATTTTTTCTGGATCGCCTTTGCATTCTGCCGATGCTCTTCTGCACCATTGGCGCCTTTGGGTTGCATGAGGTTCAGGTTCAACAGGCATGATATGTTCACCGTCAGTGGCGGAATTGATGATTCCTGCATACGTGTAGTTGATATGATTGGCATGCTGGATAGGTTGCTCTTCGGTTGCTTGGACTTGTTGAATCTGAGCGTATGCTTGCTCTGTGAATGGGATAAATTCCATACCCATTTGGTCCATTTTTTTTGTAGATACCGGTTGTTGTTTTCATTTCAATATTTGTTGTTCTTGGTGTTGTTAGTGAAGCACATTTGAAGTTGAATAAGCCCAAATGTGAGTCTACAATTTTGATACCTTGGTTGAAAAAATATACAACTTCTTCATCGCTCATTAATCCGCAGCTGTTGTTCATGTCAGTGCCTGATTTCACCCAGATTCCAAAAATTGTGTTATCTTGTTGCGGCATTTCGATACTGGCAGCAGTGATTGTAACAGCGACGATTTTGAAGTCTGACCCCGTTAGTTTGATTTCTTTTGCCGCCCCGCGGTAGTTGAAAAACCGTTCAAAGATAGTTGTTCCTTTCAAGATGAGCACAGAAAAATTAGCTGTGTTTTTCTTCGGTTTTTCTGTTGTTGATGCTGCTTCCTTTTTGACACGCTTCATTGTTCGCTTGAGCTGGGGAATTTGTTGAGTGCTTGAATGATACGATTTGGATTCCTAAAAAAACTTTTATTTATGGCATAAATAGATTCTCATTTTTTTTCATTTTTTTTTTATATTTTTTTCGCGGTTTATCGAAGTTACGAGGCAAAATAATAAAATAAAAAAATGGAAAGAATTTTTAATCGAATTCAAATTTTGTTACCTCTCTTCTTCAACCCTGTAAGCCAACCGTCATTTTCGACGGTTACCACCGTCTTTTGACGGTTTTGACCGTCAATTTTTTTTTTCCAAAAACTCAAGATTATTGATAAATAAGCTATGGAGATTATTGCTGCTCTATTTTTTATAGTTGAAACCTATTTCAGAGCCTGACGGTCTCCACCGTCAACTGACGGTCGCCACCGTCAAGAGACGGTTGAAACCGACGATGCGCATTTTAGTTATGAATTTTTTTTTAAGGTTTCAAAATGATTTTTAACATTGAAAAAATATTATAAAAGCTAATTTCAAGCAATGATTAACGAGTTTTTTCCAATTCAATTCATTATTAATATCAAAAATGCACAAAAAATGTGAAATACATGTAAATTTTTTTTCTGTTTTTGTTTATTATTTTATTTTTATTTTTTTAATGCAAGATTATTTTGAACATATAAAAATGAAATACAAATATATATTATTTTTAGATTATAATATTGTTTTACCATCATTAAAAAACAAAAAATTGTTATTATAAATATGTATGTATGAGAAATATTTAAAAAATTTAAGAGTTTGGAGAAAGTTTAACTTAAAAAACCATTAGAAAATAATTATAACAATGTTTAAACGTCCATAACTTCAGGTTCTTCTTCTTCAATTATAACAGGCAAAAAAGGAGCATACTTTTTTTTAAATTTTTCCATATTCTTCATCTTTATCAACATACTCACAGTTTCTGGTGATAAAGATCCACGTAACTTCGTCGCGGTCCTTCCCAATAAAGAAAAAACCCTTTCGCTTGCGGCACTGCTTGTGATGCACAGAACTTTTCTAGCTAGGATAGCAATATGAGGAAATACTTTAGCGTTTGCTTTCCAAAATTCAATTGCGTCGGCATAATTGTAAACAATGCTGTTTGATCTCAAGTCAAGGTAGTTCTCAACCTCAACATCGGTTGGATAAGTTACAATTGTTTGTCGATGCTGAGTAAAAGGGGAAGGAGGAGCCGCTGCATATGGATCTTCTACCGATTCATCATTGCTAACTTTATGAACCCATTTCTTTAAAGTTTCTATGGCCTGTAAAACATTTATTATTCCTATCAAAATTTATTATAATATAGTTTACCGAAGGGATAGAAATTTGTGGAATTTCAAGAATCTTATCTTTGTTTAGTGGATCGAGCAGCAAACCCAAAATATAGTAGTCAGATTTTGCAAATAATGTTAATTGATAATCAACGACTTTCAAAGCAGCTTGGGCCATCGCTTTTCGATCAGCATTATCATCTTCAATTTGGTCGACAAAAAATTGTCTTAAACGATAATATTCAATATAGACTTTGTTTATTGTTGGAGAAGTTTCAGACTAAAATTTTAGTTATATGAAAAATTCAGAATGAACATAGGGAAGTAAGTAAAAGACATACTTGGAAAAGAGTAACTGCGTCTTTAATCGGTTCTAACAATTCTGTATATGATTTTAAAAGAGGCAAGGTTGAACGATATTCTTGAAGTGCTTCTCGATAAACATATCGACCATTAGCAGAATAGCTATAAAGTTTAGTATTAATTAAATCCATTTGTTGTTGATTTAATTTGGTTAAGCTTTCTATTGAGCGGAAACGGGACAACCAGCGGGTTTCAGTGAATTTGAATAAAGAGCCACCAGCTTTTGATATTTTGTTTTTTAACCAAGGTCGAGAGCTAAAATAACAAAAATAAATAAATATTAAATAGCTTTTATGATGGCTTACTTCACTCCCTTGATTATTTTCATTGACATATCCAATTTTTTTTCAATTAATGTTAATCTTTCACGAGTAGTAACATCTAATTGAAATTCTGCTGGCAAGTAGTTATTTTTATATGGGCATACGGCCCTTTTGCTGAGTAAGTTCAACAAATGGCAAGTATCATTCAAACGAGTGTATTCATTCAATGCTCTTACGATATTACTTCCCTGATCACTCGTAATTACAATATTATTCTTTAAAAGTTCCAAAGTAATGCCATGTTTTTCTAAAGTCTGAGTTAAGTCATCCAAGACTTCATGACTTTCTGTGGTTTCGGCAGAAAATTCATGAAAATCCAAAATCCAATTTTCAATTTGCCTACAATTCAAAAATCAATAATTTATGTTAAAGAATAAAAGAAGAATATTTACCAATCTTCTGTAGTAAAATGGATTGTAACTACAAAATACTGAGAACCTTTGGTACCGAAGTCAAGCGTCAATGCAGCTCCAAATTTTTTAACATGATCAAGGATATGCTTTGAAAATTGGGGTTCCATTGTTTTGACAAAAGCTTTGCAATAATTTTTAACAGTTTGCCTGGAAGGAATAAAGCCCAAAATTGATGGATCGTTAGCAGGGATCACTTTGTTACGTGCACAAGAAATACCATAATCAAAACTGCAAAAAAAAATTTAAAATTTTAGTAAAATATTGGATTGTTTACCCTTCGCGATATATGCTTTCCATCAAGTTTTTAAGCCCATTATGTTCAACTGTGGAAAATGGGACAACGTCAGTTGCAACCATAAAAGATAATAACTCTGTTAGTTTTAACTTTAAATGAGCTGGCGGTTCAACATCTTCTTGATTTTGATTTTGGTGTACATTTTTTTCATGCGAGCTTTAAAAAATTTGTTATAAAAATTTAAGCTATAGTTCATTTTTCACCCACTTTTTTTTAATACATATTCATTTTATGAGTTTAGATTAATAAATGCCAAATTATAAAAAAGTTTAATCTAATTTTTATATGTAGAGCCTTTTAAAAAAAACGTAAAAAAATAAATAACAATAAGACAGTAATGAACTCAAAAAAAAGTATTAAAAAAAGTTGGCGCTAAAACGATTGAACCAAGCCCTTTTTAATGTATGCGACTTACTATAAAGTTTGACGACTGGTAATAGTTGCGGCAAAAATATACTTGCATTTAACACACGTTACCGCGGCTTCTTCCTTTGTTTCCTTATAAACAATTTTTTGACATCCAGCATATATTTTTTCTCCGAGTTCAAGGATTCCATTACGAAGCGCTTGCAAAATTTCATTTCTATCGATCGATGTAAGTTTACCTTCGTAAACTTTATTTCGGCTCCCAGGAGTAAGGCTCATTTTAGTTTACCACAATTTTAAAGCAAAATTCATTTACCAAGAATTACTAAATATAAAAAATCAAAAAATGGCTTTTTTGGCTTTTATAAACAATCGTTATATGCTATTTCGAACAAAATTTATAAAAAGTCATGCTGTCATATGTCGATGCCCTTTTCGAAGGTTGTTTACAACTTTTAAGAAATTTTATCTTATGTTGATTTTCATTCTAGAAAGAAAAATATCGAAAAATATTTGGTGTTTTATTTTGTCGGCGACTTTTCTTTTGCACAAAAAAAGGATGTGGATAAACATTTTTGTTTTTCGTCTTATTTATTATTTTCCTTGAAAACTTTTTAAAAGAAAAAAAAACCTTTTAAAGATCCTTCGACATTTTGATGATATTTATATAGAAGTAAACATGTGGCATAAGGAAAGTGGCGTAATTTTTCGGTCGTTTATATTTCATTTTTATATGTTCAAAATAATCTTGCATTAAAAAAATAAAAATAAAATAATAAACAAAAACAGAAAAAAAATTTACATGTATTTCACATTTTTTGTGCATTTTTGATATTAATAATGAATTGAATTGGAAAAAACTCGTTAATCATTGCTTGAAATTAGCTTTTATAATATTTTTTCAATGTTAAAAATCATTTTGAAACCTTAAAAAAAAATTCATAACTAAAATGCGCATCGTCGGTTTCAACCGTCTCTTGACGGTGGCGACCGTCAGTTGACGGTGGAGACCGTCAGGCTCTGAAATAGGTTTCAACTATAAAAAATAGAGCAGCAATAATCTCCATAGCTTATTTATCAATAATCTTGAGTTTTTGGAAAAAAAAAATTGACGGTCAAAACCGTCAAAAGACGGTGGTAACCGTCGAAAATGACGGTTGGCTTACAGGGTTGCCTCTCTTCTTATAAAAATTTTGAAATCGATTAAAAGGTAAGTCAAACTCTCTTCTTAATTTTCTTTTTCTACAAAACCACAAATAAGTTCAAAGCTTTCTTCAAAACTTTTCTTTGTCCTGGTAACCGCTGAACATCAACTCTTTTTTTGAATGCAATGATTATTTTCATTTTCCCAGGAAAAATGGATTTCGTGTGTGCCACCCATTTTTTTTGACTGTCAACAGAAAATTAAAAGTGTGTCCTTTTTTTTTTTTGCTATGATCTGCCTGTACAAAAAAATGTTAGCTCGCGGCTATTTATTCCTTTGCTTTTCTTTTTTTCTTTTTTTTTTTTTGACTAGCTGCCAAAACTAAAATATCTTCATTTTTATTTCAAATTCATTTCTGAGAATTTCAGCACTGATTGGATTTAATTATTTTGTTTGTTGAATTTTACTTTATTCATTCGCGAGTATCAAATTTTTTTTAAATGCTTTCCGTTGTTTTTAAGAATCCCGAACTCCAAACACTTTATTTGTTCTCTTTTTTTTCTTGTTTGTTTTCTTCTTTTGTTGTGTTATTTTTTTAAATCCGGGGGTCAACTTTTTCTTTACACAAAACTCTTCGTCGAGAAAACATAACTAACGAAATAAAAACTGAAAAATGTGTACCTTTTTCTTAACATTCATAATCATTACTTTTTGTTGTATTTTTGCTCAGTGAAATTGCTTTTATTTGATGTGATTTTATTTGCAAAAATCTATAGCAAAAATTTTGATTACTATTTGTGTTTCTAGGAGTCCAAGAAAACTCTCAAGAAAAAGATGTTGCTATTTTTCTGTTTTTAATTTTGGCTACTTCTTGTTGATTTTTCAAAAGGATAAAAACGAACTTATCTCAACAAGGAATTTTTATTATATTATTTTACCCATTTTGTGACAAACCCGCTACAATGTTTGAAGCCGATTTGGTTTGTCTATATTTTTCTCGAGACAAAAACTTTAGTTTTATTTTTAGTTTATTATTTTTTTTTTTTGACTGGCTGATGATAAGGGCCAAAATTTATATCAAAAACTTACTTTTTCCATTTTTAACTTTTCTTTGCCATAGCTTTCTCTTTCATTCTAATTTGAATCATTTTTATTTGAATTTGTACTATCTTTGAGAAAGTTACTAATTCAAAGAAATGACTCTTGCCAAAGTTTTTTTTTCTTTTTGGAAAAGGTATTTCCTTAATTTAGTAATAACTCAACCATTGGAATACTCATAACCATTTTCCGCTACTACTGAATTAGAGAAAGGGACATTCCAAAGATCTTCTTTCTTTTTGGAAAAAGCCACCTTCTTCTTTTAAAGTTTTTAACGGAAATATTTTCGACAATGGTTTCCATTTTTGAGGTTGAATATCCAGGAGATCATTATGCAAAAAGTTTTTTCTTCGTACATTTTTGCAATCAGACTCTTGTATAACCAAGTTCATAAAAGTAAATTAATAAATTATAAAATATAAAATACTGTAGAAATTTTCTTTCGACCAATTTTTTTCGAATGAACGTTTATGATCTTCGAAGATTTTTCTGCGGAGAGAAAAAAAAATCAAAACCACTCCACCTTCTCTTTTTTTTTTTGACTGAGACTTTTTCGATTTTTCTCGGGAGTAGAAAGAAAATTTATGTGTGTTTGTTTCCCTTTTTTTTCTTTGAGCTATTGTTTTTCGGGTGTTACACCGGGCAAAAAAAAACCAAGGATCTATTCTATAAAATATTTTGGGATTTATGAAGACCCGGGTCGTGGGAATTACAACAACTTTTTTTTTGACTAAACAAAAAATGTTATTCTTTTTTTTTCTTGGAACAAACAACAACCAAAAAAAGAAAGGGATACTAAAGAAATTGTTTTACCGGTTGTTGTGCTTAACTTTTTATATTTTTATATTTGGAGATCAACTTTTTCTTCTTCTTTTAAAGATCATTGAACCATTAAAACTTTGGTTCAACCACCACTTTATTTATCTTTTTTTCGTTGGATACTTTCCTTTTCTTATTCATGTTTTTCGAGACTGCCTTCTCTCTTTTTCTTTTTTTTTTTTAGCTCATTACTTTATTAGATATTTATTGAAATTTGCAAACGAGAGAAATTTAAATTTGAGTTGAAGAACGAGACAAAACAGAAGCTTTTAAGAAAATTTACTTCAAGACAATTGGTTTATGATTTTGTCTTTGTTATTTGAGCAAGCCATATGGCTTTAAAACTTAATTTTTATATGAAAAAAACTTTTCTTTTTCGCTTTTTGTTTGGTTGGTAAAGATACAATAAGATTCAGGTTTTTTTTTCAAACCCGTCAAATGCAAGAAAAACAAAATTTATAAAACTATAATTTTGGTATTATTATGCTGAGCGTCGTACAGAGTATCGTGAAACTAACTTCTATTGGTTTAGGCCTCTACGAATGGCATTGAATTCATTGTCGGCTGAATTCGGACGTGGAATGTTAAAGTTTGGTTGTGCTTCATATGAGGAGTTTGCTTGTTGTTGAGGTTGCTGTGCTGCTGACGTTGATGGTTGATGGAATGTCTGCAAATAGCCGGGGTGGAGGTAACCACCATCCATTGAAGCTTGTGGTTGGTGTGCTAAATGGCTTTGGTTCCATGGATAGTCATCAATTTGATATGGTTGATGAGCAACATATCGATTGTACCACTGGTCCATACAAATCTGTTGAAATGGATAAACTTGAGCGGCATGAGCTACTGGTACTAGTGTTACATTTGTATGTGGATTTGGTGGAGCTTGAGCTTCACTTTCAGGTGAATTATTAGCTGTGGCTTCTTCTGCAACTGGATTATTTTGAGCTTCAGCTTCAACTACCGGTTCAATTGCTAAAAGTTGTTGACTTTCAACTGTTATTTCTGGGAGAGGAGCTCGAGGTTGTTGATTTTCAACTGCTGCTGCTTCTGTGTCAACGCTGGCACGTGGATTTGCTTCACTTTCGTCCCGTTGTTCATTTACTTTTTCCGTCAATAACATAAGGTTAAACTTGTCCTCACGCTTGTAGTTGCCTCTCTTCTTTTTTGTGCTTGGTGGAACATCGAAAACATCGTAAATCAAATCTCTGGACACTGACATGGATCTTTCATAAGATAGTCCACATAGGTCATTCAAGAGTGAAAATATTGCGCGGCGGTCATCTTTTTCTTTTAGGATTCTGTTGACTACATATGAGGCTTCGTAGAAGTTGAAGACTGAGCTTATAAAATCACTTTTGCAGTCAAAAATCTCACCACCGATTTTTACATAAAATTTTAAAGTTCCATTCACTCGTTCGTGCACCAAATATGTGTAGTCGGCACTTGTTGGTGCTGATTTTTCAAGGATGGATGAAGCCTTGGATTTTTTTACGGATATTAGTCTATTTTCAAACTTAAGAAGAAGCTTTAATTGTTTATCAACATTAGGCGATGGTCCTTTCCAGTCATTTTCTACCATTTTTAGAAGATATACGAACAGCTTTCTTGCACCTTCGATGTTTCTTTTCTTTATTTTTTTGGTAGTGGTCATAAAAGCTTCATGAAAACCACCACAATCTTCAGCAAGTTCAGGATAAACTTCTTTTATTTTCCTTGCAAGGCCGCTCATTGTCGTTTCATCCACTGCTAATTTTTTAAGGTCATTAAGTTTGACATTTAATGTGCTTTCTTGTGAGCTGCTGCTACCTTGATCAACATATTTTTGAGCTTGAACCTCTTTAGCTTTTATTCTTGATGAACGCCTGCTTGATGTTGGACAAGGTGAAGGTGTTTTCGAATCAGCTTCCACTCGAGAATATGGAGTTTTTGATTTGCTTCGAGCTTCTTTTTTCTTTTGATTTTTTTCATCTTCAGATTTTAAAGCTTTAATGACCAAAGCTTTAACTTCAGTAAGTTGTTGTTGCATGTTCTCTAATATTTTGGCTGCTTTGACCAATGACATTTTTCAAGAAATTGCTTGAACAAAGGTTTGATGAAGATTCTGGAGGATTTTATGAATTTCTAAAACAAAAACAAAATTTAATTTTCGTTAAATAACACAGTTTTAAAAAAAATTTTTTTTCGCGTACAAGAACTTCCGTAATTACATTTTTAAATATTTTGTTAACACAAAAATGGTACGCTGAAGTCTCTGTTCGTTGACGAACACTTCATCTTCTTTTTTTGAATGATTACATGGATTTTTATTTGTGCGTTATGCCATTTTTCGGTTGGTGATATTGCTTCAACTTTTTATATTTTTATTAATCCACGCCTATTTCATTTTTGTGTGTCTCTCGATCGCCTTTTGGACTATCCAGAACGTTATTAATCTGTTGTCTTTTTTTTTTGTATTTTCTTTGACTGATGCTTGAGAAGTTAAAAATTAAATTTGACCTTTCTCCAATTAAAATTTTCTTTAACCTTTTTTTTTCACTCAAAAATAAATTACCAAAGTTTAAAACATAATTTTCTTTTTCGATTCTCGTTTCAGTAACTTTTTTCCAAGGAAAAGACAACCAACTATTTCGTTGCTACCATAAGATATGTTTTCCTTGTTCATCAAATTTTTGTGACATATATATTTTTTCTTTAATTTATGGTTCGTTTTTGAGTAATTTATTATATTTTTATTTTATTTTTTTCCCGTTGCAAAATAAAATTTTGAGTTTTTCTTTAGAAACGAACTTCTTTTCATCGTAAATAAATCTTCCTTTTATTTGCATCTTCTTGTCGTTTGTTGTTTGCCCTGATATTTGAATTCTTTGCGCGAAAACGACCGTTTGTGAAAGCAAAAATGCTAGCTTTTTTCAACGATTTTTTTTCTTAGTTAGTGCGCGTTTTCTTTGACTCGTTTATTTATTCCAATCAAATTAAATATTACATTTTGTTTACTTTTTACCTTTTTTTTAAATTGGTTTATACTAACTTTTGTTTTGCAGATATGAACCCTCAATATTCATTTTTCTTCCCATCTGAGCCAGTTTTTATCATCAATATTGGCCATTTTATTATATTCATTGCCATATTTGGATGGATATATTTATGGATTCGATTTTTTCCGTTTTTATGTTAGTTATTATGGACTTTTGTTCCTTTTCCCGTTTTAATACAGCTTTTTCCAGAGCTTTTGGTCATTTATTCCCAACTTGGGTGTTTTTGTTTATCACCTGTAAGTTTTTAATTAACATAAACTTTTGTCCATTCATCTCAAAGATTTTTGACTTTTAGAAGCGGCTTCCTTTTTACTTTTATCATTGGTTGTTCAACCACTATCATATTTATTAATTTGTTGATTGACTGTGGATTTGCCTATACCCTTTTTGGTTCATTCGAAACAACCTTTTTATTGTTTCAAGGTTTGTTTTCTTCGGAGAAAACGATTTGAATGTATATATATATTCAATTTTTAGAGCTTCAAATGATGACATTTGGCGTTGATTACGTTTTTACTCATTTCAACTATTTCCTTTTTGATGCTTTGATTGCACTTTTCTGCTTCTTTTGGTTACTTAAATTCACTTTTATTGTCATTGAGAGATGCCTTTGTATTGTGGCAAACTTTTGTTATTGGAGTTCAATGTTCTCATTGTAAGTTTTTGCATTCATGTTTGCAAAAAGAGTTTTATTTAATTTAAGTTTAGGTTCACCATTATCTCAATTACTTTTATGGTTTCATGTTCAGTTGGTGGATGGTTTTATGCGGCTTTTTCGAACGGATATTTTATTTATTTGCTTAGTTGGAAGCTTTCATCGATGGATTTTGTGCCAGATGTTGCAGCAACAGCTTTTTGAGTGGATTTAGAAGTTCGTTTTGGACTTTCTTTATATATTTTCCTCTACTAAACTTAACTTTTTTTCGTTTATGAATTTCGATCGATGATTTATTATGTTCCTGCCGATGCGCAACATTTATTTGATGCTAAGAATGCTCATTATTTGCATACATATATGTTGCTTTTTCACTTTATTTTGGCCCATTTTTGTATTTGTTTTGTTGCTCTAAGGTTCGTTTTACTTTTATTTATGTGAAACAAAGACTTATTGGCCTTTTTATTAGTTACATTTTTCGCTTTATTTGCGTGAGCTTGATGCAATTCACAAACAGCCTTTGCTTGAAAAGCTTTTTAACATAAATTCATTTTTTTAGATGATTCTTTCATGAATGGTGAACTTTTGGTTGATGTTTATCACATGTTAGCCTTATTGCCATTTTTCTTGGATATGAAAAATGCCCTTGATTATGTGACTTTGTTGTGCTTCAAGAAGCTACTCATTTGAATGATTTGAAATTTACTTGCTTTATGGAAATGTATTGCTCCTGGATTTAGCTTAGTTCAAAGCTTTTATGCTTTGTTGATTTATTTATCAGATATTTGTGCTTCGCTGGTTTATTTGAATGTTTGAATTCGTAAGTATATACTTTTTCTTCAAGCTTTCTCTGGCGAACTATCTTTAACTTGGCTTACTTGAACGTCTTGGTTACTGACTAAATTAATTTTTTTCTTTTTAGATTGAGCCTTTATTTCCCCGAGTTTTAGTGGTTTTTAAATGCGATTATGGTCGATGTTCGTGTTCAGTCTTGTTCATTTATTTTTATTGCATATATGTCAACACCACATTTTCCATGGATTTGACTCATTGATTTATTTATATTAATCTCCTAGTTTCCTCTTTGTTGAATCATTTATTATTATTTTAGACTGCTTTTTGCTGTGTTTTTTTTGAATTTGCTTGCCATTATCTCGTTTAATGAAACTTTTTTCTTTTCAAATGTTATTCAAAAAAAAACCTTTAGATTTGAGCGCATTTGAGGTTCAACCAACTGTTTTTTTTCTTTAGTATGCAAGTTTGTGCATTCATCGTGGCTTTTTCAACCACTATTTGTAAGGCTAGTGATGGTTAAAATCGTTTGATGTAATTTTTGTGTGAAACGAGAATGTCTAACGCATTTTCGTGTGAGATGAAAATGTCTAACGCATTTTCGTGTGAGATGAAAATGTCTAACGCATTTTCGTGTGAGATGAAAATGTCTAACGCATTTTCGTGTGAGATGAAAATGTCTAACGCATTTTCGTGTGAGATGAAAATGTCTAACGCATTTTCGTGTGAGATGAAAATGTCTAACGCATTTTCGTGTGAGATGAAAATGTCTAACGCATTTTCGTGTGAGATGAAAATGTCTAACGCATTTTCGTGTGAGATGAAAATGTCTAACGCATTTTCGTGTGAGATGAAAATGTCTAACGCATTTTCGTGTGAGATGAAAATGTCTAACGCATTTTCGTGTGAGATGAAAATGTCTAACGCATTTTCGTGTGAGATGAAAATGTCTAACGCATTTTCGTGTGGGATGAAAATGTCGAACATAGTCGAGTCGTAGGTGACAATGCCTGACGTAGTTACACGTGCCGGATAAGAGAAAAAAAATTTTGCCAACTTTAGTTTTATCCGTCTTAACAAGTCTGTGTTTTTGAATGTTGGACTCCTAGAAACAAAAATATATGTATTTACGTGATTTATGGTATATCGCATGACAATAACTGGAAGGGTTTCTATTGTTGAGGTATGCTTAATCAGTTCTTGAACACGTCGTCTTCGATCATTGTGAAGATATCGTTTTCTTTTACGGGATAGAATATTTCGTATAATTCTACGATCGTGATTGACCAGCTTTGTTCGGCCCAGCGGAGCCATTCGTGTAGCGTAAATCCTGCTTCAGATATCTTGTCATTCCATTCCTCTGCATCGATGCAATGATAAATTAAGATGTTTTTGTCTTCTACGTTGAGATCGTATTTCTCCGCTTCTATTTCAAATTTTACGAGGAAATCGCTAAGACTCTCCTGATAAATGCCATAGTATTTTGGGAATAATTCGGCTAATTCTACTAATGTTCTTCGAGTGATTCCACCGATATTGCATTGGGTGCTCTTATCCTTTATGAGATTGACCATTGTTGCTGAAATGTCTGAAATTTGTGCAAATTTCTTGAAAGCAGAGCTTTTATCAATAATGATTGAATTATAATCTTAACTAATTCCTTTACGCTTTGGTTTATTTATTTTATTCGTTAATAATAGTACATAAACTGGTTGGTGAGACAGAACAAATTAAGTGAATATTTGTCTTCGAGATCAAGGTATTCTAGCGCCTTGTAGCGTTCGTTTAATTCGCTTCTTCTAGCTTCAGCTCCATAGTTTTTGACTGTTTTGGTGTTGCTAGTTGATGGCTTGTGGGGTTTAAAGTTCCATACTCTTCTTTTGAACCACCAACGTAGTTTCATTTCTTTCCAAAGCTTCTTCTCGTGTACGTTGTCTCGATTTAGATAGTCTAAGACTGTGTGTTGATCCAAGTAAACTTTCCTGTTTTTCCATGAATTATCGCCGTGTTGCTGCCCATCTGGATTTGTGGGGAAAGTGTGGTATCCGCAGGGACATGGTGAGCATTGCCAACTGATCATGTCTTCTTCGTCTGCTTCATCGTCGTCCCAATTTTGTTCTTCATCTTCGTCCAACATCATTTCAATGAGTCGTTTGCTAAATGGAAACGCGGCGAACATTTTCCTGGAATGTCAAGTTAGTTTTTTTTCAAGTTTTTGATTCTCAGAAATTAGGGTTTGTTTATCCCGTTTTAAATGTTTTTATGGTTTAATATACACTCTATTTTATTGATTATATGGGTTATTCAGAGAAACAATATTTTGTGTTACAAATGACTTTTGTTTTTAGCATGGTTTTATTCCCGCATCGATGGTTGCTTTGTTTGGCCAATTATTTCCTTGAGTTTCTTGATCGTTTCACTCCATTCTTGATCATACCAATTTGCTATTGGATTGTTAAGCAGTGTGTGTTTTCGGTGCTTGTAGGATTTCATGCACTTGTGTAGTTCGATTGTGAACAATCCGTTGTACACTCTCCTCCTGTATTTGGTAGTGTCGATGCAGTAGTAGAAAATGATGTTTCTTTCTATTTACTGAGTTCTAGCTCTACTGCCTTTTGCTCAAAGTCTTTGATGAAAGCTTCTAAGTCATCTCTGTCGTTGGTGAAGCTTTTAAGTACCGCTCTGCATCTTGCTATCTTTGCTGCACCCATGTTTGTTTGGTGTGGTGGCACCATTTGTGGTACATCTTTTTCTGCTACTTCCGTTGTAGCACCGCCGGTTTCCTTGGTTGGTTGCTCCATGTGTTCCTTGCTTATTTTCCTCTGACAAGTATCTGACATTAGTAGGTTATTACTGATTCCTTGGTATTATTTAGTTCACGCCTCGAGTTATTAAAGATATTCTGGGACACATCAAACCCTTTTCCTTTTCGATTTATACATGGTTTGTTTACTAGTTTATTTATTTTTTTTTTTTTTTTTTTCAACAGTTTGGTTAGTGAGGGTTTAAAGGATGGAGTTGATCGAGTTTTGGACGCATTTATCTTCCACATCCAAGTGGTTCAAAGTTCCATATCGGTATTCCCGCAGTTTTCTTTCCAATTTTACTGCTCTTCCTCGTTTTGGATCGCTGTTATTCAATGATAGTCGGTAGCTTGAGAGGTAACTTGCAAGTCTTCTGAGAAAGTGTCTTAGCTTCAGTTTTCTCCATTTTTTCTTTTTGTCACATTGGTCAATGCACAGGTATTCCAATGTGTCGAATTGGTTGTTGTCGATGGCACCGGTTTCTTCTATCATCTCGACATATCTTCCCTGGTAGTGGTGTGCTACGGCATTTGGATCCGGGGTTGTTATGACAGGTGCATTGTTGCATTCTTCTTCGCTTGATTCTTCGTCATCAACTGAACAGCTGCCGCTTACACAGTCCCCGTTGTGACTTCCCATGTGGACGGTGTCCCATACGTTGTCAGATGGATCATCATACCAGCAGCCATTGCAAACGCAATCGTCTTGTCCGGTGCAAGCAACTCCTCCATCATCGCTTGCCATGCTATCATCGCTTGGTTCTTCGTCGTCACTCGGTTGTTCGTCGTTGTAGACGAATGCTCTTTTCCTATTTGGTTTGTCGCTGCTTCCCATGTTTGGTATGAGTAAGCTTCCTGAAAAGAACGTCCGACCCGGATTAGTTTATCTTAGGTTGTTCGTGGCGAATACCGCAGTACTTTGGGGAGCTATAATCCCATTCTCTCCTTTAGATTGTTTTATTTATTCATTTATTTTATACAAATTTTAACAGTTCGATTACTTATCCCGTAATTTATTTGCTGGTGCTGGCGCGGTCTTCCATGCGTTTATCTCTTGGGCGTTCGTCGGGTGCATTCATGTTTGTATCGCTATCATCTTCCCCATCGATGAAAAATATTCGAGTACTGCTGGTCCATATTCCACAAGAAGGGTCGTCATGCATACAATCGCAGCACATGTAATCCAACATCTCTTTACACGGTTTTCCTGTATCAACCGTTGTCTTTTGTTTCTTGTTTGGCGTTTCTTCCGTGCTAGCGATATTCGGGTGTTTATGTTGGTCATTGTTGGACATATTAGAGTTTCGGCGTGATTTTCTGAAACGAACTTTGTGATTATAGGAGGCATGTTAGTAGTGTTAGCTTGAGACAATTTTCAGGGTTCCCGTGGCCCATATTTTGTTCATTTGGGTCCGATCTTAACTTATTATTTATTACACTCAGAAATTTTAAAGCTTAAAACAACATGAGTATTTTGGTGGTTTAACTGCTTTAAATGGTGGTAGTTTAATGATTGCGGTTTCTTTCTCGGAATTGAACCAAACCTTTTTCCTTGTCCATATCTGCTAATCTTCCGATGAATTTTCCGTTAGGATCGCTCCAGGTTCGTCCCCAAATTACCAATCTGATGTTGAGAACTGTGTCTTCCCATTTGTTGTTGAGCCATCGAAGCCATGTTTCGACATCGAAATCTTTATGGTTTCGTGCTTCTTTGAAGTTTGGGCTTTCAAAACATTCGTAGAATAACATATTCCGCTCCATGTTGGTCAGATTCCATTCGTAGGCTTGAGCTACGAATCTTTCGATGAAGTCATCCAAGTCGCTTATGTCGTTGGTGAATTTGTCGAAAGATGGTAAAAGGTTGTTTATTTTCCGGACGTCAAGATTCTTCTTTTCGTAAAGGGCTAGGGTTGATGGCCTTTTGGTGATATCTCGATGGGATGTTGCGAAGTCTTCATGAATGATATTCTTCACATTTTCAACTGCCTGTTCCCAACTAGCATTGATCCAGTTTTTGAATGTTCCATGTTGGAATTCTGGTGATCGAAAAATTTTCAGGAATTTGTCGCATTGGATTGATTGGTAGAATATGAAGTTCTTCTCTCTGTCTGAGAGGTCCAATTTTCCTGCTGTTCTTTCGAATTCTTCAACGTAGCCGCCTAATCTCATGAAGTCATTCGTGAATTTTTCAAATTTTGGAAGGTTTTCAGTAATTTTCTTCGCATCGAGTCCACATCTTTTCCTTTTGTGCGTTATGTGAATTTCGTCGCATGAGTGGAAGATGTCGAAATCTTCCTTGCAGCTTTCATAGCTTGATTCGCTGTCATCTTCTTTTTCATTATCCAAGATCAATTTGACCCTTTTTACGGTTGTTGCCCAATCGGCCTCGATCCACTTCATCCAATGTCTGATTTTGAAGTTTTTGCTGTGGATCGTTTTCATGAACTTGTCATTAGTAAATGAGTTGAGAAAGAGCACATTCTTTTCTTTTGGTGTTAAATCGAGGTTGGCTGATTTTCCTTCAAAATCTTTGATGAATTCTTTGAGACTTCCAGAGTTGTTCGTGAATTTTGGGCTGGTATCGTTTAGCTTCATCATCTTGACTCCGTCTAAGCTTGGTTTCCTTCCTCTGGTGAGTGCGGTGGTTTGGAGGGGTTTTTCCTTGTTGTTTTCTTTGATGAATTTTCTGACGCGTGCTTTAGCATCTTCCCAGTTTGTGCAGATCCATTCGATGTATGTTTCTTTTTGGAATTCTTTGCTGTTGAACATTTCCCGAAATTTCTTTGTTCGGATGGAAGTATAGAGGAGGAAGTTTATTTCCTTTTGTGTGAGGATGAGCTCATATGCTGTGTATTCAAAGTTGTTGATGAATTTTTCAAGGTCACCTCCCGTGAATATGTCAAACCATTGGATAATTCTTACTATCTTTTCTCCGTCCACGAGATTCACGCCTTCACCTGATGCTACAATCATGTAGTCACCATGCCTGTATGTTACGACTTCTTCTTCATCGCTTGATTCAGTGCTTTCTTCATCTTGTTGAAAAAGGATTTTGCGAATGTTTGATCTTGTCAAGTTCCATTCATTTTGTATCCATTTACCTTTTATCCAATATCCGGCGGGCGAATTCATGACCCATTTGAAGTATTTTTCATCTCGGATTACATGGTGGAATACGATGTTCCTTTCGTAGTTGTTCAAGTTGAATTCCCGATTCTTGTCTTCAAATTCATTTGCGAATTTGTTGTAATCTTGAGTTTCTGAGTCTACGAACTTGTCGAGCTTTTCGACTGCAGTTTGGATCTTATCGAAGTTGATGTCCTCATCTCCTTCTGTTGCGGTTGATCCTTCACTCGATCTTGTCGATTTTAAGAGGCTCGCAATTTTTAGTCGGAGGCCTTAAATTTTTATTGTTTTTATTTTCTATCTGCCTGTCGTTTATCTTTCTGCTCTGTTGGTTCAATTTGGATTTTCGGCCTTTACAGTTTTATTTCACTCTTAAACAAGGGATAGTTGGTGAAATATAGCAAAAATTAATTGTTTCGAAAAGGGAGAATTGAAAAAAAAGAACCGCAAATTTAGGCATTCCGCAGCTGGCGGTTTTCCACTTCTTGTTATTAGTCAGAGTCTGAGTATGAATTCTTACTTGATGGTAGTTGCATATTTTCTCCTCGAATGATCGACATGATTTCTTCCACATCTCCTATGGCAAGGTGGGTGAGTTGTAAATCGCATCCAAATTCGGTGCAGTTGGCATAGAATGTTGGGAGGGTTCCGCGGTTCAAGCGAAGTCGTTCGGTGTGGTCCTTCCACATGACTTTCATCACATTGCAGGTGGTGTTCTTGACATTGACGGTGACAAAGTTTTGGGCGGCGAAGATTTCGTAAGTCATTGGATTCATTTCTCCTGAAACAGATATATTTCCTTTTGTTTTATTTCTTTTCTAATTCAAAGAAATTGGCACGAATATTCACGCAACTAAGATACTGTTTCCGGTTAACGACCAGCTTCAGATAATCTTTTCTTCAATTTTTATTAAATTTTTATTCAACAATTGGATACCAAGTACAAATTGGGTTAGTTTTTCCACGAACTGTCGGGGTATCTTGATCATTTGGTCGTGGTTATGCTCCACGAAGTGCTTGCAATGTGGTGATGTTGTTCAAGTTTTCGAGTTCGACCACAACTCGTCGCCAGTTTTGCATTGTGCGGAGTGTCTCTCTATGTGAGATTATGAAAAGGCATGATCTGGCGCGCGAAATTGCAACTGTGAGTCGTTGGGCATCATCTTGGAACGCGGAGACTGATTCGACGCTAGTGGTTACGAGAATGACGGCATTTGCTTCTTTTCCTTGCATTTTTTCGATCGAACTGATGCTGATCGATTTGTCCGGGATTAGTTCCTTTATTTGGTTCAGTTGACCATTGTAGTAAGTGACGATTGCGATGTTGGTTTCACCAGTCTTATCCTTGATGTGCTGCGCTAGCCAAATAGCTGCCTGAGTATGCTGATAGTTCGTTTTGCTTGTGGGCATTGTTCTTTCTTCAAAGCCTTTCACATTTATCATAATTATTGGTACGGGGATGTGGTAACCCATAACGTCGTCCATTAATCGTCGTTCATTGGCTTGAATCATCGTTTTTAACTGGGAATTGTAGCTAATTTGGCTGATGAAGCCGGCTAGCATAGGATGGAAACGATGTACCCATGTCAACTGTAACTGCCGCACACCACTGCCCGTGGTTTTGCTGGCTTGAGCAAGTGTCGAGTTATAACCAAGTTGAACACATTGTACCGGGATGTTTCCGGTATATGAGCCAAGTTGGGCATTATCTCCGACTGCAATCAACTTCATGAGATTCGGGAGTTGGGAAATGAGGAGCATGGCTTCAATGAGTCTGACGGTGGAGCATTCGTCGATCACAAGTGTCGTGGTTCTTGTTTTCAAGACATGGACATATTTCGTGAGCATGGCGGCGGTTCCTGCGATTACTGTGATTGGCATTTTTTTTAACAGGATTTGTAAAGCTTCTTCCAAGATGGCTTTCTCTTCGTTATCTTTTGGTTGGTCATCCATTTCTTGTTCAGGTTCCTCTGGGTCATCATCTGTTCCCATTCCTTTGTTTCCGTTGTCCAAAAATTGGATTGCCTGGTTGACGATTGAGATTTCTGGCTCAACTATTCCTGAGTGGGCTAGCTCGATCAACCGATTCCTAAAATCATACTTGGCACCTATAGCGGCCTCAGCTGTGCTAGCCGTCTTGTAAGCGAAAGATGATGCAATCAGTAATGCTTCGACGTTCTGGTCTGTTGCGATTTTCATGAATTCGGCCAACAGATGGATAACACTCTGGTTTGTTTGTGCAGTAATGCAGATGGGTAGTCCGGTGCATCCAGTTTGGACCAACGCTTTGATGAGGTATTTGAGGGTTGTAGTCTTCCCTGAGCCAGCAGCCGCCTGGACTGTTGTTGTATGAACTTCATTGTTGAGGGCAGTACCAATGACTTCAAGCTGTTCGTCAGTTAGCATTTCCGGCATGTTTGGTACTTCAAATACTCGTTTGTCTGGACTCGCTTCAGTATGAGCACCTAAGATGGCTTTCACAATTTCCTTGGCTACAGATTGGCCTTGTTGCAAGATGGGTAGCGACGCGTCTTCAAGTTTGCTCAGAAATTGTTGTGGTATAATTTGCTGAGGTACTGCTTTTGCTTGCCAATTTTCTAATGGAATTTCATCTACCATTTCATAGTTGAGGGCTCGTAACAATGTGCCTACCTTCATCTTTATCGCGAAATTCACTTCGTAGTCTTTGTGGTCGGTTTCATCGATCCGGGCTGTAATCTTCTCCATTTCAGGAAAGAATCTTCGCAAGGTGATGATGTCATATTTTGCGTATCTGGCAATAGCCTTTTGCCATGCTAGCATTGGTAGTCCTTTTCTTGAGAGCCACATGGTAACGACTCCATTTTGGACTGTGATATCCATGGACATGTCACTGAGTTTAGCTTCTTCGATCTCTCTTTTTTCTTTCAAGCTTACTGTTGTTGCTGAAGTTCTTAGTACTGAGCCTAGTCGTTGCCATCCTTCTTCAGTATCCGCTTCAAGTTCCAAGGTTAGTTGCTCTTCTTTCTTGCAGAGTCGGAAACTTTTAATAAAGACAGATGGTTTCGGTTCAGTTGTCAATGGGAAGAGGAGGTCGGTTTTGAGTTGAGGATGGATGAAGATCCTCGCTTCTTTATTGACTCGAGCACGTGCAGGGATTATTGTCATTGTAACGGCTACGGTCGATCCTTCCTTGACGTTCCCCTTGAAAACTTCCATTTCGTTGTAAATCGTAATGGTTAGTTCCTCATTTGTTGTGGGATTGGCCAAGATTGCTCCTGTGACATGCTTCCTGCTCCTTAGAGTTTTGATCACGAACATGTTCACTGTTGTTTCTTCCGTCTTTTTGATCATTTTGGCTTTCATTGCTACATGGTTGCAGCCGAGTTTTGCCAGTAAGCTGTCGGGCACGATTTCCATCTTCTCAATCTCGCTTACTGTGATGATGTCGCCATAATCGAAATCGTCTTCAGGTTTGGTGACACATCCATTGATCTCCGTGTTGGTGTGGTTCAAAACGACGAGATTTGGGATGGTTTCTTCTTCGATATGCAGGGCGATGGCCATCATAGCGTCAACGTAGATGATGACATGGGACATGATTTGGGACTGAGGCTCCGAAATTGATTCTAAAACTTTATTTTTTTAAATTTTTCGTATGGTCTTAAGGATTAATGTGACAGTTTCGCGGTACTGGGTCCACGTTGGTTTTCGCGCCATGGGTCCATTTATTTAGTGAAATAAAATTTCTGGCACGTCTTTATTTCGCTGGTTTTCCTTTGTTGTTTTCCAGTAGGTGGCCCCTTCTTCCTTTCGGAAGAGAATTGAGTGTACATCACGATTCAGGACTCGGTTCAAGGTCACAATTGCCGTTTCTTCATTAAATTCGGCAAGGAGGTTGTAAGACAGAAAAGTCGCTGCTGCATTCTTTGATCGGAGCCTGTAATTGTCAAAGAGGATGTGTACGAAGCGATGAGTGATGCATTCAAAAATCATTTCCTGATATCACAGTTACTTTCATTTTGGCCTGAAAAGGGGCTTGTGGTTATTTTTGGGTTCGGGATAGGGATTTTGAGTAGCACGTGGTCGACGCGAAATATTGTGTAAAGGAATTGAGTAAATCACGGATCACGGCTTATTATTATTTTTTTTTTTTTATATGTACATGGGTTTTGTTTCATTTTTTTTTGAATTTTTATATTTTTATTTTAGGCTGAGGTCTTTTTAATCAGCGGGGTTGTAGCGGTGGACGGCTTTAATTTTCCTTGTGGATCTTCTCAAAGGTGTGACTGGGGATGGGGGAGGGGTTTTTGGTGTCTTATTCCAAGTTTTGCTTTTTGTTGGTTTTACCGGAACCTCTTCCTCAATTTCATCCTTTTCGGATTCCACCTCACTTTCCCCGTCGCAATCAGATGCTGTGTCGCTTTCCTTAGCTTCTCGGTCATTCGCTTTTTCGGCCTCGCTTTCTTCGCTGCTGTCGTTTACAGAGTCTACGATTTTGTCCGTTTTTGGATTGTAGGCATAGCCGATAATGTCGACATCTTCAGCTCCTATGTCAGCAAGTTCTTTCTCGATGCTTTCGTGGAGTTTAGGTGCGCTTACAGCAGAGCCTGTGATTTCATGGCAGATTTTTAATTGGTTCAAGTGAACTCTTTTGGGAACAGAATTTGGTGCCGCGATGGAAACGATGTACGCGTGGATGCCTTTTATGTTCAATACTCGAAATTGAGCCGCATATGGTAAGCATAGCTTTTTGTTTAGGCCTTTCTTGAGGTATGTTTGTTTCAGAAAAACGCGACTACCGACTTTTATGTCAGATTCCTTTACCTTTTTGTCGTATTGCGCTTTCATTTTCTTCGCGTTTATTTTGCTTTGAGCTTCGGCCCATTCCCAAGCTTCTTGGACGTTGGCGAGCATCTCACTTTTGAACTCACTAATGTCAGTGTAAGTGTTCACATGTCTATCTCTTGGGTAAAGCAAATTTTCAATGGGTAGTCGAAAGTCTCGGGCAAACATCAAAAAGTGTGGGGTTTCTCCTACTGCGCTGATGCTGCTGTTGTAGGATGCTCTGAAGTATGGTAATAGAGAATCCCAGGTTGTGGTGTTTTTCTCACAGTATTTTTGTAGGAAAGACTCCATCGTAGAAAATGATCGCTCAACTAAAGCGTTCCCCCGGCTCCAGTAGGCCGTACTGTAGGTTTTGTCGATTGAAAGTAGGGAACAGAACTCTTTATAGAAATCAGCTTGGAAAGCCGGCCCATTGTCAGAATGAATTTGTTGGGGTACGCCGTAAATTAAACAGACTTGCTCGAGCAAGCATCTAGCTAGTGTTACAGCGCGTGCGTCAGGGACGGCCACGGAGATTAGGTACTTGCTGAATAAGCAGATCACATTCATCACGTGTCGATTTCCTCTGTCGGTTTCTTTGAAGGGGCCACACAAATCCAGTGCGATAACTCGAAACACTTGGCGGTGGTATGATGCTTGCATGGGTGCTCTACATTCTGGTACTCTCTTGCGTTTCTGCTGACAAGATAGGCAGACTTTGATCCATTCTTTCATATCTGTGACGCATCCGGGCCAATAGTATCGTTTGGCTTTGGCTAAGACTTTTCTTAAGTTAAAATGTCCTCCTCCTAAAGGGCTTGTGTGAAAGTATTGGAAAACTAATGGTCGTAAGTTTTTGGGTACCGCTATTGGCTTGTCACCTCGATTGAACCTCTTGGCTTCCGCTGTGTCATAGTACAGGCAATTGTCACTTTCGAGGATGTAATTTTCTGCATCCACAATGAAGCCTTGCACATCTTCGATTTCTTCCGGAATTTTGCTTTTCTTATGGTAAACGAAGATTGGTCCCAGGTATTCATCGTTTTGTTGCTCAAGGGACATATCAATGTGGATGATCTCACCACTAGGAAGTTTTTGTGGCATGGTTCTCGTGGGTCTTCCTGCGTCCAACAAGCGCTTTTCTTTTGTCCTTACTGCTAAGCAATATGGTGGATTAGTCATTTTGTCGGCTAACTCTTCAAGGGTTTCACCATCGCCTTCACTTTCCACTCTGCTAAGAGCATCTGCAAGCGAATTTTTAGATCCCTTAATATGCAAGAACTTGAGGTCATGCTCATTCATTTCGAGCAAAAATCTGGCTAGTTGTGGAGATCCGCTGTTTTTGAAAAGGTAGATCAGACTCATGTTGTCTGTTAGGATCGTGATCGGTGCTTGATATGTGTAGTGTCTAAACTGACGCAAACCGTAAATTACTGCCCCAAGTTCAGCCTTTGAAGATGCCGCAGTGCGCTCGCTATCGGTCATTGTACGTGATGCGTACGCAATGGCATAAAAGCATTTTTGCTCATCATCCTTCTGGAGCAAAATTGCACTTTGACTTACGGCTGATGCATCGGTCATGATGTAGAATCGCTTCTTTGGATCTGGAAATCTTAGCACTGGTTCTTTTGTTAGCAGGCTTTTAAGTTCCAAAAACGCTTTTTCTTGGGGTTCTTCCCATCTGAAAGCGAAATCTTTCTTTGTGAGCTGAGTTAAAGGCTGTGATATTTTTGCGAAATCTTTTAAAAAACGTCTGAAGAAGTTGCACGCGCCCACAAACCTTCTAACTTCTTGCAAATTGCGTGGACGGGGGTATTTTTGGATAGAATCGGTTATGGTTGGGCTTGGTTTTACACCATCACCATTTACGATATGTCCAAGAAAGATGGTTTCCTTTTTCGCGAAGATGCATTTTTTTGGCGATAGCTTCAGTTTGAAGAGTCTAAAACGATTGAAAATTTGTCTCAAATTGTCCAAGTGCTCCTGAAAATCGGGTGAACGGCTCATGCATAGAACATCGTCAACGAAAATGACACTGATATCTTCGAGGCCTTTTAGCACCTTTGCCATTATCCGTTGAAAGACACTAGTTGCGTTAGATAGGCCAAATGGTAAGCGTTTAAATTCCCAGCATCCCATATAGGCGAAGCCGCAATAACTAGCTGATTGGGTGTCGAGCGGCACTTGGTGGTATGCTCCCGAAGAATCTAACGTCGAAATCCATCTTGAACCTGTAATTCTTCCTAACAGGTCATTCATGTCCGGAATTGGATAAGAATCTTTTACTGTAATCTTGTTTAATGCTCGAAAATCAACACACATACGTATTTCACCATTTTTCTTCATTACAGCGACAATGCTATTGACGTAAGGAGTGCTGGATTCTTCGATTACTCCCATTCTTGCCAAATTCTCAATTTGGTCAGTTAGCGATTTTCGGTATTTCTCAGGTATTCTAAGTGTTTTGCCCTTGACGATTGAGTCCGAGGATAGCAAAATTGGAGGTGCTTGTATTGTTGAACATCCAAGGTCATACGGATGTTTAGAGAAGATATCATCGAATTCTTTTATCAGATCGGCTAATTTCCTTTTATCTTCTTCAGTTACCTCAGCTTTATCTAAATCAACTTTAAATGCTGGGTCTGGTGCAATTTCGGAAGGCTTTACTTCAAGTTTTGCAATTTCTGCGATTTCGCTTAGGGGATCAATTTCAGCAAGTGTCTGGCATTCTTAAATTCTGCGGTATTCATCAGTGACGTTGTTGATGAACAACTTTCCCATTCTATCGTGCTTATATTGCAACAAAGTAGGTTCGACGATCAAACCTTGTCTTAACAAACGTTCGTTAGTTGTTTCAATCAAAATGGGTTGCTCCTTTTCGAGTGGCAAATCAAAGTAAACGTCAACGAGTTTTTGAGTTCTCGGTGGAATTACATCATTGTTCATGGCTCTTATCATGACCTCATGATTCGGTTTCATGTTGCCTATTGGGATAATTTGGTTACCTATTCTCAAAATGTTCTTGTTGATGTCGATCGTGAAGGGTGAGAAGTCTTTTAAAATGTTGCATCCGAGTATGACGTCATACGAGTCTGATATCGATTCTTGACGGGCGAAGTACAACCTTCCCTTTACCTTTGTTTTTCCTAATTCGACGTCCACCAGAGCTGACCCTATGATTATCAAGTCCTGACCTGCTGCTCCTGTTACTTGAAGTTCATCTTCTTTCTCAACTTCAAAAACACCGAAGTTGGCCATCTTTGTGTCGCTTGCAATAGATATGCTTGCACCGGAGTCCCAAAGTATGCGCGTGTTGATCCCATTAATTTTCCCAATCGTCCTTGCAAGGTAATTGTTTTCTTCAATCTCGACCGCATTTACAAAGATCTGTCTCAGTTCTTCAGCCAATTCTTGAGCTATTGCCTCATCCTGTATGGAGTCATGTCTAGCTCGACGAAACCTTGGTCTTCTTATCGTGTGACTAAATCCGGCGAACGCATTGTTGAGATTGATCATCTGGGTTAGTGTTGCGGTTACTTGCAGGACAGCTATGCGCCATAAAACGTGCACAGTCACTATTACACAACAAAGAAAAACCCAAATCTGCCATGGATCGAGTACCTTGCTGAATGCAAACCATCCCATTTTTACCATCGTGGCTTCCGGAAATGGGTTATCAACGTGTGTTCCTAGGCTGCCTAGTTCAACGCTGTTCTTTGCATTTTCCTGCCATTTCCAACTTCTTACGAGTTCGTTCAAATGCTGCGATGGTGATTCTTCTATTAACTCACCAATTGTTAAGCTATGAAAAGTTTTTGGTAATTCAGTCAGTGATAGCGTCTCATTGGGTGCCTTCCTCATTAGTTTCTTGACCGCTGGGTTTGACCTTTCTCCTGTCCATTGATTTATTTTCACTAATTCCCCTTCGAGACGGATGAATATGTCTTTGTGAAAGTCGCATGGAGCTGGTGGGCTCTCTTTTGAAACTATCATAGTTGACGGATCGATGAATGCTTCTATTTCCTTCCCTTTGTCAGAAAGGGTTATCGGCAAGAATTCAAAGCACAAGCCAGGTGTTGCTCGGATAGTCCACGAGGATTCATCCAATTCTATGCAGGGCCATACCTCTAAGGTTCGTGGTGCGATCAGGCGTGCTTGTACCATTGGTTCATTCATCAGAATTCTGGCAGCATGCGTGGGATTCCCTGCTAGTAATGATTCAACTATCCGTGCGGTCGTTATGAGGCTTTCGCATATGTGCGCCCTTTGTCTGCTGAAGGCATGGACGAATACCTTTTGTACCTCAAGGTTGAAGGCTTGCAACCGACTTGTTACAAATTCCTTTGTTGCAACTTCTCTCTTGGTTCTGGTTTTAATCCACCCTCTAGTGTCCTTTTCCGGTTTCATCAGTTTTGTGAACTGATCCACTGTTACAAGGTAGCCTTGGTCGGATGTCGCGAAACTAATGTCACCATCCGTTGTGTTCGTGACGTTGTAGAACGAGAGTGCAAATTCCTTAGTATCAGCTATCCAGGTTTTTCCTGATGCCAGTCCCTTCCATTTTGCAAATTTGATATACCGACTCGCATCTTTAGCTTCAGGGTGCCAATAGAGAACTATGCCACTCCTGAGGGTGCATTCTCCTTTTTTGTATTCACAGTCATTGGACTCTCCGTTGGGTACTTCGACTATTAGTTCTGGCGCTCTAAAGAAAATGAAGGATTTGATCAAATAGCAGTTGGTTACCTCCTGAACCTTGTCGTAGAAACTGCCGAAGAATGGGAGGGGGAATTCTAGCTTGAGCTCATTGTTGGTCTGCCAATTTCCTTCCTTTTCCATCAGCTCTCCGTATTTGCAGGTCTTTTCCTTTTCCATCTTCCTGCATTCATCTATGGATACCTCAACTTCCTCTATCTTTATGGTCGAGTGTTTCTCATTCTCGAGGGTGGTCCTGTACGTGGCTATCTTCCTCACGACTTTACACATAACTGTCGATGCATTATGAAGTACAATGTTGGGCTTATACAGCTCCATTTCCAGTACATGCACCTCTTCGCGTTGAGCTTCTCCAAGTGAGCAACTAGCTACTTGCTCTACCTCATGGATGACACCTCCAATTTTGTGTTGGCACAGCATGGGTTTTGACGCAGCTCCTAAAGTTAGCAGCAAGGCTATGATCATCAGCAGAAGCGGCGTTTTAAACTTTGTCTTCGTGGCCGTGCAACAATTAACTTGAGGTTTTATCTTCCGAGCGTCGCGAAAATTTGGAGTCAAGGCTTCGTTTTGGGCTTTTAACGCCTCAACTTGAAGTTCTAACTTCTTTACCCTCTCATCCTTTGGTGGAACTTGCGTCTCGACGACGTTGGCTTCCGCTTTGGATGGATTTTGGGATTCCTGTACTTGTCTTATCCTTGCGTAACAACTTTGCATAAGATGTCCTGGTTTTTGGCAAAAGCTGCACAGTTGCTGACCATTAGGGCTTCTATCGGCTGGAGGGGGATTTGATGGAGGGAATCTTCTTGGGTTCCAACTCTGGGTGGTAATATTCGGCCGCGTCGGTCCCATTCTGAACTGATTTTGGTTCTGGCTGTAATACGAGTTACCTAGTCTCTGTTGGGGTCTTTGGAACGATGATCCCTGGAAGGATGGCCGTTGGTTGTATGAATCCCTCTGGTTGAATGATTCATATCTTCTGGGTCTCTGTTCGCTGAAACGCACTTCATGGGGTCGTCTTTCGAATGGTCTTTCTCGATCGAATCTGTTCCGATTGCCGTTACTGCTTCTTTGCTGATTCATTTGCAGGTGATTCAGTTCTTTGGAGAGCCTTTTTACATCAGCCTCGAGTCGGTTGGGTTTGGTCTCCAGGGATGCCAGTGCAGCGCCCATTTTATCCATCCCTTTAAGCTTAAGGAGTGTCTCCATCTTCTTGGCTGTATTAACGGCGGCTGCATAGTCATCCGGGTCTTGAGTTCTTACGTAAAATGCGAGTTCGGGGTCAAGCTTCAGCAAGAACTCTTCAAGGAGTTTCCTCTGGACAAAGTCATCCTGTTGGCCTGCCGTCGCCTGTCTCACGACTTTTTCTAACCTGTCTATAAACAAGTTTAAATCCTCGTAGGGCAACTTTCTTTCCATTATACTGAGTTTGGCCAGTGCGAGACTGCGACCCTCGTTGCTTTGAAACACAGGTTTCAGCTTACCCAGTATTATCTCCAGGGAGTCGTTGCCCTCTATTACAATGGTGCTGAACTTATCTCTCGCTCTGCCAACCAACAAAGATTTGAGCTTACTTATTTTCTGCTTCTCATCCAATGCCGGGATGTGAGCTTCAAGTATGTCCATTACTCTTCGGGACCATTGTTCGAAATTAATCTCAGGTCGTCCGTCGTACTCTTTGATACCTGCAAGTTGCGTCATAGCAGTGAGATGATCGACTACGTTCACTACTGCTCTGCTAGTTTTGGGAGTTCGGATTGGGCTCCTTTGGTTATCACTCAGGGTGCTGTCGTCGTGGTCTCCCCCGAAATACACATTTTCCTTGGCCTGCATCCTTGCTAATTCGGTTTCTAGTTTTTCTACTCGTCTGCGTAACTCCCGAGCTTGGGTTAGGTTGGTATCGATGTCGGTTGCGAGTTCGGTGTTCTTAGCCTCAGTTTGGGTTTTGAACTCGGCCGCTGCTTGTATGGTTCGTTTAAGTTTCTCCCCGACCTCTTGTGCCTGGGCTTGGCTTCGTTGTTCATTGCCTTCGATTGCCTCGACTTTTACCTTCAAGGTTTCGACTGCTTCTCGGGTTTCGAGATGTTTGTCATCAAGCGTTTGGAGCTTGTCTTCGAGATCGGTTATGGTTTGTGAGAGAGTATTTAGAGTATCGCTGGATCGACTCCCTGAGACTTGCGCCTCGAAGGATCCAGGATTGGGGGTTTGGGACACCATGCTTGGCCGGAAGAGAGAAAAATTCTCCACATCGGTAACACGGTTAGTTAATGCGTCAAGAACAGACTTACGATTTTCACGTTCATCACGAGCCTTAGCTTCCACGTAGGTTTTCACACGAGTGGCCAATTCTTTGACATTGCCCAGCGTAGCTTTGGTGGTGTCTTCTTTGGAAGCAAAAGTGCATTCAAGCGGATCACGTGAGTTGTTCATGATTGCGAGAGTTTTGGTCGAAAAGGTTGCTTTGAGTTTATTCTGCAACGTCAAAGAATTAGACATTGTTAGATGGTCTCGACTTTATTATTTTCATATTCTTAAAATTTGTATACCGCGGTCTAGTCAAAAAAGTCGAAGGTTGGAGATTGAGAGAGTTGTTAGTGATCGAGAGAGTTAAGTTTGTTGATAAATTTATACAGTGTTGTAGTACTACACAAAAATTAATATAGGCCTTAAATTTCCAAAGAGATTGGAATGAGATTAGTGTTTGAACATAAGTTAAATACATCAATGGTTTTTCCAATGATGGCTGCAGCTTTAACTTAGTAGCGCTCGAAAAATGATTTAAATTTGAATTTTAAATTAAAAGAGGGGTTCGCGAACTCAAAAAGATGCACAATAAATCTTAAAGATAACGTTGACTCTTCACCGGCTGAGCCCCCATTATATTAGGTCCTGGTATTTGTGTGTGTACCACTACCAGCCTACGTTGTGTTTGGTTAAGAGTCGATGGTATTTGTTCTCAACAGGTTTATTGGCATCAAAGATAAAAGAAGGATAATGAAACATGATTTAATATAAACATATTCTTCCTGGGTTATAGTCTTATAAGGGAGTTACAATATAAATGGGCATGCATGAGATAAAAAGATGTCTGGCGTCGCAGCTCAATGGCTGGTGCTGGTCCATGGATCGTTGTTCTTCTCGATGGTCCTCTCTGACTGGTGAGAGCTCCCTCTTCTCTCTTCTTGTGATGGATTGCACGGTCGTATATATAGTCTTGTTTGCCGCCGCTTAATAAGATGCATAATGGGGATCTCCGCCCGAATAAATACGTATGAATGGTAGTTGTACCACCCGAAATTAAGCATATAGGGAGGGATCTCCGTCGGAGTAAATATATATGATGTAGAATCTCCGCCAATAAATGTATCGAATCTCCGCTAATAAATGTTCTTAAGGATGTATTCCAGTAATTGTATTATAGGGTGGGAATACTGACGTGAGTAATGGTTGTTGGTGTGTATGCTTTATCGAATATGGTAATAAAGTAGCTGCAGTAACTAATGCCGAGTGCCACCTGCAGTATGGACCGGCTAGAATATCTGAAATTAGGTTAACCCCGACCGCTGGTGCCTGACATCACGTTCTTGGAGGAACTTACGAACTCTTGATGTCATTTCTTTGATATCTCCATTATGATAAAGTTTGAGACCACGTTTCTTCATTTCATCGATAGATTTCTTCCTAAAATTAAAACATATAAGAAAGGTGTTGAGAGGAAAATAAACATACACGAGGCCATTGATGGTAACAAACACATCACCAATCAAGTTATACAGGAGCGTAACTTCCACGCTTTGATTCTTCTTCTTTGGATCAGGTTTGTAGAACCTAAAAATCAAATAAATGATTACTTCAAGCTTAAGCTATGAAAACCTTACATTGCCATTTTTCCTATGATTTCTTTTGAGTTTTTACCAAGGAGACTATTTCTTTGCATAGAGTTGTAATGACATTCAAAGGATATCTTCTTGTTGATTGAACGCTGAGATTCCACACTATCTTTGAAACGACCACGAAACTTTGAACCAAAACTTCCAGATTTTGATGTTCCCATTGCAATTGCCAAAGCTCGAAACTGTTTCTTCTTTTTCTTTGGAACTTCATGTTGGTCTTCGACGACGATCATAGGTTCTTTTGATTCAATTACAGGAGTAACAGGAGGAAGTTGAGGTGGAGGAAGAGGTTCATCCGTAGCTTCAGTTGCAACAGTTGGTTCATTCTTTGGCATAGATTCAGGCTGCTTCGGTTGTACAACTTTTGACGGAGGACGATGAGGAGCTTCTTTTTTGATTGGAGTTTTTGGTTTAGGAACAACGAGCTTCTTTGTTTCCACTTCTTTTACAACTTCTTTCGGTTCTGGTTGAACTTTTGCACTTTCTTCTTGTTGTTTACATTTTTCAATAGTTATACCAGTCAAAGGCAGATTCTTAAGTTCCTCTTGCTTCTTCTTCTTGAGCGATCTTTTCCTATAGCATATGATGAAGCTGAAAAAAAAAAAATGGTTTGATATGTGAAGAAAAACTAAATAAACTTACACGGCGATACCAACAATCAGCAGAATGACTACGATAGGAATCACAATCCAAAGCCACCATATTTTCGATTCTTCTGTTTTTGAAGCTAGTGGTGATGTTGTAACAGCTTTGGAAGTTGACGTTGAAGTTGTTGTCGGTGGAGGTGGAACATATACTTTAGCATTGAGGATAGTAACTGGACAATCAGCTGATACTTGAAGAACTTCAATTGTAATTCTATTTTCTTTATCAAAAGCAGGATCACAGCTAGCATCTGAATAGTCACAATATGACGCTTGACGATATTGCATTCGAACAAAAGACGAAGAACATATATGGTCGAATGTTGTTTTAGGAACTTTATCACTTGTAAGAGTGACGTCAGTTTTGCTAGCTTCGATTCGGAATCCACAAAAGTTTGGTCTAGATGAACAAAGGTCTAATGCATCAGGCATTGATTTTGAAAGTGACGAATTGTAACAAAACAGAACACTAGAAAGTTATTAATTTCATTAGTTTAAAGGGGCACTTTCACCTGACTCAAATTTTTGCTTACGACATGTTTTACCTCCTAGCGCGAAAGTTCTTTGTCAAGTCCATTTCGAAAAGGTTTGTAAGTCTTTGTCAAGCTTTGGAAAAAATTTCAAAAATTTCACAAAGTTTGACCAACGCTTACAAACCTTTTCGAAATGGACTTGACAAAGAACTTTCGCGCTAGTAGGTAAAACATGTCGTAAGCAAAAATTTGAGTCAGGTGAAAGTGCCCCTTTAATAATATGGAAAGACACAAACTTACTTTCCCGTACATTTATGTAAATCAACTTCAACATCCAATTGACCATTTGCAAGTATGAGTTGAGCAGTTCCAGAAGACACCATTTTCACTTTGCCATCGTTTGTTTCTTCAAAAATAGGTGAATCATCGGTCAAAAGTTCATTGTTGATATTATTCAAAGTTGAGCCAATATTTGAAGCCAGAATATGACGACGATCACCACCAGAATCCAAAGCAGCAGCAACGACGAAGAAAACAAAAAACAAGAACGACGAAGAAGAAGCGAGCATCATTTTATTTCTGACGACGATTGTTTGAAAGACGACTGACTGTTGAGAAAAAAAATGAAGAATGAAATGGTTTTTTAGGATTTCAAAAATTGCTTATATCAAATTTTGAAGGTGACCAAAATAAATTTACATAAATGCTACAAACAAAATTTTTTTTGAGATTTGCAAGAAAGTAAAAATAAAAAGTATATTATTGACAATGAAATGTTATCTCTTTTGTCGAGTATGGATTTATTTTTTACTTCAATAATTTTCAATCATTTTTTCCGTTTTTATATTTCATCAATGTTTTTTTTATGTGTCATAAAATTATTTTATAAATGTGTTCAACAATTTATTTTTTCTCGTCTTCTGTAATGACAACGTAGGAGGCAAGTGGCTCTTTTGGTAAACAAACAACACATTCACATTCATTCAAGAAAAACATGTTATTTTTTTGTTTTACCTCATAAATCTGATTTACAAAACTTCTGTTACAATTAAGAACCTTCTTAATTTTAACTTTTTTTTCAAACAAATTTGAAATTTAATAATATTATTTTTTTTAAAAAATGGTTTATATTTTTAGCAGCTTTGAAACGAAATTGTTTGAGAGCTTCGTTACAAATTCTTTTTGGGTTTCACTTTTTTTTCCTTTGATTTTTAAGTTTAGAAATTTAATAATGCAGTTGCAAAAAGTTTTTGAGAATTTCAACGAAAAAATTTATTTGCCTGGACTCCATCATTCAATTTAGGATTACTGTAGCTTGCACTTTTATTTTCTTCATTAATCAGTCAGTAGTTTTATTATTTTTTATTTTTCTTTTTTTCACTCCAAAAAAAACAAAACAAAAAAGTCAAAAGTTAATTAATCGTGGACTTTAGGACCTCCAACATTGTGATAGTAATTGTAATTATTTTTTTATTTTATTGTGTCTGTGTTTTTTTTGTTTAATAGACTAATTAATTAAAATAAAATAATTAAACTAAAATAAAGTAAAACAATAAATCAATCATAATTTTTTTATTTTATTAAATAATGATAAAATCAAAGCGAGAATATAAATGTCAAATGTCAAAAAAAAAAACCCAAAACACACACATTTATAAAAAACATCTGATAAATTGTTTTTTTTGCCTTTAAAAAGTGCATAGACATTTATTTATTTATGTTTTTTGTCTCTCTTTCAAAACTTTAGACTTTAGGGAAATGTAATAATAATGCAAAAAACAAACCATTAATTTTTACAGTCTTTTTTTCTTCTTTGCTTTTTCTTAAAAAAATAAAAATCCTGTTTTTTTTTTTCTCTCCACCTCCTCAAAGTGTGTGGAAAAAACTTATATTAAAAGACACATATTTTTTGTTTTCTTCTAAAATTCAAAAACTTTGAAACCCATCAGCAGCAGGTGGCAGTTTTGGTTTTGGTTGGTTAATCGCCGTGGTTGGTGATGGACGTGTTTGACAAACAAACAAATAACGCCTCTGGAGGAGGAAAAAGGAAAATAATAATAATACTGGATTCATTCAACTTTCACTTATCCCCTCACTTTTTTTTTCTCTCTGCCTCTCTAAATTTTCAGCTTCCTATTTTTATTCCATCCAAAAAAAAATTTTTATCCGCAAAAAATTTAGTGAAGAATAAAAAAAAGGATGGATAACCTTAATCTTTTATTTTTATTTCCATGGATGACCGACGACGACCTAGCAACAACGATGACGACCCATGGCTGTCAGCCAGCCGTGAACGTTGTGAATAACATAGAATATATCTCCTTCTGATTTTTTTTTATTGTTGTTGTTGCTTTGTTTGAAATCCTCTCTTCGCCACACGCCGTTGTTGCTATAGTTATTGTTATTGCTGATTTTTTGGGAATTTTGGAGATTGTATTCCTTCCATGTTTGACGCCGTCATAAATTGTGTGAAGAATAATTGGAGAACGGCATTTGAAAAATTATTAGAGATCATTGACTTTTTTTAAAGTTAAAATATTCCATCTTTAAACCCTTAAAAAAATTTTTGACCTTTTTTTCGATTTTTTTAATAATTTTTTTCCTTCCAGATTATTCAGTGAAAATGCTAAATAGTTTTTTTGACGACTTTCAACGATACCTTTTAAAGAGAATTTAAAAATTTCAAAAATAAACATTGATAGAAAAAATATCCAAAAAAGATGATTTATGAATCATCTTGTTTTTTGATCTGATAAAATAACTTTTTTTTTGCTTTAAATAAAATTCCAATGCTTTGAGTCAAAAATCCATGGAATCAATCAAAAAAGCGATGTGACTAACTCTTTTTTGTTCCTCAAACATGTTCAAACTTCTTTCAAAATCCAGAGATTGAAAAAATAGAAAATTTTACCAACAACCAAAGCCATTCTTTTTTTTTGTGTACAAAAACTTATTTTTTTAATCCTTCCTATTCATTTATTCCCATTTTTTGCTTCTTTCTTTTTTCAATTTCACCTATAATCAGTCCATTTTTTTGTGGCTGCGTAACATCATTTTTTTTCTTTCTACTTCTGCCTTGTCATTTTCAATGACTGAACAACCGCAGCAACACAGATTCAATCGAAGTCAAAACTCAAGAATACAAAAAAATGAGAGAAGAGAGAGAATGTGGCGGGCGCAAACACGCACCATCACCAACCAACTAAACTTGACGATCTCTTCCCCTTTCTTTCTCTCACAGTTTTTTTGAACGAACTTGACTGACTTTCTTTCGATTATTTTTTTTTTTTGCCATTGACATCCTCTTCTTTTTCTCTCCATCTAAAGAAGAAGAAATAATCAAAAAGAAGTTATGTATGTTTCTTTCGTTACCTTTTTTTTCTTTTTCTTACGTCTCGCCTTCTTTTCTCTTCCTTTTAGAGAAAACTGTCGTCATAGTCGATGACCGCCAATAGCAAAAAAAAAAATTTTAGTTTACGTTTAAAAAAATTTTTTGCGGTATATAATAAATGAATGACAAATATCTCTCTCTTTGGTAACCTTGATTTTTTCCCTAATTTTCTTTTTCTTCTTTTATTGATGTTGCGAAGACAAATGAAATGTGTTGGGGGGTTTTTTTGGTTTTAGTTGGTTAATTATTGATAAAAAGAAATATCTTCCAGATCATCAGTTTATTTTGTCTACGTCATCAAAAAGAAAAAGGTTTATGAAACCTTTTATTTGTTTTTAATTTTTTTTTACTTCGTGACATAGGTTTCATTTAATCTTGTGGGAAATTTAATTATTTTTTTGCGGCGGCCAAAGCTAATAAATATTATTTAGGATCACTGGAATTTTACAAGCCACTTTTTAAGTAAATATTTCGTGTTATTTTACTCATTTATTTTTTGGTCTTTTTTCTTTTATTAATCAAGAGATTTTTTTCTCGTGAAAGATGCTTTAGTTCAAGAAATAGCTTTTGCTCCCATGAGTTTTTTCGGCGGTTAACTTTATTACATCACAAATTTTTTGATTTAAACATTTTTTTATAAAGCTTTTAACAAAGGCGATTATTTCTATTGTGATTTTATTTTGCGTTTGAACTTTTTTAAATATTTTTTTTATTCATTTTAACTTTCTTTATTTAGATTTTGAAAAATTAATTCAACTTTTTTACTTTTTAGCTTCGTTGATTAATTAGAAACCCATTTTGATATTAAAAATTTATTTCAAGAAACAAAATTGAGGTGGAAAACAAAAATACATATTATTAAACCTTGCTCAAATGTCTCAAACGACAACCACAATGTTGAGACAACGACCACCGCCACCAGCAGCACTCTCTTCTGAATCATCCTCCTCAAATTCCCAATCACAGCCACCATCAACAACAACAACGGCTAAAAATAATAATAATGGATTTTTAGCCACCAACAACGGTTCAATGCAAAACCCTGATCCATCAAAAAAATCCAATCAAAAAAATACAAATTCAAATTCAAAAGTTTCAACAAAAAAATTAAATATATCATCATCGTTAACAAAATATTTATGGCCATCATATTTTTTAAATGCTTTATTTGGTCCAAAAATATATAGATTAATTTTATATGGAACATGGATATTTTGGTTTGTGGTAGGAATATTTGTTCTTAAAAAAACTGGGAAAGCCACGAAAGCTATATTATTTGTTAAACAACATGCGTATACGGTGGCATTGGAAAATATTGAAAAATCACCCGAATTTAAAGAATTAATAAATATTTTGGATCGAGAATTCACGCGGCCTCCAGCATTTTTGCTATTAAATCAATATGCTTTAAATATGACTTTTAATTTTTTGTGTAATACTGAAATATATCCTGGAGTTCATGAAAGACTTATTTTTGTTACATTGGATTCAAAAGCAAGAGATGAACTGGCGAAACATTGGCCCAAAGTTCGACAATTATATCGACCCACTCCTAGCCTTTATGTAAGTTTTTTTGTTTCTTCGATTTAGTTTTTTCCTAAAAAATTTTTAATTGCTAAATTAAACTCCGTTAATTCTGCAACAAATTTCAAATCAAAATTATTATTTTTTCCTTAAACGAGCCTATGGAATTTTAAAATTACAAATCTATCATAGATTTAAAAAAATTTATAAATTTTTTATTAAATAATAAAGTTTCTTTTTTTTTAAATATAAAACCCTTTTCATTTTAATTTTTTGCTAAAGCTTAATTAATTATTTTTACTTTTATGTAGCCAAAAATTAGAAATACTGAGAAACTTAGAATTCTTAATATTATTTTTATAATTTTATCTTTCAAAATATTCACAATTTTTTTTAAATAAAACCAATTTGCATTTAATCTCTAAATTTTTTTAGGAACCCTTTTCATTTGCTGAAGGCCCATATCAATTAATTTATTTATTGCGTTCTAATTTAGCTGTAGCATTAATAAAAAATAATAAATCATTTTGGATGATGCAACAAGATACATTTTGGAGGGAATCATTATTTGATAAAAATTTAGAAGATGATCCATCCTTTGATGCACTTTTTGATCAAATTGGTGATAATGAAGATAGTTTACGAGCTGAATGGGTTAATGGTAAGTTTTTTTAAACACGAAATCACAATCAAAAAAAAAATTATTGACGTGGAAAATGGAAATTTCCGTTTATTACAAAAAGTTTTATGTATCCTTTCTTTTGTTGTTTAATGAATCCCAAAAAAAGCTTCCAGAAATGGAAAGAAAAAAACTTGATATTCCTTTTTTTATTTTGAGAGAGATTGAGTTTTGAAACGGAAAGAAAGAAAGAAAAATATAGATTTTTTATTCCGGTTTCAAATATGTTTTTTTTTCTTATTTGGTTTTTTTTTTGAAGTTTTTATGAGACGATGATTATTTGTGTTCCTTTGCCACCGCTTTTCTTTGAGTGAGGAACAAGGAGATCGATGAAGAGAAAAAAAAGAAAAAAGAAGGAAAGGGAAAGCCATCTCCGTGAAATAATTATATAGAAAAGTAAAAAAAAGCGTGGATTTCTGGATTTTTTTGTTGAGAAATTTTAATAGCAAAGAAAAAGAAAGGGATCAATGTCCTTTTTTTTTTGAAAAGTGAAAAAGCAATGAAGAGGATTTTTGAACTTGATGTTGACCTTTAAAAAATAAAAAAACAAACTCGTAAAACTTCCAAAAATTTGTTTGTGAATGTTTTTTTGGATTTAAAAAAGGTTAAAGACATTCTTGTTTTTTGTTTTAATCATTAAAGGCGATTCAAAAATAAAATTAGGCCATTCCCCGCATGTTTGTTTTTGTTCCATTTTCTCACAATCATTCTTTCTATTATTGGCTTCATTTTTATGAGGGTGGTGGAATTAATTTTCTAAAATTTAATTTAATTAGAGTAAAGTAAAGTTGATTCATTGATTTATTTTCTTAATACCTAAGTGGCCTAGTTTTTTGTTTTGTTTTTTTCGGTACAAATGCGCCTGTAACACCACGTAACAATGTCCACTTTTTTTAATTTTTTATTGATGAATGAATTCAGTAAATTTATTTTTTGCTTGAGTAAACATGAAAAAAATGGTCAAAAAAATGTCGATTTTTTTATTCGACCAAAACAAGGATCCTTTTATTAGTGGACTTACCAGCGAATCGAATCGATTGTTTTTTTGTTTTGGTCATGGCTCGGTTCGATTCCTTTGAACATTGAAACTCGTAAAAATGGTAAAAACCTTTCATTGAAAAAAAGTTTTTTGGAGTGAAAAAAAATGATGTTTATGAATTTATTATTTTCTTCGGTTCAATGCTTTTTGAGGTGAAATTAAAATTTTTGGGCGGTGGAAAATAAATTATTGTAAACAAATGAAACGTTAATTTATGAAATTAAAAATATTGAATATCGATAATAGTCTACGTTTGCCATTTTTCATTTTTCCATGCTTCATTGCTTACGCTGGTCATTGGAAAAATAAGTTTGTCTGCTGGTACGAAAATTCATGAAAACAGAAAAAAAACTTGAAAAAAATAAATCCAAATCAATAATTTTTTTACAGGTGCAAACTTTTTTATCAAAGCAAACAGCAAAACATTGGAATTCTTTGAAAGAATTTCTGCAAAATTAGAGCATTTTTATACGCCTGATATGGGAATTATGATTCATCAATGTCATACTTGGAAGGAACCCAAATGTAAATGGATTTCACATAAGTAAGTTTTTTAAAATTATCCCAAAAACTTTTCATTCCTTCGAAAGTTTTTTAATTTATAAAAAATGCTTCAATTTTCATAGTGAAAAAACTTTACTTTATTGTCCCTTGTTACTTTTGTTTTTTTGAGAAAATTAATTCTTTATTCATCATATTTTTGCATAAAAAAAACGTGCCGGGTTCCACCGTTTCTTAAAAGATTAAAAAATTGATAGCTTTTTTTTATAGCGTTTCCATGTTTGTTAAGAAGCATAAAGAAAAAGAAGAATAGTTTTCGGATTAAAAAAATAAAGTTCATGCTTTTTTTTTACCTTTAACCTTCTTAACTTTCATTTTTAAATAATCTCCTTTTTATATTTTTGATTGCAATAAACCATCGAGATAAAAAAATTTTTATCATATTTTATAGTTTCCATAAATAAACCTGCAAAGTTCAATCACAAAAAGCTTTTGTAAGAAAAAAAGAAAACCGCCTAAATAATAAAAGCTTTGTCTGGGCAAGGAAATGAAAAAAAACCTTTGAAAAAAAAATACTAAACAAAAAAAATATCGATGATTCAGAAAACATTATTAGCAATAACCTCTCTCTTCTTTTTCAGAATAGCTCATTCATGGGAATGGATGTATACCGAACAAAAAAATCCTCCATCCATTATGCAACTTGATTGTGAAACGGATGGTGGATCCAAGCTTCAAGAATTAGCTAAATTTGGATTTTATTTCACTGAAAAGGATGGAAGAACGTGCAACTCCAGCGCAGTAAAAACCGCCCAAAAATTAATGGATGATGGTAAAATAGAAATTGGCCGACATTCATGGTTAAATCTTTCATGGGGTCGATTTCAATTTAGAGTATATTGGTGGATTGTGGATTGCATTTTATGGTTACCATATTTTGGAACTTTACTTAAACCTTATTTGCCTTTGGTTGGATATATTTTAATGTTTACTATGTAATTAATTACTTTAATTAATTAATTAATTAATTTTTATTGCCGTTTAAAATTTTCTTTTTCTTTTAATCTAAATATTAGTGTCAGAGAAAAAGGGTTTCAAATAAGGCTGCAAACATGCGAAAACTTTAATCAAGTTTTAAACCTTTGAAAATTAAATGTCTGGCTTCATTTTATCAAAGCTTAAAGCTTCCATTTTTTAACCTCCTTTCTTCTCATTTTTCCAATTGACATTGCTTCTTCTATCTGTTTTTCGTTTATTATTTTAGCTTTTTGTTGTTTCTGTAATCTTTTAATTAAAAAATTTCTTTGAAACAGGGTATTTTCAAAATCAAAAAATCCACCAACAAAAATTATTATTACCTTGAGTATTTATTTTTACATAGCAGCAAATTTTCTTTGATCTTTATAGTCATCTTCCTTGCCGCCCTAATTAAGTAATGAATACCTTTTCTGTCGTCTTCCATATTCCTCTAATAAGTCCCATCAATAAGCAAGTTATATGTGTTTGTGTTCCGTTCCTTCCACCAAATAATGATGATACCGGTTGTTTAGAATCTAAAGAACAACCAGCTCAATAAATCCTATAATATTTATTCTTTTGCCAAATCGCCAATCTATCGTATTGTATTTTGTATTTGAAAAAGAGATGTTAGAGTAAAAAATAAAAATTTATTTCAAAATTTTTCAACTACTAATTCAAAGAAGACAAAGTAAAAAAACATATTTTCAAAAAAAACCGTATTTGAAACTTCATTTGGTGCATTTTAACAAACAGTGGTAACGATTTACAGAAGACAATAAAACAAAACAAAAGAACATGGAGAAAGTAAAAGACACAAACAATAAGTTAATTGTTGGAAAGTTAATGAATTCTTAACCATTTACGAACATTATTTACAATTATGGACAAAGTCTTATACAATTCTTCGAATGATGGACGATCAGCAGGTTTGTACTGAAAAAGATAAAGCATTAGAAGATGTAATGAACGTATATAGAAAGTTTAACTTACTTGACAACAGTGAGCAGCAACTTGAAGAAAAGTTTTGGGAGTGTCATTCGGACAATGCTTAGAGAATTCTTCAAAGCAAATTCCTAGATCTTTTGTTCGGCATACACCAGCATCATGATCAGCATCAATTCGAGCAATCATTTGACATAAAATAATACCAAATGAAAATACATCAGACTTTTCGTTATATGGTTGTTCAAGTAGCATTTCAGGAGACATGTAATTCTGAGTTCCCACTTGTTGAGGATTGTCATCTGGTTTAGGAATTTCTGTTGATAAACCAAAATCAGCTACAACTGCTTTGGGATATCGCGAATTTTTAACTGATTGAAGAAGAATATTCATTGATGTTAGATCACGGTGCATGTAACCTTTTGAGTTGACATATTTCATTGCACTGGCGATATCACGAGCAACCATATATCTTTGAAGCAATGGAAATTCTTTTTCAGTTGAGATGATCAGCTGTTGAAGACTTCCAGAATCGCAAAAATCTACCAAAAGATGCAATGACCAATGAGTAACATCACGATCAACACAAAATCCTCTGAAAGATAAATATAGTAAGTATGGAATTATGAATGAATAATATGCGATGAAGCAACGCTTCGATATGGAAGTAAAGTGTTTGCTCTTATAGCTAACAGTGGGATTTGTTGATAAAGCAAATAAAGAAGTTATAACAAAAACAACGATTTCAATACAGAAAGCTTTTAACCAATGCAAAAATGCTTACCGAAATACAAGAATATTTTCATGATTGAGCTTTTGTAAAATTTCAGCTTCTTTTGCAGCAGCTTTTTTAGCAGATATTCGAGCATTTTTCTTTCCAGTATTAGTAAGCTTTGCTATCTTCATAACCAATATTCTTGGAAGCCCAGGAGTATCGAGTTGAGATCGAACTTTGAAGACTTGACCAAAGAATCCTTCTCCCAAACATTCCAAAGTTTCAAATAAATCTTTTCCATAAATAGGTCCCACTGCGTCGCGTAAACGTGATGGAGATTCAGGAAATCGAAGAGATTGCTAAAAATTAATAATGAGTTGATGTTGTTAGAAAAAAGATAAGAAAAAACTTACTTCGTTAGTTGAGGAACATTGTGAGTAACCATTATGACGATAGCTTGTTGAAGGTTCGTTACAATGATCTTCGATATTTTGATTTATGTCATGACTAAAATATAAACTACATTAGTGAAAGAACAAAGAAAGCAAACACGCAAAGAATGTTTCGATTAGCAGCTGCGATTTAGGTGGTAAAGGACAAAGGTAAACCAAAAAAATATGTACCATTTGGAGAAAAGCAATGAAGAAAGAAGAAACCATTCCATAATCGATCACTTGCTTAACAAATGGTGAACAATGTGATTTTCAATAAACGAAGTTAGCATTAGTGAGAATTAAAAGAAAATTTAAATAAGAACGAAGCTAGGGAAACTAATGAAAAACGTAATTTTAGATATAACTTTGCAAATTTTGAAGAGTTTTGATAGAAGAAAGCTTTCGAAGTTTGTAATCAAGCTACACAAAGCAATTATCCACTTTCATATACTTTTTCCAATGAAATTTTGTAAGATAACAAATACATAAGCGGCTAATCGAAGTAATAATAAAATCCAAATAAAAATGAACTTACCATTGTTCATGATGATACAGCTTTCCAGATCTTGTTCGAGATAACGGTAACGATGCACGATCCACAGACGAAATCAACATTGCCATAATATTAGTCGATGAAGATGAAAACAGCTTTAAATAAAGTTTTAAAGCAAGAATATATTGCTATAAAACGATAAAAAGCTGAATCATGTAAAAAGTCAATATTGCACTAAAAAATGAATGAATAAATAACAAAATCAATGATATAACTTTTAGCAACGACAATAACAACAATAAAAAAAGAGCGCGAAACGAAACGAAAAAAATGAATGAATCAAATTGAAGAAAGTTGAGAAAATCTTTTGAACAAACTTTAAAAAACATCATCACATTGGTTGGAATTGGAAGAAGTAGTTGATGAATTCAAAGAAGAAAAAAGGTAAGTTAAAGGAGTTAAAAATACATTTGTTTGCAAAAAAAATGTGTTGGAAAATTGCCAAAAGCAAACTCTTGCAAAAGAAACTGAAAAAATTGTTTCAAAATATGGACGCTGCATTTTATTTTTCGTTTTGAGAACCAAAAAAGGAAGAGAAGGATCGAGAACAACGAAAATAAAAAAAAAAAATGACCGCAACAGCTGCGTCAATTTTTTTTAATTTGTTTGTTTGCAAAAATATGTTCGGACAAAAAAAAATTTTTTTTAAATGGATGGCAAACAACATTTTTTTTTCTTCGTTGAAGATGGAAAGGAAGGAACAATCCTTAGGGAAGATACATATACATACATACATTTTAAAGCTTTTTTAGAGCATGGTGGTTCATTTTGGCAACAAAAAAAAGTAAAGATAACATCTTTTCGCCCCTTTTTTTTTGCAATGTGTTATTATTGTTAGTTTATTGCCCCAACCAACGAATGAATGACCACAATCAAAAAGTGACAAGTTGTAGCTGGTCAATGCATTTTAACGCCTTTTTTTTGAGAATGTGCTATTTAGTAAGTAGCCTTTAGGAGGGAATAATGGCAGGGTTATGGTGGACAACACACTCACGTGTTTCTGGATTTAGATGGTATGGGTGAAAGAGACGGAAAAAAGATAAGTAATTATTTTATAATTAATTTGAGGCTAGACAGAATGCGAAAAGTTTTTATGGTTTCGAGTGTAATGTAAAGCAAAGAAGATAAATGACTAAAGTGAAAGTAAAATTAGGAATGAAAAGATTATCATAAAAGCGATTAATGACTCACACAAACATATGTTAGGCCTGAATTGAATCAATAAACACGAGAAAATATAATTCCTTGATTAACCACATTGAATCTCGAGACTTCCCAGCCAAATATTGTATTCGTGAACCATCCTTTTTATATATAAAAACTCTCGAGAAAGAAGAAAAGAAAATCTTCTCAAATAAGCTTCAATCATTTTTTTACGTTTTTCCTCCTTTCTTTTTTTTATCTTCCATCCCATTCCATTTTCTAATTGCTAATTAAGCGATGATACATACATAAATAGAGGAAAAAGGTGTCAAGAATTTTTTTTTGTTGATGGTGGTAATAGTTGAAAGGACGACGACGACAACCAACATTCATTCCTCCTTTATTCGTTCATTCGCTTCAAGTTTAATTAAGGATGCATTGCAAACAACATACAAAAAAAACCGACATCGAAGAATAAGAAGATGACACCCAACAGCGATGATGATGATGACTGTTGCTTCGCTCGTCTGCTACTATCGCTTCTTCTTTTTTTCTTTTTTTTTGAGTTTCATTGCGTCTTTTTCTTCTTCAAAAAAAAAACGAGGAGAACTGGATTAGCGTAATCCGAACGAACACCACGAACAAAATATCGACCATCATCGATAACGACGACGACGACAAAACGAATATAAAAAAAAGTTTCAATCTTTTTCTTTCTTTCTTTTTTTTCTCGGTGTGTCCAGCAGCCAGCTACAACCAGAAAATAAAAAAACGCAATCAAGCAAACGAACGATAATAATAAAAAAAACTAAAGGCAAAGTTTCATTCCTTCCATACTTTTTTTTTGTTTCTTCTTTTTTTCTTTTTTTATTAGTTATTTTGCGCAACAACAACAGAAAGTTTTGGAATGTAATAAAGAGTTATAAAGCAAAAAAGTGATCCATCCTACATACATAAATACATTTTCTAGGACCATCATTAAAAAAATATATATGCGTAGTCGTTGTCCAGATGGTCCATTCATAAATAAATACTAAATACATACCTACGTCTGAATTATTTTTTTTGTTGATGATCATTGAATCAAAAATCTGGCGCAATAGATACACATAAAAAAATGAGATAATCGGAATGAAATATATTTATATATTAGATGGATGGACACGTGGCGGAGCGCATCGCAAAAAAAAAAAAAGAAGAAATTACTGGTATTAGATATTTTGTTTTGTTGTTTAATGGAACAGAAAAAAATGATATATGATCGAATAGGATAAAATAAATTCCAATGGCCAATATAGACTTTATGGATTTTAAAGAGGGGCTAGTTTTATTCTTTTTTTCTTGCACGCTTTGGACGTTTACTTTTAAATTTGGGCTTTATGGATGCTAGTTTACTTGGTTGATTAATGAACGTTTACATTAATTGAAGAAAGACGAAGTTAAAAGTATGTATGTTTAGATATAATAGAATAGATAGATAGAGATATGGGCTAATATTTATTTGGGGTTCGATGAGAAGAAAAAAAAGAATGATTGAAGCAAACAGATGGTTAATAGTTATAAAAAAAGTTTCGTAATAATAATAATAATTTTGACAGCTTTAGTATTATTTAGTAATAATGCAATATGATGAGTAAGAAAGAAAGAAGTATGTGGAAATATTTATTGCCATTTTTTTTTCTTCAAATATAAAATTTTATACCAGCGGATTTGCTTAATATTTTACAACAAAAGGCTTAATAATCCTTTTAAAAATAGTCAGTCAACTAAAACTAACCATAAAAAGCACCAATAAACTATAATTCACGATCTCGACTCGAATTTATTTTATAAATTTAAATAATTTTGTTTTAGAATCAATTCCATTAAATTACTTTTCAATTAGTTTTGGGACTTTATTGACTGAGTTATGATTGACTATTTTTCAAAATCCAAACAATTTTCATTTTATGAAGAAGAAAAAAAATGATTCAACTAACCAACCACTTCCGACTCATCTTCTTCAAACTTCCGCAATCAGTCTAATAAGAGAGACAACTAACTAACTAACTAACTACCTTCCCTTGTTTGGACATCATCATTTATTGATATGATGATGTGGTAGGTAGAATCAATAGAAGACTGAGAAAGAAGGAAAGTATACACAAAAAAAGATATGAAAGCAAAAAAAATTTTATGATAAGCATCTTATAGTCGTTGTCGTCACTCACCATTTATTGTAAGTTATAAAAAATTATTATTATAAGGCAAAACGAAAGAAAGCAACAAAAAAAAGATAAAAAACTAACAATGGTTGGTTTTTTTTTAAATTCAAAGATCTTCTTCCTTGAGAAGGAGAAAAAAAAAAGAGAGAAACTGACTCTCCAAAAAAAATTTATTTTTTGTAAATACAAACACACTTCTTTTTTCTTTAAAAAAAATATTTCTTCTCTTCCTTTAACGGAAAAAGAAAAAATGAAACTATGTAAAAAAAATTGCAAAGAAGGAAATTTTTTTTGACTTTTTGAATCTTTGAGACATTGAGGAGATTGAGACACACACGAAATAATATTATCGATGATGCAACTACCAACAACAGCAACAACAGCCGCGTGAAATAAAAAAAAATAAAAAAACACGATAATAATACCAATTCAATTTTTTTTTTCGTGTCAAAAAAAAATAGTTTAGTTTGAAGTAGGGTTGTCAAAAAAGATTTCCCGGGAATTTCCCGATTTTTCCTGGGAAATTTCCCGCTACAAACCCTTACAAAGTTTCACAAAGTCTAACAAAGTTCTACAAAAGTTGCTATAACTTTGTTAAACTTTGTAAGACTTTGTGAAGGTTTGTAGCGGGAAAATTCCCGGGAAATTTCCCCATTTTCCCATTTCCCGGGAAATTCGACAACCCTAGTTTGAAGGAATAAAAAAAATACGTATTATTTGTATGAGTTTTATATAAAATAAAATAATGACCTTTCAAAATATATTTTATGTGTGTATTTTTTTTGACGACGGCGGCGGTGAAAAATATAATAAATTTCTTAGAAAATTTATTCGATTCGTAAATTTTTTGGTCATTTTCTTGAGAGAAAAAAGAAATTTTTTGTTGTGGTAAGTCAATATAGTCAAAAATATTATGTAACACCTGCTTCATGATTTTCTTTATGGTGAAATGAAGGAAGGAAGGAACCAGAGCAAATCAAAGAAATGAGATGATGAAGAAAAAGAAGGGCAAATTGGTTTTTATTTTAACACAAACACGCAAAGAAAAATTTATAGAGAAATAGAGAAGGTCAAAAAAGCTGATTCAGAAGCTTTTTTTTGTAATATCAAATTTTTCAGTTTTACACAATAGTGTAAATCGACAAAGTTTTTTTAATGAAAAGTTCAACAGACAGACGACAAAGGCCGTGATGAAAATCGTCAAGCTAATTAAAAAGGTCAAAAAAATGTATGAATCATCTGAAAAAGCTAAAACTTAAATTTTCAAGTTTCATAAATTAAAAGACTTTAGATTTCAATTTAAGAAAATTTTTATAAAGGATTACTGTCATATTTTCTTCTATTTTTGATAATAATAATTTCAAAGATTTATCTCACAAATAATTTTCATATCATCACCTCCAAGAAAATTTTTAAAAATAGACCATTACGAATTTGGAAAACAAAAAAACACGCAACGACAAAAACAAAATGAAAGATTTTTAAAAATTGTTTATCTCTAAATTTTCAATAGGGGGAAAAATAAATTAGGGTTAAAAATTATTAGGCGATCATTGAACACCTATGAAAAAAAAGGAAGAAAAATTTATTTATAAAATCTTAGGGATGCTCTTAATTTTATTGTTAGGCGATAAATTAAATGATTGCACAATTTTTTTTTGATTTTGATTCTAAAATTTGACCTGAAATTTTATTTATTCAACAAAACCCATAAAGGCAAAGAAAAAAGAGAGCCAAAATAAGAAAAATGGAAATCGGTGATTAAAATTTGCCAAACAGTTATAAAAAAAATATTTAAATAGGAAAATGACTACTTTGTTTTTTTTTTTGGAACCACCAAATTTAGTTTATGCTGGCAGGCAGACGCGGCGCGTCGTCAAGTCGGTGCACAATAAAAAAATAGTTTTGTTTATTTGTTTCCTAAACCGCTTAAAAAAACTTTCTAAATGCAGAACGGCACAATTTACGAATGCTTGACTATTTTTTTTGATTTTCATTTGGGCAAAAAAATTCAGCGACCAATGTTTGTTTTTTCATATACAAAAAAAATCAAACAATAAATGGTAAAATATTGGCCCCCCTTTAAAAGAGAAAATTTCATTAAAAAAACTACCGAAATATTTCCATAACCCAAACTTCTTCAAATCACTTCGACTGAATCTCAAAGAAAAAAAGGGCATGCATCTCTCTTTTTTTTTTATCGCTTCTTTAATTCAAAAAGTAGTTTACATAATTTGATTGTGATTAAATTTGACACATCAAAAACTTATTTTAAAAAGCCGCGGGTGTTAACTTCTTTTTTCTAACACACATTTTCATTCATTGGTTTGTTTGCAAAAAATGCAATCAATCGGATTTGATTGAATAACTAAAAAACCCAATAAACCTAGAAAAGATATATTTTTTTCTTTAAACCTTAAAAAAAAATAGCGAAAATAAATTAACTAAATTTGACGCAATTAAAAATAAGAGAAAGATTCAAGAAAATTCTTTTTTTATCGTTTTTGAACCCTTTTTTTTGGTAAACTTTCTTTTTTACTGTCGTCAACAAACTTTTTTTTTTCATTTCATTTCATCCCTTCCGGGCATTTTTAGAAAAAGAAAACTAAGTGAAGAAAAGAAAAAGAAGGGTGCAAAACAATTTTTTCTTTTTAAATGAAAAAAGGAACTGTTTTCAATATATTTTTTTGTCATTGATACTCAAAGATTGATTTATTTTTATTGCTTCGTGCAGTTGCAATTTAACCAAACAAAACAAAAAAGTATTTTGCAAAGCGAATGGAAAAATGATGCAAAAAAAAAGACAGATAAAAAAATAGGTACTTGCAAAAAAACAAAATCAATAATAAAAACTTTTGGTTGCAAATATTTTTTTGGAAAAGTAAAGAACACAAAAAAAAAACGCTTAACAGCCGTATGAAACATCTGAGACAAGGTTTGAGACACGGAGAATAGAATACATTATTATCGATAAATGATAGCAGTGACAAAGTTGTTTATAGGTGCGTCTAAGGAATGATGATATATGCGAGTGATGATTGCTGCTTGCATGGCTTATGAATGCATGTATTTAAAATATTTAAAGAATGCACATACAAAAAGATTAGAGAAGAAAAAATGAATGATTCAAAGATACAAAAAATTTTATGCATGAATTTAGAGTATTTTTGAGATAAATCAATGTCCAAATAACTTTGACCCTTGAAACCTATTCAAAGTTGGAGTAGTTGATGTCCAAAAGTTTGGGAAAAGAATTTAAATTTGCAAGAAAAAAATACTAAAATTTTTTTCTAATATTTTTGAACTAACTTTTCACATTTTTGGAAGTTTTTTTTCTTGATTGAGAAATGACTCTGTTACAGCCTCTATCTAATCATTAACCCTAAAATTTTTGCACTCAAAACACCAAAAACATTATTTTTTTTAAATCTATTTTTACACGTATACATATTTCAAACTAAAAAGTATGAATACATGAAAAAAAAATTTAAAAAAAAATTCAGGTCAGCAAGTAAATAAATATATGGTTGATAGAAAGAAAGAAGAAAGAAAATTTCTCGCAAGATTCCATTCTTCTTCCCTAAGGGGATTATTTTTATTATTTTTTTTTGTTGTTGATTCAATAATAAAAAGAATGGAATGTGAATAAATAAAATAAAATTCCTTAAAAGTTTTTATTGCATTTTTACCCAAAAAAATAAAATATGGAAGGAGTTTGAATTTTATTTCAAATCCAAAAAAAGAAGAAAAGTGAAAGTTTTGGTTTGTATGGATAATTTGAAAGGAGATATTATTAAAAACCTATCAAACTTATAAATAGAAACATGTGACGTAAAAGTTATTTTAAACCCAAAAAATTGAAAAGAAAAAGATAAAAAAAAATTGATGTTCGGGATTATAGAATTTAGTGAGACTAAAAAATTTTTTTATGACAGCTTGCTTCTTTCATAAATAAACTAAAACAGTCACGTAATAAATAGTCAAAAGCCGGTTCACCTTTGTCGTTTATTTTTTTAAAAAGTTTTTTAGATTAGAAATAATTTTAAGATTCGAAATATTTTTTCATTTTATCCATAATTAAGAAATTAATTTAACTATCAAATTTTTTCCTACCAAAGACCAAAGAAAAATTTCATGACCTCCCATAAACTACTAGCCAGTTCTAAAAAATGCGAACAAAAATATAAAAATGAGACCAAATCAAACCCTTTTTCTTCTAAAAAAAAGAAGCAAGCAAAGTCAAGAAGCTTAAAACTCACAACAACAAATCGCATTTAACCTTAAAGAAGAAAAAAGAGTTTGAAAAATAGCAAAATTCTAAAAAATTCCATCTTTCTTTCTTTTTTCTTTTTTCCGCGCTTTTTTTCTTGACCGTTTAAGATTTATATGTAAGTATTTATTTATTTATTTTGACTGGTTGGTCTTTTTTTCTTTTCTTTGCGCACCTCTCTTTTTTCCCCGTTTATTTTTTTGAAACAAGCGACATCAATGAAAAAAAAACTCTTTTTTGGATTCAGCAAAGCAAGGTTGCGAGGTTAAGACAGGAAATAAAAAAAAAGAAGATAGGGACATGAATCGAAAAGAAATAAAAAACTGGATCCTTTTTGATTTATTTATTTATTTCTGTTTCCTTTTCCTTTAGTTTTGCTAAATAAAAATTTCGGAACCCATTTTTAGATTTTTTTGAAAACATGTCTCGAAAAAAGGAAGGAAAAAAATGGACAAGAGGAGGAAGGGAAGAAATTTTTTTTTCTTTTTTGGGAATTGAATCGAATAAATCCAAACCATTGTAAAATGAAATGACAAAATTAATTTTTGAAGAGAAAAAAGCAAACGAGAGTGGAGTGCTTGATTGGTAGAAGCTGGATTATAAAGCTACATATTTGCTTTATATTTACAAATCAAACCATTGTTTGATTGAAAAAAAAGAAGGGCGGAGTTATTCCTCTGATTTTTGCCCGATGAAGCTTCTTCGATGGTTTTTTACGATCGCTTTGGTACAGAGAAAATCTGGCTGGCTTTTTGGATCGACCATAAAAAACAAATAAGTAAAAAAAGGAAGAAAATACAAGATTAATTTTGGCTGTATTTTATTTTTATTATTTTTGGCAAATGGCGAAATCGAAGCCTTTCGAAATCCCAGAGAAAAAAGAAATACATCTGGCAACAGGAAAAATAATAAACATATGTAAAGAAGCCAGTCATCGGTCAACAAAAATTAGAAAATAAAAAGGATGATTTTTTTCTTTACTAAAAATAAAAAAAACTTTGCAGCAGAAAAACTATGTTATGCTCTCTCTCATCGGCGAAGTTGCTATATTTTTATTATCTCCGAATCAAATTAAATAAAATAAAAGAATAATATGATTGACTCATGCCGGAGCAAAAAAATTCTTTTCCCATCATCATCAAATAAGAAGAAAAAAATAATCGGTCATTCAATTTATTTTTAGAATCATCGGGGGTCATTCAAAAGGGTCATTGGCATTATTTTTGTCATCATCATTTTTCAAGAAGTTTTATACTTGCAAAAAAAAAAAAATAAGACAAAAAAATTGAAGTCCAAAAAAAGAATTAGACAAAGCTTCACTTTTTTCAATTCGTGTGCGATCGCGGCAGCGATGCATTCCCAAAACATCCTTTTTATTGCTGCTTCATCGCTCTCCGTTAAAAAGAGCGTCGAAGCAAGCATTTTCTTCACTTGTGAACTATCCATCGAAATGTAAACAGCCGATCGGCCGATCTGTGCTTAATAAATATTGAAACCAAAGGACTTAAATTTCCTATATTTTACATGGGGGCTCTAGCCATCTGCATTGCTGAAAAAGCAGTGTATGTATCGAAACTGTCATCTATTTAATGGTGTTTTTTACCTCACAAGTCAAAAACCTAAAATTTTCACCATTAACTTCATCGTCGCTTATTTTTTTGCCGGGAGGGATCGCTGCATGGTATTTGCGATTTCCTTAATTTTTATCTTAATTTATGCAATAATGACCACATCAAACATCTGTGAGTCTACGCCAAAAATGTGTCTCACATTGTTGTTAATTATTCATGGTCAAAGAAATCTCAATGTTTATTTTGAATGGTCGCTGTTACGAATCAAGATAGTTGACTACCTCGCCTTTGAAATGGCATTTATGTATGGGCTATTGCTAGAAAGGATACGTTAAATTCCGTGAGAGATTGAGATGCCTAGCCACCGAAACTTGGATTTCTTTTGACATCATTTTCATCATGCCATTTATTGCTCATCAACATACTTTTAATATTACTGAACAACAATCATGGGACATAGTGAACCGCAAAGTTTCATCAAAAAATACTTGGTCATTCGTGGATATTTTTGCTTCCTTAGAGCCATCCGTTGATCCATTGATATTTCGGCAACGCCGCTGTCATGAGAACAGATAGTGAAATTCCGGTGTCACTAACTTTGCTTCCTCTAATTTTTGATTGTTTGTTAAAAAACCTTAATCCAAAAATAAGCTAAACTTAAATTGTAACTTTATTTGAAAAACTTTTGAAACATTTCATATCGTTTGAAATTGTTACTAACCCAAACATATTGTTAAACTTTTCTCTTCTTTTTGTCGGGAGTGTGCGATCGCGGCAGCGATGCATTCCCAAAACATCCTTTTTATTGCTGCTTCATCGCTCTCCGTTAAAAAGAGCGTCGAAGCAAGCATTTTCTTCACTTGTGAACTATCCATCGAAATGTAAACAGCCGATCGGCCGATCTGTGCTTAATAAATATTGAAACCAAAGGACTTAAATTTCCTATATTTTACAATTCGAAATTCGAATTAAGCTTTTATTTTGTTCGACCTCTCTTAACTTTTATAATAGCCAGCTCTTTTTTTTTTTTGCGATTCTAAAGCCCTTAAATATTTACTATATTTGCAAAAAAATTTATTTTTTTTTGTTGTGCGGGCAAAGAGCAAGCAAAAAACGAAAAGCAAAAACGAACAACAAAAAATGACCAAAAACAGGAAAACATTTAGTTTTCACTGTAGCAAAAATAAAACTCGTTATAAAAAAATACACTAACAACTGTTTTTTTATTTATTTATATCCTTTTTGCTGCTTTTATGTTATTTTATTTTTTTGGAGCTTCAAACAAAAAATGCGAAAGAAAGAGAAAAGGAATGTATGTTTTTAGAATTTTTTCTTTCATCTTTTTTGGTAGCAAAAAAAACACTAACAGAAATAAAATTAAAAGACGAGCACGCCGATAATCTCTTTTTTTCAATTTTTTTTAAACAGTTTTGGTTCAAGATCACGCGGAAATACAAAAACAGAGAGCAAGCAACAACTAAAAAAATAAAGCATTAAAAAATCATTGTATCGACAAGGACGAAGACTAAAAATCGGCTATAAATGAAAATGGATAGAAACAAGAAAAAAAAATTTATGTATGCGGAATTAAAGAATTAAGGAATTTATAGCAATAACAAAAAAGAGAGAGACTAAAAAGATTAAAACTAAAAACTAGTATGGTTTGACAGACGACCTTCGATCTGATTCGACAACGACAAGAAGAAAAAAATGTTGATTACTCATTCTTCATTTACACACGCATTCAAAATGAATGAATTAAAACAAAAGTTCCGCAGTGGCACTTCGATACATATCGAGGTTCTTGAATAAGTAAGTGTAAGTGCAGAATCACGGACAAAAAAAAGATTGCATTTTTTTATTTTTTTATAAATATTAATTAAAACCATTAAAAAAAAGAGGATTAATAAACGGTAGAATAAAAAAAACTAACAAAATAAAAGTGAGCAACAAGCAATCGAGAAAGAAAAAATTCCTTTTAAATGTCGCAGTTTTTTTTTTATTGGATATTGGTGCTGATGTTGGTTTTTTTTTGTTATAATTGGTAAAGAAAAATAATAATAAAATATTGTAAAACAACAATGAAATTTTTTTTTGTTTTCAGAAAAATGATTCATTGTTTTTTTTTTGTATTATTTTAATAATTAATTAATATTTTCCTAAAAAAATCAGAAGCATGGGAAAATGAATACAAAAATTATAAAAATCTTTGAAACAAAACAAAAAAAATAAATGATAAGAAAAGATTTTCTTAATTTTCTAATGGAAAGAAATGTTATGGAAAAGAATACTGTATTTGTTTAATTTTTTGATTGCTTTTGAAAATTTAATGAAAAAACTACTTTTTTTTAAATGAGTCATGGCTTTCTGAAGTTATTATTCATGACTCAGCTCTCAAAAATGAGAGGTAAAGATATGAAAATTATGAATGAGAAAAAATATGTATGTAAATGGATGGCGAAAATAAATTTCCCATTTTTATGACTTTTTCTTGAATAAACTTAATGTAAGATAACCTTGAACTAAACCACATGAGCCAGAATAAATAAGAGAGGGGTGAGAAAGGCGAAGGGATTAATTATTACTTTGAGATGGAAAGAAAAAAACCGAAATGTTTGGCTTTTTTTTTAAAAAAGTTCAGAAGTTCAAAAAAATAATTTTGTTTCCATTAAAAATAACATTAAAAAAGTATCTAAAATATCTTAAATAAAATTAAATTTAATCTAAAATCTCGATTTCCTCGCTTCAAATGAATTATGTAAATATTTTTTTCGTCGGAACAATCCAAATAACTAATATTCTTTTTAAAAACAAAATACTCTTTTTTTTAACAACTTTAAATTTATTTTCTTTAAACATAAATCCGCAAAAAGAAGACACGGATAAACATTCTTATTTTTTTTCTGACTAAATGAATGAATCCTTTTCACTAACGACGCCAGTCACTCACTCTTCTTTCTCATCCTTATCCTCATTTTTCATTTTTACTTTCAAAGAAAAAAAGAGAGACTTTCATTCAAGTGAAAATCCAAAAAGCATCCAAAAAGAAGGAGAAAAAAAAACTAAAAACATTGCTTTTCTGAAAATGGTTCTGTTCATTTTCCATCCATCTTTAAATATGAAAAATGTTTTCAAAGAGATTGTTGTAAATCGCTTTTTTTAAAACAGCTTGTAAAAAAGCACATGCGAATCATCATCCATCCTCACGTCGATGCAGCTCAAAAAAAAAACAGAATCCAGTTCAATGACGTCTGTTTTTAGAACAAAATTTATAAATCAGCAACAAAACAAGAAAAAAATGAAGAAGAAAAAAAGAAAAACAGGACGGGACTTGGATCGGGCAAAAACAACAAGACCGGACAAATATGGACAAAGGAATAATAATAAAAAAAAGGTATGTAGAAAGTAGAAAGACAATGGTGTGAAAAAAATATAAATAAAAATAAATATATGGAAAGTGGCCGTGGAAAAAAAAAGTAAATGAGTACATAGTTTTGATGCTGAACACTAACAACAATCGCTGCTGATGCTCAAAAGCAAGAATCAAAAAAAGTTAGTCATCGATACTCAGCGTTCGTTCATTTTTTTCTTTTCTTCAAGAGCTTAAAATGAACGCTAAAAAGTAAAGTGAATATAAAAATGAAAGTGAAAAATGAAGAGAAGAAATTTTTCTGTAGATTTATTTTAAAGCTGGCTAGTTTTAGTTTTAGTTAAGTGAAATAAAATGTGTTTTTGAGAAAATATTTATTTATCCTTTGCTTTGTCTTTATCTTTAAAAGTTAAGTAAGTGTTAATGGAAAAAATAAAACAAAATAAATAAGTAAATAATGTGATTGGCGTAAATGGTATATTTCAAGTGATGAATCATGATGAGAGAAAAATTCTTTTGAAAAGAAAAGTAAGTCATGGCGAGTTGGAATGTGTGAAATATAAAAAAAAATCAGCTTATCTTTGTTAGTGTAAAATTTTACGAATAAATAAAGGAATGTTAAATAATGAGAAAAGCAACCAAAAAAACCCAGCTTCAAATTAAAAAAATAATATATGGAAATTGTATATTCATCAAAAAACAAAGCAGAAAAATTATTATTAGTAAACATATTTAAAAAAAACCAAGAAAAATGAATAAAAAAAATAATTTAATACTATTAAATAGTATTTATTTCATCAACAAAACAAAATTAGTTAATTAAAGTTTTCGCAAAAATTGAAGAAGCTACCCATCGCAACAAACCGTCGTCTCCGACAAAAGCAAAACTCCAATCATCTTTTTTTTGCGTCTTCTTTTCTTTCCATACCAAAAAAAAGAGAGAAGGAATTTAAGGTATGCAAAATTTTCGTCGTCATCGAGGTTAAAAATAAATAATAATTTTCTCGCAAGAATAAATAACGAGCGTTCGTTGTTGATTTCCTTTTAGAAAAAAAGGAAAGTAAGAAAAACAACCTCAAAAAAATGAAGAAAGGAAAAACAATTAACAAAACAAAAATCTTTAAAAATGGTCGTCGGGTTTTTATTTTTCGAAGAAAAAAAAATCTTATATTTGATGTCAAACACACACACGCTAGCGATGATCGACCACGAGAGTCTGATGATGGCTTGAAAAAGTGGAAAGTGAAAAGACCCAAAAAAAATGAAATGAGTCATTTATGTATTCTTGAATGAGAGCAAACAAATAAATACCCGCAGCAAATTCTCGCGAGCGATCGTGGTTTATGAATGGCAAAAAAATTACAAAAAAGTCTAGAGCGTTTTTATCAAATATATTTGTTAGCATAACTTTCTAAACTTTTTTCAAACTAAAATAAAATTTGGAGGCATGAAAGCTTGTTACTCAAGAAAAATTTTTAAAATTTATTTTTCTTCATAACTTCGAAAATTTTATTAAAAAACAAATGTTTAGTAATAAAATGGCTTTAATTAAGCCATTTTTACACGAAAAAAGTGTAATTTGCTGTTTTCAAAGGGTTTTTAGAATATGTTCGGATGTTCGGATTAATGTTCGGATTTTTGACTCTAATCCGAACGTTCGGATGTTCGGAGTTCGGATCGAAGAAAAAGCATGTTCGGACATCCCTGGTCGTAAAGTTGTTTTCGTTTCCAGTTATTATTTATGACTCATTCATTTATTTTGAACTAATTTTTTTATATTACCCAATTCACTCTAGTCTCCGCCTTCAGCCTCCATTTTAAGCAGAGGGGGTTTTGAAAGAATTGTAAATTAATTCCAATTCTTGAGGTTTTTAATAAAATTAATTTTTTTCCTTCTAAGCTACACTATTTTTTTCTCTCTCATATTTTCATATTATTAATACTAATTACTTAAAGTACAAAAATGTGTAACATTAATTAATAAATTAATTTTTTTTGCCGTTGTTTTTGTTTTAAAACCTATAAACTCGTAAATTTTCTCATATTACGCAGGAATATTTTTAATTATTTTTTTATTATTTGAACCGACAAAATTTAATTTTTTGATTCGTTTTTCCCATTAAAAGTTTGGCATTATTTAATTTAAAAACCTTTAAATATTTAATATCGAAGTTAATAATTCTCAAAACAAAATTCTTCTTTTTTTTTTGAGTTACGATGATGGATTTTTATTCTTGGGCATATGCATGTAATATTTTAATTTCTGGTACAACTTTATCATTATTTTTTGCGTGTTTAATTTTAAAAGCCAATAATGATATTTATTTGCCTAAAAGTTTAAAGTAAGTTTATTTATTCACAAACGCGAAAAACAAAAAGGGGGATTCGGCATTGATTAAGGATGATCGGTTTCAGGCCAAAAGTCGATAATTAAAAAATTCGAAAAAATTTGAACTTAAAAAATAATATTTATTTATCAAAAGATAATATTTTCTTACGCTTATATTTTTGACTCGAAAATGCAAAAAAAAACTGCTAAAATTCTTAAAACCCCAAATTTCCTGATAAACATAAAAATATGCAAATTTTTTGTTATGTTTTTATTAAAGCTTTTTTTTCAAATTGTTTCAATACTTCAAATCAATATTTTAATTTCAACAAAAACATTTTAAAAATTTTTTAAACTAAAAATTATTTTTAGGTTATTTTACCATACCACATGCCTCCCTTACAGTTTTTTATTAACTTTAACATCATTTATTTGGTCAATATGTTATTTATTTGAATTAACTGAATATTCATTAAAATTTTATATGAATGTAATGGCATTTTGTGCACAAAAAATTCGAGTTTCATGTTTTATTTTAATTCTTGAACGGGTCATCGCAACAATAGGATTGGAAAAATATTCAATTTTTTGCAATTCCAATGCATTTCGATTTTGTGTATTAACATTTTTTTCATATATTTTTGTTATTATGTATATGACCCCGTTAGTTTTGGGTAGGTAAAAAGTTTAAAAATTTATTTTCGTGATAGGATTCGGAAAATTAAAAAGCTTTCTTTTTGAAACTATTTTAAAATTATATTTTGTTTTTCTTAGTTTCATTTGAAATAATCCCGCCAGTGATATTAGATTATATATTATATTTTACGGTTACCATGCATATATCTATTTTGATTACATGTAAAATATTGCATCAAAAAAATAAACAAATGTATGAACTTCTTGCATATCAAGTTTCATTGGAACGAAGGCGGCAGGTAATTAATTAATTAATGTTTTTTTCTTTGGAACTTCGTTCCCCCAAAATCTGCCACAAAATTTTAATTAACTTTTTTTTAAATTAATTCCAGCTACATATTTTTTTTTACAGATAATAGAAAATTATAAAATGTTAAAATCAAATTGGCCATATTTATTCATTTTTACTTCCCTATCTCCGACAACCATCGTATTTTACACTGCTTATCCGCGATTTACAAATGAATATCTTCCATTTTGTTTTATGCATCTTGTAAGTTTCCCCAAATAAAACTTTAATAATTTTCATTTAAATAAATATAAATATAATTATTTTTTTAGTCTTATAATATTGCATTTATAATGATTTTAATTCGACGCTTAATTTTGCACTTTACTGCCGCGAATGCGGTTTTACCAACGGATGATAAAAATTATGTTATGGGTCCACTGGGCAAAAATTTACCCGTAAATGTTACATTTGAAAATTATTTTGAAGGGTTGGTGAAACAATGGAATTAATAAAAAAAAAGCTCAAAAAAAATTGTAGTCTTTTCTTTACTTTGGTATTTTTAGAATTAATTTTTTTAAGAAAATACTTAAAAAAGTTTTTTGGAAATAAAATTGTATTTTTTTGTTCCCATTTTTTTGAATTTTAATGTTTCAAAAAAAATGAACTAAATTTAAATTACTTCCATTTACGACTAGCTATGAGAATTTTTTTGTTTTTTTTTTGTTAAATGAAAAATGTTTCTTTCTTTTCAAAAAAAACTTTTTTTTAATAATATTTATATTTTTCTATTACGTATGTACCATTTTTAAAGTTTGTTGTTTTTAAATTGTTAAACTTTTGTTACTTTGGTTTTTTTAATAAACAAAAAATGGACTTTAATAATTAGAAATGTTTCCAAAACAAAAAAGAGAAATAAAATAAGTTGGGCAAATCGGGGCTCAGAAAAACATTGGATTTAGTAATAAAAAAATATAAAAAATCAAAATGCATTCACATGTTTTTTATTTTTTGTTTGGTGCTGGCCAAAATAAAATAAAAACACACACATATAATAGCGTATGTTTAAACTTTGATCATCGTTGGTCGGTGCCAGTTTTCACTATAAAAACCTTGCATTCTTTTTTTATATTTATGTATCAATTTAAAAAAAAAAAATTTTCATCCTTGTTTTTGGTCAATTTCCGATTAAAAAAAGTAACTTTCGCCGCTGATGGAAATATGAGGCGTTGTGGCGGCAGGAGTTTTTTTTTTCACAAACCGAACACCGCCGATCATCTAGACAGACATCTTTTTTTTGTTGATGAATTTTTAGCCCAAAAAAATAAAGGAAAAAAAATGAAAGACAAAGAAAAAAAGAAAAAATTTTTGTTTATGAAAAAAGAAAGAAAAGGCAGAGAAAGAAAAATGGACAGACAAACAACTAACTAACATCAGACAATCGATTTTTTGATGGCGGCAGGCAAGAAATAATAATTATGGCGGATGATGATTGAGGGGAGACAAAGATAGATAGAGACCAAGATAAACCAAGAATATGGATTAGGCCACTTTTGAGTTTCGTTTAACTCTTCTTTTTTTCGTATGCATTTAATGTCTCAAACAAGCGTCCACGATTGTCCACAAATTTTAAACCCAAAATAGTCTAATTCTTTTCTGTTTTCAAAAAAAGATAATTGGGTTTGGAAATATACGACTTTATTTATTTATTTTTTGTTTAAATCTTGGCAATCAATTAATTCTTAAAAATTATTTTTAAAGTTTGTTTGTTCGTAAAATCCACAAATTCATGACTTTTATTTTCGCGCTTTTTTTTTATCTTTCTTTTTTGAATTTTTACATTTGGCATTTCAGATTTTTAATAGTAAATTTAGCTATTAAAGAAAATTAATGTAACTCCAACTCCTCAAAATTTATTCCAATTTTTTTCCAACATAATTATTAAACTCTTTTAATTAATCAGCAAAAAATAATATAAAAGAATGAAGCCAATAAAAAAGACAAAAAATTCTGATATTCAATTACTTCGAGCTGTAGCAATTATTTCAGTTTTGGGATTTCATTTAAGACCGGAATATGTGCCTCAAGGATATTTGGGTGTGGATATGTAAGTTTTTAAACACAAAAAGTAATTTACCAAAATTACTTTTAAAATTTTCGGATCAAGTTCTAAAACGTTTTTGTGACAGGACTCAAAGTTACAAAAAAAATCTTTTCGATTCTAAATTAATCAAATATTTAAATTTTTATCAGCTTCTATAAAACCAACTATTTTTTTTTCAGTTTCTTTGCAATTTCCGGATATTTAATGACAGTAATTTTAAATGAAAAAACTTTCACCCTTCAAACTTGTTTAAAATTCTATGAACGCCGCTTGAAAAGATTATTGCCAGCATATATTTTAATTATATTTTTAACATATTTAATTTCATCATTTTTTCTTATTTCAACTGATTATGAATTTTTACGAATTGATACTCTTTGGTCGATGGTTTTTGGAACCAATTTACAAAGCATGTTTGAAAAGCGAACATATTTTTTACTTTTAAATGAATATAAATTTTTGCTTCATACTTGGTCATTATCCGTGGAAATACAATATTATTTAATTGCGCCATTTATTTTAATTCCCATTAATCGTTGCGGGAGTCCATTAATTTTTTTCATCTTCTTGAGCGGAATTTCATGGATTTTTCAAACTTTTATTCCATATCCAACAATTTCATTTGGATTAATTTTTTCGAGGATTTGGCAATTTTTAATTGGTTCAATAGTTTTTTATTTTTTAAAACAAAAAAAAGAAAATTCAGCTCTAACATCGAGCATCGAAACGAATTCAAATAAATCTAACGCGAAAGAAAAATATATTTTTGGAATTTTAAGATTTTTAAATTTTGGCGGAATTATTTTAATTTGTTTTATTCCAACAAAATTTTGTGAACATTGGTTTTATCTTTCATTTATTCGTTTAATTGCAACATGTTTTGGTGGATTTGCAATTTATTTTGGAGCTCAACCAACAAATGTAAATTATGGCAGCTTTCGTTGTTGTTCGATGATATTTAAAAAATTAGGAATATATTTGGGTGATATTTCTTATTCAGTTTATTTGGTTCATTGGCCATTAATAGTTCTCGCCAAATATTTAATGGTTTTTGAATCGATTCGTAAGTTTAAAAAAATTAACAACAAAAAATTATGGTCGAAGTTTATTTTAAAAAATTTGCATTATGGTTTTTTTTCTTCAGCTCTCTGGCAACTTTTCCTTATCATTTTTGTCATTTCCATATTACAATATCATATTTTTGAAAAGTCTTTATTACATTTATCATCGAAAGTGGTATTTCCAATTTGTATATTATTTTATCTTGCTTTGGGTCTTTTATTAATTCAACCTCAAGCTTTTGGATATTCGGTAAGTTTAAGAAACAAATTAATTTTTTACATCAGCGACGAGACCAAAATTATAATAAATAAATACATAAAACCAAAAATCCTATTTATTCATTTTTTTCAGAGATTTGAGCATCCAGCGGTGGCAGGAAATCAAAAAATAGCAAAAAAATTGTAATAATTTAGAAATGAATTTTGATTGCAATTGGGACCCAGCCATGCTTGAAATTGTTCCAAAACCAACCAAATCTGCTGCATATTTTTGTTCCTACGATGGAATGGGAAAAGCTACAATATTTGTTACTGGAAATAGTTACGCTTTGAGACAATTAGCTGGAATTAAAAAAGTTTTAAATGGAAATTATAAAAAATTATATTTCGCTGCAAGACCCGCATGTTTAACTTTTGAATCCTTTAATGCGCAATTGGATAAATATTGGGAATGTGATGAAATTGAAAATAAAACTATTGAATTTTTGAAGAAATTTAAACCTGATATTTTAATAATTAGTCAAAGGTGGGTCAGCAAATTAAAAAAAATTGATTTAACCAACAAAAATTTTTTAAGGCTAAATTCAATAAATGAATTTAAAAATAATCCTTTAAATTCCAATGAAACTTATTATTTAAATGATTCAACAACCACCACGAAAGAAGTGGCAAAATATTTAAATTTATTTTCAAATTTTATAACTAAAAAAATTTATATTATTGAACCTCAACCAATTTGTCCCTTTAATCCGGCATTAACTTTGGCTAAAGAAATTTCACAAGGTATTAATATTAGTAGCCGATATCTTCCAATGGATGTAAGTTCTTTTTTTTTTTGAGAAATTTTTAATATAAAAAATTCTTGAAAACAAAAAAATGAAATTTATAAAATTCCAAAGCTTTTTTAATTTCTACACTTTTTTCTTGAAATATTTCTTAAATTTTATTTTTATGCCTCTTTTTAAAAAAATCAAAAAAACTGATTTAGAAATATTTATTTAATTAATTTTTTCAGAAAGTTAAATCTCAAATTGATCCTGGATGGTTTATAATCAAAGAAGCCATAAAAAATTGTTCTAAATGTGAATCAATTGATATTCGAAATGCTTACATAGAAAATGAAAACAACAAATATGAAATTTATGATAAAAATACAAAATTATCATTTTTTTGTGATAATAATCATTTCTCTCCATTTGGCGTGGAACGAATGTTACCAATTTTAAAGAAAAAATTTGATTCAATTTTAAAAGAATTTAGTTAAATTTTTTTTTGCCGTTGCCATTAAATTTTTTTTTGATAGGTTTGTTTGTAATAATTTTTTTGATAGTTTTTTTATTAAAAATAAAAGGCATTTAAATGAAAAAATTTATTTATTAATTAAACAAAAAAATATCGAGACAACATTTTTTAAAATTTGCTTACAAATTTATTTTTGGTCGACATTGTTGTTGTGGTTGTTGGAAGATTCAAGACATAAATCGGCTGGGCTACAAGTGTATCCAGGAGGACAACTGCCATAAACACAGGCTAAAAAAAAGAAGAAGTTTTAAAGTTATTTTATATGAAATATTATATCCAAAAATAATAAATAAATAAAGAAAGCTTCTTACGTAATGGAATTGGTTTACATACACTTCCATTTTCACAACTGTATCCATATGGGCAACGGCTAGAGATGCATGCTAAAAAGAACAAAAAGTTTAGTTTTTTTTAAATTTAATTTTAGTAATTTTCATTTTTATAATTTTAGTCAAAATCCTAAAACCATAACCCTTAAATAAAGCTGGCACTTACGTGAATTTCCATATGCGAAAGCAGCAAAAAATGCAATAAAGCATAAAACAACGAAGATGCGATGATTCATATTTTTTTTTTGAAATTCAAAATTGAAGTCCAACAAACAATAATTATTTATTTTAATTTTTTTATTAAAATCGTTTAAATATAGGTTTTTGGTGTAGTGAAGTTTGATAATGTTCCGCCTTTCTTTTCATTTTCATTATTTCCGATTGTGAAGTATGATGCTCCTTTCCCTTCCTCAACCTATCCTTCCTTTTGTCATCATTTTCGGTATCTTATCAATAATGACATCGTGTGATCGGGAGAATAGGGACACAACAGCCGCCAATAAGATCGAATGCTTGCTTCTCTTCTTGCAGATTAAGCAAGCAACAACGTTAGTTAGTTAACAGCTTTATTTATTTTGTTTACATAAAATTTTTAAAAGGTTTTTTATTTTTATTTTTACAAAAACAAAAGTAATAATAAATAATTAAATATATTTTTTTTAATCACCAAATACATTTGGATGTGTATATTGATATTCTTTATAACAATTTTTAATTGTATCAAATACTTGTAAACATGGTAAATAACTAAATATATTTGGTGGAGTTGGAATATGTGTAGCACAAAATGGCATGCATTGTCCTCCAGAATAAAGGTGGAGATTATTTCGTCGACAACATTCTGTATGGTCCACTTTGGTTGTGGCACATTGAAATGCTAAACCTCTTTGAGGTTCTGGACATGAATTTGAGAGAAATGTGGAAACGAGCTGGAAAAAAAAGTATTTGGGAAAGATTTAGAAATAGAGAAAAAAATGGGTTGAAAGCCAGAAAAAAAAAAAGCGTGTTATAGATTCTTGAAATGTGAAATTTTTGACGAAGAGTTTCAAAGTGATTTTTTTATGGAATTTAATAGCAAATAAATTTGTAATTTTAGTTTTTACAAATTAAAAAATAAATTGCAAGTCGTTTGCCATATCGAAAGCCTTTGGTTATGAAGTCTCTTAACAAAATATTTTAAAGTCCTCTCTGCAATTTTTTTTGAAATTTAATTTTTTTTTAAATCTAATAAATCCAAAATATGCTGTTTAAAAAAATTAACAAAATCAAAAGTTAATGTCCAAAAATCTGAGTTTCATTAATTTTATTTTTGTAATGGGACTCCAATTCACAAAGTTTCACTTCGAAAATAAAGTAAACTTACAGTTTTATCAGTAAATGTATCAAAATTGCATAAATTTAGGCAAGAAGGGGATAAATTATATTTTCGACAACATAAATCTAATTTAGAATTAGGATCCAAATTACTTTTATTTTTATAATTAATACTTTCTGAATCAGCCATGGGTAAACCACGTTGTTCACCAAAAGTTGTAGTGATGGGAGAAATTGGAACGGGTCTAACACCATTTTCATATGGAATTGGTATTGGATTATTATTATAATTATTATTATTTGATAATTCTGATGGAAGTTGTTTAGCCATCGGAGATAATAAATCCATATCATTTTCATCTATTCCCGAAGATGGAAGTGGAATGGGTTTAATTACATCATTATGTTTAGCAAATGTGGCATGATATTTTGGGGTTCCCGTTGAACGAAATGGTAAATGCTAAAAAAACAAAATCTTTTTCAACTAATAAATGGCTGGAGGAAGAATAAGATAAATAATCCTTATGAATGCCATCAATCAAAATGTCTGATTAACTAATTTTTTTTGTAAATTTTTCTTTAATTTTTTATAATTCCCAAAATCACAATTTCGGAATCAAACATTTTAGAATAAAAAAATTTGTAATTTCAATGAGTTTTCTAAACATACATATTTCTGATTTTCAACCAATAAAAAAGTTCACTAAAATTCCAAAAAAGATAAGTTCATTTAAAATAGAAAAATTTACACAAAAATTTTTAAATAAATAAAAACTATGCTTTTAAGGATATTAAACTTTTTATATTTCTCAGAAAAGAAATACACTTTCAAAGTATTATTCACTAACTTAAAAAAATAAAATAAACAAAAACTTACACTATGATTTGATGATCTTTGAGGCAATGACACAGGTGAAGGATGATATTGTTGTGGCGATTGTGGTCGAGATTGAGGTAAAAATGATGATTGACCCGTTGGATTTAATGCTGCTGTAAGAGCTTGAAATGGATTTAATACATTTTCAGTGGTAAAAATTGAAAATGGTGAAAATGGTTGTTGTTGTGGCGGCGGCGGTTGTTGAGGATAATATTGTTGTTGATATCTGTCTCCTCCTCCTCCCCGTGAATTTGTTGTTGGTGGTGGATAATCAGCATCATTAAAATTTGATAATAATGATGATCTTCGAGTATCATAATCATTTAATTGGTTGTTTAAAGTTGATGAAAGATATCGAGGTTGATGTTTTTCATAATTATTATCATTTTGAAGCTTGTTGTCTTTGTTGTTGTTGTGATAATTATTTGGATTTGAAAGGGATGGAGGCAATTGCCATTTTTCTGCTGGAAATCTCTTATCTACTGAAGCTGAAGTAGGTCGAGGAAGGGATTGAAGAGTGTTAGAAATGCGGGAATTAGAATCGATTTCACTTGCCTGAAAATTTTAATGTTTAAAAAAAATCCTTGTAATTAAAAAATAAAAAATAATTCTCTGCGAAACTTCCAATTAACAATTACATATTTTTTACATTTAAAAACTGACAAATTTTTGTTTTAAAAAGCTTTTTTTGATGATATTTAATTTTTATTTTTTTACAATCGTTCATGAATGGACTTACTCGAACATTTTTAGTTCCATTTAGAGCTGCGGTTGTTAATAAAGGTCTTGGGTGAGCTTTGATTCGAATATATCCACTTTTTATTGTTGATGAAGATAATGTCACGAGTTTTCTCGTGGTTGTCGATAATGGAATTGGAGTCGTTGTTGTTGTGGTCGATGTTGTTGTTGCTTCAAACTTGGGTTCAGCCATGGTAGTTCTTTTTTGATTTGGATCTATTTCAGAAATAAATGATTGACCCTTAAATCCGCCACCGCCGCTAAGATTTTTCTGATTTTCTTGTCTTTTGATTTCTGCAAAAAAATTACTGTTAGTATTTAAAAATTAAATTTCCTTTCGTAAACTCACCGTCATTATTGTTTTTCTTTAAATTCTTTTTTTGTTTTTCCAATAATAATTTTTTAATGTTATCATTTTTGGATTTTTTCATTATTGGTGGAGGTGAAACAACTTTAGGCAATTTTTTTCTTATTCTCTCGGCTGAACCACTGTTGTTATTATCATAATTATCTTCAAAATCATCATTTTGGATGAGATGATTCGTTACACCTTTAGCTGCTGCTGCTGTATCATAATGAGAATAATCTTCAGCAGTCAAAACACTAAAAAATTAAATATTTAAAAAAGGTCTTTGTACCAAAAAAAATTTGTTCGCGGAATTTCTACCACAAAAATTGCATTAATTATGACTTTTCTTAAATTTTCATTGGAAGATTTGCAGTAACTTTGTTTTTTTCTATTTTTGCTTCGCTAAAAAATTTTAAACATAAAATATTTCAATTTTAAAATTTAGCAAAATATCCATTTATTTTTTGAGAAGATCCGTGTAAACAAATGATTTTTTTCCCTACATATTTTTTGATTACAAGTTTTTTTGTTTGTTGGTTTGTTTGCACTCAAAATTTAGGCATGAGTTTCTTGTTTTTTTTTATTATTGTTGTTAGAAGAAGAACCAGTTATGGGATAAACGCGATTTACAACAAACAAAAAAAGGCATTGGAAGCCTTCTTCTTTCTTTTTTGGACTAAAAAAAGTTTTTAAAGAATGTATCAAAGCTGTTTTTGTATTTTTTTTCTTGCGTGTAAAACTTTGCAACAAAAAAAACCATAAAAGCATCGAACCAAATTATAATGAATTTTATTTGTGAAAAAAAAGTTAATAAAAAATAGGAAAATAGGCTTACTCTTCTCTTTCAATTGGAGCTAATAAAATTCTTGAATGCCTTCTTTCTCCAGAAGAATCAGCTAAAATTTGTTTTCGATATTCATTTAAAATTTTTTGATAATTTCTTTGTGGAAGTTGAGGGGAATTTTTTATTATTGATGGTAGAGATGTAGTCGTCGTCGCTAAAGAAAATTTATATATTTTAAAATTCAAAAAAAGAAACTAAAAGAAAATTCATAAAAAAAATATTTCCAAAGTTATAAAAAGAATTTCAGTAAAATCCGGAAGAAAAAAAATTACTTGTGGATATTATTCTTTTTGGTGCATCAAAATGTAAATTATCAAAATTTATTAAGCCTATTGTTTGAGGTTTACGAGGATATACAACTTCCGGGACATGTGGCAAAGCTAATATCTAAAATTTAAAATAAATATAAATTTTTTTAATTCTTGTTTATCCCTATTTTTTTTAAAATCAAACAATTATTATTTACCTGATAGAAACAATTAATAAATAAAATAATAATAAATACATTTTTTGTACATAATATGGCTGTCATATTTTGTAGTTATCTTCTCGCGACGAAAAATTCTTCGTTTTCGCAACGAAAAGAAAAAGCCCTGAGATTTATTTAAATAATAATAATGCAAATAAATAATAGCCAACAATTTTTTTTTCGGACGATGACTTCCCAAATATAATTGCAGGGAACTTTTTTTTTTTGAAGATTTATAAAATCATTGATGATAGAAGAAGAAAAAATATATGGGAAAGAATGGCTGTAAAAAAAGTAAAATAAAGCTTTAGTTTCAAAAAAAAAAAAATACATCCGCCGCGCAATCGAAGCCACGAAAAGAAAGAAGAAAAAGAAAAAATGAAGGCCTCAAAAACAAGCCAGATTTTTTGCATTTCTATCACATCGAAAAAAACCAAACAAGGTTTTTTTCTAACATAAAAAAAAATATTTATTTCACACACATTCACGCATTTTTTTCATAGTCGTCGTCGCCAAAGTTTAGTTTATTTTATTTTTACAATAATAGCAGAAAGAAGAAGATGAGAGAGTGGACATCGAAAAAAATATGAAACATGAATGTTGTTTGCATATTTTTTTAATATTAAAAAAATATATAGGAGCCCAAAAAAGAGAAGGAAAATGGGGATTTATTTTGTATGTTGTTAAACAAGAAAAAAGATAGGATAAAGAAGATGAAAAAAATATATAAGAAAAGGACAACAACAACGACGTAAGAGATAAATGAGATGAGGGGATTTTAAAAAAATAATAATAAACGATAAAAAAAAGTTTTTTAAGTAATTTTTTTAAAATAATTAATTTGCTGTATTATATTTAAAAAATTATAATTAAGAAAAAGGAAAGAAAAGAAAGAGCTAATTTTTTGAAGAAAAAATAAAAAAGTGAAAGTGTCATGGTCAAAGGAGAAAACACATCATCGAACCGATAATTGACAACAATGAAAATGAAAAGTCGTTTAACCTTTATCGACGGCGGTCGCGGATCGAACGGAACACGTTCATCCATCCATCAATTCCATTCATCAAAGTGTACTGAGATTTATTTTAAAATGAAAAAAGCCCTAAAGGAAAAACGAAATAAACGCGGAAGCTATCCAAGAAAAGAAAGTTAACCTTCTCCTCCTCCTCCTCCGATATTGTCGCCGCAGAAAGCAGAAACACAAAATTTAGAGATAAAAATCATTAAAATTTTGACATTTATAAAATTAATTAATTACTTACCACGTCTTTTTTTTTTTGATTATCTCTCTTTTTTAAAATTAATATTAATTAACAATTGACTTTGAAGAAATGAAAAACAAGAAAAGAAAAAAAAAACTTGAAAAGAAAGGCTTTTTGAATTCCGGTTAATCCAGAAAAAAAAATTGAATCAGTCAAATCAAAAGTTTCTTTTCTCAGGAAAGAAAAAGAAAAACGAGAAAGGAATGGAAGAAATAGAATCGATGGATGAATGCAGGCAAAATCAGTCAGAGCCTGTCGCCTTTCTTTTCTTTTTTCTTTTACACGCTTCAAAAATATTTTATAAATAAATAAATAATAATAAATAATTTTGAATTGACTTTCTTTAAAATATTTTTTTTTGGAGAAAAAAGAATTCGGAAATTATTAACCATTTTGAATCGCTTGAAAAAGAAAAATAATAATTTAAAAGTGGATGGGGCATCACAAAAGAGCATCTCCATCCATCGCCTGCTACTTTCAAATCGCTTGCTTGCTACTTTCCTCTTTCTTCTGTTTGTTTGTTTGGTTGATGGCGATTTTCCTTTATTATTTCTTTGATCTAATTTGAAGAATGGAAAAAGAAGAATAGAAAGAAAAAAAAAATTGACCAGTTCATTGGCAAGTTTTCTCTCTTTCATCTTTCATTCACTTTTTTTTGTGTGCATGTCATTGTTATTCATCTCAAAAAAAAGAGGAGAAACACTTAAAAATGGAAATTAAAAAAAGGAGAAAATCTTTTTATAAATAAATAAAATTTTTAATAATTTATTTTTAAAAAAAAGAAGAAGGAAGAATGAAAAAAGAAGCAATTATAATAATAATTTTCACTTCTGGATTATATTTTTTAGATTAATCGAAAAAGGCTACTATGCCACAATGCAACAAAAAAAAACAAGAAAAAAAAAACTTTAGAATAAGGTTTTTGTAAAAATTAAAAAAAAGATTGAAAGTAAAGGCGAAGAAGTTAACCTTGAGTCGCAATAGAAAGCATCCAAGTTATTAAAGAATTTATTTATATAACAGTAAAATGGTTGTATGATGGTTTTTGGGTAAAATGCTGTCAAAAAATATGAACAAATTGAAAAAAAAAATAGCGTATGAAAAAATCTTATCGTTATTGTAAGATGCCCATTAGATGCAGCACAATACATTCGTGTCAAAACCCCGGCTTTTTTAGGCCCAACAAAATTTTTTCTTTGCTTGCGGCATTTTTTATTCAAGGTTTTTTTTATTTTACCATCGTCGAACGAAAATCAAAGCTGTTACAATAAAACTTTCAAAAAGCAAACATTTTTATATTTTGAAAAATGACTGATCATCCGAAGAAAACGCAACCATCACCTCTTCCTCCTCTACTACTACAACAACAATGTCCAACATCAGCTGTAATTAAACATTGTGTTAAGTCAGAAGAATGTAAAACATGGTGGGATTTTTTCAAAATGGTATGTTTCTTTATTTTTTGTTGAAGTTGCTTGTCTTAAACTTTCTCCAATAGTATTGCTTTCTATTTGGCTACTCTCTTTTGCGAGAGTCGATTATTAGCTTCTTAATTCACTATTTGATGTTGTTATTTTGTGAGTTTAAAAGTATGTACTAATAATGAATGATTTTTTAGATTGACACCAATCAAGATGGATATATTCCTGTTGAAGATATGAAACAAGCTGTACCAAAAAATCATGAATTCTTCCATATCAGCGTGGATGAAGTAAAGAGAGTGAATAGAATTATTCACAAATGTGATAGAAATGGTGATGCAATGATTGATTTTCCTGAATTTTGTGAAATTGTAAGCTTTGGTTATATCTCTTAAATCTTACTATAGCTCTAAAAGCCAACGATAACGCTCCTATGATTAGCTAATCCTTTATATTTTTAGATGTACACCGCAAAGAAACAGCCTTTCAAAAGACTTATCATTGCTATGGGAAATGCAGTAACACGTAAATCAAAGCAAGCTAAAACTACATCAAACTTACAAGAACGGTCGCCTATACCATTATTTATTATGCTCATCTCAATTCTCGAAGTCGCAACATATTTCTATTTTGCTGTTGGTTCTGATGATGGTATAGCTGCTGATCGCCCTCCACCTATAAACAATGGATTGGATGTTGCACCTGGTCACAAATGGGATATATGGCGATATTTTACATATGTTTTACTTCATAATGGATATATGCATTTGTTAATCAATGTGATTGTGCAATTGATCGTTGGAATGTCGCTTGAATTAGTTCATAATGGTTTTCGAATCGCTGCTATTTACTTCCTTGGTGCTTTTACTGGTGGTTTACTTTTCTATGTTTTTGATCCTACCATGTATCTTGTTGGTGAGTTTTTTCACTACATATTTGCCTGTCTTGAATGTTTTTTACGCAATCATAACCGACTATTTTTTTAGGTGCTTCTGGTGGTGTTTATGCCCTCATTACTGCTCATCTAGCTGATGTATTTTTAAATTGGTCTGAAATGTCATTTCGTTGGACGAGACTTGCTATTTTCGGTTTATGGGTTATTGTTGATTTTGGTTTTGCTATTTATTCACGTTTTTTCATAGAAGAAGAATCAAGAGTTTGTTTTTTCTTTCTTTCTTTGGATTATTATAAATTTCTTTATATTTGCTTTTAGGTTGCTGTGATGGGACATTTGGGTGGCGCTATAGCAGGCTTATTCCTTGGTGTGGTAATTTTAAAAAATCGTGTCGAAGAGGACTATGAACGTATTGTATGGTGGATCTCTTTAATTGTCTACATAATGTTTATCCTCCTTTGTGTATTTTGTATAGCTATTGATATTAAAGTTAAGTCTGACGACTAATAAAGTTTAAAAAATAAATAAATGTATTTACACTTAATTTTTCATGTGTCGTCTTAGTTATTAAACTTCTTTTAAATCAATGAAGAAAAATGTCGTTTAACGAATTCAGAAAATGGATAATTATGTGATAGAAGAAAAAAGTAAAACAACAATGGGTTCTTTAGCAGAAATAAGCAAGTTCGCCTCTCTACGGGAGGCTTTCTGCTTGTCTATGTTTCTTTATCAAAAATTCGATTGGCTAACAATGATTCAAAAAAAGCGGATTATTACACCTTTTAAGCTCTAACTTTCATCAACTGGAAAGCATAATGAACTCTAAACATCCTTTATGCCCTAAAATTCTTATCGCCCTATTATGTTTTAATATTTAATTATTTCATGGATAACCTTTCTATAAAAAATTATACTGTTGTTTATCCAAGTTTTTGTTTATTTCGAAATTCTTGTCTCATACCAAACTTCAAAAAGACCTATAAAAATACCATAATTGAAGACTGCTTTCCATATTCCAAATAATGACCACAGCTAAACATTTTTGCAGAGATTTTGATATCTAACCTTAACAATTTTTTATTTGACATCACACACGACAACTTTTCTCGTGTTTTAATTGATAAAAAATTATGAGATGGTCAACTTGTTTCTTAAATCCTATAGCATCTTTGGTTCTCTCCCATTCGTTGGATCCTTCTTTATCTTTAAATCCTTCGGCACCACAAAGAAAGCAACCATTCATCACCGCTTCATTTTCAATTCAATAAAAATTCAAAGTTCATTCTTCAAACACTCTTTCAAAAGAATGAACATTTTCAAGCTAATTTTTTCATTCATGTCCTGATTTTTTTTGGGTAAAATACTGTCAAAAAAATGAACAAATTGAAAAGAAAATTAGCGTAAGAAATAACATTATCGTTACTGTAAGATGCCCATTAGATGCATCACAATTCATTCGTTTCAAAACCTCGATTTTTTTAGGCCCAACAAAATTTTTTCTTTGCTTGCCGCATTTTTTAATCAAGTTTTTTTTTCTACCAACATCGAACGAAAATCAAAGCTGTTACAATAAAACTTTCAAATAGCAATGCATGTATGTTTTTATTATTCATATTTATGGTAAAGAGAAAATAAATAAAAAAGAAATATGCAAATTTTTTAGCCATCAAAAAAATTAATCAATTGGTATGAAATTTTTGTTTTCGTCATTCAATCTCAATCAGTTGGCTTTTTTGCAGCTTCAAAAGAACGTCGTCGTCGTCGCCTTTTTTGGCTTGATCCATCATCATCATCAAAAGGTTTTGAACATATTTATATTTTGAAAAATGACTGATCATCCGAAGAAACCGCGACCACCACCACCTCTTCCTCCTCAACTACAACAACGTCCAACATCAGCTGTAATTGAACATTGCGATAATTCAGAAGATTGTGATACATGGTGGGATTTTTTCAAAATGGTATGTTTCTTCATTTTTTGTTGGATTTTTTACAAGTTGCTTGTCTTGGACTTTCTTTCCTCCATAGTTTTACTTTCTATTTCGCTATTCATTCACTTTTGCGTGAGTCGATTATAAGCTTCTTATTTCGCTTTTTGTTGTTATTTTTGTGGGTTTAAAAGTATGTACTAAAAATGATTATTTTTTAGAATGACACCGATCAAGATGGATATATTCCTGTTGAAGATATGAAACTTGTTGTATCAAAAAATCGTGAATTCTTCCATATCAGCGTTCATGAAGTACATAGAATGATTGACAAATGTGATAGAAATGGTGATGCAATGATTGATTTTCCTGAATTTTGTGAAATTGTAAGCTTTGATTATATCTCTTAAATCTTACTATAGCTGTAAAAGCAAACGATAACTTCCTATGAACAAAATTAGCTAATTTTTTATATTTTTAGATGTACACCGCAAAGAATCAACGTCTCAAAAAATATACCATCGTTATGGGAAATGCAGTAACACGTAAATCAAAGCAAGCTGAAACTACATCATACTTACATGAATATACATGTTGGCCTCCACCATTATTTATCATTCTCATCTCAATTCTCGAAGTTACAACATATTTCTATTTTGCTGTTGGTTCCGATGGTGGTATAGCAGCTGATCGTCCTCCACCTATAAACAATGGATTGGATGTTGCACCTGGTCACAAATGGGATATATGGCGATATTTTACATATGTTTTACTTCATAATGGATATATGCATTTGTTAAGCAACGTGATTATGCAATTGATCCTTGGAATGTCGCTTGAATTAGTTCATAATGGTTTTCGAATCGCTGCTATTTACTTCCTTGGTGCTTTTACTGGTGGTTTACTTTTCTATGTTTTTGATCCTAACACGTATCTTGTTGGTGAGTTTTTTTCACTTCATGTATGCCTGTTTTGTATGTTTTTTACGCAATCATAACTTACTATCTCTTTTAGGTGCTTCTGGTGGTGTTTATGCCCTCATTACTGCTCATCTAGCTGATGTATTTTTAAATTGGTCAGAAATGCCTTTTCGTTGGATGAGACTTGTTCTCTTTGGTGTATGGGTTATTGCTGATTTTGGGTTTGCTATTTATTCACGTTACAGCATAGAAAAAAAATCAAAAGTTTGTTTTTTTCTTTCCTCGGATTACTATAAAACTGTTTATATCTGCTTTTAGGTTGCTTTCATGGGACATTTGGGTGGCGCTATAGCAGGCTTATTCCTTGGTGTGGTAATTTTAAGAAATCTTGAAAAAAAGAAACATGAACGTGTAGTATGGTGGATCTCTTTGGTTGTCTACATAATATTTATCCTCATTTGTATAATTTGTATAGCTTCTGATATTAAAGTTAAATCTGGCGATAAATAAAGATAAAAAATAAATGTATTTACACCTAACTTTTCATGTTTTTTTTTCTTTTAAACTTCTTTTAACAGCGAATCAATGAACAAAATTAGCGATTAACGAAATCAAAAACGGGTAATCATGTGAAAGAAAAATTTAGTCGAACAACAATGGTTTATTTAGCAGAAATAGCATCACAAAAAACTAATGTTGTTAAAATAGCTCGTCGAAAATCACTCACTATAAAAGAGGCTAATGGCAGATCGAACAAAGATTACCTAAATTTTATGCATGTCTTTTTTGCCTCAAAAGTTGCAAACATTGATACAAAAGTTTTGCTAAATAAAAATCAAGCCTTTGCTGGCAAAAAATGACCAATTTGCAAAACCATGGGAAAACTTGTTTGCATTCATTCTCTCATTTTTCTAATTCATTCAAAAGTTTGCAAGTGTTTGTTTCAGGAAGAATCATTTTCAAAAAAATTTGCATGAACCTTCTACAAAAACGCATATAAAAGCTTCAATGACAACCATTTTTCGTCACATTAGTGTTTTGCTGCTGCTGCAACGTCGTCGTCGTCGTCAATCTCGTCATCATCGTGTTTAATTCAATCTTCTAAGAAAGCTGTAATATCATCTCAATTATTACAAAGAAAGCCAACAACCATCTTCTTCAACAATCTCATCATGCGTCGTTTATGTTTTCTTCTATTTGGTAGTTTTATTATTTTATCAAGTACTATGTTTACAATCGTCAAAGCTGATAACAAACTTACTTGTGAAAAATTCGCTGATTGTGCAAAAGAATATCAAAAAGTCAAAACTTCAACATTGAAATCTTTAGATGATGTTAAAAATTATTACAAGCTGCATAAGGTTCTTCTTCAAGGTGTTATCGTTTTAAAAGCTCAAGATTCAATATTCAATGAAACTGTTATCAAAAAGTTCAATCTTCGTGGAACTCAAACTGATCCTATGAATCAATGGTATCTTACTATGGAAAATTTCTATTTTGATTATCTTGAAGGAAAATTATGGACAAAGAAAATGCAAAAACAAGCTGTTACATGGCGTACTTCGGCTGAAAAGGAATATTTTGATAAAGTTTATGACCTTATGAAAGATAATAAAGCTGATGTTTTTGTTCCTGAAGATGTTTTAGAAAAAGCAAAATTGGTTACTACGACATCTACTGCTGCTGATGATAAAGCTGCTTTATTCACTCTTGGTATTGCTGGTGGTATCGTTGCAATGTATTCATATTAAATATCCAATCTCATGGAAAGAATGTCCGCTGCTGCTGGTGCTAACTTAATAATACTTGATGATGATAAAACGTAATTTTTTTTTGTCGTTTCTCTTTTTGTGATAATGATTGAATAAAAATTGTATTAATTTTATAATTGTGTGATTAGTGGTCGATTAAAAGCTTTATTGGGTGGTTACTGTAGTTACATGTAAGCTTTTGGATTATGATTATAACCTTACTTACTGGGGATTTGGGCTTAGAAGCTTTTATTGCTATTGAAGCAAATGCTTATGTCGGTCAAAGTAAAAGTTAGCTTCGAAATGAGATGGCAGCGAGTTACTCAATCAAATGGTTTACAAGTAATCAAGCAGAGAATTGCTTTCATTATGACTTCGAATAAAGCACCACCTTGTTTTCTTCAAACTTGAGATTATGTATGTATCGCCAATGTTTTCGTTTTACACAAAGAGATAACCACGCAAAAAGATGCTAATCGAAAGTTAAAAACATAACAACGTTTATACACATTCAATAAAAAAAATTAACAATATGAACAACTATATACAATACAATAAACATAAAGGTTTAAAGGCTATCAATACATACATAAACAAACAAAAAAGTTCTTATGACAATTAAACAACTTATAAGAACTAAAAAACAGCTTTCTAGTAGGCTAACAACAATCAAATGTACTACTAATCAGGAAAATGAATTTCAACAGTTGGGTAATGACTTTGAACATAATCATCGATATCCCATGTTGAAATATTAGTTTTACCATCGACGATATTTGAGCTCCAATGTGCAATCAGCTTCAAAGATGGAACAAAAAAGGTCTTGAAATCTTCTAATTTGACTTCACAGCATGAAAGATAAACTTCTTCAACATTTGTGTAATCAAGTTTTGACAACAGCTTTGAAATATATTCAGCACTTTCATTGAACAAGAGCATCGTCTTCTTTACAACAAAAGGATGATTCTGTTTGAGGAGGAAATCAGTTGAAGGATAAATAGTAATTTCTCCTTCATTCACACGGTATGTATTTGTATCATAATTCACATATAACGAATCAACTTGATAATCATGTCGTTTACGAATTCGTTGAGCAAAATCTTTACAGCATTGAGAAAGTTTGAGTTGGATTGGAAGTGAAGCTGTTGAAAGAATATAACATCTTGATGGATATGAGATGGAATAGTTTTGATACCACATGGTAGGAAACGAAATTGATGATGAAGGTAGTTGATTGACATCGTTTTCCATTGTGAGTTTGATAATCGTCAAATCTGAAAAGAAAGTAAAAGTTAAAAATATTTTTTTAAGTAAAACAAAGTGCAAAAAAGGAGGAAATAAACGCGTAAACAAGAAAGCATCAAAGCGAAAGTGTTGGTTTATGATTTTTTTGTCAGAAAATTAGTGGTTATACCAAAGAGAAAAGCAGATGAAGAAGATGTTACTCATCAAAAGTAATTTATGCTGTAAAAAATCAAACTCATAAAACTTTTTTCGATAAAAACCCAAACGTTGTTGGAAGTTTACCATTCAACAACAATTTTTAGATTTGATAGCTCTGAAAAAACTTCGTTTCAAGAGCTTTTCATTCTTATAATTTATGGTTTTTCCTTCCTAATTTTTGTTTGTGTTAGCTGATGCATTTTCTTTGATATCATCCATCCATAAATTATTTTTGCGATGTGATTATTAAAAAAAAGTTTCAAAAAAATAACAATATGAAGGCCGTTAGTGCAAATGTATTTCTTACTTCGTCTTATTTGTTGCACCACATTTGAGAGACAAAATTTAGCCCTTCAAATTGATGTTTATCACGGCTATTGTTGTTGATGTTTATTATTCCCATAATTTTTGTAAATTTTTAAAATAACTATCAATTTGTTGATTAATGGGTAATGATTTTCCTAAGGGACTTTTAACAGCAATAACAATGGAATATAAAGGAGATGGTTTTAGTTTAGCTCGTTTATCTTGAAATACTTTCGACATTCTATAAATCATCGTAATAATGAAAGCAAGGTTATATGACTAAAAAAAAAATATGTATTATATTTTCTTTCTGGAATCATGTTTTTTTTGGACACGGTCATTGATTCCAAAGCTTTGCGAAACTGTTTTCTTACCAAATGAAAAAGTGATGGAGGAATGAAATCTTCGGTAATTAAATTATGAATAAATATCATTAATGGCCCAAATGGAGCAATAAAAGTAAAAATATATATTGTTGGATAAATAAATGATAAAACTTTAACATTTTCAAGGATCTAAAAAAGTCTTTTTTACAATTTAGAGCTGGCTTGGTTGTTTTTGGATTTTTTTTAGGTTTGTAGTATGTGTTTTTTTACCTGATATCGCTCTTTTAATGAAACTTGATATGCAAAAGATTTATATGCTTTTCGATTAATTAAATAAAGTAATTTACAAATTATTAAAGTTATTATATGCATTGAAAGAATAAAATATGTTGTGTATAATTGGAGAAGCTTGAAACTCGAAGCAACTGAAACAAAAAACAAAAAATTTAGTTAAAAGCACACGACCACGATTTCCCTGGAGCAAAAAAACTCCCGCATTAAAAATGGAATTAAATAAATTACAGTTAAAAAACCCGTGAAAAATATTATTAAAATTAATCCCAAATTAGAATTATTATTATATTTTCCAATAAATATACTCGCAATAATTCTTTCAAGAACAATAATAAATAAATTCACGCGAAAAATTTGAGCAAAAAATGCTAAAATTATTGGAATTAAAATATTTGTTGTTTCAATATTAAATCGAAAAATTAAATAATAAAATGATGTTGTAATTGATAATAAACATAAAATTAAACATGGTGGATAACAAAATAAATTCATATAAATTCTATAAAAAAAATTAGGGTAATTCGAGAAAATTAGAAAAAAAAAATTTAGCAAAAAAGTTAGTGAATCAAGTTTGGGTGTTTCTGACGAAGATTCTCGTTGGCTTGATTGCTTCCGGTTAAAAAAAATATTTATGCAAATACACGTACCTCAAATTTCTTGGTAAACTAACTTTTAATATTTTATTTCTCATGCTAATGGTAAATGAATACATAATAATTCCAATAAATCCAAGGAATAAATTAATGCAATAAAAACCAATCAAAGCTGTTTCTTCCATTTTTAAAAAATTAAACTTCAAATTTTGTGATTAATAAAAATATTAAACTTTAAATTATTTTTTCAAAATCGTGGCTGCTGCTAAAAGTCCATAAATTCAGTTAATTAGCAAACATTCAAATTAACGAAAAATAAAAATTATGATGACGAAGACAACGAGAAAGATGGGTTTCGGCAGACAAGAAATTATCCAAATTGAATGAATAAAGTTGCTCACATTTAATTATTATTATTTTTAAACTCCATCAAGCATGAGACTAACAACAAAAGCCTAATAGCCTTTTAAGTAATACACGAAAAAGCAAAAAAGCTGCTGCTGCTTCTCTCAAGAAAAAAATAGGAACTTTTTTTCTTTAATTTTCTAAGAACCATCAAAAACAACGTACTACGACCTTTTTTTTTGATTGGTTGAACGTTTGGTTTCTTATATTTTTTTTATAAAAGTGCAAGCCCACCATTATGCATCTGTTTTTCAGCAAGCAAAAAATAACGCAAAACTTTAACAAAAATACGGGTAATTTTATTATTTTAAATGCAATAACAAATTTGATTAATAAAAAATAAAAAAATATATTGTAGCAACCAAAAGTCAACAACCTGCCTAAAAAAAGCTGACAAGCAAGCATCGCCAAAAACACGGCAAAGAAGCTAAATTTAGATAGTTTTTTTTTTGCACTTGTTAAATGAAGTATGTACATAGAAAGTAAATAGTAATTTTGTAAGCATCAATTATCATAAAAATAACATAGTAGTTAATTAAGTGGAGAAAAAAATCCATCGAAAAAACTTTGCAAAAAAAAAATAATCAAAAAAGTGCTTTGATGTTTGAATCCTGCGCCGCCATAACTTCTACCGTATCCTTTAATGCTGGATCCAAACACGAAAGAAATAGGCTTCAACGCTAGTTTTTTGACGTTGACGATCTTTTTCATCTCTCTTTTTTTGTAAGTATATACCTTTCGACAAAATTGTTTGTAAAATTACATAAATTTTTGTAAAATGGAAAAAAAGGCGCGAATAAAAACTGTGATCGACTTGCTTGATTCTCTCATTGTAAGTTTTTCTTTATACTGATTGTGTAATACTCAAACTTTTCTTTGAATATTTATTTTTTCAATAAGACTATTTTGTCTATTTGATTTATCTGAGTGCATCCATTTATGGGTAATTATTATCCACAAGGTTATTTTGTAAGTTTCGTGTTTAAATGATCATCGGTTATATATTAAAATGTTAGGATTACTTGGGCTTTACTGGTTGTAACTTAAATTTCTGTCATCACATTTTATAGGTAGCTCTTCTTTTGTTACTAATCATAGTTCATTTTTAGGAACAAACTTCACAAGAAATGTCCCATCATCCTACGGATCCAAATGGTTTTATTGTGAATGAAACTCGAACTTTTACTCGTACTTTCTCTGGTCGACCATCTTTTCTTAATGAAATGACAAATGGAACTCCACGTTATAATGGTTCAAGAACTAGCTATCCACCTTCAACAGCACATCCTCGTCCATCTCCATATCCAACACCAAACAGAGTCTTACTTGCTTATGGTCCAACTGATGTTGCACAAGTTGCTCCTGAAAGTCAAAGCCTTTTCACCGAACTTGATGACAAATTTGATATCACTACCGAGCCTCCAAAATCCAACATCAAAAATCCTCAACTTGTGGTAAGTTCTTGTATTTATTTTGGGAATGAAATGAAGTAATACTCTTTTTTTTCAGTTCAACAAAGACACAAAGACTTTACATGTTACTCGTGGAAAAATCTTTTGCTTTTATCTTGGTCAACCTATCTCGGATCCTGATGGTGCTACGGTTGATGTTTTTATGAAGTTCGTTGATGAGAAGTATAAGAACCGAGCTGTTTTAGCTTGTAATAAACATAATGATGGTATGTTTGCTCTCTTTTCTCTTTCATTTGTATATTTCTATGATCATTTTTTAGATAAGGTTCCATATGGTAATATGGTTGTTCGTACGGATGATCAAGGTGTTCAACATTGTGCATGGGCTGATGGAACTCAAATTCTCCGTTTTCAATATCCTAATCATGATCAACCTTCCATTGGACTCTCGTTTGCTTGTTTAAGCTCTGATTTCACCAGAGCTAACTTTTTCTTGCATTTCAATCTCACCGTTGGTCAACTGGTCGTTTCTCGTCGGCTTGAAGTTAAGATATCTTCTAATCCTGGTCGTGATTCTCTTGCTGCATCTCTTCCTAATCAAAATATGAAAATGAGAATGAATTCTTGTCATACAGCTTTTGATCCTGGTCTCAAACGTCGTCGTCTTCAATCAATTAGTGAAGGAGCTCGTTCCAATCGACAATCGCTTGAACCATCAGCCAGCAGCAACGAAGATAGTTTTAATAAAGTTTTCACCATTGAAGTATGTTTAACTTTCTTTTATGCTTTTGATTTTAAGCTTATTATTATAGATTTTTGGTCGTGATAGTTATCTTCAACTTCTTCAACAAGCTCATAAAATTGCTGTAGAACATAAATACGACGGTCTCAAACATGCTGGTACTCGACGCAAAGATGGTTTACAAAGTAGCCAGTTTGATGGACTTTCATCTATTGATCTTTGGCTTGATACAATGAATCATACGAAGCATAAGTCTTTGTTCGATGCCAATCATGTCCAAACTATGGAAGATTTATTGAAAGTTTATCATAAATCCGTATGTTTCCTTTTCATTTGTTTCGCCTTTTATGTTTTTATTTTTAGTACTTTGAAAACATTGGAATCGTCGCTGAAGATGCTGCTCAACTTCATTTTTCCTTCACCACATGGAAGAATGTTTTCTTGTATAATCAACATTATTTAACTAATCAACACAAGAACGGTGAAAATGAATTGGAAGATAATTAATTCTGTTGTTGCGTTTTTTGTTTTGTTATGTTTTCATATGTTTTATTTTTTATCATTTCTTTCTATTGTTGTTTGTTGTCGTGTTTTCGATAATAAAAAAGTTTTTTGATTTTGTTTGGTTAGACCTTTGGATTCTTTGAAAGTTGCTTCACTAACATATGGATGGAAACTTTATTAACGAAACTGCTCGCAGATAGCTTTTATGAGTGCTATTATGAACATAACTTTGAAGATCAACTACAGCACCTTTGATACGATAAGCTTTTGAGGAAGTCCTTTTGAATCTTGAATCACCTTTGAGACAATGTCAGCGTGGTTTGTAAAAAGTCTTTATCCCTAATCATTGAATATTTTTTAAATTAATCTTTTCACGTCCACATGCCTTGTTTTTTTTTTTACTCTGGCTTAACGATCATCTCTTAAGTTTTGCTCTGCTATTATGGTAATAAAACACTGAATGATAAAAACGCAATATCTTGAAACTCATCGTAAAAATGATTTTAGGCTAAAATAATGGGTTTTGAAAATTTTTTTATTTTATTTTCTGACCTTTTTGTACTGTAATTATTTCAAGTGGTTGTTGAGGTGTATGACTATTGCCTAGATTGAAGTTTAACCGAAGTATGAGTGTGTCATTTTCAATTGTAAGTGCACATGTTTTTTGTTGTTGTGTCGAAGCCTTCAATAATTAAACCGAAATTTTATTTCAAACTTTTTATCATAAATTTTTATCATTTTTAGCTGAAATTGAATAAGATTGTTGCTTGATTTTTTTAGGTTTAAACCAATAACAACAAAAATAACAACAAAAAAGTTGTTGAATAACATAATTTCGATATGGATTAATAAAATAAATGGTTAATATACAATCATAAAAAACAAAATTACTTAAAATAAGTAATAAAAAATACCAAATTTTTGAAGCATTTACAATTACATTTGGAAATTGTACCAAACAAATAATAGTTATAAATGGAAGAGTTAAAAATATAAATATTCCAAAAAGTTGCGCACATACAACTTTAATTAACATTTGATGTTGGCGACGAGTTTGAAGGGACATTAGAAAATTAGAATTACTGCCGCTTTTAAATAAATTTAAATTTTTATATAAAAAATATGTAAATAATGCAAAACGAGAAACATTAAAAATTCCACAAAAACAAAAAAATCCCAATGATTTTATTCGATCGCTATGATTCGATGCAATTAAGCTTGGTTGAAATTGAAGAAAATCGCTGCTATTCGAAATATGAATCGTTAAAAATCGTAATGTTACATCTTCAGAAGGTGTATCAGCAATAATAAAACCACATGAAAATGATGAAAGTATTAAATTTGTAAGAATTTGAAAAAAATAAAATGCTTTTGGTTTCCATGGTTTAATACTTGCTTGAATGAGAGTGAAATATCTTTGAGCTAAAATGGCTAATAAAAAATCCACCATGCATGGAAGTGAAACTAAAAAATATGGATGTTATAAATATTTTTAAATGCTGTAGCTTTATTTTTTCTTTTCTTATCGAAATGAATTTTTGTAATAACTTTTTTAAAAGAGCTAACAAAGAGCAAAGATGATTACTGTAGCCGCCAAACAACAAAAAAGTGAAAAATGAAAGAATTTTTGTTGTTGCTTTTTTTGTTTTATATTTTTTTTCTTTTGTCTAACATTTTTTAAATTTAATTACAGCTTTATTTAGGCCTAAAAAACAAAAATTAAAAATCTCTTTTTTCATTGAATTCTGAAACAAATTTTTTTTGTGCACTTTTTTTACGGTAATCAATTACAAGGAAAACGGCTGAATCTGGTGTTCTTTGATTTACGCAAACTTAAAACTTTTTTAATTAGTTTCCTATTAACTTCACGTTGGATATAAAAAAGGAAAAAAGTGATGACAGAAGCAAACATCTGAAGCCAATCAGCAACCAAAAAACCAGAAATTTTTGTGTTTCCATAAAAAAAAATTAATGCAGCTGTTTGTGTTAATAATTTACTTTGGTTAAACCTATTAGAAAAAAAATGAAATTGATTGGTTTTGGAGCAGATAAGAATTTATTAACTTTTTTAATAGAAAAAAGCCAAAACTCTTGGTGCATTTTTTTGAAACCCAAAAAAAACTTTTGAAAAAATTTAGATAAAGTTTTTATAATTAAAATTTTAACTTTTCATGAATCATGGTAGTTTCGAAACTTACATCCAATTAAACACAATAATCCCAAAGCCAAATGAACATTCATGGGACTTAACAATCCTACAGGATAGGTGGCTAATAATGGTAACAACAACAATGGTTTTAAAGCCATCATACTAAATTCAAAAATAATTGTTGAACCAATAAAACATAAAAGCAAGCGTTTAAAAGAAATCATAATTTTAGGTGATTTTTTTAAAATAATATAAATATATCCAGGCATTATTATTATTGTAAGTAAACTACACCAATTCATTACATTAATTATAATATTAACTAATTTTGGAGAATATACATCTTCAATATCGACAAATGGCGCAGATGGAAATGGATCTTCTTCTCCTGCAACAAGATTCATGGCGGTGGTGTTTACCAAAAAAAAATGTCGAACGTCTGAGAATTTTAAAAAATTACAATATTTTGTTAATAAAAGAAGAAACTTATTAAACTTTTTTGTTTGATATAAATAAAATAAATTAAATGAAACCTTAAAAGAAGAAAAAAAAAGCTAATTTCTTTATGGCGTGTGTAAAACTAACTTTATTCCGAATTTTTTTTTCAGGTGCATGTTAAATTAATAAGGTTTTTTTTTCTCAGTTTTTTCCTTTTTGAAAGTTACAGGTGAAAGAAAGGAAATGAAAAAGCTGAAGCCCAAGTTAAACAACTTCAAAAATCATTAGCATCAATAAAAAAATATGCTGAAACCCATTATTTTGATTTAAATCATTTTGGTCATGGAAATCCTGCATTGCTTAATTCAGGTCATCAACTTTTGACCCTTATTAATCAAGTAATGTTTGAACACCAAATAAAAAACTTAGTTTGAAAATTTTTAATTTTCTAAAAAGAAAACTTTTTTTAAACTTTTGCTGAATTTTTTTTGTAAAGAATTCTTTTTTTAAATTAGGTTACATTCTTTTTTTCTTTTATACCTCTCTCTTTTTCATTTTTGCCATGACTACTTTTAATTTTTTTTAAATACGGTGAAATTTTATAATAGGAGAATTTCAATTAGCCATTTTTCTTCTTTTAACTTTTATTTTATGAGCTCAAAAAAATATATATTCAAGATGCCAGATCTGCCATAATAATTATGTACATACCATAGTCCATTATAGTTTTTTTTAAATTAAAAATTGTATGTTTTTTTATTTTGCTTTTTTTATTTTTGATCGGTGATAATTACAATAATATTTGTATCGTGTTTTTTTTTAAATGAAGATTTTATATATATAAATAGTTTATTCAAATTTGTGTCATCAATCTCCCAGCATCATTTCTTATTTCTTTTTTTTAAACATAGCCAAATGAAATTTTTTTTATGGTGAAACTCTCGATTAAAGTCGATCGATATTTTTTTTACATAAAAATAAAGCTTTTATTAAAATCCAAGCAAAATCCTTTCAAACAATAAACATTGTCATTCCGCGCTCGGAAACTATTCATGGGAAAGTTACAATACAATGAAACAAAAGCATGGAAATTTGCATAAACAAGAATGAAAGTGCAAAAAAGGATTTTTAATTCTCATTTCATGGAAATGAAATGGTGATGAGTGGCGGGTTTCTTTTGAGGAAGCATTAGGGACCTAATATCAAGGCAAGGGTCCATAGAGATAATATCGGGGAAGGATCCAAGGACCAAAATCAAGTGAAGGATCCGTTAGCTGAAGAAGATAAAAGATGATAGGATCCAGAGAAAGCATGGAATCGAGATACAAGATCCGAATTGTAGAGACCTAATTTCAGAGAAAGGATCCAGTCAAATAATATCAGGGAAAGGATCCATAGAGCCAATATCAGAGGAAAGATCCAATGAAATAATATCAGTAGAGCTAATATCCGGGGAAAGATCCAAGGACCTAATTTCGAGGATCCAAGGACCAATATCATTGGAAGGTTTCAATGACCAAAAAAACAAAATAAAGGAAATAACAGATAAAATGGCTTGAGTTTCTGTGCAATAAAATTTGCATAAACATGAATGCAACGAATGCAGATAGACTTTGCATTGCAAGGAATGTTAGCGATGACGATGGTTGTTGATTTTGAAGCGCTTTAAACATTTAAAGGTCTTATTAGAAAGGATATTTTAATTTTGGATTGAGGATTTCAAGAAAAAGAAAAAACTCTGATAGCAAGCCTTTTTTTGAAACATGTAGAGCGAATTAGCTTTATTATTGCATAAAAATTTAACAGAGATAAACACAAATTTCTTTGAAGTGTCACAAATATTTGGGTAAGGATGAAAGGAATTAAATAGCTTTAACGCAAGGAAATGCTGGGAGGACAATTAATATTATAATCGCATGGATGAGACAATATTGCAAAAAAGTAACTAAGAGATGTTCATTATAAACTATAAGCAATAAAATGAAACATTTGCTGGCGGGCCGAAGGCCCGCTACCCGCCTAGTATATAAATAAAAAATGTCTAAAATAAAGTACTTTTAAAATTGAAGTTACATAACATTTGTGATTTTTGCAAAAATCGTTTTCAAATTAGTCATCGCTCGCTGCTTTTTCATGTCATCATTATTTTTTTGATTGAAACTTTTAAAATGAAAGCTTTTTTATTTATTAAAACAACATTCATATGTTAATACAATAATAGTTTCCATTTATTTTTCCTTATTTAAACCTCTAAAAGCTTTTTTTATTCTTCATTTTTTCCTTTAAATTTCATTTATTTTCTGTTCCGCCGCAATTTTTATTATTTCTCAAAATCATAAAATGAGATATTTTATTTTTGATTTTGTTATTACTACTTTTATTTTTATCCTTTTTCTTGGTGTTGCTGAATTCCAAGACCTTCCTGAATCATGTGATTCCAATGCTGAATGCCCTAATGGTTCGAGTTGTATTGAAAGATGTGTGTATGAAAGAGATCCACCTTGCTATAAAAGTTGCCAAAAACAACTTCCATCCCATCGCGAACGACGAAATATTGGAGGTGGACGACGTCAACAAACATATCTTTTTCATTAATTAATTTTTATGTTTTTGTTTAATAAAAAAATTTGGAATAAATGACAAAAAAAGTAATGACTTTAAAGTTTCTTCGCTTTTGAGAAATTAATAATTACTTCTGCTAATATATATTTTTAAAGAATAAAAAATGAAACTAAAAAATTTATTATTATCAAACATCAAACAAATAAATGAAGGAAACCCCTATAAAATAAATAAACAATTCTTTCAAGAAAAATACAATAAAGCCTTTTTTAAACCCTAATTTATTCCTATATTTTTTACATATTTATTTACAAAATGTGCTAACAACTAATTTCAACTATCCTAAATTAAATATGTTATATTTTTATTGCTATCATCTTTCTTGACCCTCCTCATTCGGTTGAATGGTAGACATTTGAATTGAAAAATACAAAAGCTATAAATTTTAAAAATATTTTTTTATAATTTGAAAATTACAAAATTCCAAAACTTACACTGTCAACACAAATTTGTAATATTAATTTATCATTTAATTTATTTTTAAATATTAATGGTTCTTCTTCCAAATCATTGTTGTTTGTTTTCCATGGATGTAATTTTAATTCTTGAATAATGGCTTCAAATTCGGGAGTTTTCATAATCGTAAAAGATTTAAAGGGTTTGGGAGATTTTGAAGTTATCCATTGCTGAAAATTATTTTTACATTGTTAATTTATTTATTTTTTCAAAGAATGTGGCTTACTTCAATAAAATTAACAAAGGCTCCAAAGGGCCAATGAATACTCGAACTAATATCCACCAAATTCAAAGCATATTTTTCGGATTGTAAAAACTTAATAAAATTCGCATTTATTTCTTTAAATTCTGTGGCGATCGCTGGATTGGAAATTCTTGAATGTTCTCGAGTTGAACAAACTTCTCGGAATTGTCGAGTTTTAGATAAAATTGATGAACGATAAATGGTGTAAATTGAATCAAAATCTTGGAAATGGCACGAATCAAGCTAAAACTTTTACAAATTCTTTGCTTTTTAAACTCAAAGAAAAAAACAAACTTTAAAAATATCCAATCTATGAATTCGCTCAAAAGCATCCAAAAATTTTTCAAGATTTTTACAAGTAAATTCTTTAAAATCCAACGAACGAGCAGAAAAATATCTCAATTTTGGTTGAGATAAAATTATTGAAATCACAAAATTGCAAAGTTCTGAAGACATGGGAGTGAGTTGACGATGGCGAGAAGTTAAAAGAATGCTTTCAAGTACAAATACACCAAAATGTTTATGAACTTGAAAGGTAGGCAAATCAGAAATTTTAATTGTTAATTGTCTGAAAATGAGTGAATCAAAATTTTTGTAAGATAGTAACAAAATATAAGTGATTTTTTAAAAAAAGTGAATACTATCATCTGCGCCAACATTAAGGCTCATTTTAAAAGCAAAACTTTAAAATCTCAATTTTATTACCTATAAACTCTGCGCTTCATACAATTTTCCATATTTCCATTATAATGAATGGGATGTAAATAAACACAAATGGTAACAGATTCTAAATCCAATTCATTTGTAATTGCCATAAATACTCGAACTTTAGGTAAATTTTCTCGGCATTTTGTAATTAATCCATTTAATTTTCGACATACCAAAGCAGAAGTATCAATTGAAGTTGGTGGAAGATTTTTAAGGATTTCAATTTGGCATAAAATTGGCAAATCAAGAAGCATTATTGGTTGGAAAAAGTTTTGAATTTTAACTTTTTTTAATTCCCTGTCAAAAAAAAGAAAGAAAAAAGTGAAATGATTGAAAAAAGGTTTAAAATGTCAAAGAAAAAAATGTCGCTTGTTTTTTTTTTACTTCAAAAAAAAAATTGCTACTACGTCAAAAACACATTTGTCCAGTTAGGTTTGAGTTTCCTCTTTCTTACACATATCTTTCAAGCATTTTGAAGACTTTGGTTTATGGGAATTTAGTTGACAAATGCCTGCTGCTGCTTTTTTAGTTGACAATAAACCTAAAATGAAAACATCTGATATCTCTCTTATATTTTTTTGTTGCTTGTGGTCTAGACAAAAACAAGCAAGCAATCAAGCAAGGCAAAATTATTCGACACATTTGTCAATCGTTTATGAGAGGTCTTCTTCTTTTGAGTTTGACATTTGCTTTGTGACAAAAAGTTTTGAAAAAATAAAAAATGGATAGAAAAACAATCAAAAAAATAAATAAACCAGGAAGAAATAAATTCAAATAACAAAACAATGTAGCCTCAGATTAATCAAAAAGATCTGCCAATTTCATCAAAATCAAAAAACATTAATCCACATCGTCTGCCTCAAAAAATATGCAAACACTTTAGGAAAAAAACAAGTTTATTACACATTTATTTTCAATAAATAATAATCACAAATATAAAAGAAAACAAAAAATTTACAAAATAAATAAATAGGAAAACTTAAAACAAAACAAAAAAAACACATGAACAATAATAACATTATTTTTTATTCTTCATCATAAGCTTCATTATCTTCATTCGATGCCATGTCAGCTATAGCTGCAGCAGCCATTTGACTTTCCATATCTATTTCTTCGTCATACGGTATTTCTTCTTCTTCATCATCTTGTTCGGCGTTATTTGGGATTGTTGATGATGCCGCTGCTTCTTGGCGTTGCTGTTCATCTTCTATTGATGCCATATCCGCTATGGCAGCAGCAGCCATTTGAGTTTCCATATCGATCTCTTCATCATATGGTATTTCTTCCTGATATGGATTTTGAATCGATACGGTTTCTGCTGGAGGAGTATCCGTTGATTCAATATCGAGAAATTCATCGATTACATCATTTTGGGAAGAAGGTGGCAGGGGCAGCGGAAATCCAATAGGCTCGGTAAAGCCATTTTCTGATTTTGAAGATGAATTATCCATAGTTGAAGGAACTGCATCAATAATATTTGAATTTGATGGTTCTCTAAAATAAAGAGAAAATGAGTAACATCAAAGTCCAAAAAATAATGTAAGTAACACTTCTTTGCTTTGGAACTAACTAAAAAACTCACAAAGCAGTTTCATTTTCATCTTCCATAAAATCTTCACCCAAACCATATGCATCCTCTGCTCTCATAACATGCTCATTAATATCTTCAGTTAATATCCACGGATATGATGCTTCAAATCGTTTTGTATGAATCCCATTAGAGGTATCATCCACAACGCGATCAACAAAATCCATGATGTGATGCTGTAAAAAAAAAATGTCTAATTATTCGAAGCATAAAAAAAAGCAAGCAGCTTACAACAACCATTCTTGCTATACATGCTTGAGTAATTCCATATTTTATTAAGACATTTGGTTGAATAATTAATGATGAATCAGCTTTACCAACAACGCAAAGCCCATTAGAAATATTAAATTTTTCCAACATTGAAGCTGTATCCGGCAAATCACCAGAATCTTCACCAACGATACATAAAGTTGGACAATAAGTTAACAAAATTTTGTCTCCAATCGTCTAAAAATATAAAGCATTACATCCATAGAAAAAGTCACAAAAAAAAGAAGCATACTCCTCTAGGACCTGTGGGAGTTTTAATAGGCATAGCTAAATCAATAATTCCACTAACGCCATCAATATCAAGAATAGCTTCATGAACGAATAAACACGTTGTACCCCAAGAAGCAATGAATAATCGATCATTGGGACGACGATTAACAGTTTCAATAATTTTTTGTTTAATAAAATCCACTGCTAAATCACAAACATTTGAAATGGTTAATTCATCAGCGTTGGGCCAAGTATCGTCTTCTTTTATAACCATTTTCTCTACTGTACATCCCATATTTGTTAAACCTCTAAAATCAAATCATGCTTTAGCTAAAGATTAAAATTAATATCGACGACACTTACACATAAACTTGTTCATGGGCATGATAAACAGCTGTGATCATTTCATTTCGAACTGTAATTCCAGGGGCTATCAACATCAAATAAATGTTATCATGTTTTAATTTACGACCCAGTTGAATTATCATTCGACTATATGGATCTCGAAGTTTATCATTAAGAACTTGAGAAACTTGTAAATTTGGTATATGGAATTCGGGTGAAGCTTTTGCCACCAAAATATTTCCCATTGTTGTGCCCTGAAAATGGTCGTAAAAAAATAGCTCCATTAAACGAAAGAAAGTAAAATAAATTACAGCAGCATTTAAAAATTTTAATAACATCAAGTAAGATAGAAGCTGAGCTTCTTCCAAATTTTCTAATAACCATTCATGAGCTTTAATCAATTCTTGAGTAAAATGTATTAACATTTTTCCTCGTAGCCATGTAGCATTTTGAAGTGAATAAACATAATAACTTGCAAGAGGTTCTTTATGTGAAACAATAGCAAGTTCCATACAACATTGCTTTTTTATGACTTCGCATAATATTCCCAATGAAGTGGCAATAGAATTAACTAATGGTAATGAAAGTTTTCCTTTTTGTAGCTCAAATTCTATTTCATCAAGATTCATTCGAATATGATTAGGAAAAAGTTGAACGATGGCTTTAGCTTGCAAAGAAACGCTTGATGTAAAGTTGTAATTTCTATGAGGCTTTTGTTGGTGCTCATTTATGCCGCCGTTCATATCAATATCGATTTCAAGGTTCTCTTTCACTTCGTCCGTCGTTGAATTATCCCTAAAATAAACAAACAAATAAAATATAATTTAATGTAAAAGTGGAAGGTTTTAAAGAATATTAAAGATTAATAACTTCGAACTTTGTTACTCCAAATTTAATATTTCCAAAAGAAATGCCGCTTACGTTAAAATTTCTCTCAAAAAATATTCTTTCTCATAGTTGTTTTCAAGGTGAATGAAAGAATTCATCAAATGCGGATGTAAGCTTTTCAAATAGCTAATACCATCTTCGCCATAATCAACCAAATCAGAATCCACAGCATTCTCAATATCAATATCAACTTCAATTTCAAAGCTTTCCGAAAATGTATCATGGCTTTTAGTTGGTGATACTTCTTCTTCTAAAATTACTAAACTTGTTAATTACCAAATACATTTTTTTAAATTCTTACGTTTAACAACAACGGTTTTTGGAACTTTTGGCGGTGATGGCATTGATGAATCAAATGGACGATGTTGATGATGATGAGTTGGTGATGTTAATCCCATACTTTGTTTCACATCCTTTGAAACCAATGATGGAGCAAATTCCCATACATTCTTTGTTGAACTTCGTTGGGGTCTATCATGTAAATATGCAGCTAATTGAGCAGGTAAATCTGATGCTTTTCTTATTTTTGTTAATACAGTCACTGGGGGAGTATTTGGCACTGAACCAATTGAAAGTGATGAAGCAGATGGAAAGTGTCCAGATGATTTCAAATGATTTAAAAAATCTTTAACCGATGTTGGTGTTTGAATTGCTGCAGAAAGAGGGCCAGGCGTTGTCGTCGGAATTACTATAGTTGGTTTCTTCACTGGTCTTGCACGCTTTCTTGTTGGAGGATTCAAAGATTCATCATGTCCAGGATATTCTTTTGATGGAGGAGGCTTACGCGATCTTTTTGAACTTGAATTGGAATCAATAGCAGGTGACATTGGTGGAGTTTCAAATGGTGGTAAATTTGGAGGACGAAATGGAATAGGTTTAGGTGTTTTAAAAGTAATTAATTTCGATGGTTGAAGTTCAGATTGTTGTTGAGAAGCAACAACAGGTCCTAATATAAAAGTATCAGATGGTTGAGAAGCAATAGGCATCGATGTAATTGCTTCAGATGGTTGAGAAATATTAGGTTCCTGTGTAATCGGTTTAGAAGCTAATGGCTCATGAGTTTGATAAGTGTGCTTCAACATTGATAATTTGAGTCTCGCCTAAAATATCAGAATGTCTTCAAGAATTCAAATTATAAAAACTTACAATAGGTTGTTTAACAGCTTCTTTTGATGATGGCAAAACAGGAGGAATCACTTCTTTAGAAATTGTAGGAGAAGTGGCTTTTGGAACTGATGATGCTGCTGTAGGTATAACAGCAGTTGGGACTATAGTTTTTACATCTTTCAAGCTTTTTCTAACTTGCTTTGGCTTTGAAATTGATGGCGAAGTAAGAGAAGGAGTTAACGATTTCCTTTCACTCAAACTTTTTCGAGAAGCAGCTTGTTGTTTTGAATTTGATGGTGACGTCAAACTTAAATCATGGCCTGGGTATTCTTTTGATGGAGGAGGTTTACGTGCTCTTTTTAAACTTGAATTCAATTCATTAGCTGCGGCTAATGGTGAAATTTCAGTTTCTTGTAATGTCGTTGTTGTTTCAGTTATTTGCTTTGGTGGTGTTGCAGCTGCTTGACTTGCTGCAGGTTCCAATGGTAGATGTAATTCAGATAATATTGGTTCGGGAATGGGAGCCATCTTCAAAGAAAATAATTTAAGTCTTGCCTAAAAATAACCTTTAGATAGCCAAATATATGTGAATAATCATTTAAACTTACAACAGGTTTAGGAATTTCTTTAGTTGAAGATACTGGAGTTGTTATTTCTTTCGAAGCAGCATTTGATGGCGCCACTGCAGTTGGTTTTGGTGATGATGATGCTCCTATAGCCACGGTTGGTTTAACAGCTTTTACATTACTTCTTCTTGCTAGGGGCTTTGGTTTCGAAGATGGGGTGGATGGAGAATTTGATGCTAAACTTAAATCATGCCCAGGATATTCTTTTGATGGTGGAGCTTTTCGTGCTCGTTTTGAGCTTCTTTCTGGTTCACTGGTGTTAAGCATAATGATAAATAATTAGTTCGTTTAGAAATGAAATAATTTATTGAAAGCTAAAAATTAAAAATATTATATTTAAAGAAAACAAAATTGACCAAGGAAAAGTAAGAGAGAGAGAGGTTGAATTGGAAAGCCGCGGAAAAAAAAATAAAAGTTTGGATGATGTCTCTTTACAATGGTTCTCTTTATGCCACATATGAAATAAAATTTAAAGCTGCTTTGTTGTTAGGTATAAATAATCTCAAATGAATGGAGCTTGATTTTAACTCTGTTATTTATTATTAATATTTCTGTTAATTTTGAAACTGAATTCTACCACTTTGAGTGGATGCATCGAATGAAGTTTCATCTTGAAATTAACCGCTAGAGATTTTGTGATACATATTTAAAATTTTAATTATTCAAACCAAAAACTTAATTGCATTAATTATGTTCGCTCACATTAAACTAAACTTTTTGGAAGCACTTCGATTTTCCAATTAATCAAAACTTGAAAAATTGGTTCTCATGAAGAAAAAAAAAAGTTTAATTAATTTATAAAAGTTTTTTTTTGTTGCATTTTCATTCACCTAAAATTAAAATCCAAAAGGATTCTTAGTTCATGATTTTTCGATCGTTGTTATTTTTTCTTCTTCTTTTGACCAAAAGAAAAATGGCTTCTTTAAGTTTTTATCAGAGAGAAGTAGGAGGAACTCATAGACTACAAACTCAACCCAACGTTCTGGCTGATGTATTTAAATTGTGTCATTATTTTCATACAAACAACATACATGATTGAAGTGAAGGACAATCTTTTCTCTTTTTTTGAATAAAAATAGTTTCCTTTTTTTAAATTTAAATCAAAGACTTCGACTGACTGTCTGTTTATTTTTTCGATTAAAAATCATCTTTACTTCTTCTTTTTTTACTTCAAGCAGCTGCTTTTCTAAAACTTCAAATAATGAAAGCTAACTTTTCATTTTTTGTATTTTTAACATTTTATTCTTATTTTTCAACTTTTATTTTTGGTGCTAAAATTTTAATTTATACCCCAAATATTTCTCCATCTCATATTGTTATGAGTGGTCGAATGGCTGATGTTTTGGTTAATGCTGGACATGATGTAGTTTTATTTATTCCTGAATATGATAGTACTGTAAAATTAAATGGAACAAAACTTGCAAAAGTTTGGAAAATGACTAATATAAGTGACATATTTGAAAAGGGATTTGAATCATTTGGTGAAATGCTTTTTATTAATTCTTGGGCTTCATTTGCTGAGCGACAAGGATTTGAAGAATGTTTAGCTGAAATGTGTGAAGGTTCGTTGTCATCGTTGGTTTTTTCAGAAGTTTTTTACCTTATTTTTTTTAGTTGTAATGTCGCGCCACGAAGATTTAGAAATAATTAGAAATTATAATTTTAATATTGCTATTACTGAAATGATAGATTATTGTGGTTTGGGAATTATAAGATATTTAGGAATTAAAAATCATATTTGGCATTCCACAACTCCATTGCATGATACAGTTGCATATAATTTGGGTGTACCAAATCCAGCGAGTTATGTTCCATCAACCGAAGAAAATCTTCTTGGACCTAAAATGACATTTTTTGAAAGACTATTTAATCTTTATATGCATATAATTACTTTGAAGATCCATCATCATGGAACAGATTTGGTGAGATTTTCATGAAAAAATATTCGTTGAAGATAGTAAATATTTTTTGAAAAATATTGTTAAAATTTTGTTACTATCCTTTGGAAGATAGTAATCCATTTTTGGAGATTATTGTATGAATAAAATTACTGTCCATATTTTTTAGGTGACAGCAGCAATCCAAAAATATGCAGGTCCAAATTTCCCTAATGTTCGTCAAATTGCAGCTGAATCGACTTTAGCCATAATAAATAGCGATGAATTTTTGGATTTAGCTCGTCCAATCCTCCATAAAACTATTTATATTGGTGGACTTGGAATTGGCCCAAGTAAACCCGTTGAAGAAGAAGTAAGCGTTTAACTCTTTTAAAAATCCAATTTTTAAATATTTAAAATATTTAATTTCAGCCCTTCAAAACATTTTTAATTCAAAGCAAAAAAGGCGTTATTGTATTTTCTTTAGGAACTATAGTTCCCACAAACCTTATGAATGAAAAAGTTAAAGAAAATATTATAAATATTTTTGCAGAATTTAATGATTATGATTTTATTATAAAAATTGATAAAAATGATGAACATTTTATTAAACTTTCAAAAAATATTAAAAATGTTTTAATAACTTCTTGGATGCCTCAATCGGATATTTTGGGTTAGTTTTTTCTAAAGAAAAAAAACTTTTTATCTTTCAAAATTAATTTTAATGTGTATCTCTTTTTTTAAAGGCGATTCCAAAGTCAAACTTTTCATAACTCATGGAGGCTTTAATAGTTTATTAGAATCTGCAATTCGTGGCATCCCAGTAATAGCAATTCCAATATTTGCTGATCAACATCGAAATGCTAAAATGTCTGAATATCGTGAATTTGGAATAGTTGTAGAAAAGACCCAACTTCAAGGCCCTGCATTAAAAGATGCAATTCAAACAATTCTAACAAATCCAAATTATTCTTTGAAAGCTAAAAGAATTTCAAAATTAATTCAATCAAAACCTTTTAAACCTAATGAAACATTTTTAAAATGGATTGATTTTGTTGCAGAAAATGGTGAATTGTTGCCTGAATTAACTCCAGAAGGAGCAAAAATGAATTTCATAGAATATTTTTGTTTAGATATTATTTTTGTGGCTCTTTTTATTTTGATTTCTGTAGCTTTTTTAGTTTTTTATTGTTTCAAAAAACTTTTATCTTTGATTGTCTTTGTTGTTGGTAAGCCAAAAATAAAATCTGATTAAAATATTTAAATAAAAAACTTTGTTAATTCTTAATTTTGATCGAAAATTCATACACTTAAAAAATTTAGTTTGCATCGCTGCTTTTTCCAATCAAAGAGACGCCTGCCCAAACTTTTCCCATAATTTTTTCCCATGCCTCTGAATGGGAAATAAGCATTTTTCAAAATTTACATAACTTTTTTTGTGTGAAGCTTTTTTCTTTGTTGCTTTCAAAAAAATTCATTGTTCAAACGTTTGCATTCTCTTCTTGCGTCGGTGACATCATCTTCTCATCGTTCAACTGATACTTTTCTGCTGCTGCTTGCTTGCTTTCTTGTTTTGATCATTTTGGCAATCCAATATCATCATCTTCAGTTGAAAACCACCACCAACAACGACAACGACAAAAATCAATCAATCTCTCAAAGAAGAAAGAAAGAATAATGTTTTCTCGAATTGTTGTTGCAGTAATCAGCACCATCTTGCTTTTATTCATCGTAAACGTTCAATGTGATGATAACTCAACTGTTACTACTTCAACTGCTTCCATTGATGTCGATACAACTCCAAAACCTGTAAGTTGCTTTTTCACTTTTATTATTTTATATAAACCTATCTATCTTTTACTTTTTAGGGATGTTCTGAAGCTGATGTAGCTAGTGCCCAAACCTTTTCAATGGTAGCTCTCGCTGTGGTTGCGGTCTTTCAATTAATTTTTTCAATTACTGTCGCTGTAGCAGCATATTTTGTTCTTTCTAAAGTAAGTAGTTGTTAATTGGTTGTTGTTGCTATTGTTTTTACATGTTTGCATTCTTTCAAATCCTGTTTTATAGTTAACCGAAAAGATGCGCGAAGCTGAAACACACTTACATCAAGTTATGGATGCTACACTTTGTGCTCTCTTTCCTGAAGCTGTTATCATCGAAATTAATGCTGTAGCTGAAGAATCTCAAGTACAACATCGAAAGCCTAAAACTAAAACCCTTGATGGTTCAACAAAGAAAGATGAAAAAGAAAATAGTAAAAAGAACAACAAATCTGCAAAATCTCCTGCTGCTACAAAGTAAATGAATAAATACAGTATGATTGTCATCGTCGTCGTATATTGAATTGAAAAAGTACTAAATTTTGTATAAATTGAATTAAATAAACTTGTAAAGAATGTGTAAATATTGTTTTTGTAAAATTTCATCTCTCTGTCTTAATAGCATCAGCCCAAACATATATGCTTACAAATTTTGCGGGTTTTGCAACAAAACAAAAACAATCTAGTATCTCTCTTTTTCATTTCATATTTCGTCATCCATCCTTTTTCTTTCTTTGATTGCTGCTTTTATTTCATGCGAAACAAAAGCTTCTTTTTTGATCTCTTAGGCATGTTCAGTTATTTCTTTCCGATTCATTCTAAAAAAAGGAGATATCCTTTGGTAGTAGTGGCGGTGGTGGTCAATAACTTGAAGGCGGTAGTATGTTTTAGTTCAATCTCTTTGTGTCATCCATTGATGACGAATACCTCGGTTGTAAAGAAAAATTGCGACCAAAGCTTTTTCACAGCGTTTCGCTTATTTCCGCATCCACAAATCAATGATAAATAATGGGATTGACTAAAATTAGTTTTACAATATTCTTTTCGATAAACCAATAAACTTATCTTTCACAATTCCATCCAAAAATAGGTTGTCTTGGTTCATAAATACCAGAGAGACATCTTACAGAGTTTTTAGGTGAAAGTAAATACATAATGCATTACAAGGAAAGATAAAAGTAAAACATTGTTGGTTGCTGATATTGTAGGTACATAGTAAGTATCAGTGCTGTCATAAAATTCTAGCGAAAAAGCAAAAGTTGTAATTAGGAATACACAAACTGGCAGATGAGAGACAAATCACTAAGACATAAATGAGACGCAACCTTTCAATCAAGAAACATCCCTATTGAATCATCGACAAAACACCCAAAAAGACACAAGTGATTGCCAGAAATTACACAAGTTATAAATAACACTTTATTAAACTTTAACACATGGAACATATAAAAATCAACGAGACAATTAAATCAAAGTGAAACTAAATAAATCCTATAATCCTAATTTAAAGAATTAAATTATCAAAATAAAGATTATCAATTTTCATTGTTTGAGTATTCTTGAAATATGTTTGAACCTTCTTCAAATCAGATTTGTAAGCGACGACAGAACGAATACATTTTTCATCATCAAAAAGATCAATGAAGTTTTGCGAAATTGAATCAAACATCTTCTCAGGAGTAGCTTGCCAAATTTGATCAACTTGAAATCTAAAAAACCAAAATCTTAGTACAGTCATAAAAGCTAAATGAAAACATACTTGACAACATTTTCTTTAGGATCAAGACCACGAAGTTGTTCAACGATGGAGAATTTACCAGCTTTCTTAACATGGCTTACACTTTGAATGATATCAGAAATCAAACTTCTTTTTGCAGCTTCAAATTTATCATTATCAAGTGTACGAGAAGTGATGGTTTCAAGCTAAAAAATAAGACAATCATACAATGTCAAAACCAGCATAAAAACAAAACTTACAACAACACGTTTACTTTCTTCATAAGCTTTTGCAAAGTCTGCGGCACGATAAAGATACAATCCAAGACCAGTATTACCAGTAACATAAACGTATACACCATAAGCAAGACCTTTACCACGAACATTGGTAAATAATGGACCTTCACATTGAGAGAAATATTGAGATAAAAGTTTAGCATACGCCATTCGAGGTTCCATGAAATCAAATTTGCATTCAGATCGTTGAACAAGAAAGGCTGATTCGCTAGATCCATGAGGAATGCAGAAAGTTTTTCCCCTATTCATTGAATAATCAACAGAGAATTCAGGTGTTCCCTAAAATCCAAAGATAAATGAAGAGAAAATATAGCAATAATGGAAGAGTATCCATACAAAAAACGATACGAAAACTCACTTTCAAAAATCCATTGCTTGTTTCACCATTTGACAATCCAGTCCATCCAAGAGAAGCAGCAGTTTTCAATGATTCTTCATTACCAACAAGATGAACATTAGTGGGAGATGAAATAATTTCCTTTGATAATTCGTTTAACAAATCGACCACTTTTGTTCCTTTTGAAGCAGAAGTAAATTCAGCGATTTCTTTATGGAACTTTGAACTTGATAATAAACAATTGAAAAGTCTGTTTGATTCTAAAAACAAAGTAATGACGATGAGTTGATAAAGAAAAACTCATACCTTTAGGTGCAATCATATTTGTCATCAATGCTGAAGCAACGGAATCACCATCTTGCTTTAATTCTGATGCACTACCAACAAGTCGTTTAGCAACTACAGCAACACGAGAATCTTCAAAGATGATGTTTTTCAAGAATATTTCAGTCCATTTTGCAATATTTTGATATTTTTCAGGTAAAAGAACATAGTGAAAAGCAAGCAATTCTTCATAATCCTTTCGAATTCCAAGATCAATCTTGTGAGCAATAAAGTCTTTCTTAAGCATTGTTGCAAGCGTTTCATATTTCACAACTTCTCCATCAATTTTAGCATCAGATTCATTCAATAACTCCATAAACAGTTGAAGAGCAGAACGGTGCTTTGCAGAAATCTTATGAATATCAAATAAAACAACAGCCTAAAAAAGGATGAATTTAGGAGGGAAAGTAATAATAAACACATACATGAATAAAGTTTGATTGGACATTATGGTAAACTGTAGGATATGGAGTAACTTTTTTGTCATCTTTAAGTTCTCTGCTAACATCAATAAGCTTGACACCATCCATGTTGTTGACGATAAAGTTGCGAAGGATATCTTCGGTTGGAGCAGAAGCCTAAAAATCTTTCGTTTTTATGCCAATTTATGTAATAATAAACAAACTTCGTTCTTAGCAACAGCTTTTTGTAAAGCTTCAGCACATTTCTTCAAACCATCAGGACCTAACTTTTCAGCTTGAGCTTTTACACGTTCTTCTTCTTTTTTAGCAATTTCATCAACAAGCTTAGCATTTGGATGACCAATAACAATGATTTGATCGCTGGTGATGTATTTGTCGATGAGGCCATTCCAAAATGAAACATCACGATCAACCAATTTCTTAATGTTGTCAATTTCATTCAGTCGTTCTTGAAGATAAGGAACATTGTCGGAATTTGCGTTAACACCAGGAGCAAAAAGTGCATAAGTTGAGAAGATTCCATGGTAATAATGAGTAGCGTTTCCTTCAAGCTAAAAAAACTTGGTATAAAATCTTTCATTTTAAGAAAAGTTAAAGCTTTACCATAACAGCCATTTGATGAACTTGTTGTTCGATGATTGCTTTCAAGCGCTGCATATCGATCTTTGATTCTTTGAATACAGAAAGGGGAGTCTTCTTGAATCTAAAAAAGCGACAAAGTTATAAGAAGTGTTAACAAAATCAAAGCGTACAATTCATCATCATTAAGGAACTTCTTTTTGACTCCACCAAAACGGTAAGCAATTTCCATTCTTGGCCGTTCACGAGATTCACGACTAACTTCACTGCAAATAGGATCTTTGATTTGAACAAAGCGTTGTTGAAGAGGTGAATCTGGTCCATCGCAGAAGTATGACAAAAGAATTTGTAAAGGAGTACAATCAGGATCCTAAAAATCAACAGATAGAATAAGAAAATGTTCTTTAAAAAACTTACAGAGTGTGGAGGTCCTTGCCATGTAATCAAAACTGTTCCATTAGCTTCATCATCAACCGGACATTGAACATGTTGCATTTTCGGAGAATAACGTTCAGGAAGTACGACATCATCAAATGGACGTTTTGCATCCATAGGACGAGAATAACCAAAAGTTTCAAGGTTTGAAAGGATATCAATAACTTTACTTTGATCAATTGTTCCAACAATAGTAATCATCATATTCGAGTGGTTATAGTGCTTCTTATGAAAGTCAATAACACGTTCAAGAGAGCATAAATCACGAAGAGCAGGCAAAGCACCACCAGTATTTGCACGAAATGGATTACCTTCAGGAAAAGCAAGAGAACGTTGAACAAAGCTCATTTTTTCATCCATATTATTTTCATGATCTTGCATTTCAGCATAGACAACACCTCCATCACGTCCTTCTCCATTAATATGATGAATTTCTGTTGTAAATTGTTCAGGAGTAAGCATAGGATGGAGCAAATGATCCATATAAACAGGTAAAGTTTTGAGGAAACCTTCTTGACCAACAGTAGTTATTGAATAAGCAGTATGATCTTCGTCCGTATAACCATTTGTACCTAAAAAGTAATACATTATTCAATCGTACATATTCGTAAAGAAACATACCAGAAGCAAAGCAGCGATTTGCAATAGAATCAAGAAATCCTTTATAAGGATATTTGTGACTTCCCATAAATACTAAATGTTCCAAAGTATGCGGTAAACCATCATCGCTTGTAGCTTTTGTAGCAAAAGAAAACCATCCATTTACGACAGGAGATGGTTGATCCACGAATGCCACTCGCATTCCATTCAAAGTTGAACGATATAATGTTACATCTAAGCATTTGTTAGATTGAATCGAACATACTTTGGTAAAAGTTTGCGACATTTTCCTTAGCATTTACCCCTAAAAAGAGAAAGTATTAAAAAATGGAAAAGAGTTTGAGGTAAAACATAAACAACACGAATAATGATGAAATTTAGCATAAGATAAGCACGAATTTAGGAAGTTTTTCCGAGTGGTCATATAAAAGGGTAAAAGGAAGGTCAAGATAAGTAGGAAAATAATTTTAATATCAGTAAAAATATGGAAACATCGTTCATCAAAAAAAAGTTAAATAAAATAACAAAGTTGAACTTTCAAATAAACTTTGCTGACTGAGGAAAACTTCAAAGTAACACTCATTGGCAGTGAGACACACATAACTTTCAAAAATGACCGTGTTCATTGAACTGTAAAAGTACGTTTGAAAAAGTTTGATGAGGAGATTATTTTTTTCTATAGTTTACCGGACATGATTTCTTATTTATTATTTCCATAAAGTTATTTATTAATGAAGGTTGTTGTTAATAACAATAGCATTTTACAATACATACAAAAATATTGTCTTTGATTAAATTTTTCATATCAAATCCATCAATAACACCAAAAATAAAATTTGAACTTTGCTTTTTTTTATTAATCCTAAAATCAATCCATTCCTTCAAATTTGTAACGATGATTATTTATTAATGACATTACTGTTTTTATCAACAAAATTTTTTTGTTTTCCAACGCCCACCATTATAATAATATAAAAATGAAGACAAAAGTGAAAATTAATTGTTTGTGGGAGTGTTTATTTTGTTTTTGGTTTTGGGTTAGCCTATAATGTTATGGTTTAATTATCTCTACTTGCAAAATAACTTGTATACTCGAATACATACTACACTCATGAGCCATTTTTATGGAAAATAAATTATTTTTCTGGGAAGTGTCCCTGCATAGCTCTTCGCAATCCAATTTTTTATTTGGCTTTGTTTATTGGAAACTCTTGTATTACCTTTTATTATTTTCATAAATTTAATCATTTTCCTGGTAAATTTTTTAGTTGTTATTCTAGTTTTATTTTTAGAAATTAAAAATGATTTATTGTGAAGCAGAATTGCCCTCCATGGAATATTTATTTCCAATTTATCGTGATGCTCTTGAAAAACTTTTACATGCTCTTGATTCAAATTTAGTTGATTGGAAGATAAAAGAAGAACATTTTGAAGAATATATTTCAAAATTTACGACACTTCCTTTTATTTGTGTTAAATTTGCTCTGTAATTTACATTTAAAGACAGGCAGAAGAAGGAGTTAAAAAAATGATTTCAAAAAAGTTTTATTTTAGAATACGATTTGTTTCCCAAAAAAAAGAGAGAAAGAAACCAATTTCGAGATACCTTTTAAATGAAACTTTTTTTTTGTTTATGCCTTTTCTGTTTCGTCTTAAAATATCCTTTCTTTTTACATTAAACAACTAACTTTAGGTTAATAGATCCTAATTTATCTGATGAACAAGAAGAGAAGGAAAAAATAACGTATATAAAAGCAATATCACATTTTTTTCATCACAATTATCCTTTTTATGATACATGGGAACTTTTTGAAGGGAAAGTATGTCTTTTTTTCTGCATTGGTTGTTGTTAAGCTTCGTAAATATTTGATTATTAATTCATGGAAGCTATATTTCAGTTAATTTATTGGACAAAACTGCTTAGTTCCATAACTCCTTTTGAATATTATTTGAATGTTACCCCACATCTTCATACTTTACAAACGATTGAAGACCTTTTGATTTTGCCAAATGATAGTTTGAAATCGTACAAAAAAAGTTATCTTGAATTTTCTAGTATGTCTAAATTAAATTCTAAAATGAATCTTATTAACTCTTTGAAATTTTTTTTATAGCAAAACCAATTACCAATGAACTTGAAAAAGGTTATCAAAATGCGTTAAAATTGTATGAAAAAATTATTACTGTTGAAAATATAATAATGAAAAATGGTTGAATGCTTTGAAAGAAGTTAATGATGATAAATTTGTTATTCAAAACATTGAATTTAGATTAGGTGTTAATCCGGTTGATAAAAATATGTGGTTGATGTATTTAGAATTTTTGGAAGAAAAGCAATATATAAAAGTAAAAAAAAAAGCATTTTTATGATTCAAAAACAAAAAAAAATACTTTTTTAATATATTTTTTTTCTTTTATTTTTTTAGTGGACTTTGGATGTTTATTCTCGATATTGTCGATTCTTTACTGATGATTTAAAAATAAGAGAAAAATATCGAGCAAAAATAAAAACTGCTGAATTTTTATCATTTGATGCAACTAAATGGATTCTCGATAGTATTAAAATGGAAATGGATTTTGTTTCAAAACAATCAAGTTTTGAACTTTTTATTAAAGAATTTGGCGCTAATATTGCAAAAAATGAAAAAAAATTTGAAATTATTTTTAAAAATATGTTTGAATATTTTCAACGTAAATATCTAAAACCTTTTATGCCCGATTATGCTATCGATAAGGAAGCCATCCGACCATTTCAAACAACAACTCCAAATATTTCTTTTAAACAACAACCGCATTCAATAAATCATCAAAAAATTAATTTACCTAATTCAATTTTTTATTATATAATGAAATCAGGAAATTATTTTATCCTTCAAAAACTTTATGCATCATCAAAACAAATTTATTCTTCCATTTTCAAAGTAGCAATTTGTCATCAATTTGTATTTTTGAATTCAATAAAATCTTTTCCATTTCAACAAGGTTGTCAATAAAAAGCGGCCCGGCCCGTTTCTCGGCCCGACCCAATAAAAAGCGGCCCGGCCCGTTTTTTGGTTAAAAAAAAGAAATTTTCTAATTTATTCAAAAAAAGATTATGCAAGTTAGTTGATTGAACAAATCCACTATCCAAAATTTATATTTGGTGCTCAAATGAGACCATTGAAACTAGTCAATGACCGGTTTCTAACCTTTAACTTTGGCTAAACCTAAAATTGTTTCAACCAAAGCTTCTATTGCATCATGAAACAAACTAAAACGATGAATTCAAAATTTTGGTCAGACAACCAAAGAAACTCCATTTTTTGCTAACTTTTATTTTCAATTAATGTATTTAAAAAGCTGGCGATGGCTATGTCGTCTTTTTGTTTTGTTAAAAAGTGGGGAAATCGTTGATAAAATTTAATCAATAAACGTTGAGAAATCTTAACCACAGTAAATGTATTTTTAGGATACCCAGTTCAGCAATAGCTTTTTAAAATAATTGGCCTCTCATTTTAAAGAATGAATTCCTTTTTGGTTCCCCAAATTATCTGAATTTTTTATTTAAATTTTTCTTCCATAGGTATTATTTAAGGAATTTAAAGAGCTTTTTAGTAAGTCTATGATTTTTAAGGCTTTGCGAGGTGGCAATGAAATTTTGCTTATTCTTAAAACTATTTTTAATTTTTTTGGATTGAATTAAAAACTCACAATGTGATTTTTTTTTTCGTCAATTGTTGATGAAGAAAAAAATAAATGCATAGTTTTTTAACAATTTAAAACCATTTTTTATTAATAACTAGAACCGCGATTTAACTTGTTTCATTGCAATATAAAAAATGAGATTTTCCATGGTCCTGGGCAATTAATTCCAAATGTAACGATATCTGCATTGAACGAAGCAAGAGCAAGCGCACTATTATACAATCTTATATTGTCTTTGAAATCCTTAATTTCAAGGAATTTTTTAAGGTTCCTTTAATCCTCCTATTACTATTTGGTCCTTGGATCTCTTCCTAGCTATTGGGTTCTTGTATCCTTTTTTACTTTAATAACAATTGCTTCATCAAAAGACAAACGCCACTCTCCTTGGCATCATTTTTAAGGAATGTTAACGCAACCTTCTTTATTCTTAAGTTCATTCGGATTTAGGCTAATTTTTTCATTTTCTTTGCAATTTTCATATGATCGATTTTCGAGTGAGTCGAACGAACGCACAATGAAAATTACTAGGACGGAAACAAGAAGCTCCGCCGGCCTCCAGCCGGCGATGTAACTTGTTCTATTATAAAATATAAAATTGATACTCGCTTTAATTCCTATGTTTTAACAATTATTTTCAAAAAAAAGTTTTTGTTTTGATTTTTAAAACTCAAAGCTTTCCCCGAGCAACCTTTGTCATCAATGACGCTTATTTCTCAATAATGAAATCCAATAATATGCGAAGGCCATTGAAACTCTTTTTTTGGGAAAACTTAAAGCTAATACTTTATTAGAATAATGTCTCACTTTATTTGATTCTTGATTCTCTAGTCCGAAGCTAATAAACTATCAGAATGAGTTTGCTATTGCACTCTGTTAAAAAAAAGTTAAAACAATGACTCTTTTTTTGCTCTTTTAAAATAAAAAAAGAACCATTCCATAAATTTAAAACAGCTTTTAAGCTGGCTATTCACAAAAGCTTAAAGTTAACCACTCGATCAAGTTTGCAAACTTTATACCATCTCTAAATAAAATAGGTCCCTTTAAGTTTCATTTTTACTCAACAAAATAAAAGTCACCAACGCTTATCCAACAGAATGGGAAATGCGGGCCTTCGGCCCGGCATATTGTATATTTTAACCACTGTCTTTATATCTTATATTCATGGAATTTGGATTCTTTACCACATTTAGATCAGTTGAGCATATTTGGAACCACCATCTCAAGCGCTTCATTTTTATGCAATACAAATGTATTTTTCTTTCCTTACGCAATTTTTTATTAACATTATGGCTTTTTGAAATGTTATTGTACGGATGTTCCTCCTTCTCATAGTTGGTGTATAAGATCTTCATCTCAAATACCTAAGGTTTTTGCATCGCGCAACTAATTTCCTTACCACATTCTCCCATTCCTTCTAAAGAACCTAAATGCTTTAAAGTACTGCAATAATAATAGCTACTTGCTTCTTTCTAATAAAAAATTCTTTGTCCATTTATTACACCGCCGGCCGCGGCCGTCGACCGGCCATAAATGTTTTTTATGCAAATCATTTAGCATTTTTGAGCATATTTTGGTCCTTTCGTAAATTTGGATCCTTTGTTTTTTTTGGAGCCATAGCCTCTATTGGTAACTAAAAATAAATCAAAGATTTCCCCACTTTTATTAACTTCATGCTTAAAAACTTTACTCAACTTTTATTGAATGCAAAAAATAAGATTTCCAGACGTTTATTGAGTTATATTGAACCTAGTTGTCTTCTTTTTATTTCTTTTATTTTCCCATTGAATGATTATTTATTATATTACCAAAACAAAAAGACAACATAGCCATCGCCAGCTTTTTAAATACATTAATTGAAAATAAAAGTTAGCAAAAAATGGAGTTTCTTTGGTTGTCTGACCAAAATTTTGAATTCATCGTTTTAGTTTGTTTCATGATGCAATAGAAGCTTTGGTTGAAACAATTTTTGGTTTAGCCAAAGTTAAAGGTTAGAAACCGGTCATTGACTAGTTTCAATGGTCTCATTTGAGCACCAAATATAAATTTTGGATAGTGGATTTGTTCAATCAACTAACTTGCATAATCTTTTTTTGAATAAATTAGAAAATTTCTTTTTTTTAACCAAAAAACGGGCCGGGCCGCTTTTTATTGACAACCTTTCAACAATCTCTTTTTATTGGAAATGATGGATTTAATTTTTTTGTTGATTCTCTTCCAAAGCTTTATCTTACAAATTCATTTAGATTGGAATTAGGTTAGATAATTTTTTTTTAATTTCAGATGTTGTTGTTGAAGTTACTACCCAACAACCAGGTTCTTTTTATTTTTCAGGTTGTAAAAGGAATGTATCAAAAATAATTGAAAAAATTTATAAATGTGAAATACGATATTTAACACTTTCAAATCAAACTTTAACTTTACAAGAATTTGATATTTTAGTGAAATATGTTGAAAAATTTCGATTTACTCGATCTCATATTCTAAAAAATGAAAATTATTTTACCACCACAACCACCAATAATATTCTTTCTGTGAATGAAATGATTCAACGAATGCCAAATATTATTGTTTTACTTCTTTGGATAGATTCATTAGTACCTTTTGATGAAAGTTGTAGTATTAAAGAAGATGAAAGAAAAGTTAAAAAAATCCAAATAAAAAAATTTTCTTTATGGGATATTTGTGAATTGATTGATTTTGATATTTTACTTGAATTTTTTTTAGTAAGTTTTATACCAAAAATTTTTTACATCTAAATAATAAAAAACGCTTAACACTAGTTTTTTTCTTTCAGAAATATGCGACTCCTGAATCATCATTTTCTTTTCTGTTTTCATCAAATTTTGTTACTCAAGAATACGTGAATGAATGTAAAGAATTTTTCTATAATCATCTTTTATTAAACAAAAAATTTAACATAAAAAAATTTTGTTTTTCGTTGAGTTAAATAATTTGAAAAGCTTTGAATTTATGGAGAAAATGTTGAATAAATTTAAATTGGCTGAGAAGATTGCTTTCAATTACAGTTTTTCGTTTAAAAACTACCAAAAAATGTTTTTTGTTGTTTTTTAAAAAAGTTTTTAGATTTTTCTTTTACTTTCAAGATTCCCATTTGTTTGTTTGTTAGTTGTATTTCTGAGATTTTTGCTTACACCCTTTATTGTGATAAAAAAAAAAGAGTAATTAAATTAAACTAATTTAAAAAAAAGTTAACAACAATAAAACTGATGATCAATAAAATGATTGAAACTCCATTTACACCAAATGATGTAATAAAGGATGCTGCAGCCGAGGTAGTAGTTGGTATACTACTTGGAGTTGTTACAGTAGTATTTGTTTGACCCCATGGATAACCATTTTGAATATAATTACAATTATTGGAAATTGTCATATTTGAATAATTTGGTGGTTGTGATATTTGGAAAGGACAATTGGTTAAATTTGGATTTAACCAACATTCCATTATTTGAACTACCTATAAAAATAAATTTTTTTAAATTGTTTAGAGTTTTGATTAGATTAATTTATTTTTACCTGCCATCGAACATTGATAACACTTGGTGGGTCACAATCAGATGGTTGACGCAAATCCAAATGATGAGCTGAATCAGCAACAACGAAGGAATAAATTCCGTTCTTTTCTCCTCCAGTTATTCCTGGAGTACTAGGGTTTACTCCGCCACTCGACCAAGGATCTAAGTTACCATTGCTAAAATTTAATTTTTCAGAGAGATATGTACTTTTAGAAGATTTTTTAAAAGCTTACGTAAAAATAATATTAGACGCTTTAGTAAAATCCCATCCATATAAATTTTTAACTCCATCAATATTTAAAAATTCTTTAGTCCATCCAATTTTTTTATAAATTCCATTACAAAGACTATATTGAAATTCTAAGAATGTATTGTTATCACAATCCTTATCAAAGAAATCATTAGGAGGTCCAAGTGAACACATAGCAATAATAATTTCAGTGCATTCTTGAAAATCCCATCCATCATATCCATTTGAATCCAATCCACCATTCGGGTCACTTCCACATTGAGATGGATCTAAGCAAGTTGTAAGGGCTTGTCCAGTAAAATTATAATAAATATTACTAATTGCTAAAAGACCTTGAAGCAAGGTTGTATTATCATTTGGTTTTACAATCGCCATAAATGCATTACAGCCAGATTTAACAGGCCATGCAGGCATGGGATTAAGAAAGCTTGTAGGATATGGATAATCTGTCATTGCCATATATTCCAAAGCTATTTGTAAATGAAGTTTAAGATTTGTAACATCTGTAGCAGATTTAATTTGAGTTTTAGGATCCATTTTAAATATATCATTTAATTTTTTCATTCCATCCGCGCTTCCACCCAATGATGTGATAGTTTGGAAAGAGGCCATAAGCATAGAATAATCACAACCCGATGCATTAAAAGTTTGAGCTACAACTTTATCAAATCCTCCAACATCAACATTTCCTCCGCGGAAAAATGTAACTGGAGCTGATGAAGCCCAAGCCCTGAAATAAATTCACCCTTTAATCAAACCAATAAAAAAAAGTTAGGATAATTAATTTACCCAAGAGTCAACGCAGGATACTTGAGCCTAAACCATGTAGCGAGCATACCACCATAACTTCCACCAAAAACAATTACAGGTGTATCAATAGTTAAATTAAATTTAGATTTAAACCATGGCAAAAATTGTGCATAATCGGCTAAAGCTTGAGCCGAAGTTAAATAACCTAATTTTTTTATATCTGAATAAGATTGATTTCCATATGGCATCGTTTCACCATAATATCGATGTTCAGCAAATACAATAAATGCATTAAAATGCGATGCGAGATCCCACATAATTCCTGTATTACTTGCGAAACCTTCTATTGAGCCTTCATTACCTGCATAAAAGAAAATTGGGCCACCAGTTTTGTAATTATTGTTATTGTAAAGGTACCTATAAAAAAATTAATATTGGCAACTGTAAAAAAAATCTGTGAAGCGAAATTTTTTTTATGTTTTAGGTTTAAACTTTAAAGTTTATAAAAACCCTTACTTTAAAGCAAATTTATCAGAATTGGTATAACCAAAATGATCGACAGGAAAACTTTTATCCGTCCAAGCTGTAGTCCAATTATAAACTATTGTAGGAGTTGAATCAGCCCCATTATTGGAGGAGGAATATCGATGAGGATCAAAAAATTTTAATTGTCGTCCATAACATGTTGTTGTTAAAATTATTCCAAAAACTATTATAAAAATACTTTTTTTTAAATTAAGCCACATTCTTCTTCCTTTTTCTTTTTTTAGGGAAGCAACAAGCAACAAAATTAATGATTTGAGCAGCCAAAAAAAAAGAAAGAAAAGAAAAGAGTAAAGAATGAAAAAAAATTGTTTAGCTTTAATTCAATTAAATTAGGTAGGTTAGTTGTAAGTTTGCTTTGAGATAAGAAAATAATTTTAATTGTCAAGAAAGAATTGATAAAAAAAAAGAGGATTGATTGTTTCGAGGAAGCATTCTAAAAGTGTAAAAAAGAAGAAAAAATGATAATTTTAAGAAGGAGAAAGGAAGCGATTTGATCATCGAAGAAAAAAAGATGAGAAAAAAGGCTTATATTGAAACAATGACCAAAGAAAAATAGATAAGCTATGATCAAATTATTTTTTTATGGGATTATATTCATTATTTTTGTATGTTTTTTTTCGTAAATCCTTCTTAATTTTTAAGTTAAAGCGATTGAATGCTTTCCTTCTTCGATTTAATTTTAATTATGCATGTTTACCATAAAGAAATAATAGCAACAAGATAAATATTTTCGATAGATTCTGAAAGGAATGGGTAAAGGAAGGAGAAATAAAAAATATGGAAATACAACAACAGGCTTTTTTTGGTTTTATTTATTTTTTATTTTCTCAACAAAAAATCAGAAAAACAAAACTTTTTTTAGCAAACAAAATTTAGAAAAGAAAAGCAGACGATAATATTGCAGATTTTTCATTTTAATGGTGGCAATCTCAAAGTATTAGATTGGGGAATAATAACCATGAATCCTTTACCATTTTCTCCACTACCGCCTTCTCGTCGACCACCGCCATGAATACCTTGAATTTGAATAGGATTATTATTTCTTGAAGTTCTTGAAACTGTTGATCGATTTCCTCCAGTCGCGCCGCCATTATTATTATTTCCTTTAAATAATCCAAATTTTTTAAGAATAAAATTTCTATATGGTTTTATAATAAATATTAATGATATTGCTTCAATTGGCATATGAAAAGTCACGAATATTACACATGGTGTTGCAAACCAACTACCCCATGATACTCCAAGAATCATCAACATTATAAAAATCATGACAGGAATGAGAACAAAAATTGTGAGAATTATTAATTGACTCAAAAGGGCTCTGAAAATAAAATTTTTAGAAAAAATTTCAAACTTTTAATTTTTCCGACAAAAATAAATTTTTTTTATTTCGATCTGAAAATAATTGAGAATTCTGAGCCAGAAAAAATATGATGATTAGGAATCATAAAAAGAAAGTTATTATTTTTCCCATATTTTTTTTGCCGCTCAAAATGCAAATTTTCAAAAACTATTTTTATAGAAAAAAGCAAAACTCTGTATTTTTTGTAAATTAAATATTTGAAGGTTATTTTGCTCGACAAAAAATAACGAAAAAAAGCTTCAAAAATAAGTCCAAACTTTTCAGTTTAAATGTTTTTTTTGGAAGCCATACTCACTGTTTTCCAAAAATTTATCCAAATCCCAAAATTCGGCGAATAAAATTTTACCTAAAAAGCATAACTTCCATTTTATATGTCGCATTTGAAAGATTAGATACAATATTTCCAAGTCGAAGAAGAAAAAAAATTATAGTTCCAATAAAAATGAATGGCGCCAGGGAGCATAAACAAAACCCAAAAGCAAGCATAAATTCAATTCCACCATTTTCTAATTCTGGGTGATAACCAGAAATATCAGGAAATAATTTCATTAATTCTTTCACTGCTGGAACTTCTTCAGATGTAAATTGTTGGACTTTTAAGGGATCCGGGACATCACTAATTATTGGAACTGAAATTTTATTTATTTGGAAAAATGTTTGATTTTTTTTGGATTTTAATAAATTAAATTGTTTTTAATAAAGAAAAAATATTTTTGTTTTTGGATTTTTTTAGTAGAAATAAGTAACTCGAGGAAATTCTTCGAAGTTTATCGTTTTTACCATCAAAAAACGTTATATTTTTTTTCAATTTTTTTTTTGAGACTTCTGTTTCCATTTTTTAAAAATTTAGAAAGAAAAAAACTTTTTTCTCTAAATGAATGGTACTTCATTTAAGGGTTTTTTTTTTACCAAAGATGTAAGTAAATAAATGATCTCTAAAATTTCCTATTAAAAAACACATAAATAAATTAAATTCTAGTTTTTACGAATAAAAATTAATTATTGCCTTTTTTTTGCTCTAAAAAATTATTTTTAGCTTATTTATTTTTTTATTGCATTTTATTTTCATTGGAAAAATATTCAAATATAATAATTACTTACCAACTACAATAATTTCAACAATAAACATAGAAATTATTACGACAATATAAAATAATTTTGTGCTATCATAAAGTGAACGCCAAAAGGTATTTTTAAGTGTAGCAAAAATTCGAAATAATATCACATAAAATTGTGAAACAATTATACCAAAAATTAAAAAAATTTCTGTTACAAAAAAATAATAAAAAGTTTTGGGTCCTAAAAAATGGAAAATTTTACAATAATTCTGAAGATTTTTTTCAAAAATTCTGAATTTAATTTTAGACCTAAAAAACCTCAAACAAAAAAATTCTTTCTTCACAAAACAAACCAAAATTAATCCATCCATAAAGAGAAAACCCCTGTCTCAAAGGCCAAATAAGTACAGGTTTCCATAAAAAAGTAATAAAACCAAAAATATACGTAAATAATAATTGTATTATTAATAAATGTTTATAACTTCCCATTTGTTTTGTGGAATATTTAATTATAATATAAATCATAATAGGAAATAAGAGAGAATTAAAAATTGTGGTGTAAGTTAAAATTTGATAAAAAATATTATAAAATTTTGGATGATAAATATCTGACAAAGTAAGATTCTCAAAATTTTGAAGGGTTTTAACCATTTTTTGGATTAAATTTGATGGATGAATTAAAAAAAATATGAATTTAAAGGGAATTTTTTTCAAAGCAATTTTTAATAAAAAAAATAACTATTTGAAAGTCATCAATAAAATTAATTTGAATAGACCGAAAGAAAAAAATAAGTGGTTTGCGTGCGGGTGTGATTAATGTAAGTAACTTTATTTTTATTGGCTTGAAACAGGTGAAAAAAAAAAGAAAAGCTCATTTTTTCTAAATATTAGTTCTTAGAAAAAAAGGGTGCAAAGCTCAAAAATTAGTCATCAATAAAGATTTCTTCTTCCAATATGTTTTATGTATTTAAAAATGATTTTTGAATCCATGCATTTCAAAAGCTTTAATAAATTGGTTTATTAAAAAAAATTCATAAAAATCACACGATTTTAAAAAATTCCAAAATAAAATTTAAACTAACAAAATTTATTTATTTTTACCCGTAAATATAATTTTAAAAAAATACTACATTTTAACACATTTTTCTTTTTCTTTTTATTTATTTCTTTGTTGTTTTTGTTTTTTTCTTTTTTTCAACGATTTCCATCGGTAAAGTATGAATTCCAGCAACATCAGGTCGTTCACTCCATGAAATCATTCGATTGAAAAAGAATAAAAATACGGCTAAAGTTAAACTACAAATAACTATTTCAAAACCCCAAATAATTTTTGGGCCATAAAGAGTGTATAATTTTCTGAAAAAATAAGAAAATAACTTTGTGTAAATTTCTGCGAAAAAAAAGACTTACGAAAAAGCCAAAGGTCCGATAACATTTAAAATTTGAGCGGTGGCAACAAAAATTCCTTGCAAAGTTCCTTGTTTAATTGGACCCAAAACTTTTGAATATAAAATATCCAAATTTATGTGAACTAAAGGCCATCCAATACCAACGGTAACAATGGCACATCCATAAAAAATATAAATGTTTACTTTTGGAGTTGTTTCACACCATTCAAATGCGGGGTTACACTAAAAAATATTTATTTTAGATTTTTGTAAAATAATGTTTTTAAAATTTCTTTTGATAAAAATTTTCTGGAATCTTAGTTTTTTAATAAAATAAATAATTGCGTCGAGATTCTAAGTGACAGTTTTTTTTGTTGTTGAGAAAATTACCCGCAGTTTTAGCAATTTTTTTTAAACATAAATTTTAAAGCAAAAATTAAGAAGAAAGATAGTCGATTGCCCGTTTTTATTTTCTAAAAATTAAATAGGTGTTAAACTTACACCAACAATTTGAATATTTGATCCTGGAATTTTTGATTCGGCTACAATATTTCTCAATTCTGGATTCATTGCCATTGCTATAAAAATAAAAAAATATTTTACATACTTTAAAAAAAGTTTATTTCTTTCTGATTTTTAATTATTAAACATACTTAAATTTGCTGGTGGGGTAGTTCCTTTAACATGTTGATAATGAATTTTTTCTGGATATATTTCCCATGGATATGTAATTAAATGGAATGAAAGGAAAAGTAAAATAGTGAATGCCAAAGTTGTCCTTTCTTTAACTCTAAAATTTTTTTAAAACTTTAAAATCGAAAATTTCAATTCATTTGTGTCTTTTAAATATATTTTCGCTGCTTCAAGACTCATAGTTACAATCTTTAATTTTAAAAGTTTAAAGAATTACTTACTTATTTCCAAGTTTGAAAAATACATACAAAAGTGAAAATGAAATAGCTATGGCTCCAATAATAGCTCCAACAGCGGATTGAAAAATTATTGCTTCTTCTGGAGACCATTGAAATGCGGTCATGGCATATGGAGGCAATACAGTCACCAAATTAAGAAATACCGTTTCAATTGAAAGTTTAACGAGAATTAAAACTATCACTGCAATCAAATCATATTTTGGAGCTTCTTTGGCTGCCGAGAAGGATTTTTTTGTAGTTTTATTAATTTTTTTATTATTTTCAGAAATAATTTTTTCTTCAAGAAATGTATCTTCATCAAATGTTCCAAGCATCACATCTTCAGTGTATATAGGTGCAGGAAGTTTATGAACTCTCATTTTGCCATCAAAACAAAAAAAAAGTAGGATGATTCCAAAAATGGATGTTAATGCAAGAACAATCACGGGAGCTGTGTAAAGATTAAAATGGGAACCAGCCAAAAGTGGAATACCAGGATATTTAATTTTTGAAAATATTACTTGGAGTACTGAAAAAAAAGAGAAGAAGTTTAATTAATCCCTTTAACGGAGCACTTGGGTATCAAAACGAAAAGATAGAAGCTTATTTAAATTGGGCTCTAGTAACAAAAAAAACATTTTACTGGGGTTCCCACCTCAAAAATAGTTTCAAATCTAAACACTAAACTTACATGGCCCAACAATTAGTCCAACAGAAGTAGCAAGTTGAGTGAGTCCAAAAGCTCTAGATCGATCCTTTTCCGTTGAAGCCATAGCTATATGAGTTCGAAATACACTACAAATACCCACTGAAGCACCAACCAATAATTCAAATGCAATAAATAAATGTGAAAGATATAATGGAAAAATTTCAACCATTAAATATGCTAATGCCGCAAAAATTGTTATACTTTTTCCAATAATCATTGCAGGCCTAAAAAATTTTTGAGTTAATTTTTCGGTGTAAGATTCTGTGTTTTAATAAAAAAACTTACTTTGTATCGGATATAAGATTACTTAAATATCCACTAAGCATAGAAAAAATAATATTTCCTAAAGCAAATAAACCTCGAATAAACCCATATAAAGTTTCAGTGGTATTTACATCAATTTTTTTCATATATGGCCATACTGTTGGAGTTATGGATGACATCGTTACTGCACCAAGAAAAGCAACAATATTTGAAATCATTATTGATTTCCAATCAGTTTTAAATTCGCCATTATGAATTTGAGAATAAACTTTTATCTTTTCCGGCATTTTTTGGTAGCTGCTCATTTTTAAGGTTTTATGAGAAAAAAGTCTGAAAAAAAAAGTTTGGAAAATTAATGAAAGATAAATTTTAAAAAAGCCAAACAAAAATCAAACAAAAAAACAATAAAAAAATTCTCCAATTTCGAAGTCTAATAATTTTGTTCGAATAAAAACTTTCTACCATCATCGTCTCCTTTTTATAATAAGACCCCCATTTCCTTTTGTTCCAAACTTTGAAACTTTGATAATATAATTCCAACTCCTATTTTATTTCTTTGTACTTTCCTTTAAGTTTTGCTTTCAAATCAATCACTGCAATTGAGATACAATAAAAAACGAATTTTACACAAAAAAGAGTTGTTTAATCAAAAAAATAAATAAATAATGAAAAATGAGTTAACAAAAAATGGTCCAATTTTGTGGCCATTAATCATAATTTATTTTTTAAGACTTTTTAATATCATAATTTATCGTCGTCGTCTGATTAATATTGGAACACACACACGCCCAGAAAGAAAGAAATCACAAAATACGGGTTTTATTTAAAAAGTTTTTCATCGTCGCCTTTTTTGCAAAGTAAAAAACAGATACAAAAGAAAAAAGAAAAAAGTGAGACATAAAGCATAAATAAAACTTTTGATTTTGAATAATGATTGATGGAAAATTATTATAAGTTGAAGTAAAGTATGCAGGCAGAGTCCAAAAAAACAACTTTTATCTGCTGAAACTTTAAAGGGTTAATTTCGAATAAAATAAAAAAGGGCAAAATGGGTTTACTACAAACATTTTAGTTAACCAAAGTCTCACAAAAAAATATTTGGTTTGATCAATCAAAGCTATCAAAGTCAGCAATGTTAAAGTTCATCAAAGAAATGAAGATTTTGTTCTTGAAAAAACGAAATGAAAGAAGAAAAATTAATTTTTAAAAAACCATTATTTTTTCATCTTCGAAATTTGTTTATAATAAAACATTAGATAAAATTAAAAAAGTTTAGAGAGAGAAAAATCCATTAAAACCTTTTATCAGAACTTGAAGGAAGATTTACAAGCTGGTCTTCAAAGTTTCTTTTTTAGCAACGCAACAAAAAAATTTTCATCATTGCCATAGTTTCCCATAAAAAATAAACAAATCTTTCAATGGAAAAAATGAAAAGCCAAAAAATTTGCATACATTTTTTTGCCATCCTTCAAAATCGAATAATACTCCAACGAAAAATTATAAAAGCTTCATTCATTGAAGCATTCGATTTCTTCGAAACAGTCGTCGATCGATCTCTGTTGCTGATTCTCTCTTTCTCATTTTAACTGACTAACTTTCAAACAACGCATATCAAAAATGGGAAATCAAGTTGCTCGTCCTGGTGGAAAACGTCCAATGCCTCAACATGCTGCACAAAAGATTGCAAGAAAATCTCAAAAAGGTAAAGGTCTTGATGCAATCAATAAACTTCCTCAAAGTAAGTCCCTTCTTTTTATATTTTTGATATTTTCTTAATCCATTCTCTGTTTTTTAGTTTCTCCTCGTCGACAATGTCTCCTTCGTATGCTGAAATCAAATAGAGTCCACGACTATCTTCTACTCGAACAAGAATTCATTCAACGTCAAAATGCTTTCAAACCCATGGATAATCAACGTCGTCAAGAACGCCTCTTGGTTCAAAATCTTCGTGGAACTCCAACTAATTTAGCTCGTGTACATGAATTATTCAATGATGAACAACATGCTGTCGTAATTGTAGAAGGCTTCGACAAACGTGAATGGTATATTCCTATTTTATCCATATGTGACAAAGATTTGATTTGTTTGAATGCTCTTGTTCTCGTCAAAGCTGGTGGCATGTTCAAAAATGTTCCTCTTGCTATTGTGGGTGTTTTACAAGATGCTGTTGATTCCAAAGCTGCTTTATATAAACTGGAAAAAGCTCCTAAAGAATCATTCGATGATATTGGTGGATTGGAATCACAAATACAAGAAATAAAAGAATCAGTTGAATTGCCTTTAACTCATCCGGAATATTATGAAGAAATGGGAATCACTGCTCCTAAAGGCGTTATTCTTTATGGTGAACCTGGAACTGGTATGTTGTTGTATTATTTTTGACTTTGTCAATTGGATGTATCCTTGTTACCAATGTTACCTTAACCTTTTAATTTTTTTTAGGTAAAACTCTTCTTGCTAAAGCTGTCGCTCATTCAACTTCTGCAACATTCTTACGTGCAACTGGCTCTGATCTTGTTCAAAAATCATCTGGTGAAGGTGCTCGTTTAGTTCGGGATTTATTCAAAATGGCTAAAGAACATGCTCCTTGTATCGTATTTTTGGATGAAATTGATGCCATTGGAACCAAACGTTTTGATACTACATCTCGTGGAGAACAAGAAGTCCAACGAACTTTACTCGAATTATTAAATCAATTGGATGGGTTTGAATCTCGTGGAGATGTCAAAGTTATTTTGGCTACTAATCGTATTGATTCTCTTGATCCTGCTTTAATTCGTCCTGGAAGAATTGATCGCAAAATTGAATTGCCTAAACCTGATGAAAAGACAAAACTTAAAATTTTCAATATTCACACTTCTGGTATGACTCTTGCAAAGGATGTTAAATTTGAAAAAATTATGACTAAAGAACGTGAAGTATCTGGTGCTGATTGTCGTGTAAGTTTTTTCAGTTTCCTTCAATATTGTTTATATCTTTCTTGGTTTTTTAGGCTATCTGTACTGAAGCTGGTATGTTAGCTCTTCGAGCTCATCGCAAAGTTGTATGTATGGATGATTTTGATCGAGCTATTCGAAATGTCTTTCAAACAAAGAAATTTGGTGTTATGGAAGAATTTTACTTGTAACTGTTTTCTCTCGTTCACTTTCATGGCATCTTGATATTCCGACGAATAACTTGAATCTCTCCATTTTTGATTGTATTTATTTGATTCACTGATTATATTTACTAACCGTGTATGTACATATGTAAAAATTGAATAAATAAAGATTTATTTTACCAAACCATTGTTGGAAAAAATTTGGAGGAAGGAAGGAAACGAAGCATTTATGATTGAAGAGGAAAGTAGTAATTTACAAAGAAAGCAAAGAAGTGATGATCTTTCATAGAGTTTTAGTTATGCAAGGCATTCTTTATTTTAGCCATAAAACCAAAAAAGTGATAGGCAAATTGGAAAGGCGGGATTTGAAGAAAAAGAAAAAATACGATAACAAAGAAACTATGCATCAACAAAAAACAAACAATGAAACAACAATAATCATTTTGAAGCAAAAAAAGAGAGGAGGAGAAGTACAATCTCTGAATAAATTTCGAAATAAAACATAAAATTTATTATTAACCATTTATTTTTATTTATTTATTTATTAACCTTCAAAATTATTTTATTTGTATAACCCTAATTTGATTTTTACCATTCCTCCCTCGAGTTCTATTATCGCGTTCGCTGCCAAACCTTCCAAAACAATAATTGAATTTATAAAATTCTGCAAAACCTTCTCTCAAAGCTGGTGAAACACAAAATAAAATAATTACGGATGGATAATATTGAATTATATAAATATAATATGAAATTAAACTTAATACTGGATTCTCTTGATTTCCAGGAATTAAACCAATCAGCGAAAGAATAACTAAAGTTGCAGCGGAAAAACTTGTTTGAAGGATTAAACGTTTTTCAAATGTCGCGCTAATTGCTTGAGTTTTGGGTGCTTTTAAAATTCCTATAATTATAAATAACAGAGAAGCCAGGCCAAGAATAGCATTAGCAGTGGAAGCCAAAACATTTTGTTTGATCATAATAACAGAAAGGCATTGAAAAGTGTAAAAATAAATGAATTGGCATTCAGCAATTGAAAAAGAATATCCGTGGAGTAAAAAAGGAAAAATCAAGAATAAAATTAAAATGGAAATTATGGCGGTTTTGTTCCAAATCTGAAAAATATTTATTAGTTTAAAGAATGTCAAAAGTTGCTAATATCAATCAAAGTGGTTTCAATTTTTTTGATTGAAATAAAAACTTTTTTATGGTATTTGTTGCTCAAACTTTTTTTTTGGATTATATAAAAAAAATTAATACTGTACCAAAAAAAGGTTTAAGCTCTTACCCTTCCATGCAACAATGGAAATCCAATGGCTGTGCAACGATTAAATCCAAGAATGCAATCCCATAACCCAAGAATATTTTGAACATGAAATGAAATAAGCAAAAATGGAATACCCAAAAATGTTTCATTTAAATTTCCTCCTATCACAAATGAAGGAATCCATACAATTGAAAATAGCGTATTCATAAAATATCCAAAAACAAGAATAATAAAATATGAAGTACGAAAAATGGATTTCTTATTTCTCCATTCAAAAATGAAAAATATCATTAAACTCAAATTTATTGTAATTCCAATGGTATGAATTGCAACAACGGAATAAAGGAAAAATCCTGAAGCATTTTTCATTGGAGACATTACTTATTTTAATAATAAAAAAAAAAGAAAGAAATAGACAGTTTTTTTTGTTTGGACTTTTGCACCTCAAAAATAAAAAAAAGTAGCAAAACTTATGAAAGAAAGTAAATTGCCTGCCTTGAATTTCTCACATAAACTTGATTAGCATCTTTTTTAAATGAAAAAGCAATGATTTTTATGAAATTAATAAAGTTATTAATGGAAATTTTATTAAATTATTTTACATGGAGAGTAAATATATTTCTTAACTTAAGTATTAAATTAATAAAAGTTTGCATGGAATAAAAAAACCGTCGATGTACATCAAAAACGGTGAAAATGATTATAAAATTTTCCACGCATGTTGTATGTTTCTGGTTTACAGTAATATAATTTTACCTACCAATACAAATCAAATTTTATGGGGTAATTAGCAGTTTTCTTTATATTTTTCAATTTTTTTATTATCCTGCATCTTCGTAATATGGCTTTTCATTATCCATGGTTGTTAATTGTTGCATTTCTAACATTTTCTAAAAGTAATTTTTCCAAAAAATAAAAAAACTTGAAACTCTTATTATAATATATTTTTTGGTTTTTGAAGAAGCTTCATTGAAATTACTTGATTTTCAGAGAATGTCTTTATTAAGAAAAATTATATTAGGTTAGTATTCTCCATCTAATTTTTAAGCTTGAAATTATATTTAGTTTGTTTCAGCTTTGTTTTTTGCTTTTCTTTTTATTGCTCAATTTTTTTTAATCAAACAAACAATTTTAAAAGTTGTTGATCCCCAATTTTGCGCTTTTTCTTTTCTTCTAATATCCTATTTTGATAAATATTATTTATGTTTTTTGTCATTTCGATTTCAGTCTTTCATTTAAAAAAAATCTTTTTATTTCAAAAACTTCTTTGTGCTGCCTTTTTTTGTTTTCTTTGTCTGAAGCCGGCAGCGGCGGCCAAAGGTTATTTATTTATTTATGAAATGAAATCGCAACCTTTTACAAAAACGGATCTTATCCGTATTAGACATCTCCATCGTTCTCTGATGTTGGTTGATTGCATCCTTTTTCTTTCTTCATTTTTTTTCTGCCAAAATAAAAAAACACTTTTTTTGACTGTTTCTTTTTTTTATTTTTGATTCGGAATTTTTAAAAAATATGGTTTAAAACACAGAAAAATCATTTGCCTACAAAAAAATGTGAAAATCAAAGTTGTAATAAATATTATTTTTGTGTATAAAAAAAGAACAAAGTTCAAAGTTTCCTCCTTTTTTTTTATGATTATTTTATCCAAAAAAAAAAATTCAAACGCTTTATACCAAAAGCAGCTGCAAAAAAGTTACGGTATCTCGTCACGCAATAAATAAATATTCTTTTTTTTTTGGCACTAAATTTTAAATTTTATTTGCATTTTGAAAAAAAAAACATTAATAAAAATAAAAAACACAACAAACAAAGGAGGGATTCCTTCAAACAAACAAACAAAAACTTTTTTATTTGATATAAAAACTTTGGTATTGTCTGTCGTCGTTGTCGTCATTTTCATTATTTCACGTGAAGTTTTTAGAAAACATAGAAGATCAAATTATGGTCTTTCTTTTTTTTTACTTGCAAAATAAAATACACAAATACACACACAAAGAAAAAAAGGTTAAGGGAAAGAAAAAAAGGAAGCTCATGTTTTTTTTTATTTTGTTTGGTGTTTGTTGTTTTTATTTCGCTGTCCAAAAAAAGCTTGCTTTCAAAAAAAATTTTTTAACGAAAAGGATGTTTTTAGTTTTGCGTTTATAATTTTATTTGTCGGCAATAGGAGCTGGGAAAAGTAATAGATTTTGTAAATAATTTTGTTAAATACAAAAAATAAAAAATAAATGTGATATTGAAAAAGAAAAAAATTCAGTTTTTGATTTTTTGGTTTCGATTCCATTCGATGGTTGTGGTGGTTGTTGTTTGTTCCATTCGTGAGAGCTCAATGTGTCGTCGATCGAAAGCCAAAAAAAAAATATGCATTACAAATAATCCCTTTTCACTAAAAAAAATTTTTTTCTGATTCAGTCAGATAGAAGAAAGTCCAAAATGAAATAAACGTGATCGAATTCTTCTTTTTTTTATTCGACGTCTGACGTTTGAGATTTTTGATTTTTTGTCGTGGTTGTCAAAATGAATGGTAAAAAAAAGGAGGGAGGAAAATATAATACTAAAATGTGGGAGAGAGGCGTTAGTAATTTTTTTTTTTCATGGATGGTTTAGCAATAATTTAAAGGGTTTGGTTTTTTTCATTCATTAAAATCCTCACTTTTTTGGAATGCAATAATACATTAAAAAAAGGAATTAATTGTATTTTGTAATGGCAAAAAAATTCTTAAATGCGTTAGTTTTAAAATTTTATCGAAGAAAGTTCTCTTTTTATTAACTTCATGTCTTTCCAATAAGCAAATGTGGCAAATTTTTAAGTAGCAAGCTATTAGCTTCTTTATTAAAAATGATAAATTACTCGCCATATGTGAAGCCTAACTTTGTCTAAACTTTTTTTTCTAATTCGAAATAGCCTTCTTCTTTTTTCTTCTAAAAAACCCGCTGTTAACTTTTTTACTTTTAACTCATTTCGTTAACTTTCATATTTATTATAGAAATATTCCTCTCATTTATTTCATTGTATTAAAAGGCGTCCTTCGCCAAAATAAAACCTTTTTATTTCCAAAAACCTCTTCAAGCATCATCTATTTAGCTATCTCGAACATCCACGTCAAAAACACACATTTTTTTGCTTCGCAAACAAAAAAAATAAAGGGCATGAAGAGAAAAAAGTCTTACACCGAAAAAAACGATAACATTTTTTTCTTCTTTCGCGGCTTTGCTGCATTTTTTTTTATTCTTTTTCTTCGATTCGACGACGTAAAAATTTGGACTAAAAAAAAGAAGAATATCATTGAATTGAAAAAGAAAAGGTCCCACTAAAAAAGTATGAAAGATCGACTTGAAGAATTTCAGGTGCGTGTTTGATTTATCTATTTTTGATATCTTTAATCCAGTGATAATTTTTTTAGAAAGCTGTTTCTGCAAAGAACGGTAAATCTCGTGGAATGGTGTTTACTAAAGACGTCGAAGATGGTATTATAAATAATTATCATGAACCATCACCAAGTGAAAGCACAGAATTTTTGAAGCAAGATGATTGGAATGATTTAGACAAGGTTTGCTTATCCGCTTTCTTTCCTTTAACCTTCTCTCTTTTTTAGTTCTTAGCTCTAGTAAATGATCTTCGTCAAAAAATTGGTCAACTTGAAATGCTTACAACTGAAATGAAAGATATTCATGGAAGAATTCTAGTTGTACCAAATGCTGATCCTCAAGATACTAAAATGCTAGCAGCTGTGATTGATAACTTTACAATTCTTTCAAAAAGTGTTAACACACTAATAAAGAAATTGAACGAAGAAGCTTCAGAATTTGAAAAGAAATCAACTGGTGCTGAAGCAAGAATTCGAAGAGATCAAGTTCGTTATTACACATTTTGGATTCGTTTCTATATATTCCATTACAGGTTAATGTTCTGAATCGTTCCATTAGAAATGCACTAATCGAATTCAACAATGAACAAGTGAGGTACAAAGAAAAGTGTCGAACAAGAATGCATAATTATCTCAAAATAGGTAAGCCTTTTTCTTTATATCCTTATTTTACTAACTAAAATCTTTACTTTTCCCTACAGTTTACTCTTATTTCGTAAGTTTTGATACTAACTGTCGTTTTGTCTTCCCATATCACTCACAAACTTTTCTAATATTCGTTTATTTTAGCTGATAATGAAATGAATGAAGAAGAAATGGATGCAGCAATAGAAAGTGGACAGTTCTTTAGTACTAAAAGTGTTATGCTTGGTGATCGTGATAAGAAGCTACTATATGAAGATATCAAAAATCGCCATGAAGATATTATAAAACTTGAAAATGCAATTAAAGAATTACATGAAATGTTTCAAGATATTGCAATGCTCATTGAATCTCAAGGTGAAGTACTGAACAACATCGAAAAGAATGTCACCAATGCTGCTGAATATGCTAATAAAGCTCATAAGGATGTTACTCAAGCAAGAGCTGCAAAACAAAGAAATATGAAGGTATGCAATTTCGTTTTTCTGTTTATTAGTTGTTAGAATAGCTTCTGTAGTTTAGCTTTGTTTAGCCAGTAAATTTGTTACATCTTCTCAGAATTTTGCATAAGGCTTACAATATGTAAATGTTATGCAGAAATGCAAACTTTTAGTTGTTTTTTTGGCAAGTGTTTAGACACACAGTTTTAAGCTTACTGTTATTCCCCGTCTACGTTTTTATTGAAGCTACTAGCTGCTTGAGTTTATAACAAAACTACCTTTTGTTTTTCTTTGCCGGGTAACAAAAACAATCCACATTTCAAAAGTGTTTTAAGTTTAAACTGTTTTTGACGCTTTTGAAACAAGTAAAAATACTTTCACCCTTCTTAACGCATGCGTCAGTGAACTTTTGTCCTCTTGATTGAAACATTTCCTCAAGGTCTTTTATGTTATTCTAAAATATGCGTTTATAAAAATTCTTTTCATTTGTCGTGTATATATTTTTGTACAATAACTAATCGTTCCTTCTTTTTTTCAGCTCAAAGTTGCAATATGTTTATGTTCAATTATTCTGATAATCCTTCTGCTCATATTTGGTGCTGGTGCATTTTGCTTTTATCTTCCATTTATTTGTCGATGAATCAGAAAACGAAGAAGAAGGAATCATCATTGTCACAACGATCTTGATAATTGTCTTATCACCATTCTCCTACCTCTATTTTTGTATATAAGTATTTCTTGTCATCTTTGATAGTAATAATATAAAATGCTTTATTATATTTTTTGTACGTGTTTCGGTTCGAGGATATTATTTACGTGGTTTTTTGCCATTTTGTTACTGCAGATTTTGAAACCTTGATTTTCGCATTTACTAAATCTTTTCTTTCTTTTTTAGCTTTCAAAATGTTTGGATCTCTTTTACGTCAATCATCTCGCCCTTCATCATTATTAGCTTTACGATTTATTAATACTGCTAATAATACCACTACGGTTAAAACAGGAATTGAAAAGTATCGCTCTCGTTTATTATATCAAAGTTTAAAGCGTGGAATATTGGAAAATGATATTATTATTGGGTGAGTCATTCTTTTTCTTGTTTGTTTATTTTTGTTTGTTTGGGAGGAATCGGAAACGATTTAAAAAACATGACGTTCAAAAATGTTGTTTTTGATGGGTTTGGGCGATGAAGTTTTTGGAAGTTAAATGTGTTACATGAAAGAAAGTTGTTGTACTAATCTTTTGACTTTTTTTTCAGTGGTTTCGCACGTCAATATCTTCCATCACTCAATGAAAACGAATTAGAAGCATATGAAAAGATCATCAATGGTGAACATATGGAATGGGATCTCTTTTATTATGTATCTGATCGAAAGCCACCTCCACCTGAACTTGAAAATTGTAAAGTATTCCATATGATGAAAGAATATGTCAAAAATAAGGAAAACTTCGCTCAAGTGTAAACAATAATCAATAACGAGCTATCTTTCAACCAACCATTTATTGAGCTTTGAAACAAAAACTTTTTTAATATCTCATTCAATTTCATTACAGTAATTTTTTTGTGCACGTTTATAATGTATACGGCTTTTGTTTTTTGCTGTTGTAATAGTTAAATAAAGTTTTTTTGGTTTGTACTTATGTGCTTTTCATACATAATTTGAAAGCCGTCGCTGTCGTAGTTGGTGTTGCATAGATAAAACTGCAACGGACGTTCGTCGTTCAAACGAATGAAATTTACTGAAAAATTTGAACTTGGAAAGAAGCATTTGGTTGTTGCAAAGCAGAAAATGCAATGCTGCTTGACGATATGGTTCTATGAGAGCTATCATGATTAAAGAATTTAGGATTGAATGTGTTGCACCAAGGTGGTATATCCATGGATTTAGGCCTACAAAAAATGGAAGTGTATGAGAGAGGATAAAGCAAACATCTGAATTTTTTTCTTCAGAGTTAATACTTTTAGAAAGGGAGAACGCTAAACTTGCTTACCCGCGGTATCATGAATTCGAGTAGCCATTAAAATTAATGATAAAGCCGTTGGAGTAACTAAAGAAAATATTGGAACAAGTATCTGAAAAGTTTATCTGCCTACAGTAATCTGGCAATTTGTTGCATTTCCTTCAAGCTTTAAAAATGGCTGACTTTATTTTGTTTCTGATGATTTTGTGATATTTTAGTGTAAAGCTTTTTTTTTTGCTTTTTGCCTTCGCTATTCGGCAAAAAAATATAGCTAGCTTTTATAATGTTTGATCAACCGTTCGATAAAAGGCGTTTTTTTTTGCTCCATCGATCGATGAAGAAAAGACTTTAACATTGTTTATTAGTTTTTTCAAAGATACTTCTTTCTTTTAAAAGGCATTTAATATATTTTTTTCTTCTTTTTACTTTTTTGAATTTTTAATTAACTTTTTTTTTTGATTTTTCTTTGATTTAACTAAAAAAATAAATACTCTATTATGAAATCTGCGTTAGAAAGTTCCAATTTTATTTTTTTCTAAAACTTTAAATCTTGATAAATGACACGTAAAATTTGATAATTTGGGAAAAGAAAATATTTAAAAAAAATATTTCGTAAAAACAAACCATGACGTGTTAATGAAGAAAAAGCACGTTAAAGATCCAGTCGAATTTAAAGCTAGGCTTTCAACCTTCTCAGCACTTTCTGCTTATTTAATATTTTTTGTGTTAAAACCGCAAAAGAAAATTCAACCAAATATTATGAAAAAAAGCAAAACACTTACTTGAGTAATCAAAGAAATAAAAAGTTTTTGATGCATTTTATAAGTTTTCATTGACATTGTTAATTTTTGTTTTTCCAAAGTTCTCAGCGTTTTATAAATCAATATAATTGCAAAGGCGGCTCCCAAAAATAGTAAGAAAAATCCATATATTAAACTTATTTTAACTATCAAAGAATTGGGTGAAAATGCAAAGCATGAATGAGTTTTATATATTTCATAAATTTGTGGGTGATCCTAAACAAAATTTTTTTTTGTGGTTTACGGTAGCCGCAATCGCTCGCTTACCTTTTCAAGTCTAAATTCACCATCAAAATTAAAAGTTTCAATAAAAAATAAACATGAAATTGGAAGGGAATAAATTAAATGGGTTATAAACATGATTGTTAAACCCTTTTTGCTATGTAAAATTCGAAGTTTATGACGAAGTAAAAGCAAACGATAAAGAAATGCACAAATTACTGAAACTCCATTAGCCCCAAGTGCTATGATAAAAATTGACTAAAAAATAACTTCTTCTTTTTTGAGGTTCAAAGTTTTTTTTTCTCTTTAACTTACATAATGAATTCCGGCAACAATATTTTTTCCATAATATTTAAATATTCCTCCATTACAAATTGATAAAGCTGGAAATAAAGGAACTGGAGTAAAAATAATAGTTAAATAAAAATCCAATATAAATGACCAAATAATTATATTTAATAAATAATATTTATATGAACCCATATTTCGGGGAGAATAAAATATCACGAGATAAGCTGCAAGAAAATCCAATGGAATTCCTATGGATGCATTGATATGGAGTCTAAGAGCACAGTTATGGAAATAAGCTTCATCGAAAGTGGTTGTTGTTGTTTCAGACATATCTTTCTTCTTCTTTTTTTTACGATACCCAAAAAACTTTAGATGCAAGTAATAAATTTTTTTTCGTCGTCGTCTGCTACTAACTAACTAACTCCAAAAACGACTAAAAAACATGACTTTCTCAAGGTAGATAGATAAATGTTTGTTATTTTCATGCGCACTTTGAATATTATAAAAAGAAAAACAACCCCATAAAATTTTCTGTAAGTTAGTTATTTTTATTCGATGTTTTTTTGTTCTTTTTAAATTAGATTATTAGGTAGGTAACAAAATTATTTTCTTTATATTGGGATAATATATGGAGAATGTACTTAAAAAACCAAAAAAACAAGCAAAGGCTTGAATTTGCAAAGAAAAGAATGTTTGGAAAAAAACTTGCAAAAAGGAAAGATAAATCGCAATTTTTGGAAGATAAGAATCCCATTCGAAAAGTATCAACTTCAAAATCATCCACACTATTAACGTATTTTCAACTTCCTATCTTTACTTGCATAATTGATAATCTCATAAATTGCATTTTATAAAAGTATTTTGTTTTGTGTAAAGAGAATATCAATAATAATTCACCATCAAGAAATTGCAATTACTAATGTTCCTCAAATTTGTTCGATTCAACAACGCTCCTCCAAACTTTCCCAACATAAAAATGGTTTTAAAGCGAAAAATGTGCCTCATTAGTTTAGCTATTTTTTCTCAAAAAAAATTGTCATCCTTTTTTTCTTCTTTTTTCTTTGATTGCTTCGAATTTCATTCATCCTTCAAAGTTTCTCAACTTTCTTTTTTTTTCAATTCAAAAATCTTCTTGATTAATATCTTCTTGTTTTAAGAAAGGAAAAATGGCTGAATATCTTCAACTTTCAAATCGTCAACCTGATCTCCTTCGGGAAGCTGAAGAAATTTCAAAGAATCTTGTGAAAGCTGATAAACTTCATGAAAGAGTCAACGTTGTTCAATCCAGCTCTCATGAAGCTCCACAAATGGCTTTTGTTCAAAATGCTCATGAACTTCAAACTGAAACATCAAGAATGAATAAAACAATCAATCAACTTGTTGAAGAAAAGCGACTTCTTGCTGGTAATGCTCAAGCTGAACATTTGATCAAGTATGTTTGTTTTTCTTTTATTGTATTTACTTTAGAGTTTAAAGGTGCTTAATATTAAAATTTCAAGCTTTTGTTAAGATGTAAAAGGTTGATGTTAGCTTTTATAGCCTTTTTGGATGAATAGAAATCTTTCCCTGAGGATGTTTTTGTTATTTACTTGCATTTTGCAAACTCTTTGTATGTCCAATACGAAAGTTAGAGTGATGTTTATTATTCATTAGAAAGCGTTCTCACTAATGTACATATATATTCAACTTCTTTTTGCCTTAGACACTGTAAATCATGTAATCATTTCGGGCTTGAAAAAGCTTTCAATTGCCTTTTCATACATACTTTCTTGCCTTTAATCTCACATTTGTCATCATTTCTTTATTTACTAATGTTACTCATTTTTAGTGAAATCTACTCTGCAAGTCAAATCAACCGTGGTCCACCTGGTGTTTTTCCAAGTTCTCGTCTCCATCTTGATATGCTCCTTGGTCGTGATGAGAAAATAACCTTTGCTGATTATCTCAACTTTGATTACAATTTTTAAGCATGTAATATTGTTTCTTTAAATTATGTTGTGATTCATTTTTCAAATAAATTAATTATTCTTGTATATGCATATCTTTTTGTTGTTGTTGAATTTGTAAGCAAACAAAAGTTTGATGGCGTTCTTTAATATTGCAAGCGTTATCTCTCAACTTCGTCAATGTTTTGGTTTTGAGGTCATTCAAACAGGATTATCAAAGAAAGATAAATGTTGGTTTAGTGGTGGCGGATAAAAACAGGTTTGAAGGAAACCACGGATTTATCAGAATCGTTAATGGATAAAGAAAAAATTGAAAGTTTAGAGACGCATTTGATAACAACATGAAGGCTGCTCTCGTATTAACGCTGTTGGGTAAGATTTTCTTGATTTGATTTTCTGAAACAACTATCATCATTTTTTTTAGCTTTACTAAAGCTTACAACCGCTGAATATTATGGAATTAAATTAGGTAAACTTAAAAATGTTACTCATGGCCTTTCTGGTGCTGTATATTTTGCAAATGAAAGTTTGTTACAAATTGTTGATTTTTCGATTGATTCTCTATCTGGTTAGTTTGCTTTTTCTGACAATAATAGGATGCAAATTTGTGGAACTAATAAGATTATTGCTTGCAGACCTCGAACCCCGATTCTTTTTCTCTGATTCAGAATCATCTCATCCTGCATCGGGTTTATTTCAAATCCTTTCATCACCCGGAGGCGAATATTCCAAAAAACTGTTTGTATTTTTTTGAGAGAAGCTAAATTACTGAAAGGCATTTTAGTAAAAAAGGAACCATGGAATTTGGCTTTGAAAATGTTCGATTGCTTGTTGGTATTCCTAAAATAGATAAAGTTAAATGGACTCATTTTGGAATTGCCACTCAGAAATCATGGGTTAGGCAATATTAACTTTCTCAAATCGATTTTATTTATGCTAATTTCCATTTTTTAGAAATATCTTGCAGCTTTAAAACTTAAAAAAGAAGCACCCAAGCCATTTTGTTGCATTTCAAATTCTCAATCACCCAAACGTGGAATCATTGGAAAACATTATGAAGTTGGAACAGCTCCCATTGTGGTTCTTGATTCTCGAACCATTATGCTTCCATCCTTTAGTTTTAAAGGAACTTCGCCACCTGATGGATGGGTTTATGCAGGAATTGGACCAAAAATAGATCAAACTACTGGGAAAAAAGCTATGGTGCTTGGTCGAGATAAACCTGAACGGTTAGTTAGAAAAAAAAACTTCTTATTTTTTTCCATCATTTTTTTGGAGAAATACTTTTGCCCCAAAAAATGTAATAATTATTTACTTTTTTAAGTCACTGCGCTCTTCACGAAGATTATAATGGCAGTGGAGATTTGGTGGCTCGCTTACATCCAACCCAAACCATTTACGACGTGGATTTTATTAGTATTTTTTGCTACGCTTATTCAGTCGACTTTGGTCATGTCAACTTCAATCTAAATCCAGAAAAAAATCCTGTTCCAGCTTTTATTCCACCAATCAGTGAAAAGCCTTTACCCAAACTTCCCGAAAGTCCACATTGCTAAACAAGAATTTTAATTTTTATCAAATCAATTAAAAAATTTATTTATTGAAGAAAGTAAAAATAAATTATTTAAAGACAAACATTTCCAGATATAAAAAAATTTTAAGCCTTTCAAATTTACAAATTTTTTTTCACCGTTTAAAAAATTAACCCAAAAAAAACAAAACAAAAAACACACATAAATTATTTGTTCATAAATAATAATAAAAAGTTCTTCTTTCCTTTCTTTGTTTTTGTTTTTAAAACTTTAAAGAATATCAAAAAAGATAACAAAACAAAAAATAGTGAAATTAATTCCAGAGAGAAGATTATTAGCTGCAATATAAAGATGTCTCCATTCGGTGGTGTAATCCGATGATGAATCAGATGCAGCTCTTTGAGGTTCAGCTATGCCACCATTTTCTCGATCATCCAAATATCGGGTGTACGCTGTGGATGGATCAGGTTCAACACAGCAAAGGAAACGATTGATAAGTTTTGCGGTGAGATAAAGATTGTGAGATGGTGGTACGGTTCTTTTGACCCGGCATAAAGCCAAAGCAATTAGGGTGATTATAATGCTTATAGCTGAATTGACAAATAAAAATTCATAAAAGGAATCTAAAAAATTAAGAAAGTTAATTGTGACAGGTATGTTTACTAGAAAACTGTTTCGATCTAGGAAAGTTTTTCTTTTACAAATTTAAACTCAAAAATTCATTACTCACAAATTTTAGGTTTATGTCCACCAAAACCATTTTCAGGTGCAATGCTGCATAAAAACAAAAAACAAATGGTTTGCAAAATCAAAGTTGTTAGCTTTACAAAAGATTGAGTTCTCAAATCACCAAATAATGGAGCAGCCAACATTAATAAAGTTGCAATGGTTGCTGGAATTCGAAGAGCTACTCTCAAAGTATTCATATCTTTTTTTGCATGAATACAAATTCGAATAAATTGTGATCGATGTCCACCAAGTTTAACAACATCCACGGTTCGATCCTGAAACGAAAGATGCAAATATAATTTTAGGTCTCAACGTGGAAATATATTTTGTGATACATACCAAAACAGTCCATGCCGATGTTTCAATATTAGTTAAAACAGTCATATCTTTTTCTTTTTGAATATCTGTGATTGCAACTTGTTTATTTACTTTTTCTTTCGCTCGAGCACTAATCTTATATTCAACATTTCTCTCTGTTTCCATCATCGATAAAAATAAACAACAATCATTTGTTTCCTCCGGATAATTATAATAATTTGCTGCACAATAAGCTGGATAACGAAAAATTAGACGAGCTTCAATTTTTCCATCATTATGAACTATAATATCCGTGACTTTTGAAATGCAACCATCGAGGGTGGTGCAGCTTCTAAAAATAATTTGGTGAAGATTTTTTAAAGGAAAAATTTTTTTTGGGTAGCAGAATTAAGAAATTAAGGAATTTTGTTTGGCAGATTGTAAAATAATTTTAAAACGCTGAATATTGAATCGAAAAAGTAAATTATAAAAAATTTTTATTTCTTACGATTCATCTGTAAACAATGGAGTCCAAATGTGATGGGTGTCATGAAGTAAAAATAAATCCATTTTCCATTCCGTTGCATTCCATGCAAGTCTTTCATCTTTCCATGACTAAAAAAAAGGTATGTACATGAAAATTATGTAAAAAAGTTTAGGGCCCCAACCAGGGCTTTGCGATATCGATATTTGTAAATCCGATATCGATATTCGATATTCGATATTTATTTTTTTCCCGCCGATATCGATATTCGATATTCGATATCTAATTTTTTTTTGTCGATATCGATATTCGATATTTCGATATCTCAAAAACGCCCGATATTGCGATATTCGATATCGATATCCGATACTTTTTAAATTAGCATCAAGTATGGATTTTAAAGATTTTTTTGTGGTTTTGCTTTTAACGCTTAAGTAAAGGGTTGCAATAGAATTTTTTTGAATAGAAAGTTTTAATTCTCTTGAAATTTTTTAAGTCTTTTTACGCAAAAAGACAAAACCAAAAATTCAAAGAAATAAATGGCTTAGAAGCTAGCAAAATTGAAGGCAATCAATTTATTTATTCCTAGTAGGTTTGATTATAATCGCTGTTCTGGAAATCCTTTATGATAAAGTTTGTAAAAAATAAAAAAGAGTTTTTAGTAAAACATTTGCAATCCTTTTTATTTGCGAAAGTTTCATTCCTTTACTACCAATATTCGAAGTCAATTTTTATCCATTACTTTTGGAAGTAATTCTTCACTATAAACCTAAATAGCTGCTTCTTTGCTTTATTTTTCTGTAAAAATTAAGTGAAAATAAATATTCAGAGCTAAAAAATGAACAAAAAATGCTTATGTTTTTTCGGAAAAGAATCAAATGAAAATTTCGATTTTGTCGATATATCGGTCAAAAACTCGATATCGATATTCGATATTCGATACTAAAATTTATTTTTCCGATATCGATATTCGATATTCGATATCCAAAAAAAGGGCCGATATTTCGATATTCGATATCGATATTCGATATATCGCAAAGCCCTGGCCCCAACCAAAAAAAAAATAATTTTATCAAAACTTTTTAATTTTTGAATTAAAAAAACTTTTTTATTACTGTTTTTTTTTATTACAAATCCCAAACATTTAAAATTAACTCACAAAACCTATGTCGCCATGAATATTAAATTGGGAAGAAGATTTTTTATCAATTGAATCAACTTGTTGTATCATAATTGTATCAATATTTATTTCAAGTGGATATTCCCATGGAGCTTTTAAAAATAATCGATATGAATCGCCCGTTTCTTTAATATCCCTTTCAACGAGATAATAATATAAACATGTTTCAAGAACATCGAGCTTTTCCGAAGTTAGCAAATCTTCGTCTAAAAAAAATATTGTGGGTTTTGAAAAAAAAGAATATAAAAAGCAAATCAAAGTTTTATGGAAGAAACTTGAGTCGGTCGCTTTTAAGAGAAAATTTAGAAGCAGGCGACTAACTTTTTTTTAAAAATTTGCTTCAAAGTAAAAAAATCTTTAGTATTGAAAAAATTTTTTTTTACTTTTGACTTGGATATTTAAAAAAAAGCTTACCGGTAATATTATGCCTCCATGAACATTCTGGACCATGTTGAGAAGATAATAATCCACCACTACTGCTAATATCACTTATACCCAAATCACCTGAAGCAATTATCGCCAAAATGGAAAAAATTAAATAAATAATTTTTAACATTTTTAAAATACAAAAAAAATAAATGCTTTTGTAAATTTTTTAAAAGTTTTTTTCAGAAAGAAAATTTAATAATAAACCATATTTTTTTTTCTTTTTCGTTTTCACCGCAGTTTTTTTGTCGACGACGACGACCAAAAAAAAAATAAGGTTGGTTGAGTCTCAGTTCTCGACAACATACATACACGCGTTTCCATGGTGCTACTGCCACAGCTTTTTAGTTAGTCAATTTACAATTTTACCGGCTTTCTTCTTTTTTTGTTCTCGAAAAGCATTTTACTTTTTTTTTTCTCGTGAGTTTTTTATTTATTTTTAAAGTTAAAGCAATTTAAAAAAGTTATGAATTTTTATTAACTCTTTGAGAATAAATGTTTTTTTGAGGAAAAAAATAAAAATATAATACGTTTACTTACCTTACTTTTTACAGGTGCATTTTAAAAGTTTAATTGTATCTCTCTCAACGTCCTAGTCGCATGTTTTTTTTTTGAGAAATAATAACAGATTATGTTTGTTACCTTTTTTTATTTTTTTGAATAAAGGATAAACTTTAGTCGCCAAAAAAAATTTGTAGATGAAAAACAGGAATTTTCTTGTGAGAATTACAAATTACAAAATAAAAAGCCAAATAACTAAACTTCTTTGTTAAAGGAAATTGAAGCCTCTCAAAAAAAAATATTAAAAAAAAGAGAGATTAAAATGCAATAAGAAAATAAAGAAATTTTGTGTTAATCAGAATTCGAATTTCGAAAGATAAAAATTAAAGTTTAAAAGAAATAATTTAAAACAAAAACATAGAAGATAAATAAATAATTTTTATTATTTTTTAAATTATTAACATTTTTCAACATAATTTTGACGAAGCTGCTTTAATGCTTCCCAAGTTTCATCATTCATTCCTTGAAAATGAATTAATGGTGGACAACTATTTTTGGTTGTTGACCCAGTTGCAATTATTTCGTTCACAAAATTTGAAAGCTTTTCTTTGAATTCTTCAGAAATGGAGTCAGCAAATTCGAAATGAATAAACATTTTTATTGGTTTCTATAAAAAAAATTTTGATTCCAAAAAATTAAAATTTTAACGCCTTTTTTCAATACTTTTAATTTATCAAAAAATATTTCAAAATCAAAAGTTTCTGGAATATTTTGAAGTTTAAAACTTTTAATTTTTTCAAAATGTGGAATAGCAATAAGATTTTCTGCAGAATTTTTTGTGATTGATAAACATCCATTTTCGAATTCTTTAAAATCACAATAAATAAATTCTTTAAGATTTGAAAGACATTCAATCAATTTTTCAATCGCCGCAATTTTTCCATTTGTATCAATTTCGTTTTCATTATTTTTGACTTTGGTATTTTTAAAATCCAAATATTTAACATTTCCAGAAGAAATTAATAATTTAAATTCACTAAAATTTAAAATTTGTTCAAATAAAACCAAACGATTTATTTCGCATCGATAAAGTTTTTGAGCCAAAAAAGACGAAAGGAAAAGGAAAAATGTTGTTGCATCATTGAAGCAAACAGAATTATTATTATAAATTTTTAAATATTCTTCGCCAATCCAAATTTTTTTATTTTTACATTTATTTTTCATTTCAATAAATTCCTTTTTTGGGTAAATAATTCCATTTATTTGATTTGTTTTCCAACAATGATCTAAACCAAGATTAATTTCTATGTCACCAGAATACAAACCACAGGCATAAAATAATGCTGGAGGTGGTAGCTGTCGTGGCAGTTTTATGGGTTCTTTACCAAATTCCAAATAATCAAAAGTAATCATAGGTTTTTGAAGGAAAAAATATTTGCATATTTTTATAAGTTTATTATAAACTTTAATGGTGGAAGGATTTTTGGATATATAAAAAATTATATTTTCTGGAAGTGAAAAATTTTGAACTTCGGGTGGATTTGTATAAATTGAAATTAAAATTGATGGAGCTTCAGGCCAATGAATTAAGGGTCGAGCCTTACAGTAAAGGTGCTTCATCGTCATGTCTCATTCAAAGAAAAGATAATTATATTTTTATCAGAAGTTTTTATTAAGAAAATGGACTTTTATAAAATGGTAACCTTTATTTTAAAAATTGTAGATAAAGCTTTTCATCTTTTTTTCTCATTAAAAGCGGATGTTTATATCGCTTTTCTCTCTCCATTTGAAGGGCAATGAAGAAATTGGATATCATTTTTTTATTTCATTTCTTATTTAACGAAAAAAAAGTTTTTTGGATGTTCAGTTTCCTTTTAAATTTAAAACTTAATTTTTTGATGGCTTTTAAAATTTCGTTAAAACGCGCTTATTTCTTTCATTTTCAAACTTCATAATCCAAACTTTTTAAAGCTGTAGCAAAAAAAGAGCAATCGATCGATAAACACCAAAAAATAAACCTTTCTTCAGTTTTTTTCCTTATCATTTTTGATAATAGAAAAGTCAGTAAAAAAAGGACAAAAAAGTATTAAAGAAAATTATTTTTTTGTTTTTGTTAATTCTCATTTTTTTAAATTTAAAATTGCTTCTCAAATATGTCAACAACAACGGATTTCTCAAACGATGAATCTCTTCTTCGCCCCGAATTTACATTTGCTTCTCCTCAGTGCCAATATTTTTTATTTCCATCTCAAATGATGGATCACATTTATAAAAACATTAAAGCGGAACATTTAAAAAAATTATATCAAATTCGCAAATTTTTCTTTACCAAATTTCAAATCCTTATCATTGATGAAATTAAAAACAGTTTTATGGATTCACAATTTATGCATTTAAAATATTCGATAAAATTTAAGATTGTATTGCGAGACACCTTTTTCGCCTATTAACATTCCAGTTGAAGATTTAATCGCCCAAGTGCCTAACGCAAAAGTTATTGAGTAAGTTCGAGGTCCAAATAAATGGGTTAAAGCTCCTTGAATTCAACATTTTTTAGAATAGATACATGCCATGTTACTTCAAAAACTATGGAAACGTTGCTTACATTAAAAAGGAAACAAAAAATTGAAGAATTAAGCCTTAAATATCTTGATAATTCATTGGATGATTTTAAGATGGCAGAATTTTTACACGTATTATTTTTCTTTTTTTAAAAATCCCAATTAAAAGTCCAAAATAATCATTTTTAGAAGCACACAACATCAACAGCAAAAATTGTATTACATTTACATTGCAATCGGGATGCGGATGGAAGCATTGCCGAAATATTTTATAACAAAATCAAAGCACATTTTGAAGAGTTTGAACAAGGAGAAAATCTACGAAAATTTTACTAATTATCAAAAGGTTTTGGAAGAATACGATAAAATTTTATATGGAGATGATTTGTAAAGCTATTGATTTATATGAGTGTGTATCATGCTCGCGAATCTGAGTTTCATTTTGTGATCCAAAAAAAGTTACTATTCTTTTATAAAAAAACACAACAACAAAAAATCAAAAAGATAAAATAAAAAGCAAAACAAAAAATAATTTCATAAGTAATAGTTTTTTTATTTCAAAATTTCACTAAAATCACTATTTCTTTACTTATTTTTAGATAAATATAATTTTCTTAATTTCGATAATTCTTTGGAAACTTGATAATTAATCTCGGGAAAGTCAATAGAAGGAGGGAAATAAGATATATCCATTTTTGCCATTTTCAATGCCCAATTTGTAAATTCTTGAAGCTGTATCTTATAATTTTCTGAGAGAGGATCATAAAATGTGAGACAGAAACTTATGGTTTTGTTTATCTAAAAAAATTAAGACGGGTTCTCCGAGAATTTTTTGGATTTTGGTAGAGAAAAATATTTTTTTGACTAATCCTATGTAAAATTGGATGGAGATTCAGGAAAAAATAGTCTCGAAGCTCAGAAAATTTTTCTCGATTTATGGCAGAAAATTTGCATATTTCAGAAATAAATTCATGAAAAAGCAGGGAGATGGATATTTTTTTATTCTTTTCTATTTCTATAGGTTTTCAACCATGGGGAATTGAATGGCACATACCATTTATATCTTTTGATATCATTATCATGGAGAAACAGCTATACCACCACCTTTACCCCTTCGAAAACTTTTTTTAGCCTATCGTCCGGGGTGAGCAACCAACAAGCGAAATGTAGCCCAGAATCTCCTCTATCATCATACCGAAACAGTTTTTTAAAAATGGGGACTTTCAGCTAGAGCCAAACGAGACCACTTTTGCCATGAAATTTTTTTTATTGTTTTTTGACTAAAAGTATTTTTTTATATAAGTAAAATGTAAATGTGGTAATTCAAAAGTTTCTTAGAATAATTTTTTACATATATTTGCCTTTTTAAAATTTATTTTTCATTGAGTTAATTTTTCAAAACGTAAAAATTTTAAAATTAGTTTTTTAAATTCTATACAAGTACAAATATGTAAAAAATTATTCTAAGAAACTTTTGAATTATCACATTTACATTTTACTTATATAAAAAAATACTTTTAGTCAAAAAACAATAAAAAAAATTTCATGGCAAAAGTGGTCTCGTTTGGCTCTAGCTGAAAGTCCCCATTTTTAAAAAACTGTTTCGGTATGATGATAGAGGAGATTCTGGGCTACATTTCGCTTGTTGGTTGCTCACCCCGGACGATAGGCTAAAAAAAAGTTTTCGAAGGGGTAAAGGTGGTGGTATAGCTGTTTCTCCATGATAATGATATCAAAGGATATAAATGGTATATGCCATTCAATTCCCCATGGTTGAAAACCTATAGAAATAGAAAAGAATAAAAAAATATCCATCTCCCTGCTTTTTCATGAATTTATTTCTGAAATATGCAAATTTTCTGCCATAAATCGAGAAAAATTTTCTGAGCTTCGAGACTATTTTTTCCTGAATCTCCATCCAATTTTACATAGGATTAGTCAAAAAAATATTTTTCTCTACCAAAATCACAATTAGAAGTAAAATATTGTCGGAGAATCCAATCCGTCTTAAATGTTCACAAAAAAAATGAAATTTTTTGGAGCGTGCAACTTCCAATTATTTAAAAAATAAAAACACATACTTTCATGAAATCAGAAAAACTCATAAAATCAAAGGATGAAGAAATTGGACTCAAATAAAACTCTTTAATTTTATAGAATTTTGTATTTGTCAAAAGCCTTTTTACCGTATCACATGTGACATATGACGGATCAATGCTATAACTAAAAATGATCATTAAAATCTAACTTAACAAAAGCTATAACTTACTAAGCAAATTTTTTAAGCTTTGGAAATAGTTCAAAAACTTTTTCTACAGGAACTATGGAACCATTTGAATATGTAACATTTAAATCAAAAAGGCAAATATCATAAACATTTGGTGAAGAGGCAAGCATCAAAAGTTCATTGAAACTTAAATTTAAAAAAACAATATTAATTTGTTTTACATCAAATCGAAATATTTTTTGATAAATGCTTGATACATCAGGTTCACCAATACAAAATGCAAAAGTAATCCAAATTTTAAAAGGAAAATTAAGAATATTTTTGATGAGGATAGATTCTAATTTGTCATTATGATAAATTGTCAATTTAGGATTATCCGATAAATAAACTAATTGATCAACAATAATTACAGGATTTTTGAAGAAAAAATATTTACAAGTTTTTTGTAGTTTTTGATAAGCCTTCGATGAGATGGGTTTCATAGTTATATAAAAAATAATATTTTCAGAAATTGAAAAATTTTGAGAAAATAATGGAGCAAAATTTTTTTCAGTTGGTACATTTTCAATAACAGCAATAGAATTTGAATTAATTTTATTCATAATTATTTGTGAGCACCGCGAAAAACCGAATAGGAGTAAATAGAAAGAAATGAACAAAACTTTTTTTATAAGAAATGAGTAAACCAAAAAAAATGTTATTGATTTCATTATGAGTGATAAATCTCTTTAAGGGACTTTTTTTCTGCCTTTTTTTCATTTGGGTCAAATTTTTTCAAACATTCGCTTATTGGTTCAACCAAGATGCAGGCTGCAAAAAATGCAAAGGTCAACGCTTGAACTATTACATCCTTTAAAAATATGGTAGCAGTTTTATCGAGGTAATAAGCACACTATTTTTCATCTGCCAAAAAAATAACCAACATCTTTTTTCATACTTACTTGCTCTTTGTAAAGCAAAACAAAAAAGGTACAAAAATAATTAACTTCCCAGTAGTTTGATCAATTTTTGATCCAGCTCTTGCATAAACTCATCCATCAGGTGGTGAAGTTCCTTTAAAGCTAAAGGATGGAAGCATAATGGTTCGAGAATCAAGAACCACAATGGGAGCTGTTCCAACTTCATAATGTTTTCCAATGATTCCACGTTTGGGTGATTGAGAATTTGAAATGCAACAAAATGGCTTGGGTGCTTCTTTTTTAAGTTTTAAAGCAGCAAGATATGTATTTCAAAAAAATGAAAATTTTGGCGTCCGGACAGGTCATCGAAAACCCATAATCTCGAAACTAAAAAAACATCGAAAAAGGAAAATACGACGAAATCTCGAAAACCCATTTTCTCGAATAAAAAAACATCGAAAACCCATTTTCTCGAAAAAAATAACATCGAAAACCATAATCTCGAAAAGGTAAGCTACTCCATAACATCGAAAAACAGTAATCTAGAAAAAGTGAATTACGACATAATGTCGAAAAACCATAATCTCGAAGAGTCAAAATCTCGAAATCCCATAAACTGAATTTGTCATTTTAGAAAGATCTATTTTCAAACATGATTTTCAAATTTACGAAATTTCTTATGTTTTGCTAATGAGGGAGAGGATGGAAAATTTGCATAAAAATTAAAATTTTTGTTTATTATGACGAATAAATTGGAAGTTATTTATAAGATGCATTTGTATGTAAGGATGGATGGCCACTTAGGAAAAATAAAAGATAAATTGCATAATTTTATTTTAATTTACATATGTAAAAAAGAAAGACATTTTATTAGCATAGCGAAAAAGAAGATTTTTTTAATAATTATGCAAATTTTCAATTCTCATATTTCCAATCCCAATAGTAAAACATTAACCAGATCCTTAATTACACCATTAAAATTTTCATATACTTATGAAAAAAGTTAATGTCTCAATGTTTTGGGTACTTACTATGGAACTTAACGATTTTTCATAACGAAGTGTCCTACTTTCTTCCGCATAATCTATTGGGAATGATTGATTGAGCTAGGTCTATGTCTTCACTTGAGGCTCAGGCTTGCCCAATGTGGATATAGTTATTACTGGAACACTTTATAAACGTTCCATTATTCTTCCACGTTCATGTTCTCTGCCATATTTTTATTGAAGATAACATTCCTTTGGATCAACAGGTTTAATTCCTGAATCAATTTCATGACTTATAAATAGTCCATTAGGTTATTCGAGGAACACTTTATCAGTAATACATTTTCTCATACTCGCATGTCCCTTGTCTCATATTTAACGATCCATAGGCTTTCCTTATGGATTGGAAAAATTAAAATAATTTGCAATGTTAAATCGAAATTATATTTTTTATGCAAATTTTACAAAGAATCTTCTAGAGTAAATTTTTTCGAGATTATGGTGTTTCGATGTTTTTTTTTTCTAGATTACGGTGTTTCGATGTTTTTTTTCTTCGAGATAATGGTTTTTCGATATTATGTCGCAATTCACTTTTTCGAGATTACTATTTTTCGATATTGTGTCGTAACACCCTTTTTCGAGATTATGTTTTTTCGATGTTTTTTTTTCGATGTTTTTTCGTTTTCGAGGTTATGAGTTTTCGATGACATGGGGTGTCGCCGAAAATTTTAGCATCTATAGAATCGAATTATTTTCAATGGTATGTGTTGTGACTCTAACAACACGATGGATTCAAAGATGGCGCTTCTTATCGTATCTCATGGTATCGAATGGAATAAGGAAGCCTCGCTGCCTCGCCTATTTTGTATTTGTTTGTTTGTTAGTTCGTTCATTGATTTTACATTAATATTTTACACTGTATCGTTTTGTTAGCTGTAAGCTCAATCGCTCTAGCTACAGCTTGTTCCTGTATAAATACTTATTATTTATTTGTGTGTCAATTCTACGGCATTTAAAGGAATTCTTTGTCTAACCAACTTCATGGTTAGGACAAACTGGTGACAAGAAATTCAAACTTGCGCTGCTCTGCTCGTGCAAACTCTCGCTGCGAAACTTTTATCAGATTTTTGATTGAAAATCTGCTGATTCCGTTCGTGCAACTGGTTCAACTTTTTCCAGATTTTTGATTAAAAATCTGCTTGCTGAAACTGTTCTTGGTGATCCTCAAACTATTCAACGTACTGCTTCTGTACTCATATTGTTTTATCGTTGTCGTCGCTTGCTGATATTTTATAGTGTACTATTATTATATGCATATGTATGAAACTGCTATAAAAGACTCTAACGGTTAGATAGCAGCATACTAAGGATGTACGCGCATTAAAGAGTTCGGTTCCATGATGTGATTGGCGATGTTTTGCTTTGAGTTTGCAAACATGATTTATAAAATAAGGGCGGATTCTTGACCTTGGAAGAATACGATAGGACTTTATATGGAAATGGTTTATCTGAGGCTGTTTCTTGCTCGCATAATTTCGCTTTCTTGTTAAAAGTCTCCATAGTTTGAGACAAAAAGTTACACATTTATTATTTATTAACAATCATACATATAAACAATTACAAACATTTAATAAACATATTTCATTCCACTTTCAATCAGAATCGGAATACAAGATCTCAGGAACTCCATTATTATTTCGTTTGAAAGCTCGATAAAGAGCTATAGTTTCAATGATCTTTGTTAAAACCATAATCACGCACAAACATGTAAGCCAATATTCAAATGGAAGAGATGGTATTGATTCAGGAGAAAATCCAGCATGAGACCATTGAGATGGCCAACGAAGTTCAATTCCACCAAGTATTGTACAAACAGAAAATAGCACTGAAAAAGTAAAAGTGAGTTAAGGAACATGTAAAAGCAGTGAGAATGTTAGGCAAACGAAGGTATGAGCTCAAAAATGCCACCAATAGCAAGCTTTAGTATCTTCTATGAAGCTAGTAAGCAACATATTAGCTATCAACAATGTTCAATAAGGCACATAAACGCTATTACTAAATCACGACAAAAGACTCAAATGTAAGTAAAGAACATCACCAAAATTACACAAAAAAGTTAAACGTACTTGCAACTTGAAGAATAGGTACCGCAATAGAAGTTGACATCAAAAATTTAATTCCGCGATATAAAAAGATCATATGAACAGTTTCGATGATGATGGCAAGAATCAATTGAGTAAAGATGGCAATAAATTCGCGAGATTGAGCAAGGCAAAGATTTTGATGAATCATCGTTAAATTTGAAGCTTTACAAAATTGATGTTGAATGAGATCAAGTTTGATACAATATTTTCCACTAATAAAATATGCTTTTGATTCACTAAAAAATGATAAACTGAAAGTAATGATTAACCAAGGAAGAAAAAGAAGGACTTACTCATAAACCAATTTATCATTCATAAAAACCTCATTTGGAAAAGCATTCATCAAACCTGTAATGTTTCCATCAAAGCATATATCAGATGGTTGTGAAAGACATGTTAACAGAACAGCCATACCAATCAAGCAACACCATTTTAATGGCCATACAATATCGATGGAGCAATACCTAAAAAAAATGAAGACATTATTTTTTATCTCTGAAAAATGCAAGAAGACGCTAAAAAAATTTCTGGAGGATTTTTTAGGTAATCGCTTCGAGAAAAAGTACAGTAGTGTCTTCCATAAATTTTTTGTAGTGCTTATTTTCCCAAAATCGAAAAATGAATAAAAAACTTGCTTCTTTAAAAAACTTACATATAAAATTTATTTTTATTTATTCAAACCAAACCAAACAAAGAAAAAGAAGAAGAATATCAATCTCGAATAAATAAAACAACAACAACAGACTAGCAAAAAAAAAAAATTATTAGAGAAAAAATTTGAATAAATTTGTCTGTCTGTTTTTTACTTTTTTGAAATTTTTTAGACCAAAACAAAAAATATGTATGAGCAAATAAAAAGTTTTTTTTGTGTAGTTTTTGAAGATAAAAAAAAATCACAGAGTTATTACAACAATTATTAGATTAATTAATTTAAAAAAATACGAAGAAAAACCTGTAAGGTAGAGAAAAAAAAATCGAAATACATGAATCAAGGTAATGCGGAATGTGTAATAATAAATTATTTAAAAAAGTTAAATATCTTTTCTCAAATCAAAGTCAATATCAAAGTTTTAGAAAAAAAATGTAATTAGAAATAAAAAAATAAATATTAAAATTGTTTAACAAGCATTTCTGAAGCTCCTCCAATGGTTGTGATGGCCCATTTCCAATATCCCACTGCATGATGAGGAGTGGTTCGACGAGAATTAATGAGTTGACGAAGTTGATTCATAGTTTCAGAATTTTGATATGGTCCATGCGCATAATGGGTTGCTACTGCAAGTTCAAGGGATGGAGATTCTTCTGGATTTGTTGGGGCTGGATTGTTCTAAAAAAAATTGGATTAATTTTCACACTTTTTTGATTCATTCTAAAAAAAACGCACGGTTTCAAGTAAAATCCAAAATTCTCGACTGATTGGAGCTTCAAATCCATAACTCATAAAAATAAAATATGTATTTCTTGGACCAAAAGTTTCCTCATCAAATTCTTTGAATGACCAATTTTTAAGTTTATAACCATTGATTGGAGTAACATGAAGGGAAAGTTTATCCGTTCCTCCACGAAGAGTAAAAGTAAGGTTAACCAAATTGGAAGCAGGTTGTTGGCGTTCTAACAATTCAAGAAACAATCGTTTATCATTTGGAAGTGGAGGAGCAACGGGAACTGGAACCCAAAGTGATTCTTCGGGCGGAAAAAGTTCATGTATGGCAGTATAATATGGTAAACGGCAGTATTCATCCGCAATTCCCGAGCAATTTGGTCGTTGATTAAGTTGAAGAAACGCGTGATCGGGAAGATCGGCAATTCCACGATAATCAAATGATTGAATCATAAGGGCATGATCGTTTTTAATTTTATTTCCACCAAAATCATATATATTTCGTTCAGCGTGCTAAAAACGCAAAAAATTAAAATAATAAATACGGGAAAGAAAGGAGGAACAAACCAAAGTCACCAATCGACGAAGTCGAGGACTTTCAGGTGAATATTTATATGGAACTCCAAGGGATGTTGTTGCAAGGATAAGTAAAAACAATGCAGAAACTGCAACGCCACACTTTAAAAGATATTTCATATTTCGACTGATGTAAATCAAATTGTTCTGAAATCATAAAACTCTGTACATAGCTAGCTAACATCCATAAAATGGAAGCCATCGAAAGAAAAACTCACGGTGAACAAAACAAAAGTTAACGCAGTTAATAAAGATAATGGCATCATAATAAATTCAGGATTAACTAAATTTCCTAATCGTCCCATAACGGGGACAAAGACATCAAAGAAAAGCATTACTGCATAACTAACAAATAACATAACTGGGGTAACACATGCAAATTGGGCATATAAGACTTTTCGAGGAGTTACAACTAAAACAAAACAAAAAAATTTATAACTAGGAGTCTTAAAGCTTATGTATGTATGTATGTATTTTTACTTACCTTCAATAATTTGTAATTTACCAAGTAAATAAATTAATGGATCACGAAAAAGTGGAAATAAAACATGAATTAAAAGAAAGAATGAACTTGCAATTCCTTTTAAAGTAGTTAAAAGTAAAAGAAATGACCAAATAAGTAATACTGAATCATAATGATACATTTCAGCATCAATTCCAGCATATTTTGTTTCAGCTACATGTGAATGAACCCATAACCCAGCAATAATCATTGGAAGAATATATAATGGAAAAACTAGTTCAGGCATGGAATACCAACACATAACTAAATCCAATAATTTTATAATTAATACTAGCCCAACCCCGGTTGCAATCATAGCAAGTAAAGCATAACCATGATGAATAAATGCATTACGTAAATCCGTTAAACTATATGCTTTTGCATTTATTCGAAATGCTACAAGTAAAATAACTATAGCTACAACGAATAAATTTACAAATGAACCTAAAAGAAATATTAATAACAACTTTGGTATTCACTTCAAAAATTTATAACCAAAATTAACTAACCACTATTGACTTCATAAAAAACAGTAAAAAGTCCAACAACATCATAAAAAACCCATTTATTCCCTTCATTAAAATGCGCGGGTTGTTTGATATAAGGAGATTTAATTAAAGCTTTAACAACAGCTAAAATATTTTCTCCTGCTCGCTGGATGGCTCCAGAATTAATTGATTCAGGTTTATCAAATTCTGTGTGATAAACCCATCCATTTCGATGATATGCAATATCCAAACCCGAAACTCTACCATAATCACGAAAAACTCGAAAATCAGTATCTGAAGGAATAATACCAGATTGGAATATTTCTTGCGCCAAGACACTACAATGTGGATGAGGAGCATGATCGAGATAAGTTTTAAGAAGCCATGAATCGCCTGGGCCAGCTTGAAATAAAATTTCTCTTCCACCTGCGCCAGTGCCTTCCAGATTGATAAAAGCTCGAATTTGATGACGCCATTTATGTTGAGTAATAAAACCATGGGAAGCTTGAAGAAAATTTTCTTCAGCTAAAAAAATTTGAAAGCATTTGAAATGGATGAAGAGCGATAGCAGAGACTAACCTCCATTAAATAGCAACATCACATCATTTTCTAATGGAGTTTTAGAATGAGCTAAATTTTCTAATACTTCCATCATAATTGCACATGATACCGCATCATCGGTGGCACCAGGAGTATCAGGAAGAGTATCAAAATGACAATTTAATAATATTGAATTAGCTGTGGGTCCTGAAGCTGGTCCAATTCTTGCAACAATATTAGTAATTTTATGATAGCATAAAGTAAAAGAAGATAAAAATTTTAGATCAAAACATCCTGATGGTCGATCAATATCCACTTCAATTCGATTAATACCCTTTGAAGCTGTATATTTTTGAAGTTCATAAAGTTTATTTGTAATAATGGCGAAAGCCTTTTTCTCTAAATTATCTGATCCTGATGGTCGTGGGCCAAGTGATGCAATTTGATTGAGAATAATTCGGGCGCGTTCTTCCGAAAAATTTCCATGTTGATTCACAGCAATTACTGGTGGAGTTTGATGATCTTGATAAACTACATAACCATAAAGCAATCCAACAAGTACAAGCATGATTAACCATTCCGTGTAACCAAGGAGGCGCTGGAAAAAAACAATGAAGGGGATAAACATCTAAGTTAAAACTATTAAAAAAAGCTTTAATATGTACCTGTTTAGCAATAACTTTATCTTTGAAATGATCAAAATCTTTTGATAATGATGCTATTTCATCCTCATATTCTTTCATCAATTGTTCGGATGAAGAATTAAGTTGGCTTTTACGAACCCGTAAACCATCCGCCATGGTTAATTTACCTTAAAACGATTATAAACTTTAAAAAAACATTCAAAGAAAATATTGTACAATAATAACAAACTCGTAAAATAAGACAATTCTATGAATCGTGCCTTCAGCCGATTGATTCCATCGCCATCACTTAACCTATATTTAGATTTTTTCATTATATTTTCCATTCATTTTAAAATAGACACAGATTTAAAAAATATATATGAGAGTAGCATAAATCAAAATAAAGTAATAACAATACAACAACAAAAAAAGAGAATTAATGCAAATCAGACAAAAAACCAAAAATCATCAGCAAAAAAATATAGTTTTTTCATTCCATAAATAATTAGTAGTAGTAGCGTAGCAAAGAAAAGTACAGCAGCAACAAGAACATCTGCTTAGAAAAGTTGAAATACTTTAGCGAAATGAAAACGTAAGTCCGGGATTTGAAAGATCAATTTCGACGACGGCTGAAAAGGAAGTAAAAAGGGTTAAACAAATTGGTAAAAGTGTAAAACAAAACTAACCGATCACGGTCATATCCTCTATCTCTATCACGACGATCATAATCGCGGCCACCACGGTAATCACGTCGATCATCTCTTCCTCTGTCACGTCTATCATCAGAGCGACGATCAGGTGAACGACGGGGTGATCGAGAACGGCGTGGTGATCTTCTTGGTGAACGACTTCGATGCTTGGTATCATCTTCTGCTTCAGCTTTACGTTTTGCTTCACGGCGTTCATCAATCTTTTCCTAAAAAATGGATTTTATTTTTGGAACAAAAGGATGAAAATGCAAAAACAAACCTTCATATTCTTATACCAATCTCTTATGTCGACCATACCCAAATGCATTCTTCCACCATAATGATCAGCAAGACGTGTTTCATGATCCAATACATTTAATTGAGCTCCACATTCTAAACATACACGAAGTCGTTGAGTAGTTGGATTAGCTGCTCGTAGTTCAGCCTGAAAAAAAGGATCATAAGATAAAGCAAAAACAAAATGTGAATCATACCTCAAGTTCTCGTTTTCTTCGTCTCATATCTTCCACTTGTTTAGCAAGTTCCATAGATTCTTCAACTTTTCCTTCATTTCCAAGTTCTTCCACTTTAGTCAGCGTTGAATTGATCTTTTCTGTAAGTTCGACAACTTTCTGTGATTTCATAAATTCATGACTATCTTGAAGTCCTTCAATATCACGTTGAACCTTGGCTTTGATATTTTCAACTTCATTATCAATAACTCTTAAAGTTGCTTCAACTTCTTCAAAAGCCTGAAAAGAAAAAAAATCGATAAGGTTATCAGTAAAAATAAATTATAAAGCAAAAAGTCAATAACTCACTTCAACGTCATAATAATGATCTTTCTGGTCTTGAGCTCGTTGATAATCAGCACGATGAGCAGGTTCATGCATTTTTCGACATGATACAAAGGATTCAAGACGAGTATCAGTTAATTTTTCTCTTGGACAGCAACCTATTAGATACAAGCGGCACACTTGACGAGAATTATATGGTGGCAATTTTCGTCCTTCTTCTTCTTCACGTTGTGCACCCATAAGTTGAGCGATCATTTCACGCATAACATCCGTCATCTTTGATTTTCGTCGTCGTCGTCGTTATTATGGATACTTTTGAGTAAATCTGATAATAAAAAATGGAGATCGAAAAACTCCAAAAAATAAATATTGGAAGAAGAAAGTTTCAAGCAATTTAGAAAAAAAAGCCGCGCCAACGAACACTTTCAAGCATGGACACGAATAGCCTTTTCGTTTTGAGAACCAAAAAAGCGGTGGCAGCCGCTTTCAAACATAAACCTTTGAAACTTTTTTCATTGAAAATTTTTACCATTTTTCAAAGATTTTCTTTTCTTTCTCTTTATCCATTACTGATTTTTTTCCATCTAAATCAAAAGAAATAATATTATTAATTTTTAGCTTACATATAAACAACATCCATATATATGCCTGATCCATTTCTTCTTGGTTCTCAACTTCGTGGTAATTTTCAATCTCAATGTAAAGTTCAAGCTATTCCTGTTGGAGGAAAAAATGCTCGACGAGCTCCCACTAAAACTGTATCAACTCCAAATTTAAATGCTCCACCACCATCATCAAGACCGTTAAAGCGTCCAGCTGGGGTTAAAGCTCAACATGTTTCGGAAGTTAAGAATAAATGGTTTTCAAGTTCTTGGGATGATGATTTCGAAATTATTGAAGAAAAGCCCGCAAAGGTTGCAAAGCTTGCTAAAGGACGAAAGAAGAAGAAAGAAGATGATGTTAATGGTTTGTTACATTGTGTTGCTTGTGATGGTGTAATTAATCATCATTTTTTCAGCGGATGTCAATGTTATGTTTGAACTAAAAGATGATATTTTTGAGCCTAAGGCTATTGAAGATTTGGCTGTTCAGCCTAAGAAGGTTCAAGAAGTAAGTAAATGGATGGTGCAAGGGTGTAATAACATCAAAAATCTTGTCTAAAGCTAGCGCATAAGATAATCATGACATGAGTTTTTGCTTTCTTCGCTAAAGTAATGAAAACTCCTTCAAATACTACATGCTTTCCTTTGTGTATTCTCTTACTGTATCGTTATTATCTTTTCCTTCACTTTCAGGTAAAAACATGGATTCAAGAACGAATGCAAGCTGTCAGATGTCGAAAGATTCTTTTACTTACTGGTCCTTGTGGTTCTGGGAAATCAACAACGCTTCGTCTTTTGTGCTCCGAACTTGGTGTTGACTTCTTGGAATTTGATCCACCTCAAGATGGAGAATACAATGAATACGATGTTTATCAAGAACAGAAGGCAATTGAAACCTTTGAAAAGTTCATGCGTTCAAGTGAATTCTTTTCTGCTGAACCTGGAATGCCAAAACATCGCTTAATCTGTATTGAAAATCTTCCTACAATCTTTTATCAGTAAGTAGTTGATAGTGTAATCCATTCGATTAAATTTTGCTGTTAAATTTACTAATAGCTTTGGGTTTATTGAAATATTATTTTGCTTTGATAGCATTTTTCTCGACTGTGATTGCAACTTTGTGTTGCATTTTATAATAATATTGTCTTAATTTGAGATTCAGGGATCCATCAAAATTGAAGGAAACGATCTTGAAATGTCTCTCATCCACTCGTTGTATGGTCGCTTTTGTTATGTCAAACGTTGATCGTTGCTGGGAATTATCACCTGCTCGTCTGTTTCCACAATCAATGTTAATTGATCTTGGTATCACTGAAATGAAATTCAATCCTATTTGTGCAACAATTATGCAGAAAGCTATCAAACGAATGGCTGCTATGATTGATGGAAAGATTAATACCAATTTGATCAAACGAATATCTGAACATGCTGATGGTGAGTTTTCTTGGTTAATACTCGATTATCCGTTTTAACAATTGATTTTTTAGGCGATGTACGAAGTGCAATGAAAAATATTCAATTTTCAATGTCTAAAAAGGGTTTTCAATGTGGTTTGGCTGCAAGCATAAGTCAAGTTTCAACCTTTCATTATCTTGGAAAAGTGTTTTATTCTAAAAGGCTTGAGAATACAGTGCAATCATGGAGACAAACCGAATCTAAACTTATTGCTGAACAATGGCGACGACATCTTCCACCCAAAAGTGATTTGAATAATTTGATTGATACTTGTGCACTTTCTGCACCAAGAGTAAGTTGTTTTTTGTTTTCATTATTGTTATTCACATACATACGTCTTTTTAGTTCACCGAATATATCTTTGAACATGAACCTAAATTTGCTTCTTCCATCGATGCTTGCAGTCGTATTTTTCGTGATTTATGCGACTTTGATGCTTCTCAAGCTCATTTGGATATCTCAACTGTATCTTTGATGAACAAGTACAGTATTCATGTAAGTTTATTCTTCTGTTTATCTTTGGCTTATAGGTTTATCTTTTAGTTGGGAGTTAGAACGGTCGTCTTCAACAATTATCAAAGATCCGAATCAAAGGCTCCAAGACAGCAAACAATGTATCCATTTACAAAGCCAACGATCACAGAAGTAAACAAAATTCGACATGAAACAAAGATGAACCTTGTCAAGATGCTTCCAAGATTACGTTCAGCTGATTTGTTTACTACGTTAGTTTGTTTTTTGGTTCTTTCTCTTTTAACTAATCATGTCTCTTTTAGAACCATATCTCTTCTTCCAAGAACTAAATTCTTTATGCGTCCTGAAGAAAAGAAAATAATCTCAACATTATCATTACAAGAGAAAATCAATACCACATCATGGGGCGGCTTACGTGTTAAAATCAATCCTCGACCATTATCAAAGAATCTTGCTGAAACAAAAACTGGAAATGCTTCTTCACCTCGAACTGTTCCTTATATGGCCACAAATGATGAAGAAGAAGATGACTTTGATATTATTGAATCTGAAAGTGATGAATTGTGGTGATTGTTGTTTGAATATTTATATTGTATGTATTCTTTTATGATCTCATTTAACATTCGATTGTCTGTGATAAATTATTTTTTTGTTTTTTTGTTTGTTTGTTGTTAGTTTAGTTAGATAACATAAATGCTTTTTGAGTTTTGTTATTGATCATCTTTTAACAATTTTTACAGTTTGCAGCAGCAATGAAAGGAGTAGTTTTTTAATCTTCACTTTCCATCTCCGTGATTCATTTCGATCGATTTTTCTCGATCGTTAGTGTCCACCGCCATCATTTTTTGTTCTTTGTTTGCAAGAAAGTCATTTTCTTATTTGTTTTTTGTTTGTCTCATTTTTGTTTGATTATTATGGCTGAATATCGTTGCCAATTTTCAACTACAGAAAAATATGATATCTTTCATTTTGACCTTCCTCAAACTGTAAGCTTTTTTTTATTCGATTGATCTATTACTAACGTTTTTCTTTACCCTAAAATGCAAACTATCTTTAAAAAGGTTTGTAGGGTGCTGGATTGTATCATTTCTTCCATGAAAAACTCGAAGATAAAGGAATTACTTTGAAAGAATGGAATCCAATGAACGGAAAAATTGGAGAAATAATTCCAAATACTGAACAATTATACACTGATGAAGGCATTTATGTTGTTGTCACGGATGATGATGGTGGAAGAAGATCAAATAACTCCATTACAGAAAGATAGCTTACCACCAAAAGCAGCTGAATTTAAACATTTAGTTTTGTTTTGTTTTGATGCTTTGAAATATTTTTTCTTTCTGATTTTAATATTTTTTGTATCTTTTGTTATTTATTTATTTATTTAATAGCGAACATAAAAGGAATTGGGCAAAATGCAACTAAGATTTTTTTTAAAATTAGCTTTGTTTAATAAAATAAAAAAAGAGGGACTTTGTCTAACTAATTATAAATTAAAAAAAAGTTACATATTCACTGTTTTTCTAATCGATAATAATTTTTTACAATGGAAAGTTGCATACTAAAAAATGATGCTGCTTCATTTCAACATTTTTGAATTCCTTTTACTATAATTTCATATATTTGTAAAGGTTCGAAACCATCCCACAAAGTTTTAACAAAACTTTATTCAACTTGTAAATATTTTTGGTTTCAATTTAAATTATTTCCTATTTATGAATTATGGATTAATAAAGATTGGATATATGTTAATGTTGAAGAAAAAAGTCCAAGCCTACGATTTTTGAAAACAAAAAAGATTGATTTAATGAAATTTAAATTTTTTTGTTATTTTTATTTTCATTTTGATGAATCTTCTTCTTTACCTAATTTTGATGATGAAGAAAGTGGAATGGTTTCATTAATAATTTCAAAAAAACAATGGCGATTAGAGCCAATATTTTGTGATCTTATAAATCAAGTTCTTAGTTTGGAAGAATATAAATTACTTTCAAAAAATTTGATAAAAGTTTATCTTCAAAATACAAAAATTTTACGTTTTGATTTTTCAATTATTCCCATTAATGAGCTGATTATGATTGGATCAAATCTTGGAAGTTTTACTATGTAAGTTTAATAAATCAATTTTTTTTTTTTGCATTCCCAACATCAACAATAAATTGTTTTTAGCGCCCCTTTAAAAGAAGATTATCCAATTATTTATACGAAAGAAATATTGGATAATTTTTTTTCAATGAAACCTAAAACCCTTTTTGCCATTGGATTATTTGGAATTGGAGATGCGATTGATCCCATTGCATTAGCAAAATTCATTAAGGTAAAAATGTTTTTTTTTCTTCCAATTTTAAAGGCGAATGCCATACATTTTTTTTATAGTCTACAATATTCCGTGATTCATGGTTTTCATTATGGTGGCATAATATAGATGAAAATTGGAAAATAAATTTTTATAAAACTTTAGAAAATGAATTTATACCTTGGAAAAATGAATTGTCATATGAGTATGATGCATCCAGAGCATTGGTACATTTTTATGTTAACCTCTTCTTTAAATAAATAATACTTAAAGATTTATCTCTTTTTTTTAACTGCCTTAAGATATTTTTGCTTTCTGATTTTAATATTTTTTGTATCTTTATTTTTATTTATTTATTAAAAAACCGCGAAATTTAAAGAAAAAATAGTAAAAACTAAAAACTTCCATTTTTATGTTTTTGTTTCAAAATGAATTAATTTTATGCATCTTTTTGATAAACAATTTTGCCACGTTTAAAAACAGCTAAAATAATATTTGAATGTCCACCAAATTGATAAATTAAATGTTCCCATTTGGGAGCATCAATAAGAACAAAATCAGCGATGCGATTTACCTAAAAAAATATTAAACCAAATTTTTTTTCGAAGAGTTCTTGTTTATTTATTTTTTATGTGATTGTTTAATTAAAGTTACTTACTGCAATGGCGCCATGAGTTCTTCCACGTCCAAGACTATGAGCAGCATTAATGGTCGCAGCAACCAAAGCTTCAGGCATGCTCATTTTAAATAATACACATGCTAAATGCATTATCATTGGCATCGAAAGGCAATATGCATTTGGATTGAAATCTGAACCAAGTGCAACAATCACATCTTTTTCTATCATATCTCTCGCAGGTGGAGGCTTTAAACGAAGCATATAAGCTGTGGATGGAAGTAATGTGGCAACAGTTTTGGATGATGACATAGCATTGATTCCTTCGGGACTTATTTCTTCTAAATGACTCATAGCTCGAGCTCGAATTGATGCACCCATTTCAGCACCTTTAAGAGGATGAAGTTCATCAGCATGGAAATTAATATGAAATCCAGCATCTCGACCAGTTGTAAGGATTTCTTTACTAAAAAAAACAAAAGGTTTAATAAAACTCGAATTCGAAGAGAAATTAGTTTTAAATTAATAAAATTTAAAGAATTCCTATTTATTATGCGGCTGTGTCTCGGCAAGAATACGAAATTTTGGCTTTCGTTGTGAGACTTTTAGTAATATAAATATTTTTCAAAACTAATGAAATAAAAATTTTTATTTTTAGTCAAAAATTTTATTTTTTAGGGGTTTAATTTTTTCGAAATCGATCATTCAACTAACTAACCTTGATTCAATTTCAAATACACCTTTTTCACAAAAAACATCGATATTTTCCAATGTTTTTAATTGGCCCTCCCGTTTGAGCTGCTTTAATTTGGGAATCATTTTATCAACGATTTCTCGAGTTTGTTCTTTTTCATTTTTATCTTTTGGAATTGCATGAGCTCCACAAAAGGTTCCTGAAATTTCTAATGGATGATTGTTTGCAACTTCTTCGATGGTTTCAAGCATTTTTAATTCGGTTTCCCAATTTAAACCATAACCACTTTTAGCTTCCAATGTGGTGGTTCCAAATTTAATCATTTGATCAGCAATTTTTTTAAAATCTGTAATTAAATTTATTTTTGATGCTTCTCGAGTTTTAGTGGTTGTAAAATGAATTCCGCCTCCAGCAGCTTGAACCTAAATAATAAAAATATATTTTGTTTTCGTGGTGGAACTCCGTGGTAATAGCAAACCTCCATATAAGTTGCGCCAGCAAGTTTCATAGCAAATTCATGAACTCTATCTCCAGCAAATACAGGATGAGAATGGCCATCCACGAGACCTGGAATGATGCATCCACCCTTGCAATCATATCGTTGAACCGATGAAAGGTCATGGTTAGTTTCAAGCTGGAAAATATTTTTTTGGTAGAATTTTTCAAATTAAAAAAAACATACATCAGCAAGTCGCCCAATAGCTTTAATAATTCCATCCATAACAAAAATGGCTAAATCTTTTGATTCGCTTCCAATAATCTAAAATACAAAAAACATTTTTTCTTCTTTGTGAACTTCAAAGAAACCAAACAAAATAAAATCTTTTATCCACCAACCTTAATATTATTCATATTTTTTCCGGATAAATATTCAATTTTATCATCATCAACAATTTGAATAATTTGTCGAAGATTTTCCAATACTATGGTTCCTTCAGCTTCAGAAAAATATTGATTGATTACGGATGAAAAGAAAACCATTTTTTCTTTAGAACTTTTTTTTTGTTTGCTGCAAAAACAATAATAAAAAAAGTTATCTGAAAATTTTTTTTGTTCGATTGTTGTTATTAATTATTTGAGTTGGTTGTGTAAAAAGTTTTTTGGTGGACGAAACCAAAAACACAAAAACAAAAAAAACAAATGACCTTTAGTTTTGGGTTTTTTTTTTGCGCAATCAATGAAGAAAGATGGAAAAAAATTTTTTTACAACAACGAAAGAAAGTGAAAGTCGTCAAGAAAAAAAAATAGGGCTTTGGAGAGAAGAAAAGGAAGAGGAGGATGAGAAGGTAATTATATTATTTATTATTTATGAGACTTGACTTCTTTTTTTTTCTTCCTTGGAAGGCTTTTTTTGTTTGACATTGTTTTTGCGAGTAAAAAAGACACGACCATCATTTTTCACAGAAAAAAAGAAAAGAAGGAAGATGTATGTGGATTGAGATAAAAAAAATAATTAGCTAAAATTTTGTGTGTTTACAGAATTATGATGGTCGATGACCATAAAATAATGCAGAAAAAATAGACATGAATAAATAAAAAAAACATTCAAGAGAAAATGTGTTTTTTTTTAATTTGCTCCTCATGTTTTTTTCTTTTTTATTTAGAAAAAAATAATTTTTTGAAACAAAGTTTATCGACGACGAAACATAAATGTCAAGAAAATACATGATTCACAGAATTCATTTATTTAGGAAGCACAACGACGACAACCATAAAGAAAACCCAAAAATGTGAAGGCAAGAAAGGTCATTTTTCTTTTTCCAATTAATAATAGAAATAATTATCAACGTTTATTTTAAATTTGATAAAATAAAAAGACACTTAAAAAAAGTTGATAAAAAGTAATAAGAAAAGCAAAATAATCAATAACAAAAAAATATCAGATAAAACAAAGAAACTTATAAAAATATTTTTTTTGCCATCAAAAGTGAGAATATTTTTTTAAACATTTTTATTTGGAAATTATTTATAAAAGATCTTTAAAATATTTATCCAGAACAATTATTAAATTTTTTAAAACTTTATTTAATTATTTTTCTGTGAAGAAAAACTGATAGAATTTTTGGGAGATATATCGGTTCGGACTTGTGGCATATATGAAGAACGCCGGGGGCGATGTGCAGAGGATGTAATTTCTCTGCTTGGAACAATTGACACTGAAATTATAGTTGTTCGATTTCGACGGTTCCAATAAAAAAATAATAACTTTTTTTGAATATATTTTCGATATGGCTTAATAAAATACAATAAACATGGGCAATCAAAAATCATATGAATCGATGAAAGTGGTAAAGCTAAATTTGCATAATAACTTCCATCTTTCATTTGACTTATAAGTGGCAAACTTATAAGTCCGATTGGAATAAAAATAAAAAATGTTGCAACAAACATTTGCATGATTAATGTCCTGAAACGAAAATTATTATAAAATTTACTTTACACTTAAAGGGCCATAGCTATTTGCAGCCTTTTTGAAATTTCGTTTACGGGTACTGAATTTTGCGAATGCCAAGCGCGTGTTTGAATTTAACGTGTCATTTACTGTAGCTACACGTAAATTCAAATTGCCGGTTGGCGAAGTATGAATTCAGCTCCCGTAAAACGAAATTTTGAAAAAGGCTGCAAATAGCTATGGCCCTTTAATATTTTTTTTTGTGGGCGGCTACAGTAATTTTTGATTTAACTCACCTGTGTAACATTTTATGAATGGCATAAGTTTCTTTAGTAATTAATTTTTCAAGTTTTTTTAAACGCCAAATAAAAATGAAGTTTAAAGCCAAAAATAAAATGATAAAAGTAAAAACTCCAATGGTACAGAATGTCAATAAAATATAAATCAATGTGTTGCTAACATTTTGATTTACACCAATGGTATTTGGAAGTTGAAAATAAAGTTGATTTAAAGCTGGGATTTGCCTTTTAAATTCTTCCAATTCATTTGGTGAATTTTGTAGAGCGAAACAAAGAGGAACTATAAAAATACATTTTTAATTTCGTTTTTCAGTCAAACTCGAAAAAGGGCGCTTTTTTATGGATCTTCAAAATATGCAAATTTTCTCGAATCTATATTTTCTTATCCTCAAAAACCAAAAAAAAATTGAAGAAAAGCTTCAGAAGTTCAAAAATACAGACAGCTTTGTTGAATTATTAATTTTACTTTCTCAATTTTAAACCACGAAAACAACTTAGTCATTCAAAGTAAATTGTTAATCAACTATACCACCACCATTTTCATTGGCAGATGATAAATTTAAATAATTAAAAGCAAATGTTTGGTTTTCTAAACTTAATAATAATAAGAAAAAAACAGAGGCGCGAGTCTTATGCTTTAAAATTTTTTTGTGACCCAAGAAATTTTGTTTTCGCTAAATATAAAAAAAAACTCACCAATCATTGTGCTTGAAAATAAAGTGGTTGTAAGAAGATGACAAAAAATGGTAAAATAATAATGCTTTTTTGTTTCATATTGCATCGTATACAAAGCTTTGACCCTCAAAACAAGTGAAACAATAAAGCATGAAATTCCACCAATGACAAGAAAAAATAAAAAAGATATAACACAAATAACTCCAAATTGTGAAACATTAAAAAAATAAATACTTTGTAAACTAACGAATAGCAAAGGATAATGAACGATTGGATTAAATATAAATAAAATACTTTCATAAATTATATTAAAAGTTAATTGAGAAAATACCGAAGTCTTGAAAGTTCCCATGGCTTGAGGGGATTGGGTTAAAATTATATAAGCTGTAAAAATGAAAAGTAAACATGAAATGGCAAAAGTAAAATCCATAAATATTCGAATATAAAATTGAAAATTTGGATGATAAAATTCTTCTATTTGGAAATTTTTCCATTGATCGATGGAAAATAAAGCCATGTTTTCTGAAAATTTAGTAATTTAATAAAAAAAAGTTGATTTAAATTTAATTTTCTTGTTTTATTTTTTGCGTCACTTAAAAAAAAGCCCAAAACAAACCTAATAAAAAGCAAAAGTAGTTTTAATAAAATTAATAAATAAAAAAATGGCCTTTGCCAAATTCAAAAAGGTGGTTGGTTGTATATTTAAAAACTCATTATTTTTTTTCTTCACCTGTTTCAATTATTTTCTTGGCAAATAAATATTTCTTCAAAAGCTTCGTTTAATCAAAAATCAAAGAGCAAAGCTGTAAAACTAATCAAAAGAAAATTGAGATTTGGAATAAAATCATAATTTGCATTGTCTAATTTTTTTTAAACCATAACAGCCTTTAGAAGTTCTTCAAAATCCGAAACAAAAAAATGATAAACCACTGTCTTAAAAAAATTATATTGGATACTGTAATTTTTCAAAAATATGTATGATTTACACTTTTTTCTTTGCAAATTTAATGCTTTGATATTTAATTTTTTTTTCTCTTTTTTTGTTGTTGCAAAAAAATACTTCTCTGCCATGTCTTTCTAAGTTTATTATTTCAAGCATTTATATTTAATAATATTTCTTGCACAAACACCACTATTTTTTTCTCTTTCTATTTTGATTTCTTGCTCATTTGCTTTGCTTTATGGGGGTTATCCTCCCTAAAAGTATCTGAATAAATGTATGGATAGATATATAGCTTGGTTGTTATTTTATTTATTCCATTTACTTTATTTCTTACAAAATTTAATTATTATAAAAAAGATTTTTTTCTACTTAAAAATGCGTATTTTATAAATTATTTATTAACAAAAAGCTAATTTTTATTTTTTTGTTTTTATCAAAGTAAAAAGATTTTTTTTTATTAATATAAAAAGTTGGGGTTTTTTTTTATAAATTATTTATAACAACCAATTTTTTGTTGGCAATAAGAAAAGATTCTATAAAAGTGTAACCAAATTTTTTATTTAGTTTAATTTTTTTTTCAAATAATAAAACTATGGCTTTTTTGATGAACAATGAAAATGTGACGACGACTACAAATTTGAATTTGCTATCTGAATATCAAAAATGTTTTTCCTTTAATAAAACTTGGCCATCAAATGAAGATAAAATATTTGCTGCTATTCCATTATTAATAATTACAATAATTGCATTTGGAATGAATTTAACCCTAATTTTAACGATACTTAAAAATTTTAATGAATTAACCGATAAAATTCGAATAAATATTTTACTTTTAAATTTATGTTTGTCTCATTGTTTATATCTTTCTGGAACATTTTTTGTTCAATCACCCGCTGCAATTTCATCGGTTCCAATTTATTCAAATGATAGTCTCATGATTTCATTGACTTCAATTTCTTCCATTGGATTTTATGCGATTGTATTTTTTGAATTTTCCGTCGCAGTTGATAGATTTATTGTTTTTTATGTCGATCGAAAACTATCTCGAAAACCTTATTTTATTTTTATTTCAATTCTTTGGATTTTTTCAATTTCCGCCGTGGCTCTTCAAGTTTTTTATGGTTGTCCGAAACGATATAATCAATGGCAACTTTCCTATTCGTTTGATTGCAATAAAGGTTGCGGAAGCAAAATATTTAATTTTATTCCAATTTCTTATTTACTTAATCTTGGCACTAATTTGACTTATGTGGTTTTTGGATTATATGTTTTAGTATTTTTAAAAATAATTCATATGAAAAGTTTACATCAAAGTAAATTCAAAGCCCAAAAAAGGGAATTATTTTTGGTAAATTTTTCTTTTTATTAATTTCAAAGGACAATAATTAGTTTAAAGATTTGTAAAATTTAATAAGCGATTCCATTAAATTCTTAGAAATAGCCAGAAATGCTTTTTAGAATGCATAAAAAAAGTCATAGAACGAAAGCGGTTTTAGATTTAAAAAAAAAATACGGGAGAAAACTTTCTGAAATTTTTTGTTATTAGAAGTTAAAATTTCTAAAACCTTAATAATCCTAAATAAAATTTTTTTTAGCTTGCTCAATTCTTTGCAATATTTCTTTGCACTTGGCTTTCATCAACTTCAATGTTTGTTTTTCCTGAATGGTTTGGTCGAACTTTAGTTACAAATGTTGCATCAATGGTTTTGATTGCTGCCAATGCTTTACTTGACGCCATTTTACTTATAGCTTTTAATAGTACTTTACGTCGAAAAGTTATTTCAATGTTTAAAATTCAAAAATTATCTGGAAATTCTGTTATTATTTCTATTTCAAATAATACTAATAATAATAATAATAATTCTAGTATTCAACGATCTGTAATTAGTGTTCGTAATGTTAATGTGTATTAGAGGAAATTTGTTTTGATTGACATGTTTTTATTTTTTTATTTAAAAAATTGTGTTTTTTTAAAATTATTGTTTTGTATTGTTTTTAATAAATACTAATGAACCAAAGAAAATGCAAAAGAACGTATGCAAAATAAGGATATAGCAATCAGCAAAAAAAAAAGAAAGATTTAAACTAATTTTTACGCTACTTTTGAAGCCAAAAATAAAATATTAATCAATAAAAAATAAATTAATTAACCTTTATTTTTTATAGTTTCCTAGTTTATCATTGACGCATATTTTTCATTTTTACTTTTGTTTTTATAACTTTTTGCTGGAAATACTTATTCATTGCGTATTGTGTAAATTTAATAAAAAAAATTTAAGAAAACACTGTTGTTTTTTGTTATACATATCACTTTTTTGTAGTCAAGTTTTTCTTTATTTCTCTCAACTATATAAATTTATAATTTAAAAAAGTTCTTAACGTAGGCTTCTTCGTATTGCTTATTAAATCATTATTAGCTCATAAGAAAATTTGATTAAAAGTTTTCTTAAATTAATTTATGTCCCGCTGCTTAACAACCATTTATACATTATTATAATTTTATTTATTTATTTAAAGGTTAAATGTAATTTTATTTTGGTTTTCTATTAAAAAAAATATTTTCTTCTTTATTATTTCTTTAAAGCGGGTCACTAAAAATTGAATTAATGTTTTTAGTTTGAACATTATTATTATTTAAGCAAAGCAAGCATCTGCAAGCCAATGAAATAATTTTTTGCGATGGCTATTTTCTTTCTAAAAACTATTTATTTTGCAACTTCTTTTTGGAGATGGAAGTGGTAATTTAAACACAAAGAAAAAGAAAAAAAATGAATGATAATAAATCAAAGATCCATATTATATAAAATTCCAACCTCATTTATAGAAAAAAGAGTGCTGTGCAAAAAATAAAATAAATAAATGTTTTTACAGCCATTTTAACCAACAGCTGTAATTTATAATTTATTTTTTTGTATGCGCACAAAATTAAAAAAAAAAACGCAAAATAAAGCAAATTTGAATTACAAACAAAAGATTCAAAAAAAACCTATGAGTTTCGAATCGAATTTATTTATTTTTTATAATAAAGAAAAATTAAATATTTTACAGTATACTTTCATTATTTTCTTCGTTTTCATATTCATTAAACATAACATAGCCATAAGTAATAGTTTGGCGTTCAAGAAATAAACCAAGCGAATATTTAATTTGTGAAAAAGTTGGTCGTTTTTCTCTTTCAAACATCCAACAATTTTTCATTAATTTTTTCCATTCATTTCCAACAAGAATTTCTTCTTGTTCTTCAATATTTGGAATTTCTAATCGATTTCCTTCAATTAAAAATGAAATAATTTCATTTCCATCTAAACTTCCATATGGAATTTCTCCAAAACTAAAAATTTCCCAAATCAAAACTCCAAACGACCAAATATCTGAAGCTTCAGAAAAGAGTCTTTGAGTCAAAGCTTCCGGCGACATCCAACGAATTGGAAGGCGTTGTTTTTGAATTCCTTGATAAGTAAATGATTCATTCGTTAATGAAGCAAGACCAAAATCAGCGACTTTAACTTCGAGTCTTGAAGTTAAAAGAATATTTCGAGCAGCCAAATCTTTATGAACCACGCCTTTGGAAGCGATGTGTTCCATTCCATCAGCAATTTGCCATAAAATTTGTGCAATAATTTTATCTGATTTTTCAATTTTCTTCGAAGTTTTTATCCACGAAATTAAATCCTTTCCATCAATGAATTCAAAAATCAAAGCGGGGATTTGTTGGTAAATAGTCCAACCAAGCAAACAACAAATATGTCGATGAAATCCAATTTTTAATGCGGCATCTATTTCTCGAAAAACTTGTTCAAATTCGTCTTTGGTTATAGTATTTGCAATTTTCATTGCAACTTTACAATTTGCAAATGTCGTGGTTTCCAATCGCGGATATAAAATTGTGATGGGTGAAGCTCCTTTTAAATGTCCTTCGTATACCACGGCTGAGACTCCCTTGCCTAATGCTTTCTCATAGTCGAGAATAATATTTTCGGGGTCTATGAGTAGCTCTTTCCCATTAGCAACAAAAATTTCAGCTTCTTTTGGAGTGCTAAAAAGAAAAAAAAAGTTGAGTAAAAAACTTTCATAAAAATTTTACTAAAAAGCATTTAACAAAAATGCGTAAAATTTATTATGTTTTTGCCAAACAAAAAGTTAAGGTTTGAAAAATAAAGACGGTTCCATGAAAACGAAAGTAAAGAAACTTACAATCCCGATTTCATAGCCCAACCATATTTAGCTTTTAATTTTCGATACATTCTTCGACGCCATAAATAAAATGAAAGGACAACAACAAAAATAATTATAAAAATGGAGCAACCAATTATGAGCCAAATCCACCATCGATTTGGACTTTTATAATTGAATCGAGCTAAAAAAAACTCAAAAAAGCATTTTTAAAAAAATGTTAAATAAAACTAACTCGATGCCATTTTTTCTTTGAAAGTTGGAAAAAAGTTTGTATTATTTAAATTTAAATTATTTTGAAATAAAATATGATTAAATCGAATACTTGCATTTCCATCTTTATTAAAAATAATTTCATTAATATTTTTAGATAAATCATTCAAAAGTTTTTTTGATTTTTTCATTGTTGTTGAATTATTTGAAATTAAATAAATATCCAATTTTTGATTAAATGAATTAAAAATTATTCCAGTTTTATTAAGCCAAAATGGAAAGGAATCCGTGATAATTATATTCCATTGAAAAATATCTGGGAATTCAGTAAATGATTTAGTAAAATAATTTTCAACTAAAGAAGTTGAAAAATTTTTGCTTGTGTCTAAAATTTAAATTTATCTGTGTCTTTTTTAATTAAAAAGAAATCAAACTTCGAACAAAAAATTTTTATAAAAATTTTCATGGAAATCAAAAAAAAATTATGGGAGCGGTAATTTTTTTTATTGGATTTGCGAAACTAAAAAAGTAATTTCAACTATTAGAAAAATATTTCATTCGAAAAAATGGTTTGGTTCTTATGTTTTGCACATTTCTTGTGTTTTTAAAAAGCGTTTTTAAAAACTTTTTATTTTAATTTTTTAAAAACAAAGTTCAAGTAATTAAACGATTTAAAAAAAGGAGAAATGAAGTTTTAGTTTTGAGGTTCCACTAAAATTATTTTTTGATTATTGAATCAAAACTTAACTTACTTGGATCGGATAAAAAAATATAATCTGGTTTTGGATATATTATATTATCATATAAATGAACGCCAGCTTAAATTTATCGAATTTTATAATTATTATTCTGAAAAACCTTTGGATCTTGCCTGTTTGATAACAAAATGAATCATTTTTTATTATGGATGCAATATAAAATCGTGGAGATAAATAATCCCATCCAGTATAAATTGGTTCACCAGTAATTACCAAATATTCAGCTAAAGCAATACTTTGCTCAAGAATGGATTCATCACCAACGATATAAATATTGTAATTATTTTCAAGGGGTCTAAATTCGAAAACTAAAAAAATGAAAATTAAAAATTAATTAAAGCAAGACAAAAATTTAAAATTCCAAATCAATCAAAAACTAACAAATTGCGATTTTGTAAAAAAAACTTACGTAATTTATTACTAAAAATAATTCTACTAACATCCGGGGGTGATAAAATATTATTTTGATATATGTAAAACATTTGAACATCTCTGTACTCATCTTCAGCATCATCGTATTCCAAATTAGAGTCCAAATCAGGAACAAATTTATTATTAAAATCTTTTGTGGATGAAATTCCAAAATAAACTATTTCTTTTAATCTTCCAAAAATATTTTCAAATTTTATTTGAATTTTTGGTAAATTTGTTAAAATAATAAAATTTGTTCGAGTTACATAACAACTTGCTGGAGTTTGAGGGCATAGCGAAGCAGTTAATTCAATAATGAGTTGAGCAATTCGAATAAAAGCTTTTAAATCATTGGTTATTGAAGAATTATATATTTCTTCAATTGCCAAAGAATCGAGGCTGAAATATGTCAAAGAATCGGTGGTGCAAGAATACACACTTTCTTTGCGAAAATCAGTTTCGATCGAGCATTTTGCATTTTGTTCTTTAATATAAATATTAAAACTTAATGGAAAATTGGGAAGTTTTAAAAAATATTCAAATAAATCATTTGCATCTTGAATGGATGAATTTTCTGTGAATGCTGGAATTAAAATAGTATCAACATTATTTGCGGTAATAGTAAAATTTTCAAAATCTGCAACAACTAAACCAAACTCAAAAATTTCGTTGAAGTAAAAATAAAATAATATATTTATTATTATTTTTCCATTTTTTAACATTTTAAATAAATAAATAAAAAAATAAACGTGGAGAAAATTTTTTGATTGGAACAAGAAATCATGGGTGTGTGAAAAAAAAGAAGATAATTTCTGGATTAAAAATTTTTTTTCTCTGTTAAAACTCACGCTTTTTATTTTATTTTAAGCTCTAAGAAAAAATTCCTTGTTTTTGGTGATAAAAAAATTAATCAAGCTAACAAAAAAAACATGATTCATGCAACAACAAAAAATGTAGGACTTGTGAAGGTATTTAATCAACATAACGAAAGTATTTTCATTAAAAAGCTTATAATTAGCTTTAGAAAATATAAAAGCACACAAAAATTTTATCGAGCCATGGAAGTTTAGAATTTTTATTTGTTACTAAAATTCGAATAATTCCATGCAAAACCTTTTATTTGATTCACGTGTTATCCATATTTCAATCAAAAAGTAAGAATTAAAACAATACTTTAGACTTAAAAAACTACTGTTTGAAACCAAAAGTGATCAAAGCTGGAACAAACGAGCAAGTTTGACTTTTCATGAGTCATTTGAACTATGTAAATTTTGAGTTAACATATTTTTCGTATATAAATAATGAGAGCATGGACAACATTTTTTTTCATTTCTAAACAAGAAACTGATCAAAACAGATGGCTGCCTGGACTTACCAAGAAAAATTACAGATGGCTGAATTTGTTATGAGCCATTTTTGGAAGGCTGTCAATGTTGCCTTCGTTTTCTGGGGCTTGCTTATTTCTTCAAGAGTGGCCAATAATGGGAAGGTCGCCACTAATATCTCTCAAAGCCGTCTTGACTTTGATAAAAATGGCAAAAAAACTCAAAAAGAAAAGAAAAAGAAAGTTCCAGAAAATCTTGCATCATCCAAAAAAGCTGCTCCTACTGACAGCCATGAAGAAACTGAATGAATGATTGAATAATCTTTTTTTAACACCGCTTTTTTTAAAACTAATGTAAAAATGTAAAAAATAAAATTAAACTGACTTATACAAACTTTTTTTCTCTGTACTGAATATTCAAAATTTCTATAGAAGTTGAAACTGCGATAGAAACATAGATTTTGTACAATAAAGGAGCAATCTTAAATTAGGAGGTCAAAACAAGAAAGAAAAAGTTTTTATGTCAAGTTGATTTGTTGATAGCTTCTTGTTAAATTCTAAGGTCAAAACTTATAGTTACTTTAGAAATTCTTGTTTGAAATGGAGCAAAAAAATTGTATGAAGAAAACAACCCAAAAAAGTTAAACGAAACTTTTTACCCTTACAAACAAGCTTTTCTTCTTTTTTTCATTTCTTTAATTTGTGGCAACTAAAAGAATGGGATTCAACTTGATAAATACCGCTTATATAGAAAATGAGTTATAAACAAATTTTTTCATTGTTGCTTAAAAATATAATCTTTTTTTTTACAAGACCTACCATTTTTGCTACCTTTGTTCAGTTTCTTGAGAACCCAACTTTTTATAGTTAATACACAACACATTTATTACACATATACAGAAACATAAAACATAAAAAAGTAATTAACAAAGCATAGCAAAATTGAAAACTTTCATCAAACGATTTTCATAGATATGTTTCCAAAAGATTGGTTGATGTTCAGGATCATGACATCCAAAAAATATTCTTTCTTCACTTTTTAAAGCTTTATCAACATTGAAAACTATCAGCCATTCTTTTAAACCATGAATACGACCAACATTCACTTCATCAGCTAATTTTCCTGTAACAAATACATCTTCGCCTTTGAGAAAATGAACGTTGTGGCTAATAAGATAATTCCATTCTTTCATGATCACTGTTGCCGAAGTAATGTAAGCAGGTCCACGAAATCATCATGGTACTTGTATGATAAAGATATTTCGGATTCTGGAACATACCTAAAACAACAAAGAAGAGATTAAAGACATTATAAGACAAAACGAGTGCATAAACAACCCAAATAAGCAAATTTAAGTGTAAAGCATTCAAAGTAAATAACAACATACCATGGTGAATTTCTGTCTCGAGCTATTAACGCATATCTTCTAACGTAACAGTAATAATTATCCTTTAAATCATTGTCATAGTTAATCAAAACATTTCTTAGTTTTAATGGATCAAATACCACATCATCATCCACTTTTACAATAAAAGGCTTTGTGTCATTGCAATTTTCAGCCACGAATTTCATCCAAACAACAGATTTGATAGTTAAATTCCAATAACCTTCATGAAAATCAGCTTGAAGAATATCACCAAATTCCAATGCTTCTTGATCAACATTTTCTTGCTGAGTTTCATTGTCAGCTTTTCCCAAAACATAAACAACATCGAATTTGAAGAAATTCTTTAAAGGTTCATTTCCCATTGTTGAACGAAATATTGATCGTCGATGAGCATTTTTAGGATGAGAAATAACAAAAATTACAGTATCCATTTGTGAATTTGGATCAGAGCAAGCTGGAACATTTGGATTTATCAATACAGGATATGCATAAGGATTAACAATCTAAAAAATCGTAACATTTAGAAGGTTATTAGTTTTATCAAAAAAAGGCATAATTCAATAAGTTAATTAACTATAAAACAACTTACTTCGTTTGTTGCACCATACGATTGTGATTCTTCTCCTTCAGCTAAAGGCTTTTTTCTTGAAAGTAAAAAAATCAAAATTGTAAAGAAAATAACACCAAAAAATACTCCATAAAAAGTTTTTGTTGATTTTTTTCGAAAAGTAAATCGCATTTTTGTCAAATGTAACACAAAAAAACCTTTCAACTTGAAAGAAAAAACTTCTTCTCTTTTGTTTTGTTTCATCAAAAAATGGCTTTGTTAATTTATGCAAATTTAGATTTAGAGTTTGCGAAAAATTAGTTGTTTAGAAAATGCCATTCACTTTTTATTTTCGTCCATCATTTTTTACACATTCAAATCCCAACAAACGAAAATGCGATGTTCATCAAGAAAAATTATTTATGCTGCTGGTATTTTCTTCATAATTTTGGTTCTTTTGGTTTTTACAAAAAGTTGGCCATTTCAAAAGAAGTCCTATTCTTATGGTGCTACAAATGAAGTAAGTTTTTTAGTATTGCTTTAACATCAAAATTTCTATTAACTTTTTCTTTTCAGCTTATCAAACCTTTCGCATATCCTGTACTTATAAATCCAATGATTCCTGCTTGCTCTAATCCAAATTCAACTAAAAATATTGTAATCATTGTTCATACTCATCCTAAAAATGATAATCGTCGATCAAGAATTCGTTCAACAATGGGAAATGAAATTTTAAAGAACTTCCTTGGTTTTGATATTGTTTTTGTTATGGGAAAGCCTGAATATGAATCTTTACAAATGGACATGGATCAAGAAGCCGCAGAATTTCAAGATATTCTTCAAGCTGATTTTGCTGATACTTATTTTAATTTGACTACAAAATCCATTGTTTGGATAAAATATGTGGCTGAAAATTGTGCTGATAAGAATCCTTTTATTATGAAAATGGATGATGACGTTGTATTTGATGTTGCAAAAATGAAAGATATCTTTCTTATGTATGCTAAAGAACTTCAAAATAACTTTTATTGTAATCTACGAAGAAACACTCCAATATTTCGAGGAAATGGTTATAAATGGTAAGTTTGAAAGAACCTTTTCTGTTTATCAAAGTATTTTTTATAGGCGTGTTCCTGAAACTGAAATGTCTTTATCTTACAAATACTACGATGATTATTGTCTTGGATATGCATATTTAACGTCGACTAATGTGATTATGAAAGAATGGAAATATATGAAAAGCCACAAAGTACACTTTCATAAAATTGATGATTTCTTTGTTACTGGAAAATTAGCTGGTGAAGTGAATGTTGGTCATATCAATGGTTATGGAGAATTCAGACAAGTTGTAGTAAATTTTACTGAATACATGAAAAGTAATGGAATATTCTTTGTATGTCATGATCCTGAACATCTAGGAATTATTTGGAACTATATATATGAAAGAAGTTTAAAAGAAATTTTGAATAATCGTTTAATTGTCTAACACTAGGTTTATTTTGTGATATTTGTAAAATTTTAATGTGAAATTGTCTGAATAAACTTATTTTCTTTGTTTAAAGGTTGAGAAAGCGATTGTTGTTTATTTTACTCATTTTTTAAAGCGTTTTTTGGAAAGTATGAATATCGCTTTTTTTTTACGATATTTTGTTGCTAAAATTTTTCATTTCTTTATGCTCGGCTTACAAATTGCTGACCAGTTTTTTCTTCGTTAAATTTTATTGTTTTCATTTTTACAAATAATTATATATCCATCATTTACATTATATTTTTCAAGGATTAATTCAATATTATTTTTTATTTGTGAAAAATTTGGTCGTTTTTCTCTTTCTTTTATCCAACATTCTTTGATTAAAACTTTCCATTCGTCGCTAACGTTTTCTGGTATTACGAGACGATTATCTGACATTAGAAAATCGACTATGTCGTTTCCATCTATTCCACCATAAGGAAGCATCCCATTGGTAAATAATTCCCATGCAAGAATTCCAAAAGACCAAACGTCGGAAGATTCAGAAAATAATCTTTGTGTCAAAGCTTCTGGCGCCATCCATCGAATTGGCAGCCTTCTCTGATAGGAAGCTTGATAAGTAAATGATTCATTCGTTAATGAAGCAAGACCAAAATCAGCGACTTTAACTTCGAGCCTTGAAGTTAAAAGAATATTTCGAGCAGCCAAATCTTTATGAACCACGCCTTTGGAAGCGATGTGTTCCATTCCATCAGCAATTTGCCATAAAATTTGTGCAATAATTTTATCTGATTTTTCAATTTTCTTCGAAGTTTTTATCCACGAAATTAAATCCTTTCCATCAATGAATTCAAAAATCAACGCTGGGATTTGTTGGTAAATAGTCCAACCAAGCAAACAACAAATATGTCGATGAAATCCAATTTTCAATGCGGCGTCAATTTCTCGAAAAACTTGTTCAAATTCGTCTTTGGTTATAGTATTTGCAATTTTCATTGCAACTTTACAATTTGCAAACGTTGTGGTTTCTAATCGCGGATATAAAATTGTAACGGGTGAAGCTCCATTTAAATGGCCTTCATAAACGATTGATGAAACACCTTTTCCCAAAATTTTATTCACATCAATTTTAAGCTGATTTTGTTCGACAAATAATATATTTCTTTTAGCATCAAAAGTTTCAATTTGTGGTGGAAAACTAAAAATTATAAAATTATGAAGATGGAAGTAAGAAACAAAGCTGCTTACAAGTTTGGTAAAATTTTCGATGGTGGTGAAGCAGGGTACTTTCCTTCTTTGCAAGTTTTTCTTTGTTGTCGTCGTCGATAAAGAAATAAAATTATTAAACCAGCAATAATAAATGCTACAGAGAAAATTGCGATCACCCATATCCACCATTCATTTTTTGGTGGTTTAATATTTCTTTGAGGATAATCAAAAGTTGCTAAAAAAAGTATTAAAAAAACACTAAAATTAAATTTTTTTTAAAATTTTACCCGCAGTCATTCGCTTTTTTAAAGTTGGAAATTCTTCCAAATTTAATGGCTTCTCAATATTTTGGATAATAAAATGATTGGCTCGAAAACTTGCATTTCCATCTTTATTTTCAATAATAATTATATTTAAATTTTCTTTTAATTCATCGATTAGCTTTGCCACATTCGAATTATTTGTTAATAAATAAATATCTAAATGATGATTAAATGAATCCAAAACCAATCCAGTTTCTTTAAGCCATGTTGGAAATTTATTAGTTATAATTATATTCCATTGAATAAAATCATTATGGGTGTATTTATTATAAGCTTTTTTAAAATATTCTTCAACAAGAGAAGTCGAAAAATGGTTGCTTGAACCTATAAAAAAAGAAAGATGGAATTTTAGCGGCTGATTTTAAAAAGAAAAAGATTTGACTAACTTTGATAATATGAAGTTAAAGCAGACGAAGGTAATTTGGTGTCATTTAAATGTACGGTAGCTGAAAATTCGTTTTTTTGGAAAATAATTTCGATTAAATTTAATATGCAAATTCAAAAATGGAAAATTAAGAAATCTTTGAAAATCGAAAGCGAAAATCGGTTTTTTCTGTTTTATTTCTGGATCCTCAAAGAGAATGTTCCTATTTTTTATTTTCTAGAGTACCCAAATTTTTATCATTCTCGATTAAATTTTAAACCAACGAACCTGTTTGATAATAAAAGCTATCATTTTTCTTTATTGAAGCCACAAATAATTTGGGTAATAAATTTCCATTTTTATCATAAAATGAATCACCATTTTTTATCAAATTTTCTGCTAAATCGATACTATAATCTAATATGGTTGATTCATCATCACAAATAATAAAAACATTAAATTTATTTGCAGATGTATAAAGTTGATAAACTAAAAAAACAAAAATGAGTATCATTTAGAAACAAATTTTTTTAGTTTGAAACATAAATTCTTAAAAGTTTCTATAAAAAAAAGTTACTGTAAAAATCATACTAAAATGTGGAAAATTCAAAAATATTCAAATTTCGCAAAATTAAACTAACTAAGAGTATTGTTTAAAATTATTTTATCCACTTCAGCAGCCGAAATATTTTCCGCTTCATTAACATAAAAATATTGTTCAGTTTTATGCGCGGGAAAAATATTTTCCTGATGGCCATCTATCGCATTTGAAATAATAAAATACAAAGTTTTTTGAAGATCTATGGAAATTGAATCATAAAATGCGCCAATTTTTGGGAGATCAGTCAAAATAATAAAATTTGTTCGAATTAATAATTTATTATTACTCATTTGTTGATTTTGATTTTCATGTTTTAAACTTAAATCTGCTTTCCTTAAAAATTTTGTTACATCAGAAGTTAAAGAAATTTCATATAAAAGTTGAATAATTTTTGAATCATTTTCTGTATCAATTTTTGTTGATTCTATGATTCCACAATTTCCCCATAAATGTAAAGTTTTATTTTTATATTTTATTAATTCACAAATATTTTTTTCATTATAAATTGTAATTGTTTTTGGAAGATTTGGGAAAGTTAATAAAAAATTAAAAGTTTCTATAAAATCTTCGATCGTTGTCGTCGAATTTGAGGAAGAAGAAAATGCTGGAACAATAAAATTTTGTATTTGATCAGCTATTATCAAAAATTCATCACGGCTTTGGTGTTGACCAAAGCAAAAATTATTTGTATAAAATAAAATAAAAATCAAATAACAAAAGTTTTTCATTAAAAACAAAATTAATTTCATGGAAGAAAGGTAAATTAACTACATAAAAATCGAAGAAAAAAAAACGCGAATAAGAATCAAAAAAAAAGAATTTAGATTGACGAAGAATAAGAAGCAAGCAAGCATGATTAAAACCTTAAAATGTCATGAAGCCGCTTATATTCAGCTTAAAAAAAAGCAGCAACAACAAAAAAATGAAAGAAAAAATGATGATTTTTACTTTTTATTATCTTCTTTTTTGGCTCGTTAGAAGCAGCAGCAGCAGTAAAAAAAGGAGGTTAAAAAGAGGATGTATTAAAATGGGTTAAAAAACATACATATAAACCCTGCATTCCATTAAACACCAAAATATGGAATAAAACAAACAAAATAAATTTAACGGCAAAAATCAATTAATTGATTGCAGTCACTAAAGTAAAGTTTGATAAATCTTTAAAATGTATGTAGCTGAGTTTAATATAGCCTTGAAAACCTTTGACAACTTTTCGAAAATTGATTATTATTATTAACCTTCTTTCCATGAGCATTGAAGGTGGGTGTTTTTCTTTAGAAAATATGCTCTTCATTACCATACAGAATCTCGTGTAAACTTTTCAATATTTCGAATACATTTATTGCTTTGAAAGATATTACATAAAAAAGCTAAAACAAGATTTCGTATGTCAGCAAGTTTGCAGCTTTTTTGGTTGATAAGTATTAGTTACAGTAGCCTTAATGTTTATGTTCAAATTTTTCCGAATGTTTGTGAACGATCGTTTTTAACTACATTAACACATTTATTAGAACCAACAATTATTAAACATACAAACAATATAAATTACAAATAATTATATTTCACAAGTTCCTGGAGGATTAAACCATTTCCCAACATCTTCATAGTGTTTATGCACCAAATTAGGATCATTCAATTTTTCACAAAGTTGACAAAAGCCATACGCCAAAATAAACTTCTTTTTCTGATACTTTTTAGTCCATTCAAAGTACTTCAAATACGCAGTTTGATTTTGAGTTAAATATTTGAGATATTCAGCGAGATCTTCAACATTCTTAAAATCATCAACAGCAATAAAAGAATCATTTGGTGCTACAGCAGCTGCGATGCTTCGTTTCAATACCACAGGAACAATGAGTTTTTTGACTCTCCAAAATTTCTCAGAAACATAGTCTTTACAAATGCTGTTTTCAAACGCCAAATAGAAATGATAATTCGCTGAAAATAACACGTTTAAAAAGTTCAAAATGTGTAACAAAATGCTTCAAAAAAAGGTTAAGGAACATACGTAAGATTATGTCTTCACATTCTTTATCACAAGTTTTATTTACACACCAACCAAATTGATCAACTTGAAAAGAAGAGTTTATAAGTTGGTTAACAATTTCATCTCTTTTTGAAGTTGCATTGCAATGTGAAACAAATTGTAAAGCAGTTTGATTCTTCTTTGATACAGCTTCTTTTACTTCTGACCATGACCATGTTTCAGCTTCTCCATAACTTGTGTCGTTGATTTCAATAAAGTGATCATATAAAGCAGGAATATCACTGTCTCTTCGATATGTCATAGTGAGATTAAAGAAATCAGGAATTTTGTAACGATCATACCCTAAATAATGATGAGGGATTATCATAAGTATGGAAAATATAAAGACTAACAATAAAACCTTTGAGGCGTCTCCCAGTTGAAATAAACATAAGATTGTTCAGGATGACGTTGAGCAGGCACAGAATTATTATTCCAATCCCAAATATGAAATACGATGGCGGATGCATTCAAAGCCTAAAAAAGAAAGTAAATTAAAGATTAGGTTATTACGATGATTTCAAATTCTTTAGGCAATGGCTATGCTGTTTCTGCCGTAAATTAGAAGAAGATTTCAAAATCCTTGAAAAAAAAAGTTCCACAAAAAAAAGACATACCTTGTTTTTATCAGCTGTAAAAATGCATTTTTTCAAACAATTTTCATTTGAATAATTTTGTATTACTTTAGCATATTCTGATGGAGTTTGATAATAATATTTCGTCCAAAATAAAACTATTTTTGAATCTAAAAAATGAGGTTTAGTTTATTATTCAAAATCTTATAAAAATAAAATTACTTACTTGGTGGAAGCTCTGGTTGGGTGTCCCATTTAATAAAATGATAGTTAATATCCCAACATATCAAAAAAGCTACAGCGCACATTAATATAATAATTATGCGAAATAATAACTTCATTTTTATCAACAGCAGCAAAAAACAGAAAAAGAAGCAAAGTTGCAAAGAATCAGAAAAAAAGAAGAAGCAAAAATGGACGCTGCAATTCCATTGTTTTTGTAACATATTTTGCCAATGGATTATGCTGGGCTAACTAAAATAACTTTCATTGGAGTTTCATAAAATTCTCAAGTTACTATTTCCACAAAGTCTATATGGCATTCTCGCTAATGGATTAGAGTTAAATTTGCTTGGATGCTTCACCTCAAATTAAAATATTCTGCAATCATCAAACATCTATTTTTTTAAAAACAAAATTATAAAACAGCAAAAAAGTTTAATAGTTTTTATTATGAAAAAAAAACAAAACAATGAATAATGAATTTAATGTTTTCAATAAGTTGTAATAATTTCCGATGTTGAAATTATAGCGTTCGAAGATTTTTTAATTGCTCGATAATATATTCCAATGCATATGGTACTATTAAATAGCATGAGTGTGCCCAAATAAGGACCAATGATTAAACTTAGAGGCAAATTAATTATTTTATACTGAAATCCAACTTTTATTATTTTGTTAATATTTTAAAATTTTTTTTACCAAAAGTAAAATTTGACTTAAAAATATTGGAATAAAATCAAAAAATAGCGAAGAAAAAATAATTATTATCAAAGTTTTATTTATTCTTTCCGTCGATGAATTGGAATTATTTTTATTATAAAATTTGAATAAAATAAATAAAATCATTCCAAAAAACAAATTTATTATTCCCAATCCACATTTAGTTTCATAAGTATTTTTACGTTTGATTGAAAAACTTAAACAATCAAAATAATAACATTCAGTTGTGGAAAAAGTTGGGATATGTTCAAATAATTCTGTAACCCAAATAAGAAACCCAAAAACGAAAATCATAATTCCTACAGTGAAAAATCCAAAATAATATTTAAATTTAAGTTTATATTTTATTGGAAAAATTATTGTTATACATCGATCAATCGCCAAGCAAGTTTCCATAACGGCCGTTAAATAACTCAAAGTTGCATAAGAAACTCCCAAAGCGAAAAAAATTTGAACATTATAAATGTTTTGATTTGGTCGCCAAAAAATTAATGAAAATACGATATAAAGTAAACAAGAAAAGGCATAAATTAGCATAAAAATAAAATATATTGAAATTATTGGTGAAAATTCTTTTCGGGCCAAAACTTTTTGATGTTTTAATCCACAAAAACATAAAGTCATGGAAATAATTAATAAAATTAAAGTTACAATGTTATAACCCAAAATTAAATAAGGAAAAAATTCCATTGAAAAAAACTTAAATATTTTAGTTTAACAAGAAATTTTTGCTTAAAGAAAAAAATGATTTTTAAACGAAGAAAAACTTATTTTCCTTTTTTCTTAAAATATTAAAAACAGAATAATTAATTATATCTTTTTTTTATAAGAAAAATATTATTAAGAAATAATATTATAAAAAAATAATTAGTCATCAGACTTATTATTATTTAATTAATGCTTAAAAAAATAAAAACATGGCACGAGCTTATACAAAATTTTACTCATCAATTTTTTTTTTTGTGACGAGGAACATATTTTCTGCTAAGATAGGTTTCAGGTGCTTTAATTGTAGTTGAAAACAGGAAATGTTCATCGGAGTTTGAAAAATAAAATGTTTTTTGTAGCCTTTGTAAAAGCAAAAAAAAAATTTCAATAACTTATTCCAAATCTAAGAAGCAATAGCACTTGAAGACATTAAATTTTAACGAAAATGTATGCAAAAAGCTATGATAGTATTTTTCTAATAAAAAAGAAAGAAAAATCAATTTTTATTATTGTCTTTTATTAATATTTTTTAAAGCCTGCAATTTTCTTTTACCATTTTTATTATAAAAAAATAGCAAAATTTTAAGAAAAAAATAATGGTCGTTACCAGCGCTGGCGGTTTTCGGTTTTCGGTTCAAACCGAAAAACCGAAAACCGGGAAGCTTCGGTTCGAATTGAAAACCGAAAAACCGAAAACCGAAGAAATTCGATTTTTAACCGGAAAAACCGATTTTTCGGTTCGGTTTGATGAAAAATAGGTGGTTAAGAATCTAAGTATTTTTTATTAAAAAAACGTAAATTTGGTTAAAAAGTCTTAGAAACAAGTAAAAATACATAAAAAAGACAAAAATATGCCTTATTTTTTACTTTTATTCAAAAATTAACGTTAAAAAAATTCAAAAAAAATTTTTTAAAACCGGACCGAAAACCGAAAATTTAGACTGAAAAACCGAAAACCGAGAAGCTTCGGTTCGATTTTAAAACCGAAAAACCGTAAACCGATAAGTTCGGTTTCGTTTCGGTTCACCGAAACCGAAAACCGAAGGATTTCGGTAAACCGCCAGCGCTGGTCGTTACTAAAAGGCGTGCCGGTCCAGCGTGCCGGCCCAAGCTACTAAAAGGCGTGCCGGTCCGGCATGCCGCTCACTGTAGCTAAAAGGCATGCAGGTACATAGCTTTTTTTATCAAAAACTTTTTTACACATCTTCAATATCGTTTTTAGTATTATAATACAATCCTTTCTTACATTTTATAAACATTTTCCCCTTTGAAAACATATTGAAACGGTGGATTCCATTGCAGATTAATAATAAAAATCTCGATTATAAGAGAAATATTAGTTAAATAAAGATCGTGAATTTTTAACTTTAAGAGAAGAAATTATCTTATTTTTTTTATAAAAATGGAAACAATTTTAGTAAATTTAAATACCGATGGACATAAACGGTAATAGCGAAAAAAGGTGCTTGAATGGATGCGAAAAAAACTTATTTTAAGTAAAAATATTTTTGGTACTTGAACGATAAAATATTTCAATGATAAAAAAGGTTAAAAATTACCGAGATTTAACTGTAATTAAGATTAAATAATAAATTTTTGTTAAAAAAGTTTTGGACCTTCACGTTTTTTAGCCATTATGAGCGGCACGCCGGACCGGCACGCCTTTTAGCAGCTTGGACCGGCACGCGGACCGGCACGCCTTTTAGTAACGACCAAAAATAATTACCAAATAAAAAAGAATCTTTCTCCACACTTTCTTTCTTCTATGTTTACGTTTATCGAAAACCTTTTATAAAAATAACTTAAATTAAAAGCGGTTTTTTATTTTTGTTGTTGTAAAATATAATGTACTTAAGTTTAAGTGATACATCCTTCTTTTTTTTTTTGTCAATATAACGGATCACGTTTATTGTTATGTTACAAAAAAAATACAAATCATCAATCCATCCTCCATCATGAGATATGTATGTATTAAAAAAATGGGATAAATGTACATATGTAACAAGAGATTAAGGATTTAGGTCTCGAGGAAAATGAACGAATGAATCATAATCGTTGATTTTATTTTTGTAATCGCAAAAAACCTATGTATTTTTTTATGTAGTTTTATAACATTGAAAATTGATCGGCAGGATTTTCATTATTTTATTGTCACAAGTTAATTTCGAGGCCAATCTTTAAAAATAAATTTCGATATTGCCACAATTTATTTTTGAAAATCAAGGCGACATCCTTCTAAAACGGGAAAGCAAAACTTTATAATTTTTTATGGAAAAAGTATACTTTTTTTATTCATTTTTAAAACAAAGAAAATAGTGGAACAAAACAAAATGATTAAATGTCCTTCTTTTTAGTTTTTTTTGTTTTTGCTTTGCTCCAACGAAAACTCAAGACCCATTTAGTTGCTAAAAAAATTGTGTGGTTTTAGTAGCAGCTTCAATTTCCATAAATTTTGTTTGTGCATTTGTGTGTGTTTCTGACGTTTTCCCCCTTCTTTCAAATATTTTTTTAAAAGGACACGCAACGAATTTTTTTATTTGATTTATTTTTGCCGAGAAAAAACATGGCAGATTTTTGATTTATGTTTTTACAGGTTTTCTCGAAGCTTTTTTTTTGGCTCAAAAAAATTACCCCTTAAAAATTTATTTATTTTAATAATTTTTTTTGGTTTCATTATTCCCGGAAATCCGCTAAATTCTTTAATTTTTTCTTTTATTCTTTTTTGTCCATTCATTTTCTGTGTGCCATTCTTCATTTTCGCGCCTTGTCTCCTTTTTTCTTCTTCATCAAAACAAAAATAGACATTCAGACTCAGATAGTTTAATTAAGCCATTTTATTAAGCAAGCAAGGCGCAAGCAACTCAAAAAAAGAGAAACCTCATTAACGCTGCCAGCTGCTATTCCCACTTTTCCTCTTCAAGCAAGCCATTGACCACCGACGAAGAAAAGAAAATCGGATGTGGCATTGAATCGATTGAAAAAAAAGAGCGCGAAAACATAATTTTTTTTATCTTCTTGGTTTTGCTCGCGCAATAAATTTATGCGGCATGAAAAAAAAGGTTGGAAGAAAGAAAATCTGGCAATTTTGCTTTTCTAAAAAAAGAAAATGAAAATTGTTATTTTCTCAATTGATTTTTATTTCATCTAAACCATGGAATTAGTCTTTCCGTTTAGATACAAAAAGTATAGTATTTTTGAAAATAAAAAAATAAACAGTTATTAAATTTTTTGTAATAAAAAGTATAGTCCTTAAGTTTTCATTAATATTTTTTTGAGCATCATCATCATTTTCCATCGTTAAAAAACTCTCTAAATTACCAATCTTTTCCACCTCCATAATAATCCAATTTTTAAGCTCCCCTTTATGACTCACATTTTTTTTGTCGAATTGTTTCAAAGTTAAAAGTCTATTGTTTCATAATAACTAAAAAAAAGATACTTCCATTTTATTTTCAAAAAAAAAAAATAGTTTCAGAAAATATAAAATATAAACGATTATATTAGATACCTATAATCCGATCATCCAACACAAAAAGCATCAAAAAAGCTAGCAAAAATAGAAAGAAAAAAAGCGGGTTTTTAACCTTTTTTAACTTTTTTTCGGAAGAATAAAAACCCATTCTCTTTTACACTTTTTTCTTTCTTTCTGCTTCCAACTAAAAAAAGCTACCGATTGCTTTTTTGGAGGTTTATTTTTCTATCTTTCTTTCGCTTCATTGCGCTTTTTTTAAACAGAGTTAAAAAATAAGAAAGAAAGTTATGGTTTAAAATACTTCTTTTTTTGTTTGTTTGTTTATTTGAAACTCAAAAGGTTTATATTTTTTTAATTCTTTTTATTTTTTTTTTGAAACCATACTTTTCCTTATTTTTTTTTTCTTATTGGTTTTAGGATCAAAAATTTTTTTTTGTGAGAGTCATGACTAAAGTTGCTTGAAGGCATGGAACTTCTTCGATGGATGGATGGCATGGCATCACTGTTCCTTTGTCCTAAATTAAACTTTCTTCTTCACAAAAAAAATATGAGAGCCTTGAAAGAAAAGGAAAAAAGTTGCAAGAAGCAGCAGCGGAAATGACACAATATCTCCATTTTTAGTGACCATCTAAAAAGCATAGAAGAAAAGGAGAGAAGCTCAAGAAAGAGGAGAGAAGAAAGAAAAAAGTTTCCTTCTAAACGAACGGTGCATTTGCCTTCGGCAGCGCAGCTTCTAGACTCTCTTTCTTTTTTTCGAACGCCATCCGCCACTTTTATTTTAAGAGACAAAAAAGTGAATGACCAACCAATTTATTTTAAAGAAAATGCATGCATTAAAATAACTAACTAACTTTTTTTTCTTTATAAACTAAATGAATGGCAGACCAGTCGATTGACTACTAATGCCATTCCACTTTTTGGAAACTTACTGCCAGAAACTCTAAAACTACATACATTTTAGTCGTCGCCGGTCATTCATCAAGAAGAGTCTTAGACATTTAGCCTTTACTTTTTCTTAATTTTTTAAGGACAAACTCTCTTTCCGCAGTTCCAATGTCTCTCTTTCTTTATCGTCTACTTTTATGGATGATTTTCTGTTTCTTTAGCTTTTCGTCTCTCGTGTCCTTTTTTGTCTTGCAGTCCGCTATAGCAAGCTTGTTTGTCTCTAGGGTTGCTCTTGCTTTTATATTATTCGAATGGTCACTCACATCCTCATCCGCCACAGCCGCCGTTGTCGTCAGTCGTTCGTTGACTCACAACCATTCCTTTCCCACTTTCACTTTCACTTTCACTTTCACTTTCACTTTAACTTGCATTTCTTTTCCTCATCCTTTAAATTCTTTTTAGAGTCATCTTTTGAGTTAGTGAGACTTTCTTTTTTGGAACTTTTCACAATCATCAGCTTTTTTAAGGGATAGACAGATACATAACCCAGAGAGAAAAGAAAGAAGAGAGAGTAGCCATTCGGGATTTTTATTTGAGTTTTGATTTTTTTTTATCGTCGTCTTTCATCCATTTTTTCCGTTTTGGTGTTTGTTCATTTGGTTGGCCTAGCGACCGATGTCTCTCCAGCTACTGCCAGCTTAACTTGACCGACTTTTCTTTTTTAATTTGAAACTCATCCGATCTTCTTTCCTTTTTTTGCCGTCGTCCACCACCACAAAAGCCAGCTAGCTTTCCACTGTCTAGTAGCCATTGGCCCTGGTCATATTTTTTTCTTTCACTTTCGCGGCTTGTTTTTCTTGTTTATTGCTTCAAAGTTGTTGGGAATAATGTTAAAAGAAGATGAATGGCATTTTATATATACATAAAATTTTGGTTGAACGAGAAGACAATTGACTTTTTGGATTTTTTGGAAGAACAAAAAAAAGAAAGAGGAAAATCTCGCTAAAAAGCTATAAAAAAAACGTTATTGTTTTTTCCCCATATTTTTTTTTGAGAGTGTAAAAAACTACTTTATCAAATGGGTATTTTTCTTTTGCTTTTTTAAGTGGCATATTACGTTTTTTCTTTTGTTTTTTAAATGGAGAAAACAAAGGGTATTAGTTTTGGGTTAAAAGCTTACATAATTTTTGAGAGAGAAAAAAGCAGTAAAAAAATTTATGAAGCTTTTTGTTGTTTGTTTCAGGAGTCGTATTTTCTCGAAGCAAAAGTAATTTTAGCTACTCACTTTTTTTAAATTGTTTTCCTTATATTTTGTGTTTTGGCCTCAAATATTTCTTTTTTGTTGTTAATTTCCAAAAACCTTTTTAACTAAAAACTCTCAAGAAATTTTTTATTTTGAACGCTCGAACACCTTCTTGAAATTTTCAATTGTTTATTTACTTTTGTTTAGTTTATTTTTCATGGTCAAAAACATTTTATTTGGTTATTTGTCGACTGCTATTGACCTTTTATATACTTTTTTTAAAAAATAAATGTCTTGTCTGCCTTCCATGAATTGAAGGGTCAATAGTTTAAGTAAAAAAAGAAAGGCAAAGTTTTCGTTCAACAAAAAATTTGTTTATTTTATTTCAGTTTTTTTTTGTGCCACGGTAAATTTTCTTGGGCTTAAACCACGAAAAATATTTTTCTTTCGATTAAAACTTAAATATTTTATTAATTTTTGCATAAAAATAAAATAAAGTAATTCTTTCAAAATCAAACCTCAAAAAGTTAGTCATTGAAAAAATTTACTCTACTTTTGTCAAAAATTATTATTGTTCACAAAAATTGAATATCTTCTTGAAACAACAAGAAAAAAGAAGAAAAGCAACAAACATAAAAGGTAAAAACACTTGATATCCGCGAAACGACGACAACGATGAGAAATAGTTTCCCTTGTTCGGGAATTTTTTTTTGTACTTCTAACTTACTTACTTTCTTTTTTTTATCGTTTTCCACTTTAAAAATATTCCTTTTTTTTCTTCAAGAAAAATAAAAAGAAAAAAGATTTTTCCCGACATTTTTTTTGTTATTTTTTCTCAGAGAATTTTGCGAAAAAATCGATAATTATTGTTTGAAACGATTTCTTTTTGTGAATAGGTTTTTTTTGTTTCTGTTATCCATCTTACTTTCGATTTCGTTATTTCATCAAAAAAACCTTTTATACTTATTGATTTTTTACAATATAAAAATTTTAACTAATAATTAATAACATTAAAAAATACGTGAGAAAGCTTTATAAAAAAGTCTTATCCCAGATTTTTGTCATCATACCAGACTTTTTTTTATCATAGTTTATTTAAATATTTTTTAAATTTTCTTCCAAGTTTTCAACCTTCTTTCTTTGTCCAAATTCTTCAGTAAAGTTATAAAACATTTTTTTTCTTTGCATTTTTTGTTTAAAGTCAATGTATATCAAAGGTTTCGTGTTCTTTTTCATTTTTTTTTCGTGCTAGTATTATTTTTGTTTCGATTTTATTTTATCAAACAACTGTTTTTTTACACTAATATACATATTATTTTTATTATTCAGTTCAGCTGTTATAACTATTATTTTATTATATTTTCTTCCACTATATTCCAGAAACGAGAAACAATAAAAAAAATTCATGTAAAAAAGAGGGAACGAAAAAGAAAAAAGAAAATAACGGAAACTTGATTATTATTATTTTATTTAATATATTTTTTTTAAAGAAAGCAGGCAATTAAATTTTTTACGGATTATTTCATATTCTTGTTTTTTTTTATATTATTTTCTCAAGAAAACTATCACCTTTATTCATTCTAATGGATTCTAATTTTAAAAATTCACCTCAAATTATTTTTTAATATAAAAAAAACAAAAATTATAATGTCAAATCAGAAAAAGTTTGTCACTTCTTCGACGGAAGCAGTCACAATTGCTCCAACACCTGCTCCAAGGCCATTGCATTTAAAACCCAAACCAAAACCTAAATCTAAACCTTCTATAGTTCCAAGAACATCCATAAAAACAACTCCAACGACCTCAATATCCAATAATAATAAAGCAACAATTAATAGGGTTCAAGATTTAGCTAAAAAGTAAGTCATTATTTATTTTTGTTTATCGAAACTCCTGGAAAAATAATTATACGAATAAATTTTTCACAAAAAAATTTGAAGAACTTTAAAAAATTGTGAAAGATTTTTTTTAATTTAAAATTTTTGGGATTCTTTAAATCAAAAATATTTTTTTTATACATTTGCAGGCCCTTTTTTATTTTGGCCACAGCTTTACTTTGTTTTTTTCGGATTTCTTCTTTCATTTTATTTATTTTATTTGAACTAAACTTTCAAAGCTTAAAAAACAAAAGAAAATGGAAAAAAATGAGGCAAAAAAACCTTTTAAATCGAGCCAGCCAGCCATTGACGATAAATGGAGACAGATTGGAACAATTAAACCTACTTTACACCTCTCTTTTTTTTTGCGGTCCAAAAATCTGTCTTTTCATATTTTTCTTTTGTTTAAAGAAAAAAACGAGGATCAATTATTTGTCCAATATGTGGCATTTTTGGCTGTGCACCATTTTTTTTTGTTTTGGACTGATTGATTTTTTTTGGTGTTTAATTTTATTATTATTTTTTTTTTGTTGCAGATTTGAAAGCTCCTCTTCGTCACCTGCCACAAATTCAATTCAAACAAAGCCATCTTCCAAATTGTTAGGCGATAAATACAACCTTTCAAAAAGTGTTATTTCACGGTCATCTGGAGTTTCCCAAGCTGCGGTTGCGGCTCGACGAATTCCAAGGTAAAATATTTTTCCCTCTCTTTTTTGCAACATTTTTTTGAGTCTGTCTCCTCTCATTTTTATTTTTTGAATTTCAGAGTCATTGAATTTGAGTTTTATCTGTTAAAATTTCAACAAAAAAATCAAGTTTTAAAAAAGCTAACGCTTCAAAAAGAAAGTTAAAGCTTTTTTTTCAAAAAAGTTAGGTATCGGTCCACCGGAAAGAAAGTAAAATAATATAATATTTTATTGTTTTTTTTCATTCAGTAAGCTAAAATTTAAACAATGATTTTTGAAATGAATGAATAAAAAATTCTTCGGGAGTATTGAAAAAGAAAAAAATTATAATCCTTTCTTTTTTTGTTGGGTTTGTGATTATAGACAAATAATTAAATATATAGCTTTTTTTATATATTTTTTGCTTGCAAAAAAAAAACAAAACTTTTGTTTGCCATTTTTCCTTCATTTTTTTGAGGCTTTTATTACACTTTTTCCTCGACCAATTAATCATCAATCAAAACAAAAAATGTTAAAAATCATCAACCTCATAATTAAAATAATGAGTGACACTCCCTTTCCTTACATTTTTCGATAGACTCAAAACAAAAAGTAAAAAAGAAACAAATTTACACTCTTTTAGTCAATTTTTCTATCATTCATCCATCCGATTAGACAACCAACAAACAAGCAACCACCACTTTGAAACAAAAAAAAATTAGGGGAAAAAGTGAAGATGTTTTTAAGCTTGCTTTTTTTCATTGAAAAATAAAAAGCTGTGAGCACGTTTCCTCCTTTTTAAATAATAAATTTTTTATGTACAAAATTTTTTTATTTGATAGTTTTAAAAAAAATTTTTCTTTCCTCTAAAACACGCTTCTAAATTGGAAAATTGGAAGGTTTATGCAATCTTTTTTTTTTATTATTATTTTGATGCTTCAATTGAAACACATATTTTTATTTTTTAAGTGGTCCTTGTAAATAAATTTTTTTTTGTTATGACGCGTACGTTTATTTTTATGGTTCTATGATTATGAATGAATGAGCTGTAACCGATCTGGAAGAGTTCATTTCTTTATGTATTTTTAAAATGAATCCACTTTTGCCATGAACGCTTTTTATTTGCTTTAAAAAGCATCAAAAAAAATTATGGAAAATCATTAAATTTTTGTTTAACGTCTAAGGTTCGGCGGTTCGCTTTGTGATTTTCTGGATTTCTTCCGGAAGGAAGCTTCCATGTAAATAAATTAAAAATTTTTTGTGAATCAACAAGATAAAAAAAAAGAGTTATTTTCAATATAATTAGAGTTTGAACTTTAGACTTAACTAAGAAAAATGGGAGAGGATAGAAGCCATGATTTTATTTTTTTTGCTCTTTTGATTCATAACTATTTTATTTAAGTGAAAATCTGTATCTTAGTTTATTTAGTCTATCGACAATTGTAAAAATTTTATGGTTTCATTTTCAAAAAATAAATCGTGAACATTATTTTCTTTATTTTTGCTTTTTTTAAAGTCCGTTGATCCGTTTTGAAATTCATTTTTTACGGTTCAATATCAAAAAATTTTCCATTAATTTTTTTAAAATAAACCCATTAAAATTTTCATTTATATTTTTTGATGTGTGAAATGAAGAAAAAAAAACGCTAATTATCCTAAATTCCATTTCTTATTTTTTTCTAATTTTTTATTTTTTTTTTGCAGCGTTGAACGACGATATTCTAAACCCCAAACACCAACAAAAAAACGATATTATTTTCGTTCATCTGCAGCAGCAATATCAGTGACACGTAAAAGATCCTCATTAATTCGACGTCGACCATTTCGTAGCACTGGTGACCTTATTATTGCTTATTCATCATTATCTCCTTCCACCTCAGAATCTGGACAACCAGCGTCGTCAAGTTTAGAAAATGTGGATGGGAAAAGCAGGCGACGACACCAAATGATTAAATCTAAATCAGCAAATGATAGTTTTGCCATGGATGAAGAAGAAATTGTGGCTCATGAGGAAAATGATGAACAAAAAGTTATTGGCGGCTCAAAAATAGTTAAAAGGTTAGTTTGAATATTATTATTTTTTCTCTCAAAAACTTTTATGCTTTGGATCTATGATAATATAATAAGGTTTCTCGATAGTGTAATTCCTAAAATTTTTGTTTGTGGTTTTCATTTTATTTTTACATTTTGGCATTTTTTACCGCGTCATTGGAGTCTCGTAAGGGCCATCGATTGAAATGAATGAAAAAAAAATTTATATGGTTTCTTGAATTATCGATTGATTGCTTTAGCTTTGACCGACTCTTGATCTTAGCTTTTTCTTTCTTTCCTCATCGTAGTTCTTTAAGTTCCAATCAGATCAACAACTCTTTTTTCCCCTTCATTCTTTTGCCTTGTTTTTTTTATAAATATGTGTGAATGAGTGACCACTTCTTTTAGCTCATTCCTGGTGGCGGCGATTGCAGCTTTAAAAAGCATTTTTTTAGTTTAAAATAGCCAAAATCAAAACACAACTTCCTAGCAGTAGCAACCAGAAGAGGAGCAGCGGTACTCAAAACCACAAATTACGCTTTTTCCTATTTTTTTTTCTTCCAAAATTTTGTAATTTTACAAGGGAAAAATTTAAGAAATAACTAAAAAAAATTTGTTTCGTTAATAAAAACAAGAAAAAAATCAACGACTCTCCTGCTTTTTCTTTTTCTCACAAAAAGCCTGTCTGTCTCTTTCGAAGTTGCAGCCGCGAGTGTTATGTTTTTCGAGCAATCAAAAAATCATAGCAAAACAGTGCAAAGCAAAAAATATCGTGTATTTGATTCTTTGACACTTAAAGGGCTTAATTTTTTTTTTTGGAAGCCGCAGCAGTAGCTTGTTTATTATTTTTTTACGGAATTGTTGATTCCTGCTTTTTGAAGAAAATAAAAAGTAACGAAAGCAAAATCATTGAAATCACCTTCACTGTCACCGCTGCTAGCCAGGCTTCGATGTTAGAAAACTAAAAAATCAAAGAAAAATTAATAATTTAATTTTTTTTCTTTACAAAAAAGTCAAATCCTTGCTTCTTCATTTTTCTGTGTCTATCGACCGACTACCATCCATCCATTTTCGATGGAGTAACTGACCATTGATTGCTAAATGAATCTAATAAATTTTTTCCTTTCCCTTTTTTTAAGCCTTTTAGTTTTTAAATTTGGAAATAAGCTTAAGTGTGAAAACGAAGATGCAAGTAGAAAAAAAGCAAGAAGAGCGGGAAAAAGGAAATGGTCACTTTTCTTTCTTTTCCTTTTAAATTTTTTTTTTCAAGGATGTTTTATATTTTCATCTTTTCTTCATGTCCTTAAGTACATCATAGAAGAAGAAGAGATGGAGATGGTTGGAAATGAAGTGGACACTTAATCATCATCATCAAAAAATATATAATTTTTTTTGTTTGTTTGAAGAAAAAAAATGTTCTGGATTATTTCTTTCATTTTTTTGTGGTTGAGGGATTTTTTGGAGGGATTTTTGTGTTTTTAGCATTTTCCTCCTTCTTTGTTTCAACACCATTTATTTCAGCAGCAGATAGATAATCGACCTATTATTTTTCCATTTCGAAATACAGAATTTTGTTAACAAAGTTTTTTCTATTCCAATTTGGTAAAAACCATGAAAACTAAGAGTCTTATCAGCAAAATATTCAAATTTGATTTAAATCTTTTATTAATTTTCACTTTAAAAGATTTGATAATTTTTTTCTCTCAAGATAATTTTTCTTGTCAAAAATAATGACGTAAAATTTTATTGACTGACTTAATTTCTTGAAACATAATTCTTCATCTTTAAGTTTTTTTCCTGCTAAATTTCTGTATTTTCTTTTGCTGCTAAAACACTATTTTTTCTACAAAAAAGAAAAGAAGATTTTCATGTAATTTTTGTTTTGTTTATTTAATTTTGATTTTAACGACTTATCTTCTCAATTGCTTTTGCTACTAACTAACTATGTGTATGTATGTTATTTGACCTTTGTATTTTTTATTTATTATTTTCTTCAATCACGTAAACTTTTTTTTGCAACTTTTTTTTAAGTAAAAAAATCTACAAGTAGCAAACCGCAACAAAAAAAACTTTGATTTTTTGATCTTGATCTCCACTGCTAATTTTTTCTTTCTTGCTTGTTTGTGAATGAATTACTATTTTTCTATTTCTTGAAGTTGCAAATTTTTGATTCAATTTTTTTTTTGTTGTTGAATTTCTATGGGAAAATGAAAGTAAAAAGAGAGTGAAAAGGTAACTTTTACTCACCTAACTGGCTTATTGGATTCAATGGTCGTCAGTCAAGAAGAAACAGATTAAAAAAGCGAGAATGCAAAAATATTTAAAAAAAAAAAAGTTAGTCGTCTCTCTTCAGCTTCTTTTTTTCTTTCTTTAATAAACCCCTGTGTTTGACGGTGGTGGTTTCGGGAAAGTCCATTTTTAAATTTTATAAGTCCCTAAAAAAATTTCCCTCCAATTCCATTTTCAAATTTTCTTGCTTCTCTTTCTTTTTCTTCGCTATTTGATTTTTTCTCTATAATTTTTTAAACTTGACTCAATCAAAATCAAATTGAATCAAAAAAAATGAAATGTTTTTATCGGCTTCTGCTTTCTTGGCTTGTTCGCTACTTTAAAAAAGAGAGGGATCGCAAGAAATTTTTTTTTATTTGAAATATTTTCTCGCTTTTGTATATTCTTTTTTTTCTACTGGTTTAATTTTTTCATGGACAATAAAAAAAAGGAAAAGAAAAAAGAAAGGAATCAAAAAAAATATTTTTTGACTTGTTTTTCCTTACTTTTTTTCTTTTCCCTCTTTTTTTTGGAAGGAAAATTTATAAACATATTGGAATGATTTTTTTTGACACTTTGTCATTTCCCTTTCATTTTTTTGAAAGAATTTTTTTTATCCGAATTTTCTTCTTTTTTTTGTTGAAAGAAATTTAAAATTTGTTATGTAAAGACACATAGAATTGTCGTAGCTCAATGTCAACTTTGAAATTATCGAAAAAATCAAGTAATTTTTTTTTCAAAAAATTTTTTTGCTTTTGTGATTGCTTCGAAACTAAAAAATAAAAATGTCTTGACTAGAAAATTGATGTTTTATTTTTCCAAAACAAAGGTTTTATTTCCTTGTTTCTAAAATTAAAAAAAGAAATCATATTTTTATTTAATCTTTCAAACCTCGATTCCAAGTTTTTCCTGCAAAAATTTTTTAAATGTTTATTTTTTTCGTTGCTCAAAACAAAAACTTTTTACTTTTATTTTTCAAGTATTTTTTTAGCTTATTTATTTTCTTTCGTTCTTCCATATATTTTTTTTGCTTGCTTTCAACTTATTATTTGATTAACAGATTTTTGACGCATATGCAAAGAAAAAAAAATGATTATTACCTTATTTAGAATTTATTTACTTTTACGTTTTTACGTATTCAGGCAATTTTTATTTGGTATACTTATTTTAGTAAGCATCATTTAAAGGAGTGCTTTGTTTATTTTGAGTTTATAAAGTTTATTGAGTTTGACTATTTTTTTCCTTCTTTTGAATAAATTCTTAGTGTCTTTAAATATTGGAGAAAATAACTTTAAAAAGATTTGGGGAGAAGCTTTAAAGACTTATTGTACTAAATATTTAGTATAATAAATCTTCCATAAATTATTGGGTTCGTTCTAAAATAGGGATCTCGTAATCAATTGTAAAATGTTTAAAATAGTGGTCTCGTAGTGAAGTGGTTATCACGTCCGTCTCACTCACGGAAGGTCGCCGGTTCGAACCCGGTCGGGATCATAATAATTTTTTTAAATTTAAATCTAAAAAGCTCTCTCTCCTCCACTAAATAATGCAGATTTTAAAGTTTTGTTTTTGGCAAAAATTTTCTCTATGATTTTTTTTCATTTTCCCTCCAACGCGCGTAGCTTTCTTCAGTGCATACTCCATTATTTTATTTTTGTTATTTCCATTCCAAATATTAAAAAAAAATTATCTCCTCTCTCTCTCTTTTCCAATTCATCTCCAATCAAGCAAATCATCATCATCTTTATTTTTTTACACTTCGTCGTTATTCACACTTACGATCCTCTTTTCTTTCTTTTTATTATAAACCTCTACGAGCAACGCCGCTTAAAAATAAAAATAAAATAATGTAACAAACAAAAATACATTCGCGCGAAACCAAAACCGAAAAATATGAAGACGACGACGTTCAATTTCCATCATCCATCCAACTCGCTGCACCTCTCTCTCTCTGTATTCATCTCTATCTATTTTGGTTTGGTCGATGCTTAAAAGCAAAAACAAAACCAAAACCATCTTCACTTTTTATTCTTCAGAGGCTCCTTTATTTAAAAAAATAAATGAATGTGTTTTTTTTTTCATTATTAAAAATCCTTTTGTCATCCTCTCTTTCTCTCTCTTTTAATTCTCATTTTTTTAATTGTTTGCGGCTACTTTTTATTTTATTTGATTGAATTTGGTTTTTCTTTTTGGTGAATTAACGTTCCAATCAAAAAATAAAAAAATAAAAATGGACGTGATTTCTTTTCTTTTTCTTTTATAATAAAGATAATCTCCGTTTTTTTGTCCCTTGTTTTCTCTTTTCTCGGTTGGAAGTCTGTCGATTAACTAATAACTTTTTTTCTTTTCATTTTTTTTTCTGAAGGTCGCGAACGCTGGATTTTTCAAGAAAAAAGGGGTGTAAATTGATTTGATTCGCTTGAGTAATTACTTAATCCATCTGTAAGAAGAAGAAGGAAAAAAACTCATAATCGCTCAATCAAAAAATTATTATAAAAATGATGTGTTTAATATTAATTTTCATTTGTTTCTCGCTTTTATTTGTTGTGTCAGTCATCGTTGATGGTTTTATTATTGCTGGGATTTGGTGAAGAAGATTTAATTTTTCCAATTCAACGTTTTCGGTTTTTGCATTTTTTTGTTATGACACATTTGGAAAAGCTTCAATTTTATAATAGCTTGCTTTTATCTATAAAACTAAAAAAATTTATAAAATAAAATTATTTGTATTTTGTCTTTTAGAAAGAAATTTTTAGAAACGAATAGCCTTACCACAATTTTTTATTATTAAAACTCTTAAAAAGTTTGATCCTCCTTGTTTTAAAAAAAATTCAAACTAGGTCGAGAGTTAACAACACCCATGATTAAATATCATCATTAGTAAATTTCGATACCACCCATAAATTTTATATCATATGATATTATACCCTTTTTTATCCCTTTTTATAAAAACAATTTTATTAAAAGGTCAAATAAACTTATCGTTTTTCTTTTCGATAATCAAATCAAAAATTATACCCTTTTTTGAAATTTTATTTTTTGAAAAAAAAACTAAATTGTTTGATTTTTATTTTTAATAGGTGTTAGTAAAAGTGACAATTTTAGCAGAATGAAAAAAAAAAAGTGACCACTAAAGCTTTTCCAAGGACTTAAATAATAAATACATACATACGTGTATGTGTTTGTTTGAGCAGATGTTTGGCCTTGAATAGAATAGAAGAAGAAAAAAAGCTTTGTGGGAAGAGAAGAAAAAAATAAAATGGCGGGTAATATGTAACACCTTCGTTTTTTATTCTCTTGGTCAATAATTATTTTTTTCTTAATAATTGTTTTTTAATTGATCTAGATTCTAGACTTGAAAAAAATATATTTTTTTTAAACATTTAATTTAATTTTTATTCTGCGAAAATTTTCGTATTCCTGTTTTTTTTTATCATCCGAAAACGAGGCTTATTAATCTCTCTTTAATTTAATTTAGTTAAAGAAAGTCTTTTTTTTCTTTCATGTATCAACTAACTAATCAATGATTGCTTGCGTTGCTATATTTTTTTTATTACTAATCCAGCATTCTCTATAAATTCGATTGAGAAAGAGATAGAAAAAAAAAGTTCAATGGACCAAAACTAATCTTGAACGATTTTTACAATATTTTTATTTTATTTTGTAATGAAAAATAAAATGTGTTTCACTCTATCTATTTTTATTTATATTTACACTAAAAAAAAGTTTATTTTTTGTATGAATTTTTTCTTCCATTTTTTTGGGATTGAATTAGCTCAAAAAAAGACACCTTTCCTTTATTTTGAACATTGATTTTTCTTTTCTTTTTTCTTACAAATTTTTTAAACTTTTTTTGTGCAATATTTTATCTCAAAAAAAACTTGTATCCATTAAAGCCATTTAAAATAATATTAAGATAAAATTTAGGATGACTAACAAGCAAACAAAAAATTAAATCCTATTTTTTTCGTGTTTTTTTCTTTGCTAGAAACATACATAATTTTTTTTATTGCCGTCTCCTTTATTTTTTTCTCTTCTATTTTCTTTCCCGTTTTTCACGCTTGATTTCATTTTTTCTCTTTGATTTTCCCAAACACATTTATTTGTTTCTTTTCTTTCTTTTTTTTTTCTCGCGCTAAATCGTTTGCTTGTTACATAGTCGTTTTTTCTTCTCTTATTCTTATCCTTTTTTTGGTTCATTGATTCGTAATACAACAAAATAAATTCTTCATCAAAACCCATAAACTAAAAAATTAAAAAATGCATGAGAAAGAAAAAATTGGGAACATAGAGGCAGGCAGAGATTTAGAAGAAATGGATTTTTTTACTGTTGGCCATAGCCATCGTTTGCTTTCTTCCTCTTTTTCAACTTCAACGTCTTGAGCCGCCTGTATTTTTTTTCCACTACGTCTTGAACGGGCGTTGTCTGTTTTTTTTTTGTGACAGATTATTAAATAGATACTTTTCGCTTTTTCATCTTCGCTTACTTTTCTTTGACCAAAACAAATAATCATTCGATGGTCGTCGTTGTTGTTAGCCAGCAGAAGCACCACGACCGCCTTTTTGCATCATTGATCAATGATGACCTCGGGTCACCCATCATCTTCGTAGTCGGTCAAATAAAAAAGAAGTTTTTCCCGCATTCATCGTCTTTTCTTGAAATCAATGAATTATTGCAATCGCAAGAAAAAAATTGATAGAATAAACAAACGCAAAAAAAATAAAAGCAAATTGAAATAAAAAATAAAAACGTTTTTTTTTCTTCTTCTTTGCGAGCGACATCATCGTCGAAAGTGACCCAGATCAAAAAGACGTTTTTTTATTAAACAAAAACAAAAAATAATAAAGCGATGGTGAAAATGACCATAGGCTATTTTCAATTTTTGTTTTGTATCAAAAATGGCTCAATGGATTTATTTGTACGTGTAATCTAAAAAACAAATATAAACGTAAATAGTTTATTTGGAAAGGTTTCGTATTTTTTTGTTTGCATATATTGAGAGATTACGCAATGTGGGAGTCGATCGAATTCATGGGGCTATAGAATCATTGTTGTAAAAGTTTATTATATTTTCATGTTTGTGTCTTATTTTTAGCTAAAACAAAATATTATATTTTACAAAACTTTTTTTCTGCTTCTTTTATTTTAACTTTTATCCCAAAAAAACTATTATTACCCATAGTTCTAAAACGAAAAATTATTTTGTAATAAGAATTATTTGACATTGGAGAGCACTAAAACTCTGGTTTTATTCACTCTTACAAATTTTGCGTGAGCCATAAAAAAAACCACCAAATTGAATCTAGTCGTTTTTTTATCTTTTTATATTGTAATAAAAATCTTATTTCTCCCCAATTTTTTTTCTTTAATTGTTTCTTTTTTTAAATTTTTATCGAAGTCTTTCTTTTTGCGTAAACTTTTTTATGGTTTATTTTTTATTTATTTTTTAGTGTTCCCTAAATTAGAGATATTTTTTTTCTATTCTATCAAATTACCTTTTTTAGAGAAACGAGTTCTACCCTAGTCTTCTTTTTTTTCTCCTGTTATCCCAGAGTCTTTTTTTTTTTTATAAACGTTCGTTCCAATGAAGAAAAAAAATTAATTAAGATGTGATTGGTTTCTTACCCCAGACTTTTGAGAGAGAGACGATATATTGTATTTTCTTATATTCTTTTTTGGCCATAAAAATTGAAAATTATACCAATCTATTTTGTTTTTTAATTTGCCTTAAAATTGTCTATTCTATTTTTTCCGACCGTGGTTTTTTAATATTCTTGTTTTTTGGTTCATATTTTTGTGATGGTGAAAATTTTGGTGGAACGCCGCCGCTTTTATTTTTTGAATGTGTTTTTTGTATTGTAATATTTTTTTATTAACTAAAGTGTCACCTATCTTTTTTTCTTTGATTAATTAAGTTTTGTAAATCTCTTATTTAAATTTTTACCAAAAAAGTTTAAAAAGTAAGAAAAATTAATGGATTTCTTTTACCCCTTTTTTTACTTTTTATAAATTTATTAAAATTTTAAAAAGACTATCTTTGTTTTTCTAAGAATTTTTTTATCACTCCTGAATTTTTTTCTCTTTCACTTTTCTGTAAAGTTTTTGTATTTTTTTCAAGGTTAAAGGTTAGTGAAATCGATATTTATCCCTTTTCTTTTCTCTTTTTTTCATGTAAAACGCGGACACCCTAGGGAGCAAAATTAAAAAAATAATGGGATAATTTTTATGTTTTGTATAAAAAAAATAATCGAAAGTTTTTTCGATCTCTTTTTTGAAAAATAGTAATAATAAAAATTCTCCTAGAAAAAATGATTGTACATAATCGAAAAAAATTTTATTTGCTATTTTCTAAGATGTTGGCTCGAAAAATGAAAGTAATCCTGTGACTATTTAAATAAATTACTATCACTTACATTGTCGAGAAACTATTATTTTTTCCATAAACATTCGTTTTTGATTCGCTCAAAACAAACTGTCCTTATAAGTTAATTAAGTTAATTAAACTTTCTCTAATTTTTAGACCACCTCCAATTCCATCTGCGTCACCCAAAAAATCCTTAAATATTACTGTGGTACGGGTGACATCCATGACGACGGCGGGATCACCAGCATCCCGTCCAAATCAAGCTCCTCCAAAACCTCCACCAAAGCCATCTAAAATAATGTTAGCTAAAACTTTGAGGCATTTAAGGCCCATATCTCCTGGAGCTGATGATGAAAATCAATCGTGTGCTACTAATAAAAGAAATGATGGGGTGGAGCCTAAACCTTCCACATCATCATCTTCAAATGAACACGATTTAATTGATTCCTCCACGGAGGTGAAGAAATTACCCGAAAAAAGTTTGGGTGGTGGTGAGAAAAAAAATAGCAGTAACAATTGCAATAATTGGTTGCGATCACGCTCATCAATTCGTAAACCATCCATTCGTCCTCCACCTCCCCCAATTTCACCCAAGCCACTACAATCAACGGGAAAGGTAATTGTTGGAAAAGCAACTTGGCAACAACAATCCCAAAATTCTTCTCAAAACCAAAATCAACTTCGACAATCTACAAGTGCAACAGATTTATATCAAGCTATGCCTTCACCCGAAGATCCAGAAGAATCAATATGGGGTAGCGAAGTGAAACCCATGCTTCCATCCATGCCTCCTCCATCTCCACCTAAACAACCTAAAAATGGAAATGGAGATGATGAACATTTTGAGGAAGTTTATGAAGATATTGATATTGGTTTTAATGTAAGTAATTTTTTTTAATCTAATTATTTGAGTCTCTTTTTGGATTTTTTGTACAGAAAAAATTTTTTTTGCTTGATTAAACCTTTTTTCTGGGTTTATTACTTTTTAACTTTTTTTTAATGATGAAATTTTTAAAGTTTATTAGTTAATTTCTCACCTTTTTTTATCGCGCGGTTAATTTTCTGGGGATTTTTACGATGACCACCATGATTTTTTTATTATGCCTTTTTTGGACTAGAAAAACTTTTTTTCGCCTCTGTTCGATTATGTTCATTTTCAATGAAAATGAAATAAAAAAAACGTGCATCGATAGATATAAAAAACCACTTTAATGTCTGTCGTGTATTGATTGAGTTTGAGATTTGCGCAAAAAAAAACGAAATAAATGAATGGAAATTAAATTGAGTTGAATTGATTACTTCTTTTTCTATGTAATCCATTTTTTGTCAAACTTTTTGTAATGGAATGAAAAAAAGCTAAAAACACGAATCTGTTTTTCCTGTCATCAAAATTTCATAAAATTCGTGCCAGAAAAATCAAAAAAAAAATTTTTGCTGACACCTTTCTTAAAAATTAATTCTCTAAAACGACTTCAAAGCAAGTTTAAAAAATTATTTTATAGCCAGCTTATTGTGAAACTACTTCTTCAAGATCTAATCAACAACAACTTCGACAAGTTCCATATTCACCCAAATATCAAAAACGAGTACAACATCAAAAAAGACCGTAAGGATTTCTATCTTTATTTTCTTACAAAAATTTTCATATTTTCTTCACTCTTTTTTTAGGGTTCCTCATAAGCCATCAACGAGTAATAGCAGTGATCGAGAATCGTCGATATATCACGCCTATGCCTCGGATCAAGGCGAAGATATATTTGATCATGGAAATCATGGAATGGCTCATTCATTTAATAATTCCTGGGGAGAATCAAATAATTTATCAGCCATGCTACCTCCAAATTCAGCAGCCTCAGATAAACGAAAATTATCATCAAATCATTTTGGAACTTGGGGGCGAAGAAATAAATCCATTAATAGCAACAAAAATCATCGACCTCAAAGCAGCCATGGTGGAGGAGGAGCAAGTTTGGAATTAGAAAAATTATTGAGAATTAAATCAGAAATACAATTAAATATTTCAAGAAAAGTTGATAAAATTAAATTAAAGGTTAGTCATTCCCCTGCAACTTTATCCAAAGCTTCAACAAGAGGAGCACCAGCGAGAACATCGGCGGCGGCTATGGGTTCTGGAAATAATTTAAATTCAATATTTTCTATTGTTGATCCTAAAATTTTACAAACTGATTTACCTAAAAATAATTCAAATAATGATAGTCCTTCAACTTCTCAAAGACACAAACACGAAGCTTATCTTTATGGAGATAATTGGTCGTCAGATGAAAATGAAGAAAATGATGATATTGATGAAGTTTATAGTAGCAGTCGAAAAGGAAAACATTTATCGTCTGGTTCTCCAAGCATTATATATTCTTCAACATCAAATAATTCTTCATCAACAACAAATAATTATCCAATAGAAAAAAGTAAATCTGCTGGACATGCTTTGAATTTTTGGAAATCCATTGATTCTGCATTGACCATAGGAAAACGTAATAAAGAACCAAGGCCTACATGTCTCCCACCGGCACCAATAACACTAACAACAACAACTTTTAATGGTGAGTAATAATGATTCTTAATTTCTTTGTTGTTTTTTTCGGTGTAATTTTTTTGCCATCGAAAAACACCAAAAAAAAATAGGAAAACACCTTTTTTAGTGAATTTTCTTCTCATTTTTTTTTTCGGCGAAACAAGAAAAGTTTTTTGAATCATCTCACAAAAAAAATAAGGAAGGAAGAAAAAGTAAAGGCAAAGTTGTTGCTGATGCGATGAATGAATGCTTCATTCACTTTTTCCTATTTTTTCTTTTTTTAGTAACAAATAAAAAAAAACTACGAACGCCATTGTATAGTTTTTTTTACTTTTATTTATTTTATTAAATTTTTAAGATAGTAGTAATTTTTTTTGCTTGCCTTTTTTGATTTAAATTTATTTTTTAAGTATTTTAATTTTCTTTAAATTTTTATAATGCAAACGAAAAGTTTAAAAATCCTTGGGACTTTACTAATTTAGCTTTCCGTGAATTATCTTCCTGAAATTTTTATCAATCCAAAATAATTTGATTAAATTATGTAATTTATTTTCCTTATTTTTAGGCCCACCACCAAGTCCTCCTAAAAGTTCATTACTAGATGAAATAGAATCAGAATATATGGCGACAACAGAATTTTTTCGTCATCGAGGCAAACCACCCGCTCCTGATCCCCCATCATCAACATCCATCTTCACAACCATGTCCCAAACCCAGCCACTTCCACCACCAACAACAATAAATTCATTACTTCCATCGAGATCATTTCCAAATTTGAATAAACTTCATCATGAAAATTTAATTGATAATCATATCGATAGTGAAGATGATGAAGATGATGATCACCTTGAAAGTGAATTAATTGATGAAGATGCCCTTGATTCAGAAATAGTAGCAAATAACGACGACGATGATATTGATGAAGATTTGGATGAAATGCCTTCAGATGCTTTAGAACTCCTTAAAAAACAAACTTATCAATCTCGTTTACCCGAACCTCAACCTTTATATCAAATATATATGTTGCATGAACAAGAAAAAATGCTTGAAGTTGGTGCCACTGCTACCACTTCCGGATCAAGTTTAGCTTCATCTTCTGGAACAGGGACATCGACGACAACGACGACAACAACAACGGATATGGGAATTGCAACAGGAGGAGAAAGTGGAATTGAAAGCAGTTGTTATTGTGGAAGTTCAACCACCACCACTTCTTCTTCAGCAGCAGTTGATAATGAAGATACCCTCAGCAGTATAATTCGTCGACAATCTAGTTCTATTTCAACTGATAGTGGGAGAGGTTGTGATTCGTCATCGAATCTCACTTCGAATACTTCCATGCGAAGAGAAAGACTCACAGCTGCTTCGATTTATGGTTCCCAAAGATCTTTATGGTGTGAGCTTCCCGAAGTTAAATTAGCTGGATTGTTAGAAACTTTAGATGGAAATTCTAAAAATCTTCAAGAAGCCTTTTTTGAAGTCATCACTTCTGAAGCTTCATATCTTCGATCCATAAATGTTTTAATAAGCCATTTTATTTCAACTCCTGAATTTCTTGGAAATGGAATTAAACCTTCGATAATTACAGCTGCGGAAAGAAAGCATTTATTTTCGAATATTATCAGCGTTCGAGATTGCAGTGAACAACTTTTATGTGAACTTGAAAATCGTTTGGAAGAAAATTTAATTCTCTCTGATGTTTGCGATATTTTATGCGAACATTTTGAAAAATATTTTGAAGCTTATGTTAAATATTGCTCTAATCAAGTTTATCAAGATCGAACATTAAAACGTTTAAAAGCGATGAATCCACAATTTTTAAGTGTAATAAATCGAATAGAATCCGATCGTCGATGTCAGGGATTGGATATGCGTTCATTTTTAATGTTACCCATGCAACGAATTACTCGATATCCCCTTCTTGTTTATGCGATATTGGAGAGAGTTCCAGCAAATTCTGAAGTTCAAAGAATTGCAGCCAAGGCTTTAATGCTTGCGAATCAAGTTGTGAGAAATTGCAATGAGGGTGCAAGAAGAATGGAAAGAACCGAACAATTATTGGATATTGAAAGAAGATTAATTTATAAATCAGCGGATTTAAAGTAAGTTTCAATCACCCAAAATTTTTTTTCTAATAAATGGAAACTTTTTTTAGAAGAATACCATTAGTTACATCTGGAAGATATGTTGTCAAAAATGGACAAGTTCTACAGATATTTGAAAGGCGTTCTAAAAGCCTTCTGCAATCCAAGCAGAAGACTAGAAACTTATATCTTTTTTTATTTTCTGATTTATTGTTAATTGCGAAAAAAAGATTGTAAGTTTTATCTTTTTTTACTTTTTTTCTTCTTTCATTTTACCAAAAAATCTAAAAACTTGGTTAAAATTTTTGTTTCAAAACCAAATTTAGTTAATCCCTTCTAATGCCAAATATGCAAATTTTTTCTTTGGTATTTTTAGTTTAAAAAATATCTTATTTTATTATTATTTTTTCCAGAAATGGTACCTTTGTTTGTAAAGACTATGCTCAAAGGCGATTTGTTGTTGTGGAACCTGTGGAACCTCATTCCCATAAAGTTCCAATCGGAGCGATAGCTTCACTTCCATCCAAATCTCATTTATTTGTATGCGTACTTTTACAAAATGCATATGGAAAACAAGTGGAATTTTTATTTAATGTTGAAAGTGAATCCGATCGTGAACGATGGCTCACAGCCATGCGGCCTCCAACTTGTTCAAATCCAGATGAAAAAATTTATGCTGAATGGGATTGTCCTCAAGCTGTAGCCGTTCATCATTATGCAGCCACTCAAGAAGATGAATTGGAATTAGAGCCCGGAGATTTGGTGAATATTTTGAGAAAAATGCCGGATGGTAAGAGAAATTTTTTTTATTTAAAACAAAAACACAAAAATCAATAAATAAATAAAAAATTAACTCAGATTTTCTTTTGAATTTGAGTTTGCAACTTTGATTTTTAAATTAATTTTCATTCATTAAAAAAAGCAAAAATCTAAAAATGCGTTTCAGCCAAAAAAAAAATGAATTTAAGTTTTCGATTTTTTCAGGTTGGTTTTATGGTGAACGAACTCGAGATGGTAAAGGTGGATGGTTTCCATCCTCATATGTTCAACAAGTTTTGAATGATCATGTTCGAGCAAATAATTATAAACAACGATTAAAAGTCATTGAAGCAGCCGCGGTATATCGAGTTCAACAACAAGCAGCAGAAAAATCTGCCACCATCATCGGGTTACAATCTGAATTAATAAATCCCATCAACACAGCTGCAGCAAATCCAAATAATAATAATAATGGCGGAGGTGCCACACCTTTAATTGATCGATTACGAAGATTATCAAATCCCCGTGGATTTTTTGTTAATTTATAAACATAAAAATTTTCTAAACCAAAAAAATAAAAATAAAAACATATCCTTAAATAAAATATTTTTTTAAAGAACAGAAAAACCTCGAAAAAATTCTTTCAATTTTTCAATATTTTTTTAGTCTTTCATTTTTTTTCTATGTAAATTTTTTTAAATTTTTGTCTCAATCTTTCTCTCTTTTTTGGCTGCCCTACTTTAATATCTTTTGTTTTTGTTTATTTGCATTTTCGATTCAACTCAACTCAAAAAACAAAATCATATATATTTTCTATGTATTTTTTATTTAAATAATTTTTTTATTTCACTCACTTTTTTTAAAAATTAAAAACAACAACGAAAAATGTGATATAAGTATTGTTTTTTTTAAATATTTTTATTTTTTGTAAATATTAAAAATAGATTTTATAAATAATAAAAAAGAGTTATTTGAAGAAGAACTTTATTATATGTACCAGCATTTAATTTATTATATATTTAAACAGTTCATTTAAAATAAAAATTTAATTAATAATTTTTGGTGATTAAAAAAAATGTCGTAAATTTATTCTTAAACATTTCTAATCTAAATTAATAAAACCAGGGCAAAGAATTGTATAAATGTTTTTTGTTAACAAAAGCATGCATTCAGATATATGAATATCGAAAAAATATCTGACATATAAAAAATGATTTAACCAAAAAAGAATTGTAAAAACAAGCGAAAACATTATGATTAAGCCTTTTAATGGTGAAGGGCGTTCTTCTTCCAAAATAGAGATCATTAATATTATAAATAAATAAAATTGAGAAAAAATTTGACATAAACATATTTTCCATATAAAAAATTTTAAAGTTTCATAATGATTTAAAAATTCTTCGAAGCTATTTTCCATGCAAGGAATATTCATAGTTTTGTAATTGCTTAGAACTTCATTTTTCTTAATTATATATTTCTTACGTAAACGTATTTCTTCATAAAACTCATCATTCGTTTTCTTTGAAACTTCTTCAGAAATATAATTCATAAACTAAAAAATAAAGCATTTAATAATTTAAAAAAATTATTTAATTTTCATTTTAATTTTTTGAATTTATTTCGCCTAAAAAATTTTGATTATATTTTTCTTTAATTACCTTTGTTAAATTTGTATATTCAATAAAAATAATATCACATTTTTCTTTCGAAACTTTAGCTTTAGAATAGCAAGGATTTTCCAAAAGTTTTTGATTAAAAATATATTTATCCGCTTTAAAAGCATTTGCACGAATTTGATAAAAAATTATAAAAGATAATGGAACCATAAAATTTAAAAACAAAATAAAAAATTTTAACCATTTATTTTTAGTTTCACATTTACAAAGTTTAAAATATAATGATTTTTTCTTAAAATTCATGATCGCAATTATTAATGTCAAGACAAGAACAAAGACCCAAATTCGCGAGCATTTTTGTTGTTGTAAATAGAATTTATTTTTAACCAAACATTTTTTTCGCGCCAATTATTTTTTTGGTTAACTCAATCGATTTTTGTGGTGCTCACAAACAAAGGCTAGGAATGGATGAGATGGGAAAAATGATGGATAAGAAAATGGTTCAAAGATTTTTTTGTTGTTGCCAAATCAATACATTGTTTCTCGCAAGCGGCAAGAAGTATTAACATGTCTTCGCGTTTTTCGACAAAATTTAGTTGCAAATGATGATAGTTTTTCTTGAAAAAATGTTTAATACTCTAAATTGAGCATGCCCAAAAAAAAAGAATTAACTATTTATATCTCACAAATTTTAAAATTCCTGGATTTCGAAGCTTTTTGCAATTTTTCTTTGTCGCTCAATTATTTTTTTTAACTTTCTAAAATTCCAAGAAAATAATATAAATAAATCACAATAAACAAATAAATTATTTTTTCAATAAGAAAGAGCAGCTAATGGCCACTGAAATAATTTATGCACGATGCTTTGAAAACACAAAAGCATCATAAAAAAGAGTTTCATTGTATTTTTTTTTGTATTTTTATGAAACGACATTCATTTTGAATGGTGGTGTAACAAATGTGGAGGTTCTCACGCGTTTAATGGATCGTTTTTTTGTGCATTTTTTGGTTGTCCATTTTTCAGTTTTAGCAATTTAGAGAAAACAACGTTTGCTTCATATTTTTTGTTTAGTTTTTTTACTTTTGAATATTTTAGATTTCATTTTTTTCATTTTTGTTTTTTTTTGTAGTAATAATGTTTATAAATGAAAAATACAGATACAAAATTCATACAGAACTTTAAGAAAGTTATTTTTTCATAATTAACTTGAAATTTTAAAAAATGATGATATTTTGAAAAAATAGACGAATTATTTATAGACCGCAATCAGAAAGTCAACAGATAGCAACTTCAAATCAGCTAAATTTAAATCTCATTATTGAACTTTTAGGTCAATTATGATTTACCTGATGGAAATAGTAGCATTAAAGTTTTGCACATTTATTTTAAAAAAAATTTATTCACGTTTCCAAAAACAAACTTTTTCATTTTTGAATATTTTTGATTATTTGATTCCATAAAATTATGCGACTTTATTTGAACCAAACCTTTTAAAATAAAATTACAAAGAAAAAACTGTTCCAAAAAAGTATTATTTAATTTTCACAGTGATTCATAAAAGAAAAAAAAGGTTTGGTCGATTTAAAATTTTTAAAAGCAATAAAACTGGATTTTTTTTTCAAACTTAATCCTTTTGTATAATATTATTATTTTTTGTATTTATGTATGAGTTTCACATGCATTGTTTGATTCTTTTTTAAAAAATAGTTATTGGTGTTAAAATTTTTTTTTCTCATTCAAAGTGTTTGGTTTTTATTTATGTATTGATTTTTGCTTTTGAATATTTTAACGTTGATTTTTTTTAACTTTCTTTCTGATTTAAAATAAAGATACACTTTAACCAATATGCATTTTAAATTTTTTTAATTAAGACCCATAAATCTTTGAAAGAAACTCAGAAAAACATTATTTCAACCAGCAAAAAAAAATTGGGAGCAATTTAAAAGTTACTATGTGATAGTGGAAGAAATCCGATGCACGAGAAGAAGAAAAATAAGGGAATAAAGAATGATTTTGATTTATATTTTCTCCAAAGGCATTCAGTAGACAAAGCCAAAACAAGCATTTTTATAGTTTTTTAATTTTTTTTTGAAATTGTCATGGATATAATTGCCATCGTCGTCGCCATGTGAGTTTTGTTGTTGTTTTATCCAACAGAAGAAGTCTGGGCCAAATGAAATCCGAAATTTTTAAAATTCCAAGAAACACTGTTCTTTTTTAGAATTTAAATTTTTTTTGAATTTTTAATAAAATATAATTTTTATTTTTTGCTTTTACGTTTGTTATCGATGTTACTCGCTTGCTAGGCGAGTTTACCAATGCCATTAAATAAAATAAAATAAAAAAATAAAATACAACTATGGCATTCGTAGATTTCTCATTAACAGAAGAAATTATTAGTAAATAAAAAACGGCCATTCTAAATTCACAAACAATAAAGAATTTATGAAAATTGTTGAAAAGGAATTTTTTCCATAAAAAAATTAATAAAATAAGTTTTTGTACAAATATATTGTGGAATAAAAGAAGAAAGGTTCTTTGAATTTATTTTATTCAAAAAAAAAAACACAGTTTTCATTCGTGTTTAATAGCTGCCTTTTTAATATGAATTTATGCATATGCATGAGTTTTACAGACATAAATAAAAAGCTTTTTCTTTTCTTTCGCTTATTTTTTTTCTCGTTCAATTTTTAGTGTTAAACAATTTTTAAAACTAAATCATTTCCTTTTTATTACTTTTGAATATTTTGGAATTTCTTTTTTTGCCTAATGATTTTCTTAACCTAGTTATAAAAAACAAAGAAATTTAACCAAAGATCAGTTATGGTTAACTTTTTTGCCACATTTAAATATTCATTTTCGCAACAAAAAAACATTATTCAGCTTGGAATAATTTCAAAAGAGCCACGTTAAAATAAGAGATAGAAATAAATGCTCAACTACGAAATATACAAAAAATATAAAAATTTTGTATCTTTTAGTCCTAAACAAAGCAGCAAGCTAATGTCGCAAAAGTTTGTTTAAAATCTGAATGAAAATTAAAAGATCATAAGTCCACCAAAATAAATTTTTTGGAACGGTCTCGTTTTTTACTTCAATGAAATTCAAAAAATTCGCTGATAAACAACTAAACTAAAAAAAAATAAACAATAAAAAGTGTCCGGGTTTAATAGCCTAATAATTTTATTTTACAACCAAAAAAACTTTTTATATCCAATTACGGATGCTTTATTATTTTTTTTTCCTGTACCATCCTTTTCAACCAACCGAGTTAGAGACAACAGACACATTCCATTCTTTTTTCCATTTTTTGATTTTTCCTTTTTTTCAATCGTTCGCATTTTTTTTTTGTTGCAATAAAAAAAGACTCTAGCCTGCTATTAATTTTTGGGCATAGACTACAATGCTCGTAGTAGTAGCAGCAAAAACATCAATGCTGCTGCCATTACTGACTGATCGACATGGGCTTGTTCCTCTTTCATTTCCTGAAAAAGAAAAAAGAAAAAAATCAACTATCATTAAAAAAAATATTTTTTGAGCAACTATCAAACAAATAAAAAAAAAGTAATAAAGAAAGCAACGGGAGTGTGAGGAGTGTTAAAAAAAGAAGGAAGAAAGGGAATTATTTTTTTGGGATGAAAGTAGTTTTTATTGATACTCATTTAACATGGAGTTGCGAAACGATGTCAACTCCATCCAATTCATATTCATCAGAAACTTTTAATTCTTCATCGACATCGGCTGCTACTTTGGCTGCTGCTTCTTCAAATACGGGTGTTTCTCCAAAATCATCGGGCGCTACTTCGGGTATAACTCAACTTCCATCGCCTGATACTTCGGCGGAGGTAAATTTTTCTACGGGTACCTCATCGTCTGCTTCTAGCAATTCTAAGCCATTGACAACAACGATGTCTTCTGAAACAACGAATGGAGTTTCTGTTATTACGAAGAATGAACAACCACAACCTCCAATGACAGCAGCAGCTGTGCCACCATATAAGCTAGTTTATTTTAATTCCCGAGGCCATGCAGAAGTTAGTCGCTTAATTCTTCAATATGCTCAAATTCCATTTGAAGATATTCGATTAAATACTAATGAATGGACATATTTTAAAACTCGTATGTTTTTTATCGTAATTTTTCTTAATTTTTTTTTGAAATATCAAAAATTTTTTAATAAATCCAAAAATTTTTAGATACTCTTAAAGCAAAAAAATCTGTACTGTCTTTTTTTTTTATTTATTGGGCGCTTTTTTTTTTGGATTCAAAATTTTCTGTTAGCCCCCTTTTTAATATTGTTTGTGACTAGCTTTTGACAATTACTTAGATCCAAAAAAATAGTTTCATTTTGCAAACAAATCAAATTTTATTTTTATTGACATCATTTTTTTATTTTTTGCAATGCAGTCATCTCTCTTTTTAACTTTGCGCAAGATTTCATAACATTTTGACCTTTTATTTTATTTACAAAAACAACAAAGTTTGTAGGATGCGCAAAGATCGTCGTTAGACATAAAAAAAATAATCGACGTGTGATTTATAATTCAAAGATTGTATTTTACCTTCTCTCTTCTTCTTTTTTTTGCTTTCGAGTTTAAAGCAAATTTGCTCTTGCATTTATGTAAGAAAAAAAAGAAAAAAGATTGTTTGTCAAACCAACAACGATGACTAACATATTTTTTTTACAAACAATGATTTTTTGTAAGCTTTAAAGATTTTTTTGGTGATGTGGTTTTCCAGGAAAAAAAATCAAATAACTAAATTTTCTTTTGCAAAAAGTGAATATAAAAAAGTAATTCGCAAAAAAATGAGTGATTTTTTTATAAGAACCATAAAACAAATAGTAAATTTCTGGCAATTAAAACAAAAATTAAGGTACTGAAAAATGCAATTTTAGAATTTATTTTTGCAAATGAAAAAAAAGTTTGATTAAAAACACAAAAATAAATTTTTGATTCTCACCACAAAAATTTCTGATTACTCCATTCCCCTCATTTTAGAGCCATAAAATAAAATGGAAAACATGGATCAAATTTCTATAGAAATTAAAATTCCCCAAACCCATTTAGAAAAAAATAAAAAAATATATAATTTTTTTTTTCAGAAATGCCTTACGGCAAACTTCCATTATTAATTTTTGATACAAATGAAGAATTAAATGATTCGAAAGAAATCGCAAAATTCCTTGCAAAACGACATGGACTTTCAGGAAAAACGATGCTTGAAGAAATAAAAGTTGATTCAATCATAGATTTGCGAATGAAATTTGGAACCGAAATTCAAGCTTATATCGCTTTGTCAGTTGGAACCCATCCATCCATGGATTTAAGGCAAATTCGAGAAAAAATATTTAATGAATCTTTTTTACCTGCAATAAATAAATATTCTCCAATGTTAATAGAATTATTAGAAAAAAATACAAAAAAGAAGAATAATCCAACATCAAAATTTTTTATGGCTTCTGGAGTTACCGTGGCTGATTTGGCTGTGGCTGAATTATCCGATACTTTACAAAACTTTTATTCAGATTTTGAAAAAAAATTCCCTCAATTAATGGAACATTCGAAAATTGTTCATGGACTTCCAGAATTACAAAAATATTTGAATGAAAGACCATTTTCTAAATATTAAATATGGATGAAATTTTTTTGTTTAAATTTGTCTTTTTTTTTACAAAATATTTTTTTAATTGTTAATTTACCAGCTTTGTTTGAATTTTTGGGAAGTTTTAATTCAAATTTTCTTTTAACCCTTGTATATTTTGGTTTTTTTCACCTATCGTAAACAATTTCACTTCTTCCAAAAAAAATTCGTGTTTAACATTATCAAAACAATTTACGAAATTATAAAGTCTTTTTTATTCATTTAAATCCTACTTTATCAAACATATAATAAAGAAATAACAATAAAAAAATAATATATATTAACTAACATAGTAATAATCATAGGTATTATTTTATTTTGATAATATTCCATTTTCTTTGCCATTTATTGATTCACTTTCGGTTTGATCCAAAATATTACCAAAATTTTCATCCAAGTATCTAAAAATTATTAAAAATATAACTTTCGACAAACTAGAAGATTCAAAAACTTACAAAATAAAAATCGCAAATTTAGCCATTAATTAATCAGTTTTATTCCTAACTGCTAACTTCTATTTTGTTCTATTAAATATCGGACCATTCATCATCATTAAGTTCTTCATCATCCGAAGAGTCAATCTTAAAAAAGAATTTTTAAAAGTGAACATCAAAACATCAAAACATACATGTGGATCAAATGATGCATCTCCTTCGACATAACTTTCACCAGATCCAAATTCTAAAAGAAAAAAGAGTTAAGATATTAATTATAAATAATATTAAAAATACATCCATAAAAATTACGAAGATGAAAGGTTTGTCAAAAAAAAAAACAAAAAAAAACATACCGCTGATTGTTTTGTTAGGATCTTCTTCATCACTTAGGCTTGAGTCTGTCAAATGTTTAGGATCAAAAGATGATGGAATAATTTGGATATCATTTTTAAATTTCATTTGTTCATTAATTGACAGATCTTTCAAAGAAATTCCAGATGTATCCCAATTATTTGACGATGACGACGAGGCAGCAACAGGAGTTCCACTTGCATAAACACTTCTTTCTTTTTCTATTTGAGTTTTAGATGCATTAGAATTCCGATTCTTTTCATTTCGATTTCTATTTGGTTTTGTACATTTTTTCTTCAGCCATGGATGAGAAAGCAAATCTTTTGCTGATTTTCTTTTAGATGGAATTGGAATAAGCATATGAAACAGGAAATCAACGAGATATTTTTGATCTTTTTCCAGCATTCCTAGTCTATTAAACTTGGCTTGTAAAACTTTCTTAAACTGTTTTTCAGCTTTTTTAGAATCATATTCGTCGGTTGTGAATTCTTTTATAAAACGCTCTGGAAAATGGATATTAAATTTCTTTTTAAAACCATCAGGATCTTTGAAAGCTTTGAAATCTTTAAAATAACGACGAGGAAATTGGCCAAACATTTTTCTTAATCCAACGATTTCATCTTTGTAGATTACAGTAAATTTTCCCATTTCAAATTCGAGAAACATTTTGTTAGTCAATAACACAACAATCTAAAACTTTAGCATGTAAACATTTTATTGAGGTAAAAAAATTACTGTAACACCAAGCGACCAAATATCATGAGAAGGGAGCAAAGGAGCACCAAAAAAATATTCCGGTGGACGAAACCCATTAGTGCCAGTCTTTCTTTCAGTTCCTTCTATCTAAAAATAAGTTATATTATTTTAATGTAATAAGATTATACAAAACTTACGGAAGCATTTCCAAAATCAATTAATTTAAATATCAAGTCGTCTGTTGAGTTTTTGCTCATTTTTTTCTTTGGTATTTCTTCAAGTTCTTCTTCCAACAACTTTCTTATTTTATTTTCGTCAAATTCGGAATTTTTTTGACACACCATACGAAGAGAAGAAAGACTTTTCCCAGATTTAACAATTTTTTCTAATTGACAGCGTAAACTTAGTTGAGTAACACAGGTAGCAATATTGTGAGGTTTGATATCACTGTGAACAACTTTGAGACCATGAATAGTTTTAAGAGCCTTTAGAATATGTTTTGCAAGTTTTTTGATAACAGGAATTGGTAAACCACCACCATATTTTGAAGCTTCTTTCATCAACGTATAAGGATCTTTTCCCAAAGGTTCATATATACCAACACAAGCATCACGTCCACCAGATTTAAAGCTGAGAGATTCATAGAATCGCAATATATTTGGATGGTTTATAGTTTGATGAAGAGTCTATAATAAGGTAATGATAAATGATAATTAAACCTCATTCGTTTTTCAAAACAGTCAAAAAATTATAAAATAAATAAATGATTGCTCGGTAGAAAATAATTTTTGCTTTCAATAATATATTAAGTAGAGCAAAGTTTTTGTTTTGTTTACCACTAAAAATTTTATTTTTTTATGTAAAAAGAAGCTTACTTCTATTTCCAGATTTGAAATACAACGACCATATTTAAAAACTTTTGCAACTTTGAATTCTTTGCTTTTCCTTTCAATAACGAGCCAAACTAGTGAAAACCCTCCATATCCAATTTTGCATACAACTCGATATTCATTATTCGATCTAAAAATAATTTTGATTTAATAAATAAAAAATTAATGAAAACTTACGTTTTATTAATCATTCTATTACCTATATCAAGCACGGATATTGTATTTTCATTAAATTTTTCAGCATTTTCTTGAATATTTTGAGCGAACACATCCAAATTATTATTGATATTTCCGAGCTCCGACGTCGCAATTGAATTAACTGGATGTTGTTGTTGCCCTTAAAATGAATCAATCATCAAATAAAATTTATAAATTTTTTTAAACAAAAAAACAAAATATTGGAAGTAAGTAAAATAAACGATTAAAATAAAAAATAATAATTAAACTCACCAGGAAGTTTGTCGTCAGCTATCGGGTTTTCTTTTGTTGTTGGTTTATCTGCTATATTGTTACCTTGAAGTTTTTTCTTAGCTCTTGTAAAAATATTATAAACCATATTCATGAAATATTGTAGTAATACAAATTGGTAAATGAAATATGAAAAATGAAATCAAACAACAATGGTGAACAATGTTTTCCTCAGATTTGCATACAAATTGTTCAACCGAAGAAAAAATGCAAAATATTTGAAGCGGGGTTAAAAAAAATCATCTTAAAAAAGTGGCAATTTTCTTCGGTTTTCGAAAAATAATATGCGCGGTCGTTGTTCGTTCCTATGTATTGTGTTTATGTTTCTGAAAAGAAAATTTTTGAATGATTCATGGTTTTCTGTTTACAAAAACTTTAATTAATTTTTAATTAGATAATAATTAGATAGCTTTGTATCTTTTTTCACTATATTTAATGTGTGTAATAGATGTTATTAAATAATTTTTTAGGGAAGTTATTTGTTATTTTTTGTCTCTCACAAATTCAATTGCAATTTAAATATTACTTGGTTTTTTTGGGTCTAGAATATCAAGGTTTTCATATTTATGGTTCTTTTCTTAAAACGGGTTAAATCCCTTAACTTTCACTTTCAAAAATTTTTTTTATTCATTTTTATTTTGACCATTTTATTGTTTTACATTTTCTAGTTTTTTTTTCTTTTTGACCATCAAGGTACAAACTATCATAATTTTTCGCTTTCTTTGTTTTTTTTACTTCAATAAAATTTATACTTTTTTTTTAATTTTTTATCAAAGTCTGAGATTGACGTTTAAGCATATATTTTTTTCTTCTTCTTGGAAGGAATGAACAAAGAAAAAAATCAATAAATTGAAGAAAACCAAGTGATAACAAGCGACTATGATTTTTATTAGGTAACAGTATTGGAAGAAGTTATCACAAAAAAATCTAAAGAGGAGAAATTTTTTAAAACATCAAAAAAGAAATGAAAGGTTAACGTAAAATTAATACCTAAAAAAACAACCAACAGACAAAGAAAGAAAAAACTCCATTTCAAGGAACTTTTCTACCTGAATCGAGAGAAAAATTTTAGTATCGGAATCAATTTTTTATTCTTTTTTTTAAATGTAAAATTAAACTATCAAAACTTTTACTGAATTCTTTTTCAAATTCATAAAAGGTGAATATGTTATTAGGCTAAAAAGTTTTGTCTAGTTTTAAAATTTTCTCTACCGCCTTTATGTATTATTTTTTTTAATTCAATAGATTATGGAATAAAATGAGTTATATTTAAAGCCAAATACTTACTGTCTCACAAAATTTTGGAAATAGTGGAATCAAAAATTAATTTACTTCTTATTTTTTTTTAAACATTTATCCAAAAAAAATGTAAAAGGTTATAAAAAGAAAATTCGACTTAGCAAACATTTTTTAAAAACATTTTTTTTGAAGTTTTAGTCATCCAAAATATTCTAATTTTATTGTGACTTTTGAATTAAAAGTATGCAATTAAGGAATTGAGCCCCTAAAATTGAAACAACTTTATTCTACTAAAAGAATATGCATTCTTTGCTACATCACATCCGGTGCATCATGAAAGCACTTGAGGTTGATAAGCTAAAAAACATATTTCATTATATAAAAAAATTATCTCTAACAACCACCTCAATATTATGTTTTGTACTAAAAATAAAATTAAAAAACGTCACATTCAACAACAACGACAACCTTTCGACTTGACCTCCCCATTTTTTTCATATTCATTTCGATTTGTTATCACAAACTAGCTACATACCTCTCTTTCCATTCACAAAAAATTAATTGTGATGTTTTTGCCATTTTTTGCATCAAAAAAAGATAATAAAAAAAATATTTATTTCGCAACAACTTTTTTTATTCATTTCCGTTTGCTGATTGCACTAATTTTTTTATTTTTGCAGAGATCAAAACAGCAAAAAAAGAAGTGGATTCTCTCTTTTGAAATCATTTTGATGGAGGATTTTTTGTTTATTCCTTTTCACATTTTTTTTTTTGCACTCTTTTCACTGTTTTGTAGTCTCATCGAACTTTGCATCATTTCATTTAATTCTTCTTTTTTTTTCATTGATCGGAGATGGTTCGGCTTGGTGGTTCCTTCCTCCTTTTTCTTCCCTACGTGTATGTATGTACTTTTTATAGCGACAATGACAACGACGAAGGAAGTTACACTCCCTCCCTGTTTGCTCGCTGGCTTGACTTTCCTATCACAATTTTTTTTTGCTCAGTGCTCGCTGGCCGATTTGTGATTGTTGCGAAATATCTTCTTTTTTTTCATCTACAACAAACTTTTTTTAATTTATTTTTTTCAGCAAACGTCATTTTTTAAAAGTTTATATAAAACCGCGACCTTTTTTTATTTCAAAACATACATAAAACAAATTCCATTAGTTGCTTGCTTCTAAAAAAAAACTTTTAACCTTTCTACAGAAAACTTTTTTTAAATTAAGTTATGGAACCTATTTTAATTCCATGGATGCTTGCAACTTCCGCGACGACAAGAAAGCGATGTTATGGTTCATCACCCGAAGATAATGGAAGTGTGGGGGAAAATGATGATTTGGATGTTTTAATTCCAACAAAACGATTAACCAAATTACAAACTCAAAATGCAATCCCACAATTTCGTTTAACTTTTTATAATGCTCGAGGAATGGCTGAAATGTCGAGAATGATTTTAGCATATGCCGCAATTCCATTTGAAGATGTTCGACTTAAACAAGAAGATACATGGAATAAAGTTAAAAAAGGTAGAGTTTATTATTATTTTTGAAAAAGGTTAGTTTTTGTCCTAAAGAATGGACCTTTTTGATAAAAACTTTAAAAATAAAAAAATGGGAATCTTTAGGTTTTTATAATTAAAAAAGAAAGAAAAAAATTTTAAATTTAAAAATCATGCAATTAAAATTTTGCTGGAAATCTCGCAACGAAATATGATAGTAATAAAAAATTAACAAACTTTTAACATTTTTGTGTTACTCTTATTTTTTAAACTTTTGCTACAAAATTTTTTAAGAATTTCAAAATCTTCTCAAATTTGATGCTTACTTTTTATTTATTTTTTTCAGAATCCCCTCATTTAACTTTGCCCATTCTTGAATGGAATGGAAAAAAACTTTGTGGTGGAGATGCGATTGCTCGAATGCTAGCTAAAATGTATGGCCTCGCCGGGCAGGACGTATTTGAACAAGCTCAAGCTGATGCCATTCTTGGAGTTATGAGAGATTTTATGAATACCGTGCTAAATTACATTAAATTTAAATGTTGCTTTGAGCTTAAAAAGGATACAGATGATCTCGTAAGTTTTTACAATCGTAATTTTTTTCTTTTTCGTTATGGGACTCTAAATAATTATTTTTTCGTTCTGGGAGTCTTTTTAAATTTTTGGTTTTTAGGAAAAACTCTATGTCGAAATTTTCCTACCAAATGTTAAAAGATATTTTAATGTTTTGGAACAATATGCCTCTGCTCAAACTCGAGATGGCTTTTTCCTTCATAGTGGAATTAGTTATGTTGATTTTGCTATGGCAAATTTATATGATTCTCTATATAATTTACATCCAGATCTCATGATACAATTTAGAAATGTTCGTTCCATTGTACAACGCGTATTTGCTTTATCTCAATTACAAACTTATTTATCTCGTCGTCCTAAAACTGTGTGGTAGTGGTGTAGGGATAATTATTAGTAATATTTTTTTTTGATAGGTGAAGGAAGGATTAGGGAATGGGAAAATGGGAGGTTATAAAATATAAGAAATAGGGATATTAGGGTTTCATACTTAAAGGGTTTAGAAAATTAAATGGCTAATAAAAAGGTTTAAAAATGTCTTTAAAAAAGTTATTAAAAGTTTTGAAGCAAAAATTATTGGAATTTTTTTAATTTTTAAAATAAAAAGTTTTCTGGGAAGAAGCCACATATTTTTTGGAATTTTGTTTAAAAGTATCAGAAGTTTTCGTAGTTAAAATTGCAGCAATAATAACCTTTTTAAAATAAGTCAAAAAACAAATAAAAAAATTAGTTTAGATTTTCTATTTTCTTGTTTGCTTCCCCAGAAACTACAAAAAAGCACTCCACTTTTAACAATAAAAAAAAGTTGAGTCATTTGCTACCATTAAAAAAACTTTTTTTAAAGCTTTTGTTAGTCACCTACCTTTCTTTTTTTTAAACCCCATCATTTTCATTTTATTTATTTTTTATTTTAAATTTCCATAAATCTCAATCAATCAAAAATCTTGTACATAAAATTTCATTACTTTTATTTTGTCCGTCATTTTTTAAATATGTTTTTTGTAAAACTTTTTTATATTAAAATTTTATTGTCTTTATTTTATTTAAATTGTACTTTATTTATATAAAAAACAACAAAAAAACTAAAAATTATGTATATAAAATAAATTTAAAACATTTAATTGTCTATTCTATTTTTAAAAATGTATTATGCACTCGTTTTTTTTTCTAACATATAAAATATTTGACACGTCTAAAACAAAAAATAAAATAAAAATACAAAACAAAAAATGAACCACCCGCAAAAAACGGGAGAGGAACGTAATTATAAACAAATTACAAATTAAAGCCATAGATTTAAAAAAGAAGAAGAAGTTAGAGAGTTAAAAAATTATGGATATGTTTCAAATTTTTTTTTAGAAAAATGATTAAAGAAAAATTTAAAAATTATTTGTAGCCTTTTTAAAAAAAATGTAGACTCCAACTTTGACTAAAGCGATCACTATTTTTTGATGGTGCTACTTTCCACGGCGGTATAAAGTCAACGGTTCAAATGGATTTGTAAATTTTGGTCGTTGGTGGTCGAAATGCCAAAAACAAAAGGAAAAGCAATAATTTGGTCAAAAAATGGCTGTTTTTTTGGAAATTTAATTATAATTCTCGATGGTTATTCAATATAAAAATATTGAAACTCTCACAGAATATGTAATCGAATATTGCGAACAATATGGTGTAAACAAATTTTCATAAAAAAATCTTTGAGCCGAAATCCTGACGTAAGAGTTTTGATCATTTTTACGTTACAAAAAGTGACTTTTTTTGCAACTTTTTTAGAATCAATTTTGTCTAAATTCATTAAGTTGCTTTAATTTTATTCTGTGACATTGAAAATCTATAATATTATCTTGCCTACAAATTGGTGTAATCAGTTTTTCCGAAGACAATCTTTTTACGAAAATCCTGACGTAAGAGTTTTTTTCATGCATGATAACATAGCTTTTTTGACAAAGTCCCAAGGAAAACTATTTCATAAACACTAGTAAAAATTCAAAAATGGTCAAAAAACCATAAAATAAATACCCATTGAATTTTTGGTAACAATTGAACATTTTTTTGTTATACGAAATCATTCATCACAACCCCATGAAGCTTATAAAGTAGCAAACGATGATAAAAAAATGAATTTTCTCAAAATGAGGTATTTAATTTTAAAGTAGTCATTTCTAGACCTAATTTGGGTCGTAGAAACCGAATTTGACAATAGTTACTAAGGTTGACAAGCTTAAAATGGAGTTATTGCATATCGAAAAATTTGCATATTTCAAAAATTCATAACTTGAAAACTAGCAAATGAAATGGACCAATAGCTGTAAAATTCGGTTTCTACGACCCAAATTACGTCTAGAAATTATAAGTTTAAGCCGAATTCCAATATTTTAAAAATATTGATTTTTTTGAGTATCTTCTGTTACTATTGTGCTACTTTAGGAGCTTCAAGAGGTTGTCGTGCATGAGTTTGCTTTACAAAAAAATATTTAATTGTTACCAAAAAATCAAGGAATATTTATTTTATAGTTTCTTGACCATTTTCGATTTTTTTTTATTGATTTACAAATTACTTGTCCTTGGGTTTTCGTCAAAAAAGTTATGTTATCATGCATCCCAAAAACTCTTATTAGAGGATTTTCGCAATTATTCAACCTTTTAAAAAACTGATTATGCCAGTTTGTAGCCAAGATTCGATTACATATTCGAGGGGATTTTCAGCTTAATCAATCAAACTTAATGAATTTAGCCATAATTGTTTCTAAAAAAGTTGCAAAAAAAGTCACATTTTCTAACGTAAAAATGACCAAAATGCTCAAAACTCTTACGGGAGGATTTCGGCTCGTTGATTTTTTTATGAAAATCTGGTTACACGATATTGTCCGCAATATTCGATTACATATTCTGTGAGAGTTTCAATATTTTTCGACTGAATATTCATAGAGAATTATAATTAAATATGCAAAAAAACAGCTATTTTTTACTAAAAAAATTACTTTTCCTTTGGTTTTTGGCATTTCGACCACCAACGACCAAAATTTACAAATCCATTTGAACCGAGCTTTTTCCATCAGCCTATACCGCCGTGTTTCGCGAATCAAACAAATTTTTTATATAAAATAAATTTTGGATAAAAAGCAGGCCTTAAAATTGAGAGTGAAAGGATCGCTTTTTCAATGTAAGGATACTTTTTTATCGAATTTTAGCAACAACAAAAAAGAAGCGAAAAGTGTTTGTGGAAAAGCATATTTTCACAAAAGCAATAATTTTTAGTCAAGTCGAAGTCGCCGCCCGCTACTTTAAAATTAAAAAAAAGGCTGTTTTTTATTGGACACCGAGATCCAAAGAAATAAAGAAATAATAAAGAATTTTAGATACAAAAAATGCGAGAAACAAAAAATTAGGTGGAAATTAAAAACAAAAAAAGGTAAAATAAAATTACTGTATTTATAAAAAAACATTTTTGTTATTTGAGCAAATTGAAATATATTTTTTTTGCATCATCCTTTCGGGAAAAGAAAATTCACAGGGCTATAAGCAGCGTCCATAAAAATATGCAAATAAAAAATTAAATAGAAAATGATGGGCATGTTAATTCTAAATCCCCATAACTTGATACATTCATATATGGTCCACAACAATGCCATGGTTGTTCAGAAATTAAATGATCTGTTGAATTAATTGTTGTTGTGGATGTTGGCCAATAACATGGAACAATAAATGATGCACCTTGATGGAGGAGTTTTTCAATTGCCGAATATGTGGTAACACTTCCACAAATAATTGCAACCACTAAAAAATTTTATAAAAAAATTTGATCCCGAAATGGAAATAAAAAAAAGCAAAATATAAAGAAAAGTAAAAAAGCAACCATCACCAAATTAATAAATTTGCATAAATTTTTTTGCTGCACCATATTTAAGTAAATTAATTAATTAATTTTATGCAAATATTTACTCACCAATAACAGCAATATTTATAATTAATTTTAATGGAGGTGTATGATTTGCAACCCTGGAATCACTAAGCGCATGTTTAGTAAAGAAATTTTTTGATAACCAAAGCCAAAAGCAAAAAAATACTTACCGTTTAGTTAATTCAATTAATCCAACACTTTCTTCGCTATCATCATCACGTTTAGCTGCTTCATATTCAGATCCGGCATGAAGATATAAATTGAATAAGCATGGCATAATGGCAGATGTCAAAGCAACAGAAGTGCCACCAATAAAATTAAGAATTGGATCAAAATCGGGAATGGTCAAACATGAAATTACAATAAGTAACATCATGGCTGCTCGATATAAGACTCGTTGAATACCAAATCCTAAAAATTTTAAGTTTTATAGAAAAGTTTGAATAAAAATTAATTTAATAAAGCCTCGACATGAACAATAATTTATTTTAGTTTTGAGTGTCAAAAATTTTATTCTAAAATCGTTATTTTGACGTTTAGAAATTTTATTTCTTGTTGCACCGAGTCTAAACACAAAACGTTTATTTTTTTTCCGGCGTATGACCTTTCTTGATATAAAAAGTTTTTCGTTTCGAGGGTTTTAAAGTTTTAATTCGAAACAAAAAAACTAACCATGTGGAAGTTTAAATTTATGTTCAACTTCTTGATTTAATGGATTAATAACGATTGTTAAAGTTAAAATACAATGAATGGCAATAAAAAAATTTGCGGCTTGTTGAATCCCAGTATTTTGAATTGAATTAATTATAGAACTTTTTAAACTATCTCCATAGGTGAAATATCCAAGATAGGTGATTGGAAGATAGAGGGCGAGGACAACTGAAAGTAAAAAAAAGTTCGGATAAAAGTTTTTTTTTCATAAATGTCGCGAAATTATTTTTCCTGACACAAAAATCTTGTGTCTCGCCATGAAAAACTTATTAAAAACTCACTTCCAAAAGCCAAAATTGCAGCTTTAGTAAAATTTCTTGGTTCTTTCATATCATGTTGAATGGTGGGAAAAACTCCATGTCCGCCAAATGCAAACATAAAAGTTCCAAGAGAAAGCAAAAAATGTTGAGTAGAAAATTCTGGATGGGTGGCTTCTTTCATACATGCATCAATATCTTCAATCGTTCCATAAAATATTAATGCCACTGATAAAGAAGTTGTAATCATTGCTGTTACTACTGCCCATCTGTAAAAAAAAAGCACACGATAAAAGTTGAAAAAAAAAGTCAAAATTTTATTTCGGGTAAAAAGAACTTACTGAAAATCTGCTGGAGATTTTAATAATGTAATTGGTAAAAGCATAAGTGCAATAATAACAATCATTTTGCATGTACCTATATGATATCCAAATGCTCCAGCAACAATGTCATTTAAAATTTTTGCTGATAATGAAAGATAAACCATTGCAACGCCATAAAGCATGCAATTGAGTACCAAAGAAGTTAGGTATCTAAAAAAAATAGATAATTATGAAAACAGATTTTGGGAAGAAATAATTAATTTTGTTATAAAAATTTAAAGTTTTTATTATTAAAATAATGTTAGCTTTCGGAATTTTTTTTTTGTGGATAACTTAATTTTCTAAAGTTTTACTGCGAAAATTCTATTTTTTCTTTAATTCGCTTTGAGAAGCTTTAGTTTTTTTTCTCTCAAGATTCTTTATAATTAAAAAAAAGTAAATATGTATTTTTACCTCGCTCCTTTACCCATCGAACGATAAGCCATTTCAGGATAGGGTTTACGACAATGTTCACGATATACCGGCCATTTAGCACACATGGTATTCCAATTTTCACCAAGTAAATGAGCGGTATAACAAAAAGCTGAAGCAATTAAAATAACTCCCAATGTTCCAGCTTCTTTGCCTGCTGTTAACATCGCAATCGGAAGAGTGACCACTCCACCACCAGCCATATCAGCTAAAAAAAATAATTAAAATTAATGGAGTTTATTTTTTTCAAAGTTTCATAAATTTAAATTGCTTTTTTAGAATAAAGTGTCTCAAAACAAAAATCTCAGAAAATTAAATTTTTGATTACATTTTTCAATTCTGTTTTTGGGATTTTTTGATAATAATTTTCTTGGATTTTGTTATAAAACAAAAATTTGAATTTTCTAATTTTTAAATGTTTGATTTTAAACTTTTTATTTTATTTATTTTGCCATTTTCCAAACATTTATTTTTTTTGTTGCACACACGTGATTTTTTATTTTTTGTTTCATTTTTTTGTTTAAACTTTTTCGATGGCCTTTCTTTACTCTTTTTTTTTTCACTCGAGACAAAAGATTAATTGCTGCCATTATTGGGTTACCAATTGTTTTCTCCCCTTCCCTCTTTGCTTATGTCAAAAAAAAAGTGTTATAGGAAGATTTAACTTAAATATTTTTTTTGTTTTGTTTTTGGAGGACTATGCTTTAGTGTGTATTAGCTGACAAGATAATTTATTTAATAGCCATCACAAAAAAAATTTCATAGAAAAGTGAAACAAAAAAAACTTTAAAACTCTTTAAGACCTTTTTAGTTTTTTTCTTAAAAACGTTTAAAAAAAATAATGTTTTCTTTTTGCGAAATATAAAAATGAAAGAAAAAGTTTTATGTGTTAGAGACCCCTCGGAAAAAATGCATTTTTCTTCTTAATAATTAATTGAATGGTTTTTAAATTTATAAAAAAGCTACAAAGTTTTTTGAAGAATGGAAATTCTAATAAAAAGTTTTTTTGTTAAAATTACTGCTAAAAAAATTTACATACCAACTATAAATAATGCTGCGGTAATCCAATGTAATCCATGAGGTTTACCATAACTATATTCACTTCGAGGCAGCACATCATCCAATGGATTCATAGATGCTTTAGATATTTTACTCGCCATAATTATTGGATTTTCTTTGATTTTTTCTTTAATTCGGGCAAAATTCAAAATACTCCTCTCTTTTTTTTGCCTGTAAAAATAAATCAATTTTTTAAATTTCAAAATTTTTATGAAAAAAGCAAATAAATAAAATAAAAAAAATCACGAAAAAATAATTCACGGAAATAAATACTTTTGTTTTGAAAAATGAGAGAAACAAGAAAATGGAAGGAAAAAATGCTGTTATTTTTCCTCCAAAAATGGGGGTGCTAACAAAAAAAGAAGCACAGACAGCAGAGAGCTTTCTATTTTCAATTCTTTCCATCAACATCAAATTCACCATCAACAATAGCAAGCATCAATTTCATTTTTTTCCCAGGACCATGCAAGGAAGACAAAATAAAAATAACAAGGCTATGTTATTTTTTTAAAAATAGCTATCAACTAGCAAGCAAGCTCACTCACTGACTGCTGATGATGGAAAATACAATGGAATAATAAAGATGGGGCAGAAGTGATGGAAGAAGAGAAAAGGAAGTTATGTATCTGCCACCAATCGCTGTTCGATAGAAAAAGGCAAATAACATGCTTTATGTTTGAAAACACTGATCAAAAAAAAGCAGCCGATCAAAAACAGAAAAAAGCAGCCGATCAAAAAAAAACAATGCGTTGCTTTCCTTATTCTTCCATTCTTTGGCCTGCCTGGACGTTGCTGCTGCTGCCACTGGCGACGAAGAAGCATTGTTGTTGTTGCAATATTATTTTTTCCTTCCTTCTTTCCTTACTTCTAGGCTCGCTGGTTGCTCTGGAAGAAGAAAAAAGAAAAAAAGCCTAAAACTAAAAGCAGCATGGAAAAAAAAGAAGCTGCATTATTGCCCGTCGTTTTCTGTTTCAAAAAAGAATAAAGATTCTTTCTCATCCTCAAAAACCTAAAAAATAAAATATATGTATGGCGACCGGACGACCTTCCTTAGTTTGGTTGGTTGGAGGCAGAGTTAATTGTCCGAAACAAACAAAACAAAAAAATGACGGATAAGAAAAATTAAAGAAAATGGCTTATATGGCATTTGAGTTTGAGAAATGAGTAAAAAAACTAATGACGTGAAAGAAATAAGAAAAAAAAAGCAAGACAAATAATTGAGCTTTAAAATAGATGTCTTTTTTTTTCTCTTAAAATGGAGCAACAAAACACACACACAAAAATTTGTAATAAAAGTTCTAAAGTTAAAATTCAGAAACAAATAATTCACGATTTTTTTAGCAAAAAAAAGTTTAAAAACACAATTAAAAAAGTATATGAAAAAATCCAAATTTTAAAGAAAACTTTTAAAACCATTGAAAAATAATTCCCGTCTCAGTTTTATTTCTAAATAAATTCAAAGAGAAAAATAAAATAAAAGAATAAAAAATTACTTTTAAATTATATATTTGTTCTTTTTATATTTTTTTTCCAATAATTATAAGGACTTTAGGTTTTTATTAAAAGTAATTTTTTTTTGTTGCATAAAACTTTTTTCAATCAAAAAACTAAGAAAATCTCATTATTTTCAAATTAGTGCGACAGATAATTAAAAATTGTGTTTTAACGTCAAAGCCTCCAAATACATATGTACGTACATACTAAATCTAACACATACATATAAATAAAATCAATCGACAACAACACCATCGAAAAAAATGAACAGCTACGTACGTATGTAAAAAAAGCTGTTGTTCAATCGAATGAGAATGAGGAGATAATTAAAATTGATAAATGTATATCTCTTTTTTTTATTCAATCAAAAATTGCATGAAAACTCCTGAAAAAAAAAGTCTTAAACTCTTTCAATCAAAAAAATAAGCTAAAGCAATATTTCATTTCTCAAAGTTATCCCATTGAACAACACTGACTGCCATGCTACATTTTTGCGTCGATTAAAAAAAAAGAGATAAAAGAAAAAAGCAACCCATCGCTCGATCTCCTTCATTTCCTTATTATTCTCTCTTCGATCAAAAGACAAGAAAAAAAATTTAATGGAAGAAGAAAGCCATTTTGCAAGCAAATATCAAAAAATTCAAAAAGCATTGAACCAAGAAAAGGAAAAAAAGAAAGGAAGCGAAACGGGGAAGTTAAACCAATGGGATATTTTTAAAATCATATAATAAGTAACAACAAGTGGCATTTAAAATAGTTTTGATTGAAAAGGTTTTTAAAAATAGATAAAACTGTTACATCAAGAAAGAAAAAAATGTTAACCTAGTGAAAGAATAACAAAGATTGATGATAGACGACAGAAAAAGTGATTATTTGGTGTAATTATTATTTAAAATTATCGATGGGAAAACTTTAACCAAAAAATGGAACTTAAAATTTAAAAAGATATTTGTTATTTTTTTAGGTCAAAACATTGTGTTTTTTTAATTAAAAAATTGTTTTGTTTTTCTTTAAAAAAAATCTTTAAAAAAAGTGAATCCGATTCTGTAAAAAAAATTCCCGTGTAAAAAAGAATAATTTTTTAAAAGACTGATATTTTTTTAGAAGTCTCTATTCTATTTCCTTTTATTAAAAAAGTTATAGTTTTTTTATGATTCATAATTATGTGAGAAAACTATAAAAATGTTAGCGTCTTTTTATTATTATAAAAAAATGTGCTTTAACGAAAATAGAAAATTTTAATAATAAAGAAAGTGATATAGTATCTATCATCCATTCTCGAAGAAAAAAATACAAAAATATATCTATTTTGTTTTTTTCATTGATCAAAGCTCAGAATGCGGAACTATATTTTTTTTCGCCGTTATTTTAAATTTTTCCTTGACTTTTAATCTTTACATCCACCACCTGCGAATATTTTTAATTTCCACGTGGAGCGAAAAAAATAAATTCTTTAAGCAACAAAATATTTTGTTTTAATTTTATTTTGCTCAGGCGCGCCATAAAAAAATAAATAAAATAACCATTTTTAGTTGAATCAAGCTGATGCAATCGTAATATTTTGAAAGAATGGAAATCAAAAAAAAAATTTGACATTTAAAAAATTTAAGAAAAAAAAGTAAAAATCTTTCTTTTTTTTTCAGAATAAAATGTCGAAAACATTCTTTTATTTTTTTTTGCAAAGAGATGAATTAAGGAGCAGCAGAGAAAGAAAAAAAGTGGAAGTTAATAATTATTGAAGGTTTCCACATTTAACTAAACATACATAAATTAAAAATATGGTAGCTGCTTTAAAGTTTCAAAATTTTTTTTGTTCATTCCATAAAAAATTTTGAATGATGAAAACCAATTATTTTTTCAACATTTTTTCTTTATCTTTTTTAAATCTCAAACTTTTCCGTTCCTTTTTTAGCGTCACTGGCATATCCGTGAAAAAAATGCCAAAAAAAGAGCCCACGTTTTTCCTTTATTCTGTTATCTATTTTTTTTGGAAAATATTTCTCAAAGCTGTGGCGTAAAAAATGGGGAAAAAAGAAGCAAAAAAAACCGCGCATAAAAAAAAATTATAGTGTAAATTGAGAAGATTGTTGTTGTTGGGCAAAGAATTATTTATTCAACCTTTAAAAAAATAAAAAACAAACATACACCGAAAAAAAAATGGTATGGAATTTTATTTATGGCAAAATTAAAACAAAAAAAAGGAAAAAAAATGATGCCAGACAAAAACAACGCCAACCAACGAACGCGATGGAGAAAAACAAAAAAATTCTGATATATATTTTTGAATGAAAAAAAAAATATTTCGGAGAAAGTTAAAAATAAAAAATATTAAACAAAAAAAAAAATGGAAAAGGTTGAATCTTTAAAAGATATGTAAAACTCGTTGGTTGGTGATCAAAGATCCAAAAATAAAATAAATGGCGAAGCGATGGATGGGATGATCGTGAGTCGTCAGGAAATAGAAAAAATTCAAAGACGAATGAATTAAGAAATCAGAAATATTTTTAGAAGCTTTTCAACAAAATGAAAGCAACTAAAAATAGCAATGACAAAAAAGTGATAAAAAGAAGAATATTTTCTGGACAATAAAGAAAATCAAACATGAATTTGAAGAAAGATAAAATACAATTTTGTTAATTTAAAATCGCCAAAAAAATTTAAAATTTTTTTGACATAATAAAAGTTTAAAAGAATTTTTAAATTTTCGCTATGAAAAAATGCGCAAACATTTATTAATTAATTAAAACCGGAAATCAAATCGCAAAATATTTATTGCCTTAAATCACAGCCAACAACAAACAACGTCAATTATTTTACTTTGAAACAAAACCAACAAAAAAATGCGATTAAAAAAGTAAGTAAACCAACCACCCAACATTTATTATTTTTATATCCATCATAATCTCATCCCCATCTTTTTCTTCTATCCGATCGCACACATACACGTGTTTAACATATGATTTATCTCTCTCAATTTTTTTCTTCCAAAAAAGTATAACCACCCTTCATATTTTTTTGTTTCATTGAGCTCTCTTTTATCCATCCACATAAGCAAGCAACAACAAATCCTCAAAGAACCAACATCAAAATCAAAAAAGAAATTTAAAAAGAAAAAATCAATCATTGACCAAAAACATTATTCCCCTACTTTTTTTCTTTTTCTTCTTCTTCGCCTCTTTCATCTTTAAAAGACATCCACCAAACCAAAGACGACGACGACGACGATATGCATAACTTTTTTTATATCCACTGAAAAAAGAAAGAAAGAAAAAAAATCAAACCTCCTCCTCCCCTAAGGCAATGTCGTCGTCATCCAGCCAGTCGTCGTCACTAAAACAGAGTTTCTTTTTCTTTTTTATTTCTTAAAAAAAAGATCGACTGACTGCAAAAATTTGCGCGGATACGCTATATTTTTTCCTCCTCAGTTTCGTTGATTTTGAGTTTTCATTTTTGATTTTTTTTAAATTATTTTTTCTTTTAAAATTTAGAAAAAAATTAAATGAGACAATTTATTTTTGAAAAGCGATATTTCCTTTTTTTCGAATAGAAAAAAAACAAAATAAAAAGAAAGAAAAAAATGTGAGATTTAATAATGAATTTATATTTCCCGAAAAAAAATAACAAAACAAATATCCATAAACAAATAAAAGCTTCTTTTGCGGTTGCTGCTGCTTTTAATAAAAAAAAAGAGAGAAGAATATTTTTTGGGAGCGAAGAAGGCTTGCATCTTCATCATCATTTTTTTATGATGCTGCGAATTTATTATGAGGTTCAGAAACGGAAAAAATGGATATGCTCCGCATATGTGTGTGATGGGATGTTTGTGTGGGAGGAAGCAAAAAAAAAAAGAAGCTTTTTTTGGAATTTAAAAAAAATTGGGTTTATTAACAAAGAAAGAAAATAAAAAAGAAAAAAGAGATCAAGGCTATTATTTTTTTTAACACGCGACTTCAAAGCGGGCAGGTGTTTTTTTTAAATTTATAATAATTTGATATTGCAAATAAATGAAAAAAGGTTATTAAAATATTCTAAATTTTTATAAGTGCACCTGGCTTTTTTGTTGCATTAAAACACGTTTTTTGAAAAAGTGAAGCTTGGTCTGGCACAGGCGCAAAAGATTTCCATTTCTGCTTATGAAACTTCATCCCTAGGGTCAATTTGGGCCAGAAATCACGAATTTCAACTCCATTTGGCCGGATGATATGTTTAATATGGAGATATGGTCACTTTCGCGTTAGGACCCGAAATAATTTTTTAAGACCAATATATAAAAAAATTTATTCTATTTTCGTTTTTTCCACATAAAATTGAGTCTTTTTCGTATTGACCACAAAAATTGATGTCCATATAAATCCATCTATTCGGTTACATTAAAGTTAAAAATATGTAAAAATTTACATAAATTGTCATTTATCTCGAAACTTTTGTATCGAGGGGAAACAAACGGCTTCCATATTCCGATTCTCCATGAAATTTTACTCCTAGGCGTGAAGGAATACTCAAAAACGGTCTAACCTCCGATATTCATTTGACTTCTTAAAGGTGCAAAACCTTGATAAACCATATATCGATTGTTATATGGAAACATATCGAATTTGATCAGTTTTTGGGAAAATGGAGTCAGAAACAATTAAAACAAATAAAATAAAAATTTTGGGTCACAATACAATCAATTTTTATCCCTGTGGATCTCAATGGATATGGCTATATAAACCATTAATTGTGTATTTGGTGTATTTGGTGACATGAAAAAAATCAAAATCTCAATAATCCACATTTTTGGATTAGTATCAGTTTTCCTACACTAATTTTGGGTCGTAGAATCCGAATTTGATAACAGTTTGTCAACATGTCAAGGTAATTTTTGAGTTATAAATTTTTGAAATATGCAAATTTTCACAATAAGTAAAACTTTTTTTTAAACTGATCAAACATAGAAAATGATATCAAATTCGGATTCTACGACCCAAAATTAGTGTAGAAAAAAATGATTCTAAGCAAAAAACCTGGATTTTGAAGATTTTTATTTTTTTATGACACCAAATACACCAAATATAACATTAATGGTGGATATAGCCATATCCATGAGGAAGAAAATTGATTGTATTGTGACCCAAAATTTTTATTTTATTTGTTTTAATTGTTTCTGACTCCATTTTCCCAAAAACTGATCAAATTCGATATGTTTCCATATAACAATCGATATATGGTTTATCAAGGTTTTGCACCTTTAAGAAGTCAAATGAATATCGGAGGTTAGACCGTTTTTGAGTATTCCTTCACGCCTAGGAGTAAAATTTCATGGAGAATCGGAATATGGAAGCCGTTTGTTTCCCCTCGATACAAAAGTTTCGAGATAAATGACAACTTATGTAAATTTTTACATATTTTTAACTTTAATGTAACCGAATAGATGGATTTATATGGACATCAATTTTTGTGGTCAATACGAAAAAGACTCAATTTTATGTGGAAAAAACGAAAATAGAATAAATTTTTTTATATATTGGTCTTAAAAAATTATTTCGGGTCCTAACGCGAAAGTGACCATATCTCCATATTAAACATATCATCCGGCCAAATGGAGTTGAAATTCATGATTTCTGGCCCAAATTGACCCTAGGGATGAAGTTTCATAAGCAGAAATGGAAATCTTTTGCGCCTGTGCCAGATCCAGCCCAAAAAGCTTCACTTTCTCAAAAAATGTGTTTTAAAATTATCAAAAAATGGTATTCGAAACTAAAACTTGCGGCCGTAAGAATTTTTTTATTATCTCTTTCGATGCATTACTAAATACAATAGACTTAATTCATATTCGATTTTTGCGCCAAAAAATATCTCTAGTTTCCGTGAAGATTTAATTTCATGTTAAGGTTTAAAAAATGATAAAAATAACGTTTTTCCATTTTCTTCCACCTTACCGCATTCTCGAAAATTTACTTGATTACATCACAAAAATCACAAATATAAATTTTTATAATTAGTTTATTAAATAAAAATGATTTAAAAAAAGCTTAGAGCGTCAATGATTTTTCTAGCGATTCAACAACATTTATGGTAGACGATTCTTTTAAAGGCGGACCAAAACGGAAGCAAAGAACACTTTCAACATTGGATATCAAAAGGCATCTATCATAAGAGGATCAAAGAGCACGAAAGAGAAAAAAATAGAGATAACAAAAATATCCATTATCACGGTTTTTTTTTACAAAAATAAATTTTTCTCGGGAAAATATTGTTAAATAAAAAAATCACATGAAATAAAGAAAGAAACACAGAAATAAAGCAATGGAGCAAGCTTTCGTAAAAATTACGCAATAAAATGTAACAAAAAAACATGTATGATTAATATCAAGCAGCCATTTCCAGAAGAAAAAAAGGAAGAATGAAAAAGTTTTGAAATTAAAAAAGATACCTTTTTTCCAGAAAAAAAAGGTCAAAAGTTTTGACGTTCTCCACAATTTTCATATTTCCGGTCAAAGTTAAAAAAAGTTCAGCTCGGCTTTATAAATATTTTTTTAACGAGGAAAAGTTTTATAAAAAAATGGACGGGGCTGTTAATTTAAAAAATGGAATATTTGATAAAAAAAAAGGTTGTAAAGTTTTAAAAAAAATTTCCATTTCATTGGTCAAATAAGGTTTGTTTGAAAAAAATAGAAATTTGGCGAATAAAGTTTTTTTATTATTTGTATCTTACAAGAAAGATAAATTATTGCATCCAATTAGTTTTTAAAAAAAAGTTAAAATAATTTACAGCAAGGACAAGTTTGCGGAAAAAATGATAATAATTTTAAAATAGACAGAATAATTAGATGTACCTTGATGCAATAATTATAGTTTAAATATTTTTCCATTTTCCAAAATATAAGTTCGTTAAACTATGAATGTGTGTCTTAGTTTAAATCATAAATCAAGTATCGTTAAAAAATAAAAAAAAACTTCCAAAATCCAATTTTGAAAAAAGTGAAGAAAGTTTATAAAAAATTTATTACAATTTTTAAATGAAAGTAATTAAATAAAAAATAAATAAATAATTATTGCCTTTGTTTTCGAATTTTTTATTATTTTTTGATTTTTTTAAGTTTACATAATATTAGGCAAATTGAGTGTGTGGTGTGATCAGAAAAGTGTTACGTCGTAAAATGATAGAAATAATGATGATGACCTTTGAAAAATTTTACGTTTTTTTGCAACAACAAAAAAAGAAAATAAGAAATTTTTCAAAATGAAAAATATTTTATATGCTTTGAAATTTAAAAATTTAATTTAAATTTAGAGCTGCTTCGTTGTTGTAACTCGTCAATTTTATGGAAAAACAAAGCTTTACGACACCACCAACGCAAACGCAAAAATCCACTAATTTATTCTAGAAAAGTATCTTATTTTAAAGAAATCTTCTAAACACTTGAAAATATTTTTTTCTTAAACCCACTTCAACAACAAAAAAAAACAAAAACGTAGCTCTAAACTCAATGTTTTTTTTCTTTGTTACGGTAGTAGCTTATTAAAAAAAAGAATATCAAGAACCACGAAGAAACTCATTTAAAAAAGGCATGGAAATAAAGAAGAAGAAAAAAGTTTAACAAAGTTACTTTAAACTATTTAGAAAAGAAAGATAAAAAAAAATGTTCATGCTTGTTAATAAAAAAAATTGAGTAAAACACAAGAAAAAAGGAAGGAAGGAAACGAAAAGGAAAAACTCATTTGTAGCAAGAAAAAAAAATGGATAGAAACTTGTTATTTTTTTACTTTATTTTTTTTGCATGACTAACTTTAAAAAAAATAAGGATGAGCTTAATAACAAAGAAGGAAGGATGGAAGAATGGAAGGGAGAGAGTAAAGTTAGTTATTAAGGAGCGTCCAAGAAAAGTAAAAAAAGAATGGAAAAAAGTTGGTTTCACGAAGGAAGAAAAAAACGAAGAGAAAAAAGTAATGAATGAATAATGAATGTTACAAACAACAAAAAGATAAGGCGATTTAAGGAATAAACTAAAAAAAAAAACACTTGAAAATGAAGCTCTTCTTTTGTGGACCTCTCCGCAGCAGTTTATTTAGCGGAGGTGGTTTTTGAATTTTGCCAAAATATGTAAAGCCAAAAAGAAAAGACTCAACCAACAAAGAAACAAGGGTTTGAATATTTATAAATTCGGAAATAAAAAATGACAATAAAAAAATAATTTTCAATAATGCGATTTAGAAGAAATAAAGAGATTTTTTAGTTTACCTTTTTGCTGGTTAGTCAGATTAATTTTATTTATAAACGCGGAATCGCAAAACGATGGTGGTACTCTTTTGTAAGCTAAGGGGCGGTTTTATTATTGTAATTTTATTCCGGTAATTATTTTTCAAAAGTTTTGCAACATTAAATGTACATAATTTTTATTCACAAAAAATCTGTGCCACTCCATGTCTGCTTTTGGATAATTATAAGTTCATAAACTTTAATCTTTTTTTTTATAAATACCAATTAAAAGACGCCAGAAATAGGTACTTTTTAAATAGCAATGTTGCAATTATTAACCAACTTCAATTGCAAAAAAAAAAAAAGAAAGCCCAAATTATTTATATATAAAAATAGTTTTGAAAACCCAGAAAAAAAAGTGTACAGTAATTATTGTTTTTCTACGTTGCTTTTAACACACAAAAAAAATAAATAATACCCAAACCAAAACAGTGTAATGTTTTTTTAAAAAAAAGATAAGTAAAACATAGACTAGATTGTTTTAAAAAAAACTCCCTAACAAAACAGTTTAGTATTTTTTTTTATCAAATTCAAGAAAAATAAATGAGATAGATCGAGAAAAATAAAACATGTTTTTTCTTTTTTTCTCGTATCCATTTCAGTTTTTTTTTGCTTTCAAAAAAAAAAATAACAGAAACAGAAATGTTTTTTTTCTTCATTGATCGTTAGTTTTTTTTAATCTCAAAAGCTTTATTAAAAGTGTAAAACAAAAAAGTGATTGAAAAAAAAAACAGGTCTTTCTTGTTTGACAATGTCAGCAAAAAAAATAGTAATCTGACGACATTCAAGCAGACAGCCGCCATAACCGGAAAAACAAAAAAATGCTGTAATTGTAAAAGAAAAATGTCGCAAATCTCTGTATATTATATCGACAGCTACCTTTAAAAATCATAATAAAATCGTCACAGTTGCAAAAATGATTACGGAATTAGTTTTTAAAAAAAACTTGCTGGGAATATCCTGAAACATGTCTAAATCAAAATAAATTCAAGATTAAAGTTCATTCATTCGCTTTAGAATAAAAAAAAAGCTTTTTCCAAAAACTCGATTACGACAGTATATGACATTCGTCTTTTTCAGTTTTTATCTCGCCGAAGTCACAACAACAACAATAATGCTTAGACGATCATAAAGGTATCCGGGTTTAAAAAAAAATGAAAGACAAAAGATAAAAGTTTTTTTTATTAGCTTTTTATAATAAATTGATCGATCATCTTTTAAAAATAAACATAAAACAAAAAAAATGAAAATCAATCCATGAAACAATTTCAAATATAAATTACAACAAAAAAAACCCAAAAACCGTATTAAAATTATTTGAAAGTTTGACTAATTTTTAGTTAAAAAACGGAAAGAGCGTTGTAAATTTTTTTATTTATAAAAAACGAAATCCAAAAATTAAAAATACATGTAAAAATATTAAATTAAAGTTTTGGAGTATTATTTATCGTATTCATCCATCAATTCCCATAATGCTTGCTTTGATTCTTCAGTCATTTCAGGATAATCAATATCAGGTGGATAATTATCAGTTAATCCATCTTCAATTGTTTTATCAACAAAAGCTTTAAGCCTTTCTTTAAAATTGTTGGAAATAAAATTATTGAAACGAAGAGAAATGCTTATTTTGCATGGCTTCTAAAAATATATTTATGATACATAGAAAAAATAGCTGATTCAGTTTTGACTATCCCGCATGTATTTAATAACCATTATTGCAAAGGAACACAGTCGGGAGATGAAAAGTTTTAGGGACTTCAACTTACTTTTAATTTATCAAAAAATGTTTCAAAATCAAACATTTCTGGAAGATAACTTAATGCAAAACGTTCTAAATTTTCAAAATGTCGAATATTTGGAAGCTTTTCAGCTGTTTTAGATGTCATTGGCCAAGGATCAATTATGGTGTTTGAACATGCAAATAATTTAAGTTTTGGAAGCATTTCAATTAATGTTTCAATCGGGACAGTTTTTCCATTTTCATCATCGCTTTTTACCACAGAATTATCTCTAATAGTTAAACTTTCAACTAAACCAGATGAAATAAATAGTTTGAATTCGTTAAATGTAATAATTTGATCGGTTAAATACAAAACACGTATATCACATCGATAAATCTTTTGGGCGATTGATGAAGCAACTGATTTTCCTGGTTGAAAACGTATTTCAAATTCATCATTAATCCAAATTTTTCCTCGAAAGTTTTGTATTTGAAACATAATTTCGAGGGAAGTATCTATTCCATTCAGTTGTCTTACTCTCCAGCAATCAACTGGACCAATGGTAATTAAATAATTAAAAGTTATAATTTGAGCTTTCAAATAAAAATATTTGCATATTTTTATAAGTTTTTCATAAACTTTGATAGTGGAAGGATTTTTTGAAATATAGAAAATTATATTTTCTGGAATTGAAAAGTTTTGAATTTTTGGAGATGAAAGCAAAGGCAATGAAACACGTTGCATGAATAGTTTTGAAGAAATGTCTGAAATATTATATTACAATTATTTTCCTGGAAACGGAATCTATGTAAAAAAAGTGGAGGGGAAAAACCCAACTAGACCATTTATTCTAAACAATCAAAAAGTTTTCCGACAAAGTTTTACAGAATTAGTCCAATTTTTTGAATGTAATTTAAACTAACTTACAATCTAATTTTGTGGAAATGTGGTGATATGCAGCATACAAAAATTGCTATGGTGTAACAAGAATTTAATTTTAGACGCTAATCCTCCTGAGCTGCTTTTTTAAACATTTAAAAAAAACTATGACTAATGCAAAACTTAAAGCCGCTTACTCCCGCATATCGATTGCTCACTGAGATAAAACAAGTCGCCGCAGCTGTCATTGCAAAGGATTTTTTTGTCCATCATAAAAAGGAATTCTATGTATTTAAAAAAATATTAGTTGGAAAAGTGTGTTTTATCGAAATGCATCGTTACGGGTGTTAGTCAGATCATTTTATTGACATTTTAAAATTGAAACAACGAATAAATGTGTCAAGAATTATAATATAGTGATTAATTTTTTGGGTTTAAAATGTAATACATATGAAACTTAGAAATCAGTTTCAGTTATATACCAATTTTCTCTTTTATCCATTCTCGAATTTCCCAATAAGTAATGTTAACAAAAACGCTAGGATAATCCATTGCGTTGCAGTTATCATTTCCAAATGAAACTAGCCCCTAAAAAGTTTTAATTATTTTTTTTAAGTAGATGAGAATATCTTACAAAAAGCTGAAATTCAACGCCATTATGATGAACTAATGGTCCGCCGGAATCGGCATCGCATACATTAATTGTATGCCCACCAGTAACCCAACCAGCGCAAAGCATTGAATCACGCAAATTTTTTACTACTTTTTTACAATCACTAAAAGGAAGAATGGGTAATTCGTGTTTGAGAAGATTTTTAGGATAGTTGTAGTTTGGCTTTATACCACTACTTGCTCCCCATCCTAATACAGTTGCTTCTGTACGAACATCGAGTGGCCTTGTAGGTACATTTATTAACCCAGCAGGATATTTAGGATGGTTTAAATTCACTTCGGTATCAAGCCTGAAATTGTTGAAGTAAATATCGTTCATTCATAATGGTTTTTTTGATTTTTATTATTTTATGAAACTAAAAATGAATTTGTGGAAAGCCAGCCTATTCCTCCAATCCATTAATTTGTGGTAATTTGAAAAGGATGTTCAACAAAAATAAATAAATTTTTTTATAAATGACTAGTATGGAAGAGTTTATCGCGAAAGAAAAAAAATTAAGTAATCGTTTAACAAAGTTCATTGTTTTTTTTTTATAAAATGAAATTTCCTAACTTTATTTATATGTGGCAAAACATTTTATCGTCTTGCCTACAGTTAACAACGTATTTGAATAATATCTGTGGCACCCTTTTCATGCAACTGAAAGATTTTTTTTAAGAGTATCTTTTGCGATTTCTACAATAAAAATCTCATGTCAAAAAATTCTCCTTCTGGTATTTTGGTTGTACTTGGGAATATTTTCCAAAACCGAGACTAATTTTAAATTTTTTAATTGACATTATCTCACCACAATAAAATTATCTTCTTTTATAATAAACAAAACTTACAAAATATAACCTATATCATATCCATTATAGGCGACCTTATCATATTTTGGATGAACTTTTATGTCTGCGGCTTGATATCTAACTCCATCTTTAACTTTATAACCACCCACTAAGACGGAAACATCATTTTTATCAAGGCTGAAAATTTTGTGTATTTTTTTTTATCAAAAATAAAAAATTAAAATTACCCTTTCAAACAATGGGCGGCACATAGTATGAATTTAGTTGTTACTAATGCGCCGCCACAGATATGATTTTCTTTAAGTTGTACATTGACGGTAAAAATATAAATTTTTTCGTGGGCATTATGCCCTCCGAAAATTCCAAGCTGAAAAAATAAGCCATTAACATTAATAAGTTGAAACAAAATTAAACCAAACCCTATTAATAAAATCGTGTGTTTCAACTTCAAGAAGTAAATTTTCTGGGGTAAAAAAAGTATTATTTCCATTGATAGAAGAAGATCCATTTAAACCAATTTCAAATTTTTGCATTAAACGATTTGACTTCATTTGAAACCAATTATTACCAGTAAGATATCCGTTATCAAAAACTCCATCACTAAGGCTAGTTGAATCAGAATCGAATTGAGAAAAAATTTGAGTAGGCAAACCAAAGGAGGAAGAATTAAAAACTTTTTCATCAGTAACATATTTTTTTCCTTCCATGAATAAAGTTTTTTCATCCATTTCTTTTTCGTTTGCTTCTGTCCAAATTTCAGTAAAAGTTGAAGGTCGGCTTTGTAAAAGAAGTAATTCTACGTCTTCATTTGGAATTTCAATGGTGATATTTGGAAGGCAAGATGTGGAATCAGGTTTAGTTTGTAATTTTAAAGGAAAATATGTTTGCGCGGAATAATAAGTTTTAGTTCCAATATTAATAAACGGCGAGAATATTTTCATTTCCAATCCGGCAGCGATAATTGTTTTAATTTGTCCATGGAAAGAAATTGCAGCTTCACTCAAATGGGTTGTGACATTTCCATTCAAAACAGAAAACATAGGAGCACTTAATGAAGTATGAAGTGGTAATCCGAATACCGTTGGAATGTTAATCTGTTGGTCATATAAATAAGATATCCAGTTAAATTTGATATTTTTTTGCATTTTTAATAAATTATCGCCGGTAAAAAATTGAGAAATTTCAGAGAATGATTGTTCATCAATAACATAATAATATGAATCAATTCCTTGATCACGAAAATAAAACAAAATCATTGGCTTGCCATTATTTGAAACATCTGATGCAGCATTTTGTTTTAATAAACTTTTGATAAATTTACAGAAATTCGTAGGATCACTCTTGCTTATTAATTTTTCAATATTTTGGAATAAAAAACCAAATTGAATAAAGCTTGGAATATAATGGTTGTTTAAAAAAATATTGAATGATGCAATTATTTCTTTGGGAAGGAAAGAATTGTGGTTGGAAATATTTGTTAAACCAAAATTAAATGGTAAATTCGTGAAGAAGTTGTTTGACATTCCAGTAGCGTTAAAACCAAAATCGTTTAATAAATTGCGAAATAGTTTTGTTCTGTAAAATATTTTAATGTTATTTTAATCAGTGATTGATAAAAGGAAATAGCAAAAAAAGCAGAAAAATCAAAAAATTACTATATCCAAGTACCTTTTTATCTCTTATTTACTTTATTAAAGAGTGATGATAGTGATTCTTTAGCTCCGAAATATAGAGATTTATTAATTTTGAATGCCCATAAAAATAGTTGCATTTTTTGTATTTTTTTAAATGCAAAGCTTTTTATTAAGAGTATTTTTACCACTTACGTTTCTTTATTATATTTATTATTCATGATTTTTTGATGAATCATATGACAAAAAGAAGATTTAACGACGTCGCTGGGTTCATTGAGAATATCACCAATAATCATAAAGACAAGAGCTTTATCTGGATGAGTGTCTAAAAGTTGATTCATTGCATGAACACGGATTTCAGGAGATTCATTTCGGTTTTGAAAGATGGGAAGAAGTATGTGTTGAATTTTGTTTGGCATTTCCATTTCCATATGGCGAAGTGCTTCAATGGCAATAATCCGAAAAATGATTTCAGTTTTATCATTATAAATGACATCACGAAGAAATGGAATAAATTTTTTGAGTGCGATATTTCCAATTGTTTTTAGTGCAAGAATTTTTTCTTCATGATTTGAAGATTTATTATAGAAGTTGATCATTCCTTCAACAACATCTTTTTTGAAAAAGTAGCCACAATCTCCAACTGAAGTATATTTATCTGCTTTTCGAAAAGACGCTTCTTGTTTGCATAAAGAGTTAACTAAAGCTCCATAACTTAACATACAGACACGTTTCAAATTTGTTGTCTCTTGAATCCAATGGTGATAACAAAGTTGCTTCAAGTTAATAACTACTTCATATGAAATGAATTGGAGATTTATTAGTTTTGAAAGAATTAAAGATGATTTGATTTCATTAATATTTTCGTTTTTTATCATTTCGAATATTTTGTCTATCGTATTGTTGGTACCAGACATTAATAATATGTCCGCGAATATTTCCAATTTTACTTCTTTGTTATCATGTTCATCCAAAATGCTTTGGAAAATATGGTTGATATCATTTTTGCTTGAATGACGAAGTAGCGAAACAAGCTCATTTATAATTGATGTTGTTCTGTCGTTTAACGTCTCAGCTTTATGAAGTTTGTTTAGGCATTTAATAATAATGAAAGAACTTTTTGAAATTTTTATTTGAGGATTTTCGATAAATAATGATTCATCTCCATCAGCAATAAAATCTTCGTAAAGCTTATTAAGGTTATTGCTGAAAATAATTGAATCAGCTTCTTTGAAATCATATTCAGGTGTGGACGTTTCTTTGGGTTTCATACTCTAAAATTTTTATATTTGAAGTTGAAATCAGGTTTATAACACTTACTTTAAATGCTAAGTTCGAAAATGCATAAGTTATTAAAGAAGCATGTTGTGTATCGACAATATCGTAGTTGTAAGTACTAAAAATTTTAGCATTTTTAATAAGATAATGCTTGTCATTTCCATTTAGATCAAATTCATAAACCGAAGACATCGTTAATGCAGGAGAATTGTAAAGATAGGATTCAGCAAGTTTTTTTTCACCATTTTTCCAATGTTTTCTCTCGAGTTGTGAAAATCGGAAATAATTATATCTTAATTCTGGCCGATGATTGCATCTTGAAAAATCAATGGTTTTCATAAGGTTATATGAACTAAGATTATTGCTAAAAATTTGATTCTTCCAACCAGAATAAAGCGTTTCACATAATCCTTCCACAGATGTCTCATTTATTCGAAATGCAAAGCTTTCATCAACAAAATTTTCAGTATTGATTACAGAAGGATGTTGAACTTGTAAAATATTCGCTATACCACGCTTGATATTTTCAGAAAATTCCGTGTCATTGTTTTGGAATTTAACTCCAAAAACTTTTCCATTGTTATACCGAATTTGAAATGGAAGAGAAAGCTTGGAAAAATATTCATCTTTTATTACAATATTTTCGAATAAGCTGAAATTTGCCATTTTTTGAGGAGAATCGAAATAATCATTCCAGCGTCCCACTTTTACATTTTGAAGGTGGATAATAACATTAGTATCAGTAATAAAGGAAAGCTGGAAAAAAAAAGTTTTTTTGATATTAACTTAATTTATACAAATTTTACCTTAACGACGGCTTGAAATCTTATAACCGCATAATTTTTGCCATCCGACAATGTTGAAGAAATTTGCCCATCGTAATCATATGAATATTCATGTTCATCAACGTATTCAAAATATTCTGTACTAAATGCGAATAATGTCAAATGACATAGCAGCAGCAAGCTGCGAATTAACATGACCACTTTGAACTTCTCCCAAACAAAAAAGTTTTCTCTAAAAAATGAGCAACTATTCAAAGTTCAGAATATTATTTAAATCTCGAATTTCACTTGTGGCACAATCTCTCAAATAATAGTCAGAATTAGTTTAAAAGAAAGTTAATAATAATACTTAGGGTATGGAAAAACTGGGACTGTTTTTAGAATGATAAAAAAACATATAATTCGAATATTTAAAAAAAATATGTGGGTAGTAAACATATGAGAAGGATCAAATTACCACTAACACTAATCACACGAAAGCAAAAAAAAATATGGTAAGGGAAAATGTTTAACCATTTTAATTTTAAATTGGAAAAACAAATACAAAAATATCATGTTAAACGAAAAAATTGGTAAAACTAATTTGTCAGAATTTATAACAGAAAAATAAGAAAATTGTTTTAAAGCAAAAAACTGCTTTTCTACCATTTTTTAATAAGCAATTAAAAAGCGTCCCAAGAAATTAATTAACGCTCATTTAAATGATTTAAAAAGAAAAGCTAATGAAACGAAACATTCGCAATTAGAAAAAGATCAAATTTTATAACGTCAGCAATTCCTCGTTTCAACCATTGTATTGTAAAAGAAAAATGAAAATGATTCATAAGCCCTTTATATGAAACGCTTACATACATTAGTAATGTTTCATTCTCACGAGATCAGTGAAGTATGATTTTATTTATAAATGTGTTAAATAAATAATTAGAAAGTATTAATTAAAAAATTCTAATGTTGCTGAAAAAATATAATGGAGATGAAATGGCTTAAAATGCTAATAATCGATAGTAATACAACATTTAAAAAAACCATCAAAATTTGACTTCAAAAAGGAAAAAAAACTTTCTTTCAAAGAAAACTGTATCGATTCCAAAATTTTTGCATCGTCCTTTTTTTAACATTTACACCCATTTTCTCTTCGCTTCATCTGTCATTTTTTTTTCTTTTCCGGTTTACCTCAACACCAAATTCCTTTTTTATTCTTCTCATAATGAATACACTCACGCACCTTTTCAAACAACTCTTCGCAACATTATTTGTGTAGATGTTTTTTTATCACTCGATTTTTTTGCTTCGGCTTTGTTTTCCTTTTTTAACGAGAGCAAAGAATGAGTAATAATGAAAAAACACATTTGTCAAAAAAGCAAACAGAAAATTCAATTTATCGATGACTAAAACTAATTATTTCCTTTTAAAACTTGAATTCAGCAATGAAAGAAAATTATCGCCAAAGTATAAAATTAACAACTCGAACATGGAATTTAATTCCTCCTTTGATGAGCAAAAAAAGTAAAATCTAAGGATTGTAAATCAGTAGCGCATGACTATTGGGTTTATTTTCTAAACTTTAAAATTTCTCAATATACAAATTTGTTTCAAAAATAGTTAAAAACGAAAGCGTGTATGTTTCAAAGAAATACAAATGGAACAGAAAATGTTAAATCGAAGAAGAAAAGATAAGGAAACGAAAAAACTTTATTTATGTATCAGCAAAAACAACAAACAATGAAACATTGTTACAAAAAGAAGAGGAAATGAAAACAATAAAAAATGAGTATCAGAAGAAACAAGCAAAGTTTGAAACAAAACACAAAAAAAGTGAAACAAATTCAATAACAAAAGAGACAAATTATCAATCTTGGGTATAGTAGGCAATGACCAAAGTTTATGAGTTAGTTGCAGGCAAATTTGGATTATTGCCATAAAAGCCAGATTCAGCTGCAGAAGATTCTGTTTCGGATGATTGAGTTTCAGAAGATTCGGCTTCAGTAGATTCTCCTTCGGAAGATTCGGCTTCGGAAGATTCTATTGTAATAATTTCGTGCAATTTTTGACGAGCAGCAAATTTTGCGCCATATTTCTTTTCCAAATCATTCAAATCATCTTTCAATGTTGATCAAGATGGTTGCCAGCAGTGTTCTTCCTCGCCCCCATTTTCGCACGCACGCCCTTGCCCCGCCCCGCCCCGCCCCGGGGCGCGGGGCGGGGCAGGGGCGACTTTTGAAAAATGTCGGTGTGCGGTGCGGTGCGGGGGCGACAATTTGAAATTCTAATACAAAAAAAAATAAAAGGGCGCGCACGCCCTCGCCCCGCCCCGCACCGCCCCGGGGCGCGGGGCGGGGCAGGGGCGAAGTTTCGAAAATTCCAGGGGCGCGGTGCGGTGCAGGGGCGACTTTTTGGGAAAGGAAGAACACTGGTTGCCAGCCATTACGCAAAAAAAGCAACAAAGGTACCGCTGTGTGTACTTGGAAACAAAATAAGGTAAAAGCCATTCGATTTGAGGAAGGAAAAGAAAAGCGAAAACATTAATCATTAAAAAGCAACCAAAGAAAAAATAAAGCGAAGATGAAGGCATTGAAGTTGTTAAAAGTAAAAAATAAAGACTTTATTAACCCCGTAAACCTAAAACACATACATACACAATTAAATTAAAACACAATATACGTTTACAATAATAAACTTTTAAAATCCTATAACTTTATAAACAGTTTTCTTTGTTCTTCGTTGAATGGCGTTAATTTGGAGATGATTTTTTGCCAGCAGCTTTTGCAGCATCTTCAGCTCGTTTTAGACGAATTGTTCGACCAATCATTCGACCATATTGTGTCATGAGAAATCCAATAATAACAAAACCAATAAAGAATTCAATAGCCCTAAAAATGAGTATAATGAATTATTGTGAAAAGAGATGATCAAAATCGTTAATAGTTTTGGATATCACAGGTTCAGTAAGTACGAAGATCATCAAAAGGCGATAGGTGATCAACCAACCAGGACAAGCATTTTAAAAGAGAAAAACATACTTAAAGAAGCTAGCACCTTGGAAAATTTGAATTGGAATTGCTTCAGTGAGTGGAATACCAAGTTTTTCTTCAGCTTGTCGAATTTCAATTTTAAATTGATCTGGTCGTTCAGAAGTAACACGTTCAAATTTGATTGGAATTATATTTCGTCCATACTAAAAACAGCTAGCTTCAAGTTAGTGAAACACGAATACAAGTAAGTCATACTTACCTTTTCGCCATTGATAACAGCATTAGGTTGTAAAACAGCAACAGCACGCTTTTGTTTCGGAAAAAAGATGATATGTTTTACCTAAAACATAAAGGTTATAAGCTTTGAAGTGAAAAGAAAAACATACCTCTCCAGTAGGTAGAATATGAGAAACAAATTCTTCAAATTCTATGGTTTCTTCTTCCAATGCTTTAGCAATATCAGGATTTGCATGCTTTGATAATCTTCCAAGTGCAATAAAACTTAACCCAAATGTTGTAATCAAAATAACAGCCATAAATATTCTTAGCTTTTTGACGGTTTCAGCATCCAATGGAAAATTTGGTGGAATATTAACATGTTCTTGACCATCACTTGTTTTTGATTGTTGATCACCATTATTTTGCTTTTCAGCTTCTTCTCTTGATGGTGGTTGATTGGAATCAGCCGATGAGCGATTATTATCAGAAGATGGAGGTTTACTTCGAAGAGTTCGAATCACTAAAAAATGATAGTTAAAAAGCAATAAAAAAAGCATGAAAGTCGACGACAAACCTTGAAAATTATAATTTGGATTGAATCGTTGAAGATGGAGCTTTGATGGATCAGTTGAAGCTAAACGAATAACATAAATTTGTGATGATGCTGCTTGAAGATTTAATTTTGATGCATTTAATAGTTTTGTAATATGTCGAATTGAAGTCATGGTTTAAAAAAGTAAACAACGAGCATCAAAAAAAGTTTGCAAACAAACAAACAAACAAAAACATTGCATCTTTTTTGGGGAACATTTAGTTCTAACAAATTCTTCCCAATTTTTTGTGGGTATTTTACTTTGCTGCTTCGCTTTTTTTGCTTCATCCAAGAAACTTTGAATTCAATCTGTAAAACCTTTTTTCAACTTGATTTTATCTTCCTTCAATTCAACAAATTTTTTTATTATTACATATATTCATCAATGATAAGATTTCCAAGGATAACATGTTACTTTGATATTGCTTCAGCTCATAGTTGGTTTGCTTTTGAAGTAAGTTTTACTCTTTTTTTATGTTTTTTTATTTTCACGATGTTTCATTTTTTAGGAACTTATTCGATTTCGACAAACTTCAAATATTCCTGTTAATTTTATTCCTATCCATGCTTCATCAATTATGAATACAATTGGTCATAAAATGCCGTATTATGAGAAAACTCTACGAGATTATAATTTTTATGAAATTGAAACTTTAGGCAAAGTTTATGGTATCGATGTTAAACCTCCAAATGTACGTTTTTATCTCTTTTATCGAACTTCCTCTAATTTTGTCATTTTAGGATGCTTTCGAGAAACTCAGCAATATTGGTACTTTCAACACTCAACGATTTTTAGCTGCTGTGGAAGAAGAATCTCCAAAACTCTATGAACCTGCTTGTCGAGAATCTTTTAAACGTCTATGGTCTGATGGTAAATGGGTTCATGAAACTGAAGACTTTGAAGAAATATGCTCAAAACTTGGAATTGACCGCAACATTTTGGATTCATTACCTGACGATAAATGGACTTTGAAAATTAAAGAAAACAATGAAATTGCAATGAAACAAAATGTATGCGTTTGCTTTTGGTTATTCTTTGTTTTTGTTTACGATTTCCATAACTCTGATTATGCTTTTTAGTGTTTTGGTGTGCCATGGATGTTAGTTGAAAATGATGTGAATGAAAGTGAAACATTTTTTGGACATGATCGTATACCTCTTGTTTATCGCTTCCTTCAAAAGACAAAGAAGAAACTTTCAATGAATAATTGATGTTTATTTTATTTTTACATATATTTTTTGTTACATAGATTTTATATTGTTGAGTTTGTGTTTTCTTTATATAATAAAAACATTTCTTTGCTGGATCAATATGGAATCTGATTTTTTTTCTGTGTAAGGAATTAGAGAATTCCAATATCAGTTCGTCGTTTCCAACGTTGATGAAGCCGTCGTAATTCATGTATTGTTTGGAAAGGCATTCCAGAAAAGGAGAATATTGGAGGACGATATTGAGTTGGTTGGTTTGTGAGAAGACTGTCATTAAATTTTTTTTACATTTGTATCATCAGAAATTAACATATAAAGAATATACGTTTTTTGTTTCTTCTAACACTATTCGTGGCTTTTATTTTGACGACACCATCGTTCGATATGAAAATGGTAAAATAATGCCATTAGATACAATTGTTGAAAGCCTTCCAAATATTCGAGAATTTCAGTAAGTTAAAAGGATGAATTTGCGAATATTTTGTTTAGTAAATATATACTGTTTCAGATGGTGGAGCGAATCAGCTTTAACACCAACGATAACTTCTGCCACAGCTGAAAAACTTTTATCAATTCCACATTTAGCAAATATTACAAAATTTGTTCTTGACGAAATTCCAGATACATTTGATTTTGAAACATTTTTAAATAATCATAAAGTAAGTAAAGTCTAAATGACCGACCCTCTTCAATTTCATCTCAAAAAAAAATCAAATAGCATCGTAGAATATGCACCAAACCCGATTTTTCTATTTTTTTAATTTAGTTTTCTTTTAGATGAAAAATAATGGAAATTTCCGGTTTTCTAAATCTATTTCTGAACATTACAAAAATAAACTTCAAGCTTTTGTGGATAAAATTTTTGAAATTGGTTTAACAGAAAATGATCCACCAGCGATTATGTTTCCTGATCAAAGTGAAGAAAGTCAAAAAGCCTTGCGAAAACTTGAACAAACATTTATGGAAAGGAAAGATGAAGGGACTAAGAAAAATTTAGAGGAAGAATATCAAAGAAAACACCCATTCAAATGTTTTATCAAACGAAAAACTCAACCATTTCGAAATTTTGTTAATTATTTAAGAAAACTTAAAAGAGGCGGCAGACTTGATTTTTCATCGTACACTTGCTGAATTGTTAACCTTTTCTTTATTTGAAAGTGGATTTTTCTAATTATGTTTTAGTTTTCACATATTCAGAAATGGATTATGAGTCCCAAATAAAAATTTGAATTAAAAAAATGCCTGTTTTGTTAATGCATTTGGTTCCATGAATGCCAAAAATATATATATATTTTTTGTATATTTTTTTTCTTTACTTTACTTTTTTCAGTGAAAATGTGGATTAATCTCAAACGACGTTTATTAAAGCGATTTAAAAATGAATCCCAGCTTGAATCAAATAAAAATTTTACATTTGCTTCTCCGCGGCCACAAAACTTTTCCCTTCCAAATTCCATTATTTATTATATTAAAAATAATCCACAAAATCCAGAGGGATACAAAAAACTAATAAAAACTTGTAAATATTTTAAACCAAAAAATCCTATTCATTTCATTTCAACATTAGTATATTGGCCAAAGGATTTTGGTGATGACTCACATTTTGGACATATATGTGCCGATAATTGCATGATGAGCAGAATTGGATATCTTGATATTAATGCTATTAAATACCAAATATGGCTTACGTTTAAATTGCAAGTTTATCAAAATGATATAATTCCTTCTTTAATTTCAAAATTATATCGATGTGATGTCAAACAATTATTTTTGCATAAACAAAATTTGACTCATCGTGAATTTATTATTCTTACATCGTCTGGTACTATTGAATTCATGTCAATTGATAGAACAATTGTGGAATATGAAAATGAAAAAATTATGCCATTAGAAGAAATAATTAAATGTCTTCCAAAACTTAAAGAATTTTAGTAAGTTAATTGGGAATTTAAAAATACTTTAAATAATTACTTAATAAATGTTTATAGTTTAATTGGAGAATTAGCTGTAGCAATTTCGATAACTTCTGAATCAGCTGAAAATCTTCTAAAAATTCCGCATTTAGCTAATATTGAAACATTTAGTATTGAAGGAATTCCTGAAGTTTTTGATTTTGAAACATTTTTAAATAATGCAAAAGTAAGTTTAAAAATGTTTTGATTATTATATTGTATTTTTTTTTTGATGGGATCTAAATTTTAATCATGATTTATTTTTAATAATACGTAATTTTTTTTAAGATGAAAGGTGCCGGTTATGGTGGTTTCAAGGGTTATGGTGGTTACGGAGTTTCTTTTCACTTTTGTGATTCAATTTCTGAAAATTACAAACAGCGACTTCAAGCTTATGTAAATAAAATTCTTGAAATTGGCTTAACAGAAAATGATCCTCCAAAACTTATTTTTCCTGGTCAAGAACCTGAAACAGCAACAGCCTTGTCTGATCTCAAACGTGAATACAGAAAAAGAATAGAGGATAGAGAAGCTCAAAAATTGAAAGATGAATATCGAAGAAAGCACCCATTAAAATGTTTTATTAATCGAAATACAAAACCTTTGCAAGCTTTTGTTAATTATTTACAAAAACTTAAAAGAGGTGGTAGACCTGATTTTTCAATGTATACTTAGCTGAAGCGAATGGATCTTATTTTTTGATATTGCATTTTTTTTAAATTTCAACAAAATAAAGAATAAAAAAAATTAATTTAAACAATTTTATGCTTCTTTTGATACTTTTTACGGAAGTTTTTTAACGCCTTAAATTTTCCATCTGTCATTTCTGGAAAATAAATTAATGGCGGACGATTTCGTTGATTTATTCCAGCAGAAATGAGACAATTAATAAAACCAATGAGCTCATTTTTATATGTTTCTGAAAGATGTCGATCAAAAAATAAATCAATGTCCATTGTTATTGGTTCCTAAAAATTTTTTTAATTAAAATAAATCAAAAATCTTTTTTGAATTTTTACGGAGTTGAAAAAATTATTAAATCGTTTTTGACTCATTTTTCCTGGAAATAAAAAGAGAAGGATTAACTTACTCGTAAATTTTCAAAGAAATGTTTAAAATTGAAAACTTCAGGAATTCTACGAACCCAAAAAACTTTCAATTTATTAAAATGGGAAATTTTGACAAATTTTTCGGCGGTTTCAGAATTGATTGAATCTCTTTCAGCAAAATTGCCATCTCCATTGCTATAATAAAATTTTCTTAAATTTGGAAGATTTTCAATTATTTTTTCCATTTGCATACTGCTTCCATTTTCATTGATTATAAAAGTTCCTTTAAAATCCAATTCAATAATTCCACCATTTAAAGCAAGAAAATTAAATTCATTTAAAGTTAAACGTTGACCAGTGAGAACCAAAACTTTTCCAAAGAATTGTGAAATTTGAGGTATTAAAGTCGAAGCAATTTCATGTTGATGTGAATCACAAATTTTTAATGAACCATTTAACCAAATTTTTTGTTGCGTCGTAATCATTTTTGTTGTCATTGGCATAATTCCAAAATAATTGCATCCATTTACTTTTTCAATATACCAAAATTTAAAACCAGTTTTAAAAGCTAAATTTGATAGAATAATAATAGGTTTTTGAAAGTAAAAATATTTGCATATATTTATGAGTTTTTCATAAACTTTTACGGTTGAAATATTTTTTGAAATATAAAAAATTATATTCCGTGGAATTGAAAAGTTTTGAATTTTTGGTGGAGTTGAATAAATTGAAATTAAACACGAATTCGAAGAAGAAGGATGTTTTCGTTTTTTAGTATTCATGCTAAAATAAAATAGGATAAAAAGGCTGAAATTTGACTGCCAAACTATTCCATCGATCCCGAATTTTTGTTGATACAACTCTTCGCCAAGGTCAAAACAAAAAAACAAATTTTATTTTGACCAATAAATATCAATAAAGGTAAGCCAAAAACAAATCTTAAAAGGTGACCTCAAGATATTTTTTATTATCAAAACAAAAAACATTTTAAGTGGTCTTTTAGTCGCAAAAATTTTTTGTAAATAAGTTTTTTGCCACTCAATATTTGAGTTCCAACTTTGCTTCCTCTTCTTTTATTACTTCCACAAAAAATGCCAGTTTCATCATCAAAGAAATTGATTTTATTTGCTCCACCAAATTCACAAAATTTTTCGCTTCCAGAAAATATAATTTTTTATATATCAAAAAATCCTTTATCCATCAAAATTTATAAAAAATTAATTCAAACATGTAAATATTTTATTTCAAAAAATTATATTATTCCAATTTATTCTTTGTCTTATTGCTCTGATTACTTTCATTACAATGATAATAATTCTGATAAGAAAGATTCGTGTAAGTTGGCTGAAGTATATTATAAAAAATCTGGATGGCTCAAAAAAAGATGCTGCTGCAGCAAATTTATTGATGTTCAAAATGCAAAATATAATCTTTGGCTAACCAATGAATTAACTATTACTTTGCATGGAAATATTTTAAATTTAATTCAAAAAGTTTATCAATGCGATATTAAAATTTTAAGTATATTTCGACAAGAAATGTCTTATGATGAATTTATGATTTTGGTATCTTCAGGAAAAATTAATTATTTACGCTTATATAAAAATGAAATTAAATATAAAAATAATGGAAATATCGTTCCTTTCGAAACTATTATAGCAATTCTACCAAAGCTGCAAAAAATATTTTAGTGCGTCGTTCATATTTTTTTTTGTAATTTTTATTAATTTTATATTTTAGTAATGATGGTTCTGGAGCTTCTTTAACTTCTGAAACTGCAAAAAATCTTTTGAAAATTTCACATTTAGCTAACATAAAAGAGTTTTTGCTCGCTAAAATTCCAGAAGATTTTGATTTTGAAACATTTTTTGATAATTCTAAAGTAAGTAAAATTTAATTAAGAATATTTCAATAGCGTCTATTTACAACTTCTTTTTTTATCATTTAAACCGTCTAAATTTAAAGCAAAAATTACTAAAAAAAATGTTGAATTTTCATAACAAAAGTTAAATATTTTCAGAAAATTTTAAAACAAGGTGAATTCTATTTTCATGATTCCATTTCTGAAAATTATCAACATCGCCTTCAAACATATGTAGATAAATTAATTCAACAAAAAACTATGCCTCGTTATTACATTAAATTTCCTGGTCAAAGTAATGAATCACAAAAAAAATTATCTGATAATTACTTTGGAAGTTTTTATTATCATTTATTTACCCATATTGCTTGCTTTTTTATAATTCCAATAATTTTACGTTTGATAATTTATTTTTTTACTAATTTTTTATTTGTATGAATGTAAAATAGATATTGCCAAAAAAAAGAAGAAAAAGAAAGAAAATGAAATAATAAAAATACAAAAAATCCATAAAAATATTCGCAAAAAAATCTTATGTCTTTAACTTCTTAAACAACAGATAAAAAAAATCGTTACTTTTGGCCTATTTGGTATTAATTTTTTCTTCAAAATAATGTAAATGGTTTCCACGTTCAGGAAGAATAAAAATCACCAATGTGTTGTGCCCGAATAATTGAATGTGTTCGACTCCTGACACGCTAGTCAGTGCACGCTCAATCCTCGCTCGCGTTTGTATCTTTGTTGTTTTGTCTGAGATTCCTCCATTTTCTGTATTGTAAGCTATTGCTGTTGTGCTGTAATATTTGTGTACAATAAAGCTATTCTATTTATTGTTGTGACTACTGAAGCTGTGCATAACACAATGTTTTTTTAGTTTGCTTTAATCCTTCTTTATTTTTGCTAGTTTTTACACTTTTGTATTCGCATAAATGAAAAATCATAATAAAAAAAAGTCAAACAAAATTTTTGAATTTATTTTTCATAATTATTTTTTTGTTAATTTAAACTAAGGTTTTTAAAAGAAAAAAAGCATTACCATGGTATTTTTTCTGGAAAAGCAACAAAAAAAGAAAGAAAATGTAACAAAAATTTGTGTGCTTTTTTTCATTACTTTTTACATCACCTCTAATCTTTGGCCATTAACCACGACGCATTGTTGTTGAGATGCGACAAGCCGCACCTTCGGTTGCACCTTTTTTTCTTTGTTTGGTGAAAGCATTTTTTTAGTTATTGATTTTGAATTTTTCAACGTTAAAAGGTGAGATGTGGAAATTTTTTATTGGGAAACTTATTTTTACTATTTAATTTTTTCGCTGTGGAATATTTTATTTTCGTATAAAAATGAATAATAATAATCGAAAGCGGAAGTATCCTTCTAAAAATTTGCCTTCAATTTATTCATATCCTCCAAAAATTCAAAACTTTTTAATTCCAGATAATATAATTTTTTATTTATCAAAAAATCCATCCACTGCTAAAGTTTATAATAAACTTATAAAAATATGCAAATATTTTTATTTAAATCAACCAATAATTACTTTAAAAAATTTAAAATTTCGTTGGAGATCGAAAGTTTGGGTGGTCCAAGAAATTAATGGAATTTTACATCAAAAAATAATAAAAAATATTAATTTTTTTGATCAACAAAAAATTTGGATTTTCGATGCTCTTGAAATTAATGATTGTGATTCGATGGCTGCGTTTATTGCATCCAAAATTTATCGATGTGATATATTTTCTTTGGGTTTACGAAATCAAAAATTAACTTTCGAGGAATTTAAAATATTTGCTTCCACTGAAAAACTTTTAAATTTATGCCTCAATGGAACCATAATAACTCAAGGTGACAATGAAAATGGTGGAAAAATTGTTCCATTAGAAAAAATAATAGAAATTTTTCAAAATCTAAAAGATTTTGATTATATTCTTCCGAATTTCCAAGCCAATGGAAATGGTAAAAGTCTAATCAATTCAGAAACCGCAAAAAAATTGGTTGAAATTTTAAATATATCAAAAATTAAGAAATTTGCAATTTATAATATTCCAGAAATTTTTAATATTGAAATGTTTTTCGAAAAATTAAAAGTAAGCGAGTAAAAAAAAGTGTTTAATAAAAAAATACAGTTTTTGTTTTTCAGAAACCGAACAAAATTATTCTTGATTTGGGATTTTCCAATGCTATCTCGAATAATTATACAGAACGACTACAAAACTTTATCGAAAATATTATTGCCACAACAGAACTCACAGAAGAAAGTCGGCCGCCATTAATAAACTTTCCTGGAATGAATGGAGAAAATATGAAAGCTTTGTCGTTACTCATCGAACAATCAAAAAAACAAAGAAATTTGTAAATAGAAAAGTCATTGATGAATTTGGATTTCTTTTTTTAGTAAAAATGTTAAGAAAATCAAAATAGTTTTAAATCTTCAAAAACTAACACAAAAAAATGCCGCCGCGTCCATGTTTGCGAAGATCAATCGATGGAAGAAGAGTGGAGAAGTGAGAAAAGGTGATATTATAAAAAACGATTGCAAACTCTTGTCATTAAAAATAGTGCATCCAGAAGACAATAAGAAATTTAAGATAAACGATTTATTTATAAATTACAAATTAAAATTAGATACTAACATTTACAAAAGCATAAATTACAAAAATACAATATAAATTAAGGCAAAAACCATCATCATTTCTTGAAGTTTCATATCAACCATTGAGATTCCTTTTGAGTGGTTATTATCTGTATGAGCAGCAGCAGGCTAAAAAAAAGAATCAATGTAGTGTTTAACATTTTTCATATAACTTTTAACTTACACATTCAGTTTGAAAAGGATCATAAGGTCTACCACCATTATGACTATCATAATTATTGTTGACAGTCTGAAAATAAAGTTGTGTTAATAATGTCATTTAGCAATATATGTGTGAAACTTACAACTTGAGGAGTATCCCTTTCTGCACAATTATCAGAATCCTTGCATGAATGAAATACAACTTTGTTATCACCATATTGATATTTGGCATCTTTGTTCATTCCACTTTGAATTGTTTGTATTACTTTTGAGTCCAAATTACATTGACTAACGAAATTTTCGAAGCATCCAAAACCAAGTTTACCATAACCATTTCCAATTTTACATTGATAATACACACAAGCATCACAAGATGTATGACTTGGTGCAATATCTTTAGGAACTAAAAAATGGAGGATTAAAATGAAAAGTTTTTAACAAAAGCAAGCAAACCTCCAAAACCAAAATACATTTCTTCATAACAACGATTTGCAACCCCGCATGTAAGTTTTCGAGATGATGGAGGTGCTTGAGTACGTGGTGGAGGACGAGATGGAAAAGGAAGAGGTGCTTGAGTTGATGGTACATAAGTTGGTGGAACCCTGCAAGTTTCATTGTAATCCTTGTCAACAACATCTTTATCAAATAGAGCATCAATATTAAGTCCAAAAGTCGCATTCTAAAATGTTAAACACAATGAAAAGATTTGTAAGAAATATAACAAGAAAAAGAAACATAACAAAAACTTACATCCTTTTCCCACATTAAGGCAGCACAATCTTCCCAATCGCATGATGTAACACTGATTGAAATATTATAATACCAATTATGAGACTTTCGTCGAAGTTGATTTTCTTCAGCTAATGGAGCATTTGGACAAAGTTGATAGAAATCATCAAGACAACCATAGCCGCTAATAACTTTGTTACCATCGATGACACATTGAAAATATGAACAAACATCACATTCTTTTGTTATGTTTTCTAATGGTGGAACTAAAAACATATGTAAGTTAGAAGCTTAAGATAAAAAGAAAGTAGTTAGTTACCTTTTCCTCGTTGATATTGTGCAAACGGTTCACAAGTTGCACCAGATTCACATTTGACTTTATTAGGACGTTGATATTTTGTGCTGGTAGAGGTAGTAGTTGTTGAAGATTCATGAGTTGATGGTGCAAGAGTTGAAGGTGCAATAGTAGAAGATACAGAGCAGGTTTCATTATAGTCCTTTTGAACAACACCTTTACCAAATAATGCATCAATTTGAAGTCCAAAAGTATCATACTAAAATGTTAAACACAATGAAAAGATTGTAAGAAACATAACAAAAACTTACATCCTTTTCCCACATTAAGGCAGCACAATCTTCCCAACCACACGATGAAACACTGATTGAAATATTATAATACCAATTATGAGACTTTCGTCGAAGTTGATTTTCTTCAGCTAATGGAGCATTTGGACAAAGTTGATAGAAATCATCAAGACAACCATAGCCGCTAATAACTTTGTTACCATCGATGACACATTGAAAATATGAACAGACATCACATTCTTTTGTTGTAATTTCAAATGTTGGAACTAAAAACATATGTAAGTTAGAAACAAGCATTAGATGAATGAGAAATAGTTAATTACCTTCGGCAGGTTGATATTGAGCATAAGGTAAACAAGTTACTCCATATTGACAAGTTACAGCTTCAACCACGACGACGAACTTTGATGATGAACAAAAGAAGAAGATGAGAAGAAGAAAAAGTTGATTGACAGAAACAGAAGCAGCGTTTTGGTTGAACATTTTTTGCAAGTTGCCAAACAACAAATTTTCACTCACGCAAAGAAACAAACAAAAAAGTTTGAAGAATGAAAATTAAGCGAATTTGAAAAGTTTTGTTGCTTCAAAAATGAGTTTTATAAAATTTGCATATTTTGCGTGCGTTCATGCATGGAACTAACAAAAAACAAACATAATTCAAGCTGTTTTGTTAGCTTCAGTTTTTTTTGTTTGGGAAAGGCAAAGCCCGATTTGGATCAGTAAATTCTGTTTTTTCAAGATTTTTAAACAAGCATCACCATCGATGCTATAAAACAACATAGTTTTTCTAACTTTTTCTAATCACTACCACTACCATCATTGCTGCTTTTTTAACCACTTACTCGTAAACGCATTAGTGTTAGGGATAAGCAATACGGTAGTCTTTTTCGATGAATACAGTATCACCCTAGACAAAGGCTAATCAAACTTTAGGTGGCACCCGGTATAATATTACTGCGGACTCTCCATTCACACTTCTCCTTCTGCTATTCATTTATTTAACCACAAAGCAACTACATATGCAAGAAAATAGTTTATTATTATACAACTTTATCAAAATTTTACAAATTACAAAATAAACCTAGTTAGGCAATTAAAGGATTATTCAAAATTCCTTTTAAACTTCTATCATAAATATGTTTCCAAATGATTGGAAGATGTTCAGGATCATGACATACATAGAATACAATATTTGCAGTGTTCACAATTCTTTCCCAATTAGTTACTTGTCTGAATTCTCCATAACCATTTATGAGACCAACATTCACTTCACCAGCTAATTTTCCAGTAACAAAGAAATCATCAATTTTATGAAAGTGTACTTTGTGGCTTTTCATATATTTCCATTCTTTCATAATCACATTAGTCGACGTTAAATATGCATATCCAAGACAATAATCATCGTAGTATTTGTAAGATAAAGACATTTCAGTTTCAGGAACACGCCTATAAAAAATACTTTGATAAACAAAAAAGCTTCTTTCAAACTTACCATTTATAACCTTTTTGTCGAAATATTGGAGTATGTGTTCGCACATTACAATAAAAGTTATTTTGAAGTTCTTTAGCATTCATCAGAAAGATATCTTTCATTTTTGTAACATCAAATACCACGTCATCATCAACCTTAACAATAAAAGGATTCTTATTAACACAATTTTCAGCCAAATATTTTATCCAAACTATAGCTTTGGTTGTTAAATTCCAATATGTATCAGCAAAATCAGCTTGAAGGATATCACCATATTGTGCGGCTTCTTGATCAACATCAACTTGCAAAGATTCATTTTCCGGTTTTCCCATAGCAAAAACAATATCAAAACCAATGAAGTTCTTTAAAGTTTCATTTCCCATTGTTGAACGAATTCTTGATCGTCGATTATCATTTTTAGGATGAGTATGAACAATGATAACTATATTTTTAGTTGAATTTGGATTAGAGCAAGCAGGAATCATTGGATTTATCAATACAGGATATGCGAAAGGTTTGATAAGCTGAAAAGAAAAAGTTAATAGAAATTTTGATGTAAAGCAACGATAATTTGAATACTAAAAAAACTTACTTCATTTGTAGCTCCATAAGAATAGGATTTCTTTTGAAATGGCCAACTTTTTGTAAAAACCAAAAGAACCAAAATTATGAAGAAAATACCAGCAGCATAAATAAATTTTCTTGATGAACATCGCATTTTTTGTTGAGATTTGAACGTGATAAATAAGAATCGCATAAAACGAATAATCATTTTCCAAACAGCTTTTATCATTTTTCACAAATTCCAAATCTAAATTTGAATGAAAAAAACCCTTCTTTTTTTGATGGAACAAAAGAAACAAGAAAAAAGTTTTCTCTTTCAAGTTGAATGAAAGGTTTTTTTTTGTGTTACCTTTGACAAAAATGAGATTTACTTTTCGAAAGAAATCAACAAAAACTTTTTATGGAATATTTTTTGGTGCTATTTTCTTTACAATTTGGATTTTTTTACTTTCAAGAAAAAAGCCTTTAGCTGAAGGAGAAGAATCACAATCGTATGGTGCAACTAACGAAGTAAGTTGTTTTTTAGTAAATTAACTTTTTGTTTAATTATGGCTTTTTGATATAACTAATTACTTCTAAATGTTACTAATTTTTAGATTGTCAATCCTTTTGCATATCCTGTATTGATAAATCCAAATGTTCCTGCTTGCTCTGATCCAAATTCTCAAATGGATACCGTAATCTTTGTTATTTCTCATCCTAAAAGCGCTCATCGACGATCAATATTTCGTTCAACAATGGGAAATGAACCTTTAAAGAATTTCTTCAAATTCGATGTTGTTTATGTTTTGGGAAAAGCTGACGACAATGAAACTCAACAAGAATATGTTGATCAAGAAGCTGCTGAATTTGGCGATATTTTACAAGCTGATTTTCATGAAGGTTATTGGAATTTAACGATCAAATCTGTTGTTTGGATGAAATTCGTGGCTGAAAATTGCAATGACACAAAGCCTTTTATTGTAAAAGTGGATGATGATGTGGTATTTGATCCATTAAAACTAAGAAATGTTTTGATTAACTATGACAATGATTTAAAGGATAACTATTTCTGTTATGTTAGAAGATATGCTTTAATAGCTCGAGACAAGAAATCACCATGGTACGTTGTTGTTGTTAACTTTGAATGTTTTACACTTACATTTGCTTTTTTTTGGTTGCGCTCGTTTTGTCTCATAATAACTTTAATTACTTCTTTGTTGTTTTAGGTATGTTCCAGAATCAGAAATATCTTTATCCTACAAGTACCATGATGATTTCTGTAGTGGACCTGCTTACATAACCTCGACAACAGTAATCTTGAAAGAATGGAATTATCTGATCAATCACAAGGTTCATTTTCTCAAAGGCGAAGATGTATTTGTTACTGGAAAATTAGCTGATGAAGTAAATGTTGGTCGAATTCATGGTTTAAGAGAATGGCTGATAGTTTTCAATGTTGATAAAGCTTTAAAAAGTGAAGAAAGAATATTTTTTGGATGTCATGATCCTGAACATCAACCAATCTTTTGGAAGCATATCTATGAAAATCGTTTGATGAAAGTTTTCAATTTTGCCATACTTTGTTAATTACTTATTATGTTTTATGTTTTTTAATGTATATGTGTAATAAATGTGTTTTGTATTAACTATAAAAAGTTGGGTTCTCATGTAAAAAGAAACAGCAATGATAGTCAGTAACTATTCCACAAATTTTGTAGTTAATAAGTTCTATGAATTCACTTGTGACAAAAAAACCATGGTTTCAAGAAATATGCAAATTTTTGAGCCAATATAAGGAAAGATTCTCATTCAATCAGTTTTATAAAAACCATTGATTGCAAAGATGCGGTTTTCGCGTTTTTCTCTTCGACGAAATCGCAATGGTGTATTTTATTGTTGTGTTATATTCTTCATCATCTTTTTGATTATTTTTGCTTTTTCAAGAAATAAACCAGAAGAATCACACTCGTATGGCGCAACTAATCAAGTAAGTTAATTTTTTCTTAATTGGAAACATCAGCCTGTTGATAAACTTTTTAGTTTTTATCACAAATTTAGAAGCTTTTGTATTTAACTAATTTTATTTTTAGGTTATTGATCCATATGCATATCCTGTATTGATCAATCCAATGATTCCTGCTTGCTCTAATCCAAATTCAACTAAAAATATAGTTATCATTGTTCATACTCATCCTAAAAATGATAATCGACGATCAAGAATTCGTTCAACAATGGGAAATGAAACTTTAAAGAACTTCATTGGTTTTGATATTGTTTTTGCTATGGGAAAACCGGAAAATGAATCTTTGCAAGTTGATGTTGATCAAGAAGCCGCACAATATGGTGATATCCTTCAAGCTGATTTTGCTGATACATATTGGAATTTAACAACCAAAGCTATAGTTTGGATAAAATATTTGGCTGAAAATTGTGTTAATAAGAATCCTTTTATTGTTAAAGTTGATGATGATGCTGTGTTTGATTTGGTTAAAATGAAAAATGTTTTATGTAAGAATGCAAAGGAATTGGAGAATAATTATTATTGTCAAGTATGGAATAAAAATAGTATGCCAATTATACGAAATAATAATAATTCAAAATGGTACGTACGTTGTTAACTTTGGATGCTTTACACTTACACTAGCTTTTTTGGTTTATTATGCGCTCGTTTTGTCTCAAAATAACTTTAATCTCTTCATTGTTGTTTTAGGTATGTTCCAGAATCAGAAATGTCTTTATCCTTAAAATATTATGACGCATACTGTAGTGGAATGGGTTACCTTACTTCGTCAACCGTAATCATGAAACAGTGGAATTATTTGGTCAATCACAAAGTACATTTTCATAAAATCGATGATTTCTTTGTTACTGGAAAATTGGCAGCTGAAGCAAATGTTAATCACATCAATGGCCCTGGAGAATTTCAAATGGTTTCAAATGTTACTAATTCATTGGAAAGTAATGGAATATTCTTTGTATGTCATAATTCTGAACATCAACCACTTATTTGGAAGCATATATGTGAAAATAGTTTAAAGAAAGCTTTTGGTAATAATGCTATTATTATTCACTGTTGATTTTTCCTTCTTTTTTTAAACTTGTTTTTGTAAAAGTTTAAATAATAATAATATTAATAAAGTAATTTATATACAACTTTTACAACATTTTTTCTTCTTTTTTTTATAAACTGTGAAGGTCCTATTTCCAACTGCACAAGAAGGATTAGCCGGAAGCTTGTGTTATTGCCAATTCGATGAAAAACAGCATTTGTAAAGATTAGGTTACTGAAAAGTTTGATGAACCGAAAAGCTCATTGTTCCAGTTGTATTGAAGCGAAACATCGAAGCTGTTGTTGCACCAAAATTGTTCTTTTATTGTTGTTAATGATTACAAGAAATTTGAAGATCTCGCTGAATATCTCAAATATATTAAATCAAATTTAAACTGCGGAAGCAACTGTAGCCGTTACTTTCACTCCCATGTATTGTTTCACAAACAACTGCCAAACAAAAAACGGCTCAATTTAATAAACTTGGTGCTACCACAACCGAGTCACATTTAATACCTGATGCAATAATCTCAAACAACTCACATTAAAACTTTATTAAACTCATAACATAAACTTATTCAAAACACACTTAAAACAATGAATTTTTTTACATTCTTTTGACAAATGAAAAGAAGAAGGATCACAAAAATTCTTTGAAAATTAATTCTCTCATCCCGGTTAATTTTTTTTCTTTTTTATCAGCGTTTGTAGTTTGAATTAAATAACCAAGAAAAATAAATATATTTAACATAGAAAAATAATGCTATGTATGGTTATCAAAAAAAACTTAAGCGCCTTATCTATATTTTCTTTCATCATTCAATACACCAAAGAATTTTTTGTTTTAGTTTTCTTAAAATTATTTTATTTATTTATTTTTGCAAAAAGTTATGTTTGACGAAATAAAAGGCCGACGTCGTCCAATAATACCTAGAGCTAGAGTGCCATTTAATCTTGCGACAATTCAACATCAAAAGTTTTCAATACCCGAAAATATTATTTATTATGTTTCACAAAAACCAAAAAAATTAAAAATTTTGAAAAAATTAACAAAATCTTGTAAATATTTTTATATTAAAAATCCTATTATTATTGTCGAGCAACTTAATAGATATGATGATGTAAAATGGATCGCTGCACAAAATTGTGGCTCATTTACACCATTATCTATTTATTTAAATATTCTTGAAATTAAATATAAATTCTGGATTGAATCCGCACTCAGCATAAATTCACACACAAATTTAATTTCTGAATTAATCCCTAAAATTTATGAATGCACTATTTCTTATTTATTTTTAACAAATCAAAATTTAACTTTCGAAGAATTCAAGTTTTTTACTTCAATTAAAACCATTCGCATTGTTTATTTGTCTGAAACTTTTATTTTCACAAAGGAAAATGGTGAAATTCTTTATTTAGAAAAAATATTTGAAAGCTTTCCAAAACTTGAAAGCTTTAGATTGTAAGTTTTATTTTTTATTTATTTAATGACATTTTCCAAAGTAATATCATCTTATTTAAGTGAAAATGGAATGGCCGCTGTTAAATCAAATACAGCAAAAAATTTGGTTGAAATTCAAAGTTTTATAAATTTGAAAAATTTCGAAATGCGCGGAATTACAGAAATTTTCGATATGGAAACTTTTTTTGATATTTAAAAGTAATAATAAATAATTTTTGTCTTATTTTTTTTGATTTGTTTATGAATATTTCAGAAACCTTCAAAATTATTCATTTGTTTCGAATTTTGTGTTTCAGAAAACCTCAAAGATCGCCTTCAAACATTTGTTAATGGAATAATTGAGGAAGGATTAACAGGGAATTATCCACCATGACTGCTTTCACCATCGCTCAAGAAAATGTATGTTCAAATCTTAGCCATTTATGCTTTCATAAATAAAATAAAAAATCGTTTTGGAGAAAAATACGCAAATTTTAACTTTCTTTTCATAGAAAACACGATGCTCAAAATTTTTAAGGGCTTTAAAAAAACTCTTATATTCTTTTCCAATTGAAAAAAAAAAGAAGTCCAACAATAATCGTTTGAGATTGAGTCGGTTTGGGGCATTGAAAACAGTGGGATGTACTAAAAAACAATAACAAAAAATATATAATAAAAATAATTAATAAAAGAAAAATAATTAATCAAAAACTACAATACTCTAGAAGAAAAAAAAATGAAAAGAGAAATAGTTCCAAAGAAATATGATTCATCTCAATCGATTTATGTATGACTCATCGCTTTCAAAAAAATGACCATTTAACAAAGACACAGCTGCTGGCGGCTGACTGGTCAGTTTTTTTCTATAGTTGCTCGCGCCTCCTTTTTCTTCTCATTAATTTAAAAAAAAAAGATGTTTTCTTTTTAATAACAGTTTAATTAAGTGAAATAAATTCACCAATTTTAAAACTTCTTTCTGCATCATCGAAAGCTCATGTTTAAATATACTCTATTTTAATGATTACTGTGTAAAATAAAAACTCTAGAAAATTCAGGGAAAAAAATAACGAAAATGTGAATGTAAAATTTGTTAAAATAATTTTTTCTGTTAAAAAATTCAACTTTTTTTTATTAAACTTTTTATTTTTCTCTTTTTCATAATATTTTATTATTATTTAATTAATATAAAAGTTTTCCATTTTCAAAATCAAGCGACTTCACGCTGAAATTTTTCTATTTTTATTTGTAACTTCGTAAAGCTTTTTTTCTTTTTAAGTTTTATATTAAACGTGGAGGAATTTTTACTTTTAATGGCCCTATTTCCAATGATTATAAAAACACGCTTCAATATTATGTTGAATCGATGCTTGATGATCTCGATCTTGATGATGAACCGCTTGAATATGCGCCAGCACAAATTTGCTTTCCTGGAGCAGATGAATTTACACAATGGAATATGCTAGATCTTCACGATGAATTTAGAAGACAATTAAAAATCAAAAAATAGAAAATAAAGAACATTTAAAAAAATTTGAATGTCATTTGTTTTTTTGAAAGTTTGTTATAACAAATTTTTTTTATTTATTTTCCCCATTTTCTTGGCTTCCTTTCACACGACTGCCAAAGACTTCTTTTTTTTGGCCAATGTTTTTTGTTTTGTTTTTTCGTGTCTCATGTTTCAAATGAATGATTCATTCCCATTTACGAATATATAAATATATTTATTAATTTATTATTATGTTTAAAATATGGAAACAACGGATATTAAAGAGATTTAAAGGAAAAAATAATAATTCTTCAACTTCCGTGACAGGTGAATCCAATAATGTAAATACTTTTGCTTCTCCGCGGCCACAAAATTTTTCTCTTCCTAATTCCATAATTCATTATATTTCCAAATCCCCTCAAAATCCAGAAGGATATAAAAAATTGATGAAAACATGCAAATATTTTACTTCTAAAAATCATATCGTTCCCATTATTGGTTTAATGTATTATCCACCTAATTTTAATTTATATGATAATGATGATGGAACTCTCATTTATTTGGAGCTTGGACATGCGTTTGAAAATATTGAATTTACTGGTTCTCCAAACCACATAGATCATAATGAAATTAATTATAAATTATGGCTCACGGGTAAATTAAGCGTTTCACATCCACAAATTTTGAATTCACTTATCCCAAAAATTTATCGATGTAATTTAAAAAATTTATTATTAAATAATCAAAACTTGAATTATCAAGAGTTTATGATTCTCATATCGTCTGGTACTATTGAATGGTTGTCACTTGGAAATACAACAATTGAGAAATATGAAAAAGGAAAAACTATGGCTTTGGAAGAAATTATTGAATGCCTTCCAAAACTTAAAGAATTATTTTAGTAAGTTTGGGATTTGAGTTTGAGAATATATAAAAAATAATATACATTTTTTTAGCGTGTGTGCAGACTCAAATTCAATTACCTCGGAAACAGCTGATAAGCTAATAGCCATCCCACATATTGTCAATCTTGAAACAATCCAACTTGAAAATATTTCAGAAACTTTTGAGTTTGAAACATTTCTTAATTTTTCTAAAGTAAATCCTATCTTTTTTTGATTTTCTTCTAAAATATTTATTTTTCAAGAAATTTCTCAAAACTGGTGGAGATTTTTATTTTTCTGATCCCCTTTCAAATTATTATAAATGTCGAATTCAAACTTATATCAATGACATCCTTGCTGAAGGACTCCAAGAAAATCCACCACCAATCATTCAATTTCCTGGTCAAAGTCGAGCTTCATTTGACGCGTTGCAAAGCCTTTTTCAAGCTTTCAAGGAAAGAGAAAATCAAGCGAGTAATAATATTTATAAAGGTGGAACTGGAATTCTTTCTATGAGACCTTTCACTAATTCTTTACAAAAGCTTGGAAATGCAAATCGAAGTCAATTTTCAATGTATTCTCGACGCTAATTTATAATTTTGCTATGCAACAAAAAAAAAACACATTTTATATTTGCTTTTTTTTAAAGTATTATTTTTTGCCATAATATTTTTTTTCTTTAATGATTTTGTCAAAATTTCACGGTGAAAAAAAATCTTTAATCCATAATTTTTTAAAGTAAAATTAATCAATAAAGTTTTTAAAAAAATGCGGGAAATTTTTCAAAAATATGTCTGTACGAATCTCGGTTTACTTTACAAAAATTCTGTTAAGCGATCAATTTTTTTAAAATTTAGCTTTTTAAGAATGGATATTCAACCACCACCCAATCCACCAACTTTGATTTCAATATATTCAAATCCACCAAAAATCCAAAACTTTTCAATTCCAGAAAATATAATTTTTTATATTTCCAAAAATCCTTCCACCGCCAAAGTTTATAGTAAACTTGTTTATTTATGCAAATATTTTTATTCAAAAACTCAAATTATCACTTTCAAGGATACATGGTTTCGTCAAATATCAACTTCATGGAAACCTGATAAAATATTTGAAATAGAAAATACAAATAATTCAGCAAAAATAAAAGACATTCCAGAAAAAATATGGATTTATGGAAAATTAGATATTGTTGATAGACTTAACAAAAATATGGCTTCTCTTTTTGCATCCAAAATTTATCGAAGTGATTTAACAAAATTGGACATAACCAATCAAATTTTAACATTCAAAGAATTTAAATTGCTTATTTCAAATGATTTAACTATTTATTTAAGTTTTTATCGAACGAGGGTTAAAGATGATAATGAGAATGTTGTTTCAATAGAAAAATTAATTGAATATCTTCCAAATCTTCAAACATTTTGTTTTATGGAAGGAGACGCGGAACCTTATTCGATTACATCGGAAACAGCCAAAAATTTGGTCGAAATTCCACAATTTGTTAATATTAAATTTTTTAAACTTTTATATATTCCTGAAGCGTTTGATTTTGAAGCATTTTTTGACAAATTAAAAGTAAATATTTTGCATTTTTTCTTTAAAAACCTTCTTTTTTAAATCTTTATTTTAGAAGCCTATTAAAATGGAAATAACATTTTACTTTAACTCAACTATATCTGATAATTATATCCAAAGACTACTAAATTTTCTGGATAATTTAATTGAAACTGGACTCACAGAAAATCGACCACCTAAAATTCGTTTTAATCAAATGACGGAAGAAAGTTGTAAAAAATTACAGCAAATTGAAAAAGCTTATAAAGAAAAATTTGTCAATTAAACATTTAATTGTATTACTTTTAAAATATAAATAAAAATTGTTTGAATTGGAATTTTTTTTGCATTTTGGTTTTAATTCCAAAAGTTATTTTTTTAATAATAATTCGCATACGTCTATTTTATAATTTTTTAGTTAAATTTTTTTTTGTGGAAAGATGGGTGCTTCTTCATCTTCCACATCTTCAAAATCTTCTCCATCAAATCCTAATATTATTTCAATTTATTCAAATCCTCCAAAAATCCAAAACTTTTGTATTCCAGAAAATATAATTTTTTATTTATCCAAAAATCCATCCACCGCCAAAGTTTATGGAAATCTTTCAAAATCTTGCAAATATTTTTATCTCAAAAATCCAATGATTACATTTAATGATTTGTGGTTTCCTGCCGCTTGGAAGGCAACTAAAATAAATGAAATTGAATTTAATATTGATAAAGACGAAATGAAAAAACTTCCAGAAAAAATATGGATTTATGGATGTTTAAATGTTAATGACATCAGAAACAAAAATTCAGCTTCATCCTTGGCAACAAAAATATATCGCTGCGATATAAATTATTTGGAATTAAGATATCAAAATTTAACATTTAACGAATTTAAATTGTTTACTTCATCAAAAAAATTAAATCGACTTAATTTCGATAAAGTCAAAGTAGTAAATTCTGATGGAAAAATGATTGTACCAATAGAAAAATGGATTGAATGCCTTCCAAACTTAGAAGATTTTAGTTTTAACGAAGACGAGAATGGACCTTTTTCAATTTCATCTGAAACAGCAGAAAATTTATTTGAAATTTCACATTTTAAAAATTTAAAATCTTTCACAATTTTCGATGCTCCAGAAATGTTTGATTTTGAAACATTTTTTAGTAATTTAAAAGTAAGCAAAAGTAATTTCCTGATTTTTTTCTTAACTTTCAACTTTAGAAGCCATGGAAAATGGAAATAAAACTTTGGTATAATTCAAATATTTCAAATAATTATTCTCAAAGACTTCAAACTTTTGTGGATCAAATAATTTCTGAAGGAATCACAGAAAATCGACCACCTAATATTTGTTCTGATGAATTATTGTTAAACAAAACTTGGGAAAAATTAGGAGAACTTGAAAAAGCTTATATAGAAAAATATGAAAGAAAAAGTATTTGGTACTTTTATTGGTACTTCTACCCTTTACCACCTGACTTAGTATTCCCCATTTTTGGTTTTTTGGGTTTTATTTTACTCTTTCTTTATACATATTTTACTACACCCAAAATATACAAATTAGTCTAAATAAAAATTAAAGAAAAAGTAAAAATTTGTTGTTGAAGTGCCTTCCTTTTTTCATAGTTTCTTTATTTATAGCCTTAATAAGTTATGTAAAATTTAAATGTGTTATTGCTCATATTTTTTATTTCAAAATAATAAAATTTTATTCAAATTTGTTTGTATTTTTGTATTTTTTCTCGATATTTGGTTTAAAGCCATAGTTATTTTTATAATACTTCTCAAGATCTTTTTATTGTTAAATTTCTAGGAAAAAATGGATACTTTATCAAATCAAATTTCAATTTATTCGAGTCCACCAAAAGTTCAAAACTTTTCCATTCTAGAAAATATAATTTTTTATATATCAAAAAATCCTTCTACCGCCAAAGTTTGTGAAAAACTTATAAAAACATGCAAATATTTTTTTCTACAAAACCGTGTTATAACTTTTTCGAATTTACAATTACTTCAATTTTCAAATTCTTGTAAAGCTTCAAATATCTGTGGATTAAAAGATGTTGAATTTGAAATGGGTACCCTTCCTGAAAGAATATGGGTTGACGGGGTTTTATACATTGATGCCGATGATATGAATCCAAATCGACATTTGGCTTCGTTGGTAGCATCAAAAATTTATCGAGGTGATCTACTTAAAATTGAGTTATTTAAGCAAGTTTTAACATTTGAAGAATTCAAAAAATTCTCCTTTTTTAAAACTTTAAAACACATTTGTTTGTATCAAACATTTATTTACGAAAATGATGAATGCAGCGGCGATGAAGTATCCATCGAAAATATAATTGAAATTTATCCAAATCTTGAAACATTTCTTTTTCGCGATTTGGAGATGAGAAATGATAATTTTAATTCAATTACATTTGAAACAGCTAAAAATCTTGTTGAAATTCCACATTTTCAAAATTTAACCCAGTTCGTGCTTTCTTACGTTCCAGAAACTTTTGAATTTGAAACATTTTTTTATAAATTAAAAGTGAGTTAAAAGAGTTTTAAAAAATCTTTCACAAGAGTCTTATTTTTTTTAGAAACCATGGAAAATGTATATTAGCATGGAATTTGATGCATTTGTCTCTGATAATTATACTCAACGACTTCAAAACTTTGTTGAGAATTTAATTGAAAATGGACTCACAGAAAACCGACCACCATTTATTCGTTTCTTAGGAATGACACCAGTGAGTTCACAAAAGTTAAGAGAACTTCGAAATGCTTATTAAAACTCATTTTTTTTGAAAATCGAGCTTTTCTGTAAAAAACCGGAACAGCAAAAAATTTTTTTTGCTTTTTTATGACTGAAAACTCGATCCTAGGGGTTTCTAACTATGAAAATCACGAAAATAGAGGCCATTTTGCCATTTGATATACTCATTCTGGAGATACAGTAATCTAATTAGCATAATTATGGATTTTTTTATTTTTTTAAGTTTTATATACCATTCGATTCGTAAAAATGTGGCGAACAACATTGTAATTGATCACAACCATCGAAGTTAATATAAAAATAGCATTATACCGCTATAAAAGATTATGAATTATGGTTTTCACTGGAGAAGTATGTCGTAAAGTCCGAATTGGGGAGTTTTCTCAACGGAATCAAATTCTCCATATATTTTTGCATATTTGTGCCGAAAAAAACTAAAAAATTTTAAGCAATACGTATATCAACCTCCAACAAGAAGATGGTACACCAATATGAGGTATATGGACAAGTATATCATAAATACCTGTAAAAATTCCAAAATCTATCCAAAAACGTAGAAAAAATTATTTAATGATTTTACAAATCGAAAAAAAAATATATTCCTTGACTAAATGATTTTTCCTGAATTTTAGAAGTTTAATAGTAGCACACGATAGATAAAAATAATAAAAATTTTCTAAATCTGCAATTTATTTTTAAACTCATCATTTCTAGACGTAATTTGGGTCGTAGAAACCGAATTTGATAGCCACACATACATTTCATTGGCTAATTCTCGAGTTATGAATTTTTGAAATATGCAAATTTTCGATTAGTCATAACTTCATTATGAGTAATAACTCGTTAGAAACTAATGTCAAATTCGGTTTCTACGACCCAAATTACGTCTAGAAATGATGAGTTTAAAAATAAATTGCAGATTTAGAAAATTTTTATTATTTTTATCTATCGTGTGCTACTATTAAACTTCTAAAATTCAGGAAAAATCATTTAGTCAAGGAATATTTTTTTTTTTCGATTTGTAAAATCATTAAATAATTTTTTCTACGTTTTTGGATAGATTTTGGAATTTTTACAGGTATTTATGATATACTTGTCCATATACCTCATATTGGTGTACCATCTTCGTGTTGGAGGGAGATATACGTATTTCTTAAAATTTTTTTGTTTTTTTCGACACAAATATGCAAAAATATATGGAGAATTTAATTCCGTTGAGAAAACTCCCCAATTCGGACTTTACGACATACTTCTCCAGTGAAAACCATAATTCATAATCTTTTATAGCGGTATAATGCTATTTTTATATTAACTTCGATGGTTGTGATCAATTACAATGTTGTTCGCCACATTTTTACGAATCGAATGGTATATAAAACTTAAAAAAATAAAAAAATCCATAATTATGCTAATTAGATTACTGTATCTCCAGAATGAGTATATCAAATGGCAAAATGGCCTCTATTTTCGTGATTTTCATAGTTAGAAACCCCTAGGATCGAAGTTTCAGTCATAAAAAAGCTAAAAAAAAATTTTGCTGTTCCGGCTGAAGCTGGATTTTCAAAAAAATGAGTTTTAAGAAATAAAATAATAGATTTGTTTTATAATTATATCATATTATATTTAAAAGACAAAATAAAATTCTGATTAAATGTGTATGGATTTTGTTTTCTTTTTTTATGCGTAAAATGGTTTATAAATCCAGAATTATTTTTGCACTTATTCTCTTGTTTTTGTATTTTAGTTTAAATTTGTAGAAAAAAAATGGAAGATTCAAATAATGACTTTATTTCAATTTATTCAAATCCTCCAAAAGTCCAAGAATTTTCGATTCCAAAAAATATTATTTTTTATTTATCAAAAAATCCATCGACCGTGAAAGTTTATGAAAAACTTATAAAAGCATGCAAATATTTTTATTTGACTAGCGGAATTCTTACGTTTAAATATTTGATGTATAATAATAAATCAAATTCTTGGAAAGCTAAAAAACTATGCGGATATGAATATTCGAAACGTCGGTTAGAAAACGTTAAACTACAAAATATAAACCTTTTAAAAAAGTTATGGATTCATGGGCGTCTAGTAATTTTCTACAGTGCTTTTAATGAAGAAGAAAAATATTTTGGTTCCATTTTGGCATCAAAAATTTATCGATGTGATATAACTCGATTGGATTTACATCAAACTATTTTAACTTTAAACGAATTTAAATTATTTACTTCTTCAAAATTGGTTACAACTTTACTTGTAATGCGAACGATAATAAAAGCTGACGAAGATGGAATCAGCATTGTGCCAATAGAAAAATTGATTGATTTATGTCCAAAACTTATAGTATTTAATTATCTAACTATTTATGTTGGGGATCGGGCGATTACATCGGAAACAGCTAAAAATTTGGTTGAAATTCCACATTTTCAAAATTTAGAATGCATTAAACTTGGTAGAATTCCAGAAACTTTTGACATTGATACATTTTTTAATGGATTAAAGGTTAGTAAAAAACAAATTTTTAAAAAATCTTTTAATATACTTTTTAGAAGCCATGTAAAATAAAAATGTATATTGATTTTAATTCAAATATTTCTGTTGATTGCAAACAACGGCTTCAAAATTTCGTTGATGATTTAATTGTCATAGGACTTACAGAAAATCGACCGCCAAGTATTTCTTTCAATGGAATGAATCAAGAAAGTTGTAGAAAATTGGATGAACTTGAAAAAGAATATATAAAAATAAATGGAATTATTTATCCAGAAGAGGAATTAAGCGGTGGAATGTAAAACGCGGCAATAGTAAACGTTGAAGCTGCCGCGGCGCCGTTGTTGCCCCATTTTTTGGTTTTGAAACCTCGGTTTAATGACACTTTATTTAGAGTAATTATTTTTATGTTAATTAGCTCAGAAAAAAGTGGTCTCGTTTCCCATTAATTTTCTGTGATTTTTATAGAATTAAATTTGATTTTTAAAATTGAATATTTTAATTATGAATAAAACTCTGCTTAAATTATTATATTTTTTAATTATTTGGTTTTAATTCCAAAATTATTTCGTTGTAAAATAAAAATTCATATGTATTACTTATAATTTTTTAGATTGATTTTTACGGAAATGAATGCTTTGGATGCACCACTAATTTCAATTTATTCCATTCCACCAAAATTTCAAAATTTTTCAATTCCAGAAAATATTATTTTTTATATATCAAAAAATCCATCAACGGCCAAAGTTTATAATAAACTCGTTTATTTGTGCAAATATTTTTATCTCAAAAATCGTATTATCACTTTTGAAAATTTTGAATTATCTCAACAATTATCAAAATATTGGAAAGCTACAAAAGTATGCGGATTAAAAAATATAAAATATGAAAGAGAAACAATACCTGAAAGAATATGGATTCATTGGTTTTTAACGATTGAACCTAAACACTATAATCCAAACCGAAATTTGGCTTCATTAGTGGCATCAAAAATTTATCGAAGTGACATAGTTAAATTAAAGCTATCAAATCAAACTTTAACTTTTAAAGAATTTAAATTGCTTTCTTCAATTGAATCATTAGTATTTATAGATTTTTGGAATATACTAATCAAAGAAATTGATGGAATAATAGTACCAATAGAAAAAATGATAGAATATTTTTCAAATCTTGAAGAATTTTGTTTTTATGCCGGAGAAGATGGGGATGCTTCGATTACATCTAAAACTGCTAAAAATCTTATCGAAACATTTAATTCTTCAAAATTGAAGTATTTGGTTCTTTCAAATATTCCAGAAATTTTTGAATTAGAAACTTTTTTTGATAATTTAAAGGTCAGATTAAACTTATCAAATTTAACTACCAAAAAATTACTAATTTTTATTTTAGAAACCATGGAAAATGGAAATTCGATTTGAATTTAATCGATTCATTTCTGATAATTATAAACAAAGGATTCAAAATTTTGTGGATAATTTAAACGAAATTGATTTCACAGATAATTGCCCACCATATATTGATTTTGAGGGAATGACAAGGGAAAGTCGTACGAAACTACATGAATTTGAAAGTGATTATTATAAAATGTTTTTTATAAATGAATTAAACGTTCAAGAAGAAGAAGATTTGATCGATTTAGAATAATTGTAAACAAAGACTTTTTTGTTAATATTTTTAAAAAAAATTAATTTTTGAAATCGAATATTTTTATTATGTGCGAATAAAATTTGGCTTAAGCTAAGAAATTTTTCTGTTTATTTGGTTTTAATTCCAAAATTATTTCTTTGAAAAAAATAATATTTCAAACATCATGCTTTTAATATTTTTGTTTAATTTTTAGAAAAATGAATGCTTCATATTCTCCACTAATTTCGATTAATTCAATTCCACCAAAAGTTCAAAACTTTTCGATTCCAGAAAATATTATTTTTTATTTATCAAAAAATCCTTCCACTGCCAGAGTTTATGAAAAACTTATAAAAATATGCAAATATTTTTATTTAAATAATCCAATTATTACTTTTGAGAATTTAGAATTATTTCAATTATGGGAAAAAAAGGAATGAAGGTCGTCAAATTGTAGTAATAAAAATAACAAGTTTTTTGTTTGCAAAAAAGCGAGAAATTTATTTGGTGTAATGGATGCTTGAAATTCCCACATTGGAACTATTAATGTTAATCTAAAAGAATTTTTAAATGAACAAATGTTTGAAAATTAAGTTGAAAAAAAAGATAAACGAATTTTTTTTTCACAAAAAAATAACACAATTTGACTTTCTATGGCGCGAATGCCAAAAAATAGCAGCTTTGTTTTTTATTATCTTTTTTTAACTCAATTCAAAATATGTATGTTTTTTTTAAATGTTAGAAAAATTTAAACAGCTTTTGTTCAATCGATTTGAAAGAAAAAAAGATTTTTCAACTTCTGATTCTGTATCTCTTTCAAATCATGTATATACTTTTGATTCGCCTCGCCCACAAAACTTTTCAATTCCAAATTCCATTATTTATAATATTACGAAATCCCCTCAGAATTCAGAGGGATATAAAAAATTGATAAAAACATGTAAATATTTTTCTTCCAAAATTCATGTATTTCCAATTTCTGCATTAGCTTATTGGCCGAGGAAACCCATCCCGATTTTAAGTGAAAATGGTGAATTAATTTATATTCAATGCGGCCGAGCTTTTCATAAAGGAAAATTTAAGGGAACTTCAGAAAATATCGATCTCAATGTAATTAATTTTAAATTATGGTTAACAAATAATTTATATATTTCTCACACTGATATTTTGCCTATGTTGATCTCAAAAATATATCGATGTGATCTCAAAACTTTGTATTTAAGTAATCAAAAATTAAGTTATAAAGAATTTATAATTTTGGTGGAATCTGGCACGATTAAGAGGCTCGACTTTGATAATACCATTGTGGAATATGAAAATAATGAAAAAATCATGCATCTTGAAGAAATTGTTGAAATCCTTCCAAAACTTAAAGAATTGTTTTAGTAAGTTTGGGATATGAGTTTGAGAATATATAAAAAAACACAAAATTTTTAGTAACTGTGGCCATTCTATGGTAGCAACTTCAATAAATTCTCAAACAGCAGAAAAGTTAATCGCAATTCCACATATTGTAAATCTAAAAAACCTCCGACTTGATGGAATTCCAGAAACATTTGAATTTGAAGCATTTCTTAATTTTTTAAAAGTAAAACCCTTCAATTTTTTTTGAATTTCTCCTAAAAAAATTTTTTCAGGGTTTTCTAAAAATTGGTGGAACCTTTTATTTTCGTGAACCTCTTTCAAATAATTATAAATGTCGACTTCAAACTTATATCAATGACATCCTCGCTGAAGGACTCCAAGAAAATCCACCACCAATCATTCAATTTCCTGGTCAAGAAGAAAAGTCAAGGATTGATTTGAGAGAACTTTATGAATCTTTTAAAAATCGAGAAAAGCAAGAAAATGAAGATTCAAAAGAATCTTCTTCATCAACAACAAACTTTATTGAAAATTTTATTAAATTAGCTTGGAAATTGAAGTAATTATGTGTGATGATTATCATCGCTGTTGACGACAAGAATTCTATGGTTTATTATATCCATTTGCGTCCCTTTTTTAACATAAGCTTTTCAGTTAAATCGCGAATAAAAATTAATCATTATTTTTTTAAGCTTTTGATGAAATAAATATAATAAAATTTGTTGTTTGGCACGAATGCCAAAATTATTTGTTTCCTTGCTTTGGATTTTTATCTTGGTTTTTTAATTTTTAATAAAGATGTTTAAAAAACTTAAAAAACGGTTTTTAAAGTTATTTAAAAGAAATAATAATTCTTCTTTAACTTCTGCCGAACCTGAACCCTCCAAGGCAGAATCTGAACCCATTAATGTAGTATATTCATTTGCTTCTCCGCGTCCACAAAAATTTTAAATTCCAAATTCCATTATTTATTATATAACAAAATCCCCTGAAAACCAAGAAGGATATAAAAAATTGATAAAAACATGTAAATATTTTTCTTCCAAAATTCATGTATTTCCAATTTCTGCATTAGCATATTGGCATCCAAATTCTATTTTGTTCACAAACAAAAATGGTGAAGAATGCTATCTTGAAGATGGACAAGCTTATCAACAAGGAAATTATATAGGAATTTCTGAATTCATTTATCTTAAAGAAATTAAATATAAAATTTGGTTAACTGATAAATTATTGATTATTCCACAAAATATTATACCTTTATTAATTTCTAAAACATATCAATGTCGATTAAAAAGTTTATATTTAACAAATCAAAAATTAAGTTTCGATGAATTTAAATTTCTTACATCGTCTGCTACTATTGATTTGTTACATTTTAATAATGCGATTGTGAAATATGAAAATGGAAAAATTATGGGATTGGAAAAAATTATTGAATGTCTTCCAAAACTTAAAGATTTATGCTAGTAAGTTTTTTTTGGGTATATATCTTTTTATAATTTAGTATTTTTTTTCTTCATTTGTAGCGAATGCGGAGAATTAACCACAACTTCCATTACCACTCAAACAGCAAATAAGCTAATTGCCATTCCACACATTGTAAACCTTGAAAGAATTTATTTTAGGGAAATTCCAGAAACTTTTAATTATGAAACTTTTTTTAATTTTTCTAAAGTAAAAATCCAAAGATTATTAAATTGAGATTAAAATACTTTTAATTTCAGAAATATTTAAAATGTGGCGGAACTTTTTATTTTTCTAATTCTCTTCCACATAATTATAAGCTTCTAATTCGCTCATATATTTGTGATATTCTTGCAGATGGATTAACAACAGAAAATCAGCCACCTTTTATAGAAGTTCCAGGTCCATGGTCAAATGATGCAATGCATAATTTATTTATAGAATACAAAAAGAGAAAGAAAATCTGCGTAAATTAAATAATTAATTAATCTAAAATTTCAAAACGTATTATTATTATTTTCTTCAAAGTTTTGTTTTGCATTCTTCTTTTTTTTTGATTGTTGAAGAAAAAAATCAATAAAAATTCTTGCTTAATTAAAAAAAAGAATAAAAAGATTATTTGGTTCAATTAAATTTATTGACGACAAACAACAATATAAAAAAATTGTTTGCTTATCAGTCAATCAACAGAAGAAAGAAAAAAAACGTTAATGAACGAAAACAAAAAATGCTGCTGTTTCCTTTTTTCACGAGTTTTCCTCATTTTTTTTGTGTTTTCTTCCTTTCATTCTTTTTTTTTTGAGTTCAGTGTCTTTGAAAACAAAATAAAATGTTGGCCATTTTTGGGCTAATTTTTTTCATAACTTTTTTGAATCCCATTTCCGGCGCTGTTCCTGAAGATCGTCGAATTGATTGTGCGCCAGGAAGAGATAAAAATAAGGATTTTTGCGTTTCTAAAGGTTGCATATGGGATGATAATGGTGAACCCGATACTGTTCCACTTTGTTATTTTCCTGAAAATACTGGATACATCGTAGCTCCAGGAGGTAATTTTTCGTCGAATGATAAAAGTGTGAAACTCATAAAATCTTCGCAAAGTGTTGCAAATCCCTTTGGAAGCGATTTCAATGATTTAACTTTTCAATGGAACGAAATTGGTGCGGGTGTTTATATTAAAATTGCTCCATCTCAAGGCACTAGGTAAGCAAGAAATTTGTTTGGAGTGATTTACTTGACTTTAAATTTAGCTTCAAAAAATTAAAATTGTTTTAATTCTTGCAAACATAAATAAATATTTTTCTTCCAGATATCGTCCTCCAATTGGAATAACTGATTCTCCAACTTTACAATCAAGCGAGAAACTTTCAGTTCAATCAACAAATTCCACAATTTTTTCTTTCGCTGTCACACGAAATTCTGATGGAGAAAAACTTTGGGATACTAGCATAGGAGGTTTATTATTTGCTGATCAATATATTCAAATTTCAACTCTTTTATCAACAAAATAAATATTTGGTTTTGGTGAAAATGTTCATAAAACTTTAATGGTAAAATTTAATTAAATTTTTAATAATTAATAAAAAAAAAGTGTTTTGGAACAAAAAAATAGAATAAAATAAATTTGAATTTTCAGCATGATTTAAGCCGATATCGAACTTGGGGAATGTATAGTCGTGATGCTGGACCTGATTCTATTACAGATACAACCCTTAATTATTATGGTAAAAAATTTTCCCTTAAACAATCTAAAAATAATTTTTTACCTTCAGGAGTTCATCCATTTTATATGGGTTTAAATCCAAATGGAAAAAGTTATGGAGTATTTATTTTAAATTCCAATGCTCAAGAAGTCACTCTTGGACCCGCTCCACATCTCACATATCGAACTATAGGTGGACAACTTGAAATCTTTTTCTTCCCCGGACCAACACCCAGCGAAGTTATAAATCAATATCAACAAGTTATTGGAAAACCTTTTTTACCTCCATATTGGGCTTTAGGATTTCAAGTTAGTTTCATTATTTTATTTTTTTATAAATATAAAAATATTATTCTGGAAAATTAAATTAAAAACTTTTTACATTTTTAGATTTGTCGATGGGGTTATTCTGGAGTAGCAGAAATTAAAGCCGTGGTAGATCGAACCAAAGCCGCTGGAATTCCACAAGATGTTCAATTTTCTGATATTGATTATATGAATCGTTATCAAGATTTTACATATAATAAAAATTCAGCGGTAATAAACTTTCTTTTTCACGTCATTTTTTGAATTTTGACGTTCAAACACTTTTTTTCTGAAGAAAAAAACTTAATTTTTTGTTTAGAATTGGTCTGGTTTGCCCGATTTTATTGACAGCCTTCACAAAGATTATGGAATGCATTTCACTTTAATTTTTGATCCAGCAGTTGAAGCCGATTATGATAGTTTCAAACGTGGAATAGATGCTAATGCAAGCTTTATTGAATGGCAACGAATGGATCAAGTTCCCACAGGAATTGAAGATAGTTATCCATTGGTTAAAGGAACTAAAATTATGCTTGGAAAAGTTTGGGTCAGTCTTTTCTCAATCAAATTTATGCTAATTCCTGAGAGAAACTTGCATAAAAAATATAAATAAAATAAACAAAAAAACTTAGGCTAACTAAAAAAAATTTACAAACTATTTTCTTTTTGTCCCAAAAATTTATTATGGAATTAAAAATATGTAAAGTTTTTATACATAAAACTTCAGAAAAAAAAGTAATTGACACATTTGGGAGGGTTTATTTTTTTGGCTATAATTGATTTCGTTTTAATATTATGCAAATTTTCAACGACAAAAATTGAAAGATTAAATTAGAAAAAATTTTTTAATTGATTCAGACATATTTCAGCAAAAAAAAATATTTATAAAACCTAAAAATTTTTAGCCCGCCAATAATGCAGCATTCCCAGATTTTTTGGATCCTCAAGATGAAACTCAACAATGGTGGGAATCAGAATTAAAAAACTTTGTTAAAGAAGTTCATTTTGATGGAGCATGGATAGATATGAATGAACCATCTAATTTTGATACTCACCCCGACAATGGAACAACCAAACAACTTAAATACAATGTTGGAGATTTATCATGCCCAATTGTTGGAGCAGATAGTTATTTTGATAAACCTCCATATGAAACAGTTTCAACTTTTAATTGGGGTGGTGAAACATATTTATTTACTAAAACTCTTTGCATGTTAGCCTCGACGATGAGAAATGGAACCAATTTTTATAACACTAAAAATTTATATGGTTGGAGCCAACCCTGTAAGCCAACCGTCATTTTCGACGGTTACCACCGTCTTTTGACGGTTTTGACCGTCAATTTTTTTTTTCCAAAAACTCAAGATTATTGATAAATAAGCTATGGAGATTATTGCTGCTCTATTTTTTATAGTTGAAACCTATTTCAGAGCCTGACGGTCTCCACCGTCAACTGACGGTCGCCACCGTCAAGAGACGGTTGAAACCGACGATGCGCATTTTAGTTATGAATTTTTTTTTAAGGTTTCAAAATGATTTTTAACATTGAAAAAATATTATAAAAGCTAATTTCAAGCAATGATTAACGAGTTTTTTCCAATTCAATTCATTATTAATATCAAAAATGCACAAAAAATGTGAAATACATGTAAATTTTTTTTCTGTTTTTGTTTATTATTTTATTTTTATTTTTTTAATGCAAGATTATTTTGAACATATAAAAATGAAATATAAACGACCGAAAAATTACGCCACTTTCCTTATGCCACATGTTTACTTCTATATAAATATCATCAAAATGTCGAAGGATCTTTAAAAGGTTTTTTTTTCTTTTAAAAAGTTTTCAAGGAAAATAATAAATAAGACGAAAAACAAAAATGTTTATCCACATCCTTTTTTTGTGCAAAAGAAAAGTCGCCGACAAAATAAAACACCAAATATTTTTCGATATTTTTCTTTCTAGAATGAAAATCAACATAAGATAAAATTTCTTAAAAGTTGTAAACAACCTTCGAAAAGGGCATCGACATATGACAGCATGACTTTTTATAAATTTTGTTCGAAATAGCATATAACGATTGTTTATAAAAGCCAAAAAAGCCATTTTTTGATTTTTTATATTTAGTAATTCTTGGTAAATGAATTTTGCTTTAAAATTGTGGTAAACTAAAATGAGCCTTACTCCTGGGAGCCGAAATAAAGTTTACGAAGGTAAACTTACATCGATCGATAGAAATGAAATTTTGCAAGCGCTTCGTAATGGAATCCTTGAACTCGGAGAAAAAATATATGCTGGATGTCAAAAAATTGTTTATAAGGAAACAAAGGAAGAAGCCGCGGTAACGTGTGTTAAATGCAAGTATATTTTTGCCGCAACTATTACCAGTCGTCAAACTTTATAGTAAGTCGCATACATTAAAAAGGGCTTGGTTCAATCGTTTTAGCGCCAACTTTTTTTAATACTTTTTTTTGAGTTCATTACTGTCTTATTGTTATTTATTTTTTTACGTTTTTTTTAAAAGGCTCTACATATAAAAATTAGATTAAACTTTTTTATAATTTGGCATTTATTAATCTAAACTCATAAAATGAATATGTATTAAAAAAAAGTGGGTGAAAAATGAACTATAGCTTAAATTTTTATAACAAATTTTTTAAAGCTCGCATGAAAAAAATGTACACCAAAATCAAAATCAAGAAGATGTTGAACCGCCAGCTCATTTAAAGTTAAAACTAACAGAGTTATTATCTTTTATGGTTGCAACTGACGTTGTCCCATTTTCCACAGTTGAACATAATGGGCTTAAAAACTTGATGGAAAGCATATATCGCGAAGGGTAAACAATCCAATATTTTACTAAAATTTTAAATTTTTTTTTGCAGTTTTGATTATGGTATTTCTTGTGCACGTAACAAAGTGATCCCTGCTAACGATCCATCAATTTTGGGCTTTATTCCTTCCAGGCAAACTGTTAAAAATTATTGCAAAGCTTTTGTCAAAACAATGGAACCCCAATTTTCAAAGCATATCCTTGATCATGTTAAAAAATTTGGAGCTGCATTGACGCTTGACTTCGGTACCAAAGGTTCTCAGTATTTTGTAGTTACAATCCATTTTACTACAGAAGATTGGTAAATATTCTTCTTTTATTCTTTAACATAAATTATTGATTTTTGAATTGTAGGCAAATTGAAAATTGGATTTTGGATTTTCATGAATTTTCTGCCGAAACCACAGAAAGTCATGAAGTCTTGGATGACTTAACTCAGACTTTAGAAAAACATGGCATTACTTTGGAACTTTTAAAGAATAATATTGTAATTACGAGTGATCAGGGAAGTAATATCGTAAGAGCATTGAATGAATACACTCGTTTGAATGATACTTGCCATTTGTTGAACTTACTCAGCAAAAGGGCCGTATGCCCATATAAAAATAACTACTTGCCAGCAGAATTTCAATTAGATGTTACTACTCGTGAAAGATTAACATTAATTGAAAAAAAATTGGATATGTCAATGAAAATAATCAAGGGAGTGAAGTAAGCCATCATAAAAGCTATTTAATATTTATTTATTTTTGTTATTTTAGCTCTCGACCTTGGTTAAAAAACAAAATATCAAAAGCTGGTGGCTCTTTATTCAAATTCACTGAAACCCGCTGGTTGTCCCGTTTCCGCTCAATAGAAAGCTTAACCAAATTAAATCAACAACAAATGGATTTAATTAATACTAAACTTTATAGCTATTCTGCTAATGGTCGATATGTTTATCGAGAAGCACTTCAAGAATATCGTTCAACCTTGCCTCTTTTAAAATCATATACAGAATTGTTAGAACCGATTAAAGACGCAGTTACTCTTTTCCAAGTATGTCTTTTACTTACTTCCCTATGTTCATTCTGAATTTTTCATATAACTAAAATTTTAGTCTGAAACTTCTCCAACAATAAACAAAGTCTATATTGAATATTATCGTTTAAGACAATTTTTTGTCGACCAAATTGAAGATGATAATGCTGATCGAAAAGCGATGGCCCAAGCTGCTTTGAAAGTCGTTGATTATCAATTAACATTATTTGCAAAATCTGACTACTATATTTTGGGTTTGCTGCTCGATCCACTAAACAAAGATAAGATTCTTGAAATTCCACAAATTTCTATCCCTTCGGTAAACTATATTATAATAAATTTTGATAGGAATAATAAATGTTTTACAGGCCATAGAAACTTTAAAGAAATGGGTTCATAAAGTTAGCAATGATGAATCGGTAGAAGATCCATATGCAGCGGCTCCTCCTTCCCCTTTTACTCAGCATCGACAAACAATTGTAACTTATCCAACCGATGTTGAGGTTGAGAACTACCTTGACTTGAGATCAAACAGCATTGTTTACAATTATGCCGACGCAATTGAATTTTGGAAAGCAAACGCTAAAGTATTTCCTCATATTGCTATCCTAGCTAGAAAAGTTCTGTGCATCACAAGCAGTGCCGCAAGCGAAAGGGTTTTTTCTTTATTGGGAAGGACCGCGACGAAGTTACGTGGATCTTTATCACCAGAAACTGTGAGTATGTTGATAAAGATGAAGAATATGGAAAAATTTAAAAAAAAGTATGCTCCTTTTTTGCCTGTTATAATTGAAGAAGAAGAACCTGAAGTTATGGACGTTTAAACATTGTTATAATTATTTTCTAATGGTTTTTTAAGTTAAACTTTCTCCAAACTCTTAAATTTTTTAAATATTTCTCATACATACATATTTATAATAACAATTTTTTGTTTTTTAATGATGGTAAAACAATATTATAATCTAAAAATAATATATATTTGTATTTCATTTTTATATGTTCAAAATAATCTTGCATTAAAAAAATAAAAATAAAATAATAAACAAAAACAGAAAAAAAATTTACATGTATTTCACATTTTTTGTGCATTTTTGATATTAATAATGAATTGAATTGGAAAAAACTCGTTAATCATTGCTTGAAATTAGCTTTTATAATATTTTTTCAATGTTAAAAATCATTTTGAAACCTTAAAAAAAAATTCATAACTAAAATGCGCATCGTCGGTTTCAACCGTCTCTTGACGGTGGCGACCGTCAGTTGACGGTGGAGACCGTCAGGCTCTGAAATAGGTTTCAACTATAAAAAATAGAGCAGCAATAATCTCCATAGCTTATTTATCAATAATCTTGAGTTTTTGGAAAAAAAAAATTGACGGTCAAAACCGTCAAAAGACGGTGGTAACCGTCGAAAATGACGGTTGGCTTACAGGGTTGGTTGGAGCGAAGCGAAAGCTACTCTCAAAGGTATGAATGCAGCAAGAGGAAATCGATCAGTGGTAATTTCAAGGTAGGCTTAGAAATTCGAAAAAATAAGGGAATTTAATTTCCAAAATTTTAAAATCTTTGAATAAAAGTTTTTGAAAAAAAGTTTTTAAATTTATTAATAAAAAAGCAGAATTTTCGCGGTTTTGATTCAGTAAAAAAAAATAGCGAAATTTAAGTCGAAAACATATTATAAAAAATTTGTGATGGAAGGGTAAATGTTTAAAAAAAATTTAAATAAAAAAAATTGAAAATAATTTTTTTTCAAAAATGTTTCTCCAAAAATTTCTGATTTGACAACCATTTTATTTTAAGGTCGACTTTTGCATCATCTGGAAGATATGGAGGTCATTGGCTCGGAGATAACACAGCTCGATGGGAAGATCTCCAAACATCCATAATTGGTGCACAAGAATTTAATTTATTTGGAATTCCATATGTTGGTTCAGATATTTGTGGATTTAATGGTGCCACGAATGAAGAACTATGTCTTCGTTGGCATCAAATGGGTGCATTTCATAGTTTTTCTAGGAATCATAATTCCATTGGAAATCCTGATCAAGATCCTGCAACATGGCCTAGCGTGGCTGCAGCAACTCGAAAGGCTTTATTATTTCGATATCGGCATTTACCTTATCTTTATAGCCTTCATTTTAAAGCTTCCTCCCTTGGAGGAACCGTCGTGAGACCGGTGTTTTTCGAATTCCCCCAGGATCCTGTTTCCGTAACTCTTTCACATCAATTTTTATGGGGTGAAGCACTCATGATTATTCCAGTTCTCAATGCTGGGGTAACTTCGGTAAATGGATATCTCCCTCCCTCTTCAACTTGGTATTCAGTTTATGATAGTTATTATGGAACTGTAGCAACTTCAGGAAACTCCACTATGGCAGCCCCTAAAACTTCTCTCATTCCTGTATTTATTCGTGGAGGATATATTCTACCTCGACAACAACCAGCTCAAACTACAGTATACTCTCGATTAAATCGTTTTGAATTTCTTATTGCTTTTGATCCCAAAACTAATTCCGCTGCAGGTGAATTATATTGGGATGATGGAGAATCACTTTTTGATGATATCGATTCACATAATTATCATTATTTTAATTTTAATGCCACGACTTCTGCAACTTCCACAATAATTACAATCACTAAAACTCGAGCAGCCAATGGAATTAATTTGCCAAATTTGGAGAATATTGAAATTTTCGGCCATCAATTTACTCCATTATTTAAAAATGCTACCCTTAATGGTTCCGCAATTAATTTTGATTTAAGCGATTATTCTCCATTTACAAAAGTTGTAAATGTTACCGCCACAGGAATGATTAATTTAAATAATGGTCAAACTTGGAAATTGCAATGGCCTAATTCCAATTAAATTTTTTTTAAATATTTAAATCCAAAAATAAAGCTGTTTTATTTATTAAAATTAAACTACGTTTATAAAATGCTTTTATTTGATTTGAAATAAAAAATAAATAAATGGACTTTTTGGTTTTCAAGCAAATAAAAAATGGAACATCTGCTTTTTCTTTTGTTTCATCACTTTTTTTTATCCAGTTCCGTTTTTATGTCAATGATTAAATATTTGAGGCTAGTTTTCAGCCTCATTGGCTCAGTGGCAGAGCGTCTGTCTAGTAAACAGAAGGCCGCTGGTTCGATTCCAGCATGAGGCAGAGAAAAACCTTTTTAAAAATTAAAATTTTTTTTATTGGTTTCCAAAAAAATCTTAACATCTTTGATTTTTTTTAAATTAATTCTAAAAGATTTATTTTTTTTAAATATTCTAGTTTTCTAAAAGTTTTGGCGCCATTTTTTAAAAATTTATTTTACGTTCTCGTTTGCCGGTAATTTTTTTTGTTACTGTTAAAACATTGTTTTTATTATGTCATTTTTCTTACTTTGTTTTTTGTTTTTCTGTTTGATAAAAAAATCAAAGCAATAACAACGACAGCAACAAAAAATATTACTCAAATATGTCCAATCCATTTCTTTGTAATAATGCCCTAATTTTCTATTTTTTGTTTTTCGTTTTTTATTTTTTGAGAAAGAAAACTTTATTGTGTGAAAACGCGCTAAAAGGGCACTTGAGGTATTTGAAAAAATATTATAAAAATCCTTGAAGGTATTATTAATGTGATTAATGACTGGCAGATTCCAAAAATATCCTTCAAATTATTACTAAATTTTTTGTTTTTTTGGTTTTTCTCATAAACCTTTTTTTTGTTGTTGTCTGTTTTTTTATTTTGATTGATATCATTTTAAAGAAGAAAAAAAGATAGCCAGGTTAAAGCTTTTTTACTTACCTTTTTTGTTTGTTGGAAAAATTATTTTCGAAGCTCCTCAAAATTTAAATATTTTTTTGTGGCTTCAACAAGAAATTTGTTAAAATATCTCAAAAAACCTGCTCCTAATTATTGTGTTTACAAAACTTTTTGGTTTCATCACGAAAAATCAATCCTAAACTTTTTATATTAAATATGACTCATGTTCGTAAAGTTCGTGTTATGTATATTACTGATCCAGGAAATGATAAGCCTCGACCAGTTTATGTAACACCAACATCTCAACCAAATACGTATCAAGTTTTGCCGTATACAGTGGTGACGACGGCTTCAACCAATTCTGCTCCAACTGTGCAACATTATGTTTTTACAGAAGCTTCATCGGCTGCTTCTTTTCAGCCTCCACAGCAGCAGCAGCAGCCGTCTCATCTACAACAACAGTCCCAAATAACTTCGAGGGCGGCTTTCCAAAAACCTGCAACCTCTGCTAGAAGAGCTTTGGTTCCTCCACCACAACCGCAGCCACGAAGAAATATAATTAAATCTATTCGACTTCCATCTTCTCATCGAATTTCTCAACTACCTGGAACTCAAAAATTTTTGCCATCTTCTTCTTTGCCTGCGCCATTTGATTTACCAGAAATAATGGAATTTTTAATTTTTCAACAATCATCACAAAATAATAATTTGCCTTTACTCACTGCGGAATTTGTGGATGAATATTTTAAAGAAATAGAAGGTTCAGCTCCAATAGTTGAAGAAAATTTTAATGTTGATACCCTTGATTGTCCTATGTTAGCTCCAACTCAATCAACGACAAAAACAACGTCAGCGCCTTCTGTGCAGCCGAGTATGCCAGCTTTTATTCAACCTCCAGGTGCCATAATTTATCGACCACCCGAACAACGTAAAGCTCCAACATCCATTAAAAGGCCGATTCAAAAGTAAGATTTTAATAATTTTTTTAATAAAATTAATCTTAAAAATATTGCCAAAACAAGGATATTTAATTTCTCAAAAAGTTTTTTTACTAAATTCATTTATTTATTTTTTTTCTAATCCCCAGAATTTATTAATAATAAAATCTCTTTTTTTAGTCACCGCCACCAACTTCTAAACACCGCTCCATATCCATATTCAAAAGAAAATCGACAAATAAGGTAAAAATCTTTCAACAAAATTTTTTTCTCTTCAATTTTTAAATCTTTTTTTATTTTTAGAATTTTAAATCCCATTCACACACTTCCATCTCAGCCAAGACCCAAAACGGGCAAAAGTATTCGAATGACGAATAATAATAATAATAACTATCAAATGTAAGCGCAGCCATTGATTTCTCAATTTTTTAACCTCGAAAAAAAATTAATTTTTAGTAAAATTTCGCCACCGCTTTCTTCGACGACGTCGTCAGATTTAAATTCAAATAATTCGCCATTGCAAATACAAAACACAACAACTTCGATACAATAAATTTTCTTTTTAAAAGTTGTTAAATTATTTTTTTTGCTGCCACGAGATTTTAAAAAATAGATTGTTTATGAATTTATTTTTTTATTTGTAAATAAATTTCCCAAATCTCGAATTATGTATTTTACTCATTTATTTACTCTAAAGTTTATTGAAGAGTTTTTATTAAAGCTCTAATTTACGAATGAAATTTCAGAAAATTAGATTGTCATCTTACGCAACTTTTTTATACCAATCTTTTTTCTAAGAATAACAAACAAATAAATAAATAAATTTATTTATTTATTTACAATAACATTTTTTTTCTGAATAATTTATATTATCGGATGGGGTTTTTTGAAAAATCAGTTCATTGCTTTCTGCAAAAAATAGTTTTTAGAAGCATTCAAGCAAAAATATATTTGTGAGAATCAACCCTTGAGTTATTATTGTTTTTGCGGCTATACTATTTTTTTACTTTCTTTTTTAATAAAAATTAATATTTTCTATAAAACTATTTCAATTTAAGTCATTCAGCTTTTTTGCTATATCTATCTATCATTAATTTGATTGTAAGAATTATATTATAAAAAAAGATGTTTTATCCATCGCCGGATGCACCCACAATTTATTCAAATCAACCAAAAATTCAAAAGTTTTCGATTCCAGAAAATATTATTTTTTATATATCAAAAAATCCTTCCACCGCCAAAGTTTATAATAAACTTGTTTATTTATGCAAATATTTTTATTACCAAAATCCTATTATTACTTTGACAAAAATGTCACTTATTAATATGGAACCATTATTTTGGAATTATTATAATATTAACAAAAAATATGTAAAAGAAGCGCCAAAAACAATAAACAAATTGGACCGAATTTGGATTGATGGTTATTTAACAATTTATACTCGAAATGATAAATTTGCAACGTCTTCATTGGTTTCAAAAATATATCGATGTGATATATCTTGTTTAATTTTATATCAACAAAATATTTCTTTTTATGATTTTAAAATTCTTGCTTCATCCGCTAAACTTAAAGATATCGAATTTAAGCACACTGAAATCAAGGACGACGACTCAAAAGTTGATGGAAATGGAAATGGAAAAATTGTTCCAATAGAAAATTTAATTCAATTATGCCCAAATCTTAATAGGTTTCGATTCCATTATGTTGTTAACCAAGAAAATGAAAAACAACAACAACAATCAATTTCATCAAAAACAGCAAAAAATTTAATTGAAAAAATTCCACATTTTCAAAATTTTAAAATTTTTGAAATTTTAGAAGCTCAGAAACTTTTGATTTTGAAAATTTTATTAAAAATGTAAGAAACTTTTTTTATTTTATTATTTTTTAACTCTCGAAAGGAGGAAATTTTTAAAATGCTACTTTTTTTAAAAATAATTAATAATTATTTTTTGTTTTTAGAAACCCTTAAAAATGGAAGCAATTTTTATGTTTTATGAAAATATTTCAAATGATTATGAAATTCGGCTTACAAATATTATTGATAATATTCTCAAAAAGGGAATTAATGAAAATCGCCCGCCACATATAAGTTATATTGGAGCTCCAAATTTGCTAATTGTTGAATTAATCAAGCTACGTGGCCAATATGAAAACATCTATGATAAATTTAATCATTAATTTTTTTTGTTGTTAAATTTTTGTGTAAAAATCGAAAATTTAAAATAATTTTTGAATTTGGAGTTTCTTTGTTTTAGTTTGAATGGAATTCGTCGTCATCGTCGACAAATAAACTTATTATTAAAAAAATTCACGAAAGCAATTATATAAATTTTCTTCAGACATGGTTTGTTTTTGTTCCAAAATAAATGGTATTTTGTTAGAAAAGTTTTTTTGGTTTTTAAATTTTATTAAAACTTTTCACACCGGTGGAATATTTAATGGCCAAGAAAATAACAAAATATAAATCCTTTATTTAAAAAAAATATGCATTTTTATTTTTTATTTTTACAAATTTTTATTTTCCAAAAAAACAGTAAAAAAAAATAGAGAGAAAGATAAATTTATGAACATCCACAACAGCTTTTGATAACATTCCAATAACCAACGGTTCCACTAACATTGCATCCATTGGGTCCACCATTATGAAGGCGGCTCATACGTTCGCAAGTTCCTTTTCCAGGGCATTTCGAAGCATAACGGGCAATATATTTATTTACGCATGTTACAGCACAATTATAATCATCCGCGCATCGTTTCCATGCGGCATCAGTGCTTTCACCGGGTTTCTTTCCAGGTTGTCCGCAATCTTCATAATAAGGAAGTTTTATTTGGAAATATCCGCATGAAAGTGAACCAACATCCATTCGGCAACCAATGGCCTATAAAAAAAAAATTTTTAGGGGTAAAATTCAAGATAAACAAAAAATTGTAAATGCTGTTATTAAAAAAAACAAATGACTGGGAATCTCATTACGAAAAAAATAAGAAACCTTTTAGTTGACTCGAGCGAGCAAACTATTTTATTTTGGAATTTTTTGCTTTATTGTAATTTTTGTTTTTAAGAAACATCAAAAAAATTACAGGCATTACTGCCGCGAAAAAACATAGATATTTTTAAAAATTTACTAACCTTACAACCAGATTCATGTTGACAAATGCATGAAATGCAATCACCATTAGCTAAAGCAATAATAATAGCCGAAACAATAAGAACTTTAAGCATCATTGTTCTTCGTCTTTTTTAGAAAGCAACAGCAATAAACAACTTTTCAATATTCTTTCAAATACCTTTTATATACAAGAATCCTCAAAAATTAAGAGCAGCATGGGTTTTTTTTATTTTACTGATAACAAAACAAAAAATAGGGTAACAGAGAGAGAGAGAGGAGCTACAAATGATCAAAATACACTGAAAAAAAAAATGAGAGAGGTAAATTCACTACTTTGGACAGCAAAAAAGCTTAATTTGCTTAGGTTTTTTATCAGTAAAAATGGAGAAATAAATTAGTCCAAAGATGTTTGAGTGGAGAGGTATGTATCTATGTGCATTGAATACATTAGAAGCAGGATGCGGAAATGCAAAGTAGAAAACAAAAAAAAGACAGGAGAAAATGAAAGATAGCTGATATTTTTTTCTTCTTGATTTTTCTATAAGGTAATTAAAGAGAGCAAAAAAACAAAGAATGAGAAAGAAATTTTATTTTGTTCCTGAACTTTATAAAATAAAAAAAATGAAGGGAAAAAACAAAAAAATATATTTTAAACCTTTAATAAAAAAATTTCTTCCGCAAAAAAAAAAACACACACGCATTGATTATTTCTTAATTTACATATTTCTGACATAACATCAAATTTTATTTTAAATATATATATCTATTTTAAAGGTAAAGATGGAATAGTTAAACCAAGTTTTTTACAATATGAATTGCAACGATGTTGATTGAAAAAGTTTTGCATTCCCTTTTCACCGAAATTGGTTTTACCAAATCGTAAAACATTTTTGCAATGAATGGAAGGATCAGTTAAAACAAATTTTTTTGTAGCCATTATTGTTGTTGTTGCGCCATCTTTATTAATATTATTATCATTAATAATTCCTTGAAGATCAACAATCATCAAATATCCATTACTTTCCTGGAAAAAAAAAACTTTTATTTAGTGAAACGAAACAAAGCAAATTTGGAAAGTTAAAAACAAACGAACTTGGTAAGTAAAATGTGAAAAAGCTAATAACATTTTAATTAAATTTAAATCAATTTCATTCATTTTTGCATTTTCTTCAGTCATAAAAAATGTTGCATTATTTGTGAATTTATAAAATACATCTTCATCGTGGAAACGATTTTCAACACACATATATCGAATTTTTTCATTCTTCTTTCCATCATTATTTGTTTCATCGATTTTTTCACGAATTCGAACGGTTTTAATTTTCAAAAAAGATATTTGAGTTGTTTCATTTTCATCATCGCCAAAAAATAAATTTTGTTGAATTTTTTTATTAAATTTTTGTGCAAAATATGAAGAAATTGTTGAAATTTCATTGGGGATTTTATAATTAATTGAAATATTATTTTCTTTATTTAAACTTAAATATTCTTTAAATACCACATTTTTAACTATTCCATTTTTAGTATTTTTGTTTATTATCATTCCATAATAAGCTAATCTATTTCCGCCTTTTCCAAATGGATTAGGAGCTAATTTAATTTGATGATATTTAAATGGCATTGGAAGAGTGAATTCTCTATCAATTATATCATCCATAGAATCCATGAGTTTATAATTTAAAAATGATGCAGTAATTTCAGAAATATTTTTCCAATTTTTTGGTTCAATTTTATCTATTTTATAATTTCTTTCATTTTCATTTGCGGTGCTGTTATTCGAGGAAAATGATGACATTTTTGTTGTTGTTGCTGTTGCTGCGGCGACGGAAATGATTGTTGAAACAATGGATTTGGAAATTGCAGATAAAATAAATTCAAAAATATTTTCAAAACTATTAATATTTTTTTCATAAGCATCAGAAGAAAATACTTGAATCATTTTATCAGTGGAATTAGAAATTTTTCCAAAAAAATATTGAATTCTTTTTTCAAGAATATATTGGGAAAAAAATTCACTATCATTTATAAATCCATCAGCTGAATTTTCATTAGTAATATAAAAAATAATTTTAGTTGTTCCAAAATTTTCATTCCAATTAAGTTCTAAGAGAGCTTTTTTAAATCCATCGACCAACAATACATCTTCACATGGATCCTTTGAATTTTTATTATTTAAGGATTTAAGATTTTCACAAAAAATTTTAAATTTTTTTACTGAACTATCAAAATTAAATATTTCATATTGAAATGAATTTCCATAATCTTGATATGCTACCATTGCTAATCGAACACTATCAGCCCATCCATATTGAGACATATTGGCTTGAGGTTGAATAATTTTATCTATGATATCATTAATATATTTTTTTATTTCTTCGATATGGGGTTTCATGCTTGCTGAAGCATTCATGACAAAACATAATTCTAAATTTCGAGCTTTAGATAACTCTTTTAAAGTTTTATCTATTTGTTTTTCTCGAATTTCCATTGCTTCCATCTTTCGTTTTTCCAACATAATTCCACAAACATTTCGATTATATTCTTTTTTAATGGTTGAAAAAATATATCGACAAATGGCATTGTATTCTTCGGTTTTCCAATCCTCTAAAAAGATATGAGTGATAATTTTTAATATGTTTTTATTTGTTTTACGAGGTTTTAAAGTATATAAGTACTTTTTAAAAAAAAATTTGAATTTTTAAATGAAAAAAAAAAGTTATTTACCTATTTTTTCTGGGGTTGGTTGATGACAGCATTGAGTAAAATGGCCTTGAAAATGGCAGTTATTACAATAAACATTTTTAGCTGGACATAAAAAAGAGCCATCAACATGGGAGCTACCGCCACATTGTCCACAATAATCTTTTTTAATATTATTTTCTGCTGCATTTTTGAAAATACAATATTCTTCAAAATGTCCCATTTTCTTGCATATTGAACAAATGGAATTTTTAGCTGGGCAATTAACAAATTTATGAGAGGTATTACACTTTTTACATTTGCTTTTTAAAGGGGAATCATGGCCGTCGATGGTTGAAAGTGAATAATTTCTTTTATTAATCCATTTATCTGGAACCATTGCAGAAGAATCAGCTTTTCCACGTCCACCGATTTCATTTTTGGTGTTTTGTAATCGTCTTTCGGAATTTGAGATTGCCATATTTGATAATTTTAAATTTATACAAAGATGGGTAAAATGACCAAATTTTTCGCATTTATTACATTTTGAATTTTTTGCTTCACAATTTCCATATGCATGTTTTTTTCCGCAACATTTACAACCACCACCACCGCTGCTGCTTCGTGGTTTTTTATCATTGCTTGAACAACTTTTTTGTGACGATAATGTTTGTGATTGTAGTGGTTCAGGAGGAGGAGATTTACAAAATTCTAAATAATGTCCAATTTTTTTACATAATTGACAAAAATAATCTTTTGCTGGACAATTTTCAAGTTTATGTGAATATGGTCCTCCACATCTTCCACAGCGTTCGTCATCTTCATCCATATTTTTTTTCTCACAAGAAAATCTTCCTAAAAAACAACAAAAGTAATAACTTAAAATTGTGGAGCTTTGATTAACTAAATTTAAAATAAAAAAATTAGAAAGTAAAAATCTTTGATGCACATAAAAAAAAGATTTTTTAAATGTATGCAAACAAAATAACATAGTTTTTTTTTATTAAACAAAAAGTGTGATGATGCTTGCTCTCTTCTTTACAACATCGATATTCTAACAGAAAAAAAGAGAACGTTGTAAAAAAAAGAAAAAAATTCACAGAAATAATGAAAAGGAAAGAAAGAACATTAAAAAAAATTATAAAACAAAAGAACACTTGATTTTTTTTAATGTATGTATTTCCTTTTTTTGAAGTGTAAAAAAATAAGCAATATAACAACGCCATTTTAACTTCGACGAAGCTAATAAAAGCTTTTTTCTTTGTATCAGCAGCAAATAGCATCGAATGCTATCTTCTTTTTCTTTCTTTCACAGTTAGAGGTTTAAAAAAATGTGTGAATTCTTATCATTGATTCGGTTAAATTAATTGTTTTGCATATACATATAAACTAATCACCAAATCATCAACAACGGCTTGAAACCTTTCTCACCAAATTAATTGCAATTGGGTTAACGAAATATCCGACAACCCTTAATTTTTTCAAAAGTTGCAATTGAAAAATTAGTAGCATTAATGAAATTGCCAACTGCTTACAAGAAAAAATATCACAAGAAACTTTATATGCTCCACTTTAACAACCACTTATGTAATTTACAGAACCATGAAAAAGCATACTACAACTTTGTATTTGTTACACATTTGTTCATTCTTGAAATAAATCATTTATTCACACTTTTCATAACAAACAAAAAATCAACAATTATTAAACATAAATCTATTCCTAGTTGTCAGCTAAATATTAAACAATAATGAGACTATTTTTCTTCTTCTCCATCAGCATTCTTCACAATATAAACTGGATGAGGCTTGTTGTCGAGAAAATGCAGAGTATCAAACACCACTTCAATTACAATCAAAACAATAATCAACCATTCGAGATAATTAGACTAAAAATTTGATCAAGTTAGTAACCGATTAATAAAAACTTTAAACTTACATGACGATGACTTAGAGTGTTATCAATGTTGCTGACGAGACGTTCACAATAATCAAGCTTATCATTGAGAGCTTTCTTTCTGTTATGAACACTAAAATATCGAAGTAATTTCTTGTAGTGTGCTTCCAAATCAGCATGTTCCCAATAAAAGTCATCGTTGAGTAATTCACAATCGAGATTCATTGAATGACGAAGAGTAGCAAATTCTCCACATTTTTGCAAAGCTTTCTTTTGACTCCATGAAATTTTTCCTCTAGATAGTTCCTGAAAGAGAACCATGGTTAAAACATGCACGATATGTAAGTAATTGTATATTCCAAACCTTAGTAATAGCAGCAAGAGGTTCAGCATGTTCTTCAAGACATCGTTCCCAACAACCAAGTTTAACTGAAGCTGCCATACCATGTGAGAACGCAAATCGTTCAAGAATTGATTGCTTTTGATTGTGTTTGAATTCTTGAACATTCAGATAAATTGTATCACCTTTAACTCCAGAATTTCGATCATCTGTAAATTGATAGCCCATAGCTTCAACTTCTTCATTTTGAATGGAATTTGGAATAAGTTCTTCAGCAAATTCTGATAAGCAGTAACGAATGTCCATTAACTAAAAGTATAGGTAAATATGTGGATAAACGACGATTTCAACAAGCAAATAAGCTTACTTCCATTTCATCAACATTCCATAAAACAATAACACCATCACTGAAAACAAAAAATTCTTGCATTTCATTGTTATTGATATTTTCAAGTTTTGGTACAACATGGATAGCTTCTTCACAATCTAAAAATGGAGATAGTTATATATACAATTCCATCAAATATGTTAACACGAATTTACCATTATCAACAAAAGTAATATTATATCTTTGATTGAGAGATGATTCAGCAATAGAAGTTAAGTTGAGGCTTTCGGCTAAAGCTATAGCTTTTACTTTTGGAAGTGTTGAATCCTCCTGAAAAAAATGTTTTCATTAAAAAAGAAATAAAGAAAATCACAAACTTTATGATGATTACTAAGCAATGATGGACGCTTTCTTCTGAAATGAGATTTAAAGAATTTGTGCCAATTTAATTCTTTTGAAATATTTGATTGAAGTGGAATAGTTTTCAAATCATGTTGATATCTGACAGCCACTTTAAAAGCAGATTGTAAAGCAGCTTTTAACATTTTTTTAGAGTTGATGCAACAACGAAAAATGTTCTCAAAAAAAAAAGGTTGAAGCAAAGTTTATTGGCAAAATGTTTCCGAGAAACCCATTGAAGTTCCTCTCAAAAAATTATTTTGTTTACAAAACTTTGAGAAAAAGGTGTCATGAATTTGTTGATGGTTTTTTATAATAAAAAATAGCCAAATTTTATTATTTTTCATAAATATAATAATTATGGAAATTGACTAATTAAACATAAGAGAATCGATTGGGAAAGAAATTAACAAATAAAAAATTTGGTCTGTCAACAGCCATTTTGAAATTCTCGAAGACTTACTTGGTTTTAAAAATTCAACGAGCAATCTTTCTCTGTTTTAATGTATGTTTTTTTGATGTTCAACGAAAAGGCCACTAATGAAGTTTCGTAATTGAACGCGTCAAAAAATCAGTTTTATGTATACAACAAGCAACAAAGTTAAGCAGCTTCTTAAATTGTGTCATAAAGTTAGGTAATCGACGAAGAGTATTTCATCATCGATCATCAATCTCCAACGTATTCAAACCTTTACGAAGGAGCTTAACTGATTATGGATTCAAGCATGTGTTTTAACTATGTTCGCAAACATCCTTACTAATTTAACTCGAGAAACCAAAAAACTTAAATCGAATTAGACATCTTTCATCAAAAAGATTCTAAGTTTAAAAACAAAATTATAAAACTTTCTATAAATTCCATAAAGCAAAGATTCATTAAAATGGCTAAAGTAAACAAACAAAAGATTTTATTCATAAATCAAAAAAACACGAACAATGAAAAAATTTAACAAAAACAAAGCAAACAATATATAAAAAACAAATTATTCGAATTTGACTTCAAGTTTACCAGGAGTAGGACAATCAGTAAGCAATTTTTGTTTGAGAATCACAAGTTCAGCTTTAATAACTTCTTCATTTTTAGCTTCTGAATCTGACCAAAATGAAAGTGTAAAATGAGTATTTGGATGGTTCTAAAAAAATAAAAACATTAAACAAAAATTGAAAAAAGAAGATATTACTCACCTCCATAAAAACTAGGAAAGAATCTGCGTCAAAGTCTACATAATCAATCCAAGTTAACTTGAATATTTGAAGCATTTTAAATTTAACAAGTTTATTGAGAGTTTTAAACGATTCTTTGGTAAGTTCTACGTCCCTAAAACATAGATTAGAAAAATTAACGGAACATAGAAAAAACTTACATCTCTAATTTTTCAACATTTGGCAACTTTTGAAGGATATTTTCAAACGTAATAAAAGCATTTTTGTCAACACTTGCATCAAAATATAGATTTTTGATTGTTCCAGAAGAAGCAAGCTTTTCATATTCATTTAAGGATAAAATTTGTTCAGCCACGTACAAATCAGTGAGGTTACAAAAATGGACTCTTTTGAGCAAATTCGAAATGATTTCATCATTTTCTTCAAAGCCAACGGGATCATCAGCTTCAAATGGATCAGCATCAAAAGTTGAGAGAAGACCGTCCAGAACAAGTTTCTTAGCAGGGCCAAAAATGACACCATTGATATGCAAATATTCGGAATCAATCAAGAAAATTTGAATAGGTTCTTCATCTAAGTCCAAAGTTGAATAACCATGCCAGAGAATTCCTTCTTTCAATTTAACAAGTTTCTTTAAAACAAGAGGTTCAAGAGACTTCTTTGCTTCTTCTTCAGCTTTTTGTTTTTGGATGATTTCTTTCAATTGAACATTTTCTGCTTCGATTTTAGCAGCATGATTTTGAACTTTTTGAAGTTTATGTTCCAAAATTCCCATCTAAAAAAGCACGTAAGATAACTAAACAAAAATCAAAAGTAAACATACATCTTTGAGTTTCTTTTCAAATTCTGATTTGAAGAAAGAAAGAAGCTCATCAGAAGCTGCTTTAGACATTGTTGATGGCGGAGTATTTTCTTGTTCATCGATAGTCGATCGAAGGCTTTTACGATTTGGTTCACGAGAGTTATCCATGATTGTTAACAGCTCTGAAAATAAGAAATAAATGAATCGAAAACTTTAGGAAATATGCGCGGAAGTATATCACTATTAATAGCGGATATTGAATAACACTATAAAGGTTTTATTATAACTATTGTATGCTCAAAAGTATTTAGCAACAAAAAGTTATCAAAAAAAAGGAAAACACGAACAGCAAAATACTATTTTTATGCAAGTCTAAAAAGAAGCATCTACTATAATAATCCCTGTAAGAGTAAAACTTTCTTAAATTTTGTTTCCTTTTTAGACGATTTTTTGAAAGATGCGTGGAAACCGCAATTTTTTAACTTATTTCATTTTTCTTTAGTACTTTTAAACATTTTCATTTACTTTTAAAGCTGCCTGATTTTTTTTTGTATTGCTAACGCTCGATTCTTTTTTCATTAATAAAAACGCTTTATTTAGATTGAAATTAATTTTTTATTTCATTTAGCAAATTTTGGAAAATTGAAACAAGGGAGTTTGAATTAAAAACTTTCTTTCTTTTCCAAGCTTTGTTAGAACTTCAAAATTTATATTCAAACAAAAAAGCAGAAAAAAATTTTAAAGTTAGTTTCTGAAAATATTTTTGCAAAATCGTATAAAAATAAAATAAAAATTTTTGGATTCTTAAAACTTTTTATTTACATAAAAAACCACGCAAAAAAACTTTCTTATTGCTTTTTTTAACAAAAATATAAAAATTCTCGGAAATATTTTTATTTTATTTTTATTTATTTTTTCTGTTCGTTTTAATTTAATCTTTTGAACCTATCATTAATTTTCAATTCGAAGTTTTACCGTACAAAATTAAAAAAAAAATCTTTTAAAAAACTCTTTATAAAAAACAGGTGCTTTTTCACAGAAATAAAAGCCATTATTAGTTTTTTTTTCCATTAAAAAAAATAACGGGAAGTTAGCTTTCTTTATAAGTTTACCACGCACCAACTATCTAATTTACATATTTAAGTGCCATGTTTTAAAAACATTTTTTTATTTCTTATTTTTTAGTCATTCGTTTTTAAAGTTTTTTTCTTGAGTTACCATAAGCCGCCAGCCTAGTCGCTGCTGAACATTAAAAATGATTTACCCGGGAGTCGAAGAATCGGAAGTAGAGTATTATAAAACTCCAGATTGTGATACTCCAAATATAAATGGAAAAATTGGTGGATTTTCTTGTCAATATTATAAAATTTTAATATTCATTATGAATTTTAATTTGGGTTATATCTGTTTGGTTCTTCTTGGAATAATAATATTGATTTCAATTTTTGGTGGAATTAAAGAACATTATCGTTGGTTTATATTAAATCAAACATTTTGGGATTTATGGGTTTCATATAGTTTTATATGTGAAAATAATATATTGTCTTGGATTTATGATCAACCGTCATCATGTTTTTATAGGTAATAAAAAAATGTTAAACAAAATAAAATCAAAAAAGTTGGTTTTGTAATCTCTAATAATCACATTTTCTTTTTTAGCCCTGGTGATGAATATAATTTTTCATATGATACAAAGTTAATTGATGGAAAAAATCCATTTATGTATTATTTAGGAAAATTTATTAATATTTGTGTTGAACAACATTCATATTCGTCTCTTTTGCTTCTTTCTTTTACTCGATTCTTATGTTTGTATTTTATGAATTTTTATGACAAACTTACACGGAAGCGAAGAATATATTATTTGATAATTATTTTTAATTTAATCTTTATTTTTACTATTCTCGCTCAACTTGGTACCGCAAATATTTTAGGTCGTTTTGGTACTTCATGGGAAGATGATTGTAAAAAAAAATATTGTAAAACTTTTAAAACATGTAAATGGAGTAAATATGATAAATGCAAATTAGAATATGAAAAAAATTTTCAGGTAAGGTAAAGTTTATTATTTGTAGCAAAGGCAATCCAGGAATGTAAAAAAAAAGACTGACGCAATAATCGTTCGTTAAAAAAAATTAAATTATTGACTTCTGAAAAAACTTAAAATACATACTTTAAATAAAAGTTCACGAGTGTGTCAAAAATTTATAAAATAAATTACATAATTCTCTCATTTTTTGGCGGCTTTAAAACTCTATGATTTCTTTTGTTAATTTTTTTTCATTTTCGGAAATTGCTTTAGAAGTACCGAAGTAAAGCGAATTTTTTCCTCTTTTTTTGCTTTTTCAAAAGTTTTACGAAAGCTTTAGTAAAGTTTAAAAAAAAAAAAAATTTCATTAATTAATTTTTAGTACGAACTTATTAACGTTTTCTACAGCATTTTTCGAGTTATATATTCTATTAAACCTTCTTTATCTTTAATTATTTCATGGTTTTTTGCATTTATGATTATTGCAAGAATATTTAAACAAATGAAATTTCAAATTAAACACAATAAACGAGATTTTATGAATTCTGCAAGAATTTCGCTAGTATTATTTTTACAAAGTTCTTTAAATTTAATTATTTTATTTTTTGAATCTTCTCATAATATTTATTTTCAATTTTATTATTGGTTTTATACAGCTGATCCAAGCGAAAATGAATGCGGAGATATTGATTGCTCTTCGCCTGATTCAGGTTTAATGGATATTGAATGGCCTGCATGGTTGGATGACCGGGGAGGAATGAGTAATCCAATGTCAGTTCAAATGCTTCGACAAATTAGAGTTTTACTTGAATCCATTATAGTTTTATCTATTATGACGGGATATCGAGAAGCTATAATTAAATTCATTAAATTTTTATATTATGCTTTTAAAAATCCAAGAGAAACTTATAGGAAAGGTTTTTCAAATTTTTCAAGATCTAAAATTTCTTTTATTTCGTAACTTTTTTTTGTGATACATTCATTTTATGTTTTTTATATAAATCGTTTTTATATCTTTGTTGTTTTCTGAAAAAGAAAAGCACTCGATTGATTTGGTTTAAAAGAAAATTTGAAATCTTTATGAAACTTGGTTAAATAGTAAAATATTTGTGAATGAGTAAAATATGTTCTTTAATTTTGGTTTATTTTTTTGGAATTAAAACATTTTAATATTTTTATTTATATTTCTTTTTTCTTGATAAAGTTGGGTCATTTTATCATCATTTATTTTATTAATTAATGGTGGAAGAATTTTCAACAGTAGTGCTGAAAATAATACTCTTTTTTCTTTATTTTTCTTTTCTTAAAACATGTTTTCAAAATTTGCTATAGTAAAAAAGATATTTACTATATCATTTAACATCTTCATTTTAATCAACCTTCTTCGACAGGGATTTAAAAAAATCTTTTTTACAAAAAAGTAAAAAAAATGTTACTAATACTTAATTAAATATTCAGAAAATGAAAACACGAAAAATAAGTCTTTAAAAAAGTTAGAGAAAATAAATGAAATGGCGCATATGGCAAACGTCGTTCAACATATAAAAAATTATTGATGTTAGTTACATAAGAAATGTCATCGGATTCATCCATATAAAAATAAAAGATGACAATAGTAACCATAGAAATTATTTTTCTATTTAAAAAAATAAAAGCGATGCTGTAATCAATGCCTTCACTTTTTTTTTTCTAGGTGTATTTGAAAAATAATTTTTTTTTCTAATTAATTTTAGTGAAATACGTTTAAAAAATTATTTATTTTATCAAAATTTTCCATCATATTTCGAATTATAAATACCAATCTTTAAATCATTAAAAAAATAAATGTGGTGGAAAAACCTTTTTTCTAGTTTGACCTTTGCTTAATTTGAATTTTCAACAAAGCTTTATTCAAACTTGTCTTATTTAACTCTTTTATTAAAGAAGGTTCTTTAAAAAATTTTTCACAAAAAACAAAAAAAATAAATATCAAAAAATTCAAAAAAAAACTCCTCAAAAAATCCCAAATTTAACCAAATAGTAGAAAGCATGTCTCTTCAAAAAAATCTCAAATGCAGAAATGTCCTTGGAAACAGCAACAATTAAAAAACACAATATCCAAGGCGCTCATCCTTCGCTTAAAAAATGCAATTCTTTCTGCCAAAACAAAAAACCCTTATTCAAAAAAAAGTGAAATTTTCGCTTTTTAAAAATCTCATCAAAGGTGTTCCAAGAAAGTGAAAATTAAAATAAATACAAAACTAGATGAAGAAAAAAAATTAAAGGCTTTCACAAAACTTCAAATTTTTTTATGCAAATTTTTTTTTTCCTTCACTGCAGTGCGCAGATTCTTCATATTCATTTCCCATCATTTTCTTCTTCTTTCTTTTTCTTTCCTTCTTCATTTCTTCTTCAAAAAAATCGAAAATGGCTTCAAAATATCAACAGCAACAAAAAGGAAAAAGGTCTCTATGGACTAAAATTATTCAATGTTTAAATTATCGAAAAGTTCAAATTGGATGGTTGATTGGTGTTAATGTAACTTTATTAATTATTTTGCTTGCTTTATTTGCTATTATTTATGGATATGTTGAGGTAAGCTTTTTTGTTTGTTTAATTTCTCGATTGCTTACTTTTTTGTTTTATAGCTAAAACTTCGACGTGAATTGGAAGAAGAAACTATGGATATCGCATTAAAGAATAGTCTCATGTTAAATTGTCATTATTATGTTACTCCATGGTTTTTGGTAAGTTATTTTTTTATTTTTGGGGAATCTAAAGGCACAAGCAAATATTGCCAAAAAAAAGGAGGTAAAACTCATTCCAATCCAGGATTTTTTGTGTGGACAAGATCGATGTTGTTTTATTAACTTTATTTTCTCCTTTTTTGTTTTTTAGAACTTATGTTATATGGAAGATACAGCTGAACAATATGCATGGAGGCAATATAAAATATTAAATGCAAGTGATCCAAATTGTGTTGATGTTCATGAAATTGTTCCTTGTTATGATGAATCAACAACAACAAAATTAAATGTATATAAAGTTGCAAAACATGAACGTCAAAGATTATTTCCATTTGCTGGTGTATTATTTAGAACATTTCGTAATCTGACTATTGCATTAGAAAGAAGTACAATTGAAGTAAAAGTAAGTTCTTTTTTCTCAGGGTTTTTGGGTCAGATATCTCAACTCCAAAACTTTTTGGAGGTTTTTCTCTTAATAATTCCTTCTTTTTTTTCAGATTCCAATTATAAATCTCAATGAATTTCATGTTGGAAAAATAATTTCATCAAAGGATATATTTATGCTATCTGCAACTTGCTTATTTCGTGGATGTGATGGTAAAAATTTCAAAATGATTGATCTTCGTCATGGTTGGCCTAAAAGTTTTTCATCATGTGATCCATCAATTTACAAAGATTTTGATTGTTCTGCAACAACATAACTTTTTTTGTTTTGTTTATTTTGATTTCATAAATTTTTCTTTTGTATGTAAAAATAAATATTTTTCACTTGCTTTGTTTGGTTTTCGATAAATTTTAAAGTTTTTAAATTTTTATTATTTTTTTGATTAAAAATAGTTTTTCAAAAAATTTGTTCACATTTTTCTGAATTGAATGAATAAAAAATAAAAAATAAATGCAATACTGTAATAATAAACTCTCAATTTTTGTTCTAAAAAACAATCTTTTTTTTACAAAAAAGCAAATGTTAAGACACGACTGTGAGCAAAAAAATAAAAATGGACATACATATAAAAAAAAAGAATCACCGGTGTTTTTAAATGAAAAAATAAACATACATATAAAAATTTTGTGGAAATAAAAAAATGCAATGAATGAAAGGTATAAAAAAATCGAAAAACTAATTCCCGTACATACATGGGCAAGGGAGTGTGTCAAGGTTTTTTTGCTAGCGGTACCCCAAATTTTCCAAAGGGTCTCCCCTCTCTGCTATTTTTTGGCTAGCAGAAAAAAAAGCGGTACCCTCAGAATACAGAAAAAAATTTCCCTTGGTAACCCCTGTGGATTTTTTTCATTTTCTAAAAAACCTCAGCGGTACCCCGGTACCTCTGGGTGTGTCAAAACACACCCAAACACACCCTGTGCCCATATGTGTTCCCGTATAAAATACATAAAAAAAATAATAACAACAATTTTTGTTTATTGGAGAGAATTTATAAAAAAAAGATTAGCTTTCTCTGGCAGAAAAAAATGTTTAAAAAAAATTTTAAGCAGTAAAAATGAAAAACTAAATTCAGCTTCACCGGAAATTTAGAAGTTGAAAAAAAAAGAAAGGAAAAGAAAGAAACGTAACTCGGGATTTGACACAAAAAAATGTAATATCACACATTTTGATTTTTTTTATAAAATTTTTTACAAATCTAAAAACTAAAATTTCACAGGTTTGTTTGTTGATTTGGCCGTCGGAAAAATAATAATGTTCAAATAAATTTTATATGTAAAAATTAATTTTTCGATAATGAAGGTGGTGGAGTGGCGGGTGGAATTTTATTATTTGTACATAATATAATTTTGTAATATCGTTGGAATAGGTAATCGTTGAATTTTGTTTTGATTTATTCCTTTACCAATTTGTAATCGAACAGTTCGTCGACAAACATCCATTAATTGTCGGGGTTCAGCTAAAAAAAAAAAACAGAGATATCAATTTTTAAAAAATCTATAACCTTTTTATGCAAATTTTTTGAAATAGTTTCGAACTTGAAAATAAACTTTTGTAAGTAAATTTATTTTTGGAAATATTTTGGACCATTAAAAAACGCGACAAAAATATTTTTTTAAAGACAGTTTTTTATTTAAAAAAAAAACTTACGATCTAATCCACCCATATATTTCATCGTGACTTCACAATGACCCCACACAGCTGATACAATAGGAAATAATTTTTTTCCTTTCAAATCACAAAATGCAATACCCAAAAATTTTTCATCCGTTGAAAAAGCCATATATCCATCATCCATATCTAATATGCAATAAAATGAATCAGGTACTTGAAAGGATGCTTCACCTATGGATGATGAAGATGGGTAAGTCCATCCATTAGTTTGTTTTCCATCATTATAACATTTATTCCTTACTATAAATAATTAATTAATTAAAAAGTTAACTATTGTAGTTGTTTTTCGACATTGTGAAAATTATTAATTTGGTTTAAAAATTTTTTTAGCGAGTTTTCAAATGTTTGCAAGTTTTTGTTTGGAAATTCACAATTTTTTTAATTTAAAAATGAATGCATTTTTTTGTGAAACTATTTTAGAAAAGAATTAATTTAAAAGAACTTTTAAAACACTTAATATAATTTTTTGGCTTTTAAAACGTAATAATTTTTTTTGGCTATGAATGTGAAAAATATTTTTGGATTTCTAACGCTAAAAATCACTTTTTTCTAGCAATGAAGAAAGTAGCTTTCTATCAACAAAAAAATATTTAAATTTTTAGAAAAGCTAGCTAAACTTTTTTTCATTTGGCATAAAATTAAAAAATCTTTTTGGAGTTTTGTAACAAAAAAAACATACTTATATCCCATCCATATGATTCAGGATTTTGTCCTATTAAAGAAACATATCCAACTTGATGCAATGCCGCGGCTTTGGTTGCAACTCCAATAACCGCATGAGTTCCACGCATCCTTTGAGGCCAAGTAATTTTCCATACATGAAATCCACGAGAATAACCCATTTTTCCTCGAATGCAATCGGTGGATTGAGCCACGGGATGTCGATGAAAAGTTAATTTATCATCATCTTTAACAAAAATATTTAATGATCGATCTTCGGGATTCCATGAATGTTTTTCTTCGGTTTCTTGATCCAATGGAGGTTGAGAAAGTATTGTATCTAATCTTGTTGGCTTTAATGTGCCTCCATCCAAAGCATAATATGGGTGATTCTGAAATATATTTTTATGTTTTTTATGGCAAAAAAAATAATCTTTTTCTTTTTATAGTTTTTTTGTGTATTAATTTTAGTAAATTTTTGACAGAATTTAAAAAAAAACATTATTAAACTTTGTTGGCAAGAAATAAAAATTTAACCAAGAACACTTTTCTCAAGGAATTAAAATTTTTTTTATTAATGTTTTTATTAAGTTTTTGTTTTTAAAAAAATCGTTGATTGTGGACAAATTTAGAATAAAAAGTTTGTTAATTATGAAAAGATTTTTAAAATAATTTTAAAAAATTAAAAAAGAATTTGTAAAAAATATGTTTCATTTTTTTGAAGCTTTCTAATATATTTTTTTTCATCGTTTGCTATTAATAAATTATTTATAAATCTTTTCCCCAAAAAAATTTAAAGCCTTACAAATGGATTAGCCGCACATTCACATCTGGATGAATTTTTTTGTGAATTTATTCTTTTTTGAGATCTTGGAATATTTGTCGCCGTCGATAAGGAATTCGATGATGAAGCAGGATTAATATTTTCTGATGAAAATGGTCTTAATGAAGAAATTGTGTTGGAATCATTTCTGCTACGTGTAAATGAATCAAATATTGTCATTCCAGTTGCTGCTGCTGCGGCTGCTGATGCGGCGGCGGCTGCTGGCATTATTCCTCCTCCTCTTTCTCGTTCTCGATGATGATGATTATTTCTTGTGGAAGATGAAGAATTATTTGGTCCCACTGGAGGAAGTAAACTGCCACGAAGTAAATGATTTCTCCTCGAAGCACTTGATGCAGTGGTTATTGGACCCGGTATTGAAGGTGTCGTCGTTGTTAATTGCCAAGGAAATACTGATATTGTCGATGGATGATGAAGATTGATTATTGTAGGGGATGCTGAAAAAATAAAAACATTTTATATAAATAGTTTCATTTTTTAAATTCATAATTTTTGTTTCGAAAACATTATTATTTTCATGTCGAAAACTAACAAAAAATAATTTTAAAATTTAACTGATTTAAAATTTTTCCAAATTAAATAAAATGAATCTTTTTATAAGTAAGATTGAGTTTCAAAAGGACAATAGCTTTTTAAAAATATTTTATCGTCTCAAAGTGGGAATATTAATATTCTCCAACAAAATAAGAAAAAAGATAAAAAACTGAAAAAAAATCTGGAAATGAAAATCAAAAAAGAAGAAGAAAAAATGAAATATTGTTTTGTTTGATCAACAAAAAATAATTTAGTCGATTATCAAAACTATTTCCTTTTTTTCCTAAGAAAAATATAAAAACAGCAGGTTTATTAGTGGTCTTTTCCTTGTTTCCCCTTTCCCCTTTCTGTTGATCATCATCAATATCAAAAAAATATATATAATTAAAATGACGTAATTATTTTTTCTTTATTCTTCTTCTTCGTTGTCTCAAAAAAAGCTTTGTGGTTGTTATTTTTTATTGGTTGGTAAAAAAAGAAATAAAAAAAAGTAAAATCAATTGATAAAATTTTTATTGATGTTTGTTTCTTAATTTAGAAACAGAAAAAATAATGAACATAATAGTGTAATAGTTTAAACAAAAAAATTTTTATCAAACGTTCCACTCTTTTTTAAAGTAAAAATCTTTTATGTATCGGTTTTTCAAAGCCAAAAAAATATGAAAACTCTAAAAATTATTTTAAAAAATAATATTTTATTTTCTTTAAAATTTTCTTGAAAAGTTTTGAACTTTTGCAAGCAAGGCTTCATGTTTTATTTCTTATTATTTTTAGAGCTATAAAGCAGCGTGTTTTTGTTTGCTTTTTATAATATCGAAAATCGTAGAAAATTTTGTGGCAATTTTTGCAGTTAATAAGCTCGCCTACAAAAAGCAACAAAAATTTTCTTTTTTGTTTGGAGTTGATTTTTAGCTAACTCAAAGCAAACGATTGATTCGAGACTGCAAAATAATTTTAACCATTTTTAAATTTTCTTCTCAAATCCATTGTATTTTTTAAATTTACTTATTTCTCTTACCATGTGAACGATTTTCATTATCTTCGCTATTTTCACTTCTAACAGATTTCCACGAAGCTGTGGAATCCGTATCTGAATCAGATGAAGACGAGCTTGATAATAGCACATCTCCAATCATTTCATCATCTTCCTCATCATCTTCACCCTCCTCGTCATCTTCCGTTGTTGCTACCATTGATGGAGGATTAATAGAATTTGTATTTGTATTTGTTGTTGTATCAATTTGAATAAAATGTCCATTATTTACTGCTTCATTAGCATCCACAAGCCTTACAACAGCATGATATATTTCATCATTCGCTGGTACCGCTTCATCATCATCAAATTCATCGGTGTCATCAGTTTCCATTAAATAATAATTTTCTCTTGACTCGGAATTTTGTATTGGAGTATCAACATCCACTTCCATTATTTGATCATCGTCGTCTACTATTATCATCGAAGCAGCAGCAGCAGTCGCCGATGAGGCTGATGTGGTTTCAAAATTATTTCGTGTTGTCGTTGTCATTGGTGTTGGGGTTCCTAAATATAATCTTAAATCTGAATTATTTGGATGATCCAATGCCGCCGTCGCTGAAGGTGATGATAATCTGGCATTAAAGGTTAAAGGCATAAAATTAACCATTCGAAATTAGTGTTTTGTGTTTTTTTCTTTCGTTGTTACTTCCTCGCCTAAAAGTATAACTTTTTTAAACCATTTGTGTCGAAATAAAAATTAATTAAAATAAAATCTTTATGAGACCCAAAAAGCGAGTCAAGACAAAAAAACCACGAAAAAGCAGCAGAAAAAAGTACACGTTGCATTTTGCTGATACATGCCCGCTACAAAAAAACCCCAAGGTTTTTAACGTAAGAAAAAAAATTAATGTTTAGACTTTATATATTTTTTTATCATTAAAACAAGCAAAAAAAAAGAAAAGGAATAAAAATGAAAAAAATGGAGATAAAAAATATTATAGGCTTACTTTTTTAAAGGAATCAATCAAATAAAGAAAGCATTTCAGAATCAAAAAAGGGAGAAAAAAAATAACGACATCGATGCAAAAAAAGTACAAAAAAGTTTTACATAGCTAATTACTTTTGATGAAGAAGAAAAAAAGACTATTTATATTTAGAGCTGCACTTTATAGAAATGATCGGAGAATAAAAAAATAAAAAAGGGGTTTGAAAAAGTAGCGATGTTGTAAATAATTTTTTTAAATAAAAAATAAAATTAATATTCAAAATCAGTGAGAAAAGGATAAATGTGGGCAGAGTGAGAGAAAAAACTCTGTATTGGTTTGGAGCATTGCATAACAATGAAAAAAATAAATAAAATAAAAAGTGTAGGAGTTTACAAAACAAAAATTATAAATAAATTTCATAAAAAATCTAAATAATTAGTAAATCAATAGAATTTTGTCGTTTCAGTACAATATATTTTTTCTGTATTAAATCAATCAGTCTGAATCATCAGATGGTTAAAAATTTCAAAAAAAATCTGCGGAAATAAAGTATAACTAACTTAAAGATGCAACAGCAGCACTAACAATTTGAGGATGTCCTCATCGTCGACTTCGTTCTTTTTCTTTTCATTCGTTTCATAAAAATTGATGAATGTTTGGGAGAAGCAACAAAAAAAAACTAGCTTTTTAGCAACCATAGAAGAAGAAAAAAGAAGAAGAACTCTTCTCTATTTTCATTCCCTCTTAAACTCTCGAGACTCGACCGGATAAGAAGAAGAAGAAAAAAAAACCGAGGGAGAGAAGACAAAACACAGAAAAAAATATATATGCTATGCTTTTTTTTTAGTTTTTTTTTATCTAACAACTCGGCAGGCGGAAGAGGAACCTAGGCTTGGATCTTTTTGCTTGGATGAAAGATAGAGAGGTTCTTATTTTTTTTTTTGAGGAAGATGAAGACGATCGCTACTCACAACTCGCGAGAGAGAAATAAAAAGTAAGGAAGTGATGGAAAAAAAAAACTATCATCATTATTTCCTTAATGCACTTGTTTATATGAAAAAAAGAAGAGAGGTTGCTGTTTTTTTTTTTGGTTGATTGGAAAATTGTGTGCTTTGAACTTGAAAAAATAAGAAAAATATAAGAGATAGTAAAAAAAATTGTTTGGAGATCTTTGGAAGCAGAAGAAAAATTAAATTCAAGATTAAAAAAAATCGAGTGCTTTCTGGGTGCTGCTTTTAAAATAATAATAAAAAAAAGTCTAAGAAATAAATAAACTTTTAATTTAAAAATCTTTTTTTCTTTTTTAAGTGGCCAGAAAATATTCATCAAAAAAATAAGTAACAGTTTAGAAAGGAGTGAAGCAGTAAAAAAAGTGACGTGAATTTAGGTGCATTAAAAAAAGTATGATTAATCTTTTTGGCACCACAACCAAGCAAATAAAAAATCGTATAAAATAAAGTAAAAATACAAAATTTTAATAAGCTTTAAAATTAGCAAAATGAAAATCTTTTAATAATGCTATAAATAATAATTTGCATTTTCTTCAAAAATAAGAAACTTATGAATATGGATAAAATTGGTTACAATTAAAGGCAATATTTTTTTTTAAATTTGTTATTTTCTTTAAAAGAAATTTAAAGTGGCCTTAATTTATTAAGAAAAAAAAATAATAAATAATTTTAATTATTACTTCTTTGTGTGGAATAATTATTTCTTATTAGGAATCTAATCAAGAAATAAATGTGCTTTTTTAATTGTATATTTGAATACCATCACTGATCTCCAACAAAAAAAATAACGAAGAAACCAAAAAAATTATCATCTTAGCAAAGAAAAAAAATCGTAGAGATAACACACAAAAAAAGAAAAAAATCAGCAACAAAAAATATTTAAAAAATCAAATAAAATAAAATATGTTTGTTAACAAACATAAACAGCAGCAGCAGCAACGTAGAATAAGAAAAAAATAATCATCAGCAACAAAAAGCAAAAAAAGAAAAGGAATAAATATATTCGATAAATAAAATATAAAAAAAATTCGCTTAAAAAATTTTTTTTTGTTGATTTATTTATTTTTTTCTTTTTTGCTTTTTTTTTTTGCGGAAGAGAAATAAATAAATGAAACGAAGAAACACGAGGACGACGACTTCACTTCGCTCGATCGAATGTTTGATGATTGAAGGCGGTGGCGGCCTAGCTAGAGAGAAGGAAGTGTGTTTGGTGCCTGCGCAAAAACTTCTGTTTCTGTGGTTTTTGATGGCTGTGATTTTTTTTTTGATTCTATGCATTTCATTTTTCTCAACAGCAAAAAAAAATTTTGTGGCTGGCTCTGGTGGTTGGTTGCCTGATGATTATATTTATTTATTTCTATACGCACCCACCCCACCTCGCACAATTGCTGCTACATATGCTCAAAGGAGGGAAATTGATGGAATGAATGGGTGACAAATAAATATAAATGAAAAAAAAACCACAAACATAGATGATGATTATGACAGACACATACATGCCTGCATGCATGCATTCAAACATATAACCGCTTCGATTCTTTTGAATATATTTTTTTGACTAGTTATTGCAAACATTTTTTCTTCTTCTCTTCATCTGTTCACTTTTTTTTCAACCATTTCCTCTCTTTTCTGTCGTCTCCAGACCCAGAAACCGGCTGAATAGACACATACACAACCGCAACGACGACGACTAACCACCACCGCCATCAGCATCTTTCATGAATAGCAAAGAAAAAAAAAGAAAGAATATTTTTTTGATCAAAAAATTCACAAACAAAATTTTTTGGAGCGTTTGTTTTTCCTATCGCATGTTGTGGCTTTTTTGTGACTGACTGACTGACTAACGCCCGCTTGAAAACATTGGTTTTTTGTTTAAATTCAGAAAAAAAAGATGTATTAGAGTTCGTTCTTCTTTTTTTTTAATTTCTACAAGGCCAAATTTGATGATCATCACTACCACCAATTATCTATCACCAACAACCATAGCCGCCATTAGTGTTCATTTTTTTCTTTCTTTCTTTCGTCTTATTCGCTCGATAATGGTGGTGATTTTTTTTTTTTTGCCTATTGCAATATATTAGTCACAAACTGCTCTACGACTAACAACTAATTTAGTTCTTCACCCCGCCCGCAAAATATTTAGAAGAAAATGCAACATCGAAAAAAACTTTGCCTCGGGGCTTTGTGGAAAAAAGGGTTTCGCGCTTCTTGAAATTTGATGGTTTTGGTTTTTTGGTTTTGGTTTTTAGCGTGACCATAATAATCAAGCTTCCAAAAATGAAAAAAAAAATGGAAAAAAGATTATATTAGTTTTTCAATAAATAAATAATCAAGGTTAAACAATATTTAATGCGGCGAAATAAAAAAGTTATCATTATTACTCGTTTGTTTTTGTTGGTCTTTGTTTGAATTTTTTTTTCTAAACAAAGCAATAGAAAAAGGAAAACTATAAAACTAAAGCCAATGCAACGAAAGATATAATATAAAATAAACTAAACAAAGTTAAAATTAGTAACAAAAACGTTTCGTTTCAATATAGTCTGCTTGCTTAATAGAAGCCATGATTGGAAATGAATGAGCCTAGATTTTTAAGTTCCAATTTCTCTTCTTTCTTTTTTTTTATCAACAACAAAGAAAGAACGACAAGAAACCGGAACAAAAAATATTTTTATGCATACATATATAAAAAAAAATGAAAGCCAAAATTAGAAGCAAGCTCCGTGTATTGGTTTCCAAAATAAAGAAAAAATAAAGATAAACAGTTAATATTTTTGGGAGAAAGTCTAGCTATAAAATAGAATGATCTAAGCAATCAAAAGTTTCAAAATATAACCTATGCTTTCAAATAAATGATTTCTAGAAAAATGAAATATTATATCACAGCGATTTTCGACTCGAGAAAATACCATTTTTAAAAATTCGAACATAAAAGAAATGAAAATTAATTAACTATTTTATTTTTAGAAAATTTGCTAATGAAATCGACAATTATAATCCCTAATTATTCACAAACTCTTTAATCATAACTTTTAATTATTTAGCGAAAATCGAAATAGTTTGTTCTATAGAAATGTGTGAGTAAAAACCCCAAATAAACCCTTCAAAAACAAAATCTAGCATTTTTTTAAAGTAATAAAAAATCAAACAAAAAAATTATATCGAAGCAGCAGCAATTATTTTTTTTTATCACCATCCATGCTGATGATTCTTGGCCCCTCATTAATGTCAAAGTCTTAAAAATGTTTCTCTCTCTATCTCTATTGCTTGATTTTCTGATAACAAAAAAAAACACCCCTCATGTCAGTTCCGTGCCTGGCATTTTTTTACAACAATAAACGGCTGTTTGCTGATTTAAACAGAAAAAAATATATGCGCCTATTAACTTTTAACTATCCATGATTTTTTTGTGGGTGCTAGGGTTGATTGTCATGGATCAAGTTTTTTTCTCGTTGTTGATAAGACTCTTTCACTCAACAAAATAAAAAAAGAGCTAATAGCTAATGATGAAAAGAAGTTAGACTTTAATCTTTTTTATTTTTATTTTTTTGATGTCAAAAAAAAAAGTAAGAATGTACCTTTCAATCATGGAAAAAAGAGAATAAAAACAGATTTTTTTCATGAAACAAAAAAAAAATGAGAAAAAGAAAGTAACAGCTGTAATTGAAAAATAAAGTAGGGTTATGGAAAAAAAAATATCAGCAAGGGGTCTATCAAAATAAAAATATGAATTAGAAGAGAGAGAAAAAATAAAGTATAAAAACGCAAATAAGTAACAAATCTAAATTAAGCTTTGGTTGATAGATAAAAACTTTATAATCTGATTTTAGCAATATTTAACAAAAATAAAATAAAACGCGAGTCAAGATTTTTTTTTGTTGAAATTCACTATAAATTAAAGAAAACGGTATAAATTAAAAATTAATGGAAACATTTTGCGGATATTGTTTTAAATCTTCCTATTTTTTCTTAAATGGTTAACCTCCAACAAATAATATGAAAATTCTAAATTCAGAAAAAATTAAAGAATAAGAAATTTAAAAAAAATGAATCGAATTTGGAATTTTAAAAATTAGCAATCTCTATATTTTTTACTTGAAAGTTCTTATAAAAATAGATCAAAATACAATACTTAAAAATATAAGAATTTGTTAACCTTCCATAAATCAAAAAAAGAAGATCTAACTCACTCTATTTTTGCATCAGAAAAATCTCTTCTCTGGAGCAAAAGAGCAAAAAAAATTGTTCCAAAAAAACAGCTTATAACTTTTTTTTGTTACTTCATTGTTGTTGTCTACCATAATCCGTAGAAGATCAAAAAAAATTTAAAAAAATGAAACAAGTTCATCCCGTTTTTTTTAAATTCAACAATTGAAAAATACTCAAATACAACAAATCCAAATTCGATCGAAATTCTTTTAAAATTTTAGACAAAAAGAAAAGTAACAGTTTTTTGATTTTTTCTTTCCTTCCTAGTTTAAGCTTCTCGAAAATGAATGCAAAAAAAAAAATAGAGAGAAAGGAAACAGACACTTTTGCTGTGTTTTTTTTTCTTCATGAACGCTGGCTGCTTTTTCCATTGCTTGCATGAATTTTTTTTTCTTCCGACAAGCATGCAAAAAACTAGCAAAAAAACAAAAAGAAAACGAGAAATCATCGAGAGAAAAAAATATATAAAAGAAAAATAAAACTGGAACAAATAATATAAATAAATAAAAAGAAGCAAGCAATCAAAAATACGAATGATAATAAAAAAACAATAAAAAATACAGAAAAATAAAGAATTTCGAAGAAACTTTCATAAAAAAAATTAGCAGGCAGAATTTTGGATTATTCCACTTATCAATCGACGACTGCTACGAATTATTTGAAATCAGCAACAAAAAAAATCGAATTCTGAATTCAAACACATAATATTCGATTTTATTCGAATAGCCTTGCATCAAGTTTTTTTAATTGAATCCAAAATTGGATCTTATAAAATTTACATACCTCAAAACTTATAAGAACAAAAGTTGTGCGCCAAAAAATAATAAAGAAAGTAAATAATTTGGGTTAAAAATTCAGAAATATTGCAGCAGCAATAGCAGCAAAAATAAATCTATGAAAAAAAATTCAATCATCATACATACGAAAATCGATGTTAGTGATGATTATTTTGCTTGCTTGCTTGCTTGGTTGTTGCTCACTCACCAAACGCTCTTTTCTTTCCACTCTTCCACACCAGCATCCTTGTAACAACTAAAATAAATTTTTTAAAGCTTTTTTCGAGATAAGCAAATATCTTTCAACATAAAAAGTTTTTTAAGCTCTTTTTTTCTGCAAAAAAAAAAATGAAGAAAAGAAAAAAATATATTGGAAAAAAGTTTGATCAATGATTTTTTTTATATTTTCAGAAAAACAGTTGTTGGTTGCTAAAAAATTTTTTTGTGTGTTTGTTAAAAACAAAAAATTGAATTAAAGAAGAGGAAAAAAGACGGAAATGCAAAAAAAAAAAAAAGAGAAAGAAGAATGTCAAAAAAAATTTTGAAGTAATTAGAAAGAAACAAAAAATAAAAAGAAGAATATTCAATAAACGTTTAAATTAAGTTTGTTCAAAAAAAAATTATTAAAACAAAAACGTTTTTTAATTTATCAGACTAAAATTTTACAACCAAAATTTTCTTTCGTTGTCTGCGTTTTATTTAAAAAATTAAAGTTCATAAATTATTTTGTTAATAAATAATAATAATAAAAAAGTGTAATAAAATAATTTCACGCAACCACCAAATTTATTCCACACCAACCAAAATAACTTTACTTTAAATTTAATTTAATTGTATTTTATTTTTGTTCTTAACATTTACGACACACGCAATGCAATCAATGCAATAATGCATTCGTAAAAAAAATTCTAAAAAAAAGTAAACGCGAATGCAAAAATAAAAAAAAGCTAAAAAATAAATAATAAAAATTTGAGTTTACTTTTTTGTTGTTTGTTTTCAAAATTCAAAACTAAAAATTTTATAAATAATCTGAAGCTAAAATACCCTGAATAACATTTGCTTAAAAATTATTAGTTTTAAAATTTTTAAAAGTTGTAAATATTAATAACTTTTTTTTTACAAAAATGAATTATTTTACTTAAATTTTGAAAATTAAAAAGCCAAGTTGAAATTTAATTTTGAGGGATAAATGAAAAGATAAAAGCAAAAAAAAATTTAAGAGATAAACTAGAAATAAAAGATTCACGATCTCACAAACAAAGAGCAATAATCCAACGACAACATCTAATGAAGAAAAAAATAAACAAGCAAAAAACACAACAACAAAAAAGAAATATAAAATAAAAGCCTCAATCAACTAAATTTTCTATTCTAATCTTTATTTCTTCCATTCCTTGGAACTCAAATAGAAATTTTTCTTGACTACTCTAACTGACAACAGCAGGCAGCTCTCTCACTTGCAATGCATTTGATTCGATTTGTAGCTGTTTTAAAAAAAAAAGACACAAACACATTCACTTAAAAAAATCTTAAATTTTTTCTTTTTTTCAGGAAAAGAAAAACGTGATCTCACTAAACGACTACGACGACTTTCTCTTTCACTTCTTTCTAAATTTTCCGTTTTTTTCCGACGACAATCATTCTAAAGGAAGGAACACTTTTTTCTTCCTTGATATTTTCTTCTTTCCTTGCTTGCTCTCTTGCTTGATTTCCCCCCCCCCCCTTCAATTTTTGATGCTTGATTAACCACACACATCCACATATCTTTTTTTGCAGTCAGCCTTTCTTGCAACAGCAGCACCTCCGGCGTCGACGATGTTCGACGATCCCGAAAGAATCAAGAAAGAAAAGAAGGAAGAGAGAAACCCGAAACAAAAAACTGAAGGAAAAAAACAAGTCCTTCCTTCTCCTTCAAATCATCAACCAGCCAACATCCAGCCAAGGTGATGGTGATGATGATGGATAATTTAAACCGGCTTTTTTATATTTATATTTATTTCAATAATAATTTTTTTCCCTTCATTTCATCTATGAACCAGCAGCAAACTAACTGCAAATGCAAGAGCGAGAAAAAGAGTTTTAAAAAAATTTAAGGAAAAGGAATAATTTTTTTTGACACCACGAGAATATTATTTTATTTATATTTTAAACCGGAAAGAAAGCTCCAGCCAGGCAGACTGACTTGTTGATATTTTTTCTTCCTTTTTTTCAATAAATGTTTTCTAAAGGATCACGAAAAATAAAGATAAGATGAGAGATGTACAATACAAAATAAATATGAGACATACTCATGTTTTTTTCCCTTGTTTTTATAGTCGTCCTTCGTGGATGATTATGTATCGCAAAGAAGCTCCAATTACAATATTGAAACATTTTTAAAACAATTTTTTTATTTTAATTTGAGAAAAGGTTTCTCAGAGAAAAATTTTTCGCTTTCGATGGTGGCGTGAAAAACATGAATGTACATTTTTTTAAATGATGCGAAACGAAAAAATCCAAAAACAAAAAATTGTTTCATAAAAAACTTAATATAAAAAAATTAGAAGAGGCACATACATATTTTAGTAATATTAGAAATTTTATTATGCTTTTCATTTATAAATATTTTTATATTTTCTTTTTTTCTTTAAAAAAAGTTAAATATGTATTTCTCCTTTTTCGATCAACAAAATTTTATTCATAATCATTAATTTAAAATTCAAAGATAAAAATCATTGAGAAAAAAATATAAAAAAACACAAAATGTAAAATATTAGCGAAAATCAGCATCAATCATAGCAGCTTCATAGGAAATGTAAGGGGGCTTATTAATTACAGGTATTTCAAATGAATAGCGATTAATAAACCGAATACAAAGATATAAATGACAATCGCCTTCGTATGTGTAAATTAAATGTGAAGAATAACCTCTTGAGCATTCTTTCTTTTCCGATCTGCAATGATGAAAACCTCCCATAGATACAGGCCATTTTGCAAATGCATCAACCCAAATACAAATAAATAAATCGTAAATAAATTTTTGAGGCTTAAAATTTAATGGACAACTTTGGGAATTTGTCAATGGATTATTAACATTTTCTGAATATATGCCACCAAAAAGGGCTGAAGAGTTTATTTTAACATTTCCAGCTTTTGATTTCGAATAAGTACCATTAATAAGATTTTTCAATAAGATTGGATTATCAGCAAGTTCATCATGAAGATCAGTGTCATTAGCAAAATAATTATCTTTAACTATTCGTAAAGCTGGAATAAGTTTTTTAAGAACATTTGGATACACGCTTAATTTATCCACTTGGTTGACAGTAATTTCAAAATAATCTTTTGATTCAAGCTTAAGTTTTAATTGCTTGTTTTCTGGATCCTGCAAATAAATAACCAATTAAAGCTATAAAAAATGAAAAAAAGCCCATAATAAATATTGTTTGAAATAAATTTTGTCAAAAAAACTTATGTAAAATTATAATCGAATTATTACAGTTACAAAAGTAACAACCTTACATTTTTAAGTTCAGCTAAAACAACAGGTCGCTCTTCTTCCGTTAAATCATCTTCATCTTTAAAATAAGTTGGAAAATACATTTTAATTAATTCGGGCTTTTGATTCAAAGCTATAAGAATATCGGGAAAGAGATAATTATCGAGTTCATTTTCCTCGTAAGGTGTTGGTTTTTCGGGTATAAGCCTTGTAGTATTTTGTTGGCACCAATAACTTTTAATCACCACTTTATCAAACGCTTCTTCTGTAATTGATTCATTCGAACAATGCTGCAAAAAAAAAAAGTGTCTTTTTTTCAAAGGAGGGAGATTAATAAAATTTTATCTTACGGGAATCAAAAGAAAAATGTCTTTACATATTTCTTTAATATATGTGACATTTCGAGTTTTGAGAACAATATCAAATCGATCAGGTCATTACTAAAATCCGGTCCGGTCCACGGCCCGGTCCAGCTTGCTAAAATCCGGTCCGGTCCGGTCCCGCGCATTTTTGAAAAAATTTTTTGTTTGTACCACAAAGGATTCGAATTTTTTTTTTTTTTTTTCTCAAACCACTACACCATTCAATCAATTGTTTACCTAATAACGAAGAAGCTTATATGCTTTTTGTTTGCGCATTTTTTCTTGCGCTTTTTTTACAAATAAACTTTTTTATGTTACATATTAATATTATTAAATATTGTTTTTCTTGTTTTCAATAAATGATTTTTTTACAACCCCTTTAAATGTTTCAATATCAAAATTTACTATTTTTTGAATTTTTCATTTCGTTAATGTTTTTTATAAATCTTAACTTACTGTCTGTCGGTCATTAGAGTAAAAGGATACAATATTTATAAATATTTAGGAAAAAGGGAAAGCGACTCGTACAAGAAGTAGCAGTTATAAAACAAAAAGTAAAAAGGTGGAACTATATTGCTGCTGCAGGTAACCTTATGCTAAATTGGATAAAAAGAGAAATGATGTCATAAAAATTCCCCAAATGATTAAATGTAGCGATCCCAAATGCGGGGAATGGTTCTTCTATTCTTGTGTAGCATTGTCAAATGAAATCAAGCGATCAACAAAAAGATGGAAATGTTACAAACATTCAACTTTGAATATTCTTTTACCTAAATGGGGTGGAACAACAATAACAAACACCTGTCCTTTGGACAATTTCTTAGCATCACTCATCGCTTTTAATGTTCGATATCCAGCGTTTAAAAAGTAGGTTTAGTCATATAAAAAATTAACCATCATTGAAATTTAAGATGGATATTACAAAGTGAATTGGATTCAGATTTCAAAAATGCATTAAAAGAATTTATTTCTGACAAAACTATTTTTGAAAGTATTGATGGGTTACAACGAGCAAAAGATACTTTTATGAGAAAAGTTTACGGCGAGGTAAATGCCTTTATTATTTACAAAAAATAGGAGATATATTTTCAGAGAAAAAACTTATGGGGAACAGAATCAAGCGTCGTATTTGATCATTTATTGAAAACTGAACATGCTGCAACATTTACAGTAAAATGTGATTTTTGTAAAGAAAAAACAACAACAGGAGCCCAAGAAATCTTGGATTTATCGTAAGTTTTATTGCCTAATTTTCACACATAAAAAAATTTTTAGCAAGAGCATAATGGAAAATGAAAAACCTTTTGCTGAAAAAATTTCTTCATTACTAAGATTAAAATCACATCCAAATCAGCGTTGTCAAAGTTGCAATCGATATTCTACAAAAGTAACAGCAAAATATATAACAAACGAACCATTTCTCTTAAGAATAAGTTATTTAAGACCAGAGGAGTTGGAAGCTATTGGCCTAATAAAGTTAGAAGAAGTTCCATTATCAGTTAAAGTAAGAAATACATGCTTGCTAATTCATTCATACTATATTTTATAGGTTGAAAAAGCAACTTATGAACTTGGTGCAATTACTATTAGTAGCCCGGGCCACTTTATTTCATTAATACCCACAGAAAGTGGCTACATTTTCTATGATGGAATGGATGATCACCATCCTGTATTACCGATAACTGAAGCAATAGAACTTTGTCATCGAAAAAAGGGAACATTTTCTTCTTTAATTTATTATAGAAAACCATGAATGTTATTATATTCTAAATTATTTTGAAAAGTTTGATATTATTGTTGATAATAAAGAGAATATATTGAAAACAAGAAAAACAATATTTAATAATATTAATATGTAACATAAAAAAGTTTATTTGTAAAAAAAGCGCAAGAAAAAATGCGCAAGCAAAAAGCATATAAGCTTCTTCGTTATTAGGTAAACAATTGATTGAATGGTGTAGTGGTTTGAGAAAAAAAAGGGTCAAAAGTTCGAATCCTTTGTGGTACAAACAAAAAATTTTTTCAAAAATGCGCGGGACCGGACCGGACCGGATTTTAGTAGCTTGGACCGGACCGGTGGACCGGACCGGATTTTAGTAATGACCAATCGATCAACAATCGTAGCATCAAATCCATTAGGACAACTGAAGCTGTTATTTACTGGATTTTTTTGTTCAATTGAATAACATTGATTCGAAGTATCTATAAAGGGATTATTCATAGTCCAAGATTTAACAGGTTCACATGTTTGATAGACGCCACCAAAGAAAAAATTATGTGTTGAATCGATGCATGAACCATCTTCAACGTTAGCCTAAAATCTTTGTGGATAAATTTGATTTCATAAACAAAAAACAAAAATATTGTATAATTTTTTTTTACCATAAAATTATAAGCTTCTTGCGATGAATTCGTGCACCCTTTAAGGGTATTATATTGATAATAAGCATCGGTAGCTTCACGAACATATTTTTCAACTTCAAATTTAATACCTTGATCATATCCATCAAGCTTAGCAACGTGAATTAAATCATAAATATACATGCCTGAATTATCTAAGGATACCAGGTTATCCATGAACATTACATCTCCCTAGAAAATATTCAAATTTGTTTTTTTCTTCTACGGCCACTTTAAAAAGAAAAGGTTTAAAAAACTATAAAATATTTGAAAAGACAAAAATCTGTAAATTTTTAATGCACCTCAAACTTCTCAACGACATCAACATTATTTAAGCCTAAACTCACAGTTAAATCCATTGTAGCTAATCGATTTGCATCCGGTCCACCTTTTGCTCGAATAATAATATTTGTTGTGCTAGTTTTCACCGAATGCTCTTCTTCTTTTTGATCCTTATTTGAATTGCTTATTGAACCTCCACCAAGTCCAGGAATGCCAACAGTAAATTCAGCTTTAATTTCAGTCATATGTTTTTCACCCTTAAAGACTTCTTTTTTATCGATGTAAACTTGTTGTTCAATTGAAGCGCCAATGGTAGCTTTATTAACTGCATGAGTTCCATAATCTCGAATAAGCACTTGTGATTTGTATTTTGCCAAATTTCTTTTACCTTGAGAAATAGCTTCAGCAATTTCTTTTAAACGCTTTTCAAATAAATCATGTAAGCCGGCATTTTCATCTGCGATCAAAAGATAAGCCTTGTATTCAACTTTATTTTTAAGCATGAATGAATTTGTTTGTTCAAAGCTTCGTTTTGATTCCTGATTTTCATGGGAAAATGAAGCACCAATAGAAACACCTGCAACCGCAACCGACGCAGATGCACCAATTTTGTTGGATGATTCATGCATAAACGAATCATAAGAATCGTATGTGGTTGTGGATTTATCAATTGCCATTTGTTTCAAAGGCATAATAAAGAGATTATCAGGTACTAAGAAATCATTATCTGGAGCAGATCGACAAAGTTTAAAGGAGGTATCAAAGATTGGAAGCGTCTCAATGCTGCGTAAATCATCCCAACCAATTCCACAAATTCCAGAAAGAGTTTTAACAGAATTATTTCTGCCTTGAACCTTTTTTTGGATTTCTGCAATACATGTATCAACATCTGCTAATCCCGAGCATGAACCAATAAAAATAAAGATTAAAATCCAAGCAAGCATTTCCTTGACCATGGATTAATTACCCTAAAATAAAAATACGGTATTATTTTTTTCCTCGAAGATATTTAAAAAAAAAGAACAATAGCAAACGCAAATTATTTTTTTAAAAACTTTCAAAAAAAAAAAGACTTATTTTTGTAAAAAAGTTTTTTAATGAGTGATTTTTTTTTTCTTATTTTATATAAATACTGAAGGCTTTTGCTTTACACCAACGTAGCAAACGAAAGAAAATTTCTAATTTTGTTTTATGCCAAACCATTTTCTAATAAAAAATTCTTTCGAAATGATTCTCTAAATTTGGTGGTATTTTGTTTTTGAAGAAAAATATAAAATCATCTCTCTCGGCTTTTGAAATTCAAAAAATTTAAAAAATTATTGTTTTTTAATTGAAAGAAAAAAACTTTCTTCCATGCACCAATGTAAAAAAATATTAATCATTTTCAAAAAAGAAAAAAGAAATGATAAAATTTTGAGAACAGAAAAAGTCTTCTTTCTATCTTTGTTTTTTTTAAACGCAGGTTTACAGTAACCAAATGCATGCAACTTTTAACAAAAAAAATTTCTTTTCTTGCTAATTTTTGATTTTAAAAAAAACCTTACAAAAAATTATAGTTTTTTGTTTGTTGTTTGTCATTATTTATTTCCAGCATGTTAAATAATTACATTTACGTTTTTTTTAAACAATAATTAAAAAACAAAAAAGAGAAATTCATAATCACATAATACTTTCTTTAATTATTTAATTGGGTATTGCTTCAATCAGCAATGGCAAAAAAATTGATAACATTTTTTTCAAAAGCTGAAAAGAAAATTAAAACATTGAATTTTTTATTGTTATGTAATATTATTTTTCTTTTACAACAATGGAAAATTTTGTTGTTGATTATAATTTTTATTTTAACTATTTTCTTGTTCAAGGGACAATTTTTCGAATTCGTTAACTTCCATAAAATGTACTGTGTCAAATGCATCTTCAGTTACCTATTAAAACCTAATTAATTTTACCTTTAATAAATGACATAAATAATTTTTTTTTGTTTCATTCCAAAAACAAGTTTTATTTAAATTTTAGCACTGATGCTAAAAGCTTTTTAACTCTTTATTTTTAATTTTTCTAAACTAAATAAAAAAAATAGAAAAATCAAATATTCAAACTAAGAGAAAATAGTTTATAAATTTTTTAATAAAACCAAAATTCGAATGAAAACAAAATATTCTTTGATTACACATTTTCGAACGTTTGCCTTTTATTACACATAATTTTCTTGGAAATTTTATTTCTGTTCAAAAAAACAAATTTGTTTTCATATTTTCTCAAAAAACTTTGCTTTCAAAAAATTTTAAGTCATTCAAGTTCAACAGAAAGTTTGAATGAAAGATAAAAAACAAAGTTAAAAAGGGTGATATAAAAAAACAAAAAACCTGGGAACATTAAAAAATATATACATATGTAAGATTTGTAGCTTGAAATCCATAAAATATGAGAGCAAATTTCGGTGTGTCTCCTCTAATAAAAGCTTATCATTAATAAATTCGTTAACTTTAGATGAGCCAAATAAAAACCAAGAAACATTGTATTCGTGATCAACTTTCTATTTTTTTGTAAATCTAAAATGCTTTTTTGTTTATGCAAATTTTTATATCTGTCGTCACCATCGAAATTCAATATAAGCAATTTTTGAAATCCTAAAAACCCTTTCATTCTTCATTTTTTTTCTCAACAATCAGTCGTCGCCTTGCAAACAATCGTCGTCAGAAAAAAAATGATGCTCGTCTCTTCTTCGTCGTTCCTGTTTTTTGTTTTCTTCATCGTTGCTGCTGCTTTGGATTCTGGTGGTGATCGTCGTCATATTCTGGCTTCAAATATTGGCTCAACTTTGAATAATATCAACAATGAACTTTTATTGGATGATTCACCTATCTTTGAAGAAACAAACGATGGTAAAGTGAAAATGGTGTCTTCTGGAACTGCTCAACTCATACTTGCAAATGGTCAATTGGATGTTGAAGTTGATTTGAAAAGTTGTATTGGAAAGTAAGTTTGTGTTTTCCATATTTATAAGCTAATAAACTTAATGACTTTCTAGTGTTCTGTTTTGTTACAATTCGTCACCTTCAAAATCGACAAATGATGTATTGCAACTTTGTTCATCTCGACCAAACTTTTGTGGATTTCGAATTGTAGCTGATAAATCATATGCCGATCTTACGGTTGTTGCTCATATTCCTAAAAGTTTTTTCAAAGAAACATGTTCTCATATTCGAATGCAACATCCAACAACATCATACTGTGGTTATATGGATGGTAGCTGTGATCCTGTTGTTGATAAGGAAAATCGAATTACAATTGAAGTTATTCAACTTTCACCAGAATGTCCAATCACAATCCGCAATGCTAAAGTATATGTTCCACCTCCACCGACAACAACTTCTACGTCAACTTCCAAAGCTGTTACAACATCACCACAAGCTTCAAAAACAGAAGAATCGAAAATATGGTGGCTTTGGATTGTGGTTCCTATCGTAGTCATTCTGCTGATTGTTGGTATCGTCGTGTAAGTTTATTTTGGTTTTCATCCCTTATTATAGCAATCATTTTTTCAGCTTCGTTGTATGTTACAGGAAAAGATCGCTCAAGAAAAAGAGACAAGAAGAACTAAACAAGCTGCCTTTGACTGGTATAATTATTGAAGATAGTAAACAACAACAACAAGAAAATGCAAAAGTTCAACCAGAACTGAAAGAAGCTGTAAAAGAAGAGGAAACAAAGAAGCTCGTTGTTCCTAAAGCAACAACTCCAATCAAGAAAGAAGCTCCTCCTCGTCCTCCTCCTTCAACTATTGAACAACCGAAACAGCCTGAACTAATGCCAAAGAAGGAACCAACTGTTGCGACTGAAGCTACTGATGAACCTCCTCCTCCTCCACAACTTCCTGTTACTCCTGTGATCGAATCAAAGGAACCTATCATCGTAGTCGAAGACCAACATGAAGTACCAAAAAAAAAGAAGAAGCAGTGTCGAGCATTGGCAATTGCAATGGGAACGTCAAATTCTGGAAGTTTTGGTTCAAAGTTTCGTGGTCGTTTCAAGGATAGTGTGGAATCTCAACGTTCAATCAACAAGAAGATCTCCTTTGAATGTCATTACAACTCTATGCAAAGAAATGGTCTCCTTGGTAAAAACTCAAAAGAAATCATCGAAAAGATGGCAATGTAAGATTTTCGTTGCTTAAGCTTGAAGTAATCATTTATTTCATTTTTAGGTTCTACAAACCTGATCCAAAGAAGAAGAATCTCAGCGTGGAAGTTTCGCTCCTGTACAACTTGATTGGTGATGTGTTTGTTACCATCAATGGCCTCGTGTATGTTTATTTTACTCTCAACTTTGTCTAATATGTGTTAATTTTAGGAAGAAATCGATCGATGAATTGAAGAAACGTGGTCTGAAGCTTTATCATAATGGAGATATCAAAGAAATGACATCAAGAGTTCGTAAATTCCTCCAAGAACGTGATACTCCTGAATACATCAAATTTACATGTTTCGCTCTTGAATATGGTCATTTGGTTCCTGGCGATGATGAACATCTTTGTAAATATTCCATGGCTTTACTTCTTGTCGTTGCTTTCACACTCAATCAAACTGAAGAATCTCGTCGACGAGCACTTACAACTATGCGGTATCTTTTTATGGTTGCTTTTACTTTCTTTAACCGCTCGTTTTTTAGCCGTGAACTACCTTTTTGGCGACGTGAATCAAGTATCGAAGAACGTAATGCTTTCGGATATCCTGCAAATGCCATCGAAGCCGCATATGAAGCTGAACCAAAATGTTTCCACGATGTCAAACTTGTTCGAACGAATTCAACACCAAATGCATCAGAAGAAATACGATCAGATTCAAAAACTGATGGAACAACGGTGATCCAAAGCAAAGAAGTGGTCGTTGAAAAACCAAAGTCAAAGTCAAAATCAAAGTCAAAGAAGAAGAAACGGCATTGAATGTGAACTTATTGTAATAACTTCATTTATGTTTATGTATTTTATTTATCGTATTTATATATTTTGTAATAATAAAGAAAATTTTATTTGTACATTCCTTTATTTTCTAACCTTGCTTTTCTTGCGTTTCTAAGTTTGAGTTTTGTATTATCGTAAACTAATTTTTATTGTGAGCTTGATTTAAAAAAATGGTTGGTATTGAAAGCGGGTGATCGTTGTAAAATTGCTGGTTTTTGTCGATGGAAAAACTTTGTTTTAAAACTTTCAACATAAATGCAACGATTTCTTCACTAAATAAAATTTGCATCATGATTTTTTATAAAAGTAACTAATTTGCATAACTTCTTTCATTCTCCTGCATTCATGCGTTTATTTTTGTGGTTTGTTTAAAAAAGATTTAGTCGTGCTTATTCTTGTGTCTTTGATTGTGTCGTCGTCGTCTTTCTATCGTGACAACAACTCGCAATGAATCAATTTTCTGCTGCTGCTGTGGCAAAACGAGTAAGTTTTTCTTTTTTCTTTACTTTTTTGATGATCGTTCATTTTTTAGGGTAACCATGAAATTCGTCAACAACAACCCTCATCAAGCATTGTGGATAAAATCATCGATGAACTTAGTTCCAAACTTGTTCAACTTTCTGGTCAAGATTTAGAAGTTGAAGTCAATATTCGCATCAAATTTCCAAAGTAACTTTTTTTGTTGAATTCTAACACATTTGAGGTAATTTTTTTTGTGTTTCAGGAAAAGGTCAAATCGTCGACGATTCATTAGCAATTGCTCAACCAAAGTTGCAACAAACGAATGTTCTTCTCGTCAACAACAATCTCAAAAACAACAAGAACAACAAAAAGATGATAAACAAGTTTCAAAAACCAATAAAGCTGCAGCTTCAACAAATATTCATAATCCATCACATAAAATACGTGATTTTGCATTTGATATTGAAAGTTATGCTAAAGTTGATCCACGTGAAGCTGATAAATCTGCTCATATTCCTCGTGAAGTTGCTGAAGCTGTTGCAAGAGAAAAAATTGCTGCTGCTGCATATCGGGCACGTGAAAAAGCTGCTGAAGCTACCGCCGCCGCTGCTACTGCTAAATCATCTCATCAAATGCCATTAGCTAATGCGTATGTTACTTCTGTGCTTAATAACTAAAAATGTTGTCGTTTTGTGTATTTTAGTGTTCAACGTGGTCCATCTCCTGACATTGTAACAATGGGTGGAATGTTTGATGATGAAAGTGAAATTGAAAGCTATGATGGCACAACCGATGTTACATTATCAGAAAGTGTAAGTTCTCTCGTATTTTTTTGGAGATGAATGATGAAGGTTTTGGAACAAGAAGAATATGATAATACTAACACATGTACTTATGGAACTGGCTCTTTTGGGTTTGAGAATATAAATGCTATCTTCATTTACTGTTTACATGCCTATGTTATAACCTGTTTATGATGATGAATTCCAAATCCTTTATCTTTCATCTTTGAATCTTTAACTTTTCCTTTATTTTCTTAAACTAATCTCTTTACATTTTTAGGCTAAGAATATCCTGAACCTTTATCTTCACCAACAACATCATTAACAACTATGCAATTCTTTCCTAAAGCTCATGTTCATTATGCTAAAAAGAAGAAGTAAATAACATATCAATCTTCCTTTCTTTTTTTTGTATTTCTGTCTTATGTATCTCGTTTTGATTGAATATTTTTATATTATTAACATGCATGTGAATAATAAAGAAAAATTTATTTATACATTTTATAAAGAATTGAAGAATGAAATTGGAATCAGAACTTGTTTTTGCCTAAAAAAGCTATCAAGGAATTTTCAAATGAATTTTAAAACTCATGCAAATTTTACAAAATGTCTCATTTTTTCCATCATTTTTTTGCATAAAATTTTTTGCATTGTCTTTCGAAAAAAAACTTTGGCTTTGTAGTTTGCTTGTTTTTTCTTCTCTGCTGCAGCTGTTTTTGTCTAATCTCATCACACTCAAATCAAATCAAATCAAAAAATGTTGTTATTATGGTTCAATTTGATTTTCAATTGTATTTTATCTATTTCATGCTTAATGATTATTTTGATATTATGTAAACCATCAAATAAAAAAGATGGCAATGATCCAAGTGCTCTTGAATCAAAAGTTTCAAAGAAAAGTGAAATTCGCAACAAAAAAGAAAAATCAACAGCAGCAAACAACAATGAAACTAAAAAAGAATTATTATCAAATAATAAAGAATCCAAGAAAGAAACAACAAAAGAAACAAAGAAGAAGGAGACGAAGAAGAATAAGAAATCCAAGAAAGGAAAGGTTGGTTGTTCAATTTTTTTTCTATCAACTTTTCTGTTGTTTTTTTTCAGGCAAATAAATGTGAATCACCTCCATCAGCTATCAAAGCTTCAGCTCCTTCAGCCGTGGCAGCATTCAATAAAGCAAAAGCAAAACGTGATGCAACTAAACCAGCTGAATCAGAAATAAGTACTAAAAAAGAAAAAAAGAAGGGTCGTGGTTTAACTTCAACTCGTGCATCAGAATCAACAAGAAAGAATGCAAATTCTGAGTAAGTTTTTTGTTTTAAAATTAACGTTCATGTTTTCATGTTTTTTGTTTTGTTTTTAGGATGAGTGAAGAACATCAATTAAATCCAATTGAATCAAGTAGAGAAGAATTTATGGATCAAAAAGATAAAGATAATGAATGAATGAATGATGAAATAATGATGGATGTAATAAATATTTGATGATTTGTACTTACTTTATATATGTATGTGATAATAAATGTTTATAATTGTAATAACTTTGGTGAGAGTTATTTTAGAGAGAAACAACAACTGCTTTTATTTGTTTATTCAAAACCAAGCTCAACAAAAATATAATAGAAAAATATACAAATAAGCTTATTATCACGTTTTAATTTCAAGCTATTAACCACTGGAAAACCCTTGAATTTTATGCATTATTTCTTCTTATTTTTGTTGAGAAAAATAATTCATTGACTTTAAGTTGCAACACTTCGCGATCCGCTTCTTCATACGAACATGCAATGTAATAAGCTTTATCCACTTTAGTAATAAAATTTTCATGAAAATTTACTTCCAAACTTTGCAACAAAATGAAAGTTTCAAACATTGCAAAAAGTTTTTCATAAAAAATATGGCTTTCGCGACGAAAGTTTGCGTGAAACGCGATCAAGCCTAAAATGAAAGTCAAGCAGCATCAAAGCTTTCATTCCATTAATTTTTTGATCCTTGATTTTCAAACAGTCTTTTTTTCGCATATTAATTATGTAACATACATATAATTTTTAACTTCATTCTTTATTAATCCGCCGCTATCGACGATTTAATTAATACTTAATGCCATATCTTTTTCATAAAATCATTTTTTTAGTAGGCGAAGAAAAAATGACAGGCAAAAAAAAGGAAATGAACTGTCTTGACTCGAAAGGTTTATTTACTTTTTGAAAAAATGCGGTCACTTTTTTTTATGAAAATTGGGCGCTGCTGTTTAATCCGTGCTTGATATTTATGTGTCTTTTATATCCTGAATATTTTCTAACCATTCATTTGTTTATTTTTTAGATTCAATTGATTCTATTCGAACTTGAATGACTCTTCTTTTCAAATGTCAACATCCGTGGAAGTTTTTGATGTGAACTTTTCACCCGCTTCATCAAGAAAGAACAAAGTTTACAAATATGATGGAACTTTTGAAGTGACCGGTGGTGGCTCATATGGAAAGTTATTAGATGCAAGACGTATAACAAAAGCTCAAGGAAAAATTGGAGCTGAAATTTACTCGTTGTTGAATGATTGCTGTGATTTAACGTTCGGTGGCTATGATATTCAATGTTTTGCTAGTCCAAGTTCTCGTAAAGCTGAAGAAGAAAATAAAGAAGATGAAGCTCTTCCAGATCTTATTAAGAAATTTGTGCCTCCAATGAAAAAACTTTTGAGTCTTCCTGATGATTACAACAAATCAATCCAACGTACAAATAATACTCATGCTTCTAATTCTGGCTCTTTTGGTTCAACTTGTAATAATGCCTCTTCTTTTCAAATGATTCCTTCAACAGCATCCGTGGAAGTCTTTGATGTCAACTTTTCACCAGCTTCAGCAAGAAAGAACAAAGTTTACAAACATGGTGGAACTTTTGAAGTGACCGGTGGCTCATATGGAAAGTTATTAGATGGAAGAAGTAAACCAATAACTGAAGGAAAAATTGGAGCTGATATTTACTCGTCATTGAATGATTGTTCTGATTTAACATTCCGTGGTTATGATATTCAATGTTTTGCTAGTCCAAGTTCTCGTAAGACTGAAGAAGAAAATGAAGAGGCTGAAGAAGAATATGAAGAGGCTGAAGAAGAAAATGAAGAGGCTGAAGAAAAAGCTGAAGAAGAAAATGAAGAAGAAGAAGACGATGAAGCTCCAACTGATCTTGACAATTATGTTCATCCTTTTTAAAATTTTTACCTTTGTTTTTGTTGTTTAATTTCAAATAAAAAGTGTTTATTCAAGCTTAACATGTTGCTAGGAAAATCATTGTAAGCCTTCAAAGTTAATTGTAAAATGCCTAACCTTGATGTTGCTTTCCGTTCAAAACTTTTTTCATAGTCTCTTAAAGATGTTAGGTTCAATGGTTTCTGTTACTGCTTATTGAGCAATCAATAAATGATAAGTTTCGAAATCAATAAAAAGTAAGTCTGCTTTCATATTTTCCAAGTGCATTGTCCCTAATTTCTGCCTAATTTCTCCAATGTTCAAAAACAAAAAGACACAAGAAAAAATACAAGGTAAACTTTATTATTACAAGATAACACCGTTTTGAGCAGTTAAAATACTTTAAAATTTGTTCAAATATACAAAAATAAAATAAACAGTTAAAGTGAAGAAACAGGAGAAGCACGAGATTTCTATTTGTACAGGATGAAATTTCTTACAGACATAGGAAGAGGCAATTCATAGACGCGATTCAGTTGTTTTTTACCCATATGTGAGAGAATTGTATGTCGACAGATATCCATAAGTTGACGAGGTTCAGCTGGAAAACAAACAATCACAATACATTAACATATTTTACACAATGGGAAAAAGGAATAAGCGTGTAAGAGAGTATGGTAAAGATTGGAGTTAAAGGCTTGTGTTATGGACTTTTAACAAAAGTCAAAACATTTGTTAGCTTATCAGCAAACATCAAAAAACTTTCCCGAACAAAACTCCAAAGTAAACCATTCCCTCGTTAATATGCCCAAAAAAAGCTTTGAAACAATTTGCGAAAGAGTAAAGAAATGTAAGAAAAACAATGTTGCGGCGGAACACAAGAAACAACCACCACAAACAATGATCAAAAAGGTATAATAGAGCAAATTATCCCAAAACTTTTTCACAAGAAGGAAAAAGAAGACGACAAGACTTACGATCAAGACCACCGATATAAGTCATTGTAACTTCACAATGACCCCAGACAGCCGATACCATAGGATACAATTTTTTTCCTTTCAATCCACGAGCAGCAACACCAAGAAATTCATCGTCTGTTGCAAAAGCCATATACCCGTCGTCCATATCAAGAATACAGTAGATTTCATCTGGAGGAATGAAAGGTGCATCTCTTGCCATTTTTGTTGTTGGATAGCTCCATGCTTTGGCATTCATTGCATCATGGTAGCATTTACCTCGAGCTGAAAAAAGAGTTATAATTAGTAATGAAGTAATGATAATTTTAAATAAAAAACTTACTTAGATCCCAACCATATCCTTCAGAAGTTTGTCCGATGAGAGAAGAGTATCCAGCACGATGTAAAGGAGCAGATTTAGTACCAACACCAATAACAGCATGTGTTCCACGCATTCGTTGAGGCCAAGTAATCTTCCAAACATGAAAACCACGAGAATAGCCAACTTTGCCACGAATAGAATCAGTTGATTGAGCAACAGGGTGGCGATGCAGTGTGAGACGATCCTCTTCTTTAACGAAAACATTCAAAGAACGATCATCAGGATTCCAAGCGTGCTTTTCGAGCGTTTCAATATCCAATGGCGGTTGCGATAAGATTATGTCAAGTTTAGAAGGTTTGATTGAACCGGAATCATAAGGATGAAGCTGAAAACCGTTAAGTTATAATGAATGAATCAAAGAAAGTAAAGATAATCAAAAACCAACCGCAGGATGAGCAGGTGATGTCTCACGTTTTTGAACAGATCGACGAGGTTCAGCGGCGGCAGCATCTTGCTCAATAATTCGTCTTGTAGTTCGTCTTGGACGAGCTGGTGCATCTTGATGTGCTTGCATACGAGGTACTGGTGGAACACGACGATTTTCTTCATTTTGACGAGCATCTGAGTTACGACGCGATGAATGTGCTCTTCGACGTGCTATTTCAAAAAATCCAGGACGCCTTTGATTTGTAGATGAGCTTTGAGAGCTTGGACCAGGTGGAGGTAAAACAGCTAACAATGGTGGATCAGCAGGTGAACCTAAAAATATGACAAATAAAGCAAAATGATCAAAACAAAAGATAAGACAATAAGAAATGAGATTGCTTTAGCTATAAATTTAAACGTAAAACCGAGGTGATGTTTTGGATTGTTTTAACACTAAAATCAAGTTTTAAAGATGGATAACAAATAATCTAGCACTCGTATACCATAACCAAGTCGTTGAGAAGCTAATGGTTCGAAAGAAATGGTAAACGAAGCAAAGAATTAATAACAATCCCATTAAAAAGTATGTTTAATTTCTCAGCCCCCTAGCAAATCCATATTTCTAATACCATAAGAAGAAGAAGAACTCACCATCATATGCAGGATTCTGATGATGAGAAATATTATGGCCCATTGCAATCTCCTGAAAAAAGTAAACAAGTTAGTAAAGAAGATAATCACGTTAATAGCTAAAGACACGGCAACAAATCAACAACGACAACATCGATCAACTAACTAAACGTCAAAAAGCTAGCCAATAAAAGCAGTTCCAAAAATGGCATTACAAAACAAAAAAAATTAAGGAGACGATGCAAAAAGTTTTGAAGATCAAAACCTAGAAAAAGCAAGCAACGTAACGAAGAAGAAAAGATTGACTCGCATTTTTCGACGATTTGAGTTGCGAGAGTGGACATTGGTTGAAAGAAAGAGGAAAAAGACGAAGATAACACAAAAAAATGAAACCTAAAAATAGCCAACATGAACAAGACAAGACACGCATGCTTTTTTTGTACGATTGAATTCGAACTTTTTTTGATATATTTTTTATGAATTAAAGAGAAGTCAAGAAGCTTCGAAAAGTTTGTAACTCGATTAGAGGCAGTAAAATAATGTGCTTCAATCGTTTCTTTTATAAAAGAGAAATCTTAAATAAAGTTTTTTTATCTCAATAAAAATTAGATACAAAAGAAAAGTTTTTGAAAACTATAACAACAATATTAAGAGAGGCATAAGATTTATCAAGATTAGGTACTACTAATAAAGATTTTTGATTGATGAAAATAACTAAAAACAATATGTATTTTTTTCAGGGCTAACAAATTTATATTTTTGATTGAATAATAATTTTGTGAAGCAACAAAAACAAAAAACGACAAATAAATATAAAAAAGAAAAAAGAAGGAATACTTCACGAAATAATTCACAACAACAATTAAAAAATTCTCACTAATCAAGAAAATAAAATCAAAGAAATAAGAAGATACCTAACAAATCCTTTAACTTTTCAAAGTCTTATAATTTGCTTCGTTGAAAAAAACTATTATTAACCAACAACAATTTTTTTTGTTTTTTTTGTTTATAAATTAATTTACTTTTACTCGGTTGAATATTTTATATATAAACTTTAATCATAAAACTATTATTCTCATTTTTTTTCTTATAATCAAAAGTTATGGGCCGCGGCCGCGGGTCAAAGAAAAAGAGAGAAAGAAAAAAATGAGACTAATCAAAACAAAATTATTTTTAATGAGTTTAGAAAGAAGCAAGCTAACTAACTCTTTTTTGGAGTTTGATAAAAGGCTTATAAGTTATAGCCTATTCCATCCACCCATCCAACAACCATGTGATATTTATTTATTTATTGTTAAAAAGTAAAAAATAAATAAAAATAAAAAATCAGTGATATTATTTTTTTATGTAATAAATTTATTTTATTTTCTTGATTAACAACTATCATACAATAACAACATTTTCTTTTCCTTTTTTTTCTTGACGTCGTCTTTTGCTTGCTTTTTTTTATTTTTTATTTTTATTAGATGGAAAGAAAAAAAAGGAAGGAAGGAAGCGAGAGAGCTCTGATAAAACATCAAGCATAAAGAGCACCTCTTTATATTTTTTTTTTATATTAGCTTTTTTGCTTCTGAATAATTTTAAATCAAAATCATCATCAACACATTTCCACTTCCACTCCAAATCAATACTATAATAATGAACAAAACAAAACAAAATGAAATGCATGCCACTACAAAGGTCGTAGTGAAATTAAGGAAAGTAAGAAGCTACTAAAAAAATTTTTTTTAAGGATTCATTCCGTGTTTTTTTTCTTTCTTCTTCTCCTTCGTGTGCTTCTTTTTCTTATCTTAAAAAAATAAAGAAAGATGAAAGAGGCATTTTTGTTTTTGATATATTTTCCTTTTTTTTATGAGTGGCGAATATGGAAGCTACTGAATTTATAGCGCAAAAAAAAATTAAATTAATCAAGAACACAGCAAACTCACATATATTTTTTTGCATTTATTTTTGATTGATGAAATTAAACGTGAAACATCAATGATAAAAAAATATTTTTGTGAAGTTTTTGCAACACACAAAAAAAAAGTATGTATGTATGTTAGGCGTTAGTTTTTTTTTATGGAACAAAAAAAATATGGAGGATAGTAGTCGTTAATCAGAAAGACACGACTATAAAGTTCATGATTGTTTTTATTTTATTTTTTAAACTATTAATCTTTGTGATGTTTTGTTTCTTCCTCAGCTGCAGCTGATAATTATTTGCTTGATACCTTTCTTTCTTAAAGAGGTCAAAAAGTAAAAAAACAATGCTATAAAAGTTTCAAAAATGGAAGAACTAACAACAACCGATGCTGGTTGATGGTGTTGGTACTTACACTGATAGCTACAGTAGTAACATGAAATGGCAATAATAATAAAAAATGGATAAAGAAAAAAATTATGTCGAAGAGTGCATTATTACAGTATTCGATAGGGGACATAAAAATTAGAAAAAAATTTAATGACGACGGTTGACGTCGGTCGGGTTGAATAAAAAAAGGAGGAAGTAGTGATCAGATGATGCAAGGAAGAAAATAATTAGGTACTGTATGAGAAAGAGAGAGGAGGAAGCAATCAATGATAAAATGTTAACTTTTTTTTCTTCTTAATTGCTACAGTTATTCCACACTTCCATATTTTGGAATTTTGATGATGATTTAAAACAAAAAAATTATTTGCTAATAATTAATTCTTTTGAAAAATTATGTGAATTTCAGTTTCCAATTAAAAGCCAGTCAGTCGCTGAATGTATGCAACTACAGAAAATTAATTTTGCCTTGATTTTTAATTTCTAAAACTTCTCAAGTATTTTATTCCCGGACATTTTTAGGTTAAAGTCCACCTTTTTCAGGGTTCATTTTTAATCAAATTATTGGAAACATAATAATTATGGAATTTAACCCCATTAAAATTTTTTAAAGAAAACAAAAAAATGGAATTTAATCTCATAAAAAATCCATAAACATTTTTATTAGGTTTTTTTATTCTTTATTCCTTTTTGAGTTAAAGTTGACTCAAATCAGTTAAATCAAAGATGGGTCGAAGTAGAAAAAGAAGAAAGTAAACGAAATATTTTGATAAGAAGCTTAAGAAAAAAAAGCATAAACAAGGGTGTCCTTTTTTAATCAGGGATAATTTCTAAAAAAAAACGGAGAAATTTTTTTTTATAAATATTTTGTATTTTGGCGTCAAAATTCCTAATTTTATTTTTTTGTGTGTTACAATTATTTTTAAAAAGTTTGTTCAAAGTAAATAACATTTTTTTGCTAATTTTTTTTCAAGAATCTTTTATAAACAAAAACAAAAAAGAATGTGTAATTACATTTTTTGTGTATCGCTGATCTCTTTATGTACTTTTGCAAGTTAGTACAACCTCATCCTTAAAGTTCGAGAAAACTTTTACCTTCTCCATCCACCCTCCACCTCCTTCCCTAATGTCATAAACAAAAAAAAGGAAAGAATGCTTGTAAAAATTTAAAAGAAAAAAAGTAAACAAAAAAACAAAAATGTTTCATTAACTAAAACAAATAATAAGCAAGTTTTTTGAATTTTGTTTTAGAATACCGGGAAACGAAGAAGAAAAAAAATGATGCGTCGTCAGATCAGAGACAATTATTAACTTTTAAAAAGTTTAAAAAAAATCAAAAAAAACACGCGCTCAAGCGAAAATAAATAAAAATAATTAATCAAAGGTTTTTAATATAAATAAATTAATGCGCGTAAAGATTTTGAAAAATGATAGAATTATTAATACTTAATTTTTATTGAGAAAAAAACCTTTGAGAAAAAGAGTTAAGAAAAAAACCTTAATTTAAATAGATAGAATTAATTATGGCTCGAAAAAAGGTTTGATGAGTTTAATCGATTGCACTGATCCAAAAAGCCATCCATAATTTTTTTTTCTGGATTTTTTCAAACAATGAAATCAAAAAAAAATTATGGCATCAAGAAACAATCGAAGAGTCATATATCTTCAATTTCAATAAAAAAGCAGCAATATTTTATAATAAAAATAAAAAAAGCTTTGATTCATTCACCAACAAAAAAAATGAAATATTGTTATAAATATAAAAAGAAATTTATTGTTTGGGATGCTTTTTCTGCTGTTGCTGTTGCTGCTATTGACGACGACAATAACAAAGAATCAATGAATGAAATGAAGAATGTTTTAGAATGAAAAAAAAAAATGGATTGGAATAATAAATAAAAACACAAAAAAGCGACATTAAAATGCCACAAAAAACCCATACTAAAAATTTTGGAATGTTTGTTTTTTGATAGCATAAAAAATAATAATATTTAAATTTTAGAAAAAAATTAAATATCTAAAAAAATGAGTTTAAAAAATGGAAGTAAACTTACTAGGAAAAATGTTCTCAAAAAAAAAGATTCGAGAAAAATGAAACTTAAAAAAATGCATAACTTTGAAGTAAGCTTCAAAAGTTTCTTTTTTGTTTGTATGAAAAAGCAAAAGCTTTCAACAATTTGATATCCATCTAACACTTCTATTTATTTTTTTCTCTTACGTCGTCGTCGTTTTTTTTGTTCTTTTGTATTTTTAGAAAGTTAAAAAAAAAGTAAAATAAAAGAGTCAACAAAACAAAAAAATATGTATGTTCATGAAAAAAAGCTGTTGGTGGGGAAAGCTTACAAATAAAAAAATAAATCAAAGATCTCTGTATTTCAATAATTTGGTGTCTGTCTCACCGAGGAGGAAATCAAAATTTTAAAATATTCTCTCAAAGACATGCAATTTCAAGGATAACGAATTTACAAATTTTTTAATATTTAATTTCTTGTGAGACCAACCAAATAAATAATATAATAATAAAATTCGAATGTCTCATCACGAAAATTTAAAACATCTAATTTTCGCTTCGAAATAAATATTAAATTTAACGAGAAAAAATTATTGGATGAATAAAATTTATTCCATCACACTTTTGTGTTTCTTGCGGATTTATAAATCACAAAAAAATAAATATAAAATTTTAAAGTTTAAAAAATTTAAAGAAGCAAGCTGAAAACAAAAAAGCCATGAATCATAATCATCACTTTCTAATGTGATTTTTTCTCTCTCAAAAGCAAGAAAAAAGAAAAAAAAGTGCCTGGGTCTCTTATTTTTTTTACGTTACATAAAAAATATGTATGTATTTCCAAGACGACAACACAACAACGATCAAATTCATTTTATTTTTTATTTTTTCCACATAGTTTTGATTTTTTTTCTTCTTCTTTCGTATTTCCTTTGCACATCCATCCTTGAAGTACGTGAGTAAATACAAAAACAACAAGAAGAAAAAAGAAAACTATTTTTTTAATTTTTTTAACAAAAGCTAGCATTTTTTTTTGAGCTTTGACTGTATTTTTTTTTTTGCTTTCAAGCTTTAAAGCAAATTTTTTTTGAAACATCGCAAGAAAAAGGGAAAAAGAAAAGAAAAACTAACTAACACACGTCAAAAAATAAATCATACGGGAAAAAAACGAAAGCAACATTGGTGGTGCTTGAGTCGCATGAAATATCTGAGTGGTGATGTTTCAAGGAAGAAGAAGAAGAAGAAGTTTCATATGATTTTTTTGTTTTGTTGTTCAATCACAGCCAAAAAAAAGAAAAAAGAAAACAAATTTTTTTGCATTGCTTTGGTTATTTTTTTTATAAAAGCATCTTTTCTTTTTTTAAATTCTTTCTTTGGAAAAAAATAATTAAAATAAATATTTGCAATTGATTTGATTTTCCTTCTGAGGCTCGCTCCATGGACGAGAAGAAGAATAAGAAGAAAAAAGGCTTGCAAGCATCAAAGTTATGAGAAAAGCAAACGAGAGAGAGACATAATTTAAAATCAGGTTGTTTTAATTTAAAGGTTATAAGAAAAAGCTTATGAGATAATAGTTTTCTGAATGAAATAGGCTAAATTATAAAAAGATGATAGCATAGTAGTGAGAAAAATGGGGATGTAGCAACGTGATAATTAGTGAGATGAATGTTAAAAAACGGCCTTTTTCGATTTCTAAGTAAAATATTTCACCAAAACGAAAAACGAAAAATTTGAAATATCAAATATTCGGGATCGGTTTATATTTTATTGATTGATTTGTTTTTGGTGTCGCAATTTTTTATGAATCAAAAATTTTAAATTTTTTTTTTGAACTAACGGTTGCATTTATGCTTTTATATTTCTGTTCTTAATTTTTAATAGTATCGATTTAGAAAACATTGATTTTAAATTATTTTAGTTTTTATGTTTTTGGTTTCGCTTATTATTTTAATTTAAACACCTTTTCTCTTTATAGGCATTAATAAGATTTACCTGCAAAATATTTTCTCACACTCTTTCAAACAAAAAAAACACAAACAAAGAATCATAAATTTTTGCCAAGTTTGGTTTTTGAACCAAAAAAATGCCATTAAAAAAAGAGAGAATAATTTAACACTTTTTTGTTTCTTTATTTTTTATGTGTTTTTTTTTTGAGAAAGACGTTGCAAAACATAAAAAAATTTTTAAAAAATGGTCATTCATTTTTTTTCTTTCGTTCACACCCATCTTCTTCCTCTTTCCTTAAGGACGCAGGGAAATCAAAACAAAAATTCAAAAAAAAAGTGAGCAACAAAACCGCAATAAAACAAAAATTGCGAGGGAAAGTACAACAACAACAAAAAAACGACGACGACAAAAATACATTATTTTGTTTTATTGTTTGAGAAATTCTCAAAAAAAAAAAAGAAAAACATTGCTTTTCTTATTTTTATCGATTTTATAGTTTTTTTTTCTGTTTTGCACACAGAAAAAAAAGAAAGAAATTCTCTGTTCATTTGAATTTTCTTTTTTTTTATTTGAAAATCATTTCGGTGCTTCGCTGATTTTTGATTTTGGTTTTCTTCAAAAAATAAAAAACAGTTTTTTTTTTCGTTTGAATTACAAAATGCCTAAACTCAATAATCAAATTCTTGAAGATATCGCTTTGGAATTAACAAAATTTCCATTTTATTCTAATTATTGCCAACCTTTAGCTAAATTTATTTTAGCTGGAAAAGAGCCATTAAATTTAATTATTAAACCATTTTTTAATTTGGAAAATGTTAAACTTGAAAATTATCAATTGAGCGTGAAAAGAGTAAACTTGGTAAGCTTTGGATTTATGAATTTTGTGGCCCGTTTTTTTTGATTTTGGAGACTAATTTAAATTTTTTTAGCGCAAGAAAATTCGTGAATATGTAATTCATTATAAATTTTCTATGTATAACACTATTTTATTTATAATTCGAAATTCTGTGGATAAATTAACCATTTCTTATGGAGGATCAAATTGTGTAGTTTTGGATCGATTAATAAGTGAAAGTAAGTCTTAATTTATAAAAATAAAAAAATATTTACAAAATACCCAGAAAAAAAAAGGTAAACCGAATCAATACTTTTTTTTAAATATTTTTCTGTTTCGAGATGAAAAATTTTTTTTTTTCAGATTTAAAAGAAATTACTTTCCTTCAAAAGCCATCATTAAATTGCATAGAACTTATGAAAAATGAAAAAATGATACAAAGAATTGAACTAAATTATGAAAATATTGAACTCAATGTAAGTGTTTCAAAAAAAAATTTATTTAATAAAATTTTTCTCCGCAAATATATAATTAATTGATTACTTTTTTTGTAGGATCTCAATTTGATTTCCCCAGCTTGTCAAGAATTATTATTAGCGAATATAAAATTTCATAATTGCATTCCAAATGGATATACAATATTTAAAAAATTATATAAAAATTTTGAAATTCAAAAATTTCCAAAATATATTTCAATAAAAAATTTAGAAATTTTTGGAATTATTTCTTCATTTGATTTTACGAAAGAAGATTTAATTAAATTTGTTACTTTTTTATCCCATGGTTTCCCTAATCTTCAATACCTCAAAATAAATTTTAAATTTCCAAATAATTTAAAATTATTTAAATCAATTCTTAATTGGCCAATAAATTTATATGAAAATATTCCGCCTAATGTGAATGGGTGGATTAGTTATAACATTTATTTATCTAAGAATGAATTTGAAGAGGTAAAAAGAAAAACCTTTTTTCAGTTTTTTTAAAGTTATTATTATTTTTAGATTTCCAAAAATAATGCCTTCGCAACAATTGAAAAGCTAATTACAAAGAAAATCCATGAAAATTTTTATGTTTGTTTTTGTGTTCATTTAAATGAATGTTGTTAGAATGTCGAAAATTGAGGGAGTATAATTCAAAAGATTTTGTTATTAAGAGAGAGTCTACCAGATTTTTTAATGATTTTAGAAGGAGGCGGTCCATTTTTTTTCAAACCCACTATTGTATAGTTACCAAACGATTATTTAGGCCATAAAAATAGGCTAATTTTCAATCTTTTGACCAGAAACTGTATTAGATATGGAATTATGAGCTATCGAAGTTTGAAGCATGTCTAACCTTTAAAAATTCGGCTAAATTCACCCATGAAACATAAAAATTTAGTTATTATCCCACATTAGGTAATCGATTGCGGGCTTTCTAATGGTGTATACCATATATTTTAATATCCTACAAAAATGAGGAGAAATTTGCATATTTATATTTCAAAACGACGCCACTTTTTTTCCGCCGTATCCCCAGACCCTAAGAAAAATAGCATATAATCCCCAGAATCTCCTCTATCGAATTGTCAAGAAAAATCAAAAAAAATTTGCACCTCGATCGATTGCCATAGATAAAAGTGCTCGCGACCACTATTTTTAGTGGGGAAAAGGTGTTTTTCACTTTCATTCTTTGGTTTTTGGCGTTATGTTCAAATTGTTTTCATGGAAGAAAAAAAGTGAATGGAAAGTGAAAAACACCTTTTCCCCACTAAAAATAGTGGTCGCGAGCACGTTTATCTATGGCAATCGATCGAGGTGCAAATTTTTTTTGATTTTTCTTGACAATTCGATAGAAGAGATTCTGGGGATTATATGCTATTTTTCTTAGGGTCTGGGGATACGGCGGAAAAAAAGTGGCGTCGTTTTGAAATATAAATATGCAAATTTCTCTTCATTTTTGTAGGATATTAAAATATATGGTATACACCATTAGAAAGCCCGCAATCGATTACCTAATGTGGGATAATAACTAAATTTTTATGTTTCATGGGTGAATTTAGCCGAATTTTTAAAGGTTAGACATGCTTCAAACTTCGATAGCTCATAATTCCATATCTAGTACAGTTTCTGGTCAAAAGATTGAAAACTAGCATATTTTTTCATCGTAAATAATCGTTTGGTGACTATACAATAGTGGGTTTGAAAAAAAATGGACCGCACGTTTTAAAAAATCTGGTAGAGTCTCTCTTAAACATCACAAATTGTTTTTGTTCGAAAAATTAAAAAATAAATAAAGAATAAACAAAAATTTGTAAAAATTGCTAAATTGTACAAAAAAAATTTTATTTATAAATTAAAAAAGGCAGTTTTTTCTGGGCTTACACAATTAAAAGAAAATTATAATAAAAATAAATATGGCGATCATTGATTTATAAAAATATTTAAAATCATTGTTTACGAGAAATAAAAAAATAAATAATATGCAACAAGTAAAAAAGCTATCACCCGAGATAGCAAAAAGAAAAAGGATATAAAAAAGTTTGTAGGTAAAATTACTCCATTCCAAAAAAAAAACAATAAAACAATTAACTATTTTGAACGCTCTCAAACTTAAAAATAATAAAAAAGTTTTGCTTTGACGACGAAGCAGAAGAAAAATTAAAAACAATTACAATTGTTTGTCGTAAGTTTTAGTTACTTGGATGAAATCAATTAATTAAATAAGAAAAAATTTTTTTTTGCACTGCTGATACTTACTTTTTTTTGTTTTTCGTTGCACAACACAATTACAAAGTTATCACGTTTTGTTTTTGATTTGGGTTTTACCCACCTCATTTTTTTCTTCTTCACAAAAACAAATCAAAAAATAAATACGCCTTGAATTTACTTCTATTTTTTTTTATTATTTATTTATCAACAATCAAAAATTTTAGGAGAATGAAAACCCGAATTAGGAACAAAACAAAAAAAAGAAAAGTGTTCTACTCTCTCAAAGACAGTGGAGCATTTTTTTAAAACAAAACAAATAATAATAACTTTTTTGAAAAGTAAAAAAAGTAAAGAAAAATCAAAATTATTGGAGGAGGAATTTTTTTTTGCCGCAGTATTCAAAAGTTTTCAGAAATTGAGAGTAAATTAAAATACATAATTATATTTCCTGATCTGATAAAAAAAAAAAGAACTATTCTGATTTCAACAGAAAAATGGAAGAAAAAAATTATGTTTGAGATGAGATTGGAATTTTTTATAAATAAGAAAATCGTTTTGATTTTCAGATTTCCATAGATCATTTTAAATTTTTAAAACCGAAAGAAGAGTTTACTCTCTGACCTTCAAGAATTTCCTTTGTGTTTTTATATTGATTGATAAAGTTTTTAAACTTTTTCTTGGACGAAAACAAAAAATTTAATTTTTGAACACAAGAAAATGTCAAAGAAAAAAATTTCAGAAATGAACTTTAAAAAAAGCCTAAAAAATAGCTTTGAATTAGCTTTTCCGTTCGCTCGGCATATTTTTCTGAGGGTTCATTTGCAACAATAGCAGCAAAAGAAGAAGAAATAAATGAAGGAGAAAAAAAATACAAATTACTATTTTTGAATTTTTGGAGACATTTTGAACTCATCCAAAAAAATGATTTTTGATGTCAAATTTTTTTATTAAAAAAAGCTTAGAAAGAAAATAACAAACATTTACAATAATATAATTTTACTAACCACAAAAAATTAAATAAAAATCACAAATTTACAAAAAACAATTTACTTCAAAAATAAATATTTATAAAAAAAGGGTTAAAACTCACCCTGGGTCTTCTCAATCTTGAACTCATACTTCCACCATTATTATAACTACTTGGCCCTGGTAAACTTTCTGACACCCAATGTATGGATGGTGAAGTTGGGGATGAATGGGATCGGGGAGAAACCAAATCTTCTATATCATCAAAATCAAATGGATTTCCCGATATTGAACGAGGTAATGAAGAATGAGCTAAATTCATTGCACTTGAAAGACGTGAATTATTTGATGTTACAGCAAACAGTCGGCGCTGTAGCCATTCCATCGATGTTAAATTTGGATGGATGGAAGGAATTGAAAGATCTTAAAAAAACAGATATTTTATAATTAAAAATAATGTTTTCGCGGTAAAACACAAAATTTCGCGACTAGAAACAAAAAAAAATGTGTTTCAAGTTTGTAAAAATATACTTTTTTTAAAAAATAACAAAAAAATTTTTAGACGAACGCGTATAACTTCTTTTTTTTTTGAAAACAAAGAAGAAAAGCTTGAAAGATGCAATTAGTTGTAAAAATAACTTTTTTTTTGTTCTTTTTTAAAAAAATGCTTTGAAGTAACAAAAAAAAAAGTTATTTTAAAAGAGTTGAAAGTCGAAGGGCAGCAGCCAGCAACAAACAAGAAAAGTTTTAAATCCTACGGGGATTTGAAAACTGAATGTGGCGGGAGCGGTGGTGGTGGCAATGGTGGTCGTCATATCTCCAATGCCATTGGAAAAAAAAACAAAAGAAATAAGGGAAAGAAGAAGTGTCGACGGAGTCAAGTCAATTTATTTATACAGAAAATACATATTAAAAAAATACAACAAGTTTTTTGTTTTTGTTTGAGTTTCTTAAAAAAATAAATTTTATGGCAAAAAAAAAAGAAATAAAAAAAATATTTCAAAAAATGTTATAAAAAAACTAACTTTATTTTTTGATGGGTTATGAAGAAAATGGGAGAGGAAGAAGAGCACAGCTATTTGGAGTTAAACCCAAAATAAAACTTCTAAGAAAGAAAAATTTTCTTACATTATTTTATGAAGCTTTAAAAAATTTATTTAATAAATGCTTTTGAAGACTCGTAAAGAAAATTTTAAAAAATCGATAAACATCGTTTTGAAAACAAAGAAAAAGTTAGATCGATAAATGTTTGAAAAATTAACAAAAAACCTAAAAAAAAATTTAAAACAAAATTATAGCGAAAAAAAGCCATTTTTTGAATTAATAATTAAATAATAAACGCAAAATAAAAAGAAAAAAACACTTATCAAAAAAATACATTTATAAATTTTAAAATCGATATGGAAAAAGTTTAAAATAAAAAAATAAAGTGAAAATTTTTCTCAGCTTCCCTAACATGTTTGTTGTTGCTTTCAATCTTAAAAATAATTGTAAAGTTTTTATTAAAAAAATAAAAAAAGAGTTAAGAAATATTGGATGATTTCAAGCATAAAATTAAAAAGTAAAGTATTATCGAGAAAAAAAAACAAAGTAATGAAGAGAAGAAAAAAAAGTTGTGGTGCTACACTCAAACTTATGACCTATGTTTTATTTTTATTTATTTTTCACGTAACCAGCAAAAATAATTTTATTTTTAAGTTAAAAAAATGTTAGATTTTTAATTATTAATTTAATTTAAATTAGGCTAAAAATAGATATAATTAAAAAAAAGGAAGTTAATAGAAAGTTTTTTAAATGATAAAAAGCAAATCAAAAAATATTCTTGAGAAAAAATTTGCATAATTTGGGTTATAAAATTAATAAATAACCAAAAAAAGAAGAAAAAAGCCAAAGAAAAAGGCAAAATATTTAAATTTTCATTTTTATTACGGAAATTGTTTTTAAAGGAAAAGAAAAAACTAAAGAGATAAGTTAAATTCTGCTAATTATTTTCTAATACAAAGAATTTAAAAATAACAAAGTAATTAATAAATCTATTGCAAGTTCCGCTCAAACAACTACATTTAATTTCGTATTACTTTTTTTTAAAATTCATTTTATGTATTTATGGTTTTTTATTTACAAAATAATAATAGCTACGCTACAGCTGTCTTTTGTTGGTTATTTTTCGCTTTTAAAAAGTTTCTTTATTTTTTTTTATAAATTTCTTTTTAATTTTAATAATTTTATTACAACAAAAACATCGAAAAGTAATTTTTAAAAAAATGGAAGCAACAAAGCTGCGCGACAAAAAAAAACTTTAACTTATTTAAAACCGATTCTACCAATTTTTTTAAATATTTTCAAGAAAGTCGGCACCGGTCGAAATTTTTTTTGTTGAGATATATGCACCCCGGTTTTCAACTATGCTTAATTTGGCTAAATCCAAGAGGTTTTGGCCAGATGTGAAGCTTATCATGGAGATACAGCTACTTGAAGGTTTACTATTGAATTAATTCAAAATTATGCCATAATTCATTCTTTCACTATAATTTTATATTCTCTTATGATTAATAGGTTTTCGACCATGGAGAATCCGAATTTAACCACCACAACCCTTCATGTATATGCTAAACATCGATTTTTCACCAACGTGGCATGGTTTTTGGCTCATCACGGGTCACAGAAGCTCGCGGGCGGAATGAGACTATTGCCATTCGAAAGAGCATGTTTTTTTATCCTAGAAACAGGAATAATACCCGAAAAAAAAATTCCGCACGATCATTTGGGAATTTTTGAATATTTCTTTTTACATAAATCAGCTAATAAGATCATTAAGAAAAAATTCGAAAAAATTCATAATCACATATGAAAATTCAGAAAAGCTTACAGAACCATAGAATCAACCTTCCTGGATTTTTTGGTACCAATTTCACCCTTATTTGTTATGCAACATCATGCACCTCGACCAATAGAAGCACTAACGGTGCTTAATGAACTTCAAAAATGTGTATAAACTCAAAATTTCTTATTTTTATTCCACAATCATCGTTATAATATCAAATCGAGGTCGTAGAATCCGAATTTGACCTCCGTTTCACTAGTTTTCCTTACTAAAATGAATGTTTTGGGACTATGAAAATTTGCATATTTAAAGTCTTCATATCTCTAAAACTATCTATTAATGGTGGTAATCTGGCTTCATATTCGGATTCTACGACCTCAAATTGGTATAGAAAACATTATTCTAGAATAAAAATAACAGTTTTTGAATTTATACACATTTTTGAAGTTCATTAAGCACTGTTAGTGCTTCTATTGGTCGAGGGGGATGATGTTGCATAACAAATAAGGTTGAAATTGGTACCAAAAAATCCAGGAGCATTGATTTTATGGTTTTGTAAGCTTTCCTGATTTTTTAAATGGGTTTATGAATTTTTTCTAATTTTTTCTTAATGATCTTATTAGCTGATTTATGTAAAAAGAAATATTCAAAAATTCCCAAATGATCGTGCGGAATTTTTTTTCCGGGTATTATTCCTGTTTCTAGGATAAAAAAACATGCTCTTTCGAATGGCAATAGTCTCATTCCGCCCGCGAGCTTCTGTGACCCGTGATGAGCCAAAAACCATGCCACGTTGGTGAAAAATCGATGTTTAGCATATACATGAAGGGTTGTGGTGGTCAAATTCGGATTCCCCATGGTCGAAAACCTATTAATCATAAGAGAATATAAAAATATAACACAAGAATGAATTATGGCATAATTTTGAATTAATTCAACCATAAACCTTCAAGTAGCTGTATCTCCATGAATATGGTAACAATTGGCCAAATCCTCTTGGATTTAGCCAAGCTAAGCATGTGCGAAAACGTTGGTAAAGCTATCTCAAAAAAAAAATTTTCATCGGTGCCGACCGTTTCAAAAAAATTGACGGAATTGGTTTTAAGAAGTTTTTATTTTCTTTTTCACTCGCGCTTGAGTAAATTAAATTTAAAAAAAGTAAAATAAAAAATGAATGAAACTAAAATGAAAATGTTGTCATCGCTAGTCTAGTCTCAAAGTCGCCGTGGAAGTATTATTTCTATTTCCATGTTTAGGCTTCTTTTTTTATTACTGGTTTAACACCAGAAAAAATGTGTGTGGGACATCATCATTGACACTCCCTTACAATCCATGGTTGCCAACCACCACCATTACATTACCAACGACCAAAAGAAACATATCTTATTTTTCCTTTAAAAAAAAGAAGCTAAAATTGGCAGTTAGTAACACGATTAGTTAAAAAAAAAGAAAAAAGCAAGCAAGCGCATGTTGTTTTTATGTGTTGTGTTTTTCTTTTTCTTCTTTGTCGACTATAATTTAAAAAAAAAAGCATACACATACAGACATTTACAAATGGCAAAAAATATATATATATAAAGGAGAAAAAAAAATGGAGTCAGTTTTGGAAGAAAAAAACTAGCAAGCAACAAGGTCGCCGCGCACAAACAACGTGGCCTTTGGCAAAAAAACCAAAACAAAATCAAAGAAAAAAATGAAACAAAGAAATTGTTGCTTTTTGCGCGATCTTTATTTTTGATTGAAAAACGCATATGAAAATATTTAGTAAATTTTTTTCCATCCATTTATTTCATGGAAATTTTTGTTGAACGCCAAATTAGTGGAATATCTTTGGCAGAGAAAAAAAGAAGACATAATAAGTCCATTTTGGACATTTCATTGACTTGTCGTCGTCATTTGCAATTAGTTAATGCTAATTTTGTTGACACATATTTTTCACTTTGATGTTTAAAAAAAATGTATGAAATAAAAAAAAACGTGTGGGATTGGATGATAATGGAATGATGGATCCATGCCTTATTTTGATGAATCGAAGAGCTCTTGCATAGTTTTGTAAAAATTATGAAAAATATTGTTTCCAAAAATAGAAACTAATAATTAAAAAATTAACGTAGAAAAAAATAGACAAAGAAATAAAAGTTAAAAATGATAGCAAAAAAATTAATTTAGTTTCTTTAAACATAAAATTCGGTGGTCGCAAATTGTTAAAAAAAACACGTTTGGGAAATTCTTTAATATTTTAAAAAATAGTTAGAAAATTAAGAAAAAAAATCTTTATAAAGTTTATCATTTTTCAAAGCTACAGTAATAAATTTTAATTATCCAAGAAAGAGATAGAAACGATAGCTTCTAAAAATTTTTGGCTCTTTATTCCCATCTTTTGAACGTATTTAAATTTTCTGAGGTATAAATATATTTATTCCTTTCCAATGAAAAATAAAAGTGCAAAAAAAAAACAGTAATAAAAAAAATAAATATGAATTAAGCTAAAACTTGACCCCAACTTTACATATGTATATTTATGTATCCATCCTATTTTAGCTGTTGCCGCTATACAAAAAAAATATATGAAAAGTAAAGTCATATTATTCACATAAAAAATATATATCCTCACTTCTCTCTCTTTGTTTTTTTTTTGCTGTTTAACTACCCAAAAGTCTCATAAAAAATAATATTGTATTTATTGTATGTACTTTTTCTTCTTTTTCTTGGGTTCATAAATATTATCATCCACCACCACCAACAACGAAGAAAAGCTTCTCAAAAATAAATATTATATAACAGCTTTTTTTATGTTTCTGAAACACCAACCAATAAAAAAAAAGAAAAGCTAGTTTCCTTTGCTTCCAAAAAAACCCTAAACGAAAAAAAATAATAGGCAACAAAGGCAAAAAAAAAAGATATGTATGTATGTAAACGAGCAACAAAACTGCACCCGAAGGAGGAAAAAGAATGAAAGTAAGGATGAGCGCAAGCTTAAGAAAAGCTAGCTCCTAGCTTCTGCAAAAATAAAAAATAAAACCAAAGAAGAAGAAGACGATGCCAACCAAGAAAAAAAAAATACTATCAAGTTTGTTTGTATGTAAAAAATTGTTTTTTTTTATCCTTCAAAAAAAAGAGAGTTCTCGCGGGAGTCGTCGTCGTCGTTGTCAAATAACTTTCTTTGAAATTGTTCCTTTTCTTCCTTCGCTATTATTTCCATTCTTCTTTTCGGCGCCTTTCTTTTTTTATTGCTTTTTTAACGCAAAAAAAATTTTTACCAACCAAAATAAAATGGACTCAGTTTATAAATTTTATTTTTTATTTTTTGACGTGTATTCAGCAAAAAAAAATAAAACAATGAATAACTTGGGTTATGGCTTGGGTGGCAGATTTTTTTGTTGTTAGTTGTTATTTGGGATGTGAGAAAAGTAAGATGACTGACACTTGTTGTTGCTCCACTTCTTCTTATTTTTCGTTTTACATATTTCCATACAAAAAAAAAGAGAACTCCCGTTCCTTTGCTGCTTCTTTGCTTCAAATATATTACACCGCTGCATTGGTTTAAAATTAGTCTGTCTCATCATTTTGTAAACTGCTTTTTCAAAAAAACAAAAAGCACCAAAGAGGAAAGAAAATAAATAGTAAGACAAAATGTTTTGTTGCTTTTAAAAGTTCTTTTTTGACACTCCCAAATCAATATTAACAATGTAAAGATGTTGATGAAAAAAAGCGGAAGTTTGAAATCCATTCCAGACAACCAACAAAAAAGTTTTTGACACTTTCGAGGAACATCCAAAAAAACAAAAAAAGGTTAAAAAGAGCAAAAGATAAACCATCTTTTTTAACACTTGCAATGCCTCAAAGCTCCAGAGCCACTGTATTACCGCCATCATCACTCCATTAACCAAAGAAGTTTGTTACACCTTCTTTTTCTTTCACACATCACAAAAAAAGAAAAACAAAATAATTTTTTTACTTCAATTAATTTAAGCATAAACTTCACTTCGACATTATTAAAAAAAAGAAACAATAACAAAGCTACTAAACTAAAAGATATCCTAGTTTATAAATCATAATAACGAAAACAATAATAATATTGAAATCAAAAGTCGAAAGAAGAGGTTATAACAATAGATTGCTTCAATTGAGATTTTGTTGTTTAACCAATAATAAGACCAACACCAAATTTTCCTTGACCTTTGACATGATTAAGAAGTCCACTAATTGCAAGAGTAAATGGAAGAGTTGGAGATAAACGCTTTTCAAATACAGCCCCAACAGTCCAATTTGTATCACATGATGCACGCATAACAACACCAGCATCAGGAAGTTCAGCTTGATATGCAAAAGTTGTAACAGCTTCAGCAACACGGAAATTTGCTTCAAATTCAACACCAAATTGTAGTGTATCAGTTTGTTTATGATGATAACATGCATGAAGGCTGCTTGATGATACTGTACTTGAAAGAGTCCAAATTGGAGTTGTATATCTTGCTGCATATGATAAAGCACTGAATTGACCACCTAAAACGAAGAATATATCAATCATTGTAATAGGAAAAAGCTATATTCATAGATGTATTAGCAAAGGAAGCTTACCAGGAATTTGTTTCTTATCATATTGGTACACTAATTCAGCCCCAAGATCCAATCGTTCAGTAATACGACGCAATATATGTCCAACAGCGATACCACTTTGATTAACTAGATCAGTATTGCCTAGCATAAGACCATAAGTTGAAAAACGTCCTCTTCGTTCTAATGTTCCTTGAGCAGCAGCAATTTTGTTTTGCTAAAAAACTTATCATGAAAAAGTGAAACAAAGAGCATTGAAAAATCTTACTTGAACTTGTCCTTGGAATTTAACACGATAAATATCAGCAAATTGATGAACAATTGTTGCAGAAGTATTCCCAGATCCATCAGTATCTGCTAACATAACAGGATAATTTTCACCTGGACCAAGTTCTTTTGTTCCAATATATGTAGCACCAAAACGGTAACCCGTATTTGCAGATGAAATGCTTAAAGTATGAGCAACCTGAAAAGTAAGAAAAGTTACATCATTGGTTTAACAAAGTTGAGGATGATGAAGCTATAGTCACTGCTACAACAAACAAGCATATATTGGTTAATAATGACTAATACCATTCCCAAAGTTACCAATAAAACAAGAGTAATGATTGTGAAGCATTGCCAAATATATAGGATATAAAGAAAAACATACTTGAAAATGAGAACTAAGACCTTTTTGAACCATAAATTTAGCTCCTTCAAAACACATTGGAAAAATATCTCGACATTTTCTGTGTAATTCTTCATATGATCCAGGATTATGATTTGGAAGAGGAGAAGTAGTTGACACTGCTGTTGTTGTTGATGATGACATTTCAGCTCCAGGTGATGATGCAGATTTTGATGGAGGTGGTGGTGGCCCAGACATCATTTTTTACTAAAAAAAATAACATTAGTGATTATTACATCATTAAATAAAGGTATAATAAAGTGTGATGATAATAGATGAATGTAACACGGAAAAGCGAAATGCAAAAAATATATATAAAGGTGAAAGAGAAGAAGAAGAACGAAGAAGGAAGAAATAAAGCCATAAGCCAGCAAACGTCTTTTAATTTTTTTTAGCAGCGAACGGAGTAGGTTGAAAAAAAGAAATCAAAATAATGCTAGCAAGTTGCTTTGGCGTTTGCATTCGTGTAAACACATAAAAGCGGGAAATTTAAAATACATAAAAAAATTTTTGTGGAGAACTTGAAAGAATTTTTTTTTCATGGTTTGCAACAACTTTTTTTCATATATTTTTTATTTAATACATACTTTGTTATTATTTTGTTTACCAACAACTAACAACAAACAAAATTATCATATGGGCTTTGACGTGTGTTTACAAAAAAAAATTCATTTTCCTGTATTTGGAAGATGAAATCCGATTAAAAATACAAACATTCAAGAAAGAAAGAAAAAACCCATATTTTTTTTTTCTTTCTTCTAAAAAAAGAAGGTTGTAAACTAGTTACAACAACAACACCTTTGATTTTATTTCCCTTTCTTTTTTTCTTTTTTTTTGATAGCTTTATTTCTTCTTCTGGATTAAAAAAAGAAAAAGAAATGCATTTATATATGGGATACGACAACCTGACGAGTAAAAAGTGAAAATAACGATAATAACAACAACAAAAAAAGAAAGATAGATAGATAAATGCGCAAGGCAGACGACGACGACGACATACAAAAATGTGTGATGAAAATAATATTTTTTTATTGTATATTTGATTTTTATTGTTGGATGCTTCATTGATTCCAAATCCAACGACAACGATAAAGAAAAGATGACTAAAAGGATTTCGTTCTTTCCTCTTTCTTTGTTGGTAGTTTTTGGCTGCCCAATGACTGACGACGATGGCGACTTTTTGTTTTCTCTCAGGAAAACAGATTTTATTTATTTATTTTTTGATTTCCTCTATCTTCTTTTTTTTTGACGTCAACTACCGTACCCGTGTCTTCGTTCCAAACTAGACTAATGGAATACGTATGTATTTGTGAAGATTAATGTACGAGTTTTTTTTGTTCTAGAAATTCGAAGAATAGATTCATGAATGAATGAATCACTTCTTCTTTTTTTTTTGGGATGGTGGTGGTGTTTGAGGTTTTATGATTCTCATTCTCACGGATCAACGGCATTGACGACGACGCTTACAAAAAATAAAATACATTGATTTACGTATATATTTTTTTTATGTGGAAAAAAAACTATTATCGATGGAGTTTGGTTTTTTACTAATTCTTTGACTCAAAAGCTTTGAGGATTTTTTGTTGTTGTTCGGTTTTTTAAAAACTTTTGAGCTTTGGTTAAAAGTTTCACAAATTATGGAACTATGTTGCGACAGTAATTTTTTTGAGTATTTTATTTTTTTAAAACCTTTTTTCTGTTTGACTAAAAATTTCATTTTGCTTTGGATTTTTTTTCCGTTTCAAAAACTCATTGGCTGTTTTTTCCATTCAAAAGAAATTTAATCTTGCCACCGATTTCGATGATTTTTTTTTGTTTTAATTTTCTTTCTTACTAATTTTTTTTTTTTGCCAAGTCCAAGACATCAGAATTGATATTTTGCTTTTATGTCGTCATTTCAAATAAAAAAATTTAAAATATTAAAAAATATTTTTTTTAGTTCTTTCACATAATCCAATTTTATTTGTGGAAACTTTTCTTCTTTTTTTTTGCCATGTGATTCTTCCATTCTTTTATTTTTCTTCCACAAAAAAAAACACCAAAACAACATAGGAAGTAAAGAGAGAAAGGGAGTTCAATCGAAAGTAATACATATATTCTTTCTGTCATTGATCACAAAAAAAGGGGACGACGTCACAAAAGTAAAAAAAAGTTTCATTGAACCAAAAAAGATAGGACTTCTTCAAACCTTTTTTTATATTATTTCTAACAGTTTATAAATTTTTCTTTTTACACCACTGATTGATTTAAAAATGTTGTTAGTGTTCCATTACAATTTTTTTTTTTTCGAGCAAATTCTTTTGATTTTTTTATTCTCTAAATTTCATTCATTCTTTGTTTCTTTTTTAACAGAAAAAGTCGTTTTTGCCATTTAAAGGGCCATAGCTATTTGCAGCCTTTTTGAAATTTCGTTTCCGTGTACTGAACTTTGCGAATGCCAAGCGCGTGTTTGAATTTAACGTGTAATTTACTGTAGCTACACGTAAATTCAAATTGCCGGTTAGCGAAGTATGAATTCAGCTCCCAGTAAACGAAATTTTGAAAAAGGCTGCAAATAGCTATGGCTCTTTAATAACTATGAAAATTATTACCTGGAGTATTATCAGGAAAAATTCCAAATGTTTGAAGTTGAAATGACTTTAGTGTAATTTTTCAACGAATATTTAAAAATTGTTAGTTTGAAAACCCTTTAAAAATGAAATTCAAGAAGTCAACCACCAAAATTGAAAATTTATTTATTTCTTTTAATATTGCTTTTTAAGTTAATTTTTTTTAACTTTTGAGAATCTCTTTTTTTCATTCGAGTTTTCAACATATTTTGTTTCTTCTTTCAATTATTATTAAAATAACCGGAACCAAAAATTAATTTTAATAATATTCATGTTACCACGAACCTTCGCCACTTGACTTTTATTCAAGTGCCCTATATAAATAAATAAATAAAATTGTGGACCCACTCAAAATAATTTTTGAACTTTTGCCAACCAACTAACAAACAAAATTATTTTCCTTATTCTTCACTAAATTCGATTATGCTCTTCTTTTCTTTTTTTGTTGAGTGATCATAAAAATCATAAAATAATAATAATAATTTCCCTTTTTTTCTTTTTCTTTTTTTCGTCTTCAACATAAATGGATTCCATTCGATTTTCGATTTCATATTCTCTTCCTTTTTTTTAACTTTGTTCTCCAATCAAAAAAAAAATGAAAGCAAAGCAAGAAAAAAAAGAAAAGAAGTGATTTTGGTGTTTTTTTTTTTGCGATCGCCTTTCCAACCAACCAACCAACTAAATGAAAACTAGTTTTTAGTTAGTTGACTTGCTTTTGCTGGATGAATGTTCACGTTGTTCATCATTGTCATTGCCAAAAGAGAAAAAGAGAGAAATAGAGACGACATCCATAAAACTCGCAAGCAAGCAAGGAAGCAATCAAAAAAATGAAGATCGCGCGCGAATCAAAATCAGCGGCGGCGGCGGCGTCCATGTTGGAGACATCTTCATCGGATACTAATAGCTTCCTTTCCTTTGCTATCTTTCTCTTTTCTAAAAAAGAATAACATCCATCTTCTTTTTTATTTTCTCGTCGTCGTCCATTGTTGCCATTAAAAAAAATGAAAGAAGAAAAAAGAAAAGAAAATTCATGTGAAAGAGTGATTCGTTTTTCACTTTTTTTTCTTCTTTATTGCCTTTTATATTTCTTGATTTGATGAAGTTGATATTGACCGCAAAAAAAATCTTAAATAATTATTTATTTTACTTTCGGCTACACATTTTTTTTTGCTTATAAAATTTCTAAAGTCATTCCTTTATTTTTGTTTAATTTTTTTGTTGGTTAAAATTTTTTTATAAAAATAATGCATTTTGTTTTTAGATTTAGCTTTCATTTGTTTTTTTTTGAAAAAAAATTTAGGTTTAAAAATTTTGACATAGTAAAAATTAAGGAAATTTTTATTTCTATGTACAATTAAAAATTAGGCTTTAAGAAAATTGATCAGTTTTTTTTTGAGGCTAAAATTATTTTTTCCAAGACTCGCCGGCGTAACTCTGACTTGAAAGCTGACGATAAAATGTTTGTTCGACAAATTTGATTTTTATTATTGTTCTTCAATTTTGAATTTCAAAATTTTAAACGATTTGAATTTTTTTTACAAATCTATAATCATTGGGATTTTTAAAAATTTGACGGAAAGGTTTTTCCCGCTTTATTTTTTTTAGGTTCCATCTTATTTTTTTCATTCATCTTACAATCAGAAAAGTTTTTAAAGGTTAAATGTGTCTTTGAACTTTTTTGTAGTGAATGTCATTTTTAAAGATTACTTATGTATGTATTTCTTTCTTCAACCAAACTCCTCCACCAGAAAAAAAAGAAACCATTATTGTCTTTTAAAAAAAGTGATTCACTTTTTCTTTTGTATGAAAGATTAAAGTTTTTTTAAATAACAAAAAAAAATGAGTGCAGCATCAATTACAAAACCAACCAACCTTTTTTTTGATGCAAAGACAGATAGATTACTCCATTTTTTTCCTCTTGCCTTCATTCAATTTTTTTTTTGGAAACCCTTTTTTTCATTTTCCTCTTCTTCTTTGCCTTTGCCGAAGTTAGTTTTTCTTTTTTCAAACTTCCTCGATTTTGTTTTTTTTTTCTTAAACTTTTTTTCATGGAAGTTTTTTTTTATTATTTCCTTCGATGTCTTTTTTTTTTTTGCCGGGGTTAAGGATTATCTTTTCTTTAAGTAAAAAAGAAATGAATAAATAAATAAATTCAAGGTTGTCTCTTTTTTCTCTTCTCTTGGCTTTGAAACATTTTTTTATGTTGTTGATGATAATTGCTGTTAACACTCATTTTTTTTTTGAGTTTTGTACCTCACTTTTTTTCTTTCTTCCATAGGCTTGGTAAAAGTTTTCCACCCATAGGCAACTAACTACATACTTACTTTTTTTCTCTATGGGTGGATTTTTTATAGTTCCAAAATTTCTCGCTTGCAATTTTTTTAATATCGCCCAAGCAAATCGAGTCGTTAACTTTTATCCATCCCATTTTTTGTATTTCCAAAAGCCAAAAATATTAATAATAAAATAAATAAATATTTTTTATAGATAAAGGATGCGATGCCATATTCCAACTTTAGATAAACCATTAATGAAATTATTTGCATGGTTTACAAGAAATTATTTAGTTGATTATTATTGGATTTTTATTATTTTACCTATATTTTTAACTGGAATTTTATCCCTTGGTTTTATATGGATTGAAGAATTAACACTTTTGGATGCTAAAAAACTTTATACTCCTGCTTCTGCACCCGCATGGGAAGAAGAAAAATTATTATCTGAGGTAATTATTTATTTTCATTTTTTTTGTGTTTGTTTGATTTATGTTTGTATTTTTATTTCCCTTTTTTGTTTGGAAAAAAGAAATTAGAAAATGAAAAGTGGAGGTTGCTTTCACAAATTAAAAAAAAAAAGACCATAAATAACAGGTATTTTTTTTGGTTGACTGACATTTTAAAAGGCTTTTATGGGGCCAAAAAAAGAGACAGAAAGAGACAGCTGGCTGGCATATAATTATTAGTTCTTTTTTTTTCTGAAATAAATAAAAGAAAAAAAGAAAAGGAAGATGTTTTTTTTCATTTTGAAGCAAACTCGACAATTAAATAAAAATTATAAATTTTTTTTTCTACGATTAAAAGAACCAAAGAAATCAGAGAAATGGGCCAAAAATTCAGTGAATTTAAAGTTTTTAATATTTTTTTATTAAACTTTTCCAAATCCAAAAAATAGCTTTCTCAGCACAAATTTCATGGAGGTAATTAATAAATAAAATAGTTTAGGAAGCTTGGCTTTTTTTCCTGTAAGTCTCTCCATTTTTAGAATTATTTTTGTAAATAACTGACAAGATTTCAAGAGAAAGAAAAAGTCTATCAAAAAAACCCACAAGTTTAGTATATCTTTTTTTTCTTCGTGTGCTTCTTAATGCTTTTTTTTAAACAGAAACATTAAAAATTTTTAACAAAGCAAACTTAAGTATTTTATTAAAGAAATTATCCTAAAAATTTGCATATTTTAAATAATCCATAAAAACCCCAATCCATAAACACTTTTTTATTTTTCCAGCTTTGGCCAATAAGAATAAATGAATTTTTACCTGAACGCACGTTTGAATGGAATCGATACGTTTATTTAGTGGTGAATGGAAAAGAATTGGATGGATATGAAACTCATACATATCCAAATATTTTAGAAGAAAAATATTTAAATGAAATTGAAAAGCTTGAAAATGACGTGGCAGAAAACGTTAAATTTCCTATGAAAGATAAATGGCGAACTCCCGCCACAAAACACATAAATGATTCCGTAACTTTTGAGGATATTTGTTTAAATTGGAATGGAGAATGTTATCGTCAAACGGGCATAATTCAATTATTAAGAAGGCGATTTGAATTTGAATCTCATGGAATTGGAATTACTTTTCCAAGGGCCAATACTAAAGGTTTGTATTTTGGTGGAAAAATAATAATTAAAAAAAGCTGCAAAAAAACTTGAAACTATTTTTAATAATTAATAAATTTCTGAAGAAAAAAAATCGAACTCTAAAATTTTAAACTTTTTTAGATAAATATCGTTTTTGGATTTGATTCTTCGTTTTTTTGACAAAATTCTTTATGTAACTTTATTTTTTGATATGTAAAGCTAAAAACTAATTAATCAGTCGAAGCCAAATAAAAAAATAGAATTAGCATAAAAAAAAGTAAATCTTTACATTTTATTATTTTCTTGCCGAACTAAGAAAAATTTTATTTGTCACTTTTCCGCAAAAAAAAACTTTAAAGTAATTTTTTCAAATTTCATAAAAATCAAAATTTTCATATGTAATTTTTTAGGTTCACCCATTTATCTTGCATTTAATGTTGGCGGAGTGGAAACATATAAAAATGATTCAATTAAAGTTGTTAAAGGCATGAGACTTTGGTATTTTTTTCGATTTGATACGCCCGAATTCAATCAAATGGGAATAGAATTTGAAAATCAAGCATATGAATATATTTTAAAATATTGGAGAAATAATTCTTTGATTGAAGTCCATCCAAAACATTCAAGAATCTTTGATCAAGGTTTAACAAATAATGCAAATAAATTAAAACCATATTTCGCTATTACTGTAATTGTATTAATTGCTTTTACAACGGTATATTCAATGAAATGGATTTTTGGTCGACCACGAGGAAGTAAAATTCCAGGTAACAAAAAAAAATTTGGTTTAGAGAAAATTATTTTTTTATGGGTGTCGCAAATTTTTTTTTGAAAATAAAAAATTTTTAAAAGCTCCCAAACTTTTTTTGAAACAATAAAAAATTACTAAAACAATTCCAAAAAACCTTTTTGGAATACAAAAGTTTTTTTAATATTTGCATAAAAACCCTTTCTGAGACCAAGAATTTTAGAAAAAAAATTTTTTTGAGACATTTTTTGATGTCAAGAAAATTAAAAAAATTTTTTTTAGTTCATATTGATTGGCTTCGATCTAAACCCGTGCTCGCCTTGGGCGGAGTTTTATCATCTGGCATGGCCATCGTTAGTGGAATTGGTTTGCTTCTTTGGTGTGGATGCTTTTTTGCTGAAATAGTTCTTGTTGCACCTTTTCTTGTACTTTGTAAGTTTAGTTTATTTCACGAAGATTTATTTTTTTTTAACCAAAACCCATTTTTTTAAATTCAAAATATAAATTTTCCCATTTTTTTTAGCCATTGGCGTTGATGACATGTTTATTACTGTGGCGGCTTGGCATAATACAGAATTAAAATTCCCAGGAAAATCTAAAGAAGTCCTTAAAGAACGAATGGTGGAAGCTATGTCGGAAGCATCGGTGGCGATTTTTATTACTTCTATGACGGATGTATTTTCATTCGCAATAGGATGTTGGACGGATATATTAGCTGTTCGAGGATTTTGTATGATGACATCAGCATGCATGTTTTTTACTTTCCTATATCAAGTCACTTTTTTTGCTGCTTTAATGGTGCTTTCTGCTAAACATCAAATGGAAGGAAGAAATGCATGTTTACCATGTTTACATGCAAAAGATTTTTATTCCATTGATTCACCAACAACTAATCCACCTTCCACTGCTTCATCCACAGCTAAAATACATGTAATTGATAAAAGTGTGATAAATCAGAAAAAAGTTGAAAAACAATTGAGTAAGTTTCTTTGAAGCAATCAATGCCGGGTGAATTCGATTAATTTTCCAATCATCCTAACATTAGTCTCTAATTTATTCCTCTAAAAAATGTATGACATGCTTTACCTAAAAAAAGCGTTATCTTTGTTTTTTGTTTTGGTTTTACAAAGCAATAAAAAATTAGAAAACTTTTTCCAAATTTTTTCTTGCTATTGTCAGTCACATACAAAGTTTTGAAAAGGAATTTAATAATAACCTCAAACTTTTTGGGTAATTAAATCTAAGATAAAAAAAACTTTCATTTATTCATTTATTTGTATTATTGCAAAATAATGAGAGAGAAAAAAGCATCGGCAGCTGCCAAACAAAAAATGCTTAAAAAAACAACTGTTTCGATAGCAAAAAAAAAATTAACATGAGCCATCTTGGAAGATTAGTGCTTCTTTATTAGGTTATAAAATGAGACATATGTTTGCATTAGTAATAAATAAGGTCAGATCAGGCGATGAAAAAAAAGAGCCAGCAAAATAAGAAACCTTTGTTTTACAAAAATTCATAAAATGTCAGAAGAAGACATTGTTTATCTTTCCGATATTCAAAAAATCCTTTAGGAAAAAAATTTGACAAAAAGAAAGTTTAAAAAATGATTAAAAAAATAATATGGTTAATGAATGACGAGCAACAAAGCATGCTCTAACAAAGTTCATATGAATGAAAGCAAACCCATACATATTTACTTGAAAGAAAAAGAGGCAATTTTCTTAACGTCTGAGTGCTGTTATTATTGTATTTGGATTAACAACAAAAAAATATTAGTAAATGATTTCATTTAGTAGCAAACTAATATCATCCACTTTCTAATAACCAAGAACAAAATAGGGAGCATCAAAAGCGATACAACATGCACGCGCCCAAGTAAGTACACGCTTTCGCTTTGGAAAACTCAGAAGCAAGCAGAAATGCTAAAACAATCCAAAAGAAGCTAGCTTAATGCAAGAAAAAAAGAAGATCGTTGTTAGTCGGTAAATAAGTCTCTAACAGTGTTCTTACTTTGCCTTTTGGTCGCGCCAAGCGCCGCGCCGGGCGCCAGAAAAATGAAAAACCGCGCCAGGCACCGCGCCACGTGCCAGCCTTTAAAATTTTGAGCACCAGCGCCGCGCCACGCGCCAGAAAAAAAATTTAAATAATGACCAAAAACATTAACTTTTTTATTTATTTAGTAAGATATACTTAAAATAACGCTATATTTGAGGTTTTACTAAGATTAAATCAATTTTTTTCTGGAAAATCCAAGCATTTTAAATTTTAAAAAAAAATTTTTAATTTTTCTCGCGCCACGCGCCGCGCCGAGCATCGGATTTCTGAAAAGCCGCGCCAAGCACCGCGCCACGCGCCAGCTGGCGCGCGCCGGCGCGCGCCGACGCGGCGCGGGTGCGGCGCGAGTAAGAACACTGGTCTCTAATAATCGTCCACTGAAAGCAATGGAAGATACTTATTATCAATCCTTTGAGCATCAAAAATTTTCATGTCTGATGCTCCAATATTTACACACTTATTCCAACAACAACAAAAAACATTTCCAACAAATATTAATGAATTTACAGATTTATTTTAGTGTTATACAGCAAAAATACAAATACAAAATATACAGAGTAAACATAATCGATCAAAAATAAATAACAAGAATAAAGAGACAGTGTTAAAAAAACAAGGTTAAACAAAAATGGTTAATGAGTTTCATCATCTTCAGCTTCATCAAAGGTTTCAACGTTCTCAGAAGAATTTTTTGGTGTAAACGTGAGTAAAGCAGCTTTGGATCCAGGAGTTCGAGCTTCAGCAGCGAGCACCGCAGACATGTTATGAGTGATAAATCGATTCCAAAATTCCTAAAAAATGAAAGATAAAAAAGTTATAAACAAAGAAGAAACCAACCGAAGGGATTTTTAAAAGTCGTTCAAGAATTACACATTGGTTAAGAATAAGTTCAGTTGGATTTTCGAAGAGAGTCTTTGAATGAAGTTTAGAATAACCAATGATAGTTGGAGCCAATATACGAGCAAGATTTACAATCGGCATCCTATTTATATGACAATTCTTACCAACTTTTTGAAGATGAAGAATGAAGTAAGCAAGTGTATCACGATTAGGTGAAGGAAGTTCAAGAACATATTGAATAACATCTTCATGATCGTCGTTTTTAATAGCTTTGAAAAATTCATCGAATGAAGACGCAGGAACAAGCTGATCCTAAAAAAATGAGACATTGTCAAAAGAATGTTAAGTGCAAATAAACATACCCTCAGTTCTTTTAAGAACTTTTTGATGCAGCTAGTAATTGTTTCGCATTCAAGGTTAGCTAGATCAGGAACAACTCGAGATGTCATAAATTCAGTGTAGAGTTTTGCGACAGCTGCTTCATTTCCAGGCACACGATATATTCCTTCACGATCCAAGTGATGACGTTCAATTCCAACGATGCAATGAATAAGAAGCGGTGGAATGAATGGATGAGTATCAGGACAATAATAAACCAAAGGTTTAATCTTCTTTGATGAATTCTTACGCAGGATCATCTTTGGAACACATGGCATCGGTGCTGAAGATTTACAGTAATCATGATATCTAGCGTTGCAATCTAAAAAACGAACAAAATTTAAGCAACAAAAACAAAACAAAGAAAGCTTACCACAACAACGAAGAGCATTATTTGCTGTAAACCCAAAGCGTTTTTTGCAGACATCACAAGATTCGAAGACAGGATGAAACTTTATTTCACGATGAGAACGTTTTTCAATATTTTCTCCATGATTCCAACTTTGAGGTACCCGAGATTTTAGTCTAAAAATATAATATGAATAGTTTAGAACAATCGGTAATATAAGCACAAATTCGCTTATGGTTGTATTAAGCCTAATAATTTTGTTGAGTAAAGTCATTTACGTAAATAAAAGGTTTAACTTACATATCAAAAGTACTTCGAGCATAAGAAAATGTCCCAGCTTTCGGTGTCAAATGAACCTTCTTTTTAGTTGATTCTGTTTCACTCAATGCTCGACGAATAAGAACGCTTCCATTTGGTTTACCATGATCATCAGGATCAACTTCGATTGTATCAGCAACTTGAGATTCACCAGTATCATTTCGTGACCGCTTCGATTCACTTTCATCACATTCTTCTTTTTCTTTACTAGGTGGAGAATCAAAAATACGTGAATAAGGAGCATGAGAGCGAGAACGACGTTTACGAGATGAAAGAACATTTGGAGTTTTTGAAAGTGGTTTCAAAAAATCAGCTGTTTGATCCAAATCGACGTGAGTTTGATTGACTTCTTTTGAACCATTAACACCAGAATGATGGGCTAAAAATCCATATAATTATTAAGATTACGTACAAAAAGTAAAGAAGTTACATGAATTGTTAGCATCCATAATACCTGAATTATCGTAGCTTCCACCAGCCAATTTAGCAGCACTTGGAGATTCACTTGAGCACTCAACGAACAAACTATCATGATTTTGACCATACGACTAAAAATGATAATAACATTATGACTTAAAGAAAGAGTAAAATGAACTAACCTTAGTATGCAACTTCTTAATGCTACGTTTCAGTTCAGCAAGTTCATCTTCGACTTCTTTCTTACCATTAGCTACTTCAGCAAGTTCAGCTTCGACTTCCTTCTTACCATTAGTTACTTCAGCAAGTTGAACTTGAGATTTTCTTAAACGATTTTGCAAAGCTTGGTTTTCTTTTTGAAGAGTTGCGACATCGTTTTCCAATAAGATCGTCTTATTCTTGTGCATGTTACATTCTGTTTCACTTTTCTGCCAGTTTAGACGAGTTTGGTCAAGAACTTCGATCAAAGTCAACAAATCTAAAAACGAGAAAAATCATTAACAATAAATGAAAGAAAAAAGAGTAAACTAACCTCTTTCATTGCTGTCACCAATGAGCGAAATGGTATGGCTCCAATTTTCGACGAATTCATGACCAATACGTGTTGATTCAGGTGTGCACAGCTTTTCGTTATCAGGAGACATAGCAACCAGTTTGTTTAGCCTGAAAATTATAAACATATGATATCATGGAAAGAAAGAAGTAAACGAAAAGGTGCGGACAAAGAAATACAAAAAAGAAGGAAAGAAATCTCGTATTCAACGGAAAGTTAACAGCTTGTTAGTTTAAAAGCTTCTCGGGGTAATAAAGGATAATAAAAAAATGAGTACAAAAAAGAGAAGAACTTTCACCATTGAAAGAAATCCAAAATGAATGAAAAAATGAAAGGATTCAAGCAAACAAACAAACAAAAGCTTACAAACGCAGCGAGCGAATTAGAAAAAAAAAGAGCGTGGCCGAACAACAACATTCAGTCAAGAAGCGCGCATTCTTTGAAAATCTTTCATCTTTTTTTTCATGGAAGCCGCAGAAGTTTCTTTTAGTTTATTTTTTGGAACAACTTTTTTTTAGTAACACACGGCTAAAGACGTCATTCATAAAATATTTATTAGTTTTAAAAAGTGTTATATGATTAAAATTTGAAAGGGATAATAAGTTTAGTTGTTTTTATGCGAATACTTTCTCACAAAAAATATTTAATTTTATAAATTATTCTTTGACCATAAAAATTTTTAAGGCAAATATGTCTTTCCTGAAACCCATCATCATCAACATTATCGACAACCAAGCCATTATGGCTCTTCATCAGGCAATAATGAGGCTGATGATATAAATATGGCTGATAAAAGTCGGGGTTATATGGGTTCATTCTTTCGGTAACTCACTTACTTTCCCATAAAAATTTATTTTAACTTTTTTATAGAAAATATTATGTTAATTTCATTCTTCATTGGATAACAAAATGTTTTATTGGAATTATTTTTATTATTTATATTGGCCTTTCAATTTGGGGCTTAATTACGATGGAACAAGGCCTGGATTATGATAAATTATTATTGCATACTGATCCATTGGTGAGAACGCTAAACGTTGAAATTGAATTATTTCATGGTGGAGATCAAATTGAAATTGCAATTATAAATGCCCCAAATATGACATATCCAAGTAATAGAAAATTAATTGAAAATATTGTTAAAGAATTTGAACTAGTTGAATATTCCATTGGTCCCAAAGGTAATGAAGGAGAAGGGGAAGGTCAAAAAAGAGATCGAGTGCTATTATGTTAATTTCTTTTTTTAACTTTAAAAAATTTGCTGATTATATTTGACAGAGCTTTTTTTTAAACGAATTTTCTAAAAACTTTTAAAGAAGAATTTTTTTTTGCCAAAAACAAAAAGAAGAAAAGTTTTTCAAAATTCTGGAGAAATATGCAAATTTTCTGAAATAATTTCTTCAAAACTTTATTAATGTCTTTTTGAATCCAAGCAATGATTCATCAAAAAACAATTTTTTGATTTTCCACCTTTTCTTTTCCAGGAACTCAATGTTGGATAAGAGAATATGAAAAATATTCCAATCATACAGGCTCCTTTCTTCAAGATGATCATTTTTCATGGGTTCGTGGAGTTTATGAATGGTCGCAACTTTTTGCATTTTATAAATCATGGTCACAAGATTTTGTATGGAAAAATGAAGAGGATCTTGATGCCTTGCGACTAAAATCATTTCGATTTCGAATAGGCGTCACCGAATTTAATACTCCAACGGATTTAGTTCGAGTTACTCGAGCATTGAGAGATATTGCAGCGAAATACCCGGATTTACAAATTGTTACTTATCAACAATCCAGAGCCATCGCGGATCAATTAAATGTTTTGCTGCCCAATACCCTTCAAAATGATTCATTGGGTAAATGCATATTTTTTTTTGAGGTTAAAAAACCTTTTTCGACGGGATTCGAACTCTTGATCTCCAAGGTTTTAGCTGAAATGCCAATGCTTTAGATCATCGTTTTCGCCACTTAAAAAATTTTTTAAACTTTTACAATAATTTTTTTCGACAAAAATTCATTAAGAAATAAATTTATAAAACTAATTTATGCAAATTCCTGATTTTTAATGATTTTTAATTTTGATTTTTAATTTTGATTTTTAATTTTTACTTTTCTCGAAAATTCTTTTTTAATTTTATTAAAATTTTTCAGCTTTGTTATGTATGATGCTGATAGCACTTTTATTTATTCCAAATCCAATTTGTACTCTTTGGATTACTATAGCTATTATTACCATTGATCTAGGTGTAATTGGATTTTTATCTCTATGGAGTGTAAAACTTGATCCAATTTCTATGATAACTTTAATATTATCTATTGGATTTTCGATTGAATTCAGTGCTCATGTAACTTATGGATTTGTTTCAAATCCAGGAAATTTAACTCCTCGAGAGCGATGCATCGATTCAATGGAAAAGCTTGCATGGCCGGGTAAAAAATTTTAAAAATTTATTTATGCATTTTTACCTTTAAAAAAATTTTTTTTAGTGGTTCATGGTTCTCTTTCAACAATATTGGGTGTAACAGTTTTAGCATTTATAAATTCATATATGGTTTTAGTATTTTTTAAAACAATTTTCTTAGTTATTGTTATTGGTGTCTTTCATGCTCTTGTTTTACTTCCTATTGTCCTTCATGATACCGCTCCATTCACCGATCGATTAAATGGATATTTAGAAAGAAAAGATGAAATACAACGACAGAAAAAAGAAGCATCTTCCTCAGCTAAAGCAGCTAAAAGAAGGCAACAACCATCATCGATGGCAAATAAATAAATAAATAAATAAAAGGAAAAAACTTTTTTTTATTACATACTTTTCTCCAAATTTTTTTATATCGTTTTTAAAACGGGTTGCATTATTTAAACATTTTTGTTTGTTAGTTTTTTAAATGTTTCTGTTTTATAAAAGGTAGTAAACAATAAACTTTTAAAATAAATAATTGATTTCAAAAAATTTTTCACCACAAAATCAGTGGAAAAATGGTGCAAGAATTTGTACAATATTTTTGTTTTGAACGTTTTCCATCTTTTCCTAGATTTCTAACTTTTTACTCAAAGGTTTAATTTTTTTTCTAAAACTTATCTTGAGACTATTTTCATTTAGATTAATCACATCATAAAAAAATAATTCGAACGTTTAGTTTATTGCTTTTGGTTGCAGCAGAAAACAAAATAATAAATACATATAATAATATTTTGATGAAACATATCAAAAAACTTTTTTTGTTATTGAAGCTTATTGAAATTTATTGCGACGTCGCATCATCTTCAAACGGCCATTTCCATAGTTATGATAAAATTAAACAAAAGGAAGAAAGAAGCCGAACACACAAACAAAAAACTATTTTAATAGCTTTTCTTATTTTTTAGCTTAGCTTTGTTTTTTGGCCTTGCTTTAAATTTTCAAAAATAAAAACAAAAAACAACAAAAATAAATAAGAAAATATTTTGAAAAAACTGAAGCAAGAACGCTAAAATCCTCGAAACTTATCATTTTCGGAATCTTCATACTCGATTTAGTATATGTATGTAATAAATCTCAGATCAAAAGGATAAAAATAAATTCCGATTGTGCCGAGCGCTAATTAAAAACTTTACGTTTTTAGCCGCTCTTACTCATAATTATTCTCCACTTTCATGCATCTTTTTTTCATTGTAAATCTTTATTTTACATTTTTTTAACACTTCTAAATTTAGCATTAGCAAAAAATATTTTAACCGATACTAATCAGTCATTCGTGCTTTTTTTTTCTTTGACCAACTTTAAATTTTACTTTCCCAGAGTTTTTTTTATTTAGTTGAATGACACTGAAATGACCCAATAACAGATATGAAGAAAAAATGGTCTATCTATTTTTTTTTTTAATATTTTGATTAAAATAAAATTCGATGCTTTTTATTTCTTTCTCTTTACTTAGCTTCCATTCAACGAAAAAGAATGAAGTAAAAAAATGCCCTTTTGGATATTAATAAAACAACATTCGGAAAGAAAATGTGATTGCAAAGTTCCAAACTAATTTCCAAAATGCATATTAAAAACTTTAAAATTTATGTTATAAATATTTTCAAAGAAGCAAATGACGAAGTTTTATTACAGTATTTTCTTTAATAAAAAAATCAAATATCAATGTTCAAAGCAACAAAAAAAACTAAAAAACTAAAAACTACAAAGCAAATTAAAGGGAGTGTCTCAGGCGATGGCAGGATTCCTTACGACGGGTGTTCCTAGCCCGAAAGTTTTTTCACTGTCTCAAAGCCTTCCAAAGTGCTACAAAAACTTTGAAGCTTTTTGTAGCTATTTGTAAAAAAATTTCCTTCCACGAAAAGCATTTCGAAATGTTTCGTAAGCAAAAACAAAGGGAGCCGTCGTAAGGAATTCCTGCCATCGCCTGAGACACTCCCTTTAAATACTTTTTTTTCATTGAATGTAAACTTTCTTGAAAAACGTTTATTATTACTTCTTTTGGCACTCGTCTTAAAGATTGATTACTAATAAAAAAAATCAAAAAACTTCGAATTCAAACGAACAAAAAAAAACATGCGTGTCTCTTTCATGTTTTGGCTATTTTTAGGCTTCATTTTTTTTTTTTGCGTTATCTTCGTCTTTCCTCTTTCTTTCAAGCAATGTCCACTCTCGCAACTCAAATCATCGAAAAATGCGAGTCAATCTTTTCTTCTTCGCTGCATTGCTTTTTCTAGGTTTTCGAGCTTCAAACATCTTTTTGCATCGTCTCATCAATTTTTTTTTGTTTGCTTGAGCTGCTGCCATTTTTGAAACTGCTTTTACCATTTCTTCTTCTTCACGCGTTTTAACTAACTTTTTATTTGACGTTTAGTTAGTTGATCGAAGTTGTCGTTTTTGATTTATTGCCGCGTCTTTAGCTATTAACGTGCTTATCTTCTTTACTAACTTATTTACTTTTTTCAGGAGATTGCAATGGGCCATAATATTTCTCATCATCAGAATCCTGCATATAATGGTGAGTTCTTCTTCTTCTTATGGTATTAGAAATATGGATTTGCTATGGGGGCTGAAAAACTAAAATTACTGTTTAATGGGATTGTTAGTATTTCTTTGCTTCATTTACAATTTCTTAAATTAGCTTCGTAATGATTTGGTTATGTTATACGATTGCTAAATTACATGTTATCCATCTTTAAAACTTGATTTAGGTGTTTAAACAATTTAAAACATTATCACCTCGCTTTTACTCCTAAATTCCTAGCTAAAGCAATATCATTTCTTCTTGTATTATCATTATGTTGATATCCTTACTTTATTTATCATATTTTTAGGTTCACCTGTTGATCCACCATTATTAGCTGTATTACCTCCACCTGGTCCAAGCTCTCAAAGCTCATCTACAAATCAAAGGCGTCCTGGATTTTTTGAAATAGCACGTCGAAGAGCACATTCATCGCGTCGTAACTCAGATGCTCGTCAAAACGAAGAAAATCGTCGTGTTCCACCAATACCTCGTATGCAAGCACATCAAGATGCACCAGCTCGTCCAAGACGAACTACAAGACGAATTATTGAGCAAGATGCTGCTGCTGCGGCTGAACCTCGCCGATCTGTTCAAAAACGTGAGACATCACCTGCTCATCCTGCGGTTGGTTTTTGATTATCTTTACTTTCTTTGATTCACTATAACTTAATGTTTTTCAGCTTCATCCTTATGATTCCGGTTCAATCAAACCTTCTAAACTTGACATAATCTTATCGCAACCGCCATTGGATATTGAAACGCTCGAAAAGCACGCTTGGAATCCTGACGATCGTTCTTTGAATGTGTTTGTTAAAGAAGAGGATCGTCTCACACTGCATCGTCTTCCTGTTGCTCAATCAACTGATTCTATTCGTGGCAAAGTTGGATATTCTCATGGTTTTCATGTTTGGAAGATTACTTGGCCTCAACGAAGTCGTGGAACGCATGCGGTTATTGGTGTTGGTACTAAATCTGCTCCTTTACATCATGCTGGATACTCTTCTCTTATCGGACAAACTTCTGAAGGATATGGTTGGGATCTAAGTAAGTTTTTTTGTTAAAACTATCATTACTTCATTACTAATTATAACCCATTTTTCAGCTCGAGGTAAATGCTACCATGATGCAATGAATGCCAAAGCATGGAGCTATCCAACAACAAAAATGGCCAGAGATGCACCTTTCATTCCTCCAGATGAAATCTACTGTATTCTTGATATGGACGACGGTTATATGGCTTTTGCAACAGACGATGAATTTCTCGGTGTTGCTGCTCGTGGATTGAAAGGAAAAAAATTGTATCCTATGGTAGCAGCTGTCTGGGGTCATTGTGAAGTTACAATGACTTATATCGGTGGTCTTGATCGTAAGTAACTTTCTTACACGCTTATTCCTTTTTTTTCAATTGTAAAATATGTTAATGTATTGTGATTGTTTGTTTTCCAGCTGAACCTCGTAAACTTATGGATATCTGTCGACATACAATTCTTTCACAAATGGGTAAAAAACAATTGAATCGCGTCTATGAATTGCCTCTTCCTATGTCTGTAAGAAATTTCATCCTGTACAAATAGAAATCTCGCTGCTTCTCCTGTTTCTTCATTTTTAACTGTTTATTTTATTTTTGTATATTTGAACAAATTTAAAAGTATTTTAACTGCTCATAACGGTGTTGTCTTGTAATAATAAAGTTTACCTTGTATTTTACCTTGTGTCTTTTTGTTTTTGAACATTGGAGAGATTAGGCAGAAATTAGGGACAATGCACTTGGAAAATATGAAAACAGACTCACTTTTTATTGATTTCAAAACTTATCATTTATTGATTGCTCAATAAGCAGTAACAGAAACCATTGAACCTAACAGCTTTAAGAGACTATGAAAAAAGTTTTGAACGGAAAGCAACATCAAGGTTAGGCATTTTACAAGTAATAACAAGTAACTTTAGTGGCTAACGATGATCATTCTAGCAAAATCTTGGTTTTAGTTAAACTTTTTTTATTTGCAATTAAACAACAAAAACAACGATAACAACTTTATAAAACACAAAAAGTTATTCACAGATAAACTCGTTTTAAACTACGTACATACAATTTATCAAAACAAAATCGAAACAAAAACAGTTTTCATCATAGGCACAAAGAGAAGCACATAGGTTCATTCTTCTTCTTCTAATTCAACATAAAAATTGGCCATTGACGACAAACCTTTGAACAAGTGAAAAAAACTGTTTCAAGTGAGAACGCTTTTCATTTCTTTAAAGGTTTTTTCGAATGTTTGTTTTTGTTATTCAATAATGTGTATTTCATCAACTCCAAAATCCAACCTATTTTACGATGCGGCTTTAATATTATTTTTATCTTTTACCACAAAAAAATGTTGCGAATTAATTCTGCCTTTTTTTCTAAAGATTCCTTCATTTTTCGAAAGCAATAAAAATTTTTAAACACCTGGGTTTTTAGATTTAAATAAACTTTTTTCTTTTTCTTAGTAGTTTGGTGGTTGAGTTTTTTTTTTGTTTATTTTTTCTCCGTGTTAAAAATTCAAACTATCCCCAATAAAAACTTGCGCCTAAAAAAAGAAAAACAGGAATGTTTTTAATGAAACATGTCAAAGAATTTCTTTTGTTGTTAAAGGGCCATAGCTATTTGCAGCCTTTTTGAAATTTCGTTTACGGGAGCTGAACTTTGCGAATGCCAAGCGCGTGTTTGAATTTAACGTGTCATTTACTGTAGTTGCACGTAAATTCAAATTGCCGGTTGGCGAAGTATGAATTCAGATCCCAGTAAACGAAATTTTCAAAAAGGCTGCAAATAGCTATGGACCTTTAAAGCTTTTGAAATTTATGGCACCGATGGATATCAAAGGCCGATCTCCAAGGAAATGGTTGAAATTAATTTAACAATAGAAAGAAGCCCACACACAAAAACAATTTCAATCGCTTTTTTTTTTTTAGTTTTTTTTGGCTTTGAACATTGATATTTGGGTTTTTTAAACAGAAAATACTGTAATAAAACTTTATCATTTGTTTCTTTGAAAATATTTATCCTAGAAATTTTCGAGTTTTTAATATGCATTTTGGAAATTAGTTTGGAATCTTGCAATCACATTTTCTTTCCAAATGTTTTTCATTAATATTCAAACAAAGTTAATTTACTTTTCATTTTTTTGGATTTGAAAGAAGAAAGAAAACATTAAAAATATTGTAACAAAGTAAAAAAACAAGACATGCCTTCTTTTTTTTAAATACTTTTATTGGGTCACCGCCACTCATTGTCAATCAAACTCTGGGAAAGTAAATTATATAAATATTTGGAAAATGAAACTGCCACACGATTTTTCGAAATTTCTTATGTTATTCTTGCTTTATATTTATTGATTAGGGAAAATTTTCGTGGATTAAATCATTTTTTGAATGGAACGTAAGTATTTTTAATATAGCAAAACAAAAAAATATTATTCCGCTTTTGTTGGCAAAAATCCCAATTAAAATAAACAAAACAAAATATCACAACTTTCTAAAAAGACGTCGGAAAAAAATTTTTTCTGTGCCATTTTTTCACTGAATTTTATTTTTTCGTTTTAAATCCCACAAAAATTTTTTATTCAAAATTTAGCGAAAAAAATAATAAACCTTTTAAATTAAAAACGTTTTTCTGAGTTTTTTGTAAATTCTATGAAACGAACAAATCAGAATTATTTTGGAGGTAAAATTACTCAACAAAAAATTCATTTTCTATAAACCCCAAAAACTTGTCACTTAATTATAAATTAAAAAAAGGCTTCAGCAAAATTTAATAACTCTAAAAATAATACCTTTTTTCTTTTCAAAAAATACATATTTCCTTCCTAGCCTGAGTAAAGCTATGCTAATAATTAGTTTTTCGATTCTTAAATTTTTACCAACTTTTTTTGTTTTTACAATTTTTTCATAATTTTTATATTTTATAGTTTTGCGACGGAATATATAGGTGATAAATGGATGGTTATTCGAACCCTTATAATTGGTTGTATGATGCCTTCCGTTGCGCTATATTATTATCGATATAATAAAATTATGGAATTATCTGAAATATTTCTTGAAACAAATGGAAATGTTTTTATTAATATTGAAAAAACAGTTTTAGCTGAAGCGTATTTTAATTATTTGACTTATTTTACCGGTATTTTTGTTTCCATGCTTTGGATGCAACCGTGGCTGTGAGTTACATACTTTTTTTTATAAACAAATTAAATTTATTTATTTTTTTCAGCTTTAATAAACGCTGTTCAATAATTGTTGAAGTGCTTGTTCGCGGTTTTTATAATAATCAAAAAGTTGTTCCATTTTTCTTTGCTATTTTTACTTTATACAGTGGAGTGTTTTATTTAACATATCATACCGAAGTGGAACAATATAGTAATTTTTGGGATTTAACCTTTACAATGTTTTGTGATTTTCTTAATGCCACTAATAATGTTATGTTTGTTCTTGAAACTCGAGGGTGGCGTAAGTTTTAATTTTGCTCTGAACTTTTTTTTGGATATTATTTAAAACAAAAAGGATTTCTTAAATTTTGAATAAGAGAAAAAAATGTGATTCAAGCTTTTTTTGATAATAGATTTTGAAGTTTTTCTTTCTCTCGTTAGAGCCGCACTTTTTCTTAATTTTTTTTTTGATTTTTTTTGTTTGATAAAATTAAAAACACTCGAAGTTGGATTAAAAATAAAAAAAAGCCCAAACTCAAAGCATTAAAATTTGCTTTTATTATTAAAGTTGTTTAAAACTTTTAATTAACAAAAAGCTTTAGAAAAACCTCAAAAAAAAGAAGGGAAATGAAATTTTTAGACTGCGGCTCGCTACAATTTTTTGTTGTCGAAAATGAAGCTTGAAATTTTGCTTGAACAAAGAAATAAATAAAACTTTCTTTTCTTTATTTTTTGGAAGAATCAAAAATAAAATAATTATTTCTTTTAAAAAAAAGGAATCAAAATTCAAGAACTTCTGAAAACAGTTCTTCGAAATTTGGCATAAACTAAAATTTTGCGAGGACTTTTCAGAATTTAAAACTTTATATATTTATTTCTTTTAGTTTGGCCACTGTACTTAATTTTTATTCTATTTTTAAATCAAGCGATTATTGAACGATTTATAAATGAAATCGTTGATGAAATTGATGTAGTTCGTGATGAACCTGAATGGCATATGGATAATCGATATAATATTTTAGAACATATTGTTTATAGGGTTAGTTACTTAAATTTATTAAAGAAAAAACATAAAAGAAGAAATATCTCCAAACAATAATAATTTTTTTTGTTTAGTTTAAACGATTTTTTGGTCTTCGAAAATATTTGCCTGCTGATAGTAATCCATATAATGAACCCTTGGATATGCATAATGAAGAAACATATAATCGTTCGGGAAGAATGGTTCATACAGCGGTAAAATAATAATTATAATTTTTGAATACATTTTTTTTCTTTTTCCAGAATCTTGAAGTCCGCCATGCAATAACACTTATGGACAAACGACAACATAATATCCCACCTCTTCAAATTACGGGTGTGATTCAATAATAAAAAAACTTTTTTTCTATCTTTTTTTTAAATACATAATTAATTAATTATTTTTGATATTAAAATTGCATTGTTAAAAAAATATTAATATACGCCTTTTTGTAAATGTATGATTTTTTTATTAATGAAAAATAAATTTTCTTTATTCTTAATTTAAAACCTTTGAATTTTGACAATTTGCAAATGAAGAAAAAAAATTTTTTTTCTTAAAACAAATCCAAATTATTGGTTGGTTTACTGTATCAAAAAAATAAAAAAGTTTAATTTTCAACATTTTTTTTTGAAAACAGAAATTAGCACGTTTTCAATCTCGAAATGTTTCTTCTTTTTTTGGAAATATAATTTTTTTAATGACTAACTTTAAAAACCATTATTTTTTCTTTTCTTATTTAAATGTTATATAAGTTTTTGAAGGTTGAAAAAGGCTTGAATAAACTTTGGTAATAGTAATAATAACATACAAAGATTTTTTTTATTTTTTAGGCATTCCAGGAAAGAACAACACAAAAACTTTATAACTCTTTTTTTCCTTGTCTGTAATTTATCATTACGAGAAAAAGAAAGAACGAAAGAAAACACAAAAAGTCATGAAAGCAGCAGGCAGGTGTGCTTGTAAATGTGACAAGAAATCATTTTTATTTTTAAAAAAAAAGTATACATAAAATTTTAAAAAATTAAACTTTTTGGTTTAATAAAAAAAGAGTTATTCGCTTATTTTTCGAGTCTTGTTAAATAAAAGCTTTGATTAATTCTTTTAGATTTTAGAGTAAAACCAAAAACAACAAAAAATGGATTTTGAAACTATAAAAAACTTAAAAAATATTCTCTCTCTAATTTACATAATTCCAACATATTTCCTTTATTTTATAATTTTATATATAATGTTTTGGAATTCTTCAACAAAATCCAAATTTTATAATAGTTCATTTTATCAATTATTTGGTTATTCAGCAATAAATTATATAATTCAATCATTTTTTTATTACGCCTCTTTTCGATTTACATATACACCAGCATTTTTTGAATTAGTTAAAAACTGCGTTCAATCACTTTGGATTTATCCATTTTTATTTGCATTTATGTATTATTCCGCTGCGGCTTTACATCTTTATAGTTTGGCTTTATCATTTAATCGATTAACGGCATTTATATTTAAAATGAATTACACAAATTTTTGGAAAAAATGGTTGAAATTTATTTTAGCTTTTTGCGTTTTATTTCCAATTTTATTTGCTTGGCATTTTCCTTTTGTTAGGTGAGTTAATTTTTTTGGTAAGAAATACCAAAATAAAATTTATTTTATTAATTGAAACTTTTAAAATTTAAATGCAAAATTTTCAGAGTCGAATGCACTTTCGAAGAAAATGAAGGTGCATTGATTTATCCACGAAATTCGGCAGCAGTAGGATGGATGAAAAATTCAAGAAATCTTTTTATTGAAATTTTAATTACTTCTTCGTTATCCCTTGGAATGAATGTGTTTGTAATTTTTCATTTACTCAAACGAAAATATTACAGTAAAAACAAAAATACTGCCACCAACAACAAAATTTCTTCTCAAGATATAAAAATGCTAATTTACACTATGCTTATATTTTCCACTGAAATTGGTGGCTGCTTTCAACAGGTTCCGCCTTTTTATAAACCTTTTTTTTGAACTAATAACAATTTTTGTTTTGCTTTTTTTAGTTATTACTAACATTTTGGCCTTCAACCTTTCAATCATTTGTGAGTGAAACACAATTTATTCTTGCTGACATAAGCACTTTAGCGCCAGCATGGTTTATTTTAGCCACAAATAAACACCTTAGAAATGGAATCATAAATTTATTATGTTTAAATTGCAACAAAATAAATGATGTAAAAGTTAGTGTTGTTGTCAATGCTGCTACCATGACTGCCATAGCTTAATAACTAAAAATTGGCTTTTTAAATGTGAAAAATAATGATTTTTTAATTTTGTAAACTTTTTGAAACTGAAATCCCTTTTTAAAAAATGAAAATAAATATTAAAGTAATTTGATATTTTGAATATTTGGAAACTTTTCGAGGTTAATTACAGTACAAACAAAAAAAAATTAATTCAAAAAACAAAAAAAAATGAAGAAAAAAATTGAATAAAAACTGTAACGCGTAAGTTACTCTTGCAAGGACTGGGAGAGATTTCCAACCTAATAGATATGTTCGATTATCTTGATTAAAGCGCTAATTCAAACAAAAACTTAAAAAAGGATCCAAATTTTAAAATCTTTCCTATCCAATCAATTCTTTAATTGTAGCGTTCTTTTTTTAAACCAAAACAAATATATAAAAAAGAACAATTGATCACAGCCATACGAAAGTTCTACAAAAACTTAAAAAAAGAGCCTATTTTTTAAATTTTGATTAAAATTAATTCATTGCCGTCTTTTCTTCATATGAAAAAAGTGAAAAATAAACTATTTTTTTGGATGGATATTAATTACTAAAGCATTCGGACAAAAACTCTAAATTGCAACTATGAACAAAATTTAAAAATAAGTAAAACAAATAAAATTGATCATTTTGAATATTTTAAAACTCTTTTTGTACCTATTTTGGAAGAAGTAAATGACGAAACTTTATTTGCGGCTTCTGCAACAAAAACTAAAAACTAATAAGCATTTAAAATAGTTTTTGTGTCTGTGTGTGGGCTTCTTTCTTCCTTCCTATTGTTTATGTTTATCATAACTATGGAAATAGCCATTTGATAAAAGTCGGCGCAATAAATCTCAAAAAGCTTTTAAAATTTCATGAAAAAAAAAAAGATTTTATTTTTCAAAATTTGTTTGTAGTTTCTGTAACCAAAAAAAGCAAGATTAAAAATTAAAAATTTATTTTACATCACATCCATGAAAAATATGAAAAAAAATTCGAAAACACATTTTTTTGTCTTCTCTTATTTAAATAAACAAACATGTTCGCCTCACTTCAGGAAGCTCTATTCTTGTCTTATTTTAAAAATCATACTGTTTTATCCAAGTTTTGATCCATCTTAAAATTCTTGCTTTTTATAAAACTTTTTTCCTTCACCTTTTCGGTCTTCTGCTAACTCATACTACTAAACTTCAAAAAAGACAACTCAAAAATGTTATCACTGAAAGCTGCTTTCCATATCCAAAGTAATGACAATAGCTAAATATTTTTACAGACATTTTGATATCCAACCTTAACATCTTTTTGTTTGATATAGCCACGACACTTCTCTCTTGCTTTTTTTGATAAAAAAAAATTATGAAATGCTCCTTATTTTGTATCTAAAATACAATAGCATTTTTGGATCCTTCCCCTTTGATTTCATTGGCGCACAGATTGTTTTCATTTCTCTTTGAATCAAGTAAATTTATCAACCAAAAAAATGAGCGGAAACAAAGTTTAATTCTTTTGTAAAACACACAGTGGATTTGATTCAATATTTATTAAACCATCAAAACAAAAATAAGCCTATCAATAAATACATATCAACAATAATAAACAAATTTCTTAAAGAAATCAAACAAACAAATCAACAAAAGAAAAAGGCTAAATAAATTAACAACGTTTCAAAGGTTCCATTCCTAATAGTCTCATTCCATCACCAAGTACACGACGAGCCGCACAAAACATAAGCATTCGTGGAAGAGCTTTATCTTCGGGTTCATTTTGAATTCGTAAAGCAGCCATAGCAGTTCCAATTCGATGAGAAAGTTCAAATAAATATACCACCATTCGACAAGGTTCAAGTGAGTGATATGCAGCAAAAAGAGCATTATCCAAAGTGTAAAGATGAAGTACCAAGTTTCTTGCTTCCACAGAATCATCAAGTCTCATAACATCAATAAAATCAAGTCGTTTATGCAATCTTTGAAGGACATCAGCATTGGCTTCTTCGAGTGAATTCAAACGTGTATGTTTAGACTGAAAAAGAAAAAGCATTAGCAAGGCATACAATAACAAAACATTGTTCATTATCAGAAGCTTTAAACAGTATAAAAGGCCTTACATGTAACAGCAATGCATCAGTTTGAGTTAATTTATAAGCACCATCAAATGAAAAAACATATTCAGAAGCTTTTCTTCGTTTTGCATCATTTATGATTATTGCAGATTGAGATAAATTTGCTCGAGTTTCTTCCATTTCATCTTCGGTTATTTTCATAGTAGGTGAAGATTCAATAAATTTTTGAGCTTTTCGTTCACCTTTAGCACAAATATAATCAGCTGATTCAATTTTACCAGCACGAGATGAAAGACCAATAACTCTTCCATACCCTTGATGATTGATTTTTGAAGCAAGATCTTCACGATCAATGGCATTTAGAAGTAATTTAAGATGATCAAAATGTCGAATTTGAGCTCGATCCACAATGAAAATATATTCATCAGCTTTATGGCGTTCATCACGAGCTAAGATTGATCCAAGTTCCCTAAAAAGGAAGCAAAGAATGAGTACATAATGACATAGCAAACAAAAGTACAAAAGTTAACGTAAAAAATTTCATACCTCGTCAAATACAAAGTAGAGTTATCACTTTTCTTTAATGTTGCATAACCACCAATAACTGGATCATTAACAGCCCAAAGTCCATCCTTGGTGAGAAATACTTCACATTCCTTCAGAATTTTCTTAACAATTCTTTTACTATCAAGCACATACTTTGATTCAGCATCCCATTCATCAAAATTAACATTCATTCGTTGATAGTATTCTTTTAAATAATCGATTGAAGTTTCTCTAAATTCATTCCATAGCTTAAAACCATTAAAGCTTTCTGTTTCCACAAGACGATCTTCCATATCTTTGAAACAATTCTTCGAAGCTTCAGCAAAAGTTGGATCATTTTTGGATCGTTGATTTGCTTCAACATAGGCTTTCGTGTATTCAGTAACTTTTTGTTGAGATGTTAGAGAGTTCCATTGAGCATCCAATTCGTTCTTTTGATAGTATTCAGGCCAATGAGTCAATAAAAGTCCAAATTGAGCGCCCCAATCACCAAGATAATTTATTCCAACAACTTCATGTCCAGCTGAACGATAGATTTTTTGTGCAAAATTTCCAAGTATTGTTGAACTAAAAATAAAGAAAATGTTAGTTAGTTTGTTTGCGTAATCCATGCATGGCTAAACAAGAAGTATTACCGTAAATTTCCAATGTGAAAAGTTTTAGCAATATTAGGCGATGAAAAATCAATACAAACTTTCTTCCTTTTTGATACTTTGGTTGCTAAAATACTTGCAAAAATATCTGGAGATTTAATCAGCTGTCGAAGATAACTCTGCATCTAAAAATGTCCAGTAAAAACGATATTTTCCTATTAACTTTCAAGCTCTCAAAAACAAAATATGCTAACAACGAAATCGTCTAATCAACAACAACACTTGAAAACAAATCGATTTGATTTAAACAAATTTTTTATTACGTGTAACAAACAATAACAACTTTAAACAAAAAAAATCAATAATTTTCAGAATCAATAGCTTCTTCTTTAGTTAATCTTTCTTTAGCCTAAAAAGGAAGTATGGTAAAAACAAGCATTAAAACATTAGGAGAACGACAAACCTCTTCGCTTGAAATGGCTAATTGATATGCTTCAAATGGAGTCGCAAATTCTTCGATTCTGATTTCAATATTCTTAATTTTATCAGCTATTTCTTTTTGTTTTTTCTAAAAACGAATCGGGTAAGCTTTCTCTTTGTACTTACAAAACACTCACCTTATTAATTGGATCACAAATGGTAAAAACAAAATCCGCATTTTCATCCATCGTTGACCCATTGTCAGTAAATTTCATCGGTAAGATAGCTTCATTACAATCACATGAGAAGTATTCATCCAAACGTTTTTCAAATGGAGTTTTTTCACTAACATCATCCAAACTTCGAGCAAACGCAGCATTTACAGCATCACTTCTTCCATGAACAAATGAACGATCTAATGGTATATCACGAGCACGGATCATAATCCTAAAAACAAATTGGTAAAAACGAGAAGAACTAATGTAAGCTAAACATACTTATGGATTGCCAAAATGTCTCTTTTTAAATACACAGGAACTGGAGAACAACATGAAATTATACCATTAGCTTCTCGAGGTAAAACTTGAGCAATTTGCATTAACATATGATCAGGAAGGATATAATCAGGACTTTCATCAACTTCTCTAGCAGTAGCATCTCTCCATTTCCAAAGTTCTTTCAAAGCATAAGTTTGTTGATTCGTCGGATGTCTCTTAGAAATGAGCTTCAAATAGCCTGTTTCAGAGAATCTTGGTTGTTCAAAGGTTTTTCGACAAAGTATAGTGCTTTGAGAGTAAACATTCTTCAGCAAATTATGTTCCGATGCTTTGGATATAAGTTCGTTTCGAAGATGTTCAAAGCAATAAAAGAGATAACGAGTATCACCACGAGCATAATTCAAATGTTCAATCTTTAATGGACGTATTCTCCAATCAGCTTTTTGAAGTTCTTTACCAATAGTTATACCACAAAAATGTTCAACAAGATATTGAAGTGAAAGACGAGACAATCCCAGAGCTCTCATTGCTATATGAGTATCAAACATATTCACAACATATATACCAAAATCCCGTTGTAACCATTGAAGATCAAAATCAGCACCATGAAAGATTTTAAGGATTTTAGGATCAGTGAAAGGTTCATTAAGTCGCCACATTTCTGACCATATTGGAAATGGATCGATGATGTAATCGCGATCAGGTGTTGAAATTTGAATAAGGCAAGTTAAACCAAGGAATGTTCGGTAATTATGATGTTCAACATCAACAGCAAAGACTTTCAATGTGTTAAGATCGTTCACGAGATTAATAAGCCCTTCCTTCATGTTGATTATCGTCAATGGTATGTCATCTAGCTTTTTCATTTCCTGAAATGTTTAACATGTTAACCTTAGATTTAGAAAGTGAAAATCTTACTGAAATAGGCCCAGCAACTTTTTGATCTTCAGGCAATGTAAAGCTTTCCAATTCATAATCATAAGGATGACCAGTTTCAGCTTTATCACTTTCCCATGGATTGACACCGTTCATATCATCGTCATCGACAACACGCAAATTTCCTTCTGCTTTTTCTTTTCCATGATGCTTGAATTTGAGCTTAGGTTTGAAAGGAGCATCATCATTAACAATAAACTGTTGAAAAGCAATTTGTGGTTTAGGAAGATTTTTCTAAAATATTGTCGTCATTATTTGTACTTCTTAAAGAGCAACAAACTTACTGAAATATATAGTCCTTTATGATAAACAATGGTTGTTTCATCTTTCTTTGATGGATTACTACTGAGTTGAGCATAACGACCACCAGAATCTTTACCAAATGGAGCTTTTTCAGGAACATAGGTTGGCATACCACCATGCGATTCAGCTGTTCGTTCAAGTACAGGAATCATAACACGACCACCACGAGCTTCAATACGAGCTTGTTCAATTGCACCAGACTAAAAACATAGACGTTTAGTAAAACATCATCCAAATATAAAGAAAAACTTACAATTTTCTCGTCCAAATGATGATTAGCGTCAATAATCTTTGATAAATCATCGATAACTTTAGGGAATTTTGTTTTGCATCCAGTATTGTTATAAATGGAAGCTAGTAAAGTACTAACTTTAGCACGTTGAATTTCAATCAATTGTAAGTATCCAGGAAATGACGAACCATATTCATAGCCTTGTCCTAGTGTAGGAAGTTCACCAACGCATCGTTGTAAATCATCAACAGCTGAACGTATATTCTAAAAAAGATAGGAATTATTTCGATCATTTTTCTAATAATAAAAAACTTACTTTACATAACTGCATATCCCGTTTGAATTTTTCATCTTGAATTCGATCATCATCCGGTGGTTTATCAGAAGCCATTCCTGAAGAAAACAAAACGTTAGCTAACAAATCGCGGAAAGAATAAACATATCAAATACAAAAATGGTTACGGCAACCAGGCAAAATTCAAGAGACAAGGGAGATGGGTAAAATAAAGTTTATTAAAAGTAATACTAAAATTTACTACAATAAAAAAAGAATCAAACAGGTAAGTCATGGGCTAAAGCTGCTAACGAGAAGTATGGAGATGGATTTGCTTGTAAACAAAAGAAAGATAAAGAAACAAGGCACACATCAAAACAAAAAGCGTAAAAAAAGAGAAGTGAAATAATCATAAAGAAAGAACGAATCGGTTGGTTGGTTGCTAGCTAGCAAACACTCCACACTGCACCGCATAAGACTAACATAAATTAAAGGGGATCCACGAAAGGAGGTGAATCAGATACTTGAATTTTTAACAAGGAAAAAGTTTAATCAAAAAAACTAAAAACAAGCAATCAAGAAACAAAATTACTCCAAGACATTGCTCAATATTGGCAAAGAAAAAGACATAAATTATATATTTTTTGTTGAATAGAATGTGGCTTAAAAATACAATAAATAGGATACCGAATAAAATAATAACAATCTAAAGTTTAATAAAAATAACAAAAAAAACAATTCCAAGGAAATTCATAAAAAAACTAAAAATGAATTTTTTGTAGGGCTGCATAGGTTCCATAAACCACACGCTTTTCACTAATAAATGGAATATAAAATGCACGATATAACCAATGGGATTTTTGAGGAATTATCACGGGATGAGTATAAACTTTTTTATATTTATCTTCCATCTGCAAATAAATAAAGAAATAAAGGTTTTATAAAAAAAATGTAAAAGCTTTGAAAGTTTGACTTTGAAATTTTTTTGATTTTGAAAAAGGCTTGTTTCACGTCCCAAAAATCTTGAAACGAAAATAAATGCCTCGCAAAACTTTGAAATTTTTTTTGTGTGTTGCATGCTTCACAACCTTTTTTGCTTCTTCAAAACATGGATTTGTGAATCTTCTTCAGTTTTCAACTGATTCTCTCTTTCAATCATTAGTTTAGTTTAAAGCTGCATGAATTTAATGAGCTTATAAAGTTATAATGCAAACCAACGATGAAACAATCATCAAATCAACAAATCGTTTTGAAGCATTACCTGCTATTAATGGTGACGAAAATGAATCATCTCAAAATGGATCACCAAGTATGTCTCTCTTTTTTACCATCAACTTTTAACATTATTGCTTTATACTGTGAAAATCTTTATCATTGTTACTCATGTTCAAATTTTTTAGGTAATGAAAGTCGTCCTCCACCAAATCCTGAAGAAATGGAAGAAATCTTTTCGCAATTTCAAAATATTGTGACTTTGCGAGAATTGAAAACGTTTTGTTCGACCAACAACTTTCATATTCCCAGAGGCATGACATTCCAGAATTTGCAGAGGCATATCGGCAAGAAATACGACAAACATTTTCAACCTGTTCGTGAGAAGCATCAACAACTCTTGGATGATCAGTATAAGCCGCCATTTGATTATTATGTGGTATTGGATTTTGAATGCACTTGCTGGAAAGAAGAACAAAGAAGGCCTGAAGATGAAGATCCTAAAGAAACATACACTCAAAAGAGACTTAGAAAAAGAAGAGAAGCGCCTAAAAGACGCATTCAAGAAATTATCGAATTTCCAGCTGTTCTGGTTGATACAAATAATGGAGATATCATTGATATCTTCCAAGAATATGTTAAACCCATGATTCATCCTAACATTAGTGAATTTTGTACTGAATTGACTGGCAAGTTTTATCTTTTTTTTAACCAACCTAAAAACCATTAAACTTTTTAGGAATAACTCAAGCTGATGTGGATAAAGGAAAAACATTTCCTGAAGCTCTCAACCTTTTTCTCAAATGGTTAAACAAGCATGGCCTCGATGATCCTACGAAGTATCTCATTATCACCGATGGACGAGCAGATATTAGAGATTTTCTCAATGGTACCTTGGTTATTTATGATCTTCCATTTCCACATGAACTACGAACATTTGCTGATCTCAAACTTTTATTTTCTCGGTTTCATGGTGGTGCTATAAAACTCGACGCAATGCTAAAGTTTTATGAAATTGAATTTGAAGGTCAAAAACATTGTGGTCTTGATGATGCTAAGAATATTGCTCGATTGGCGATGAAAATGTCTTCAAGACATACTCAACTTATTCCTACAAATCGAATGATTCCACGTGATTTTGTTGATCATGTAAGTGTCTTTTTTCAATAGATTTTGATGGTTATTGTTATTGCACTCACCATACTTCTTTTTTCATCTATCTCTCACTTTTCTAACCCGCTTTCTTTTTCAGTACAAAGATGCCAGAGAAATCAAATTTTCATGTGATCTTGAACGAAAAGCATTCGCTTATAGCCGAATCACAATGAAACTTTATAGAGAAAAGTCGTATCTTGAATGTGATGATTGCAAGCATGGTAGCTGTGAAGCAGCAAAGTTTTACAAATTTTAAAGTTTTTTTCATTTGTTTGTTAGTTTTATGTTTATAATTTTTGTGGTTGTTTTTGTTTTAATAAATGTGTAACAAACCTTAACATAATTTCGCTCATCAATATTTCCATTAGTTCCATCATCAAAATCAATAATGAAATCGCAAGTTTCCACTGGAACATATCGACTTGGTTCTTCTTGATTTATCTCATTCATTTCAGTTGGGATTAAACTAGTAATATCTGGAACTTTTCCAATAGCATAATGTTTAGGAAGTAAACCTCGAAAAGCGCTACGAATGAATTGAATTTCAACTTTTTTTGTTATTCCACTTTTATCCGTTGCTGTTTCGGGAATAAAGAAGGTTGATGGAAATCGATGCCATTCTTTTCCTGTACAAACTCGAATGGGATCCTGCAATCGATGGAGAATGGATTAAATTTGGGACATAAGAAGCAAAGATTAAAGAATTAACTAAAGCACTTACATGCATTTGACTAAAATTGGTATCAGGTGTAAAAATGAGATAATCATGTAACTGCTTGTGAGTTTCAGCAATTCCTCGATAATGTATGTAAACTGCATAACCACGTGAAATGGATAAAATTGAAAAAATTGCAACAAGTAAATATGGAAGAAAACTAAATTTTCTTGGAATTAATTGTCTAATTGAAATCAGAGCTATTGCCATTAATAAAGCAATATGAGGATAAATGGGAAATAAAAATCTTTCTTCTTTATGTGGTTGAGAAAAAAATATTAATGACCATACAAATGCTGTTAATGCAATCAATGCAACCGGAAGAAATCGATACCAATATGTTATTGAATTGGCTAAAACAAGAATGAATGGGATTTAATTAATGAGTGAATTTATTCCCTAAAAACGCTGTAAGTATTAAACTTACATGGTCGAATAACTTGGGATGTTATTTGATTATCCATAACTTCAAAAGTGCAACAAGTTGGAATATATGCAATTAAAGCTAATGGAATGGCTAACAACGCTAAAAATGGTGCAATATTCCAATTTAATATTAAATTTTTTATGTAATATGTAAATGGTTCAATTCCATATAGCTCTGGACCATGTTTGGAAAAAACATTATATAAAACAATGTTCAATGGTGCAATCACAGTTTTACCATAATAATTAGAATCCATACAATAAAGAGCAGATAAAATAATGAATCCACTGGCAATGGCTGCCTTCATAAACTTCCAAATGTGTTCGCCCCGTCGAATAATAAGCATTTCAACAACGATTGGAAGACCAAGCACTGCAGAAAATGGCCAACCAACTAATGCACTAAAAGCTGTAAAAAATATTGCCCAATTATATTTTTCACGTAACCAAAATGCCATAGAAAACATATTTATTATCATACTGAATGATGATGGCAAGAACGCTGCACTAAAAATGATAAAGTAAAATCAGTTATGTGGGTTTTATAAAATTCCTTAGAGACCAAAGCAACAACGTTCTACAGTAATCCATGCCTTCATTGTTTAATGATCTCCTTAAAATGTTATTAATTAAAAAACTAACTAACCCAGAATAAAATGTTCCAACAGCTAATAAATTAGTTATAAAATAAAGCCTTGCAATACCATAACCCAATCGAATTCCAACAGAAGAATATAAATAATATTCTGCACCAGCATGAAAGAAACCAAGTAAAATTCGAAAAGTATAAAATAAGGCCACTTTAGAATCCGAAACAATAAAGCTTAAAAAATAACATGGAATATAATGAAAAAATATATATAGCCATGAACGAATTGCATAAATAGGTGAATATTCCCATGTTTGAAAACCTCGACCAAATAAAAGTAAATGAAGAGGTTCCCAATAATTATATATTTCATCACAATCATTTATAACTGAATAAAATGCTGATGCAATTCGAATTGATGCAAGCATTTTAAGTAAAAAGCTTGAAGACATTGGTGGATCTGTATCTAAGAATGGCATACAATGAAATAGCTTTCCTCGAAGAGTTTCCCATTGTCCTCCACCCGAATCTTTTGTTACACGTCTTTCATTTTTAAGGATTTCGTCTTCAAACAGAATATCTGGATCATCGAAAGATGCATGAGGATGATCAGAATGTCGAGGAGGCGTAATTTTGGGTTGATTTAAACGACGCATATTTCGATGGTAAATATGGGACATGGCAGTGAAAGTTAACTCAAAAAATAGCTGTTAACGTTGTTTACACAATGAAAAGTTAACACATATCTAAATCATGGAATGCCAAAATCATACAAGCAAACTAAAGCAAAATATCAAACCGATAAGCGGCTTGTTTTCATCACATTCTTCCTTCCAAATGAAAATTTTTACAATTTATTATTACATAATTAAATCAAACAACAGAACAAACAAATGAAGACTAAAGTAAATATAAACAGCAACTTAATCTCCTTTCGAACGAATAAAATTGTATACAGGTTGAATATTGTTGTTCAACATGAGATAAAATACGAGAGAACCAAAATGTCGAGTTGAATATAAGGTTTCAAATTTGTTTTCAGCAACAATTCGATCAAAAATAAGATGAGATAGTTTGACAAATGCTGGATCATCAGGTTCATAATACCAACAAGCATAATCCATAACAAATTCATGACGGTTTTTGTCCAAAGCATTCTAAAATATTCTTATAAAAAAGCTTTTTCATGTATGATAAACGTACTTTAAGATCAGGATCACTGAAAACTGCTGGAGGATTGATTGGTCGATTTGGTTGTTCATAATAGACGCGATTCATACGATCATGTTCTTCTGGTAAAGCGGTTCTTAAAGTTCCATCAGGCTCACGGATAACAACAGTACGATCTTGATTTGTAGCATCGAAAGTAATATCTGTAAAAACAAATTTGCTTGTGTCGAAGCCATCAATTTCTTCATCTTTTGATAAAACGGTAAAAGTTTCTTTTCGTGGTTCTTTAACTGGAACAAATTGTAAGAATTGCTTTGCGCGTTCCTTCATATGAGCACGAGTCTGAAAATATATGACATTATAAGTGGAAATGAAAGTCAAGTAACAAAAAAAAAGTTTATGAGATATTCTATTATAATAGCAGCAGTAACACACCTCTTCAAGCATAGAATCTGTCATTAAAGCAAAATGTGAACGTTCTTGAGATTCAATATTTCTTTGAGTAAAAATCTTTCCTTCAATATCAAGACCAGTAAGATTTGTAAGTAATTGTTGTACTTTTTCATCATTAAATAACGATTCAACATCGATATCAGCTTTTGAAGATGGTCTAAAAAAAGTGGAGGTTAGTTTTAGAATCAATAAAAAGCAAGTACAAAAATAAAAAAGCTTATCGAAAGCAAACCAAACAACAACTAACCTTGAAGCTTTTATCCAAGCAGATTTGAGTCTTTGATTGTTTAATGAAATTGATTTGTTGATGTTATATAATGGCTTTATAGAATTTTGCAGCCTTAACATAATTGAAAACAATGAAGAAAAAAAGCCTATATAAAAAAAGGCAGCGAAGAATGGAAGGAAAGAAGCAACAAAAAGAATTTTTCAATGCAAAACTAAAAAAATTTATTTGACAAGGCTTTTATTGGGCGCAAGCTGCAAGCTTATGTGCAGCCGAGGAAAAAAAACAATGACATCGAAAACCAAAAAAAAATACAGTATTCAGAAAGAAATTTATGTATTCAAAAATTGAGAAAATAATAAAAAGGTCTTCCATCAAAGAAATTATTATTACAAGCTATAAAGTCATAAAATAAAGGCGATAGTTAAATATGTACCATTAACAAGCTACATTAATGGAAGCTACAGTGGCCATAATTTATTTTCAACCAAAGAGTTTTTGCATCTTCAACACCTTACTTCGTTTATGATAGCGAATGAACTAACTACATCGAAAAAATGTTTTTTTTAATGATAAATGAAAGCAATAAATTGTTGTTGGATCTTCTCATTCACACGTGGGCAGGTGAGTGCGACAAAAAAATTTTTCGGGCACGAAGCAAGCAATACCAAAGGGTCCACCGTGTAGATTTTAAAAAAAAATAATTTAGGAAAATTTCATTCTTACCACATCGAAATTTTTTTTCTATTAGATTTTTGAAATTTTGAGGCACGGAGCACGAAGCAGGGTGCGATAATTGCACCCAATCGCACCCCGTGCCCACGTGTGTTCTCATTTGATTTAATTCCAATTGCTACCAGTATGAAACAATTTTTTGCATACAATAATTGACTATTTTATTTTCACGTGGCTTTTTTTTTTGTTAGTCATGTGAATGGATTTTTTGGGGTTAATCCAATTCGACTTTCAAATTTTTTCCTTTTATTAAAGGAGTAATAAAGAGTTTTGTATCGGCTGAAAGACTATTTGGAATTTTCCTTTTAATAAGTGAAGTTTGGGAGCGCAAGCATCTTCATCATCCAACAAACCATTTTTTTTAAAGATTTTAGGTATGCAGTTTTCTCTTTTTTTTTCTATTGAATTTGGTGAAATCTAATCAACCATTTATTATTGCCGCCAACAATGTATGAAAGGATCACCACATAAATTTTTAGGTGTAATTTCAATTAATTTTGTTCACGACGATTTAGTGTTTTAAAATATTTTATAATTATTTTATTTATAAGCATTAGCATCATTTAAAAATTAATTTTTAAAAAAAATTGTGCGATAGATAAAAAATTTTTAGATCACAAAGAAAGTAAGTAAAAGTACCATAAGAAAAAAAATAAAAAAGAATGAAATTTCGAAGAGTGATAAATGTCGCCATAGATTTTTTTGTTTCTTTTTTTTTATAAAAAAATTTAAACCGGTTTCAACATTGAAAAAAAAAGAAGGAAGAAAAATATTATCATTTTTGAAAAACAAAAAAAAGAAACAATTAAGAAAAATGTAAAAAAGTTTTTTAGGAAATTAATTTGAAAAATAATAAATTAATTAATAAATCACTGGGACGTTGTTTTTGTTGTTATTGGAATTAATTCTGGAACCGTTACACTTGTAATTTGTTGTCGAGAACGCATTTGACCAGCTAGTAATGGATTGATTGCATAAAGCCATTCATGAATCTAAAACAAACAAAATAAATTTTTTTTTTTTAATTTTTTTTTTGTGAGAGTTGTTGTTGAATATAGTTTTGTATTAAAAAATTATTAATCGAAGTCTTTTCGCGTAATTTTTTTTTCTCGGGGAATTTAGACATTTTTTGTATGTAAATTGAATTCATTTCCTATTCTTTTGTTGGATAATAAAAGATTTTGGGAATTTAAAATTTTTGGAAATGTTTTCGAGTTCTTGAAAATAATAGTTTTCTTATTAATTTTTAATTTCAAGAGAAATAATTTTGCTAAAAGACTAGTTGAAAATTTATAAAAATGTTTGTTTCTTTTTTTAAAAGTTTATTTTTTAAAGAAAAGTTTCTCAAATTATTTGCTTCAAAGCATTCTGTGTTTTTTTTTTTTGGAAAGTTACTCTATCAACAAAAACTTCTTTTTTAATGTTTTTTTCTTCTTCTTTCACCCAACTTACTTCTTCATCATTTAAAGTTTGCATTAAAAATCCTCGATGATTTGTGCATACACTAAAAGTATTAGGAACTTTAAGCATAGCTTGTTGATCTTCAGAATATTCTATTCTTGCATTAGCTAAATTAATAATTCCACGAATAACTAAATCTCGATCATCACGATATAATAAAATATATGGCCGTCGAACAATTACCCATCGTTTAATCCAACCTTGAGTTTTTTCTTCCAAAAAATTCATGTAACCCTTTCGAGAAACTACCACGCCCACTCGTTCTTCCGTGACTTCAGGAATGCAATTTTTTAGTTCATTAATATTTGAACCCGAAACTGATCGCTTCATTGCATCGCTATTAATTATTTCGAGAGTATTTGAAGAATCAGCAGCAGCGGTGAAAAGATTTTGAGCTGAACGAGATTTAGTTCGGCAAAGAAGATCGGAGGAAGGCGAAGGTCGAACAGTACTGATTTGTGGCTGCCCAGTTCCTGTGCCTGTTGTGGATGTCCCACTATTAGATAAACTTCCATCGGGTGAAGTAGCAGCAGCGGCTTCCAAATTAATTTTTGGTCCAGTTGGTGGTTCTTTATTCATTGGAATTTTTTGATTAATTAATTTTATAACTTTTTCTACGATTGGCTTTTCTTTAGCATCCAAAGTTATAGTTTCAGGAATAGGGCGAATGGGTTTCGTGGGTGAAACGGGAGTAATCAATCCACCGTTTTTTGTTGGAGGTTTACCAATTTTTAAACATTGTCTTAAACGTAAAAATAAACGAAATCTTTCAACTTGTTGTAATTTTGCAAGCTTTTCTAGTTCCCATTGATGTTCAAATATGAGTGAATCACCTCGAGGTCGCCATCCACATAAATTTTCTTCACCTCGAACATACGTGGATGAAGTGTCGAGGACTCGACGTTGGCGGCGGATTGCACCTGGAAAAAAAATATAAATAAATGCAAAAAGTTAATTGAGTTTCAAAGCTGAATATTTTCGCCAAAATTTTTGAGAATAGCGTGCAATAAAAAAAGAGAAAAGAAAATGAAAATATGTGTGTGTTTGAGATTGTAAAAAAGAAAGAATGCCACCATACAATTTTTTTGTTTTCGGGTGTAAAATTGTTTTAATTTTTGGAAATAGTTTCCATAATAAAAATTCGAAGAAAAAATACTTTATTGTTTCATTGAACAATTTTTTTTAAAATAAGGATTTGAGAATTTTGACTCTGGCATTCAAAAAAAGATAAAAATTAAGAAATTAGAAATTTATCCTTAAATATGAAATGTTTCACATTTTTGGATGAAAAACTTCTGGAATATTTAGGCCATTTTTCTAAATAAAAAAAATAGAAATTAATCTTATCTCAGAAATTTTGTTTTTTAAATATTTTAATTGGAAAAAAATAGATAAAACAAAATAGATAGATAGTTAAGAAAGAAGCTTCTAAATCTACTACTATGTGCATCGAACCTGGACTACCTGTGTCGACGAGTTCTTTAAGCATGAGTTGATAAACCCCAGGGACTCGATTCATTTCAGGTGATTTTGATATTCCACCAACCAACGAACGACAAAATCTAAAAAACATACATATTTTAAAATTTAAATATAAAAACTTTTGTTTTAAGACTCAAAAAATTTTATAATAATTTTTTACCTTGATGCCGCACTAATTTTGGAATCTCTTGCATAAACAACTAAAGATAAATCTTTTGTAACTACTGCCGGTTGACTACATCCTTCAAGTTCCATATAAGCCGAAAGGGTTAAATATACTTGTTCACCATATGCTGAAACTCGATTAAGCAATGGAGAATTATGAAGAGAGGAATCCCAAGCAGCTTCAAATTGAAAAAATATTCTATCATCCATTGAAAATTCAAGATATGTTCCTGGAAATAAACCAAGGCTCAAAACATCGTTGTCTTCGCCCATCCAATCCGGGGTGGTTCGAATTCGGCCAACCACGAGTTCTTGACAATCCTTCCATTGAAGATCGCCTTTTTCATGGCAAACCGTGATTTTAATTCGTCGTTGAATACCTTGATGAAGGATGAAAATGCCATGGGTTGGAAGGCCTAAAAATGAAGATGGTCATAATTTTAGAGTATAGTAATGAAAATCAAAAAATATTAAGAGAATTATTGGGTTTCGAAACAAAATCGATTAAGTGTTATTAAAATTCTTAGTTTCTTAAAACAAAATTTTGTAAATATTTAGTAATTTTTATTTCAAACTTTCACAAACAAAAGTTTCAAAAAGAGCCAAATTTGCATATTTTGCTATTGAGTTACTTTTTCTCCAAGTTTTTTTGCCGGGAAAATTTTTTTGAACGAAAACGTTCAAAACTAACCTTGTGCATGATCAACAATAGTTGGAACATATTCTCCATTATTAGCTAATTCACAAATTTCAAACCAAACTAATAAATCATATTTAGTTCGAATGGGATTTTGATTAGGCATATTAGGAAATATAAATCCACCCAAAGTTCTTTTAGATTTTACTGGGGTTGAAATTACTAATGATGGTTGTTGGAAAGATAATTTATTTGATAGCCGCCTTGATGAAAGAGGTTGAGGCGATTTATCTCCATCATTTCCAGCAACGGAAGAATTAAAAGTTTCAGGAGCTTTATTAATATGACCAAATATTTCAAAAATCAAAGGAAAATGTTGTAAATAATGCACGAATGCTGCATTCGTGGTAGTTCGAAGCTCTTGAACATGATTGAAAGTAAGGGTGGAACCTTTGGAACTTCGAACTGGTTCAGTTGAAAATGCTTCATCGTGGCGGTGAAGGAAACTAAAATCAAATTTAAAAAAAAATTCAGAAAGGCTTCCACAAAATAAAACAATAATTAAGAATGCCCTGAATTTCTTAAACAATTTTTGAATACTGTCAAAATTTATTTTGGAACTCGAAAAAAGAAAAAGAAATTTGAATGATTTTTTTAGCAAAGATTACTATTTAGAAATTTTTTCATAATTTTAGAAGAGAATTTTGTTTAACAATAATTCTTTTTTTAAAAGTTTAAAAAAAGTTTCTAGAAAAAAAACAATGACGAAAATAATAAAAGAGTTTTATTTTGTTAATCGACTAATTTTACTAAAATTTCCCGCGGAATTTTTCTTTAAAAAAAGCAACAAAATATGTATATTAAACTTTTTACCAAAATTTTTAGAAAATTATTTTTGGTAAATTTTCATATTTTTTTAAATTATTTTTTTACGTTAATAATTATGTATCAAAAAACCCATATTTTCTAAATTCCAATACTTACTTGAATTGACAAAACACATCTGTATATTCAATAGGAACATCAATGGCTTCAATCACGGTAACACGAAAACTAAATTCTCGATCCTTTGGTAAATGAGAAGGAAAGGAAGCTTCTAAATTTTCATCGGATGTTGTTGTTGTACTTTCTTCACTATTCGAAGAATATCCATCAGAATTAGTACTTTTCTTTCCATTTTTAAATTTTCTTTTTAAAAAATCTTCTTTTCGAAAATTTAATCTCGCTGATTGTCGAACCCCTTTATTTTGTGCAATTGGAGTTGTGCCAGTTATGGGTTCCACGCAAACTCGAAGATATCCTTTAACTTCGCCTTTTTCATTTACACACGCAACTTTATGAACGAGGCCAACATTATGAAGAAGATTGGAAAGATAAACAAAAGCTCTAAAATGTCATAAACCAATATTAGATAGTATATCTGTGAAATATAAGGTTTTTATGTGCACCGCATACTTTTGGGTAACATTTGGAATTTTTTTGAATGGGATAGAAAAATAAAAAAAATTGTGATTGTTTTGTTAGATTAGTTTAAAAAAAATAAAAAAAGGTTAATTTTTTAAGTGATTTAAAAAGGGTGCTTTCACAAACAAAAAAATGCATTAAAGATTTGTGGAGGGAATTGATAGTGGAAGATAATAAAAAAAGGTTTAAAAAAATAAATAAATTGTTTGGGAATCAAAAGTTTCAGATCATCATGTATTTCGAAGAAAAAAAAATTTGTTACACGAGAGAATACACACCACGAAAATTTCCAAAAAGGTTTTTTTCTATGAATAAATTTTCCGAAATGGGTTTTTTTTTTCAAAATAAATTTTTAAGTTTGATTTAAAAGTTTAAAATAATTTTCGCGGCGATATTCCAAGTAACAAATAAATTTGTTGTGACTTATTTTCAAAGTCGTCACATTTTTAGCTAATGTGTGTGAATTATTTTAATTTAATTTAAAGATTTACCTTCCAACCAGACGAAACCATGGAAATCTATCATAAAATGGATCAGTTCCCATCCAAACATCCATTGAAATATCTTCATCTGGACTTTCTGCTGTCGAGGCTGCATCAGTATAAATATCTCGCATGGCTTTTAATCGATCTCTGAAAAATATTATTTTTTTCTTTCACAAAAACATAAGTAAAATAAAAATGCGTGAAATAAAAGTTTTTTAATAAGCAAAAAAAAGTATTAATTAATAATAAAAAAATGCTTTTATTTTGGCTATTTTGAAACAAAAAAAAGTTGGTCTTGAGAATATAAAAATATTTATAATATTCAACCCGAAAAAAATTCAGCCAAAACAAAGGCATTCTTTTTATTTATTTTTTAAAGATAAATCCAAAAATTAGAAGAATGTCAAAACTGAGATAGGAGAGAAGCTAAAGAAGAAGAAAATAAATAAAAACTGACGCCATTCCGCTTTAAAAATATGGTAATTATATTTTTTTGTTTTTTAAAAACTAAAAAAAGCTAAGCTCAAAGTAAATTTTTTAAAATAAATAAAAAAAAGTTAGTGCACTCCAAAAAAAAAAAGAAAACAACAAAAGGATTTCAAACAAAAAATTAGGAAAATAAAAAATTAGGAAAAAAACACAGTATTTTTTTATTTTTTTGCTTACATGTCCGGCGCCGCAAGAGAATTGAGGATGCTGCTTGGAGATGAAACAGGCATCATCGCGGTTAACATATCATTTACATTTGAAAAATGTTGATCTGGTGTTACGGCTTCACTTATATCTGCATTATATAAACGTCGCATATCTTCCAAACGCTGCCTGCAGAAGAAAAAATGACACAAAAAATAATAATAGTATGATAATAATAATTTCAAGTTTAATTTTTATTATTTATTTAGAAGTAAATTTATTTAAAAAATAAAAAGATGGGTGCAGCAAAAAAATTTTGATAAAAATAATAACTGTGGGGTTTTCTTATTTTTAGAGGTGCAGAAATTGTGCATTTTTAAAGTTTATTCTTATATAATTTTTTTTATTTTATTTTATTCGAAAATGAATTTATAAAATTAATTAAACCAAATTTGGCTTTGAGACGAGAAGATTTGGATTTGAAAAGAAAAATAATTTCAATACCAAAATAAAATTTAAAATGAAATGAAATTTTTTTGATCAAAGACATCTTTAAAAAACCACTCCAAACAAAAAAATGCACCATTAACAGAAAATGAAATTATTTTTTTAAGAGACATTTTCATTCAGAAAATTTTTTTGGAGAATTATTTACAAAAGTTTATAGGACTTTTTTTAGTCTATAAATTTTCCTTCTTTTTTTATTTCTCAAATAACTAATAATTTTTTTTAGAAAAAAAACGAGAAGAAAAAAAGTGAAATGGCGTGCTTTTGCTCTAAATTCTACTTTTTCTAATAAATTTATGAAAATGAAGAAATTGAAGAACTCTCCATAAAATTCCATATTTTCAGCCTCCTCCTCATCCACTACATTACATTTTGTATTTATTTATTAACTTACTTTAATTTTTCTAAACTCCAATAATGAGTGGCACCATTTTTTAAATCTTTTACTTGCACTGCTACCACAGTTTTGGGATAAGGTCGACAAGATAAATCTTCACCCGGTGGAAGTAAATCGGGTGGCAATGGGGAATACATAGTATCCGTAAGTAAAATATATTGAAATGAAACTTGTTTCCGTAATTCCACAGCTATGGCATTTGCTTCTTTAAGGAATATTGCATTTCCCCATAAATCATCTCGAACTGAAGTAAATTGATGATATCGCCATTTAATTGCTGCACGACGAACAATTTTTTCTTGTTGCGGCGTCCAATTTGCTTCTTCCTCATTGAGATCGGCTAATAGCGAAGAAGTAAGGAATTTTTCATTATTTTCCCATGTTGTTGATGAAACGCCGCTGGTTATCATTGATTGAGCTAAATCTACTTGTCTTTGTAATGCATCAATTCGAGATTCATATTCCTGCAAAAAATAAATATAAAAAATTAATGTCAAATAAAAAAATTTTAATACATAATTTCTTTCAAAGAAAAAAGAAATGTTTTTAGACTTAAAAAAAGCAGGCTATCGATAAAATTTAATATCCAGTCAAAAATTCCTTTCAAATTTGTTAAATCTTTTTAAAATTTATGGTTTCAGGCAAAAAAAAGCAAATTATGAAAAATTACAAAATGCTATTTTTAAATTTCGTTAAATATGCAAATTTTTCTCAAAATACTCGTCACACTTTTGACATTTAAAAATTAAAAAAAATTTCTTACATTATTTTTTCTTTTATGATGCCTTTCAAGTTCTTCCATTTCTTTTCGAAAAGTTTGTTCCATTTCACAAAGTTTTTTATCCATTTCTTTTTTTAAATCTATTCCCTGCTTTTCATATAATTCTATTTGGGCATATTTCCAATCGATTGGTTCTTCTAAAAAAACAAAAATAGTTGATTTGTTTATTTTTACTATTTTTGATGGGGGTTTAATACTTACTTGTAGCCGCAGCTAAATTATGCCTACTTTGCCTTGCTTCTTGTGGATCATTATATCGAAAAACATGATTATTTCCAAGAATAATTCGACACCCAGTTGTAAGTTTCGTTGGTCCAGAAATTAAATTTCCATTAACAAAACACAGAGCATTAGCTTCGGGAAAAAGGGTCACCGATAAATCTTCATTCACGAAACGACAATGTTGTTCAAGAATTTGTTGACCCGATAGTGGAATATCTGGTTTATGTTCAGCTTCAGGACTACCCACTTTTGTTTCACCTTCTTTAAGATAATATAAAAGGCATTCAGACATAAGTGGATCTTCATTGAGATTAACCAAATGTGGGAGCTAAAAAAAATAATTAATAATTATTATTTGTTGTTGGATTAATTTTTTCTGGAATAAAAAATGTTAAAGGAAAAGGGTAAATTTTCGATAAAAAAAAATAAAAAAAGAATGTCCAAAAACTTAATAGTTTTAGTTTCTAGGAATTGGCCAAGTTTTAATTGCAAAGGTTTGATTCAAGTTTTGAAGAGAAAAAACGAAAGAAAAATCAAAAAACCAAAGTCCTTCCTTTTTTATACTTTGATTTTTACTTGATTTTTTTTTAAATCTTTACTTTTTTTTCTTTAAAAAATAGATTGCAAACGCTAAAGTATTTCTTTTAGATTTTTTTTTCTGACACGAGAATTTTAAAAGAAAATCTTTTCACTACAAAACTCGATGTAACAAAAAAAATTTTGCTTCCCATATTTTTTGACCTTTTTTGAAATTTATTTGGTTCTTTCTCTATTTTTCCTTTTATAACTTTCAACAACTCACTTTAGTAGGTGAAAATACGCCCAAAGTTGTTCCATCCGCTCCAGTGGCAAGTCCCATTTCTCTCAATTCTTCAACACGCAATTGTCGAATATGTTCAGTTTTTTCTAATTTTTCTTCCCATGTTTCATTTAATTGTGCAATCAATTTTTCTGTGGTTTTTAATTGTTCAATATTATCTTCTTCTTGAGCTAAAGTTCTTGGAGCACTTCGAGCATGTCCAGTGGAATCAATTTGAACTCCTCGACCTGTGAGTAAAATTTTAAGTCGTTGAACTTCTTCTTTAAGTTCTCGAATGAGTTTAGCATTGGGATCTTCGTTAATTGTAGCACGGCATACAATTTGTTTCGCACGATCGGCGTATCGAAGACAGCTGAGAGTTTCATCAAAATTTATATCTGCGGGTGATAAAGCCGCAATCATGGCAGTTTTAGAATTGCCTCCCAAATTTTCTCTCAACAACCATGTCAAAACTGAATCACGATATGGAACAACTCGAGGGCCACCTTTCTTTTTCTTTCCAGCCTAAAAAAATTTTAAAATTAATAATTTAGTAATTTTTTTAATTAAAAAAATATTCGAGTTTTATGAAAAAATTTCTTAGATAAATATAAAAAAAATAGACTTACATCTTCAGCAAGTTTAGAAATAACTAAACCGAGCGTGGTTAAACTTTTATTTATATTTGCTCCTTCTTTCAATCGTTGACCTTCAGCTCCAGTGGAATTAGCCCGTTCACTTCCAGCTAAATCAACTAAAGATATTTTTGAAACTCGTTGCGGCGGAGGATCAAATTCTGTATTTAATTGGGTTCGAGTTAAAACAATTGTAAAAACTGCATGGGATCGTGAAGAAGTGGAATTCATGTTTGTTGCGGCAACGGTTCTGAAAAATGGAAAAATTAGTATTTAAAAAATTTGGAAAAATTTCATTTTTTTCTAAATTTTTCATTTAAATAACGACGAACCTTGCTTTATTTCCTTCATCCATAAAATTATATATATCTTCATAAGATCTTACAGCTAATTTAGATAAATCTTCAACATATGGACCAAAACTGGGATGTTCACGAACTTTTAAATTTTCCAATGATGGGTTTAACAAATCTTTAACCCTTTCACAATAAATTTCCATATAGCTAACTTCCACAGAAAATTGTAAATCTTTATCACATTTTTGAATTCGCGAAAACATATCATGACATAATCGAGGAATTAAACCCATTTCCTCCGGATCATTTGGCCTTCCCATCATTGTATATGATTTACCTGAGCCTGTTTGGCCATAAGCAAATATACAAACATTATATCCTTCAAAAGCATGTTCAAGCATTTCCACCCCCAATTCTTCATAAACTTTTTGTTGTGAAACAAAATGTGCATCATTTTTATTAAATGACCAATATGAATAATCATAACTAAAATTATGGGTTTGTTGTTGTTGATGATTTCCACCACTGATAGCTGAAAAGTGAATAAAAAAATATATACGGGGAATTGAAAAGTGAATACATAAATTAAAAATTAACTTTCATCTTTTTGTTTGTTTTCAAAAGCAAAAGTATGTCTGATTTAAAATTTAAAAAAAAATTTTTGAAGGAATTGAAAAGACTCTCTTCAAATAATTTATTTTACAAAAAAATAAATAAATTAGAATTCATATTTCCCAAAAATGCCTTTTAAAAGAAATTTGATAACTACTTTTTTTTCATTGCTCTTCAACTAATTATTTTTGTAGAAATTTTTGAAAGAGTTTTTAAAAGAATAAATAAAAATAATTAATTTTTAACTTAAAAAATTTTATTTTATGTTTCACCAAAATTTTTAATTTCTTATATTCCAACACCCTTTATTTTTTTTTGATTGCTAATAATTCTCGCCTTGTTTTTTTTGTAGTTTACCAATCTCAAAAAAAAAGAAGAAGTAATCAACTTACTGGTAGTATTTCCAGTCATAGCAATAACACATTTTGCATCTCGATCATTTTCACGACTATTAAATGGTCGAACACGAACCGCAACTTTTACTGACGACATTTTTTATGGGTTTATTTTGTTGTTTGATTTATAAAAATAAATATAAAATTATAATTAAATTAAAGACCCGTTTTAAATCAAAATAAATAAACTAATAAATAAATAAATATAAATATATGTATTTTTTTTTCACCAAATGTTACTATAGCAAAAGCCGTAATAGGCAGGGCGCCTCACTGAAAATTTATGTTTTTATTTAAAACTTTAGAACACAAAATCATGTCAAGGAAAAAAGCGTCCACACGAAAAAAAGGAGAGCGTAAAAAATGTCAAAAATAATTTTCTAACGAGAAACTTCAGAAAAAAAAAATTTTTAAGGTATCAAAGCGAAAATCGAATGATTGGTACGCCTAAATATTCTAAATATAATAGCTTTGAAACTTCTATTATTTTTTTGTTTTTGTTTTTAAATCTGAAGCTTTTGAATATCAAAATTTTACCAAAAAGTGCAGTACTCTTCATATTTGTCTGCCTGCTATCATGAAGCCTTTTTTGCAAAACCAAAGTAAATAACCAAAAAAGCTGAAACCAAAATGAAAAAAACATTTTTTCATTTAAAACATTAAAAAACAAAGAAAGAAAAAAAATGGAAAAAAAGCGAAACTGAATTGACTCTCTGAAAAAAAAACTCTGCTGATGAGGCTCGAAGAAAAAGCGTTCATTCGGAAGTCGGAAGGAAGCTTACAATTAATTAAAGAAAAAAATGGCGGCAGCAGTTGCATCAGCAACATCGATGCTTGGAACCGCTTTTTTTGAATGTTGGGGCAATTTTCTCAAAAAACGAAGAAAAAGAAAAAAACTGATGCCTCAAAAAAAAATAGTTAAAAGCAGTCGTCAGAAACAAAACAAAAAAACCAAATTGTTCCGTCTATTTTTTTTTCTTCATTTTCATCAATGATGAGAAGAAGAAAAAGGCATAAACGAAAGCTTAACGAAAAGAAAAGAAAAAGAAAACGATAAAAAATGAATTTGAGCTTCAGATGAAGAAGGATGGATGGATGATGAGAAAGAAAAGATGAGAGGAGATGAAAATGAAGCAGCAACAAGTAAGTAAGCAATCATCCCATCCCACGCAACAAAAAAAGAAGGAAATTCATCAATATCATCGATCGTAGAAAAATTAAAAGTAAGTAAAAAAATTTAGAAAAAAAAGTTCGAGAAAATGCACAAAATAATAATGAACAAGCGACTAAACTCATCAATATAGAAAACAACCACAAGCAAATATAAAATTTATATTCCCAAAACTTTAGCGTGTCCAAATATCTTTTTTTCTTTCCACATGTGTTTCCCTAAAACCATGGCCATGGTCGTCGACACTAAAACCAAAAATAATTCATTTTCGAGATTCAAAGCATTCTAAAGAAAAGAAAATTTAGGAATGAAAAGAGAAAAGAAAGAGACGAACGCAAAAATGAGATTAAGCTTGCATTGAAGCAGAAATACATAACCGAAAGAAAAAGAAAACAGCCACCAAACAACAACGATAAAAATGAAGTTAATAAAAAAAAAGCGAACGACAAGAAAAAGTTTTCTTTCAATTTTTGCCCTAAGGTGGTATGGAAAAGCCAAAAATTAAACTCACGTCAATTTTCTTTTTTACTTGTCTCGTCTCAAAAAAAAGAAAATATGCTAAAAAATTCTAAAGCAAAGTCAAAGAAAAGCATGCAAAAAAAAAAAAAAAGAGGCAAAGTTATGCAAAACTCTGCTGCCAATAGAAAGACAGAGAGCGCAAGCAAAATAAAAAAAAAGTTAAGCAAAGAAGTTAGAAGAAGAAAAAAAAGAAGGAAGAAATCAATAAGAATAAAAAAAACTTTTTTTATATGTATTTCCTAAAAAAAGGAGGATGTACAAACTCTTTTTTTAACTTTATTTTACTTGGAAGAAATAAAAAAATGTAATCATGAAGAGAAGGAAAGAGAAGGAGGAGAGGAACAATTACAAAAACACTAAAAAGTATGTAAGTTAAAGGCATCCTTCAAGTCCATCCTTGGCTTTGGGTTGGGTGCTTCTATTAGCTTTATTTTAGAAATTTTAAATTTAGAGGGAAAAAAATAGGAAGCACGAGGCAGAGCAGAGAAAAATAATAATGATTTAATTGCAACATACATAATCGTTCCAAATATATAAATTAAACGCGTTTCAAAATGACGTCAATTGACAAAAGAAACCTTTTTAAAAAACTTCCAAAAACAATTATTTTTGACAATCAAAAGAATTCGTAAGTTTTTTCCTCGTCATGAAAATGACCATGGCTGGGACATACTTAAAAAAAGTCTACCATATATAATTTAGTCATCATGAATTTGGGAACTTTTTTAACACCCATCAAAAAAATATACGATGTGATGGACGAAAACCCAAAACGAAACCCTAAAACTTTTTTTCCGGCAAAAAAGTACAGACATTTTTTGTCGGTTTATTTTTTTAATTTGCAAATTGCGTGACAGAGTTAAGTTTTTTCCAAAGCCATTTTTTTAGGATTGAAAAGTTCATGAAATTTAAAATGAGAAAGAAATACATAAATAATTTTTTTTCAATGCAAATTCAGGAAAAAAAATACTCAACGACAGATGAGCTCTTTATTTTTCATGGACGGCAGCGAGCTGCACAGCTTTTTTTTATTTTCTATTCTCTTTTTCACTTATTTTCTTTTTCTTTTTTTAAATATAAAATTTATTGGAAACCTTATACGCCGCTTTTTTTATTTCCTCCGAAATAAACCAAAGCAAAAAAAAAAGAAATGAGAAAAGGAAACGAGATTCCTATGGACAACGGACTCGGAAATAATGGCAGAGCGTTCAATGGCAAATAAATAAAAAAAAATAGCAGCAAACAAATAAGAACAATCCTTTCTGGCAGAGGCAGGCAAGATTGGATAACGGAGAGACAAATAAAAACAGAAGAAAAAAAAACCAAAGCTTTAAAAAATGCTTTTGTTGAAAGAGAAAAAAAATATGGCAAAGGCTTGTTTGAAAAGAAATCGAAAAAAATAAATGTTTGAAAAGCGTTAATTTGAAAAACAAAAAAAGCTTCTGAGAGTTGGTGGTGTTTCACGGTATTGGTTTTCATGCAGAGAATTTTGGTAATAAAAATATCCAAAATAATTATCTATGTTGGAAGAAATTTTTTTTATTATAAAAAAGTATTAAAAGAATTAAATATTTTACAAATAAATTATGGAACATCGGAAGTTTTAAAAATAAATAAGAATTCAATAAATATTTTGCAAAAGCTTTCCAAGTTTGGCTATATTTGAATTTTCGAGATAGAAAAATTCTTAGAAATATCAAATAAATAAAAAAAGTCAACGGATGAAAAAAATAGAGCGAGAAAGCCATGAAAAAATAAATAAAAAAGTTTGGTGCTTTTTCTTTTCGATTTCTTTTATTTTTATTCTTGCAAAACAAAACAAAAATAACCGAAGATGTATGCAAGCCCATACATTTTTTTCAAGGAATGAGGCAAAAAAATTCTCGACATCATCCTTTTTTTTTCCTTCCACTTAGAAAGAAGAAAGAAAGAAAGCTTCTTCTTTTTTTTGTGTTTTTCATGAAGAAAAAAAACACGAAGAAACATTTTTTTTTCAAGCAACCAACAACAAAAAATAAAGAAATGACAAATTTAAAATAGAAAAAAAGTAAAAAGGGAAGAAGAGCAGCGAGCATAACTTATTTTGGAAAATTGACATGTTGAAGCAAAATAGAAAAAAAAACAGAATAAATAACAAATGAAAATAAAATAAAAATGGGAGAGTCGGGAAATAGGCTTCATTGCACTTTTCTTGTTTTTCGGTTTTATTTCTATTTTTTTGAGTTGTGTCAACCAAAAAATAAGTTAGAAACTTAAAAATACTCGGAAAAAATGAAACATTTTATAGTATCGCAAATGAGAGTTTTGGATTGATTAGGATGTTTATCAAAAGTTTTTAAAAAGAAAGGCTTTTTTAATCTTAAAAAAATCGACGAAATAAAATAAATTAGTTAAATTAAACTCGCGGCAAAAACTTTACTATGAACACACAAAAAAGTTGCAGAATTATTTTTCTTTGCTAAAAAAATATTATAATTTATAAATAAAAAAGACTTTGCACCTGCTTTTTATAAAACATGTAAAATGGAAATTAAGTTGCCTTTATAAAAAAAAAGAAGGGTTTTTTTATACCAAAATGATAGGTTTCTCGCCGAGGCATCATTACATACAGTATTTTTGGCTTTTAAAAAACCCCTAATGATTATATTCCATCCAATGTTTCTCATTATTATTTCTTTTATTTTTTTCATTCCAAAACAAAAAACCCATAAAAATCCTTAAAAAATAGAAAAAAACACATAAAAAATGAATTTCGCAAAAAGCCAAAATAATTTCTATTTCTCCTTGTCTTTTTCCATTCTCGTAATAACCCAAAACAAGGCAAAAAATAAGAATAAAAAGCAGAGTATGTTCTTTTCTCTCTGTCAAAAAAGCTACCGCCGCCGCCATGGGCATGGCTTCTTTTGGTTGTCGTCGACTACTACTACAACAACAACTACTTCTTTTTTTATATTATATATAGATTGGCAGCAGCAAACACATGAAACAAGAAAGCAAGCAAGAAGCTGGAAAGACATTCATTCCTTTTTTTTTCTTCAAAAAAAATACATTTATCTCATCCGCCGCTATAGCTGTTTCTTCTACCATGCTCATAGAGCCACTATGCCCCGTTATGGCCGTGGCGGAGTTTGAGAGTGCCAACATCGTCATTTCTGCAGCCGCCAGCTATAGACAGACCACATAGAGCTGCTTTCATTCCATGTTTTCTGTTTTCAGATAATAAAAAAAGAAGGAGAAATAACGGCACCGCCGCAGCCGCCATGGGATTTACCAAAAATTCTCTCTCTCTTTATTTTTTTCTTCTTTTGATGAAAAAAAGAAAGAAAGCTTTCTTGTGTATTTCTGCTTTGCGCAAGAAAAAAAGAAAAGAAGAATAAAGATTTTTATATTTTGTGAAAGCAGCAGCATAAGGAAAAAATAAAAGGAAAAGAAAGCATGTTTCGTTTCTTCCATTTTTATTTGATTGAGAAGCAAGCAAATTTAAATAAATTTTTAAATAGAAAAAATTGAATAAAAAGGTTAAAGAAAAATAAAATTTATTTGGGATAGCACAAATTTTTAAAGAAAAAAGTTTTTTTTGGTTATTATTTAACTTAAACTTTAATAAAAAAAAAAAACAATGAAAGTCAAATAAACAGATTTTCTTTTATTAAAATTTTATATTTATTTTTTTTTGGGGTTTTTGGAAGGAAGAAATAAAAAACGATCTTTTTTTTCTCGTTCTACCGTAATTAAAAAGCTATATTTTGGCAAATCATGATTTTTTTTGTTAACTTTTTATTTTTATCGATGTGTGCTGATACAAAAATATTTATGAAAACCTATTACTTGAAAAGCAGAAGAATCTCGACTTTTTTTTTCGTTCCAAGGAGCCCATGTTTGACGTTATTTTTTCCATCCAACGAAACTTTATTTTTTTTTCGTTTCGTTTCATTCTATAATTAATTATTTAAAATGAGAAACTTTTTATATTTTTTCTGTGTTTAATTATTAAAAGACATTGGAGAGAAAAAAAATAATAATAAGCAAATGTTGCTGAATATTGCAATTGTGTGGGTTTAAATGAAGCTCTCAAGAGACACAAGACAACCAAAAAAAAATTTTTTATCCAAGCTTTTTATCGCAAAAAAAATTCATTGCAAGTTTCAAATAATTTTCAGAATTAACTTTTATTTTATTTTGTTAGGGGAATACATATCTTTCTTGATTGCCTTTTTTGTTTTATTTCGACGTTCCAAAAAAAAATAAAATTGCCTGCCACCCACAAATTTGGAACTCTTTGGAACTCATTTGTTTTGTTTCTTTTTTGTTTTTTTATTTTATTTTGCGTCAATTTTTTGTTGTTGTTGAAGGATTACGATAACGAGTTTAAAATGGTGATGCAATATATTCTATAAAAAAATGAAGCTATGACAAAGCAAATGAAAAAAAAAAACATCTCAAAAACAAACACAGAAAATACATACTCAAATTGAGTTGCAAAAAAACTCTCGTCATAGAAGCCTCATTATTTTTAGATTTTTTTTCGGATGGATTTCGTCATTTTCAGACATTTTTTCCTCTTTAGTTTCATTTTTATTTTTAGGAGAAAAAATGAGTTTCAAGCTGATTTTTTTAGTAACTACTTCCTTAGTTTTTTTTCTTCTTACATGTTTGCAATAAAAAATGAGTCGGAACCTTTTTTAAACCCAAGAAATAAAACAATTTTGATGCTTCCATCGCAACCATTGGCTTTGACTGACGAGAGACTCATGATAGACAATTGAAACAAAAAAATGGGGATGATGAGATAATTAAGAAACACTAAACCTTCTTTTTTTAGATTTCTGTTTTTATTTTGTTTTTTGTTTTTAATGACGCCATTATTTAGTGGATTGAGACGAGAACCTTGCTCCTACATAAATTTTTTTTCTGTTGCTAACAATCAAATTTCTGGAGGAGGAGAGAAGAGAAGGAAGAGAGTCAATGTAAAATGAATAAATTTAAGAAAACAAAGCGTCATGGATACCGACATCGATCATCGTCGTCGTCGCTATGCACCTTGTTGTTATAAACTATCTAAAATCTAACTTTTATTCCACACAAACATCAAAAAAAAAACGAGATAGAAAAGAAATTATTTTTTTAGTTATAAGATTTCAAGAAATCACAGTTATTTTGTTCTTTATGAACTTAAAATTTTTGAATATTCAATAAAGTATATTTTTTTATTTTTTTTTCATATTTACCACCAAGGGAGTGATCGATATTATGGGAAGTGAGTCTCAGATAATTTAAATTATGTTGAAACACATAAATGATAATTGTTCACTATTTCATTGAAGCCACAACAACAGCCTTCACCGAAATTTCTTTCCACTAAAAAGAGCTTTAAGAATATTAATGGAGGCGATATTTTCAATATACCCAATATAAAAAATGAATAAAATTTTGAAATTAAAAAATTACATATTCTTTTGATAATAAAAAAAATTTACAAATTGTTCCATATTTAAAGAAAAAACTGTGAGAAAAAAATCAGAATGATTTATTTTTAAATGGAAAAATATTTATTTATCTCTCTTTTAATATCAAATTCATAAAATAAATCTTTTAAAGGATTAGCTAAAACACAGCATAAAGCTAAATAGAAAAAAAAGAAATAATCAAGAAATGCAGCCCAAAAAATTAAATTGTTATTATTCTGATTTTTAGGTAAATTTTTAAAAATAATAAAGGAAAAAATAATTTTTTTAATGCAAATCTCTGCGGAAATTGTATAAAAAATTTTCAAAAAACTAATGGGATTTTTATTTTTAAATTCGTCCACCGCGTTCATTACACATTTATGTTCCAAAATGTGAATATTTTCCAAATGCTGTAATTCTGATAATAAAATTGAATATGTGTTGTTAAAACTTTTATTAAATTCGGATGAAAAACTATATGTTTTTATTAAATCCATGTGACATTTGACCTAAAAAATATAGCGTTTAATTTCAATAAAAGTTTTTTGCACGAAACCCATTCCCAAATGCCAAAATTTCATTCATGTCCCGTTTCGAATCAAAAATAAAATTTTGCTTGAGACACCTTTCCCAATAAAAAAAAGTTTTATACTTACTTGTTTCATGTTTTGTAAAGTCTTTCTGCGTGAAATCATTGATTTCGAGTTACAATGATTAAAAAAATTGTGAATATTCATTGGTTCGTCATTTGAATAAATCATTAAAAAATATGTCGATGCATAAACAATACCAAATAACAAATTAAAAGTAAATGCTTTGCCCTCGCTATAATATTTATTTGGATATCTGCAGGAACACAAAATATTTTTATTAAAAATTGCCATTATTTTTTGTTATTATTTTTAAAAGTCACAAACAGTTATTTAAATAAAAAATCAATGAACTCTTTTTTTCCATCCAAAACTAGCAAACAAAAGGGAAGAAAATTGACTAACAATGAAGCATGAACTTATTCGTTTCCCTGCCAATGAATAGTTCGCATTCGAGTTCACTAAACGGCATAGAAACTACAAATCGATTTAAACAAAGGACAGGACAAACTTAGAAATATTTGTTCACTTGCATAAGTAAATATGCTACATTAAGGCCTTTTTTGTTGAGTCCTGCTGTGTTCCGTTTCATTAAAAAAGTCATCATTTTTTAGACATAAACAAAAAACGAATCAGCTTTCTCGATTATATACATAATAATTCTTTTTTAAAACAGAATACATACAAAGCTTACAATTAAAAAAAATCAATGAAGTTTTCCAGAGTTTTTAAAGCTTTTGTCGAAATTGTTCTCCTTTTCTATTTCATTAGAGAATAAATTATGTTATCAAGAAAAAATGTTTTTAATTACACCGACAAAAAAATACGGAAAAAGTTATTTCAAAATATTATATTTATTAACACGTTACATACAAATTAAAATTATATATTATGATGATACAAAAAAATTAATTTCCATTTCCATGGTATCGAACAAGACCACCAACATTGCGGAGAACATATTGAGGTAAACTAAAGGAAAGAATGCGCGTTTAGAACCATATCCTTTTAGCAGCCATTCCTTCTTTTTTTTAAAGAAATTCAAAAGAAAATTTTCATTTTTCCCCAGGGATCCCCCGAAAATAGTATATTTTGATATAACAGAGGTCAGGAACTTATGCGCATACAAAAATATTCCATTTACATTTTTTTATTTATTTTTACGCACTAAAATCGTTTAGAGGCTTTAGGAGAGTATAAAAATGATGTCCTTAAAAAGGCAATCGTTTGCATGCATTTATCAATATTTTTATCTGCCTGAATTTTAGTGTTACAATTTTAGTTTATTAAATTTATGATGTGGTGAAGGTTACTTTTGGCCCAAATGAATAAAATATCTTGAGTATGAGTATGCCCGAATGAATCTTGTCTATCAACCATCCAAACATCATCAAAGTTGATAAACAAAAAAATTAACGATATTTAAATTAATTATGTTATAACTATCTTCCAGATTTCTTTTGAGGTTTAAAGCTTTGAAATATAGCTATCGATCATGTTGCTTTTTACGGAAAGTTCTAAAAATGTGAAAGAAAAATAACTTTGACGATGAAACCCATTAATTCAAGCAAAAAATTCACAATCAAAATATTTAATCCATTTGGGCCATAAGTAACGGAGTGCATCTACGTTAACCATGCTTCTTATAATCGAGATTCGATATCCATCCATTTAAATACTTGTCCGGTAAGATGATTGAGTTTACCTGAAAAATAAAAAAATAATTAAATTGTAAAGTGAAGATTATGATTATCAACAAACTCGAAATATCACGAACATCAAAAAATATATGAAACGTTGAAAACGCGGATTATCACGAGTAAAAAAAATCACGAACATCAAAAAAAAAGTCGCGTACGTCAAAAACCACGGAATATCACGAGACACGAAAACTTTGAAAAGTACGCTGGCTTCAAGAAAAATAAGAAAAATTAAAAAACTAATTTGTAACACTAAAATTCAGGCAGAAGAAAGATTGATTGAACACATCATTTCATGATAAATTAGAAAATATAAGAAGTGAAAAAGAGGTGTATGAAATATTTTCTGAGGGGTAAAAAAGGAATGGCTGCTATAATGAAGTGTTTCTAAACACGCCTTGAAACAGCAACAAAAACAGGATCTCTATTTTCAGCATCAACCACAGCATCGGTTTCTAATACAACATTTACACCATGTTCACCATTTGCATTATGAGCATAATTTGTAATAGCTTGAGTTGGAGGTGGAACAACAACACCTAAAACTCAAAATATTATTTTCGAATTGGATGTAAAATAAGCACAAATTTATAATGATAAATGAAATGGAAAAAGCTTTAACTAACTTACCTTTCTTGAAAGCTTGTGTGAAAATGCAGACGATGGGAATCCATGCACTATCAATAATGGCTTCAATTATTTTTGTAACAGTCTTACGATCTGTGAAATATTCAAATGTAAAAAGTTTAAGTCCTTGAAGAAAAGTTATGAAAATGAAGATTCCAATATATACTTTCTTATCGGCATGATTTTTCAAAGCATTGTTTGTTTGGATTATGAAAATGAAGTAAATTGCGAGAATCAACCATGATACAATAGGGAATACAAGCATGAAGTAATGATCAGGCATCCACATAAAAAATGAATACAATGTGTTGACAAAGATAGCAACATTGAAGGAAACATTAAGCAACCATGATGACTTTGTAAGTTTCTTGATCACACGAACAATTGGAATCATAAGCTATAATGAAAAATGATAAGCAAATATTTTATAGTTTCCATAAATTATTGTACTTTTTTTCGGTTTAAAAAAATTTTATATTGCATCTTTGTTGAAATTAAGCAATTTTTGAAATTTTTTTTATAAATTTTGTAAGCGGCTCTATTGGCGCTAAATCTAAATGCTTTTGTATTTACTATTTTATAAGAAACTTTTAGTTAAATATTTAATATTTAAAAAGGCATGCTTTTTTGAAATTGTTTGCAGATGTATATTAGTTTATAAAAAAACTTACAAGAGCTGTAAACAAATCAAGCAGTTTTTTCATTGGTGAAGCGATAAATGAAGATGGTTCTACGATAAATTGAACATATGAATAAGTTTTATTGAGTGGTGTAGCAATAAATGATCAGGAAGTATCTTGAAATTTTTCACCAAGTAAAATTGTTGAATTAAATGTCATAGGATATGCACCATAAACAATACCAAACATGAAAACAAAGCAGATAATTTTAGCGACAACCATTTTATCGAGAGAGAAAAATCCAAGAATGATTTGACGTTAATTAAACACGCTTAATTTTTTATTGACTATCTCATGCAAAAATTATAAAAAATAAATGAAAAATTTTCCTTTCAATGCAAATGTCCTGTTAATAAAAAATAGTTAAAAGGTTTTTTTACATTGTTGTTTGAAGAGATTACAATGATGGGCATAATATTCATTTGATACTAAAATTCCTTCCACATTTGGAATCACCTATTAAGTAATAATTTTATATGTCGAATAAAAGTCAATGTCGATATAAAAAGGTTAACAAATTAAAAATGCATGCTTTGTTATCGTTGTAGCCATATATTTTATTTGATTGGAGATTTACAACTTCATAAAAGATTTCTGGTCCGATTTGTCATTAAAGTTGACGCCTCCTGCCATATTAATAGTAATTACTTTTTATTGATACGCTTTTTATTATTATTTTCTTTTTATCTTTAAGCATTATTCAATCTTCAAAATGAAACATTTATTAAAAAAGAAAAAAGTAAATTAGTCGCAGCAAAGCTTTTTTATCAACGCCATATTCTGGCGCACAAAAGTTTCGTGGTTTTCGCTACACTTTTTTCGATGAAAATAATTGATTTTTTTACAAGTTGAGACAAATTCAATTTCTATTTTCCATTAGTTTTTGTATTAGAAGGTCTTCAAATAGAGATATATAATATAAAATTTCATTGATGTTGTAAGTCGAAAAAGAATTTCATTTTTTTAATATTGATTTATTTGGAACATTGGTTTTTGATGCATTTAAAATTAATATATTAATTTCATCAAAAACCAAAACCAAGAGCTTTTCAATTAATATCTCATCATTCAAATTTATTAGTTTGAAACACGCTTAAGATATTTTATTATGAGCAATTATTTGTTGTTTATTTTCATCGATTTTCACATCCTTGATAACGACAAACGCTTTTTATTAATAATAAAATATTTGCAAGAGTTGATTAACTTCAGCGAAACCATGGATATTGGAGAATGAGTGGAAATATAGTATATAATACTTTCAGGAATTGTAAAATTTTGCTGTTTGCCCCCAAAATTGGTCATACTTTGGAAATGTTTTTTTAAAACTATAAGCAAATTTTGGTAATTTAATATTATACAAACATAAACCGATTAGAATAAATCAAAAAATAAAATAAAAATATTTTAAAATCGAAAAGGATGTGAATCAACTTATATAATTGATGACTTTTATGAGAAAAAACAACAAATAATCGGAAAACGTTGTAGTTTATAAAAAATTGGCCATTTTTTTTTCATTTCGTTCGTTTATTAGTTTGAATAATACGAACGGAGTATAATATAACAGTTCGTCAGAAAGAGCAGCATTTGGCACTTCATTATGTATTTTGACTCAAATACTCCTTTATTTATACTATGAGTTTTGGTAACAAACTTTATAAATATTCTGCTACTTTTAATGCAATTCGTCATACCCGTCGAACTTTTTTTGTGAAATTTTTTTTGATCGTATATCATTTAGTTCAAAGCTTTTTTTTGAATAACGCGACTTTCTAGCCAAAAAAGATTTGTATCTCTTTCTTTTCTTTCTTAGAATTGTTTGACAAAAATAATAAAAAGCGTATAATGAATGCATCAGTAAAAAGGGACATTTTTTTAAACACATATGAATATGTTTTTTCCCGCCATTTTGGTTTCTTCAGCCGAAGTGAAACAAACAACCAAAAAAAAACAATCGATTATTTTTTCTTCTTCTTTTTTTGCGTTTAGACTTTTTTCTTTTTTCGCAACTAAAAACCATTGTGTTTCTCTCTCTTTTATTTTTGCTGCTTTTAATTTATATAATCTTTCAAATGAATCAAGAAGCTTTAATTTCCATTTATTCAATTCCTCCAAAATTTCAGAATTATTCAATTCCAGAAAATATTATATTTTATATTTCAAAAAATCCTTCAACCGCCAAAGTTTATAATAAACTTATTTATTTATGCAAATATTTTTATTTAAGTAATCCATTTATAACTGCAGAGGATTCGTGTTTTATTCACTTTGAAGAAAATTGGATTATTCGAGAAATAAATGGCCATAAAAATTTATGTTTAAAGCTAAAAACTAAAAACTTTCCAGAAAAAATTTGGTGTAATGGATTTTTAAAATTTTCAAATGAAAAATATCCATATTGTTGTTTTCCAAAAATTTTTCCAAGTGCATCGTCAGCTTTAATTGAAAAGAAGATTTATCGATGTGATATTATTAAATTGGAATTATGCAATCATATAATGACTTTAAATGAATTTGAATTTTTTATTTCATCGGACTCAATTAAAATTTTTAAACTCAGTTCTTCCATTATTAAAAATTCAGAAGAAAAAATTGTTCCAATTGAAAATTTAATTGAAAAACTTCCAAATCTTGAAGAATTTTATTGTTTAAATTTCCCTGTGAATAAGCATCTGAATTTAATTACACCTGAAACTGCAAAAACTTTGGTTGAAATTCCTCATTTTAATAATTTGAAAATCTTTTCCATTCAAAAAGCGCCAGAAGTTTTTGATATTTGGAAATTTTTAAGAGGTTTAAAAGTAAGCTAAATATTTCTGCTTTTAAGACTGAAAAAAAATTATATATGCAATTAAATTTTTTAGAAACCCATCAAAATGGATATTCGACTTATTTTAGAATTTGATATTTCCATAGATTATAAAGGCCAAATTCATAATTATGCTTATGCTATAAGTCAATGCTGGCCAAGTAAAAATTCGATACGAACACCATTGATTATTTATGAAGGAATGATGGATGACCCTATTGCTAAATTACATCATGTCCGTGATTTAGAAATGCAACAACAATCTAATACAATTTTATGACAATATTCTTTTCTTTTAATTTTTTGTAAATGTTGAGAATTTATTTTTTATTTTCGCACCCAATTTTACAATAAATTTCATTTAAAAATGGCGTTTTGCCAAATATCTTTTAAAATTATGATCGACAAAAACATATCTTTGAGGTTTTCTTTTTAAACAATGCTTCTTTTTTTCCTGTGACAAAAATTTAAAAGAAAAATCTCTCAATGCTAGTTTGCAACAAAAAATGATGGCATTCACTAAAAGAAGAACCACGACAAAAAAACTCTAAAAGAAAAAAAAGACCCAAATAAAAATAATAGAATCAAATACAATATTTATTTTACTCTATTTTTACATACATACATTTATTAACAAAAAACACATTTATGAAATCAAAATAAACAAAGAACAAAGAGTATTATACTAAGATGATAAATCGGTAGTCATTGTAGCAGAACAATTATATTTCTTCCAAATTGATGGATCACATGATGAAAAACTTTTAGGCCATCCTTGACGAAGATTAATTATTTTGAAATTCCATCCATCACATCCACGAAATAAGCAAGTTGGAGATAGTATAAATATATCCTTTGTTGAAATAATCTTTCCAACATGAAATTCATTGAGATCTATAATCGGTATCTGAAAAAACCATTGAAATTAATTATTTGTAAAAAGTTAGATTTTCAAATTCACTAAGAAGCAACAGAAAAAAGGGTATCGAAGAAGACGACGCGGAAAAAAAGATAAAAACTTACTTTTACTTCGACTGTACTTTTTTCTAATGTATATGCAAGATTAGGAAGTCTTACAAATAATAATCCAGCAAATTGAAATTGAGATAATATTTGACGTTCATGTTTTGGAACTTTATATACATTTAATTTTGTTGTTGCTGATTCATCATGACAAGGAACAATTTCATGAACATCCACGCAATTTGGATCACTTGCATTTAATATTTTAAATTGCCTCCATGCATATTGTTCAGCTGTATCTTCGATAAAACATAAATTCTGAAAAATGAGAAAGTAAAGTTAATAAGAAAGACAAAGAAGAACCAAGCAGGTAGACTCAAAAGAAAGTTGGTGTAATGCTCGAACTAAATTTTGTCTTTTAAGAAAAAACAAATGACAATACCTATCACTTCAAAATATTTACCTATTAGTCACTTACATAAATCCAAAAACCTATCTCTCAAATGCATTTTTAAGCAAAAAGGACAATGCACTTGCAAGGTAGTAAGTAACACGTTATCAGAAAATTCAAATCACCTCAAACAGTCTTTACCAAAAATAATGAAAGAATAAACTTACCAAAAACCATGGAGTAACATAATAATGACAATTTAACATGAGACTATTCTTTAATGCTTTATCCATAATTTCTTGTTCTTTTTCATCTTGAAGTTTCAGCTATAAAACAAAAAAGTAAGCAATCGAGAAATTAAACAAGCAAAAAAGACTTACCTCAACATATCCATAAATAATAGCAAATAAAGCAACCAAAATAATTAATAAAGTTACATTGACACCAATCAACCATCCAATTTGAACTTTCCGATAATTTAAACATTGAATAATTTTAGTCCATAGAGACCTTTTTCCTTTTTGTTGCTGTTGATATTTTGAAGCCATTTTTGATTTTTTTGAAGAAGAAATGAAGAAGAAGTCAACGAAAACGAAGAAGGAAAGAAAAAATGATGCGAAGCGAAAGCGAAGAAACAAAAAAATGAAAGCTCTCGTTTCTCGCATTAGAAAACAAAAATATTTGCATAAAAAAATTTGAAAATTTGTGAAAGTTTTTTTTCTTTTTTTTTTGCATAGTAAAAAGAACAACTTTTAAAATGTGTGTACAAATTTTATATTTTGAGAGATGGAAATTTTCGAAGAATGTTGGCTGTTTTTTGTTTTGGAAGAGATGTTTTTTTTAAAGGAAGAATGAGCACCATGGATATTGTTTCCTTTTTTAAATCAGTTTTGTTTCCAAGGAAATGTGAGTACACAAATTTTTTTTGAAAAGAGACGCTTTCCACAATTTTGTTAAAATTAGTGTTTTTTTGAATATTTTGATGTCAATTTTTTTTATTGTTTTTTAAAAAAAGGTTATAAAATGACTTCCATTAAAATATTAGTTAAATAAGACAAGAAAGAATAAAGCTTTGTTGGTTGCAACAACCTCTAAAATTTTAAAATATCAAATATGAGAAAAAGTTTTTTGATCTCAATTATTTTTTTTTTCAATGATTACAATGATCCTTTTGAGCGTATGGCAAAAAAAATTTGTTAAATTAAACAACTTCTTTAAATACCTTTAATTAAAGTTTATTTTAAGAAAAATTTCTTTCAAAACACCAACAAACAAAAAATTAAATTTAATGCACCCTTTTTTATTAAAAAAACGATAAATTACAACTTGAAAATATGTATTCTTCTTTTTTTATTGATAAAAAAATTATAAAAGCAAACAAAAAAGCAATAAATATTTTTTTTAAATAAGAGATGAGGAGTTCCATGGAATGTTGAGCATCAGGATGATATACCAAGTTAGGTTCTTTTGGTTTTTGAAAAATCGATAAACAGGTAGGTATCACTGCCTGGAAAAAAATTAAGTAAACAATGTAAGTATATTAGAACTCCAAATAACAAGAACTCACCAATGTTGTTAAGGCATCTAAAAACTTTTTAACACCAGCTCCAAGCCAAGCATAAGGTTCAGATGTAAATACTGCGATTGCGGTGCTTTCATTGACGTATTCAATAAGATTGAAAGTTCCACCATATACTTCATTTTCTTTAATTGAAACATTTGAAAAGATGATTGTTCCATTAAAAGTTGATAAACATCCACCATATACGAATTTTATAAAAATAAAAATCAAACAAAATTTGAGAAGCTTCATGTCGATTCTTTTACGTTCGATACAGTGATGTTGACAATCAACTAACTAATTAAAAAACGCTTTTTTTGTTTATTGTTTAACTATGCAAAAGTTTTATTTTAATTTTATTATTTCATGATATTTAAATCACAACTGTAAAAAAATGAATTATGCTTGGAATTTACATAAACGAAGAAGAAGAAGAAACTTTGTTTTTTCAACTGTTAAGTTTTTAATTCATGCTTTGGATGGGAACATAAAGGTTAGCGTTGGATTACTATGAGTAAAGAAATGTGCCAAATCTTTTGTATCGCTATATTTGACAATATAATAATTAAAACTTTTCAAAGTACTTTTTTCAAAGAAAAAGGCAAGCAAAACATTGTTATAAAGAATTACATACCTCTCGTTTTTTGTTTATGTTATAATTTTTTTATACCCTTTATCTTCTTTGTGTTTTAAAGATCTTTTTGAAAACATTGAAAAGTATATGCAAGTATTTATTTTAAAAACCTAAATAATAATTAATATCTCGTTCAATTATTGTATAATCATAAAATTGAACCAAAGGAAATACCAATATCCAAACAACAATCAAGTACGCAAAAGCAAAATAATCCATTACTGCTGTCCAAAGAATTAATCCATTGTTATGTTGGCTTCTTGGTAAGTTTTTAACAATCAAGAAAAAAAATAAAACCCTTTTAAACAAAATTCCTAATGAGGCTTTATAAAAAATTTGGGAAAAATCAAAATAATTTTGTAATTTGTAATTATTTAAGGCGGTCATAACACAATTATAATTTGTGTTGTGGCGACTTTCGTGAAGCTGCAATTCGGATAATAAAGTTGAATAAGTGTTGTTAAAGCTTTTATTGTATTCGAGTGAAAGGTTGAATGATTTAATTGTTTGGTTTTCAGCCTAAAAATTATTTTTTATTTCGATTTTAAAAAGCTTCTCCAACTAGACCAAAGAAAAAAAGAAACAAAGTGAAACAATTTTATTTGTTAGTTAAAACGTTAAAGTTTCTTTTATTTATCAGCCAACTTCTCGACATAAATATTTGCATCCTTTAACGCGATAACTTAAAAATCTTAAAAAAGTTCTTACTTTTTCTTTCATTTTTCGCAAAGTTTGAGCTCGTTCATATGTATTTTTTAATGTAATATTACAAGAATAAAATAAATCGTTTATATTACTGGAAGGTTTCGATGGTGAAAAAGCTATATAAAAAAAAGTTAGCGGAATAATAAAAAGGAATATTAAATTAAATGTTGCGACTTTATTTTCAGTGAAATTAGGATTTTCTCTTTTAAATTTACACTCGCATAAAATTTTCTTTTTAAAAGCTGCCATTGCTTTAAAAAAGTGAGAGAAAAAATAGGATAATTTATCCAGCAAGTTTTTTTATTAAACTGTTCCTTGTTTAACTGAACAATTTCAGCCTTCATTTATTATGCCAAATCGCTTCCTTCCTCGTTTTTGAAAAGTTGGGGAAAATCTCTAAGGGTTTTTTCTTTTAAAATAAATAATGAAAGATTCAAAAATAATCAGTACGAAAACAATTCAAAATTTCTCTCAGAGCAAAAATGAAGTATTGCAAAAAGAAGATTGACTTTTTATTCTGAAAAAACATAACTTAAAATTCGTTTAAGTGTTTCAGCAAAAAATAAAAGAATGCTACCAAACAACTAATTTTAAATTGAAAAAAATTCTATTTTAAACATGCATATTTTTTATCTAACATTTTAAACTGCAAACTTAAATTAAAAACTTCGTTAATCAATTTCCTACAAACTTCATTGAGAGAAGAAAAAAATATATCTTTCAAAGGCATGAAAATATTGTTTAAAAATCCACAGACTTTTTTGTTCATTTCTTTCGACTCGAAACGTGATTTTTTTGATTCTTGCGGCTGTAATGAATTTTTTAAAGAATGATAAGCTACAATTTGAAAAGATTCTCTCCTTTTTTTGAAGGAAGACAAAGGCAAATAAAAAAGCAATAAATAAGTTTATAAACGATTTTTAAAAAAATAAGGGATGATGATTTCCATGGTTACTATTGTCTTCTTTTATTTTATTTTGATGTATCCGATGATTTTCATTTCTTATGTAACATCAATAATTTTCTTTCTCTATTTAACACTGATTTGGGCCGTCGTCGCCCTTTAGTTATTTTCTCGATTTTTTTTGAGACTTTCCTTTTTCTGAATATTTAAATATATATACTTTTTTTTGTTTTGTTTATCAAATATTTTTTTAAAATCTCTCTTGAAGGTTGATTAAAATGAAACAATTTAAAAAATGATATTATATTAATCCTTTTCATTAATATATCGAGTTATAAGAAAAGATTTTTCGGGAACGCAAAATAAAATTAATAATGAATATCTGAAGACAGCGAAATGCAAACAGAAAAATCGATAATTAATTAAATAAATGATGATGAAATTACCAAGCTTTATCAAAAAAGAAATAAATATAAAAAGTTAATAAATAATAATTAAAAAACATTTTTTATTTATTTTATAAATTACTTTTGTTGATGGAGTTTTAAAAATTCATCTTGCTGTTATTTGTCTTAGGAATGCTGCAGCTAAAATTTAAAAGATGAGATGCTTTTTATGTATACCTTTTTTGTTGTTGTTGATGTCGCATTTATTTCTCAAAATTAACTTTATAAGTTTAGCTTTTTTTATTATAAAATTATTTGTATTATTATTTTTTTATCCATATAAAGTCGTGTAATAAAAATTTTGAAAAATTTATAAACAAAATGAAATTGGTTCATGATGAAAAAATAAAATAAGAATGAAACTAGACTTGAAAAAAAAGTAATAAAACATTTACCACCTTTTGAGAAGTAAAAACTTTAAAAAAAGAAGATAAAAGGAAATTGCTTCAAAAATTATCTCAAATATTTTTTTACAAATTTAGAATTTATTTGAACGAAATTTGGATGAAAAAATAAATAAAATAACGACAAATTCGCTAATGTCCTAACATTGAACTATTCCCAATTTTCAAAAATATTTCTTAACATCTATTTTCTAAACAAGAATAATTATTTGGATGTCTTTTTTTGTTTGTATTTCTCTCGATGAGCAATTCGAAGATTATTCAAAGCTTCTTTAGTTTCATAAGTTATTCCAGGATAATTAAAATCGGGCGGAAAATTTTCTGTTAATCCTTTTGCAATAAGATCATCAACGTAGTTTTTGATACGAAGGAGGTAGTTGGCCGAAATATTATCAGAATATTTAAGGAAAATATGCATTTTAATGGGTTCCTAAAAACAATTTTAATTAATAATACATACTTTATTTTTAAATACAACCAACATTGAAAGAGTTCAAAAATTCTTCAAAATCAAATATTTCTGTAACATTTCTTATAAAGAATATTTTTAAATTTAAAAAATGTGGAATATTAAAAAGGTTTTTGATTGTATTTCGTGTAATTGAATGACGCCCATCTCCTTCAAAATCGTGTCCATATATAAATTTTCGAAGATTGCAACATTTTTCAATTAATTTTTCTATTGGCACGATTTATCCATCTTTCTCATCTTTCACAATCGTTTTTTCAAAATCTAACAATTCTAGAGTATTGCAAGAAACAAGAAAATTAAATTCGGAAATAGATAATCTTTGATTAAATAAGTATAAATTAGTTATATCACATCGATAAAGATTAGGAAATATATCGGATATTTTACATCTATGATCAACATTTAATAAATCCTTAATCCATATTTTATTTGGAAGAATTTTCATTTCAGATCCGAAAAATTTCATATCGATTACCTTCCCACTGCTCCAAACGTTTTCCGAAAAGCTTGAATAGAATCTATGAAAAGTTATAATTTGAGATTTTAAATAAAAATATTTGCAAGTTTTTATAAGTTTTTCATAAACTTTGGTGGTTGAAGGATTTTTTGATATATAAAAAATTATATTTTCTGGAATCGAAAAGTTTTGAGTTTTGGGTGGAGTTGAATAAATTGAAATTAATGAGTCGTCCATACTTGCCATTATCAAAACTAATAAATAAAATTAATTTTTCCAAAAAAAAATTATTCGAGCAATAACGAAATTTTTTTGTTTTGATCAGCTAAAAATAAGGCAGGACTGGATTGGTTTGTATGCTTCTATGAAATGAAATATCACAATAGTACTTGACATTTTTTTTTCTATTCTTCTGCAATAATAATTTTAGGACATTTTTTATTGTGCAAATTAGCCTAAATACCTTTTCTTTTCTCTTCAAAAAAATATATTTCTCAACAAAAATTGGAATAAAAAAAATTTAGACGAACTTCCTCGAGAGAGAATTTCCGTTTTCATCGCTTTTTTTTAAAAATTTTTGTTTAGTTTGAATTTTTTATTGGAAAAAAAATAAAATTTACCATAACATCAATAATTTTCTTATTTTCCTGATATGGCGATAAAAACAATTTTAAAAATAGACAAAAAAAAAGTGTCATTATTTATTTAAAAAATAACATTAATTTTCAAAGTATGTATTTGGTTGATAAGGAAAAGCCGACTCATCTTTCATTAGCGTACATAAAAGCAACAACAAAAAAAAGTGAAAGCAAGTAAAAAAACATTTATTTTTCTGTTACCTTACTTTTTTCTTTTTTCAATTGTCAATTCTCAATAATCACTACTGATAAAGAAAATATAATACCCATGTTCGGTTTTTTTCCTTTTTTCATTACCGAACATCAAAAGTTGTTATTTTAATTGCGGTTTTTTCATTGCTTCGCTTTTTTGTTTTCGAAAATAAAAAATAATGAGAGAAAAAAATTTGTTTTAGGGTTAATTAAAAAAAGAATGGATAGAGTAGTTTTCAATGAAACTTTAATCAATTTTCGACCGAAAATATGCTCTGTTAAACATCCTGAACGTTATGATGCCATTGAAGCTATCAGTCAAGGAGGTCAAGGCTTTGTTTTGTGAGTTTACACTTTTTCATCATATTTTATTTTCTACATAAAATTTAATTAAGGCAAGCAGCAACTTTTTGGTTTTCTGCAATTCATTATTTTTCTCTGTGGAAATTATTTGGGTACAGTAACAACAAATTTTAGTAGCTTTAAAAAAATGGATGAAATTTTTTTTTAAAAATTTCATTAAAAAACCGGCGTTTCTTTTTTAAAAAGGATAAAGCATAAATAATTTCATTTGTCTAATACAAAACTTTTGTTTTCACCAAAAAAAGAAGTTTTTTTTATAAATATTTCATGCAACAAACTAACTAAAAACTTTAATCATCAAAAACAAAAACAATTATACCCGTGTTTTTTCTTCTTCTTCTGAGTTGTTAATTGCCATTACTGATAAGATATTTTTTGAGCATCGAAGAACGTCGTCGCTTTGCTTCATTAATTTTATCAGTTTAAAATATAATAATAACCAAAAATCATGAAAACCCAAAAAATAATAAAAAACATTTAAAAAAATTTATTTTAATTTTTTTCAGTAAAGCTCACGATCGAAAAGAAGACAAAGAAGTGGCAATAAAAAAAATCAAGCACGATTTTAAAAATGATTTGAATCAAGTTTTTGCTAAAAATGTTTATCGCGAATTGGAACTTGGAACATTGGTGGATCATCAAAATGTAAGATTTTTAAATTGTTTTTTTTTCTTTAAATTCAGAACTTTTAAAAATATCCGGATTCTCGTTGCTTTTGAATATAAGAATTTCTTAATTCTGAATACATTTTAATTTCTTGATTATTAATACCAGGAAATTTAATCATTGGTGGATTATAAGTTGAATCTAATTTAGCTGAATACATGCGTTGATTGAAAAATCGTTTAAGTTGGGCCAGATAAAGTTGAGAGAGAGAATTACAAAAAATTAAAACAAATTCAGTTTTCTTTTTTTCCTGAAAGCAAAAAATGAAAGTAAAAAAATGCGGCTTTTATAATAAAAATTTGATCTCGAAATTTTGCTGAGTTTCAAAGCAAAAACACTTATTTTTAGTTTTATTGCAAAAAATTAAAATTTCTTTTAAAATTGAAAAGCAGGAATGAAACAATTTAAAAAAAATTCTTACCTTCATAAAAATTGAAAAAGTAGCAAAATCAAATGCTTCAGAAATTGGACCCAAATTAAAGCTTTCAATATTTTTAAATTTATGGTTTTGCAGAAGGGAAGCTACAGTATTTTTCGTAACGGGTGGTTGTTGGCCATTGCAATTACTAAAATACACGAAAAATTTAGTCTTTTAAAAAAACCTAAAACTAAAAATAAAAAACTTACTAATGAAAATTTAAAATATTTGGAAACATTTCAAAAATCTTTTCAACAGGCACCATCGAACCATCGGAATTCGAAATCTTTATATTACTGAACCAAATATTTTCGATATTGGGTGATGAAGAAAAAAATAAAAGTTCATTAAAACTTAAATTTTGTTTTTGAATATTTAAACATCGAGCATCGAATCGAAAAATTTTTGCGAATAATTTCGAGATGTCTTCCACTTTTTCAATAAATAGCTCGCGAGTCACCCAAATTTTATATGGAGAAGAATCGTTAAATAAATTTGGAATTAAGCTATCTTTGTAATCATCATTTTTGAGTTGTTGTCTCATCTTCCAACCATCATCCCTCCAATTTGTTAAAGTATCAGCAATAATTATCGGATTTTTAAAATAAAAATATTTACAAGTTTTTTGAAGTTTTCCATAACCATTTGAAAATTTTGGGAATTTAGTTATATAATGAATAATGGAATTTGGAATTGAGAAATTTTGAGGATATGGAAATGCAAAAGAATATTGAGCCGAAGTTGTTGGGGCCGCTGAAGCCGAAGGAAATTCACTGCAATCCATGATTTTCTTTTTCTTTTTTCTGACTAATAAAAATTTTTAATAATTAAAAAAATTGGAAAGAAAACCTTGACAAAATTTTTATTTGATTAAATTGAAAGTATTCTTTGTGTTTGTCTTCGTAAACAAAATATTTTTGAGCTTTAAAAAATATCTTTAAGCCATTGTTATTCAACGCATAAAGTATATATTTACTTCGAAGTTAGCGACAATAATGAAAATAATTTTTTTAGAATGAAACATTAATTTTTTCTGAAAGAACGTTTGGCCCCAGATTTTTTTGATAGTTAGGTCATTGAAAAATAAGGTTGTTTTTCTGCAAAAAAAGATAAAAAAATGATTTGATTTTGATTTAAAAAACATTAGAAAAAATAAAATGCTTTCGATGGAAAAGAAAAAAACCAAGTAAAATTTTTAAAAATTTGAAATGTATGGAAACATTAAAAAAATTCATAATTCTGCATTTTTTAATTCCTTTTTCTTTTCAGATCATGCGAATTTGTGATGCTTATACTCCTCAAGCAACATACAATTCATTTCAAGACATTTATCTTGTTTTTGATTATATGGAAGGCGGAGATTTACAAAGATTTTGTCGAAATCAAAATTATTTAAATAATGTTTTTAAAGATTATCAACATGGCGCTCCAATCATTGCTGATTTAATGTTACAATTATTTTCAGCTATCGCGTATTTACATCAAGATAATTTGAAGCTCATCCATCGAGATATAAAACCTGAAAATTTATTTTTAAGAAAAATATATGAAAATGAATATTTGCTTAAACTTGGAGATTTGGGAATTGCCCGACAAATTCCTCCACCACCTGAACAAATGACTGAGAATGTTTGCACTTTGTTTTATCGAGCTCCTGAAATTGTTAAAGAGTAATAAATTTTATATTTTATTTTTTCATCACAAGATTCTGAGGTTTTTGGCAGGAATGTTTTAGAATTTTTTGCTTTCATGTCGAGACTCAAAATGTATCACAAAAATGTTTTGGGATTTTATTTTTTAGTGTCAAGAAACAAAAGTCATGGCATGAGTGTTTCTAAACTTTTAATATAATTTGTTAATTAAAAAAATAAATAATCCCTAAAAAATTATTAAGACGAAATTATTCCATTCCCGTGGATATTTGGTCAGCTGGTTGTGTATTGGCCGAAATCTTGGTTATTAAACCAAATAAAGATGCTTCCGCTACCCCATTTTTTTATTCTCGTGATCTTAAAGAATTAGAAAAACTTCAATGCGAAATTAATGAAGAAAAAATTAATACCATTTTTGCAAATAGTAAACTTACATTATGGCAAAATCTTGAACCATGGGGAAATTATTTCCGTTCAATTTTGTCCAAAACTTTAAAATTGAATCCGAATGAACGCGCCACTGCCGTTCAAATTTTGGAATTTGCAGATCCAAATCGACTCATTCACAAAGAAAAATTTCGATTTGAAATGGTTCAAGAACCATACAAAGAAGAAAAAGTTGAAAATTCTCGGAGAATGACTGATTGGAAAAGTAAGTAATTTTATTAAAAAATTTATCGAAAGAAAATATTATAGAAGAAAAAAAAATTAAAGCACCCTTCTTTCTTTTTTTAAACTAAAAACTTTTGATAAACGATAGAGTTCGTGTCGCAACAAAAATCCGACTTTGTAAGAAAATAGTTCTTGCTTTCAAAAATTTATGTGGCACGGCAGCTTTTGTCACATAAAGAAAAATAAGACATTTACAATTTATTCATTTATTTAACCTTATTTTTAATAACTTACTAAATCTTTGTTTTTATAGTGATGGTTTATGATAAACTTGAACAAATCGCTAAACAACAATAATAACAAAATGCAAACAATCCAAAGAATTCAAATAATGGAGAAAAAATGTTTTCATTACCAAACAAAAATTTTTTGTTGATACGTACTATTTTTAAATAATTAATAATCATAGGAATATTTTTTTATAAACAATTTATTTATTTATTAATTCTTTTATTTATTCTTCACCTCTTTGAAGTTTTCCTACAACTTCCGATAACATTTTATTACACATCGCTGCATATGGATTCATAGCGACAAGCTGCATTTTAGCAAAACTTGAACCTAAATCAGCGGCTTTTTGAAAATCAGTCTAAAAATTATTACTTTAAAAATTTGAAAGAGAAAAAAAGGTAGTTTTTTGTTACTTTGGCTAATTCTTGTTCACTTTTTAATAAATGAATCATGGCTCGTTGAGTATAAGCAGCTTGAGCGGCTTTACCTTCACCTTTGCTAAGTTCAATGGATTTGTCAAGGTCAGAAAGGGCTTCTAAAAAACGTAAAGAAAATTAATTCAGATAAAGAAACTAAGCTGTTTGAAAGTATTATTATTTTTCTTTAAAAAATTTATTCATTCAAAAATCCTTCAAAAAAAAAAGAAAAAAAATTGATTTTTCGGAAGTAAAAAAGGATATTAAAAATTTCCTAAATAAACCTTTCCAATAAATATACCAAGAAAAAAAGATTGAAAAATTCTAATCAAAATTTGCATAATTTCTTGGATTTCAAACATTTGAATCCTAACAGAAAATATTTTACAAAAAGTTAGAAAAAAAAAATGATGTTTATTAGTTCCAAAAAATTTTCAACTTTGAAGCTGCTGCATGCCTCTATCGTCTAATTCAATAAATAAAGTTTGTTTCTTGGTGCTACAACAATAATCCCTTCCTTATCCGCCAAAAAAAAAGAATCATGTTCACCTTTTTTTATTATCTGGCAATCAACCAATAACAAAAAAAAAACAATCACTCGATTTCCTAATTTCCCCGAGCCAAAAAATCTCAAAAAAAAAATGATATAAAACTCACCATCAATTTTATTTATCAATCGATAAGCTTGTGCTCGATTATTATATGGATGAGGATTTAATGGACAAATTTCCATGGCTTCATTAAATTTTTCTATTGCTTCATTAATTTTATTTTCTTCTGCCAAATGAATTCCAATCTTTTCAATTTCTCGGCATTCATCAAATCGAGGCAAATTTTCATATGCATCAGCTGGATTTGGATTTCCATTGGGATCAAAGGGTTCATTGGGAAGTAAAGGGTTGAGAATCATATTTAATACAGCTCGATCATTGGCGGTTGACATATTTTTAATTTTAGCAGAAATTAATCCAATAAAGACCTGGAAAACTTTTTTTTTCAATAATAAAAATCCAAAACAAGCGACAACAAAAAAAGATAGCGATTGATTGCGGCCAGAAAAAAAAATAAAGATGATGATATCTGTCAATGAAATAACTAACTAACTAACATAAATACAAAATGATTGCTGCAAAACCAGCAAAACAAAAATGGAAGATTCAATCGAAACCCTTTTTATTTTAAACAAAAATCAAGCACCACGTGCGACGATGATGATAGATTTATGATCAGTGATCTCTCTCATATATAATGGTAACGATGATGACTTAATAAAGGGAAAAGAAAAAGTGAAATAGACAACGGACGACTGACGACAGCAATAAATGGATTGATTAGTTTCAAGGAAATATGAAAATGTAAGTAGCAACAACAAACTACATCAATGACATCGAAATGAAAAGAAGAAGAAGAAAAAGGTGTTAAAAATTTGTGGCTTACTTTTCATTGAAAAATGTGTGGAAAAAAACTAAAAAGCAAAAATAACGATTACCGAAAATGGAGTAATAATTACATGTTAATGAAAAGCTTTATTACAAACAAAAAAAAAGAACAAGATAGATAGCTTCACAAATAATGGGTGTTCAAAGATCTTTTAAATCCGCCAATAACATTAACTTGAAGAAAAAAAACCATGAATAATCATTGCTATTAAACGCTTGATAAACGTTTGTCCAACCATTCCAAAGAATTTCTTGCTTTAAAGTTTAAACCATAAAAGTTAAACAACCTCCAAACATCTCTTCTTCAACCGCCAAAACTATTGATTAAGTAATATCATCTCAAATATGTTAATCTTTTCATTGAATTCCTATCAAAATGTTAGTAGTAAAGCAAGAAGACAAAGAACAAAAAGTTGTTATAATTTATAAATTTTATCTCATCACAAACAAAAAATACATAGCGAAGTGACGCTTTTCATCAATAAAAGTTATTACAAAAAACAAAAGAAAAATGGTGAATTTACAAATTGAAAACAAAAGAAAGTTTACAAAGAAGAATAGTTGTTATTTTAACGAATAAAACAAAACAAAAAATACATATCAATACAAATCTGTACAAGTTTAATAATCATAAAACAATATATTTTTAGATATTCACAAGTTCACAAGTTTTCAATAAGAAGAAACACGTTTTAGAAATATCGATTGATAAAAACAAAGAAAAAGGGATATAAAAATAATATAAGATTATGATGGGACAAAAGGATAAATTAATGAAATAGTTAAGCTAATTGTGGAGGTGGACGAGGAGAAGAACTTGAAGCTGCAGCTGCTGTTGATTCGTCTTCATCGACAGAAAAGGATAAAATTTCACAAATATGTTTTGGTAGCTTGTCTTGAACTGCGGCGAGCTGATGGTAGATTGCTTCGGCGATTCGTAAACTTTCAGTAAGATTGATTCGAGTTGAGAGATTATTGATATGCTAAAAAGATAATAGAATTAGTTAGGTTCAAAAAAAGTGAGTGGAAGCATTTCCAAAAGAATGAGCATAGCCACCATAATCTACCATTCATTCCAAAAAACTAACCTTAAGAATTTCTGTAAGACCAAATTTGTTTTCAATAATCATATGAGTTTGTCCATCGAGTATTGCAACACAGAAAATCAAGAGAAAACCTGAGCAAGGTATATCAGTCCATAGAACTTCCCAAAGATGCATGATATCGTCAAAGTTGAATTCACGTTTGAAAGCCACTAATATCCATCGGAAGCAAAAATACATATGATCGGATTCATGACTTTCTAAAAAAAGAAACATTGTATTAACCTCTTTTCATAACATGCAGCAAAGTAAACATACCAAGATAATTAGCAAGTCGAGGATTGACAATTTCAAGTAAACTCTTGATATTTTGAAGTTGTTTCTTGATTGCGAGTTGATCCATCTCAAAATTTTCGTGCACACGATTCATTAATCCAACAAAGCACCAGAAGGAATCCACTTCATCATCCATGATAACCAAGACAGGTGATAAGAAATCCGACATTCCTTGAACATAACCAAGATCGAAATCATACATCATGTAAGTCATTAAAAGATCTTTGAGAATAACCAAATGTTCTTTCTTTTCACGATTGAAGAATGGATGAGTTCGATCAGTTCTCATTACATCTTTCTCTGAAAACAAAGCACATAAATAAAAGAAGTGAAAGCATGAAACAAACCAATGAGAGCTTTACGATCTCTAAAATCAATAAATCTTTTTTCTTGATCATCAGTCATGGACATCCATTGTAATTTCATTCGATAATAACTATCAGATAATCCTTTTCTTGCAGCTTTATTCTCTTCATCAGTTTTATCCCATTTGTAATAACCAAGTAAATATTTCCAAAGAGTTTTTCGAAGATTCCATTCAATACCACCACGAAAGATCAACGACTTGAGTGAATGAACATCCTTGATACGTCCTTCAAAATCCTTGAAACTATTCCAAACTTCTTCAGTTACAGCTTCATCAGAATGAACAATTTTGGGACGCTCAGGAAGTTGAAGCTCAAAAATATGTTCGAACCCTTGTTCATCATTATGCGAACGAAGAGCATCAGTTTTAGGATCTAACATCGAAAAGGCTTTGATTTGATTTTCTGTTGCTGAATCAGGATCAAGAAGTGGTGCCATGAAATTTGTTACTTTGCTAAGAGCAGTTAATGACGTTGCGTAAGGATTTGAGAGAAATCTTGACATAATATCCTTGTTGAGATTTAACATTCCAACAGACTTTTCCAAGGCTTCAGTACATTCATCGACGAATAAGACAAGATTTCGTTCTTTACTTGAACGAGAAAGCGTGGAGTATCTGAAAAGAAAACATTCGATTATTTAGCTTGTTTGATTATCAAACCAACCTTTGAATGCAATCAACAAATGCACGATATCCACCACCACGAAAATGAAGAGTATCCGAAGCTGTACCATCTTTACATATGAATCGAATCCATGCAATTCCTTTCTTTGGATCATTGTAAGTATACGATCGAAGATCTTTGATATCGGCAGAAAACATAAAGCTTGCTGCTGTTTGATGATTATCTGTTGGTGATTTTGGTGGTGAACCTTCTATAACCCAATCATCAGCGGGTGTACCATTTGGATCATCGCTTGTTGATAATGATGAACGAGCACCTTTTTCACTTGGATTCCATTCGACAAATACACCATTTCCCTGAAAATATACGAGTGTTAGAAACAAGATTAATAAGCATAAGAAGAATGAATGAGATCCGTACTTTTTCAACAATTGTCAAAACGCCATTGAGAAATACAGTTGAACTTGTGCCAGATGGAATAAAAGATGCTTCACTTCGATTAACTTCAGAAAATACATCGGTCAATAAGAATACAACCTAAAACCAATCATCATTTAATCAATTCCAATAACAAAGAAAAACTTACAGCTTGATAATCACCTCGCATTACAGCATGTTGTTGATGACGATGCACAGCCGAATCGGCCATTCCATATGCAATGTGAGGTTCCAGGATGAATAACTTTCTATATATTTTTCTTTCCAATTAAATCAAACACACGGATACTAAGATGAAGAAGATAAAAATCTCTGAAAAATCAATGACCTGTTTAGTTTTCCTCAACAAAAAAAGTGAAGAAAGATTTGAAACGCGCAGAAAAAAAAATGGAGGTGGAAATCAACAACAGCACGCGATAAAGGCTGCTTAAAGGGACATAGCTATTTCATGCCTTTTCAAAAATTTCGATACTGGGGCTGATAGGAACAGTTGGGGCGGCGCGTGTTTGAATTACCGTGCACTTTCTGTCTTACACGGTAATTCAAACACGCGCCTTACCAAGTGTAACTTTCAGTCCCCACTATCGAAATTTCAAAAAAGGCATGAAATAGCTATGTCCCTTTAAACACGTACACATATATGGGAAACAAAGCAACAAAGTTTAAAGTATTATTTTATTACGAAATAATTAACGCAAATTAAATGGAAAAAAATATATGGAAAAATGAGTCATTTTTTGATTGGTAAACAACACACACAAGCAAAAAAAAAATGAAGAAAATTACTGACATCGAAGAAGAAATGGTTGATTGTGGCTAAATGACGCCAATACCTTAGACTGTTTTGAGTGCGCATCATAGGTAGTTATTTGATATGCACAAAATTTCTCAATCAAACAATTTTCTCCCATCATTGTTAGTAGTTAGTGATACAGAAAGTAAATATGAACAAATTAGAAAGGACAAAGTACAGATTTGGGTTAAAAATTAGGTAAATATTAGTGGAAAATAATAAGTTAGAAGAGAATCAAAAATGGAAGAATGAAAGTTTATGGATGGAAGATGTTTTAAAGCTGCTTCCAATAAACTTTTAGCTCAATTCATTAAATCCCAGGTTTGCTATGCTACTGATGGAAGCATGAGAGAAATGATAGTGTGATACGTAACAAAACACGCAATTTGGAAATTTATGCTCAAAAAAAAGTCAACACTTTTTTTTTTGACGATGATGTTGGTGATGAAAGCTGCAAAGCGGCGTCATAAAATCAAAACAAAACCGCTAAACTTATTTTTTTCTTCGAAACTTTTACCCTGGTCTCGAATTTTCTCATAAAATTAATAAATGTTAAGTCTATGAATACTTACTACTTACAAGAATTTTTAGAAATAAATCTTAACAAGTTCTTAAACTCATTTTCTAACCATTATTAAAGTATTCCGAATCCAAGATATTCCTATTACTCCATCTTCTAATTCCTTTTTTCCATAAAAACCTTCAATCAACAACAAAAAAACAGAAGGAAAAAGAAGAAAACCACGAGAAACAATAATACATACATAAAAACAACAACACAAGAGGAGGAAACATAATCATTTTGCTTGCATTATTTTAAAATATGCTGACGCTGCGTTCCAAAACTCCTCTCTATGTATGTATGTTGTGAAGAAAAAAAGATATTTCCCTTCCTTGGTTGCTTATGTGCGTCCATCACTCTCTCCTCGAAAATAAAAGCTCTCCCATTCGATTCCTTTTCTTTCCTCCAACAATTTCTGTTTTTTATTTTGCTGCTAAAAAAATGAAAATCATGTGGCGACAGCAAAAGCAAAAAAATAGCCCTCATATTGTTGTTGTTAGTTGGATGGCGGTGGATTTGTTTTTGTTGAAGAAAAAGGGATACATACATACATACAACAATCTCATATGCCATAAATTTTTATTAAGCTAATTTAAGCTCTCTTTTTTTTCTCAAACTTTGATGTTTGCCATAAAAATATTGTACGAGCAAAAAACACTTTCAAACCAACAACAAAAAAACAGTGAACACAAGACAATAAAAATGAAGCATATTTATTTGTATCTTCAGAACAATACAGTATACAAAAAAAGGTATGTTAAATTAAAAAATCACAAAAAGCACAATGAAAAGTTAATGTAAAAGGTTAAAAAACAGAAGGGAAGAGAGATCATTAGGCATGTCCAAGCCTTTGTTGAATTTTGGTCCATATGTTATTGTTAGATTTTCCAGGACTTTCTTCGACTCCATGCTTCGGTTGTTGCTTCATATCAGAAGGAGTAAGTTCCACATCAGCAAATCGAACTTTCTTTCCTTTGACATTGGTAGAAGATGCAGCTGCAGCAGATAAAGCTTCAAGATCATCATGATGTTTCTTTTCCAAATCGCTGATGGTTTCCTTTGCTTCAGATATTTGAATCACGAGGTGTTGCTTTTCTTTATCATGAGCTTGATGATCATCTTCTTGTTTCTTTTGAAGTTCAATAACCTTTGAGACCAAAGTTTGCCGAGCTTCTTCATGTTCTTGGACCATAGTTTCAAGCTTCTTTTTCATTTCTTCGAGAGCATTTTGCAATTCATCAACTTGAAGTTTGTGCTTTTCATTGGAAGCATGGAGATCATACTCATATCGTTCTTTCATAGCAACAAGAGTATCTTCCATTTCAGCTATCTTTGCTTTCTTTTCTTCAAGGACAGCACGAATTTCGTCTCGATGTTCTTTTTCTTTAGCATTCATAGTACCTTCCATTCCAGCAATAGTAGCTTCAAGAGATTTCATTGCTGCTTCATGCTTATCATTCAAATCAGAGATCTGAAACACAAACAAGTTAATAAACGAAATTAAGAATAAGCAAAAAAGCAACTAACTTGTGAATACAAATCAGCAATAATGAGTTTGTTCTTCTTGTTCTTTCCAAAGAAACTCCATGATTTCTTGATTTTGATCTTTTCTTGTTGGCTACCATTTTGAACAGAATCTTCAGCTTCGAATGGATTTTTCGTTGAGGCTACTTGAAAATCATTTGGACGACCAGCATCTTCAGAAGAATCGAAAGGATTTGAAGCTACTTGAATTTGGACATCGGAAGCTTTGGCTTTATCTTTCTTTGAAAAACGAGTTGAAAATGAACTTTTGAAGCCTTTCATAGTTGTTGATTAGTTGCAAACCTGAAAATGAGAAGAAAAAAATTAAAGGTTTTAGAAGATGGAGAATAACGGAAGCATGATAAAGTTGTTGGACGATGAAATAACGAAAGAACGAGTGATTGAATTGAAAGCTTTGAAATTTTGACGACAACAACAAAAATGAATGAAATCAATTTTCAGAAAGCCTAAAAAGGTTGAAAGAGCTTTTAAGGGTTGTTGCTGCCTTTTCGCTGTAAAATAAAGAAACGTTTGCGGTACTTTTGAAAATGTTTGATTTTAGCAAACAATGTCACTTTACTCGATTTCTTGATACTCCATTATTGTTTATGAATTCACAAATAACTTTTAAATTTTATAGTTAAAAAGAAAATGAAGAAACCAATGATTTTTCCTCGAAATTTTTGCAAAGTTCAATCTAACGAAAGCTTTTTGTAATTGAAAAAAATAAATTACATAAATTAGAGATGATAAAAAAAACTCTTTATTATCCTTTTTACTAAAATAAAAAATACATATAAAATACAACTAATAAAGGCAAAATAACAATTTTTATGCAAACTTGAATCAAAAATGGTAAATTTCTTCTTTGAGCTGAGTTCACTTCTGCAACACCTAAAAATGAAAGAGATTAATACATTTAACTTACAAATAACCAAGACATTGCTAACAAAGAACCTCAACCATCATTCATTAACAATTAACAATTAACAATTAACACTTTCTTTTTTTTTGAAAGGTCAATCGCAAGCAATAGTGCATAATACCGTACTTAAATTATTCAAGATTTTATACACTTTGCATGCAATTGAACTTTTTTTTATAATAGGTTATTGTTGCTTCAAGCAAAAATTACAGAAGCTTCCAAAAAATAAAAAAACTAGTAATATAATAGTACAAAATGCTAATAAACATGAAAAATGCAAAAGCTTTTTTAGGACAAAAATAAATTGCAATGATTGAAAGGTGGAAGAATAAACTCTTCTTCAAAACATGAGCAGCTCCTCCTTATTGAAAGGCAAGAGAGCCCTACCAAACGATAAGAGGCATTATATTTGGTTAGGCTGATAACAACAACCTATCTTTTTTCGCTGTTATTTGAGAAAGCTTTTTTATCGCAAGAAAAAATCATTTCCATTTTCGTCTGCTATTAGCGTGAAATAAACATAAAGAGAAAAGGAGAAAACTTTGCAAGTTAATGAATGATGATGATTGTGTTCTCTAACAACTTCAAGAAAAAGTAAAAATAAACTTACAGAAAATATTAATAATGCAGCATTGATGACTTTGTTATGGCTCAACTTTCTTCGGAGGTTGATCATTAACATCAACATCACCCGGAATGGAACCATTATGAACTTCAATTCGATCAATTATGCCAAACTTTTTTGCTTCTGCTGATGACATAAATCGGTCTCGATCCAATGCTTCATGAATCTTTTCCACACTTTGACCCGTATGAGTGGAATAAATTTCATTTAATCGTTGACGCAAACGTTTAATTTCTTCTGCACGAATAAGGATATCAGAAGCAGTACCCTGGAAATGAAGAAAGGGAATACATTAAAGTTAACAGCGATAAGGATAAATGAAGGATACATAATAGCTTCTTTGCAAGTTAACAATAGTTGTGAAAAGCTTACTTGTGCTCCACCAGATGGTTGATGAACCATAATTCGTGAATTAGGTAATGCAGTTCTCATTCCTTTTTCACCTGCACATAATAATAACGATCCCATAGATGATGCTTGTCCTATGCACCATGTTGCAACAGGTGCTGAGATATATTGCATTGTATCGTAAATCTAAAAATAACGAACATCATCACTAACATGACTTGACTAACTAAAGTTAAAATTCACTCCTAATCCAGCTGTTACAGATCCGCCAGGGCTATTAATGTACATATGAATAGGAGATTTAGATGAATCACTTTGAAGAAAAAGTAATTGGGCTATAATTGCTGATGCAACATGATCATCAATCTATAAATACATAAACCGATCACTTTCACAAACATGTTTTTTAAGGTTATTAACAACTCACAGGGGACATAACACAAACGATTCGATCTTTCAACAATCTTGAATAAATATCATATACTCTTTCAGTTCGACCATCATTATCGATAACTAAAGGAATTCCAATATTTCGAATTGATGTTAAATGAAGATTCTTTTTAGTTAAAATATGCTTTCCATTTTGATTGAAAGATTTTAAAATTAATCGAGCAAGAAGATATCGTCGATTTGCTTGAAGCATTATCAACACTTTTTGCCTGAACATTGGAAGGTTTGTTTAAAAAAAGTAACAAGGAATGAAAAGCATTGAGAAAAACGAGGAATGGCAAAAAATGGAGAGAATCACGGAAGACGAAAAACAAAAAAGTGTTGGAACTTTGCTTTTCAAAGGGCTTATTTTTGCAGAAAAGTTTTGAGGAATTGGAAAGACAACTATTTTTATGGAACTCTTCGGATTCAGATTCGCATTTTACAAACGCAAATTCAGCAACAACAAAAAAATCATGGATGTTGGATTACCGAATGAATATTGGTTGTAATAAAGATTTCGATCGACCAAAGTTTTAGTCCAAATGACTTTTCAAAAAAAAAATTGATAGATAAATGTTACTGGCACTTAGTCACATAATGTCTTTTAAATGAAGGTGAACCTTTGAATGATTGGGTTGATAGGTACATAGCTCTTCAAGAAGCAAATATCATATTGATATGTATATAAATTTTATAATTGCTTTGTGTTAATAATTTTTTTTTGTTTTGGGTAAGAATTTTCTATGTATTTTTTTGGAAAAGGCTTGTTTTTATGCTTCAAGAAATGAATAATCACAATGAGTTTAGCATCCATTCTTGCACGATGAAAGCCTAAATTTTTATTTATGCGAGGAATCTTGTTTTTTGATTTCAAAGTATGAAACCATGGATTTAAAAAAAGTTAAACCCTCAATTAATTACTGTGATTTTTGGATCGATTAATTTTTTTCTTCACTTTTTTTTTCGCGTGTTTTTTAACCCTTTCCAAATTTCTTTTTTATTGGCCAATGAAAGTGTAACGCTTATGTATTTTTTCAATTTAAAACTAACTAAAACTAAATTTCTTTATTATTATTACAACATACATACATAAATTTTCTAATCTTTTCTTTCTTTCTTACTTTTTTCTAATGAAATAAATGTACAGACACGTCTTCTAAAAAAAACTAAACAAAAAAGGCTACAACAAATACTAATATCGAATCGAATGAAATTTGAGCAAAAAATGAAGAAGAAAAAATGATTTTGGAGGCAGTGTGGAATAAAGGAAATGGAAATTTTAAGGGAAGATTTTCTTATAACCTAAAAATAGTTTTTAAAGTTTTTAGGATTAATTGGTGGAGGCAATAAACTCACGAATAAAAGTATGCTCTTGCATGCCATGAGTCAAAGTGGACATATCAAGTCGAGCTTGAAGGGTTTGAGAATCCAATAAAGTCCATTCTCGAACAAGCTAAAATAAGCCTTTTTTTTATTTTGAACTCTTTCATAAAAAAATTAACTTACATCATGAACGGGAAGATCTCGACTAAAACTAATTCGTCCAATATCAACAACTCTAAATCGAATTTGATTACTTCGAACTGGGCCTTCTTCAATGGTAACAAAACCATTGCTCATAACAGTAGTTAATGCAACTTCATTAGTTCCTTCTCGAACGGTAATATATCCATTTTCACTATGTAATTCATCTCGATCATTTATACCCCAAGCAAAGGCACTAAAAATCGGGAGTTGTGTTTTTTAGGTAAAAAAAATTTGCCGATAAAAATGCAAATTCGAAAAAGCCCTCGATCGAATAAATAAAAGTAAAAAACTCACGTATAATTTAAAGAATTTGAAGCTGTGGTATGTGAATCAGATAAAGCAAATTCAATTTGTTCACCATATGTAAATTTAGGAATGGTTGGAAATACAGCTTTTCCACCATGTTCAGATCTCCAAATTCCAATTAACCATGCAATGGGTTGTAAACTGCTTGGAACTCTTGATAAATCAAATTCTAAATTATTTTATTTTATTTGCTTGCAAATCTATGTTATGGAAAAAGATACTAACTATCAGGAATATGAATGCAAAAGCCACATGAACGCCGGCATGATTTAGTTATATATTCGGTAGAATGGCATAAATTTTTATCTGATGCAATCCAATCTCGACAATTTCCATCCAAATCAATGCAATCTCCTTCAGCTGAAAGCAAAAAACAAAAGTTAAAAAACGCAATCATTAAAATTTATTTTTTTAATAATAAAAAAAAGTAAAAATAAAGCTTCGTTTTTTTCTTCAAAGTTTGACAACGAAGGTTCAAAAAATTTTTACCTGCTAAAATTCCATTAAATAATTGAAATCCAATAATCACAAATAATAAAAATACTCTGTAAATCATCATCACTATTTTTTGTTGCAAACTAAAATCCAAAATTAATGATGTTGAAAAGCAAATTTATCTATCAAAAAAAAAATTGTCGTCACAGATGCACCTCAACAACAACGTTCAGAGAAATCAATCGAACCTTGAAGAAAAATGAAAGTTAGTTAATAATGATTTTTTATGGGTCCAAAATTATTCTTTTTCAAAGCTCATCAAAGGCGTTAATTTGAAAAGGGAAATGGAAATAAAAATTACGCAAAAAAAAAAAGAAAAAGAAATTGAAATAAAACGGTTCAAACTGGTTTTTTTATTACTATGGATGCTTGCTAGGTCCAATAATGGCCTAATGAGCGAAACTAAATGGAAAGAGAAAACCACAAAACCATCATCAACCACACAAATTTTATGTGATTGCGATGAAAGTCGTCGTCGTCTCTTATTTGAAACTGATTACGTGATTTCAAGGTTAAAAAAAAGTTGATTTGATTGAAAAAAAGGGTTTTATAAAGAGGGATTAAGGCTAAGGTAAAAATGGATATAATAAACAAACAAATAAAATGTTAATGATAGTGATCAGAGAAAGGATAAAACAAAATCACTCTTTTTATTTAGGTAGTGTTTGCAAGAAGAAAAAAATGTTTACACAATCAAAAGAAATCAAAAACTAAGAAACGAACAAAAAAAGTCACGAACCAAAATTAAAGCTGTAAGTTAGACAACGAAAAAAAGTTTTAGAAGCTAACGATGATTGTAAAAATAAAATGGCAGAAATTATTCGATAATAAATAGTTATTTTTGTAAATTCAAAAAGAAAAAGTCACAGAAATATAAAAAGGAACCGAATAAAAGAAAGTAAATTCTCTCAATTTCTGCATCTTCTTTTCGATTTCAATAAGTAAAATAATAAAAAATTATGATTTGAATCAATCATATCTTTTCATTTTTCCCCTATAGGCAAAAAATAGTCACCATCATCACCGTCATAAATTTCATATCTCCCGATTTCTCATTCAGTTTCAATTGAAACAATTAAAACAAAATCAGAAAAAGAAAATTTTATGATAATTCTTCCAAAAAAAGAGAAAGGAAAAGTTTTTTTTATTGATTTTAAAAACTATTAAAATCCAATTTTATCGTTGCAGTTTATAAAAAAAAGTTACATATTTATTTATTTCTTCTTCCTCGCCTCGCTTTTTTTTTCTTTCTAGCTTTTCATATTTTTTTTTGGGATTCCTCAAATTCACTTTTTTCTTTACGCAGCAGCAGCATCTCTCTCTAGTTTTTTGCTTTTCCTTCAAAAGAAAAAAACAAAGATAAAAAATAAAACCGGTATCTGCTTCATTGCATTTTTTTCCTTCGGATTCACATACGTCAAATGATGCTGTTACTGATGATGGTTGTGAGCAATGTTCCAAAACATAAAAAAGCTTGTTGAGGAAAATTAGAGCTACCCTCCGAAAGAAATAAAAAAAATAAAAAAGTTAATTAAAATCTTCAAATCAAACGACTCGACTCGAAGAAAGCGTTCAATGTTCATCAACGTTATCTTCTTCTTTTATTTATGTAATCGGGTTTGACATTGATGGAATAAAAAACTAGTGTAACGGCTTCTAATAGATACATAAAATCAAGCAAGTAAAAAGAGTAGCTATCAAAGAATTTAGGTTTTCCTTGAAGAGTCTGAATATCTGGTGGCAAGAATTGCAACACTCATAAACAAGTGCGGTGATAGCAAAATCAGAGTATTAAATACAAAAACAACATCGATGATTTCCAAGTCTGTCAAATTCTGCATCCTTAAAATCACTGATATCTTACATTAACTACAAAAAGCTTCAAACACTACCAAAACGAAAAAAGTACTTTATTGGTATACTTACAAAACACAAAATACAAAAAATATGATTTACATAAAAAGTGAAAATACTCTTAGAAATACATACATACAAAAGAAAAAGAATTAGACATACATAATTTTACAAATATAAGAAATATAATAATATACTTAAGTAAACTTCAAAGAACATAAAACCATTTTTCAGAAAGATAGAAAGTTGACAAAAGTTTAAGAAGATCATTTTAGAATAATGGCGCATTCCATCCATCGTCACTGTTAACATAATACCATGAAATAATGGTGAGGAAGATAATGATAGAAGCAAAATTTGTGAAGAAGCAAGCGCCCCATTGAATCTGAAAAATGATAATCATTGAAACATGTAAACATAAAGGAACGTAAGAACATACCGTTCCAGCATGAGCTAATACAGCAGGAAGAGCAAAAGCGCTAACAACAATTCCAGTTGTAAGAAAGATAGCAAATTCCATACACGGTGTTGAAGCAGGTGGATCATAACTCATTCGACGAGCAATTGCAGTTGGAATTGGAGCTAACATATAAAATACAATAACGAATAATGGCCACCATGTTCTAAAAAATGAAGGAATTAGAAAGAAAGTTAATATCACATGAGAAAGTATTGATTGATGTTTTGACTATAAAGGAAAGCGTGGGTTTTGAGTAATCTTAAAATTCGGTTGAAAGGTTGTAAAGCATTTAAAAAAGGTTGTTCAGCGTTTGCTGAAACAAATAAGGAAGTTGTTTACAAGCTTGTGGATGCATCGATGACGATTATAATGAAGTTGAGAAAGTTACATTAACAGTAAAACATCGTTGCCATGCCAATATTTCTTCAGAAAATTCCAATGATGTTAGCCATAACCATCTTTATTCCAAGCTTCTCCATAATAAGTCAAAACACCAATCAATCAAAAACCCAAAAGAAATGTAACTCACCCATAATCAGGTAAAGCACATCCAACAACCAGAAAAGTAAGACCAACGACACTTGCTAATGATAAAGCGATCACACCTAAAATAACAGATTTTTCTTCTTCATCAAGCATTCTTTATTTGAAACAAAACAGAAAAGTTCACCAAAGAGAAAGTTAGTGAATCAATCAATGATGACCATTGAGAGAAGGAGAAAAAACCAAATATGCATATATTCCACACAAAAAAATTACCTTTCATTCCACCCATTGTTTCACAGGAAATAAGTTTTAATGCAAATTTGAGACGAGATCAATAATATTTGTAATAAGTTTGAAACGCTAAAAATGAAGATCTTATGATAATACTTCGAAACAAGAAACCAAAAAAATGGATGAGAGAAAGAAAAAAAACAAGTCAACCAAATAACACAAAAAATAAGAGAGACACGAAAATAGACAGACAGCAGCTTCACGTTGTTTCTGGTAATATGTTCTTTGGGTTAAAATAGCGGCAAAGTTTAAAAAAGCATATGTATGTGTATACTTACAACTCTTTCATCTCTGGTTTTTTTTTAAACTAAACATACATAACTGACAAGTTTCACAGAATAATTATGGAAACTAATTTTAATATCAAAACACGATCAAGTTAAGAAAAATTTGTTTTGTAGTTGCGAATCGAATGGAGGAGCATCAACTAACGCAGTATCAAATAATAAGCATTTTTTCTTACTACCTAAAGACATGGACAAAGTTTTTCATTTGCTTCACTCAAGCATTTTTTGAAACTTTTAACTTTACTTACCAGCATAAGAACAAGTCAATAAGATTACATGAATGGACTTTTTTGAGCAAATGAGATATAATAAGTGCATCACTAAAGTACCCATCACTGTTGTTATTAAACGGATCATCTTCATATTGAGAGAGCATGCCATTGAGTATCACTTTCTTATAAGATACGAAACCCTTGATAACTAAATTGTTTGAATCTGGATCCATAGAGAGCTTTGAAGGTATTTCATTTTCATCCATAGTTGAACATGCTTCCCAATCGTTTCCATAATTAAGTTTGAAAAGTTTCTTTATAACAACTGGTGGCAAGTCGATAAGATCTCGTTCCATGTGTGCTATTTTTCGTTTCAATTGATCATTTTCAGTTTTGAGCTCGTTCGTTTCTTCATCATGAGCACTTTGATCCACTTTTTGTTGTTCATCCATGGCAGAAATCTAAAAAAACAATGCAATGAGTAAAATTCCAACAAAAGATACTACAAGTAAAAAGGTAATGAAAAGAAACGAAAACCAACCATATCAAGATGGGCTTTATTTTTTGATTCCATATCATCAATAAGTTGTTTCAATCGAGCTATTTCATAACTGGAAGCATCGTTCAGACCAATCTTTTGCTTTTCAATGATTTCTTTCAGATCAATATTTTCGATTTCCATTGTTTCAACTTTGCTTGAAAGACGGATGATATCTGTTTTCATTCGAATCGTTTTTGGATCATCTTGAGCTTTGATCAATCCTACCTTAAATGTGAATGGTTAATATTGTTTTAGTTTGAAATTCATAAAACAAACTTACATTATCGCGAGTTTTATCATAAGATTTCCAAAAAGCCAGAATATCACTTGATGGTTGTGGTTCAGGAACATCGGATGAGAGATGAACATTTCCAAGAGCAGCAGTAGAATCACGTCCAAAGTTTTTCATGGTTTAGGAAAAATTCCGGGTGATATTTACTTTATCTTGCCCGGAAAAAGCAGTACCATTCGGTACCTGGCATTCATTTTTTGTTTTTAAAATTGTATAATTTATCTTTTATATTATGCTTTTCTGTATGAGATAATGGGTTGCCTTATTTAGTTGTTTTACGGCTAAGAGATCTACATAAAAAATTACCTCGAGGGTTTTTGAAAAATTATGGAGAAATAATTAACTACTCAAAAACCATTAACAACGACAAAAATTTCTTTTATTCAAAAAAATACTCAGAGGCTATTTTTGCTTATCAATCGCTTGACCTTTTTATATTTATTGCAAAATTAGTTAAAGACTTTAAAAAATTATAAAAAATAAATTAGTCATTTGAGTATTTTAACTGAATAATGGATAGTCGAAATCTGCCAAAATCACATATGACTTCAATCACAATTTATTCAAGTCCACCAAAAACTCAAAACTTCTCATTGCCAGAAAATATAATTTTTTATTTATCAAAAAATCCTTCAACCACCAAAGTTTATGAAAAACTAATAGAAACCTGCAAATATTTTTATTTAAAGGCTCAAATTATTACTTTCTATGGATTGTATTCAACCTTATCGGAAAATGTTTGGAGCAGTAGGAAATTAAACGATATGGAATTTTATGGATCTAAAATGAAAAATCTTCCTAATAAAATATGGATTAATGATTCTTTAAATGTTGGTCGAATATGTAAAATATCCGATATATTTCCTAATCTTTATCGATGCGATATAACTAATTTATTTTTATCAAACCAAAGATTAACTATTTCCGAATTTAATTATCTTATTTCTTGCAATACTCTAGAATCATTGGATTTTCACAAGACAATTGTGAAAGATAATGGAAATGGATCAATTGTGCCAATAGAAAAATTAATTGAAAAATGTTGCAATCTGCAAGAATTTATATATGGACACGATTTTGAAGGAGATGGACGTCATTCAATTACACGAAATTCAATTAAAAATATTTTTAATATTCCACATTTTTTGAATTTAAATAATTTTTTTATAAGAAATGTTCCAGAAATATTTGATTTTGAAGAATTTTTGAACTCTTTCAAGGTTTGTATAATTTTTTTTTAAAAAATGGCTAATTTTTTCTTTTTTTTTCTAGGAACCCATTAAAATGGATATTTTCTTTAAATATCCTGATAATATTTCGGCCAGGTACAGTGAACGTCTCAAAAACTACGTTGATAATATTATTGCAAAAGGATTAACAGAAAATTTTCCACCTGATTTTAATTATCCTGGAATGACTTATGAAGCTATAGAAGCTTTAAGAAAACTAAGAGAGGCTCATGAAGAACGATATAAACAATAGATGACACAATAAATTTTTTTATTGCCTATTTTTCTTCTTCTTTTATTTGATATTTGAAATTCTGAAGGTTGTTATTATTTATTTGAAAAAAAGAAGGGAATGTTTTACTTTTCTATTGTTGACCATTATTTATGAGAAATAAACAAATTCACAACATAAATATATTTTGACTCTTAATCCCCAGCAACAACGTGGTGATTCCATATTAAAACAAGATTCAAAAAGTTTATGGTTAAACCAATTTTAGCGATTTTCATAACATTCTATTTATTCTCTTCATGACCAAATGATTAAGGTCGTTGTTGCAATCTTGCATTTATGCGTGAAGACTTTTCACGTTTAAAACTTATCTCAACAACTAAAAAAAATAAAGAAAACTTTTAGATTTGATAAAGAAAAGGAGCTTACAGCCCACCTCTGCTCGATACAAGAAACACTTATACATAATTTTACCATGGGCAGGCACAATTTAATAGAACAGCTTCTTTGTTTCAATAACTTGTTGCTTTTTATCCATAAAAAATAAGGGTAGTTTTTTGTTGGTTGCAGTGAAAGGGAATCAAAAATGCATTTTTCAAGTTTTTTTAAAAATCGCAAACTATTTTTTTCTCATCTTAATGATGCTTCAAAAAACTAACAGTGATTTTAATACTTTTTATTGCGGCATTTTAGGAATTTTTATACAGCTTGGTTAATACTATTTTTAAAGCGGTATGGTTAAAGTTTTCAAATACTTCAAAATTTCCAGAGAAAAACTAATTTTAAAAAACAATTTTGAGACCATTTTCAGATTAAATGAATTATTGCTAAATTATATTCATCCTTATTCAACCACATTCAAACCCGATGGAATTTGTATTCGAATGTATTTAAAGCTGCTCTTAATAATGTTTTTCTAACATCCCCAAATCTTTAACCCTTTGTTTTTTCAAAAATGTGGAAAAATTTACTCACAAAAATAGTTAGAACCATCACAAGAAATTTTTCAAAAAAAAATTTGAAAGTTATTACCAAAGATTTTTGAATGAAGTCCGCCATTTCGCTTCGCTGCATGTCATTTTTGTCCCTAAACGCTCTTGACGCTAAAAAAATTAGCGTTGAAAGCGAAAGAAAGCCGCGAAATGACATTCATTCTCTGTCAAACGAAGCATTCTTCTTTTTTTATTGCCGTACAAATGCAATCCTTCAAAGTTACAATCGAAATGAATCAAGAAGGAACAACAACAGGAAAACATGAAGATTGTGAAGATAAATTGGAAAATGCTGAATTGCGGTATCAATTAGAAAAGGTGTGTTCACTTTTAACTTTCTTTTGCCTAAACTAATTGCTTGATTTTAGGTTCATAAAGAAAAGGCTCTTCATCGATGCAAAGAATTAGAAAAATATGTCAAACAACTTGAAGCTCATATAAAGAAGACTTATGCAATGGAAGATGCTCAAGCCCAAAGGGTTTGTTTTTGTTCGATTTCTTTCTTCATTATAGGCTATGATTGTTTTTTAGATTTCAACATTGCAAAATCAATCTGCTGTGAAGGATGATATCATTGCTGAATTTCAAAGGAAGCAAGAAGAAGATGAGGATGAAAAAGAGACTCTTGAAAATCAATTCGCTGTAATTAAAATGAAATATGAAGATTTACTTAGAAATGTTGCTGAAGAAGACAAACCCATTAAATCTGAAGCTGTGGATGAAGAAAAGCCATTTGCTGGTGGATTGCCTCGTGTTATTAAGAAACTTTCTTCCCAACATATTTCTAAAGATGCATGGCAAACAACTTTGGATGAAACGAAAAGGCCTCCTGAATCTTTGAAAGTTGAAGGTAAGTGTGAAATCAAAATGTGTGAAAATTTCCCTAGGTTGCGTTAAAATCTTTCGTTGAAACAAAGGCAGCGAGTTTCGAAAAGAATGGCAGTTTTCATCGTTTCAAATCTCTTTCATTTTTCTTCTGAAATTCAAGGACTTTTCTTTCCTTTGCTTTCTTTTATCGTTTTGTTTTGCTCGTTGCGTTTGTAAAAGGTTGCTTTAATAATCATTTTTTGTTTTTCAGATACCATGAATGCTAATGTAAACGATCGTATTTCAATGAAATCTTCTGCTGCTCATAAATTACAAACAATCAAAGCTAAAATTGAAATAAATGAAGGAACAGCAAGAAATCATGCAGAATGTGAACATGTATCCTCTGAGGATTGTGACGATAGACAGGAAAATGCTGAATTGCGGTATCAATTAGAAAAGGCATGTTCACTTTTAACTTTTGCCTAAATAATTTGTTTATTTTTAGGTTCACAACGACAAAGCTCTTCTTCGATGGAAAGAATTGGAAAAGTATGTAAAGCAGCTTGAGACTCATATAAAGAAATCGTATGAAATTGAAGATGCTCAAATACAGAAGGTAAACTTTTGCTTGTTTGTTTCTAAGTTTGTTAGTAAAACTCATTGTTTTAGATTTCTACCTTGGGATTTCAATCTAGTGCAAAGGATCGAATCATCGCTGAATTTCAAAGGAAGCAAGAAGAAGATGATGAGGAAAAAGAAACTCTTGAAAGTCAACTTGCTGCAATGAAAAATGAGTATGAAAATCAATTACGAAATATGGCTGTAAGAAACATAGCCTTTGACACTCAAGATGCTGATCGACGACCTTTTGGTAATGAAACGCTTCTAATTAAGAAACTTCAACTCGGTTCAAAAGATTCATGGAATGCAACTTTCGATGATGAAGAAGGACCTGTAAAACTATTCTTCAATGATTCGAATGATTTGGTTATCGACGATATTGTTTCTCAAGCGAGCTTGCTACTGGAGGGTGTTTTCACATTATATGATTCAAATCCATTCGAAGTCAAAGCTAAAGGTTATGGTAATGGCCGAAATGTTTCACATTTGCTTAAGAAAGTGCAATGCTGTAATCTTACCGATTTATTTTTATATCATCAATGTTTATCATGGAAGGAGTATGAACGACTTGTTACATCTGGCACCGTCAAGAATCTGTACTTTCATTATGTTTATATCAAATATGAAAATGAAGTTCCTGTAGCTCTTGAAAATATCGTACAAAAAGTTCCAACCATTGAAAAATTGTAAGTTTTTCAATTCCTTCTCTTCTAAGTTTATCCTACCATATTTTAGCTATCTTGATATGTTTGATATAAGCTATACTCAATGTTGCGATGTTACAAAAGAAACTTTCCAAAAATTGAACAGACTTCCATGCTTTGAAAATTTACGAGAGTTCAAATTATTTTACATTCGTTATGAGCATTTTGATGTTGAATCTTTTCTTGATTTTATGAATGTAAGTTTGCCTTTGATTTCTTGTGATTCATGATTCTTTAACTTGTTCAAATTTTAGAGACATCAAGATGCTCACTTTTCTATTTCATTTTCTCATGCCGCTTTATCTAACAAAGAAAAGACTAAACTCAAAATGATGAAACAAATGCTTGAATCTTCTTCAACACCGAATCAACTTGAAGTTACGTATTATTAGGATTTTTGATTTGTATATGTGTTTTCTTAATTTTGTTTTTATTTGTTTTTAATTTCTTAATAAATGTCTTATTACTGTATTCCATCATTAGCTTTCGTTTAGTAATCTTAGAAAAATGCCTTCTAAAAGTTTGTTTTAAACGGGATAAAAAGTTTTGCACCTTTGTTAATTATGAGACACAGAAAAGTTAACGGCTGCTAGTGCATTAGTAGGTTGGCCATTTGCTGCATTTGCAAATGGTTTTGTTATCTTATATGTTCCCTTGTCTATGATTTCTAAACTACTGTAATTGATGACGTCCCATTAGTTGGAGGTTTGAAAGATGATTTTACCATTAGATTATTACGTTTTTGGATTTACAAAAAATTTTCTTCCATTACCAATATAGCAAATTTTAGGCTTCTGATTTATTATTCTAAAGAGATTGGTACGTTAAAAAGCTTTATGAATTTGTAAATTTTTACTTTTTAATTGAGTTCTCAAGTATTTTTAATATATATATTTATTAAGCTCATAAGCAAACAATAAAAATTAGTTTTATTAAAAATCTTGAAGTATCTTTATTTTTGTTAAATCATTTTTGAGAATGCTATTAACAACTCTTTGAAAATTCTCAAAATTCAAAACATAACAATTAAATGTATTCGTCGTCGCTGCAGGATAACAAAATTCTTGTGAACGCGGGAAATTTTGCCATCTGCAAAATTTTTTGTTTTGAAGTTAGTTTGAATTTTGTCATTCCTTATTTCTTTCAAGCTTTTTTGCATAATTTTTTATTTCGCAATATTTTTATTTGCAAGTACATACATATTTGGTTCCTGTTAATCATGCCGAAAAGAGTTCATCGTAGATCATCTAAATCAACTCCTCAAACATCAACAATGGCTCGTAAAAGAATTTCTTCAACTTCATCAAAATGCTGCAAAATTCGGAAGATTGACAATGGAAACTATTCTGATAAAGATTCTTATGTTGAGTTTCAAGATGAGGTAAAGTTATTTTGTTTATTCTGCAATAAAACCATTTATGTATTTGCATGCTTTTTTTTTCAGACAGAAGTTAATCAACATGAAGCTAAAGAAGTATTTGCTACTATGGAAGAAATTCGTGCTTCTGATGTGTCGATGCCTCTCGTAATCAAGAAACTATGTTATAAGAATGCTTGTCAAACACCTATTGGAAACTTATATGGTTATTCAACTTTGAATGAAGATGGAAAAGAAGAACCCTTTAAGATTACTGTAGTTAATGTCAACAAAGTGGCTATCGATGATGTCGTTTGTCGGAAAAAATTCGTGCTCGATGGTGTTCTCTCGCTATATGATGCAAATCCATTCAAAGAAGGAAAGCTTAATGGTGGTTATTGGAATGATCCACTTATTATTTCTCGCTTACTCAATAATGTTGAATCCTGTAATGTTACTCATTTGTTCTTATCGGATCAAACACTCTCTTGGAAAGAATATAAGAAGCTGGTGGTTTCTGAAGAGGTTAAAAGCCTATATTTTGATACTGTTTATATCAGAGATAAAAATAAAGCTCATGTTCAACTCGTATCTATTCTTCGAAAGATAAAGAACATTAAGAAATTCGGATAGTAAGTTACTCTTTTTCTTCTTTTATTCTTTTCATTGTTCGTTTTTTAGCATAAATGATCAAATGTACGGTAATTCTTCTGCTGTTACAAATATAACCTTCAAAAAACTCAACAAACTTCCATGCTTTGAAAATCTCAAACTGTTCATATTAAAGTATATTCGTCATGATCATTTTGATGCTGGTAGTTTCCTTGATTTCATCGATGTAAGCTTTTATTTTATTGTGATATTTCATTCTTTAACTTGTTCATATTTCAGAGACATTCCGATGCTCACTTTATTATTTCCTTTGATTCTGATGGTTTATGTGAAGAACAAATGTCTGAACTTGCAACAATGAAAGAAATGCTTGAATCTCGTGCAACAACTGATCAACTTGTTATTGAAGCTTAATATTACATAAATATATTTCGTACTTTACTTTGTATATTATTTTTGTAATCATTATCATTTTATTGTTTTATGTACCTTGTTTGTATTGGTTTTGAAATAAAGCTTTTCTTACTGTAATCTCTTCGCTGATTTTCATTGCATGCAAATTTGGTTATCACCGCGCTTGTGAGAAATGCTAATATCTGTTGCAGCTGCCAGTTTTCATTTTTTTCTCTTACAAAGTTTTCTAATAGTTTTTGATTATCCTTTAAGAGGTGGTTTTCACAGCTTTCAAACGGAGCGCTCTTTTAGAGTTAGTTTTCTTTAGCTTTTTTTCATTTTAACATTTTTCTTTCGCTTTGCGCGGTCGTTTTTTGTTGTTACATATTTTCGTGCTCTTTACTCGCACTCATTTCCACAAATCTAACAACTTACATTTTCAGAATCATTTTCCATATAATCATGAAAAACTTTGGACGTGATTCGGCTGCTGCTCGTGGAAATGTTCCTCTCGCATCTGATGTTCCTGAAACTCAACCATCAAGTGATATCTTGGCTTTTTGGAAATCCTATGATAAAACTCGCGATAATGTAAGTTTATTTCATGAATTTCAAACTAAAACAATATTAACCATTCACATTTAAGGTAGGATTGATCAAAGCTCAAGATGATCCAGAAACGATTCGAATGAAAACAGATATCATCCGTCTTTCAAGCAAAGTTGAAACATTGGAAATCGAAAATAATGATCTGAAAGAAATCATTGAAAAGCAAAAGATTGGTCTGAACGATGCTTCCAGTTATGAAATAGCTCGATTGAAACAACTTATTGATGATATGGAATCAAAAAATAAAGCCCATCTTGATATGGTTGGTTTTCGTTTCTTTTCATTACCTTTTTACTTGTAGTATCTTTTGTTTGGATTTTAATCATTGCATGCTTTTTTTTTAGATTTCTGCCATGGATGAACAACAAATAGTGGACCAAAGTGCTCATGATGAAGAAACAAACGAGCTCAAGACTGAGAATGATAAACTGAAGCGAAAGATTGCTCAAATGGAACGAGATCTTATCGACTTGCCACCTGTTGTTATAAAGAAACTTTTCAAACTTAATTATGGAAACGATTGGGAAGCATGTTCAACTATGGATGAAAATGAAATACCTTCAAAGCTCTCTATGGATCTAAATTCAAACAATTTAGTTATCAAGGGTTTCGTATCTTATAAGAAAGTGATACTCAATGGCATGCTCTCTCAATATGAAGATGATCCGTTTAATAACAACAGTGATGGGTACTTTAGTGATGCACTTATTATATCTCATTTGCTCAAAAAAGTCCATTCATGTAATCTTATTGACTTGTTCTTATGCTGTCAAAACTTATCATGGAAAGAATGTGAAATCCTTATTGCTTCAGGAACTATCAAAAACCTTTATTTTTATCATGTTAGTATCAAAGATGGAAAAGCTGTCAATCTTCAACTTGAAAATATTATTAAACCATTACAGAATATCGAACGATTTATAATGTAAGTTACTTATCGCTTTCCTTTTTTACTCTTTATAATCATGGTTGCTTTTTAGTCATCCAGATATGGCTGCTGGTGGATCTTGTGGTGTTAGCAAATCAACTTTCAAAATCCTCAACAAACTTTCACCTTTTGAAAAGCTTAAAGAATTCAAGTTTTTTGGTCTTCGTCATGATCATCTTGATGCTTACTCTTTTATCGATTTTATGAAGGTATGTAATCTTTAACTTACTTATTTTCTTTATTTCATTTGTGTAAATTTCAGAAGCATCGAAACGCTCAATTTGCTGTCTCATTTTCTTCCATCGGTTTAACTGACGCTGCTAATCTTGAATTGGAAGCCATGATACAAATACTTGAATCTCGTGCACCTCACGACAAATTTGAAATTATAAATGAAGTTTAAATAATTTATGGTTTTGCCTTTTTTCACTCTTTTTTGTAACAATTTTTTGGATTCGCTTTTGATCAAACAATAAACTTCTTTTTATCACAACTTTTTCTTTTCTTTTGTTGCTTTTCTTTATTCCTTAAAGTATAATTAGCGAAATGGGCTGCCCTTTTCGATCATAATTGCATTAACTAAGTTAACATGGCTCAATTATAAGTAGTTCCACAAACTCTGAAGTTTACAAATTTATGAAAAAGGAGGCAGTAGAAATGTGGTTGAACAACTTTGTGCTTTTATAAATTTTAATGGCAAAAAGCTTGTTATGATACTTATCTATTGAATCAAAACGTGATACACTTAGTTTTACAAATTACAGCTTTATTAATATTAACATACATAAATACAAATAATTACATTAAAACAGAAAATGGATAAACAAATAAATGTAAATTATGTTCGAACTTGATAAGCATTGGATTGATCAGCAAATCGTTGACAACCAGATGAAAGCAGTAATGAACATTCAACTGCAAAACCTTCTGATCGATGTTCCGCAGTTTTTCCGATTGGAAGTTTTTCACCAGTATCAAAATTTCTTCTTTGAGAAAGTAAATAAACGCAGCTTTGAACTACAGCATCATTACTCATTATCGATATTGTTCCATCAAGGGTATGAGTTTTTCGTTGATAACCAGTAACACCAACCCATATAACGGTATCTACGCCATATCCAGAATCATGTGTTGATAACCCATAAACATAATTCTTCATAATCACTAAAACAAAACGCATTATTAAAGCTGTTGGTCTCAAAATTCATGCTTTTGAGCACTATCCATTATAATCTCCCTAGACAGATGATTTTTTATTTACAAAAGAAAAAAAGTTTTACCTCGAAAGTAGTCAGCTTCATCATAAGTTGTTGGAACAGCAAGGAATGATTTCTTTTCAGCACACTTTCTTTGGGAATCTTGCATAGTTCGTGTTGCAGGATCAACATGAAGACACATTCGAAGTTGAGGAATAAGATGCCATTTAACATTTGGATCATTATCAGGACATCGAAGTTTTGGCCATCTTGGAATTTCACATAATGCATAGGCTTCAGATTGGATTTGAAGACCAGAAAATTTGCCAGTTTTTGGATTCAACGTTGCACTATATTCTCGACAAGTTCCATCTTGACCCTTTTGTTCACCATCTTCCCATTTCACATTAGCTGTAGATCTTTCAGTTCCTTTTCTACCGAACACTTTTTCCCTATAAACATAGACAGTAAAAGTTGTAATAAATAAAGATAAAGAGCATACCAAAATTCGATGCCATAAAATGTGGTATCCATAATATTGTTAGAATCCAATCCAACGAAATCCCATTTAGATCCACCATAACCAATCCAAACTCGAGTATTTTCATCAACTTCAATATTTGGATCACGAATGATTTTGGAAAGTAAGAATTTCAGGCCATCATCATCTTTAGAAGTTGCAAGTCGTCCACCGTAATCATAAAAGCAGGTTCTTTTTGCTTCTTCATATTGTAATTTCTTTGGCAAAATAAATAGACAACTTCCTTCATAATACCCTGGTTCACAAAGATGGCGACGAAATCCTTCAATTGGAGGCCTAAAAAATAAACATGTAAAAATTTAGATAAATAAATAAATTAATGTGCAACTTACTGGTTTGCATAGTTATTATCATATTTAGGACAAGCATCCAAAGAGTTTGCAAGTACATGAGATAAACAAGTTGAAAACCTAAAAAGTGAACAAATTTAAATTTTTAAGAATAGAAAAAAACTTACAAAAACAAAGAAAGTAACAGCAAAGCCATTGAACAATCAAGCACACACGAAAAATGAAAAGTTTAACGAAGAAAGAAAAAAAAAAGAAAATCATGCACGCGAAAGAAATTTTTTTTTGAAAAATTTGCATTTTTTTTGTTGTTGCTAAAATTGAAAGCAAAACCTTTTATTGACACTCAAAACAAACAAATATTTTTTATAAAATTCTTTGTAAAAAATTTAATGCTTTTTGGTTCATAATTTTCTAGATGGAGTTAATAGAGCTATGAAACAAAAAAAGCGTGAAATTCGTGCAACATCTATCGGGTCAAATTGTAATCAATGGTTTTTAAAATTTAAAATGGTTCACCTTTTTTTGTATCCCTTTTTTTTATCCAAAGCAGGCAAAGGAGTGAGCTGCTGCAAACAAATATTTTATAAATAAAAATCGATGAACAAAAAATAAAAATAAGGTAATAATTGATTTTTATTGAATGAGAAAACTTTTTTTTTGCTAAAATCATAAATGAAAGATTTTCTCTAAAGCAATTTTCCCATTTCTTTAGGCCATTTATATTAATTCTTAAAAACAAAGTTGCTTTATAAAAATTAAAAACCAAACTTTTTTATTACATTTTTTTGCACAAAATTTTTTTGGACCAAACCAAAGTTTATTTATTTGTGTATTTATATAATTTAATATTTCCCTCCAAAATGCCTATTCTCAATAAAGAAATCCTTATTGAAATTTTTATTGAATCCATTGATCTTTATGATGAAGATTCGATAATTAAATTTATGTTAGCTGGAAAGGAACCATTTAAAATAGGTGAAAACCATTTTCATCAAATCACTGAGTTAAATATTTACGACAAATGGCTGGCAGCTAATATTAAATATTCGGTGAGCTAAAAATTAAAAATACATATTTAAGAAATTTAATATTTTTTTAGCCCCAAAAAACTAAACCTTGTTGGTTAAATTATAATTTTCCATTTTTAAAATATATTTTTCCAATTAATCAATTAACAATTCGTTTATGACCCGATGATAAAAATATTGAAGAATATTTTGAAAAAATTTTGATTCAAGGAGGTATGTATTTTCCCCTGAAATTTAATTCTAGAATTAAAAATATTAATATTTTTTATTTAGATTTTCAAAACCTTAGCTTTAATGAATATTCAAATTTTTATGACAAGAAAAACATTCAATCTTTAAATGGAGGCGTTGTTGATTGATTTTTGTGGTTTGCAATCCGAAGAAATGATAGCAAACTGCTTTGCTTTATTTTACAATAGATTTAGGTTTATATTTTTGTAATCATTATTTATGAATTTCGATGTGTGAGATTTTTTTGGTTCGGGTGATTAAATATGTTTTTCCACAAAAATAAAAATTTCTTTTTGATACCAATCTTTTTTTTTCATAATTGGGTTTTAAAAGTGCAAAAAAAGCATGAAAATCGATTAATTTTTTTCGTTTTGGTGATTTTTCAAGATTTAAGAAAGCGCGAATTGTTCGAAAAAAAGTGAACATTTTTTTTTGTATTTATTTGCGTAACTTCAAAAGATTGATGAATGGAAAGATTTTCTAATCAACCAACAATCTTTCATGTTTTTTTCTTTTCATCAAAAAATTAGCCAAAATATTCTTATCTTTATCTTGTTCAGAACATAAAAAGTGACAACAGATAAATCAAATCAACTCTAATTTCCCCCATTTTTTTTTCTGTCGTTCTTCAACCTTCAACGAACTCTTTCTTTTTCTGTTTTTTTCTTGTTTAACAAAGGTTAAAAAAAAGAAGAAGTGTGATTTGTTTTTAATAAAAACCCAAACAACGGAAAACTCTAAAAGATTATCTTCACCTTTTTTTCACAAATTTTTTTTTTATTTCTTTCCATCTCAAATTTTTGAACGAATGAACAAAATTCTTTCTTTTTTTTTGAACAGCTATCAACACAAAAATAATTAGCCATCCATCCATCGGCGCTCTCGCTGTCGATGTTCCAAGTGAGAGAAAGAGAAAAAATAGAAAAGTTCGAGGAGGTTCTAACTTCTTTTTTTTTCACCGCTGCTGAAAGATATTTTATTTAAAAACAAATGATCAAATTTCTTAACTAATCAAAGGAAGAAAAAAAAGAAAAGTGTCCATTTCACCGAAAAAAAGTGAACAGAGAGAAAAAAAAAACTGAACAAAAGTTTGGCAATTAACCCCCATTATTTGACTTATTTTAAACTGTGGCTGCCATCACCTAAGTTAGCTTACCTAACTTGTATCTCTCTCTTGAATCGAAAAAAAAATTTGCCACTTTTTTCTTCTTCTTCTTCTTGAAAATCATTTTACCTTTTAGCAAAAACACCCCAGAAAAAAAAAAGCAAAGTTCAAAAAAAATTAGCTTGTTTTTCAACATTTTTTGTTTCAAAAAAAGAACACGAGTGGAGAAACAAATAAAAAAAATGTGAAATGTGTGACAACTTTTTTTTGTTGGCAACAGCATCAACATCGGCCGGCAACAAGGACAGAGAGGTAAAAGTAGCGGCGGCGACGGCGATCATCACCGTTCCATTTGTTCGAGGGTTAGTTGATGATTGTTCGTTCTCATTCATTTCAATTTGTTTTTTTTTCTTTCGGGTTTTTCTCAGGTAAAAAAAGTTTGAAAAAAAAGTTAACTTTTTTCTTTTTTGATTTCGGGTTGTTGCTTTTGAAGATATTTCTGAGGTCTAAAGTTTTTTTTGCGCTTGCCTTTTTAAAACTTTGTTAATTTTGACTATATTGAACCTTCTAAAAAAAGCTGTTTTTTAAGAAAAAAAGAAAAGAAAAAAAGCACTCGATGGTTCAGACAAATTTATTTATATATTTTTTTGTAGCCTTCAAAAAAACCGAAGAATAAATATTACTTTTTTTTAAAGTAATGAATGAAAAATTAGAAACTTAAAGTTTAAAAAATGTGTATGTGTCTCTGGAGAATGCCCCACCTGATTTATTTATTCTTGTAATTTTATAAGAAAAAAAAATTAATTTAAAGGTTTTTGATTTTCAAAGTAAACAAACAATTAAAGGTCTTACATTTTACTGGCTTTAATGATAAACTCTTTCTTTCCTTGTTTGTTAAATTCTTTTATCCATGGCATTTTATTAATTGATATGTATTATTTATTTGTAGCCAAAAAAAAGTGAATTCTGGTTGGTTTTTTTTGTTTGACTTTTATTTTTACGCGCGAATTTAGACTTTTAATTTTTCTTTTTTTTCTCAAATTTAATAACAAAGTTTTTTCCATTTTAAATGTTTTTCTGTTAAATTCTAAAGTTAAAAAAAGAGGTAAAAAAAGTTTGAAAAAAAAGTTAACTTTTTTCTTTTTTGATTTCGGGTTGTTGCTTTTGAAGATATTTCTGAGGTCTAAAGTTTTTTTTGCGCTTGCCTTTTTAAAACTTTGTTAATTTTGACTATATTGAACCTTCTAAAAAAAGCTGTTTTTTAAGAAAAAAAGAAAAGAAAAAAAGCACTCGATGGTTCAGACAAATTTATTTATATATTTTTTTGTAGCCTTCAAAAAAACCGAAGAATAAATATTACTTTTTTTTAAAGTAATGAATGAAAAATTAGAAACTTAAAGTTTAAAAAATGTGTATGTGTCTCTGGAGAATGCCCCACCTGATTTATTTATTCTTGTAATTTTATAAGAAAAAAAAATTAATTTAAAGGTTTTTGATTTTCAAAGTAAACAAACAATTAAAGGTCTTACATTTTACTGGCTTTAATGATAAACTCTTTCTTTCCTTGTTTGTTAAATTCTTTTATCCATGGCATTTTATTAATTGATATGTATTATTTATTTGTAGCCAAAAAAAAGTGAATTCTGGTTGGTTTTTTTTGTTTGACTTTTATTTTTACGCGCGAATTTAGACTTTTAATTTTTCTTTTTTTTCTCAAATTTAATAACAAAGTTTTTTCCATTTTAAATGTTTTTCTGTTAAATTCTAAAGTTAAAAAAAGACAATATTTACTATGAAACAAAAATATAAAACATATTTCACGAAAATAATAATTTTAAGCCCATTCATTCCAACCTAAAATTTTACCGTATACCTTTCTCTTTTTCATCTTTTTTTTTTGAGTCACTCTCAGTTTCAGTTTCACTCACTCTTTTCTTTCTATCTTCATTTTTATATGTTTCTTTAATTCTCCGCTGCTTTCCTTTTTTTTCAACCTTCAAAAAAAAGAGTTAGCGGCGATGCTTAAAAAAAGAAGGAAAACCTCAAAACATTGTCTCTTTTTTTCCTTAGACAGAGACAGGCATTTTTTTGGTTGAAGGGAGCGCAACAACAACGAATTTATTTCGGCAAACTTTTCATTGGAAAAATGTTTATATTTTGTTTTATTTCAAACGGTTCAAGGCGCCGTTGTTGTTGTTTTTTCTTTTTATAACCCATTTGCTTTGGGTGCTTTATTTTTATGGTTACTGTCGTCGTCGTCAGTCATCTTCATTTTATAACATTAAAAGTCCATAAAAACGTTTTTTTTAAGTTTGTCTTTTTATTTTTGATGACTTCGATGATTTCAGTGCTTTGTTGTTTTTTTTATGCTTTTATAATTGTTGTTTTAAAAAAATTAAAGCAATTTTTTTTTCTTCGTTGAGCAGATTTTAAATTTTTTTTGAAAAAAACTCGAAAAAAATCAAATTCATGTGTTTTTTTTGTTTGCATAAAAATTTTTTTTATTGCGCAGTAGTTTTTTTTTGTTTGTTGCTCTTTGAATAATAAAAAATGAAACGAATCGAATTCGGCAGCTTTCTTTTTCCTTCAAAATTGCAAAAAAATAAAAGAAAATGAAACAAACAATGGCAGTTATTTTTTTTAACCCGAAAAAATGAGCTTCTTTCTTTTCGAAATTAAGTTGTTAGTAACCTGGCACGAATTAGTTAAGACAATCAAAGGACAGAAAGACGAGATTAAAAATAAATGCTTCAGCAAAAAATGAGTTTTGATTTGTTTTTTTTAAACTCTTTTTTGTCTTATTTTTTCTTTGACAGGTAAAAAAGAAGCAAGCACACGACTTTCTTTTGTTACTTTTTTTTGGGCTCTTCTTGCTCATCTTTCCTTTTTTAGCAGCCTTTTTTTTCTTCTTCTTTGCTTTCGTGTCACTTTTTTTTCACCAACAAAAATATTTTTTTTAAGCTTGTAAAAATGTATGCTTTTTTTGTATGTTTCTTTCTTAGAAAAAAAGTGTGGCTTCTTATTGTTTTGCAAAGAAGAATAAAAAAAATTTTATGTCATTAATATTTTTTTCTTCTTTTTCTCCATTGTAATTTCTTTGATAATAATAATACCTCCTCTGCCACACGTCGTCGTCCGCTTTTACTATTTCTCATTTTTTTTTGTTGTTAAAATAAATTTTCTTTAATAATTGTTTCCAACGTTTCATATTTTTTTCTTTCTTTTATTTTTAATAATTGTTGCTGAAAGTTTTTTTAGTTTTCTTTTTTACACAAAAATTCTTGCATTTCTAATTTTATTTTATTCAATGTTAGTAAAAATAAATTTATAGTTTAAAATCGCGCCGCCCTTACTACCGTAATTATTTGCGAGAGCTTGTAACGAAGAGTTTTGTCTGGAAAATTTTTAGATTTTTTAAAACCATTTTAAAATTAACTTGAAAAAAGATGCCAAAAATTTTTATATTTTATTTTCAAAATTTGTTTATTTTCCAAGGCCATCCATCCATTTGCATTTTCCATTCGCATTTTCTGGTTTTTTTGTCTTTCTTATCAAGCTTCATCAAACCTTTTTTTCCATCTCCTCTTCTAAAAAAAAAAGTGAAACTTTTTTTGAAGGTCAAAAAACTGTTGTCTCTCGAACGGCATCCATCTATCTGAGTTTCATAAAATAAAATATCGTCGTTCACTATTTTTTTTTGTTTTGTTTTGATCGAACATTTTGATAAGGAACTAACTAACTTAAAAATTAATTGAGAAACCTCGAAGGATGACGAAAAAAAAAATGAAGCGAAAAAAAGAAGAAGTTAATTTTCGAGGTTTCCAAGGTTGCACCTTGAAACTGCCAGCATTCATTCAAAAAAGTTAAGAGTTTTAGTTTCATTTGATTGACGACACTCAAAAATTTTTTTTTTGCTTCGATTTTTCATGAGCATTTTTAAAGCCTATTAATTTTAAAATCATTTTGTCATTTTGGGTTTGATGAAATGAAAATGAACGGTAATGGAAAAAAGTTTCCGATAAACATCAGTTTCTTACTTTCACCTTGCAAAAAAAAAACAGAAATAAATTTAGATAAGAAAAAATAAAATAAAATTTCAGGTTAAAATTCTTGCAAACATTATTCTTAAAAAATTCTTTCTTTTGGGTTTTTAAATTTTTTTATAAAGTTTATGTATCAAAAAGAATTATTATTTGATTTATCTCTGAAAAGGAAAGTTTGAATTTCGTTAAAAAGGAAAAAAATTACCAAAAAGTAACAGTATTTTTTAAAAAAATTTAAATATTTTTTTCTTTAAGTTTCGACACAAAAAAATGCTATTATTTATTCAGTTATTACAAATTTGTTACATTTTATTTATTATTTCAATTAAACAATTTTTTATTATTACTGTAGCAACAACAAAAACCTTACATTTTTCCTTCTCATGCTTTCCCATGCAAATACACAAATTTTCTTGTTTTTCCTCCTTTTTTTATATATAAAAAATAAAACATCTCTTTTCTTCTTTTTTTGTAGCATAATTATTATGTTTTGAAGCTATTAGACTCATCAACCTTTTTCTTTTTTCATTCATTAAATCATATTTTTTTTTAAAAGTTTGTTTACTATAAAAATTCATTAACATTTACATATTTTTCAAAATGATGGAAGTTTTTGTTCTTTCATCTAATTTTCTAATTTAAAAAGTTTAACAAAAAAAATAAAGTAAATCTCTGAGGAATAATCAAACAAAAAAAGTTAAGTTACAAAAGTCATAAATTAAATTAAATTTTTCTAAGATGACTTTTTAGCTTTATTTTATTGTTTTGTTTTTCTTGATTTTTATCTATGTATTAATTATCATAAGGTTATATTTTTTTTCTCGGCTGGACATTAGGGAAAAAAGGAAGTAAGTTAGTGTAGGCGAAAAAATGTGATTTTATGAGTTTGTTGCTTGTTTTGTTTTTGGTTATTAAAGAAAAATTATTAATTCTTGTTTGATGATTAAGAAAAAAAGTTTAAATTTAGAGCAATTTTTTTGTTAATTTTTCCTTCAAGTCTCATTCTACCGTATTCTTTTTCTGATTCATTATTAAATGTTTTTATATTCTGGTGACAATGGCCGTTTAAAAATTATAGTCTTTAAATATGTAAGTAACCAAGAAGCAATTATTAAACATTAAAATTCTAATTTTGAAAAAAGACATGTGATTCTACCTTTTTCTTTCTTCGATGCGCTCGCTCAAAACAAACCGATTATAGTAGAGGCATTATTATTTTCCAGTTGTTTTTTTTTAAATTTTTTTTCATAATAGTTTTTTTTTAATGTTTTCGTAAGAAAATGTCACATTATTTTCCTCTTAATTTTCTTAAAATTTTGGTGAAAAAATAATTAAAGGGAAATCAACTTTTAATTTTTTTCTTGAATACTGTATTTTTTCATTTTTCTCTAGCTGCTTGAATTATTTTTGGTAAATAATATCATTTTTAGTTTATTTTTACTTTCCCCAAAAATTTTGTAATTTTACTACTTTCATTAAATCAATCACTTCACTTTATTTCTCAAACTCACGTCACTTTTTTTTTTCATGGTTCTTGATTACTCCAAGAAATCAAATTCAAAAAAAAAATAAAAAAAGAGAAAAGTTTTGTCTTTTAATTGTCATTTCTTGAAAGAATATGGAACCACGTTCGTCTCTTTCTATTTTTCCATTTCATTTAAAACTAAATCATTGTTGCGATCTTCGAATCTTTCTGAGAATAAAAAAATAAAAGTAAAAAACGAGCGTTGTCGTCGCTTCGAAGTTCAAACATGAACGAGAAAGAAAGAAAGAAAGAAAAAACATGATTTTCTTGACAGTCAAAGGCCAAACGAGAGAATAACAAAAAAAAAAGACTGAAAAGACTCAGTTCATTCATCTCTTTTAAAAAATGGACATGCGCGTTCAAATAGCTGGAACAAATATATTTTTGCTTCTTTTTTTTCTGAACTTTGGAATCGTCTCTTTTTTTACTATCAAAAAAATCAAACATGTCCGTCAAACCGTTTCGTTGAATTTTGTCTTCTTTTTTTTACAACCTACAAGTTTATTATTGGCGTACAAGATTAATTAATTATAAATATGAATCAACTTTACTTTGCAATTAAAAGCTAAAATAATAATTATACAGTATATCATTTTGTTAAGTTTGAAACGGAGAAATATTATAAACTTTTATTACATATTTTCGAAAAACTTAAGAAAGTTTTACACGATTTATAAAGTTTTGATTAAGCAACAACAAATATCAAAAATATTAAAATATTTAGATTGTTTTCAGATAAAATTATTCAAGTTTGCTCCTAGATTAGCAAAACTAGCAAACTCTTCTTTTTTGGGTTTTCTTTCCTTGGCCTTTTAGAGAAGCAAGCCATCTTGAAATATTTTGTCGCTTTTAAATATATTTTCGTGATTTGACGTTAAAAGTTATCAAAAAAATACTTTTGTTTTGTTAATTTTTTTATAATATTTTCAAGTTTTGTGAACCTTTTTTAAACACTAAACTGTAGATAGTGATGACATTTCAATTTACGATTACTCGAATTTTTTTGACAAAAGTACGTTTCCCGATTCACTTTTTTTTACTATTCTCTTCTTTCTTTTTTTAAACATCGCTTTATTCTCGTGATTTTCTTCTAATGTCATTAACCTGACGACCATTTTATTTTTTTGTTTTATCTTCGTTTGAACGGTAATATTACAACGATAACAAAAAAAACTTTTTTTCGTAGAAACGTAGAAATTTTTTTAATGATGTTTTTTAAGAAAATGTCGAGAGAGACAAAGAGAAAATGAAAAGAAACCGGTTATCTACGATTTTACAATATTGAACAGTCAGTCTCTATCCATGTTGTTTATTGTCATAGAAAATTCAATGAAATATCGAGAGAGATGGTGGTGGGTGCAAATACCATACCGTATCTTACTCAACTGTGAGCAAGGTTTGTTTCGATTTCCATAATATCATTTAAAGAAATAAAAAAGTGTTTATTGGATGGATGAGGTTTGTTTTTTTGATTTTATTTGACAGAGAAAAATTACACTAAAAAACAGGTTTAATGAAAAATATTAGAGGACCTATATTTTTACAATCCAAAAATAAAGAACAAGAAAGAAATTAATAAAAAAAAAGCCTAACTACTTCCTTGTTATAGTTTTTGCAAAAAAAAAACTCTTTAATTGCAATAACAATAATTAAAAAAACAATTATAACTTTATTTTTAAATTTTCAAAATAAATCGAAGCAAACTAGAAACGAAAGAGCGTGATTATGTTTTTTCGAAAAGCTGTTTCCTTTGGAAATGGTTTTAAACTTGAACAGCGACATTTTAATGAGAAACTCTTTTTTGTACAGAATTTTAAGGGCCAGGAAAAAACATATCGTAGTACCTTATTTTTTAAAGGCGTCAAATTTAATTTTTTTTTAACTGTGAGTCATATTTAGATTTTCATTCCGCTTAAATTTTTTTTCTTTCTACCGAATTTATAATCTTAATATCCTCTTCCTTTTTGTTTGCAAAAATAATACAAATTCATAAATTAAAGAAATGATGACTTGTTCAAAATTGAAAATTAAAAAAATGAAGCATCAAACAACATTCATTTTTTCCAAGACTTTTCTTTTTTTTTTGCAAAAAAGTTTCATAGAAAAACTTTGGTAGCTAATCTCAAAATTTTGAAGAAAATTTTAATCTTAAATCTTAAAACGTTTAAATAATAATTTCCAAGATATTTAAAATATATAAAAATTCTTAGAATTTGTTTTATTGGTGAAGCGACGGGGATTATTAAAAGCTTAAAAATTATATTATTTCCCTTTCTAAAGTTTTTGCAAAAATAAAAAAAAAATGTGATGCATTTCTTAATTAATTTTTTAGTTATTTTCTTTGTCACATTTTTTTGTACATTAAAAATATTATAATTTATGTGTGTTTTGTTCATTAACTTTTTTATTTTTAAATATTTCTAAAAATCTTGAAAAGATGGGAAAATTATTAGTTAGTAAGAAGCTATTAACTTTTAATTAAGCAATCAAGCAACAACAACAACCTTGGTCGGCAGGAGGTTTTTTTCAAATGAAAAGTAAGCGATTAGAGTGAGTTGTCTTTGATGCTTGGCTGCTAAACCTCCAAAAAAAGAAAGAAGAATGAAAAGAGAGATTTAATAAAGCTTAAAAAATCTTCTTTTCTTTTAATTCTATTCTATTTAAGAAAAAATATAATAATTTTATCTTTTGCAATTACAATTAAAAAAAAAGAAAAAAGAAAATTAAAAGCCACTTTTTTATTATTTAGTTTTTAATTAATCTTTGAGCGAACAAAAAAAAATGCAAAAAAGCAAAATTTTGAAGATGGTCTCTCATTTTTTTTCTTTTTTGAGGATTTATTTTTTTGATAATTTATTTCAATTTTCTGCTGGATTAAAAAAAACATTTTTTTTTTGCAAAAGTTCAATTCAAAAAATTTGTGGTCTACGTTTTGCAAAAAAAAAAAATTAAAAGAAATGATTTTACATATAAAAAAAATCTTGTTAAAGTGCTTTTTAATTAAATAAAAAAAATATTAAAAAAAATATGAAACCTGCAAATTTTACGGTAAAATTTTAGCCAAATGTCATTTCGATGAAATAATTTAAATTTCTTTTTTGGGATTTCATAGACTAAAATTTTTATTTTTTTTGTTCTTTAAAAATTTTGTGTCTTCGAATAACACCATCGATGTTTAAAAAAATCTGTGAGGCTTCCATATTTTTGAAAAGCATTTTGATTAATTTTAAGAATTCAAAAAATTTATACTGTTTTCATTATTAATTCCTAAACAAACTAAATTCAAAATTATTCTAATTTCATAGTTCTTAAAAAAAATTCAGTTTTGCGAAATTCATAAATTTTTCCAAAAATGGAAAATCAAAAAATTAATTAATTAATATTAGTAATTATAAAATAAAAATTAATAAAGATTAGACATTTATTAGACACATAATTTTTTTTCTATTTAAGGCTTAATTAATTAATTATTATTATTAATTTTATGCATAAGCGTGGTTTTTATTTTATGTGAGACATCGTTGTTGGGGCGGTAGTTGTTGTAATTAGGAGTTAGTTCTTGGGGCTGCCAGTTAAAATAATCTTCATTTTTGTTGATGAGTATTTAGTTTTTATTTTACTGTATTTAATAGGTAATTTTATTACTTTGCTTTTAGTTGTCAGACATTTCAGTTAATTTTTCGGTTTTCATTTTTGGAATACTGTACTTCTGAAAAAAAATTTGTAAGGGATTCTTCTTTTTTTGGTTTTGTTTAGCAATTTTTAAGAAAAAGCTGATCACTATCCAAAATACATATTTTTGTTTTTTCTTCTGCAGATTCTTCTGATAAATTAGTAAACCTCTAAACCATTCTTTGAAATCCTAAACCTTTAAAACCCTTGCAAAAAATAATTCAAAGAACCCATAAATGCATTTTTGATTTTTTTTGTTCGCCTTTTTTCTGGATTTAGATATAACAAATTTTTCCATTTAAAAATCCCTAGAAATAAAGAATTTATATCCAACTCAACTCAAAAACAATTTTAAGGATTTTTTAAAGCGCTACCTCAAATGAAGCATTCTTTAGCTTATCCCTTAGGGCAGAAGCTTGAAAGCTTTTATCGCTTTTTTTTATTATCCGGCTCAATTTTCTGCTTCTTAACCTTCTTTAAGTATAGGATCTTGTTCTTTTGTTACATTTAACTCTATTTTTTTACTTTCTTTATTTTTTGAACAAAAATTTTTTAAGGATAAGTTTTTTGTTTTTCTCAGAGAATTTTTTTATATCCATACTTTTGAATCAAAAACAAAAAAATGTATTAATGGAAACGATTAACAGCAGAAAAGGAAAAGAAGATTTAATACAAGAATTTTAGTAATATTTAAGTAAAAAAGTAAGATTTAAAGAATATGAAAGTAGGAGAGCTTTGATTTAAACGGATTTTTTTTTGAAGCAACAGAAGTAAAATTTTGTATTATAAAAAACCAGGAAAATGCTAATATAAGATTTTTTAAGATTAAAAAAAATTTGATCTCTTTTCTGTTTTGATCCTTCCATAACAAAAAAATAATTTGCTTACAAAAAATAACTTTCGAGGAGCCTTAAAATATGTATTAAAAAATAAAATAGAAAAATGATAAGCTTTTCTTTTCTCTCTCATTTTTATTTTGTTTATTTATCCTTTGTGGAATTTGAAGTTAATTAATTTTCTAAAATAATTAAAACAAAGGAAAGGCATTTTCAAAGCTCATAAGTGAAGATGGGGGCAGAGAGATTAAAACTATTTCTTCTCTTCATACAAATCAAAATCACGCTTGCTGTTTCTTTTTTTTTTTTCGTGAATTAGAAATAAAGCTTGAGGGATTGGGAAAAGAATTTTTTTTAAGTAATGCATTCTTTATTCACTTTTTTTGTTGTTGTGAGGTTGAGAAGTTCTAAAAAAAATCCATCCATAAAATGGTTTCTTTTATGAAAAGTTTGACGACTACTTTAAATTTTTTTAGCTCCCTTAATTCTTGTACACACTTTTTATATCTGTAGTTTTAACAATAACATATCATTCGAAACCCATAAAAAATTTTAAAACTAAATACAAATCTAAATTCAATTTTTGATGAAACCAAGAAAATATGACTTAAGCATTAACAAAGAATTTTTAGTGGTCAAAAGTCATTTATTTCTTCATTTTTTAAACCAAAAAGTTTCTACCGTAGCTTGTGTCTGACCTCATTCGCTTAGTTTTTAAATAAAAAAGTGATAAATCTTTTTTTACAAAAGTTTCTTTCATATATTTTTTTTTCAAAAAAGATGCTTGAAAGGTTTCTTTAAATGCAAAGAAAAAAAAGCATACGTTTACGTTGTTAGTTAGCAGTTATCCTCTACCCTCACCTCACTTTTAATATATCCTTTATTAATGTATATAGAAAATTAATCCTGTAAAAAAATTTGCGTTAATTGTGTTACTAAAAAAAGAGAGAAAAAGTTAAAAAGAATTTTGTGACGTTTAACTTTTTCTTTAAATGGAGAAAAAAATCTTATTTAAAAAGCTTATATTAGAAATAAAAATGTAGCAAAGTAAAAAGATTGCAAAAAAAAAAAAATGAAAAAAGATGAAAGAATAAAACAAAAATTAAAAACTAAATGCAAAAACGAAGAAGCTCAGTTTTTTTTGCGTCTGCGCCAACCACGAACCACCGTTGCAAATTTCGAAGGTGTGTGTGCTTCTTTTTTTTTTGAGGGGATTAAAAAAAGTTAGATTCTAATTAACAAGGTTAGAGAGAGAAAAGAATTAATAGAGAATTAAAAATGGTCAAAAAAATCTCTTTTTTTTTTGAAGTCATTTTTTTTCTTTTCATATTTTTTTTAGCAGAAACTTATATAGGGATGGGCAGCGGTTTTTACAGAATCGATAGAATTTTTTGATTTTTGTCTCAAAAGATAAGTTAGCTCAATTGAAATAACTTTTGAATTAACGAAAAAACAAAATTCAATTAAAATATAAATGAAATACGCAATTGAAATTTCTAAAAATTGCATTTTTTTCGTAATAGGGAACACTCTTGTTTTTCTTCTTTTTTGCTTTGAAAAAGAGCTTTTTGCTTTGCAAAAGAGCTTTGTCAAAGGGTTTGCTGTTTGACTTCTAATGCCAAAATGTCTTTTTCAAATCAAAAATGAATTTTTCAATCAAAAAAACATTTTTTTCAATCATTTCATTAGTTTTTTGACTAAAAGTATTTCGGCGCTTGATGGCGCCTGATTTTCCTTTGAGCTATAGATGCAGAATTTAATTCTGCATCTTGTAGTATTAGTCCCATCTTTGATTGGGATTGATTGAGGGGTTAAATAATTAAAAAGCTGATTTTTTTACTCGTTTGAGGCTACTGTCTAATAAGAACCCATGCTAATATTAACATATTTGGGATCTACATAAAAAATAAGGTCTAAAAATATATGAGAGAACTCGAACCCAAAAAAATGTTTTTTTGCCTTTTTTGCTAGCGTTGACGAAAAAAAAAGACGGGGAACACTAGCGTTAAAGGCATCGCTGCCCATCCCTAAACTTATAAATTAAAAAAAAGATTTTATTTTGAGGGTTAAAAGGGCAAAGAAAAAAAAATGATTTGACGCTCGACTTTTTTTTGACTTTTGCTTTTTCATTTTTTTAATAGACTTAAAATATAAAAAAAAAGAAGACGTAAATGCATACGTTTGAAAAAAAAAAGAAAAAAAGAGTCGTCTTCTTCTTGGATTAGATCCAGCAAAAAAAGAAGGAGGAGAAAAGTGAGAGAAAGAAAAAAATATGTTCAATGAAACAAATAAAAAAGATGGTAGTTTTTTTTATATACAATTTATCTTCTTGATGACATTATTACGATAGTCTTCTTTTGTTGCTGAAGGTTAGTTGAACAAAAAAAAATGAGCGCCATTTGGTTTAAATTTGTAAAAAATAAAAACAAAAATTTTGTTTAAAAACTTTACAGATTTTTAAAAGAAATTAAAAATTCCTTTTTGTTTGGGAAATTTTTTTGTAAAAATCAAAAAAACATTTCTCAAATTTTAATACCTATAATTTTTTTTGACTATAATTTTTCGAACACTGATTTGAATTTTTCTTTTGTTTGAAATTGATAACCAAAAATTATAAAAATTTCATTAATTTTTTTTTCTTTCTCGTCTCATTTCATTTTGATTAATTTTTTTGTGCATATCTCTTCTGTAAATAAAAATGCTTTATTACTTTATTACTTTATTTCCAATTTTTCTTTTTTGCTGGGCCTAAGCTTTTTTCAATAAAAAAAAATTAAGAAAAAAATGTCATTCGACTCAAAAAGGTAGGTGTTTGTGAATGTGTGAATGTAGCCTAGCATTTATTTGGGCTTGATTTTGTGATTGCAATGGAACATTGATGTTAGGATTAATACGGTAATAATGAGGACGCTTCTTCTTTGGAACACACAAAATATTTCTTTTTCTCACACCTGTATAAAATAGATAACAAACACTCGAGAGAAAAAAAATAGTCACTGTTTTTGAGAATTTTAATTTCAGAGAAAATTTTGATTTTTTTTGCGGTAAAAGCAAATTTTCAATGTCAGAAACTTTTTTCGGTTTTAGTTTCCGAAAAAATTCAGAAAATACTTCACTCGATTATTTTTTCAATAGTTTTTTTTATTTTATACTTTTGAACTATAAACATTTAATTTAATTTTATTTTTCTTGTAATTCAATTTTTTTGGAAGTTAAAGGGAGTGTCTCAGCAAACGAGAAAACTCCTTACAGCGGGTGTTCCTAGCCCGAAAGTTTTTTTTCATTGTCTCAAAATCTTACAAAGAGCTTCAAATTTTTTGTAGCTTTTGGTAGCACTTTGTTTTTTTTTCTCAAAATGCTACAAAATGCTACCAAAATTCGTAGCACTTTGTAAGCTTTTGAGACAATGAACTTTCGGGCTAGGAACACCCGCTGTAGTAAAAGTTTTCTCGTTTGCTGAGACACTCCCTTTAAGAAAACTTAAAAGGAATTTAATTTATTTCGAAATTGGATTTTTGATATAAAAAAATGACTGCATTAATATAATAATTTTCTCTTCATTGCAGAAGTTTTTTTATGTTTCAAATGCTCTTTAAAAAATTTGATTAAAAAGAAAAAGAGCTTTATTAAAGTTGTTAAAAAGCAAAGAACAAACTTTAAAAAAAAAGAATCGGAAATAGTATGTTTCGACTAAAAATTATAGAATAAGTTCGCCTCACATAAATTTTTTTTTTATAAACTCACTTTTTTATTCTGGAAAAATATTTTCTTAATAATTAATTTTTCGTTTCTGTTTTTAATAAATTTTGCTTTTTTTTTCGTGGCGATATTCCATCCCACAAAAATGACGAAATCTTTCGTTTTCAAATACGCGTAAATAAACTTTAGAAATATTTTTGGAAAAGTCTAATCTTTATTGCTTTCTTTTTAAATTTAATTAATAAAATTATTAAATCCTTTTTATTCCTTTTTTGTAACACTTTTTTTTTATGGAAACAAAAGTTATAATTTATTTTTTTATTTTTATTTTCTAAAAAAGGAGTATAAAATAATTAAACTTAGAGATTACTAAAATAAACCGAAAAGCAATTTAAAGATAATCATAATCATGGAAGATGGAAGATTTGTCTAATCACTTTTTTTGCTGTTTTTTTTAATTCATTTTTTGGCGTTTTTTGATTTTTGCTCTATTAAATATTTTTCTTATTCTTATTTTTTTATTGCAAAATTAACTTTTTTTGGAAGAATTTAATTTCTTATTTTTTAAGTAATAAAAAATTAAAAATTAATCAAGAAAAAAGTTGTTGTACGCGTTCGTGTTTGTCGCTTTCACACAAAAAAGCTTTAAAAAAAGTTATTAGCACAGAGATAAAAACTTGAAAAAATATAAAAGATTGAATGCTTTGATTTCTTTTCTTCATTTTCTTTGTAGGCGATCCCAGCTTTTCTTTCTCTCTTATCAATTACTCAGAAAAATTCAAACATAAACAATGAAGAAAAAATATGTGAGGGTTTTAATTTTTTATGTTTGATGCTAAATTTTTTTTTTTTTTTTGCAGTATTAATTTTTTCTTTATTGCTTTCTTTCATTTCTTGTTTTATTATCCTACCCAGTAATTTTCATTGTTCGTTTTTTCGTTCGGGGTTGGAAATGATTCATGGGAAAATTGCAAAGAAAATGAAAAAATTTGCATTAAAAAATGAATGAATGCGCAAGGAAAGAAAACGTGTTTGCATTTCATAAAAATGAAGCGGTGATGAGCGGTCGTTTGTTTTGTGTGTTACCCAAAGATGCCATAGGATCCAAATACGTAGAAGGATCCCATTATATTCAAAGGATCTAAATTTATAGAATGTAAGGAAATCGTTCATGGTTTGCTACTATAGGGAAAATGTTAAGAAAACTTTTTGAGCAACTTTTAGGACATTTAGAAAGTAAAATAAAACGCAATGAAATATTGATGAGTGGCGGCTGATTCTGAGTTATCAAAGGGTGCTAAAGGTACTAAAGATGCCAAATGATTGCATAAAATTACTTTCATGGTGGGCGGAAGGCCGGCGGGGTTATAAATGAACATTAAACTTTATTCAATGAGAAAAAATGAGTGGATGTTGTTCGTTAGGAACTTTAAATTATTTTGGGTTCTTTAGATAATTTGGGTGCATTTAAATTGCCAGAATGTAGGGAAATATAGGGTTATAATGGAAGCACTTTTTGCTGGGGAAATTTTAAGACGAATTGCTCATTCTTTTAAAAGAGCTAAAAGCAGTGGTGATTTTATTGGAATTTTTATATCGCTCTGGTAAAGATATTAAATGTCATTGCGAGGACCTGAGGTGTATGAGATGAGGATTTTAAACCCCAAAGAACATTTGCAATTGATTAGTAGGCTATGGGAATTGTTATGCCAATTTTGAACAAGTTTAGAGGGCATTAAAGAAGTAAATTAGCCTTGGATGTTGCGGTATGATAATCTTATCTTCCAGAGCAAGGAATCAAATAATTAATGTCAAGATTTTCGTAATAATTTGCGTAAAACAAGGTTCATAGCGGGCCGAAGGCCCGCGTAGCGCCTAGTCCTTCTTAAAACTTATGTATTAAAAGCAAAAAGTATTCATTTGTAAATATGAATAATTTTACGCGCGCATAATTTTGAAAGAAGGACGTTCCATGAAATTTTTATTTTATTTTAAGAATTTTTTTGAAAAGAGATCTATGATATTTAAATACTGTAAGCAACTACTTTTAAGCTGGGATTTTTTAATTTTAAAAAAGATGTTTTTATTTTTTTGAGTGCATGCATCGAAAAATAAATGCGGCTTTTATTATTGTAGAAAAGACCACCATCAAAACAAAAACCATGAATGTGAATGATGTATTTTTTTCTGGTCAAAATAAATGTTTCTCGGCAAAACATTGTAATCCAAATAAAAAAACCTATTTTTTGAAAACTAATTTTTCGTGGCATTTCAAGATTATTAAAAATCCACATATTTCCGTATAACTCCTTTTTTTGAAATCTCTGTGTGGCCGCCACTTTTTTTTACATTCTGCATTTGTAATTTCAAAGGAATTAATTTTCTTTTCATTCAAAAAATGTCTAAATTGTAAATTCCAAATTCCTTTTAAGTGCATGGAACTTAAGATATTTGTGAAAGTGTTAAAGCAAGGAAAAAATCCACCAAAACCAAAATTTCTGAGAATCGTACATAAAAAAATAAAAATGAAATAATCTTCTTTCTCAGATATCAGATGTCAGAGAATAGTTATGCAAAAAAAAATTATGATACTGTAAAAATTAATTCTTTGCAAAAAAAATGGCAAAAAAGTTAAGATTTTTGAATTTGCGCAACAAAAAAAAAGAAAGAAGAAATTATGTTTTACACCATCATTCAAAGATGGCTTGGCTTGACTCTTCTTTTAATTTTTTTCTTCTTCTAGAAAATTTTATTAATGCTTTCTTTTTTTTTAGTTTACTTCTTCATAGTTTTTTGTTGGATTTTAAAAATTTGCTTTGAACTATCCTTTTCCTTTCTTTCATCAAAAAAATATTTCAAAACTTTGTCTTTTTAAGCATTCTAAAATTTACTGTAAAATTAATGTATTATCAACAAAAAAATCCCTTGAAAATATTTGATCAATTTTTTTCAGAACTCCAAAAATAAAGCTTATTAAAAGCGCAAAAACACATTCCAAATTCCAAAAAGAATATGGAAATATTTGAGAGGTAAAAAAAGAAAACAACGAAAGTAGATTATTCATTTCAAATTTTTTTTTGAGAGATAATGTCTTCTTTTCTTTTTTTGTTGTTTGATGGCGGTGTTGTTGACCTTTTGTGAATGGCTTTAAAAATATTCATATTATTCGGGGTTTAAAAACAAACAACAAGATGGAGCTAAAAAGGCGGGTATGGACGTCAAAGAAAACAAGGTACCTCTACTTGAAAAAAAACAGAGAACATATGGGATTCTCGAACCATCTATAGAGAAAGATATGGAAAGGCAAGAGGATAGGGTTACGGTAAAAATAATCTTTGGAAAGGTTAGTAATCCCTTTAAATCTCTATTTCCATATTTTTCAAGAAAGATATTAAAGAATATAAGAAAAGCTACTTAGTCTTTCAAAAAAAAAATACTTATACTTATAGCAGATTCGAGGTTCAATAAATATTTTTTTCTTTCTTGTAGCCAAAGAATTTCTTTTCTCTTTTTTTCTTCTTTGTGGCGTACTCTTCTTGCAATAATATTAATGAAATAAATAATGCGTTTGTTCTATATTAATTTTTTTTACTTGGAGACTTCTTAATTTTTTGATCGGAAATATTTTTAAAAAGATTAAGTAAGTAAGTTACATGCGCCATAAAGGTGCTTTTTTGAACCTTTTATCTCGCTATAAGTATCTATTTTTCTTTTTTCGAAGTCGCTATAGCTGAAACTAAAACATTAGAATATAAAAAAAAGAATTGTTTGAAATGTCAAATTCTTTTGGTAAGGTAAAATGGGTATATAAGTGGATATATAAAAGTAAAAATACTGGTACGCTTGGTTTATTATATTTACTCTCACTGATTCATAACATTTATTTTTGTGAATTTAGTTTAATGTTTGGCAGCAATATTCAAAAATAAGTTATTGAGTGGGTTTATTTTTTTTTGGTAAAGTTACGGTAAAAAAATGTTGATTTGGTATTTAAAAAAATGTGTGTTTTACTTCTTTTTTTAATTTTTAATTCAAGAAAAAAATGTGCAGAGGCAGAGGCGGAGTTGATCAATGCTATTGCAAAAAAAAAAAATCACCTGCGCTTTGTTGCAGCGAAATATGTTATTTAAAAAAGGCGCTAAAAAAATAATACGAATTTTTACTCTTTCCCTTGCAAAATTAAAAAATTAAATATAAAAGCGACGGCAACACCAAACTAAAGTTACCATTTGAATCCAGCTGTTTGTCAATAGATTAACGATTAATTAATTATGCCTGGGTTTTTTTATATAAACAAATTTATTGAGCTTGATTTGTTTTTTTTTGTTAGGTTATATTTATTGTTTTTGCAAAATGATTCAAAAGTGTGGAGTTTTTTTAGTTTAAATATGTATATTTGCGTGGGACAAAAAAAAGGGGGCGTGAGGGGCGAGGAAAACAGATCAAATGTTTTTGTTGGTATTTAAAGGTTAGATTTTTAGAAGTCCAAATGCATTAATTTAGAACCAGAATATTTTTAAAGAAAGCTTTATTAGGATTTGGAAACAACTTTCCAAAAAATGAAAATTTTTAAAAAATGCTTAAATCCTAAATATACATATTTTTTCCCTTGACACCACTTTTTTTGCGCTTTGATTTAAACTTCTGAAATTTTCTCCATAAAAATTGAAGCTATAAAAAAAGGTTTCATTTATTTGGTTTCACAAATTTCAAAAAAACTTTTAAAATACTAAAATGAAGCCGTAATTATTTAATTTTTTTAAAAATAATTAAGTCACTAAAGTTTTTTCTTTTATTTTTTTGAAATACTATTTTCCGTAGTTTGAATCTTCTTTGACTTAAATATGAACGTTTTATTTATAATTAATTATTTAAAAAATATGAGTCTTGTTTTATTTTTTTGTATATTTTTCTTTTTAATAATCGCTCAAGCTTGAATTGTTTTTTATTAAATTTTAAAATTTTATAAAATCTTTTTTAATTTGTAGCATTAAACATTTATTTTAATATAACACAAAAAATTTATATATTTTGAAACAAAATTGATTGACCCTATAAAAAAATAGGTTGAGAAAGGAGTTATGAGAAAATTAATGTTATTTTTTTTTTCGTTGTTGTTTTCTTATCAATTTTTCTCAGAAAATTATAGATTGATATAATCATTTACTCGATAATTTTTCTCTTGAAATAACAATAAAAAATGAAGGCGGTTTTACTCAAAAAAAGAAAAAATGAAAAAAGGATTGGTTAATCAACTGACGACGACAAACAAAAAAAGTGATGATTCTCAATGAAACTTCCGATGGCGTGTTTTTATTCTTTTTTTAATTGGCGCCATAATCATTTTACACTGTAAAAACACAGATGGTTATTTACTAATATTTTTTTCCTTGATGGATTTGTTTTTATGAGTCGTTTAGTAAAATGCTAATGATATATATTACCAAAAAATTTATAAAACCTTTCATTTTTTTATGATCCAATAATCTATTTACTATCATCATTAACGCCACCTTCCCAAAAACTATTTTTTTATTAGTAAAAGTGCGTTAACCGTGAAAAAAAAAATTGCTTCCGGGTTACTGTAAGAGATTTACTAAAAGTACAGTATTTAATTGTCAAAGAACGAATTTATTTTTAAATCATAAATCTGTGATTAGCGGCGACATCGTAGAGAAAAACAGCAAAAAAATAGCAAAACAATCCTTTTTGGAATGTAGTTAATTCCTTTTGTTTTTTTCTGCCAGCTTTTTTTATATATTTATAAACAAACCTCTATCACCGGTTCTAAAATAATAATTAGAAAAAGTAGTTTGAAAGGTATTATTTTAAAAATACCTAAGAAAGCTTAAAGATTTTCTGATAAAAGGGATATAAAAAATAACAACAGTTTTCCATTACTTTTTTTTTCTGCAGCTAAATTTTTACAAACAAAAAAATATATAATTTTTATTTTAAGAATTTTGTTATTGGAAAATCTTGAATGAATTTTTAAAAAATGGTTAATAAAAAAATTTTTATTTTAAAATTTATGATTTCACAATTTTTGAATAAAAACTTTTGAGTTCACTAAAATTTCGGGAATCTTAAAATTGTAAATTTTTTTATGGAGACCAGTTTCCCTGAAACCCGTTTTTTAGAAATATCATCTAATGTTGCGGCTTTTTTTACTGTACTTTCTTCAATTTTTATTTTAGGAATTCTAAAATTATTTTCTAAAAACAGTAACAAAATGAAACATCAAAGATTTTCTTTTTTGAATGTATCATCGAAAAACATTTTTTCTCCTTTTTTTCTTTTAGCTTGGCTTTTTTCTCTCATAATAATTATAGAAAATCCGGAAACTGTGAAAGATGAAGAGAAGAGGAAAAAATCTTTTTTTTTGAGGATAATTAGTCAACGATTATACTTCCGTTTTTGTTTTAGTGCCAAAGACTTCTTTTATTTTAAGAGAGACTCTACGAGTAAATTTAAAGATTTTCGAAGTCGGCGGAACAAAATTTTTTTTATTTTTTATTTTTCTTTACCAATCGGTTCTAAATAATATTTAAAAATTATTGGCGTCAAGCTTTTTCTCAAAAAGTGAGCAGGATATGCAAATTTTTCATTTTGAAGTTGAAACCATGCATTAACTTCAAAAATTCGGCTTAATTAACCCATGAAGTATAAAAATTAGGTGTTTTTATGATATTATGTAACCGATTGCGGGCTTTCGAATGGTGTATACCATATATTTTAATATCCTACAAAAATCAGGTGAAAAGTCGATTTGAAATATTTGACCAAGGAAAACGTCCTTTTTTTTGATACGAACCGGAGCAGAGAATTATACCCAAATAATCCCCAGAATCTCCTCTATTTTATGTAAAAAAAATTAAAATTTTGGAGCTACGGGGATTCTCAAGCCATAATTAAATGTGCGCGAAACCCCATTTTTAACGAGGAAAATGGAGTTTCTCACTTTTCTTCATCAATGAAAACAATTTGAACATAATGCCAAAAAACAAAGTAGGAAAGAGAAACTCCATTTTCCTCGTTAAAAATGGGGTTTCGCGCACATTTAATTATGGCTTGAGAATCCCCGTAGCTCCAAAATTTTAATTTTTTTTACATAAAATAGAGGAGATTCTGGGGATTATTTGGGTATAATTCTCTGCTCCGGTTCGTATCAAAAAAAAGGACGTTTTCCTTGGTCAAATATTTCAAATCGACTTTTCACCTGATTTTTGTAGGATATTAAAATATATGGTATACACCATTCGAAAGCCCGCAATCGGTTACATAATATCATAAAAACACCTAATTTTTATACTTCATGGGTTAATTAAGCCGAATTTTTGAAGTTAATGCATGGTTTCAACTTCAAAATGAAAAATTTGCATATCCTGCTCACTTTTTGAGAAAAAGCTTGACGCCAATAATTTTTAAATATTTTTTAGAACAGATTCATGACAACAGAAAAAAATTTAAAAAAATTTTGTTCCGCCCGATTTGAATCAGCTCACAGAACCTCTCTTAAATATTTTTCTTCTTCTTCTTTGAGTCATAAAAAAATGCTTATTTTTTGTTTTAATTCTTGTATGTGTGTTTCAAAAAAAAAATAAGCAGCAATTAACTCTTGAAAGATATTAGTTAGAAAGACTAAAGTCAAAAATACAAACATACATAAATTTAAGAGATGAAAAAGATTTTTTTATTTCAACCACAAAAATTATTTAAAAACTAAAAATAGGCGCTACTTCTAAAGCATTTTAAATGATTTTGTCTTTGTAAATTTTTATTGCTTTTTTCTCTATGACTTTTACTGTTTTTGACGGGAAATAATAACAAAAGAGTTTTTTTACAAGAGATTTTTTTTTGGAAAATATTTGCATAAATCAAGAAAATTTTCTTTCAACTTTTTTGTTTTGATAAGTTTTACTTATTTTTTTTCTTCCGCGAAATTGGGTTTGCCACAAAAATTATATTCTTCGATTTTTTATCTCATTGTTTTTATTTTAATTTTATAAATTAATTTGCTTTTAAAAAAATTCATAGACACCATAAACATGCTTTTTTAATACATTGCACCTAAAAACTTTTAATTTTATTTTATTTTTGTTCCTTCCAGTTTTCTTTCATCAAAGCTTTTTCATCCGTTCTTCGAGATTACTGTAAAATCAAATCCTTATCTATATTTTTTATTAAATAACATCAGTTTATTTATTTATTTTTATTTCCTCGTGCTTTTCATATTTATATTTATATATATATATTTTTCATAACATCTTCATCATTCAGCTTAAACTTTTAAAAAGAAAGAAAAAAATCCTTATTCAAATCTTCAAATCTTTTTTTTTTTTCATTTTCGTCTGTTGTTTTTTATTTACTTTATTTTATCCCAACCTTGGATGTAAAGATAGAAGAGAAGACGACAACACAAAAACACCACCGTATATATAAGCTTTAAATAATAATATAAAAAAAATATATATATCAAAAACATTCTTTTTTTTTTGAATCTATCTATGGAATGGATGAATGGAAGGATTAGTTACGCAGCAGAAGTCTCTTCTCCTCTCTCTAGCGTACATTCACACATATATTTTGTTTGTTTGTTGTTGTCATCTCTCGAGAAGATACATACATATATTTTTTGTTGTGCCGCCATCATCGGTGTCATCGTATTTTTTTATTTCATTCAAAAACACAGTTTTTTTCATTTTAAAAGACGTACGTCATTGCCACCTCAAAAATATGTAATATATATTTTTAGTAGTATTAAACCGAAATGATTTATAAAACCCCAATGAAACCTATCTTCTTCTTTTTTTTGACATTTTTTGTAGCTTATTTTCAAATACTTTGGCCTTACTACGAAAAAGACAGTAACAAATTTGTTTTTATATTTTTAGTTACTATCATTTATTTTTGGATAAGTTGGATGGAAAACATCTGTTTCAAAATAATTTTTTTGTTACTAAAGAGTTTCTAAAAAAATAAAAGAAAAGTGTTGTTGCAACTCACCCGGCAACATCAATTATTTTGAATATCCACCTGCGAGTATTAAAGTTGGGAAAATATGAAAAAATCTGGTGCTGGAAATTTAGCAAAAAAAAGTTTGAAAGTTTCATAACTTTGCTCAAAAGCACAACATTTATTTTTTCAATAAAGTTTAAAAAATTCGTGGTGAAATCCATAAAATGATATTAACCATAATTTTTAAAAATATCGTCAAATACCTGTTACTCTCGTTTCTATGTAAAACTTTTTCCATCAAAAACAAACAACAACTAACACCCACATATTTTTTTTCTTCTTCAAAGTTTTTTGTTTACTATTTTGATTTTGAATTTGACCCATCTTTAATAAATCCATTCCATGCCATGGAAATAAATGTGTTTCACTTCTTTGTTTCTTCCCTTTTCTTTCTGACGTACATATTTCCTGGATTAACTTATCTCAAGATTCAAACTATGTGGATGCTTGTTTTTTTAATTCATAAAAAAAATTGCGTGGAATTTTCACTTTTTTCACTCGAATCTTTAATCTTACGATGACATTTTTATTATTATAAAAATATATCAATTTTTCGCCTCGAATGAGAGATGTAAACATTTTTTTTGTTTTGTTTGTTTGAGCTGTTGTTTACATATATTTTTTTTCAGCTCAAAAAAAAAAAGGATGAATGCGTAGTAGTATTTTTTATTATGGTAGTAAGTAAGTCTTAAGAAGAAGGAAGACCTCAAAAATAAAAAAGGAATGACTTTGACCCGCCTTCAAAAATAAAAAAGGGCTTTGGGATATGAGTTCAAAAGGCTTATTATATATATTTTGTCTCCTTTTTTCTTTAACACAAAGATGCTTGTTTCAAAAATATGTTTTTTTCGTAGCACTCATGTGTCTTGGCATGAAAGTGATAGTAACTAAAATTTTTATAATACTGTCAATTTTTGATTACTTTCTAAGTCGTTGATAGTAAGAAAAAATTCCAAAATATTGCCAAGTTCTTGTTACTATCATTTCTTTATTTAGATAGAGTAATCAAAATTCCGAAAAATTTGTTCGTTTTTTGTTACTCTCTTTTAAATGATAGTAATCAAAATTAATGCCAAATTCCAGTTACTCTCTTCCATTTTTTTTTTTTTTTGAAACCAAATATGAAATCTCAAAAACCATTTATAATCTCCAATATTTATTAAATTTTTGCAATTGCAAAAAAATAAAAACTATGTATATTTTTTTTTCAGAGAATTAAATGCTTATATGAATACATCGAATAATAATAAAAAAAAAATTATTAATTAAATTAATCCGTTTAAATGCAGCAAAAGAAAAGATAGAAAGATTATGTGCAATTAATTATTACTCTTTCTTTATCTCTCCTCTCCCTCTTCTTTTTTTTCTCCATAAAGAAGCTACTTAAAAAATTTTTATTGCTAAATTAATAATTAATAAATTAATCTTGGTGGTTTTTTTCATATAAGGATAATATGAATATAAAAAAATTATAATAAATATATATACAAAAACCCGCCCATTTTTATTTTTTTTCTAGAATTTTTTTTAAGAATCTTAAATGTAAAATACTTTTTTAAATTATTTTTACTTTATTTTTTTTTGTCTTTTTGACTCTCATAATTACCCACCATTGTAAAAAGTCATTCTCTCTCTCGAATTTTTACTTTTTACTTTTAAACTTTTTTTCTTGTTTTGTGCCGCCACATTTTTTCCATCCTCTTAACTTTTTATTTTTGACTTCAGTGATTTACAATAACAAAAATGATTTCCTTCCGGGTTGTTTCGATGTCTTTCTTCTTTTTTAGAAATACATTTTGTCGCTGCAGCCAACGACCAAACCCCTATCATTTTCATCGTGTGCTTTTTTTTCTTCTTCTTCGCGTTACCGTAATTTATTTTGTTTGTGCATTTATGTGGAAAAAATTTCAAAACACGCGTATTTTTTTTAGATAAAATATTACTTTTTTAATTTCAATTCTAATCTTTTTCACATTTTTTTTAGTTGCTTTTATTCATATATTTTTTTTCTATTTTTTGAATAAAAAAATATATTAAACCAAAAATAAAAAATATGGCAGCTATCGTAGATGTAACCACAACTGCGGCTTCATCATCATTATTTTTTTCTTCACCATCATTATTTGGCGGCGGCTTTGGTGGGGGAATTCCCATGGCTCTAACGTCTTCATCCTCTTCTTCAGCTCCAGCAACAGGAGGGGCATCGCCAACTTCTCCATCATCTTCAACCGCGACCAATCAATTTTCACTTTCGGGATTTTCCACACCTTTATCTTCACCAACAACGACCGCAACCGCGACATCAACAAATTTATTTTATCCTTTTTCAACAACATTTAATAATTTTAATAGTAATAATTATAATTTTCCAACAACTATTTCTATGGCATCAGCTGCTGCTGCTGCAGCTTCTATGTTTCCTGGAGTTGGTGGAAATATGGGTGTTGTTCCAAATTTTGATGCAACCATAAAAGTTTTATATAAAGATGATGAAACACATAAACAAAAAGGTAAGGAAAAGTTTAAAAAAAATTAGTTAAAAGCCAGCTGAAAAAATATTTATTTTTGGAAAAATGGAACTTTTTTGTGACAGTAACACATTTGATATATTAATTTAGTGTTTTGAATTACTCTTACTTTCGCATTGAGAATTACCAGCTTAAAAAAATTTCTTTTTGCTTATTGCGATAACGATTTTTAATTAATTTTTCAACTTCAATAAAAATCAAAACTTTGCAAAAGCTTATAAAAAATTTAGACTAAAATTAAAAAATTTAGAGCTCAGATTCTCGGTAGCATACATAAAAGACGAAAAATAGTTTTTCTTTTTACCTTTTACTTTTCAATAAAAAAATGATTAAACCAAACTACCTTTTTTTCTTGGCCAATGTTTAAAAAAAATTTCTATCAATAATTTTCTTTTTAATTGTCTTCGTCGCTCAAATAAGTGGAACACCACCGCCATCACAAGAAAAACTCTTACAAAAGGAACTTTAACTTTAACTTTATTATTTTTTTTTCAAAACTCTTTTTTTTGACAAAACATCTTTTTTATTTTTTTTTCTGAGAGTTTGTTGTTTTGATAATTGTCGTATGTCTGGGTTTCAATGATTTTCTTTTTGGTACAGGCGAACGCACAAAAATTTTTTTGTTGTAGTAATAGTTTTAAATTGATGGATAGGCAGGCACTGAGAGTAGATATTATAGTTTTTGGAATCACAAGTTCTTTGAAGAAAAAAAAAATTACTGTATAAAATAAAATAAAAAATAAAGTGGTGGAAGGGAAAGAAGTGTTTAAAGAAGGAGGCTACATTGCTCTTCAGAAACAAAATGACAAAAAAAGAAAAAGGCGGAGTTACGACTCGAAAAAAAAAAGAAAAGTACGAAGAAATTAGATTTCAAAGTATGGAAACATTAAAAAATTTTGAGAGAAAGTTATTTCCAAAACAATTTTTTTTAGTAACCCATACATTTTTCGATTTTTTTCTTTTTTAGACAGTAATCGCCTTTAAAAAAAAGTAAAGTAAAGTTTACCTTTCTTTTTTCCAATTTTTTTTTTGCATTCTTAGAAATTTATTTTATTTTTTTATATAAAAAAAATCCTTTAAAAGATATTTTTTTAAGCTTTTAAAAAAATAAGATAGAAAATTCTTACTTAATTTTTTTAATATATATCATTTCTCCACTCGGGTTTTGTCGCTGTTTCCATAAAACGTGAAAAATCATAATCCAATTTTCTTATTATTTTTTTCCATCGTCGTCGTCATATTTCATCTATAAAAACAAAATGGGTTTTGTACCGGATTTTTTTAAAATATGTAATTTTCTGTGAAAAAAAGGAATTATTTATTTGAGGTAAAAAGTAATAATAATCTTTTTGATGACATTTATGATATCGACGACGACGGCTTGCTTATTTGAACTACGGTTTTTTTTCTCTCGTTTTAAGTAGTTTAAAAAAATTAGATGTTTTTTTTATACTTCGAGGAAATATGGTTACGATAGCTTTTGAGATCTCTAGATAAAAAATTTAAAAAAATCATACTTCCGAATTTTACGTTTGTGAAAGTTTTTTTGGAAATCGTTGAATCTGAATTTTTAAAAATTAACAGGAAAACTAATAATTTTTTGAGAGCAAATTTTTTCTTCTTTTTTTTTTGCGTGCAAAGACTCCTCGTTTAAATTAGATTTCTTTCGAGACTCCGCAAAGACAAAAATTCAAGAGTTTTTTGTTTATGTTTTCTTTTTTAAAAAAATTTAAACTCTTAGAGCAGCCATATTTAGATTTTTTTATTATCTGATCGAGTGAAGAAGAAAAAAAACTTTTTTAATATTACAAACAACAACGTTTCAAGAATCATCCATCTCTTTCCTTTCTTTTTTTTTGATTTTACTTTCTTTTTTACAACCGAAGAAAAACTTTCCGAGAGTTGTCGTCGTTCCTTTTTTTCGTTTTTCTTTTGTCAAAAAAATCGTTTTTTTTTTAACGAACCGGTTTTTTACTCACTCACTTTTATTTTATTTTTTTCTTGGAAACATCATTTCCACAAAAAAAATAAAATAGTTCTTTTTTTCTTTCTTTCTTGGCATTAAAGGAGCAAAAGTTAAAAAAAAATAAAACTGAAAGAAGAAATATTTAAAAAAAACGTGTTTATTAAGTCCTTGAGAAAGATGGGTCCAAGAAAGAAAGAAAAAATTTTTTACACTTACAACACTTGACTCTCGATCACCCATCAAAACATTTATTTTTTTGAACGCATCAAAGAAAAAAATAAAATAAAAAAACGAACGCGAACGAACAAAACTTTTTTTTATAACCTTCGTCGATAAAGAAAAATGAGAAAATGGGGAAGGGCAAGCCAAGAAAAAAAGAAGTTGAATTTAAAGGTTAAAGGTTTATGGGTGTTTAAAAAAACTTTAAAAAAAAGTGTTTTTTGAGATACAAAATAAAAAACGTGAATGAATGAATGATTATGGCAAACAAGAGGCAGCAGCTGTTTTTCATTTTTCATTCATTTATTTATTTACCTTGACTAATTTTATTTTCGTTGTTTATCTCTCTCTTTTTTATTTTCTCTTGAATATTTATTGTTTTGAGTTTTAAAAGTTCAAAGATATTTAAAAATTTAATTTAAAGAAATATCTTTTTTGTCGATACTCGAGTTACTATCTTTTCAAATATGTTACTCCCACTTTTTTGGTTATTGATAAATAAATTATAATTTTGCATACAAAACTCTTTTTTGTTTTTCAGAAGAAATAATATTTTCTCATAAACATATTCTTGCTAAAACTCAATTCTTTCAACAACAAATTATTTCATTTTCAAATTTAACTTCCCAACAATCTCATCATCACCATCATCATCCATTTTCAACATCATCATCATTTCAATTATTTATTGATCTCACAATGATTCCAGATGCTTTAAATAATTTTCGTGCCCTTTTAATGTTATTATATACGGGAAATATAAATTCTATTATGACATCAAATAATGAAACTGTAAGCTTATTTAACCTTTTTTTGTCCCACGACGAAACTTTTTTGTGATTTCACAGCGAAAATAAATTAATTTATATGTATTTTATTTTTTCAGCTTTTGACCCTTGCAAAATTACTTCAAATCCCTGAATTTGAAGAACAAATTCGAATTCTTTGTGAATCATCGAAGAAACAACAACAAGAATCTCAAAATAATAATAATAATAATAATTTTCTTTCAAATATTATTACTTCAATGGCAAATAATTATGCAGCTTCAGCTGCCGCCGCTCAAGTTCAAACTCAATCACAAAATTCATCACAAAATAATTTTGATTTTAATAATGCTCAATCGCAATTATATAATCGTAAGGTTTTTTTTAAACTCACAAAAAAAAATTTTTTCGGACATAAAATTTAAATATATATTTAAATTTTTTTAGTTTATGCTCAATATTTTCTTCAATCTCAAATATCCGCAGCAGCTGTAACAACAGCTTCATCGACAGCGGCGACAAGTCCATCAGGATTTAATAATAATAATTTTGGTGGAGGATTTTCATCGATGACTCCAACAAATTTGCCTAGTCCTTTATTATTAGAAGCTCATGAAACTGCATCAAATGCCTCACTTGATCGGTATGTTGTTCATTTTTTGAAGGTCCCGTTGGAAGAAATTTTTTTTATGTATTCTTGGTTTCCGAATTGGTGTATTATGATTAATTTTTGATAATGTCTCAAAAATCATCATTGCGCAATTTTGGCATTTTTGTAACAAAATTAAACTTAATCTTTTCCCAGACATTTTTGCTTTTTTGGAAATAATTAATCCTTTCTTTTTTTCTTTTCTTTTTTCGAGAATCCGAATCCTCCATTATACAGCCAGCCACTTAAGCTTTTTTTTTGAATTAACAAAAAAGTAAAAGAAAAAAAGATTTAAAAAGGATTTATAAATTTATTAATTAATTATAATCTTCGCCTTCTTCTTTAAATTTTTTTTGCAAATCTTTAGTTTCCTATTATCTCTTTAAATTCCACCATGCAGGAAGGAGAAAGGTTAAATAAAAAAAAGAGTTAAATAATCATTCACAAAACTTTTTTTAAATAAAATAAAATAAAGTATGAAAATGCAGGTGTGTTGCCGCGATGGATATAATACTTTAATAAGTATTAAGAAAAAAAAGCCAAACACACAAAAGCCATATTTATTTAACCATTATTATTTTTAAGAAGTTAAAAAAAATTGAAAAGCTTTTGTTGTTTTTAATTCTTTACTTTTATATTTTACTTAATTCTCGAAAATATTCATGTCCTTGGCTTTTGGACATATTGAGTTTCAGATAATCTCTTCTCTTTTTCTTATAGAAAATATGCAAAGGAAACGCTTAAGAAAAAGGAAGGAGGAAGAAAATAAATTTGAAAGTTTTTTTGAGAAATCAAATTGCTTTTTTTGACGAAAGAAAAAATTACTGTATTTTAAAAAATAAGTTAAGAAAAATGATTCTTGTAGCCAAATTAATATTACCCGTTCTTTTTAATCTTTTTTTTATTACTTAAAAAATTTTTTTCAATGTCAAAAAAAAGGATTAAACGACCGTTTTTTAAATTACATATGTACATTTATTTATTTTATTTTTTTGCAGATCTCCAACCGATTCAACATCCATGATTTTTCCACCTTCAACCCCACCCGATTCTGAAACCAATGAACAACAACTTATTGTTTCAAATGATAAAGAAGGTTCGTGTTTTTTTAATGGCATCGGAATTAAAAAATTTCATTAGGAGACATAAAAGTTGAATTTCGAAACAAAAAAAGATAGTAACTTAATTCTAACAATTTTTTTCGCAATTTTTTTATTATTCTCTTGTAAATATGATAGTAAACAAAGTTTTACAATATTTTCATCTATTTTGTTACTGTCTTGAAACACGTGATAGTAACTTAATTTTAACAATTTTACACGATTTTTGCATTACTATCTCCTAACCACATTGATCAAAATAAATTTTTTTAAGGTTGGTGTCGAAATAAAAAATATATTGAAAATGTCCCCAATGGCTATCGATGCACTGTATGCCGTAAAGTTTATGGCCGATATAATTCTGTTAGCTATCATGTAACCATATATCATCGAAATCCACCCATTCGTTGCGGAGTTGAAGGATGCCCATTCACAACTCGAGAAGCTCGATATATTCATTTTCATAAATATTATCGTCATGGAATTAAATTACCTGAGAGTATTGATTTGGGTAAGTTTTTATTAACAAGTTTAAATTTCTAAAATTTTATAATTTTGAATTCAGAAATCTCCGAATAAAAAAATTAATATCTTTAATAATTCATCTTTAAATTTATTTCAGCTTCAAGAAAATGTCCATATTGTCGACATATTTCTAAATCTCCAGCCATGTTGGAAAAGCATATTTGTCGACACGTTCAAGATTGCCTTAAAAATGGAAAAAGTTATACGTTAGTTTCAACCTTCTTTTTTTTATATATATAAAAATTATTAAATCAATTTATTTTTATTTTTATGTTTTTAGTTGCCTTAAATGCAATCATGAATCAAAAGATCAAAAAAATATGTATGAACATTTGAGAGAACATCAACTTCAAGCAGTTGAAGAAGAAATAAAAGCTACCAAACAAGCCGTAGCCGGTGTTGCTGGAGTTGAGCAACCTACTGTTGCCGCCGCCGCCTCTGCCTCATCGTCTACTACTTTAGTTGCTGCCACAGAAAGATGTGATTCAACAAAAATAAAATTTTGTGAATATTGTAAATTTACAACTGAAAATGAAATGCAATTACAACAACATAAAATTTTTAATCATACTTCAAAAATTTTTGATTCTACAAACATGACAAATCAAACTCAAACAACAGCGATGATGAATCCATTAAATACTTTATTAGCATGGCAACAATTTTTAATTAATCAATCAACATCAAATAATTCTAATTTATTATCTAAGTAAGTTTTTATACACCAAAATAATATTCTTTAAAAAAAATTTTTTTTAAAAATCAAAAAAAAATGGCGGAAAGATCCGTTCCATGAATCCACAATTTTATTATATTTCGGTTTCTAGAAAGCCATGTTTTTTTAAAATAAAATTTTTAAATTTGCATTCTGTAATTTAAGAAAAAAAGTTTTATTATTTTACAGTATTCGATAAAGAAAAAATTATTCGTGTTGGTACATAAGTTTTTTTGATAAATTTTGTAATCTTTTTTTAATTCCGAGCTGATCAAACTTTAAAATTCTAAAATTAGATTTTTAAAAAAACACGCACTTTTTATTTTCCTTTGATCCAAAAAGGTATTTTAATAAACCGATTATTATTGCAAATTATTAAACCCCTTCTTTTTCATTCTAAAATCTTGTTTTTCTGTTCAATAAAATAATTTTTTTTTGTATTTATTATAAATAAATTTTCTTGATAATGCTTCTTGCTTTTGTTTTATATTTTTTTTTTCATTAATAAGATCTTTAAAAAAATAATTTATTCTTGGAGATTCTTGATAAGGGATTTTAATTTTTTAAGAGATTAATTTATTAAATACGTATTAGGCATATTTCTGAATAAAATACTTATATCCCCCACATTTTATTTTCTTAATCTTTAATAATCCCCCCATGTTTATTTGGGAATGTCCGTGTTTCTGGAAATGAAAATTCTGAATGAGAGTTTGATTTCAAAATGAAGCATGTAAAAAGCTGATTATGAAAAATGATATGGCATGCTTCGGAGAAATTTCTGGGATGAGATATGGCATGTTAAAGATGCAAATTTTTGATTGCGAAATGTTTGTGCTTTCATTGCGGTTGTGGTGTAGTGGTTGAATGCCAGCGCAGCGTTTGGAAAGGGAAATGCATTTGACAATGAAAAAAAGAAAATGCATGCATGGTTCGATGCCACATGAGGACCAAAAAATGGAATTTATGGGTTTTGAGGATTGTTTGATATTGAAAAATGTGGGAATGTATTAGAAATTATGTTTTAATAATGTTAGTTGTGATAAAGCATGCATGTTTTGATGCCGGGTGAAGCAAAAAATGTTTTTTTTCTGTAAGTGTTTGAAAGGGAAATGCTGGGAAATGGTTGGGGATGACGATGTAATGATCTATGAAGGAGTAGTTTTTTTGTAATGTAAAATGCAATGGAAAAATGCTATTTTTTTATGAAAAGTTAGAAATGCGGAATAAGTTTTGAGTTGCCCGGAACGGGCAACCCGAAACTTTTTTGGATTGCTTGCTATATGTTTGTGAATATGATAGTTTTATGAAAAATGAGGGGAAACTGGGAGTTTGGGATTGCGATTTTTAAATGCACCATGATAATATGACATGGTATGAATGAATTGTAAAAATGCAAATGAATGTTGAAATTACAAGTTTTTGCGGCGCCCCAAGCGGGGCGCCTTAAAAACTTGTGACTAATTAATTAATAATTATTTATTTAAATTTAATATTTTTTCAGACAATCATCCTCAGAAGCCAATGATGCTGAGCCTATTATTATTGATGAATCACAAAAATCATCTCCATTACAAGTTGCAGCAGCTGCAGCATTTATAAATCAAAAACAACGTGGAAGTTTAACTCCTTCTGAAACAGGAAATTAATAAATCAGCAACAAAAAAAAACATTTATGAAAACATTACTTAGAGACAGCCTAGTCTAAAGTGTTACAAAGTGGCTCGCTCTCTCTCGATGAAACCCTTTTTATGAACGTCAGTCATGTGCTTCCTTTATTTTAGACCATTATAAATTTTTTGTTTGTTCTTGCCTTTCATAAATGCGGGTCAATTATTATTTTTTTTTCTTCATATTACTGTATTATTTTATGGATCTCTCTCATTGTTTTTTTTATTTCTCCGCCGGTAGTTTTTCATTTTCATCTTTTGCATTTTTTGATTTTAGAATCGTCAACTTTTTTGTTTGTTAATACTGCTTCATTTCTTTCTCTTTCGTTTTTGTTTTTGTTCTTTCCGCTCCTCTCATTTTTTTCTTCTTCATTATTGCCGGGTTTCGAATAACCTTGCCAAACCAAAAAAAGTAATAATAATAAGTAAGCAAAAATAATTAATTTGAATAATAATCATAATATTTATATGTATGTATCTAAAATTATTATTAGACACCTTTTTTAAATCCATGTTTTATTTATTTGTAATAAACGAAATTGTGAAACTACACATAAAATAATAACAAATAACAAAAACATGGATCAAACAAACAATCAAAAAAAAAGTAAAAAAAAGTGAGATTCATAAAGTAACAACAATCCACAATAACATCATCATAACCAAATCAAGCAAGCATTACAGTAAATCATCCAACATCATAGCAACACAAAATTCATTCATCAATCAGATGGAAGATCAAAGGATCGGTTGAATTTCTTTTCAAAGAATGCTTTCACTTTTGCTGTTTTTTGACGAAATTCAGGATTCATGAATGATGGAGCATCTGAAAATTGAAAATAGTTAAATCATGCAAAGAAAAGAACAACAAGGCAATAAATAACAGAGTCCATAAGCACCAATATCGAAGCTATGAGTACCATCTTCTTAGAACTCCATAATCGAAAGCAGCAACAACAACAAAACATACCTTCAACATTAGCAAAAAACCATGGAAGAGTAGTTGAAAGAAAATTATCTTTAGATAAAACATCTTCAAAAAAATCATCTGGACAATGTTTAATTTGAAAGAATAAAACCATTAATAAATCAAGATAAAATTTTGGTTGGGTTATTAATGCAGCACGACATGATGAAAATAAATGGATTAAACGTTTCCATTGTTCAAAACCATCATAAACCTAAAAAGTTGGTACAGTATATTCGGGTTTAATCAAAGTTCAAAAAGATGACATACTTGGCCAATGAGAAATACAACAAAAGCATATTGAAATTCAGCTAAAACTTCATTGAAATCATTTCCAAGCTCTTGTGCTAAAGCATTTAGACGATCAGTGTTATCGATACCAGGACGATATTTGGCTTCTTCGGTAAACTAAAAAATGAAAAAGTTAGGTAAAAGAAAGATAAACAACAACAAACAAACAAAAGCGCTTTGGATTTATCCAAAAGAAACCATACAATCAAAGTTTGACAGCCATGGAGGCTATACGAGAGTTCAAGGCCAAAGCTATCGTAGTATCACTAATCTCAAATAGACACTTGGATTTTGCTAATTACAATGTTAAAAATAACTACAACTCGTCATCGCAAAGTCTACTGTAAAAATGCAATTTCCGTTTTTTACAAATCCTATCTCACTCCGAACCAAAATTAGTAACAATTATAAAAAAATTAATTATTATTAATGCTAATCCAGGAAATTAGATAGACAAATTTTAATTATTAACTTTCTTTAGATAGCCTTGAAATTTTTTTTATCTTGCTACGTTGTCTACCAAATAAATAGGATTTGCAGTGGATGAAAATTTTAAAGCACTAATTGGCACGCAGGCACGTTTCTTAATCTTTAATTAAGCAGTATTAATTAATCCGAAAATAAAAGATAAGAGATACATAGATTGCAAAGTTGCAGGTAGGTGGTAAATTAAGAAATACTAATCTGATTACAGTATAAGAAGGCAGCCGTAAAAAGTAAAATAGTGTATCAATAATTAGTTTAAAGAAATTTAAAAGAAAGCTTTCATGTTTAAAAAAGAGTTGAGTCAGAAACAGATTAAGCAAAAGTTAAAAAGTGCATGCGTACTATATACATACATACTTTCCAAGTTAGGCTACATATTGATGAAAGATAAATTAATCCCATTTGTAACGAGAATTGGCTATTCCATACATTCATTTTGCAAGAAAACGTGCAAAAAGATTGCTTTAAAACAAAAGACTTTAATAACTATATAAAAAAACTAATCAAAAAGTTAACCAGCAACTTTGCTACTTTCAATGCAGCAACCACCTTACTTCATGCAAAATATGCTAACTAACTAACACATTTCTAAAAGCAAAATACTATCAAGCTTAAAACCACAAGAGCCATCACCAACTTTGTGACAGCCTATTTCCTAACAAATAAAGCAAACGAAGCCATTTCTAACATAACAAAACAACACTACCAAGCTTATAACGCTAGCTAACCAAATAATGGCACCATTCAGATATCTCACAAAGCATATTAGAAACAATAATAACCCAAACTTACAGGAACATCAGGAATTTTAGTAAACGGTATCTCAAAACCAGGTTTAACTTTTATAATTGGTAGTCCATTAGGATCACGAAATCTTACACGTTCAGGATTATCTTTAGTAACATTAAAAACTTTTGATTTATCTTCCAGCTCTTCCGCTAATTCTTCTTCCTTTGTTACAGTTTCAGGTTGTCCAGAAATAAGTCCATGAGTATTCTTAGGTCGAAGACGTTCAACAGTTTTTTCATTGATGTGATTGCTTAATGAAATCCAATTTTGCATTGAATCAAAAGGATATGGAGCAAGATTACCATCGATGTTTTGAAGATTTGGTCGAAGTCTTTCAACATCTTCTTCAGAAGCAACTTTGTCAGCAAATGTCTCAGCTTGTTTATCCCATCGAAGAATATGAATTTCATTACCGCGGAAAACTTTGAAGAAACCAATTCTTGGAGCAGTTGAATTTGCGATGAAAAAGCAATGAATTCCTGATGGAATAAGCTTTATTCCAAGAAATTTATCAGCTATTGTCCAAGATTTATAATCCACACCAAATTCCAGCCCAGGTGGACAATTTTGAATAATCAAAAATCCGCATTCATTAAACAATTTTTGCGCTAATTCTTGCGGCATTTCACCATATGCCATGGCTTTCTTAATCCTTTCAATATCCATCTTTTGCTTTTGCCTAATGAAACACACAAATTAAGGTAATGCAACTTTAATAAAACACAACAATAAGTATTACGAGAGGGAAACAAACCCCATAAAAAACAAATTACAATCAAAAAAGTGTTATTACAATAAATTATTACCCTTTAAATACATAAATAATAAGAAACAAAAAACATAAATAGATAACAACAATTCTCGGCAGCTTCGTTTCGAACCATAGTACAAAAGTTTATTTGACTTTCTTTGTTTCGACGATAGTAGTTTTTGTTACAACAGCAGCTTTTGGTTCCCGATAATAAAGGAAGACGAAAGAGAACAAGAAAACTCCAACCATCATTGAAATTGATGAAACATAATAAGGATATGCACTACGAAGGAAGCGTTCATATTGAGTATGTAAAAGTGGTCGAACAGAAACTTGTTGAACATCGAAAAGATGAGTGTAACCGACACGACGATAATCAACGAGGAATTTGAAAACACCATAGACATCAGGAAGTTTGAAAACAGTTTTGAACTTTCCATCTGAAAACGAGAATAGCGTGAATATGAGGATTAGCAAACAAGGCTTTAAGAAAACTTACTTGATCCTTTCAAGAATGTGCGAACAAATGGATCAATACGAACAAATTCAAGTTGAATATCTTTAGCTTCAAATGGAATCCATTTTCCATCACGTAATTCTTCAATTTCGATTGAATATTCAACATCTTCGGTGATAGTGTATTCGCGAGGTGGCTGCTTTTCTCCAACTTTATGATGATGAACGGATTTGACACGTAATAAACCAACTTCTTGGAAGACCCATTTGGTAAGAGCTTTAGTGAATTCTCCATTTCCTGATTTAGTTGGCCTAAAAAAGTTCGATAAAAGCATATTCAAACGGTAAAGCAATCCTTACTTAGCACCATTACCAGCTTTTGCAACATTAGCATTGATGAATTCATCAGAGAACATATCAATTGAACCAGTAATAACGACACGAGCATTATTGCGAGCTTGAAGTGCACCAACTAAAACAGTTGAACGTCCAATAGCACTTGGGTATTCATTAACAGCTTTTCCAGGAGCAAATGAATATGTAGTTGTTGAACCAGTTAAAACATCGAGCTTCAATTTGTTTGTCGAACTTGAGATAAGTGAAATACCACGATAGAGAATGGGTCCAAAAGCATCAGAGTTACCAGTGATAAGTTTGGCTTTGATAAGATTCTTAGGATCAACAACGATGGTGGTATGTTCACCATTATCAAGAGTAGCATCATAGTTGTGATGATCAATAACAGCTGAAGGTTCTTCATCAAATTCGAATCCATTTTCAGTTGCAAGTTCACGAATAGCATCACCAAGTTTGTTTGAGCCAGCAACAAGAACATTTCCACCGCCATCGATGAAGTTGGAGATTTCTGCAACATTGAGAGAGCCACCAAAATCTGAAAATGAATAAGGTTAGAGACATGATTGAAAAAAGCTTCATAATCAAATTCGTTAGAATGTGCAAACAAAACTACCAATGGAAGAAACAAATAGTTTAAAAGTGGACAAAATTTCTTACCTTGAACACCAGGAGCAAATACAACCAAATGATCATAAACGAATTCACCATATTTGATCAAATTGAGATTTGAATCATCCGCACGTTTGAGAGTAACTTGAAAACCACGATCTTCAAGAGATTTGAGATAAACGGAATGAGTTTGTTTTAATGCAGGTGATTCAAGAAGAACTAGAACTCGATTCTTTGTTGGAACAGCCATGGTTGTCGTTGAAATAGCGAACAACAGCATTAAAGCTGTTGAAAGAAGTTTAAACATGATTTGATGTTGATGATTTGATACTTTCTGAAGTTTGATGATGATTGAAAAAAAACGATGAAAAAAAGAATGGAAACTTTTTTTTGATTGAAGAGAGTTTGACTTTCCACGTTGCAAAACACAAAAATGAAAAAATGCGACGCAGCAAAATTTTTTTGGCCCAATGATAATATTTCTGGCTTTGTGTGAAGAAAATGTAAAATAGTGTTTACCATCATTTTTTTTCGCTTTCAACAACGCAGGCAACAATGTTATTATGTTGAAAGCTTTTGAAATATTTTTTTCTATAAAAAGCCTTTCCTCCTCGTGTTTTTTTATGTTTTGTTATTCGTTAACTTTCTTTAACTCCCGTTTCTCACATTCTTCTTGCCGCCTATTTTTCTGAAGTTTATTACTTTATCCGTGACCTGTTTGATTTTCTTAGCATTTTCATGAATGAATAAAACTTTTTAATACAAAAATGTAAAATAACTTATGAAAATTTAGTTTCTATTAAAAATCCGACGAGATTTTGCTTTTTGTTATTTTTTCTTTATTTCTCCATACTATGAGTTTCTAACGGTTACATCCTTGATTTTTATTGAAACTAAAAGAACCAAAACTTCTGATGCATTTCCTCCTCCTCGTTCTTTCAGAATCCACATTTTCCCATTGACTTTCTCCTATTTTTCTGCTTCATTTCATGCTTCGATTCCTTCATTTTAGCTTTAGAATTACCCTTTTTTAAACTTTAAAACCTTTCCTTTTACCTTTATACCTCCACCATTTCTTTTTTCGTTTATCGATCTTTGCAACAAAAAAGTGATCTTTGTCTTAACGTGTTTCTCTTTGTTTTTTTTTATAACGCAACCTATGTCTTTACTTAACTTTGTTTTTCAGGCTTAAAATCAAAATGATGAATTCTCGATTACGTCTACTTGGTTCAGCTGGTTATGATCTTGCTAAAGCTCACAATGCTCTTTCATCAATAACATCTGGAGCTGTTTTATCTCGAAATTATCATGAAAAAGTTATTGATCATTATGAAAATCCTCGTAATGTTGGTTCACTTGATAAGAATGATCCCAACGTTGGAACTGGTGTTGTTGGAGCTCCAGCATGTGGCGATGTTATGAAATTGCAGATTAAAGTATGTTTCTAACTTTTTAACTATCGTCGTTTCTTATTGATAACATTGCTAATTTATAGGTTGATGATAATGGAATGATTATTGATGCAAAGTTCAAAACATTTGGTTGTGGTTCGGCTATTGCTTCGTCATCTCTTGCAACTGAATGGGTCAAAGGAAAACAAATTGGCTGGGCGAAGAATATCAAGAATGATGATATTGCTAAAGAACTTTCATTACCTCCTGTCAAACTTCATTGTTCCATGCTTGCACAAGATGCAATTCAAGCTGCATTAAATGATTATCAAAAGAAACAAACTCAAAAGAATGGAAAGCAACCAACTTCAAATTAGAAATGTCCTTTATGTACTTATTTTTGTAACTTGTGAATATAAGGTGCTTTTGTATTTGTTTGTGCAAATTTAAGTCATATGACTTTTTGATTATATTTAGTTGTTGTTGATTGTACTGATGTAAATAAACTTTTATCATTTATTTTTCCTCACATTTTTGTTTGTAAATGTGTATATATCTGATTTTAAATAATAAAGTTGTTTATTCACTTGTGTGTTTATTGCAAAATGGGTTTACCATTTCGGATATTTTAGTTATTGGAGAGGTTGATAACTGTATTGCTTTAGTTATGACAATGAATGACTCTCCTTTGCCGTTACAATCATCATCATCTGCTTCTTCTTCCAAACATGTTTACACATTTGAATCTCCTCGTTCTCAAAACTTTTCGCTATCTTCAAGCATCGTTTATTACATGGCTATGAACCCTAACAATCCAAAGGTTTATAACAAACTCATAAGAACTTGTAAATACTTTTATCCAAAATCTCGAGCATGGTATATCGGAAGAGAAGAATTTTATATTCGTTTTCATCATGGCAACTTAAACATTCCATATAAAATTTGGTGCACTGATTATCTTAGTGTTGATGCAAGCTACGTACAAGGTTTTATTCCTAATTTAATCCCCAAACTTTTTAAATATGACTTTAATTCTTTGGATCTCAGCCATCAAGAACTTTATTTGAATGATTTATTGTTGCTTGGCACAAAATCAAGATTTGTTTATTTACGATATTTGTGTATTAAAAATAAAGGTGGATCTGTTGCTTCTTTTGAAAGCATTTTGGAATGCTTCCCAATTGTAAATAGGTTTTCATTGTAAGTTTGTTATGATTATGGAGTTTGTTTCACAACTTTAAAGGCAGACTGCTGCACATTTTTGAGACTCATTATTTTTTAGTGAATCCACAGAAAATACTCAGCCATCTTTCACTTTTGAAACATCTCATAAAATTATTCATTTCCTTGATTTTCACTATTTAGACAAATTCGATTTCAAAGGACTCACAGATGCTTTTGATTTTGATACTTTTTCTATTTATTTAAAGGTAATTTTCTTACAGTAAACTTGTAAGGCAGTTAAAGAACATGATTTTCAGAATCAAAAGAAAACTTGCTTTCATCTTTTCTTTTCTTCTCAAATTTCAGAAAGTTACAAAACCAAATTAAAAGCATTTTGCGATGAAGTCATTGTTGATTGTAATAAAGAAAGAAATTTTGTTCCACCAGTTATTGAATTCATGGGACAGGATATGAAAATCAAACAAAAATTACATCAACTTCAAATTACTTTTTTCTTGGGTGTTACTTATTAATATTTACTTTTTATGCTTTTAAATTGGATTTTAAATTTTTGATTTTTAATAAAGCTTCGATCAAAAACTTTGTTTTTCTAAAAAGTTGCCAAATGTTGAAAATTTTGAGATGTAAGTTTTCTATGTTCCGTTATTTTTTTCTAATCTATGTATGTGTTTTAGGCATCAATCTAGTTTTTATAACAAAGGGTTTAAAACTCTCAATGAACTTTTTCCATATAAAAAGCTTCAAATTACCAAAGGATCGTTTAAAACTCTCAATAAACTTGTTCCATTTAAAAAGCTTCAAGTATTCAAGTTAACAGCTATTGTTTATAGAGATTTCGAAGCTGATTCTTTCCTTGTTTTTATGGAGGTGAGTGATATATTCTTCTTTATTTATTTATTGATGTATACTGTTTTTATTTTTTTTCAGAATCATCCTAATACTCATTTTACACTTTCATTTCGTCTTTATGCAGGAGCTAACTATGAAGAAATTACAGGAGCCAACTATGAAGAAATTATTAAAGCTGAACGTGAAGACCTCAAACAGAAGTTGCTTGGTAATTGGGATGATGATTGGAGTGAAGATTGGGGTGATGATTGTCCAACTCCTGGTAAACTTAAAGTCGAATTCATATAATTGGTTTTTACATATATTGTTTGCATTGTTTTGTTCTTGTAACATTTTTTCGTTGTTCTTGTTTATTGAGTTTTGAATAAATTTTTTGTTTGTTTACGGTAGCCATTGTAATGAATCTTTTTGCTTTTTGTAATTTGTAGAAAGTTTTATAATTTTGAGCTTAAAATTAGAGAATCTTTTTGATTTAAGTTTTTTGATTTTTCAAGTTTGTTAAAAAATTGATATTATGTCATTGGAAACATGATTGCCCAGAGTTAAATCAGCAAGGATGCTGATAACTTAGTTAACTAACATACATGCTAGAATTTATAACCAGCTCCATTGTAAATGTTTGGTTGCACTGGAGATGGATGATCGATGATGAACGGATTCATCGTAGATTACCCAACTTAATGACACAATTTAAGAAGCTACTTAGCACGATTGCTTGTTGTTAAACTGATTTTTTAAAGCATTCAATCAGGAAGCTTCTTTAATGGGCTTTACTTTGAACATCAAAATACATACAAACAGAGAAAGATTGTTCATTGAACTTTTAACTTACTTGATCAACTTTTCTTTCTTCTTTTTTGCGTTTCTTTACAAATTCCAAATCCTTAAAATTTTCTTGCCTATTTTTTACGCAAAATTAACAAAGACGCGACGAAGAAGATTTAAGCTATTACAAACAGGCCTCTTCCACGGGCCGGGTTTTGCCGGCCTGGCCCGGCCCGGCCCGTCAATTTTTTTTTTGCCTTGGTATTCCCTTTGATTTTTTTTCTTTTTTTAGAAAATGGTCGGCCTCGGCCCGGCCTGGCCCGTCCAAAAGTCGGCCCGGGCTGGACGGGCCGAAGGAAGAGGCCTGATTACAAACACGATTTTATTTATTTTTCACTTTTTTCGGATACTCTTCACTTTCAAAAAACGAACGAACTCCCACCATTTTTTTCTATTATTATTCTTTTTCATCTCTCTGTTTATTCCCGATATAGCAATAACAATAGCAGTAGCCGCGGTCACTCATTTCACTCATTTTCGACAGCTTACAAACAACTCTTTTTCTTTTTTTGGAAAAGTAAACTTTTACTCCTGAAAAAAAAAAATCATTCATTCTTTTTTCTTTTATTTTTGCGGCGTTCATCTTTCATCGTTGTTTTTTTCTTTTTTTGGATTTTCTGAAAATGGATAGCTTCTTTAAGTTAGTACATACATTTATTTTTTTGAGTATTGGTCCTTCGTCGTCATTCTCATTCTTGTGGTTGTTGAATTTAGTTTTGTGGATGATGTCTCTCTGTCTTGTGTATTTATTTGTTTGTATCTATCTTCGTGGATGGATTTAGTTTTGTTCAAAAAATCCTTCTTTTATTTCTGTGTCCATTGATTTACTTTTGGGTATTTTTTTTTTGTGAACGAGCGTGAAAAAGAAGCAAAAACAGCTTAAAATATTATTATTAAAATAAATTTGTTATTATGAGCCGACATGGTTATGAAACAACTTTTTTATCTGGGAGAAAAGTTTATTGGTGTCCAAGTTATGAAGGTTAATATACTTTTTAAATCATTTGTTTGTCATCAAAATTTACTTTTTGAATTTTGTTAATCAAAAGCACACCATTCTGAGGATACTTTAGCTACCAAAATTTTTCATTAAACCAAATACTAAATTTATTTTTATTTTTAAGGTCATTTAGCATTTTGTCCACAACCTACAGATCATGATAGTTATATTTGGTGTTGTAAATCATATTATCTTGGACACACGGAAAAGCCATCATGTTGCTTGTATGTTTTACCCGTTGGAACCATCATTGCTTTAATTCTTAGTTGCATTGTTTTACTTTCAAGTTAGTTTTGCTTTTAAAATCTTTGCTAAAAAAATTGCTGCTTTTCAGTGTTTATATTTTTTACATGTTGGTGTTTGCCTATTTGTCCGTTGAATAAGAAAATTGCCGAAAATAGCGAAATGAACGAAGAAGAAATAGTGAGAACGATAAAAATGAAATATTACTAAATTATTAATAAATAAATAAAATAAATGATAGTTCGTTCTAAAGAATAATGAGACAGACAAAAGGAAGCTAAAACTTCTAACACAACAAAAAAGGATCATTGAACAACAAAAAGAAAATGCAAAACACTCATGTGAATCAAAAATTGGATTTAGATAAGTTCGAATACAACAAAGAAAACATAGACATTTTGGTTTGTTAAAAAACTTTTATTATTATTACAAACATAAATTAATCACATTTATTCACATACAAAATTACTATTATTACAATTACAAAACTAAAAAGAAATCTTTCATCATTATTCGTTAGCGACGGTTCTTGTAGCAGCACCTGGATGTTGTTGTTGTTTTGATGTTTTTAAACCACGGAAGTAACCATAGCATTCATAGATGCCAAAGAGGAAAAACAAGCATAGGAGAAGTTCAATAAGATATCCAAATATTATTTCCATTATGTGAAGAGGTTTATAAACTAAAAAACAAGCATATAAGTTAGTTAAACAAGTTACATAGTTAGTTCGCAAAAGGAGGCAATACGGGAACAAAAAAAGAAACTTACACGAAGTATCCGCATTTTCAGGATAGAGGCTTCGAATAGTTTTTTCATCCATAGTTACAGTTTTAAAGATGCCATAAATTGCTGCAGCCAACGTAAGGAAGATTGCCAAAATCTAAAAAAGAAGCATACAAGTTAATGATAAAAGTAAAAAACAAACATACTCGATATCCAAAATATGGAATAAAGAAATAATGTATTTGAGTTGCTCCACCAATGATAAGGCAAACAATACCAATAAAAGTAACAATTCCAATAGTTGAATAGCGAATGATTGAACCGAGATCATTTTTGTAAACATTATCGACCAAATTGCATACAAGAACAAGGAAGAAGAGGATTTCAAAGGCACTTATAATAATGACACCTCGTTTAGCAGGATGCAATCCAAGAGGATGATGTTCTTCTGATTTCTTCTTTGATAAAGTTGTTGGATTATTATTGCTATTATTTGATTGATTCTTTGTTGTTGCACCAACAGCAGCACCAGCAGCACCAGGAGAACCATTACCAATAGCAGCTTCAGATGGAATAGGAGGAGGAGGAGGAGCTTCTTGTTGCTGAAAAAGAAAAGTGAGTGAATATGTGTACCATGGATATTTAGGTAGTAAGTTAACTATCACATAAGTTGAGTGAATAAGTAAAGTTGTTGTATAATTAAAGAAAGAAGAAACATACCTTTTGCTTTTGTTGTTCTAGTTGTTGTTGAAGTTTGTAGTCAACAAAAAAAGATGGAATTACAGGACCAGGATTAGCAGCGGCAGCCATGTTTTTGTTGTTGTAGTTGACGATGCGGATGTTTTCACAATAATGAAAAACATTTTCATTTCGTTGCTTCTTCTTCAGTCGTTCTTAAATTGGGAAAAATTCATGGGAAAAATGGAAAGGGAATGTAACAAATTTGCATAAAAGCGCCTGAATGAATAAAAGTGCATTGAAATATTTTTTTGTGGGAGCTTTGATTAAAGATGTTAGACATTTTTTTGCTGCTAAAATATCACTAAAAAGTACACTTTTAGCTTGCATTGTGTTTAATGGCCTAAAACAGATTTTTTATTTTATTTTTTGAAAGTCGTTCAAGTCTTACATTATTTTTTTGAATGAATGAAAACTTGCTTTTTTCTATCAATTTTTTAATGGAACAAAGAATCTATAAAAAATAAAACTCTTACTTTCAAGCTTGTGTTTTATATATTTTTTTAAATTTTAAAACTACTTATTCGTTGAATTTCCTTTACTTTACCGATAACACTAAATGAAAAAAAGAAAAATCTTTCATTCAATGTTAACTTTTTTACAATACATCGCTTTTTTTGCCAATAAAAAGGGTTATTTTTGTCGATGTTTTTTTTACTTTCAAAGAGCAACAATCATGGAGGTGAATGACACAAATCAATAAAAGTTGAATGTCAACCCTCGCTTTTTATACTCTTCAAATTGCGGTAGTGGCGACACAATCACATCGAACGTAGTCATTTGCCATAATTATGTCTATCGTCTTATTTTTCTTTCTTTTTTTTACTAAGTTGAATGGTTTTTCTTTTGAATAACCAATAATTTCTTTTTTGAATATTTTGGTTGAATTTTTTTAAAGTTTGTTTTCTTACATTGCATCAAAAATAATACAGTTTTAGTTTATTTTTTTTTATATTACATAAAGGCACAAATTTATTATTAAACCTTAAATTTTTTCAAAACTAATAAATAATGCGCGAGAGAACTATAATTTAAATTTAAGAAAGCATTTTAACCTTTTGCATCCCAAATTAATTAAAGGTATGTTGAAGTATGAAGAAGAACTTTTGCGGAAATGGAGAAATAAAATTTAATATTTTTTTGTGAAGAGTTAAAAGATATAAATAAGCAGTTTAGTGTATAATTCTGTAATTCAAAGGTTATTTTAAAAAAAAAGGCAGATGACCCAAGCTAAAGTACTCACAAAAAAATAAATAAATATCTATTTGTTTGTTTGTTTGTTTTAGAATTTTTTTAAAAGAGAGCTTTCATCATTTTTCTTATTCTTCGAGATCAAGTAGCTGCCAGCCAGCCTTTCAAAATAAAAAATCAAACACAAGGAAAAACTTTTTTTTCATGCGTAAATAAAAAAGAGAAAACTCCCGCATTCTTGTTTTGTTTTGTTTATTGTTTTTTTTCTTCTGCGACTTTGAAAAAAAAGTTTAAAAAAAAAATGTCATTTGAAATTGAAGTAAATTTTGCGTTAAATTTACTTTCACTTTTGGAAGATGGTGATGATGCTTCATCAAAATCAATAATATTTTCACCGGCTTCCATTTTAAATGGCCTTGCAATGATTTATATTGGATCCAATGGTGAAACGGAAAAAGAATTAACTGAAATTATTGGAAAAGGTTTGGTGGGACTCTATTTTTTTTTTCAGGGTTCGACGATTTTCGATTTTATTAATAATTTTTTTAAAGGTAAAACAAAAGAAGAAATAATTGAATATTTTTCTCAATCTATGAAACGCTCAAATAATAATCGAAGCAATTATAATCCAAATTTATTGGCTGTGACATATGCAAATCAAATTTTGGTTTCAAAAAATTTTGAATTGCATCCACAATTTTCTGAAATTATGAAAAATAAATTTGAAGGTGGAATTCAACAAGTTAATTTTAAAAATGCTTCTATTGTTGCTTTGGTAAGAATTTTCTTATGTTTCAAAATCGAATATTTAAGGGGAATTTAACATTTTAAAAAAAATTATGAGTTTCGCATAATTAATTAATTAATTTTTTTTAATTTTTAGAAAATGAATAATTATGTTCGAAAAGTAACAAATAATCAAATTCTAAGCATTTTATCCCAAGATGCAATAAATCCTGAAACTTCCGCAATGGTAATAAATATTTTACATTTTATTGGACCATGGGATAAATCATTTGATAAACGACGAAAAGCTAAATTTTATTCTCCACCAAATTCAACAACAACAACTCGAGAAATTTTTATGATGCATAAAACGGTTGAAAATAATGTTAAATGGAATTTTATTGAAAATCAAGAATGGGATGTCCTTGGAATTCCATATAAATCTCGTGAAGCTTGGATGTATATTGTATTACCGAAAGAAATAGATGGTTTACCAAAACTGTTGAAAAATATTTCAGTTGATATGTTTAAACAATGGACAAAAAAGTAAGAAAATAATAAAAATTCTTTTAGTGTTTGGCAGTGAAATTTTTTGCATTTTTTATTTTGCCTAAAGAAAGGTTTTTGTTGCATAATTTTATAAATAAAATTAAAGTTATATCCTTAAAATTATTATTTAGCATTTTTTGTTTTTTTTTCGTATCAAATTTATTCAAATTTTTGAAATCAACAATCACAAATTTTTAAAATATGTACAATATTTTTTTCTAAAACGCTTTTCAATCATTTTTATACCACTTTTTTGGCTGAATTTTTGGAAAAATGAATATTTAAAAAAAGGCGGCTAAAATCCAACTATTTTCCTCTATATTACTTTAAAATCTTTAAATGTGTACACTTTTTTTAGAAGTCCATCTTCAAGGATGCACGTTACCATTCCATTAATGAATATAACAACGGAATTTAAAAATTTAAATTGTAAATTAGAAAGTCTTGGAATAAAAAATTTATTTTCTGATCATTGTGATTTAAGCAAAATGTTTATGAATGGATCATCCTCACATAAAATAGAAAAATTTATTCATAAAACTATTATTCAAGTAAGTTAAAAAAAAGTAAATTTAAAAACTATGGTTTTTTAAATTTGTAATAAATTATTTTTTTGTTTGTTAGGTTGATGAAGAAGGAACCGTTGCAAGTAGCGTGTCGGTGGTTCAAACATGTATGAAATCAGCGATTCCAAAAAAATTTAAAGCTGATCATCCATTTTTATATTTTATTACCACGAATGAAAAAGTTAGAGATGGTTATTCATTTGATTTTATACCTTTAGAATTACTTTATATTGGAACATTTTATTAAAATAAAAAAAAATTAATATTCATTTTATCTTTCTTTTTTTTTTTTTGAAAATGGTGGTGACTCAACTCAAAAATTGCAAAAAAATTTTAAAAAGCGACAGAAGTGTTGCATCCATTTTAAGATTGTCTCAGTTTCACAGGATCCCTAAATTTTTTTAGTCGCTTTGTTAATTATTTATTATTGCCATTGTCTTCGTCAAACTCACTTTGAACTAACTTGAAAAAACGGTTAAAAAATTGTAACATGTCTAATAAAGTTTATTTTGAAAAAAGAAAGAAAGTTTTTAATTCAAGCTCCCTTGCTTCAATTTATCAAAATTAGCTAAATGACCCAAAAGGAAGGAGTTTCACTAATGAAAAAAGAATCAAGCGTTAGCAATACAAAAAAAATCAGGCAGCTTTAAGGTAAATAAAAATAAAATAAATTTAAAAATAATAAAGAAAAATGAAACCAATTAAAAAAGTAATTACGGTTTCCAAGCATCTTTCCAAGATGATTCCTCAAAAAAAGGAATAAATTTTGAGACAATTTGTCTCTTACATGGATTATTACGGTAAATGGCGCCATTTTTACACTTGCATAAAAATAATATTTTGAGATTCTTGATTTTCCTTGCTAACTTTTTTTGCAAAATACTTTTGAACATTATCATCTTAATAGCAAACCCTTTATGTTTGTTCGATATCCGCGTTTAATCTGAATACACTTCCGCGCGTATTTCCTAAACTTTTCGATTCATTTATTTTTTATTTTTAGAGCTGTTAACAATCATGGATAACTCTCGTGAACCAAATCGTAACCGCCTTCGATCAATTACCGATGATCAAGAAAATACTCCGCCATCAACAATGTCTAAAGCAGCTTCTGATGGTCATCTTTCATTCTTCAAATCAGAATTTGAAAAGAAACTCAAAGATGTATGTTTACTTTTGATTTTGTTATGTTTAATTATCTTTCGTACTTTTTTAGATGGGAATTTTGGAACATAAACTTCAAGAATCTCAAAAACATGCAGCTGAACTCGAAAATGAAAATGTTCAAATGAAAGAAATCATCGAAAAGCAAAAAGCTGAAGAAAAGAAGTCTCTTGAACCTCTTGTTTTAAAGAAACTTTTTAAACTGAAAGAAGGAAATCTCTGGCATGGTTACAAGACTTTGAATGAAAATGAAGAACCAATTGTAATATGCATGATTGATTCCAAAAATTTACTTATCAATGGTGTCATTTTTGGTCCAGTTAAGAAACTCGTTCTTGATGGTCTTCTTTCAACTTTTGATGCTGATCCATTTGAAGGCAATGCTGGTTCCTTTGAAGAAAATGATGAAATCATTTCGAATTTGCTCAAGAAAGTCAATTTTTGCGACCTCACTGATTTGTGCGTGGCTGAACAATATTTATCCTTAAGTGAATTTGAAAAGCTGGTTTCTTCTGGAACCATCAAAAATTTTTATTTTGACTATGGTTGTATCCGCGATGACAAAGATGATATTATTACGTTTGAAAATATTCTTCAAAAGTTGCCAAATGTTGAAAAATTTGAGATGTAAGTTTTTATATCCCTTTAATTTTTCAAATCTATGTTTTAGGGACGGTACACTTACCAAAGGATCGTTTAAAACTCTCAATAAGCTAGTTCCATTTAAAAAGCTTCAAGTATTCAAGTTAACAAGTATTGATTATGGAGATTTTGATCGTCATTCTTTCAGTGTTTTTATGAAGGTGAGTAATATATTCTTCTTTATTTATTGATGTTTATTGTTTTTTAGAACCATCCAAATACTCGTTTTACACTTTCGTTTCTTGTAAAATCTCGTCAAAAAGCTGAACTTGAAGCTATCAAAAAGAAGATTCTTGATGGTTGTCCTACTCCTGGTAAACTTGAAGTCAAGTTCCAATAATTTGTTTTTTATACATTGTTTGTTTTGTTTTTGTAACATTTTTTCGTTGTTCCTGTTTTTTTGAGTTATGAATAAATCTTTTGTTTGTTTACGGTTGCCATTGTAATGAATCTTTGCTTTGTGAAATTAGTAGAAAGTTTTATAATTTTGTGTGTAAACTTAGAGAATCTTTTTTGATTTCTCGAATTTGTTGAAAAGCTGAAACTATATTAAAGGATACATGATTGCCCGAGTTAAATCAGCAAGGATGTTGCGAACATAGATAACAAATATGTTTGAATTCATAACCAACTAACTCCATTGTAAAGGTTTGGTTGGGTGCGTTGGAGATTGATCAATGCTGAAAGATTCTTCATCGGTTAGCTATCTAACTTTATGAAGTACAGACAATTTAAGAAGCTGCTTAACATGATTGCTTGTTGTTGTATACATGAAACGGATTTTTTTTATGCGTTCAATCAGGAAGCTTCATAAATGGCCTCTAGTTTTAAAATTAAACTACATACATACAAACCTAGAAAGATTGTTTGTTGAACTTTTAACTTTCTTGATCAACAACTTTCCTATTTTTGTGTTTCTTTACAAATCCAAAATCATTAATTTTATTACTCAAAATAAAAAAAAAACGCGACGAAGAAGAAATACATAAGTTAGTACAAAACGATTTTGTTTATGTTTTTTTTGGATACTCCTCACTTTCAAAAAATGAACGAACTCCCACCATTTTTTTCTTTCTATTATTTTTCTTTTTCTTCTCTCTGTTTATCCCGATATAGCCTTGCTCTGCAACAGTTATCATTGCTTCAGTGGCCATTCTTGAGGTTTCCGGATGGACGGCTAGTAACCCATCATAAAGTGTGACTCCAATAGCATTTAAATTACGATAAAAAGCGGGTGATCTTTTGATTAATGTAAAGTGATACATTGAGGGTTTCCATTTTTTTTAGCATCCTGGCCAATACAGTGGTTTCTTCGAAGTTACAATTTCTCTTCCCGAAAATGGTCATTTTCCTTGTGGTGATTTTGTAGATCTCACCTTTTTCATGGTAATGAAAAGCATAACTTGGGCTACAAAGCCTACCGATGTAACTCTTGAAGAATGTCCCAAATAAATAAAATCTATCGAACGAAAGAAGAAAATATTAATAAAATATTCAAACAAAAAAAGTGGATAGGAAGAGAAAAGAAGAGCAGCCGTCACTTATAAATCGAGGATTGATGTGTGCGGATGAATAATAATAGTAAAGGAGACGAATTTTCACGTAAATAAAAGATAAAGATCAAATTAAAGGAAGAGAGAATAAACAGAAATGGAAGAAGGATCTTTTGTTGTTTTTGTTTACTAAATGGCATTAGCCGTTTTTCAAAACGTTGTCATTTGCTTTTGCTTATTTTTTTTTTGTTCGGAGAAATATGTATGTAAAAAAATGATATCATCCAACATCAAAAAAAATTTTTTTTCTTGTGCATTTCTTTAATTTTTTTTTGTTAATATAAAATGTTTCTGATTCATTAATTAGTGTAGGAGCAAATATTTTGTAATTATTACGTAATTTTTACGTAGGCAATAAAAAAAAATAAAATTATTTTTAAATGTTAAATTAAACTTTATTGACTCACATCAAAAGCAGCATTAAGCAATCATAATTTTGAATCATCGCATTGAAGAAAAAAGAAATGCTTGCTTCAATTCAACAACTAAAAAAATATATATAAAAATTAAACAAAACTAAAAAACGTTGCTTCAAAACTTCGACATTCTCAGTTTTTTTAAATAATAATTTTTCTTGTTTAAAAAAAATAAAAAATGAAACAACAATTCTTTGTTTTATGTTTTTTGGTTTTATTATTGGTTTTACAAACTTCTGGATTTTTATTTATTGGATCGAATAAAATTAATATGGCTCATCAATTTGCTAATTCTGAAATGAAACATCTTCGCCACAAACGAAATTCATATAATAATTATAATAATGGAAATGGATATGGCAGTTATGGGGAAAGCAGTTATGAAAGTGATGAAAATCGAGAATATGTTGATGATGCCTTTGAAGGTCATAGAAGTCCTCCAATATTACCTCGTCAACCAGGGCCACGAAGAATGGGTTAATAAAAACAAAACCAAAAAGCAAATTGTTGTTGTAATAATTATTTTAAGTGTTTTTATGTTTTTTTGATAATAAAAAGTTTATCTTTTCTAATTTAATTCTTTTATGTTTAAAAATTTGTTTGTCGTTGTAAGCATCCAAATATTTCGGTGGCGACTTTTTAATCGCACGTTTTTGAGAGCTTTTTGAGAGCCGTTAATAAAATTAATTTCTTAATCGAGTTTTTAGTTTTGTTTTGAGAGATTTAAGAATATCGATCATCAGAAAGCAGCGATGCATGTTTTAAAAAACCTTTTGTTATTATTACTTCTTTTTCTTCTTCCTTCATTTGATGAATGGGTTTTGATTTACGATATGACACAACAGAGACATGATAGCGATGTAACGGTTCCCTTTTTTTTGACCACAAAAAAAAACACAGGTCGATTCTGAAAGTTTTTCTTCATTTAAAAATAGTTGGAATTCCGCGAGATTTATTATTTTGTTTATTTCAACGATTGCTTTATCTTTTCTTGTTGCAAATTCATTATCGCTTAATTTTACAGGTAAGCAAGCAAATAGAAAATCGATTTCTCTTTAATAACATGTCATGCATTATTTTATTTTATAATTATAAATTAAAGTTCAAACACGAAAATTTTTATTTCGTATATATTTTTTTGTTAATATATTAAAATAAAAAATAAAAATGCTTCCAAAAAATTTTTAAGTAATTTTTTCAGTTTTTTTACGGTCATTATGATTAATTATGACCAGGATTCTTGATAGGAAAAAATAACTAAATCTTTTTGCAATTTTTTAGCATCAAATTTAAAAAAAAAATTGCTTTGGATTTTTTCTAAATTAAATAGCTTAAGTTTTTGCAATTATTTATAACTCCGAGTTTTACAAGGAAATTTTTAAACTGTTTATTTTTTGTTTTTTTAACTAAATTTTTTCGCTTTTGTTTTATTTATTTCTTGTTTTTTCAGCCGTTTAATTTTTGTTTTCTGCATTTTTCAGTGATATGTATGCACAAAAATTCTTCCAACTCTAATACCACTACCACCATAAACACAACACCCAAAAATTTGAAAGAAGAAGAGCCTTTGTATTCTTTGAATGAACAAAGTTGGTTATTTTCTGCATAAGCATAGGAAATATTATTGGCGTCATTCCATTAACATATGCAACAACACATTTTGGAATACGAAAAACTTATACTTTTTATGGCTTAATTTCGGGTCTCGCAACCCTTGTCTTGCCGTTTGCCGTGAAATTAGGATTTAATTATGTTTTTCTTTATCGATGCTTTCAAGGTTTTGGATTATCCATTTGTCGCGCATCTTTGGGTGTCATAGTTTCGTCATGGTCGTCACTCAAAGGTTCAGGGTTTTATATTTCTGTTTTAACTATGCAAATTCAATTTGGTTCAATCATTGTTTTGCCACTCTCAGAAAATTTATGTGAATCAAAATTATTTGGTTGGGAATCAGTTTATTATAATTTAGGATTTTCAACAATAGGATTTTTTATTATATTTTTTATTTTTTTCACTGATCATCCAAAAAATCATTCATATGTTAGTTTAAAAGAATTAAAAATAATTCAAGAAGGTCGCTTTTCTGACACCGGAGTAACTCAATCAATTCCATATAAAAATATTTTGAGTGATATCTCTGTTTATGCTGTAATGGCAGTATATTTTGGTGGTTCTATGGGTTTACAAATTTTGGTAAGTCGAATAAAACGAATTCATGGAGGCTTTCATTGCTTGAGAACGAGGCTTGAATTTTTGTCAAGTTAAATTTGAAAAATCTTAGACCCGAAAAATTTTGTGTTTTTAAAAGTTTTTTTTTGAAATAAATAAAAGTTTGATCAATTTTCGTGATGGAATTCAAAGAGTCGTTGTTGTTAAATACAAAAATTATCAGAAGCTTTAAAGAATTTTTTTTGGCGTCCATGGTTCTGAAATTTTCAAGTTCCTTTCGTTGTTTATAAAATACTAAAAAAACTTTCCAAATTTATTGAAATTTGGTAACTTTTCCACCTTCTAAAATTGTTATTTTAGCCTTATTTAAATTTTCGAAGGAAATAAGATTCAAAAAAAATTCCACTGGATAATATAAAAGTTAAAATAACTTCGATATTATTACTAATGGAATTATTTTTAGGCCCAATATGGTCCAACATACCTTAATAAAGTTCTTAACTACGACATTCGATCCACGGGTTTTGTTACAGCCTTTCCACATTTACTTAGCATTGCAGTTAAATTTATTGCTGGACCTTTGAGTGATTCTGTAACATTTTTTAGTGAACGAACAAGAATCGTATTTTTTAATTCTTTGAGTTTGGTTAGTTGTTTAATTCCGTTTTTTAATAATCGGTTATTGTTTTTTTATTATAGTTTCCAATGTGTATTTGCTTTTATTTAATGGGGATATTATCCGCAGAATATGGAGGACTTATTCTTGTTGCGTATAGTTTGGTAAATACTTTTAGTGGATTAACTGCAGTTGGAGCATCGAAATATGTGCAATTGGTAAATTTTTATTTATTAATTTTCTTTCGGGTCGAATCCATTTTTTAAAATTATTTTTAGATTGCTCAACATCACGCTCATTTTATCATGACACTCGTAAGCTTTTTTTAAAGCTTTTTCCTCAAAATAAAAAATAATTTTTTAGTTGAGTTTAATGAATTCAATCGATATCTTAATTTTGCCTCCAATTGTTTCAATTATTGCTCCTGATAATACTCGGCCACAATGGTCATTAATTTTTTATATTATTTGTGGAGTTTTATTTATAACTATGGTATTTTTTAATTTCACTTGTGAAGTAACTCCTCGACCATGGGCTATAAAAAAAAATCAAGTAGTTCGACATAAAATATCTCCAAATTATGAAACTCAAGTTTAACTTTTTTCCAAACGACATAAAAAATTTTTTTGTTTGTATCATAGAACTGTTTATTTTTTTTGACTTGTATAATAAAAAGCAATCAATACCATTCACAAATAATGTGTCATCTTTTTTATATATATGAAAATAATTAAAATAGGGTAAAGGTTATTTTTTTTGAAGCATAATTTTCTCTTATCAACAATGCTGTGTCGAAGTAATGACTTTAATATATTGAAAGAAAAAAACGCTTTAAATTTAAAATAATATTAATTTTTCCCATTTTTTTCTATTTTGCTTTTTTTCTCAAATTATTTTTAAAAAAATTTATAAAAATCTTTGAAGACCCCAAAGTTGCTTAGTCTTTTTAATTTTAGTAATTTGATTAAATTATTTCATTATGGATAATTCTCGAAAACGGAAGCATAGTAATTATTCCTTTATTGAACCTCTAAATAAACCAAATTCATCTCGATCGGCTACACAACCACCAAATTTGCCACTTAATCCTCCAAAACCATTGCCTTTGGAAGTCAATGTTTCAATATATTCAAATCCACCAAAAATCCAAAATTTTTCATTTCCAGAAAATATAATTTTTTATATTTCTAAGAACCCTCAAAATCCTAAAGTTTATGAAAAACTTATAAAAATATGCAAATATTTTTATTTAAAAGCCCAAATTATTACAATGTTTAATGCAGAATTTAATCATTCACTTTGGCAAATGCCTGGCAAAATAAATGGATTTCAACCTTCCATTGGATATTTTATAAGAAAACCAATAATTCCAGAAACACAAAAAATTTGGTTTTATGACACCCTTAGCATTAATAACAACTTTAATATCGTATGTACCCCTAATGAATGTATTGCATCAACATTGGTTAAAAAGATTTATCGATGCGATATAATTCGTTTAATATTCAAAAATTATATTCTAAAATTTAATGATTTCAAATTATTAGCTTCATCGGGAACGGTTGTGAATTTAATGCTTTTAAGTACAATTTTAAAAAATGAGGATGAAAATGAAAAAATAGTTCCAATCGAAAAAATAATTGAAATTCTTCCAAATCTTCAAGAATTTGAATATTCCATTTCTAACGATGAAAAAGGATTTTGTTCAATAACATATGAAACTGTTGAAAATCTATTTAAAATTCCACATTTTTCAAATTTAAAAAATTTTGCGGTTTATAATATTCCTGAAACTTTTGAGTTTGAAATTTTTTTAAGAACTTGTTTAAATGTGAGAAACGTGTAAAAAAGCAATTCAAAAAAACAAAAATATATATTTTTCCAGAAATTTAATAAAACTTTTATTTATCTTCGATTTGCTCATTCCATTTCTGAAGTTTATATAGAACGTCTTCGAACATTTATTAATAATTTATTAATTGAAAATAAATTAACAACTGAAAATCGACCTCCACGAATTTATTTTCCTGGAATGTCACATAAAATGTTTCAAGAATTAACAGAACTTCATTCTGCTTGGTTGCAACAAAAAATACAACAATCAATTTAAAATATTTATTAAATACTTTTTTACTTTTTTGTTTTGTTTTTTGAATCATAGAAATAAAAATAAATCTTTTTTTTTGTTTAAAAAATCAATTCCCAAATTTGTTTCTCACTTTTCCATCTATTTAACTTGAAGAAATTAGATTCACAATTAAATCAAAACTATTATATTCAAAAAAATTTTTGTTGAAAGTCTTTATTAAAATAAATGAATTTACTTTATAGCAAAAAAAAAAGTTTCATCATCATTTTTTTTTTCTTCCTCACATAAATAATGACTCTAATTTTTGGAGTTAGGGAAATCACTTGGTTCTTATCTCTACAAACAATATATTTTTATTTCTAAATTCCTACGCCCTATTTTTTTTTGATAACGCTTTTTGAAGAATGCATGGAACAACAGCTAAATTTTTAGTTAAATGCATCAATCAACGTTTTTACATTTTATAATTTTTTGATAAAAAAAAACAGAATAAAATGTCTAAATTTTTCCTCCTTGTTTTATTCATTTAGTTATTGATCATTCATTCTTTTTTTGAAAATGAGCAATGATCGAAAGTGTGGAAGCTGCTCGCCTTCATCCAATCCTCCAAACCATTCATCACCCATTATTCCGATTTCAATTTATTCAACTCCATCAAAAATTCAGGAATTTTCTATTCCAGAAAATATTATTTTTTATATATCAAAAAATCTTTCAAATCCAAAAGTTTATAACAAACTTATAAATTTATACAAATATTTTTATTTAAAAAATCCATTGATTACGATGCTTAACGTTGATGTTGGCCCTTCAGATGTTTGGAAACTTTCTCAAATAAATGGATTCGTTCCTAAAAAACAAATTATTACAATAACAAAGATTTCAGAAAAAATTTGGCTTTATGGAATTCTTAGCGTTGGTTGCTGGCCACACATGCCAAATATTTATTATCGAAATATTGATTCAACTTTTGCATCGAAATTATTTCGATGCGACGTAACTACTTTGAGTTTAACAAGCCAAACACTTAAATTAAATGATTTCAAACAACTAATTTCGGCTGGAACAATTATAAAATTAATATTTGCTTGCAGCATTTTAGAAAATGATGATGAAAATGAAAAAATAGTTCCAATCGAAAAAATAATTGAAATTCTTCCAAATCTTCAAGAATTTGAATATTCTGTTTCTAACGATGCAAAGGGATTTTGTTCAATTACGTATGAAACTGCTGAAAACCTTATTGAAATTCCACATTTTTTAAATTTAAAAAAATTTTCGATTTATAATATTCCAGAAACATTTGAAATTGAAAGATTTTTTGAAAAATTAAAGGTAAAATTTTTTTCCATCAATTTATTTTTTCACTCTCGAAAACCAACCAGTTTATTTTGTAATATTTAAATTTTTTAGAACTCAACAAAAATGGATATATCTATTAATTATTCTTCAAATATATCAGAAAATTATAAAGAACGCCTAGAAACTTTTGTAAAAAATTTACTTTTGACTACAAAAAAATTGAATAAAATTCGACCACCATATATTAATTTTCCTGGAATGTCAGTAGATATGTACAATCCGTTACCAAAACATTCGAACAGATATGGTGGTATATAATCTTCTTCATGAAAAAATTAATAATTTTATTATTACAATACTTTAAAAGGTTAAAATTTCTTTAATATTATTTTTTAAAAAAACAATAAAACAAGAAGCTGAAAAATTTCGCAGTGCATAAAATTCAAGAGAAAAAATATGTTGGTTTTTATAAAGTTCGCCGCGGGATCTGGGAGGCCATTTTCTTTAATTTATTTTTTTAAATTTTTTGTTTTCTTTTTTGACGGAAAAAATCAATTTTTTTGTTCCCCGAATATTTGCTTAATATTTTTTTTTAATCGATCCTTAATTTTTTTTAATTCTTAAAATATAATATCTTTTTTTGCTTGTTTTGTTGTTTATTTTTGTAATTTTCTATGCTCAATTAAATTTTATTTATTTTAAATATATAATGAAGAAGTTAATATATTTATTATAATTTTTCTAAACTTTTAACTATAAATATGAAAAAAATGCTTGTACACTTAGAATTTTCTTTTTAAATGAAAGCACAAAATTAAAAAAAATATAAATTGAAAACTATGGGAGAAAAAAAAATTAAAACAATTTATAAATCTTTTTTTTTATTAAGGAAAATCATTTTCATTATTTTTTAAAAGTCTTCGGAGTCGAATATTATTAGTATCAAATTTTGAAACATATTCATTTAATTTTGCTTCAATAATATCGACATCAGAAATTTTGCATTGTGGCGGAGCAAATAAATAAACGATTGATTCATTGATGCAAGTTGGGCGAAGAATATAAAATCCTTGTTTTTCATTGGATTTAGAAAAAAATAATACTTTATCCATTGGATTTACATTTAACCCTCGACCACCATGAAAATCTTTTTGAACCACAAGTAAATCATTGATATCGAAAGATAAATTTTTGTTGTTGCATTCTTTTAATTGGAATTTTATTTCATTTGGTTGCAAACAAGGATACTGGAAAATGAAAAACATTAAATTTACCTTCGTGACAAGACTCGTTTTAAAAAAGTTTTGTATCAACGGAAAAAAATTTATTATTGTTTCAAAGACTTTTGGAAAGGAAAAACTATGGATTTGAAAAAAAAAACTTACATGTTTTGTTAAGCCTTCATAACCTAAAATGGGTTTAGCAAGTTTTCGAATTTCAAGATTCCCAAGGATTTCTCGAGCTTTAATCATATCAGGATGCATGGAAGTTGAAAATACAATCTAAAAATTTAAAAATTTTATCTCTCAAAACAACTTGGATTAAAAGAAAGCCAATTACTTGATTTCGAACAAATTCATCTGTGAATCGAACATAAACATCAAGACATGGCTTTGTGAAACATTCTTTAAATGTAACAACTTTATTATCATTTGTGGTGAATTTCAGATGGGGTGCTGCAAGTTGGATGGCTTTTCTGAGCCTGAAAAAAAAAAGTTTTTTTTAGAGTAAAATAAGTCTTTTTTTTGATGTTTATTTGGTTAAAATTTAAATCTATAAAAATAGCTGTTTTTGTTTTTCGATTTTTATATGGCTAAAGTTCGATGAATTTGAATATATTTTTATTGAAAACCCCAAAAATTTCATGAAAAATCTTTTTACAGATAAAAAAAAAATTTAAGGAAAAAAGAGCGTCTTTTAAACATAAAAATTCAAAAATTGTAAATTAAAAAATCTTCATAAATTTATTTTTGAAGCATTAATATAAAAAACGATGAAAAGATAACTTACATTTCGGTGACAGCGATAGCATTTTTATGAGAATAAACAATTTTATGCAAAAATTTTCTAGCCTCGAAAATGGTTCTAATGGCTTCATAATCGCCTTCAGGAAATGCGAGCCAGTTGTATTTGCCGTCAAAGGATTTACAAATTTTTACGGAACGAATAAATCGATCGATTGTATCATGATTGATTCCACTAACCCCGCATCGAGTGTCTCGGGATAAATAATCTAATTTATCAACATCGAGACCCGATTGCGGGTTGTTTACAATGGCAAACATAAAAGCTTTTTCAGGTGGAATTAAATCAGTCCAAGGTTTTGAGGGATCATCAAATTTAGGGTTTATGAGTTGTTTAATTATTTCAAAATGCCGATCATCCAAATGGATTTGAAGCTTGGATTTCACTTCCGAATAGTCGTTAAGTATTTTTTGAAATAATAAAACTGATAATTCTTCGTGCTGAAAATATTTTTTTAAACGTGGGTTTTATGAATTTAAATATTTTTTGCGTCAAAATCGAAAATTGTGGATTTATGGAATTCGTGCCATATTTTTTTTTTTGAGAGAATCTAAGAAAAAAGATAAAACTTACAGAGCATTGCTTTTCATCCCCTTCATCTTCAAATAAATGTTCAGAGAGATGCGACCATGGACCATGGCCTAAATCATGACAAAGGGCAGCTATGATAACGCATAATCTTTCATTACCAGTAAGAGATTTTTGACCATCAAGTTTTTGTAAAGCTATGACTTTACCAACTTTACCAGCAATATCAGCTGTTCTAAAATGGCCCAATAATGTTTAAATTTAAAAATAAAAAATTAATTTTAAGGATACAAAATAACAAAATTATTACAGATGTCAGAGCGAAAAAGCACAAAACTCTAGATTTCAAATCGATCGCGACTTTTTTTTCCAAATTTTTTAAAAATTTATATTTTTAAATCAAAAGTTTTTTTCTTCTTAAAAAATACCAACCCAATGCAATGAGACGATCGAGTATGAACAGCTTCAGGATAAACATAATAACAAGCTCCAAGTTGCTTAATATTTCTCAATCTCGCAAAAATTAAAGTATCCATAATTGGTTTACATATTTTTGGAATTGTTGCATAACCAAATCCTTGGTTAATAGTAAAATAATTTTCACAGTTATCAGCGTCCCAATCAATAAATAATGGTGGTGGTTGCTGTTGTGGAATGGGTTTTAACAATGGAATTAAATCATTTTCATTTTCAATCAAAATATGCCTAAAAATCAATGTTTAGATTTATTTCAAATTTTTCTAAGATTTTTTACCGCTTTTTAACTGGCGGCGGTTCCAATTCAACCATTGTGGGTTTTTGACTTTCTCCAAACCCTAAAATTTTTCCAAAATTAAATAAAAAAATGTTAAAAGAAAATTTTCATTTTTAAAGGGACATAGCTATTTGATGCCTTTTTTCAAATTTCATTTTCCCGCAATTACCCGCAAGCGTAAAGATGAAGCGAGCTTTTTTCCGTGCAAGTTTACTGTATTACACGGAAAAAAGCTCGCTTCATCTTTACGCTTGCGGGTAATTGCGGCAAAATGAAATTTGAAAAAAGTCATCAAATAGCTATGTTCCTTTAAGCGTAAAAATGGGTTAAAAATAAAATTCATAAAAATTTTAAACAATCAAGTTTGAGCTTTGGAAAAAGCAGACAAAAAAGCTAAAACACATTTTTTTCTTTTTCAGTCGTAGCAAAACCAAGCAAGCTTAGGTTTGATAAATGAATGGGACAAACAACGATCAAAAACAAAAAAAGAAGAAGCGAAAAAGCAAAAAAGTCTAAAGGTCACGTCATCGAGCGATTAGAAAGACAAAAGCCGCAGCAGACAATTCAACCTATTTCAATTTTAAAAAAATGCTCAGAGGCTTTATTTAACTTTCAAATCAATAATGCAAATAACAAAAAATAAAAGAAAGAAGCATTTTTGTATTAGAGCTTTCTATTATTGAATTGAAAAAAAAGATAAACCCTTTATTTATAATTAAAACTTGCGAAGCGAAAGAACCGAAACGTCTAAACAAATAAATAATACTTTTAAAAAAAGTTCAAAGAATGAACAAAAAAGCCGACCGACGAAATTATATTGAAAGGGATCGTAAAAATTTTTCTTAAAAAAGTTTTAAAAATAATAAAATTCAACAAATCAAAAAAGGTAAAATAAAATTTTATTAGAAAAAAATTTGTAATTTATAGCACCTTAGAGACCCGAAACCGAAAACAAAACTACCTCCAAGTTAGTTGGAAACTTTTTCTTTTTCACGTTTTTTAATTTTTTATAATAATATAAGCAAGCAAAAAAATATATTTATAAAAAATCATTGATCAACTAATAAAGATAAGCTCAATAAAAAAAAGAGGACTAATGGTTTCTTTTGCCCCATTCCTTCTCTTTTCTGCGCGCAAAACAACGATTGAAGGAAAAAAAGCCATAAATTATCGCTATTTCGAAATAAAACAAAATAAAAATGAAATAAAAATGACAATGAAAAATGGCCAAAAAATAAAATGAAGAAAACTGGGCTTCTTTTATATTAAAAAAAAAAATAAGAGTAATTAACTGATCAGATGATGATGTTTTCGTCCTTTCGAAAAAAGCAATGCTAAAACGCAAAAAAATTTTTTATAAAGTCTGAAATTTTTTTTCGTTCTAAACGCTGCTGTTATTTATAACATTTTTTTCTTAGGCTTTGATATCTATAAAAAATATTAAGATGCTACACTTTAAAATTAAAAAAAAATCAGTGTTAAGTTCTAAGAATACAATTTTTTTTGCATTAGCTGTTGTTGCTCAATGCCGCAAGCAATGAATGGAAATGTGCAAAAGAAAAAAAAAAGAAAGACAAATGTAAAAATATAAATGAATAATAACAGCTATGACTCATAACATCCAAGGAAGAGCAACTTTTTGATGGGAAAATCCGAAAAAAGGTAAATGAATCAAAGAAATAAAAAAAAACGCTTTTAAACCTTTTTAAAAAAGAAGAGCAGCTCTTAAACCAAAACACAATTAATAATAAGGAAAAAAGGTAAAAAAAATGATAATCATGGGGATGTCGAAAAAATAGGGAAAAATATAAGAAAAGTTTATGTTTTTTTACAGAAAAAATTGCGAATATTTATGGATAACAAAAAAAAGAAGGAAAAGTGTAAAACAGAAGCTTTCGAAACATTCATGGATGGATGTATTACCAATCCAAGCTTTCCATAACAAGGAAACCGCTGCTGCTTAAACACAAAACAATAAAAAAAACCTTTCTTCTTTTTTATCTTTTATTTTTTAGCTCAAAAAAGCAAAATGGAAGAAGAAAATGAAAGCAAGCGACTGCTACTACTGCGGCGGCGGCTGCTTTAGTTGTGGTTTATTTTAAGGGTGGAAACGGGACGACTTTTTCATGTCCCGTCCCGTCCCGGGACCAAGCTTTTCGTCCCGTCCCGGTCCCGGTCCCGTCCCGGGACGGGACGGGACGTCCCTATTTTTTCGAATTTTGAGGCATTTTTTCCATTAAAAAGTCAAATTTTTACGTCCCGTCCCGTCCCGGGACCAAAATTTTTCGTCCCGTCCCGACCCGGGACGGGACGGGACCGGGACGGGACGGGATTTTGAAAATAGTCCCGTCCCGTTTCCACCCTTAGTTTATTTTGCCTCCTTTTTGCTTTTTATTTTTTTCAAACGCTGCCTTTATTGATCATTTTTTTTCTTTTTTCTATTACCCACGAAAAGGCTTGGAAAAAGCCTTACCGATTTTGAAGAAGATTAATTTTTATCAATTTTCGATTGGAGTTTTTTCATTTAAAAATTTTGATATTCATTTGTATCTGACCCATCTTTCTTTGGTTGTTTTTACACATCCATAAATTTACTTTTGGAATGGCATAGCGACGACGACAAGAACTTTTTTATGTTACTTTTCTTCCTAGCGACACAAACAAGCAAACAACAAAATGGCTGACGACAGCAGCCAGACAGTTGGTTAGTAGTGGACGTTGTTGCCAACGGGGGAAAATGTTGGATGGTGTGTTCTAAAAAATAATGAACAATAGTTGTTTTGGGTGCTTAATTATAAAAATAAAAATAAAAGGAAGATAGCAGCCAAAATCTAAATAGCTAATTTCAAATGAAACAAAAAAATTTAAATTTCTAAACTGTCTTTTCTGAGTTTAAAAAAATGATGATACTTTTTATAAATATTTATAAACAAAAACAATAAAGAAAATTTATAAAAATAAAAATATTAAAAATCTTTTTTTTGTTACAACTGCGCCGTTAAAAACATTATACATACTTACTTTATAAATGCGTTCAAAATAAACAAATTTAATTTAATCAAAAATTTTGAAACAAAAAAAGTTAATACAAAAGTTAAAAACGAAAAACATTCATTAATCTAAGCGATAATTAATTAAGATAAGGAGTAATGTTTTCTTTATTTTTAATAATTCGACGTGGAGGTTTTATACCATAATTATTTGTATGTTTAATGAGAGCCGCTTCAATAATGGTGACATCCGCTGTTGTGCAAGTATGAGGAGCAAAAATAAATACAACTGATTCGTTTTCCAATGGCGATCGCATTTTATAATATGAGTTATCTTTATCGGATTTAGAATAAAATAAAATTTTATCCATTGGATTTATATTTAAACCAAGTCCACCATGAAAATCCTTTCGAATGATAAATATTTCTTCATTGAATGAAAGAGGACGACAGGATTTTAAAGCAGCTTTAATTTCCTCTGTTCTCAAACAAGGATACTATAAATTGGACAAATTTTTTGGTATTAAATCTCAAATTTTTATCTTACAAAAAAAACTTACATGTTTATCCAAATTTTCATAAACTAAAATAGGTTTAGGAAATCGCCGATATTCAAGATCAATCAAAATTTGTCGAGCCTTTTTCATGTCTTCTTCACCAGAATTTGAATAAAGAATCTAAAAAAATTTTTTTATGCCAAGGCATACTAAAACTTTTTTTTTCACTTACTCCATTTCTAACAAATTCGTCAGTTAATTGAATAAATAAATCAAGATAGTTGTTTCCAATAAAGACTTCTTTCCAAGTTACTGTTTTTCCATTATAGAGAAAAGTAAGATGAGGGGCAGCTAATTTGATAGCTTGAACTAACCTAAAAAATGATAGGTTTATAATTCTAAACAATTTTAACAAAATATTTTTGAAACATATAAATTAAATTAAAAAATTATAATTCTTACAATATATTGGCAGCTAAAACATTTTTATGGCAATAAACAACTTGATGAAAGCGAATACGAGTTTCAAAAATTTTTTTAATTGTATGATACTCTTCATCACAAAAACCTATCCATTTAAATTTTGGATTTTCCACACTTGAAACAATTTTAACCGAAGAAAATAATCGTTCAATTGTACCTTCGTCAATCCCAGGAAACCCACAGCGTGAATCCCGAGAAAGATAATCTAATTTATCCACATCAAAACCAGAGAATGGATTATTGACGATAGCAAAGAGAAAGGCTTTATTGAGGAAAGCTAATTTATCTTTTTCTGATAAATCCAAGTGATCCCATGGTTTTGAGTTATTGGATACATTGGGATTGATGAAGTGTTTAATAAGCTTAAAGTGATAATCAGTAAAATAAACTTGATAGGCCTTTTTAATTTCTTCGTGATCTTCTAGAATTTTTTCAAATAATAAAACAGACATTTCTTCATGCTAAAAAAAAGTAAATTAAAATACTGAATATTTTATTGTTATTTTGCTTCTTAAACATACTGATATTTGGCCTTCAAAAAGTCGTTCAGAAAGATGAGAAAAAGGTCCATGGCCCAAATCATGTGCTAATGCAGCAACAATTACACAAAGAACTTCCGATCCTGTAAAGGGTTTTTTGCCATTAATTTTTTGATGTCGAAGCTTTTTAACCAATTGAGCGGCTAATTCGGCAGTACTAAAATTATTATAAAGTTAAAAAAGCTTTTCTTTGTCATATTTATTAGATGCTCGAACTAACCCAATACAATGTGCATGCCTTGTATGTACAGCTTCGGGATAAACATAATAACAAGCTCCCAGTTGCTTAATATTTCTTAATCGACCAAAGCAAAGCGTATCAATGAATGGTTTACAAACTTTTGGTATATCAGCATACCCAATTCCATGATTGATAGTATAATAATTATCTAGGTTATCAGGATCCCAATCAATAATCGCTTGAAGTGGTTTGGATGGGATTTTACCAACAGAAGTTAAACTTGGAAATTGGGTTTGAGAAGATTCACCCAAAGTTCTCCTAAAAATAAGAAATATATATTTTGGCGATTTAAGTTAATATTAATTTCTTACCGTTGTTTAGTCGGAGGTTGTTCATCAACATTTTTAGGATTGGACGATGTCTAAAAAAATTAATTAATGTGAGATCACATTGTCACGCAAGTTCTCTTCCCAATTTAGTGTTTCGAAAATTTCTAAAGATTCGATAGACAACAATTTTATATCAAATTTTTAATTTGATATCTATCATTTTGGCTTCGAAACCTAAAATTATGGTGACTAAGAACGATATTCGTAATTGTAAAATAAACATAAAAAAAGGATTGAAATTTTCTTATTATCTATTTTTCTATTATAGTTTTAAAAAAAAAGCCTTACCAATTCTGGTGAAGATGGATTTGCATTTGAATCAATTTTGGATTTGATGTTTTTTTTAAATTTTTGATATTCTAATGTATCCGACCCTTCTGTTGCTTTAACTCCCATAAGTTTACCTTCATACGGCATAGTGAAACACACTTTTATCTTCTTCTTTTTTTTTAAATCGAAACACTATCAGCACAAATAATATCCAAGAGTCAAGTCAGTTGATTCAAATTTACACTATTAATTTTCTTTTAAGAACTTGAAGAACAAATCTTTTGAGCACCAAAAATAGACATTTTAACTTTATCTTAACCCCGCTTTTATATCCATTGTTTTAATTGCGTTCTTTCCGGTGTTATTCTTATCAATTTTATGGATGTTCAGGTTCAACAAACAAACAAACAAAAAAATGTATGAAAAAAATAATCTTATGACTTTTTGACTTTTAAAACTTATTTTCGTTTTTTTTTTGTTCTCGTGGTTTTAAAATGATTAGGATATTTACCAAATAATTTAAAATTATAATTTCTGTCGTTGCATGAAGCTTTTGCGATTTTGATATAATTATAATTTGGTGATTTTATTCGTATATTTTGATCTTTTAAAATCTTGGCTACAAAAAATATCTTCTTATGTTTTTTTTGTGTAGTTTAAGCGTTGATCATTTTATGATAAGTATTTATTTTTAATTGTTTACCATTTGCTTTCCAATTTTCCCACACAAAAGAATAAAAAACAGAAAAGAAAAGAAAAATTGTGTGATAAGCTAGAAGCTTTTTCAGTCGATATAAATAAAAGTGCATGTTGTTGACATCGGAAATAAAAAAACAAAACAAACATTTAATAAATTTTTATAAATCCCGTGAGGATGAAATATTTTGAGTAATATGACAAATTAAAAAATAACAAAACAATCTTATTCTTGAAGAATTTTTGAAGTTTTTAATGTTATCAAAATAAGGATTATAATATAAGTTTGAGAAAGTATGTTTATTAAAACTCTTTATAAAATCTTATTTATTGTTGCAAAAAGATTCACTTTTATTATTTCCTGAATTGTTTTGGCATCAAGGATTTTCTACATTACTTTACCGTTATCAAATATTGCCATTTTCAATTCATAGAAACAAAAATTTTTAATATTTTTTTATTTATGAATTTTATAAACTTTTTTCTATTCTAATGATTTTAAAGCATCATCGTTTTCAGCGATTTTTTAGCGTTATCACTAATTTAATTAAAGCTTTAGAAAGCTGCAAGAAATTAAAAATGAAAAAAAACTATGTGAAATTTAAATATTCAAAACAACTTTAAGAAAGAAAAAAAATAGAGAGAACCAAAAAAATGAATGCACCTGCAGTAAAAGAAAATTATACTAACAAAAAGGATATATTATTTGCAAAGAAAATAAAAATAAATAAGGGCAAGTCAAAACAAACAAAAAAAGATATATGCGAGTCATACTCAAAAAAAAGAAAGATAGGAAGGGAAAATATTGTTTCAGATGACAGACGCCAATCATAATATATTTTAGCTTTTTCATATTGAGTGAGTCCAAAAATAGTATTCAAAAAGGACTTAACTTTCAGGCATTTATTGATCGCTCAATATCGGCAAAAACTTGCTTTTTAACCATAAAAATAACTATTTGAATTTTTTTCTTGCTTTTTTATAGCAATAGAAAATTATTGATTTCGGCCCTTTTTTAGTTTACTTTTTTTTCACCAAGAAAATTATTATAGAATATTTTGATGGAAAAAAAATTCACCGATGATGATTTTTCTTTAAAGTTTCCCCATTCTGGACTTTGTATGGGTGCAAGTAAGCGGCAGTGGAAAAAGCACAATTCTGAAAAAATTATTAATGATGCGTGATGTGATGTGTAAATCAATATTTTTTTTTCATTAATGTATTGTGCGATTGTATATTCTTTTTTTTTTTTGAAAAAACAAACAAAATAAATTTAACTCTTCCAAAACCAATTTGTTATATCCATTGCTTCAGCGGATGCCACACAATTGAAACCACCGATAGCGCTTATCGTCTGCCAAAAAGCGTGGTTGAGAAAAAAAAGAGAAAAGGAAAAAAAGTATAATTAAATATTCAAAAAAGCAACAAAAGAAATACATATAAATAACAATTGCATTTTCGCTTGATCCCTTCTCAATGAACAGAAAAATATATGAAAAGTGCATATGCCAGAGAAGAAGAAAAACGATAAACAAAAATCAAGGTTGTCATGCCAAAACAAAAGACAAAAAATATCTATAGGTTATACTTTAATCAAAATAATGAGAGGAACCAAAAGCATAGACTCTTTCTTCATTGACCTCAATTAGGAATTGATTTTTGAGAAATTTTGTTATCAATTTTTTTGCTGTAAACAAAAAAGTTTCAGTATCAATTTTGCAGCTTTGGTGAACGCTAACATTTTTTTCTTTGAATATTTTAATTTTTATTTATTTTAAACTTTTTTTTTCTTTAATATTTTTCAGGTGTAATTTTTTTTTGAAGTCCACTATCATGTAAAAAGAAACACACCAACAATAAATAGCTCTCCAGTGGTTAATAGCTTGAGATTAAAACGTGATAATAAGCTTACCTCAAATTCAATGAAATTATTAGCTTTAAGTGAAAAGAACTTTGAAACCCTTATAATTCATCACTTCAATAAATATTTCTTAAAATAAATACAGAGAGCAACAAAGTAAATAAAATGATTTTTGTATGAAAAAAATTGCAACAGTGAAATAAAAAAAATAGAAAATTAAATTTCATTATAAACATTTACTATCACAAATATAAAGCAAGTACAAATCATCAAACATTTATTACATCCATCATCATTTCATCATTCATTATCTTTATCTTTTTGATCCATAAATTCTTCTCTACTTGATTCAATTGGATTTAATTGATGTTCTTCACTCATCCTAAAAAACAAACAAAAATATGAATACCTTGGTTTGGAAACGAAAGAAAAAAACTTACTCAGAATTTGCATTCTTTCTTGTTGATTCTGATGCCCGTGTTGACGTTAAACCACGACCCTTCTTTTTTTCTTTTTTAGTACTTATTTCTGATTCAGCTGGTTTGGTTGTTGCATCACGTTTTGCTTTTCTGAATGCTGCCACGGCTGAAGGAGCTGAAGCTTTGATTGCTGATGGAGGTGATTCACATTTATTTGCCTGAAAAAAAAAGAAAAAAGTATTTAAAATGATACTGTAGGCAGGCAAATATAAACAAGGTTGAAACGAATCCACCCATAAATTACAAAATATGTCTTCGTTTAAAACAACTTAATAAAAGACCAGAGACTTGTGTTATTTAGGACTTTAGAACGTGGAAGAACAAAGCTTCAAATCGAGTCGCGCGCACTCTTTAAAAAAGGAAAAGTTTATATCGGCGGATTTCACTGTGAAATGAGGAAAACACGGAAAATCACCAACGAAACTCATTTTTTTCAGGTATAAAAGCTTAATCAAAAAAACAAAACAAAAAGTGTTTTGAAAATTCTTATGACAGAGTATCACAAAGTGACATTAATACGCAGCAACAACAACAAAAATAGTTCCAAAAGTAAAAACTTTCTCGCCCAAATTTTTAGAAGAAAAAATAAAGCAAAATTGACAACAAAAAAATGAACCAACTGACCTTTCCTTTCTTGGATTTCTTATTCTTCGTCTCCTTCTTCTTTGTTTCTTTTGTTGTTTCTTTCTTGGATTCTTTATTATTTGATAATAATTCTTTTTTAGTTTCATTGTTGTTTGCTGCTGTTGATTTATCTTTTTTGTTGTTGTTGATTTCACTTTTCTTTGAAACTTTTGATTCAAGAGCACTTGGATCATTGCCATCTTTTTTATTTGATGGTTTACATAATATCAAAATAATCATCCAGCATGAAATCGATAAAATACAATTTAAAATCACATTGAACCATAATAACAACATTTTTTGATTGGAGTTTGAGTTTGATGAGATTAGACAAAAACAGCTGCAGCAGAGAAGAAAAAAGACGCAAATGACAAAGCCAAAGTTTTTTCGAAAGACAATGCAAAAAAAAAAATGTGATAGGTTGGAAAATTTGCATGAGTTTTAAAATTCATGGGAAAAAAATTCGCTGATAGCTTTTTTTAGGCAAAAAACAAGCTTCCATTCCAATTTCGTTCTTCGATTCTTTATAAAATGTACAAATAAATTTATCTTTATTATTCACATACATGTTATACATTCAATCAAAACGAGATACGTTACAGAAGACAGAAATACAAAAATTAGAAAGAAAGATTGATGTGTGATTTAGTTTTTCTTTTTAGCATAATGAACATGAGCTTTAGGAAAGAGTTGACTAGTTTGTACTGATGTTGTTGGCGAAGATAAAGGTTCAGGATATTCAGAGTAGTGAGACTAAAAAAGAAGATAAAAGATTAGTTTGAGAAAAGAAAGGAAAAGTTAAAGATTTAAAGATGAATGATAAAGGTTTTGGAATTCTTCATCACAAACAAATTATAACATAGCCATGAAAACAGTAAATGAAGATAGCATTAATATTCTCAAACCAAAAAGATCCATTCCAATAAGTGCATGTGTCAACATAACCACCATCTTCATATTCCAAAACTTTCATCATGCATCTCCAAAAAAAGAAGAAGAGAGAACTTACACTTTCAGATAATGTAACATTGGTTGTGCCATCATAGCTTTGAACTTCGCTATCATCATCAAACATTCCACCCATTGTAACAATATCAGGAGATGGAGCACGTTGAACTCTAAAAAACAAAAACAACATTTTTAGTTAAACCGAGAAACAAACAAAAAAGAACTTACGCATTAGCTAATGGCATTTGATGAGATGATTTAGCAGTAGTAGCGGCGGCGGCAGCAGCAGCTTCAGCAGCTTTTTCACGAGCACGATATGCAGCAGCAGCAATTTTTTCTCTTGCAACAGCTTCAGCAACTTCACGAGGAATATGAGCAGATTTATCAGCTTCACGTGGATCAACTTTAGCATAACTTTCAATATCAAATGCAAAATCACGTATTTTATGTGATGGATTATGAATATTTGTTGAAGCAGCAGCTTTCTTGGTTTTTGATCCTTGTTTATCATCTTTTTGTTGTCCTTGTTGCTTTTGAGATTGTTGTTGACGAGAAGAACATTCTTTTGTTGTTGCAACTTTGATTGGACACTTGCTAATGGATCGTTGACGATTTGACTTTTTCCTGAAACACAAAAAAATTACGTCAAATGTTTTAGAATTGAAAAAACAAACGAAAAAGAAAAACGTACTTTGGAAATTTGATAAGAATATTAACTTCAATTTCTAAATCTTGACCAGAAAGTTGAACAAATTTTGAGCTAAGTTCATCGATGATTTTATCAACAATGTTTGTTGAAGGTTGTTGGCGTTGTTGACGAATTTCATGATTACCCTTAAAAAATGAACGATCATCAAAAAGGTAAAGAAAAAAGAAAAACTTACTCGTTTTGCAACAGCAGCAGCAGAAGATTGATTCATCGTGAGTTGTTGTCACGGAAGAAAGAAGATGACGACACAATCAAAGACACAAGAATAAGCAAGACTAAACCTTTTCTAAACAAGCCACAAAAATAAAACGTATGCTTGAGAGATGAATGAAGTCATGCAAATTTTTTGAGTGCTACCCAACTCGTGAAAGGCCAACTCGTGATAAAAAAAAGTGCCCAACTCGTGATAAAAAAGTGCCCAACTCGTGACAAAAAGGCCAACTCGTGATGCCAACTCGTGAATTATCCCAACTCGTGAATCCAACTCGTGAAAAAAAAAAGTGCCCAACTCGTGATAAAAAAGTGCCTAACTCGTGAAAAAAAGGCCAACTCGTGAAAAAAAGGCCAACTCGTGAAGAAAAAAAAGTTTTAATTTTTGACAATGAAAAATCATCAACAGTGTTTCCCAATTCCACAATTTTTACGATCAACTGTGTTTCCCTATTGCACAATTTTTACGATCCATAGCACTTCCCTATGGATTGCATTTTATTGAATTTGCTATTAAATCTTCAAAATTATTGTTTGGATATGTCTATGCATTTATTTATGAATTTTAAAAAATTTATTTTTGAGGCTTCTAATGGTCAATAATTTGCTAAATTTTCATATTCCTAACTTTTTTAGTCCAAAAAGTAAAAACGAAAATGCACTGAAACCACACTTGCTCTTGTTATCACCGAGTTCATAGAAAACTGCTAAAGACAAGAAATTTTGTCAAAAGCTTTGATCCTTCTTAGTGGTGAATTTAAGGTTAAAAAATTCCCAATCTCAAATAAGTTCAAGCTTATTTATTTTCCGATGGAGGGATTAAACAGCTCTGTATACTTCCAGTTTGAAATATTTTAATTATATTTTTTGGCTGTCATATGTTTTGAACATATCGAAGAGCTAAATCCATTTACTTCCATTGGTGTTCCTTTTCAATGAAATTCTGAAGGAATAATGTATTGCTCGGGAACGTGACAAGAAATTTATTCTTCTCTTTACCTTCGCAAATATTCTTTTGAAAAGCTGTTGGAGTTTCAACATCATTGAAATGCCAACCATAATTATAGTTGCTAACGTTTCCTTTATTTCTTCAATTACCACATCGATATCAAATTTGTTTTTTTGCTAAAAGAAATTTAAAGGATTGTCAATAAACACGATTGATCATCTTCCTCATTTACATTATCTGAATCATAAAGGTCAGGGTCAGGTTCATCGATTATTATCTCAAAAATGAAGTCGCCATCATCGTTGTCCTCATAAGCTTATGTTGCATTCAAATCCACCCATATGCTTTAAGAGAAGCTTCACCTTTTTTAATTTTTTGCAAAAATAGCGAACTCCGCAGCAGCAAGTTATTAGCAAATCCATTATTCGATCATGCCAGCCATCAAAAACTTAATAAAACTCACAAGAAAATTTCCTTATTCTTAGTAATTAAAGCCTTTAAACTCAGTTATAAAGATTCAAAAATATGTACCATTTCATTAAAGGTGGAATGGAAATTTTCAAAAAATCACTATTTATGCTTTGAAACTTTGGATATTCATTACTCTAATATCGGGTAGCTCTGAGTTCAAAAATTCGTTAAATCCATCAAAAATAATCAACTCCTGAAAGTTTCATAACTCATCACCTTCAAAATATCAAAGTTTCACTATTCAGAGAATCGTAGTCCTCCTATTTTGTCGCCATTAATCATTACCAAGAATAAAAAAGATAATAATAGAAGCAACAAAAACATATTTTTTAAAATTCATAAATAAATGCATAGACATATCCAAACAATAATTTTGAAGATTTAATAGCAAATTCAATAAAATGCAATCCATAGGGAAGTGCTATGGATCGTAAAAATTGTGCAATAGGGAAACACAGTTGATCGTAAAAATTGTGGAATTGGGAAACACTGTTGATGATTTTTCATTGTCAAAAATTAAAACTTTTTTTTCTTCACGAGTTGGCCTTTTTTTCACGAGTTGGCCTTTTTTTCACGAGTTAGGCACTTTTTTATCACGAGTTGGGCACTTTTTTTTTTCACGAGTTGGATTCACGAGTTGGGATAATTCACGAGTTGGCATCACGAGTTGGCCTTTTTGTCACGAGTTGGGCACTTTTTTATCACGAGTTGGGCACTTTTTTTTATCACGAGTTGGCCTTTCACGAGTTGGGTAATTCCCAAATTTTTTAGCGAAGAAATCGTTGCATTTTTAAAAGATTTTTGTTGAAAGTTTTAACAAAGTATTTGAACTGACAAAAGCTTTACAAATATCGCTCGCTTTCAAAAACTTCGAATATGCAACTTTTTTTAAAACAAGCTTACAATAAAATCTAGAGGAAATAAATGTCAGAAAAAAGAGTACAAACAAAAAATTTTCTTTATTATTACAAAATAAATCAATAAATACGATAAATAAAAGACATAAACATAAATAAGGTTATTACAATAAGTTCACATTCAATGTCGTTTCTTTTTCTTCTTTGACTTTGATTTTGACTTTGGTTTTTCAATGACAACTTCTTTGCTTTGCATCGCCGTTGTTCCATCATTCTTTGAATTTGATCGTATTTCTTCTGATGCATTCGGAGTTGAATTTGTTCGAACAAGTTTGACATCATGGAAACATTTTGGTTCAGCTTCATATGCAGGTTCAATGGCATTTGCAGGATATCCAAAAGCATTACGTTCTTCGATACTTGATTCCCGTCTCCAAAATGGTAGTTCACGGCTAAAACAAAAGGTTAAAGAAATTCATAGCAATTATAAAAAATGTACCGCATAGTTGTAAGTGCGCGTCGACGAGATTCATCAGGTTGATTGAGTGAGAAAGCAACCACAAGAAGCAAAGCCATGGAATATTTACAAAGATGCTCATCGTCACCAGGAACCAAATGACCATATTCAAGAGCGAAACATGTAAACTTGATATATTCAGGGGTGTCACGTTCTTGGAGGAATTTACGAACTCCTGATGTCATTTCTTTGATATCTCCATTATGATAAAGCTTCAGACCACGTTTCTTCATTTCATCGATCGATTTCTTCCTAAAATAAAAATTCGTTTAGTTGAAGTCTAATGAATAATAAACATACACAAGGCCATTAATGGTAACAAACACATCACCGATTAAGTTGTACAGGAGCGTAACTTCCACGCTTTGATTCTTCTTCTTTGGATCAGGTTTATAGTACCTAAAAATTAAATAAATGATAACTTCAATCTAAAAATGAAAATCTTACATTGCCATTTTCCCGATGATTTCTTTTGAGTTTTTACCAAGGAGACCATTTCTTTGCATGGAGTTATAATGACATTCAAAGGATATCTTCTTGTTGATTGAACGCTGTGATTCCACGCTATCCTTGAAACGACCACGAAATTTTGAACCAAAACTTCCAGAATTTGATGTTCCCATTGCAATTGCCAATGCTCGAAACTGCTTCTTCTTTTTCTTTGGAATTTCATGTTGGTCTTCGACGACGATGACAGGTTCTTTTGATTCAATTACAGGAGTAACAGGAGGAAGTTGTGGAGGAGGACGTTCATCAGTAGCTTCAGTCGCAACAGTTGGTTCCTTCTTTGGCATTGATTCTGGCTGCTTGGGTTGTTCAACTTTTGACGGCAGAAGAGGAGGATGAGGAGCTTCTTTCTTGATTGGAGTTTTTGGTTTAGGAACATCGAGCTTCTTTGTTTCCACTTCTTTTACAACTTCTTTCGGTTCTGGTTGAACTTTTGCACTTTCTTCTTGTGGTTGTTTACCATCTTCTATGATTATACCAGTGAGAGAGAGGTCCTTAAGTTCCTCTTGCTTCTTCTTCTTGAGGGATTTTTTCCTATAGCATATGACGAAGCTGAAAAAATGATTGCTTTAATAAGGGATGAAAACCAAAATAAACTTACACGACGATACCAACAATGAGCAGAATGACCACGATAGGAATCACAATCCAAAGCCACCATATTTTCGATTCTTCTGTTTTTGAAGCTAGTGGTGATGTTGTAACAGCTTTGGAAGTTGACGTTGAAGTTGTTGTCGGTGGAGGTGGTACGTACACTTTAGCATTGAGGATAGTAACTGGACAATCTGCTGACACTTGACGAACTTCAATTGTAATTATGTTTTCTTTATCAAAAGCAGGATCACAGCTACCAGCAAAAACGCCACAATATGATGCTTGAGGATCATGCATACCAATATAAGAAGAACATATTTCGTTGAACTTTGTTTTAGGAACTTTATCACTTGTAAGAGTGACGTAAGTTTTGCTAGCTTGAATTCGGAATCCACAAAAGTTTGGTCGAGATGAACAAAGTTCTAATGCAGCAGGCATTGATTTAGAAAGTGAAGAATTGTAACAAAACAGAACACTAGAAAGTCATTAAGTTTATTAGCTTATAAATATGAAAAACACAAACTTACTTTCCAATACAACTTTTCAAATCAACTTCAACATCCAATTGACCATTTGCAAGTATGAGTTGAGCAGTTCCAGAAGACACCATTTTCACTTTGCCATCGGGTGTTCCTTCAAAGATAGGTAAATCATCAGATAAAAGTTCATTGTTGATATTATTCAAAGTTGAGCCAATATTTGAAGCCAGAATATGACGACGATCACCACCAGAATCCAAAGCAGCAGCAACGATGAAGAAAACAAAAAACAGGAACGACGAAGAAGAAACGAGCATCTTTTTTTTCTGACGACGATTGTTTGCAAGGCGACTGATTGTTGAGAAAAAAAATGAAGAATGAAAGGGTTTTTGAAATTCAAAAATTGTTTATATGGAATTTTGAAGGTGACTATTTTAATTTACATAAACGTTTCAAAACATCATCTTCGATGTGAAAGATGCAAAAATTTTGTAAATAGTTTAACAAAATGCAGTGTTTTTCTTCACATTTATTTGGTTCCTTTAAAAAATAATAAAGAAAGATTGTTTTTGGTGATGCAACTAAAAATGCGATGCGTTTGCTGCACATTACAGTATTACAATCGAGGCTAATAAGTGTATTTTTAAGCTTTGGTGGAAATAGTTAATGGGTTTTTTTCATTAATCAAAACATGTGAGTCCATTATCCGAGAATTTTAAGTTCCATTCACTTAAATTAAATGATTTAATTTAATATCGAAAAAATGTTTCAATAAACAAATCTTTTAATTGATTCTTCTAACGAACGCTCCTAGATTAGAAACTTTTGCCCATGTTTTTTTGTTAAACACCTAAGTCATGGATTATTTCAAGCTTTCATCCTTACAAATCTTTTTTGTTATTATTATTTCTTGATAGTTTGTTTTTGCCCTATTTTTTGTGTTTATAATTTTCTTTTCGCCATTATTTTTTTTGATTTGATTTTTATTGATCTTTTTTCGTGGCCTTTTGATCCAAAAATATTAAGGAAGAAATTATTATTACAAACAAACAAACGCAGAACGTTCACTTTTTTTTCATTTGCGGCGATACGATGGTGGATGGATGATTTAATTTTTTTATTTTATGACGTTTAGGCTTTGATAAATATTTTGTATATAAAGCATAAATTAAGGATTAGCAGCAGTGTGCCGCGCCTCCACCTCCGGAGGCGCCTCCATCGCCTCCGGAGGCGCCTCCGCCTCCGGAGGTGGAGGCGGAGGCGGAGGCGATGTTTCGAAAAACTAACGTATTTTTATCGCCTCCGCGCCTCCGGAGGCGGAGGCGGAGGCGGAGGCGAAAAAATTAAAAAGCGGCACACTGATTAGCAGTGGCATAAATTTCTCGAAGTTGTTTTAACGCAATTTCAAGGTTTCGGTCAATTCCAGCGTAAAGAATTAAAGGTGGTCGATTTTGTGTAAAACTTATTAAAAGTAAATTTAAATTGTAATTTTGAAGTCTTTGAGCAAAAATTCCAGAGATATTAGTTTCAAATATAAATTTAATGTCCATTTTCGATGGCTTCTAAAAACTTTTATTTTTTTAGTTGTCCGATACTGAAATTTTTTTAATCAAAATTTAATTTGTTAGAAAATAAAAAATAAATTTATGTACCTTTAAACCATCGATAAACGCTTCAACCTCAAAATCTTCTGAAAGATTTTCAATTGAAAACTTTTTCAAATTATGAAAATGAGGGATTTCTAGAAGCTTCGATGCGGTTTCGGATGAAATTAAATAATTTCGGCTTTCGTCATAATTCCAAATACTACAATTTTGAAGATTTGGAAGTTTTTCAATTATTTTTTCTAAAGACAAAATAATCCCATTTTTTTCATTTTTAATTGCAGAACTACGAAATGAAAACGTTGTGATAAGACCAGATGAAACTAATAAATTAAAATCATTTAAAGTTAAATCTTGATTAAGCAAAAATAATTCCGTTATATCACATCGATATATTTTTGGAACCAATGAGGATATCACAGCACTTTCCAATCCAGCAGAAGTAAAGACTAAACTATTTTTCACCGAAACTTTTTTTGGAAAACGCTTAATTTTGGGTCGTTGTAATAACGAATTTCCATTTATTTTGTCAGCTTTCCAAGTATTGTATAAGCAAAGAACCAAAACATTTTCCATGGTAATAATTTGAGATTTTAAGTAAAAATATTTGCAAGTTTTTATAAGTTTTTCATAAATTTTGGCGTTGGAAGGATTTTTAGAAATATAAAAAATTATATTTTCTGGAATTGAAAATTGCTGGATTTTTGGAGAATTTGAAGAAATTGTAAGCCGTGGAATAAAATTAACAGCCATATAGAAGAATGTCTAAAAAATCAAATAAACAATGATAAAAATAAAAGAACCAAAGTTAAAGTTAAAGTTTTCAAACCAGTTCCTCCTTGGTTTTAATCTTAAGAAAAAAGCTTTTTTTTAATTCAACAAAAATGGTCAAAGAAAGCAAATATTTTCTGTGAAAACAGTTTCTTCGGTGCAGCATTCATTTTTTTCTTCTTTGTCAACAGAAATTGAAGAGGAGCTGTTTGTTACTTGGAGGCAATGCTGTCTGTGAACAACAACAAAACATCTGCCAAAGATTAGGAAATTTCTTTAAAAAAAGGAGAAAATAAGATTTAAAAAAGCCAGTAACAATGAAGAAGAATTTTTTTTGTTTAAATTTTGAGTTTTCACACTTATGTAAAAGAAAAAAAAGTGAAGGCAAAAATTTTGAAGAAATAAACTCCTAATTGCTAAGAAAAAAACTTTATTAAATTAAAAGAAAAGAAGTTAGTTACTTGAAACAAAAAAAAGACAAATATTCACCCAACAAAAAATTGGTAAGAGATTTGAAAATCTCTTTTAAAAAAAATTAAGAATGACTTTTTTTAAAACAGAAGCTAATTTGCAGTGTAAGTAAAATAAATTTTTAGTTTTTTATTCCAAGGAACCAACAGCAATAAGAGAATCAAAGGGATCTTGAAAAATTTTTTGACATTAAAGAATTAAAAGATAATATAAGATTCTATAATAGTTCGCTTGATTTTGCTTCGTTTAAAAATATCGTTAATTTTGGAATTAATTGTCCACGACCATGGAAAATTAAAAACTCATTTTTTATATTGCAATGAAACAATCTTCATAGCGGACCGAAGGCACGCGGAGCTTCTAGTTTGTATTGACAAATGCTTTACAAGGATCGCTTGCTTTCAATAACTTCGAGTATCCAACTTTTTTTAACCAAGCTTACAATAAAATTTAGAGGAAATAAATGTCAGAAAAAAGAGTACAAACAAAAAAATTTCTTTATTATTACAAAATAAATCAATAAATACGATAAATAAAAGACATAAACATAAATAAAGTTATTACAATAAGTTCACATTCAATGCCGTTTCTTCTTCTTTGACTTTGATTTTGACTTTGGTTTTTCAACGACCACTTCTTTGCTTTGCATCGCCGTTGTTCCATCATTCTTTGAATTTGATCGTATTTCTTCGGATGCATTTGGTGTTGAATTTGTTCGAACAAGTTTGACATCATTGAAACATTTGGGTTGAGCTTCATATGCAGCTTCGATGACGTTTGCAGGATAGACCGTTGTTTTGATTGAAACTTAGAATTGTATCAACCTCATATTCGTTATTGATATCATTGAAAAGATCGGAATCAAAGGGAATCGATTGTTTGAGACTCTTCCGCAAAACATAATCATTTGCTTTGATTTTCTGTTTCTTATTGGGTTGTCTAAAAAACATTTTTATATATTTATTGCATAAATTAAAAAACTTTACTTATTCATTTCTGATCCATCATTATTTCTTTTCATTTTTGTGCCAAAACAATAAAAGCAAGATCAAAGGATAAAAAAAAAAGATTATTTTGTGACCATCAAATTTTTTTTTATTAATCTTCTATTGAAATTTATCGGTAAAAATAATTTCACGACGAAAGGCAGTCTTTTTTAATTAGATCATTCTCTCTCAAAGGAAGCATTATTTTTTCATTGCTTGCCAAAAATGCCCTTAAAGCTTTCTTTTTAAATTTCAAATAAAAAACTTCAAACAAAAAGTTTGACTTTGAAAAAAAAATCAATCAATAACGAATCATTCATCTTTCATTTCAACGCTGATATTTCCTCTTTCAAAAACTTTTTATTATCTTTTCAATCAACCAATCTAAATCAATTTTCAATTTTCAAAATCAAAATGTTCTTCTTACTTTTAATTCCAATTATTTATATTATTCGATTTTTATGGAAAAAACAACAACGAAAATGTTAATTCTATGATGATGGATGATCCACTTTTTTTGCTTGATGGAAATATGTTCTAATGGCTCGGGTCTTTATCTTCTTCAATTCTTGATCGTCTCGTCAACTTTAGCTGCTTCAAGTCGTTTTTAATTGAAATCAAAGAATATTTATTTTTTCTCATTTTTCATTTTTTTCATAGTTTCTCGATTTTTTCTTTCATGTAAATTATTTTTGTTTTGTTAAAATATTTGTATATATTTTTTTGTTTGTTTGTTGATTTTGATTTATAAATTATTGTTTTTCCCTTTCATTTTTTGTGTCTCCGTTAACTGTAAATTAGAGATGCCAGTTTTTTTATTATCCCAAAACATTGAGCTTTTTTCGAAGATCACTTCTTTCTTTAAATTATTCTATTATTCTAGGTTTCTTGCAAAATAATAATAAGATTATCAGAAATTACTTTAGTCTTTTTTTTTTGTATTTCTTCTTCTCAATTAGAGTCACTTTCGGATTTGATAAATATTTGCATTGTTATTAATTTAAAAAAATTTGTTTTGTTAAAACTATTAAAAGCATTCATTCATTATATTTACAAACAAACAAACAAATTAAAGACAATTAACAACAACGAAAAACGATATGTATTTATAAAATTTATTAATATCCCGATCCACCAAATGAAATATCCGTAACCACATTAGCACCAACGCTGGGTAAAGCACTGCAATAAAACGGTGGAGCTTTTTTAGAATAATCTCTCGTGGCTTTCGCTGTTTCATATTTTAATTTCATCATCATTTTTTTATTTTTACTACATTCTCCCGTTTCACTATCATCTTCGGAGGAATTAAAAGCAGACGATGACGCTGTTGATGAAGATGAAATAGCAGACGATGTGGTTGTTAAAGGTGCTTCAGAAGACACCGAATTTGATGACCATGTCGTCGTTGAAAGGCTTGCACCTCTCTTTTTTGATGGACTTCTTGAATTTGATTTTGTTGATTTTGATTTAGATAAATCATTTTCAGATTCCGTTAAAATCATTTGTGCAACTATTTCATGAATTTCTTTTCCCTTTGTTTCAGGCAAATTTCGATATAAATAAATTAGGGATAAAGTTGAAGGAATAATAAATAAAGGCAAAAATGACCATGCACTTATCCATTGATACATAGGCAAAGTAATAAATGAAAAAACAAAATTTATTGATGTACTTATTCCAAATACGATGGATTGAATTAATGAACGATATCGTTGAGCAGCTAATTCAGATGTAATAAAATATGCTATTGGACCCAAAGCTCCACTAAAAAAGATACATTTTTTAACTGTGTTTATAGTTTTTTCTTTTAAAATAATAGAGCAAAAAATGGAAAAAAAATTTATTAAAATCCTAAATAATTAAATTTACTGTCACAGCGCAATCATTTTCAATCAAAGGCGGAGTAGAAATGGACAAGCTCAATCGCGGTGAGAGTCACAAATTAAGGCAAAGGCAACGGAAAAAAGAAAGAAAACCATGAGCTTGTTAATTTTTTTAGAGATTTTTGATAGTTAACGCCTTATTTAAAAATCTGTAATGGGTTTTAAAAAAATGTTCCCCACGCCGTTTTTAAGTTAGATAATTATCTATCTTTTCGTACAATCAGATTTCAATTTGATAAAGAAATAAAAAAATGGTTCTGTACTAACTTTTTGCTTCATTTGATGCATCAAAACTACATCTCCAGATGCCTTAAAAAATTGGTTCTTTTGCTTAAACATATCTCTCAGATATTGTTTAATCACCTCTCTAATTTTTTAACAATAAAAAATATTATTTGCATCTTCAAATTAGTTATTTTATCGCCGATATAAAACTATCAATTTTGGTTTCATAAAAAAAGTCATTGCTTTTGCCTTTGGTTGGCATTTTGGCAACATGCAAAAGGGATCGTCTGCTTGCCATGTTTACTCAGCCATGATTACGCTGTGCTGTAAAAATTTTGGGTTTTACAAAGAAAAATGTTTTTGAACTTTTTTATTGCATTTTTTTGCTTTGGAATTTAGGTTCAAAAAAATGAAAAATGGAAAATGGAAAATCTATTTTGTAAAGAATTCAAAAAAATTTTAATTTGAATTTCCCGTCAGAATTTTATATTTCAAACCAAATTTTTTTTGGTATTTAAACTTTGTTTTTGTTTTCTCTGTTATTTTTTTTTATTTCTGTTAACTTTTTTTAGATAAATAAAAAGCTTACCCATAAGTAACACCAAAACCCATTAAACTTCCAACACACCCATAACGATAATAACCATGAAAACCCGAAGCTAATCGATCAAAAATTAAATATAAAATAAGGCAAAAAGTATTTAAAATTCCTGCTCCAATCATCATAGGTCTTCGACCAAATTTATCAACATAAAAGGTTCCAAAAATGGAAGCCAAAAAATTTGATATTATAAATGCAAATGACGCATATTGAGCCATTTCATTTGAAAAATGTGATTCCAAAATATCGGTGGATAAATATAAAATAGGCCAAATTCCAACCACAAGTTGAAGGGACATAACTCCAAGAATTAAAGCTTTACGAAGATGAGGTTGAACAAGGACATCCTTGACAGCTCTCATCAAAGGCATATCTATTTTTTCATCGGATTCTTTAAGGATATTTAAAATAATTTCATCGTAATTTTGATTTTCACCTAAAAATTTATAAATTGTCAAAAAAGTCATTTTTTATGTTTTCGTGGCAGGACTCAAAAGTTTTGTTTAGATAATTAAAACTAACCTCGATAAAATTTGAGAGATTCTATGGCAGCTTTTCGATCCTTTTTATGAATCAATAAAAATTTTGGAGTTTCTTTTAATGGAAACATAATTAATATTGCAACCGCTCCAGGAATAACACCGAATCCAACTAATAAAACTAAATTTTGTCCAAGAACCACATTCAAGCCAAATCCCATTCCAACTACATTCATTGCGATGAAAGCGGTTTCGGATAAGAAACTACAGACACCTCTCATATCGGTTGGTGTTGTTTCCTGAAAATAAAAATATGTAAGTTTTTTAAATGTCAAAAAATAAATAAAAATTTGTAATTACTTGAAGAAATAAAATTAGAGTTATAAAAGATACTCCACAACTGGCTGAAGCAACAATTCGACCAAAAAATAAAAGTTCAGGTATTTTAATCCATATACCCATGGTGCATAGAATTGTACCAACAAGGGATACAATATTAGCAAGAACCAAGGAAGCTGAAATTTAAAAAATTATACATATTTTATTTTAAAAAAAATTAAACTTAAAAGTTAGAGTTTAGAATCGAAAATTTTGGGTCTAGTTGTAAGACCCAGGCAATTATTTATTTACCCAAGCTCGAGAATCATAAAATAATTCATGAAAATATTTTACTATTTTTCGAAGAAAAAAAAATTAAGTAAAAATATAGAAAATGGAAACTTTTCGCATCGAAATCCTTGACTCTATTGTTGTTCAGTTTCATGAACTCATTTAACTTACTTTTCCTTCCATAATTATCTGTCATATATGGAGTAAAAAATACACCAAATAAATAACCAATAAACCATATGTTTAAAACTAAACTCCAAACCCATGTAAAAATCCATTCTGGCATTCCTTCTTTCGCCGCCCCTCTCGAAATATAACTTTCATTTATATAATTACGAAGTGAAAAATATGCTGTATTTGGATATGAATTTGAATAAGCTTCCTTAAATTTAAAAAATTAAAAAAAACTATTTAAATCTTTAATTCAAATAAAAAAAATGGATATAAAAAAAATGTGAGACTTACTTGAAAATTTACGAGCGCCGCTAATGCAGCAAATAAAGCAATAATACAATGTGGCTTTCCTCGAGGCGCTAACATTATAATTGTCTTTTTTTGTTGCAAATAAATATAATAAAAAAAAATACAGCAGCAATGAAACTAAAAAAAAGAAGATGAAATGAAAAATGGAAATTGTTTATTTTTAGAAAATAGATGGATGGAAAAACATTTATTTATTGCAGCTTTTAAAGGATTTTTTTGTTGTTGGTTGAATTCGATGAAAGTTTAGAGCTTAAAGTTTATGGATGAGAGAAATTTGTGCTAAGAAAAAAAAGGAAAAATGCACTTCCAAATATGTTTATTTCAAAATGACAAGGCTAATAAAAATAAATTTTTTTTGGAGAGGAGAATAGCCAAAGAAAAAAAGCGATTAAATCTCATTATTTCATTTCCTTTGGAAATTTTTTTTGTTTGTTCATTTTATGTTTCTTTTATTTTTCTAATGTTCAGGGCCATGAGAAATTCAAAATGAATAGGGTAAAAATAAAATCGTTAGAGTTTAACATTTGAAATTTTCTTTAAACATCAGTTTATTTTTAGAAATTTATTAAAATAAGCAGCAAAAAAACTAACCTTTTTTTAAATTTTTTTATACCCAAACAAATTAATTTGATAAAGTTGTTTTTGAAGGCCTTTGTAAAATCAAAGTTTTTTAAATAACAAAGGTTAGTTCACTTGAAGCGCTGGAAGCTTTAGAATTATTATTTGATGATGATAAATTTTTATTATTCCAAGAAAAATATTTCATCAATAATTTTTTTTTGAAGAAAATTGATTTCTGTCGATGATAATTTGTATTTATAAATATTACAAAGGAAAACAGGGCCCGTAATAAAAATAAGTTAGGTTCGTCGAGCTTTAAACGTATTTTTTTTATCTGAAAAAAAGAAAAAAAGAAAAATTATGGGTTTTTTTTTTTTAAAATAGAAAAATAATAATAACAAAAATAAAAGAAAAACTTTGTGGTATAAAAAAAATAAACACGAAAAAGTTTGACTATTTCTGCAAAGGTGGTTGTTTGTAAAAAAAATACTCAATGATCGATCACATCAAACCACAGACATGTGTAAATTTGGTACTTCTGGAGAGAGAAAATAAAAAATAAAAAGGTTTTTGGTTTTGTTGTTTTTTTAGGATAACGAAAGAACGAAATTTTTCTGTTGGGTTTGTTTTGGGTAAAAGTAAACAAATAAAAATATGGGATGGAACCAAAACAGCCCCAGGGGATCATGAGAATGGCTAGAGAAAAAAGAAAGGAAGAGAGGGTGAAAAATAAGAAAGAAAAAAATAAAATATGCAATAATATCGGCGATAATGGTTGTGTATGCTTTGAGCAGCTGTTTTGGAGGAGATTTTCGAAAAAAAGAAGAATTTTAATGAAATATATTTATATTTTATCAAGCTAGGAAAAAGCAAGCCTTTGTTCCTTTGGAGGAAATTTGCATTAAAAAATAAAGTAAAATTCATTAATAGAAATTTTCAGATTAAATAAATGTTAACAAAAAAAAGCATGGTTTTTATGAGGCCACAAAATAGCCAAAAAAAAAACTAGGGAGGCAGCTGATAATTAAAAAAACATTTAAAAAAGGCGGGATTTGTGACATGTTTTTCTTCCGGAAATGGCTGCTGCTGGGTTTCTAAAAACGTAAGCACGCAAAACGAAGTTTGAGTGATCAAAAATACACAAAAATCATTTTAAAAAATATGATAGTTTTATAGTTTTTATTTTCTTTTTTATCAAAAAAAATTGCGCAATTATGTGTAATGATGAATGATGAACTTTTTTTTAAATATCACTAAACCCAAACAAAAAACAAAACAAAAAGAAAAACACAATCACGAGACTCTTTTAAAAACCCAGTGCAAAATTTCTAAATTAATTTTTTGCATTCAAAGCTATCAAACAAAAATTCGAAAAAATAATAATAAAAAGTTTATGAAATTTTTATAAATGTCAAAACTATTTAAATAATTATATTTTAAGCGGAATAAAAAAGATTAATAATATTATTTCAAAGAAAAAACTGTATTACTTTTATATGTTTTTTATGACCATCAAAAAAGATATGAAGGCATAATCTGATCGAACTAAAAACAAAATCAAACAAAATATAAGGCAAAAATAAAGGTTGGCGGATCCAAGATCAGCAAAAAATAAAAATATAAAACATAAAAAAACGGATTAATTCGGAAAAATATTATATAATTTTTCGTAGTCAATGGATATTCCACTAACTTAAAGCTGTGTTTTGGGTATTAAAAAAAATTTTCATCAATGCCCACTCCAAAAAAAATACAAAACATATACTTGTGCTTAAATTTTTTGATCAAACTAAAAAAATTTTTTTGTTAATAAATGAAGGGCGAGTAAAAATATTGGCAGATCAAGACCAGAAAAAATGTATTAAAAAAACATTACAAAAATAATTAATGGATTAAATCGCTTAAAAATAATGTATCTTTATCGTAGCTTTAAACATCAAAAACCTTTGTTAATCGAAGAATATTTTTCAAAGATTTTTTGTTTTTTGCCAAATCTGTATGAACTTTTTTTCATTAAAGTACCACATTCAAAACAAAAACAAAATTTCCAATTATCAACAAAAAAATATGTTTGTATATACTCAATAACCACCACCCTCGCTTGCAATAAACCTCGCCACCAACGACGTCGACATTTCTTTTTTTTTATGTATTGTCAAATATCTTTATAACACCTTTTTAACGCCCTTAAAAATTTTATTTAATGAATCACCACCTTCGCTTCCACTTAACAGTTTTTATTTTTACAACAAAGAGAGAACATTAAAAAGTCAAAAGAAAAGAAACATTTTAAAAAAAAATTGATAAGTCTAGAAATTTGTAAAATAAGAAATTTCATTGACGTCAATGAACTGTAAAAAAGGAGGAAAGTTCAAAGAGAAAAAAGATAAGAAATTCCACTAATTATTCTTTTTTAATTTGCAAATGGTTTTTTGGAAAATTTTTAGTCCATTTTTCATCGCAAAAATTTCTTTATTTTCGTTTTTTTATTGTCGAAAAGTGAGATAAATAATTTTCACGTCGAAAACAATAACCTTTTTAAATTTGAGTTAAACTACCAAAAATCAACAAAAACTAAAATTATGGTACAAAAAAAGATAGAACGAAAACACAAAAAAAAATTAGAAAGTCAAATAAAAATATTATTTTCTTTATTTTTTTAATTAATCTTAATTTTAAATAAATTTTTTAATTGAATATGTAAACATACATTATTACACACGAAGCAAATGGAAAAAGAAAGACAAATTTCTGCAATGAAAAAAACATGACTACTTATTTTTGAAATAATGCTACTGCTTCTTCCATGCTTCTTTTTTTGCATGCGACGACGAACCGAGTCCGTCGTCAGTCAAAAATAACTAAAATGAAAAAAAGTGAAAAAAATCCAGATAGAAAAATTAAAAAAAAAAGAGAAGCCGAGAAGGAAAGATGTCAATGTCATTACCAAAAAATAAGAACCCAAAAAAAAGAAGAAAGAATGAAAAGCTAAAGCTGACGTTAAAAAAATAGAAGAAGCTGGAATTCCAGTAATGAGAGATTTAGAGATAACACGCGCGAATAAAGTAAAAATTAAAAAGCTTTTAATTAATATCTTTTTAATGAGATAAAAAATTGGGATGTTGTTGAAAGTTGAAACATACAATGCTTGAAACTCTACCGAAGCTAAAAAAGTTGGAATTTTTTTTTAATATTTACAATTTGAATTTTCAAAGAGCTATGAAGGGAGTAAAAGCGCGCTTTGCTATCACTGAAAGGTGAAATAAAAATTAAACCTAGCATTTGTGTTTTTATTAAAAGTAAAAATCCTTTAAAAATATTAAATAAAAAATATATTAAAAAAGAAAGAGAAAGTTCAGCACAAATTATTTTATAAATTCGTTAATAGTGTTATTATTGGGCCAGAACATACGAACATACGTAATAAAAAAAAACAGCAACCAACTTTTGTTCATAGAAAAAAATATTCAGATTATCCTTTGAATGGAAGGAAACTAAAAAAGCACAAAAAGAGAGATAAAACTTTTAAAAAATACATATTAAATACTAAAATATTGGCCTAGATCTATTGCGGAGGTAGTTGGATTGATTGGGATAAAAATAATAGTGTTTTTTTTTTGTTAAAAAAAAGAGCGTCAAAATAAAAATACGATTAGCAAAATAAAATTTAAAAAAAACGTTTGATAGAGACGATGTTTTATCTCGTTTTGATTTTATATAGAAATTTAAAAAAAAGAGAAATTCAAACACACAAAAATTGGATTAATTTTTACAGAAGAAAAACGGAAGCTTAGAACCACAAGTAAAAAAAATTGTTACAGTATTTAGCTTTTTGATTTTTGGTTTTCAAGAGGGTTTTTTTTGTGAAGCGAAACTTTTGGTTAATTTTTTTTTGTAACATCCCATCTTGAAATTATTTGTTACGACAAAAAAAATACAAAAATACAATAGATTCTCAATTTCTGAAGAAAATGTAATAATGAGAAAAAAATAAGGGAAGCCAGGAACTTTTTTGTTATACAAAAATAATTATTCAAAATGCATTTTTTTTCTGTAAAAAAAAAAACAATGATAACATAACAAAAATAAAATTATCGGAGTTTTAGTATTTTTCTTCTTCTCTAGAAGCTTCTGAAACATAATATTTTTTATGTAATTTTTTTGCTTTAAATTATTCCACCTTTCAAACATAAAATACAGAAATATGTGTGTGTTTAATGTTAGTTAGTCAGAAAATAAGAAGCAAAAGAAAAAGAAGAAGTTCAAAAACATTAACAAAATAAAAAAAATCATAGCAACAAAAAATAAAACGTGAAAAGTTATAAACGAATTTTTATTGCTTCTTTTCTGTTTTACAATTATTTTCTCACGATTGTTAATTTTTTTCTGAAGCAGAAAAACGCTTTTTGGGAACAATAAAAAATATAATAATTAGATGCTTCCGTGGCGTAAATTTCAAAAGCTTCAGAAAGCTTTTTATTATTATTTCCTTATTGCTTTTTTCTCAAAAAATTAACAAACGTGAAACCGATTATTAGAAGCAGCAACAGAATTACAAAAAAAAAATGGAAGCAATAATGATTATGATTATTATGATGACGATGAGGAAGAGGAGGAAGTAAAAGAGTTTCAACGAAAGAAATACATAAAAAAAAATGTAAGAAAATGTTAACGATCGAAGCAGCCAGCAACAACTAAAATTTTCATGTTGATACATTTTTGCCTTGGCGTCGTCGTTGAAAGATCAAATGGAGTGCGTGGAAAGTTCCTTTTTTATTATTCTTTCAATGATTCGAGAAAAAAAATTTTTTTGTGAGGAAAGTTAAAACATAATAATATAACGAGAAAATTTAGGGAAAAAAGAAGAAAATATGTACAATAAAAAATTGTAATTTTCTTGTTTTAAAAAAGAAAGTTTTTCCGAAATTGAAATCCAACAAAAAAAGAAGCTAAAAAATTCATAAAAAATTATTACTTCGATTGTTTAACAGAAAACAAAAAATTAATTAGTATTCAATCAAGGATCATGAAATTAACAATATTCTATTTCTATGGAAACTCAATAGAAAAACAATTTTAAGATCCAAGAAAAAGTTGTTCGTAAAAATGAGAAAAGTTTATTTATTTCCTGTCTGTTGTTTTGATACAACAAATCAAAAACCATTTCCTGTTTTTCTTCTTTTTATTTTTTCTTCGTAAAAAACCCTCGTCACTTTTTTTACATATAAAAGTTGTTTAAAAATACACTTATGCTTTTTGTTCAATAAGGTTGACACCCTCAACTTTGCTTTTCCTTTCATAATTTTTTTTACATGAGTGAATTTTCACTTTTTTCTTTCTTCAAAAAATTGAACTCCTTCTTATAAGTCTAAAATCATCTGCCTATTTTATCGGGAAAATACCGCGATTCTAATAAACCCACAAAAAAGTGAGAAAATCAAAAAAAAATTGATTTAAAAAAATATGTAAATTTTTTTTGGAGGTGCTTTATTTTTGTTGTTGTTGTTGAGCTTCCAAGTTTTCCATCTTTGCTTGAGTTTGGTTTGTCGTGTGTGAAACATTCGCTGCGTGTGTCGTCGTCTTTCAATGTTTGGGTTGCTTTTGTGTTTTTTGTAAGCTTTTTTTTATTGCCTTTTCTAAGTTAACTTTTGTTTATTTTTTAGGTTTTCAACTTGTTTATGTCATGTCCTTGCAAACTCTTTGGATGCTTGTCCTAAATATGATAATAACTATGCAAACCAGTAAGTTAAATATTTCTTAAATTTATTTATCTAACTTTTTACATGTTTATTTTTAGACCTCCAATTGAAGGATTTCTTCGTCATCTATGTGAACCAGGATATTATGAAGGAAGTTGTCTATTTATTTTGCCAAAGAAATTACAATATGAAGAAGCAAAAAGAACCTGTTTTTATGATTATGGTGGACGACTTGCAACTGCTAAAGATGATGATGGCCTGAAATTCTTGCTTTCAAAAATCATTCGTGATCCAAATATTGAAGTTAATGAAAATACTCGAGCTTGGGTTGGCTATGGTGGATCTAAATGGGATTTTGTTGGATTGGATTCTAACAATATTATGGATAGCACATTTTATGGCATCGAATTTTGGTATGTTTGTAGTTATTTGCTAATCACGTCGTTTACCACCTATGTTTATAGGGAAACTGTGTTTGGAAGAAAAGGAACAGAAACATCTACAGCTAATGTGAAATGGGATGATGGTGAACAAAAGGGTCAAGATGGTGCTTGTCGAGAATATAGTGCAACATTGAATCCAAAAACTGGCAAATTTTCTCGTCTTGATACTCAAACAAATGCTTATGCATTATGTGAAGCACCGAGATGGCCAAAACTTCGATGTCCTGATAATGATCCAAATGTTAAATGGCATCTTATTCCTCAACTTCGAATGTGTCTTCATGTTGATCCTACAAAACGAACTTTACAAAACTCACAAAGAAAATGTGCTGACAAGAAATCATTCCTTGCTGTTCCAAAAACTTATGATGAAGCTGACTACTTTCGAGGTAAAACTTTTTTGTTTTTTGAGATTAAAAAAGTTTAAAAATGAAATGATTGGGAAGACTATGTATAATAGAGATTACGCAAAGGGACATATCTTGTTAGTAAACATTCAATAATGCATTTGTTTTAGTGATCATGAAGAATTATGTTAATGATTTATCAACTGTTATCGCGACTTATGGAGAAGATACCGTTATATGGGTTGGTGTTACTGGTTATCACAAACAAGCTTATACTCTTGATGGAACAATATCGATAATGAGTACTTCCGCTGTTAAACAAAGCTGCGTTTATATACTTTTTCAAAGAAGAGATAAGAATTCTGGAAATAAAATTCCCATTGGAACTTACGTTGATGACTTTGCAGAAGGTTTTGCAGTTGAATGTTCATATCAACTTTCATCTGCTTGTCAACGATTTGCTGATCAATCCAATGCTTATCAAGTTCGAACATAATTCGCTTTTGTATATCCATTTTCTGTTTTAATGTAATAATGTCGTATTTATGTTAATATTAATAAAAGATGTAATTTGTAAAAAGTAGTTTTATTATCATTTTGCAGTTTGTGGATCGCTAGGTGTTTGTAAAAGCTTTTTAAAAAAACTTTGTCGCTGACTAAAATTTGTTCAGCTTCAACACAACTTCTTACATAAGTATTATTAATAACACCCCCAAACTGCTAACTTTTTTGATCCACGATTTGTCGATTTTTTTATCCAGGCTCTTCATTTTAAATTTTTGGCTTGCTTGGTAGTCGTTCAATAATTTTGATTGCGTTTTTACTTATTCACTATTTTCTCTTTTGCTTTTAAAACTTGAAGCTGCTTGTTTTAACCGATACAAAATAGTTATTTCATCCAATAGCAATAAAACGAGGAAGAAAAACTAATGGAAAAAAAATAAAAGCAAATGGAATTGTGCTCTTACTCGAGTATGCATGTAAAAAGCAGCCATTATAGTTTATAGCTCACTTTATGAGCAGATATTGTATCTGTCGTTAAACCTTTTGGAATCAAACTTTGTTTTGCTGAATGCCTTTCATTTTGTTGCTCGTTTGGTTTTATTCTTGCTTGTTGCAGCAATAGCCAAGTAATTGGAACAATAATAGCTCAAGCAAATTTATTTATACCTTACATGATTTTCAAACTCCTAAATACTCGTTTCTCAAACTTCTGGACATATGCAAGCTTTGTTTCTTGATTTAGTTTAACCGATCCATCCACAATGCCTAAAAGTTATTATTATCAACCAGTTGTTTAAGTTTGTGTGGTTTCATAAAGCAGATTGCAAAACTTTCAAAGGCATATTTGCTTTGAAAGACTTTATTTTTTCCATTGTTTTTGAACTCATGTTTATCTCAAAAATGGTGCAGATTGGAGAAGAGAAGTCTATGAAACTATTGGCAAACTTTTACAACTACAAATGCTATTTCCGTTTTAACTCCCTATTGAAAAGCAAAGTGTAAAGCTCTCTTATCAAACAAAAACAGCCCCAAAAAAGAAAAAGTATGAATACATTATGTTAGTTTTATTTATACACGCATACAAAAAATTACATAAACATTAGAAGCTTATAAAAATATCATCTTCTTTTCTTCTTTTTGTTGGATCATGTTCAGACGCAGCAGAAATTACGCAAGAATGAAACAAGTGCTGAGAGGAAGATGCAAATGAAGTTCAAGACGAGAGCTACACAACAGACCCAAACAGCAAGACCACTATAGCCGACAGTTTGATATTCTAAAAAAGAATTTATGTATATATATTTGGTAAAAAGGTAACTTTACTTGGAATTTCGGTAATATTGTTGGCCATTGGGAAAAGACCAGGGAGATTGATATTCGTCTTGAAAACTAAAAACAATAAGTTTGAGAAAACGAGAACGAAAGGAAAAAAAGTTTCAAAAATTAACTAACTAGGGTTGTTATCAGCATTGACACCAAAGACGATGATTCCAGAAAGAAGAAAAATAAAAGAAATGGTGCAAGTGACAGGAAGAACCTTCAAGAACCCATGATCGCAGCAACAAGCACAGAACGAAATGATTGTCCAGATGGTGTTGAAAGTGAGAATCAAAATAGCAATGATGATGAGAACACAAGCCCATGCTCCGAAGCCCTTTACATGCTCCTAAAAAATAGTTAAATAAACAACCAAAAAAATGTAAGCATACAATATGTTTTTCATCATTCCATCGTTGACAAAGTGGATGAGTTTTATTGGAGTCTTCTTCTGTTGTCGTCCATAAAGCTTCGTTTTCCTTTTTGAATGCTTTGTCAAATTCAGAATCATAAACCTTTGAACATGCTCCATCAAGCCGAATTTTGATTACAGCATCTTTTTCACCAATTTTCATATCATGGACCATAGGATTATTCGGAAATGTATGATAAGACCATTCTAAAAAAAGGAATATTAATATCGAGATAACATAGAAAATATACAAATAAAAGTGGTTTCATAAGAAATATGTAAACCAATAATAAAAAAAACATACCATAACTTGGAAGAACACCAATGAGCATGCCTTTAGTTGCAATGAAGAGGAAGATCAAAGCAGCTTTGCCAAGCCAGATGATACACATCTTTGATTTTGAGTTGCGGAACGAAGGTTCAAAGCAGGAACAAAATGAAGCACCACGATGAGAGAAGCAGCTTTTTCACCAATGAAGAACGACAATGGAACAACCAACCAGCGACACCAACAAAAGTTGAAAATGAAGATTAAAAGTGAATCCATTGAGTATTTATCCTTTTATAGTGTTTTTTCGATCACTCACTGAAACATGCTAAAATTTTATGCAAATTTAGAAAAAATGACAACAAAAAGGTTTGTTTTACGCAATTTTTTTTGGATGCCGCAACAATGGAAGGAAAGATGAAGCTTTTTTCGAGGATTTAAAGAAAGTAAAGTAAAATAATGGACAAATACGTAGCTAACAAAGTAAAAAACATATATACTTATAATTAGACAACCTAACAAAAGTTATTATCGTTTAAAAAAGATAGAGAAATTTTTGCTCGCAAAAAAAAGTGTTTTTGTTACAAAGTTTTTGGCCTTTTTCTTTGATTCAAGTACCTTTATCTGATTGTTCTTAAGATAAAGGGTTCGTAGTTTTACGACATGAAGAATTAAAAAATCAAAATGGATTTGATGAGGATAAAATTTGTTGATTGAACATGGTTGGATTCAGAAAAATAAGAAATTTTTTGGATAACAGACTTTTTTACTTTTTTTTTGAAAATGTTCATCACGATGTTTGGCATAGTGGATATTTCCAATCAACGTAAACTTTAGTTTTTTGACTGCTTTTTCATCGATCAAAAAAAATTCATAATTGAAGTTGAAAATGGAATCCTTTTTTATAAATGACCTATTTTTGTTGCTTTTATTATTTTATCCATAAAATCACAGACATGTCATAGTTTTAGATAAATGTTTAAATTGTTTAATAATGTTGGATATGCGCTATTCAATTCAAAGTTGTTCCTCATATTTTTACTTTAGTTTTTGATTGTGAATTAACCTAAGCGAAAAAAATAATCATGCATTCTATTTATTTTATCTTATCCAAAATCTTATTGCTTTATAAAGGATTTTGTTTTGCGTCAACCAAGCTTTATTTAAACTTAAAACTGGTGGTTTCTAATATCATTGATTTGTATGCATGTATTTATTTTCGGCGTTGTAATTTTTTTTTGTCAATTATCAAGAAATTATTATAAAAGATGAAATTTATTTTACAGAAACTTTGTTTTTGAAGCTTTCTCTAAAATTGTCTTGATTTTCTAGCTTTGATAAAAGTTTCTTAAAATGAAAATCATTATTATTAATTTATTAATTATTTTTGTGCCAAAATATCATTCATTTGAGTTAAATATTCTTTTAAATATGGAATTAACATATATGAGCCAAAAATGGTTAAATGATTGTCATCACTTATCAATGGAACGGATTGAAATTCATCAACTGGGGAACACCATTGATCTTTACAAAAAACTTGAAGAAAATTAATGAAAATACAATTAGAACATTTTATAGATTTCCATCGACGAGTTGAAATTGCATGTTGGGTTTCAATCACCTAAAAAAAGAATTTTGTTTTTGGGAAAGAATTTTTTTTGGGCTCGAAAAAAAAATCTGAAAACAAACATTTTGATCAAATTTATAATTTGGCACCCAACCATTATGATGCATGGTTTCAGAAAATATTAATGAATTAAATTTTTTATTTTCAAAATGTTTTTCACCAATAAATAAAATTTTTGAATTTTCAGAAAGAAAACTAATCATTTCTTGAACTTTTTGAGTACCGTGATCATTTTCGATTGGCTCGATCGTAGTTGGAGGAGGATTATCAAAATCTTCTTGATATTTAAATATAAAGTAAATTAAATCTGGTTTATAATGAATTACAGATTTTTTGAGTAAATACCAATTTCGAGAATACATAAATCCTTCAAAAGGCGTAACTCCGCCAGTTACAAATAAATTTAATTCAGAATATTGATTTTCTAAAGCTAATTTAATCGCGGGAAAAATGCATTCAGCGTGACTATTTCCAATCACTAAAACTTTGAGGCTTCCATTTCCTTGAAGTTCAGCACCCACGGCTCCGCCATCTGGATTCTTATCGAAGCTTTTAGCATATTTCGATTGGGGATAATAATGGCATTTATGATTAAAGGCTTGAAGACCTAATTCCGCCGAAATTTCTGGGTTTAAAGTTGAAACAAAATTCTTCCATTCTGTGGAATTTGAAATCAAATGGGATTTATTAAAATATATGTCTTTGACCCAAGGTGAAACTTCCTAAAATATGTATAAAAATTTAAAAACAAAATATTTTCGTTTCAAAAATTTTGGCTTTAGAAAAGTTTTCATCTTAAAAATTTATGTAATAAAAAAAAGTTAATGCGGCTGCTTTTTTGACGAATTTTTCTATTGCTTCGAATCAATTTCAAACTTACTCTAGTTTCTTTCAATGTTGAAAAACAAAAAATAATACACAGATAAAAAGCCGCCAGAAAATATAAAAATCTTTTAGGTTCAAGTTTGGATTTATAAATGGGTTTTTCAATAAACAAATGAACTAAAATTCCAAGAAAAAGGCAAGTCAAAAATAGTAATCTTTTATCTGAAAAAAAAAATTATTTTGATTTTAGCAGAAATATTTTTTAAAAATATTTACTTGGTTCATTATCCACAAAAAGTATTTTACAAATAGTTACAAGGAGCCAATGAGAAATATATAAAGCATATGAAGCATCACCAATAAAAACACAAAATGTATTTGACAAAATTAAATTTTCTTTATTTTCTTCATTGTCGTCAAATTTTTTGTGCCTTCCACAAGAAGTAATTAAAGTTGAAGAAATTACGATTACCGCTGCTGGAGAATATCCACGATCAAGATAAAATGGAAAAAAGCAAACGATTAATAAAAGGATGGTTAAAAAATTGATGGTAATGGAATGATGAAAGATTGTTACTGCTAATTTTGAAATTTTGCATTCATCTTTCCTTAAAAATTTAGGAATTATTAGAATTTAAATGGCAACAAAAAATATGCAAAAATATAGTTACAATTTGCAGACTCTCGAACAGAAAATTTTAAACACGAAATTGATTAAGTTTTTTTGTTAAATTTTTGTTAATTTTTTGGAAACATACTTTAATTCAATAAATTTCTGTGCAAAATATGCACAAAATCCCCCACAAAATTGCCAAATTCTTGTTGGAAGCATTAAAAATGTAAACATTGCACCAAAATATTCAAAATTAATTAACAAATAAAATACTAAACACGTTGAAATTGTAATTACCAAAGGCCATATGAAAAATAAATTAGTTGAAATTGAAATTTTTTTAGTTAAAAAAAGTGAGAATGGAACAAAAAAATAAAATTGCATTTCCACGCAAATTGACCAATAATGTTTAAACCATTGAATTGAATTATTTTTATTAAAATAATTTAAATTTGAATAATACATATAAAAATTTGTTGCAAATGTTAAACTTGATTTTATTTGTGAAATAAATTCAAAATAAATGGTGGTATATGAAATTATTGGGACAAGTAAAATAGTCACAAAAATATTAATTAAATATAAAGGCAAAATTCGATAAATTCTTCGATAATAAAATGCTAAAGTTGATGAAATAAATGATGAATCAGAATTTGATTTATTGCTGTTGTTGGATAAATATATGAGAGCCATAAGATAACCGGATAAAGCAAAAAAGCTAAAAAAAAGAAAATTAATTTGCGCTTTTTGTTTTTTTACATTTCGGAAAGGCAATTGGAAAAATTATTTATTTGGTAGATTTTCTTTAAAAGTTCTCACTATAATTTTTATGAGAAAAAAAGATCCAAATTTGCTAAAAAAAAAATCTAAAATGTTTTAAAAAAGTAATGAAAATTGATTTTGCGGTGAAATTCCAAGTAATATTTCTTTTGTTATGTCAAAAATAAACTTTTCTCTTGGTTCGTTATAAATGGTATTTTACAATTTTTTTTTAAATTTCTAATTTTTATCTTTTTGCGCTGGAATTTCTGGATTTGTTTATATTTTAACGATGACAATTCTTGGAAAAATAAACTTTAGATACTATAGTTTAGATTCAATTTTTTTAAAGTAAATTTATTAAGAAAAACTCACATATCAACTCCCAAAAATCCATTAATGAAAGTATCAGGCCAAATGTGATATGCTAAAACTGAAATAATTGCAATACAACGAATTCCTTGAAGTTCAACAATTTTATTAGCTGAGCCATTCTTTTTAGCAGCAGCATTCATTTTTCTCTTTTCAACTCTCTCTTTTTTTTATTTTTAACTTTAACTCAAAAAAGATTTAATAAAACGAATTGCGGTGATCAAACAAAAAAAGAGAAACCGTTTTTTGATTTGAAAAAATTAAACCAAAAATAAAACCCGCTTTTTTATATAAGGAGGATGGGCGAGGGAGGATCTTTGATTCATAATAGCGCATGAAAAAAAAAACAAAAAAAAGAAGATGTGAAATTTATAAAAATCTAATAATCGGTTTTATTTATTTTTCTTAACGCCTTTTGAAAGGAAAAAAATGAGAATTAAATAAACGATTGCGTAAGATTAAGGTTAATGTTTAAAGAAAAAATCGTTTTAAAATTCGAATCAAACTTCAAAGTGAAATAAGCCGATTGCAGGAGGAAAGTGAACTTTGTGAACAGGGATTTACCGATTTGAAAAATTTTAAATTGAATTCGAAATTCATCCTTTTGTTTGGAAATTACTGTCATTGGTTGCTAAAATTTATTTATTTTATTTCATTTTATTTTTTATATCTATTTTTTTTTTTGCTGAGGTTTATCCAACTAAAAATGACATCCAAATAGAATCGAAATTGAACTTTACTCAATGATCTTTTTTACCATTATAAAACTTCTTAATAAACAATATTTTCTTAAACATGGAAATGAAATATCCTTTGAATTATTATTACTGTAAAAAAATAATATTATAAAATCCTTTTTTTTTATTTCAAAAGATTATAAAAATTCCTTTATTTTTTATTACTTTTTTTTATCATAACTTTTCTTTGTTAATAAAAAAGTAATCCCTTTATTCAAATATTTTTTTAAGAAATATAAAACAAATAAATTCTTTATGCTTATTATTTAAAAAAGGAGGGATTAACGAAATAAATATTTTGCTTGTCTGATAGCTTTTTTTCATTCCATTTAAAAAGCAAATCTGAAAAATTTTATTTTGGACTTTAGCTTTTTCTAAAACTCAAATTTTTTGGAATTTGGCTTCTGAAAAAAAAAAGAAATTGAAAATGGCTCACGATCGCTCAAGTGTCTTAGATTTGAGGGGAATTTTGGAAACCAACAATAATATTTCTTCGTTTATTGGAATTTTGTTAAATTTATTACTCGTTTATTTAATTTTCTACAAAACTCGAGCACGCTTAGAAGATTATTGTCCAATTTTTATTCAAAAAATTATCGTTGATTTATCTTATATCACCATCAACACCGTAACCAAAACTGTAAGTTTCTTAAGTGTTTTTTTTTGCCAGAGTGAAAAAAAATATAAAGTTCTATGAATCTAAAAACTCAAAGTTAATGCTTTCATAAAAAAATTTGTTTAAAGATCTGATCTTTGTGCACTACGATATATTCAAACTTTGAGCTCTTTTTAAGGAATTTTCTTTTTTGATTTAGTTTTCTCTTTTTATTTTTTAAGAACCTTTTTGAATGGGATGATCTGTCAGTCAGTCAGACGCCGATTTTGACGCACGCAAAACTAAGAAGAAAAAAAGAGATAAATTTCCCGCGGACAAATAATGAATTTAAATAAGTTTAAAAAATTAAATACATGCATGGAAAAGGATTTAATTCCATTGAAAATTCCATGTTACATGAGCATCGGTGGTTCAGTGGTAGAATGCTCGCCTGCCACGCGGGCGGCCCGGGTTCGATTCCCGGTCGATGCAATCCTTTTTTTCTTTTTTTTCCTCATATTTTTTTTATTAAAACTAACAAAAATTAACGAAAACTTTATTTCTTTAAAAAACAGATCCATTTTTTTAGCATTTTGATTTCAAAAATGGCAGCTTTTTTATGATGCTTACTGGCCCATTGGAATGCCTTCCATATTCCACCGTCGATAAATTAATGGCAATTTGGATGTTTTCTTTGGTTCTTGAATTAACAAATGTTCCAGTTCAATTTATTTATCGATATATTGTAATAAAGAAAAGGAAAAGCCCCACATTTTTTCATTATTCAATTCTTCTTTTTATTGGAATCTTTCTTGCCGCCATAACTTCCTTAACATTTTATTATGTTTTTCTTCCAAATAACGAAAAATTAATAAATGAAAAAATAAAATTATTAAAAAATGATTCACTTTATTTTAATGAAATTCCAAGCTTTATTGTGGCAGAAATTTCTGATCCAAAGTTACAAATTTCATTTGCTTTTTATTATTTCTTGGTTTTTGGAGTTTATTTAATTATAATTGTTTCGAGTATAAAAGTTTGGAAAATTTTGAAGAATCAAAGTGATCAATTATCTGTAATTACTTTGGATGTTCATCGACAAGTTACTATGACTTTATTGATTCAGGTAAGGGGCACAGAAATTTCTAACATTTTTAGTGTCGAAACTATTTTTTCGTCGCGAAACCATTTTTTTAGCCGAACTGTTTTTTTCTTTTTCGTGGTTAGACCATTTTTTAATTTATTTTTTGTCGCATTTTTAGGCAACTATCCCTTGTGCAATTTGCTTGGTTCCAATTACAACAGCAATAACGATGACTCAACTTCGAGCAGATTTACCTGGGCTTGGAATGATTTTAGCTATATTACTTTCATGGATGCCCACTTTCAATGCGATCACTTCAATTTCGGTGATTCGAGCATATCGAAATCATTTAAAAAATATAATTGTTTGTAAAAGTAAAATCGCTCCAGCTATTAATAATCGATCATATGAATCTCAAGCTTAATTTTTTCTTCTTTTTTTAATGATTTTATTGTAAAAATTAATTTAATAAAAAATTAACAAAAAAAATTGGAATTAATTCATGAAGGAAAAAGATTAAAAAAAAAGAAAATTCGAAGAAAAATATTTTTTTTAAAGTTTTAAAAATGTGTCAAGGTGAATCCATAAAAAAAGAAGACTGGCCCGACTATATTTTAAAATTGAAAAAAATAATAAATTTTTATATTAAAATTTTTTATAAACTTTTTCTATTCACAATTTTTTTGTTTTGTGTTTTATTTAGTCTGAATTTCTTTTCTCATTTATATTCCTTTTCCGTCCCGTATCACGTCAACTTTATTCGAACTTCAAATGAATTAATATATTTTTTAACGAAGTTTCGTAAACATTATTAACCTTTTATCATTTTTTGATAAGTTCTTTGGAATAATACAGACAGAATCATTTTAAAAAAAATCAATGAAAAAGGAACAAATCGGCTTTAAAAAATTATAAAATCAAATTTTTATACGTATTTTCACATTTATTTTTTTAATTTTTAAATGATGTGATAAATAAAATATTATTTATTTATTTATTCGAGCCCGCAACATAAATTTAAATATATTAATGAAATTGAAGTCAAAAACTCAACATTTTTATTTCATATAAAAGCGATTGGAAGTTTATGAAAAAGGCATACACATAGTTCCTTACAGAGCAGCTTCTGTGGAACCAACCCAAAGAACTAAAAGTTTAAAAAAAAAATGAATAAAAAAATTCTTTTTTCTCTTTTCATCGCTGGTCTCGTAGCTTTCTCAGGTATGTTTGTATTAATTTATTTATTTTTTACTAGCTACGACAATTTTTACCTAAACTTTAAATTTCTTTGTCTCAAAACGAAAGTTTTTTACACTAAAATATAAACCTTTTTTTAGCTGCCGGTGACGGTGATAGCAATGGCTCGGATTCCGGTAGCGATTCCACGGGAAGTTGGGGAGATTCCTTTGAAAACAAGGATGAAGATTGTGATCGCTTGGTTGATGGTTCAGATGATAATGAAGGAAAGTGTGATTTAACTGATGGACTTGAAGAAGTTCCAGATAAAGTTGATTGCACTCCAGAACAAAAAACTACCATTATTAATTGGATCGTCATCCTTAAATCACTTCTTTCCGTTAAAGTTTCTATCGAAGAACGTTTAACCATTGCATTGTCGAGTATCCAAAAATTCCAAAGTGAAAATCCTGATTGCTATGAACTTATTCAATATCAAAATATTTCATCATGGGGTTATCTTGTATCTTTCACTAAAGTCGTGGAATACAGACAATCCACCAAAATTGAATCGATTATGACTTTGGATGATGAAGATAATTGTCCTTTGTTTGAAGCTTTGATGAATGGCACCGATGGTTCATATGAGCAACAATCTGCTTGTAATGCCTTTATCAATGAAACCTTAATTGGAATTTGTGGAAATATGTCTTTGTCCGTTACTGAACGAAGCGTATTAATTTATCAAGCTATCTCAGAATTTTTCGCTATCAATTCTGAATGGCAATCCACATTTTTCCAATTCCAAATTTCTGGTTTCGGAAGTTTCCAACAATTCTTTGAAATCACTCGAACTTATTATCAAAAAACTCAAGTCGATGTGATTCTTGAAGGTGAAGCATCAGAATGTTCATTTATTGTTTCATTCAAAAATCAATTAGAATTTATTAAATCTGATTCATCCATTTCAAGCACAGTCAAAAAAACTTTAATCGAATTTGAAGCTCGAATTGAACAACAAATGTCAATGGTGATTTCAGGAAAGGCTCGACTTTCAGTGATTATCAAAGAATTTAATTCATTCTTTAAAATGTATACCGATGAAATATTTGTTAAATTACTTTATGGAATCAGTATTAATGATTTTGGAAGCTTTATGGATCTCATCTATTGTGGACCATACAAAAATGGACCCAATCCTCCCAAACCAACTATGCCCACAATTGCTACACCTAAACCCACATGTAGCTGCACTTGTGAACCACTCAAGCTCACCACCACCATGGCTTAAAAAAGAAAAGAGAAGAGAAAACTTTTACAAAGATTGTTGCAATTATTTTAAATTGTTTTTGTTTTTTTATTAGAAAAAAACTAAGTAGTTTATTTATTCACTTTTTGATGTTTAGTTTAGGTTAATGGGTTTTTGTGTGCGTCAAAGTGAAAAAAATAAAAACAATTTAGAACAATATTTTTCTTTATAAAAAAAATGTCTATCACAAAAAAAATTTGCTTGTTGTTGATAATCACCGATATTGACGAATGCAATAAAAAAGAATAAGAAAAAAAGAGATAAATTTCCCGCGGACAAATAATGCATTTAATTTGGGTTTAAAAAAATTAAATACATGCATGGAAAAGGATTTAATTCCAATGAAAATTTCATGTTACATGAGCATCGGTGGTTCAGTGGTAGAATGCTCGCCTGCCACGCGGGCGGCCCGGGTTCGATTCCCGGTCGATGCAATTCTTTTTTCAATTTTACAATTACAAAATCTTTTTTAACTTGATTCCATTAATTTTTTTGTTACTAAACTTGCATCTTAAAAAGTCTTCATTCATTAAAACTTAAAAAAACTTTTCAAGTTTAAAGGTCAAAATCATTATAATTATTTAATCGTCTGCAATAAATAAAAATTTAATCAATTGAACCCCTTCTTTTTATGGTCCAAATTTTTTTATTACCACTGCACAGCAATCAAATAAAAGTAATCATAAAATCATAAATTTTTCTTTTTTCATTTTTCCTTCAAAAAAAGAAACGGAAATAGTTTAAAAAAAATTATGGTTGATAATAATTTAAAACCTAATTTTGATGTAATTGTTATTGGTGCAGGCATTATTGGAAGTTGTACAGCTTATCAATTAGCTAAGCGTGGAAAAAAAGTAGCTTTGTTGGAACAATTTGCGTTTGATAATAATAAAGGTTCTTCACATGGTGGATCAAGAATATTTAGATTTATTACGGGTGAAAAAGCTTTTTTAGCTTTGACCGAAGATTCATTAAACGAATGGAAGGCAATGGAAAAAGAAAGCGGGCAAGAATTATTGAGGTTTGTGGGTTTTAAAAATATTTTTTGTTTCAACAATTTTGATGAATCAGAATATTTTTTAAGGCAATGTGGTTTCATTTGGATGGGCTCACATGAAGGTTCACAAGCTCGAGCCAAAGGCTTCAAAGCCCTAAATGTTGAATTTGAATATTTAAAAGGACAAGAAATTGGTGCTAAATTCCCCCAATTTGATTTTGGTTCAGAATGGGCAGCTATTTATGATCCTAAAGGTGGCGCATTATTAGCAGATAAATGCGTTGCAACTGCACAAGTAAGTCGAATGCCAAAAACCCTAGATTTTTATCAAAAACACGATACCTTTTTGTTTGAGATAACTAAAAAATCACAAAAAGTTATCAAAAAAATATCATTTAAAAACCAAATTAAAAACTGCACATAAAAACCTTGTTTCAGAAACTTGCAAAACATCATGGCGCCTTCCTTCGTGCTCATGAACCCGTGCTTCGCCTTGAGCCATATGATGACAAAGTGGAAGTATATACAACCAAAGAAAAATATTCCGCTTATAAAGTCATAGTTACTGCTGGTCCATGGTTAACCAAAGTATTACCAGATTTAAAAATAAAAGCTGAACCACAATTAATGGGTGTAAATTATTATAAAGTTACAGGAAATTATGATCGATTTAAAACAGAAAAAGGTTCACCAATGTGGATGATGACGGATTTATGTGATGGAGTTTATGCTTTACCTGATTTAGATTATCCTGGATTAGTTAAAGGTGGAGTACATATGGGAATTAGAATTGATGCAAATGGAGAGCGTAAATGTCCGGAATGGATGCATAATATTCCAGCTAAATGGTTTGGAAAACATATCAAAGATTTGGATGTTAGTAAACCGGTTAAACAAGTTGGGTGCATGTATACGGTAAGCATCGAAACAAGTATGTGTGTTAGTAATCAGCTGTAAATCAACTAGGTAACTGACGACGAGTCTTTTATCATTGATCAATCTCCAACGCATCCAAATATTTTTATTGGAGGTGGCTTTTCTGGTTATGGATTCAAATATGCTCCCGTTGTTGGCAATATTCTAGCTGATTTAGCTCTGGGTAATCAAGTGCCCTACGATATCTCTGCCTTCCGTGCTACTCGAAAAAGCATCAAATTCAAATCAAAGCTTTAACTGTCATAACCAAAAAGATATTAAGTTTAGAAACAACAACCTAATAAAACATTATATGTAAAGATTCAATAAGCTAAAAAATCAATCAAAAATCCAACTTCTTTAAAGTTAGTTTCACAAGAAAGACGACACAAGATTATACAACTTTATTATAATAATTCTATGAATAACAAAAGAAAGTAAACATACAAATAAAAAAAAATAAACCCAAAATTCCTAGTAAAAGTTTTTGTTGTTAAAATATAGCACTTTTTGTTGCTTTTGTTGTTGATCATTCAAAAACATCTTCACGTTCACAAATATATTTGAAAATATCCCGAGGAGTTTTGAGTCGATCAGCATCTTTATCAGGAATTTCAAAGCCAAATTCATCTTCTAACGACATGACAATTTCCACGTGATCCAAAGAATCAAGACCCAAATCTTCAACAAAGCGAGCTTCCATTGTTAATGCTTGAAGTCGATCTTGTGGGAATCGATCCCAAGCTTTTATGGCGTTGAGCACTCGTTCTTCTACCTGAAATACAAACAATAAAGTACAAAGCTAATGGTATGGGTAAACAAGGAATATATACAACTAAAACAGGCAAAGAAACATACTTGTTCAAAAGTCATTTGCTTTGGTGGATCAAAAGGTCCAAAAACTTGAACAGATGAATGACGTTTTTGTTGAAATTGAGAACTTGATGGTTGAGTCATTGAAGGTCCAACAGCAATTTTGGATTTATGAAGATTCGTTGATGTTACATGTCGTAGTCGCTTGCTAATTAAAGATGATACAAATCGAACACCAGATGCTGCACCAAAGCGAGGTAACATTATTGCTACTAAAAATGAAGAAAATTAATAGCATGGAAAAAATAAACACAAAATAACGATGCAAACACGAAAACGCGTAAAAGAAAGAGTGGTTCGGAGGAAATCAGATAAAAAGCATTTTAGTAACTTGGTTTTAGCATGGTTAAAGATGTAGCAGTAACAACAATCAGTTTTAGTACAAAAAAATGGAATTTTACGTCCAAAAACAAAGCTTTCAAACATCGAAAAACTGAATGAAAAGGCTGCTGACTTTTTTTTTCAAGCAAAATCAAAGTTCCAAACTTTCGTATCAAGAAAATTATTTGATGCAGTAAAATTGAAAAAAGCATTTGTTCATGGAAATCCAACAAGTTTCAAACTTTCAAGATAAAAAAAAAATAACCGTTTTATTGTTGTATGTAACCGAGTATCAATTAATTGTCAAATATCAAAGTTAAAACATGCACAGAATAACAAAACAAAACAAAACATAAAAATGTACAACAAGCAAACAACTATGAAATGGAATGTGAATTGAAGATTTTCATAGGATGTGGAGGAGTTTGTTTAACAATTATTTGTATCTTTTTTGACTTTTTCTGTTTCTTCATCCAATTCATAAAGATTATATCATCATTAGCTGGGAGATCCATATTGATATGAGCACTAAAATGGAACAGATAAGTAAAATTAGAATGATGCAGCATAGTGGAGTACTTTTGCAAATGTACTACCTTGTTAAAAACTCGAAAAAGAACTTACTAAACATGTTCAATATTGTCAAGAAAGCCCAAAAAATCTTCAAAAGTAGCTCCTCCAATGATTTCACCATAAAATACAAAGTTTGTAAGTTTGTCAGTTTTGAGTTTCTTCAAATTTCTCCAAGTAATGTTGCATCGAATTTCCAATGATTTCACATTTGAATAACTGATATAATCCAAGACTTCATTGATAACTTTGAGAGAAACATCCTTGAAAGCTAATTCCTTCTTTATATTGATTTCATGTAAGAATGCAACTTCGAATGTTTCATACAATGGATTTGCAATATATTCCACTCGATCATTGATATAACGAAATTGATTGAAATGTATTGGACAACCAGGTTGTAATTCACGAATTTCCAATCGATCAGTAGGATATTTACCATGATACTTTTCAGCCAATCTTGAATAATATGAACATGTTTGACGAAGTTTGACAGCTTGTGAAGTCGTTGCAATTTCAAAGAATCGTTCTTGAACCACTGATGGAAGTTGATTAAAGTTAAAGCATTCTTCTGTTGTTTCTTGTGGAATCAATGGAAGATCCAAATTTGATGATGACATTTCTTTGACCAAAAATAATTCCTGAAAAAAAAGTGGATGAAGGAAATTGTAACAAGCAAACAAGCAAGTAAAAGGGGAGAAAATAAAGGATACAGATAAGAAAGCGAATTCAATGAATAACATAGAAAGATAATTCATAACTCAAGTAGCTTGAAAAATGAAGAAAAGTATTGTTGATAAAGCTTTTGAAGCTGTGTTTTTCAGAAGAACGATGAGTGTTAGAATTTTTTTTTGAAGCAATGTCACAGAAAATTTTCGTCACAAGATTTTTTCTCTCTTTCTCATACATATTTGATTGGTGGAAACAGGGATGTCCGAACGTTCGGAGTTCGGGGTTCGGAAGTTCGGATGTTCGGCATTTTTGGCCGAACATTGATCGGAGTTCGGATGTTCGGATCAGTCAAAACTCATGTTCGGACATCCCTGGGTGGAAAACGATCAAAAAACTTTTTTTATCTCAAAGTATGGTATTAATAGATCTTAAATAAAAAGGAAGGCTTAAAAATATATCAAATCGATAGTAATATTTCAATTTTTATTTCTCCAATGTCGCAAAGGTTCTTCTTCATACTTCAACATAACTTTAATTAATTTGGGATGCAAAAGGTTGAAATGCTTTCGTAAATTAAATTAAAGTTCTCTAACGCATTATTTATTTGTGTCGAAAAAATGGAGGGTTTAATAATAAATTTGTAACTTTATGTGATATAAAAAAATAAATAAAAACTTTGTTATTTTCCCATGCAATTGAAAGGTAAAAAAAATTTAAAAAAAAATTAAATCAAAATATTCAAAAAGAAATTATTGGTAATTCAAAAGAAAAATAAGACGATAGACATAATTATGGCAAATGACTACGTTCGATGTGATTGTGTCGCCACTACCACAATCGAAGAGTATAAAAATCGAGGGTTGACATTCAACTTTTATTGATTTGTGTCATTCACCTCCATGGTTGCTGTTAAAAAAATAAATAAAAATTAATTGAAAAATAAAAAAAATTGCCGCAATTCAAAAATTTTGATTTCTTGACATACTGAACAACATGTATCAAGCTTTGATACAAGACATAAGTGAATCTCGATTTGAATTAGGGCTTGAATTGGAGATATGGATTTTTTGATCCAAATATTTTTAATTAAATATATTAAAATTATTCCCAACGGGATTTTGAATCGCATGCACGGGAAGTACCTCAAATGTGATTCCATTTATTTTATTAACACAAGAGCATCAAGCATTGAGATACCTTAATCAAAAGTTTTAATTATGAAACAAATAATTTTTTCCCCTTCAGCAGATCTTATTTTTTTGTTTTTTTTGTTACTTTTCTTCACAAAAATTCAACCATATTCAAGACATTTAAGAAATGGCATCAATAAAATCAAAAACTGTCATTTTAATGTCTCAATCTTATTTAAAAAGTTTTGAATTAGAAAAAAAATTGCAGAGTAAAAGTGCCTTATTTTTATCATTTTTTAGGTGTTTTTACACCCATTTTTAATGATATTTTTAAAAACGGATCGTATGGTAACGATTTGGAAGCCATCAAAAATTAATGTTTTTACACTTAAAGCAAAAAATGCTTTAATAAAGTAAAAATAATTCCAAGCTCATAAGTAAGAAAGCTTTAAAAAAAATTTGTTTATCAAAAGTGATAAATCACATAAAAACCTACAAAAACGGTAACATATTTGTTTAGTGAAAGATAAGGCTCAAATCGAGCTAGGTGGCTATGAAAATTAAAAACCAACATTAAATATTCAAATTTTTAAGTTTTGAATTAGAATTTTTTTTTTCAAAGGTTTTTTTGTTTTCAATATTTATTATTAAATAAATTAAAATTATTCCCAACAGGATTTTTGATTCCGTCCGTTGAAAGTACTTTAATCAATGAACATTTTTTTGAACACATATATCAAGCTTAGATATTGCTGAAACTCGTTTTGAGTTACGGAGCTCAATAAAGCATAAGGATTTTTTTATCCCATATTTTTTCTTTTAATTTTTAAGGATTAATGCCAAGAGGATTTTGAATCGCATACCATTTATGACCTTCAACCAAAAATTATTTATTTATTTGATGCAACAATCAAGCGTTGAGATACCTAATTTATTTTAAAACTTTTTGAATAAGAAAAAAAATTGCAGAGAAAAATTGCCTTATTTTTATGATTTTTTATGCATTTTTACACCCATTTTTAATCATATTTTTCAAAACGGATCCTATGGTGAAGATTTGGAAGCCTTCAAAAATTAATCTTTTTACACTTTAAACAAAAAATTCTTTGATAAAGTTAAAATAATTCCAAAGTCAAAAGCAATGAAACTTTTAAAAATTTTTGTTTATCACAAGTGATAAATCACATCTAAATCTACAAAAATCGATCGGCATTTCTTTAGTGAAAGATAAGTCTCAGATCGAGCTATGTGGCTTAGAAAATTTATATTGGGCATGCATGAATGAAACTTCGAGGTTTCGTATCTCTTTAATTGAGGCATCGAGTTACTTTTGACTTATATTTTCATGGTTAAAAAAATAAACAAAAATTACATGGAAAATAAAAAAAATAGCCGCAATTCAAAAATTTTGAGTTCCAGACGTTGTTGAGTTCTAAATGAACACATGTATCAATGCTTTGAAGCAAGAAAATGAAAAAAAATGTTTTGAATAAAAAAAAAATTACACATGAAAAGTGCTTTATTTTTAACATAAATTATGCATTTTTACATACGATTTTAATCATATTTTTAAAAATAAATCCTATGGTGCCGATTTGGAAGCAATTTATAGTTGTTACGTTCAACTCGAAGTGATCGTCGTGTACATAGAGATAGAGGAGGAGGAGGTTCATTAATAAATTATGGATGTTGGTTGAAGGTCATAATTGGTATGCGATTCAAAACCCTGTTGGGAATAATCTTTAAAAATCATATAATAAATATTTGGATAAAAAAATCCATCTGCTTTATTGAACACTGTAACTCAAAACGTGAATCAGCAATTTTTTAATGTTATTCTTTTTTTTCAAACCCAAATATCTTGTTGATGAGCTCAATGATTGAAAAAAAAAGTGGAATTCGATTATTTAGCAAAATAATTAATCTACAAGATTTTTAAAACAGAAAAAATAATTTGGATTTATTTGATTTTTTCCAAGACATTAACCTTAAAAAAAAGATTTCTTTAAATGAAAAACATTAAATTTAAATATTCCTTACTTCATTGAATAGGTAGTCGGGAAGAAAATGGATTAAAAAACATGAGAAAAAATATATAATAAATGATTTAGGTAAACCACTATTTTATTTTCTTTCAAAATTGCCCAAAAAAATGGAAAATTTAGTTCAAAATTCAACAAAAAGTTCACTTTCATATAGTCCAAAAAAGTTGTTATTATATTATCGGGTTTCGTAGCGCAGTGGAATTTTTGCAAGACGTTGCAGAATTTTCGCTGGGTTCGAATCCCGGTGCACAACCACAACAACAACCTCAACGACAACAACACCCACAACAACAACAACAAAATTTTTGATTTTTTTGGCTTATTTAAATTTCTAGTTTATCATAAGAATTAATTCTACAATTCTTTTTAATGTTTTAACATATTTGATGCATGTTTTCACTACAAAAAAACCAAAAACAGTCTGTTGAGTGTTGAAGGATTTTAGAAGTTTTAATTATGAAACAAATTTTTTTTTGCCCCTTCAGCAGATCTTATTTTTTCTTGTTTTTAATTATTTTTCTTGAAATAATTTCATGCAAATACAAGACATTTCAGAAATGGCTGCGAAAAAAACAATTTCCAGACATACCAATGTATGCATCAAACATAGAGGAAGAAGACGTTAGTGAATCACGTTTTGAATTATGTCTTGAATTGGACATATAGTTTTTTTGAACCATTTATTTTTAATAAAATATTTTAAAATTATTCCCAACAGGATTTTTGATTCCGTCCGTTGAAAGTACTTTAATCAATGAACATTTTTTTGAACACATATATCAAGCTTAGATATTGCTGAAACTCGTTTTGAGTTACGGAGCTCAATAAAGCATAAGGATTTTTTTATCCCATATTTTTTCTTTTAATTTTTAAGGATTAATGCCAAGAGGATTTTGAATCGCATACCATTTATGACCTTCAACCAAAAATTATTTATTTATTTGATGCAACAATCAAGCGTTGAGATACCTAATTTATTTTAAAACTTTTTGAATAAGAAAAAAAATTGCAGAGAAAAATTGCCTTATTTTTATGATTTTTTATGCATTTTTACATCCATTTTTAATGATATTTTTAAAAACGGATCGTATGGTAACGATTTGGAAGCCATCAAAAATTAATGTTTTTACACTTAAAGCAAAAAATGCTTTAATAAAGTAAAAATAATTCCAAGCTCATAAGTAAGAAAGCTTTAAAAAAAATTTGTTTATCAAAAGTGATAAATCACATAAAAACCTACAAAAACGGTAACATATTTGTTTAGTGAAAGATAAGGCTCAAATCGAGCTAGGTGGCTATGAAAATTAAAAACCAACATTAAATATTCTCACTCAAAAATTACGGCGATCCCAGGAACACATGTCAAAGAGAACCAAAACTTTAAATAAACAACTTCAACGAACTTTGACCGTCCAAGTATGCCGCCAAAAAAAATTTGAATAAAAATTAATTCATTATAAATGTTTTCAGGCGATTGGACCATTGATAACAGGAAATTTGCCAATTTGTGTTACAATTATTTTAATTTTTTTACAGTACGAAAATCATTATGTAACTTTGGGTCTTTCATGCTTTTTTGGTTGGATTGCAGTGATTAATCCTGTAGCAGCCATAATTATTATAACTCCATATCGAATTCGCGTGAAACAATTAATTGGAATTAAAGATAATCAAATTACAATAAACTCAAGTACTGGAAATATCGCGACTCCATTAACTAAACCGCCTTTTTTTACGGTAAATTCTACAACAATGGTTACTCCGATATCAGTTGCAGCCGCGGTGTATGAAGGCGAAACTGTTATTGAAGAACAAAATATTAATTTTTAAAACTAAGAAAAGTGCTTCGAAGAATATGAAAAAAATTTATGTATTAAAATTACTCTTTTTCCTAAAAAAATTTCGACATTATTTTTCTTATGTTTTTCAAAATATTTTTTTATATCTTTTAAATTTTTTTTAAATTTTTTGCTTCAAATAATCTCCAGAAAAAATTTTCAAAAGCATCTTGATTCTTTTTTATTATTCAACAATAGAGCGAACAGTAAGCTTCAAAAACATGTTTATCAAAAAAATTAAAAGCTTTGCACTTTTTTAAAACTTTCTGTAAACCATTTTTTTTTTGCACTTTTAAAAATTCATACAATAAATTATTTTTTTTTTTGCAAAATATTTGTACAAAATTTTTTTTTAAAAGGACAAAGCTTTTAAGAAATCCATTCCACTTTCATATTTTTTGATTTAATTTATAATTTCGCATAAACATGTTTTCAAGTTTTTAAACAGCCTAAAAAAATACATGTATAGTTTTTGTAAAAATCAAACAAAACAAAAAACTTTTAAAAAATTGAAACATTTGAGTTTTGTGTTGTGTTTCAAGATTTGAAAAAAAAACATTGTAACTGCGTTTTTTTTAATTGTTAATTCAGAGAGATTATTTGAAAAAAGTCCATATCTTTTTGATAGATTGATTACCTAGCATTCTGGAACACCTTACTATAAAATCAAGAAAAATAAATATGAAAAACATTTGTTTTGTTTTCGTCAATCATCATTTAAGGATAAAAACAGAGTTATTGGTCTCTTCTCGGTGGCTATAGCGATAAATGACGGATCATAAACAAACAAGCCTTTCGTCAATGAGATCTATGCTTTCTTTACAAATATGACCTTTCATTAATTTATTTTTGATTTTCGAATGTGTTCCTTTTTTTTGCCCAAATACAAAAAATACTGTAGAGTTAGTTGGCAGAAAGCAAAAAAAGAATCACAATGATCAAAACACATAAATTTTGATTTTGATTTTGGGAGGAGCATAAATAATATTTTATTTTATTTTACAACAACAAAAAAAAGAACGAAAAAATATATGGACTTACTAACCATGATAATATAGTGGTGCGTTACTAAACACACTATTTATCAATGGATAGATAACAACGCCCTCTGATTAATATTAATTTATTATATTTTGGAAAGAAGTTTAGTTAGTTTCATATAAATAAACCAGAGTTTTCACACACACAAAAACATTAGATGGAGCCTTCAATTTTCAGCTATATAGTGATGGATCGCCGATTAACACTGGGGATAGAAAAAAATCTTTTTAGAAATCTAAATTTAAAAAAAGGATTAATGAAATTGAGGTGGATTTGCAACCTGGTTTTGAAAAATAAATTAAATGTTTTTTTTTTCGGATCCGGGAATATGCGATCGCCGCTCGCTAGGAATTCAGGAAATTTACTTGTCGGAAATCCATCACTAAACTATTAAAAATTTTAGAAGGAAAAAAAATGAAAATTATCTTTGTTTTGGCTTCTGTTGCTCTTATCGCTTTGATTCCCGGTAATCAAGCTATGAAATGTGGAGAATTTCGAGGATGTGTAACTAAGGATAAAGAAAATGCAAGTAAGGCATCTTTTGTTTCAAGAAAATTTATTTTTATTTGCTTTTTTTATAGCTAAGAGTGAGACCCTCGTTGAATGTGAATATGGATGCGCTGCATGGGGTTGCACCATCGAAGGAATCCTTTATGGTGGAAGTGGATGTAAAGGCGATCACAGCGTTTGCACAAATCATCCTGAAGCCATTCATATTTCATGCAAGGATGATCCAACATGTGCCATCAAAAAACTTGTTGAAAGTCGAGTAAGTTTTAATTTTTGGAAAAATGGAAAAACTTTAAAACAAATTTTTGTGCTTTTTTTAGTCACAAAATATTGATCGAAGCTCCCTTATCTCTGGATCATGCAAACCCGATCCAACTAAGCCTCATATGATTTCCAAATGTGCTAATGATCATTATGAAAATGATCATTTCTCAAAAAATGAAGCTTGCGCAAAATCATGCAAATCTGGAAAAGGACGATGCGGAACCTTTTTATTACCTGGAGATGTTGTTCATTCAAAAGTTTGTGGCAATGAAAATCATTGCTATTGCAACTTATAAAAATCAGTCAAAAGAAATGATTGATTGTTTTTGGAAAAAAATTTAAAAAAGTTTATTCTTTGTAATTATAATATAATAATAATTAAATGTCGTAAATAATAAATAAAGCATTAATAAAAATATCAATGTCCCAAGAAAAAGTTTGTTTACAAACTTTTGAATTTTTGCAGCTGTTATTAAAGTTAAAAAGCAGAAGATATTAATTCTAAGATTCAGAAAATTTGGGAAGTTTAATCGAATTTGTAAAGAAAAAAGTATTTTTCAAATAAATAAAAATTCACATAAAAATGAAAAGTATGTGTGTAGTTTAATTTTATGATTCATTGATTTCTTAAATTTAATTACACAATATTTTATAGAACAGAAATTTATAGATTTTATTAAATTACTATTATTCCAATATTTTTTATAAAAATGGCGGTAATAATTCTAGGTTGTTGTCGGTCGCTGCTAAACACAATTACACAAAAATATGTATGTATGTACTTGGATTAGATTAAAGAAAACAAATAAATCTAATAACATATATTTTTTTTTCAAACCAAAAAAAGCGAAAAAGTAAAAAAGGGTAAAACTTTTAAGATATTTTATTAACTTTGTAGCAGCTTGCTTTTTTGATTAATAAATAAAAGTAAGTGTGTGAAAATTATTTAAAGATCGTGAACATTTAAAAAAATAGTTTCATATTTGTGTTTCTTTTTTTTCTGACTGACAGCGATAGCGATGACTTTAATATTAAAATTTCTTAAATATAATGACATCGTTGCTTCGACGATTGCAATTTTGAGTAATGCATTTTTGGTTTATTTAATTTTAACTGTAAATAAATCAAATTTAAAGCAACTTAGTTATACGCTGCTTCAAAATTGTTTATTGGATTCCATTTTGGCTATTGTTACACTTATTGGTGATCCCGTAAGTTAGCTTTTTGTATTTTAAAAAAATATTGAAAAGTTTTTATAAAAAATAAATATTATGTTTTTTTACAGCAAATTGTTGTGGTTAATGGAATTTATTATAATATTATTGGAAGTCCATTGTATTCGTTGGGTTTTGTATTTTCCACACTCACAATAGCCACTTTTGGAGCCTCTTTGACTTTAAGCATGTTAGCCATGCCTGTGCCATTTTATATTCGATATTTAGTTCTTTGCAAGTATATTTTACATTTTTTCCAGAATATATGTTTTCGAAAGTCAAAAGAATAAAAAACACATAAATCAATTCATTTTTAGAAATATAGATATAACCAAAAAACATATTATAAAAACTTATGCATTGGTTTTTGGTTCAAATTTAATTATTTGGGCTTCAGCAATTTGGTGTTGCCAACCTTTTCCAGAAATGTATGAACAATATCGACCAGCATTGATGAATAAATTTTGGTTGGATGAATATCCCAGTGGCGGACCCACCTTTTGCGCAATTCATCCTGTAAGTTTTTTTAAAAATTGATTCTAGCCTAAAAATGGTTTCCATATGAGTTTAGCTAATGCACTTTACTTTTAATATTTAATTTTTGTTTTTAGGCGAATATCCGCTTAATTACAGTTTTTTCATTAATGTTTATTGCAACATTTGTTAGCTATATTCTGATTATTTATTTTAGTATTAAAATTACCCAACATCTTAAACGATCCCAAAATGATATGTCAAAAAAGACGAAAGTTTTAAATCGACAACTTCAGCGAACTTTGACCGTTCAAGTAAGCTTCTAAATACAGCCAAAAAAATTAGTTCATTAAAAATGTTTTCAGGCGATTGGACCTTTGATAACAGGAAATTTGCCAATTTGTGTTACAATTATTTTAATTTTCCTACAGTACGAAAATCATTATGTAACTTTGGGTCTTTCATGCTTTTTTGGTTGGATTGCAGTGATTAATCCTGTAGCAGCTATAATTATTATAACTCCATATCGAATTCGCGTGAAACAATTAATTGGGATTAAAGATAATCAAATTACAATAAACTCAAGTACTGGAAATATCGCGACTCCATCTACAAAACCACCTTTTTTTACGGTAAATTCTGCGACAGTCGCACCGATGTCTGTGGCAGCAGCGTTCAATGAAGGCGAAACTGTTATTGAAGAACAAAATATTTAGGTTAAATATAATTTTTTTTTAAATTTATGATATAAAACAACAAAAAAGAAAACATTGTAAATATAATGAAATAAATTTTAAAAAATTTTTCGTTGTTGTTTGGAGCTTGATTAAATTCAAAATAGTAAAGTAATAACAACATACATAAAAAAAAATACTAAAAAGGTGTTTATCATACTTTTTTTCAGTGTGTTGATGAAACAAGTTCTAATCCACGTAACCGTATTAATTTTTCAATAACGACGTCGCGGTTCATCCCAAAAAAATAAAGATAAGGAGTTCGATTTTCATTTGGCCAAATAGCAATTAAGTCATCAACAAAATCATTTATTTTAAGTTTATAATTATCAGAAAGTTGATTATCATACACAAGTGAAATATTCATTTTAGTTGGTTTCTAAATATTTTTAAATACTGTAATATTCGGAAAAGTTTAAATGTAAAATATTTAACTTACTTTTAATCCACTTAAAAATGTGATAAAATTAAAAATTTCTGGAGCATTTTCGATGATAAAAGTTTCCAAACTATTAAAATGTGGAATTTCAATCAAAGCTTTAGCTGTTTCCGATGTCATTAAATGAATTCGTTCTTCGTCATAATTCAAACATTTAAAATATTTAATATTTGGAAGTTTTTCAATTAAATTTTGTATTGGAACAATGGATTCATCTAAGTTTTTAATAAATGAATTAAAAAATGTAAAATTTTGAAGAAGTCCAGAGGAAATAAAAATTTCAAATTCATCGATACTTAAAATTTGATCACATAAATTCAATTCAGTTATATCACATCGATATATTTTTGGAATAAGTGAAGAAGCACCCGGATATTTTCCATGATTTCCAATTGAAAATCTTATATAACCAATAAACCATAGTTTTTCAGGAAGTTTTTTACTTTTTCGATTTAATAATGGTTGTTGGAATCCATTTACTTTTCGAATACACCATTCTTGATGTAAATGATTAAAACTTAAATCACCAATGGAAATAACAGATTTTTTAAGAAAAAAATATTTGCATGTTTTTATAAGTTTTTCATAAACTTTCGAAGATACAAGATTATTTAAAATATAATTAATAGTATCTTTGGGAAGTGAAAAGATTTGAATTTTTGGAAAATTTGAATAATTTGAAATTAAAGGTGGAGAAGCAGCAACCACTTGATTATCCATTATTCTAAATTACAAAATTATCAGAAAAAAGAACAAAAATATATGGCGATGAAATGAAATGAAATGAAATGTGATTTTTCTTTTTACCAACAAATAAACACGGAAAACCTTATCGATTTTTTTGCTTTCCTGCTTGCTTGTTGGTGAAAGACAAACAAAAACAAAAAGGTGCAAACTGAAAAAAGAAAGAAGGTATGCCCTAAAGTTTTTTTTATCTTGAATCGGGTTAGTATAAGCGAGAGTGACCTGTTTCAAATTTGAAAGCTTTTCTGCCATCCGACGTTCTGAGCTGTTTTTGCTTGACAAAGCGAAGTTTTTTATGTTTGATTGACAAAAGTATTACTGAATATGACAACATTTTTCTTTAAATTCTTTTATTTTAATTTATGGAAACTTTGGATAATTGAATAATTTATTAGTCTTTTTTAAATTTAAGAAAATTACAAAAAAGACATTAAAAAATCTTTAAACAAATCGACTCCTTTTTTTCATAATTATTTAAAGTAACAATAATCTTTACAACACTTGTTGAATCTTTTTTTCTTAAAAATAGCAACTTTTTTGTATAAAAATTAACGAAAGCTTTTCGATATCTTGGACTAAAAATGAAATGAATTCCAATGATGGAATATGTATGTAAATGATAAATAATACTGCAAAGGCCTAAACCAATTTTAGTTGCAGCTTCGTCTGCCATGTGAGTAGCGGCATAATAACTTGCAACATAACCAATGGAAATCATAATTCCAGAGAGTAATGCTTGAAAAATAAGCCATTTTTCAGTTTTAGCAATCACAGAATAAGTTAAATTTTTTGATTTAAATATTGTAAAAATTACGATTAATAAAGTGAATAAAGTTAATATTCCATTTTCAATCACTCCTCGAATTATATAACCCTCATAAAAGTTTAGAACATGCTCGTCGTCCATGTTAATAATGAGATCGGCTAAACGATACCCATCAATAATTAAGGGTGAGGATAGAAGAACTGTGGATGCAATCCATGTTCGAGATTTTGACCATATCTGTAATTTAAAAAAAAAACATGAGAAATTTAATAAAATAAATTGAAATGGAGGAGTTTTTTTCATTTTAGTTTTATAAATATATATTTACAAAGAATTAATTTTGTAATTTGGTTAAAGCATGAATTCTCTAATTATGACTTTATTTTTAAATGTATTGTATATTTCCGCGAGCACTTTTTTTAACCAAGACATCGTTTTTTAGTAGTGGAGTTCCTCTCAGTTAATTTTTTGATATTTTTTTGTAATGAAAACCACAAAAAAAAAATAAATAACTTTTAGAAAGTATTTGTAAAAATTGTTGGAAAAATTTAAAACTTTATTCGCTTTTTCATACAAATTTGTTTTAATTTCATTATGGATACTTGCTTCAAAAAAATAGTTGTTAAAACTAAAACAAATGAAATTTTGCAATGGGAGTTGTCAAAATTTTTTTTGAATGAAGTTAGTTTTAGCATTATAGAATTTATTTTATTAATCCTCAGTTTTTTTTGAATGACTTTACCCGATCTTGTTGAAATGGTAATAAAATAGCTGTGCATCGATTAATTGCTAATAAAGTATTTAAAATTGGAACAAATATTGTAAAATACCATTCCAAATATAATAATATCATCCAAGTAGTATTAGTTGGATAAAATTTATCTTCAGTTTCAAATAACCCAAATATAACATCCAAAAAATAACCAATGCATAAAAATATGAAATATGCAGATTTAAATTTTGAAGTGCGTTTAAAAAAATTTGATATCAAAAATATTGCAAGCAAAGCTTCGATGGTTCGAGCTGTGAACATTACGGTAAATGCCGACCAAGTAATTAAATTTTCAATTGCCACCATCGCAAATTAAAAAAAAAACAAAGAAAAAAAATTTTTGATAGAAAAAAAGTAAAAGTAATTAATTTTTCGTGAATTTGTTTTGTTGATTTCAAATAATTTAATAAGTAAACAAATTTAAATTTAAATAATTCGTTTAATATTTAAATGCAACAACATTTTTTCGAGTAATTCAATTAACTAAAAAGTAAAGTATTTTTTATGAATTATTATTAAAATATTTAAAAGTGAATTAAAAAGCAAACAATATTATTATTTTTAGAATTTTCGTAATTAAACGTTTTAATGAAAATAAAATACACGAAATAAAAGGAAATCAAAAAATCAGTAAAATTCAACAAAGTTTGTAGCCAAAGCTGTTCAATTAATTTTCGGTAAGCTAAAAAAAATTTTAAAGTGTTCAAAAATAGTCCTGGAAATACTCTCCACAGAGTCTCTCTTTTTTTCCAAATCTACAGTAAACTTTGTCTAATTTCTTGAAAAAATAAAGGAATGATCGCTTCTCTTCTCTATGATTAGCAAAAATATTAAACAACAACAGCTCTGTTTTTATAGCTAAAAGAAATTCTTTTTTTTTGTTGCACCCATGAAATATGGAAAGTTGCAAAAACTTCAAAACCCTTTTTATGTAATCAAAGTTCTCGTCTAAATGATTTCTAGGAAAAAAAACTATAAGTTTTTACTCAAAAAAGCAAAAAAAAAAAATATATTTTTATATTGAAAAAACACAAAACAATTTTTAGAAAATGTTCATTCTTTTGTTGTTTTATAAAAAAAATAAACATATTCTTGAAAAATATGGTGGGAAAAAAGCTTGGTTTTTAAACTTTAAACTTCAAAAAAATATTCATGTGAAAAAGTATTATATTTTAGTATTTTAGAAAAAATATTAAAATGAACGTCAATTCTTATAAAACTTCTCTTTTTTTCTCTCTCGATTTTTTGGAATAAGCTTTGGTTCTCATTGTCATGGGAAAAAGTTTAAAAAGTTTGATATTACAATCTTTGGAAATTTTTACCAAAGCGGCAAGTTTTATTTCCAAAATTTTCATCGTCCCAGTAAAAAAATAAGTATTTTAATAAAATTAAAAAAAGCAAGGAAAGTAAAAACATTTGATACTTTCTTTGAAAAAGGTGTCAAAAAAAATTTAGGGTTGCATTTATTTTTGCTTTTTTTACAGCTTCCGCTTTTGAAATTTTTACTGCCATTCGCCATTGACTTTAGAAGTTTGCTTGCTTTTTTATTTATTCTATAAAAAAAGTAACATTTTTTACACACATATTATTTATTAATTAAATGATACCTCTAAATATCTTTTTCTATTTTCACCTTTTTAAAATGTTTGGAGCCCAAACACTGTAATTTTGTTTTTGATTATTTCAATGTTTTTAATAAGTGTAGTGTATTTACAAATATTTACATTGTGAAAAAAAAAACTTAAATAAATAAATAGAAGGAAAAAGGTGTAAATTTTTAAAAAATGGAGGAGGCAGAAAATAACTCTTTTTTTTCTTCGTTGTAGTTCTGAAGAAAAAAAATATAGTATTTTAACATTTTTTCTAAAAATATCTTTCTGCTCAGAAATCTGGGGAATAGAAATTTTTTTGTCTGAATTTGTAAAAAAAGATTTTATGCCGTCAATTTTGAAATGTGTTTGATTATTGCCTCATTGAATATGGATAATAATTGTTGATAAATAGCCTAAAATTTTATAAGAAATAAATTGTGGTTGTATTGTAAAATATCAAAAACAAAAAAATTTTTAGAGTTTAAAATATTGAAAAAAAATACTTGAAGAAAAATAATTTTTTTTCATTTTTCAAACAAAACTGGTAAGTAAGGCACTGGTAAAATCCTCTGAAATTTAAAATGACATTCTAACAAATAAATTTTTCTTTTCTATTCTCTTAGAGAAATGATTCGGCTAAAACATGGAAGGCAATAAATTATAGACAGCTTAAAATTAAAAAAAAAATAACATACATATATGGCAGCAAACGTTTTGATAATACAGTATCAATATTTTGCTTTAATTTGACGCAAGCATTTTATTGTTAGTAGTTATTTGCATTGTGTAAAATTATTTATTATTTTTCTTTTGTAGCCAAATAGTATTCTTTAAATCTTTTTGATAGATTCTTCTAGCTGACTGACTGATCATTGTTACTTAAATTCGTTAAAAAAACTTAAAAATTATGTATATTATTTTTATAATTTTTAAACTTGAGTTTTTTTTTATTTTTATGAATAATTATTGTCTATGTAAAATAAAAATAAAAAATTACCTCATAATTGCTTTTATTATTTTTTCTTTGCCTTTCTTGTTTGCATTTTTTTTCTGCAATTAAAAATGCTTTTATTCCATCGAACTTTCATCTATTTAAAATTGTTTAATTACCGGAAGGCATAATATTATAATATTCAACAATAGCAAAAGCAGCAAATATAAAAAAAAACTCATGACTTCATTTTTATATTTTATTTTTTAATACAAAAAAGTTGGAAATTTTGTCATTCATTTTTTATTCATTTGAACCCAGCGTTTTCTTGGTTATTTTTTGGCTTTTAAATTTAGATTAAAAATTTGCATTTTTCTTTAACAAAAAAATGTTGCAACCCATCGAAGAAGGAATATTATATTTTTCAATATTATTAAATTTAATTGCATTTTCTGTAATTATTTTATTTACTAAACCCGTTTTAAAAATGTATTATAAATCTGTTCGAATCCTTCACCTTCTCGCATTGGAAGGAATTGGATTATCAGCGATAACCCAAATAGTTTATATAATTATTGCAATAATGTTAGAAAAATTTTTATCCATCTCTGGTAGATGGGTTAATTATTGTTTGCTTTATGCTTTAATGAAAATTCGATTTTTATTTATTATTTTTATTTTTGATCGCTTTTATGCAACATTATTTTTAAAAAAATATGAAGAAAGTCAAAGGTTTTGGTATAATTTTGTTATTATTACTCTTGAGGTAAGCTAATGGGGGATATATTAGATAGGATATTTACCAAAAATAAATGTAGTTATGAAAATTTGGGGGGAAAAGCTTTAAAGCAGGCAGATTACACTTTGATGTTCTTCCAAAACTTTTTATTATTTTCCAAATTTGTGAACAGAAATCATAAAATCACACTTTCTTTAGCAATTTTTGAATGCAATTCAAAAAAAAATTATGAATTAAAGCGCAAAAAAAAAATAAAATCGGTTAACATCGAAGTTTGATATTTTGCTTTGATTTTATTATTTTCTTATGCTTCTAACAATTTTAAAGACAAATCACGAACAACAAATTTATTAGCAATTTTGGCCTGTTTTTAATTTTCCATTTCAATTTCCTTGCTACCAAATAGTTTAATTTATTTTTTTCCTTTTTTCAGCATTTATTTCCAGCTTTATTTGTATTTCTATTAAAAAATTATTATACTCTTTATCCTCGATATATGTGCATTATTTTGGGTATTTTAGATATCTTCGCCATATTTGTAAGTTTTTAACTTAATTTTCTTCATTTGACTTCAAAAAAAAATTTAAACAAAATATTCAAATATTTTTATTTATTTTTAGACCTCTTCGTTATTACATTATTGGAACACCTCCATGAAAGCGAAAAGCGCTTTCAAAAGGCTATCCTTGGCTGAAAGATATCAAGTAAATGAAAATATTCGATATATGAGAATTATTTTACCTTTTATTATCACGAGTTGTGTTTTATCTTTGACTTGCAATTTAGTACTTTTGGTATATTTTTATGTGGCAGATGTATCTATTCGTCAAAATATTATTGCTTTTCAAGTTGTAAGCATTTTTATTTTTTATTTTTTGAGAAAAATTGAGTTTGTTTTAAAGCAAACTGTTTTTTAATTTCGGCTTTGGATTTTTCTAAAAAATTAACTCCAAAAATTTTTTTATGGGTTAAAACTTATTACTTTGGAAATTTTTAAATCTGTTTTTTTACTTTTCTTGTTTTTAGGTTTTTGCACTTTTCACTTTTTCACAAACTGCTGCCATTTTATATCGATGGAAATTATCTCGATATGCTTCATCAAGTCGAGGAAGATCCAAATCCACGACTGTTTCCATAGCTCCTCGAGAAATAGATGTTCATTTTGTTTCATTAAAAAATTCATGGGAAAATCCTTTGGGTAAAGTTGTAGTCACAAAAACATAATTATTGTTATTGTTCTTTGTTTTAATAAATATATATATTTTTATACTTTTTTGTAGAAATTAAAAAACAATTTATAGAAACCAAAGAAGAAAACGCAGATTTTTAAAATAAAAAATGAGTTAAGTGTTTAAATAACAAAAAAGAAGTAATGATGTCATTCTCTAACTATAACAAAATTTTAACTAAGTATAAAACAATGAAATTTCAACAATAAAAGAATTTAAAAAAAAATAACAAAGTCCAAAAGAAAAAGAAAAAGAAAAAAGTTTATTAAAAAAATGGTGATTGCGGCTCAAATATGTAATTTTGAAATGGATTGATTTATTGCTTGATATAATAATTAAAAGGTAATATTTGGAAGGCGGCTATAATATTGTTTATATAAATTCTTATTTTTAACCATCCATTCACGAAACAAATGAAGTTGAGCTTTATAATTATCTGAGAGATGACCAGTAAAGCTTAAAGAAAAATATGTTTGCGTATTTTTCTGAAATAAAAAATAAATTAATTTTTAAACAAGTTTGTGCGAATGAAAAAATTCCAAGAAAAAATAAACTAACTTTCATAAATTCTGAAAATGTGGCAAAATCAAATATTTCTCGAACATTATTTATAATAAATCTTTTAATATTTTTAAAATTAACGTTTTTGAGAAGCATTTTTACGGTCATGCTTGTTACTGGAGTTTCCATGAATCCGGTGCTAAAAAATTTTAAAGTAATTTTTTTAGCAATTTGGAATCCCAAAACCCCAGAGTCCTTTTTTTACTAAATGTTTCGATGAACCCCAAAAGTGTTTTTAAAATTAGAGTCATAAAACCCAAAAAAAATTAAACTTAACCATTCAAAATCATTAATTTTTGGAAAAAGTCTAAAGATATCTTCAATTGGAACTATACTTTTGTCGTCGTCGTAGGAATCTATTACATTTGTATTATCAAAACAAATACTTGTAATATAAGGAGATAAAGACAAATTTAAAAGTTCGTTATAATCAAGAATTCGAAATTGAATTCTGATGGATTTTGCTTCAAATTTATAAGTTTTATGAAATAATTTTGCTATTCTCATTTTATACAAATCTAATCGAAATGTTAGCCAAATTTTATATGGCTTTCGTGGATTTAAAAATACTTCTTTAGCTCGAATTTTTATTTCTTTTCCAGTGTGAGAAAATTGAATCATCCATTCTTCACTTAAATCATTTAAACTTTCTATGATAATTATAGGATTTTCAGAATAAAAATATTTGCACGTTTTTTGAAGTTTTTCATATCCTTTTGAAGAGCATGGATTTTTATTAATATAATAAATAAAGTTTCGTGGAAGTGAAAAGTTTTGAGGACGCGGGGAATCAAAAGTATATTGAAGAAGGCTATTATTATTCATAATTAATCTTTCAAATTAACGTCTATAAAAAAAGGTGGATAAACAGGCAGCAAAAAAAAAGAAGAAAAGATTTATTTTAGGTTTGTAATAAACATAAAATTTTTTTTTATTGCATTCACTGATCTTTCTAGGAAAATATTATCTTTTAAGGCATTCACTCAAGTATGTAATATGTCGTCGTCAGTAAACTAATGAATGACCCCAATAAAAATATATAAAAATCAATGAACCCATTTTTTTCTTGTCATGGCAAATAAAAAGCAGAGTAAAAAAAAGTTGTTTATTGAAGAGACATTTGATTGACAAACTTTGCCTTGCTAATAATGCTGCCATCCCATGCAGAAAAAAAATAATATTTGAAATCTGTGGAATAAAAAAAAACACTTGATTTATGGTTTTCTTTGAATCAAACCAAACTTTTACAATTATCAAATCAGCCAATGGGAAAGTTGCAACAAAAAAAAATGAATCAATGCGCAACCGAATGATGAACGCGTTTTCATTTAATTCCAAAACAAATCTATCTTGTGAGTTATGGTATGATTGATCATCCATATTCGTTGGTGCATGTATGTGTGTAAAAATAATAAAAATGTTAAATAAAAAGAAATTTCTTTGATAAAATTTATTTTTTCATTTTTGCAATGAACAACACAGCCAAAGGGATCTTATGAATGACTTCTATGTATTTTCCAAGATGTTTCAGAACCAAAACTACTTTTATCTTTTCAAAAAAGCATTTATCACAAATTATTCTCCCTCAAACAAACAAAAACTTTAAGCAATTCAATCAAAAAAAAATTGGCAGAAATTAATAAAAGTATGCTCTTCGATGGCATTGTATAAATTTTGCCGCAAAACTAAAATTGTTGTTTGCAAGATGCAACTTTTGCAAAGCTTTTTCTTCTCATTTTGGTTTTCAAAAGTTAAAAACTTCGTTCTTCTTCTTTTCATTATCTGTTTTTGTTTTTGTTTGCCAAACGCCTTTTTCGAGTCTAGTTATTTGTATTATTTTTCCGCGGTTGTCATAATCCTTTGAAATAATTGTATTTATTCTTTAGTTATCATGATGAATGTCAACGCTGATCGTGATACAACCGAATCAACTTTTGCTGAACAAATGGCAGCAATCAAAGCAACAATTGAAATGGGCGTCGCTGGTTGGTTGTTCCATTGTCGTTCTTCATCCGTGAAAAAGCTGCTTCTCTCATCGTGGTGCTTCATTTTGTTCCTGCTTTGAACCTTCGTTCATCAACTCAAAATCAAAGATGTGTATCATCTGGCTTGGCAAAGCTGCTTTGATCTTCCTCTTCATTGCGTAATTTTTTGTATGCGTGTATAAATAAAACTAACATAATGTATTCATACTTTTTCTTTTTTGGGGCTGTTTTTGTTTGATAAGAGAGCTTTACACTTTGCTTTTCAATAGGGAGTTAAAACGGAAATAGCATTTGTAGTTGTAAAAGTTTGCCAATAGTTTCATAGACTTCTCTTCTCCAATCTGCACCATTTTTGAGATAAACATGAGTTCAAAAACAATGGAAAAAATAAAGTCTTTCAAAGCAAATATGCCTTTGAAAGTTTTGCAATCTGCTTTATGAAACCACACAAACTTAAACAACTTGGTGATAATCTTAAGTTTTAGGCATTGTGGATGGATCCGTTAAACTAAATCAAGAAACAAAGCTTGCATATGTCCAGAAGTTTGAGAAACGAGTATTTAGGAGTTTGAAAATCATGTAAGGTATAAATAAATTTGCTTGAGCTATTATTGTTCCAATTACTTGGCTATTGCTGCAACAAGCAAGAATAAAACCAAACGAGCAACAAAATGAAAGGCATTCAACAAAACAAAGAATGATTATAAAGCTTTAATAACCAATTAAACAGCGACTCATAAAGTGAGCTATAAACTATAATGGCTGCTTTTTACATGCATACTCGAGTAAGAGCACAATTCCATTTGCTTTTATTTTTTTTCCATTAGTTTTTCTTCCTCGTTTTATTGCTATTGGATGAAATAACTATTTTGTATCGGTTAAAACAAGCAGCTTCAAGTTTTAAAAGCAAAAGAGAAAATAGTGAATAAGTAAAAACGCAATCAAAATTATTGAACGACTACCAAGCAAGCCAAAAATTTAAAATGAAGAGTCGAGATAAAAAATATTGATACAATCATGGATCGAAAAAGTTAGCAGTGTGAGGGTGTTATTAATAATACTTTTGTAAGAAGTTGTGTTGAAGCTGAACAAATTTTAGTCATTAAGAAAGCTTTTCTTAAAAGCTTTTGCAAATAACTAGCTATCGACAAAAAACTGCAAGATTATAATAAAACTACTTTTTACAAATTACATCTTTTATTAATATTAACATAAATACGACATTATTACATTAAAACAGAAAATGGATATCCAAAGGCGAATTATGTTCGAACTTGATAAGCATTGGATTGATCAGCAAATCGTTGACAAGCAGATGAAAGTTGATTTGAACAAAGGCCGAGATAACCTTGTAAGTGACGTTCCACGTTTGTTCCAATTGGTAGTTTTTCTCCAGTATCATAATGTCTTTTTTGGGAAAGCAAAAGACCGCATGTTTGTTCATCCACATTTGTATTAAATATCGGTTTTGTTCCATCAATAGTATAAACTTCTTTTTGATAACCAGTAACACCAACCCACATAACATTATCTAATCCAAACTTGTTTTCTTCTGTTGATAACTTGTAAACATAATTCTTCATAATCACTAAAATAAACGCTTTATTAAAGCTGCAACTTATATCATTCATGAACACAATCTATTATATTTTTAGCCTTAAAATAACAAATGAAAAAACAAACCTCGAAAGTAATCTGTTTCTATCGCATTTCTTGGAACAGCAATGAATGACTTCTTTTGAGCACACTTCCTTTGCGAACTTTGAAAACTTCGTGTTGTAGGATCAATATGAAGACACATTCGAAGTTGAGGAATAAGATGCCATTTAACATTTGGATCATTATCAGGACATCGAAGTTTTGGCCATCTTGGAATTTCACATAATGCATATGCTTCAGATTGAATTTGGAGACCAGAAAATTTGCCAGTTTTTGGATTTAATACAGCGCTATATTCTCGACAAGTTCCATCTTGACCCTTTTGTTCACCATCATCCCATTTAACATTAGCAGTAGATTTTTCTGTTCCCTTTTTTCCAAACACTTTTTCCCTATAAACAGAGGTGGTAAACGACATGATTAGCAAATAACTACAAACATACCAAAATTCGATGCCATAAAATGTGCTATCCAAAATATTGTTAGAATCCAATCCAACGAAATCCCATTTAGATCCACCATAACCAATCCAAACTCGAGTATTTTCATCAACTTCAATATTTGGATCACGAACGATTTTGGAAAGCAAGAATTTCAGACCATCATCATCTTTAGCAGTTGCAAGTCGTCCACCATAATCATAAAAACAGGTTCTTTTTGCTTCTTCATATTGCAATTTCTTTGGCAAAATAAATAGACAACTTCCTTCATAATAACCTGGTTCACAAAGATGGCGAAGAAATCCTTCAATTGGAGGTCTAAAAATGTAAGTTAGATAAATAAATAAATTAATGTGCAACTTACTGGTTTGCATAGTTATTATCATATTGAGGACAAGCATCTAAAGAGTTTGCAAAGACATGGGAAAAACAAGTTGAAAACCTAAAAAAGGAAATAAAGTTAATAACAAAAAGTTGCAAAAAAAAAGCTTACAAAAACCAAGAAATTAACCAAAACATCAATCACGTGAAGTTGCAGCCGCTGAGTATCAAACAAAAAAGTTTGAAAGTGATGGAAAATGTGGAAGACAAGAAAAAAGTGCATCAAAGAAAAAAAGTGAGCATAAAAAATTTGCATTTTTTTTCTTGACTTTTCCGGTTTTGAAGAGTTTGGTAGTACTATATTTTGCCAAAAATGCTATTTTTAGGCAAGAAAAAAAATGACGTTCATTCATTCATTTTTTCTAAATTAGTTTTTCACAAAAACACCCGCCATTCTACGTTTTTTAATTTCAAAGGTTTCCATGTTTTGATTTTTTCTTAGAAACATTCATTTTAAGAAATTTTAATGTGGATTGTTGTTCTCTAACGTTAAAATCGCTTTTTTTAGATTAAACTTTTATTTTTTCTAACACAAAAAACAAAATTTATAAAAAATAATATCTGTTTGTTTTAAATTTATAAAACTAAGCTACTGGCTTTGGCAAATTATTATTTCTTCGACGTTCATTGGAATCAGTAACAAAAACAGTATTTTGACCATTTTTGCATAAACAAAATATTCTTAAATAAAATTTAAAAAATGCTTTTCGAAAGCTAGGACTAAAAATAAAATGAGTTATAATAATCGAAGAATTATGAAAATAATAAACCATCGCAGAAATATTTGTTATTAAAGCAAAATAATTCATATTATTATAACTTAATTTAGTGCTATAATATTTTATTCCAAAATTTGCTAAACTAAATATCGAAGAAATTAAAGCTTGATAAATCAATCGTTTTTCACATTTGGCTGCAATTATGGATGTAAAATTTCTTGATTTATAAATTGCATATCCAACAAATCCCAAAACCGAAATAGTTAATGCTGCATTAATGATTGCTCCTCGAATTAAATAACCTTCTCGAAAAGTTTTCCGTTCAAAAGACATAATATTAAAGTTGAATGGGAAGTTAATTAAATTATAACCATCGATTAAAAATGGAGATAAAATTAATAGAATCACGGCGATCCAGGTCCTTGATTTTGACCAAATCTGTAAAAAATTAATTATGTTCAAAATATTTTAACTCCACAATTCTCCAAACTTACTTTATCTTGCATAAATGGAAATATCAAAGCTGTACATCGATTACACGCGAGCAAAGTACTCCAAAACGTCGAGAAATAAGTATCAAACCATTCTGAACTCATTTGAAATTGATTGATAGTTTTACGAATAACAAAATCCACCCATATTCCTCCAAGCAGTAAATCCCATAAATATCCAATAATTAAAAAAACAAAATATGCAGATTTAAATTTTGATGAAGAAATGAAAAGTTGTGGAATCAAAAAAGTTATTTGAGTTATTTCTGTAATTCTGCATGAAGCCATTATTAAACTTGAAATCCAATATGTAAAAGGTTCAGAATCCATTATATTTATTTTTTATTTTTTTAAACTTTTTGAAATATATTTAATTAAGAAAAATTGTCATCTTTATATATTACATTTTTTAATAAAAAAAATTATAACAAAGCTGTTGTTGTAGTTATTATTATTTCTCACTAATTACTTAATTATGAATGAGTAAACTATAATTGAACGGGAAGTAAAAAAATTAAATAAATAATTGTATGACTGCCCTTAAAGCTAGTAGTAGGTACATGTTTAAGTTTAGGGGCGTCGTAGTAAATAAAAATAATTATTTACTAATAACCATTTTTTAATAATTTATAATTAATTGTTTTTTTTTCTAGTGCACATTTTTCGTTAATAAAAAAATGTACATGTTGTTTTTAATAAAAATTAAGATAAGCTTAAAAGTGTGGGGCTTAATTATTATAATTTTTTTATAACGTTGTTTTTTGGTTAATGTATTAATGAACTTTTAGCGCTTCAAGACAAAAATAAAACAATTTATAAACAGTTTTTTAATTTATTTAAATTTTATTACAAATTATTTATAGACTCGTAAAACTTAAGAAACACAAAGGTTTAATTATTCATGGACTTTTAGGTGATAAACTTTGATCAATTAATTCTTTTAAAAATTTATAATCAAAACTCGATGTATCTATTCCAGGATTTCCATTTTTATTATTTAATAAAGGCCGAGTAAAATTGATGCATGCTTGCCAAAGAACTGTGGCATTGGATTTATCTGCTGCAGTCACCATTTTTCCAATATTTTCTTTGGTTAATTTATCAGCTAAATATAGTTCTAATGCAGGCTATAAAAAAAAAATAATTATTGAGAATACTATTGTAGTTTTACAAAAAAAAATTCGACAAGGTGTTTCCAAATTTTTTTTCGTGGCATTTACTAACCTTTAAAACTTGAAAATCATATTTATCAGCTAAAATTAAAAGATCAAAAGCATTTTCTTCATCATCCACAAAAGCCGTAATATCCATAGCATAAATGTAATCCACCGCAGCTTTAACGGTATCAAAATTAAAATCTGGGATTGTCATTTGTCCTTCGGCAGCTTCTTTAAAATTACTTTCAAACATGGTTTTAAATACCGGCGATTCTGCAGCCAAAACAAGTTTGTGAACCTAAAAAACATTTCGTGGTGATAAAAAATTTTTTTTAAATTAATTAATTACCTCAATTTCTTGATCTTCAACTTTTATTTTAAAATCTTTATTTTCATTTTGAAGCAAATATGAACCAAGATCATATTTAAAAAAATAATTATAACGTTTTTTAGTTTGAATAAAATTTGAAAAAATTCCAGAAATTCGAAGACATAATTTACCATTTTGAAAATATTTACTTTCAGGAATAAAGACTTCTGAATGTGGGAGGCTAATAAGCAATGTTTTATCGGAATCTTCAACGGTATTTACAATTTCTGAAAAGGTTAAATAAAAAATTTATTTGGAAGTCAAAAAAAATCAAAGAACAAATTTTTAGGTAAAATTTTCTTCCAAAAAAAACTAACCTTTATTCCATTTTTCATTTCCCGCCTCTTTGTAATCATTAACTTTACAAAAAAGTGTATAATTTAATTTTGTTGAAGTTTCAATATTTAAATAAAAACAAATAAAATTATTATTTCCATTTTCATTATTTCGGGTTTCATTTGGATTACATTCTAAATTCCATTCCACACCCGTCAATCCTTCAAGAGTTTTTGATTCAGTTTTTAATATTTCATTTTCACTAAACATTGCTTTTCCAATTTCCCATTCAGCCATAAAAGCAAATCGAGGAATTGAATCAAATTTAAGGGAAGACATATTGCAACGAAAATAAATTTTAAAAGAAAAAAAATAGTTTGAATAGTTTTTTTTATCAAAAATTAATAAATTTTTAATTTTGTCGAATATAAGTTAAAAGACAAAAAAGCCTCAAAAAAAGCTTTCGCAAAAACTTCGATGTGATTTTATTGATTGAAAGCTGCTTTTCAGATTTTTCAAAAGCTTACTCGATTGATTGTTGTTGTTTTGCTCTGTCGCAAAAAAAAAAACATGCATAATAACGGGCTTTCTTTTAATACACAGGCCTCTCTTTCCACAGTGGTTGTCGTCATTGCAGCCAAAGACCCAAGAGCTATTATTTTGCTTTGACCACGATTCAAAACAGTTGTTTTAAAAATGTTAAACAAAAATTTTTTCAAAGTTCGTTTCGCTTTCAGTCAAAAACAAAATGCTTTTTTTTATTAATTTTTAAAAAACGTAACAAAATAAAAGCGAAACAAGTTTCAAAATAGCCAAATTTAATTTGTCATTTAATTTTATAAAAGATAATAAAATTTAAATTATAATAAAAAAACGGAAAAGAAAAAGTTCAGAAGAAAAATTCATAATGATAAAACTTTGGAACGTTCTTACGGTCATGATGGAAGAAATGTAACAGCCTTGATGTAAGGCTCCGATGCTGTATTTGTTAATAAATTACATGCTTCTCTTAGTTCGTTTTGCACTCGATTTTTAGTTTCACCATTTTTAAAATCATCCAAAAGAAAAAATCCAAGTTCATTGCATTTTTGACCCGTTTCTGCTTTGAGTACTTTAACGTGTTCTTTTAATAACATTGCCATAAGAAATTTTGGAGTTGCATTATCTCGTCCACCATTAAAATTATCAAATTCAAGTAAAGCTTTATTATCTGCGTTTTTTATAATATTGAATCCCCAAGCTGGATCAATTTCAATGGCATCAGATGGCATAGACATAATTTTTAATAAATCTAAAATTACTTTTATTCGAAAACACACAAAATTTAATCTCAATGTTTTGACGTCTAAATCGCTAAAAGTTAATTTTAACCTACCATAAATGACAAATGATGGATTATCAAGCCATATTTTTTGAGCCTCTTTACCATGAGTTTGCTTTTCTGTTTTAAAACTTAGAAATAAATCGGTGCCATAAAATGCTAAAATTAACTGAACACAGCTCGGGTTAAATTTTTGGAAGTTACTCACAATTCCATGAATCCAAATAACTGTAATGATCAGCATTATATGAATAAATAACTGAAACATTGTCAAAAATTGCAATAACAGGAAAATTATATGCTTCTTTTTTTGAATTAAGTTTATCAAACAAGCGTTTTAGTTCTGATAAGATTATTGGTTTTTGTTCAACAGAAATAAAGTTGTTTTCAGTTATTTTTAATGTGAGCACAACTCTATGATGCTTTTCATCCATTAATGGAGGAGCCTCAAGCGCAATATCGTATTCATCTGTAAATTTATTCAAATACACAACCTGAAAGGTAGTAATTTTTTAATCACTCTTTAAAGGGAGTGTCTCAGCAAACGAGAAAACTCCTTACAGCGGGTGTTCCTAGCCCGAAAGTTTTTTTTCATTGTCTCAAAAGTTTACAAAGAGCTTCAAATTTTTTGTAGCTTTTTGTAGCACTTTGTTTTTTTTTCTCAAAATGCTACAAAAAGCTACAAAAATTGGTAGCACTTTGTAAGCTTTTGAGACAATGAAACTTTCGGGCTAGGAACACCCGCTGTAGAAAAGTTTTCTCGTTTGCTGAGACACTCCCTTTAAATAAAAATTAAAGATTTACTTTATATGGTAATGGTGAACGTGGAACAACCTTTTGAATATTTTTTAATGGTAAAATAGTATTTTCGGTTACCGTCATAAATCGAACATTGCTTTTGCCATTGATAACATAATAATTACGGCAATTATTTGGATATACATTAAAATTAACAGGAATTAAAAATTTTTCACTTCCATATCTTGCATATCTTGGACAGATAGCGAAGGGAATAACATCGTTAAAGTAACCTTTCTTTTCAATTTTTTCAACAATTGTAAGCATTGTTTCACAAAATTCATTTAACTTTTCTTCTGTCGCTGATCTTCTCATTGCATAAATATATTTAATAAATTTAAATTCATCAGCAATATCTTTTTTTAGAATATAGTTAACGTCTGATTTGGGATATTGAATTTGGTTGAATTTAAAAACTTTATACTTTTTATCTCGATTAATAAGTTCCTTTTTGACATCCATGGCAATAATAGAGTCGTCGTCGAGCAATAATAAAAGTGTGTGATCATAAAATTCATGGTTACTACCATTAATATTTTTTAGCATAACAGTTGAAATAAACGTTTGATTACTAATAAACTGATATGGAATTTCATGTTGTTCAAATAATTTCATAAATTTTTCCCATAATTTATAGTTATTTGGATATTGGGAAGATTGATAATTAAAAATATTTAAAATGACTCTCTTTGGTTTTGGATCAAAATAAGTTTCCCATTTTTCAAATAAATCATTATTAATATCGAAAATTTCATGCAATTTTTCTATTTTAGGCGCTTCTTTAATATCTTTAATAATCATATAATCAAGATAAAGAATTTCTGGATTTGGCCATGAATGAATATAAACAAATCTTTTCAAAGAATTCCCCATCGTGTTTTTAAATCAATAAAAATGGTTTTTTAGTGAGAAAAAGGAATTTCATTAAGTGATGATAAAATCTGAGATAAGAATAAATAGTTTTCAGATAAAGGTTTGTTCGACCGAATGCATTACGTTGATAAGACCTAATTCCTTCCTTCAATGAATTTTGGCTTTAACCTTAAATAAAGTGTTTCCTTTTTTGTATATCGAAAAAAAAATAATGTTGCGATATTTATTTTGTGTATTTATTTAAATAAATAAAATTTGAAGATTTAACTACAAATTTTTTATGCCGTTTTGTAAAAATCTTACTACTTGATTAAGTGAATTTTTATATGTTGAATAAATAAATCTATAAAAGATTTTTCTAACTTTCGCAACAGCTCCTGTAAAAAATTTATTCAAAGATGTCATTTAAAAAAATAAAGGTTTAATTAAAAAGCATTTTATCCACACAAAAATGATTCATTGAGATCTGCGCTAAAAAGACGCAATAAAATGGTGTTTTAAAATAACTTTCTGAAATATCAACACAAAATTGAATTTCAAATTTTTGAAAAAAAAAAGTAATGTGTTAAAAAAATTCAACCAACTTCATCACAAACTTTTTTGATGATTTTTAATGTTTTTGTTTTGATGAGGACGCACGCTGCCTTTTTTTGGGAGCAAACAGGATTTAGATGTGTGTATGATCCTTTTCTTCCCTCACTGTCAGTGCTACATAATTATCTCGCGATGCATAAATAAAAAAAATATGGCCATGATTTTGTTTTGATTCTTCATTTTCTTTTTCATTTCAAAACTTTATTAATTTTTTTTATTAAAAAAGGATTTATTAAAAAACATATTTATTACAAACAATTTTTTTTATATATCCCGGATTTAAAAATATATTCTTTTTTATAATGAAATTTATTTTTACGATTACTTTTACCGTTGCTATTGTTTTTGTTGCTTTTGGTAAGCAGAAAAATTGGGTCTTTGATGGGATGGAAAAAAATTGTATGGGTGCATTTGCTGCACTCTCACACCATAGCTTTACTGTGAGATAGTGTTTTCTTATTTTTTTGATTAGATTTCTTCAATTAAAAAGTTTCAAAATTCCTTAATTTAAAAAATTATTTATGAGATGTAAAGTTCAGAAAATAACTACTAACTTTGAGAATCAAAGTCATTTTTTTAAATCAATTTTGTTTAGCAAATTCTCAAGTTTTTCCCGGTCCTAATGGATATCTTTTTCCTGAATATGGACCTGGACAACTTTTTCCTGGTTCAGGGCCTCAAGGCATTCCTCGACAATGTCCATTAAATGAAATTTGGCAAGATTGTGGTACAGCTTGTCCACCAACGTGCTTTAATAAACTTGTAAGCTTTTTAAATATTTATTTTTTTTCAGTTTCAAAAATTTAAAATTTTTGTTTTTAGCGTTTTTTACAAAAAAAATTAAAAACTTTTTTTTAGCCTATTTGTCCTTTACCCTGTGTTGCTGGATGTCAATGCAATCTTGGATGGGTTCGGGACTTTTTTAATGAATGTATTCCAGCGACATCATGTTAATCAATTGCTTTATTTTTTGTCTTTTCATTCAATATAAAGCATTTATTGCTCCAATTGTAAAAAAATACTTTTTGAAAAAAAACATCAAAAATAAAATATAAAAATAAAGAAAAACACAATTTTTTTTTGCTGCAGCATCGTATTCATTATTTACTTCTTTAATTTTAAAGCTTGTTGAAGAATGGCTGCCATGAAATTTGCATCAAAAGATGAGACATCTATTTCTGAACCAGAAATATTACTGTTGAGTAAAGATTTGACATAATCAATACAAGCTTGCCAAAGAATTTTGGAATTTGTTTTATCCGCGATTTTAAACATTTCACCAATATTTTCTTTTGTTAAATTTTTTGTGAGATGTTCTTCTAATTTGGGCTAAAAATTTAATGTTAAAGCATTGCAGAAAAAAAAGTTGGGAATTTACTTTTAAAGTTTGAAAATCATATTTATCAGCAAAAATTAAAAGGTCCAAAGAGTTTTGATCGTTTTCAAGAAATTCCGAAATATTTTGGGCGTAACAAAAATCGATGGCGGCTTTAACGGTTTCAAACTTAAATTCTGGAATATCTAAATTATCGCCGCTGGAGTTTTTAAATAAATCAGCCAAAACTGTGGATTCGACAGAAATGAGAAGTTTATGGACCTGGAAATATAATTATGATTAAGATACTCAAAAGGAAAAGTTCTCACTTTAATACTTTTTCCAGAAACAATAAATTCAAAATCCTTTTTATCATCTTCGATCAAACGCGATCCCCAATTAGATGCAACAGCACAATTAAAAAGATAATTGATTTTACGCTTTGGCATAAAAGTGGCATGAATATGGATATCCATTTTCCCATCCCTACTAAAATATCCTTTTCCTGCATCCTGAAGATCGCATATATCAATTTGTTTAAGTCGAATTTCGGTTTGTTTATAAATGGAACTTGTAAAATCTAAAAATTATTATTAAAATTAAATAAACACCGAATCATTTTTAAAAAAATTTAATATATCAGTAAAAAGTAAAAAAGCCTCTTACTTTCATAAATACTTTTGTATGTTTGAGAGCTATTAATTCGGGAATAAATTGAATAATCTACTTTGTCATCATCACCACCACCATCGACAACCAAATTAATGTTCAAGAAACGATCGATGTTGCCATGATTTGTAGAACTAAGAGTGTCATGTGGCTCATCACCCACATTCTCCTGCTGCAGAATCTCTCACTTGTGCTTCCGCTTCCATTCAAACTTCGCGCTCCTCTTGATTGTCCTGTAACGAAACAGCCAGCAAGATGGCAGCCTATTTGCATACTTATGCTTGCTTTACTTTTGTCTCACTTTTGTAGTTGTAGTTGTGTGTTACATGTTTGTCTGTGCTGGTTGTTGTTTGTCCTGAATAAAGATGTATGTGAATATGTTCTTGTCTTATTTGGAAAATCCCAGCTACAGAAGATGCAACCAACTCCCAAGGACTATCAACCGAAACCTCGACGACACCAATATCTTATCTGTCACCGCGTGACATGGAGGGCCCTACCCAACTGATCCTGAACTTGATGATGTTGCTGCAATCAATGGAATCAAAGGAACAGCTGAACTATTTGAAGATGATGGTGATACTGGTGAACTCTTGGTAATGGTCGGATGTCTTTGCTCATCTCAATCGTGGAATTATGGATTGAATCGAAATCAAAACAACCTCGTGGAATATGAAGTGCTTATGGAGAAGCCGACAACGAACGTGATGTACTACTGGAATGAAAGAAACTGAACTTGAAAATGGTCTTGAAAGAATCTGAACTTGGTAAAGAACCTATGGAAAAACTCTGATTGAATTATGGATATGAAACTTTGGTGTTTATGAAAGGAAAACTCTATGGATTGTTAATGCTCTTGTGTTATGAATGCTTTTTTGTTATGTTAATGAAATGTTATCTCGTCGAAAAGTTGTACTGGTTACAAGATCCAGACCGTAAGTCCACAGATACCCATAGATAGGAAACGAAGTGGCCAAGGTGAAAACTTGCATTGGTTACAAGATCCAGACAGTAAGTCCACAGATACCCATAGATAGGAAACGAAGTGGCAAAGATAAAAACTTGCACTGGTTTTGCAACTCCAGAAATGATGTGATTGTTGGATGTACTCTTGCTTTATGGTATGATCTTATTGTTATGTTCCGCTGGCCTATATCGATGGTAACAGTACGCGAGTGGCTGGCCTGAAAGAATGGTAACAGTACGCGAATGGAGCGGCTGGCCTATATCGATGAACTATGGTAACAGCAACATGGATTCAACAATGGTATGATCGATGGCTCTTTTATGAAATGATCCAGATTTCGTTGTAATCGAATGCTTCAATGACAGCAGGTAAATCATCAACTTGCTTGTTCTCGTTGTCCCTGTGCTGATCGTATGACAGCTTATGTCGAAATTGAATGCTAGTGATATGGATGAAGATGGTTATGTTCTTATGTACTTATGATGAAGGAATATATCTTGGATGCAGACTTGATAAACCCTGACAGCATTTATGCTTAATGTCTTGTACTGATGCCGATGCCGATATGGAGAAAGATGCTTGGTCCAAGAAATGTGTTATGAAAGGATATTCTATGATCCAGAAATGTGAATGGTTTCAACTTCGTGGTTTGGTCGTATGCTTGCTTGCAAAATGTGAGGACACATTTTAGATGGGGTGGCGGCGTGTCATGTGGCTCATCACCCACATTCTCCTGCTGCAGAATCTCTCACTTGTGCTTCCGCTTCCATTCAAACTTCGCGCTCCTCTTGATTGTCCTGTAACGAAACAGCCAGCAAGATGGCAGCCTATTTGCATACTTATGCTTGCTTTACTTTTGTCTCACTTTTGTAGTTGTAGTTGTGTGTTACATGTTTGTCTGTGCTGGTTGTTGTTTGTCCTGAATAAAGATGTATGTGAATATGTTCTTGTCTTATTTGGAAAATCCCAGCTACAGAAGATGCAACCAACTCCCAAGGACTATCAACCGAAACCTCGACGACACCAATATCTTATCTGTCACCGCGTGACAAGAGGCTCAATTTTTATATGCCATTTAAAATTAGGTAATCCTTCGATTATTTTTTGTTCTGAAGTAATAATTTTATTATCAGCAAACATAATTTTATCAATCTTGTATCCTGCATCAAACCAGCACATTCCCTTAAAAAAGATATTTATAGTTAAATATTATAAATAAAAAATATGATAAGAACTTACATTTTTAATTTCAAGAGAAGTCATTTTTATTTTTATTTAGAAATGAAGCAACGACGAGATAGAAGCAAACGAAAAACTAACTAATGAGCTTTTAAAAAAATGAATGAGCTTTGGTAGGAAATTTTTTAAGCAAACAACTAATGACCTATTTAACCTTTAGAGAAAAATAATTTCACACTCATTGTATTTCTTTCTTTTTGTTGCATATCAAAAATTTTGTGTATGTATTTTTTATTTTTGATTATGCCATTGAAAAAAGAAGGAAATGATATTAATCAATTATCGCCTTTCAAGCAATGGAGAATTAAGAAAAATGTTAGTAAATTAGCTGACCTTTATTTTTTTTTTTAGTAAAATCACACACTTCTTTTATTGTGAATACATATTTCGGGGGTTAATAAATCAAAACAAAATACCAATTTTATTTCTAATAACAATACCTAAGAAGAAAGAAGACAAACATATTTTTATGTTTTTCGACGAAAAAAAGAAACATGACAATCACAACGATAAAAAAATATCATAATAAATTAATTATAAAATTCAACCTTTTCATCGACATGATGGTCGCCCTTTCTTTCCTCAATTTCTTTTTTAATTTCATCATCAAGAATATCAATGTCGTCATTAAAAAAAGTTGTTGCTGGAGGATCAAAAAATTTTGCTAAGAAACATATACAAAATTCTTTAAGATTTTTACAATTATAAATAATCGAAATATTTGCATATAAACACGCATTGGATTCATTTAAATTTTCTATCATTTCTGCTTCGATAATATCCTAAAAATTTGTATGTTAAATTTTTTATAAATATTTATATAATTCGGACGACATACTTTCATATCATCCATAAAATATTTATCTGCAAAAGCCAAAAGATCATAAATATTTTCATCGTTAATAAAGGGAATAATATTAATTTCATAACAAAATTCAATTGCAATTTTAATTATATTCGCTTTAAAATCAATAATATTCACTTGTTTTTCTTTTGCTTCTTTCATTCCTGATTTAAACATTGCATCAAAAACAGGTGAATGAGAAATTAAAACAGATTTATGAATCTGAAAAAAAGAAAAACAATTTGAAGAATAAAAAATGCGATAAAAATAATTTGTGTAGCCAAAGCTGCTCTCATATTTTTTTTTGAGAAAATCTTACTAAATGATTATCCGACAATTCGACCCAAAAAAATAGTGAATTAAACTCGGACTTTTGAATTCATAAAAAAAGTTTACTCCCCAAAAGTTTAATTTAATAATGAGCAAAAAAATATGTTTTTGAAAGAACAATATTTTTGATATATTTTTTGTTGCGAAAAATAAACAATTTGGTTTAATGGGAAAAAAAAGAAAAACTTGATTCTCAAAATTTGGTTCAAAACTTTTGTAAGCTTGACTGCTCTGTTTTTTTATATATCAAAAATAAATATTGTACCTACCATAATGCTTTGACTTTCAACAAAAATGGTAATAATATCTTTATCTTCTTCTTTTTCCCTGTCCAATAATAATGGAGATATCCATAATAATTCTTTTGAAAATACATTAAGCTCATGAGATAACGGCTTTCGAGTAATTTGTTGGGGTTTTAAAATTGCTTCAAATTCAATTGTTAATATTCCATTAATAAAAAATTTATTTTTAGGATCAAATAATTCTTCACGCGTACACAATTTAAGTCCCATAGCACTAGACTTATCATAAATATGTATGTCTTCATTGGTTTTTGAGGCGGATTGAACCGTTACTTTCATGTGGGCTTGGATTTTCTTTGTCCTTTTATTTTCCATTCCTAAATAAATTCCAACAATATTAGTTGAATAATTTTTAATTCCATTTGGTAAAATTCCAAGCAAATAATCAACAGCCGGAATTTTTGATGCACTATAAACTTCGTCATATAAAATTTGAAATGGTTTAGCTTCAAATAAATCTTTTTCTTTTATTAACCATTTAATTGAAATTTTACATTCTTTTGGCTAAATTTAAAAAAATATAAAAAAGTATATTAAAAAGGATATATTAAAAACTTTTCGTCTAAAACTTACAAATTTATTATCAAGTAATGGAAGCTCAATTTTTTCAATGATGCCAAATTCAGAAGTCGTCATCGAAGAAAATGAAATAGAAATATGAAATTTTATAAATAAACTTTTATTGCAAAATAAAAGTTATGAAATACAAAGAATGGATAAATTTTGTTTTTATATTTTTGTTTATCTCTTACATTCTTGAGCAACGACAAGCAAAATAAAAAGGTAAACAATTCAGCTGATTATCATAGTTTAAGGGCATAGACAAAAACAAAATGCAAAGGTCATTAAAGAGTTATCCCATAATTGTGATTGAAAGAAAAAGCTCTGATGGTGCAAAAAAGAAAAACAGTTTTATCACAAATTATGATTATATGTATTTCTTTTCTAAACTATAAAATAAGATAAAATAAAAAATCAATAAAATGTAAAGTAAGTAAGTAAAAATGAAGAAAAAAATATATCTGTCGGAATATAATTAACTTTTGTTTTTTAATGAATGTCGAAGCAGAGCAGTAATCATAAAATTTTCTTGAAAGAACGAATCTTTAATATTTGGCATGGAAGAGTTTTTAATAGTAAAAGGGTAAACAAACTTAATGCATGCAAGCATTTCGTTAAACTTTTTTTCTGTTACTATCTTCAACAAGTGAATCTCGATTCTTTGCTAAAAAAAAAAGAATTTGTTTAAATTGAGCTTATAAATAATTGTACTTACCTTTAAAGTTCTGAAATCAAATTTATCAGCAAAAATTAAGAGTTCAGTAGCAGCTTCGTAATTTTCAAGGAAATCAAAAATATTTTGAGCATAACAAAAATCCACCGCGGCTTTAACGGTTTCAAACCTAAATTCTGGAATATCCAAATGATTGCCACTGGTATTTTGTAATAAATCCGCCAAAACTGTGGATTCAGTGCAAAGTAAAAGTTTATGAGCCTAAAATATTTTTGAGATTAAAAATGAGAAGATTAATATATTAGTAAAACAGGTACTTTAATTCTTTGTCCAGAAACATTAAATTCAAAATCTTTTGAATCTTCTAAAGGCAAGGGTAATCCTCGATTTGGGATATTAGAAAAATTAGTTTTTCCATTTTGTGCAAAACCTGCTTGAATATTAATATATAATTTTTCATACATTAAATATCCTTTTTCAGGATCTTTTAAATGTGATATATCGATTTCTTGAAGCCGAATTTCAAGATGTTCATGAATTGTTCCAACTTTTTCTAAAATTTATTAATTTAATGTAAATAATTAATTAATAAAATTTTTAAAAAATTACTTACTTCGATAATAAAGGGAAGTGTTAGAATTATAAACTCGAAAATAAATAAAATAATCAACAACGTTTTCTTTGGATTTTACAATCAAATTAATATACATCCATGATTCAGAAATAGTAATTCCACATTTTAAATACCATTTTATATTTGGTAATTCCATTCCTAATTTGTATTCTTTTGAAGTCCAACCTTTATTAACAAAAAATGATGAGAGATAAATTGTGGATGTTGAATTGAACCAATCATTTCCCTTAAAAACAAACAAAGAATTAATAAATATCCATAAAATAATTATTTAAAAAGATTTATTACTAAACATATTTCTTTAATTTCGATGGAACCCATAATTTTGGTTTTATGAGTCCAAAAATTTAATAAATATCTAAACTATTTCTTTTTATATATAAGGAAAAAAGAGAGAAGAAAAAATAAAATTATGATCGACAATCTTAAAAAAATTTCCATGTGAGAGTTTTTTTGTTAGCTGCTTTGGAAAAATGGAAAATTAAGTTTTTTCTCTTTTTTAAATAGCCTTTTTTAAAGTTAAAAAAAAGATGATCGAAACGTATACTTTTAAACGGAATAGTATCGCTTTTATTTCTACAGGCAACTGATATAAGGCTTTTTTTTTTATAAAAAAATTCAAGAGAAAAATTTAGAACAAATTTAATAAAAACGCAATGAATTAATTAGATGATAAAATTCTACTAGATTTTGAGCAACAAAAAAAAATCGAGAATATTCTTTTTCTATGATTTTGTTGAGATATGTAAAAGTAGCACTCTTGATTTTTTTTATGTATTGTGTGTTTTCTCATAGATAAGATAAAGGCATAGCAACAAGAAATTAATTTTTTTTCTAATTTTATTCAAAAACAAACCAAATCATTGAAAATAAAAAAAAAGGAATAAATAAAAACTAAACAAATTTCAGAAACAAATATTTCCACACAAAAAATTATAAACAAACAAAAAAATGAATTAGGGTTTTGGTTTTAAAGATTGTTGAAAGAGTTCTTTTAAGAAATTTGCATCAAAAGCTGAATCATCTATTGCTTCGGTTCCAGCCTTATTACTGTTATTATTAAGCAATGGTAAAAGAAAATCAATGCAAGTTTGTCGAAGAATTTTGGAATTTGTTTTGTTTCCAACTTTAACCGTTTCTCCAATATTTTGTTTAGTTAATGTTTTTGTAAGATGGGTTTCTAATTTGGGCTAAAAAAATTATATTAAACCAATGCAGGAAAAAAAGGAAGTAGTTACTTTTAAAGTTAGAAAATCGTATTTATCCGCAAAAATTAATAGGTCCAAAGCATTTTGATAATTTTCAAGAAAATCAGAAATATTTTGAGCGTAACAAAAATCGATCGCAGCTTTAACGGTTTCAAACATAAATTCTGGAATATCCAAATTATTGCCGCTGGAATTTTTAAATAAATCTGCCAAAACAGTGGATTCAGTGGAAAGTAAAAGCTTATGTGTCTGGAAATATGTAAATTTTTTAAAACTCAAATCAAAAAAAAATTGTGCAAACCTTAATACTTTTTCCAGAAACAATAAAATCAAAATCTTTTGTTTCGTTATTTTCCATTAATCGTAAACCCCAATGATTTGAAGCATCATAAAATTTGGGTTTTGCTTTTGCATTAATTGGAAGCATAAAACTTCCATGCAATTCAAGAATTAATTTTCCACTACGAAAATATTCATTTTTTGGAATATAAAGTAATGATTTATCAACTTGATCAATATAAATTTCTCGATTTCCATCTTTGATGGTTCCATCGGTTTCTAAAAAAATTTGAATAAAACTAATTTTTGTCCATAAAAATTTTTTTATTTTTGACTTACTTTGAAATAAAAAATCTTTTCCATTTCCAAATAGGGAATAATGAAGCGAATAATTAACAATGGGATAACTATTTTGAAAATCGTCTTCCAAAATTAAATAAAAATTTATAAATTTTTCGCTATTTTTACATTGGAGATACCATTTTATATTCGATGCTCCGACTTCAATTGTTTTTGATTCGGATTCAAAATCATTATCATCAGCAAACATCACTTTATCGATTCGCCAAACTGTTTCGAATGAATGACCCTATAAATAAAGAATTTTATTTTAAAAATATAAAGAATTTAAAAAAAAATTATACTTACATTTTTAGCTTGAAGAGGCAGCATTCTTTTTTTGGCCAAGGAATTAAAATAATCGACTCTAATAACTTTGATAAAAAAAAATGCCAAACTGAACTAATGAGCAAAAAAAAATCCAAAAACTGTAAACAAAATGAATGAATGACCTTGCCTCTTATTGATGCCTTTAGAAAATTCTTTCATACATTTCCTTATTATAAAAAAAGTTATCGTCGCGAGAAAATTATGATATTTATGATATGATTCTAAAAATGGCAACTTTTTTCTTAATGTAGCTATAAAAAAAACCCTTTTGATTACTTACATAAATCGATTTAAAAAAGTTATAATTCAAGCACTATTCTTGGGCGCCGCCAAAAATTTTAAAGGTTTAAAAAAAGTGTTTGCAATAATTAATCTCTTCAAAAAGGGTTATATAAATTCAGTAGAATCCAACTTATGTCTCTCTTTTTTATTTATTTAAAAAAATATCCATAATTTTTTCCTTTTGATTTGCAATGAATATTATTTTTTTTAAATCATGGATGAAACCTTTTTTAGAGGCTCCTTCAAGCGTAACAAAATCCTTCTTTAAGTTTCATTCATTCACTTTTCAAAAGTTAGATGAAGAAGATATGCGCAAAAAAAAGTGTCATCACCATCTTTATTTTTTCTTTTTTTTCTAGGTAATTAAATAGCGGATCACATTCAACTTTTTTTAATGCAGCATTCATCTTCGCGTAACCACCAACGCATTTGCTCAAGGGTGAAAAAATAAAAATCCAAACCTGCTTATTATAATAATATTTATTTGAGTAAAAAAAGGAACATTGCTTTGCCATCTCCAAAATAAATATGCAAAGTTACTTTAAAATTTTGATTTTTTTTTCACAGAAAATTTTAAAAATCTTCTTTCGTTTTAACAATTTTTTTAAACTTATTTTTCTGATATTTTCTTTGAAAACCCTTTTTGTTCTATGAACCATTTTTAACCTAAAAAAACTAAACAAAAAACAATCACTTTTTTATTTTATTTTTTCCCGAATGAGAAAAACAATTAAAAAATCTTAACCTCGTCAAAAAAGAAAGAAAAGAAAATCAAAGTTATTATTATAATATTTTTTTCTTTGGAGAAAATGTGTCCTCGAATCATGGCTTTCTTCCTTTTTCCAAGGACAATAAAACAATTCAATATTGTGGCATCTATCATGATTGCTGCTGCTTGAAACCCATTCTAAAAATTATTTTCTTTTCATTTTTTTTTGTGAGTGACTTTTTTTTATTGGATTCTATTATTATATTTTAATAAAAATCTTGAAACCAAAACCATCATCCATTCATTTCTTTTTTTTGTTGATTTTTTGATTGAATATAACTTTTTTTTCTGTGTCTTGCTGCTCACTTGAAAATGAAAAAAAATTACAATACAAAGAAGTCAAGAGAGCAGAGAGAAAGTGTCTTACTTTTTTGACCTTCGATATATTGTATTTTATTTATTTATTTATTATTATTATTTTTGTTTATTGTAAGTGAGTTTTAGGGCGCCTTTTTTTGACTTTGACTTTTTGAGTGATGTTCTTTTCTTTTTTTTAAAGTTTAATGGTTTTACAAGACCAAAATCCTAGGAATATTCTTTGAATTTTCGGAAGCAAAAAATTCCTACCATATTCCATTTGAAATTCAAAAATGGTTATTCCTTCCAAATTTTGTCTTTCTTTTACCATTTTTTTTTGTTTAAAAAAAGACTTTTTCTTTTGAAACAAATTTTTGCTTTTGAAATTTAAATATTGCCTTTTCAATATTTTTTTTCTATTCTCGTCTTTAAAAATATCTTAGTTTTCACAATATTTTTTATGAATTGAATTAAAAAATATTAGTCATAGTAAATCAGAAATTTCATGGAACAAAATTTTATTTAAAAAATCTGTCAATTATTATTTATTCTGAATTAATTATATCAAATTGAATTATAAGTAAAGAAAAAATAGAGAGAGGGGGATCAATTTTATAGCTCATTTTGTTGTGATTTTATTAGGGGTTCAGCGTTCTTCTTCGTCGGCCCAGCTACAATAGGTCTTCTTTTTTTTTCTGGACTTATTCAATGTTGTGGAATTATTGTTCGTAGTCTTTAAGTTTTTTTCTTAATTGCTTTTTTTAATTAGCATATATTTCCATTGTATTTTTTGTTTTTGTTTTTTCTTCCTTCTCAAATCGAATTTAATGATTCCCTTTAAAAGCCATGTCTAAATGGGCTGTCGTCTTCCGTTATTATTATTGCATTTATTTCTTTGTTCTTCTTTTCAATAGACTAACACCATTTTTTTCTTCGAGTCATTAAAATAAAATAAAAGCTACTTTCCCGACCGAACGTTTACCTTTCTTTGACACCTTTTTTTATATGCTTTCTTTTTTTTGTTCGTTGTTGTTTGCCCTTTTAAAAGTTATTTGCAAATAATAATAACAAGAATAAAAAAAAGAAGTAAGTAAGTCACTTTCACAAAAGTTTTACTAGAAAACAATGAATGGAGGATTCTCGCGCATTTTTTGTTTTGGCGAAGACATTCAATTCAATTCATAAAAAAAAGCGGGCACAAAACACAGGCGGGGTCGATCGTGGTCGACGGCAGCCGGCAGCCAAGAAACAAATTGAGCGAGAAAAAAAGAAAGAAAGAACAACATCGAGGACGATCGGTCACTCATTTTTTTTTACTTCAATAATTCAAAAAAAGAAAAAAATGGGAAGAAGGAAGGAAGGGTTTTTTGGTTTGTTCCGGTCAGTCACGGACGATGGGATTTTTTTGGCGGTGATGTTTGTGTGTTTTTATGAAATGGCGGTGGCTATGAGAAATTTTGTTTCATTTTTTTTTTGTTGGTGTTTTTAACATTAAAAGATGGTGAACGTTTCTTGAGTATAAAAATTTTGTTGCAAAAAAAAAGCGAACGTCTTGAGAATGAGGAATAAAAATCCTTGTAAAATATCAAACATCTATAATAGTTTGTTTAATAATATTTTTAGAGTTGAGTTTGAAAAATTTTGTAACATTTTTGTTTATTTTTTGAATTTCTTTTTCAAATGTTCCATTTTTCCGTTAGAAGTCTTTCTTCTAAGAATAAAATAATCTTAAATTTTTTAACTTTTTTGTTTGTACCTCCTCCATCATCAATCTGGCAGAGAAAGTTTTTTCTTCAGAGTTTTTTGTAGCCCCATAAATAAATCATTTATAAATATGCTTGAATTTCGCTATAATTAAACCTACTTAAAATCATGATAAGAATATTCACTTTCATTCGCCGCTTTTAAAATTCCCATATTTTTATAATATATTTTTTTCAAAGATTATAATTTCATACCTTTTTAAACCTTTCCTTACTTTTTTTTATTATTCAATTCGTTTAACTCAGATATTTATTTTTTTGTTAATCGTGATTTTAATTATTTTCTTTACTTTTTTTTTTAAAATAAAATTTTCTTTAATTTCTAGCCCATCGTCAAGTTAATATATTTTGTTGAATGATTATTTATTGTTTAATTTAAAACAATTTTGGACTATGTTTTATTCAAAGTATTTTAATTATTAGAATTACTCATAATTCCAAATTATTCAGTCGCAGTGACTTTAACTTATTATTATTAATTTAAATTATTTCCATTTAATCTATTCTCTAATTTCAAATACTTTAATTTTATTTTACTCCATTGCATTTTTAAACTTACACAAAAACCTCAAAAAAATCTAAAAATAATAATTTTATTATTTGTGTTTTAAACCATTTTTTTCCTTCATCATCATGAACGGATCTCATCATTTTCATCCTCATTTTATTGTGTATTTAATTTTGGTAAGTGGCCTTCTTTCTTTTCCTCATTTTTCTTCGTTCATTCAGATATGTTTGCTTTTTCAAAAAATCTTTAACTAAAATATTTCCTTTCTTCTTTTTTGGGTTAAAAATTTTATATTATCGTATTTTTGCAATCTAATATTTGCTCTTTTTTTTTGATGGCAGTGGCGAACGCATTTTTGCAAACTTTTTGAATTTGTAACCATTAAATTTTCTTACTTTACGCCCTCAATCAAAAGAAAAAACTTTTTTTATTGTACTCAAAAAAAATTTGACACAATTTTTTTTTGTTCAATTCTGAGTCTTTCTTGTTTGACCTTAGTTTTAGCTGGCCAAACTCATTGACACTTTTTTTGATCCAAATTTAAAAGAATTATTATTATTTTTTGGGCCAAAGAAAAATTGGGTAATTCCAATGGAGAAAAAAAGTCTATATTTTTGTTCTGGGTGACTGAAAAAAAAATTGTATATAATTGAATGAAACCAAAAAGGCCAAGGGCGAGTTAGGGTCATCCATCCTCCCTTTTTTTCATTCATTCATTTTTCTTTCGTTTTCCAATTGACCATGAAAAAAAATAAAATACGGAGGAAGAAAAGAAAATTGGCTTTTGTCATTTCAGTTTTGTGATGAAAAAAAAAACAGAGAAAAAAGAAAACATAAATACAAAAGGCAAAAAAAACGGGAGTCAACGACCGACGACAAAAAAATGGCATCGAGTGAAAGCGATGTCCTTCTTCCTTTTTTTGAGATCCTCATCATCGTCGTCCAATCATTTTTTTTATGGCAATTAAGGATCGGCGCAAAAACGGCTAAAAAAATTTTTTCAAAGCAAAAAGCCTTTTTGTTTCTTGTTTTTCTTTTATAAGTGGAGGAGATGGAAAGGGATTTTCTAAACTAAACTAAAAAAATAAATGCGGAGGATAAAAAAGAAAGGGAAAAGAAAAAAAGGAAGCAAAAAAAAAAGAATGAATGAAAAGAGAAAAAATTCAAGTGAAATGATTCAATCAATTTTTTCTTTGTTTTTTTAGATAAATATTGCATTTGTTGTAGCTGCAGTGGAATTTGATAATCGAGTTACTGGTAAGTGTCTTTTAACCCGCTCAAAAAATTCCAAAAAATTTTCCAAAAATATGTTTAATTTCCATGAAAAATAAAAAAAGCATTTTTATTAACTTTTTTTTCACCAAAATTTTCTTTTTAATTAAATCCATTACTTTTCTTCGATCATAAACTTCCATGAAAGCCCTTCTTTCATTCATTTTTACCTTTAAATATTCAAATTTATTTCAGGTACTCCAATTGTTGAATGTGAAAGAGATTTTATTAAAGTTACTGTACCAACTTTAAAACCATTTAAAGGGAAAGTATTTGTTAAAGGTGCATATAGTAATAAAGATTGTGTAAAATATTATGGATCCATGAATAAAAATAATAACAATAATAATAATAATTATCAACCTTATGGCACTAGTGGAGGAAGTGGAGGTTCTGGATCATCAGCATCCTCGTCTACTTTTTCACAAAGTCACGGATCTAATTCAGTCGCAGCTTCAAGGTTTGGTGGTTCAGGAAATGGATTAAATGGAAATTCTAATTCACAAACTCGAGGTGGTAGTGATAGCCAAAATAACCAAGGAAATGGAATAGATGGATTAAATTCTGGAACATTCGACCCAAAATCTTTAAATTCAAATTTAAATAATGGCGAAGAAAATTCATTCGAAAATTCTAATTCTGAATCGGGCTTTCTTTCATCCAAACCTAGTCATCGCCCAATGGCTTCGAAAACAATATTTAATCGAAAAACTTCTGGAAACAACAACAACAAAAATCCATTTTCATCCAATAACAATAACAATAATAATAATAATTATCAAGGCTTATCTTCTTCTTCTTCTCCAAATGATGAACGTCCACTTTATTGTCCACCATGTGAAAAATGTCTTTCAAACACAAGAAAAAATACTGTATTTTTGGATGATAGTTTTACATATGAAAATAGCAATGATGGATTGTTGCATATTATTAATCCAAGAAACCGTCGACATTCGTCAAATTCGAATTCAGAATCCCCAGCAGCCGCATTAGAAATAAAATTGGGTACATGTAATGCAAGAAGAGATCGAACTATAAATCCCGCAGGCATCCATGTTTCATTTACGGTGGTAGTAAATTTCCACGAAAATTTTATAACTAAAGTTGATAAAGCTTATCACATTGCATGCTCGTATGAAGAAGCGGATCGAAGTGTGACCACTCAAATTGATGTTAGGTAAGTGAATGGATTATTTTCTTGAAAAATGTTGTTCGAATTCGAGGATTTTAACTTTTTACCGAAAATCCAAAATTTGAAAAATATTGCTGCATTTTTTTTTGTGAATTTTTACTCGCATTTTCCTTTTTTGGAATTTTAAAGCAAAAGTTTTAATATTTTTTATTATGGAAAAATAATTAAGTCAAAAGCAAGCTTTCCGAAACAAAAGCAACAATTCTTTCGAATTCTTTAGTTTCTAAAATTATCTTTTAAAAATTTTGACCCAACTAACTATTTTTTTTCTCACCATTTTTCAGTCCTCCACCTGAAACCCAATTACAAGGTCAAATAGAGCCACCCAAATGCCAATATAACATAAAAAGCACAAATGGCAAATCCATTTCTCATGTCCTCGTTGGAGAATCCGTGGAACATATATGGCATTGCATTTCACCAAATGGATTTCAAAATGTCCACAAAGTTTATGGGTTGCTTGTTCATAATTGCTTTATTGAAGATGGACAAGGAAAGAGAGAAAAAATTATTGATGATCAAGGATGTTCCATAGATTCTTTAGTTATAGGAACGCCTGAATATTCCACCAAAGAATTATCGGCTTCAATAAAGGCTTTGGTGGTGAAATTTCCGGATAAAGATTTTGTTGATTTTCAATGCGCCATTCATATGTGTGTTAAAGCTGATGGACATTGTGATGGAATTACGGTAGGTATATTATCGCCATCAAAATTTCTAAAAAAATATGTTTTGTTGAAACGAAAAATTTTTTCTCCGATGAAAAGGTTAATAAAGCCATCGTTAATGGTAGCTTACTATTTTTTTCAGCCACCAAATTGTGGTTCAAGTCGACCTCGACGACACATTGATCCTTCAAATGTTACCGTATCCAATGAAGATGAATGGAAGCTTCATGCTCAGAGACTTACGGTCATGGATATTGATAGCAAAATTACTAATTCAGGTAAACAAAAACAAATTTTTACCATAAAAGTTTATTCAAATTTAAACAATAAAATTTAGATATGGGAAGATTATTCCTTGCTCAATCTTCATCCTCCCCAGATTCAAATAATTCAAAAGATTCATTAGAAAAAGAAAATTTATGTGTTTCAGTTTTGCATTTTGGCCTTTTAATTGCATCTTCCACTTTTCTTTTAACTGTATCTTTAACCGTTTTAATTGGATTAATGTTTATGAAAAATAATACTAAAGTTGCCAATTATTGAATTAATATTGTAATAAATAAAGTAAAGTTTATTCAGGTTTTTATGACATTTCAAGGCATTAAATTATGCCATTATTTATGCATTTGTCTGACAGAAATTTGTATTTGCTTTCATAAATAGTCAAAAACTAACTATGCCACATATTTTCCACTCCATAACACGGAACTTTTCGTATACATATATTCAAATAACAAAATTGAAATATATCAAACACATTACATTAACCTTTATGTCTAACGCAAAAGTCTTTATCACAAGACATATATTCGATCTTTGACTAATCTAAACTTTTCTTTCTCTGTCAATAATGGCTTTGCATGATACGGACATACATAAAAATGATAGAGCTATCTTATTGTCGTGTCAATCTAAAAGCAATCAAAAAGGTTGTTTATTTCGCCATTTAAAGTTCAAACATTTTTCAATAATAACAAAAAATAATACGAGCAAAATCCGAAGGCTTCGCAACAAGGCAAAAAATAAAACCAAAGAAACATAAAATCAAACAAAAAATAATCATGTGTAATATATGGTGATATCATCTTTGTTAAACGATCATAAAGAAACACATTCATGCAGCAACATCTGAAACATTATATCGTATTAATAGATTTTGTATCAAGGTAAAACATACCGATCAATTCAGTTGGAAGCTCGTTCTTTGGATGTTTACTTTGAAAATGTTCCTTATATGACTTTTGATTAAGCATCATCCTATAAATGTTTGAATGGTGACTTTTAATAACAATTTTAAAATCTCAAACTCACGCTTTGCATATAGTACATTGATGTTTAAGAGCTTTGAGGCAAGCAGTTTTTTGATCATAACCGACAGATTTGCGTAGTTCTTCTTGCTTCTTTTGATTTTTTTGTTGAGCTTGAGCTTTCATATGTCCGCGAGTCATTTTGAGGAAGATGTGTTTAAAAAATCTAAACATAAATGGTTAATAAATATAGTTAGGTCCCGAAAGAAAACGCAAAGTATTAAAAGATATATATAATTATCGCACAAAATAGCAAACGCGAATCGAAAAGGTAACTAAAATCAAAGAAGTTATTTGTGGGTAAGCATAAAAGTAACGGAAAGAGTTATTCGAATAGTCAAAAATGCTAAACTCATAAAATCAAAAACTATACAAAACAAAATTGAAATATGTATGGAGGAAAGAAACAAAAAAAAGCATGTGTTTTCCTGGAATTTTGAAAGGATGATCAAACTTTTCGATGCTCCATTATTTTACTAGATACACATTGCCAAACAAATTGCATTTGCTTCAAAAACAAAACAAAAAAGTAAAACTTTGAATGAAAATCGTAAAATCTTTTTTTTACAAACACCATTTTTCTTCTTTCTCTATGCTTTACAATTCCAATATGATGAACTTTCAATCATTGTTATATATATTCATTGCATTTCATACTACTATCAGCAAAAACATAGTTAAATTACATTGCTTTTATTCCACTTTTTTTTGGCTTTTCAAAAAGTTATTCACACTTTCATTGAATATATTATTTGAAAGAAACACTCGTGATTAATTTTATGGAAAAGTTAACTATGGCTTTATTAGTTTCTGATTGAAATCGTTTACAACAAGGTGGTTTAGTTATCTGTGTAATTGATAATTGTAAAAAGCCATGTAAAAAATGAGTTAATGAAGAACAAAATAAACCAAAATAATTACATATGAAAGCATCGATGTTACAAAGAATTTTGACATTATTGGTTTATGGTTTTATAAATGAAGATTCCAAACAAGTAACTTCAAAGTGTTAAAATCATTCTAAAAAAATTAAAGTGATGTCGATAACATTTATTTGTGTTCTCACGTTTATTTTACACCTCCACATAATACATACACCTTCGTTGATTTAATTTTATTTTTTGCTAATAAAATATTATTAAAAAAAATAACTATAATTTCATTTACATTTCCTCCCTTTTTTTTATAATAATAAAGTGGTGGTTTGCTGCTCATTGCAATGATATCAACTTCTTTTTTTCTTTTTTCATTTTGACATTCAAACTTTGACCGAGGTTTTTCCAAATGGTTTTTAACATTTTTTGCTTATCAAAATTATAATAAAGAAAAGTGTCATTTACCTAAGCATTTATTTCATCTTTTATTATTTTTTTTAATACGGAATTTTATATTTTGTTCTCTGCATTTTGGTAAGAAAAAAAGATTTTTTGTTATTGCTGTTAGCTAATTTAGGAATATTTATTTTTAGCAATTTAATGTTAGATTTTGCAATGGTGATAAAGATAGCGTACGTTTGTTTATAGGAGTTGCAAATTTTTAAATATGTGCTTATTCACAATTTTTTATCGACGTTTTTTATGCTTCTTTTTTTTCACTGTAGTCGTCCGTGAATAACTATCTTTATTTCCTTCTCTAAAAGAAACCCAACAAAAAAAAAATAAGAACCTCTAAAGTCAATGTCTGAGTCTCATGAAAAATAGTGTGAAAGCATGCTTGCTTCGGCCACCACGTCAAGCCATTTATTTTATGAGTAACTTGATCTCATCTTTTTCTTGGGTGCTTTTTATTCCATTTTTTTTTTGTTTTTAGGTTCCAAAAATGCAAAAGAAAAAATAACAAAAAAAATGTGAAATAAAAGAACGTTGTTGTTTTTGTTGAAACAAAAATTTCTTTTTTCTCAGGTTTTAGAATTAAACAAAAAATGCCTAAAATGGAAGAAACAAAAAAAATTATTTGAACCTTAAACTTTTTTGTTGTTTTTTTGTTTCGACGAAGAAAAAGAAAAAAATTAATAAAAATTATGCAAACAAAACAAGTAAAAATGTCGCAGAATTTTTTTTGCAACAAATATAAAAAAATACACCTAGAAAAAAAAAGTTGCTTCGTCTGAACTTTTGATGTATGAAAAATAAAATGGTTTAGAATTTCTTTAGTTCTTTGTTTTTTTTGTTATTGTTCGGCCTCCCATTTTTTTTTGTTTGGTACCTGGAGAAATGACTTTTATGTATTTTTTTTAATGTTCATAATTTTAGGAATTTCTAACCTTAAACTTCGGTCAAAAATTAGTTAAATAAAAAGTTTTGTTTTGCAAAAGACAAAAGTTATCAATCATTAAAAAAGGCGACTTTATTGATTGGATAAATTTGAGTATTGTTTAAAAAAATAGGAAAAGGCGGAACAATATTTTTCTTTTTAGGCACAAAATTTACTTTTGTTTTTATTAGTAAATTTCCTTTTCAAAAATGCCAAAGTCTAATAATACAAATAAGTCAAATGATTTTTCTTTTTTTTCTTTTTTGCTTCTTCCATTTTCGAAACTACGAATATGCACAAAAAAAAATACTCATACGTCAAATAAAAATAGAAAAAGAAAGAAAAATCTTAAATAAAATAATATCTAAATTTTATTAAATTACAAAAAAACCTTTCTTTTTTCCATATGACAAATTTTCTTTTTAACTAACATCAAAAAAAATATGGGGTAACATGCAATTATTTTAAGTAATCCAAAATTCGTTTATCTTTCAGCTTTTTTCACTTTTTATTTGAGAGTCAAAGATTTTTCTTGTCAATTCTCAAGGCATGGTTTTTTTTGCTCATTGCGTAAAAAAGAAAAAAAATAAGTTTAAGTGGCTATTTTGAAACATTCGTCGTTGTTCTTCTGTTTTTTTAAGTGAAACAAAATAAAAAGAAAAAATATTTTAAAAGGGAGATTCTTTCACGTATGTAAATGTGTTTATTTCAAAATTGGCTACTATTTTCTTGCAGATAAAATTTTGGTTTTGTTGTTTGTTCGTTGCCTTAGAAGTGTGTGATAATACATTCATTTTGATATCTTCCTTCGTCGAATTTTTATTCTTTCTTTTTTGCTTCTTTTGTGTGTTGATTCAAAAAGTTGGGTCTTAGTAATATTGAAAGTTTTTGAGAAATTGAAAGGAAAAACTTAGAATTTGTTCACAAAAAAGAGCTGAGTATGAAATATTCGAAGTTATTCATATTTTCAAAAATTTATGGAGAGTTTTTTCGAATTATTTATGACACTTTTTTGTTCTCAAAATTTCACTGGAAAAGAGTTTTACCATTTTTTTTAGAAATTTAGTTTAAAAGAAAAATTTGAAAAAATTGTTTAATATTTTTTTGAAGAACTCCTTTTTTTTGCAAGTTTTTGATAACAACGTGACAAAGTTTTTAAAAAAAATAAAAATGCCCTCCCGCATCCTTTGCTTAAGCATATTTATATATGTATGTTTGCAGTTCCAAGATTATTTTTCTTTTAATAATTTTTAATTAGTCTTTTAAGTTTGAAATTTTTTTGTTTTTTATTCAAGGATAAAATTGGAGAAGCGCCAAATAAAGAAAAAAAAAACAGCCAATGTTTTTTAAAGCTTCGAATATATTTGAAGCAACAACAACGAAAATGTGAAGATGGAAAGAAGAAGAAAAAAAGTAATTAGCTTCGTCTCAGATTTTTTTTTCATCCAGAAAAAAAAACAAGCAACATCGAAAAAAAGAAGAAGATAAAATTATTCGATGCCCAAGTAAGTAAGCAGCAATTATATTTATTGCTGCAACAACACTTTTTTGTTTATAAAGCTATGTTTTAGAGAAGAAAAAAACAAGCGTATCTTTTTTGTTAGTTTGTTCGCTTTTTTCTGTTTCGAATCGAATGTGAAAATTAAATTATAATTATAACCATTTTTTTTTCAAGCCAATAGGTTCTTGGTTTTTGGTTTTTTATAACTCTTTTCTTTGTTTCTATTGCAATATTGAGTAAATAATTATTATAATTTTCGCGCCGCGCCTTCTTTAGTTTCTTGAATTTCTAAAATTTTTACACACAAAAATCGAATGAATAAAAGAAAAAAAGGTCTGGAAGGGTGGAAAAAATTAATTGGACGTAAAAAAATTATTAAAAATTTTTAGAGATTTTTTATGTCTAGTTTTAAAAAATGGGTATTAGTTTTTTACATGGAAATCCTTGAGTCACGTTTTGTGGTAAATGGCGTGTGTTTCGTTTCAGCTTTGTTGCTCTAATTACATATTTTTATTATTATATCTTTGTATGCTGCATACATTTTTTGTAAATTGAAGCGTTTTTTTTCTTTCTTCTGGTGGCTAGAGGAGTTACATACATACATGGGCGTTGGATAATTTTAAGTTTTGTAAATCGTTACTTAGTAATTCGACAACGACTTTTTTAGTTATAAAACTTTTTTTAAAAGCATTTTAGAATTTTCCACAAATTTTTTTCTGCTGCTGCCTTTTCGTAATCATTGTTTTTTGGATTACTTAGTTTTGAAAAGATATTTTCTTGACTTTTTATGGTTTTGCATGTTTTTATTATTTGACGCACAAAATTGATGGAATTTACTAATTTGAATTTTAAAATAGCTTTATAAAAGTTTTCTTGTTTGTTGTTCAATTAACTCTAAAATTATGAAATTGCCATAATTAAGAGAGACTCTACCAGATTTTTTAAAACGTGCGGTCCATTTTTTTTCAAACCCACTATTGTATAGTTACCAAACGATTATTTAGGCCATAAAAATAGGCTAATTTTCAATCTTTTGACCAGAAACTGTACTAGATATGGAATTATGAGCTATCGAAGTTTGAAGCATGTCTAACCTTTAAAAATTCGGCTAAATTCACCCATGAAACATAAAAATTTAGTTATTATCCCACATTAGGTAATCGATTGCGGGCTTTCTAATGGTGTATACCATATATTTTAATATCCTACAAAAATGAGGAGAAATTTGCATATTTATATTTCAAAACGACGCCACTTTTTTTCCGCCGTATCCCCAGACCCTAAGAAAAATAGCATATAATCCCCAGAATCTCCTCTATCGAATTGTCAAGAAAAATCAAAAAAAATTTGCACCTCGATCGATTGCCATAGATAAAAGTGCTCGCGACCACTATTTTTAGTGGGGAAAAGGTGTTTTTCACTTTCATTCTTTGGTTTTTGGCGTTATGTTCAAATTGTTTTCATGGAAGAAAAAAAGTGAATGGAAAGTGAAAAACACCTTTTCCCCACTAAAAATAGTGGTCGCGAGCACTTTTATCTATGGCAATCGATCGAGGTGCAAATTTTTTTTGATTTTTCTTGACAATTCGATAGAGGAGATTCTGGGGATTATATGCTATTTTTCTTAGGGTCTGGGGATACGGCGGAAAAAAAGTGGCGTCGTTTTGAAATATAAATATGCAAATTTCTCCTCATTTTTGTAGGATATTAAAATATATGGTATACACCATTAGAAAGCCCGCAATCGATTACCTAATGTGGGATAATAACTAAATTTTTATGTTTCATGGGTGAATTTAGCCGAATTTTTAAAGGTTAGACATGCTTCAAACTTCGATAGCTCATAATTCCATATCTAGTACAGTTTCTGGTCAAAAGATTGAAAATTAGCCTATTTTTATGGCCTAAATAATCGTTTGGTAACTATACAATAGTGGGTTTGAAAAAAAATGGACCGCCTCCTTCTAAAATCATTAAAAAATCTGGTAGACTCTCTCTTAAGTGATCATGATTTTCCCAACTCCATTCGATATCCATAAAATCTCCTCAATCACAATCGTTAGAGAAGGTGATCGATCCTTAGCTTCTTTAGACATTAGTAGAGAAGATTATACGATTATTTTGATCATTCTAAAAAGTTTATGAAGAAGAATAATGGTTACTAAATATATTTTTTTTACTTCTAAAACTATTTCCATAAAATAATTTTTTCAAAATCCATTGATGATCTTTGCATTTTAGTCTTTATTTTTCCCTCTTTTTTTCTTCATCTCCAAAAGTTCCCATGACCGGCAAACCACCATGCAATATTATTATTGCTTTTTTTTCTTCACTTTTTCAAAATGTATGTAAACTCATTTTTTCGTTTTTGCATTATTTTTTGTTTTGTTTATTTCGTCTTTTTTCTTGTTTTCGCTTTTTTTGGTTGGAAGAATTCTTTTTAAAATCTCCAATTTCTTCTTCTTCTTTTTTTTTTTGAAGAAGAAGATTTCCGTTAATGGAGAAGAAAGAGATAGATATTTTCAAGCAATCAAAGCAACAACAAAAAAATCTTTGACTCCCTTGTTGCTCAAAAAAAAAATAATTTTTTTATATATATTTTTTTGAAACGGAAATTCTTTTGTAAACAAAACAAAAAATATTTTAAATTTCCTTGACTTTTTGGTAGCGAGAGCTAGCTAGCAGCGATCATCTTTTTTTGTTTGGAGTTTGTCAAAAAACCAAAAAGGCAAGCAGCAACCAAGAAAAAAAAGGGAAATTTGACCTAAAAAAATAAAATAAAATATAAATTTTTTTGATGTTTTTGTCATCTTTTTTTTCTTCATCAACCAACATCTGTGGCGGCAGCAACAGTGACAATGATGGAGATGGCTCAAAGGTGACAATAACATCATTTTATTTTCTGATGATGAAAAAAACAAGAAAAAATAAATAAATAAACTCTAGTTTTAAGCTGCAGCTTTTATTTTTTTGCATTAGCGAGCGACAAGCGACGGAAGGTGGCAGCAGCAGCAGAAAAGTCATTAAAAAAAAGCATGCAAAGATGGATAAAAAAGGTTAGAAGTCCTTTGATTCTTTTCAAAGATCGTTGCTTTTTCGTTTTTTCCAATTTGTTTTTAAAAAAAAGACAGAGAGAAATAAAGAAAAAATCAAAAATCTCTGATCACTTTTTTTAATCGTCTTTTTTGACTTTCTTCCAAAAAAGCCATTATCGCTCGCCATGGCTGTCTTTTTCTTAGGTTTTCTTTGATTTTAGCAGCTTAAAAAAAGTTTTTTTCTTGTGTTTTTATATAACTCTTTAATGCGCTTCTTTCTGCTGATAACCTTTTTATTCTTATTTTTTTCTCTCTTTCATCTTTTTTTTATACTTGTTTTTTCTTTCACACTTTGATTTTTTTCTTTTGGGTATCATGTTGCCTTTGAGAGATTATTGTTTTACTTTTTTTCTGTGTCTATGTTACGGTGACAAAATTAAAATGAAAAAAGAAAGAAAAAGAGTTGAGAATTTTTTGTTTATGCATGCATGTGGTGAAATGCTTGTTGTTCGACAAACCTATTTTTTGTAATAGGATTTTTATTGAATAACTTTGTTAAAAGGCTTAAAACTTCTAAAATTAGTCGATTTTCGATAAATATTGCGAAACCCTTCTAGTTTATTTTTTTGAAATTACGGTAGTTTTGCAAATTTGATCTCATTAATTTTTCTAAACAAAAACTCGGCCAAAAATAAAAAAAGAAGTGTGGCGGAAAATCAAGAAAGCTTACAATTTATTATTATTTTTCATTTCTCAAGTACTAAGATACATAGATAACAAGAACATCTGCATCTGCAGCTGATCATTAACGCTAATGATGAACCCACAAAGCAATAAAAAATTATTTTTCGGCCAAAAAAGAGGCTATTAAAAAATTAATTTTTGTCTTTTCCCATTTTTTGATCCCTATTTTTTTAATTACCTTAAAATAGTTTTTATTTTCTTTAATGATATCACGCCACAAAAAAATTGCAAAAAAAAAACTGGGAATTAAATGAATGCGTTTTTTTTTGTTGGTCAAAGTTTTGATTGCATAGTTAATTAAGTATTATATTTTTTTTTCTTCAAGCAAACTCAAATAAATAAGAAAAAACTTAACTATGCGATGATAAAAGAATTATAGTCAGTCTAGCTTTTAACTATATGGGTGGTTATCAAACAAAAAGAAAAAAATGAAAAAAATTATTTTAATTTAAAACTACAAAATATAATATAATATTTTGAGCGGAAAAAAAAGTATTTAAAAGTTCAAAGAACGAAATTTATTTTTGCAGAATCCAAAAATTTTCGTTAATGCCCACCAAAAAGTCCAATCGAAAAAAAATAAAACGAGTACTTATGTCTTTGGAAATGGAGGGAAATTTTTCACATATTTACTTCACTCCTCAATGATTGTTCTTTTACTTATGTATTTTTAAGCTTAAAACACCAAAGTAGATTTTTTTTAATTCTCGTCGTTTTATTGAGGTAATCGTGAAGAAGAAAAAAAGTTAAAATTATTTATTGTGATGTTTGCGAACTTTATTGTTTGTGTCTCATAAAAGATTCCATTAAAGAGGACGTGTTTAATTTTTTTTTAAAGAATTTACATATCTTGGAAATTTTAAATCAACAAAAATTAGAAAAAACCAAATTCCTCTGATAAATAAATAAATTTTAAAGATTAATTTATTTTTTGTTTTGTATATTACGTTTTAAACTATTTTTTCGTTTAAAAACTATGGCTCTTAATAAATGTTTTTTTGTAGAGACATTAGCTTCAAATTTATTTTAAAAATGAAAAAATTCTGCCTTTTTTCTCTCATAATAAATTTTCATACACCTAAAGTGTATTTAAAAATTCAGGTTACTGTAGCTGCTAAACTTTATAAATTTTTTTTCTTGATCCTCTACAAAGTTCTTTTTTCGTAAATTACAGTCATTTCCATCCATTCTTTTTTCTAAACACCTTTTTATGACCTTTGGCTTTTTTTCTCCATGACTTTATAATTATTTTTACCTAAAATAAAATCTTTTTTTTTCTTTCCTCTTTTTTTTTTGTTGTTGAAGAATACTTTCTTTCTTCACGCACCAGCAGCGACGACGGCGACCTTCTATGACCCTCATCTTCTTATTCTTCTCCCATTTCTTGTTCTTGATTTTTTTTTCTTTTTCTTTATTGTTTATTTAAGCTTAAATTGGAAACCTTTTTTCCTCTTTATTTTATTTTTTTAACTCATTTCCCTCCTTCTTCTTCATTTTATTTTTTGCATTATTTTTTCTTTTCTTTCAAAAACGTGAAAAAGCTAGCAAGAAAAAGAGGAAAAAAAAACCCATCATCATCATGTTTTAATCTTTGGGGTTTTTTCTTTCTTTCTCAATTTTTTCTCATAAAAAAAACTCTCAAAGAAAAAATTATCATGTTTGTTTCTTGTTGGCGCCAATGTCATTACTTTCCTCCATTTTATTTTTTTATTTTACCTTTTTTCTTATCGAACTTTTTTTCTTTTTAACCTTTTTTTGTTCAATAAAAAAAATCATCGGTTGATTTCCTTTTTTTCTTTTGACTTTTTTTTTTCATTGTCGAATAAATAAAACACGTGTTTTGATGATTGTATTTTTAATTGTTTTTTTTTCTTCCTTTTTGAGTTTTTATTTTACCAAATTTTTAGACAATCGAAGAAACAAAAAAGAACGATTTAATTTTTTTTCATAATTTGCATATTATTAACGCGGCGGAGCCATAAAATTTTATGATGTCAAATACTACAATTTCAATATTAGCATTTACCTCCACAGAATCAGGAGCAGCTGAATATGAAGCTGTTGATTGTGAAGAGGGTTCATTACTCGATCAAGAACATATTCGAATGCCAGTAATTTTTATATATTTATGTGTCTTTGTTATTGTTCTTCTTGGTAAGTGTGAGAATGTTGATCCAACAAATATAATAGTTTCCAACAAAAAAAAATAATGAAACATTAGGAAACAAAAAAAATATTTTAATTTTATTTATTTTGTTCAACGGCATGCTTTTTTGTTTTTTGACTTTTTGGTCTCTGTTTTTGAGTACTTTTTTTATTATTGCTTTGAACAACTGTTGTTGTTTTTTTGGAAGTATTTGGATGGGAAAATGCTAGAAATAGAAGGAGGAGGATGTGGTAATTTTGGCCAATAAAAAAACGAGGCAAGAAAAATAAAAAAAATAGCGTTCAAGGGAAAAATGGGTCTCGAATGTTAAATAAAATAAATGATAATTAATTTAGATCACGACTGGAAAAAATTTTTAAGATATCTGATTCTTAAGATTTTTATCTCGAAAGCAAATTTTAAAAAAATTATATTTCTTTTCGAAACAAATTTTTTCATTGAAAATTTTTTAAGAAAACCCTCGAATTGATTATTTTCTTAGATAAATTTTTTAGCTTAATTCCAAACGAAAATCTTTTTAAATATGCTTTTCTTTTTTTTAAATTTGAGTTTCGAATGAAAAATATTGCAAAAATCAGAAACTTTTATTTTTGTCTTTAGAAGAAAATTTATTCAATCAAAAAATTAAAGATTAGCTTCTATTGGAAATTTTTGTTAATGTTTTCTTATTTTTTAGGTAATGCCTTTACCATATTGGTAATATGCATTCATAGATCGATGAGAACCGCGACAAATTTTTTTCTCGCCAATTTAGCTTTCGCGGATATGCTTGTGGGAGTATTTTGTGTGCTTCAAAATATGTTTCATATCGTCGCTCTTAAAAATGGAAGTTGGCCACTTGGTGAAGAAATATGCAAATTATATGTATTATTTCTTCATATGATTCCATGCATTTCAATTGGAATATTAGTTTGTGTTTCACTTGAAAAATATATCGCTGTTTTACACCCGCTTTTGGCCCTAAAAGTATTAACAAATAAACTTCGAATAATTATGATGATAGGAATTTGGATTTTATCCATTGGTTTTAATTTACCATATTATTTTACAACAAAAGAATTAGAATTTTTTGGTTCTGCTAAAGCATGCATACGCGAAATGGATGGGTATGGATGGTTGAGCATTAAAAATATGATTACAGCAAGTTTTATTATTTGGTATTGTATTCCGTTAGCTACGATAGCATATTTATATACGAGAATTGGATTAGTTCTATGGAATAGTGGGCTAAAACCCTTGGAAATTCGATATTCGAGTGGTATGTTTTATTTTTTTGGTTTTGGTTTTGTTTTTGTCGTTGGTGGAGAAAGAAAAACTTTTTAAAGAAATCAAATAGGAAATAAACAATATTTTGAGGCACGTCATGACATTTGCGTTTACGCATTTATGCAAATTATGCACGTGTGGGAGCAATTTTAATTATAATTTTGACTCTTGACAAGAAAATATGGTGGAATCTTAGAATGAAAAATATTTTATTGGATCAAAATTAACTTTTTTTCGTTTTTTTCTAAACTTTTTTGGATATTAAAAAAACCTTTGAGGACGTGCTTTAAATGAAAAAAAATATATTTAAGAAATTATGTCTAAAAAACAAACCATAATCCTTTTCACTTGATAACTTTGGCTTTGCACAATCAAACAAAAAAAATCACCAAAGAGCGCATGTACCTAAACATTAAAACTACCGTATTTTTTTTTCTCTCTTATCTTTAACCTGAGAAAATAAAAACAAAACAAAAAGATTATTACTCTTCCCGAAGAAGAAGAAAAAAAATTATGAGGACTACAACGAATTAATGAAAAAATAAAATATAAAAAATAAATATTTTTTTGCTGACATAAATATATTTATATTTAAGGAAAAGTTACAGACTCATATGGTGGACCACCAACGTTGACGATAAATTATGAAAGTAGTGAAACTCCTTTAACTGGAAATGGTTTACATCGATCTAATTCAAATGGAACCCAGTCTAAAATTCACGACCATACTTCAATAAATTCAGATGTTTTGGAAACAAGGAAACGAGTAAGTTTTTTGCCTTTTAATTATGATAAAAAAATTTCTTGCCATTCATTTTTTTTCCGGGTAAAAGCATTGGAAATTTTGTTTCAATCAATATTTTGAGAATGTTGAAAAAAATAATAAAATATTTGTCATTTTTTTCTTTTATTTTAGATTATTCGCCTCCTTATCGCAATAGTCTGCTCATTTGCTGTTTTAACCCTTCCTCATCATGCTCGTCTACTTTATACGGTTTGTTGCCTTTTTATTTTCCTTTTTGTTGCATTTGTGTGACAACATTAAAAAAAATTAAAGCTGAAAGGCAAAGCTTAGATTACCAAACGGAAAATTGAATCTTTAAATTTAAAAAAAAACTTCGATTTCTCTTGATAGTTTAAAAAAAACTTTTCATTTACATAACTATTATTAAATTTTAAATTAACAAAATCATGAAACTCCTGTCAAATGAATTTTAAATATAAAAATTTTCGGGGTGAAATCTATCTGGCATAACAAATTTTTTATATTTCAAAAATTCTTTATTTTTTTTTCAATTCACTTTCAATATTATATCTTTAATTATAGAATCTAAATGCACTTTTTGTAATGAAAGCTAAAAATTAAAAATAAATACGAAAAAACAACCACCAAAAAATAGCGGAAGCTTTCCAAATAAAAAAGAAAGCATCTGACTTCTTCAAGCTTCAGAGATAACCGCAGACAGCTAAAACACAAACATTATTTTTTTCTTCTAAGATTAAAAATCAAACAACACAGAAGCAAACAAAAAATCAAAACACAAACCAAAAATTTTTCGTTGCAATAAAAACTTTTATCAAAAAAATAATGAACCACACCCTTGTTTTTAGAATTGGACCGAAACATATATGTGTAATAGCACTCCAGCGGCTTTACTTCAACCTTTTGCATATTTATCACTTTTTATGTCATCCGGAGTTAATCCTCTGCTATATGCATTTATGTCTCAAAGATTTCGTGAAGCTGTGCGAGACATAGCTTCGTGTCGAACTGGAGCTCCACAAAGAAAATATACTCGAACTCGAACGTTTGTTAGTGATATTCCTGAAGTGAGTCGATCACCATCATTTCGGGATAATATTATTCCTAGCAACAATGGAGCTGCAGCAACCAATGGTGTTGTTGCAAATGGAATGAGTAATAATAATAATCATTCAAATTCATCTGAAAATAATGGTGGAAGTAATGGACCATATTTAACTGTAAATAATTCCCTTCGAAGTCATAATCATCATCATCATCATCATGGACATGGGCATGGACATATTAATCATCGATCTATGTCATCTTCATAATTTTTGTTGTTGTCGATGGTCATGGTTATCAAAAAATAATTTTTTTTTGATCTTCCAATATGTATTTTTATTTAAATTTCAATTTTAATTTTAAGTTTTTTTTAAATGCAAAATATTTTTTTAAAACTAACATTCACAAACAACAAAATTTTATTTTATTTAATTTTTTTATTTATTTATTATTGCGGGTTTTTTTTTGTTGATTTTTTGGTAAAAAATTTTTAGATCTCATTTTTTATTTGTAAATAAAAATTGTACATTCATTCGCTTTATTATTTTAATTTTATTTTTCCATTCCTAATATTTATTGTTTTTTGTATATATAAATAAAGATATTTTTTAATCGTAAAAAATGCCAAATTTGAATCAAAAATTGATTTTATAGTTTTAATCACTGAAAAAATAAATGTCCAGAAAAAGGATTAAAAATTAATCATGGAGTTAGTTGGAAGGAACCGAAAAATTATATCATCAGACACACAAAGGAAAGGAAATGACTAATTTATATTAAAAGCAAATATTTTTTTTGTGTTTGTGATTTAGAATTTGTCATACTACAATCACAGAAGTTTAAAAAAAATAGAGTCAAAGTTCCGCAAGAAAATCCTAAAAAAAACCATTTTTAAATTTTATTTATCATCGCTTTTGGTATATTTTGTTTTATTACACAAAATCTTGCAACTTTTTTCTTATTTATTTTTTTTTTCAGTCAAATCAATCAAAGAATAATCTTTTTTATATTTTCTTTATTCAAAGGCAACAAAATAAAACCGTGTAGTGAACTCTGCTTTTTTGATAACCGCAACAACAAGAAAAAAGAAAGAAAAAATTCTTGAAAAAAAAGAAGATGATAAAAAATGGTTTATTGAAGAACAAACAAAATACAAAATAGACAACATTTAAAGCTGATTGATTTTTAAATTTTTAATAAGCTCCAAACGAAGTAAAAAATGTATTTTTTCGATGATTATGATTTCCATCACCATTGTCGTCGTTTGATCCACCTATGGTTGTTTGACCTTTATTTGGATCTTGATCAGGTGATATTTCAGGTTGATGCCTACCTATAAGCATTTCATAACCATATCCACCAACTACCCCACCAATTAAAGGGCCTGAAAAATAATAAGAGAAATAAAAAATTGTGGCAAAACTTAAGTTTTTTTTATAAATTCAAAAAAATATTTTAAAAAATTTTAAATTTTCTAATAATAAAAATTTTGGATTAGTCTCAAAGCAAAAAAGCTTCTAAAAACGAAAGAAATGGGTCCCAAAATTTCAAAGTTTTAAACACAAAAATTAATATTTAAAAATATTTGTGGATTTAGTAGTTTATCCAAACAATAACTTACCAATAATTGGAATCCAAAACCATTTATAATCATTAAAACTAAAAAAAGAATTTTATTTTCTATTTAAATCTTTTTATTTACCAACCTAATAGCTTTCCATGAATACCCAGCAACCCAAAGAAATAATCTAGGACCAAAATCTCTTGCAGGATTAATTGAACCCATTCCATTAAAAGAAAAGCTTGCAGCAATTACAAATACACTTAAACCAATTAATAATGGTTGTAAATAATATGGAAGGGCAGTATTTTTATCGATGATTGCTTTAACCGAAAAACAAAGTATCGCCGTGCCAGCAATTTGATCAAATATTCCATTGGTTATGGATAAAAATGGTTGAGGAAATGAAGTAAAAATTATACCGGTTCCAGTTTTACCAAAAAGTTCTCGAGTTCCTCCATCAAAATTATTTATTGCATCTAAAAGTTTTTTGTATAATAAATACACTTAGTTTTCTAACATAATCTTGTTTACAATCGACAGAATTATTAAACACATACATATAACCCGAAAAAATTAATGTAAAAAAGTTATAAACCAACCATAATAAATTCCATAAACCATTGCAGCAGCAATAAAAGCTCCAAAAGTTTGTGCAACAAAATATAAAATAAATTTTCCAAAACTCATATGTCTCAAAGTAAAAAACATAAAACTTATTGCAGGATCAAGTTGAGCACTAACGCGAACTCCAATATAAACGGATATGGTCATTGCAAAAGCCCAACCAAGTTGGACACTAACTCCAAAACCTTCATTTTTGAAGAATGCAGTTGCCATAGTTCCAAGGCCAATAAACTGAAAAAACTCGAAGGTAAGAATTTGAATCATCCAAAAAGAAAAAACTTACAACCATCAAACATGAACAAACAAATTCGGATAAAATTTTAGTGAAAATATTTGGTTTTTGTTTTAATTCTTCCTTTATCCATTCTTTCATATTCATCATTATTGCAGCTGTAGCTGGAGTAAGTTAGTTAGTTAGTTACACTTCCTCAAAAAGCTAATAAGGGACAACAGACAGAAACACTTGCATTTTTCATATTTTTTTTGCTTGATGGAACAAAAAAATGTTTTATGGGATTTTTTTCGATTGATTTTTCGTTTTAATTTAGAAACAAACTAATAAAGATAAGAAAAAGAAGTAATATATTTTAGAGTTAATTTTATTTTATTTTTTGGTAGAAAAAAAAATATACATACATAAAAAAGGTTGGAAACAAAAAACAAAAGCTTTTAACGAAAAAATTTATATAAAAAAAGTTAATTTAAATATCAAAACCCATATTTGTCGAAATAAACGTTTTGAATAAACCATAGAGTTACATTTTCCTTATCGTACACCAATATGAGGTATATGGACAAGTATATCATAAATACCTGAAAAAATTCCAAAAACTATCCAAAAACGTAGAAAAAATTATTTAATGATTTTACAAATCGAAAAAAAAAATATTCCTTGACTAAATGATTTTTCATGAATTTTAAAAGCTTAATAGTAGCACACGATAAATAAAAAAAATAAAAATTCTCTAAACCTTCAATTTATTTTTAAACTCTTCATTTCTAGACGTAATTTGGGTCGTAGAAACCGAATTTGATATCCACACATACATTTCATTGGCTAATTCTTGAGTTATGAATTTTTGAAATATGCAAATTTTCACTTAGTCATAACTTCGTTATAAGTAAGAACTCGTTAGAAACTAATGTCAAATTCGGTTTCTACGACCCAAATTACGTCTAGAAATGAAGAGTTTAAAAATAAATTGAAGGTTTAGAGAATTTTTATTTTTTTTATTTATCGTGTGCTACTATTAAGCTTTTAAAATTCATGAAAAATCATTTAGTCAAGGAATATTTTTTTTTTCGATTTGTAAAATCATTAAATAATTTTTTCTACGTTTTTGGATAGTTTTTGGAATTTTTTCAGGTATTTATGATATACTTGTCCATATACCTCATATTGGTATACGATATTCGTGTTGGAGGGAGATATACGTATTGCTTAAAAAATTTTTGTTTTTTTCGGTACCAATATGCAAAAATATATGGAGAATTTGATTCCGTAGAGAAAACTCCCCAATTCGGACTTTACGACATACTTGTCCAGTCAAAACCATAATTCATAATCTTTTATAGCGGTATAATGCTATTTTTATATTATCTTCGAAGGTTGGGACCAATTACAATGTTGTTCACGACATTTTTACAAATCAAATTGTAATAGATCTTGCTGATAACCTGAAGAAGCAATTACAAAAAAGATCTGAGGGTTTGGCTGAACAAGAACTCTTGAAAGCTGCAATGTGTTTGGATAACCGATTTATGAGGATAAACAAGATTATGGATCCAGCGCAATGGAAAGTTGCTGAAATGAAAGTAACAAACCATTTGTTCGATCTTCAAAGAAAGCAAGAAGAACCTTCAGAAAATAATGAAGTGACAGAAGTTGTTGAAGAAGAAGAATCAGATGATGACAGCTTCAAAAGAAACAATAACGATGATAATGAACCAATGGATGACTACATCGCTTTTGAGAAAATCATAAAGGTAAGGTATCACAAATTCTAAACAAATACATTTATTATTTTAGGCCGAATTCAATTTATTAGAAAGCTTGAGTAAGAAATATCCTAAAATGGATCCATTTATGTTTTACAAAGATAATGAATCATCTAACTTGTCTAAAGCTGCTCGATATTACTTTTCAATACCTTCTACTTCAACAGAAAGCGAAAGATTCTTCTCAAAAGCAACTTTGCTATATTCTAATACACTTCGTAATCGTTTATCACCAGAAGTAGCTGAAAACATTTTATTGTTTAAATGTTTATATAAGATAAAACTCGAAGAAGATGATATGGATGAAGAAATGGAAGAAGATGAGCCGAAAGAAGATTTCGTCAAAAGAAATGAATTGGAAAAAGAAGATGAACTATAATTGTTTAATAATATTGTTTTTAATTGTATTTGTTATTTTTGTCTTTGTTACTTTTTAATAAACATATAAAATCAGATGTTTTTCATTTTTCACTTATCCATTCGCTTATTTAGTCTTTTTCAAACTTTTTGAAATCACCGGTAAAAAAAATAAGCACAGGGAGGAGTACATGAACAAAAATCCCCCGTCTAAACCTCCCCGCGGCGTGTCCTCCCCTCCCTCTCCCTCCCCGTGGACCATTCCCCCGGGGGATGGAACCCTAATTTGTACCAATAAAAAATGCAAATGCAAAAAAGTGCTTTTTTCATGATCGATCCCAATATCTTTTTTTACACAAAATATTTTTTTTTGATTTTAGTTAGCCGTTGCTGCTGCAAATGAAAAAAAAAACGCTGTAGTTGCTTGCTGCTGCTTTCATATCAGTATTTTTTTTTTGTTGTAAATTTTCCTTCACTTTATGAAAACATTTCAGTTGTTGTAATTTTTTGAATAAAAATCAATGGATTCTCCATTTTGATCGATGATGAAGAAAAAAAAGTTCTATAAATACTTATTTTTTCTTATTAAAAAATTGATAACATTAAAAAAAAGAATGACTCATCTTGAAAAATGATTTTACAAGATAAAAAATAACTTTAATATTTTTTTTATTTACTCTTACGCACGTAAACATTTTTTTGCTTTGCTGCTGTAAATTTCCGTTCTCTTCTTCATTAATCAAACAAAAAAAAACAGAACAAATGACCCCGCACTCACTCACTCAAAAATTGTCTTTAACTTAAACAAAACAAAAAAAAGTGACGTTATTTTTTTGCTTTGGAATTCTTTACAACAAAGAGTTTGCTTGTATAAAGTTTTTCTTTCTTTTTGTCAACGTTCACTCATCTTTTTTTTGAAACAAAAAAATCTTCAATTTTTTATTTTTTGTTTGTGTTGAAATTTTGAGTTAGAAAAAAAAACTATGAATATTGATTGGATTCAATGTGAATTTAAATATGGTGATACGGTTGGAAAAATATGTAGCCGATATGAAATAACTATAAATTTATTTAAACAATTAAATCCTCAAATAATTAATGTGGATTGGGTTAGCGTAAGTTAGTTCTTCACACTATTCTAGCTATAAAATAAAATAAATAAACCTTGAGCTTTTAAAAAGAAAAAAAAATAGAAAAAATAGAAAATTTATTTCTCGAAATCAAAAAAAAAATTAATTTTATGGATTTTATCGTAGATTCAAATCTGTAAAACAGCAAACCAAAATTTATTAAGGATGAATTAATTAATTAATTTTTTTTGTAGGCGGGTGAAATGTATTATCTTACAACTTCAATAATAAATCGAGCAGTCTATGACGAAGATGACATCAATATTAATGTTGATGAAATGGATCCAACAGTATCCAGAAATTTTGAAAAAATTCAGGTAATATTTTTTTTGGGTTGGAAAAATTAAAGTTGCTATTTTTTTTTCTTCAGGTTGCTGAATGCTACTGTACCGCTCAGCCCCATCCACATCGACATGTTTTTGAGCGAGGTGACACAGTAGGAAAAATATGCTACGAACATGGATTAATGATTGAAGCATTTCGACGAAAAAATCCTCACATAAAAGATATCGATTGTGTTTTAGTTGGGCAACCATATGTTTTATTTAAAAGAGATCCAAAAATTGTACATGATTGGGGAAGTAATTTTCCAAACACATCAACAACCCAAACAACTTCGTCAAGTAAGTCCCGTTTTCTTCAAAATTAAAAATTGAGTTCTTTTTTATCCAAATTTAATCTTTCATTTTTTAAAGTTTGAGAAGCTTTTTGTCTGTTTGTCATTTCCGATCAATTTAAATGTCTTTTTTTTTCTTCTAAGAAATGCAATTATTTTTATGAAGAGTTAAGGAATTTCAAAAAAAAAATTTCGAATTTAATTTTTATAGTTTTATGATATCAAAAAACCCGAATTTGTCTTTCATTTCTCTGATTTCCCAACGGAAATAAAATTAAGAAAATTGCTTGGTAAAAATTTTAAAAGCTAAACTTTCTTCATTTATGTCTTCTTTTTTTGACGAAAGTATCTCAAAATTCATCTCCTTTTACTAATTTTACAAAAATATAAAAAAGTAAGTATCTGTAAATTCTGAATAACAAGCTCTATAGTATTTTTTATATCTGTGATCAGACTTTCGAAAATTACCCTTTTTTGTATCATAAATTTTCCAATATCTTTATCCATTTAATTAAATACGTAATTTTTAGTCAGTATTCCATTTCCATACACTGACAACACTGGCATTCATATTGGTAAAACCTATGTGGAAGAATTATATCATAAAAGCTTGGAAAAATGTAAAAAATCCAAAACTAAAATCCGTTCGTCAAGTTCCTTCGCGCTAGAGCTTTCTGAAGCTTTATTTGATGAAGAAGATAAGAAAAAATGTTGTCAAGATAGAAATTCGCAAAAGTTTGAATGGTTGGAAAATATTCTGAATATTTATTTTCCAACTCAATTTCTTGAAGATCGTAAAATTCAATGGAAACACGCGAGAGAAAACATTGATGCAAAGAAAAGAAAGAAATTTTCTTCATCAGAAAAATGCAAAAAACGGAAAAGAGGTGTAAGTTTTGTGATAAAAAAAACGAAGCGAGAGTTATAACTATTTATTTTTGGTTTTTTTAGAATTCTCAAAACATCAATCAATCTTTTGAAACTTTTGGCTTTTATGGATCCCAGAATAATAGTAATAGCCTCGATGAAAGTTTTGTATTTATTGATTTATAAATGAATATTCTAAAAGAAATCTTGGTCAAAAACTATAAAAATAAAAACCACATTTTTAAATTTCTGAATTAGACTATTATTTTATATTTTTCTAAATTTTTATTTATTTATTTTTTAAATGCTTGAAATGGATTTCTATTTGAGCGAAAATAAAAAATATTATGTATTCTGCTTTATTGCCTTGAAAGGAGTTTTTTAAAATTGCCGTTATTATAGCAAATAATGGCAACTGTTCATTTGCCCGAATAAAATTTATTCAAATAAAACATAGGCACCATTGTGACAATATATTACCCAACTTTAAAGCAAAAGCTTATTTTCCTTTAAAAGTATCAACCAAATAAAAGAAAAAATTAAAATAAAATATTTAAAAACGTTGTTTCATTTTTGAGAAAGAAAGATATAAAGACACAATTCAGCTGAAAGGCGAATGTTACAAAAAGATACATTTTTTTTCTTTTTTCTCGCTAGATTGATTTTTTTTTTCACTGCTTATTCTTGCGTTTTTTCAAATGACAAAATGCAGTGATGTGCGACTTTTGTTTTTATAAATGTCTGATTTTTTTTGTTTTTTTTTCGAATGCTTCTTTTAAAGTAAAATGTCGCAAAAAATTAAAAATAAATTTTTTTTAACTTTATTTTTAGATGTACATATTAATAAATAGGAGGGAGCTTAAATCTAAACAGAAAAAAATTTGTAATTATTTCCAGATTAAAAATAGAAAATCTTTCATAATATTTTTTTACTACTCGCTTTAAAGAAAAAAAATTTTTAAATGCATAGTCTGCGTACCATTTTTACTAGATAATAAATAAATAAATGAACAAAGTCATTTTTTGAAACAACAAAAAGCAGAATGAATCATTTTGTTTTCAAGGGGCGGTATTTTTTCCGAATAAAAAAATCCTTATTTTCACAACAACAAAAAAACATAATAAACACTTAAAATTTTTTGAAACGTACCAAAAATGTAAAAAAGGCTAAAGTGATACGGGTAAACATAGATATAACTCCGCCTTATAATTTTTCATTAGTTTTCGTTAACATAAAAGCCGTCTAAAAATTTACCAAAATCTCAATATCTCACTTTCTTTTTCAAAGTTAGTTTTTAAATTAAAATTTTAATGCGTGAATATTACCGCTTTTATGAATTTGTTTTTATTATTTTAAAATCTAAGTTAAATTAAATTTTAGGAAAAAATTACGCTCTTTTTGATAAGATTCTGAAGAAGAAAAAGAAAATGGCTGCTCCTTGGGAACATAAATTTAGCGGTGAAATTGATAAAAATCTTTGGAATTTTGAAACTGGAAATGGTCCTGAAAATAATCCAGGTTGGGGTAATGGTGAAAAGCAATATTATCGAGCTGAAAATGCTCGAATTGAAAATGAACATTTGATTATTGAAGCTCGTCGTGAAGATTTTGAGGGTTTTCCATTTACCTCAGCTAAAATGACGACTCAAGGACATATGGAATTCAAGTAAGTATCATGCATTTTTATAAAAAAAAAATCCAAACAATTTTTTTTCGTGCATAAAACCCAATAAAATATTTCTTTCAGGTACGGTACACTTGAAATCCGAGTTCGAACACCTGCTGTTGGAAATGGACTTTGGCCTGCCATTTGGATGTTAGGATCTGAAGGAGATGGATGGCCCAAATGTGGTGAAATTGATATAATGGAAAGTGGGGTAGCTGATGCAATTGCTAATAATACCGTTAATCGAGTTATTGGTGCCGCTCTTCATTGGTGGGAAGCCGATCACCAGGTAAACAAACATTTTTAATTCTAAAAAATCCTTTTCATTAAATATTTTTTTAAGGCTGATCATGGTCAAGGACATACAGCTGAAAATGATTTAAATTCTGATTTTCATACCTACAAACTTATTTGGGATCCAGAATTTATTCGCGTTTCCATTGATGATCAACAATTTTTTGAAATGAATGTTAGCGATCGTGAAGGCAAGGCCGCGTTTCACAAGAAATTTTATCTCATTTTTAATGTCGCTGTTTGTGGACAATATACTGGAATTGATGATCCTGGGCAAGTAACTGCTCCATTACCTGCTAAAATGGAAGTTGAATATATTCGACTCAACCCACATCCCGATGGCGAACTTTTTATCAGTGGCCAAAAAGTTTAAAATTAATCTTTATAAAATCCAAAAATTCAAAAATTTGAATTATCGCTTCTTGTAAATAATTACAAAACATGCAATAAATCAATAAATTTCGTAATTTTTTCTGTTTTTGAAATTATTATTTTTTGGAAAAATTTTTTTCTTTGTTAATGTAAAGTTTTTTTTGTAATCTGTCTTTTTATAATAAAAAAACAATAAGAAGATTTTAAAAAAATGCTGATTTAATTATTTTTCACTTTTTTTCATATGCATCCATAATTTGCCATAAAGCTTTTTGAGTTATATCTTTGCTTCCAGAAAAAGAAATATTAGGTGGATAATTTTCTGTTAAACCCTCTGCCACTATGTCATTCACAATTTTTTGAAGCCGGTTTTTATAGGCTTCAGAAATGTCATCATCAAAACGAAAATAAATATAAATTTTATTGGGTTTCTAAAAAAACGCATAAGTTTAATTTTTTAATAATAAAAAAAGTTATTTGGCGACTTACTTTTAATCCATTTAAAAATGTTTCAATTTCAAAAATTTGTGGAACATTTTTGATAACAAATTTTTTTATATTTGAAAAGTGTGGAATTACAATCAAATTTTTTGCGGTTTCCGATGTAATTGAGCCAATTTTTTCTCCTCCTTTTCCATTTTGAATGTCGAAGGTGGAAAAATCTCCAAATTTAAAGATTTCAAGATTTGGAAGAATTTCAAATAATTTTTCTATTGGCACTAAGCTTCCATCGTCTTTATTTTTAATGATAACTTTCCAAAAATCCAATTCCAAAATTTTATTGCCAATTGAAGCAAATAATTTAAATTCATCGAAAGTTAAAAATTGATCCGACAAAATTAATGAAATTATATCACATTTATAAATTTTAGAAGCGATTGTTGAGGCCAAATTAAAATTATTTATATTTTTTATTCTAAGCCATCCATTTATCCATAATTTATGGCTATTAATTGCTCTTCTTGAAATTCTATTTGAATAATTAATTCCATTTAGTTGTTCAGTTTTTAAATATTTTATTGGATGACTAAACCATAAATTGTTAACCGTAATAATTTGATTTTGTAAATAAAAATATTTGCATAAATAAATTAGTTTATTATAAACTTTTGAAGTTGTTGGATTTTTAGAAATATAAAAAATAATATTTTCTGGAATTGAAAAGTTCTGAATTTTTGGTGGATTTGAATAAATTGAAATTAGCGGATGAGAAGCAAGCGATTCGGAATTCATTATAAAACAAAAATTTTGAATTTGTATTAATTTTTAAGTTAATGAAATAAAAAAAGAAAGAAAGATACCAATCAATACTTCCTCACAATTTTTTCGAAGGAAATAAAAGAACACAAAATAAGAGTGAGTTGTTGCTTTGCTCTCTTTCTTTTTGATAAAAAAAATAATGGCTCATGGTTTGCCTTTTTTGCTATAATAAAAAAAGAGGTGTGCAATCAATGTCTTCTTCGTTTTTTTGATTTCTTCGTTTGTTTTTATTTTTGCTGATGGGAGCATTATCAAAAAAGGATATATGTATCTCCAGCGTTTAAAAATTTGAATGCGTCATGGCACTGACTGACCACACTAAATTTATTATGGATCGGGCCATTTTTAAAAATGACATCATTTTGTTCTCTTCTTTTCTTTTTTTTTGTAAGACAATGCCGCTTATTTTTTTGCATTTTTTTTCTTTGTCAAAAAAAGATGAAGAGAAAAATCAATTTTTTTGAATCATAGAAAAATAAAGTTATTTTAATAAAAAAAAATATATGTACAAAATCATTTTTTTTTCTTCATATTTTGAAACAATGAAAGTTTACCTTTTTTTCATAAATTTAGTTTGGTTGTAATGCTGGATTTTATTAAGATGGAGGAAAATTTACTTGTGGGAGATAAAGCTGTTGTTGAGAGATTTGAGCCTCACCACATCCACCATCACACATGGGCAAGTGACACGCAAACACACGCAATGCGTGTGAGGTGAGCGGGTTAGCGCAGAGGAATTTCAAAAATCGAAAAAAAATCAAAGGGTATCCTCTTTTGGTAAACTTTGGAAACAATAGGGGGCGCAACAGAAAAAAAGTTTAAGGAAAAACACAAAATGGAGTACCCTTTTGCTTCAAAAAGGTTAGCGTGCAACCGTGCCCAAGTGTGTCCACCATTGAATCCAATTTGTTGTCTTTAATAATAAATAAATGATTTTTGAATTTAGGAAAGTAAAAAAAAATAAATCCTCCTAAATTTGATGATCGCCAAAATTGTTGTGTGCTATTTTGTAGAGTTATAGCAATTCTATCATTTAAAAAAAAATATTCAAAACAAAAACAAAAAACAGCTGATTTAAAAATTAGTGAAAGCTTGTTGCATTAAAATTCTTGAGAAAATAAATTTGATTTATTCCATTATGAATATTTTTTTCCCTTCCCATGGCTATGTGAAAAAAAAACCAATGTGAAAGATTTAGGAACAAAGAAAAAAGAAAAAGTTTACGAAAAATTTACTTTTTTTGGCACGTGGTAATTATTTTTTTTTTGCGCAAATTTGTCGTCAGAAAAAATAAAAAATACATGATTAATTTATTTGTTGGTAAACAAAATCCATGTGGCTTTTTTTAACCTTTATCCATCATCACTTGCATCATCACTCTTTTTGCACCTTTTCCTTTTTCCGATCATTTTTCTGCAACAAAAAAAAAGCGGAGGACATGAAATTTTGAAATTCATTTATGTATATTTAAAAAAAAGTGGAATTATGCAAATTTATAAGTTTTGTTTTTTAATAGTTTTTTATCAGTGAAAAAAAATTAAATAATAATTCAAAATTTTTGAATAGTAAAACAAAGAAAGAAAAATTTTAATTTCAAACTTGTTTCATGATTTGAATGTTTCTGGTTTTCTTAGAAAAAATGATTGCCATTTTTTAAATTTTAATACACCTATTAAATTATTAAAAAAAACAATAAAATTGAACGAACGAAAAAACGGTATTCGAATCGTTGCAAAAAGAAAAAAACAAATAATTTCATCAAAGTTAGTTTAAAATCTCAAAGACATCATAAATAATAACAACAAAATGAAAGTTCAAAATAACAAACAAAAACATTTATTCATTGCATTATTACAAATGGACACGCGTACCACTATTCGCGCTTACGAGCAAAAAATGATTATATTTATGGTTTCTATCGAGGCAGATTGAACCGTCATGTTGTTGATCTGTCTCTCTTCGCTTATATGTCGTGAGGCGCAGAAAAAAATCATTTGCTTTTCAAAAAACTTTGTTTCAATCAAAAAATTTTTTCGCGGAAGAAAATAAAGGTAGGTGTGTGTTGCGTGCCGTGATCAAATTTTTCCACCAGCCAGTCGCCAGCTGGTTCTATTCTTCAGTTGCTTTTGGTTTAAATTTTTTTTCCATCATCGGCATCATTTTTTTTGGATACTGCTTGCGCATCATTTTTTTCTTCGTTGTCTGAAAGTCAAAGGTAAAAAAGATCTTTTTTGTTTTCGTTTTAAATCATCGGAAATTATGGTATTTAAATGAGAAAAAAAAAGACGAGTGCAAAACCATTTTTATATTTTCCATTTTTTGAAATTTTGAGAGCTTAATTTTTTCTTCCTTTAAATTTTTTTTAATGATTGTAAAAAGTTTTAATTTTAGAATAAATCCCTTTTTAGTATATTAAATTATTTGAATAGAGCCCTTTTTTAATAAGCTTAAGTAAATTTTTGCTTTTTGTATTTCTTTGGCTTCGAAATAGCTCTCTATAAAATTTTGTAATCCCTTCAGAAAATATATACAATTAATTTTACCGTGTTTTTTTGTTTCATCCAGAAAAAAAGTCAAAACTCTTTAAAAACATATATTTCTTGAGGAAACAAAAAATTATGTTTTTTTTTGATTTAAAATTCTCAGATTTTATTTATTAATTTTTTCTTACCCTTTCTTTTTTCTTTCTTATCCTCTCGCTTAAAATAAAATCTTTGCTGCTCTTTTGAATAAACTTGAAAAGCCAGATCTTAATTCTATTATATTAATTTCAGTTCAATCTCAATTTCTACAGCTAATTTTCCATGTTTTTTGGCTTTTTAAAAAAAATTTCAAAATATTTAATAAAATAAATTCTTTTTTATTTTCTTTGTTTCATTTTCCTAAATTTAAAAGAAGCTCAGGTTGATAGCTAAAATTTTGAAAAAGACATTTTCTCATCGATCGTGAAATGTATTAATTTTTTTGATACGCAAAATTTGTTCATAATTTTTTTCAACCGCCCAAAAAAAGTTGAATTGCGTTAAAATCAATTTTATATGCGACTCCCACAAGTAATAAGCTGATGCCTTTATTTTTGCTTTTTGTATTGAATTTTTAAGTTTATTAATTCCATCCACATTTGGCAAGGAGGATATTACTGTTTGGATTTGCTAAAAAAATGTTAGAATTTTTCTGATTGGTTACTTTTGCCGCCGATATACGACCAAAAGTCAACAACGCCTTTTTTTCTTAAAAAGAACAACGTAAGAAACCAATGAATCATTTTCTTTTATGCGATCTATTTTTAAAATAAAAAAATAAATTTGTTGTTCGCGAATTTTGTAATTTTTATTTTTTTAAACCTTTTTTTTTCAGGCCGAGATGGCTTCATTTCCACTTAGTAATGATCCTGGATATAATTCTTGTGATCAAAATGCTACCCAAGAAGCTTTATTATGGGAACAAAATCCAACAATGCATCCAATTCAAGCACAAGGAGGAGGATACCCAAATGTAAATGAATATAGCCATGGATATATTCAACAAACAAATCCTCAACTTGAAATGTATCAAGGATCAAATCCAAATCAAATGCATGCTTCTCATACTTATCCACATCAAGCAGGGGATGGTATGAATGTTTCACCTTTATTAAGTCCAAACCAAAATCATAGTTTCCATCATTTTCGGTCACACTCACATAGAACTTCTTCACCTTATACTTCGCCAATAAAATATGGTCCAAGTCCAACAACAAATCAAATGCAGGGTTTGAATTTATCACAACCTCATGGATATCATCAAATTGTTGGTGAAAAGCATGTAGTTTCATCATTGCCCACTCCACCAACCGGAAATCAAGCTGGCCAATATTGTTTGCCACATCAAGGAGATCATCCTTTTGGCGGCAGCATGAATGGATCACAAATTAACTATGTTCAAAATCAAAGTCGTTATGCTAATCATTTTCATACTCCAACAAAAGGGAATCCATCATCAGTTGTTGAAATGCATGCTCCAGCCCTATCAATTCGAAATCAAGGCCATGCTAACCAAATCCTTTCTCCCCAATCTCAAAATGCTTTTTCCATGTCTGGAACTACTCTTTCATTATCAAAAACTGATGCTAAAAATAATCAATCACAAATGGAAGAATGTATGTCAGATTCAGAACAATCATGTTCATCATCATCATCATCATCAAGCAGCAGTAGCGGCCGCCGCCGTCGTCGCAAGGCTAAAACACCAAAGTAAGTATAAAAAAATAAATAAAGCTTTTGAAAACTTTTAATTAATAAATAAAATATATATATATAAATTTTTCAGACGTAAATTAACAAAAGAAGAAAAACGTAAAGCTAAAGCAAAGCGTATCAAAAACAAGATTGCAGCTCAAAAAAGTCGTAAAAAGCAAAAGGATAGAATTAGTTGGCTTGAAAAGGAAAATGCTGAACTTCAACTTTCTATTTCATCGATGAAAACTTTCACTGAAACTTATTATCATAATTTGGATTATAATTTGCAATCAGCTGGATGCCCACCAAATGGAATCCCAACCATCCTTAATTCAGCCCATAATTTTTTTATGGCTATCAAGAATATGGCAGCTAAATGTCAAGAAAATAAATAATTTTAAAACATTAGGTTTTTTTTCTTTTATATATACCTCTTACATGAGCCATGACTGTTTATCAAAACTTTTATAGCTCTTTTTCTTCTGCCATTGATTGCTGCATCTCAAAAAATTTTTTACAATGAAATCTCCAAATTTTTTATATTCGAATTTTTATATAGTGCTGCAATTTTTTTAAATAACTAGTTTCAAACTTCTTTTTTTTATTTATCTAAATCAATGGACTCAAAAAACTTTTGTTTTATTTTATTTTTTCTTTATCGATAATTATTAGAGAGATAAAAGAAAAAAGTAAATGGTGCAATAAATTTTTGTCCATAAATAAATAATATTAGGCTCCTCTTTTTTCTTTCTTAATTAACTTTGTATAATTTTTGAATGCATTTTTAGTTATTATTTCTCGGTTAGTATATTTTTTTAAATATCGGTGAAAAAAATGATTACAAATAAAAATTATTTCTGGCTGAAATGACGAGATAATATTTGTAATTTCTAAAACAGTATTTTTTCTGTGAAATAAATAATTAATAAAATCAAAAAAAAAGAAACGGATGATAAAGTTACATATTTTCCCTCTCTTCGCAACTTTTTTTGTTTGGCAGCAAAAAATAAGTCATTTCAAAATATATTTTAAAGCTTTCTTTATTTACAAGCAATTTTTTTAGGTATTGTCCGGTCCGGCTGCACGAAAATGCCGTCAAAAAAAGGCTGATAAAATTTTTGAACTTGAAACAGAACTACCAAAATTAAAATTTTCAATTGCTTTGATGAAAGAGCAAACTGAAACTGTTTACTTTGATTTAAATCTTCACAAAATTTCGGGATGCTCTCATGATACCGCCGTTATCCTGAATTCAATTCAAAAATTACTCAAAACCATCAAAAGTTTGGATTCGGGTTAATAAATTTTAACTCCATTTTCTCTGCTTTTTTAAGCAGTAAGTTTCTAATTTTCTTGTAATTTTGTTAATCCTTTTTGTTTTATTTATTTTTATAAATGGTTTTAAATATTTTTTGTTATTTTGTTTTTTATAAATTTGGCATTTTTTCTTCAAATCAAAAAAATTTAAATTTAACCAAAGCAATTTTGCGATATTAAAAAGCCGCATAGAAGTTGTAATTATTTATTACTTTTTCCTAACTTTTTGCTTTCTCATACTTTAACGAAATGAAAAAGCAAAATGGGGTCATTTTTTGAACGTTAATGGAACGATGGACCTTTGTTTGCTGTACCGCTGTTTTGCACTTTTTTTTGCAACAGTAGACAGAAGAAAAAAAATCACTACAAAAATTGTACAATAATTAGTCAAAAGTTTTAGTTTTATTTTTGTTGTTTGTTATTGAAAATGAAGGAAATAAATGATAAGGAGGTTTGACCTTTAGTTTGTTTGTTGTTGTTGTGTGCGTTTTTAGAGTGGAAAAAAATAAGAGAAAAAAATATATTGAAAGAAAGCGTTTCTTTCTTTTATCAATCATTTAAACTTTTATTTTTTTGATTGGTTTTTGTTTTCTTTCTTTTTATATTTATTTTATTTTGATTCTCAAATTTTTAAAGAGAAATGATCAGTGGAAATAAATTTGCAATTTTGGCTTTGGTTATTGGATTTTTTACTTATTACAAATTTCCTAAAGAATGGGATAAACTTAAGTTTGAAGAAATTAAGTAAGTTTTTTCTATTTAAATTTTGTTTTCAAAGTTTAAGCGTAAAAATTTCTTCAATTTCTTTCTTTAAAATCAAAGAAAAAAATTTAGAGTAAAATTAAAGTTGTTTTTCTAGAATTAAATCAGCTCCAAATTTTACTGGCCCTCTTGCAGCAAACGATATCTTGGAAAAGGCTGAAATTCTTTTTAAAGGTGAATTGGATGGTCCTGAATCCATTATTATTGAAGGAGGTAAAAAAATTCCTTAATTTTTTAGTTTCTAAAAAACTATTAAATACTTGGATTTTAGACACCATTTATGCATGCAATGTAAATGAAGTCGTAAAAATAGTTAATGGAAAAATTATTAAACGTGTTTATGTTTCAAAAACTCCAGAATGTTGTAAGCTTTTTTTCACAAAGAAATTATGATGCTTTTTTGAAAAACGAAAAAAATTCTAAATACTTTCTGAAATTTTTTCTTGAGCCAAAAAAAAATTTTTTTTTCAGTCAAAAACCCAAATTTTTCTTGTGGCCGACCTCTGGGAATTCGACGACTAAACAAAGATTTATTCATCATCGCCGATGGAGTCAAAGGTTTAGTGACTTTGGATTTTGAAAAAGGTAAATAACCTTTGCTTCGATTTCGAAAAAGTTACTTTTTAATGTCTTTTTTAGAAGAATTTAAAACTCTCGTGTATCCCGGAAAAAAATATGATGGCAAATATATTTCATTCGCCGATGATGTGGATGTAATTGATGAAAATAATGTCGTTTTCACTGATGCCAGTTGGCTTTATGATCAATCTAATATTGCTCCAACCTTTTTTGCTACTTTAGCCACTGGCAGGTGAGTTCAAAAACAAAAGTTTTCATTTAAAGAAATTCATAAAAGCTGCAAATTTTCAACAAAAGTTTTCATTTGATTAATTAAAATTTTTATTAGTTTTCGCAAATTTTTTTCAACAAAACAGAAAACTTCAAAAATGCGATTTTGAAAAAATTATAATATTTTTTAAGTTTGACAAAATTTTCGAATGGGTAATTGAGGCGGATCATCCATTTTAGTTGATGTTAAACTTGGAGGGTTTTTGGTTGTTTCTTTTAATTAAAATAATAAAAATTATTTTCTCTAAATACTGTTATTGTCCATAAATAAGATGTATCCCACAGTGAATGAGATCATACTACATACAAAAATTGACGCCTTTTTTAAATAAACAATATTCTTTTGGTTTGAGTTTTTTGATTTTTTCTTTAAAAAAATTTCCGAGTTTTGAATAAAGAAAATCAAAAATTGCGGAATTTTGAATAAAGAAAAAATAAATTTCTTTCTGACATAAAAAAATTTAAATTATAAACAAAAAATTTCTTTTTCCATTTAAAAACTATATTTATTTTATTTTAGAGTTTATAAATACAATATTAAAACCGATGAACTCACACTTCTCATGGATGATATGTATTTTTCGAATGGAATCCAACTTATGCCCGATAAACAATCTTTCATTGTTTCTGAAACTCTTACAGCTCGAATCCATCGATATTATTTTGCTGGAAGCAAAAAAGGTCAAAGTGAAATATTTATTGATAATCTTCCCGGCCATCCAGATAATATTCGACTTTCAAGTAATGGAAAAAATGTTTACATTGCGCTTGCGATGGCTCGAATTCCTGGACAATTTAATTTGATCGAAAAAATGTTAAAGTATCCAACTTTGCGGAAATTTATGCATAATTATTTACAAAAACCTTTAACTTGGTTGTTTGAAAGTTTTCATGGGCCAGATTCGTCTTCAAAAAATTATGGTTTAGCAATTCAAACGGATTTAAATGGAAAAATTCTTAAATCTTTCCATTCTCCAAATGGAACCGTTAATAATCTTTCACAAGTATGCGTTTTTAAACTTTTTTTATCTTAAAAATTCTTTAAATTTTAAAAATAATTTATTTGTATTTTTTTTAGTTAACCGATGATGGAAAATATTTATATTTTTGCACTTATTTGAATTCATTTTTGGCTCGAATCAAATTATAATTTCTTAGCTGTCATTATTTCTAATTCAGAAAATCCCGGAAACGAAATTTAAAAATAAAAATAAAGAAGCCTCTTTTTTTATTCGAATTTTTTTTAATATTATTAACTTTTTCATCATGTCAGCCTTTTTTTATTTAAACATAATTTAAAGTTGTTTATTTCTGAAATAATAAATGTTTAAAATGCAAAAAGCTTTTTCTAGACATCTAAAATTGAAAGAAGAAATTGATATCGTTAAATAAAAAAATAATTATTTTTTCTAAATTTATTAATTTTCAAAAGAAATTCAAAGGTGCTTGAGTAAAAAAAAATAAAAACAAATTCAAAATTTAGGATTTTAAAATTGAGAGAAAACTTTAATTGGCACAGTCAGCTTTTTGTTTTTAATTTTTGCATTTGTTTCTTTCAAAATCCAAGAATAATTTTTTCAATCACATTTAAAAAATTAAATAAGTTTAGATCAAAGCACATAACACATACAAATTTTTATCCTCTTTTTTTCTTTTATTAAAAGTCCACAAAAAAATAAATATTATGCAATTATTATTATTTTTTCCTTTCTTTCTCTTCCACCTTTTTTCTTGGTTCTTATCAATTCGGCTCGATTTCATAACATATATAAAAAAAAATTAAACGATTTCATTGCATTGTCATTGTCCGCAAAAAAAAGTCAAAGGACAAGTGTTCCCATTATTTTTTTATTAATGCCGTGTCCACTTTTTACAAAGTCCTTCCAGCAAGGTCGACGACGACGTTCGCTATTTCGAAAGAAAAAGTTTAAAGTCAAAGTTGTCGCCGTTTAAAAAAAAAAGAGACAATGGTTTTTCTTTTTTGTATCTTTAAACTTTTTTGTTTTAATAAATAAAATAAAAAATAGGCACACCTTTATTTTTGCATTCTTTTTTCTTCCTGGATTTCTTAATGCTTTTTAAAAAAAATTTGTTGCAGCAACCAAAAAAACAAGCAAAAGCAAACAAGCTTTTTTTTTTTTGCTTCCATTTTTTTCTTCTCTTTCGTCGAAGCTTCTAGCTAGAAAACAAGGAAAGGAAAAAGAAGGGACGAGTTGACAAAAAAAAAGAACACACAAAAAAACTATCTCTTTTTTTTTTTTGCTGTATCATCCATCGAATTTTTTTATGCCTTGATAGGGGAAAGAGAGGGATGATTACTCATCACCACCATCCATGGATGGAATGGACACAACGGCGACAGACGATTTCGAAATCAAAAAATGGGAGGGTCTATTTTTCCTTTTTCTCAAGAAATTTTTTTTGGCGTCGCTGAGTCTCTCTCACTTTTATTTTTTATTTTATTTCAATTTATTCAACTTTTTAGTGTCTTTCAAAATAAGTAGCGGTCAGTCAAATCAACTTTTTTGAGATTATTTTTTCTCGTCGCTTTCAAGCTTCAAAAGTTTTTTACGGGTAGTAAAAAATTATGTCAACTTCAACCAATTACAGCGATGTCATGTCATCGGACGAAATTACTAATACATTTTATAAAGTTATGCAAAAACTTTTTCCCAAATGTTTAAAACATTCTGGAAGCTTGAAATCTCTCGCCGACAAAAGTGATTCATTCGAAGCTCAAAATCAACTTCAAAAATACCTTAGTCCGCAGCCAGAGATCAAAAATTACGTGCAAAAACTTGAATACTCTGAAGCTGAACTCACTGATTTTATGGATGAAATTGAAAATCAAAAAGCTTCGATCAAACTTAAAAATTCCGCAGCTCTTGATTTCTCGTCATTCGCCCGACATCATTGTTTCGATTTAGTCATTGCACCTCCATATTCCATTTATTCCATTCCAAAAAATGATGAATTCTTCAAACAAATGATTTCCAAGTTCACTCGATTCCCGTTGGACAAAATCATCATTGCTGTAAGTTTTAGTTTACCGTATTTTATTCATTTTTTTTCTGAAAAAAAAATAAAAAATAAAATAAAAAAATGATTTTTTTTATCAAAAAAATTTTTCGGAAATGCATCAACAAAAAAAGTTTTACTTATAATTTCAAACAAAATAGTTTTATTTTATTTTCTTATTTATTAATTTCCCTCATTTTTTTTCAGAAACGCTTCCATTCTTTTGAAGATAATTCCTTGGTTGCTTTGGATTGCAAATTCGACACTGCCATCATGATCGTTTACAACGACCACCCATTGATCAAACCCATCGCCGAATATTTAATTAAATCAGCCAAATTAGCGGAATATCGTTGGATGAATTTACGAGAAGTTAAAGTTGTTGAAGATTTTTGTAGTTAGTTTTTTTTTGTTTGTGCCTTATTTTTGCCACTATCGTGCTTTAAAAAAAATAGTTGTGTTCTTGATTTTTCATTTATTATTTGTTTTTTGTTTTTTTTTTGATTGTTGAATGTTTGTTTCTTTAAATTTGCTGGTCTCAAAAAATAAAAAAGCTGGTCTTTCAAAGAAAAAGAAAAAGAGTCACTTCATCATGATCAAATTAATTAAATACTAGGCGGGTGGCGCGCCTACGGCGCGCCGAGTAAATGTTACTGTTTCGAAAATATAATGTTTTTTGATTACAGTTTATAATACGCAGTTCTTAGTTAAATAAGGTCATACATGCTACTATATCTGTGGAATCTTTGTGCATTTTACTCTTCAAATGTCCTTAAAACTCAATCAAAGATATCCTAAAGATTTTCAATAGCATTTTTTATCAATTTTGGATTATTTCATGACATTTTCTCGTTTTTGGTCCTCGGGATAATTCATTCTACATTTTTCAAAAAAAAGGTTTGCTATCAGAGTTTTTTCTTTTTCTTGAAATCCTCAATCCAAAATTAAAAGATCCTTTCTAATAAGACCTTTAAATGTTTAAAGCGCTTCAAAATCAACAACCATCGTCATCGCTAACATTCCTTGCAATGCAAAGTCTATCTGCATTCATGTTTATGCAAATTTTATTGACAACAACCACTTTCCTCATGTCGTTCATCCCTGATAGATTCTCTTCTCACAAAACTAAAGGAATCAACTTCGCCTTTCTTATCCACTTTAATCTAATCTTATCTTCTCCCGCGAACAAGCAGATAAATGGCCCAACCATTTAATGGAAAGAGCTCAGTCTTACTGCCCGAGGCAGACAGATAGGGGGAAGGATCTCCTGATCATGCCAAATATACTGCCGCTATTACTATAGCAATACCACAATTTGTTTATTTTTTTGAAAAAACTTACAAAGAAAAATATTGAATTTTAGTGAATATTTCAAAAATAGTTTCTACTTGTACAATTGATCCATTATTATATCGAATATCAACGTTTCCAATTACAAGATGAAAAATATTATGAGTTGTAAAAATTAAAAATTCATTAAATGATAAATTCATTGAATAAAGTGATAACCAGTGAATATTGCCAAAAATATTTTTAAGTTGCAAACCACCTAAATTCCCTCGAATGTAAAGTTCATTATTAATTTGTATTTTGTAAAATATTCGTTTAATGTCAGGAATTTCTATGCTATAGTAGCTTTTATCCATTTTCCATTTACCATCGAAATTGTTAATGTTATTTACAAAAATTACCGGATATTTAGAAAAAAAATATTTGCAAGTTTTTTGTAATTTTTCATAAGCCTTTGAGGAATATGGATTTTTAAGAATATAATAAATAATATTTCTAGGAAGTGAAAAGTTTTGAAATCGATGTGAAGCAAATAAGCATCTAGGATCAGAAACAACATAATTTTGAGTTGACATTTTTGTCTTCGCAAAAATGAATAAATGAACTATTGTAAAATAAGTTTTCTTCATAAACAAAAATAACCTGTCTTTTATTATTGTTTGTGGCTTTTTCGTTATTTCATGCAACTGAAAGAATGCCTTATAAACTCAGGAAAACAAAAAGTGTCAAAGAAGAGGTTATATTTTTATTCCATTTTTCGTAAAAACACATATTTGAAAACAAAAAATGGTTAATATAACAAATGATTTCAAACAAAATTCAATAAAAAAGAGAGAATGATAGTTAGCCAAAAAAAAGAAAAAAGTTTCTAAAATTTAATATTTTTTGTTTATTTAAATAAAAAAATATAAAAGAATAAAGCGACAGAAGAAAAAAAGTAGACAAAATTCAAATCAAATCTACAAAGACCAATTAACATTTTGTTTTGCACAAATTTAGAGATAGACTAACTTTTACAAACAAAATCAAAGATGTTCTTTGAATCTTGGAATAATTGCAGTTTCAATAATTAATATGCCACTTCCAAAACAAATCATCTCGTTGTTTTTCAGAAAGATGACTTAGTGCAGCAATAATAGAAGTTCGAATCAAATTTTTGTAATCATTTGAAATTGAATCAGCAAATTTCATTGTAATCCACATTTTGGGCTTTTGCTAAAAAAAAATAATTATAAAGATCTTATTATAATGAAAGCAAAAATAAACATACTCCAATAGCTTTAAAAAAGGTTTCGCAATCAAAAATTTCTGGGATTGAATTTAAAATTAAAGTTTCAAGATTTTTAAAATGTGGGCATTGCACAATTTCTTTGGCTGAATTTGATGTGAAGTAAGAATTGGGCATATAAATACTGAAAAATAAATTTTTATCATCTTAAAATAAAATAATTCTTTGACATAATTTCCATATAACTTTTTAAAATCAAAAAAAACTTACAATTCAAATCGCTTAATTTTTGAGAAAATTGAAAAGATTTTTTCAACTGGTACAATTGAGCCATCATCATATTTAATTTCAGCTTCATGAAATTCGATTGCATAGGTTTTAATCGATGATAATAATATAAGTTCATTAAATGATAAATGTATTCGACAAAACGATAATCTATTTAAATTTGTTGATGAATTAAAAATAAACTTTTGAAAAGGAAAAGAATTTTCAATAAATAAATTTTTAATTATCCATAATTTGTAAGAACTTTGAAGAAATGTTTCTGGTGATAGCGAAATCTTTTTATGTTTGCAAATTCCTTCACAAAGGTTACTAAGTTCCCATTTATTGGAACAATTATTAAAAGTTTCAGCAACAATGATAGGATTCTTAACAAAAAAATATTTGCAGGTTTTTGTTAATTTTTGATATCCATTTGGATTTTTGAGAATATAAGAAATAATATTTTCTGGAAGAGAAAATTGTTGAAATCGAGATGAAGCAAAAGGATCCATAGCAGGGTTGCACGAAATTTCGCGGGAGAACAGTTGGCATGCAGTGATTTCTAGAAATGTAATTCATTAATAATTTTTTTAACAAATATGTTTAATAACTACTTTTTTTCAAAGAACATGTCCCAAAAAACAGAATAAAAAAATCTCAGCTGAGGAAAAAGTTTTCGCACCAATTTTGACATTTAATTTCGCGCGAAATTTCGTTTGTCAATTTCTCCGCGAAACTGACTTTACGGAAGCATAACTTTTTCCTGAGATGAGATTTTTTTATTCTGTTTATTGAGAAATGTTCTTCGTAGAAAAGTAATTATTGAACATATTTGTTAAAAAATTCAATAATGGATTGTATTTCAAGAAAACATCTGTATACCGACTGTTCTCCCGCGAAATTTCGTGCAACCCTGATCCATAGCAGCAGCAGCAATTTTCTGAACAACCATCTTTCTTCCAATAAAATGCACAAAATGAAAGCTAATCAATCCGAAGCAATAATGAACGAAATGAAAAAAAGCTCAAGATTATTTCTTAGATTTATTTATTTATTAAATTATTAAAGAATGCTGTCAAACCATTTTTATCAAGAGAAGGGTCAACTTTATTTTTGTATTAAAGGCATAATTTCACCTTTTTCTTTGTCGTTCTTTTGCCAAAAAGGTTTATTAATTCCTAAGGAAAAAGGTCAGTGGAAGCACGATGACGGATGAAATAATCAAAATATTAGCCTGAAGCGTTAATACCAAGCTTCCAGATGAAAAATAATAAAATGCAAAAGTTTTTGTTGAAACTACTGGACTTCCCATTGTGGCTTCAACTTGTGTAACTGGGAATAATTGCGAAAGCTGTTGAAAGTTTTTGTTAAAGAAACAGCAAATATTTCACATACAATTGATATTTCCTTAATTATTTGAAAAAGAAGCAAAAAATAATTTTAATTAAAGCTTTAGATAAATTATTCATGTTTTACCACTAAAATAAGAAACAATTTTAACGATCGAAATTCCTCCAACAAATTTAAAACAAAATATTGTCGCTTCACCAATAACCATTGGAAAAATAAACGAAGAAAAAAATAAAGCCACGACTATTGTAAATAAGAGCTTGTAGTTGCTCCATTATTAACAGAAACTTCAAAAATAGTTAAAAGCGAATCAACCATAAAACTGTTGCCACAAATGTTGAAAAAACAACTTTAGTAGCAGAAGTAACTCAAAAATTAAATGAATTAAAATTTCACTAACAAGTAATGTGGAAGAAAGGGCTATTGGAATAAGGAAAAAAAATTATTTCTTTCATAACCATTACCAGCTGAAGTCCGAATATTGTCGCTGATGCAATAATTCCAACCAATCGTTCCATAGCAAAATACTCAAACTAAAACCACCCATTTCTGTGAAGGTGAAGGTAAAGTTGTAAGCCTTAATCAACATCATTCCAGCTCAATATACATTTAATCTTTAAATGACCTTTGTTGTTTGTCGTCGAAAAAATATAAACGATTTCAGTTATTAATGAGGAGAAAATGGTGATACAATCACCACACCACTGCCATCCATGAATCAATACATAATGGCTGCTGAAGATTTATAAAATATAAAACAAATAACAAAAAATAAAAAAGCCAAGATTTATTATTAAAATTATTATAAATTTTAGCAAATTTCAATGGATTTAAAATTAACTTTTTATATACACATTTTCGCAAAATATTTAAGAGAAACACAAAAAATGGCAAGGAAAACAAGAGATTATGAAAATTTAAATGAAAAAGTTTTACAAAAACGAAACATCAAAAATACAAAATAAAAAACTACTGCTTTTCGAATAACAAGAAAGCTTGAGCCGAAACAAAATTTTGCGGTAAAATATAAAAAGAAACATGATTTATTTGAGTTATTTGAAATTTCAATATTTAATTGTCCAATTAAACAGTAAATTTCGCTGTTGTTCATCCGAAAGGTGGCTAATTGCAGCATTTCGAGATGATCGAATCAAATTTTTGCAATCTTCCGAGATGGAATCAAGAAAATTTAAATAAATTCGCATTTCTGGTTTTTGCTAAAAAAAATTAATTAAAATTAAGGAAACCATTAAATAAATTTACATACTCCAATAGCTTTAAAAAATGTTTCGCAATCAAATATTTCTGGGATTGAATTCATTGAAAAACTTTCGAGGGTTTTAAAATGTTCACATTTCACAATTTCTTTGGCTGAATTTGATGTGAAGTAAGAATTATGCATATCCATACTGAAAAATTAATGAGTTTTATTTTTTTTTAAATAAAATTATTCTTTGACATAATTTCCATATAACTTTTTAAAATATAAAAAAACTTACAAATCAAATCTTTTGATTTTTGAAAAATGTGAAAAGATTTTTTCAACTGGTACAATTGAGCCATCATGATTTTTAATTTCAGAATCACAAAATTCAACAGCTTCGGTTTTGATCGATGATAATAATATAAGTTCATTAAATGATAAACTAATTCGAAGAAACCATAAAAACTTTAAATTAGAAAAAATAACTTTTCGAAAATCAAAAGATTTTTCAATACAAAAACTTTTAGTAATACAAATTTTGTAAGATGCAGAAGAAAATATTTCTGGTGAAAATGAAATCTTTTTATATTTATAACTTTTTTTGTTGCTTTTATTACAAAGGCTACAAATTTCCCATTTATTATGAAGATTACTGAAAGTTTCAGCCACTATGATTGGATTTTTGAGAAAAAAATATTTGCAGGTTTTTGTTAATTTTCTGTATTGAATATGATTTGGAGGATTTTTGGCAATATAGTAAATAATATTTTCAGGAAGTGAAAATTTTTGAAACTGAGGGGAAGCAAAAGGATCCATAGCAGCAGCAACAATTTTCTGAACAACCAGTTTCGTCCAAAAAAACAATAAAGAACAAAATGAAAAAATATAAAAATTATTTGTGGTATTTTATTATTCACTAAATTTTTAATGGATGCCCTGAAACCATTTTTACCAAGAGAAGGGTCAAATTATATTTTTGTATTAAAGTATAGTTTCATTTCGTTTTCTTCTTCGCTCTTTTGCCAAAAAGAATTATTAATTAATTAATTCCTATCTCAAAATTGCGAAAAAGAGCCAAAATAAGCGTCGTACATACCAATTTTATTTTTATTTGCAATTAAATGTTGAATTATATTATCCAAATAAATTAAAAAATAATTACATGCATTTGTAAAGAATCTAAAAGATATTTGAATATTACTTTTCTTTCTTTTCTTTTTTCTTTTCTTGCTTGGCTTCATTTTTTTGGAAAAAATATTAAAAATCAAAATTTGTAGTTACATACTTGCTGCTTTTCAAAGTGTTTTTTTTGCAGCTATTTACACGTATTTGATATCGAATTTTTTTATAGCAAATTTTTTAAAAGTGATTACCTATATTTTTGAATATTTTAGACCATTATTTTTGATATTTTTTTCTAAAACTATTTGGAAGATTATCAATTTTGATCTTTATTGCTCGAAAGGTTTATTTTTATTCAGAAATATAATTTAAAAGCTTTTCAAACACATTCATTTATTAACCACACAAAAATATAGTTATGCAATTTATTTTTAGACACATGCTGTAAAAGAAATTTAGAAAGAAATTAATTTTAATAAAAAGGATGCCTTAAAATTTTGAAAAAATAAATTAGTTAAATTTCATTTTTTGCTGTCTTTTTCTATAAAATAATTATTTTTTTGGCAAGAAAACAAAAATACAAAGTATTCGGTGATTTTTCTCTAAACTATTGCTTGGAAATTCAAAGCCAAATTTCATTTCGACGATAAAACTTTCACAAATCTTTTTATTTCATTTTTTTATATCTTAGCTTTGTAAAGATGAAAGAAAACTACACTTTGATCAAATTTATTATTTCAAAAAACTATTTCCGCTTTGAAGTTTTAGCACTTTTAATTTATTTTTTTTCTCTTAGTTTAGAGCGAGCTTCTTCCTCCTTTGTCAACTTTAATTTGCATTTATTTTCTATCTTTCTTTTGATCCTACCCAGTAATTTTCATTGTGTTTTCGTCATTTCCTCACTTGGAAATACTTCATGGGAAAAAAGAAATATAAATGAAAAAATTTGCATTAAAAAATGAATGAATGCGCAAGGAAAGAAAACGTGTTTGCATTTCATAAAAATGAAGCGGTGATGAGCGGTCGTTTGTTTTGTGTGTTACCCAAAGATGCCATAGGATCCAAATACGTAGAAGGATCCCATTATATTCAAAGGATCTAAATTTATAGAATGTAAGGAAATCGTTCTTGGTTAATGCTATTATAGGGAAAATGTTAAGAAAACTTTTTGAGCAACTTTTAGGACATTTAGAAAGTAAAATAAAACGCAATGAAACATTGATAAGTGACGGCTGATTCTGAGTTATCAAAGGATGCTAAAGGTGGTACTAAAGATACCAAATGATTCCATAAAATTACTTTCATGGCGGGCGGAAGACCGGCGAGGTTATAAATGAATATTAAACATTATTCAATGAGAAAAAATGAGTGGATGTTGTTCGTGAGGAACTTTAAATTATTTTGGGTTCTTTAGATAATTCGGGTGCATTTAAATTGCAAGAATGTAGGGAAATATAGGGTTATAATGGAAGCACTTTTTGCAGGGGAAATTTTAAGACAAATTGCTCATTCTTTTAAAAGAGCTAAAAGTAGTGGTGATCTTATTGGTCGCTCTGGTAAAGATATTAGATGTCATTGCGAGGACCTTAGGTGTATGAGATGAGGATTTTAAACCCCAAAGAACATTTGCAATTGATTAGTAGGCTATGGGAATTGTTATGCCAATTTTGAACAAGTTTAGAGGGCATTAAAGAAGTAAATTAGCCTTGGATGTTGCGGAAATGATAATCTTATCTTCCAGAGTAAGGAATCAAATAATTAATGTCAAGATTTTCGTAATAATTTGCGTAAAACAAGGTTCATAGCGAGCCGAAGGCCCGCGTAGCGCCTAGTATAAATTAATACTAGACACATGTCTCACATAAAGAATTTTTTTCTCATGTATTATTGCTTTCCCTGGTGAAAAATAATTTTGTAATTAAAAAAAGATTAAAGTTGAAAAAGACTATACCCTTTTTTCTAGCCTCTAAGTTGAACATTTTTTTGCTGCCATTTTCCCAAAAAAATTCTCATACAGTAAATTTTTTTTATATCTAATTAAAAAATATGTACTAATTATTCCAAGATGGCTGCCATAATTAATACTTTTTTAATTAGTCAAAAGAAAAATTTTGAAAGAAATTAGTCATTTCATTTTCAAACGTTCAAACTCATTTAAAGCACATGCTAAAAAAGCAGTCGCACGCCCTTTTTTTTATTTTGAAACTATGTAGTAAATAATTAATTTTGTTTTAGCTTTATGCCATTATTATAACTTTCCACCAAGTTAATTAAAAGAGAAAGAAAATTGCTTTTTTTTTTAAATTGTCCTTTTTTAAAATATAAAAAAGATTTTTTGTTTTGTCAGTAAAAAGAAAAGTAAAAAATATGATTGCTGGCAATGATGTTATTATATCAAGTATTATTTTTACTGTAAGTTTAGATAGGCATAAACTTGCCATTTGACTTTTATTGGTAAAAAAAATTTTTTTTTGCAACTTTTTAAGTTTAAACTACAAAATTCAGTCTCTTTTTTAAATTTTTTTCTTCAATTCTTGAATCATTTTCGAAAAATTTTTCTTGGAAAATCTAAGGAAGAAATTAAACTTTTTGGTTTTGGATTTTTATAATAAAATATTTGGGTTTTAGCTTGCAATATTTGGATTAACATGTTCAGCAATTTCCATATTTATTATTTATAAAAAAACTATGCTTCATAATGCATTTGGGTATATTTGTGCCGCCCATACTATTACAGAAGCGGGGATATTATTGTGTTTTGCATGTTGGTCAGCTCCAATTATTTTATTGTAAGTTTCCCCAAACCCAAAAAAAAAAACAATATTTTCTGTCTTCGCTGACTAAATCGCATTTTTTTGGACCTATTGAACTTTATTTATAAAAATGGGGCATTTATTTTTATAAAAAATATAATTAAAAAAGTACAAAGTTTTTACTATAAATATTTTTTTAATTACATGACTGAAATAAAAAATGGTTTACAGTAAACTTTAATGCTTCTCTTGCTTTTTTTCTCGAAAAAATGTTTATAGTTTACTAAAAAAGTACATAAATATTTCATTATTGCATACGTACGTAAATTTTATTACGTTTTTGTCTATAGTTTACGTTTCATTAAATTAATATTTTATAATCAAATTTGTGGCTAATTTATTCAGATTCTAAAGAACACAATTTTGGTTTTAAAACAAATTAACGTATAAAATTTTTTTGACCAGAGAATATATAAAAAAAATTTAATTGGGAAAAAAGCTGACATTGAATTCCAAAATATTTTGTGGCTTACTAGAGGACATAAAATTTGCATAAAAATAATAACAGATTTAATCCTTCAAAAAAAAAATTCAAACTTTATATCCCAAATTATTTTTTCAGTGATCATGCCTCCACAGCCAAAGAACTCCCCGGCGTTATTGTTGGACAACTTATAAATTATTTTTATTATAGTGCAAATTTCTTTCAACTTATTAAATCAGGAAATCGATTCTTTGCTACTTTATATCCAATAAAATATCGAATAATTTTTTCTATTGAAAATGCAAAAATTATAATTAAAATTATTGCATTTTTAAGTATTTTTACGATATTACCATTTTATTTATATGATTGTAATTTTTTATTTCATCCAGAAACCTATGTTTGGCGAGTGAGAAATTCTTCGTGTGAAACTTTGTTTACTTTTGTGGATTTAAGTATCACCGCGACAACTTTAGCAATTTCATTTATATTTGATATCGCAACTTTTGTGAAATTGAGATTATATAAACATTCAACAACGACAACCCAAAATTTGCCTAGAGATATTCGATTTTTCGCTCAAGTAAGTTTTAATAATGTTTTTAATAGGTCATTTTTATTTTATCAAAACAAAAGCTTTGCACGAGTTGTTTTAAAATTGCTACAATTGACTAACAAAAATTATTATGGCGTCAGAAAAACATTTCATTAATTTTCTTTGTATTATCGTTTGCAATTATTGCAAAGAACAAAGAAAGATTATTTGAAAAAATATAAATTTGGTTAAATTTAAAACCTATAATAATTGCGGCAAAAGAAGCTCGGGAAAGAGAGAGAAAAATATAGTAAATAAATTAGCTATCTTTGGAAATGTAAAATTGGATTTTTAAAATCAGTTTTTTCTTTTAAATTAAAAAAGGCAAAAAAAACTTTAGTAATTTTTTTGTATCAAAAAAACAAAAATGAGATAATAATTTTTGTGACGAATAGTCATTTCAGAAGAACAGCTTTCCAGTTACATTGTTTTTTTTTTGTAAATTTTATTAACTTTTTTTCAAAGGGTTTTGAAAGTTAAAAAAGTCCCAAATTGTTTAACAAAAAAAAGAGAGTTTATTTCTTTTTACTTTTTTCCATTAAGCTTTGAAATTACGTAAAAATTTTCGAACAAAATTCAAAGTCATCTAAAATAAAAAAATATTATATTTAAAAGTATGTTTTAGACTTGTATAACGACAGCTTTGTATGCTCAAATATTTATTGGTTTCGATATGCTTTCACCTTATGCAACTACAACTTGGGCCATTTTTCTTTCCAGAACTGTTACATGGCAATCCGGACATGCAGCAAATCAGTAAGTTTCTTTCAAAAAAAATATTAATCTTGAACATCAATTAAAAAATACATATTTAGGCTATCGTTTGTAATTTTTAATTTGGTTATTTCTCCAGATAAAATGAAAACCATTTCAATTAACAAAGCAACATCAACAAAATAAATAAAGGAAGAAACCAAAAAAAAAAAATGGATGAATTTATAATTTTTATTTTTATAGGTGCTTTAATTTTTTTGGATCACAAAAATAAACTTTCGCTTAAAAAACTTTTTTTTGTTGGTTGGATTTATTATTGTAAATTTATTTTAACTTTTGTATTCTACGCTCGAAGGAAATTCATCATAATCATTAAATTTGATTAAAAAGTTTGTACTCATCAATAAATGATAAAATAACTTTTTAAAAACCTATGAAAAAAACGAAAACAAAGAAATTGCATTTTTACAGAAGAGAATCTTGTCGTCTGTCATTTCTCTTTTTTCTTGTTATTTTCTTCCTTGATAAACAGAAAAAACCAACAAAATTTAAATAAAATATTCAAAAAAATTCTTTAAATCACCTATACGAAAATTGTAAGTAAAATCGATATTTTTTTTACTTAAAAAATCCACTTTCATGGGTAACAAAAAAATTGTTTATATCAAACAACAAAATTTGTAGTTTCAATGGTTTCAGTCTTTCAGTTTTTAAAAAAATGTCAATATTTTAAACGACGAAGTAAAAATGTTTTATTATTGGTTTTGAATATTTTATCTATTTTTCTTTTATTTTATTTTTGTAAACCTTTTTTTTTGTTTTCAAAAAAAACTGCCATAATTTTTGTGGGCAGCAAAAAATATATAGCTTTTATTTACATAGATTCAAATGCTTTTTATTGAAAAAAAGAAATATAAAAACAATAGCTTAAACTATAAACACATTTGTTACAAATATGAAGATGAAAAGGCGTTGATCACGAAGTTCAAAATATTCAAAAAAGTTATAAAAAAAATTATTTATTAAATAACCACCATGATAGGAATATGATTTTTATTAAAAAGTTATGCATTATATTCAAAGCTCTCTAAAATTTATATATTTCCTTTTACCACATATCAAAAAAATAAAATAAAATAAAAAAGCAGCAAGTTCACAGAAAGTTCAAATGAAAAATTTGCATATCATGGAACGTTTTTTTGTGAGAATTTTCTTTGATCTTGAAGAAATTTATCTTCTCTTTTTTTTTCAAACGTTGTATCAGTTAGTTGCAACAAAGAGGTTCCGTGGTTTATTTTTTTTTTACCGTCGAGAAAGTATTTATCGTTTGATTTTCTTAATTTTTCTTTGATACAGTCTTTTTGCTTACTTAGGTACAAAAAAAGGAAAATCACTGATAAAAAAGGATTTTTTTTAAAATTCAGCTTTTTTCTAGCAAAATTATTTGCTAAGTTTTTTTGCAAAATAGAAAAGTCAAGTTTTTTTCTTGTTGCTTTACAATATTTTCAACAAAAATAAAAATTATATTAAATATTTTAAAAAAGTTAACAAAAAAATAGACAAAATGGATTTTTATTTTTCATTGAAAAGCAAGCAAGGTTGGTTGTTAGCTAAAAAAATATTTTAAAATCAAACAACAAAATTTGTAGTTTCGACGTATTTTTTTTTTGAAAAAAGTCGGGTATTTTATTTTTCAAAAAAAAAAAAAAACAAATGCATATATTTTTTATATTTTGAATATTTGAATTGTCTTCTTTCTTTCGATTTTTGTAAAACTTTTTAAACCAGAAAAAACCTTTTATATATTTGATTGAAGCATGTAAAGAATTCTTTTTTTTAAATATAGTATTGATTGTTTCCAAATAAAATATTTATACACATGGCAAGTAACTAACCATCCAAAATTTATTATTATTTCGAAGATAAAAGTTTAAAGGTACAAATGATCTCCATTTACCGTAAAACACCCTGACAAGAAAAAAATAAAGATAAAATTACAAATATTTAAGTCAAAAATTTTGAGGTATAAACATGAGATGATTTAACACATGTTTTTGGAATGACTTTACCGAAGAAAAAAAAATCAAATTTGATATTTTTTTCGCAAATTTGACATATGGTTTTTAAATTTAATCAGATTTGGATTTGGCAGTGAATGAAAATAATTTTCTTTAAAAAAGAAAAAAGGATATTTAATTCTTCGAAACTGAGTTTAAAGGGACATAGCTATTTCATGCCTTTTCAAAAATTTCGATACTGGGGCTGATAGGAACAGTTGGGGCGGCGCGTGTTTGAATTACCGTGCACTTTCTGTCTTACACGGTAATTCAAACACGGCCATTAGAATCTTTAATTAATTTATTATTTGTTATTTTAAAATTTGTTTTACCTTCTGAATTGTTGATCGAATAATAAATTTTGTGTTTATCTTATCAGATAAATGGGAAAATACAGTAAATTTTCTTTTTAAGTCTCAATTGTGATGAAAATATCATAAATTTTTCTTTGGATTCAAATTAAAACGCATTCACTCATTTTTTTTATCCAACTAACTTTCCCATGAAGCATTTCCAAGCAGTGAGACACGCTAAAACAGACAATGAAAAATGAGTTGAAAAAGTAAAAAAAAGTAAAAAACCATGCTAAACAAGAAATTTACATAATTTATGAAGGACGTTTTTATTGATAATTATTAGTTAGTTAGTTTTATTTTTTCACTTATCAAAATGTCTTCTTTTGGAACTATTTTCAAGAAAAAACGAAAGAATTCTTCTGGAAGGGTTTGTCTCTTTTTTTTTGTTGTTGAAAGAATATTGAATTCCATGATATTCATGTCTTACATTTTAGCAATCTCGTACTGATAGTTCCACCTCAACAACTGATAATTCTCAAACTGATGTTATTATCTCGGATCAACGAATTAAAGAAATTGCAGTAAGTTTTTTTAGCTTTATTTTGATGCTTCATTTCTCTTTTTTTAGGCTTCTGCAAATATTCCTGAAAATGTATTGATAACTATGGATAATGCTCAAAAGATGTCACTTCTCAAAGCCTATGAAAAATCTCAAACCAATAGCTCAAATAATATAATGAAATTATGTTCTGAATTACAATATTCCATTGGAGATGATACAAGGTTTATTTCTGTTGAAAGTGTAACAACTGCTCGTCAACTTCTTCAAAATTGTCTTCTGGGTGAAATCAAAACTGTACGTCATTTTAATTTTTTTTTCAAAACTTGCATAATCGATTTAAATTGTAAAAAATCTAAGTTTAAAATAATGGTAATTATAACAAAAGAAAAAAACTATTATTTCCGCCGCGAAGTTGAGCTATTTCACAACTTTTATTGACTTCAACTTTTTTAATTTCCCTACTTTTATTGACTTCACTACTCAACTTCCCACTTTTATTGGCTTTTAGCCTAAATATAATACTGATTTCCCTTCTTTTATTGATCTCGAAGAGATATGTTCCAATAACGTGACATGTTACATATCAATAAAAAAACTAGCTACAATGAGATATGCATTAATAATTTTTACAAACATACAATTCTCAAACACAATTGTCGATATTATGAATCTTTTTAAAAACATTCAACTATCCAAAAATTACAATTTATTATTTATAGATATTTTTTCTAAATTTGCTCCTCTTTGACCTCACAATATCCCAAAAAAAAATTTATTTTCAAAAACAGGTTGTTTTCAATCCCTTTTCTAAAACAATATACCCTTAAAATAAAGGGCTCACTCAAACTCAAATAAATTCTAGTTTTGAATTCACAATAAGTACATATATGCCCATCAAAAGAAGTTTAATTTTATGTAATAAACATCTCCATCAATAAAAAAAATAGTCCATGAAATTGCAATTAAATGAGCAGGATTTTTTTATAATTTTAAATCTTTATGCAAAGTTCTGTAAAAATGCACACTCAGAATCTTTAAAAAAACTCCATAAAAAATTTTTTAGAATGCAGCACATGCTTTACAGAAAACTTGCTCAAAAATAAAATTTTCAGATTATATAATTTATATGTAAATTTTGATTTAATGGAAAACGTGGGACGCAATTAAAATATAAATCTTATAAAAATTATTCAATAAAAAACAACTCAAACTTCTTTCAAAAAGGAACTCAGGCCTTTTCGCGCTAAGAATAAAAAAGGGGACAGAAAACAGAAACGACAAGACGGACATATTTTTTTTGGACACATTTTTAGTCAAATCTCTAAATTTATAAAGTTTTTTTTCTGGATTTCTTTACAGATATAATCTATAGATGGCCACTCATAAGTTTACAAAATTTCAGCCATAGTTAATAAACATAAACACATGAATAAGCTAGTTGAAAAAAAAAGAGATCTTGCGCTCCATCAAGGCAAACTCAACTTGGGCCAGCGTTCGCGCTTCGCGCTCACGCTGGCCCCAATGATTTATTGTTGTTGCATTACTTAAAGATATTATTAATACCTGTTTGTTTTTTAGTTTATCGACAACAATGGAATACTTTACTTTCTTAAAATTATCTCAATGGAAATGTTCAGTTTGGAAGAGGCGTTCAATAAGAAATTCGATTCTCTGTCTAAACATCTGCTATATATAAATGAATGTATATCCTGTATTCACCAAGTTTTCAGCACTGATGTAAGCTTTAATAACATTCATCAAAGCTTTCTCTAACTTTTATTGTTGCTTTTAGTTTGGTTATAAACTTCTCGCAGATCCTCAATCTTCAATTGTTCCACAATTTTTCATCTTTCTCATGATTTTGAATGAAGTTTATGAAATGAAAAGCACCTCAACAAGCCAACCTGATGTTACTGATACCAACAATATTGATCAAGCTCGCTATAATATTCTACGAATTCTTGCTCCACTTCCTGTATACGTTGATAAAGCTACCAAACAAACTTCACTACCTCATGTTCTTCGATGTCTTGATTTTGCAGCTATGGTAAAATGTCGTTCAAGGTTTAGCTGTGCTATTGATTGTCTTACAAGTGAAAATCCTAAAGTCGTAAATATGGCTTTAAATTTTATCAATACAATCATAAATAGTGCTGGCAACGAGAAACATGAATTTCAAGCTAGAATAATAATGAGAAATGAAATATTACGTGCTGGAATGTCTCAACATTTCGATGTAAGTTTTGCTTTTCTCGCTTTTTGTCAATTTCTAAAAGCTTTGTTTTAGCGTCTTCGTAAACTTGCTGAAAAACACAAAGGAATTGAGAATGCTTTTCTTAGCTTTGAAAAACTACAAACTAATGATTTTAATGAATTGGAGAATGTCTTTAAAGAAAAGTAATAATCATCTTTCAACTATCTTCATTTAATAAACACTTTTGGACTTTTCAGACCTGATTTTTCCACTTTCAAAGGATGCATTCAATCATTTGGCGATTTCGAAGATGATCTCATTGGTATTCTCCAGGTGTTGGCTTTAGTCAGTGAAGGAGCACATAATCGTAAACTTTATTTTGTGTATGCTGAACATGTTCTTCGTCAATGCTTATTTGGAATATCCGAGCAAGCTGAAATTCCTTCATCACTTCTTTATGGTATTGGAGCTGATGATGCTTTGACTGATGCACAAGATGGATTTTCAAAGCACTTAATGGCTAAGCTGGTTTCAACTAATATGCTGAAAGAACAAGCTATGACAACACGGGATCAATGTGAAGAAAAGCTGGAACATTCTATGACCAAATGTTATCAATATCAGCAAAAGATGGCAGAATTTTTAGATGAAACTGTAAAGCTACGAGCTCATGTATTATTTTTCTTTCTTTATTGATAAAACTAAACGTACTATTTTTTAGATTGCTAATTCAAAAGAAAACGCACTTCCATCTAAAACATCATGTGATCTTCCAACTGTAACAATCAAACCAATGTCATCAACATCTTCATGCTTACCACCTGTAACTGGCGGACCTCCTCCACCACCACCTCCTAATGGTTTACCAAGAGTAACTGGTGGTCCACCACCACCTCCTCCTCCATCTAGTGGTTTATCGAAATCTGGACGTGGACCTCCACCACCACCCAATCATCCCTTGGTTGGTAGTCTGCTTAATTTTGGATCTTTTGTTTTACCATTACCGCCATATTTGAAAGAAAAAATGGATGTCATTAGTGATAAACCTATGAAAAAGCTTTGTTATTGGAAAGATTATGTTGTAAGTTGGATTTTTTCTTTAAAAACTCTCTTAACAAAATGAAAGTTATATGTTTTTAGATTCCACCAATTCATATTTCAGAAAAATCCTTATGGGCTCTTATTGATGATCGAGATGTTTGCAAAGCAGAAGTGATTGCTAAAATTCAAGATAACTTCTTTGATGAAAAACAAGCGTAAACTTCCTTCTTCTTTTTACTCTTCAAGATTTTTATTAACATTTTTTCTAGAAAAGCCGAATCAAGCAAACCAAAAAAGAAGAAAACTAAAACATTCGTTATTGAAGATCCACAAAAATTGTTATATGTTGCGCTAAATTTTACTCCATTTAAACTTACATGTTCTCAATGGGTTGATGTTGTTTATAATGTGGATCTTCAAATTCTTTCTTCATGTCGCATAGATATAGTTTTGAAAATCTTATCAAAATTCGATGATAAAATGCAAAAATTAGCTGAATGTTCAGATGAAGATTTCGATGAAATGGATATAGCTGAAAAGTTTCTTGTTGTCTCAGCTAAAATCCCTGCATTGAAAGCTCGTCTCAAAGCCATGCATCTTTGTCAAACATGGAATGAAAATATTACAATAATAAAGAAGGATCTCTCTTCACTGGATCTTGGTATAGCTGCATTTAAATCAGAAAGTTTCAAAGTTTTCTTGAATTTAGTCTTATTCGTTGGCAACTATATGAATCGAACATCATCATCTGTGGCTCCTGCGTATGCTTTCAAATTAACTTTGCTTAAAACGTTGAACAATGTCAAAGGAAATGAACCTGAATATTCTTTGCTTCACGCGTTAACAGAATTAATGAACAATAATATATTTCATGATAATGTTCTTTCAACTGAATTGGATATCATCGCAATGGCAGCAAAGGTGGATTTTACTATGATAGAAGAACAAGTTAATTCGTTGCAAATAGAAACTAATGCTGTAAGCTTTTCTTTCGAAATTTTGGATTGATGATAACTTTTTTAGACGACCAAATTTATTGAGACTTTCAAAGCTGCTAATGCGAATGATAAATTTGCTGAAAAGATGACAGATTTCATCAATATTGCTTCAACTGATATTGCTGATATTTCGATGGTAAGTTTATCTTTGTTAGCTACAGTGTCCTTACATGTTTTTTCCTGTTTTAGCAACTTAAGAATGTTGATAAACGATGGGAAGCTCTTCAAGATTATCTCGCAACCAAGAAGCTGCTGTCATACAAAATGAAAGATCTCTTTGATGATGTGGTTCAATTTCGAGCTGGGTATAACAGAATATGTATTGAACTTCAAAAGAAGAAGGAACTTGACGAAAAGAAGAAAGAAGCACCAACGACTAAAATGCCATTGAAATCTATTCCAACTCCTAACCTTCAACTTCCAATGAATTCTAAGAAAACTGCTGATGGACGTGGATTTCTTGATAGTTTGCTGGAAGATATCGATAGAAGTTACTGCCAAAGTGATGAAATAAGTCAAAAACCTGATACTTCATTTGGTTCACGTCGAATAACAAGAAGCAAAGTCTATAATGTAAAAAATTATAATCGTTTAAGTAAATGATTAATTGGAAAAATAAATGGTTTTATGTTTGTGTGTGTTTTTATGTATCATTGAATGATTCTAAGATTCAGTTCTCTCACATTTTTTTTTGCGGAAAACAGAGTGATAGCGTTTGAAGGTTTTTGATGGTTCGCTTTACACTAAGCTTGGTTGGGCCCTGAATTAATGGCAATAATGTCTGATTAAAAGCCACGATGGTAATGAAGATACTGATAATTTCTTAACCCAATAAATAGAAGCACGATGGATTCTTTATCGTCGTTCGTCATTTATTGATACGTTTGTTAGAAACAATGCTAAATATTGCAGTGAAAGTGTTGGATCCAATCTTACATTTGTCGTTGATTGTATTAATGATGTCAGATAGAGAGATGACTAGTTTAATCATGTTCAACCATGCACCTGGTAGTTGGAGTGTTATTTAATTAACTTTACCAACAAATCTTATATAGGTACAAGCATATTAGGAGTATGAGTGTGTGGGTGAAGCTACAAGGTTAGTAAAATTGCAATATGAAGCTTCCAACGTCGACCGCGTCAATCACAAATTTTACTACCAATGTTTTTGGAGACGGTGATGGCATGATTATTTTCGATCATATCTTTCTTTCTCTCAAGTTTTTAGTCAACACTTTTTTCATCTTCAAGTTTAGCATTTATCTAAAATTTTTCGTTTTTCTCATTGTAATCACTATTTCTTCGTTCATTATTTCTTGATTTAGGCAAGTGTTTCAAAGCTATTTATTTTACAATACAAAAATACATATTTTGAAATAATTACATATTAATTTTATTTTCATTTGTTGTCAATTCAATTTTAAGTTTATCATGTGATGAATCAGCTTTTCGGAGTTTTGTAGCGATAGCCTTGATTTTTGTTTTTTCTTTTTCAGAAAATGCAGCATAGCGGAATGAAAGAGTAATATGAGCGTTTGGATGTTTCTAAAAGTGATAAACGTAAATTAGACAAAAATGCAAAAAGTGTTTTTACTTTCATAAAACCAAGAAACGAATCAGCATCAAATGGATCAAGAGTGATTCCATACAAGCACAATTTTTGAAGACATTTGAAAGTTGGAAGTTTCATAAAAGTTTCTTTTGTAAGTTCAATAGATCCATGATAGCCCATATCACTAAAAAGAGTAAACATAATAATTACATAAAAAGCAAAAGTAAAAGAAAATTTACCAAGCAAATTTTTCAATATTTGGTAGCTTTTCCATAACATCTTCAATTGAAGCCACTGTACCATCTTCTTTTTCAACGCATACATGAGCAAAATAGAGGTTTTTGACTTTTCCAGCAGATATAAGTTTTTCATATTCCATCCATGATATTTTCTGTTTATCCAAGAGAATTTTAGAAAGTTTACACGAATGAACATAATTTTCAAGCAGATTGGAAACGAGTTTTCTGTAGTCTTCATACTTATGGATTTTATATAAATCATTACTTAATTGATAGAAATCTCCATCAAGAACCAGCTTTTTAGATACAATTTTACCATTGATAAATAAATTAGAATCCTTCAAACAAAGTATGGTTGGTTGTTCTTCATCATCCAAAGTTAAGTAAGCTTCCCATTTGTTTCCATCTTTCATATAAAAAAGTTTTTTGACGACGACAAGATGATTACTAACACCGTTCAAACTATTGATTGCCTCACTTTGAGATGTTGAACTTGATTCTTCAGTAACATCACTAACATCGTCATCAATAGGAAGCTAAAAAGCAATTACGTTTTAGAGAGAAAAAATAATAAAATAACTTACAATATCTGAATTAACCTTTGCTGACGTAAGAGTGGCCCATGATTTTTTATCTTCTAGAGTTACAGCAGATGCAGCATCTTTGGTACCAGTATTCTAAAAAGCAACTACATACATTTTTAAAACAATTGATAATTATAAATAACCGACATTATCAGCAACTTCAGGTACCTGTTGAATATCAGCATCACGTTTTTCTATTTTGGATTCAGAGCTTTCTTTCTTTCCATGAGTTTCATTTTCTGTTGCTTTTTGTTGAATCATTTCAAGAATATCACCACCCATTTGACGATCAGCTAATTTTTCTTCCAATCCAGCAATTTTAGCTTTGGCTGCTTGATGTTGTTCTTCCAAATTAAAAAGATACTTTTGAAGAGCATTCTTTCCTTTGCGTTCAGCTTCCAGCATCTTTTCCAAATTTTCACATCGTTCAAGAGCCTTTTCTTTGTGAACCTAAAATCATGCTCTTTGTTAATCGAATGTTTGTTTATCAAAAGTTAAAAGCAAACATACCTTTTCCAAATGAAATCGAAATTCAGCCTTTTCTAATTTGTCTTCAAATTCTTTTTCTTCCATTTCATGATCAGCTTTGATTGATGCCATTTGTTGAGATAATAATGAAGGTGGTTGTTGTTCCATCGTGAATCAGGAAAAGCAAAGTAATGAATGAGCAAGTCTAAATTTTTGACAAACAAAAAAAGTTTTTAGACGAAAATCGAGGCAAACAAAAAAATGAAGTAATTAGCATTTTTTCATGTGAACGGTTTTGCTTTGACACATAAAAAATGAAAGTTAACTTTTTTTGTTGCAAACACACACGCTTTTTTGATTGTTTTTTTATAAATAAAATGAGAGGCGTTTTTGGTTAATGCTTCTGAATTTGGTCATTATTTGAAGGATAAGTTTTCCTTCCCAGTAATTTCTATTGTTAGTGCGTTCGTTTGTGGTCGCTTCTTTGGGTAATGGGCTTTGATATTTTGAAATTACATATTAGAAGAAAGCTGGGAATACAAAGCAAGTATTCGATAAAAATTGTAAAGGCGAATGTCATCAGCTTATTAGCAGTGTTCTGCCTTTTGAGGTACGGTCGCCCCGCTTGCACGGAAACTTTCCGTGCAAGCGGGGCGACCGTACCTCAAAAGGCAGAACACTGCTTATTAGTGCTTCATTTCCATGCAATGAAATGCATTTTTTTCTTCTTTGCGTATTCCGTCATTTTTATAAACTTTCACATGAAGCATTTTCAGTGGATTTTCGCACAATCAAAGTCATTAGGAAGGATGATTTTGTATGCTTAACAATGAATAGATTAAACTATGTTTTAAACCACACAAATCAAAAGCAAAAACATTTATGCAAAACAAACAAAAAACAAGGAATAACAAAAAAGAAACAAAAACAAATATATGTGAAACAACAACTAAACAACATAGTTTGGTGATATTTAAGTAATAATTTCAATTTTATCAGGATGCGCTTCTCGAAATTTTGTTGCGGTAGCTTTGATTTGATTACTTCGTTCTTCAGAAAACTGATTGCGAAAATTAAGACGAAAATGAGTGTCTGGATGCTTCTAAAAATGACAAATATAAGATGAGCGAAAACCAAAAAAGCTTTGTTTACCATCACAAAACTGAGAAAAGATAAAGAATTAAATTGAGTAATATGTATATCATACAAGGTGAGTTCTTGAAGATTTTCGAAAGCAGGGAGCTTATCAAAGGTTTCTGCCGTAAGTTGGATAGAATCAGAGCGACCCAATGAGCTAAAAAAAGTAAAGATGAGTAAAATGTGTTAAAGACAAAAGCAAAGAAAACTAACCATCTAAATTCTTCATTATTAGGTAACTTTTCCAAAACATCTTCAAGTGAAGCGAATGTACCGTTTTGTTTTTCAATACAAACGCTTTTAAAACAGAGAATTTTGACATTTGCAGCAGAAACAAGTTTTTCATATTCCTTCCATGACAGATTTTGACGATGAATGAACAGCTTCGAGAGATTACATGAATCAACGTGTTTAAGCAGACGAGAAATGAAAGTTCGATGGTCTTCAAATAAAATTTGACATGAACGATAAATATCTACTTTGAGTATTCCATCAAGGACCAATCTTTTGGTAATCAGTTGATTATTGATAAATAACTTGTGTTCGTCTATTTCGGTCGAACAAAGAAGTTTTGATGGTTGTTCAATTTCATCCGTTGAAAAGTAAGCTTCCCATTCATTTCCTCGCTGCACAAGTTTTTTGATAACAAGAGGTTCATATTTCATTTTCATTGCAGCAAGTTGACTTTCAAGTGTTTCCTTTTCTTCATCAGCCTTTTCTTGCTTCCTTTGAAATTCAGCGATGATTCTATCTTTTTCAGCAGCTTCTTGCTCCAATGTTGAAATCTAAAAAACAATCATAGCTACTAATAAAGAAAGAAAACGAACAAAAACATACCATTGCCGCTTGAGCATCTTCGATTTCATATGAATTCCTAAGTTCAACTTCAAGTTGTTTTACGTACTTTTTAAATTCTTTGCATCGATCAAGAGCTTTATCTTTTTGAACCTAAAACCATGCAATTTGTTAATGGAATGTTTATCCAAAGTAAAAAGCAAACATACCTTTTCAATTTGAAATCGAAATTCAGCATTTTCCAACTTATTTTCACAGCTTTCATATTTTTCTTGATTTCTTTCAATTATTGCTTTGATTGCTGCCATTTGTTGAGCAAAAGTTGATTCGGTTGTAATACGATCGACAGCGATGATATTCATCATGATACCTAAAAAATAAATGCAATTATTTCAATAGATGATGTTTGATAATCGAAAAAAGAACGTGGAAAGAAGGCGAATGAAAAAAGAGATCATAACTATTACAAGGCTAAAAGCCTAAAAAAGGTGGAAGTTGAGTCTTGAGTCAATAAAAGTATGGAAATCTCAAAGATTCAAGCCGACTCAACTTCGCGCCCCAAAAAAAATTTTTTGAGAAAAAAGTAGCTTGATTTTTTGTGAATATCTTTTTTTTCATTGAGGAATTTGTTCAAATACAAGCTTCATGTTAAGATAACTACAAAAAAGGTATTCATTTATAAAAAAATGTACCAACAAGATATATTTTTATATGTGAAAATCTGTTATTGAAAGGTTTTTAAAGATATATATATAAAAGTGATTAGTTAAAAAAAACTTTAGTAAACGTAATCAAACGCTTTGAATTACCTAGAATATCGTATTGAAAAACCATTAATTTTAAAAATAACTAAAAGAGATATAACAGGTAAATTTGAAAAATTACGAAAATTATTTGAAGCAAAAATTTAAGGCTATTTTATTTAAAACATTAGTAAATGTAAAAATTTATTTTAAAAAAATGAAGTGCAAAATTTTTTTTGGGGCGCGAAGTTGAGTCGGCTTGAATCTTTGAGATTTCCATACTTTTATTGACTCAAGACTCAACTTCCACCTTTTTTAGGCTTTTAGCCTTGTAATAGTTATGATTTCCATTCTTTTATTGAGCTCGAAGAGATTTATAGATGTTGTAAAATATAGGAAAATTAAGTCCTTTGGTTTCAATATTTATTAAGCACAGATCGGCCGATCGGCTGTTTACATTTCGATGGATAGTTCACAAGTGAAGAAAATGCTTGCTTCGACGCTCTTTTTAACGGAGAGCGATGAAGCAGCAATAAAAAGGATGTTTTGGGAATGCATCGCTGCCGCGATCGCACACTCCCGACAAAAAGAAGAGAAAAGTTTAACAATATGTTTGGGTTAGTAACAATTTCAAACGATATGAAATGTTTCAAAAGTTTTTCAAATAAAGTTACAATTTAAGTTTAGCTTATTTTTGGATTAAGGTTTTTTAACAAACAATCAAAAATTAGAGGAAGCAAAGTTAGTGACACCGGAATTTCACTATCTGTTCTCATGACAGCGGCGTTGCCGAAATATCAATGGATCAACGGATGGCTCTAAGGAAGCAAAAATATCCACGAATGACCAAGTATTTTTTGATGAAACTTTGCGGTTCACTATGTCCCATGATTGTTGTTCAGTAATATTAAAAGTATGTTGATGAGCAATAAATGGCATGATGAAAATGATGTCAAAAGAAATCCAAGTTTCGGTGGCTAGGCATCTCAATCTCTCACGGAATTTAACGTATCCTTTCTAGCAATAGCCCATACATAAATGCCATTTCAAAGGCGAGGTAGTCAACTATCTTGATTCGTAACAGCGACCATTCAAAATAAACATTGAGATTTCTTTGACCATGAATAATTAACAACAATGTGAGACACATTTTTGGCGTAGACTCACAGATGTTTGATGTGGTCATTATTGCATAAATTAAGATAAAAATTAAGGAAATCGCAAATACCATGCAGCGATCCCTCCCGGCAAAAAAATAAGCGACGATGAAGTTAATGGTGAAAATTTTAGGTTTTTGACTTGTGAGGTAAAAAACACCATTAAATAGATGACAGTTTCGATACATACACTGCTTTTTCAGCAATGCAGATGGCTAGAGCCCCCATGTAAAATATAGGAAATTTAAGTCCTTTGGTTTCAATATTTATTAAGCACAGATCGGCCGATCGGCTGTTTACATTTCGATGGATAGTTCACAAGTGAAGAAAATGCTTGCTTCGACGCTCTTTTTAACGGAGAGCGATGAAGCAGCAATAAAAAGGATGTTTTGGGAATGCATCGCTGCCGCGATCGCACAGATGTAATTTGAAAATTTAAATACCAAATAAATAAAAGAAGGTGCTTGACTAGTGTATTAGTATTTTTAAAAGATAAATGGAGAAACAATCAAATCTGGATAAAATAATACTTCGCAAAAAGTACCTGACGGTACTATCTGACCAAATGGAGAAGTTGGAAGTAAAAATTTGTAGCATGGGAAAAATCTTGAATTTATATAAGAAATTTTTTTAATGCAAAGCATTTTTATAAATAACTCCAGCTTAATTAAAATTTCTAACTTAATTTAACAGAGACCAAAGAGTCTGTAGTTAAAACGATTCACTTTTAACATGGTATTTTGCGTTCGCATCGGAATCAATTCAAATTTTAGTAGTCCTAATCTTTCTTTCTTTAAAGACACATAAACGGATTTCACTTCATTAATGAAAAAAATACATGCCAAATAACGGGGTAGTTTTATTTTTAACTTTTACAGTAAAAGTAATTCCTTTAAAAACATAAAATTTGCTACTAAATATTGGAAATTAAAGCTCGGAAAAAGCGAAAAACTCTTTCGCCCTTCGGGCGAAAGAAACTTTTTCTACTTTTTCTCCTCGCATATATGTCGGGAGAAGTTTAAGTCAATCACCATTTCTCACAAAGTTCTTTATTTTCAGTTAGGTATGGAATAGCTCAATCAAATACTATAATCCAACTCCATATAAGAAAAAAAGACCATACTTGTCACAAAATTTTTACTTAAACTATTAAATTATCTCCTCGTGATTCATTCATATGGGTTAGAATATTTGAGATTTTTAAAAAACATAATCTGCCACTGAAGTCCACTAAACTTTATTTTTTCCCTCTCTTCTAAAGCTCAAAAAATATTTCAACAAATCTATTTAATAAATTTAATCTGAACAAAATGATCTGACGAGGAACCTTCATTTAGTAAAAACTCCTAGCAATCCATAATTTTTTCTTTTGTTTGTTTTATGGATAAAAGCATAAAGTCAAGGTGCATAAAAACCACCTGCAAACAAGTTTAATATAACGATAAATTACGCTTTTTTTTTTAGAAAAGCAGCGCTAAATTAGCTTTTAAAAAAACAATCCTCAGAAAATAAAATCAACGTTTTTTTATTATAGGAGAAAATGTGAAAATTTAGGAAAATATGAGGGACTTTAATACCACTTTGAAAACAATAATATAAATGCCATCAATTGTTTCCAAGTTAGATGGCAAATAAATCGTGATTGTCCCTGCAACCTTGCTCCTAGACTTCTGCAACAATCATATATTTCATACCTTCTCAATTCGCTAGGAATTCCCAATAATATATTGTCATTAAGTTTTACTCAATTTTTGGAATATTGGGCTCATCAAGAACGTAATTGCGGTGATCATCGTCAAAATCGTAACAAAGTTTTACAAGACCCCAATGATCCTCACTTGCAGTACATTATTATTATGGTTGATGGTTATTTAAGTAATGGCAAAGATACAAGAAAATTAAGAGTAAGAGAAATGGTTAATGTTCGAATGTTTGATTTTAATTGGAATTTAATTTCTGCTATCGAACGACGACCTGCACATTATACAACCTGGGTAAAAGCTAGGAATGAAGATGGATGGATAATACTCGACGATAATAGACTTGACCATCGTCGAAGTATTCTAACATATATCACTGATTATCGAATGCTTCTTTATCGAAAACGAGTATAAATTATTAACGCTTAATTATATTTAATTCCTTTATATAGATTTTTTAAAGCTTTATAGTCAAACAAATTGATTTATCGTGCAAACAACTTTTTTGTATTAATTGTTTATTAATTAATTTAATAATTTAATAAATGTAAAAAAACAATGTAAAATGATTATCATAAACATAATTCTTTAATAATAATTTATAATTTTTTCATGAAAAAAAATCACAACACTTCAGTATATAATTTATCAATCAATCACAAATAATAAAATAAATAATAACTAAATAAAGCAGAAAGAAAAAACAATTTTTTTTTATCCAACCTTTTTACATTCAAAAAATGCATGGAAATGGAAAAACATTCAATCATGATTCAAATAATCCGCCTTTGATTTTGCTCTTTGATTGAGACATTTTCGTTCTAAGAATTGTAACGGAACGACAAACAAACAGACATTTTTTTTTGGACACATTTTTAGTCAAAAATCTCGATCTAATAAAGTTTTTTTTTTGGATTTCTTTACAGATATAATATATAGATGGGCACTCATAAGTATACCAAATTTCAGCCATAGTTAATAAACATAAAAACATGATTAAGCTAGTTGAAAAAAAAAGAGATCTTGCGCTCCCTAAGTCCCGACCCAACTTGGGCCAGCTGTATCGCATGCAGCACGATCGCTTCGCGATCGTGCTGCATGCTCTGGCTGGCCCCAAAGAAAAAGCTTTGCAAAAGTTGCAACTTGCAAACGACAATTTTCGTTTTGCGACATAATTTATCGAATGGTCTCTGAGGGTATATTTTAACACATGCGACTTTCTCTTGTCAAAAATGAAAGGGAAATCAATCAAGAAAGATTTTGATTTCATCGAAAAAATTTTTTCAAAGCTCTTATAAAAATATGGATTACTCGAACGAAGCTTTTGCATCGAAAAAACTTTTGATTTACAAAAAATTATTTGTTTGAATTTAAAATTTTTTATGGCTAATTCGTACGAATTTATTATATGATGAACTTTTATTTTTATCAATTATTAAAATATCAATAGCCATAACTGTAATATGTTTAATTATTTTTCTTTAAGCTCAGGCGAAAATGATTATTCAACAGAATTTTTAAATCTGGCTCTTGTAATGCAAAAATAACTTTACTGCTTCGTTTTTCATATGCCATTATTTTACGAATTACTCTCTTTTTTTGTTATTAATTTTTGAAATATAAAAGCGTTCATCCAACTAAATAAAAATTAATACGATTTTTCAACAAACTGTTGGGAATTAAGTTATTGCATCAAAACTTATTACTCCAAAAATGCTTGATAATGGTGAGTGGAATGTCTATTTTATCGGGACTTAAATTCATCAGCATCCTAATCGCTAATCGCTAAGTAAAATAAAGTTCATTAAAAAAATGTTTCACCTTGATTTAAATTCCTTGGCTAAAGACCTTAATAGCCAGCACTGAAGCTTTAATGAAAAACGAGATAAAAAAAAGTTTAAAAAAGGATGGATAAAATATTTAAAAAAAAAGAAAGAAGCTTTATGTTATCAGAATCAATATAATCTTTAAAAGCGAATGGAAAAAAAATTAGCTTTAAAAGCAAGCGACGCGTTACTACAAATTTTGTTGTTATGTGTGTCAAACAAGCAAATAATTATGAGTGTGTCAACTCAATAATAAGAATAAATTTTGTTTATTATAATCTGCAATAGAATTTTATTTTCTTTAGCCGCAATTCTTCTATTCTTGCCAAACGATTTCATTTTAACTTGAAAAAAGCTTCTTTACATTATCATGATTAACCCATTTTTTCATTATTTTATTTTTATTCTTGCCTTTATCTCTTCAGAATCAGGTTCATAAGTATATAATAATATAATAATGTTTGATAAGAAAGAAATAAAACTTTTTTTCGTTATAAATAAATTCATTTTCAAAAAAAACCCGTCACTCAAAATTCACCGAAGTAAAAACATGAAGAAAAAAAGCTAAAATATTCAAACAAAAGTTTAAAACCAAAATTTTTTTTTCTTCTGAATAACACAAAAAAATGTTGATAGAAGTAAACTACAAATTTTGTTGTTTGTTCTTTTTGCTGTTTTTTTAAGCTAGGCTAAGACTTTGGTTGTTTTTCATTTTTTTTGTTGTTGGTTTTATATATAAGTTTTTTTGAATATTTTATTATATTTTTTGCTCGTTTTTTTTAAAAATAAATGTGAGACAATGTTGCCAATAAAAATGTCATTAATCATTCACGGACAATTAAATAAATCACATCGAAACATCAAAAAATATCCAATTGCCAGTAAGCGCATATGAAAAAAAATTTACAACGGTTTTTATATTTTTGAGCAAGTCGGGAAGGCTTTTGACAAGCATAATTTAGAAAACATAATAGTAAGAATTAAAAGACTTTTTTTCTTTGTATCATTGATAAACTCAATATAAACTTGCACCCTTGTTGTTTTTATTTAGAATACCGACAACAACATTATTCAAAGCATATTTGAATTCAACCTGAATAAACTGTTATTGCTTCTTAATTTCATAATTTTTTATTCAATGAATAACATGAATTAATATGAAACGAATGGTAATAAATTACCAGAATAAAGAAGCAAATCGCTTTTTTTTCACTTTGAATCATAAGGGTTGATCACAGCACGAGTTATGAGTACTGCACGCCGATGCGTGATTTTATTAGTGTTGTACGAGTCACAACAACATTGCAATCGAAAAAAAATTGTTAAACAATCAATTTTGATAATTTTTCTAAATATTTAATATCAATTCAGAAAAAGTAAGCATGACATAACTTTAATAGTGATTATGTTGCTATATAAAAAATTCTTTCGTTTCTATTATGAATACAACCAGCGCTGGCGGTTTACCGAAATCCTTCGGTTTTCGGTTTCGGTTAACCGAACCGAAACCGAAGCTTATCGGTTTTCGGTTTTTCGGTTTAAATCGAAAACCGAAATCCTCGATTTTCGGTTTTTCGGTTTATAAAATTTTTCGGTTTTCGGTTCGGTTTGAAATTCAAAATCGTTATTTTTTGGGATAAAATATTAGGTATTGCTTAAATAATGCCTTTTTATGCATTATTAGCATGTTTGCTAACACTTTGGATAACAACTAGATACATTTTTCTATGAAAAACGAATTCGGTTTTTTCGGTTCGAATCGGTGCACCGAACCGAAACCGAAGTTTCTCGGTTTTCGGTTTATCGGTTTGAACCGAAAACCGGGATACTTCGGTTTTCGATTTTCGGTTCGGTTCGGTTCACCGAAAACCGAACCGAAAATGCACCGAAAACCGAACCGAAAAACCGAAAACCGCCAGCGCTGAATACAACAATGTTTTAAGAATTTTAATAAAAATAAGGCTGTGATTCTCAAGTAAGTAACTGGGTGAAATAAGTAATATTTATATGTAATTGAAAATATTAGAGGAGAAGGCTTGCATTATTTTTACGCTTCATTTGTTTTTTACGATAAACTGTATGAAATAAACGTTTTAATTTTCTGCTTTCATTTTTCATGATCAAACAAGAAAAGAACAAACTAAAATGAAGATCAAATGAGCAAATTAAAATTTTGCATAAATCTTTAAAGTTTTTTGAAGGATTCTTTTTTTTGCGAGGAAAAGCAGCTTTCTTTTTTGCCTTCGTGTTCTCTTGTTTTTTTCATACTGAATTCATAGTAACGAATAGTTTAAAAAATGTTTTAAAACACTAAATTGAAAAACAAAAATATTTATGCAAAACGAGAAATAAATACATTTGAAACAACAATAAAAGAACATTGGGTGGTTATATATAATTAATTTCTAATCTATCAGGATGAGCTTCTTGAAGTTTTGCGGCAGTAGCTTTGATTTGAATTCTTTGTTCTTTTGAAACTTGATGAAAAGAAAGAACAAATTCAGCGTCAGGATGTTTCTAAAAATGATAAACATGAATTAAAAAACGAATAATCAAAAAATATGCTTACCTTCATAAAATCAAGAAAGGAGTCAGCATCAAATGAATCATAATTAATTTCATAAAAGCTAAACCATTTAAGATTTTCGAATTTTGGAAGCTTGAGGAGATTTTCAAAGGTGTCTTTAGTAAGTTTGATGGTATGATAATAACGATAACTAAAAACATAAAAGGTAAATTTCAACTAATAAAAGAAATAAACCTAACCATGTAAATTTTTCAATATTAGGTAGCTTTGCCATAATTTCATAAAGTTCAATTGGAAGACGATTTTCATTTACAATAGTAACTCGGTTGAAATAGAGAATTTTGACATTTCCACCATCGACCAACTTTTCGTATTCCATCAATGACAATTTTTGATACCGAACGGACAGTTTGGAGAGATTACAGGTTTCAACATATTTAAGCAGACGAAAAATTGTAAGTCGACGATCATATTCATGATTGTTTAAATCGAGAACTTCATTAAGAACCAGTTTTCTTGAAACTTTTTTACCATCAATAAGCAAATAATTCAAGTGATCGTTCAAGCCAATTGTTTTTGGTTCTTCCATTTCATCCAATGTTGAATAAGCTATCAATGAATAAAACATATAAAGTAGTTTTATGACAACATGAGGACCATCATATTCGTTCAAACAAGCATTTTTTTCATCTTCAAGAACATTTAATATTCCTTTCAATTCAGCTATCTAAAAGTTTATATAACGATTAACTTTAGAATGTTAAAAACTAAGTAAAATATTTACCTTTCGCGCTTGAGAATCTTCGATTGCATTTGACTTCTTAAGTTTAGCTTCAAGTCGTTTTACATTCTTTTCTAATTCTTTGTTATGAAAAAGAGCCTTTTCTTTTTGAATCTAAAACGATGCTCTTCGTTAATTGAATGTTAATTAAAAGTTAAAAGCAAACAAACCTTTTCAAATCGCAATTCTGCATTTTCACAACCTTTAATTATTCCTAATGTATTTTGATTTTAAAATCTCTTTTATAAATGCTTTTAATTTTTTATTTCTTTAAATTAAATATTTGAAAATTTCGCAAAGGTGTGATAAAAAATATATAAATATTTACATATGTTTGTTGGTTGATTTTGTTATTTTTAATATTTCTTTGTGCTTCCAATTGAAAATCCACAAAATTTTTTAGGCTTTGTAAAATTATTTATTCAAGTGAAATGATTTTAAAATTAAACATACATTTTCACCTTCTTCCTTTTATGAATGTTAAACGTCGCGGCGCTAAAAAAATATTTAAAAAATTCTTTAAACACAAATGTAAATAAATTTTTGCTGCATCGTTCAATTTTCTGGACATAGAAATAAACACATGGATTGAGAGATCTTTTTTAACCGAGAATGTAAATAATTGAGCCATGGGTTTTTCCGTTGGAAAAAGTTCCACAAGTTTATCGATCATGTGTGCAAAAAATTTAAATGAATACTTGGTTTACGTTATAATCCCCTTCTGATCATAAAAAAATTAAATGTCGTTGTCGTAACATCGGGTCTCAGTAAAAACCGATCCGATCCCTTTTTTCGCACGGAAAAAATGATGCAAATTTTTGAGTTTGCATGACCGATCGGATCGGTTTTTACTGAGACCCCGTAACATCTTACAATAACATTTATATGAATAAAATTTGAAAAAATTTTACGCATCTTTGAGAGATGTTTTCTTCCTTTTAAATTTCAGATAACAAAATCAGGAAAAAAATTAGTGTTTTTTTTTTCAAATAAACAAAAAATGTATTTGCTGAATTATTACATTTTTTTCTTCTTCCAAATTTTTAAGCATTCATTGCCTAGCAATTCAGGCAAAACTCTTACGGCATCTTGGTCTAATATATGGGCATCTTCCTATCACGTTTGTTACATTTCATTATAAGTTTCGACCTTAAAAATAAAAGAGTTCCTCATTTTTTAACAAACAAAAAAATATTTTATATTTACACTACAAAATATATAGTTTACTTGCCCCTGTTTTTTTGAAACTTGGCCCTTGCATTAGTTAATTTAACTGTTTGAAAATCGAGTTTAAAAAGATAACAATTTTTTTTGAATATTTAAAAGTTTATTTTTGTCTTTTTTTTGTTTTTACAAATATTAAATATTATCGTTTATAAAATCAGCTAAAATCCAAAATAAAAATTATATATTAACAAAAAGTATAATATTTTTGTTTAATCAATCAATAAAGTATTTTTAAAGCTTTTACAAACGAAGCTTTTTCCAATTAATTTAATCATTTGCTAAAGATATAATAGTTACAGTCATAAAAAAGGTGCAAACAATTAAATTATAAGTTGTCGCCAATAAAGATATGAAGAATATGCTTCAAAAAAAAAATATGCAAGTAAAAAGTATTGATTACAATAAAACAAAAATCAACGGAAATGATTTTTTTAAAGCTTGCTGCTACGAATAAAAAAATAACATAAAAGAATAAAAAAAAGTTTTACATTCAAATTTTATAAACAATTTTCTCAACAAATTTTTGGCATTAATTCAAGTTGAATGGGTGAACTTTCATCGCTATTTTCATCAATTACAAGGGTTCGATAAAGTTCGGTAGTTTTTTCTTTGGGTTTTAATGGTGGAGCTCGTCGTCTCATCGCTACATTTCTATCTTTTAGTGGATTGTTTTTGGCTTCTGCTTTTTTTGGTGGTAAAATATTTTCTTTTGAATCATCATCCAGTTTTTCGATTTTAATTTTTTTCATTGATGATGAACCTTGATTTCCAAAATAATCGAAGCTTACTTCTTTCTTTACTTTTGAAGTTTCAGATTTTTTGATTTCATCATTTTTTTCTATTTTCACCGAAGTTTTTAAATTTTCAATGGTTGTATTTTCGTCGCCATCAATTTGAATCCATTTTTCATTTTTATTTAAATATGCTTTAGCAAATTCAATTCCCGTTGGATTTGGATCGACAAAAGCAATTCGAGATCTTAAAAGTGAATTGGATGGAGGAGAATAAAGTCGAAGGATCACATCGAGAATATGACTGGCAAGCTTCTTTCGACGAAGCAAAGGATGAACCCAAAGTCGTTCAACCGCCGCGTAGCCAATGGATTTATTTGAATCTTTGTAAATCTTAAAATGTAAATTTTTAGTTTAATTTTTATACGAAAAACTAACTTTTTTCAATGGCATAAGTTTTACAGTTTGAACTCGATGTGTCATAGCCACAGCTCCAATGAATGGGGGTTCTTTATTAATTGCATCTGCAACAAATACAAATCCAAGGCCATCATGGTTTTCATTATTAAAAACTGGAACATCATCGCAAATTCCAAGCTGAATATCCACGATTTCCTATAAAAAAAGTAATAATACATGGATTTTTTTAACAAGGAAATTCGTCGGAAGTAATCGAGTTTTGATAATTAAGAATTAATTTTTTCCCGTAAATCGAGCAAATTTTCTTAAAATAACTCATTTTCGCGTTATTTCTGGCATAAATAAATATTCAGAAAAAATCTTTCGATTTTCGGTTTTTAATTCTTTGAAAGTATTTTAGTTTTTTTTTGGCTTAAAATCGCAGTCAACGATCGTAAAAAAACGTCAAAAAAATTAAAATAAAAAAAATTAGGTGTATTGAGAATTGAATGAAAAAATTTTTAATGCCTTGCCAGATTGCTATGATTCTGGACCTAATCATTTTTTGTTAAAAACTTACTTTAATAACATTTTCAAGTTTTGTTTTGAGCGAAGATTTTTTATTTTCAACTTTAAATATTATTCCATTGACTTTGCCAGCGTGGACTTCATTGTAAAAGTTTCTAAAAAACACATAGGATTTCGGTTTTTTACTCTCAAAAAAAACGTTGAAAAAAAAGCTTACTTTTTCCATGAATTTAATGATCGATTATCCACTTTAAAAAATTTGGTATTTGTAAATCGATTATGGAAATTTTCATGAGCTTTTCGATCTTGAACGTCGTCAGCTGAATAAACCATTCCACACTAAAAAAAATTTCAGGGATTTTTTTTATATATTCTTTGAGCTCAAAAAATTTACTTCACTGCAATTTGTCATTCCAATAAGTTTTTGTCCCAAATCCAAAATCATTTGATTTCCATCATTATTTTCAGAAAGGGGAATTCTACGTTTTCGTTGATTATAAATATTTTTTGAATTTGAAGCTGCTTGGTTGATTGGGGTGCTGGTCATTAAAGGTTTCAGCTTAGTCACATCGACAGGGGAAGTTAAGAAATCATTTATGGATTTCTGATGAAATGAATTTGCCATTTTTGTGGAAGAATAAAAAATAAAAATACAGAAATCGAATTACAAATTCGAAAAGATTGGAGTCAACAACAAAAAAAATAAGTTTCAAAACAAGTGTTGTTGTTTGCTTTTCAAAAAAAAGTGAGTGAAGTGTGAGGATTGATTTTTTTTGAATGGGCGAGTTCGCGCCAAAAAAACGAACCATTTAGTAAATAAGAAAAAAAATAGTTTGATTGGGTTTCTTTCTATTTTTTTGCTTTAAATTAGAGTTTGTGGAACAAATTAACCATTTTTTGGACCAAATACCTCTGTGTTTTTTTTATTTCATCGGATTTAAATTCATTGAAATTAAAACTTTTCTAATTACAAAGTAATTTTTTAGCTTTTTGCAAGAAATAAAAAATTACTTGAATTTTAAGTTTTTTATTATTTTCTTTCTGCATATTTTTTTATTTTGTAACTGCCATTAGTATCCAAAACTATAAATAATAATCCCGTCTTTTTTATTTAAAAACTAAAAAATTCATAACAATCAAAAAATAAAGGCAATATACATAAACGAAAAAGCACTAATTCAAACTAAAATTTTTTTTACATAATCAAGCATTTCTTTTTGCTATTTCCCTTTTCTTCGCTATCATTCATAGTTAAAGCTAATTGTCTCTTTTTTTCCATGGCTAAAAGTTTTTTAAATAATTCAATAATATTTTCATTATTTTTTGCTGAAGTTTCTACAAATCCTGTTCCCCATCGAGATGCTAATTTTTCGCCTGTTTCATATTGAACTTCTCGGCGCTGAAAAAGACTTTTTTTTATTAGAATTTTATAATTAGAAATTTACATTTTTTTTCTATAAAAAAACTTACATGACTTTCATCTTTTTTATTTCCAACTAACATTATTGGTGCTTCAGCTAATTCATTGCCTTTAACTTCCTTCAACATCATTACAATTGGACCTAATTCCTCCAAAGATTGTCGGCTAGTTACTGAATAAACTAAAACAAACGCGTGGCCTTTGGAAACGGAAAGCCTTTGCATTGCAGGAAATTGATGGCTTCCAGTTGTGTCAGTTATTTGTAAAGTACATACATTTTTTTGATTACAACTTATCACCTGAAAATTTTTTTAAAAATTATGTTTAAAAAATGGATACCAAAAATTTTTTGGAATAAAATTTAACTAGTTTTAAATAATTTGAGATTTAAAAAAATCGAAAAAAAATTGAAAAAAGAAAATTGCCCCCTACTGGAATCGAACCAGTGACCTTTGGTTTACAAGACCAACGCTCTGCCACTAAGCCAAGAGGGCGATGGAATGCGACGCATGTTTTACGTCTTTTCAACGTACGAAAAAAAAGTGGAGAAAAGAGGAAGAGAAATTTTTTTTTGCAAAAAGCAAACAAAAAATTGTAACAACGCATTTATATTTTTATTTATAAATTTTTTACCTGTTGATAAGTATCTTCAATAGTTGGAACATAATTATCACTAAAGGTTCCATTAACAAATCGTTGAACAATGGAAGATTTTCCAACGCCCCCAGCACCAAAAAATGCTACTCGATAATCTCCGGTATCTGGATTGATAACCACCGAAGTTTTATTTCGTAAACTTGATGGAGTTGATGAACGATCAGAAGATGATGGAGGCCCAGCATTAAGTGAAGCAGATTCGGGTTCAACTCCTCCTCCTCCTCCAGGGGATATGGTTGTGGTGGCGGTGGTTGGACCCGAACCCGCCGCTGCCGCAGCTGGAATGGTTGCTGAAGCTAACACAACTATTTTGACTGATTTTTTTAAATGTGTGTTTTAAATAATAAATAAGACCTAAAAAGAATAAATAAAATTTATAAATAAAAAGGATTAGAAAGTTACTTTTATTTCGCGTAAAAATATTTATTTTTTTTACAGTCAATTAAAAAATAAAACTAGAGACAAAAAAGTGGTTCAACAAGACTACATCTTTATTTTCTCTCAAGAGGTTATTGGAAAAAAATGAGGAAGTCCAGAAAAAAAAAGATTAAGAAAAAGTTTATTTACAAAGGTTTTTTTTAAAGAAATAATCCAAAGAAATTATGTAAAGCGCAAAAGGGCGCCGTGGGAAAAATTATGGATGATCTCATAAGTTAGATAATCATTACAAACAGAAGGCAAGAAAAAAGGTTAAAAAAATCAGCTGTTTTAAAAAACAAAAAAGTTAAAAAATAGTCCTAAAAAATAAAAGAAATTTAATTAAGAGTTTTGGATACATGGTCAAATTATTTCTGCTGCGAGAATCGAGAATTTTTTGAACATATCTGCTTGAAATTAAAAAAGTCATTCTTAATTTAGTTTTTAATTTTGTTTTTTTTTCAACAAAAAAAGAAAAGATTACTGGAAGATTTGGTAATTTGAAACCTTTCTCTCCCCCTCCATTCCAACCTAATTCCACCATTTGCATTCTATCAAAACAAACATCACATTTTTCCATCAATAAAAAAAAACGCTAAGATAATTAACTTTAAAAGCTCAAAAATGAAAAGACTACCAAACAAAACAAAACACATATTAATTTAAAAGGGCATCAAAAAAAATGCCACCATTCTTTCGCTTTTTTTAATGGGTAAAAAATTTTATATAAATAAACTGCAGTAAATAAATGAAAGAGTAAAAAACAAAAGCAAACAGCAGTCTAATAGGCTTTTTTAGGGCGCGAAAAAAGATATATTAAAAAAAGATTTAAAAAAACGCTTAGCAAAAATAGCAATGCTGGGTAATGTAATTTTTTAAAAGACTATTTTTTAGAATTTCAGAGACTTTTTAAAATATAAAGTTCCAGTTTCTTTAAAAAAAATTAATAGTATTCTTTTGACCATATTGCTAAATGGCATAAAATATAAACCTGTTAGCTAATCGACTAACTAACTCAACTAACCTCCTCCACTTTTTTTGGTTTGTTGAATTAAGTGACGCCATTATTCAAAAATAAATAAAAATGGTTTCAAATAATTTTTTGTTTGCCATTTATAGTTGCAATATTTTTGCAAAGGATAAAAAAGAAAGAAAAAGCATTTAAACTGCTGCTTTTTGAACACGTAATTTTAAAGCTTTTTTTTGAGAGAGAGTAAATAAAAAAATACTTCTTTTTGCTCAGAGGCTTTCGAACTCATTTAAACGTTTTTTGTTTGTTTGTTGCTGCTTTGTAATTTTGGTTTGTAGCAGCAAAAGCAAAGCAAGCATGGAAATTGGAAGAAGGAAAGGCAAACAACAAAATAAATGTAAGCAGTAATGGAAAATTTTTAGGTACATAAAAGAAAGTGGTGTGCTTTAAATATATTTAACCCCTGAGGCAATTTGAATGAGGCGAGTGCAATGTTTCTGTGATGGCATTTGACCGAAAATAACACGATGCTTCTTATATTTTTTAGTTTTGTTTTTCATTTTTCAAATAATCATTTAAGCGGAAATAAAAGCCTAATATCAAACTTTTTCTTTTAAGTTCATATTACTTATTTTTTTGTTCTTTGTTTTTGTTTAAAAGATTACTTTGAAAGGTTCAATAAAAAAAAGTTATGAAGTTTTAAATTTATTGGATAAAAAAATTTTTTGACAGGAAAATAAAAGAGTCAGAAAAGTCAAAAATGAAAGTAATAGACAATTTGCTATTTTTCAAAAAATTGCAGAAAAAGATTTTAAAAATTTGCATTTTTTGTTTCAAAATAAACCGAAAAATAAATAAAATAAAATAAAAATGATTCCCTCTGATTTTTAGAAATAATAGCAAAATTCCATATCTTTTGTATGCAAAAAAAATAGTAATATTATTTATTAGATTTAATAAATAACACATTGCAAACCTTTTTGACTCTCACAATTTTAACACCTCCTTTTCTAACCAAAAAAAAATATTATAAATAAAAAAACCTTTGCATGACTACCTCCTACCTATAAAACTTTACATCCCACGTATGTTTTCAGAAACAATAAAAAATAAAAAATAAAATAACAAAAAGCCTGAAAAAAAATTTGTTTGACCTTTTTTTGAAAGTTGAAAAACATTATGAAGTGTTTTTTTTTTTTTGAAACTACAATAATCCCTGGAGAGAAGAAAAAAAAACACATACACATATAAAAAAAAGTGGTGGCGGTGCCACAAATGCCGCATTAATATTGAAATCATTTCAACGAGAAAAGAGAAAAAGCAAAGCAAAAAAATGCGCTGCTTTCTGTCAGTTTTAAGGAGATGAAGTAAAAAAAAATGTTTCAAAAAAGCACATCAAAAAACGTTTACGAAAAAATGAAGACAAAAACAAATTAACTTTCATTTCCATAAATGGTTTTTGACGTTTGATGGGGAAAAAATAGAAAGGAGGATGGATTTTTCAAATTTTTTTAGTTAGTATTGAATGAAAACCGGAGTCAAAATCATAGCAAAATCAGGGCAAGAAAAAAAATTATGTAAAACTTTTAAAAAGCCAAAAAAAAATTTTATGACACCAAAAATCCAGAAAGCTTTTTTCCAAAAAATAAAGAAAGTTAAAATGTTAAAAAGTATGTATGTAAAAAAACAAAACAAAAAGTCAAGTCAATATAGCAATTAGCTTTTTTAATGACCTTTTTTTCTTTCTCTTTCAACCTCTTAAAAGAAAAAAGCATGCTTAACTAATACACAGTTGGAAGCAGCATTACTCTTATTTTCTTATTTCTTAAATGACATTTTTCTGTTTTTATGTTTTCAGAAGAAAAAAAAGTAAAGTCTTAAACGTGACTTCAAAAAAAATTTCACAAAGTTTTTTTAACCGAAAAATAATAAATAGCAAGAAAAAGGAAAAGTTAGTTAAATGAAAAAGTTTTAAGAAAAAAAACATCGAAGGGCAAACACGGCAACAACAAAAAAAGAAATATAAAAAAAAACGGTGGCACTTTTTATTTTTAGTTTTCTTTGGAATTCAAAAAATAAAAAATAAAAAAAGTAAGAAAAAGCACTTAAGTCTACCTATATAAAGCGAGAATGTATGTCTGTCTGTCGTTTTGGTGTCCCCTAGCAAATGGAAATGTGTCTAGCACGTCCTATGCAGTTTTTCACGCTGATTACGAATATGTGAATTTCGTTTATCGGAAACGAGATGGTCGATCAGGACATGCATTTTAAATTTGCATAATGTAAAAAATTCTCGACACGAATGTTTCTCTTTTGTGGTTGATGAAAGGAAGAAGTGTTGGCTTTTTTAGAAACGTTAATTTTCTTCGTTATGTTTTAATGTTTTTTGATTTGAAAGATCGCCTACCATGAAGCGATGCATCAGTAAATGTGAAGATTATGTATTGAAAGAAAAATTTTAATGAATATTAAATAAGGTTGATGATAGTAACAAAAATGAAGAAATACCGTTATTTTTGTATAAGCTATAGGATTTTAAAGAAAGAAATCTTTACAATTTTTTGAAAGCCGTATTCACTTATTTATGCTCGGAAAAAAATAGTTGGTGCGTAATAAAGTTGTTTCAAACATTATGCTTCTCAATTTTGTTTTGTTTTTTAAAGCTTCGAATAAACCAATCGAAAATGGCGCGCAAATCCTATAGATTTATTGAAGACTCAAAGAAACACTTCAGAATCGCCCTTTTCAGAAACATTCCCCAGAAGAATGCTTGAAAAAAAGAAGGTGCTTAGCATGAATTTTTTAGCTTTGAATCAGTCTATACTTTTTTTCAGCTTACTGAACAGTCGGCTGCTCATCGAATTGATTTCGTACTTTTCCTGCTATTGCTTTTACGCATCTTTTTTTTTATAACGTGATCGCGTTTTTTATACGGTGTTTTTTTTTTTTTTTTGCGATGTCCGTTGCTGACAGTGGTTCTGCTGCTGTTGGTGACACCGTTGCTAGCGGTGGCTCTGCTGCTGTTGGTGACAAAACTTACGGCCTTCGGGCACCCTCTGATGGTGGTTTTACTGCTGTCGGAGTTAAGACTTACGGCCTTCGGGCATCCCCTGATGGTGGTTCTACTACTATCGGGGTTAATGAATACGGCCTTCGGGCAAACCAAGTTAACGTATCACAATTTAATGTTTCTGAAGTTACAAATGAAAATGAAGTTAACGTTTCACCAGCAACAAAACAAGTTGATGCATCTCAAGCAACAACTTTTAATGATGATGAAAGTTTTTTTACGCAAGATGCTTACGTTATTGTAGATAATGGTGAAGATTTAATGAGCGATGTTTTTTCGCCGCATGAAGTCAATCATTTACCGATTGAACCAATGGAAATTGATAGTAATAATGAACCCATTTTAATGGGTGCAATGATCGAAGCTTCGCAGATTAATGCTAATGAATTAATCCCTAACGACGAAATGCAAATTGCTGCAGCTGTTGAAGAAACATACGAGCAATATTGTCGAAGAAATCATTTAAAAGGAAACAAGACATTAAAGAAAAAATGGCTTAGACAAAGGCAAAAAAACGAAGATCGTTTAAGTGAAAACCAGAAACGTCGAGAACAACGTCAAAAAGCAAGAGAAAGTGAAAACCCAGAACAAAGAAAAAGACGCTTACAAGAAGCAAATGATTTGCAACAATTAAGAGTTGAAACAGAAACTCGAAGTGAAAAACGTGCAAGATTAGAAGCAGATCGTACGCAGCATTCTAATGCCCGAGAAAATGAAAATGAAGAAGAAAGAATTCAGCGCTTAGAAGCTGATCGGATTCAGCATGATAATGCAAGAGAAAATGAAAATGAAGATGAAAGAATTCAGCGCTTAGAAGCTGATCGGATTCAACATAATAATGCAAGAGAAAATGAAAGTGAAGCACAGAGAGGTGAAAGATTTGAAGGTATGCGTCAAAATTATCGTAGACGTCAAGAAAATCCAGAAATGGAATTTCAAGGTGCAACTGCTCAAAATGTTGATATCTTTAGCTTAGGTGATATGAATGTTGAATGTACATTTTGTAAAGCAATGCATTTTGCTGCTGAACCACGAAGTAACGATGGAACTTTTGATAGTTGTTGCAATAAAGGAAAAGTAAAAGTGTCGATTGAACCTAATTTTCCAGAGGGTTTAAAAAAGTTATTAAAACGAGAAGAAGGTACTGATTGGAAGGAATTACATTCCAATATTAATAAGTATAACACAAGTATGAGCTTTGCTTATACGGTTGGACAAGTAAGACAATTACCTGGAGTTTTTAATTATCGAGTTCATGGAGAAGTTATGCATAAATTACCAAGGTATACGGAAACGATGCAAGGACAAAATCCAGCATATGGTCAACTTTGGATTATCGAAACAGATGATGCAATCGAATACCGTTGTCAAGCTCCATTTGCTATAGGTTGCGACAGAGAAATGTTTCGATTTTTGCATGATTTAATTTCAAATGTAAATCAATATGCAGAAATTTATCGAATGTTGCACGAATATGAAGATGAAGAAAGTGAGAGAGCTGAAGAAGAAGGTCGCCAGCCTAAAGTTTGCAAAATTGTTTTTAAGAAAACGACTAATAATACGAGCGATCCTCATGCTTTTCCAAGAGCCAATGAAGTTGCAGCTATTTATGTTTGCGATGAAAATGGCGACATTCCTTGGAATGATGTTTTTGTACAACGAAAATGTAATCCAAATGAAAGACCAATGGAACAACGAATTCGAAGACATACTGAACACGTTGAACCTTTAACGTTTGTTTTATTTAATCCCTATGGAACTGGAGATTTTTGGCATTTTAATAAAGTTAAAAATTCAGATAATCCTGTTGGAGCAAAGATGACTGCGTTACAATATGCATTGTTTAAGTTAGCTTGGAGACCCGAGCATGATGACGAACCATTTAATCCAATTCTTCATGGAGGAAAATTGTTAAGTAAATACTTATGTTGGTCGTTTAGCATTGTTGATAATGGTCGAATGCAGTTTCACCGAACTCATCAAAGACAATATCGAGTTGAAAGTTATGCCGGTTTAACGGATTATTTACGTACTATGGCAGAGGCTAATGGAGTGCAACCAGGAAAAAAGTTTATTTTACCATCAAGTTATACTATGGGACCACGGAATCAATCAGAATGTATGCATGATGCTATGGCAATGTCGCAAAAGTTTGGATTACCCGATTTGTTTATTACAATGACGTGTAATCCAGAAAACCCAGACATTACAAGAAATTTGTTTGAGAATCAAAAAGCTTACGATCGACCTGATTTAGTTGATATAGTTTTTAATTATCAAGTAAAAGGATTTGTTAAAGAAATGAAAGATAAGCTTATGGGTAAAGTAAAAGCTTATATTTACGTTGTTGAATTTCAAAAACGTGGTTTACCCCACATTCATAGCTTATGGTGGACGGAAGAAGGTTGGGATGATCCCGACAAAATCAATAAGTTTATTTCCGCTGAATTGCCTGGTGAAAATGAAGATAAAGAACTTTATGATTTAGTTGTAAAACATATGACTCACAGGCCATGCGGTGAATACGATCCAAATGCTATGTGTATGCAAGATGGTAAATGTAAAAGAGGTTTTCCAAAAGCATTTTGTGATGAAACGTTTTTGGATGAAAATTCTTATCCACGTTATCGAAGAAGAAATGATGGAAGAACAGCAACGATACGGTTTAAAGGTCAACCTTTTGTTATTGATAATAGATCGGTTGTTCCTTACAATGCATATTTATTGAAAAGATTCCAATGTCATATCAATATTGAAATTGTTGGTAGTCCGCGCACAGTAAACTATCTTTTTAAGTATCTTTTTAAAGGTCCAGATAAAATGGCAATAGAAATTCGTGAAGGTGAAATTAATTATGATGAAATTAAAGCTTTTATTGATGCACGTTATTTGAGCGCTCATGAAGCATTTTGGCGCTTAAGAAAATTCGATATGCACTTTTTAAGTGAATCAGTTGAAAGATTAGCTATTCATTTGCCTGAACAACAAGCAATTACGATGGCAGATGATGCAACGGAAGAACAAATGCTTCAAGCTGCATTGCGTGATTCAAAGTTAATGGCATTTTTTAAGCTTAATGAAGAATTTTCTGCTGGAATGAATAGAACTTTGACGTATCCTCAAGTTTGTGTTCATTTTACGTGGAAGCCTCAGTTGCGTAAATGGACTCCTCGATGTAAAACGACTAAACCTAAATGTCCAAGAATGTATGCAGTTAACCCAAAGAATACAGAACTTTTTCATTTAAGAAAGTTATTAATGGTAGTTAAAGGTCCTCGAAATTATGAAGATTTACGACGTGATCCGTTTGATGTTGAAGTAATTCATCCAACATTTCGAGAAGCATGTGTCGCACGAGGATTAGTTGAATCTGATCAAATGTATTATGATGCATTAGAAGAAGGAACGTATCACAATATGCCTCGACAACTTCGTTCATTATTTGCAAGAATTGTAGCGCATTGTGATGTTGAAGCTCCATTATGGTTATGGAATCAGTTTCGAACTCAGTTAACGGAAGATCTTCTTCGAAGTAATAGAGGTGATCGAGACCTTGCTGAAGTTTTAGCGTGGAGACAAACGTTGAGAATGATTATTAACAATGAACGTTCACTTGAAGATTATCCTATCCTTCAAATGGTTGCGGAAATTGTTGGAGGAATTGAAGATGAATCGATTGACGTTGCAGCTCATAGAATTCGAGGTGATGAAATGCGGGGAAGTTTGAATCCCGAACAAGCAAATGCATATGAAGCAATTATGGGACGAGTTGAAAATCCTGAAGATTCTGCCGCACACTGAAAAAAAATAGGATAAAAAAACTATCCAAAATTGATAAAATAATTCCTAATTTATTAGACTATGCAACGACTTATCCAAGTTTTTTTTAGTTAAATTATTTTATCAAATTTAGCATAATATTCTTATCAAAAATATGATAATATTTTTATTAAAAATTAATAGTATTTTGGCACCAACGAGCCTGATAATACCGTACCTGCTAGCACTTATTCTCCTTATCCTACCGTACGCTGCGCTTATTAAACCTGCAATAACACTACTCCACCCCGCATGAAACATACACAGTAATATCGTTATCACACAATTTATTCATGAAATACAAAAAATAGCATTACAAAATACAATCAAATTAAACACAAAATATTCTCATGAAATATGCTTCTTCTGTTGCTTTTTCGTGTAGTATTACCATGAGAACTTCCATAGACCATCCGTTTTCATGTTTGAACATCGCGAGAATTGGAACATATTCATGAAGAGTTGCGTGCATCCTTATAATTCAGTTCTTTTCATGGAGACATATGCTGAGAACACCATCATGTTGAGAATCATGGACCATAACAAGAGATCATTGCATTCTGAAAGATTTGTAGCTGCTATGTTTCCTAAAAGTAACTTTTTTAGTAACAAAACATGAAAAAGAACTAACTTTTCATCAGGAGGACATCATACAGATAAAGATGTGGAACATAACAGCAAGAGACATCAGAGAAAATCAACTAAAATTGAAAGATATTGTTAGGCGGTAATAAACATATGCAAGCAAACCTGATAAAGCAACTCCATGTAACATCGATAATGCTGTGGAGAGAAACAAAAGAACATGAGATCATGGAAAAGAGAACAGTGCATTGTCCGTAACATGTGTTATCACTAAAAACAACAACGAAATCTTTGAGAATAGCAAACATAACTAACCTTTCATGGAACAAGCAAATTTCAGCTGTCATGTAACGAAGTCTTAGTTGAACGATCATGAGTAGTTTCATGGGAGAAAAGCAGAGATATAGCAAGGGACAGAACAAGTAACACAGCAACTTCTTGGACCATTCCATGGAAATCATGTAACAGAACAGTAAGAAGTGGATCATGAGCATTAGTTTTCATAGATGCAAGCAACCATGTAGTTTCTAAAACAAAGAAATCAGACTATAATCATTATTAACAAACAACCTCGTGAGATCAAAGCAATAAGACCAAAGACATCAGAAGATTTCCATGTTGAGAGATAACCATAATAACTCCCATGTAAAGTTTCAACACCTTGATGAGAGAAGGCAAGCTTTGCTAAAACTAGAAAACACAAAAGAACCACAAAAAAGGAGAAAAATCAAACCAGAAAGCCATGAAGTAACAGCCAACACATCAAGAAAAGCATTCCATGAGAAAAAACAATCATGAGCACCAGAAATATCATGTAACATTCCAAGGCAACAACGAAGATGACGAGAAAGAGAAGACATCAGGACACTAAAAATCCACCAAATAAAGATAATACACCAAGGTCAATTTATTTCAGAACTTTGAAAGAAAAAGAGGCAAAAAAAGCGAAGAATGAAAAAAGTTTTATGCAAAAAACTCAAAGACAGCTCGCTGCATGTTAGACTAAGTTCGCTGCAAGACACAAAAGATTTTTGAAAAAACTTCTACTCCCATCTTTTTTCTTTTTTTTTTCTCGGCACGAAAGTTTCCCTTCTTTTGTCTTCAACGCTTGCACTTTTTTGAAAATTAGGTAATTTTTTGCATAAAATCCAAGTTTTTGCATGCATTTTATCAAAAAATTGATAAAAATTTAACGAATCAAAACTATAACAATATTATTTTTTGCGTCTTTTTTTTCAGTGCATGTTTTTACATTGATGGTCCAGGAGGTTCAGGAAAGACTTATCTTTTTAATTGTTTGTTTTCGAATTTAATTGCTAAAGGTAAAAAGATTATAGTCATGGCATGGAGCGGCATTGCTGCTTCATTATATGAAACTGGACGCACCGTTCATAATGTCTTTAGGCTTGATTTTCCATTCGCAGATGATAGTAATTCAGGCATTTCAGCTTTGGATTCGCTTGCAAAAGATTTGAAAGACGTTGATGCTATGGTTTGGGATGAAACTCCAATGGCACCTCGAAGAGCATTAGAAGTTATTGACGAAAAATTAAGAGAAATTATGAATAATAACCTTCCATTTGGAGGAAAAGTTATGATTCTCGGTGGCGATTTCCGTCAATTGGGTCCAATTGTTAAAAACGGTACAAGAAACGATATTGTTAGAAGTAGCATTAAATCAAGCCCACTTTGGCAGCATTTTGCTTCTAATTATTCAACTTTAATTAGAAATGAAAGAGCTGACAATAGTGGTGATGGTTTTGCTGAAACTATTTTAAGTATCGGAGATGGAAGCGCAAATGATGAAAATGGAAAAGTTCCAATTCCAGAAGAATGTTCGACGGATGCAAATTTAGTTGAAAAAGTTTTTGCAGATATTATCGCCGATAAAGATTATAATGCTTTTTCTTCAAGAGCAATTCTTTCAACGGTTAATTCCGAAGTTGATGCATATAATGAAGAAATTATTAATTTGCTTGATGAGAATACAGAAAAAGTTTACATAGCAGTTGATCGAATTGAAAATGTTAATGGCGATGGAAATGCAATGGAATATATTCCTGAACATTTTGAATCGTTTAAGCCAAGTGGATTTCCCGCTTATAAGTTGCGTTTACGAGAAAATACAATTGTTATGCTAATGAGAAATTTGAATATTCGTGAAGGATTATGCAATGGAACGAGGCTTTTAATTAAAAAGTTAGAACGCAATATTATTATTGCTGAAAAACTTTTTAATAGAAGCACCAATAATGACGATAATATTGTTATGATTCCAAGAATTACACTTCTCGATGAATCTAGCATTTTCACCGTTTACAGAAATCAGTTTCCAGTAAGACCAGCATTCGCAATGACCATTAATAAAGCTCAAGGTCAAACGTTCGATCAAATTGGAGTCGATATTAGTCGAGGAATCTTTACTCACGGTCATGTCTATGTAGCTATTTCTCGCACACGTGCTTGGGATCGCATTCAAATTAAGTTACATGCTGATGATGTAAATTGTTCACGAAATATTGTTTATAGTGAATTGTTGAACGAAAATCCTCTTGCAGTTATGCAACCGGATGGTCCAACGATTGAAGATTTAAATCCAAATTGGAATGCGCAAGAAATCATGGAAGTTGTTGAACATCCACATAATGATATCGAATATGAAAACGAAGACAACGAAGTCTTACGAGGTATTAATGCAGGTTTACTTGCAGAAGAAGAATATAATGAAGATTGGAATAATGTGAATGAATTTGAACAAAACCAAGAGGAATTTAATGCATTTTGGGAAGAAAACCATCAAGGTGACGATGAAGAAGATTAAGTTTAAAGCTATGCTAAAGTTAAAGTTTTTTTTTGTTTTCAAATGAAAATGATCAAACGTTAAAGCGGGTTTGTTTTGCTCTTTTTAGAGCATTGTTTCCCCGTCAACAAAAATCAATAACCCTCTTGAAGCTGGAAACCGTGACGTGGTTAGAGGGCTTACTGTCAAATTTGTTTTTTGACAAACTAATATCCAGCATTTTTATTGTTATTTGATGTTTGATTGTGTTTGATGTGTATTTATTTGTTTTGTGAAAATAAAGAATTATTTTAAAATGTTTAAACGCGCCACAACATGAGCCTTAGTATTTTTGTTTCTAAATATTTTATTAGGAATTTTACTATTATAATCAATCGAATTTTCCAAATTATATATCACCAATATTATAAAAATATTTCTTCTTTTATCTTCCAACCCTTCTCCAGAATAACTCAACCAACGTTGTATATTGTATTCGAAAATGTTATGTGTGTTTCTGAAAGTGTTTATTTACTTCCACGCAAAAAAATAATGAGGGACCACCGAAGGTGGGCCCAAAAGCCCTTGTTTTTTATAAAAAAAGAAAGAAAGAAAAGAAAATTTTCATGAATAAAAATTGGGAGATGCTGCGGCCAGCCAAAAATAAATAAAAAATGGAAGAAAAAGAAAAGCAATGAAATGAAATGAAAAATAAATTGAAGTTTTCTTATATTTATTCAAATAAAATCTTTTTCTTTCACTTTTTTTTGATGCTTTTATTGGCTATAATGGGTTTGGTATAAAAATTTTAAAAAAATGAAAGTATTTCCGTAAATGTTTTTTCCATTAACCATTTTTGGCACAGAAAAAAATATAAAATTAAAAAAGTTTTATAGTTTTTCTTTGAATAAAAATTTAAAATTAAAAAAGTAATAAAACAAAAAGGTGTTTACGGAGATTTGAAAAAAATTGTACTCCACAAAGGAAAATTTTTTGGAGGAAAAGCAGTACAAAAGTTCACATGCACTTAATTAAAAATGGATCTTAGTAATGTTAAATTTTACCAAAATTAAATATCACACAATACAAAATAAGTAAAACCAATTATTAGAAATTAGAACCAGATGAAGCAGGTGCATTTAAAAAAACTAAAGAAAAATGAAACTTTTGATCAATGTTTAAAAAAATATTTTTGCGCATTTCTGTCTCTTAAAAGTTTTAATTTATTTGTGAACAACGAATGCCATGGATTTTAGCAGATTCCATATGCCGAAGACAAAACCCTCAAAAAATAACCTTTTTTCAAAAAGCAAGAAAAAGCAAACATAAAAAACGAAACATTTTTTCTTCTTCTAAAAACCTATTCAAAAACGATTTTAACACACTTTACGTCCGTCAAAAAATTTCACCCCTAGGGGCTTTGTTTTCCAAATACCAGAAGAGACCGAAGAAGAAGCCTAATGTAGTTTTGACATTGAAAAAACACCAAAATAAAAATAAAATTTACTCAACCATATTTTTCTTCCTTCCTCTTTTTTGTTTTTTTATTTGAAAGAAAAAAAATTCAAGTAAGTAAAAAGCAAACATAAAAAAAAAAGTCGAAAGAAGGAATAAAAAAAAGCAACAACAAACATACACGTGAAAGCTCAGGAAAAAAAAAGCGCGGGGAAGCTAAAAAAATAAAAATAAAAATGCTTCGTTTTTTATTTTTATTTCTATTTGGTGAATGCCGTTACAACAAGAAAAAAAACAAGCGCCATGTTAGAAAATAAAAAAAATGTTTTTCTCCTAGAAAAAAAGAAGAGGGAATGCAAAGCAAAGGAATGTCAAACTTGCTTCTTTTTTTCTTTTTTTAAAGCCTTAGGGAATAAATAAAAAATGCTGTCCGACGACTGGCTGACTCTCCTTTGCTTTTCCTCGTAAAAAACAAGAAGAAAAAAAATGCCGCGTCAAATATCAGAAAGAAAAAAGAGGGAACTTGAAAAAAATAAATATGTAAAAAAGCATTTTTTTGCAAAAAAGGAGAGATAGGAAATTAAGAAAAAAAAGGGTAATCGGAGGATGGTTTAATTATATACGAACTTTTAAAAAAGATTAGAAAAAAACCAGAAACAAAGAAGAAATTTTATAAATCAAAGACTAAAAATAAGAAATAAATAATCCATGAAAATCTTGGATTTTATTGTATTAAAAATATAAAATTAATAAAATCAAAAACCAACACAGCAAGCACGGGCTTTTATTCCAGAAAAAAAAGATTATGATTAACATTTTTCTGCATACCTCAAGCTTTGCATCTTCTTATTTTTTTCTCATGCGAAATTTTTTTCCGAAAAAATAGGAGGAAGAAAAATTAAATTTCTTTTTAAGTTTTTTAAAGAAAAAGGAAAAAAGCATACCAAAATAGATTTAATTTTAATTTTATTTATTCATGCTTTTTTTCTATTTCTTTTCAAATAGTCACGTAAATTACGGGAATTCAAGAAATAATAATAACAAATATTAAAAATTTGAATTTAACCAAAAAATATGTATTTTTTAGGTTAAAGAAAATAAGAAAAAAAATAATACTCCGCTTTTTTCAAGACTTTTGCAGAGAACGAAAAAAAATGGTTTTAGTAATTTCAATCTTTTCTTTTTAGTTCGTGGTTGACAAAGTTACGAACTTTTTTTTCTCACCTTTTACAAAAAATGAAAAAGTAGCGAGCGAGAAAGAACTTTATTAATATTTAAAAAGCAATATATATGCTACACTGAATTTTGACATTTGTCTTTTTCGTTGCACCTGGTTGGTTGCCCACCACGTCTGTAAAAAAGTTTTTTTACACAATAAAAAAGAAGTTATGTGTTTTAGAAATGAAAAATGAATAATAATAAAGAAACCAAAATTTCTCCAAGCATGTCTGTCTCTCATTATTATGGGTTGTAAAGTTTTGAAAGCAAATGTGAAATATTTAACTTTCATTTAAAAAATGAAGAATTAATAAATAAAAATTTTTGACGCAGAAATATTTTTTGTTTGTGTGATAAAAAATAAAGGATCAAATTGAATGGTCGAAAGCGTTTTATTTTATTTTCTTTCTTTGCATCACTAGAAAAATGTGTGGTGGTTGATTCAATGTTTTTGATTCGAAGAAAAAAAAAGATCAAATAGAGAGATAAATATATTCTCAACATGTTTTGGTCGATCGATTGCTACAAATTTTTAGTTTTTACATTTCTTTTTCTTTTTAATATATATAAAAACTTGATATTTTTGAATATTTAAATAATGAAATATTTAGTTTTATTTTATTTTTTTTGTTTATTCGTTAAATATCGAGCTAAAACCCTATTTACTTCTGCTTCCCCAAATTCGCCTCGATGTCATGAACCTTCAAATTATTATGAACTATTCAAAATTGCAAAACGCCGTGAACGATATTTGAAAGATGAAAACGAACTGAATTGTGTTAATGCTACATTTGCATCTAACTTTTCGATTGATCGTCCTAAACATCGTCGAGAAGTCTTATGCTACAAATGTCGACGAAGAGGTCACATCGCAAAAGATTGTCAAGCTCATCATAACCTCGTAACTGGTCTCCAGATTATCGTGACCGCCCTAAATCTCCTCCACCAGATTATCACGATCAACAACATGAATCGCCGTATCATCATCGATCATCTGAATCATGATCCAATTTCACTCATGCATTTGCAACTAAATCGGTTGATCCTTCTCCCCATTTGTTATCTCTTCAAAAAGTGATCCAAGCTAACAACAACCACGAAACTTTTATAAATTTAATTTTACTTTTTGTCTTAAAAGTTTATGTCTAAGCTTAAAATTAAAAAAAAAATATTTATCTTTAAATTGTTTATTTTTAATTTTAAAAAAAACTGACAAATTAATTTTATTTTTTATTAAAAAATCAGGAAACAATGATGATGACCCGTTAAAATTTTTCATAGAACAAAACAAAAGGGAAAAAATGAAGGCGATATTATTAAAACAAAAACATAGCAAAAAAAAAGCAAGGAAAATTATGGAATGATTCAAAGTATGAATTAAAAATTACAAAAATAATATGTATAAAATTTTACAAATATTTACATTAAAGTTTTTTTTTCAAAAAGTTAGAAAAAACTATTTTTCTACCAAAAAAGAAAGCATTGCGTCAACAAAAATAAAAAAATAAATAAAGCTTTTTTGGAATTTTTTTCATTGAATTTTTTTAATTCAAAATTTATTATGATTATTTGATTTTTCGCTTCGAAAAGAATTTAAATTAATTTCACTTAAATCATTTTCATTTATATCATTGGTCGTCCCAAACACTTCAGAATCGAGCCTTTCCACGTCAAGTTTAAAATCGTTGTGAGACTCGGCGGAAGTCGAGATAGAACTGATTGAAATGGATCCGAGTCCACTTTCATTTCCTGGGCTTGATTTTTCTGCGGATGAAAGATTAGTAATTTCATAACCATTTCGAATTGATTGAAGTGAATCATCTTTTGGAGTTTGATGGAGATTGTCCAAACCCTCTGATGAAACATTTCGACTTGAAAATTCATTCGATCCTTGCCAACGAGCATGATCAAGTCGATTATTAAATTTATCAAAGAATTCTGTTTTTGATGGACGAAATGCAAATGTTGCAATTACACTTGCAATAAACATTTCGAATGTAAGCAAGAAACACATCCAATCTAAAAAAATTTTTTGGATTAATGAATCGAGTAAAAATTTTTTTCGAGACTAAAGAAATTATGAAAAAAATACATAGTTTTTCGAAAAGAATTAAATTATTTATATTTAGAAAAAAATGATTCAAAAAAATGAAACCAAAAAATTGGTGAAATTGAAGTTTTGGATTTTAGGTAAAAAAGTTTTTAATATTTGAAGGTGGGTCTTGAAAGAGAAATTAAATGGATGATTAAAAACTTACATAAAGCTTTGGATTGAGCGGGTAAAAAGTCATCATTTTGAATAAAATCAACGCCAACAAGAAAATCAAAAGCAAACTTTTGAACTGAATAAATTAATTGTGCCGTATCAACGAGATGGAACATGAATGATAGGCGATAATTTTTTAACATTGACTAAAACGGTGTCCATTAGCTTGGTTGCTTAGTTGCAGATGGAGTAAACTTACACTTCCAAGTGGAATAATCATATAACTTCCCCATGAAGCAACAAATAATGAAATAATTCCCAAGACACTGGTAATTGAGAAGAAACTGAAAACAAAAATAGAATAAAATGTGCATTAAAAACCAAAAAATAAATTTTTTGATGATATAAATCCAAATTTCTGACAAAATTAAAGAAACAAAATTTTTTTCCGAAACAAAAAAAAATATAAAAATATTTGCTTCAAGGCACAAAACTTACAAATTAGTTCGATGTCCAATTTCCATATAAACAACGATATTTAAGATTTCCAAAAATATACGTAAAATAGGTGATTGAAAAACCAGCCATTCAATGCGACGAAAAACTCGATGAGTTGGAGTTAATTTAGGAACCCAAAATAACCAACATCCAAGAGGCAAAATACGCATATTAATTTTTTTATCTTTAGCCAATAATTTTTCAACTAATTTTCTTCGACCTCCATTTAATGTGGTCATTAAAGTTACGGTAACAAATATGCAAAGCATAAAATAAACCAAAGCCACAGCATAAAGGAATGTGGCGGCTCGAGGTATTATCATTCCAACGCAGCCGCAAAGAGAAACGATCTGGAAAAGTGAAGGTTTATTTTTGTAATTATAATTTTAAAAAAATTAAATTTTTCTGGGCCAAAAAGGAAAAAATTTGGATCTCACAGAAAAATGGAAACTTTAACTTACAGGACACATATAAATAAGCCAATATAAATCCGATTGAATTGATTCATGACTTATATAACGATAAACAAAATATAAATGTACTGCAGCAAGAGTGATAGTAATCAAAGTAAAAAATACTCCCAAAGCTAAGAATAAAATATAATAAGCTTGAATATGATCGATCCACATTCTCACGGATGGAATTGCGATAATCATAATGGTGGAATTTTTATTTTTAAATAAATCCAAAAATATATCCATGTTTAAGTTTTTAGAGTTTCGGGTTTTTTCTTGTTGAAGAAAAATGGAAGAAAAAAAAGGAAGAAATAAAATTTAAATGCAACAACAACAACAAATAAGAAACCTGAAAAATTAGATTTAAAACAAAATTGTTTTGAAACGAAAATGGTTTGAGACATGGGTAACGACACGAAAATAAAATATTAATGTTCTGACATTCAATAAACACACAATTAATTTTTTTAAAGAACCAATGTTTGTTATGTTCGTTAAAAGCAGGAAAGCCTCTTATGAATGGCACCTACACCTTTTTATCCGCATGAAGCCGCTTAAAAAGGGTGTCTTAATAAAAGAATTCTAGTAAAACAGCTTTCGATATATGTAACAACGATACAAAAAAAAATCCTTATTCTTTTTACAAAAAATGAAAAATAGTGAGTTAGCAAGAGAAAAAATATTTTCATTTTTGCGATATAACTTCAGGAAAATATTTTCTGAATTCAAAGTTACAATACAATTTTACAATCTAAATAATGAAAAACAATAATAATTCTAGAAAATTGCCCTTTTTTCTGAATTCGAAACTAAAAAAGTGTTATGACTAAAAAACTAGCGATACTAAAAACCTTATTCGTAAAACTTTTTTTTTTCCAATGGTCAGTCGAGAAAAAAAATTTAGAGCAAAAATCTGATTCATTCAAAAAAAAACTTTCGGACGATGGCTGACCAATCCATTCACCATGACAAAGGCTCGCTCTTTTTCCGTTTCCATTTTTGATAAGAAAAACTACAAATATACATAGATACATTTATTAAAAAAAAGGCTTATGCAAATAGGGGCAAAGAAATATGAAATTTTGGAATATATTTTTTTTATTCACAAAAGCAGAAAAACAGGAAAATGTAAAAAAGAAAAAAAAGATATATTTCTGAATTACGAGGCTTTGTTTTTTTTGCTTCTCTCAAAAATACAAAAAAATTTAAATTTCTGTTTCTTTTAAAAAGACAGGTATTCTGAAGAAAAAAAATGGTAACTCTAAAAAACAGAAAACGCTAGCTTTCTTTTCATTTTTTTTACTTAAAAAATATTTTTTTATTGCTTCTTTTTGGACTATAATTTATATGTTCAAAAAGAAAGAAAAGAAACGAGAAAAGAGAAGTAGGGAGGCGGGTTGTCGTAGCAACAACTTAGTATGTATGTATTTATTGGTAATGGGAAAAATAAATAAATAATAGCAGTCAATTATTTGAATTCTTGGAATTAAATTGAAAGAGTTTAATTAAATGCTTAACGAATAAATACAAAGTTTAAAGAAAAAATCTTAAAAGTAAATGGAAAAAAGAAAAGCTTGAGTTTTTTTTGTCTGTGAGAGTATACAGACGACGAGTACAAAAGGATTAAAAAATCAAGAAAAGTGTAATGAGAACACAAAAATAAAGTAAATTTAAAACGAAAAATTAAGTTTCAATGTCAGATGAAAAAAATGGAAAGCTTGATGAACAAAATTTTAACCTAAAAATTAGAAAGCGTGTTTCTCTAAAATGAAACAGAAATAAACCTAGTTTTAGAAGAAGGCGCTGGTTTAATAAGGCGTCTACCAGCAACCAAAGTTCCTTTGAATGTGTTTGATTTTTAGTCTAACATTCTCAAACATCAAAGTCAATTCTTAATAAGACAACTAATGCCTTTTTAAATATTTTCAATTTTAAAATAAAGCAAATTTTTTTAATAAATACTTTTTTGAAAGAATGGTGTCATTTTTTCATGGCTTTGATTAAAACCAAAGAAATTACTATAAATCCATACACGTCAACGAAAAAAAAACCCACTAAATATTCTAATCCAAAATTATAAACGCTAACTAACCAACCACCAAATTCACCAAATTCCTTTTCAATAATAATATTTAAATTTAAAATATTCTTTAATCTCCTTTATTCTTTTCTTTTTTTGGTGGTGTTATTTATTTCTTTGACCAAAATTTTTATTGACGCACAAAAAAAGAAAGTGTTTTTACTTACTACCGGGAGAGAGCCCTCTGTATTTTCTAAACAGCACACCTATGTATTGAAGCATGAAAAAAAAAAATATGAAAAAAATGAAAAGAATTTGAATGAACAAAGTTCTTTGTGTCAAAAAAAATCTTTTTCTTTTTTCCCCTTTTTTATTTGAAGCCATACAACAAAAAAAAAGAATTATAGAATTATGTGTGTGAGTTTTCACACAAAACGTTGAAGAAAAAAAGACATTTTTTCATTCTAATTTTTATGGCGAAAAAATTATGTATGTGCTTATTTGGTTTTTTGCACAAAAGAGTAATAATAAGGACACTTGACAACTGATTACTGGAAATGGTGAAATTAAAAAAAAAACAGCTGCAAAGAGAGTTTTTACAGAAAAAAAGAGAGAGTTAATTAAATTTTTGTAAAGTGTTCTAGTTTTGAGATTCATGACGTCAATCAAAAGAAAAGTGGTGTAAAATTTTTTTAATTTTGTTTTTTATCATTAACAAATAAATTCATTTAAAATTTATGACTTTGAGTATTATTTTTTTACCAGACTACAAACTTTTATTTTATAGGCTTTTTTACAGAAAATTTATGAGTTTTTTCATATTATTTTTTTTCAGATAAAATCGAGCACACAAGGAAAAAAAGATGGTAGGAAAAACTAAAAAAAACTTTCAAAGAAGCCGTAGTCAGCAATGATTGATTTTAGAAATATTTTTTAAGATAACTATCAAATCCTCCAAAAAAAGAAAATTTAGCAAGAAATATAAAATCAAACAATAAAGATTCAAAATTATAATTAGTTATGGAAGTAAACTATTTTATGGATATTAAAAAACAAAAGGATAAACAAAAATATGAATTAGGAAATAAAAAGGTTTATCTAACAAACAAAAAGCAAGGAATTATTATTTGATTTATCTCCCTTTTTAGATTTCAAACTGATTTATTTATTTACAGGTTAAAAAAAACTGGTGATGAGTCAATGAGTCACGTTTCATTTATTTTTTATTTATTTTTCATTAAAAATAAAATAAAAACATAACTCATTTCGACAGTCCAAGGCCTGATGATGATGGTGACGAAAAGGAAAAGAGAGATCAAATAAAGTTGTTGACTTTTTAATCCTCCTCCCATCATTAATTTCATAGGTTTGTTTTTGTAAATAAATAAACAAATAGAAAGCAGTTTAATGGGTTTCAATGAAAGTTTTAAGAATAACAAACAACTTAAAATTCAAAAGAAAAATATAAAAATCGATCCAGAGGAAAATCAATCAAAACGAGGGAAAAGAGTTTTTTTAAAGTTGTTTAGAAATAAAAAGAAATATGGAAAACACGTTTTTGGTGGCCAGAAAGAGAGATCAAAAAAATAGTCCAAATAAACAAGGAATAGAGTTAAAGAGTCAAGACTTCCAAAAAAGGTTAAAAGAAAATCCAAAAAAGGAAAAAAACAAAATATTGATTGTTTTTTAAATTTTTTTGTTTTAAGAATCTAATTTATGCAAATTTTCGGTCCAAGAATATTAGAGTGACGTTTTTTCTCAAACATTTAAAAATGGAGAAGTAAATTGTTTATGGCCTCTAACCTTAAACCCCAATATTCGATGATACAAAAAAAGAGAATAACAAAAAAACATCCGAAAGAAAAAACATAACAAAAGAATTTCTTTTTTTCCTTCTCTATTTTTGAGGTTATTATTGTTTTTTTTTCTTTTCTCAACAATAGAAGCAGACACCAGGTTTCACCTAGGCGCCTTTTTAGGATCCCATTGTAGTAGTTGCTATCAGCTACCAAAAGCTAACAAACTAATAACAAAAAAATAAATAACAGATTTCATATAAAAAAAAACAGAGGAAGAAAAGGCTTAAATTGTTTTTTCTTTATTTTTCCATGACAACATTATTTAAAAACGAAAACAAAGTTGATAGTGGAAGAGCTCCACAAAAAAAAAACAGTAGAGGATAATGACAGCGGAAATATAATAGGATTAAATAAAGTATTAATTTTGTTTTGGGGTTTTATAAAGGAGAAAAGAAAACAATTTCCTTTTGACTGTCGTTGTTGATCGATCAGCGACCAAAATTTTTAACAAAAAATTGACAACAAAAAGTTTTTATTTGTTTTTGGAGTAGTAAAAAATTACTGTAAACATGACACGGAGAAGTTATAGGAAGCTTGTTAGTGTTTTGTTAAATGAAAGATCATTAACAAAGAAAAGGATTAATAGAGAATTAAAAAAAAAATAAACAAATGGAGATAAAAAAAATAAAAAATAAAAGTAAGTAAGTAAAGTTGAGGATAGTTATTTATTATTTGTCTCAAATTTTTTTAGTTTTCGAGTTTATCAAATATTTGAGAAGTAAAACAATGGAACTTTCTCAGAAAATAAGGAGTCTCTCTAACTTATTTTTTTTCGCGTGAATTTAAGCAAAAAAATTGTCAAAGGTAACAAAATACATATTATAATATTGACCTCTGAAATAAAAAAATCGCTCTTTAACCCGAAAATTTTTTTTTCAATCAACCCGGACGCAGAAAAATGTATTTTTTTTCCTTCTTATTTTTATACGGCAGCGAGCAAAATAAAATAAACTATGATAAAATTAATCCCAAAGAAAGAATTGAGCCATTTTATTGAACAAAAAAAAAAGAAGAGTGAAAAGAAGAAATTTAATTGGACAAGTAATCAAAAAAATGCGAGGAAGCAGCAACACTGATAAACGAAGAATAAACTTCTTTTCTTTTTTTTTTTATCAAAAATAAAGATAAAATATTTGGACTAAAATTGTGTTAACTTGGTTGATCATTGAAATTTTTTTTTGATAAAGAAAAAAATAGCCTACGCAACAAGAAAAAAAAGGACAATTATTTGATGAGAATAGGGAAGCCACACTATAGAACCCACAAAAATGGGGGTCATTTTGGTATCAAAGTTAGCCGAAAAATCATCAAAATAAAGAAAAAAGTGAGACTGCAGTGTAGCAAAAAATATGCAAAATCCAAAAAAAAATATTAACAAGTTCTTTTTTCGCCTAAGTTTTGGATTGAAAAATTTTGAGGACTAAAAAAAATTAAATGAAACAGTAAAATTGCAAAAAAAAAGAAGCAAATATAACCTAGGAACTCGAAGCCAAATAAAACAGCTGTTAAAACACTTTAAAAAAAACTAAAATTCAAAGAAAAAAAAATTCAGAATTCATCAACTAAAATTTTTTCCTGTTGATAGTTGAACAAATGTCAAAACCAAAAAGAGAGATGAAGAAAAAAACCAAAGCTAAAAAGCTGCTTCCAAAAAAAAAGAAGTGAAGAACAATTTTTTCTTTTTCCAATATTTGCTTTAAAAAAGCTTGAAAAAAAAGTGACTTTCTTTAAAATTTGGGAGGTTAAAAAAATTTTAAAAATTTATTTCAATAAATTTAGAGAAAAAGTTGTTAAAAAAAGGAAATGACTCACACACAATCAATCAAAGGTGGCCGATCTCTTACGTCAAAATTATCACATTTTTTTGTTCATTCAAAAAAGACACAAAAAAATGAACAAAAAAAACAAAACAAAGCAAAAATATATTGACTAATTTTTAAAGGGAAAGAAAAAATGACGAAATAAAAAAAGAGAGAATAAGTAACTATGGCAACTTCAAAAAAAGAGTAAGAAAAAACACTTTTTTGTGGCTAAAAGTTTTTTAAAAGAAAAAGAAGCAAATGAGGGACTTTAGAAGCAAGGAAAATGAAAAAATATAAATAAAAAACTGGAGCATTTATTAAAATTTTATAATCTTTCATAAAATTAAAAACCGGTTTTCTTTTAAATCACTCACAAATATTATCATTGAAATTTGATAACAAGATTTTTAGTTTTTCAGTGATTTGGTTATTAAACTTTAAAAAATGTGGAAAAAGGTTAATGCACAAAATAAAGAAATTATAAATCTTAATATTATGTCATTTAGTTTGTTATGAGTTCCATTCTGATAATAATATAAAATGTAATTTTTTAATACTCTCTTAAACTCCATTATAATATTTGTTGAAAAAAAAACAAACTAAAAACACAAGGCTTAATAATGAAAGCAAAAAAATTATCAAAATCATAAATTGATCTATAATCAAATTTAAAATAGTAAAAATATGATTATCTTATTTTTCTAAAGGTAAAAATTGAATTAAATTTGTTAGGAAAAAATGATGACTTTTGGGAAAAACACGTCAACGGTAGTAGTTTAGAAAACAAAGTAACACTTATTCACTCTTTTTTATAATTTTTTCCAAAATGTTTCTTGAAGCTTTAATATTTTGGATTTCAATATCTTTTATGCTAATTTGTAGAGCCATCGAATTATTGCTTGTTATATTTTTAATTTCAAATTTTATTAAACCTTTGAGTCAATTTAAATCAGCATATTTTATTCTTTTGTGTATTGGATATTCCATTGATTTGTTTGGATGTATTTTTTATTTAACTTACAAAGCTGATTTAACGAATGTCATAACGATGGTTGCTGGAAATGGATTATTAATTATGGAATGGCATGACGCTTTTTTTGCCGCGATTTGGAATACTTTGTTGGCGTGTAATCGATGTACGGCAATTATTTTTCCATTAAAACAGAAACAAATTTGGTCCAAAAAAGTTACTATCATGGCTTGTTTATTTTTGGTATTTTCGCCTTTGATAATTGATGCTATCGATTGCCTGAAGCATTTTCTACCCCAAATCGAGTGGTTGCCTTTCGAGAAGGTTATTTAATTCGAGGAATGATTGAAAATATTATTTTAACTATTTTTATTTTGGCTTTAGTTATTTTTTCAATTTGTAACTCTAGAGAAATTTAAAAATTGTTTAAGAAAATGTTAATTTCTAGTTTTTACCATCAAATTATTGAAAAAAGTTTCTACATCAAAAATTTCTGGAACGTAGTCAATTGAAAATGTTGTGTATCCGAGATACAGACAAATTCACAATAGAGAGAATAAATCTTTAGACAGCAGAGTTGCTTATTTATTCAAGAAAGTTTACAAGACAAACAATCAACAGTTAACAAGTGAATGAAAGACATCCAAAATGAAGGTTGACATTCATGCATTGGCTAGGTGTCATCCAATAGCACTGAATGTCACTGCATGGCAGTCTGTTGTGCAATGGCGCATATTTGAATAGTGCGCGAACACAACATCCCTCCTCACTTATAAGAAAGCTTAATACAAAGCAACTAACATAGGCTAGAGAGGCTAATGGTAGGCATTGCAGCGGAAGAACATAGATTGATGACGAGCCATAGGAGCAGAGCTTCTTATTTGACAGACGAGTACGTAGAGGATCACGAGCCAAGATTCCAGGAGCAGTTGTCGAACTTCCACGAGCTTGAGTTGAGCTTCCATTGACATCAGGAGGTTTACCAAAGCAAGGAACATAGGATGGACCAGCATTTGAACTGTGGTAGAACGAAACAACGGCATCAAAAATACGCCTACAACCGATACCTTTAAGTGCAAGGTGCGGTTGTGTGTAGCAGCCAACGTTCCTTTCCCCTCCCAAAAGTTGAGAATCTTGCATAGGATCTTCTTCCCAGTTTGACATCGGTTTCGAGGCATCATCTTGAGCATTCGACCATCGATCATTTCGAGCATATCCAGTAGTGGAACATTCATGTTCATCATTGGCACTTCCATGTGCAGAATTTTCACTTCCATGTGCATCACAGGCACTTCCATGTGCAACTCCGGCACTTCCATGTGCATCACAGGCACGAGCATGTGCATCTCCAGCACTTCCATGTGCAACTCCGGCACTTCCATGTGCAACTCCGGCACTTCCATGTGCATCTCCGGCACTTCCATGTGCATCTCCGGCACTTCCATGTGCATCACAGGCACGAGCATGAGTTGAAGTATCGATCCGATCATCAGAGCTCATCATTAACAAAGCATCAAGATCAATCCGATCAGGAGCAGAGGCGTCACAGCTAAGAGTTGAGGAATCATTCAGATCAGCAAAACTCAGAAGGACCATAGCGTCGAGAACATCGTTCTGACCAAAAGCAGCGGAATTGAACCCAATTCCCATAGTGTCATGAACATCGTTCAGACCAAGAGCAGCAGAATTAAACATAATTCTCATAGCATCACCAGCAGTGAAGGTTGCGACATCGGCAACAGCAAGAATACCAGGCACAGAGAATTCCATAGGTTTGAAATGACATCCATGAGTAGCATCGATTAGGACATTGCTTTTCAAGCAAAAAGCATAAACGTTGATTTCTTCCATATGAGACTTTGACGACCATAGGCTTTTGACGGCATTTGCGGTGATTGATGTTGAAGAAGATCTTGTCCAAGATGTCGATAAATGCGACCAGTAACACCAGTGATTACCGCTTCCATCATTTCCCCTCCCATCCGAACAAAAAGCAGTAGGCATAGGATGAACTTGAGATCGTTGAGTTGATAGTTTGTAGCACAAGGAGTTTTGCATAGAAAGTCCATTAGCACGAGATAGTTGAGCATGAGCAAAGGCTTGATTCTTGAGAGCAAAACGAGCATCTTGATGTAAAGCAACAGTACGAGTAGCAGTAACATCGGCAACGGCAGTAGTTGCAGTAGGTTCCATTGGTTGATCATGAGATATCGAACATATTCCAGATTTCAAGTAATCAGCACGACCAGAGGAAATGAGCATCGAAGAGCGGTTCAACCAAGAGCAATCCATCGGCAGGAGCATCTTTGCAGCATTCGAATAGTACACGGGCAGAAGCAGCGGCATAAGGTTTTTGAGATGACCAAGAGCACGAACAGCGGCACCGGAGAGATAGTTGAATTGTTGAGCCATAGTGGAACAACGGAAGCAGGAGCAGGTTTGAATCCTCGTCACCACTAAATTTGTTGTGTATCCGAGATACAGACAAATTCACAATAGAGAGAATAAATCTTTAGACAGCAGAGTTGCTTATTTATTCAAGAAAGTTTACAAGACAAACAATCAACAGTTAACAAGTGAATGAAAGACATCCAAAATGAAGGTTGACATTCATGCATTGGCTAGGTGTCATCCAATAGCACTGAATGTCACTGCATGGCAGTCTGTTGTGCAATGGCGCATATTTGAATAGTGCGCGAACACAACAGAAAATGTTTCCATTTTTGATATTTTTGGATTTTTAGCAAGTTTTTCAGCAGTTTGAGGAGTTATTTGCCGCTGTGTTTCGTTGAAACTAAAATTGTTTGGTTTTTCAAAAAAAAAACGCATTTATAAACTAAACAACTCACAAAGTCGCCCTTTTTATGTTAGGAAAATATTCAAAAATTACTTCTAATGAAACAACTTTGCCACTTGAATATCTTACAGTAGATTGAGAGAAAAATATAATTTCAATTATTCCTGAAGCTGTGAGAATTTTAAATTCTTCAAATGAAATATTTTGGTTATAAAAGAAGAAATTGAAAATATCACATCGATATAGTTTAGAAATGAATAAATCTAATGTGATTTTATAAATAGATTTTCCACCAATAGTTAAGATTTTGGGTAACCATATTCGGGATAAAAGATATTTAATATCAAAACTTTTACTTTCTGTAATGTCATAATTGCGAGCGATGATTCTATCTTCATTATATTGACCCAGCAAAAAATCATACACAACAATAATAGGATTCCTTGAGAAAAAATATTTGCATGTTTGAATTAATTTTTGATAAACTTTGGAAGATTTTGGATTCATCAAAATATAATAAATAATATTTTCTGGAATCGAAAATTGTTGGCGAGTAATTGAAGAAGGTTTGAAACAATTTTCTAAAGTAAATTTTGATTTCCATGCACTTTTCTCCATTTTAAAAGGTAGTTCAAAGCTGTCGAATAAAACCGTAAACAAAAAAATGTAAAGTTGAATGAAAAAGAAGTAATTTTGGGTTAGTTTGTCGCCAACTACTACTTTTTTTCTTGGATGTTAATAACTTTTTTCTTATCACGAAAAAGAATATGATATATACCTCACAGCTATGCTGATGGCTCATAAGGTCATCATTGCATTTGTATGAAAATTTCAAAACATTTTGTTAAAAATTTTTAAGATTCTATATTTATTACAATTTTTCATTTATAGTAGAATTTTCTACAAAATAATATAAAGCAAAACAGATTTGGACAATTAAATAATAGCAAAAAGTACATTCGCCTTCGACTTCCTTATTTATGTTTTGACTTCTTTTCATTCCATTGCCAAATGAGCTTTCGATAAGAATTCATTGACTCTTCGCTTTGATCATGAAAACAAATTTTTGGTGGATAATTTTCTGTTACTCCATTTTTAATAATTTTATCAACAAAATTTTGTAATTTTTGCTTAAATTTATTGGAAATTGAATGATCAAAAATAAAATTATATTTTGTTGTTATTGGTTTCTAAAAACATAAAAAACAAAAATAAGGGTTGGGTAAAACTTTAGCTTACTTTTAAAAGCGTAAAAAAAGTTTCGATATCAAAAATTTCAGGAATATGGTTAATTTTAAGGCTTTCAAGTTTGGACATTTGAGGAAGTTGAGCAAGCTTTTCAGCGGTTTCAGAAGCAATTGGCTGCTTAATTTCACAAATTATTGCTTGCGTATTATTCAAACTGAAATTTTCTGGATAAATTAATTTTAAGGATTTTTTAAACTTGCAAATAAGCTTCTTTTATATTTGGAAGATATTCAAATTTTATTTCCAAAGGTACCACATTTCCATTTGAGTATTTCACAGTTGAATATCGAAATGTAAAACTTTCTACAGTTCCCGAACCAGTAAGAATTTTAAATTCTTCGAATAAAAGTTTTTGATTTTGAATATTTAAAACTTTAACCTCGCATAAATAAATTTTTGAAATCAATAATTTACAAATATTTATTGGAGTTTTTTGGTTTATATTTATCCCATTTGTAACCCAAATTTGAAATAAACACTTTTTGAGATCTAATTTTTTGAATTCTCTAATAGTTAGATTGTGAAAGTTAGAAAGATGGTCATATTTAACGGTTGAAAAATTTTCGACAACGATGATAGGATTTTTGTTGAAAAAATATTTGCAAGTTTTAATCAACTTTTGATAAACTTTGGAAGAATTTGAATGTTTGAGAATATAATAAATAACATTTTCGGGAATGGAAAATAGTTGATGGAATATTGGAGTGTTGAAAACACTCGAAAATATCATCTTTCGCTTTTTGTCCATTCTAAATTAAATTTTACTTTTATAAAATAAACAGCAGCGAAAATAATAATATTTTTTTGGAATATTGTCATATATTGGTGCTTCCCTCAACTTCCGTCCTCTTCTCATTCAAACTTCGCGCTCCTCTTGATTGTCCTGTAACGAAACAGCCAGCAAGATGGCAGCCTATTTGCATACTTGTGTTTGCTTTGCTTCTGTTTCACTTTCGTAGTTGTAGTTGTATGTTACATTATTGTTGTGCTGGTTGTGTGTGTCTCCTGAATAAATATGTTTCTGTATATGTTCTTGTTTTATTAGGAATATCCCAGCTACAGCAGATGCAACCAGCTCCCAAGGACTATCAACCGAAACCTCGACGACGCCAATATCTTATCTGTCACCGCGTGACATGGAGGGCCCTACCCATTTGTTCCTGTCTTGAAGAAATTGCTGCAGCGATGGAATCAAAGGAATGGCTGAACTATTTGAAGATGATGGTGATACTGGTGAACTCTTGGTAATGGTCTGATGGTCTCTTGCTCATCTCAATCGTGGAATTATGGATTGAATCGAACTCAAACAACCTGTGAAATATGAACTGCTTATGGAGAAGCCAACAACGAATGTGCTGTGCTACTGGAATGTAAGAAACTAAACTTGGTAAAGAACTTATAGAAAAACTTGTGATTGAATTATGGATATGAAACTTTGGTGTTTATGAAAGGAAAACTCTATGGATTGTTAATGCTCTTGTGTTATGAATGCTTTTTTGTTATGTTAATGAAATGTTATCTCGTCGAAAAGTTGCACTGGTTACAAGACCCAGACAGTAAGTCCACAGATACCCATAGATAGGAAACGAAGTGGCAAAAGTTAAAACTTGCACTGGGTTGCAACTCCAGAAATAACGAAGAAATGAAGATGTATCTCGTCGCAAAATTCTTCTTCATGGTATGGAGTATGGTTGAGAAAATGTTAACTTGCCAGAACTACTCGATTGAAGAAAGAAATATTCTTGTGATGAATGGATTTGCGCTTGCTTTATGGTATGATCTTGCTGTTATGTTCTTAATGGTTATGGAATTTGTGAGGACGAAGTAATCCGATCAAATATGATACTCGTAAAGTTCTAAAATGGTGAAGATCGATGGCTCTTATGAATGATCTTGATTTTTTTGATGTATGCTTAATGACAGCAGTGTTCTTGTTGGACCTGTAGCTATCGCTTAGCCTTTTGATGTCAGCTGGTCAATATGAAGATGGTGAAATTCGTATGGTACTCATGATGAAGGAACAAATCTTGGATGCAGACTTGATTCAACCTGACAGCATTTATGCTTAATGTCTTGTACTGATGTCGATACCGATATGGAGAAAGATGCTTTGGTCCAAGAAATGTGTTATGAAAGAAAATTCTATGATCCAGAAATGTGAATGGTTTCAACTTCGTGGTTTGGTCGTATGTATGCTCAACGAAAATGTGAGGACACATTTTGGAGGCGGTGGCGGTATGTCATATATTGGTGCTTCCCTCAACTTCCGTCCTCTTCTCATTCAAACTTCGCGCTCCTCTTGATTGTCCTGTAACGAAACAGCCAGCAAGATGGCAGCCTATTTGCATACTTGTGTTTGCTTTGCTTCTGTTTCACTTTCGTAGTTGTAGTTGTATGTTACATTATTGTTGTGCTGGTTGTGTGTGTCTCCTGAATAAATATGTTTCTGTATATGTTCTTGTTTTATTAGGAATATCCCAGCTACAGCAGATGCAACCAGCTCCCAAGGACTATCAACCGAAACCTCGACGACGCCAATATCTTATCTGTCACCGCGTGACAATATTATTGTTAGTTAAATTTAGAAGAGATACCAAGTTTAAAACGTTTATTTGTGTGCACACACAACGTATCATTTTGTTTCTCATTTATATTATTAACTATTTTTCTAAGCACGAAAAAAAGTTGTGAATGAATGTTCTTGCTCACTACTTTTTTGAGTGCTCAAAAGACAAATAAAATCAAGTTATGAAAGATGTTGGAATGGTGATCTCTCAGGGCATTCATAAAATAAATGCTTGAAGGTATAATTTTAAAAACATTTTTTATAAATAAATCATTGACATTAAATAATAACAAAAAAACAAAAAAAATTTAAAACATAATCTTCCGTTTTCTTCCATACTTTTTTTGATATTGATGATCAGCCCATTCCCTTTGAAGTTTAAATAGAGCTTTTTTTGATAAAAAATTTTGTCCAGGAAAAACTATTCTCGGTGGATAATTTTCTGTTAAACCATTTGAAATAATTTCATCAACAAATTTTTGTAATTTTTCTTTATAATTTTCAGAAATTGAATCAATAAAATCAAAATTAAATCTTGTTTTTCTTGGTTCCTAAAATAACATAGTTGTTAAGGATAAAACAATTAAAAAAATTTATATTTTACCTTTAAATTAGCGAAATAAGTTACAATATCAAAAATTTCTGGAAGGTTGTTAATTGAAAACCGCTCAAGTTTTGAAATATTTGGAAGTTGTGTGAGTTTTAAAGCTGTTTCAGAAGTAATTAGCTGATAAATATTATGGCTAAAAATTAAATAAATGAACTATATCAAAAAAAACTTTATCAAAATTATCAACTTACATTTTAGCTATTTCTAATTTTGGGAGTGATTCAAATATTATTTCTAAAGGAACAAATTTTCCATTAAAGTATCGTATGGTTGATTCTTCTAAAGCGAAGTTTTTTATAAAACCAGATGAGGAAAAGGCTTCGAATTCTTCAAATGAAAGATATTGATTATAAATGTTAAAATAAATAATATCACAGCGATAAAGTTTTGATACTAATGCATTATATGTGCTTTTTGAAATTGATTTACTTGAAAATGTACCAATTGTCAAGCGCGAAGTAATCCATATTTTAGATGAAAGCTTTTTGATATCAAAAATTTTGCGTTCATAGATAGCATGATTGATAACTTCACATTCTTCATAAGATTGACCTAACCAAAGATATTCCGCAATTATAATAGGATTTTTGATGAAAAAATATTTGCAAGTTTGAATTAATTTTTGATAAACTTTGGTTGATTTTGGATTCATGGAAATATAATAAATGATATTTTCAGGAATCAAAAAATGTTGTTTAGTTCTTAAAGAATTTTTGAAAACATTTTTATAAGTAAAAATAGTTTTCTTTGAAGCATCATTCTCCATAGTAAAAGTAAATTGAAAGATGTTGAATTAAAAAATATACCAATAATTCGTATCCAAGAAAATTTAGATTTAAAGAAAGAATGAAATAACAAAAAAATAAAATGGGAGTTTAATAAGAAGTTGAGGAGGTAGAATGATTTTTGATCACCAGCCTTTTATTCTTTGAATATCTTTACAAAATTTTCTTAGCAAGAAAAAAATCTTTAAGTTATCCCTTAAAGCTTTTTTTAAGGATCAATTTTGTTTCGACCATTAATTCGACGAAGAAAAATTTCTTTTAGCATAACTTTGCAAGTTATATTCTCTTTTAAGTTTATACTGAGCTCCCAAACTTTCATAACTTAATCCAGGAAAGTTAATCAATGGAGGGCAACTTTCTGTTATTCCAGTTTCAACCAATTTATTTATAAAGTTTTGCAATTTTTCTTTAAATTCATTGGAAATTGATTCATCATAATCAAATTTAAATTCAGTTGAAAATTGTTTCTAAAATCATAGATAAATTAAGAAAATATGTAAATTTCTAATTTTTACTTTTAAATTATCAAAAAAAGTTTCGAAGTCAAACATTTCTGGAAGGTTTTCAATTTGAATCGATTCAATTTTTGACATTTGTTGAATTTGAGCAAATTTGCACGATGTTTCAAAAGTTATGGATTCATTTGAATTGTAGCTAAAAAATAAAATTAGGATATTTATTTTTAGTAAACTTAAATGGTTTTTAAAAAAATTTACAAGCTAGCTTTTTTTAAATTTAGAAGAAACTCAAATATAGCTTCTAAAATTTTCGGGAATAGAAAAGTTTTGACGTGTAATAGAAAATGGATAAATATTTTGACAAGCAACATTTGATTCTTTACCATCTTTACTTTTACGTAAGTTTTTAAACTTGTTGAAAAATAAATTAACTTATCCCAAAAAATGCACATTCTTTAAGCTAACGTGAAAAAGAAAACCAATTAAATCCAAACTTGGATGCCGAAAACAAAAGTGACAAGCAAATAAGTTGAGAACGAACGATTGTAGTGAGTTGAGAGTTATCAAAACTGAGGAAATCAATGAAAATCAATAATCGACTTTTATTGTGTTTTAATTTTTTCATTTTTATGCAATTTGATTCCCTCTCACACATATTTAATTTGGCAAAAATCCAGCAGCATATATGTATGTTGCAGAAAAGTTGATGAGTGCAAAAAAATGAATATAAATCAATATTTTTGATTTGTTTCTTTTTTTCTCTAATTGATTTTTATGTATGCTTTTTTTTCATGACCATGAATGTGTTTTGTCATTCCCAACAAATGCAATCAAACTATTTTATTATTATTGTAATTATTTTTTTTAATTAAAATATTAAAAATCAGTTAAAATAATCAAATGTCAGAAAAATATAAAATAAATTTCTGTAAATTTATACAATTAAATAGAAAAAAAAGTCATGAAATACCAAGTTCTTTATATAAATCAGTTGTCCACACCATGATACCTGTATTTAAAACCGTTACACTTTCACACCATTGTTCAAAAAGTTTATTAAAGGCATCAATGGATTCTTGAGTTTGTCCAGGAAATTCAATTTTTGGTTCACGCATTTCTAAAGTTACTCCATTTTCAATAATTGAATCAACAAAATTTTGTAATTTTTCTTTAAATTCGTCCGAAATTGAATTATCAAACGAAAAATTAAAACAAGTTTTAGATGGTTTCTAAAAATATATAAAAATTAATGAAGATTTTTGTTAATTTTAATTTCATACTTGTAAGTTTGCGAAAAAAGTTTCAACAACAAAAATTTCTGGAAGATTATCTATTTCAAAAAATCCAATTTTTTGCATGTTTAAACATTGAAGAAGATTATCAGCCGTTTTTGGTGTTATTGATAATTGATTGTTGCTACTAAATAATTTCATTTTTTTTAAATGTTGTTAAGAAATAGGAAAATCACATTATAAAAAAATATTTCTTTCTAAATTTTACCTTCTGCCATGAAAAAAATACATAATATTTTAAAGTCCATTTTGTTAGGTTTTTTGAATTAGCGAAAAAAATAAAACTATAAATTTTTAATGAAAGTTTTTGTGAAAGTAAACTTTTTTTATAAGAATCTTTTTTACATACGAGTGCCTTTTCTCTCAAAAAAAAATATTGTTTATACTTACAAATGAATTACGCGTAAATTAGGTAAATCTGCAAGAATTTCTTCTAATGAAACCAAATCTCCACTGTTTGAATATTTTATCGTTGATTCATAAAAGCTTAAAGAATCAATAGTTTTTGAAGCTTTGAGAATTTTTAATTCTTCGAATGTGATAGTTTGATTAACGATGGTTAAATGGTCAATATCGCATCGATAAATTTTTGAAATCAATGAATTACATGCAATTTTAGAAGTTTCACGATTGATATCAAATAAACTAGTTAACCAGATTTTAATGGCCGGCGCATTTAAAATATCTATAGTTTTAGGATTTTTACCATTAGACAAATAATTTTCGCCATACATATTACAAAAGTGTTCCTCGCTTGTTTCAAGTCTTTCCACAACGATAATAGAATTTGTGTTGAAAAAATATTTGCAAGTTTGAATTAATTTTTGATAAACTTTTGAAGAATTTGGATTCTTTGAAATATAATAAATTATATTTTCCGGAATTGAAAAGCTTTGATGAATAATTGAAAAAGGATTGAAAACATTTTTAAATGAAGGTAAAGAAATTTCTTCCATTGTCAAAAAAAAATGGATACAAAACCTATGAGAAAAGAAAAAAAGAGCTAAACTAAAAAATACTTTTGAGTTTTTAAAAAAAAATTGTTTTAAACAAGAAAAAAAGTAAAAAAGAAAAACAAATAGTCGAAGATGAGGAGGAAGAAACAAACAAAAAAAACAGAAAATTTCAAGGGTTGCTGTTCAATGAAATTTACTCATTTTTTTCTCTCTTTTTTTGTTGTGATTTTTAGCTTATTGAAAAGGGGAACAACAAAGAAGATGTTTACACAAAAAAAAAAGATTGGTGTTTGCATTTGTTATAAATTATTACCTAACATTTTATAAATATTTTATTTTATCAATTTTTTTTCGATAAAGAAAATACTTTCATTGAAAAAACATATAAAAAATGAAACAATGTGAAGGAGATTTTTAATGGCTTATATTAACTTAAAAATGAATTTATGGAAAAATTTATTTTTCTAATCATTTTCTTCTGTTTTTTTTGTTCTTTAAAGTTTAAACCAAAATCAAATTATTTTTAATCATTGAAAAATATTACTGCAGCAGTGGCCTTAATTAAAGCCTTTATTAAACTTTTTTCTTTTCTTTTATTCATGTTTTATCAAAAATAAAGTCATTTTTCTCAAGAATTTATTGCCCCAACCAATTACTGTGCATTTGCTGTTGTTTATTATTAAAACCTTTTTTAAAATAATTTTTATTCATTCAAAATAAAGTTTTATTTTTCATACACATTTTTCATTTAATTTTAATATTTATTGATTAAAAAAAGTTAAAAATTCTTAGAAACAAAAAAAAGCAATCAAAATATTCAAAAAAAAAATGGGAAGCAAAAATGTGTGAAACAGAAAGAATGAATTTTTTTCAATGCAAAAAAAGACGCGACTATCCAATTTTTTGTTTGTTTGTTCGTTTTTTTTTGTGTATGAGTCTAAAAAAATCGATAAGCATTCAAGAAAAAGAATGAATAAAATGAAAAAAGATTTTTATTATTTTTTTCTTTGAAAAAGCAATTTCAAATCGGAAAAAACTTTTAATCAAAAAATAACAACTAATTGTGCTTTGAAATTTTGTGCAAAAGTGTCATTATCATTTATTTAACTTTGTTATCCTTAATTTTTTTAAATGATCTTGGCAATCATTTTTAAAATTCTTTTTCGTCGTTTAATTGCCCCATATCCGGAAAAAATACAATTATTGTTTTGTTGAATAAGTAACGCTATAAAAAAATTCCATGAGAATAGCCTAGTTTCCTCATTATATATTTCTTTAATTAAATTTGTTATATTTTTCTAGGGCAGAAAGAAGCGTAAAAAAACGTTAAAAAGTTAACAAAAAAATTTGAATAAAATATTCAAAAAGGGGAAATAAAAAAGTGTAAAAAGAAAACTAAATAAAAGTTGAAAATTTTTTTTCCCTTTCTCTTGAGTAAAAAATATTTGTGTGCACTCTTTATTTTTTTTTGCTGATAAAAAAAAATTGATAAGCGAGTGAAGAAAAGAAAAAAAAGACTGCTGTCTTTATTTTTGGGAAAAAGATAGATTATGCAATTAAATTTTTTTTAAAATTATTGAATAGCTGCTGATATGAAAAACATATTTTTTTAAATTCAACATATTTATTTTATTTTGTCATAAACAACAACAAAAATAATTTTAAACATAACACAATTTTTGTTTTATATCACAAAAAGAGTTATCAAATCGAGTGCAATCACGATCATTGGCGCATGGGCTACCAATTTCATATATTTCTTTACCAAATATATTTCCTTGTTTACGATAATTACAAACAAGTAAATTCATAGTGGATTTATTGTTGTTGTTTCCATTTTCAGTTGATGGACATTGAGAAATACCGCAACCAATTTGAGTGGTTTCTCCCCAAGCCATTTGAGCCCAATGTCCTAAACCTGCATTAAAAACATCCATGGTAAAAGTGACATTGGTTCGAGAAATAATCATTCCATTATTATCACCACCAAATTTTTCTAATTCTGACCACCATAATTTACTCGCGGATGAAATGGTTGCATTTCGAATCTCAATTGGATTTGTTGTCGAAGACGAGGGTGAAAGAGACATATAAAGATTTTCTCCTGCATTACGAGAATCAAAAGTTGAATGTTCAAATTGACAATTATTCGCCCATTTTTGTGCTATTTTTTCTAACTCACAATTATATTTGAGTTTATACATATTTTTTGCGGGTGAAACATATTTTCCATTAGCAAATTTAATTTCACCTTGAGCAAGTTGGGATCTATAAAAATTATGTTGATTCAAGATAGTTTCACGTTCATCCGCTGTTAGAGATCCACCACCATTATTGCAGTTTAGAGTTTCCAATGGCATTTGTGGAGCTTCACGTTTATTTCTAGGAATGTAAGTGTCATTTAAAAACATTGGATTAGGCCATAAAATATTGAGAGTAGGAAGTGGAGTAATCGCAGGATTAGCATTAGGACAATTTGTTGTTGTTGGTGGATAATGATTATCTTCATCAGGAGTTGTAGGTTCAAAAGTGGCATATGTTGAAGTTGGAAAAGCTGTAGGTGGAGTTGTATATGACACAGTTGTGGTTACAATTCGTTGAGTTGGAGTTGAATAAACTATAGTATTTTCATCCGTAGACATCCATGGACATTGAGTATTATCTGGCTCTACTGGACCTGGAGATGTTGGGGCTGGTGTGGTTTTGATTTCAGGTTCCATTGTTGTTGTGGTAGAATCATTTCCATAACGAAAAATAAGTTCATTAAGTGAAATACTTGGAGATGTTCTACAAATAATATTTGTGGTATTTCTTGATAAACATCGATTTATTGAACATCCAAAACTTATAGCTTTATCATAAAGCAATACTGCTGGATAATGTTGAACCGTTTCATTTGTATATCGAGGATCATAGGCAAGTTGAATAAAATCAGATGCATTAAAAAAATATGTTCCAAGTATATTATTTATATAATAAGTTTCAGTTTTTTCTGTTCCTATCATAATTATCGTTTCATTATAATTATATACATAATAAGATGGATTGAAATAATATCCATTTACACACATATATTGAAGAATGGTTCCAATTTCAGCTTCCATTTGACAATCGTATGTCTAAAAAATTAAAAATGTTATAAAGTTGAAAGAGGTATCTTCTGTTTGTCTGTCAAAAAATCCTTACCAAATTTTTCATATATGGCCCTTGTAAAGCATATTCATATTTCCATGATTGAGACATTTTAAGTTCACCTCGACGAATTAATTCTCTTTGAGAATTTACACTTTCAAAAATATTTCCTCGGCTTTCATCATTTAGCGAAGAATTTGATGGCGGGCAAGTCAATGGTGTTGCTGCCGCTGCTTCAACAATATTATTTTCCCTCCAAATCAATGCAAGGAAGAAAAAACCCTTGAAAAATAATGAAATATTTTTGTTGTAGCTGCAAACCATGATTATTGAGAGAACACAGAACTCTTCTGTTTTTGTGATTTTTTAAAATTTTTTTGAACGCTTTTATATTAATTTTTTTTCTAACATTTTTTTTTGTTGTAATAAGATTATGATAATTTTTTTAATGTTTTTTCTTTTTTTTAAACTTATCAAAGCCATTGTGATGTTTGATACAAGGTTAATTTTTATTCATGCTTTTGAAGAAGAAAAAAAGACGTAGGCGCTGTTAAAACTTTTTGAGCAACAAAAAAAAATTCATTATTTTGCAAAAAGATTATGTAAAACAAAAAAAAGAACATTTTTTTTTAAATCAGATCATAAATGTTAAAATAATGTATGTATATCAAACAAAAATATTAATAGAAAACTATTTTCCTCAATATAAAAAAAAATACACACCTTTGCACTAAGAAAATTAATTGCACAAGATAAATTTATTGTTTTTTCTAATTAAAAATTATGATAAAAAAGTAAGTTAAAAATATTTTTTCCTAACAAAGAATTTAAATTTATTTTGATACTTTTAATTTTATTTTTTAGATGGGATGACTTAGTTCAATTTTTTCGCGAATACTTTCGCAAATTATGCTCTATTTTTATTTTTTTCATAGCTTTCAAGGATTCTTGTGTTTGCCCAGGAAAATAAATTAGCGGGAAACCGCTTTCAGTTAATCCAGTTTCAAGCAATTTATTTACAAAATTTTGTAATTTTTCCTTTAATTCATCAGAAATTGAATCGACATAACTTAAATCAAATTCAGTCGTAAATGGTTTCTGAAATTGAAATGATTTTAAAATATTTTTTTGTAAATTTTCAAACTTTACTCCCAAATTTGCGAAAAAAGTGTCCAAATCAAAGATTCCTGGGAGATTGTTGATTGAAAACCGCTCAAGTTTAGACATTTGTGGAAGTTGAGCAAGTTTTACCGTTGTTTCAGAAGTTACTGCTTGATTGTCGTTATAACTAAAAAAAGCATCATCAAATATATTAATTTTTAAAATATGATGGAATTTTTAAACTCACAACATAACAGCATTAATTTTTGGTAGTTGCTCAAAAATTGTTTCTAATGGCACAATTTTGCCATTTGGATATGAAACAATTGTATCTTGAAAATGTATATCTTCAATAGTTCCCGAAGCAGTAAGAATTTTATATTCATCCATTGAAATATTTTGATAAACCATTCTTAGCGCATAAATGTTGCATCGATATATTTTTGAAATTAATAAACTGCAAGTATTTCGATCCGTTAAATCCGAAATATCCAAATATGATTTAATCCAAAATTTAACATTAAACTTTTTTATATCCAATGTTTTTTCATTTCTTTCTTCTTCCCAAAAAGCGAGAATCATTTTAAATTGGTTAGGATGTTTGACATCTTCATGATTAAACATTCGGTCCCCAACAATAATAGGATTTTTGTTGAAAAAATATTTGCAAGTTTGTATTAATTTTTCATAAACTTTGGCGGATTTTGGATTCATCGAAATATAATAAATTATATTTTCGGGTAATGAAAAGTGTTGGCGGACAACAGAAGCGCGAAAATCACGACGAGAGAATTTTGAACTCAATTCCATTTTTTAAAACAAATTCTTTTAACAATAGTAAATTCTTTTTTACAACACAAAAAGAATCGATAAATGATTAAACTATGCTTTTTATCGATCGAAAAAAATATGAAAAATAAATGTTTAAATCAAACAACAAATTTTGTAGTTTGATGCAAAATTTTCTTTCTACCAAAGAATACATTTTTTTGGCAAATTTGTTTTCTCAAGCATCTTTTTACTAAAAGGGACTCTCTCAGCAAGCAACAAAGTTCGTAATTTTCCGCCTCTCCATTTGCTGAAATTTATGCATTCTTCCTCCAATCTTCGTGTTTCCTCCATCTCATAAATTTGCAATATATTTCGGTACTTCTGCGATATTTAAAATAATTAAATATAAAATGAAAAAATTTTATAAAAATTTGACATTTTTTTATTTACACCTGAATTATTTTTACGTAGTTAGGGCGCCTTTTGATATTCCAAGTGAAACAGTTTCCATATAACAGTTTTTTTTTGTTTGTGACTTTCAAACTTATTTTTAAAAATTTCAGGTGAATTTTAACTATGAGAATCGTTTGTGAACCGACTAATCTAAATTGAAAAAGAAAGGCGTAAGAATAAAATCCAGGTGTAAATAGAAAAAAGAAAAACCCATACTTTTTAAAGCTTTTATAACAATTTTTTCCTTTTTATCGTATTTTAAAATTATGGCTGAAATAAAAAAATTTAATGCCACCCAAATTTATGACGAAGAATTAATTTCAAAATTTTCTCTGTATTATCATATCATTCGTCACACAAATGTTTTTTTAAGTTTAATTTTAATTACAATAATTTTAACGAAAACTCCAAAAATTATGGCGAAATTTAAAATGTTTTTATTATTATATTCTTTGGCATTACTTTTAATGGAGATTATGGGTTCATTATATCTTCCAATAATATTACATCCATTCGTCTTTGTTTATCCTTTGGGATTTTCGAAAAATTGGTCACCAAATATTTCTTTAACTGTCTGCATAATTTTTTTGTTCACCTATTGTTGTAATGATTTCATTATTTTACATAACTGATGAGCCTCAAAGTGACAAAATTTTTTATATTTTCTTATTAATTTCTTGCTTTGGTTTATATGATTCTTTTATCACAATAATTTTAATTAAACCATATCGTGATTTCTTTGTAAATATTTTTAGACTTATTTTTTCAATGAAAAAAAAATCACTGTTGTTCATATTTCTAATGTCATCGCTAGCGCTCATAGTGCAGCTAAATAATAAATAAATTTTTAAAAATTAAATTGATATGTTCTGAACAAAAAAATAAATGAAACAAAATAAAATTTTTTTCTAAAATTTGTTGTTTTAAAATATCTTTAAAGATGAAATTTTTATTTAATTATTAGTTTTTTTTATCCGATCAGATTAGGATAATTATCAAATAAACTAACTTTTAATTCCCATGAGTTCTTTTTTCCCATTTCTAATATATAATTCAAAACGAAGCTCACGTAAAAAAAAGAAAAACTTTCAAATCATTTTCACTTTCAACTGGAGCTGTTGATATTTTGGTGAAGCTTCTTCGTCTTTGTTTACAAAACTAATAAAGTTTTAAATGAAAAGAAAAAAATATAAAAAAGCATATTAAAATATTCAAACGAAAATTAATTTCAACTTTCAGCTAACACAAAATACATTTTAATTTTTTTTAAAACCAAAAAATACGAAACTTCAAAAGTTGTAGTTTAATTTCAGCTTTGTAATTCATCTTTTTTTCCATTAAATTGTTTGGTTTTTTTTTTCATCAAAAAATATAGATTTTAATATAATTTTTGAATATTTAAATGATTATAATTTTTTCTTTGTTTTTTGTTTTTAATTTGCAAAAATACTAAAGTCTTTTCTCAAAAAAAAAACTTCGTATAAAATATGAATAGGAGTTTTTGAATATAAAAGCTATGGCGAGAATAGGATGACGGAACATGGAATAAAGAAATGAAGGCGCTATTAAAAAGTATTATAAATATCGGAATTTTTCAGAATGTTCTTTTAAAAAAATGAAAAAAAATATTTTGACTTAATAAATCTAAATGAATATACTTTTTTGACAATTTTTTCCTTTTTTTGACCTATTAAAATAGTAAGAAACCTAAACATTTTTAACTTTTATCGCTTTGCTGTAACGTGACGTCTTTGAAAAAAAAAACTTTGCTTTTCATTTCGGCTTATTTAATAAAAAACATAATTTGAATTATTTTTTGCTGCAATTATGTACCATGGGCAAAGACAAATTATGCAAATAGGGCAACAATCACTTACTGGAAACAAAAACAAAAAACTAAATTTTTTTGTAGCGAAAATTCGAAAAAGAATATACGTAGGCTTTGTATTTTCAAAAAGTTATTTATTACAAATGTTTTTTATTTTAAAACGTTGTCAGGATCCGCAAAATGTAATTCTTTTCTTCTTATTGTTTTCCGATCCCTCGTGATTTACACTTCCATTTCCATCTCTGGTCAACATCATCTTCTTTTGAAAGAATGGGAGATAAACTTTTTTCTTCTGCATTATTGTATCTGTCAATCTTTGAGTCATTTTAAATATCAAAAAAAAATGAAAGAAAGATTTGAAAAAATCATAATTTTAAATATTCAAAAACAAAAAAACTTGTAAGAAGCCGCTAAAAGCTAAAAAAATAAAATTTCACGTTCACCCACATTTCTAGAAGAAAAAAAGTGCATAACCAAACTCCCAAATTTGTAGTTTAAATGTATGATTTTTTGAAAAGTTTTTGAAAGTAATTTTATTTATGTCAATTCTAATTTTTGCTTGAGTTTTTGAATATTTTTTTAATTTTTGTTTGTTGTGTTTCTTCGTTCATCCATTTTGTTAAAAAACTTTTAAAATAAAAATTTATGAGTTTTGACAAATTCAAAAAAAATCACATTGTTTTTTGTCTTATTTTGATTTATTAATTATTTTATAAGACGTAAGAACAATAATTTGCTGTTTGCCATGGAAAAAGATACACATTAGTTAGTGGAAAAATTATATTGGAATTTTTTATAGGATCAATAGAACACGATATTGGCGAAAATTAAAAAGAAATATGAAAAAAGAAAGATTTTTAGCAACAAAAAATGGAAAATTATTTTTTTTTTTTATGTATTTCCACTAGATTACATTTACATTAAAATTAAAAATTTTCAAGATAAAAAACAAAAGAATTATTAATCAAACTCATTCGAATAATTTGCACGCATTCGTTGTAAAATTTTATGTTTTAGATAATCCATTTCTGGAAAAGCAATAAAAGCCGGTCGTCGTCGGTTTTCAGTTATTCCAGTCGCAATTATTTTATCAACAATTCTTTCAAGTCGCGATTTAAAGTCATCAGAAATGGCATTGTGAAAGATCAAATTTATATCGATCGCGGGGTTCTGAAAAAAAAAAACCGTAAATTTATTAGTTTTTTTTTCTTAAAGCAAAAAAAGTTTTAAGAAAGTATTTTTTTCAGTTTGTAACTTTAAAGCTAAAAACAAACAAACAAATTTCTTACTTTTTGATTATAAATAAATGTTTCATAATCAAATATTTCTGGGCCATTATTAAGTTTGAAATGTTGCAAATTTACAAAATGAGGAATGGCAAGCAAATTTTCTGCTGTTTTCAATGTAATCGATCGACTTTCATTTTCACTTTCAAAAGCCATGGAATAATTAAATTGAATTAAATTTGGTAAAAGTTCTATCAACTTTTCGATTGGCACAACCAAACTTTTTTCATTTCTTACAATAATTTTATGAAAATCAACAATTTTAATTTTTCCATTCGAAACGAATATTTTAAATTCTTCCAAAGTTAAATATTGATGATATAAACCCAAACGATTGATATCGCATCGAAAAATTTTCTTTGATATAATTGAAGCCGCAAAAATATTATTTCTTCCTCCAATATCCAATCTTTTATTAAACCAAATTTTAATTTTGTGATTCCATGAAAAATCGCTGGGCAATGTCCACAATTTATTTTTAAACTTAATTCCATTAATTTTTCGAACATTAAAAAAATTTGTTGAATTTGAACTTTCTAAATAATGAAAAGTAATAATTGGATTTTTGAGATAAAAATATTTGCATATTTTAATTAGTTTATTATAAACTTTTGCTCGAGATGGATTTTTTGCGATGTAAAAAATTATGTTTTCCGGTATTGAAAAGTGTTGAAAACATGGAAGATTGGAGTAAATAGAGATCGATGAATTTGGTGGTGGTATTCGCTGCTGAACGTTCATCATTGCTGCAATTTAGAAGACTGAAAAAAAAAGTTAGCTATGTCAAAGATTTAAAATGAAAAAAATTAAGAGTAGCTAAGTTTGAAAATCTCACCTACCTTTTTCAAACACTTTACTTCGAATTAATTAAGAAGGAATATATAAATAAAAAAATAAGTAAAACCCAAGCTTTTTCAATTTAAAAAGTTAAAAAACAAAATGCATTTTTCTTTGACGAATCTATATATATAATAATTGTTTATCAGAATCTGCAACAACTATGTCAATCATCCATTCATTTTTACATGATCCTTCCTAGTAATTTTCATTGTTCGTTTTTTCGTTTTTTCGCGCTCGGAAATGATTCATGGGAAAGTTTCAAAGAAAATGAATAAATTTGCATTAAAAAATGAATGAATGCACAAGGAAAGAAAAATACATTTGCATTTCATAAAAATGAAGCGGTGATGAGCGGTCGTTTGTCTTTTGATGAAGCAATTGTTGTTATCCAATAACAAGAAAGAGATCCAAGGCCCCAATTGCAAGGAAAGGATCCAAGAACCCAATAAGAAGGAAAAGATCCAAGGGGCTAACTTTGAGGCAATTAACAATTGGGGATCTTTGAAAATGGTTTTGTAGGATCCAAATTGAGAGAAAGCTGAGAAATCGCTTGCAATTGATTAGTATGCTATAGGAATTGTTAGGGGCAATTTAGAACAAGCTTAGAGGACCTTAAAGAAGTAAATTAGTCTGCGATGTTGCGGAGATGGCGATCTTATCTTCCAGAGTAAAGATCAAATAATTAATGAGAAAATTTTCGTAATATTTTACATAAAACAAGCTTCATGGCGGACCGAAGGTCCGCGTAGCGCCTAGTAAAAATTAAAATCGAATCGATAAACTTCTTTTCAGGTTTTTAAAAATAGAATCAAGTAACGAAGAAGACATGGAAGCAAAAGAAAGCCAATAGCAAGCAGCAGAAGAAAGAAAGAAAGTGCATTGTTGGCAGTGGAGTGAAACGAGGCCAGCAAAAATAAGCGAAGGCTTTATTTTGAATGAAAAAACAACAAAAAAAAATTGAAAGGGTTTTTTAATTCTCGTTCAATGGAGTTTTGAAAAATATTTTATTATTATTATATTTACATTATTCTCAAAAAAAAAAATACAGTAACAACATGAAAGCAAAGAAACAAAAATAATACAAAAAAAAATGAATTGGCTTAATTATTGCGTATTTTATATTCCTCACAAAGTTTTTTTAATTCATTAAATTCTTCTATCGTCATTCCAGGAAATTCAATTAATGGAGGTTGGTGAGTCCATGAAATTTTACAAGTTTCAATTATATCTTCAACAAGTTTATGAAGTCTTTTTTGATAATCCATTGAAATGTGATTATCAAAATCAAGAAAAATATCCATTTTTGAGGGTTTCTAAAAGAAATTTTTTTTAAAGAATATATAAATTTTTTAAATTTTTTTACTTACTTTTATATTATTAAAAAACGTTTCAAAATCAAAATTTTCCGGAACATTAAAAACGTGAAATACTTTGAAATTTTGAAAATGTGGAATTTTCAACAAATTTTCTGCAGTTTTTGAAGTGATACTTCGGTGGCCCTCATCGCAATCAGCGATATTAAAACAAAATTGTCGGAGACTTGGAATTTCTTTAATCAAATTTTCCAATGGCGTCACATTTCCATTTTCATCTTTAATTATGATTTCTATAAAATCTACTATTTTCATTTTTCCATTCGAAACAAATATTTTAAATTCATTAAAAGTTAAATTTTGCTCATATAAAAGCAAATGGGTGATATCGCATCGATAAATTTTGGATGCCAAAATTGAAGCCATAATTTTATCATTTCGATTATAAATTTTCAAAGGGCCTTGAATCCAAACTTTTTTAGTTAAATGTTTAATTTTTCCAGAAAATCGAGATCCATTAATTTTTTGTGGATCCCATGTTCCATCAGAATACCCAGCAACGGAATCAGAAAATAAAAGAATGGAACTTTTGAAATAAAAATATTTGCATGTTCGAATAAGCTTTTTATAAACTTCTGGAAATTGAGGATTTTTTGAAAGATAATAAACTAAATTTTCTGGAAATGAAAAGTTTTGAATTTTTGGTGGATTTGAATAAATTGAAAAGGATGGAGCTCGTTTTCGCTTTCGACTCTTCATTTTTTGCTGCTTGAAGGCACTTTTCTTGATGGTTGTTGAAGTATAAAAATTTAGATTATAATTATTTTGTTCTAAATTATCGTCGTCGATATTCCTCCATCCATTTTCATTACATTCAAGGGAGCCAGAAATAATTGGAAGATTTTTGAAATAAAAATGTTTACAAGTTTTTAACAATTTTTCATGAACTTTGGGGAAAAAAATTGGATTTTTGGTTATGAAATAAATGATATTTGCAGGAAGGGAAAAGCTTTGAAGTAGAGGAAGAAGAAATTGATTATTGTGACCAGAGCAGCGATTGACGACAACGACGACAGGGATTTGGCAAGGAGGGCACTCCATTAGTTCAACGAGTTTTCTTTTTTTTCTTTCAGAAAAAGCAGGCAAGAAAATATTGATTTGCTGCGACTTAGCAAAAGACTTCAAAAAATGGCAATAATAACCCAAATGCATTTCCGCGCGACAACTGACCACCGACGATGCGAAAAATATTTTTTTGAAAAGAACCTAACAACAATAATGAGTGTGTGTGTGCCAAAAAAAATAATACCCATAAAAAACAATCTGAATGACTTTGATATTTTTTCTTTGCAATTGCTTTCTTGCAGAGTTAACTAGGGCATTTCTTTAAATAAAGCCAGCACCTGTCTTTTCTCTAACAAAAGAAATTAAGTTTAAAAAAAATACATAATTTTTATAGACGAGATAAAACTTGAAAAGCATTTTTGGGAGTGTTCACTTTTTTTAATCAAACAAAAATTTTAATTAAAATCAAAACAATTTTTTTCTCTAAATGATTTTTCTATTTTTGAAGAAGAAACAATAGCAGGCTTTTCTTTTGGGCAATCTTTATCTCATTTTATTTACAAAAAAAAAGTCTTAAAATTATATATTCTAATCAGTCATATTGTTTTGAATATTCATCTCGAAGTCGTCTTAATTCTTCACTTATATCAAAATCTTCAGGAATATAAAATTCAATCAATGGTGGCCGGCAACTTTCCATTATTCCAGCATTTATTACGCGATGAATAAAACCTCGAAGATGTTCTTTATAAACAAATGGAAGATGGTTTCGGAATGATAAAGTGATGTCTATTTTTGATGGCATCTGTAATTAGGAATTTTATATACATATTCTTGAGTTATGGAAAAAATAAAGGTTTTTAAATCAAAATTTTTAATTTGTGATTTCGACCTTAAATAAATCAGTAATTTTCGAGTTTTCAGAAGTCAAGGTCTCGTTCAACTCGTCTAATTTTGGCTTTAAAAAAGATAAAAAGCTTACTTTCAATCCATTAAAAAAAGCTTCAAAATCAAAAGTTTCTGGAATGTCTTTTAGCACAAAATTTTTAATATTCCCAAAATGTGGAATTTTAGCCAAATTTTTTGCTGTTTCAAAAGTAATCGAACATTCTCCTTTTCCTCCATCAGCATTGAGATAAAAGAATTTTTGAAGCTTTGGAATTTTTTCTATTAGCTTTTCCAAGGGCACAATTTTTTCTCCATTTTCTCCATCTTTGCCACCAGTGTGCCGCTTTTTAATTTTTTCGCCTCCGCCTCCGCCTCCGCCTCCGGAGGTGGAGGCGCGGAGGCGATAAAAATACGTTAGTTTTTCGAAACATCGCCTCCGCCTCCGCCTCCACCTCCGGAGGCGGAGGCGCCTCCGGAGGCGATGGAGGCGCCTCCGGAGGTGGAGGCGCGGCACACTGTTTGCCACTTGGGTTTATTACAATAGTTTTAAGAAGATCCAAAACTTTAATTTCTCCAGCCGAAACAAATAAATTAAATTCATTTAAACTTAAAATTTGCCATGTCAATCTCAAAATTTTTATATCACATTTATATATTCTAGCTGCCAGAGAAGAAATTACGCATTTATCATATATGCAAATTTCTAAAATATCCATTATCCAATTTTTTTTATTTTCTGGTAACTCCAAAATTTGTTTATTAACGTAATTGCTTCCATTTAATTCTTTAGTTCTCCAAAAATTTTCAGAATAATCCGATCGAAATTCTGTGAAAGTTATTATTGGATGCTTTAAATAAAAATATTTACATATTCTCACAAGTTTGTTGTACATTTTTGCTGAGCGAAGGTTTCTTGCAATATAAAAAACAATGGTTTCTGGAAGCGAAAAATCATGAATGCATTTGGGATTGGAATATATAGAAACAACAGCTTTTGAAGGAGGATTATTCATGGCAAAAAAATAAAGTTGAATATAAAAATAAAAATAAATGAAGGACAAAATATTTATTTTAATTTAAAAATTATTTAAACCCTGAGAATATAAGAATATTAAATCCAAGCAATTTGATGTTACATTTTAAGAAGCATTTTAAGAAGCTTTTTTGTTGTTTTTAAGAATCAAATAAACTTTCTCTAAGTTAAACAAAAAAAAAAGACGAAGGAAGCGCATCCGAAAGTGAGCAGAGGAGGCCCTTTAAAGAAAAATCGAATTGTCATTTATGTATCTTTTTGCCAGAATTAATAGAGTGTTTTTAATTTATTCTTTTTTTCATTTAAAAAATATTCGTTTTCGGTAGGATATAGGAGATGGTTTTAAAATACTTAAGAATTGATGGTGACGTTCATTAATAAATAAATAACCTTTTTTTCTTTTGAACGTGATTTTGAACGTTTAAATGGGAATGTTTTTAATTAATTTATTACGTAAAAAATTCTTAACAAAACTAAATAAATTTTTATTATTATTTTTGAAGCTATATTTAAAAGCATAATTATTTGTTTACACTAAAAACTAACAAAATTTTCAATAAAATATTTAAACAGAAATAAAATTTTTAAAAATCGATTCGAATTCTGTTTTTAATTTTGTTGAATGATTGCAGAAAAATTTTGTGAAAAAAAGCGTTTTTCATTTTGTTTTAGAAAAAAAGCAAAGAAAAAACTACGAAAGTTGCTTGTTCATTTGAGCAAAGGAAGAGAAAAAAAACATGATTCGAAAACATTTTCAATCGTGATTCGCGAATCATCATTTCTCGATTGTTTTTATTTTACAACTTTCTTTCATAATGCAAAAAAAAGGAAAAGAAATGAAATCAAAAAAAATTTAGACGTAACGAAAATAAATTTTTAAATGCAGTCAGTTTTGTGGAATTACATTCTAACATAAAAATTGCAAAATTTAGTCAAATAAAACACAAAAAATCAATGGTTTTTTAACGATGCCTATTTTCTGAAATAGTTTTCACAGTGGTGTTAGTAATTTTAGGTGGAGAACTTTGAATTGAATCTGGAATTAAAAACTTTGCCCCAAAATAGTTTCCATAAAATTTTAAATATGCTTTTCTTGTTGATGGACTAAAAATATTTTCATTTTACCATTTACCTTTTAATTTTTTTTCGCAAACCTCAAAACAATTAATGAAATGCTTCCAGTCCAAGCATAAACATCAGCCACAACAGGAACAAGTAATTGGAAAAGGTAGTTTATTTCTGGATTATTAGTGAAATAAGGTCGAATGTAATTATAAATGCTTCGAAAAAGCTGGAGAGCAAAAAAGATAAATGAAATGTCTGAAATCAAAACATTTTTTTAGAAATTGAAAGCTACAAATGAAAAAAATTTATAAACAGTTACCTTTCTCATTATTAATTTTTTTTTGCTAAAATTTTATAATTTTATGACAAAATAAAAAAAGCTTTATCAAAATTTTATATTTTTTTTGTAGCCTAATTTTCTTAATTAAATTTTATTTATTTTTCCAATACCTTTAATTCCTTAACTTTTGCAATTAGTGAAAGTTCAGTCATTCAACCTTTTTTTTGCAAATTTAATAATTTGATTTCTTGAACATTTAATTTTCACCCGACAAAATAACAAAATATAAACTTACACAATAATCTCGTGTCATTCAACTTCGCTGAATTATTATTATTATTAGTCGTTTTATAACTTCTAAATTTAAAAGCAGCAAGAACATTAAAAATTGCTTGAATAAATGTGCATGAAAAATAAAAAATTGAAGATACTACATAAATAGCTCGTTGAGCGTCATTGGCTTTCATTCGAAGTATTACTTCTCCATTTGCAGCAAATTGAAAGATTCCATCTTCCGGAAATCGATGAGCTAAAATAAATATTGGAAGTGTTAATACTACGAAAGTGTACCATTGTCTTGACCAAATCTAAAAAGTCCAGATTTAGTATGTGAAAAATCAAATTCTTTTGTCTTTTGGGTATTTGCAAGAAAATATTCAAATTTTCAATTGGATGGATAAAAAAGAAAATGGATCCAGAAAGACTAACTTTTGAGTAAATTGTTGGAAACCAAAACAATGTAAATCGATTAAATGCAATTAAAGTATGAGCAATAAATTGTCCAAACACAAAATAACCAGATATAGTTAAATTTAAACTTGCTAAATATCCATGGGTTTTAAAATATTCTGGCCATAAACCAAAACTCGGGAGTTTTGTTAAATATTTCTAAAATAAGCCTTTTGGGTTTTAAATCAAAAAAGAGATTCGAAAAAAAAATTGATAAGTAACTCACCGAAAGAATAAACATAAAATCTTGAACAAATATAACTCGAAACAAATCATAGACAGCTCCTTTGAACCTCAGATTTTTTTGAACACATAAAACAATAAAAAACGAAAAATGAAAAGCATAAAAAATAATTTCAATACAAAAAATTACGATATCAAAAGTTGTAACATAAAACATTTTTGCTTTTAAAAAAATAATTTTAAGAAAGAAAAAAATGATTTCGACTTGCTTGCAATAACTTTTATTTTTTAAGAAGCTACAAAGTAATTAATTAATAATATTTTCTTTTTTCTTTGCGCATGAATGATTTACCTCGTTTTTTTAAAAATAAATATAAAGTCTGTCTTTTTTAATTATTCTATTTTGCGTTTGCCTTTGTAACTTCATTTTTTTTTTATGAATCAGAAGTGTAATTATTTTGGAAATTTATTTTCGAAGAATATAGATAAAAAATTTTGTAAAATAATAAATAATTATTTAATAGAAATGTTGCATAAAAATTTAAGAGGAAAAAATCCTTTTCAATGATAATTTGCAGAAAATTTTTGAACGGCTATGGCTGTAGTTACTTTGGATGAAAAAGTTAAGGTAACTAAAAATTTAGTGTAAAAAAAATCAAAAAGGTTTTTACTGGAGATATAGGGAATTGAACCCCAGACCTCCCCCACGCTAAGGGGGCGCTCTACCCCTGAGCTATATCCCCAACGAAGAAACATTGAATCATAAAAACTATGTTCAAATGAAAAAGGAAAGATTAAAAACATGGGTCGTGTCGCAATGCACAAAAAAGAAAAAGAAAAGAAAAGCCTTCAAAAAAAGTTGTTTTTCAACGAAAATATCAAAACAAAAAAACTTCATTTTTTGCTTGAGCGTCCCTAGGAGTAAGTAAAATTATTTGGTAGTTGAAGCAATAAGTGAAATAACAGCCGTGGTTGTGGTAATTTTATGTTTCCAAAAAAATCCAAATATGGTTTTTCGAAATGGTGGAATTACAAACATTTTTACAATTGGATTTAATAAAGGATAAAATCCACCAATTAAAGTAAAAACTGAAGCAAACCATGGAAAATTTTGACTAAAAGAATTTAACAATAATAATGGAATTACCATCGTCCAAAATGGAATCATTGCCTGCAAAAAAAGCAAAAGGAATATTGTTGTTTCAAAGTGAAATTTAATTCAAATTTTACAAACCTCGCAAAAGAAAACAATACTAATTTGATTTTGAATTTTTCGATCAGCTTTAGTGAAATTTTTTGAATGCTTCCAAAGTTTGTAAATTATTCCAATCGAACAAAAAATAATTATTCCAAAACTGCCAAACGAAAATGCTGTTGAATATGTTGTATCAATAGAACTAAAGGTATTCGCCTAAAAAAAGACATGCTTTTAATTTTTTAATAAATTTGATGATACTGTGGAAATTTTATTTACCGTGTTTGTAACAAGAAAATTAATATTAGTTATATTTTCATTAAGAATTTCACTTAAAATTGGTCCATAAATTTCTTGCTGATTTGGTTTTGGAGAATAATAAATTAAATATGCAATTAAAAAATACGCGGGAAAGAAAAGTGCCAAACCAATTAAACCACAAAAAGCTTTAATCCCGAGAGTATAGTTACTAAAAAAGCTATTTATTTTCTTTGTTTTTTCTTTTCTTAAAAAAATTTACAAACAAATAAGAAAAAATCTATAAACAAATTGCACACAAGCAATTGTCATCGAAGAATTTGTAAGATAAACTGAAACCATGGCAATCACATAATCAAATGGCCTTCCAATGTATGAAGACCAACCATCAATAATAAAAAAATCATGCACAAAATCTTTTGAATATACCATCCATCCTTTTGTCATTGCACCAATAATTACAAATATAAAATCAAAAATAGCTCCAAGATATAAGATTTTTTTATAATTTACAAGAGGCTTTCCAGATTTTTTCCATATTAACCAAATCAAAAAGCCATTTAATAAAATTGCAATATGGGTGGCTACGGTAGAAATATTTAACTTCACCATATTCAGAAGAAAGAAAAAAGAAAGAAATTAAACTGTATTTCAGAAAACAAAATACTCAAAATTTTAATTTCTGGAAAATATTAAGAAAATAAAAAAAATAAAAAGATAGAAAGGTTAGTTACTACTTACCTTTATTATTGCGATACTTGAAAAAAACACAACCTTAGCAAAATTCCAATGTAAAGAAAACTAATTTAAAAAAATTCTTGGATTATTTATTTTTAATTTAAAAAAAAAACAATGTAAAAATTCCCATTTTTTTTGTAAACAAAGAATGAATTTCTTTTAATTGAAAAAAAGTAATAAGGCAAATATTTTTGCATATTTCAGAAGTACCAAAATTATTATTAAAAATTTAAAAAACAATAAAAAAATTTTTTTATTAAATCTTTGATGGATATTTTTAAAATTTATGATAGAAATAAATATTAAAAAATTCCAAAAATTTGTGTCATGGTTTCTAGATGTCCTTTATCTTGTCACTTTATGGCGAGCAAGAAAATAAGATATAAAAAGAAAGAAAACATATTTTTTTTGACAAGGTTATCTTCTTTTTTTTGGTAGTTGTTTTGTTTATATATTTTTTTTAGCTTATTGTGTCTTGAATCGTTGTTATTTTGTGATTCCAAATTTGACGTTTTCAATTTTTTTCCATTTTTATTTTTGTTCGACAGTAGAAAAAAAAGATTGCTCACTTTCTTTAAAAATTGTTTCATCCATTATTTATTTTTTTTATAAGCCAGCGTCATTAACATTTAAAACAATGGATTCCCGAAAAGGTTAAAATCCAATTTTTTTTGTTATTCTCTTTTACGTTTGGACATTTCTTCAATTATTTATTTTATTTTATTTTAATAAAACAAAAACTGCTGCCATTATTTTTTATTATTATTTTTTTCTTTAAAACAAAACAAAAAAAATTAAAGTTTTGCCATTCATATTTTTTAAATTTTCTTTTATAAGAATGAAAAGAATTCAGTAAATAAAAGCTATACTCTATTATTAATTTCCGGTATTCTTTAAAAACTAAAACAAAAAAGCGCAAATAAGCACTTTTTTCCACCAACGTTGGCGTGGAAAAAATTAATAAAAGAAAAAACAAAAGAATGTAGTTTTTTTTGTTGTTTTTTTATTCGTTTTATTGTTTGAGAAAAAATTAACTTTACATTTTTTTACATTTTTTTTACCTTTAAAAGGCACCTTCGAGCCATTAACCAAAGCCATTTACAAGACGACGAAAAGCATCCGGCGGCGGTAGCAGCCATGGTGAGGCTCGACATATCTACCGTAGCCAGTCACATTGCAATTCCATTAAATGGATTTTTAATTTGGTTAATTCATGAAAAATCTGGAAAACATTTAGAAAGTTATAAAAAATTGTTATATCTTGGAGCCATATTTGATTTTATTTTTACTTCGGTTACTGTCATGGTTGTTCCAACGATAGTATTTTCAAACGATTTTTTATATTATTTTATTATCATTAATGGATGGGCAGCTTTTATTGGGCATCCAATAGATTTTATAATAAATATTTTTCATGTTTATTTATCTTATGTCTCCATGACTATTGCAACGGTGCAATATATTTATCGATTTTTGTTAATTCTTTGGTAGGCCAAAAATTTTTAAATATACGTAAAAATAATTTTGATGGGAAATTTTTTTAGGGACTACACTCTCGACGCGAAAAATTTCGGTGGATTGGTAACTCTAGCCTTAATTGTTCCGTCGTATTATTTGTATGTTTTTTATGTAAATTTTTATCCAAAATCAAATGAAATGGAAATATATGGACCAATTTTATTGGAAACTAAAATCATTGAAAAAAGTGAACTGAAAAGTTTTATCGTTAGCTTGAGAGTGAGTTTGAAGATGAAATTGTTCTGGGTTTTAAAAATTTGGTTTTAGGCTCCACCATTTGAAGCAACAACCTTTTATTCTGCAGCAATTTCAATTGGAAGTTTTGGAATAATTATTTTTTGTTCGATTGGAATAATTTACAAACTTTGGAGGCATCAAAAAAATTTCGCTAGTGCTGATCGAAAAATTCAAAATCAAATTAGCATTATTTTATTTTGCGAGGTAAACTTCCAAATAAAAAAACCAATAAATATCATTAAAAAAAATTTTAGGCTGTGGTTCCACTTTTTACAATGGTAATTCCATTGCTATTTGTTACATATTTAAGCCAATATTTTCCATGGCTCGTGTCAGTTCTAAATTTTATTATGGCTTTTTCTCCACTTTTTAATCCAATCGTAAAAATGTTTGTTATTTCTCCATTTCGAAAAACTATTTTGGAAATTATCACTCGAAAGAAGGCAAATTCGTTCACTACCATTACAGCTTCAAATTCGTCTTCGAAATAAAAACAAATAAAAAATACACCATTTTTTGCTTATTTTGATATTTTTGCTTTTAATTAAACTTTGTCTTTTTAAGATACAATATTTTTTCTAATTTATAAATTTGCACTTTTCCGAACCCATATTTTTTTTTATTCGTTTGCAAGATTTTTTTATATTTCTTTAAATTTTTTGTTAGTCTTTAGGTTTCATTTAAAACAAAAAAATTATATTTTTCTTGAAAACATTTTTTTATTTTTCGTATTTGTTTTTAAATAAAGTTTTAATCATCTTTTATTGGAGCTTGAAAAAAAAGCTTATTTTTGTATGATTACTCCTAGTTGATGTGTTAATAATTATTTGTATGCATAAATAAAAGTTTGACTATGTTTTATATTCCATTTTTAAACCCTTTTTAAGTTCAATTAATATCTTCCATTGTTTGATTAAGAATTTTGTGTTTTTGAGAATTTACCAAGTAATAGGTTATCTTTGTAGCGACGGTTGAGAGCTTTAGGTAGTTGCGGTTCCGAGAGAGATGAGAGAGAGACGACTTGTTGCAACCCAGATTTATTACACGAATGTTCTTCTAACAATATTATAAAACAATGACAATAAAGATTATTATGCTAATTTTATACTAGAGAAAGGAAGATGATCACGAGCGTCGTGACATTCCCGGCCAGCGATGAGTGGATTGATGGATCATAAAGTATATAGTTGAAACTGGATCATTAAAAGGATCATTCATAGAATTGAATCATAGTGGCATTATAAATAAGCAAGTTCGATCATGTTGATTGAAGAAGAACATTGATAAGATCATAGAGTATATAAGTGATAATGTGTTGGAAGCAAATGAAAAGAAGAAGAAGAATTACGATGTTGAGGTTAAATGTTGATGAGATTGATAGTTGTTTGAGATGAAAGTTGTTTGAGATGAAAGTTGTTGAGTGTTGTTTGATGTGTAGTTGGTTTGAGTTGTGATGATATTATAATGATGATGAAGTTGGTGATGATTCTTCCAATGGTTTAGGTTGTTTTATTGGGGTGGAGTAGTGCTCTTCGATGAGCTCCTCCCCACCAGGACTTTGAAAGGAATCCAAAGCTTTTTTATCGGATAAATTATAACCGTTTAAAAAACTTTCTTCATTATGATTTACAATGTTTTCATCCTTTTTGCTATTAAGGATTGGTTCATTTTCTTTCATAAAAGGAGGATTTATCCGAACTTTTGGAATATCCGCATCTTTATTATCTTCATAAACCGTTTTTAGATTTTCACAACACTTTGAATATGTTTCATGAAGTTTTAGTTGGTGATTAGAAAGATTTTCTTCAACCTTTTTAACGATCAAATCCAAATTAGGAGTATTCATATGTTGAGAATCTGAAATTTCCGTTTTATTGGAAGATTCTACTGGATCTTGTGAAACTTTATCAAGTTGTTCAACTTTTTGAAACTCTTGTTTATCCTTTTCATTTCCTAATGTTGGTAGTTCACGAACAGAAAATCCAAGTGAATGTTTAGCTGAGTATCGATTAATTTCATCGGTGCTTTTACCAAATAATGATATAGTCATAGCAGAAATGTTTGGTGGACGATTTGTTGTATCTGGACCACAATACATTATTCCAACTTTGGAATGAACTCGAGTTAATCCATTATCAAGTTTTTCAAATGAATCAACGAATTCAAAGAAATTATCAGCTCCGATAAGAATATCAGGTGATCGATGTTTTCTTTCCATCTTTCCGGAATCAGCTTTTTCAAGAATTGGAATAACTGTTGCAATTGTTTTAATGGTGTTAACAAAAATTTCATTTTGACCTTCACATGTGTTAATGCACAATTTTACGAGATGAGAAGTAACAACTGTTGCTTTTCCACCAAATGTTTGAGTTGTAAATTTATCAACATTAAGAGTCTCAAGATTCAAACTTTTTGCTAAGCTTGTGGTTATGTATGATTGTTGTGATCCAAGGTCAAAGAAAGCAATCGCATCCAACTTTGGATCGTTATTATTTTTCGAAACATGAACTTCAGTTGCTAATAAAGTCGATTGTTTGTTGTTTACTGTAAAAAATGCACTTGTTGGCGATGGCCTTTCTTTGTTATGACGTAAGCCAAGACAAATGGATGTATGGTGTCTTCCATTGCAAGCTTTGCATTTAACGCTGGAATTGCAGTTTGCAGATTTATGGTTATCAAGTGTACATTTTACACAACGACCTTTTGCTTCAAGTTGAGCAATCCTTTCTTGAGGAGTTCGAAAATTTGGACAATCTTTCATCCAATGACTTTCATCGCAAAAATTACACCTTGTGTAAGGTTTTATAATAGAATTAGGATTAGGTGAATACGAAGTAATTGGTTGTTGAGTTTTATCACTTTCCAAACAACGATGTTCAATTTCATTTTTCAATGCAAGTTCTTTTAACTTTGTAAGAAGTTTTTCCGTGGTAAAATCTTGATCGATTTCAATTTGCCATAAGAGTTCACTGCGAAGTTTAAGAGGCATTTTATTGATGATATCTCGACGAGTTGGATAATTTTCAATATCAACATTATGATTTTTTAATTGACGACAAATGTTTGTTATCATATTAACCGAATCTCGAAGTGTTTCTGGGTTCGAGTTTGTGACAGAAAGGCTACTGAGTTTGTCTTGAAGTTCGTTGATAACATATCGGTCATTACCAAACCTTTCAATGAGGATGTCAACAACGGATTGATAACTTTTATCAGAAATTTCAAATCCTTTCACTTCATCAAGAGCACGACCATCAAGAAGGCCAAGAAGTGCGATGAGTTTTTCGATTAATGGATAACTTCTATCATGAACGCTATGCTTAAATCTTTGCCAAAATTGATTCCATTCAAGGATGCTACCAGTGAATTTAGGAATGTTCAAATATGGAACTACATTTTGAATGGTATGAGTTGTATTACATGTAACAACTTTAGATTCGATTTGGTTATCCATTGCAGAAGGTACATTTAATTTCAAATATTCGGTGATCTTTAGGATGCCTTCGTTTAGCTTTTCCTTTGTGGTAGAATATAATGGATTGTCAATCCAAGAATCATAAAGATTTACTTCAGCTTCACGAGTTGTATCTTCTTTAATACTATCGCAAAGAATATCCCATGATGTAAATGCTTCTTTCATGTTAGAAAGATCACTTTCAAGCTTGTTTTGATGGAGTACAAAGTCAACTTTAACTAAGTCTGTCCATGGTGGTGGATTGTTCATAATAAACTCATTAAATAGAGTAAGATGTTCATCACCCCATCTTTTAGCAAGTCCGATTTTAGTTCGAATACGACCAGATGACATATTGTAAATGTTTCAAAAAACTTTTGTTTAAAACAAATCAATAAAATTACAGTGATTGATAATAACTCAGTTGTTTTAGAATTATACCAATATGTATACAACGATTAAAATATGCGATTAGCTGATCACAGAGATTTTATCACGTTTTAACCACACGAAGTTGAGATTCAACAAATTAACACTTTGGAAATTTGAAGAATAAAGTTTTTCGAGAACGAAGATCTAGAGCCAAAGTGATGGGTAGATAACGTCAAGAAAAATAACGATAAGAAAGTAAGAAGTTTGCAGCTTTGTACAAAAATCTTATAACAGAAGATCCGAAGATCAAGCAAAGCCAGGTGGAGAAGCAAAGCCAGGTGGCGTTAAAAAACAGAAGAGCAGATGCTCAAGCAAAGCCAGTCGGCGGTAAAAGCGTTTAAAAAAGATCAACAAAAAAAAAATGAAAAATAAACTTATACGAACTGTCCAGAGGCACCAATTTTGTAGCGACGGTTGAGAGCTTTAGGTAGTTGCGGTTCCGAGAGAGATGAGAGAGAGACGACTTGTTGCAACCCAGATTTATTACACGAATGTTCTTCTAACAATATTATAAAACAATGACAATAAAGATTATTATGCTAATTTTATACTAGAGAAAGGAAGATGATCACGAGCGTCGTGACAATCTTCAAATTATGAAACAGATAAATCTTTATCGTTTTGTTGTTGCATTACGATTACATAATTCGAATGCATCCAATAATTTTGAGTATAAAAAAAGAATCTAAACTATCAAATTCAAGAAAAAATATTTACCACAAAGGTTGAGAATAATTATTAAAAATTTCGCCTTACTCAAAGCTTAACGTAATTCCAAAAAAGGCAAAGGTTATGTTGCAATCTGCGCATGCAGCAAACCAATATTAAGTAAATGAACAAGCATTGAATTAAGTTGTTTCAATAAACAAAGAATCAAAGTTTATAGCACGAAAATAGCCTATACCCGGACAATAAATAAAACAAATCTTATCGCTAATGTTTCATAAAATTGTTACATTGTTAGAAAAGTCACAAAAATACATAAATTAGTTAATATTTATTAAATACGAAAATGAACAGTTTATATATTAAAAAACAAAATAATAATAACATTTTTTCTTTCATTCTTTCATTCAGGAATTAGAAGGTTAAATTGTTTAAGACTGAGGTAAATGTTGATAGGATGATTGCGATGACGTTCAAGATAACGACGAAAATGAGGACGAAAAAAGCTCCACCCAAAGCAGCAGAATCATCTCGAATCACAACTAAAAAATAAAGAATGTTAAAAGGAGCGATAAAAGACGCAAAAAAAACATACAAGAAGAGTTTTTGACGTAATTATCGGTGAGAAGTTTGTCAAAATCTAAAAACAATGTGATGGTGAGTTAGTTCGATAGTCGTTCCATATATAAGCTTACTTCCAACATCAGCAACACCGAAACCAAATACAGTCATACCAGCCACGAGGAAAAGAGCAGAAAAAGTTGATGTAATAGGAATAACATCCAAGAAATGTTTACTACAACAGCAAGTGAAGAATGAAACGATAGTCCAAAAGAAATTGAAAGTGGTAATAAGGCTTGCAAAAATGAAGAGAACAAGACCAGCTACTTCATATGCATTTGAATCCTAAAAAAATAATTTAATGTATCAAATGAGCAGGAAAAGGACGAAGAAACATACGGTGTTATACCATTGTTCACAAAATGGATGAAAGCTTGAATCATCGTCCATTAATTTCTTTAGCGATGCGTTGTATTTATAAAGTTCTTTATCCAATATGGCTTTATCTCCATATCTTGAACAGCTTTTGGAAAATCCAGTCTTGATAATATATTCTGCAGGAGCTTTTGGATCTTTGATGACGAGATTATTACCAGGAAATGAATGATAACGCCAATCTAAAAAACGAAGAATCATAAGTAAATATCAAATAACCAAGGCGAAAGAAAGGTAACACGTGAGCCACTAACTAACGCGGTACATAACACGGCCTATAATGATACAGAACAAGGATAAACAAACATCCAACATACGTGGGACAAATACAACAAACTTAAGCTAATGCTCATTCTGTAGGTTAAGGTGGTATTTTAAGCCCATGATTACATAGCAAAAAGCATGGTTGACTATAAGAAGTCTAACAATAAACAAAGCAAAATTCATAGCATTAGATGATGCTATTAAATACTAACTCAATAAAGCTAATGGCCTCTAAGTGTTATAAGCAGCATCCAAAGTAAGTGATCGTTAAGCTGCATAAATACGCACTCTTGATAACTTGGATGTGTTTTCATTAAGAAGAATGAAACAAGCATAAAGCCAAAGAAACCAAGTGTAAAAGTTAAAAAAACATACCTTTAAGAAAGAGATCAATATCAATCAAAGCAGCTGATACAAAAAATATAAAGATCAAAGCAGCTTTTCCCAACCAGATAATACACATTGTTGTTGATGTTGTTGAAGTTTTTTCACCAATGAATGAAGACGATCGAACGATCACTTGACAGCAGTAACAAAAGTTGAAAATGACAGCAACAACAAACACAGTTTCATTATTGAAGCATTTTCATGCAAAATTGAACATATGCAAATTTTTGGAACAAAGAGCTTGTCAATCAGCAAAAGCAGTATCCTGAAAAACAACAAAGTAAGATAAAATATCAAAAGTTAATCCCAAAAAATATGAGTGGTGCACAAATAAAAGTAAGCAAATCAAAGGTCGGCAACAACACATAGAGAATGTTTCCTCGAAGCTTTTTTAGTTGGTTTTAGTTGTGAACCCTTTATGTGAATATCTGAGAAAAATAACACACGGAGGGTTATCGAATAAAAAGTTTAACAAAACAAAAGAAACCTTGCTTGCTAAACATCATCACAAAAACAGTAACAACTTGCAAATCAAAATTGGATAAGAAAACTTTTCTTCCACTCAAAACAATAATAACAAAAACTTTATTCATAAAACATCAAGACAAAGTTTATAACGAAACAAAAAAGTAATAAATAAAATTAATTAATACTTAAACTTGAGCATTTTAGGATATGGAGATAATTTAAGCATTTGATTTTTGACAGTCCAAAGATAAACTTTTTCTCTCCATGATGATGAACGGAATGAGAGAGTAAAGTGAGCGTTTGGATGTTTCTAAAAAAGAAGTACATATAAGTAAGAACGAAAGGTATGGAAAGTATTACCTTCATAAAAACAAGAAAACCGAAATGATCAAAATGAGTTGGAACAATGTTGAATAATTGAAATACTTTAAGGCTTTTAAAGCATGGAAGTCTGACCAAATTTTTTGATGTTTCTTTATTAACATTGGAGAATTTGTTACCAACAATAACATCACTGAAAAACAAACTTATAAATATATTAACATATGAAAAGAAAACTCACCATCTAAATTTTTCAATGTTTGGCAGCATTTCCAAGATATTTTCAAGCGGAATTAAAGCATTGTTTGTATGAGTAATCCAAACATCACTGAAATAAAGGTTCTTAATTGATCCAGAAGCAGCCACCATTTTAAAAGTATCCCAACGGAGATTTTTCCAATGTAAGAAAAGATCAGCAATATTCCAAACAACAACATTATGAAGCAAGCCAGGAAAGACTAGAGCATCATTCTTAACAAAACCAGCATTGCCACTCCATGGATCAGAATCAAAGTAGGAAATAACGCCATTGAGGATCAATATCTTGTTAGATTTGACATCATCAAGGAGCAAATTGTTGTTATCATCACAGCGAATTTTGATTGGTATTTCATTTTCATTCAATGTTGAATAACCATGCCATGAAGCTCCTTGTTGAAGTTTGAAAAGTTTTTTGATAACAAGAGGTTCGCAATTTTCCATTTCTTCAATAAAATTGTTGATTGCAACACGTTTGATTTCTTCAGAAAGAGGAGAATCGCCAGCTTTGTCAATCTAAAACATCATGGTCAGTAACAAGAATAACAAAGAAGAAGAAAAAGTTACGATATTCAAAACAACTTTGTAAGGTGATTGTAAGCGAGCAATGTGTTGTTTTAATGCAGCGATATCAGATTCCAAAACCGTTGTAACGGTATCGAAAGATTGACGATCAACATCTTGTTTGCTTTCCATATCAGCAATCTATAAAATAACAAATAAACAAAACATTCATTTTCAAAGTATGCTGTTAAGTAACCCACAGTTTTATGTTGCATATCAACCGTTGTCATCAATTCAGCGATTGTTTGCTTCAAACGACTTTTTTCAGCATCATTACTTCCATCTCGAACTCCTTGCATTTGAGGAATGGTAGATGGTTCTTCCATTTGAACTTTCTTTTGATGATGCAAAGTTTCATTTTCAAATTGAGTAACTTCGTTTCGAAGTGTATGAATATCATTTTGAAGCATTTGTTGAAGTTCATAGTTTTTAGATTCCAAAATTGCCATCTAAAACGAAGAAGGAATAACTAAAGAATATACAGAATAAATAAACTCACAGCTTTGAGAATTTCATTATGAGCAGATTTCAAAACAGCTACTTCCTGCTTCAAAAGTTGATTTTCATGCACTTCCGATGATGGAGTTGAAGGAGAACGAACATCTTCAAAATCTAAAGATGATGGTGGTGGTCGACCAAGTTGTTGGTGAAATTTTTCCATGACTTTGTTTGAAGCCTAAAATTTAAAAAAATGAAGCAACGAAAATCAAAAAGAAAGAAGTGTGAAAACAGAACGAATCGAGTGTTTTTTGTTATGCAAACAAAAAAATTGTGAAGCTGCTAAATGGAAAACTATAGATAAACGTTTCGAGACCTAAGTATGTTTCAAAAAAAGATTGTTTTCGTGAAACAAAGCTTGAATACTTTTAATGGTTTTTTTTGATGAAAAACAGAAACCTTTCATGCTAAAGATTAATGTTATTTGTGAAAGTTTTATTTCAAATAATTCATTAAATTAATGTATGCAGTGTTAGTATGTTATAAAAGGGTATAAAAATAATTAAATGTTAGTTGAAACTTTCATCTTCGTTTTTTTTACTTTCTTTTTTAATCGAGAAAAATAAAGAAAGCTTGAAATTCAAAGCCTTATTTAAAAGTTTTATTTTAATGTAATTTTTTATTTTACGAATAATTATCAAAATCAAAAGCAAATTCAACATTTTAAAGCTATCATTACGCCGGAATCGATCAAGACGCTAGACATTGTTGAACAAACAAAGCCATTCCTATTTGCAGCGTTCAAACATAAAAATGAGCAATATTTTGCAGCTGTCTTGAATCAAAAGTAGCAAATGATTATTCTTTTCTATTTAACTTTATAAAACAAAACAAAAAATGTATATTTTAAAAAGTTTTAATTTTTTCATTTGAATTTTTTTTTCGCCTATGAATTATGCTTTGAGTAAATCCACTAATTTCATAAATCATAGATTAATATGCGATTTGTTTTGTTTGGTTTATCTGCATTTTTTGTATAAAAAAATCAAGTATTAAGACAGAGAGACGTACACAAAAAATAAATATTCATCCTAAAAGTTTAATAAAAAATCCATGACACTATTGTATCAATTTTAATAACCTCATGCGAAAACCAAAAAAAACAAAGCTTTTAGAAAGATTTCTCAATTAAAAATTTTTAACAAATCAAAAACAGATAAATGCTAAAGTTGCGTTTTTTAAACATAAATTAAAAGCAAGCAAAATCGTTCTAATTTTTATGTCTTTAAAAAAAATTTGCTTTTTTCATTTCTTTTTCCATTTATTGCTGCACACAAGTTTGTTTGCATCTTCATTTTTTTCTTTGCATGCTTTAATTATTTGAGTCATTAAATAAATAAATGTTCAAACCATTTTTTTAAAATTATTTTTTAAAGACAAATTATTGCATCTTCATTTTGCTGACTAATATCAACAACATGCATGTTTTTAAAAAAAAGTTTTTTTGCTTGAAACAAAATTTATTGAAAAAAGTTTTCTTTTGTATTGTTGAAAAATGGAAACAAAAACTGAAAGAAAAATGAAAGAAGAAAAAAATGGTTCATTTCTGTATTTTCAATATTTTATTTCATAGATTTAATTTCTATTATCTTAAAATGGTTCAGAAAATTTGTGCTATTTTTATTTTGCATTGTGATTTTGTTTTTTTTAAATAGAAAAGAAACAATGAAATTATTTTATTTAGCAACTTTAAAATTAAAAAACAAAATAAAAATAAATTATTTAAAATTTAAATTGTTTTGTTTTGATGCATGTTTAGTGGAATTTTAAGCATTAATGGAGCAGCTTCACGATGTTCATCAAGGTTTGATGTCGTTTACAGGCGAATCGGTGGCTGATGAGTTTGAAATGAAATTAGTTGATTGTGGATCATCAAAAAAGGTGGTAGTTGTTGTTGTCCAAGGGAGATAAGCATTGGTTGTGAGGCTTGCAGAAGTTGTTGTGGAAATTTCAGGACCTAATGAAGTTGAAGACATTTTATTTTTTTTCTTGCCGAACCAATCCACTACATTAAAATCATCAAATCCAGGGGAGCAGGTGTCATTGATATATGCTGGAATGAAATATTGAGATGTGATGAATGAATTTGCCCACGAATTTACATAATCACCGTAAGCACATTGATTATCACGAGACATTTCAACCGCTGTTCCATTAGCAAATACCAAATCATTTGAGCAGATACCATCCATGTTACCAGCGAGGCCACAAAGTGTCGAACTGCCCCAATACTCGGGGCAGTCCGGCAAAGAAAGACATAAAGTGAATGTGGCATAATTCAATGAGACTTCGATGGAAGCAGGAGCTGAGAATTTGATGACTGGGCCTTCTTGAACAATTGTAAATAAATCAATACCATTATCAGAAAATGTGAGGGGAATTTGTTGTGGAACACCTTCAATAAACAATGATTGGAAAATATCGAAGTAAATGGTGAGATTAAACATTTCAATTTGGGTTGATTCTACGACCGTAACACTAAAAATAAAAGTTATATCAGTTAGATATTTTTCTTATAAAAAGCAAAGAGCTTACTTGTATTCATTTACAAATGACTTGATTTTGATGACGTAATGTTCAAATTCTGGATTATCATTACAGGGTTGTGAAAAAATTACTGGACATGTTCCACCATATTCGAAATGGGATTTATCCAGAGTTCTGAAATGCGGATCTCCGTCCAAACAGACGGAGATCCGCACGCGGGAACAAACATTCGATTCAAATGGTTGGTATGTTGGTGTGGTGATGGTGGATGAAACATACATGGGCACAGGGTGTGTTAGGGTGTGTTTTGACACACCCTGACGTACCGGGGTACCGCTGGGTTTTTTGCCGACGTACCGCTAAAAATTTTAGAAATTTTGAAAAATGCTTGTTTTGCTAGCAAAAAAAGTTTCTTTTCCGAAAAAACTGAAAATTTATTTAAATTTAAAAAATTACAAAATTTATTTTGTTAACTTTGAGCATCTTTTTTTATTAGTATGTTACTAAAAATGCAGCAAAAATCTTTTTTTGAACTAATATTTTCCGATATTTTCTATTATTTGTCGTTTTCGTTTTTTGATAAAAACAAAAAAATCGCCGGTTCTTTTTCTCAACGAAATTAAAGAAAATATTTTACTTTCCACTTTTTTACATAGAATTTTTTATCTTTTTTTCAGAAGTAAAAGTACGCTCAATCCTTCATTATTGCCTTAAAATTCATAATTTTTACGAATCAAATTTTTGTAATACATACTTTTTTGAAGACCCCTTTTTTATTCGAAGATTAGAGAGTCAAAGTGAAGCAAGCATATACTCTTCTCCAAAAAGCAATAATTTTTCTTTTATTTTTTTCTTTACTTAAGAAAATTTGTCACTTATTTTTTCCTCTTCATTCATAGCAAAAATAAGAAAAAAACAGTGAATTATTTTCCTTTCTTTCTTCTAAGATTTATTTCAATCGATTATTTAAAATGATTAAAAATAAAGAAAAAAAACTAAATTAAGATCACTCCTTATTTTTTTGGATCTCCATGAGCATCAAGGTGAGCATATTTAAAAACATTAAGCTTTGCATTAAATAATTTGTCATTTATATTAATTTTTAATTATATTAAAGAATTAGGATGGATTGCAGAGTCATCATTTGTGTTTTGCCTTCCTTTTGTAAAAAATTCGATCATTGTCATCTCTCTCTTACCATCTCCGAAATAACTAAGCATGCTATCGCCAAATTTCAAATCAAAATTAGCTTTATTACCAATAACAAAATATTGTTCTTTATTATTATTTTTTTTCAAATTACCATAAAATCATTTTTAAATAAATCAGCTGTAAGCAAAATTGCGGGGCCATTAATGGCTTTGTATTTTTCGGTTGCAATTTAAAAAGCATAATTGTGTAAGAATCATCATTTTTACATTGCAACCTTAAAATTTTAACCTTAAATTTAATTCATAGTTTAAGCTTACAAACTAAGTCTCTAATTTATTATCTGTCCGGCTAGCAAGGAATAGAACGGCTATTAAGTTCAGTAAGTAAAAGCATACAAGCATTAAAAGAATAAAATAGTAAAAATTTAATTTTAATGCTATCATATTCTTTTTGACAAGAAAACTTTAATATAATATTAAAAACCAAAAACGTGGAAAACAATCGGACATTGCTTTTAACGATATGCGCAATATTACAAAGCTTTATAGAACTTTGTTAAACTTTGTTAAAGTTTGTAGAACTTTGTTAAACTTTGGTAAAGTTTGTAGAACTTTGTTAAACTTCGTTACACTTCGTAACGCTTTGTTAAATTTCTTGAGGTACCGCTAGAAAAAAAATCTCGACACACCCACTTGCCCATGTATGGGATGAAACATCTGTTGTTGGTTCACTGGTTGCAGAAGACGAAGGTTCAACGGTTGTTGGTTCAGTAGTTGCAGAAGACGAAGGTTCAACGGTTGTTGGTTCACTGGTTGCAGAAGACGAAGGTTTAACGGTTGTTGGTTCAGTAGTTGCAGATGAGGAAGGTTCAGCGGTTGTTGGTTCAGTAGTTGCAGATGAGGAAGGTTCAGCGGTTGTTGGTTCAGTAGTTGCAAATGAAAAAGGTTCTGCGGTTGTTGGTTCAGTAGTTGCGGATGAGGAAGGTTCAGCGGTTGTTGGCTCAGTAGTTGCAAATGAAAATGGTTCAGCGGGTGTTGGTTCAGTAGTTGCAAATGATGAAGGTTCAGCGGTTGTTGGTTCAGTAGTTGCAAATGAGGAAGGAACATCGGTTAATTGAGTTATTGAAATGGAAGTTGTAGTTGGAATATCCGTAATATTGGTGGTAGTTGATGATGTTGTAGGGATATTCGTTTGTCCAACAGATGTTGATGGATTTGATGTAGTCGTGGTTGGTAAAATTGTTGGTGATAATGGAAGTCTTGTCAATGTGGCTGGTGGTGGCGTTGGACTATCGGGCTTTGAAGAAGTTGGATTTTCAGGTTTTATTGATGGTAAAGGTCCTGGAATCCCTTTTTCACCTTTTCCACTTTCATTACCTTTTCCACTTTCATCACCTTTTCCACTTTCATTATCTTTTCCACTTTCATCACCTTTTCCACTTTCTCCACTTTGTCCACCTTTTCCATCATCTTTTCCGCTTGGTTCTTTGGTTATTGATACACCGGGAATTGGAGTTGTGGAGCCATGGGTAGTTGAAGGATCTGGAGAAGTGTTGTATGGTGTTGATAATGAAGATGTGCTTTCCGAGCACTGACATTGACAGGTTCTAACAAAATTGGGCTTTTCGTATATTTGTTTAGTTTCAGCTTGGCATTGATATGTCTTTTCATCTATGATGTATCTAATCTCATTTTCGTCTGAAATTTCATTTGTTTATCAGTAAATGAAAAATTATCATACTTTTTGCTCGAAGGAAGATTAAGTTGAAAATAAAAACAAGAAACCATAAAAGTTTCATAATTAACAACTTGTTGTAAATATCCACAGAAGCCCTTTTTTCTTGTAGTACAGGTGGCGCTTAAGTTGTAAAATATTGGAATAATAATTCATTTTTTTGCGGGTCTTTTATATTCGCATTTCTTTGAATCATCTAAATGATAAAAATAAAACGGCAACATGGAATTTTGTGTTAAACTTAAAGCATATGCGATGATTTATCAATAATGATGAGGTTTTTGAAAACATAAATTCCTAATAAAAAATGGTTATTCATAACTTTGCAATTTTATCAGCGTTTTAATGATGTAATTAAAGCTAATTTTTTCTGTAAATGTGGAAAAATAAAATTGTATCGTAGTCATCAGCAAATCGAAGCAGCAACATTTTTTTTGGACGGCTTCAAGCGAGGCATTTTTTTGTATCATTCTGATGCGTGCAATGTTTTTAAAATGAAGAATTATAAACCTTGGATTACCAAAGCAGATTGAATCCTCATAAAAAACCGTTGAGTCTTTGTAGAAAAAATATTTATTTGTGGAAACAGAAAATTGGCACATTTTTAACAGACAACAGAAAAAATAGAAAAGATAGTTTTTTCCTTCTTAATTTGCATACAAAACACAAAAAAAACTTCTTCTTTTCTCTTATCTTTTTCTCCTAAAGCTTCTTTCTTCTTGATCATTCAATCCATGTGAAAAAATGAAATGGTTGTTGTGTCTCTTACTTTTTATGGGAATCTTTGATTCAACTTGTTGCAATGAAAATGTTTGTGTTGTCAACTTTTTTTTCTTCTAAATATCTAATTATTATTTTTAAGCGTATTGTTCATGGAGAACCAGCACCTAAGGGATTATATAAATTTCTTCCTAAATTAAAAACTGTTACCCCAGTACGTGAAAATGGATATGGCGTAATTTGGCAATATTTTGTAAATACTTTTTAACTTTTTATTCGGTATTCAAAATCATTATTTAATATTTTTATTGTTTTAGTGTTCATCAACGATAATTTCAAGTCGTCATGTTCTTACTGATGCTCATTGTGTTGTTGATTCTGGCACCGGTCCAATGTAAGTAATTTCTTTAATATTTTTTTTCATTTGCTTTATATACATATTTTAGCACTCGAGATTGGCCACTCTTTATTGATATTCGTCCGATCGAAAAAAATTATTACGACATTTCTATGAAGAAGTTTGGAATGGCGGCAGAAAAAGTATATATTCATCGTGGATATAATGGTTGTAAAGATGATGCCCAATATAATGATATTGCAATTCTTGAATTTCCTGAATATGTCAACTTTTCCATTGATCCTGTGAAACTTGCTAAAGATTATGTTGACAACTATAATGATACTGCAATCGCTGCTGGTTATGGTAACTATATATACAATGGTAAGGATTAGAATAACTTTTTAGACTTTCATGTTTCTACTATATTTTTAGCTACGGCAATTAAAGTGGAAAATATACCTTCGCCAGAATTACTTCATCTGAAAGTTGCTATTCATCCATTTGATCAATACTGTATGCCTGAAGATGGATATACTAAACAAGACGGACTCAAATATCGCAGGTTTTATTATAACTCTAAAAATAAAATTTGCGCCGGTAATATACCTTTACAACGAGCTGATCATGGAGATTCTGGTGGACCATTACTTTTGGAAAGAAACAATGCTTTTTATCAAATTGGATTATTTAAATCATTATTTGTTGATCCTGAAAATATTGACAAACCTGGTATGTTTTTTCTAATCATTTTGATTGATAAACTCAATTTTAGGAATTTATACTCGCATTTCATCATATTGTAAATGGATAGAGAAAGTAACAAAAAATGAAGCCAAATGTGTATCTTTATATGAATTACCTCCTCCTCATTCTGTTCCAACAACAAAGAAGCCGCAACAACCATCTCCATTTCATCCAAATCCAAAGCCAAAGCCAAAACAAATAACATTAAAAGAAACAACAACGAAGGACCCAAATGATGCATTGGCTCTCAAATCTCTTCTTAATGTTTTACTTTTTATTGGTGTTTTAAAACTTTTATTTTGAGTTTTGTAATTAATTAATAATAAACTTGATTAATTTTTAAATGTCTTTTATTTTTTTGTAGATAAAGTCTTTTAATTTCTTCATCGGGATAAAAACAACGCTTGTATTAAAGGTAAACGTTTTTTTTATTTTTGTTGGTGTTAAATTTTTTTTAAAACTAACATAGTTTTGGAATATTTTGAAACAAATGTGTTCTAAAATTTTCTTTTTTTGTAATAACTTTAAATTAATTTTAAACCATTATTTTTTAAAATCAAATTACAGTAATTTTTGGACCACCTCATTATAGTCTTTTAATTAGGCTTTCTGAAACCATAGATACTTTTAATTTAATTTAATATACAAAAATATTAATTTCAATTTTCTGTTTTCAGGGCTTTTATTGTTTGGCTTTTTTTGAGGATATTATAATCCATATTAATATTTTTTTCACCCGTTTTTTTGGAAATAACAAAATCAAAACTAAAACCACACAAAAAATGTTATTAGAAACATAGCTCTGAAATAATTATATTTTGCAAACCAAAAAATTTATTTATGACCTTTAAATTAAATTATGTAAATAAAATTTAAAAATCTTGGTGGCATGCAAATTTAATTTTAAAAAAGGAAGGACTGTGACGGTAGATGTATTTTTTTTGAATTAAATAAATAATTCACAGACATTTTTTTAAAACATTTTTCTCGTTGACAAAAAAAAGGGCTGTAGGAATTCGTTTGTATTTTCATATTTCCAATGGTGAAATTTGATATTTCCACCGTAGCTAGCCATATTGCAATTTTTCTTAATGGATTTCTTATTTGGTTAATTTGGAAAAAATCTGGAAAACCTTTGGAAAGTTATCGGAAATTGCTTTATCTTGGTGCAATATTTGATTTTGTTTTTTCCATTGTTATCGTTCTCGTGGCCCCGAAAGTTGTTTTTTCTAATGATTTTATGTACTATTTTGTTTTAATCGATGGATGGATTGCTTATTTTGGACATCCTTTCGATTTCTGGCTTACCATTTTCCATGTTTATTTATCCTATTCTTCGATTACCGTTGCTACAGTTCAATATATTTATCGATTTTTGTTAATTCTTTGGTAAGCCAATATCTTAACTTTACTAGTCAGGAACTTTCTAGATTTTGACAATTTACAGGGATTACACTCTCGACGCGAAAACTTTTTGTGGATTCGTAATTTTATCTTTAATTGTTCCATCATATTTTATTTATGTTTTTTACGTAAATTTTTATCCAAAGCCAAATGAAATGGAAATATATGGACCAATTTTATTGGAAACTAAAATTATTGAAAAAACTGATTTGAAAAGTTTCATCGTTAGCTTTAGCGTAAGTTTTACTATAAACTTGTAAAAATATATAAAAAAAATGTTGAGTTTTAGGCTCCTCCATTTGAACAATTAACCTTTTATTCCGCAGCAATTTCCATTGGAAGTTTTGGAATAATTTTATTTTGTTCAGTGGCAGTCATTTTCAAATTATGCTTTGTAAAACTTGATAGAAAAATACAAAATCAAATTTCTATTGTCCTTTTTTGCGAGGTAAGAAAGAAGCCAAATTATCACAAAAAATTTTTAAAGGTATAAAAAATTTATAGGCTCTGGTTCCATTATTGACTATGGTGATTCCATTACAATTTTTTGCATTTTTATCTCAAATTTATCCATGGTTTCCTTCAGTTTTTAGTTACATCATCGCATTTTCTCCATTATTTAATCCAATCGTAAAAATGATTGTAATTTCACCATTTCGAAGAACTATCTTTTCAATGTTGACTGGAAAAAGAATTTCAACTTCAGTGGTTGGTAGTTTTCTATTTTCTAAGAGGAATGAGAATGGCGGAATCTTGCCTTCATGAGCATCGAAAAATATTTACGCAAATTTACATATTGTATTTTAGGTTTATTAAATAAATAAAAATTTCGATGATGTAATTTCCTTTCTAGTTAAAATTTTATAAAACTCTAAGACAGCTACTTTTCTCAATTTCATTCATTTATCTTTTTAAAATTTAATTTATTTCAAGAGTTTATAAGTTATAACACACACTAAAATTTATAAAAAATGTGCGACCCTTTGTACGCTATAATTACATTTACATAACTTACCTTCCAATAGTACCACCCTGGAAGGAAAAAAAAAGATGCAGGTGTTTATTTTTATTTTTGTTGCCAATTTTTCTTTTGTAATTATAATTTTATCTATTTTTGGAAAATTTTTCAAAATAAGCATTTTTATCTTTTTTATTATTTTCAAAGATTATGATTGGTTTTTTGGACTTCACCAAAGCGCGTTATTTGTTGTATTCTACCTATTTTGAAAAGTTTCCCTCGACTAAAGTTTATGCGTATTTATTTAAAACAAAACAAAAAAAAACTTTAAACAATTCATTCATTCCTAAAATTATTTATTGTTAGAAGAATTTATTCAGAATATAAATAAAAAATATTAGCTCAAAATTTTCACATAACCTTATAAATCTCACACAAAAATAAAATTGCATTGTTTTCTTTATTATTAAAACAAACAAATGCGATGAGAATTTCCGATACAAAACTAAATAAATAAAACTGAAGCATAAAAAACAATAGTTTTATTCGACGTCTTTAAATTTCAAATTCATTATTACTTTTTGAATTATTTTTGAATTCAAAGAAAATTTTTGCTTCTAAATAAAAATGGTTAGATTGGATATTTCCACCGTAGTTCCTCATTTTGCTATTTTATTAAACGGGTTTTTAATTTGGTTAATTTGGAAAAAATCTGGAAAATATCTTGAAAGTTATAAAAAAATCTTATATCTTGGAGCTATTTTTGATTTTATTTTTTCTATTATCACTGTTTTAACTTTAACTCAAATTGTTGTAACTCAAGATTTTCTATGGTATTTCATTGTCATCGAAGGTTGGGTTTCATATATTGGTGGGCCTATGGCTTTTTTTCTTACCATTTGTCATATTTATTTATCGTATGCTTCTATGACAGTTGCAGGCGTGCAATTTATTTATCGATTTTTTCTTATTTTTTGGTAAGCTTTTTATTGGATCCATCTCCAAATATTGGTGTTTTTTTAGGAACACAACCCTTGGCTTAAAATCATTTTGTGCATTAATGGTTTTATCTTTCATAATTCCTGCATACATCTTTGTTAGATTTTTCATATTTTTTTATCCCGACCCTATTAAATCTGCAACTTATGGTCCGATGTTGCGTGGATTGGTAACAGTTGAAAATCAAATGCGATGCTTTATTGTTGCGGATATGGTTAGTTACTTGACTTGAGAAAAAATTATTTAAAGAAAGGAATTTTTTTTAGAATGGCCCTCTAAGTGCTGTACCTTTTTCAACGGCCCTCGCAATTGGCAGTTTTGGGTTAATTATTTTCTGTTCACTTTGTGTAGTTTACAAACTTTGGAGGCATCAAAAAAATTTCGCGAGTGCTGATCGAAAAATTCAAAATCAAATTACCATTGTTTTATTTTGCGAGGTTCGTAAAATTTATATATTAATTTTTGTTTCAAAAACAATTTTTGCTTTTTTCAGGCAATGGTCCCATTTTTGACTATGGTAGTTCCGTTACAATTTCTAACATATTTTAGTAAAATAATTATTTGGTTTCCATCAGTTTACACATATATTTTGGCTTGTTGCCCTTTGCTTAATCCAATCGTGAAAATGTTTGTAATTTCGCCATTTCGACGAACCATTTTCGGGAAATTTATTCGCCAAACGAATGCTTCTGTTGTTGTTACGATAAGCAGCTCAACACCACGATAATAATGAATTTATTAAAATAAAAAAATTAAAAAGCTGTTATTATTTTTTATAGCCATAAAAATAGAACTCTTTACAATTTTATAGCGAATCAAATTCTAACATTTGTTTCTTTTTGTTTTTAAAATTGTTTATCTTTTTTAGTTTTAAATAAATAAACACCACGAACTCGAAAAAATCGGTCAAGCTCGATTTAAATTAATAAAAAGGAACATAAACAATAAAAAAAAGTAATATTTATCTGATGGCTCAAGATTCGGTGGCCTTTACAATAACCATTAAAGCTTCTAAAATTAAAACATTTTATTTTTATTTTAATAATTAAAGAAAGCGTTTCATTGTTGAAAGCTTGAATCAAAATTTTCAAAAAAAATATCAAAAATGCATTGTTCAATAGTTTTAATATGCCAGGATCGTAACAAATTTATTTTTTCTTGCTGTATTTTGATTTTCAATAAAACAAAATAATGTTTGACTTACGATAGCTACCATAACATGTAACATTCGTATTCGCATAACCGCCAAAAATCTTTCAAAACTTTGACTATTTTCAGAGGCTATAGTATGACAAACTTGGTGTAAACAAACTTTCGGATTTTGCTTGCTTGTAATGGATTCGAGAATTGCGATGGATTAAAGACATTTCAAGCTATTAAAAAAACGTTTGCTTTTCCTATCAAGTAAGTCATTCCAAAAATACATACATACATTTCAAAGCCTTCTTCAGTAAAAAACTTTTATTTCATAAAACAATCAAAAATTTATTACAGCTATTTTTACAAATTCACATATACATATGGACGATTAGTTAAGGTTGCGGTGTTGTTTAATTATGTCGTGCTTCTTCTTTGAACATTCCAAGAATATCAGCATATGAAAAAAGGATAGACGGAATCGTAATGAGAATACCAATCAGTAAAATTGTAATTGATCCACACCAAACGCCATATTTAACACGTTTAACATATTTAATTCGAAGTTTAGCAAGATGATCTTTATCACTGCCATGAGCTTTTTTAGTTGCAGCTTCTTCATCTTCAATGGTTGGAGCTCGAACTTCTGTTGGATTATCAATCTTTGATTCACATTTTGATACTTTGCTTTTGATTTCCTGAAAAAACAAACAAACATGATTTAGCAAAGATACAAAGGCTGATATTATAATAGCAATAAGTAACACATTAAAGTAGTCACGATAAAGAAGTTCCCACTTTCCATTATAGTTATCCATAATAATACATGTGCCAAGTAAAAGGCTTACTTCATCTTGAGTTTTTCGAGCACCATTATCTTCCTTTGATTCAACCTTTTCTTTCTTTTTCTTATCCTTCTTTCCATCACCTTTCTTGCTTTTCTCACTTTTGATGGATTTATTTGATTTTGATGCACTTTTTACAGGATCAGCTGATGGAGCAGGTGGTGGTGGTGGAGCAGGTGGTGGTAGAGCAGAACCTCCAAATGCAGGTACTTCATATTGATTTCCATCTGGAGGAGGAGGTGGTGGATCTAAAAAAGAGAGAAAATGTTAAGTAATAATGAAAGCAACGTTAATCAACTTACTTCCCATTCCAATAGGTTCATATTGATCTCCCATGATGATTGATGATGTTCTTTTTCTTCTTTAAAAATTTGATGAAAATTCAGCTCACACAACAAATTCAAACCAACCGAAATCGTTTGCGATGAGAAGAAGTGAGAAAAAAAAGCAACGAAGAAATGAAAGAATGAATGAATTTGAGTGAGTTAGTTGTTTGTTGCATGGGAAAAAACAACAAGAAAGCATGCAAATTTTAACAGGCAATGAGAAAATTGAAAATGGAAGGCAATGATGCAAAAATTTTAGTTGGAGATTTTGAGGATTATTTTTATCTAGGGTTTCTAAAGAAGGCTTTCTTCTTTTCGATGTTAAAGAAAATTGATGATGAAAGTGTCCGAATTATTAACAACAACAAAATTTTATTTATGAACTAACAATAACGAACGAAAAAATACAATTCTAAGCAGTTTGATCTTCTTCTTGACAGCTTGAGTTTACCATTGAACTGGCATGAGTATTTTCCGCATCATGATTGATGATGGATTCTTCTTTCATGTCTTCGCCTTTGATTGCTTGACTAGTTGTATGAGCTATTTTAGGTTCAGGAAAACTAAAAAAATTTTTATGTTAGTAAGAGGAATTACATAAGATGCAAGAAAAGAATGTTTACCTTTGAGATGCGATATTACTGATTCTTCGAGGCGAAATAAATAGTTGACGATGAACATGTTTTGAGATTGTATCAAAAAATTTTTGTGCCAATTTAGGCCTTCCAAAGATAAAGCTATAAATAAAATAGCCAACAGAAACAAAGGTCTGAAAATATGTTGAAGTTTAACGTATCAAAAGCATTCAAAAAAACATAATTACCTGATTTTGTCTGACGATTAGAAAAACATGGTTGCGTTGTTTAATAAACTTGGCTTCAATAAGGTTCAACGTTGAAAATTCGCCATACACATAATGAGATCGAAATATGATGCAAGTGTTTGATATTGTAGTTGAAATAATTCGAAATAATGGATCACCGATAATTTTCTGAAAACAATTATAATTTAGTTTTTTGTTGTAAAAAATTAGAAGATTTAAAGAAAACTTACAAGCCGAACGAATTCATTGTTTTCAAGTTTATAAACATCACATCGAAGAGGATGGAACAACGATTTCATATTTTCTAAGAAACAACAGCAAAGCAAAGTTCAGAGCCCATTCTCATAAAAAAAGTTCATGAACTTTTTAAAAAAGTTCATGAACTTTTCTTTTCGAGAGTAATTTTTTTCATTGACAAAAAAAGGGGTAAACATCACTTGCTATAATTGAAGCAGCACTTACTATAATCGAGTGAAATTTTCACTCGATTGGCGAAATGTTTTTAAAGCCAAACGATTAAATTTGGTGCGAAATTTCGAAAAATCGAGTGAATTCTTTTTTACAGTAATTTGATTTTTCAATGAAATTGCTAAATAATTTTTTTAACTTTCAATATTACAATATTTTTATATTATTATTAAACAATGCAGCCCTTTATTTTACATGTCTGACCTCCGGGCCTTGATAAAAAATCTTTCTTAAAAAAGTATTTTTGTTGGTTAAAACTCAATCACTCATTAATGGTTGACGAATCAGTGATTTAACATTCAACAATGAAGCAGCTGCTGCAAAATCACACAATTTTATCTATAATTCAATTCATGCTGGCTGATTTGGCGTTCTTTTTATTTATTGATTTTTCTTTGCAATTTTCGAAACCTAGAAGGTTTCCAATATTTGGTGGACTTGTACTGTATTTACCATCAAGTATTTTTCCTTTGCATTTGTAATTGCATTTAATGCTAAATTTTAACAAAAAGCCATGTAATGTTTTTCTTGATAAAGCAGCCAGTCACAGCCTTGAAATAATCTTTATGAACTTCATGTCCATCGCCAGGTTTGGATATTGGAAGTGATTATCATAAATTCTTTGAAGAGGTTGTCGAACGATTGAGTAATGAGGAAAAGATACGTCAACGTTTTGTATGCATGGTTCTTTAAATATATTATTATGAACATCTAAAGCTTTACCTCCTTCCAGAAGAATCTTTCTCATTTTATGGTCAAGCCCGCAATGCAACATATTTTTTTTTATTTAGTTGAGCTTTGCACCCATGAAGATGAGCTTCGTTGACATAAAAGGAAGCGCTTCATTGGCCCTTTACTCGATTTTGTATTTCAAGAATATCAAGTTCAAGATCCTCAAGTTTAAAATCACCCCCAAAAACAAAATTTTTTACTTTGTATTATGTTTACTTTTGAAATTCGAATAGTTATATATACATAAATAAAATAAAAACTTTTTGTAATGATAACCATTAACAGCTTAAAATGCAAAAATTAATATAAATGTTTTAAAATTCTTCGTTTAAAATAAACAGTTGTGCAAAAAATTCTTTAGAGTTTTTTAACCAAAGCATAAAATTTTTTTAATTTCTTTTGTTAGCGTTCAAAAACATTTCGCCAATCGAGTGAAATTTTCACTCGATTATAGTAAGTGCTGTTTAGGATTATAGCAAGTGACGTCGCACCAAAAAAAGTTCATGAACTTTTTTTCGTTTGACAAATCTCGGTCTCGAATAGAAAAGTTCATGAACTTTTTTTATGAGAATGGGCTCAGAAAAAAAAAACTAACTTTTTTTGAAGGTAACAAAAAATTTTTTTTTGTGGAATGAAATTTTGCTGCTTCAAGCTTTGCAATTTTTTTTCTTTGTAGGATACAATATAGCTAGAATTTTATGTCGTTTTACTATGAATCCATTTTTTTATTTTTGAATTTTCCATCAATTTACACATATATTTTGGCTTGTTGCCCTTTGCTTAATCCAATCGTGAAAATGTTTGTAATTTCGCCATTTCGACGAACCATTTTCGGGAAATTTATTCGCCAAACGAATGCTTCTGTTGTTGTTACGATAAGCAGCTCAACACCACGATAATAATGAATTTATTAAAATAATAAAAATTATGTTTGTTTTAAGTCATTTTTTAGCGATAGATGCAAGTCTCTTTATAAAAAAAATGTTGCTTTAAATTTTGTTGTTTTTAAAAATGTTTATTTTTTGATCATATTGACAAGCTATGACGTTGATAAAATTGAATTCAGATAAGAGCCTTGACTTGCGTTCAAAATTTTTTTGTACTATTTGTTTTAAAAGTTTAAATTTGGTAACATACAAGCCTTTAGATAAGATAAGGCGTTAATGACTCTATAATCTTCTAAGGATTTATGCTTTCCGTTAGCATATTTAAACAAGACTAAAAAATATGTATATATTTAAAAATTTTATTTCCAAAACAAAAACATATTTTTATTTTTATTTGTGATTTTTTGCTCTATTTTTGCAAATACTTTTCAAGAACAAATTTGCACGGGTGTTGAATATTCAAATAGTTTAATTGATTGTACAGTGGAAGCACCAGTATTTACATATTTCTTTAATATAGAATCCGAAACTAACGTTAATGATATTCATTTCCCAAATAAATTAACATTTAGCAATTTTTCTCATTGGTCTGTAAATGATTCTGCCTATTACCCTTTGGATTCAATAAGTGTTTTGCATTTACAACATTTTACTTATAAATGTCCGACATTGGAAGATTTATGTGTTACAAAACCAGTGGATCCACGGGTCAATTAACATTAGATAGGTATACCGTAACAATAACAAAAAATTCCCTTTAATTTGATACCAAATACGACATAAGAAAAATTTAAAAATAAGGGGCGCTTCGCGCCCCTTGATATGGCTTAAGTGATCCTCCTCTTCTTATTAATGATCCAAGGATCCATGATAATCCACCAATAGATCCATTAAATGGTAACTGGGGAGATCCAACCAACAAATGCAAAAAAATTCAACACTCATTTTTATTTGATCCACTTAAAATTTTTTTATAAGCTTTATGGCTTTATCGGGTTTTGTTAAACTTTATTCCCTTAGATAGATTCACGCAAAAGTAAAATTCTCAATATTAATTAATTATGCAAATTTCATGATAAATTTGCATATTTAAACATCTAAAAAATTACTATTTCCCCATTTTTAATGATTCACAAAAGATTCATAATTAATTGCATTAAAAAAACCATAGAAATCGACATTTATGCAAATTTTCTGATAATTATGTTTTTTTATAATACCCATTAATTTGCATAAATTATTTTAATAATATTCCCCTCCATTTCATAAATAAACATATTCAAAAATTTTTTATCACCTCCAAGGAATCGAACTTTTTTCCATTTGCAAATCCATCGCCTTTCACCATTGCGTCACACATGCAAGGGAAGGAAAAATGCAGGTTGCGAAAAAAATTTTCAACAAAAGTTTTGAAAAAAAAATTACATCAAAAAAATGGAGTTCGTGGACCATTTCAACTATTTATAGCTTATAAATCAACAATCTAAAAGGAAAAACAGATTCAATATATATTGAAATTGGGAGAGATCTTGGTTTCATAGTTAAACATTTAGTTGGAAAAAAACTTTTAGTCAAAAAACATGAAAAAACACGTTATTAACTAATTAATAGGTTGAAAGCCCGGAAATAATGATTTTAAGCACTTAATAATGGTGCTAGAACATATAAAAGTATATACTAACCGACTGGGTTGGCGTGGGAGGCATGGCTCTTTTTTCTTGTGTACTTTGGAATTTCCTAATGGAAGAGGCCATCATTTCTTTCCATTCATGGCCAATGGAATACGTGAGGATGTCATTTCTCGGTTACCAGTATTATTTAATGAAGGTAAAATTTATGATATGAGTGAATTATTAAGCTATAATTTATGTTTAAAGGAAAAATATCCTCGTAAGATTTGTTAAATTTTATACAAAAAAAATAAAATACAGTAGAATAGATTTTAGGTATTTGTAAAAAAGAGTTTCGGTTTATTTATTATGAGAGCGCGTGCTGTAATAAATATTCAGATATGGAAATTCCAAATATTGATAAAAGTAAGATTTATAATTTTTATTTTTATAAAAATAGCAAAAAAAATTTTTATATCAATATCGAGATTTAGAGACTAATTCAATGGGAAAATAAAGCACCTGTTGAATTTTCATATTTCTAATTTTTGGCATACTTGCTTTGAGATACAGAATTTTATTGTATCTTTTCTCATCGTTTTCGGGGTTTTTTTACTTTTACGATGCAAATTTTTTCCAAAGTCTTCCAAAATTGTAGTATAAAATGCCCAAATTTGTAAACATTTTTTTGTGAAGTTAAATAACATTTCATCGTTGACCTATCAAAAAAATTCCATGATAATGCTTCTCATGCTTCAAAATTAAAATAAAATCTGCCCCATTCAAGTAAAGAAAATGTTCTTTTTCAGATCCTCCGATAGTAGTTGGGATTAATACAAGCATAGATAAATTTATAAGCCCATCTTATAACTCTGAATTTGATTGGTACAATTGCATTGGAAATGATACATTTTCAATTTCTAAAGGTTTTATGCCTTTTTCTAATGATAATTTAAATAATAATTTATTAATACAATTTGGTCTTTTTGCAACTTTATTTTACGCCGTAATTCCAAGAAGGATCCATTCGACAAGATGGTGGAATCTTCTACAACAATAATACTATTACATTTTCAAATAAAAGTGTATGTTGGGATCAAGCAAGCCCTCGAATATCCTCTAATATGATAACAGGAAAAAACTCTAAATGTTGCACAAAATATAAAAATAACGAACCCAACATAAAATCTACACCATATGAAGATGCTGAAATGAATATTTTTTTGTTGATTCTATTGATTATTATTGTATGCGAAATCTTTATCGTTTCAGTTATATGTGTGTTTAAATATATTCGAAGTAAGAAAAAGTATACTAAATCTACCTTTTCTTATAAAAGAGAAAGGTAAGCTGACATTAAAATTTTTTTTAGAACTTTTAAATTTATTTTTTTAAGTTTATTTTCTGTATCTTCTATGTCTACAGTAGTCAGCAAAGATTTTTCTGATATCCGCATTCCACAAACTGAAGCATTAATAAATTTTGATAAAATCCTTGGGCATGGATCAACTTGTACAGTTTATTCAGCAAAGATTAACCTTGAATCGCCGAATTCAAAAAATGTTGCAATAAAAATACCTTCTCAATTCCATAGCAGCCATATGGATGAATTTATGCATGAATTAAACATTTTTAAAACTCTCGAAAATCATGAATTAATTTGTTCAGCAATTTCATGGACGCTTCATAGAGAAATTCCATGTTTAATTTTCGATGAAATGGAAACAAATTTATTGCTTTTTGTTTCAAATTTATCAGAAAATGAAAAAAGGAATCCACCAAAAAAATTATTTTTACAAATTTTATGGCAAATTTCGAATGCATTAGAATTTTTGGCATCAAAAAAATTGATTCATCGAGACGTGGCTGCAAGAAATATTTTATTTTCCAAACCCAATATCGCGAAATTGGCTGATTTTGGTTTATGTTGTGAATGCAACAGCAGCAGCGATAATTCTTTAATTTATTTTTCATCATTTCGAAAAAAATTTCCAATTAAATTGCTTTCAATTGAAGCTTTGAAGCATAAAATATTTAGTGAAAAAAGTGATGTATGGAGTTTTGGAATATTAATTTATGAAATGTGGAGCTTCGGAAAAGTACCATATCCAGATAAAAATGTTGATGAAATTATTCAATTTTTAAGTGAAGGCAAGAGATTGGAAACCCCAGACAGAACCTATGACAAACGAGATTGAAGAAATTATGAAAAGTTGTTGGCTTCAATCAAAAGAAGATCGACTAAATTTTCAAGGACTTAAAAATAAATTAGAAAATTTATTAGAAGACGGATATTTAATTTGTAAAGAAAAATAAATATGTAAAAGCTGTTGAACAGAAAATGTTTAAACAAATATATTTTTGTGAATGATTTTGTTCAATTTATTTCTGGTTCTTTTATTTAAGATAACAATTTTTTTAAATAATTTATGTTAAATAAAAAAAAAGAAAGAAGCTATTTTTCATTTTTATACAAAATTCAAACAAATATAAAAAAATTTATTAAACAACAAAATAAATATTTTAACTTTTCCACATAAAAAACATGAAAATTAAAACTGAAAATGCCACAATAATTTTAGCAAATGCTTTCAAGCTTCCCTATTTTTTGGTGTCACCCCATTCCACTAAATATGTATCATTTAACATATTTAATTCATGTTCAGTTAATTGATTTTTAATATATAATTTATCTAAATAATTCCTACAATATTTCAACAGCAATTTTTCTCTACGTGGACTGCTTTGAGCCGAAAGATACACTTCAACGACATTATCTCTTTGAATATTTTTTTTCGTTTCCATTCTCTCACGTACCATCTAAAAAAATAAATTTTTTAATATGAGAAAATTAAAAATGTTATTAACCATTCTTTTTTTGCTGGAAACGGAAATGAAAAAAAAAAATTTTTCCGCAAAAAAGTTACCCATTTTTTTACTGATTTTTATGGCTAAATAAAACTTACATCTTCGATATCTTTCTTGAAAGCTAATTTAGCTTTTTCAACACATGTTTTTCTTCCAGAAATTATAACTTTTCCTTTTTTATTTTCTCCGGGATTAGGAAAAATAATTTTTGCCGCGCCAGTTTTAGAAATAATTTGTTTTATCCAAAAGCCATGATTTAAAAGGAAATGATCATGAAAATCTGGATCAATAAAAATTGAAATTTCACAAATATCTGAATATTCTTTAATTTGATTTTGAATATTTTTAATCACTGCTTCAACTTCAAATTCTTTTCCAGAAATAATTGTTTCAGTTTTAGAGTCGTCGTCCGCTTCTTTGGGAAAAATTATTTTTACTGAAGAATAAGGTTCTAGAATTTTTTTAATGTTTGAACCATTTTTTCCTATTAAAATTCCAATGGTTTTTTGTTCCAACAAAATCGTGGCTTCTTTGAAATCTTCGAATAAACCATAAATTTCATAGGTTTCCAAATTATTAATAAATTTTTGGATGTCAGCCATCGCAGCTTCAACTTCAAGTTTTTCTCCTTTAATAATTGTTTCACCACCGCCAATGTTGGTTTCTTTAGGAAATTTTATTTTCACTGATCGATAAAATCTCAAAATTTTTTCAATATTTGATCCATTTTTACCAATCAAAACACCAATGGTTTTTCGATCCATAGAAATTTTAGCTTTCTTCATCAAAACCATATTTTTTTTTCTTAATTTTTCGTTGAAGCGCAGTCGGTGATCAGCTAAAATAAAAATATTCACCAAAAACAAAACAAAAAAAGTTAAGGAAAAAAATCAGCGAATAAAAAAGTGTCAAAAAAGTTTTTTGTTCAAAAACATTTATATACCTTTTTAGATTTCAAGACAAAAAATCTTTTTTTATCATGAACACGAACAAATTTGTGATTAATTGATGGAAGAAAAAAAAATAATAAAAAGAGAGAGAGGAGAAAAAAATTATTTGATTTGATTTCAAAAGAAATATTTCGAAAGAAATATATATTAATTATAACCCATTGCAAAAAAAAAAAGTTACGCGATAAAAAAAAATAGAAAAATAGGAAGAAGAAAAAAATCTTTGCAAAAGGACGTCCAAAAAAAAGAAGTTTTCTTCAGCAAACAACCAAAAAAAACGCTGCAGCAAAAACAAAAAAGGGTGAAACATCGATCGATCAATAGATGGCTGAATGGCTGTGTGTGTTGGGTATGAGTCATTGTTGCTGTGTATGACCTTTGTCGTTTTGAACTATGCACGTGAAAATCAGCATCCATTATTGGACTTTGAAATATGCATTGTAATTATATATTTTTTAATTATAATTATTTATGAAATTTGAAGGCATCAAAAAAAATTTTTTTTGCAAAGAATTTTTGAAAAATTCAAAAATAAAAATCAACATTGTTTCATTTTGTATGGTCAATAAAATTTTCATAACAGTTTTCACTCAATTTCCTATCAATCTCGAATCAAACAATTTTATTAAAAGTGTAAATGTTCAAAACAGCTTTTTATTGCCAAAGGTCAATGTTTCATTTTTTGTTATTAACTTTAAATAACTACAACCAAGGAACACCTGCTTATTAGAGTTTAAAAAATGGCAACATTTTTAAATTAAATTATAGACCCACCGTAAGTAATGATGGCGGTGGTCTAAATTAAATTAACAGTTTTTTTCCCAATTTAATAATAAACTGTCTTTAAACACTCATACATTCTGAAAAAAGATACTTTTAAAAATGGGCTACAAATTAATTTTGTTTCTTTTTAGATTTATTAAATAAAAAGACTTGAAGATTTCGAAAGTACAAAACATAAAAAATTGTTTTGAGTTTTGTACAATATATTTTTTAATAAATATCAAATTTCACTCCTTTTTTGTTTTTGCTTTTAAACAATGGAGTGTTTATTATTTCTTTAATTTTATTTTTAAATGTCCCGGGAAATTTTATAATTAAAACAAAAAAAATTCTTTTAAAGATACAAAATTTACAAAAATATGTATATTTAAAAAATTTTTTACTAGCAAACGACATTGTGTGTTTTGTATTAATAAAATCCCAGGAGGATAATTATGTAATTTTTAAAGCAGTTAAAGGCGCCTTTTTTTGAATATGTATTTTTAATGAGTTCGTGATTTCTAAATTAAAGAAAAAATATGAAATAAATTCCCTAAAGTTAGTTACATTTTCTTGCAAAAATGAGCAACGTGATATTAGTTTTAAATAAATGAAAAGGAAAAGTTGTGTGGTCTTTTGGGGTTTGGTAAATAAGGGTCTCTGGAACAAAGAGCTCCCATGAGGAAGAGATAGACGTTATACAGTTCGTATTAAAATACACCCACAAATTAAAACTTTATTTTGAGGTGTTGGCAATTATTGCGAGAAAAAATTATGTTTTTATTTCACCCTGACGGTTTATGATGATGTAAAGCTAATAACACCCAAGAAATTTAATATAAAAAAGAAATTTTTTTCCTTACTCGGTTATTATTTTTATTATTTTTTTATTTTTTAAGTGTAGACCTCCTCTCTCTCTCTAGACGAAATAGAGATGACGAAAAGTTTTTTTTAATAAAAAAAAAATTTCGAGAATTAACGAAAAAATTTAAATTTTTATATACAATACCTTTTTGATTTCCGATTCTTAGTTTATTCTTAATTTTTAAACATTGTATTATACCCTTTAGCTTTTTTTGTATTATATTTCCGAGACCATTTCCGTAAAAAAATGATAAATAACCTTTTGAACTATAAAAAATTAATAAACAAAAGAAAAAGAAAAAAATTTGTGTTTGTTTTTGAGTTTTGAGTGAGAAAGAATGTTTGTTGTGAAATAACTTTCTTTTATTTTTTGAGCTATTGTGTCCATTGAAATTTGCTTTTTTTTCTTCATTTATTTACACACGCTAGCTATTGTGGGAGCATTTTATTGTTTTCCTTTAAAAATGCCGTGGAGCTTTACAAATTAAAAAACAAGAAATAGTTGTTTTTTAAAAATATTCATTCATCTAAAAAAATTTTATGTTTTTCACTTTTAGTTAATTTTTATTCTTCCCAAAAAATGGTTAGATTCGATATTTCCACCGTAGTCACACATCTTGCAATTTTGTTTAATGGATTTTTAATTTGGTTAATTTGGAAAAAATCTGGAAAACATCTTGAAAGTTATAAAAAAATTTTATATCTTGGTGCCATTTATGATTTATTCTATTCCCTTGCAATTATTTTAACTTTACCTCAAATTGTTGTAACCCATGATGGAATATGGTATTTCGTGGTTCTAGATGGTTGGTTGGTATATTTTGGGCATCCATATGATTTTTTAATTTTATTAATGAATGTTTATCTTTCAAATGGACAACAAACTGTGGCGACCGTTCAATATATTTATCGGTTTCTTTTACTTTGCTTGTAAGTTAAAGAAATGGAAATTATTTAGCATAAAAATTCGAAAATTAGAATATTCTTTTCTTGTTTTTTTTAAAAACTCCAAAAAAATTTCGATATCACAAAATGAATTTTAGGATTAAATTTTAGCTTTCATACCGTAATTTTTATTTTGCACTTGTGACTTTTTATTTTAGCAGAAAATACTTTTTTTTATTAGGCATTATTAACTCTAAAAATAATTATTATATTTTTTTAGAAACATTACTCTTGGGAATATTGCATTTTGCATTCTGGTATTATTAGCTTTAGCCACGCCATCTTGGTGGGTAATAAGCTTTTATGAACATTTCTTTCCAAAACCAAATGAATTTGAAACTTATGGCCCATTTTTATTTGCCACAGGTGAAGTAAAAAAAGAAGATGTCAAAAGTTTTATTGTCACAAAATATGTAAGAATTTTTTTTAAATTTTAAATCAGAAACTTTTGCTTCGAAATAATAAAAAATAATTATATTTTTATAGGCTGAAGTAGCGCCTCTAACTGCCTATTCCACAATTTGCTCATGTGTGAGCTTTGGAATAATAATATTTTGTTCCATTGGAATTATTTTAAAACTATGGATGCATAAAAAAAAGTTTGCACTTGCTGATCAAAAAATTCAGAATGAAATTAGCATTGTTTTATTTTGCGAGGTAACTTTGCACAAAAAAAATTTGTTTTAATTTCAAAACCCTTAAAATTATTTTTTTTAGGCTTTGGTTCCTTTGCTGACAGTAATAATTCCAAATCAACTTTTTAATTTCTTAAAAACTCAACTTCCATGGTTTCCACCAATTTACACTTATATTTTAGCTTTTGCGCCTATGTTTAATCCAATTGTAAAAATGTTTGTAATTGCTTCGTTTAGAAAAGTCATTTTTGGTGTGGTGTTGAGAAAAAAGAAAACTCCTCGAAATGGTGTACTTTTTACTGCTTCCGCTGTCTCTAATGCTTAATTTTAGGAATTTTTTTCGTTTCGTTTTTTAATATAATAAATTTTTTTTAAATTATTTACGTTAGTTTTTTTAAGTTAAAACTAAGTATTTTGGAAAAAATAATGTAAAGTTTCTTTTGTTATTTGAAGCAAAAAAGTGAAGCTTCTTCTATATTTTGGGAAATTTTATAGTTAATTTTTTTCCATAAAATTCAACAAAAAAAAGAAGAGATTTATTTTTAAAAAGATAAATAAATTCAAGAAACATATTTTACTTTTTATTAGTTATTTATTTATTTTTCATGACGACGATAATGCCATGGAACCATCTTCTTCTTCGTCATCGCTATGCCCACATCGTTGTTGTTGTTATCCATAAAATTCTATGATGCTTCTTCATTCTTGAAAAACAAATGAAAAGAAAAAAGGATGAAAAAAGAAGAATTATTTTAAACTTTAAAAAAGACTCCAAGAAAATATAGTTCAAAAAGACAGTTGATTTTTTTGCTTTTAAATTTTTTCTTTGAATATTTTAACAAAAATTTTTTTTCTTTTTTCTTTTCACGTTTATCAGTTACGCATAAATCAGTCAGTGCCTGTCCTTAAAGTATTAAACCATACTTATTTTTTAACCAATGGAAAATGTATTTGAACATAGTAAAAATAAACTTTACAATTATGTAAATCCACAATTCACCAAAGCATCATCGACAAGTGAAATGGCAACAAAAACTTGAAATAAATCCAACTGTCGAACTTTTTTAAACAAACTCAAAAAAAATATTATTATTTTTATGCGTATCATATTTTTCATGTAAATTATATAAAAAAATTTAAAAAAAGTCTGAATGTCCAACAATAAAAGTTTGTATTATTTTATAAATTCCGAATGATTTTTTTAAAATTAATTAAGACTGCAAAATTGTTATTGAATTTGAAGTATTAACTAATCACACACCTCTGTGTTTTTTTTTGTTATTGTTTTAATAAATAACAATGGAGGAAACTAATAAAAAGTACATATGTATTTCAAAAAAACTTATTACAAATGCCATGAGAAAACGGGTTTTTTAAACAAAACAAAAAACAAAAGGGTTTAGCACTTTTAGGAAAATATTTTATGAAATTATAATTATTCATTTTCAAAAACTCAGAGGTCTAAATTTTTAAGAGTTTAAGAAAGTAGGTTGAAAACTGATTCTTTTAAATAAAAATGGTAAAATTTAATATTTCTACTGTAGCCAATCATTTTGCTATTTTGTTAAATGGATTTCTGATTTGGTTAATTTGGAAAAAATCTGGAAAACCTTTGGAAAATTATCGAAAGATTTTATATCTTGGTGCTATATTTGATTTTATATTTTCTATTATTATTGTTCTTACTGAACCCACAGTAATTTTTACAAATGATTGGTATTTTATGGTCCTTGATGGATGGGCTGCATATTTAGGGCATCCATTGGATTGGCTTTTAGTTTGTTTAAATGTTTATCTTTCGTATTCCACCATTCCAATTGCGGGGATTCAATTTGTTTATCGATATTTATTAATTTGTTGGTAAGTTTTTTTTGAAACAAAAAATAAAAAATAATTTGCATAAAACTTTTAAAATTGTTTTTAGGAAATTTTTTAAACTAAACTTTTTGTTTTCAGGAATATTAAAGTCACTAAAATATGTTTCTGTATTTTATTGGTTCTTGCATTTTCAGTTTCAAGTTATTATTTATATATTTGGTTATTTAATTTTTATCCAAAAACGAATGAATGGGAAATTTATGGACCTGTTTTATTTGCCACTGGAAAAGTAAAAAAAGAGGATGTAATTAGTTTTTTAGTTAGCTCACGAGTAAGTTCAAAGAAAATTTAAATATTTTTTCTTTAAAAAAGCCATTTTTAGTTAGCAACTCGGCCTACAATAGTTTTCTCAGCCATAATTTCAATTGGCAGCTTTTCTGTAATTATTTTTTGTTCGGTTTCAATTATTTATAAACTTTGGAAGCATCAAAAAAATTTTGCTGCTGCTGATCGAAAAATTCAAAATCAAATTAGCATTGTTTTATTTTGTGAGGTATGTAATTCTTAAAAATTTGCATATTTATTTTTGCTTCATTACATATTTTCATTTTTATTTAGGCAATTGTTCCACTTTTGACGATGGTGATTCCCCTCCAATTTTTAGCCCTCTTTAATAGCATTTTTCCATGGTTTCCATCAGTTTTTTCTTATATCACTGCTTTTTCTCCATTATTTAATCCAATCGTAAAAATGATTGTTATTTCACCTTTTCGAAAAACAATTTTTGGATTTATTATTCAAAAGAAGCAAATATCGTCGATGACTTCTCTTGTTAGTATCACAACCTCTGTAGCAACTCATCGCTAGATTTTAATCATTTAAAAATTCTTGTTTTGTCTTTTTCTCTTTTGTTTTTTTGAATTATAAAAAAAAATTATTTGGTATTTTTTTTATTACAATAAAAATTAAATTAATTGTTTTTATTCACAAAATGGAAAGAAAAAAGTTAAATAATTAAATATTAATGAAACATTTTTTGGAAGCGAATTATTTAATATGCCTTTGTGCAGAAGCTGTGAATGAAACAACGGTGGTGGTGGTAATTTTCTGTTTCCAAAAAAATCCAAATATTGTTTTTCGAAATGGAGGAATTACAAACATTTTCACAATAGGATTTAAAACAGGACAAAATCCACTGATTACTGTAAAAATAGATGGAAACCATGGAAAAGCTTGAACGAGAGCGCTTAAAAAATTGAATGGAATTACCATTGTCCAAAATGGAACCATAGCCTGAAAAAATATGGAACAGTTATTTTCCATTCATTTGTCCAAATTTTACAGTACTTCGCAAAGCAAAACAACGCTAACTTGATTTTGAACTTTTCGATCGGCGGTACCAAAATTTTTTGAATGCTTCCAAAGTTTATAAACTACAGCCACCGAACAAAAAATAATTATTCCAAAACTTCCAAATGAGAGAACAGCAGTTATTATTGTATCGGTGCTACCAAAGGTGTTCGTCTAAATATTTTTTTGATATATAAATATTTAATGTAAAAAATTATATTTACCGTAGAAGTAACCATGAAACTATTAGTTTCATTGCTATTAAGAATTTCATTTAAAATTGGCCCATAAATTTCTTGTTGATTGGGTTTTGGAGAATAATAAATTAAATATGCAATTAAAAAATACGCGGGAAAGAAAAGTGCCAAACCAATTAAACCACAAAAAGCTTTGATTCCAAGAGTATAGTTACTGAAATTATATTAAATTCAATGGTTATACTTTTCAAAAAATGAAGAGAAGCTTACAAACAAATAAGAAAAAATCGATAAACAAATTGTACGCTTGCAATTGTCATTGAAGAATATGAAACATAAACCGAAAGACACGCAATAATATAATCAAATGGACTACCAAAGAAAGCTGACCAACCATTAATTACAAGAAAATCATGCACAAAATCTTTTGAGTATGCCACTGCTCCTTTTGTCATTACACCAATGATTACAAAAATAAAATCAAAAATAGCACCAAGATATAAAATTTTTCGATAACTTTCTAATGATTTTCCTGATTTTTTCCAAATCAGCCAAATCAAAAATCCGTTAAGTAAAATTGCAATATGAGTTGCTACAGTAGAAATATTAAATTTCACCATATTTAAATAAAAGAAGACGAGAAAATAAAATTAATGGGCGTCGTGGGAAAAAACTGGACATTATATATATCTCACTGAATTAAAGAATTCTAAAAGAGCTTGTTCTTAGTATCATATTTTTTTTTAATTGAAAGGATAAATAATCGGAAGTGCGTGTAGTTAACAACTTTCTTTACATGGCATTCATAAACTAACAAAAAACATACTAAAAAAAGTTATTTTTTTCATTGTTGCCATGTTTGACCTTTTATTGTTAACAAAAAAATTTCAGAAGATATATCGCATGGTGTAAATCCTAATGAGATCCCAAGAGTCTTCAATGAGATTATTACGAGCACTTTCAAATTTAGCTCAAATAAAAAAAGCTTTTTAGCAAAAAATATTTTTTCCATTAAAAATTATTTATTTTGGAAAATCAGAAACTCTCGCATAGATTTTTTTTACTGTACGACAGATCTAAAACTTCCTAAAATTTCGAGCAAAAGAAATTCAACAAAGTGATTGAGATAAAAAATTTTTTTGATTTCATTAAAATTCCAAGTTCCGACAGACAATGCTGATATTGAGGAGTGTCGTAAATTTAAAAGATGATGCATATTCAAATAAATATTTTTTTGACATAAAATGATTAATTTCTAAAAAATTGATTTACTTTGCAAATATTTTTATGTTTTTTTGACGTACATAAAATTTTTCTTAATATTTTCTTTTCATATTCGTCACAAACAATTTAAATATGTAGTTCTGAAATATTTTTAAAAAAATACGGTGTTCACCATTCTTTTCTATTCTTTATTTTTTTGTCGTAAAACAAAGTTCAATTCATTTCATGAAACCACGATTTTAGACAGTTTGTGCAAAGAAAAATAATCCATTGCGTGTGGTTTCATTTACAAACAAACCCATTAGATAATAGCCTTAAATTAAAATGAGTAATAAAAATGGTTTAAAAAAAACCCAACAAAATAATCATGAAGATGCGTGTCAATTTTGCATTCTTTATTTTTTCTTCAATTGAAACAAGTTTACCCGTGGGTGCAAAAAAATGTTCACAGCTTTTCAAACAAATAATAAAAAAATTTAAAAAAAACGAAACACGTAAAAATTTACGCAATGGGTGTTTTCCTTTTTTATTCTTTGTAATGCCATGAGAAAAAAAAATTGTTTAATTGTTAAATAACGAAAATGCATCGGTTATTTAAATATTAAATAAACTAAATGGTTTCGAATTTTTGCATAATGAATTGACACATTTTAATACCATTTTTTTAATTTTTACTTCTTTGTTTTCGTGGGAACACGCATACTTATGAATTTTTTCAAATTAATTTTGTATATAAAAAAAGTTTTTTTGAAACAAAGTTTATTTATTTCCAAACTTTATTTTAAAAAATGGTAAAATTTAATATTCCTACCGTAGCTAGTCATATTGCAGTTTTACTTAATGCTTTTTTAATTTGGTTAATCCACAAAAAATCAGGAAAACCTCTTGCAAATTACAAAAAAATTTTATATCTTGGTGCAATATTTGATTTTATAATTTCCATAATTGGTATATTAAGTATGGGATCGGTTGCATATTCAAAGGATTTTGTTCATGATTTTAACATGATCGATGGTTGGATATCTTACATTGGAAGGCCATTTGATTATGTGATATTAATTATTTCCATTTATATTTCGTATTCATCCATGACAATTGCATCCATTCAATTTGTTTATCGTTTTTTTGTTATTTGTTTGTAAGTTTTGTGTAAAACTTAATTTTGTTAAATAATAATTACTTTTTTTAGTAACAAAACTCTTGGAATCAAAGCTTTTTGTGGTTTAATTGGATTAGCGCTTTTCTTTCCATTATATTTTTTAATTGCATATTTAATTTATTATTCTCCAAAACCAAATCAACAAGAAATTTATGGACCAATTTTGAGTGAAATTCTTAATGAAAATATTACTAATATTAATTTTCTTGTTACAACAACGGTAAATATAAACAAATTCATGCATGTTTTAAATGAGCTTCTTTTAGACAAACACTTTTAGTTCTACCGATATCATAATGACAGCTGCGATATCATTTGGCAGTTTTGGAATAATTATTTTTTGTTCAGTGGCAGTTATTTATAAACTGTGGAAACATTCAAAAAATTTCTCTACCACTGATCGAAAAGTCCAAAATCAAGTTAGCGTAGTTTTATTTTGCGAGGTAAGATTTGCGTATTTTTGGGATCTTATGAGCCTGATATTATTTTTCAGGCAATGGTTCCATTTTGGACAATGGTAATTCCATTCAATTTTTTAAGTTATCTCGCTCAAGCTTTTCCATGGTTTCCTTCAGTTTTTACTTATATTGGCGGATTTTGTCCTTTATTAAATCCAATTGTGAAAATGTTTGTAATTCCACCATTTCGAAAAACAATATTTGGATTTTTTTGGAAGCAAAACAATACTTCCACCATAGTTGTTGTTTCATTAACAAGGTCTGCACAAAGATAATTTTGTATTTATTTCAATAATTCTTTTAAAGACGTTTTGATAGGCAGCGCGGTAGCTGCTGAACGGGTTTTATGTTTGATTATCAGAGTCGAAAATCAACCTGTTTGCCATAATACCTAAATTTGATGCTTTACATACAAAATACGTTGCTCATTTTATAAAAGCTTTCATCAATGTTTATTTTTTCATCTTTGTTTCATATTCTAACCTTATGTTACATATCTCACACCAATCACACAGAATTTACTTTCATTCCTTTATTCTCATTCCAATTAATCTTTTATATACATAAGTTCAAACATACAATAAAAATTACAAGAAAGGAACAACAGAAATAACAAAACAAAATATAAACAAACAAAAAATCAGAACATTATAAATTTATCCCACGTTTGAATCAATCATAAATAATCCATTATTATTCAAAACCATCAATATTCATTTCTTTGAGGCTTGGATTCATATCAACGCACATAAGAAGGTACATATCATTGAATGCTTTTTTGATTCTTTCATATCCATCACCATGAACACATCGTGCAGTATTAAAGCCATCAAAAGGTTCTTCAATAAATATAGAATACTTCTCGAATAATTCTTCAGGCAAACTTTTCCTAAAATCCAAATCATTATTGTTACGAACAAGCATAAAAGTTAAACTTACTTTAAGAAAACACAAGCATTCTTAACAGAAATAGCATATTTATCGAAGTCGAACTGGCAGTAGTAACAAAAGAAACCAATTAACAACGTAGCCAAATCATCCTTGTTTTCTGATATAAAGCTAACTTCATCATTGAAAAATCGTAGGTTTTCAATTGGAACATCATCATCGAATGCATCAGGACAGAGCTTTTGTAAATTGGGTAAAACCGGAGGTTTACAAGCACATTGCATAAAATGCAAAACAAGACAAATGAGCGAATAACTGTTAAAAGTTCTGCTTCTAGCATCACTGATATCATGTTTAATAGCCCAATGTTTGATAAGTAGACATATTTGAGGAAACCTTGAATCCATGCGAGAGTATTGGTGGATCAAATGAGTATTGTATATTCCAGCCGTATTATTGATATTCACATCCACTTCCAAATCTAAAAGATTGATCGAATAAAACAAAGAAGATGGACAAATGCGTACAATATCAGAGAGTAAAACCAAACATACCAGAGTAGGAACCATTAAAAGTGATGCTTAATATTGGAACAAGAGTTTTATAAATACGAAGAACTCGTTTAACAACAGGACTTCGTTCGAAAGCTATTTTCAACCTTTCTAATGCAAAGATAGTTTGTTTATGAAGATCATGAGAAAGAGCAGCAAGTTCATTTGGATGAATCAAAATACAAAGATCCATATCAGAGTTATAGCTTCCACATCCATTCATCGTTGAACCAACAGCAAACATTTTTGCAGATGGAAATACTCTTTGACTTGCATGCAGGAGTTCCAAACGAATACTCTCTTTCCATGTTAAAGTTTCATAATCCTAAAAGATGACGGATTACTACTTCTTCGTACAGCTATAAAAGAACTTGAATATTTTGATCATAATGGCACAAAATATCATTGGAAAGTTTATCAAAAGCAGCAGGCTGTTTATTCTTAATATTTTCAGCAATTTCTTTAACATTTGCCCATTTAAAAAGTGGATAATCAAGCAAATTGAGCATTTCATATTGATAATCAGTTTCCATAACTTCAGAAGGAGTTGATTCTTCTTGTGAACACATAAGCTTGTCTTCTTCGTCACGAGTAGACGGAGCATTATTAGACGTTGAAAAGTTTGATTCCAAGTTTCTTGTTGTATTGTATGCATGAGTTTTGGAGAAAAAGTACGATTGAACAGCGCTGGCTAAAAAGTAAACAGAGAAGTAATAAATAAGTACAAAGTGTTGAATATTTCTTTAGTACATGTTTGAACTTTCTTTAAGTTAAAACAATCTTTGTGAAAACATACCATGTCGTGATTTCGTCAAATTTGTAGTTTCAGCTCCAGATTGATTTATAAGAATATTGTCATTGAGAGATGTCGTCGAGTAAACATTAGTAGTATATTGATTCATATTAAGTAGCTTTTCGAAAACAAGTTGATGTACTTTTCCTCTCTAAAAAATGTTATGTAAAACTAACTTTAAAAAATAAAGACAAACAAAAAAACATACATTTCCACGATACTTTATACCAAGCTTTTGAGCTTCAACGTGAAGTTGAATATAGTTCAAACTATTCAACCATTGATGAATTGAATCAGCATCCATTAAAATAAAATAATGTTTGTTTCAATAAACGAAATCTTCTAATCAAAACATCAAAAAAAGAATGATGCAAAATTTTGGAGAAAGAAAAAATGAAGCAAAAACAATAAAAGTTTTTTGCAAACGAGTAATTTGTTTTTCGACACTGGGTTAGAGTTTGCCAAAATTATCTATGTATGAGAAAAATGTTTTTATTGAAAAACAAAGCTATTCTTTTCTTTTGCTTCTTTTTAATCGTCATTCATTAATTTAGAAATTATAATATTTCCCTTTTAACATTCATGTATATATTTTGGTATTTCAAATCCCAATTATTATTGTCCCTTTTTTTTATTATATTCATGGTAGTTTTTTCTTCTTCTTCTGATTCATTGGCTTTTGATATTTCATTCCCCCACATTTTATTCTTTTTCAATCAGTTATTCTCGTAGCAGCTGTAGCTTTATAATTGAATATTTTGTTTTTGTTTTCTTCTCTGATCATAATAATCAACGTTTTACTTTTTTGCTTCTTCAATAAATAATTCTATGGTATTTATTATTGTTTGTTTGTATCAACTGTGAAACAACATTAACTACTTACAATAGCAAAATTCCTCTAAGAAAATTATTGTTTGTTTCATTTTGGGAAATGGTGATTAATTGAAATTCTTAAGATTTTTTTAAATCAAGTTTTTCCATAGCTTCTTTCCATCTGTTTTACTTATATTATTTCAGTATTATCAAGACTCATTATTTTAATCGGTGTTTTTTCAATATAACATTTTTTATCTCTTTAAATTACATTTCAGAACTACGGAAAAAAAATTTTTACTTCCAAAATAAAATTTACTTTACCAAAATCTGACATTTCAAGTTGTTGCTTACCATTGCTTAATTTTCTATGTCGTGTTAACGCTGATTTTGAGGAGTGGCATAAATTAAAAATATTGCACATTCAAATAAATTTCCTATTTTCTTTTTGGCACGAAGAAGAATAACGCGATTTCTAAGAAATTTTTTTTGCCTGCCCCATTTTTAGATTTATTTTATTTTTTATGAATTCAATTGTTTATTATGTAATATATTTCTTTGCGTGTACCTATCTAATTTTGTAGATATGAAAAAAAAATTATAAAATAAAAAGTTAACAAAAAAAAATATTGCGTTTTCTTAATTTTTTTTGAGGTAAGAAAGTTTTTATTATTAAATCAGACCACACAAAAATTAAAAACTTTTCACGCATGTCGTGTGAAAAAAAGAGTTAGCTACAGTTCGATTAAAAAAATTTTTTTTTTCTAAAACGCGAAAGATTTTTTTTTTTAATATGAAAAAAACGCGTATATAATTCTTAAGCTTTGTGTATAAATAATAGTCATTTCCTCCAATATACAGTTTATTTTCATTTTTCTTAATATGGTTAAGTTTAACATATCTACCGTAGCCACTCATATTGCAATTTTACTTAATGGTTTTTTGATTTGGTTAATCCGCAAAAAATCTGGGGAATCATTGGAAAGTTATCGAAAAATACTGTACCTTGGAGCTATCTTTGATTTTGTATTCGTAATTTTTGGTGCTATGACAAAAGGGAAACAAGCTTATTCAAAGGATTTTGTTCATGATTTTATGGTCATCGATGGATGGATAGCTTTCGCTGGAAGGCCCTTTGATTATGTTATTCCAATTTTTGCTGTATATTTTACATATTCTTCGATGACCATTGCTTGTGTGCAATTTGTTTATAGATTCTTTCTTATTTTTTGGTAAGCTTTTTTATTTAAATAAAAGAAAAAAGTTTTGGCTTAAATTTATAAGTACCTCAATATTTTGTTTTAGTAACTATACTCTTGGAATCACAGAATTCTGTGGTTTAGTTGGTTTGGCACTTTTCTTTCCTTTGTATTTTTTAATTGCATATTTAATTTATTATTCTCCAAAACCAAATCAACAAGAAATTTATGGACAAATTTTAAGTGAAACTATTAATGAAAATGTTACGAATGTTAGTTTTCTTGTCACAACAACGGTAAATAATTATTTATAAATCAAAAAGTACTATTTCCTGTTATTTTAAGACAAACACCTTCGGTAGCACCGATACAATATACACGGCTGCTCTATCATTTGGAAGTGTTGGAATAATTATTTTTTGCTCTTCGGCAGTAGTTTACAAACTTTGGAAACATTCAAAAAATTTTGGTACCGCCGATCGAAAAGTTCAAAATCAAGTTAGCGTTGTTTTGCTTTGCGAAGTACTGTAAAATTTGGACAAATGAATGGAAAATAACTGTTCCATATTTTTTCAGGCTATGGTTCCATTTTGGACAATGGTAATTCCATTCAATTTTTTAAGTTATCTCGCTCAAGCTTTTCCATGGTTTCCTTCAGTTTTTACTTTAATCAGTGGATTTTGTCCTTTATTAAATCCAATCGTAAAAATGTTTGTTATTCCACCTTTCCGAAGAACCATCATCGGAAAATTTACTGGTCGTGATCATGTTTCGGTTGCTGCTGTTGTTGTGATAAGTAGTGGGGCACGTCGATAATGTTGTTTATGTTAATTTGCTAAAATGTACAAATTTACAACAACAACAAAAAAACATCCTTTGTTAATTTGTAAATATATTTTTCCTTCATCTGTAATTTTATATTTCTGTTTCAAAAAAGCTGTTCATTTTATTATTATTTAAAAAAAAATAATATACCGGCAACATATATCATAAAATAAAGAATAAAACTAATTATCAAAAATGCAAAAATAAAAAATCTTATTATTTTAAATCTTTATTATTTTACATTTTTGTTATTTATCTGTATGCATTTTGAATAATTAATAGTCATTTTGTCAATCACGTCTCGAGCTGGGTGATTAATATACTGTATTCTGGATTTTATATGTAATAAATCGGATTTGGGACAATTTATGGCTTCTTTTATCAAGATTTCCTCCATCACAGGTTTTTCAAGATTCTCTTTCATAAACGATAAAAAAATTTTTTTACGCAATCATAGCTAATTATATAAATGAAACATGAAGAGAAATTTCTGGAGTATTACTCTGGTTTTACAGTGCTTTCGAAACAAAAATTTAAACACTTTTACTTTATACGATATCCAGTTTCATGAACCCATAACCTCTCGTTACAAATATTTTCTTTTGTTATTTTTTGGTAAATGTCTAGAAGTGTTTTCTTAGCCCAGAGAAATAAGCCATTCAAATGAACAAAAAATGCGTGACCACCGTGGTTAAATAAGTCCTCATGAAAATAATTCTTTTTTCTATATTAAACGCGATTTCCAAGAATCTTTCCTTTTTTTAAATAAATACTTTTTTGTATTGTTTTGTTTATTATGGTAAATATTTCTTATATACATAATTTTTTCTTGCGTGTAACTTTTATTTAAATAAATATCAGAAGAAGAAAAAAATGATTAAAGTATAAACTTAAAAAGAATGCCTTTTCATAAAAAAAAATTTGATTATAAAAACTAAAAATCCCGACCACACAGAGATACGAAAAAAAAACTTTTCACGCATGGCGTGTAAAGAAAGTTAGGTGAACTACCAATAAAAATAGTTTATTTAAAACGCAAAGATTTTAGTTAAGAAGAAAAGCCTTTTAAATTTCTTAAACTCATTTTTTAAATAAAAGTCATATTTCATTTTCAACATTTAAAAAAAAAATGGTAAAGTTAAATATTTCTACTGTAGCTACTCATATTGCAATTTTACTTAATGGATTTTTAATTTGGTTAATTTGGAAAAAATCGGGAAAGTCGTTAGAAAGTTATCGAAAAATTTTATATCTTGGTGCTATTTTTGATTTTATTTTTGTAATTATTGGGTCATTATCAAAAGGATCGCAGGCGTATTCCAAGGATTTTGTACTTGATTTTATGGTAATTAATGGTTGGTCTGCTTATATTGGAAGGCCGTTTGATTATGTAATTCCCATTTGTGCCGTATATATTTCGTATTCATCTATGACAATTGCATGTATCCAATTTGTTTTTAGATTTTTTCTTATTTGTTGGTACGTTTTCTGATTACTAATATTATATTTAAAAAATGATCTTTTTTAGTAACTACACTCTCGGAATCAAAGCATTTTGTGGTTTAGTTGGATTAGCGCTTTTCTTTCCCGCGTATTTTTTAATTGCTTATTTAATTTATTATTCTCCAAAACCAAATCAACAAGAAATTTATGGACAAATTTTAAATGAAATTCTTAATGAAAATGTTACTAGTTTTCTTGTTACTGAAACGGTAAATAATAATTGTTAAAATAAATGTCAAAAATATATCAAATATTATTTAGACATACACCTTTGGCAGTGCTGATACCATAATGACTGCTGCGATATCATTTGGAAGTTTTGGGATAATTATTTTTTGTTCGGTGGCTGTTGTTTACAAACTTTGGAAGCATTCAAAAAATTTCTCTACCGCCGATCGAAAAGTGCAAAATCAAGTTAGCATTGTTTTATTTTGCGAGGTAAAATTTGCATATTTTTGGGATTTTATGAGTCTGATATTATTTTTCAGGCAATGGTTCCATTTTGGACAATGGTAATTCCATTCAATTTTTTAAGCTACCTTGTTCAAGCTTTTCCGTGGTTTCCTTCGGTGTTTTCATTAATCAGCGGATTTTGTCCTGTTTTAAATCCGATTGTTAAAATTTTTGTGATTCCACCATTTCGAAGAACCATCATTGGAAAATTTTTTGGAACTGAGAATTCTTTTGTCGTTGTTACGATTAGTAGTGTGGCGACACATACTGGACCAAGTCGAATGCAACCAGGCACGACGCGCCCTGTAGTAAGGGCATCGAGGTAAAAAAATAAAATATAAATATACCGTTTCTTTCCATTTTTTAAATATTCTTTTGTCTCCTGTAATTTAATGAATCTGTTTTTAAAATAGCAAAACAAATTTTTTTCTGTTTACTATACCATTATTTTATTTTGTTAATAAACTTTCTATGAAAAATAAATACATATGGATCATAAAATAAAGAATAAAACTAATTATCATAAAATGCAACAAAAAAATCTTTTTTATTTTACATATTTGTTATTTATGTGTTTGCTTTTGATTGATTAATAATCATATAGTAAATTTCGAATCGGGCTCTATTTTTGATGCAAAAAGTACACCTATTTAAGCTAATAATTTTAGCTTTTTTTTTTTGCCGATGTTTTCCACTCCTTCCTGGAATTATTAACCAATTTTGTATTTTTTTGCTAAAGTTTTCTAAACTTTATGTATTATTTCGTTAGTACATCATGAAAAAAAACTATTTAATTGAAAATTCCTTCCTCCACAAAACAAAAACACGCCACTTTGTTATAAAAATAAATATACTGAGTTCATTTTTTTTGGTTAATAAATCGGATATTGAGCAATTATGACTATTTTCATCAAGATTTTCTATCAACTATGGTTTTTTTGACACAAGCCCTTTCAAATTCTATAAAAAACTTTCATCGCAAAAATAGCTTATAAAAATTGGGTAATGAAGCAAAAGTTCCTTAAGGAAACTTTAAGAATTTTTACATATGTTATAATATGATTACAAATTAATTGAACTCTTACCCTCTTCAAGAAAAAATATTTTTTGTATTCCTTTGTTTATTATGGTCAATATTTCTTATATACATTTTTTCCTTGCGTGTAACTTTTATTTAAATAAATATCAGAAGAAAAAAACGATTAAAGTATAAACTTAAAAAACTTGTAAAAAGTATTTCCAAATTTTTTTTTTGAAAAATAATTCTTTAAATTCCGACCACACAGAGAAAAGAGCAAAAAACTTTTCACGCATGCCGTGTAAAGGAAGTTAGCTGAACTTCCGATTATTAAACCTTTAACCTTTTATTTTAAACTCAAAGATTTTTGTTTAAAAAAACCCTTTTTAAAAATTCTTAAATTCATCGTATAAATATAAACAAATCTTCAACACAACACCCATTCATTTTTTGTTGTTTACCTTTTTTTAAATATGGTGAAATTTAATATTTCTACCGTAGCAACTCATATTGCAATTTTACTTAATGGATTTTTAATTTGGCTGATTTGGAAAAAATCTGGAAAATCATTAGAAAGTTATCGAAAAATTTTATATCTTGGAGCTATTTTTGATTTTATTTTTGTTATTATTGGGGTAATGACAAAAGGAGCAGTGGCATACTCAAAAGATTTTGTTCACGATTTCCTTGTTATTAATGGTTGGTCAGCTTTTTTTGGTAGTCCATTTGATTATATTATTGCGTGCCTTTCGGTTTATGTTTCGTATTCTTCGATGACAATTGCAAGTGTACAATTTGTTTATCGATTTTTTCTAATTTGCTTGTAAGTTTTTGACAAAACTTAATTTTGTTAAACAATAATTATCTTTTTAGTAACTATACTCTTGGAATCGCAGAATTCTGTGGTTTAGTTATTTTGGCACTTTTCTTTCCCCTTTATTTTTTAATTGCATATTTAATTTATTATTCTCCAAAGCCAAATCAACAAGAAATTTATGGACCAATTTTAAGTAAAATTCTTAATAGCAATGAAACTAATAGTTTTATCGTTACATCTACGGTAAATTATTTTACTAAATGAAACTGCTAAAACCTGTTTTTTTAGACAAACACTTATGGTTCTACCGATACCATAATGACAGCTGCAATATCAATTGTCAGTTTTGGAATAATAATTTTCTGTTCTTCAGCGGTGGTTTACAAACTGTGGAAACATTCAAAAAATTTCTCTACCGCCGATCGAAAAGTTCAAAATCAAGTTAGCATAGTTTTATTTTGCGAGGTATTGTAAAATTTTGTATAAATTTAATTTCCCCTTTAACACATTTTATTATAGGCGATGGTTCCATTTATAACTATGATAATTCCTTTCAACTTTTTAAGTGCTCTTGCTCAAGCTTTTCCATGGTTCCCTTCGATTTTTACTCAAATTAGCGGATTTTGCCCTGTATTAAATCCAATCGTAAAAATTATTGTTATTCCACCATTTCGAAGAACTATCATAGGAAAATTTTTTGGAACCGATAATTCTTCCGTTGTTGTTACGATTAGTAGTGTGTCGACGACACATACTGGACCAAGTCGTCGAATGCAACCAGTCGCAGTGCGATATGGAGTAAGGGAATCCCGGTGAAGAAGAAAAAGTAAATAAAAATAAAAACTATTCTTTCTTTATATTTTAAAAATATATATTTTTATGTCTTCGTTAATTTAACGTATCTGCTTCAAAAAACAATAAAAGCTGTTTCATTTTTTATCATATTTTATTATTTTTACAAAAGTTTTATGAAAAAATTATATAATAAACCGCCAACATTTTTCTTAAAATAAATAAAGAATTAAATTTATTAGGAAAAATGCAAAGAAAAATCTGTTTTTTATAAACTTTTTAAATTATTCGTTTATGTTATAAATGTGTTTTTTATTATTATTAATAAATATTCAATCATATTATCACTTTTTCCACCGATCTCTCAAAGAATCAATCCTAGCATATAAAAACCAATACAAATGTTATTATTTAATATCCCAGGGCATTTTCCTTATTTTTATTGTTATTAATTGTTTTTATATTTGTTTACTTTTTAAATACATAAATTGCTTCGTTGCTTTTTTTTGTGTTCTCTTTTAGCATCAAGGATCATGTTGAGGAGGTCTGGGCTCCAAAAAGTCCCCACACACAAAAATATTTGTTTTTTGTTTTAAAGATTAAACGCAATTTCCATGAATCTTTTGACATTTTAAATAAATACTTTTTTTTATATTCTTTTGTTTATTTTTGGTAAATATTTCTTGATACTTCTTTTCTTGCGTGTAACTTTACATATTTAAAAAGATTGGACACAAGTAAAGTATACAAACATTTAAAAAATATTTCCTAATTTTTTTGAGGTCAAAAAAATCTATAAAACCCGACCACACAAAGCTACGAAGAAAAAAATAAATACTTTTCGCGCATGCCGTGTAAAGGAAGTTAGCTGAACTGAAAATTAAAACACAATTTGTTTAACGAAACTACTCTTTTTTGTTAAGAAAAATGTCCTTTAAAAAATTCTAAAACTCATTGTATAAATAAAAAGGAATTTTTTCCCACGACATCCATTATTCTTTTATTCAATATGGTGAAGTGGAATATTTCTACTGTAGCGACTCACATCGCTATTTTACTTAATGGATTTCTGATTTGGTTAATATGGAAAAAATCTGGAAAATCATTGGCAAGTTATCGAAAAATTTTATATCTTGGTGCAATCTTTGATTTTGAATTTGTTATTATTGGTGTATTGACTAAAGGGCAACAAGCTTATTCAAAGGATTTCGTCTATGCTTTTATGGTAATTAATGGTTGGTCATCATACATTGGAAGGCCATTTGATTATGTGATTGCATGTATTTCGGTTTATAATTCGTATGCTTCGATGACAATAGCATCCATTCAATTTGTTTTTAGATTTTTCCTCATTTGTTGGTAAGTTAGTTAACTTTGTGACAAATTTAAATTTTATTAAATAAATTTATGACAATTTTTCAGTAACTATACTCTCGGAATCAAAGAATTCTGTGGTTTAGTGGGTTTAGCACTTTTCTTTCCACTTTATTTTTTAGTCGTCCGTTTAATTTATTATTCTCCTAAACCAAATCAAGAAGAAATTTATGGACCCATTTTAAGCGCGGCTATTAATGACAATTCTACTAATAATTTTATTGTTGCTCAAGCGGTAAAATTTTTAAAAATAAATATTTATGTATCAAATCTTATTAAAACGAGCTCCTTTTAGGCAAACACTAATGGTAGTAGCGATGCAATAATGGCAGCTGCGATATCAATTGGAAGTTTTGGAATAATTATTTTTTGTTCGGTGGCTGTAATTTATAAACTTTGGAAGCATTCAAAAAATTTCTCTACCGCTGATCGAAAAGTGCAAAACCAAGTTAGCATAGTTTTATTTTGCGAGGTACTGTAAAATTCTCACAATTTTATGTGTAAATTTACCTTTCCAAATTTTTTCAGGCGTTGGTTCCACTTATTACTATGGTGATTCCATTAAATTTTTTAAGTGCTCTCAGTAAAGTTCTCCCATGGTTTCCATCTATTTTTAATCAAATTAGCGGATTTTGTCCTGTTTTAAATCCTATCGTAAAAATTTTCGTAATCCCACCATTTCGAAGAACAATTTTTGGAAAAATTATTGGTTTGGATGATACTTCTTCTGTTGTTATGACAAATGCTGGGAAACATGGGGTTCAACCTGGCCCAATCCGTCCTGCAATAAGATAGTCCCTGTGAAAATAAAAATTAAAAAAACTCATTATATCTCTTTAAATAAACCAAAAAAAGATGTTCCAATTTTTCATCATTATTTTCTTTTTATTTTTTTTAATAACAAAAATTTTGTTTAAAAATAAGAAAACACATGTTTATTATAAAATATTATATTTATTATTCTCATTAAATAAATATACTCAAAATTAGTCTTTTACAGAATTTTAAATACAAAACTTTAAACATATAATGGAAATTAATAAACCCCAAAAAGAATACCAAAAAGAAAATATTTATGAATCGAACTCATCAATTTTTTTTTTTGTTTTGTTTTATGCTTCTTCTTTTCTTTTAATAACATGCAGCTGCAGCATTGGCATCAGCAATATTTTTAGCAATATATTTTGCATCATCACAAGCTTTTTTAGCTACAGCTTTAGTGGCATCAGCTGAATTCCATGCTATTTGAGCGGCTTTATCACATGCTGCTTCAGCGTTAACTCGAGCAAGCTCGGATGCAGCTAAAGTATCAAAGCAGTTTGCTGCATCAACCTAATAACTTTGTATAAAAAATTATTTATAACGCAAAAAACTTACTTTTGACGGATAAATTGATAAAAGAGCCATCATTGAAATGAAAATAACAATAGTTTTTGAAGCGGTGGCGAACATAATTTAATTTTGCTTTGGGAAAAGAGAAAAATATGGTTTAATATTGTAAGTATTTTTTCCGAAAGTATTTATACGAAAAAAAAGATTACTTTTTAAAAATAGGTTTAAAAGCTTAGAGTTTATAAACGAATTAACTTTTGAAATTCCCAACGTTCGTTTGTTTGTTATTGTCAAAAAACAAAGTTTTGGTAAAAATTTTATTGAAAAATAAAACTAAACTCTCGAGAAACGTGAATGGTTTCTATTGTTCGCCACCAAAAAAGTTTTTCATAAACCTTTCGATGACAAAAGAAAGATTTTTTTATTCATCTTCTGTTTCTCTGAACTCTCTCAATTTTTTAAATCCTATTTTTTTTTAAAAAGGCAATGTTGATTTATAAAAATTTTTTTTAAATATTTTCGAAATCATCGATGTTTGTTGTTTTTTTGTTATGGGTTGAGAATTACTTTTTATTGTATTCAAAAAAACCTGTATTTTTTGTTTAGTTCATCAATGTTTTTAGTTTCTTCGCTGTTTTTTTTTTATTATTATTTGAACAGACCTTTTAAAATCAAAGCGTCCCTATTTTTTTTTATAGCACAAGACAATCGAATCTGTGATCGAAGAAAAATTTGCAAAAAAAAAAAATGCATACAAAAAAAACTGCGCTTAAAACCATCAAATTCGTCATGTCATAAAAGCTCTGTTGCTGATTTTTTTTAGTTTAACTTTTCCATTTCTTTTTCACCTCTCCAGGCATATCGAGCTCTCAGTTAAGGTCAACACTAAAATAAATGCAACGAAGAAAAAAAAACAGACTTGCTCTCATTCGCGCCAATTTTTTCCTTTTCCTTTCTGCCTCTCATGTTTTTTTGGTTTTGAGTTGCATTTTTTTTTTTTGTTAAAAACAGGCAAGGCACAGATTGACATTGCCCCAAAGTTATAGCTTTAAGGAATAATCTCGTGTTTTTTTCTTGCCTTTTTACATTTTTTCATGAGTCTCACTTTATCTCCCTCTAATTTATTTTGTTGTTGCCTTTTAGCAAAGTTCAATGAAGTCAAAAACCTCCTCCTTGTCATCATTTTTTCCTTTGCTTGAACTTCCTTCACCCATTTTAACTCGGTTTATTTCTTTACTTCCTTCCGATGATGCAGAAGAACTTTCAAAAAGTTGTAAAACACTAAACTGGCTTGTAAGAATTTATGGTTATAAAACGGTTGAAAATTTGGTTATTCATGGAAAGGTACGGTAATTTTTTTTAATCTAATTTTTGGTTTAATAGCAAAGAAATTGAAAAAAAGGATGAAAAACTAAAATTATTTTTTTGTTACAATTTCCAAAATTGTTAGTTGAATTTTCTGAATATTAGTATTTAGGGTTGTTTTCGAAGCTCAAACGCTAAATTTAATTTGTTTTCTTGCAAAAATGAATGTATTTTGGTTTGAACCACAAAAAGTCATTTGAAAATAAATTTTTTCTTTTTTCCCCAAAAGAAACCTTTTTTTGAAATTTTTTTAAGAAATTTGCTAACTTTTTCTTCTTCTTTGAAGCCAATGTAAAATTTTTTTTACTGTCTTCGTAAAACCAAAATTAAAAAACAAAAAATTATAATAAAAATAATTTTTTAGAAATTTTGAAAGGTTTAAAACAAAATTTTTGCTTTCGAAGACTATATTTTTTTTTCAATTTTAATCACAAACTCAAACTTTTTTAGGAATTGGCTTCGGATGTAACAGGTTTCAGCGCAAATTTATCGTCATCCTATAATAATCTCAAACTATCAGTGACTGATCCAACTTTTGAAAAAAAAGTTAAAAACACTATTGTTAAAGGAAAACTAACCCTCATTAACGTTGATAAAGGTTTACTAACAAAACTAACTACTACAAAAAAATTTGGAGTTGCATTGGAAATTAATTCCATTTGTGTTTTAAACTCTGAATTAAGTTTGGAAGATTTTCAAATAATTTTAAGATTAAAAAGAAAGCTAAAAGTCGTTGAATTTCAGAGGGTAAGTATTTTTCCATTAATTTCATTTTCAGATGCGCTGAAATTAACTCAAAGTTCGTATCATGTTCAGTAAGTTTTTTGTTATAGTTTTTTGCCACCAAAGTTCTAAAAAAATTTGCGTAAAAATTTTTGCTAAAAAACCTATTTTTTGAGTTTTACTGAATTCTAATTTATTTATAACTCCAGAATTTTTTTTTCAGTTTGGATATTTCTAATATGAAATTCCACCCGGTTGACCCAATTTCCGATTTACTCCAATGGCAAAGATCAGCAACAACACCCTTCCATCATTTGACCCTCCGCTTTCCATCCCATGGATTTAGCATGGATAAATTTATGGAATTTCATAAAGTTAGTTAGTTTTTTAAAAAAAAAAATTTCTGTGAAGCAACAAATTAAAAAATTAAAATCTTTTTAGCAACTTCGAACAATTCCGTTGACAACCCAATTGATATTTAATGAATTCATTAATGTATCCTGGAATTTCCAGACAGAACTATATTTTTTAAGAATAAATCGAAAACCAAGAATTCTGCGTTCCCATGGAGCCAGTATAATAATGTTTTAATAAAAAGAATTGTAGATTAGAATGTAAAAAATATTTTGAGTAATTACTAAAGTTTTAAACCCTAATAATGCTAATAATTTTTAATAATAAAATAAAATAATTTTTCCTTTATCTTTTGACCAAATAGAAAAAAAACAAATTCAAAAAAAAACAGTGGATAAAATGAAAAAGAAAATGAAAAATGTATAAATTAACTGAAATTCTTCCATTTCGAGATAGCACTTTCTGTTTCGACTACTTTTTTGAGCGAATGTTTCTAAAACAAAAATTTAAATTAACAAAAAAAAGTTTGTTAATAAAAAACTCACATTCAAAAAAGTTTGAAAGTTGTTTGAATATTCAAATTTTGAAGAAATAAAGTCACCAAGAAAAAAGTCTTTAAGATTTGAAAAAAATAAAGATGGAACAAATTTATTTAGAGTTTCTAATGTAAAAACCAATGGTGAGTCTTCTTTGTTAATTGCGCTAAAATAAATGAGTTATTTTTAAACTTTAAAAATTTAATTTAAACTTACTAAACAAATTTATTTAATGCCAATGAAAAGTTATTAAGGACATCGGCAAGCTGGACCCAGTTTCCATTTTTTGAATATTTAATTGAAGAATGAAAAAAACGGAAATTTTCGACGTTTCCTGTTTGAATCAAAAATAAAAATTCTTTATATAAAATATTTTGATGCATAAAATATAAACTTTCGACATTTACATAACAAATTTTTGGATAAATTTGTCGAAATGCGCCGTCTTCATGAAAGAAAATAGGATTTTCTGAAATCCAAATTTTGATTTGATCATCTCTATCATAAATTATTTTAACATTAGGAATTAAAAAATCTTCACATTGGTGTAAACCATTAGCAAAAACAAAATGATGTTTGGTTAAAAAATATTTGCAACTTCTGTAAAGTTTTTGATAAACAATTGGCGAAGAATTTTTAGAAATATAAAAAATAATTGTTTGAGGAATTGAAAATTTTTGAAATACAAAATTTTGAGGTTTATAAGTGATAGTTTTATACGGACGTGTATAAAAAGAACAACAGCTACTCATAGTTAAGCGAAAAATCAAGAATGAGAAAAAAAATTTTTTTCTACTCTCTGTGAACTGAGTGTATTTATAAGAAAAATCAAAAATTTTTCTTTCTTCATAGTGAACCTATTTTAAAGTGACCTCTCAAGGCGCTTAATTGATTGACCTTTCTGCATTTTTTTTTCTTCGCCAAACACTACTAATAAGCTTGGGAAAACAAGGAAGGCAAAAAAGCAGAGATGTAAATGCAGCACAGCCAAAGAAAATTTTAACAGACAAAGGATTAACTAAAAATTTTTATGATTTAGAAAAAAAAATGGAAGAAAATGTTCGTCCAAGAGAAGAAGATGATAGCTTTATTTTATAAAATTCATCAAACAATAAAAAAAGTTTTGGTGAAATAAAAATTTCAAAAAAAATCTTTATATATTTTTTTAGCAAAGATTTAGTAAACAAAAATAATGTCGGCTTGGTTTCAATTTGTTAAAAAATATTTTATTTTATTATTTATTTCACGCAAAAAACGATTACGATGAATTCTTTACACAGCGAACTTTATTTTTCTAGAAGTTAAACAGCATTATTTAAAATTCGTAAATTCACTTTAGAAAAAAAATTTACTCGTAAAAATTCATTAAAAAACTTGGAATAAAAAAAATCTGGTGGCACATTTTTTCCAATAGTCAAAGAAGTAAGTTTTTTAAATGGAGTTAAAAGTGTCAATTTTATCGCTGTTTCGGGTGTATAAACTAATGAAGCATAATCATCCACGAGACTGGAACAAATTTATTATTAACTTTTAATAATTATAAAACATACTAATAAAAATCTTGTAAAGATGGTAATTTTTCTAGAATATCCGCCAATTGAACTAAGGCCCCATTTGAATATTTTATTGAACATTCAGAAAAATAAAAAGACCCCACATTTCCAGCTTGAACCAAAATTATAAACTCGTTGTAAGACATATGTTGATCTCACAAATTTAAACTTATTACATTTACATAACACATTTTAGAATAAATTTCTTGAAAAGTGTATGGAACATGAAGGCTGATGATACTTCCAGAAGCCAATAAAATTTTTGGTGAATTTATTCCATGCTCATGACCAATTTGCATGGGCGAATAAAAAGTGTCTTTCCATGAAAATAAATCTCGAATTATTGCAAAGCGTTGTTTGATTAAAAAATATTTACAATTTCTGTATAATTTTTGATAAGCAAATGGCGAAGAATTTTTGGAAATATAAAAAATAATTGTTCGCGGAATTGAAAATTTTTGAAACGCAAAATTTCGTGGTTTATAAGTAAAAACTTTATATGGATGCGAATAAAAAGAGGCAATGTTATCATCCATGGTTGGTTAAAAATCAAATAAATATGTAATTAAGAGAGAATGAAAAAAACAAGAATGCAAGAACCAATAACGAGCGAGCTAGCGCAGGTCAAATCAATAATGCCTCTTCACCAACATCGTTTTGGCCAAATCAATAAAAATTCAATGACCCTTTTTTCATTTGGGTTTTATTCTCGCAACAACAAAAAAATTAGATTGTCGTTGTTCTCATTATTTTATTTAAAATTTTCAAAGCAAAAATATCAAAAAGCAAAAACAGAAAAAACTGAGTTTTGCAGAAGAAAAAAAAAACAATAGTTATAAAAATGTAGGGATGAATTCAATGTCTATCAGGCTTGTGGCAAAAAATTATTTTGTAGTAGTTTGAGAGAAACCTTCCTTTATGATCTCATTTGATAAGCAAGTTATTTATCATCTTTAAAAGTTTATGACGGTAACATTATTTCTCTAAAAGAATTATGGTTACTACTTCGTATTATAATGTAAAACTTAAAAAAAAGGATAACCTGTTCATATTTTTGAAAAAACTTTGAATTTGAGAAAATTTCAGGAACATTATTTCCAATTATTAAAGTAACACGTTTTTTATATGGAATTAAAAATAATAGTTTTACAGCCGTTTCTTGAGTATAAACAAATGAAGAACTAAATTCAAGAACGCTGAAATAAAAGTGTTTTTTGTTTGATGTCGAATTTCAGAAGTATGTAAAAAATTAATGAGCAATGCCAAAATTAAAGTTTTAAAAATATATAAATTTGGATTAAACAATGTAATTAAAGAATGGATGATTGCCATTTCGTTCAAAGGTTTGTTTTTCTTTGGTGTTGCATTTTTTTTAAGAATTCAGAAAGTCTTATGAATCATATAAAGTAGAATTCCATAAACCTAATTGTTGTTCAGTATGATGGTTTGTTAATATCATTTGAGGGTGTCTCTAGAAAATCGTAATCATTCACTAATTATGTGATGAATTTTTTTTAATTCGGTAAGCTTACAAGTAAAAAATTTTGAAAATAATTTGAATTAGAAAAACGTTCAGGAACATTTTTACCAATATTCATGGAAATAAGATTTTCAAATGGAGTTAAAAGTGCTATTTTTATTGCTGTTTCGGGGGTATAAACTTGCGAAGCATAATCATTCACGAGACTAAAAAGAAATTATAAACATAATTAGATTTTTGTTATTTTTTTTATTAAAAAAGTTACTATAAAAAATCTTTTATTGCTGGCAACTTTTTCATGATTTCAACCAATTCAACCCATTTTCCATTTAAATATTTTATTGAACAGCGGGAACATGAAAAGGTTTCCACCTTTTTTGGCGAAACCATATATAAAAATTCGCTATAAGTAATATTTTGATCCGAAAAAGATATGCTTCGAACATTAACAAAAATAAGTTTAGTAAAAATTTGAGAAAAACAATTTCGATTATGAATAGAAAGCAAAGTTCCAACCAGCCATATTTTTTGTGTTGTTTCTACCATATATTCTTCCCAGATAGATATTGCATCAAAATTAGTGGTTAAATTTTCGCTGATGTCAAAAGTTTTGCCATCCAAAAAAAGTTTGCATGTTTGATAAAGTTTATGATTAATCACGGTGGAAGCATTTTGAAAAACATGATTTACAGTACGATTTGGAAGGGCATTGAACATTTGAAATTTGATAACTTCTGGTAAATAGGTGACCGTAGTCTTTGATGGATAAATATAAAATTCTGGGGTTTCAGCCATGATAAAAAAAAGGCAGAAAAAAATAAAAATAAAAAATAAAATTGTTGTTTTAGTTTCTCAAACTCGAACAGGAAAAAAGGGGAAAAGTGACCATGCCTAGGTCAAATCAATACACATTTTTATGTTTATCTTATTTTCTTTCGTAAGAAAGCTTTTAGGGCAATTTTGAAGCATCTCTAAAGCGCTCATTTAAAATAGTGAAGGAACGCGAACGAAAATGAAATAGAGAAAAAAAGAGAATAGCCTTTTTTGGACTTTGTTTTTGGTTGAACAAATTAATTCTGCCGAAGTTCTTTCTATCAAATTTTTAAATACCCAAGGATTAAAAAATTTCTGAAAATAAAAATTTAAAATTTTTTGTTTTATAAAAGTTCTGTCATGTCTTTTTTTTGTTTTTTTCTTCATATATCTTCTTTTCTAGTAAAGTTTATAAGAAAATTTATTGCTAATTAAAATTTCCTAAACGAACATAATAAAAGCAAAAAAAACTAAATAAAATAATTGAAAGCGATTGTTTAATAAAACCCCTGTTTTTTTTTTAAATTAATTAATTCTACAAATGAGATCCAAAAACTTAAAAATAAAGTGACGTGAAAGAATTATATAAAAAAAGTAAAATAATTTTTAGCACCGTTAAAATTCAAGGCAAACAAAGAACAAACAAACAACAACAAAAAAAACATATGCATTCAATAGTCTCCAAAAAAATTCAAAACACAAAAAAAAACTAAAAATCATTTGTTGCTGCTGCTGCTGCATCATTATTAAAAGTTTCTATTTCCATTTGTGATAAAGCATACGCTTGATCATAGGCATCTTTTTCATTGCTTCCAACACTGTTGCTGCTTCGGCTGCTATAATTATTATCTTCATTGCTGCTGCTGCGACTACTATCATCTTCAAAAGAATTTGATGGAGGAGGAGGAATCCTTCGAGCATGTCGACTTCCAGCTGGTTGCTTTTGTAAATGTTTAATTTTGAGCGGATTTGAACGATATCCATTATTTAAATAAATATTTGATGGACATGATCCCGGATTTCGACTAGTATATTTTATATTTATATTTGTTCGAATAAGGCGATTATTTAAAGGTTTTAATGGACGGTAATTGGGTGACATGAAAACTGGATTAGTTTGTTTGATTTCGGTTTGTTGGAGATCATTCCAAATTGAAAGCTAAAAAAATTTTAAAGACAAATTTAACAATTAATTTTTTGTTAATTAAAATCCTTACATCTTCTTTCGTAATGTAAATGGGATTATTTATAACTATCCATGTAACAGTTTCATAACATCCTGGATATGTTAATGAGCCTTCATAAGTGACATAATGTTTGGTATTTGGAAATAATTCTGATGGATGAAACCTTGTTAAAATGGTTTTTGCATCTTTATATGTAATACTTTGAGATGCTACTGTAAGTTTTCTCAATTCAACATTTGATACTTCTCCAATCTGCAAAAAAATATTTTTTGAAAACTTTGCATATTTTTTGTTTAAAGCAAAAAAACTTACATCCACGATAATGGCTATTCCAATTAATCCCCGTGGCTGAGTCATGGCTTGAGTAAAATTTTCATATAAATCTGAATTATATGCAAGCAGCTGTAATTCAGCCGGAAATCTCACTCGATCCACCGTGTGTTCAGAACCCTTTTCGTTGTCTCGTATCCTACCAAAATGAAATATAACATGATGCAAGCGAAAATTGTATGGAGTCATAGGTCCTCCGCTGATATTCACTATTTTAGGAATGAGTTGAATAAAATCTGATGTATCAAATTTGGCATTTGTTTCATTTATTGTTATAATAGGTAATTGACCCGTATTTTGTAATTCTGCTTCAACCTTGAAAAAAAAATATATTTAATAATAGCAAATTTAAAATTTCGTGTTAATACCAAAATTATTTTTTTAACAAATCTACAAAAAAAGACTAACCTGCTGTTTACCAATATTTATTTCAGTCAAACCTGGATCAAATAATAATCTTCCGGGATCAATATTAATTGGACTTTGCATTTGACCCACCGTGCACATTCTCCAATGTTTATTTACAAGACCCCAAAAATCTGGTCCTACAATGCATGGATATAAGCAAGCTGTCATTAACCATGATAGCATATTTTTTTTCTTGGCTCCCACTTTTAAAAGCCAAAAATACAATTTTTTTTGGTGAAGGAGTAAAAATAAAGAATTCAAAAGTTTAATTTTTTGCGACTTTTTCAAAATAATCTTTCCATAAATATATTTTTCTTTTTTCGTTGACTGACAAAGAATATAATAAAAAAAGTTAGTGTTTGTGAAACTAAAAAAATATAAAAATGAATAGTTTGAATAAAACACGAACCAACAAGAAAAGAATAAAAAATAGATACAAGAGAAAATGAAACTAACTAACTAAATTGGGTAAGTAAAAAAGTAAGTAACAAATAAATTGAGCGTGTATTTGGGCGACAAATTTATTTTCAATGTGCAAGCATCCAAGAAATAAAATTAAAGGCAACTTTTTTTATTTTATTTTTTTTTGGAAGGCAAGAAAAAAAAGAGAGATAGATTCGTGTCTTTTTAGAGAAAATATGTATGGTTACAACCAGATTAAGAAAACCATGAGAAAATGAAATAAGGAGCGAGCATGGATGGAAAAAAGAAAGATTAGTTAGAAAAAAAAGAGGAGAGAGAAAGGATGGATGGCAGAGAACAAATTGGTAATAAAACGAAAAAAAATAATGGAGGAGGAAATTGAAGCTTTAGCATAGTGAGTAGCCGAATAACAGGGTCAAGCCAGGAATAATTTTGAAATTCAAATTTTTCGATTAGTAAGTTTAGAACATCTTATATAGCAAGAGATATCAAAAAGAAGTTATGATAGTAAATTTAAGAATGTTTTTTTGTTTTTATTACAAAATTGAAAAATTTACAAGGATTTTTGCTGCAAGACTATGGGCTCCAAAATCTATTACTAAAAAGCGAACAATTTTTTATTTAAGCTATTTAAATAAAATAATAACTAAAATATTTTTATTTTATTACATTTTTCATTCAACTAAAAATTATGTTATATTAAAAGCCCATCTAATAAAGCTAGCAGCTACTTTTTAAAGAAAAAAGCATACTCCTTTTTCAAAAAAACGCCAAAAAGAAATTCAATAGTATTATGTCTATTTAATAACATTAGTAAAACATGGAGTCTTTTTCTCAAAACCCTGTCTTTTCTCTTTCCATTCTTAAATTAAAAAAATTTTTGACTCTTTTTGTGAATGGTTCTTTTAAACCGAAAAAGCGGCGGGTATAAAAGTTTTTTTAGAATTAAAAGTTTAATATTAATTGATTGGTTTTTATTTATAAAAGTTTATAATCCCAAAATTATTACGGAAAAGAAAAAGAAATATGCCGAATATATTTTTTTGCATCAAAAAAACGAAACACTTTTTTCTTTTTTTTTTGCGCGAAAGCTTAAATTTTTAAAAACAACCAAAAAGTAAGAAAGAAGCATTTTTCAGAAGCAAAGAAGAAATATATGAGAACGAGCGTGAGAAAAAAGTTAAAAGCTTTTTTTGAATACTCTGGAACCAATGTGAAAAAATCCATTCCAAATTTCTCATGAAACTCATAGAAGAAGAAAATAAAAACCTATAATTAATTCATCATTCATATTTTTTAATGATGGAAATAAATTTCTTGGAAAAATGCTTAATAATTTAATAATTTTTTCATAAGATTTTTATGCAACTTTTTTTCCAAAAAAAGTGTTTGAATTTAGTAGTAGGCGTGAAGTAATGAAAAATCTAACAACCAAAAACACTGATGTTTTTAAAATTATTAGTTTTTGTTTTGAGACTCCGGGCACTAAGTATAATAGAGATATTTGACGAAATTTAGACTCAAAAAATGTTTCTATGTTTAAATATTCATTTTTCGAAGTCAGAATAAATAGAACGTCAAGAAAATGGTTTTGTGATTTAACTTAAAAATTATGTAAAAACCCATGGTTAAAAAAAGAGAGAAAAAAAACTAAACAAAATGTGAGACACCATAGAAACTAAAATATTCTTCTTCTTTTTTTTCTTATACTTGCACATTTTCGTGAAGCTTTCATATCGCTTTTTTGTGTTGTTGCAAAAAATGGATTAATATACACGTCAAAAACAAGTGTTTTTAGATTTTTAAAAAATAAAAGAAGGAAGGATTTTGTTGAAAAGAATTTTTTTTATATTTTTGAGCTTTGAAACATAAAAAATATGTGCTTCTTTTATAATACAAAAATTTTGTTAACGACGTTTAAATAAAATGAAAAAAAGTAATTGAGTTATTTAGTAAATGAAAAAAAATGAGCCAAAAATATAATAAACAAAAAGCTGTTTTGAAGGGGCTTTTCGTCGTCAAAACGGACATGCAAATGCCATTTTTTTGTTTGAATAAAGAAAAGAAAAAAACAACTGTACGATTAACGTCAAAGTAAATATATGGAATAAAGAATGGAAATTAAAAAAAGAGTATAAAAAAATTTAAAAATATCGACGCACTTTTTTACCACAAATAAATTCACAAAAATTTCAGACATCATGGTAAGACTCCAAGTAAAAAAATTCATTACTTTTTTTAACTTTCAAACAAGACAAAACAAAACGTAAAAAAAATTTTTTTTCAACTTTTAAAAAGTAACGAAAAAATGAAGCTACTAAAAAAATAGTAAAAAAAAATATGTTTGTAACAACAAAGAGAGAAGGTTAAAAACGTCTGCCGCCGCCAACGTCGTCGCCGTTGTTGCTGCGGCCATTGTTGTTGTTGCTAAACAAAATCTAATCAATGCTTTGTGAATTTGAGAAAAAGAAAAGGAGACATCTTCTTTTTTCTTGTTTTCTTCTTGCCTGTCTTGTCTTTTTTTTTTTTTGCATTTGAGTTTCATAAAAAAGTTAAAACAAAAGAAAGCAAAAAAAAAATAACTAAGTAAACAAAAGCTGATGATGACAGATAAAAGATACAAAAAAAAACCGAGTAGACAGAGAAAAATAAATATTCAATTTTGAATTAATTTGTTTTGGTTTTGTTTATTGGCACTTTCTTCTTCTTTTGACTTATGATTTTTTGGGATAAGAAAAAATATAAAAACGGAAGTAAAGACGAGAAGAAAAAAATCATCATCTTTGAAAAGAAACGAAGATTCATCTTTCCATTAGCATAATTAAGTAAAGAGAAGAGAAAAAAGCAGCCGTAAAAGTTGATGCGCAAAAGTAAAAGAAAAACGGAAATAAAAGACATAAATAAATCTTTTGAAAACCAGGAAAAATCTCAAAAAATTATATGCAAATTTAGCCAATTATCAAATTTTTTAAAGAAATTTTGTATGTAAGCTGTTATTAGACACATATGAATATATATACCGTAAGTTGGAAGGAAATGGTGAGGATGCAAAAAAAAAAAAGACAAGCTTGAAAAAAGAGATTCTTTTGAAAAATTGGAAATTTTTTGTTGGGTTCGAAGATTTAAAAAAAAATTAAGCTCTTCAAATTTCTTTTTTTTGAAAAGATCACAAAAAAAGGACCAAAAATAGACAGGGCTTTGATGGTCCAAAGTTTTCAGAAACTAAAGCTTGAAAAACAAAATAAAAACTTTTGATGGTCGTTTTTTTAATTTCAATTTTTACTAATTATTAAAATAAAAACTTTGAATTCTTTACTCTTCCATAATTATTTTTTCATGACATGAAAAGTTTCTAAACCCCCAAAAGCTCTACAACCAACCTCCAAATAAATCATTATCAAATGTCCATGGATATTCGGCAGCAACAAATTTAACAACAAAAAACCAATGAAAAAGTAATAAATTTATTTTTTGAGCACCAAAAAGTGATAACATTTTTTTCCAAAGTGAAAAGTGATGAATGGAAAATTATTTGGTAGAATTGAGTTAGCAGAAATTTTTGAAAATCATAAATTATGATTTTTCTAAAAAAAGCTTTATTGAAATTTATGAATTTCGAAAATGACATGAAAAAAACACGCAAATCATAAATATTATAAATATTTTTTTTGCAGTTTCTGAAACTCCAAAAAATAGAGGAAACTTAAAAAACTACAAAAAAATAATAATATTTTGTTGGAATGAAAAACGCAAAAATAAATTTTACACACGCATCCAAAAAATAAATTTATTTCATTCATTTCAATTTTCTCTAAAGGTTTTAATTCCGGTATCAAAAAAGGCTCCAAACTAAAAATGGAAGGATGAAAGGAAAAAAACAAGGCGCAATCAACCATTTTTTTTCTTTCTATTTTTAAACTTTGTACTAATGTAAAAAAAGTAAGCTGCCTTTAATTAGCGTCATTTAACTAACCTTCCTTGCTTGAATTGGATAAATTAAATAAAAAATAAGAAGAAAAGTATTTTTGAATTTCATTCAAAAAAGAAAAAAGGAAAGTGGAGGTAGTTAGTGCCAAAAGCTAAATAGCTAAAAAAAAGTTAAAGCAAAGATTTCACCGGGATGTTAAAAAATAATAATTTTACCATAAAAATTTGGGGGAAAAACAAAATAATTCAAATAAATGAGAAGACATGTTTTTTATGGCGGATAAATTTCACGGGCTATAAACTAAAGGCATTAAACATCCATCAAATTAGCTTTATTGTTTTTGTCTTTTTATAAAACCAAAGCATCGAAATAAAATAAAAAAACATAAAAAATGATTCATAAAAATTTGTATCACTGCTGCTAGTAAATCTAATCTTTTCTAGAAAAAACAAAAACAGCTTCTTCAAGGAAGTTCTGGATTCTGCAAAAAAAGTATGGGAAAAATAAATAAATAAATAAGAAAGTATGTAATTTTTCTCATATTCTGTTTCAGCAAGATTCCCACAGAAAAAATTTTTTTTCTTTTTTTGCTTGTGAGCTCTGTGATGGCGGGTCACGTTAAACCAATAAGAAAAAGTATGTAGAATAAAAGTAAATAATAAACTAATAAAAATGCAAATTTGCTCAAAAAAATGAGGGATATTTAAAGATTTCGTGCCAGGATAGCCAATTTCTGAAGTTTAGGATATCATAATTCTTGGTATTTATATCCGCCGTAAATTTTAATTAAATTTCTTTAAAAAAATAAAAGTTTGATAAAAAAACTTTAAACAAATAATAACAAAAAAAAGCCCTCCAGGGCCAAAATAAAAAGTAAAACAAAGAAGAAAGAAAAACTTTAAAAAATGCAAATATTAATTTTTTTCTCCTAAAAAAAGGATCTTATTTTTTTTCATTTTTTATCTTTAAAGATAGAAAAAAAAATTTTTTTGTCATTTATTTTTCTTCTCATTTTTTTAAGACTAAAGTAATCCCATCTTTTTTTCTTCTTTTTTTGAGTGATGCTTAAAAATAAAGAAATAAATATAAAAGGGAAAAGACTATTTTAAACTTTTTATAAGTCTTTAAAGATGAAGAAGCAGGAGAGGGCATCAAAAAAAAATAAGAAAAAGAAAAAAGTGAGTGAGGAAGAACGAAGGGTGCATGCATTAAAAGTCGCTTGCTACTTACTTACTTACTACACTTCTCCTTCGTCGTCTTTAAAAAAAGTATAAAAAAATATTAGTAAAGGAGAGAGGAGCGCCAAATATTTATATATATAATAATCCTTTATTTTTATCTATCTTCCTCGTTTTTGGTTGAGAAAAAAATACCCATTTATGCCTCATAAAAAATTTTTGAAAATGGAAAAACTCAAAATTTCAAAAATTTTGTTTTTACTCATTTATTTTTTGAAAAATCTGTCAGTTAAGAAAAGCCAACAAGAATATAGGGGAGGCAAAAGAGTAGAATAAAAAAGTAAAAGGAAAAGTATTAGTATGTATTATGACTTTCTTGAGAAATGTCAAACCCATAAGAAAAATAAAATAAAATAAAATAAAAAATCAAATGTGACATATTAGTATTTAGTTGGTTTTATGGCATTTTTTTTATTATACATATTTATTCGTAAAATGAAAGGAAGATGAAAGAAAATTGAAGAAGAAAATCTTAGAAATGAGAGAGATTAGAACCTTTAAGTCTAAGAATCATAAAAAAACTTGGCAGCTTATTGATAGAGACAATGCTGATATCTTTAATGGAACACTTCAGTTCTTAAAAAAATTTAAAATATATTTACATTTAAAAAAAAGAAAGTTTTTTCTAACCCAGAAAAAAAAGGAACGGTAAAGCTTGGTTTCAAAAATATTAGACTAAAATTGAGTTGAATAATTTTTATAATTTCCCGCGTTAACTATTTGAATTTTAAAAAATGCAACAAAAAAACGTCAGTTTTCAAGTTTCTTTTTTTTATGTGATATAAACTTTCAACTTTCCAAAACATACATGCTTCTTTCTCTTTTTTTTAAAAGTTTAATTCAATTTTATATGTAGTTGACTTGACTGACATTATTTAAAATGGCATCTCATATATGCATTTTTGTTTTTTTGTTTTACATGAAACTAAACAAAAAAAGAAGGTCGTCAAACGTTAACATCAATTTTCACGCAACTAAACTCCGGCCAATAGTAACTATTTGGAAAACTAAAAATAATAAATTTATTTAAAATATTGTATCAAAGAAACCTAGACAACTCTCTCATGGTAAATCGAAAAAAAAAAAATGCCGCCGCGGTAATAAATAATAACAAAAAAAGCCATCATTGGAGAATCTCCAAAGCAGCGAAATAAAAAAAATTACTCTTTATGAGCCAAAATCACTATATTTATCAAAAACAAAAGTTGAAGACATTATTCATTAATAACTATTCTTTTATATACTTTTCTTTCTTCGAAAAAAAAGAATCAAAGAAGAAACTTTGAGAAGCGGTCAAAAAAATAAAAAAAATAATAAAACATAATAAATGACTCTTTTTTTTCTCATAAAAAATATTGCTCTTGGATATTCAGCGTTGACTTACTTCATCTTCCTCTTCATATTTTTTTTTGAAGTCACCTTCCACACCTTTTGCCTTTTTTGCCTCTATTTTTTTTGCTTCCAAAAAATGAAGAAAAAAAAACATTTCTAAAACACAAAAACAAAAAAATATATGCAAAATTCAGTGAAGCATATAGTCAATCGTATATGAATATTTTATTTTATTTTTTTCTATGCTAGTTTTTTTAAATAACAAAGAGTGAGAATATAAAAATAAACTATAATGTTGTTCTAAAAAACAAAGAATGTAAAAAGAATTATTAGAAAGTTTAAAATAAAAAAAAACATGGAAGAAAAAGTTAAAAATCTTAATCGATTAATTATTTTTCAAAAATTTTATAATTTTATTACTAAAAATTTAGAACTATGGTTTTTGACAAGTTTAATTAATTATAATTTTTTTTAATTATGCCCCGAAAACGACAACGACGGCTTCTGTCCGGCAAAAAATGAAGAAAAGCACTTCAAATTTTTTTTCCTATTTTTGAAATTTGACAGGTGAAACTTGGAGCCTCAAAAAAAACCTATTAAATTTAACTATCTTTTCGAAAAACGTGTAAAAAGTCAAAATCAACCTTTCCTTTATTTTAAATTAAAAAATGATTTCATTGCTTTTAATCTGAAGCAACAACTCCCACAACTTTTTATCTTTGGCATAAAAAAGGTGTGTAAAATATATACAAAAAAGAATAAATATTCGAATGCAAATGTATAAAACATAATAGAAACATTTTAAAAAAATAAAAGCGCGGGCGTTTTTCATCATTTATTCATTCAAAAAATAAAAATATAAAAAAGCTTATAAAAAAGTTTGTCAAAAAATTGGTTGAAAAAAAAAATAAGATAAATCAAAGTTGCCGTGGATGTTGCTGAGTCACAGTCAAAAATAAAATATAAATAAATAAAAATGAATTACTTTTTTTGATTTTAATAAAGCTTATTTTTCACGAGAAAAAAGAGCGTTCAAAAAAAAGCTATATAAAACTAAAAAAAATTATGTTGAAGCGTGTTTGCTCACTTGAAAAAATTCTGAAGATGAAAGCTTTAAAAAAAATGAAACTTAAAAAAATATTTAAAACTGAAAAATTTAAAAGCTTGAAACCAAAAAGTTTAGTTCTTTCTCTTTTTTGCCTAAGAAGAAAATTAAAAAACAATACTGTTTTCTTTGGACAAGATTTTTTTTTGCAAAATTTAATTTTAAAAGAACAAAGAATATAATTTATTTTAACACAAAGCAGGTGATGAAGAAAAAAATCACCTGCAAATTTTTTCCACCCACAAAAATCATAAAACATTCTTCCTCCAAATTTAAGTTATTTTAAAAGTATCCTTTTCTATAATCTTTAAGAAATCATTTTATTTAAAATTATTGAACATAAAACAAAGCATAAAAAAACTTTTCATAGCTTTTTTTCCTTTTTTTCTTATTTTATTTCACACTTTTTCATTCATTTTAAAATGAAGCCATTTCCTGCTTCGTCGTTTCTTTTTTTTATTTTAGAACAAAATGAAGGCTAAAAATCAGCTTAAAGCTTTAATAAACTCGAAGCAAGTTGGAAATCTTGAAGCAAGCTAGAAAAAAAAAATAGGAAGGAATAAAAGTGAAAAAGTGAGAGAGAGAAAAAGGAAGAGACATTCAATTCATATTAAAGTACTTTTTTGATGTGCCTTGCGCGCGCGCTCACTATTTTTTTATTTTTATTTAAAAGCAGGGAGAAAAGAGGTCCTCCTTCTTCTTCCATGCTTTATTTTTTTTTTGTTGGCCTCCTTCTTCTTCCTTTAAATAATAGGAAATAGAGGTTAGTTAGTTGTTCGTTAGTTCGTTGAGGAAGAAAGCTTTTTCTTTTTCGTTATTTTTTTTTTGTTTTATTCGCCATCCTTCATCATCAAAAAAACTTAAATGAAAAAAACACTTCAAAGCAAAAAAATTTGGCAATTTCTCAACAATAAAAAATAAATTAAAAAAGCTAGTTTGAATCGAAAATAAATATGAAAAAAATTTATCACAAGATCAAAGTTTAAAAGTTTTGTTTTTGAATTTTAAATCCAAAAAAAAAATTCGGTTTCAACAAAAAAAATTAAAATAGAAAATATTTAAATTTTTAACTAAACAAGCAATTATTACCTGGCAAACATTATTTCCTCTTTTCAAACCAAACCTTTAAAAAAAGATTTATTCTTTTTTCTTTCTTTTTTCTTTCTTGAAACAATTTTAAAAATTATGGTCACTCACCACCCAGAAAAAAGCTTTACAAAACAAAATTTTTTTTGTTGTGTTTAAAAACTCTTCCATTTCCTTCTTTCATCTTTTAAATTTTAAAGTGGAAGAAAATTGCCATTCTAAAAAGGAAAAAAGAAATCTATGGTCAAAAAAAGCTTTGCCGTCGTCCTTGGTGCATTATTGTCGAATAATATTTTTGTTCGCACCTTTGTTGTTAGTTGTTAGATAATTGGTTTGGCACCTATCTAACAAAAGAAGCAATCTTTTTTCTTTTCTTTTTCAGCAAGAAAATGAATGAATGAATGAAAAAAAAGTGAAAAGATTTTTATTTTAAATATGCAAATTTTTGGTTCCATGAATTAACGAAAGAAAGAAAAATTATTAAAACAAAAAATAATGGATGCACCTAAATAAGCAAAGGTATCTCCTTATAACTATTATTCTCGCAAAGAAAAACTTATAATTTTTTTTAGATTTTCAGTGGATGGATTGCTTAAAGAAATAGGATGGTTTTGCACTTCTCGTCCCCCTAGAAATATTTAAGCCTCTGGTCTTACTTTAAATTATCCAGTAGGAAAATTAATTCGAAAGGTTACAACTATTGTTTTTTTTGGCAAGCAAAAACTTTCTTTTCTATTTAGTCTTCTCACAAATTTCTCTTATCATTAGAAACTTTTTTTATTATTGTTAGAATTCATTTAACCAAAAAATATGAATCGCGCCGAACTTATTGTTAATCTAACTTCTCCACCGAATCCAATTTTTGATTCACCTTTGCCACAAAAATTTTCTCTTCCACCAACTTTTATTCATTACATCGCAAAAACTTCAAAGTCGTTGAAAATATATCAAACTTGCAAATATTTTTATTCCAAATATCCTTTTGTGGCTTTCCATCATTTGAATTTTTATGATCGAAAAAACCCTTACTGGACTGTTGGATCAATGAGAAATCCTGCTCGAGCTATATACGAATTTTCTTTATCAAATTTTAAATATAAAATTATTCTTATCCAAGCTCTTCGAATTAGCAGTTTACGAACCAGTAACCTTGCATCTTTATTGTCTCGAAAGATTATGAAATGTAATGTGGCTGATTTGTATCTTGGGCATCAGACTATAACTTTCAATGAATTTTTGATATTCACTTCCTCTAAAAATCTTCAACGCATCAAATTTGGGAATGTTACTGTAACAAATAATGATGGAAGTTTAGTCCAATTTGAAACAATACTCGCTAATCTTACGAAAATTAAAACTTTAAATTAGTAAGTTCTTTTCGTTCTTTAAAATTTCCTTACGTTATCTTAAGAAAAAAATTTATAATTTTGAAAGTTTTATTTTTATTTTTTAGCGAACCCTCTAAAATTTCACAAATCAATTCAAAAACATCTCAAATTATCGCTGAATTTCGAATTTTCGAAAAACTTGAATACTTTTTCTTTTATGAAATTCCAGAAACTTTGGAATTAAATGCATTTTTTGATTTTATGAAAGTAAGAAAATTTATTTTAGTATTTTATAAAAAATAAAAATATTTTAGAAACACACAAAAACAAATTTCTATCTTGGGTTTTGTAAAAATATATCAGAAGCATATAATGCAAAAATCAAAAATTTTGCTAAAGATCTAAAAAAGGCACCATTTATAAAATCTCCAAAAATTTATTATCCTGGCGTACGTGAAAGATATAAAATATATGAAACATTTTTCAATTATGAAAAATAAAAATTTTTAGCTGTAAAAATATTTTTAAATTTTGTTGTTCGTTTTTTTCTTTGATTTTGTTTGTGAATAAAATCCACTTCTTTTATTTTCTACTTTTTGCTCGGGCAACAGCTCCATCAAATTCGGCGCGATTAGAAAATTGATAAAAATAAATTTTTTCATCAACTGAAATTCGCTTTTGTTTTGAGCAGCATGATTCGCGAATGGTTAATTTTGATCGAAATTCAAATTTAATCCAACCATATTTAAATTTCTCTGAAACTATTGGACTGGAATATTCTGTTCGAACGGTGCCATCGGCTTCAGTTGATCGAAGAAGACTTTTGATTGATTCGCTAATAGCATTTGTGATGTCATCCAAATTAATAATTACTCCCTCTTTAACATTTCTAAAAGTAAAATAATTAATTTTTATTTATTTATTTTTAAAGAAAAACCTAGTAATTTTGGAGATATCTGAAACGATTTGGACCACATCTCCAGCGCCTTGAATAACTTCATCAAATTTATGCTCGTGAATATTAAGTGGAGGACATTTATTATTTTGGATGAATAAAGCTCCAGCTTCATCCAATTCTCCTGCTAAATCTCTATTTGATTCACGATTAGCAAATTCTGCCGTGTAATTTTTATCATTTTTAAATGCAACCCATTCAAAGGGATCATAACCAAAAAAATGTTTAAGTACTAATAAAGTAGCTTCGCTAGTAAGAAAATTAACTGCATTGAAAAGGAGCCCAAAAGGGTTTGCTAAAAAAAATATATAATAATTTAAGTTTATAATAAATTAATAAAAACAAAAAAATGTTACTTGGTGCTGCATTCGTTGGCATAAAAGACAAAAATTCTTCTTTTGTAATTTGACGAAGGTCTTGCTTATTTTGTTCTAAAGCAGCTTTGCGATAGGCATCCGAAAAGGGTTGCAAGGACATGATGAATCGAAAAAGAGTTATTTATGAAAAATAAACCAAAAAAAAGTTAAGATGGATAAAAGATTATTAAATTAAAACAAAATACAAATTTATCGAAAAAATATAAAATAAATTAAACTATTAAAAAAATTAATAAACCTAGAAAAAAAAGGCAACGAAAAAAAATGTATACATTTTATTGACAAAAAAAGGTAAAATAAGTGTGTATAAAAAGCAGCCGATTAAATGCATGAAGAAGAAGAAAAGGAAAATATTTTCTTTCGTCGTTTTTTTTCATCTTAAATTTACCTGTTTCAAAAAAGGCTCGTTAGTTTTTTTTATCTTGTAATAAATATTGAGTTGTTTGTTATCAAACAATTTCTTTATAAAAAATAAGGTGTGGCAGTATTGAAGAGTTGGGTGGTTTTTAACGTACAAAGAAAAAAGAAAAAAATCAATGAAATCAAAAATGGAAGCTTTACAAAGTTCACATTGACTTATTTACAAAAAAAAAATCAAAAACCATATACAAATGTAATTGAGCCAATCAAAAAAAGAAAAGAAAAGAAAGAAGCTTTTAATAATTTATTTGCAATCATTATTTTAAAATAAAGCATCAAATGTCCACTTGATTAAATTTATTTATTTAATAAATAGCATTCAAACTTATTGTAATTTCATTTTTCAATGAGTTAAAGTATTTTTTCAAAAATTTTTCTCATTATCAAGTGCCACTCTTGATACAAATGTAAAGATTATTATGAAAATGATAGCTGCTTCTTTAATTAGATTGTTCTTGAGCTGCACTTTGGCTGATCTCTCAAAAAATAAAGAAGCAAACAATAACAAACAAAAAATTTCAATTCATTGGCAAAGCGCGCCCATCATTGCATATATATAAAATTTATTTTTCAAGCTCCATTGCTGTTGCTCCATTTTTTATCTCCAAATTTACCAGCTCATTTTTTTCCATTTTTTACTTATTATTTATTGTCAGAAATTAAAATAATTTATTATTAAATTATGATGAATCAAAACCAACCCATTATTCCTGTATCGCGAAATCCTATTTTTGGTTCTCATTCACTTCAAAATTTTTCTCTTCCATCAAGTTTTATTCATTACATCGCACTAAATTCAAATTGTCAAAAATTATTTCAAACTTGTAAATATTTTTATCCAAAATATCCTATTATCGCTGTCGATCATTTACGATTTTCAAGTTTGTCATCGAAATGGAGAGTAGTCGATCCAGATCATATCAATGATTCCCTTTATGAATTCGATTTATCTGAACTTATTTATAAACTTTGGATTACTGATAAATTTGATATCTTTATCCATAATGGTTATCAACCAAACGTTGCTTCTGAATTGTGTCATAAAAAACTTTTTCGATGTGATGTCGCTGAATTATTGATTCAAGATCAAATTATTAGTTACAACGAATTTTTGGTTCTCACGGATTCAAAAAAACTCAGCGATGTTAGATTTGAAAAAACCATTGTTAAAAATAGCGATGGAAGTTTGGTCCATCCTGAAATTATATTTGCCAGATGTAAAAATGTTAAAGATTTCATTTAGTAAGTATTTTTGAAAAGTTTGAACTTTTTTTATATATTCCAATCCATTATTATTTTTTTTAGTGAATACCCGGATAACTCAGAAATCAGCCAAACCACTGCCAAAGCAATAACCGAACTTCCACGGTTTGAAAATCTTAAAATTTTCAATTTTCGTAATATTCCTGAAGGCTTTGATTTTGAGATTTTTACTAATAAATTTGTTAATGTAAGCCGCTTCCTTTTCCTTCATTCAAAACTCTCTAAAAATAATTCTTATTTTGTTTTTCAGAATCATCCAAAAACGAGATGTCATCTTTCATTCAGTAAAAATTTATCAGATTCTTACATCACCAAATTAAATAAACATGTTGAAAATATTATTCAATCACATGAAACTCCACCATCACATTTTGGTTTTCCAGGGCAGAATAAAGGAACATATGAAACTTTGTGGATTATGCAAAATGAATATTTTCCAAGTATTTTTGATGATTGATTTATTTATTTTATTTATTATTTTTGTTTTGTGCAGAATTTTTGATTTTTGTTTATTGAAAAAAATAAAACTATTTATTAAATATCAAAATTGATTATTGACGGGGCATTTTAAGTTTAGTTATCAAAAAAGATAATTTTTTGCAGAAGGCAGTTCTTTCTCTGGATATTCCAATTTTGAAATCTTAAACCTCACCTTCATCGACGAAAGGTTTATCACTTTTGTTTGCTGCAATTTTGGCAAGAAATTCATACTAAAACAAAACAAAAATATTTTAAAATGGTGTCCATTAATTCCATTATAAAGTAAGCAGCTTACATTTTCACGATTAAACTCAACAACGGGTTCGCTGGGAAGCACTTCGGCTAAAAAAATTTATTTATTAATAAAAATTTGTTTCTGGGATTAATGATGAAATTTTTTTGATCAAAAAACTTACATGCTTCAGTTTCAGTTGATCCATCACCTTCTTCATCTTCACATTCAACTAATTCATTGGATCGAAAATCGGATGATTCAATCTATAAATAAAAAAGGATTTTTTTTAATTTTAAAATCTTAAATAAGAATTTTAATACCCAAAATTCTGATGAAGCCTCTTCTTCGCCTGAGTTTTTTAAGGTGTCACGTTCGAATGTTCCTTTCTAAATTAAATTAATAAGTTAATAAAAAGCTATTAATTTACCAAAATTTATATATTTATGCAAAATTATTAGTTAAATACTTACACTCCGCAAAGATTCACCCATTTTTTCCATATCTTTTTGAGCTTTTTTTTCTTGTTTTCGATTTATTTCGGGTTTGTATTTCTATTAAAAAAAATTATTATTCGTTAATTCTTTAAAGGAACAAGACTATTTGATGCCTTTTCGAAAATTTCGATACTGGGGCTGGGAGGAACAGTTGGGGCGGCGCGTGTTTGAATTACCGTGTAAGACAGAAGGTGACACGGTAATTCAAACACGCGCCGCCCCAACTCTTCCTCCCAGCCCCAGTATCGAAATTTTCGAAAAGGCATCAAATAGTCTTGTTCCTTTAATGTATCACGCGACGGCGAAATTTATTAGTTTATTAATAACTCACTTGTATCATTTTACCTTCAATTATACGTAGGGCCTCTTTTCTATATTCAGCTCTAGCAAGGATTCGAAGTTCATAACGCTGCTTTTTACACTGAAAAAAATAAATAAAAGATGCATGTTTTTTGATTGCTATTAAAGTTTGGCTTTTTTTGTATTTATAGCAAAAAAATTTAATTTTTTTATTCCTAAAAATTTATTTAACCCACTTTATGTAGTGCTAGCGAAGATACTTTCTTGTTTTTTATATTAGAAATTATTTGGCCATCATTTCTATTTTTTTGGGCGGCTACACTTCTCATATGTTCAGCAACCCGAATCCATAATTCTCGAACAGTTTTTCCTTCAAAAAAAAAAGCAAAAAATTATTTTATAAAAAAAGGTGAATAAATTAACAAACCAACGTAAGTCTGTTTACATTCAGTGCACTTTAATTTGTAAACCACAAATTTAAGTCGACAAAAACATTGAGAACCGCCGCAACCTTTGCAAAAACAACGCATGTTTCTGCAACAAAAAATAATGTAAAGCCTTTAAAAAAAGAATTATTTTATTTATTTATAACACATTTAAAAAAATCTCGACTTTTCTTTTGCATTCTTTGTGAAAGCAAAAAAAAAAAAAACAATCGATTCCGTTGGAAATGAATTAACAATGGTTTTCACATTTCAAACTAGAAACATTTGATCAAAAAAGAAGAAAGTAAAGGGAATAAAAAAAAGGAAAAGAGCACACATTTTTTTATGTGCGTGTGCTGCTTCTTCACATCAAAAAAAAGTACTTACAAAAAGCTATCAATCAAGGAAGGAAAAAAATAAGTGATCACTAACATTAGCTTTTTTTCTGCCTTTCTATGAACATTTTTAAATCTTAAAATTTCGGAAACAGTAAAGTACCAAAAAAATTTTTTTTCTTAATTCACTAAGCCATTTTTTCTAGGTATTTCATCTGCTATCAAAACTGCCATATTTTTCTTTGATCAAATGTATTGAGAATACTCCAAGAATTTTGAAAAAAAAAAAATTATATTTTAAAATTTCAAACAGCTTTCATTAAGAAGCAAATCGCAATGAACTTTTTAATAATTTTAATTTAAAGATAAAAAAGCAACAATAAAAGATTAAAGAAAGATTTGTTCAATATTTCGAGGCATTGTCTTCGTCGCTGCAGCAGCATCGGTGACACTAATAAAAGTCGTTGAAATTTTATTTGGAGCTCTTCCGCCGCTTCCTCCTTGACTTGTTGAAGCTGTTATTCCGTCAATTCGATTTCCATTATTTATTCGAAGTATTTGTTTCATTATCAAAATATATGTTCCGAAATTGGTTAGAAACATTAGGTAGAATACTGTAATCAAGCAAGTATTAAAAAAATAATAATCTGGTGCTTTAGAAAAGCGTTTATGTAAGTTAGTTAGGCAGGCATAAATATCATCAATATGGTTTCATACAATACCCAAAATTCTGATGAAGCCTCTTGCTCATCGAGATTGAAAAAAGAGGAGAGAGCTATATTGGGAAATTTTGAAGTTGTAAATATAAAAATAATACAATATTTTTTAATTAATAAAAAACTTAAAAAACTTAAATATTTGGGTAAAAACTTATTTTTTAAAGAAAACACTTTTAAAAAATGTGAAAACAGTTATAGGAATAGGAATAAGCAAGAAAAATGTTTCTTTCACGAAAATATGCTTGAAAAAATTTAGAGAAAAGAGAAAACAAATTTCCATTTGCGAAAATTTGCATAATTTTTTTAGGAAAAATGTTTTTTATTTGATAGTTTTTTTAGTCATGCTTCTTATCGTCATTGTTTTTCCATTCTTGTAAAAGTGAACGCTGGAAACATTTCTGTGTTTTTTCTTCTCAAAGCTGTAAGTTTGTTTTTATATTCGACAATGTGATAACTTTCATTATTTTTAGATGGCAACTTTTGAGAAACAAAAACTTCAACAATCGGATGAAAAAGGACTTTCTCAACTTGATAGAAAACTTCAAAGCTTGGATGAACTTGAAAACATTCAATTAAGAAATGAAAATGCTCGGCTTCAAAAAGAAAACGATCGACTCCAAAATGAAAATGCTCAATTGAAAAGTGAAAATGGTGTTGCTGCAACTAAAGAGGAATTATTGGAAGCTGAAGTTGCTCGCTTGACTGAAATCAATGCTGAAATGAATTCAACAATGAATGAACAACAAATTAAGGTTATTGTTTTACTGAAAATTATATTTACTATTTTGTTGAAAGAGGCAAACAGCATTCATTCATAACCTTTTTCTCTTTTTTCAGATTTCAAACTTGGAAAAGAAGCAAAGTGAAGCTGTTGACAAGAAAGTTATGGCAGCCAAAATTGCGGCTTTGGAAGCTAACCGGATGAGGATTTCAAAGTTCTTGATGATAAAAAGAAATCAAGTCGCTTTATGTTCGTTGAAAAGATGCAAAACATTGCTCGTTTGCCTTTCACTGCCGTAAGCATTTTTTGTTTCTTGTTTATTTAATGTCATCAATAACTTTTCAGATTTCATCTCTAACAACCAAAAAACTCACTTCATCATCAAAGCCACCGAAAAAAAATCCAAATGTTATCAAAAGGCTTATCAAGCCAAAAAATGGTCTTCAATTTCTCGCTTATTTAACTTATGATGAAAATGAAAAACCTATAAGCATTCATTTGAAAAAATCACAGTATTGGGACAATGGTTTCGAATTTTACATTAACGGTGTTCACCATTATCGAAAGAAGTTGGATTTGGATGGTGTTGTTTCGTTCTTCAATGCTAATCCATTTGATGGTAATGCTGAATATTATTCTGCTAAACCGGAGTTTTTTCTAACTTGCTTAGTAGTTATGTTCGTTCTTGCAATATCTCGGATTTGTTTTTATATAAAGAAAATCTAACTTTGGAAAATTACGTTAAACTTGCCAAATCTGGAACAATTAAGAATCTTTATTTCAGCCATATCTTGATCGCTGATATAGATGGTGCTATAGTTCAATTGGAAGATATCATGGAAAAGCTGCCAAATATTGAAAAAATTCGATAGTAAGTTTTACAATATTTAATTAAAACGATCTTTTTTTACTTTTTTGTTTTAGTCATATCGTTAAAAGTTCTACGTTTAATGTATTCAGTATTTCAAGAGCAACATTCAAAAATCTCATCAAGCTTCCCCGTTTCAAAAATCTCAATGTTTTCAAACTATCCAACATTATCCTTAACGAATTTGATGCTGATGGCTTTCTTGCTTTTATGATGGTACATTTTTCTTTTAGTTGGTTATGGTTATTTTCATATGTTTACTATTTTAGAAGCATCCTCAAACTCAATTTGAACTTTCATTTAATCCTAAAGGTGACATGTTTGAAGCTGTCAAACAAAAATTACTCCAAAGCTGTTCATTTCCTGAAAAAAACTCACCATTCAATAAATGATGATTACTAATTTTGCCTTTAAATGTTTTATCTTTTCTTGTAAACTATGTAATTTCATTGTATGCTGATATTTGAATAAACCTTTTTTTACTGTAATAAATCATTTGGATGAAGAAAAAAATCAAAACTCTTTATAAAAAACAGCCTCTTTTTTTCTGAATTTTTATGGCAGATCCCAGCATTCTTTCTTTGGGAAATCTTGTTTTTTATCTTCACTTGAAACTTAGAAAACGGGGGAGCCATTACAAAAAGCTATTAATCAAGGAAAGAAAAAATAAATAAGTGATTACAAGACTTTTATTACATTTTTTGAACACTTTTTAACGTTCTGCTTTCTCCAAACAAAAATAAAAAAATACAGTAACACCTAAGAAAAAGAAAAAAAGTGATTGAAAAAATTGCACGCTCGCTCTCTTTCGTTGTGAAAGAAAAAATTTTTCGTTGATGCTTGCAAATCGCAAAAAAAAATTTCATTCAACTTCTTTTCTTTCTTCTTTTTTTACGACTAACTTTTGTGTCAAACAACAATCATTCGACGACGACGAAGAAGACAACAACCATCATCATTATGTATAAAGAAATTCGTGAACATCGAATGTACATTCCTGATGATGGCGAAGAAGAAGAAATACAAGATTGTACGAGCAGGCTATCAACATATTTGAAAAATAGACGACTTCATAATCGTTGGGTAAATTAGTTATTTCTTTCATTAATTCTTATTTTAACTTTTTCTTCCTTTTTTTTAGCAACAATTTGCAAAGAATGAAATCAAAACAACTGCTGCTCAACTTATTATGAAAGCTGATGGAATACATTGTGATGAAGAAACTCGTGCTTCAATGATTGAACATATGGTCACTTATGGAGGTCATGAATATTTGAGAAACGAAGAAGAAGCTAACATTCGTGCTAAATATGGGTATGTTGCTATCGATGACAAAAACCTTTGCTTTATGAGCTTTTTATTTTCAGGTATTCTCTTGCTCAATGGTTAATCAATCGACTTACAACTGGTGTCAAGGATAAAACTCACTTTAAACTAATAGCTAAAGAACAATTTCAACAGCTCGGTGACAAAGATCCTCTTGTAATATGGTTAGCAAAGAAACAACATGCTCGTGATGTTCCAAGAATCATTGACCGAATTCAAGATTTTGCAAGTTACATCGCAAGTCAAGTCAAGTTTTCATTGCTAATTGAACCAGGTCATATACGACCTAACTTTTCTGTAAGCTTTTGTAAACTTTTGCCTTTATGTTTAATTCCCAATCTTTCTTATTTTTTTAGGTCTTATCTGAACAATTCAATGAACTTGTATCCTTCTTTGAAAAGGTTGAACTGAGTCCTGAAGAAACTTCTCAACGATCGTTTGATGCTAATCGTCTAACCAAAGCAAGAAATCAGAAAATGGAATGCATTGATTCTTCTCGTGTTATCTTAAAACCTTTTGAAGCTTTATTGGACTCTAAGCAATGCGTCAATCAAAATTATCGTCAAGCTAGTGATATCTTTGGTGATCCTGATATTCCTCTTCATCATCTCCTTGATTCTTAGTAAGTTTTTTACTACTGCGACTTGATTAACAGTTTCTAATAGGTTTATTCTTTTTAGTGGTACAAGTGATTTCATCCATGCTAATTATGTCGCTGGTGGACCTCTTGTGAACAAGTTCATATGTACTCAAGCTCCAATGAAAAATACAATCAATGATTTTTGGCACATGGTGTATCAAGAGAAAGTTGAAAACATATTTATGTTATGTGATGCCGTGGATACTGAATATCTTGGACATATGGGAACTGAAACAACGGATCAATGCCCGATTTATTGGCCGACGTGAGGTTTTATCATTTCGTTTATGTGCAATAACTTTACCATTTTTGTAGGATCAAAGGCAAAAATATCACATATGGAAACTTCATAGTGCAATCTGAAGCAATCGTCGTTGAACAAGATCCACTTTTTACTATTACTCACTTATCTGTTAAACCTGTGTGTGGAGGTCATTCGATTATGGTTCAACATTGGCAATGGAATTGGCGCGATTATCAAGATTATCATTGGCCACTTCGGTTACTTCAAAGGTATGTCATGTCACTTTTTTAGTTGTTCTTTATCAAGCATTTCTTTTTTTAGGGCACGTGTATCTCAACGTCCAACAATTGTACATTGCCTTGATGGATGCGGCAGAACTGGAACGCTGGTCTTTATCGAAGTTTTACTGATGCAATTGCTTCGTGGTACTGCAAATTATGAACATCCGCTGTTAACTTCTGCTGTATTTGTTCGCCTTCAACGTCGTTATGCTATCGAGCATTTCATTCAATATTTGTTTGCTTGTCGTGTGGTACTTCATTGGATTCAACCATTCATCACATCAAAATATCATCGATTTTCATTGGGTTACATGTTCAAGGATAGCGGATTTATTGGAAAATTTGAAGATATGGCTCAAAGTTGGATGCAAAAACATCTCCTGCAGTAACATCATTTATTTAACCTTTGTAAATACTTTAAATTTTTTTCTTGTAACTTGTAAAAACTTTTGTTATATTGTTGAAATATGTATGTAATTTATTTTGTGATATGTATGTAGGTAATGCAATAAATGAATCTTTTTATGTTTGTGTACTTACTTTTTCAACTTTTTCGTTCCATATCACTATTTTGTTGCTTATTTACTACCAGTGTTGTGACTTTATTTATGCCTCTCTTATGATGATAACTACCTTCGTCCATAATCCTACCATAACCAAACTAAGTTAGCGAACTTTTTGTTGCTGTAAAAACTTTGCACAATCAAACACACTTTCAAAAACAAGAGGTTAGTAAGTTGGAAAAATAGTCGGCATTTGTTTTCGGTCAAGCTTCCTTTTTTTACTCTTTTTTTTCATTTTGTTTTCTAATGCGATAATTACCCTTTTTTGCTTTCTTTCAAATAAGGTGAATGAATTTCTATGAAAGAAAAAGGGAGAGAAAGAAACTAAAACAATAGAATCCAAACAAACAAATAATAAACTCTCTGTCTTCTTTCTTTTTCGTTTTGGTAGCCAACAAAAAAAAAAAGAAGAAGAAGCCATGTCTTAAAAAAGAAAACGTTTGTTATTATTATTATTTTTTTTTTCCAACAAATTTATGTAAATCGTTGTTCCTTTTTTTTAAACTGCGCGAAGATTAAAAATTGCCAATTTATTTTAGTCTGAAGAAACAGCAGCTTTTCCACGCTTTTCTGCGCAATGGCAGAAGCAATGTCTCAAAAAAAGGATGGAAGAAAGAAAAGACAGTTTTGATATTTTTCGGCAATGGCAAAACTTTTTTCATTCATGCGTAAAAAAATTATTTATAAAGTGTTTTCATATAAAATTTTGTACCTAATCCTTTAAGCTACTGCTTACTTATTCAGTCAATCATTTAACTTACATATTTTTTTTGTTTTGTTTTGTTATGCTTGCTTTTGGTGATGCAAGTCGTTGTTGTCAGTCAGTGAATTGGCACAAAAAAAGTATGTAACCTTTTCATTTTAAAAATAAAGAGCTTCTTTTTGGTTTTTTACTATTCTCATCGATGTAGTTGTTGTTCTGAAAAAATTATCTTTTTGACATCCATCAAATTGTTTTCCCTCCATAAAAAAAAACAGCAGCCGTGTGTGTGTTGTTGTAAATGTAAATCATTGATAAAAACAATTATTTTCTTGGACTTTATTTTAGCTTTTTTCCTTAATTTTTAAAAGGCACACATCATTTTTTTTGCTAATATATAAAAACGAACGACGGAAGCTAAGAACAAGGGTGTCAAAATGCTCGGCTTTTGCCGGCAGCAGCATGCGACCTCAGCGCTTTCGAAAGCAAAAAATTTGAAAGCAGAAAGAAAAAAGTGCTTTCGAAAGCATTGGCAAAGGAGCTTTTGGCATGCTGAGCTGCCTTTGCTTATTTTTTTTCTGCTCCCGTTGACACCCTTGGCTAAGAAGGCAATAAACGGGAAGATGGAAATGGGAAGGGATTGCTTTCATTGTTTATTAGCAAAATCTGTCAATCTGTTGATGTTGAAATATTTGGATGGAAAGTTTTATGACGACGCGGGAACACTAAAAAAATTACAATTTGCAATTTTTTGAAGACTAAAAATAATTTTTATGTGAGAAAAAGAATGTGTTCCTTCCTTGTGTGTTGATTTTTTGTTGAAAGAAACCATATGTTTTTTTTGTTTCTTTTCTTTACCGAATGAATGCTTCACTTCATTCAACTAACTTTATCCTCCTTTTTTTTCTTTTTTTTGAAAGTCATAAAACTGTAAGGAATGCATAAATAAAAATTTTTAAGGATTGTAAAAAGAAAATTTTTCGCATCAATTAGTCACTCATTGCTTACTTTTATTTTTCTTCCTCATCTCTCTTTTCAAATAAAAATTACACCATTGAAAAATTTGAAAAGTGTGAAATCAGCTGAACGAACTCCCTTTTTTTTATTCAGTTGAGTTACTGCCGGCCGCCGATCGCCGCATAAAACAAAAGGAAAATAAAGAAAGAAAAAAATCCATTAAGCTGTTGTTATTGTTGCAAATCATCGCCATTTTCAAAAAAGAAAAAGAAAAAATCTATCTCTTTCTCCTTTTTTTCAAGCAAGTTGAGGTCGTCGTTGAATGGTGGCTGTTTTGAGTTTTTAAATTTACGGATGGCGCGGAAGGAAGGTGGATGGACAATTGTCTTTTTTTCTTTCTTCACGATAATGAAAAAAAAAGCCATAAGGCATTGTTGCTCGTTTGCTTTTTTTTAAAGCACGCTAGAACCTTTTTTATTTATTTTTGTTTTATAAATCTTTTAATTAACGCAAATTAAAAAAAATATTGATGAATGCTAATTTGATGTGATTTACGTGGCTATACTATTTTTTATTCTTCTTTTTTTTTGGCTTCAAATAGGTTGGATACTTATTTATTTTTTCTGTTCTTCCACTTCTTTGGCTTGAGAACTACTAACAAATTGATACATACATATAAGCTTATGGGAATTATTTGTGTTTCTTTGAAGAATGAATGGAATAAGTTTTTTTTGAAAAAAATAGTAATGGTATCCATCTATCGTCGCATAATTTGATACCCTTAAGAAAAAGAAAAAATGTGCAAACGCATTTGTCGTCGTCCTTAGTTTGGGTTAGTCGGATGAAGCTTTTGGCATTAGTAAAAAAAGGGTTACTTTTTTTTTTCTTCGAGAACAAAATCCACAAGTGTATCTATGTAGATGGATGTCGCGAAGTAAAAAGGAGTAAAGAAAAAAAGCGGGTTTTAAATTACATGCGCGAAAATAAATTTTAACGTTATTGTTTTTTTTTATAGAAAAAAAAACTCGGGATTAGCAGCAGCAACAAATTAAATTATTGCTGTTAATAAATTGCAAATTATGGTAATAAACTTATTATTATCGAGGAGAAGGAAGATATTATTACTGTTATTAATTCTGTTAATTTTTAATTATTATAATTTTGCTGTTGTTGTTGCTTCTTCAAATGAATGTATTGAAGGAATTTATTTAAAGCAACCATTTCAAAGTTGTAATTGCGCGAAATTAGGAATTCCTGAACACATTGGATTAGAATGTAATGGACAACGATGGATTACCGTGCCAAATATTGATAAAGCTTTTGGAGAAAATGGAAAAAAGGTAAGCACAAATTTATCCAAAAAAAATATTCGATTATTCTTAGATTTTTTTAGATAAAAGTTTCTTCCATAAGCATGCGAGATGGATTCCTAATGTATATAAGTCAAGATGCATTCAGAAATACAAGCAGCGCCCAATCTATTGATCTCAGTAATAATTACATCGAAAATGTCAATGTTAATGCATTTCGAGGATTAGAAAAAAATTTATATCAAATTATTTTAACTGGCAATAGTTTATCTTCAATTCCTCATCATTCTCTAACATATTTAAGCCAACTTCGATATTTATATTTGCAAGAAAATCAAATAACAGAAATTTCACCTCAAACTTTTGCAAGTGGGATTCAATTAAAAAATTTAAAATATTTTTATTTGGATAAAAATAAAATTAGCATATTTGAAAAGGGATCCCTTACAAATTTGCCCCTTCAAGTTTTAACTGCAGCAAACAATAAAATTATGGGAATTGAAAAGCAATCGCTTCCAATAACTTTATGGTTTTTGGATTTAAAACAAAATTTATTACAACAAATTCCTTATTTATCGCTGAGGGAATTAAAGCAACTACAAACATTGGATTTGGAAAGCAATAATATTACTGCGATCACCGCTCATGAAGAAGTTAAATTTGAAAAGGAAATGACTTTACTTTTAAGTAATAATAAAATTAGTCATCTTCCAAAAGGGGCATTCGATAGTTTTACAAAGTTTGGTAAACTTGATTTGAGTTATAATCAGGTAAGTCAAAGCATCAAAAATAAAAGAGTAAATAAAAAAAGTGAAAAATTTTATTTAGATAACTAAAATCGAAGAAGAATCTTTTCAATCCATAGCATCGATGAATGAATTGGATTTAAGTTATAATTCCATCGTCCATATTCCTTTAAAAACATTCGAATATCAAGCAAAAAGTTTAAAGAAGCTTAATTTAGAAGAAAATGATTTACATACTTTGCCATCAGCTTTAAGGGTTTTATATTCCCTTCAAATTCTCAATATTAATAGTAATAAACTTGCTGAGTAAGTCCATTATTATTTTTTTACTAAAATATAGAAACCCCAAAAAATTTTTAGCATAGATAATAGCGCAATGTTTACTTTTAAACATAATTTAACTGAATTATTATTAGCATGCAACCGGCTAACTTCAGTACCTAACGATGTATTGGAAGGAATGAAACAATTACAACATTTGGATTTATCGAAAAATAGAATAGCAGATATAAATAAAATTTCATTTGAACATTTACCAAATCTTATAAGACTGAATTTAGCTGGAAATCAATTAGAAAAAGTTATTAACTATCGAGTTTTTGATTCACTCAAAGCTTTGGCATATTTGGATTTAAGCTTTAATAAATTGGATGAATTAGGAAAGAATGCATTTGAAAAATTAAGTGGATTAGAATCTTTATTTTTGCAAGTAAGTTATAACGAAAAAAAAGTTTTTCAAATAGCTAAAATTTTAGAATAACATGTTAACCGAATTTCCTCGAAGTGCTCTTTCTCGATTAGATAAGCTTCGATATTTATTATTAGATCATAATGAAATTAAATTTTTACCTAATTTTGCATTTCAATGGTTAACACATTTGGAGCGATTAAGTATAAGCAGAAATAAAATAGAAAAAATTGAAGAAAAAACATTTCGCGCTGGACCCATGCATCTTCGTTCATTGAATCTTGGATTTAATCAAATAAAATTTTTAAGCTCTCGAGCTTTTGATAGTTTACCAAGTTTGGAACAATTATTTTTGAACAATAATCATCTCAAAAAATTATTGCCACAAGTAAGAAAATTAAAACAACAAAAAAAAACTAATTTGCTTCAAACCAAACAAATAAATTTTTTTAGACATTTACAACTTTGAAAGCATTAAAAACTTTGAGTTTGTCAAAAAACAAAATCGATGAAATCAGTGAATATGCTTTGCTTAATTTGCCACAACTGGAGCAACTATCCCTTGCTAAAAATAATCTAAAAGAAATTCCAAATTCTGCTTTCTCAGGTGTACCAATAATGGAAGTATTGGATTTATCTAATAACAAATTTGAAATTTTTAACAGCGAATTTTTGGAACATCCAGTAAAGTTGCAAATACTTAATTTAGCCAATAATAAAATCAAAAGGTAATAAACAAATTAACAAAGTTAAATTAAAAAAAGCAAAGAAAAAAATTTTTCAGCTTTGAAATAAGCAACCTTCGACGCTCCCTTCAACAATTGAGCCTCAGCTACAACAAATTGCAATATCTAAGCAACGAAGGATTGGCGGCATTTGAATTCTTGACATTCATAGATTTAAGCCATAATGAAATAATTGAAATTATTGGTGAAGCTTTTCATACAACAAAATCCTTGCAAATTATAAATCTGTCTCATAATAGTTTGCGACGAATTTCTAAAACAACTTTTGCTGAACAAAAACGAATTGAAAGCCTATCAATGGCAAATAATTATTTAAGCGATCTAACTTATGGCATATTTGGAAAAAATAATGTCGTTGATTTAATTCTTAAAAATAATAATTTTACTTTTATTCCTTCAAATTCTTTAACTTCAATTCGAGAATCATTAACTTTATTGGATTTAAGCGGGAACAATATCAAATCATTAACAAGAAAGGATTTAAATGGGTTACAAAATATTACAAAATTATTTTTAAGTTATAATAAAATTGAAACCATCGATGATGAAACTTTTGCTGATATGCCTTTAATTCAACATCTCGATATTAGTCATAATCCTATAACAGCATGGAGTCCTTCAGCTTTCAAGGTAATAAAAATCCTAAAAATGCGTAAATATGCTAGTAATTAATTTTAGGGCATTTCTGAATCCTTATTCTCTTTGAATCTAGCTCATACTGGTTTATTTTCCCTTCCAAAAATAACTTCAAGAGGTTTAAAAAATTTGAATATCACTCAAAATAAAATTTATGAAATTCAACCCAATGATGTGGAACTTCTAAAACGAGTAAGAGAATTCGATGCTTCATGGAATAATCTTGGAGATATTAAACCAGAAATATTAAAACAAATGGTGGAATTAAAGTATCTCGATTTAACGGGCAACAAAATTCATTACATCGATGCTGAACAATTACAAAATCTTGATCAATTGGAAGTGTTAAAGCTAGCTAATTTGGAACAATTAATTCAACTTCCACATTCTTATGGATTTGCAAAATTAAGAAATTTAAAAGAATTGGAGGTAAATAAAAATTTTTTTTTATAAAAGTTAGTCCAAAGCAAAAAAGATTTTTTTTAGATTTATAATATTCCGCAAAATGTTGCAAATTATAATATATCAAAAATTTTACAAGTTTTGCCACCTCTAAAAGTCATAGATATTGAAATCAAAGAAGAGGAGTTGAATAACCAACTAAAACTCGCGGATGTCAGATTGTTAAGAAAAATAACGATTCGGGGACAAAATCTCAAAAAAGTATGTAATCACTCCTTTATTTAAATTATTTTTTTTTCATACAGTAACTTTCAACTAATATATTCAGATAAATATTGGTGCATTTGAAAAACTTCGAGGTTATCGACTTGATCTCACAATAACTAACACTCAAATCAAAACCATTCCACCTTTGTTATTCAACACAATCACAACCATAAGTTTTCTAAAATTATCGCTGCCCAACAATCAAATACAATCTCTCAATCCATTCACCCATACAAAAGCTCCAATTTTAAATCAACATGGAACAATATTAGATAGTTTAGATTTACAAGGAAATCCAATAATTTGTGATTGTAAGCTTTCATGGTTAAAGAAATGGATAGAATATGGCGCAGAACATTCAACTAATTGGCAAAATGAAATTAGTGAAGCTTTAGATAAAACTGAATGCGATGCAATGCCAGGAATTCAAGATACTTTATTAAGCGTTTATGGAAGCAAGGTTCAAGGAATTACAAGTAAATTTGAGCCAACTATAAATATTGAAGAAAAATGCGGGCATATTTCTAATTCAGGAATAACAACAACAACTTATTTCACTTTCCTAAAGTATACATTATTGTTAAATTTTTTAATTATTTTAACCGGTTTTTTTTAAACTACGAGTAATACTTTTTTTGTATGTACGTATGTTATAAAAAGTTAAAAAATAAACACCACAGTTTTTGAGTTTCTTTGGCCTTATAAAAATGTGGAAAAAAATAACCAAGGTTTCAACCACAAAAAAAGATGGTTGATAAAGTAAAAATTAGTTTAAAAAAAGTTATTGGAAACCCAAACAAAAAATACAGTAAAAATTTTTAATTTTTTTAGGTTTCACAAGTTTTGCTGAAATGCGACATTTTGCCAACAAACGAACAACCTTGCAAAAAAAAATTTTGTTTCAACAAAAAACTTTTCAAAGTTAGTCGTCCTTCTTCGACGTTGCTGCATTTGAAAGTGGATGATTATTTTTTATTCAACGTTAAAACATTGTTAAAATTATTTAACTTTATTTTCCTGAAATGTTAAGCCGTCGATTTGCCCAACTTCTATTAAGGCAACACCAACAACAACCTTCATTTGCTGCATTGAGGCTTCTTTCTGATGCAAAAAAGCCACCAACGCCGCCAGAATCAAATGATGAAATAAAGAACGAAAAGCCATTTATGGAAGATGACTTGAAGATTGATTTAAAAGATATTAATGAAAAGCTTGAAAAGAATCTCAAAGAAGGTAAATCTGATGAAATTCCTAATATTGATTCAAAGTACATGAGCTTTACTAAAATGCGACAAGTATGTTTTTCTTTACTTTTTTATTATTACTTTATTTCCTTCCATTTCTTAGAGAGCTGAACATGATAGGAGTCATATTTTTACATGGAAATCTGCACTTATTACTCTTGTTGTTGGTGGATCTGCTTTATCATGGTTGATGTATATGAAGAAATCTGTAAGCTTTTACTTATTCTCTTAACATTTTTACATGTAAATCTTTAGCGAGAAGCTGAAATGGAAAAGCAACAAAAGATTATGGCTGGTAAAGCTCGTATTGGTGGCGAATGGGAGTTACTCAATAGGTAATTTCTTACCTGATTTCTGAAAATGAAAGACTATACTCATTCTGTTTTTAGTGAAGGAAAGGCTGAAGGATCGAAAGAACTCCGCGGAAACTGGCTTTTAATGTATTTTGGATTTACGAATTGTCCTGATATTTGTCCAGATGAAATTGAAAAGATGGTTAGCGTCGTCGAAATTTTAAATGAAGAGAAAGAAAAGGACAGAATTCCTGTTGTTCCTGTGTTTATTTCGGTTGATCCTGCTCGTGATACCATTGAACGTGTAAAAGCATATTGTCATGAGTTTTCACCTCTCATTCGTGGTTATACTGGAAGCAAAGAACAAGTGGATAAAGTTGCAAAAACTTTTCGTGTTTATCATTCTCAAGGACCTAAAACTGCTGAAGATGATTACATCGTTGATCATACCGTTATAATGTATCTTATTGATCCAGATGGCAATTTTCATGATTATTATGGACAAAATCGTCGTGCTCGAGAAATTGCAAATATCATTAAAACGAAGGTTCTCAAACATCAAGCACAAAATAGAAAAAAGACTAGCTTCTTTTAAGAATATTATAGGATTTCTTTATGTTTGTTGAGTTTCTTTATGTCATTTATTAATAAATATTAGGTGTTTCTAATTTCACTTTGTATGATTATGAATGGTTTGTGACCATCCTTTATCTTTCTCTTGTATGCCTTTAACTTTTCCACATTATGCTTTTAGCTCTATGGCAACTCCAAAGAAGCAAGAATTTATTATTCATGTACCTAAGAAAGATCCTCTTAAACGGTATTCTATTACCCGATTTAATGCAAACTTGAATATTGACATCAGTCAATGGCCAAACAAGGATATTCATCTTCGTCGAGAAGATAATCGAAAAGTAGTTGAAAATGAAGCAATTGTGCAAGATTTTGGCGCTGGTTCGGAATATGGTAAAGCTGCAAGAGAAGAAGCTCGTCGAAAGAAATATGGTCGACTCGCTCGTAACTATTCAATTGATAAACAACCTTGGTTACTTGATATAAAAGAAAGTGAATCTAAAACAAAGAAGTATAAATCGATCGTTGAACGAACTGGTGAACATGCAGATTATTGGATTTTCGTCAAGGTTTGTTTCTCGTTCTTGACTTAATGAATGTATATAAAGTGTTGGTTTTTTAGCAAGGAAACAAATTCTTTGCTCATAAAGTGAGTGAATGGTATCAATTTTTGCCACAAGTTCAACATAAAGTCTTGGATATTGAACAAGCTGAAGAACAATTTCAACAACGCAGCCGTGTCATGAATCAATTTGCTTTGAAAGCTCAAATTCAACAACAAGTTAAAGATAATGAAGAAGATGGAGGTAAAACTGCTCGAACATCAAATTTGGTAAGCTTATGTTTCTTTGAAAGTCTGAAATGTTTTTGTTTGTTTAAAATCTGTCTGCTTTTCCTTTAACTATTCGATGCCTTCCTTTTTTACGATGTTCATCATTCTTTTTATAGCTTATCAAAGATAAAGATGTCATCAGCACCGATGAAGAAGATGGAGATAACGATGAAGATGGCGACGAAGATTCAAAGAAGAAAAAGAAAAACAAGAACTCTAATCGAACTCCCAAAAATGATAAACGCGTCCGCGTTAAAGATGGCGATGAAGTTGCTGCTTATGAATCTGATGATGGCGATGATGAAGGTGTCGAATTTGATTACATGTCAGATTCTGGTTCAGATAGCGAGTGAGTTTTTTTTATATCAGTTTTATTTACGAATATCGTAAGATTTCTATCTAGTAATATAATACAAAAATAAGTACACTAGTTATTTGAGCACAGTTAGTTGAGAGAGATATATTTGTTTCCCGTAGATACGTTAGTTTCTTTTTTGATTAGAAAGTTCACGAGTATGTAAATTAGTTTGATCAGAAAGATGAGAAATATCACCAGCGAGAGTACATTTGAAAGTATATTTTGAACTGATATCTTTTGACCCATTTTTATTTTCACGATTAGTTGGTGAACTTTCGGATGTTGGAGCTACAACAAAATTTGAAATAGCACAATAACCAACATAACGATATTTTCGACCAATTACTGTATGAATTGCAGCTATCGGAGATCCATGAGATATGATGAGAATGTTACCTATAAATGGTTTAGTAGATAAAGGAAAAGAAGAAAAGAACAAACCTTGATATTTATCTAAAATTGATTCAATAGTTTGTCGAATACGTAATTCACAAGTAAATTCATCATTTTCTGGAAGGAAATCTTTGAAGAAATGATCATACTTATCATCGATCTTATCATATTCTTGGCTGAAATATAAACATTAGTTTATGACACCTTGTGACTTTGTTGACGACTATCAAAACAATCTTAACCCATAAATGGGTTTTCAATTACTTCCTTGATGAAAGCAACATACTACCAACAATGTTAAAAATAACTTACAATAGTTCTTTAGCAGTTAAACATCCAGGTGGAAATTGAGTTACACATAAAGCTTCACAAAAACCAGGCTCAACAAATAATTTCACTTTTGTATTATTCTTTAATTCTTTGATAATGGCTGTTGCAGTTTGTAAGCATCGAATAAAAGGTGAACAAAAAATATAATCAATGTCTTCTTCTTTTAATCGTTTACCAACTTCTGTTGCTTGTTTATAACCTTTGTCACTAAAAATAGGAAGATTAAATCAAAAATGGTAAACAAGATTAATGAAAAGAAGGAACTTACGTAATTGGTGGATCATCCCATGCTCCTCTTGGGGCTTTTTTATACCATTCTGGATCAACTTTATCAATTCTTTCACCATGTCGTACAACCCATAAATTTCTCATCTTTTTAGTCGTTGTTGTCGTCGTCAGTTTTTTTGCGGATTTGAGATTAGTCATGTTTGTGAGTGAGCGAGAAAAAAGGGATGGAAATGGAAGTATGCTAATTTTCGCCGTCTATGAGAAAAAAAATTAAAATGAATGAATATACAAGTACAAGTGATAAAATAATGTGAACATTAAAAACACGTTTTGATGTTTGATCGTCAAAGAAAACAACAAAAATTGTTGTTATTTGAGGAAAATTTTTAAGGAAACAAATAATTTGCCTTGATCAAAGAATGAGATTAAAAAGTGAACGAAACCAGAAAAAATGTGTGCGCATTTGAGACTAGCCGAGGAAGGAGATAAAATAAAAGTTTGAGATGGCGATGATGTTTTTAGTAGTAGGAAGATGAGAAAAAAAAGGAACACACGGGGGAAGACTCCAAAGAATTACCAATAGACGAGACACAAGACGAACACCACCTCCTTTCTCTCTTTTTTTTCTTTTACACACACATGAGAAAATGAAAGCGAGAGACACTTGTAATGGGAAAAGGGAAGAGAACAAATAAAGAGAAAAAGAGCAAATGAATAGATTTCCTGGGAATGCCCTTTTTTAAAAACACAATTTTTGTTTGTTTGTTGTTTATCCTTTTAATTTATTGACTTTTTAAAAGGGGTTTGCAAAAATTAGAGAAACAGTTTTTTAAAACGTTGATGAACCACGTAAATTCGAGAACTGTGGAAGAGCCATGAGCATTAGCGTTTTGTTGTTGGTTTTTTGGACTTTCATTAATTTGACATTTTTTTCAGCCGTGAAACTAAAACCGTCCAAGAAAAAGTCGATGAAGCTCTTGTTGGTGTTGGTGATGAAAAAGGACTTAGAAATTTAATTGATGATCATGATACCGATGAAGACGAAGAGGAAGATGATGAAGATATTAATGAAGAAGGAAAAGCGTTAGGTAAGGGTTTTTTACTCGTGGGCATCAAAACATAACTCATTGAAATGCGATTAAAAAATGAATGACGCAATGAAATAAACGAAAAAGAAATCTAACAGACGCAAATCAAAAAAACTTTCAAGTATTAAAAAGACGAAGTTTCATGATGGATGAGAACAACTTGTCCTTAACACCTGTCTTTAATAAAAATGAAAAAAAAGAGATAGCCAAGAAAAAAAGCAATAACAACATAGACATTTGAGAAAGTGCCTTCTCAAACATACATGTAAACTTTTTAACGTTTCTTGAGTTATAAAAAAAGCAACCACCAACAAAATGTGTGTGTCTGTCAATAAATAAATAAAGAAAGAAAGAAAGAACACACACACTTTTACTTTATCTTTCATACAAATAATGTTCAAAAATAAACCCAAATGTAAAAGAAGCTGCCGCTATGCATTTTTTTAGGCACAAAGAAAAAACTAAATGTAAACCGTCTGCGCAAATTTTTTCAAGCAAGCTTCCGCCTTTTTTATTTGTGTGTGGGAGATTGTGAGAGGAATTTCCTCCCTTTTCTCCTTCAATGACTTATTGATTATTTTTGTTTGGCATTTGCTTAATCGTTGTCTCATTTTTCAGCAAAGAAACTCAATGGACAAGATGATGACGGAGAAGAAGGTCAAAATCGACGTGATACCGATGAATCAGAAGACGAAGATCCTGATGCAACGGATATAACTTCACCACTTCTTTTACAAGCTGTAAGTGTGTGTGGTGTTTTTGTTTACTATGCTAACTGGATTATCGAAAATGATGTTTTTGTTTTTGTAGTCATCTGTTAATAAGCTATGTATTAAGAAAGATTTACTATTTGCTAATGGACTAAAATAACTTTTCTTGTTTTTTAGAAACGTCAAGATGAACGTAAACGTGCTGCTGGAGCTGATTCTGATTCAACTGCTGCTGGTGCATCACAACCAAAGAAAGCTAAAACTGAAAAAGCTATATCATCATCACAGGTTCGTAATAATAATGTTACTGTAGCTTGGCTTGATTGTATTGAAACGAAATTGCAATGGATTGCTTGATTGGGTTTTTTACATATTGTTACCTTTATCGCCAGTGCTTTTATTATCAATCACATATCATATTTTTAGGGTTCATCATCGGGTGCAACACCTACAACAACTGGTAGTACTTCAGCTGTAACTGAACGAGAACAAATGAATATGCTTGAAGATCAAATCAAACGGCTTCTAATTCGTCGACCACATACAACTAAAGAACTTCTAAGCCTTATTCGACCTCAATTTGAACGCGTTGAAAAGACGGTACTCGTCAATAAACTTGCTGAAGTTTTAAAAGTTCTTGGTCCTAATCAATTTCGAAAACAACAAGGAAAGAAAGAAATTTTGTATTTTAGCCTTGAACAAAAATAATTATTGTTTATCGTTGTTGTTGTTGTAACTATTACTTTTTTTTGTAATGTGATTGATTTACTTTTGTGGTATTGAATTGTGTGTTACCGATGATTTATTTATTTATCATTGTTTGTTTTGCTTGTGTGATATTATTTAATTTTTGGTGGAAATAAAGGTTTTAAAAGCATTGTGTTATTGGTTTTTAAGAGATAGTTTTGGACTTCAAAGAGAGTTCATAAGATTAACGAAACTTTTTGCACTCAAAGTAAAAGTTAGTTTACGTATGTAAGTAGGTGTTGTTGGGTAGCGGCGACAGGTGATTGAACATACATAAACGAAGGAAGTTTTGTTGCATAATTTAAAGAACTCGACAAAGAAGTAAAATGGCGGGACAGAAACAAGAAAAAAATTTCAACGAAAATATTGAGTTTTTGTACTTTGTGACAGGTGATTATTATAAATAAGAGTGTATTTATTTTTTCTGTATTATGGCATTTAAAAATGATAGCACTTTACATAAATGGAATTTCTACCGCTTACATTTTTTTTTGCTATCAATTACACGTTTTTTCTTGGCAAATAAATTTAGTTCCGTTACTCGTTTTTTCCTTCATTTTTCTGAAAAGTAAAAAGGTAAAGGTTATTTGACAAAAGTTGAGGTGAATGAATATAAGTTTACTCTAAAAGGAAAGAAAGAATGAATTATTATATATTTAATCAAACAATATTTAATAAATATTATAATTGTTCCAATCTTTCAAATGAAAATGTTACATTTGTTCGAGAACCTCAACCATTTTTAGGAACATTTTTTATTGTTTCTTTTATTTTCTTTGAAGTAAGCTAGCTGCTTTTGTAAAACCAGTTTTTTATGCAAATTTTTTTGCAGGTTTTATATTTACCAATGTTGCGCGTTTTTTCATTACCATTTTATCGAAGTAAAAGTGTATATCAAATTATTTATGCAATCACATGGATCGATATATTTACGATGCCCATGAATGGCGGACTCACGGGTTATTTATTTATTCAAGGCTCGGTTTATTGCGATTATCCAACTTTAATACTTTTTGCTGGAGCATTTGGAAATGTATTTTGGATGGGTCAATCGTTTCTTACAGTTATTTTAGCTTTAAATCGTTGCCTTTGTATGTCTTTTCCATATTTGGATGATTTATTATTTAGTGGAAAACGAACGCTGATTTGGATTGGAATTGCTTTAATTTATATGATTACTTTATTTTTAACAACAAAATCCATCTTTTTTAATGCTGCTGGAGGGGCGTGGTTTTTTACTCCATTTCTGGGATATGATTATGATATTGTGAGTTTACACAAACATAAGAGACAGAATAAGCATTCTAAAAACATTGAAAAAAAACTAATTTTAACTCTTTCGTTATTCCCCTTTCTAAAATTATAAAACTGGCTATTTTAGAAAGCCATAATTACAGTATCTTTTCATAACTATTTTATTTCTAAATAAAAAAGTGCACTGATTATTATGTTTTTATCGTTTGAAAATATTAATTACAGTAAATTGACAGCCTAAAATTAAATAAATGTTAATTCTAGGAATTATTTTTTCCATCACAACTTGGCTATTAAAAGCGTAGCCAAAACCAGTTTTTTTTCTCCAAAATATGTCATTTTGACGTTTACCAATTTTCTAAATCTACAAAACTCAGAGATCACTCATTACATTTTTAAATGATTAATCATTAATAAAAAAAATTTCAGTACCGTAATTGGATTCATTTTGCTCATAATACTCTAACTCCCATTTTTTTGGCAACATTTTATTTTATATTTGCATTAAGTTTTATGAAAAAGAGACTCATTTCTTCTTCTCATTCTCAACAACCTCAAGTTCTGAATGTTATGAAATCAGAGGCTGCATTATTTTTACCAATATTTATTATTTCCGTGGTTGTTTTTTTCGGTGCATTAGTTTATGATTATACTCAATTTTTTGCTATTCCAACTATCATGGTTAAAGCTACTTCATTTTGTTGGTTATTCGTCCATGGTAAAAAAACATTTTCTTTTGTTGTTACTTAGAGTTCTAAGACGAGAATTAATTTTTAAGGATTTCCATCAGTTTTGTTTTTATTGACCCACAAAAAGATTCGTGATGATTATTTTCGAGTTCTTGGACTTACAAGTTTTGTTGGTAAATTTGTGAAATTGAATAGTTATGTCAGTCAAAGCCAAACAGTTCCATTACCAACTATCCCTCAAACACAATCGTCATAAAGTAAAACTTTAGATATTTCACTTTTTTGTTGTGGTTTTTAAAATTTTTTTGTTTTTCTTTTACTTAATAAAATCCTTTAACAAAAATAAATTTAAAAAAACATTTGACTTGTTTTAAAGCACGAAATAAGTCTCATGGCCTCCAAGGTAGCTAGTTAGTGACCACTAAATCAAAGGATGTAAAACCAAAAATAAATGGTGGCAGCATATACCTTCAAAGGAATATTTTTGCACTTATTTAATCCAAGTTTTGTTTACCCATAACGAAAATAATAAACTCTGATGGGTCCACGAGCTGAAGGAATTAAAAAAAGAGGAATTAGAAATTTTTTCTTTTGATTATTTCGAAAGGAACTTTCCATTCGAGAGTTTTCAACAAAGAGAAAAAAGTGTTCGATTTGTTGAAAATGTGGTAAAATTCGTCGTTTTTAATGGATAACTTTTTCCATTTTCTTTCTTTTTATTAAATCCTTCTGAACACGCCTAGAAGAGAACATAAGCTATTTATCAAGACCAAGTTTAATGTCAAAATATTAGCAAAAGACTTCAAAAAATGCACCCAAAAATTGAAAATTGTGGATAAATATCCAAAAAAACAGCAAGTTTTTTACTAAAAAGTTAGTTTTCCTTTGCTTGAAGCAAGCGCAACAAAACACCAAAAATTGTCATTCGTCTCAAGTAAATTCCTCTTTTTTTATATCTTTCAGCTCGTGGGGTCATGCAAAACATTTATTTTTTTCGATTCACAAGCCAAGCCAGCCACAGCAGCAGCAGCTCTATTTCCATTTCTTATAAACTTTATCAGATACATCTTCGTTATCAACTCCATATGATGGAGGAAGTGGAGGAGAAATATGGTATTTATTTCAGGTGGAGGAGACTGAGGTTTGAGAGAAATATCTAAGGCTTCTGGATTTTTCGGTAACTCACTTTCGTCTTTAACAATATCCATGACTTGTATTTCATTAACTTCTAAACTTTTAACTTTTTGAAAACCCAAAGATTCTCCAACTTCCAAACTTGGATGAGCAACAGCTTATGCAAATATAGTATCACAATTTTTTTCTTCTTCCGACATTCTTTTATTTTCAGAGAAATAAAAAAGTAACAAAACAAAAATAAAAAAAAAATTCGTGAAAGTTTTTTGCTTTGCTTCACATTGAAAAAAAACCCTCTTTAAGTTGCTATTGATCGATCGAATATTTAAAAGCAGCTTTTATTTTTAATACAAAATTAACGAATTAGACTTTTTTTTCGCTAAAATAATTCGAAAAAATGTGAATATAAAAGCCGTAAAATTTTATGAATTGTTATTCCATTATTTTTTGAAACAAAAGTTTTACTTGAACAAGAAAAAGCTGCTTCTGAATATTTACAGTTCATGACAAAACAATGAATATTTTTATCCCGATGAAGCAATTAAAAGACTTTATCTACAAAAAAATAAAAGACATTTAAAAATGAATCAAGTTTTTTATTAATTAATTACAAAACTCAAAATAAAACTTTTAAAACACCAATTAAAAGTAAAACATTAATTAGAGATTTAAGAGCCATGGCATCATTTGGGTCCTTCGTTGTTGTTTCTTTTGATGTTATTTGTTTTGGTTTTGGCTTTGGATAAAATGGAGATGGTTGTTGCGGCTTCTTTGTTGCTGGTTCAGGAGAAGAAGAAGGTAATTCATATAAAGATACACATTTGGCTTCATTTTTTGTTACTTTCTCTATCCATTTACAATAATATGAAATGCGAGTATACATTCCTGAAAAAAATATGTATTACTTAAAATATTTAAGAAAAAATTACCGGGTTTTTCCATATTTTCAGTATCATCAAATACTCCATCACATAATCCAATTTGATAAGTTACATTATTTTTTTCATAAAGTAATGGTCCACCAGAATCACCATGATCAATTCGTTCTAAAGGTATATTACCAGCACAAATTTTGTTTTCACCATTATTACGGTACATAAAATCTTTAATCCATTCTCGATGGCTTAAATGACTATTACGTACGCAAGCTGGATCAAATGGATGAATATCAACGTTCAGATAAAGTAATGAAGGAGAAGGTACACTTTCAATTTTATTTGCAGTAGCTAAAAAAAAGAAGAGTAAAAAAAGAAGCACATCCAAAGCTTACCATTATAAATATAAAAACCATAACCAGCAGCGATAGCAGTGTCATTATAGTTGTCAACATAATCTTTAGCAAGTTTCACAGGATCAATTGGAAATTTAACATATTCAGGAAATTCAATAATTGCAATATCGTTATAATCGCCATAGATAAAATCAGTATACCCACGATGAATATATACCTTTTGTGCCATTCCAAATTTCTCCATAGAAGTGTAATAATTATTTTTTTCAATTGGACGAATATCAATAAAGAGAGGCCAATCTCGAGTGCTAAAATACATTTATATATACGTATAAAGCAACCGAAGAAAAAAATAAAAAAATAACTAACATTTGACCATCTTTAAGCTCAATAATACAATGAGCATTAGTAAGAACATGTCGACTTGAAATTATTGTTGATGAACACTAAAATAATGTGGATATTAAATACATTTATGAATTCTCTACCATGTCAAAATTTTTGAAAAAGTGGTGAAAAAAATACTTACAAAATTATTCCAAATTATGCCATATCCATTTTTATGTATTGGAACACCAATATTTAGTTTAGGAAGAAAGTTATATAGTTCCTTAGGTGCTGGTTTTCCATAAACAATTCGCTAAAAAGGAAAAAGTTGATTGGACTTTGAAAAATGTGATTAAAAAAAGGCTTACATTTTCATTGAAAATTTTATTGCAACTTGTTGAATCAAAACTTATGAGAAAAATGAATAGAAGCAGCAACCATTTCATTTTCGCGTTGATGTTTGATTAAAATGAAAAAAACTTTTTTGAAAAAAGAAAGCATAAATCTTTTTGTGATTTTATGTAAATTTTTTTTAAAGGAAACGAACATTTTTGACATTGTATTTTTGTTTTGCCAAAAAGTGAAGGAAATGACATATCCAAAAATTTTTTACACATTTTTTGTTTTTGCATTTTTATAATTTCATCCTTTCTCATTTATGATGGCTATAAATTTATTATTATGCTTTAACCTAAGTAAAATTTGAAGGGTGTTTAGTTCCTTTTTTAGTAACGAAATATATATTTCTTTTAAAAGAACGGAAAATTAATTCTTTGCTTGAAGCCTTAACAAAAAATTCTTCTTTCAAATGCAGCTGCTTCTATTTGCCAATGACTATTCAATGCAGAAATTCGTAATTTACATTTTATTGCGAAGAAAATAATTTTAATTACATCATTAAAGAGCTAATAAATTCCAATGTAATGAAACATCAACGCTTCTTTAAAACCTATGTTTAAAAATCTTTTCATTGTTGATAAATCAGCAAATTTGCTTTTAATTAATTGAACAAAATGTTTATACAATGACGTTTAATTTTATCGCTGAAATGATTCGAAAAAATACGAATATAAAAGCCGTAAAATTTTATAAATTATTATTCCATAATTTTTGAAACAAAAGTGTTAGCTGAACAAGAAAAAGCTGCTTCAGAAAAACCTACGTCAAACTGTTCATTTTATTAAACAATGTAACATTCAAGGTTTCTTGTTTTCGTTGTTATTTCAAGCTTCATTTTAGCTGAAGGTTAGCTACTTTTTTCAAATCGGATTTAAATAAATAAATTTTCAGGCAAAGCTGATATAAGATATCGAATTGAAGGTAAATCGATGGAATGCTTAGAAAATGAATACTTTGAAGAGCAAAATTTAATTAGAGACTGTCGATGTCAATGTTCCGAACCGACTCCACCATTCCCAACGCCACAAAGCACTTCTCCATCCCCTGCAATTCCAACAACATCATCAGGATCACCTAATTCAATAAATCCTGCTGTTTCAAGTTCCACACCTGATCCAAAACCAAATCCAACAGGAATGCCTGATCCAAAACCAAATCCAACTGAAATGCCTGATCCAAAACCAGTTCCAACTGGAATGCCTGATCCAAAACCAGTTCCAACTGGAATGCCTGATCCAAAACCAGTTCCAACAGGAATGCCTGATCCAAAACCAGTTCCAACAGGAATGCCTGATCCAAAACCAGTTCCAACAGGAATGCCTGATTCATCACCATTCCCGCCCGACACTACAGAACGTCCATCATCAACATCCGCCGCTCCAACCACTCAAACAACTTCCGCCGCTTCAACCTCTGAAATAACAACCTCTGAAGCAACAACAACCGAAGCGCCAACTTTTAAAGCAACAAGCGAAGCTCCGACCTCTGATTCTGCAACCAATGCTCCAACCTCTAAAGCAACAACCGAAGCTTCATCAACTGAAGCCACAAGCTCTGAAGCAACAACCTCTGAAGCTCCAGCCACTGAAGCAACAATAACCGCCGCACCGACCACTGATTCAGCAACCAACGCTCCAACCTCTGAAACTCCAACCTCTGAAGCTCCAACAACCGAAGCTTCAACAACCGAAACTCCGACCACTGAAGCTCCAACCTCTGAAGCTCCAACTACTGAAGCAGCAACCACTGAAGCAGCAACCACTGAAGCCACAACCACTGAAGCTACAACCTCTGAACCAACAACACCCGAAGCTCCATTACAATCCAACTTATGCTCGCGGGTCCGCCAGTCCGTTTGTGCGGATGGGGACCCGCATTACCGTACTCTGGATAAAAGCCACTACGAATATAGCGGGACCTGCCCATTAATTTTCTCTCAACCTCGTGCTTCCAATCCAGAATTCGAATTCTTCACCGTCAAGATTAAATCCTTTTTAAATCATCATAAGTAAGCTCTTTTTTTATATATGAAAAAATATCATACTAACATAACTATATTTTTAGTTCCACTGTTGTTCAATCCACGCAAATTGAAATGTTCAATCATACCATCTTTATGGATGTTTTCAATAATATTTTGATTGATGGCGTTCAACAAGAAGTTCCCGTCACATTTACAAATGATAATGGCGATGACATTTTTTCCGTTGTTCAAAATGGCCCAATTTTTGCATTCTCCGCTCGTAATTCAATCGAAGTCAGCCTTAATTATGCAACATACACTTTTTGTGTATCATATCCAGACTGCCCAGAATATTGGGGGGCAAAAACGCTCATTGGACTTGCAGGAAACATGGACGGAAGATGTGAAAATGATTTAATGTTTGCAAATGGAACCGTGGTTGAAATGTCGCCGGATCATCAATGTGCCTACGGGCAGTATGTGAATGCATGGGCTAATTCCTTTATTACGAGCGATTATTATCAACCAATTAATTCAGTAAATGAAACTTGCTCACCGGGATTTGATGATTACAACGTCACAGATTGGTTTGGAAAAACGCTTAAAAATGCTTCATCTTCATTGGCTCCTGAAATTACCACAACTTCTGCAAGCGTCTCCTCAACTACCACCACACTTTACCCATGGATTTCCTTTTCACCTGATCAATTATCAACTCATTCACATTCAAGCTCTTCTTCACCCATTGGTTCTCCTGAAAATGCTTTCTAAAGCTCGGTAAATTTCATAAAGCTTCATTGATTCTTAAATCCACTGAAAAAATGCACCAAAGAATTCAAACATTAATTAATTTTTTTGTTTGATGTTTAATTTTAAAAAGTTGTTGTAAAAATAAAATAAATGTCATTGTTGTTTTTAATTTTATTTCTTTCAATAAAACAGTAACAAAATAAATCACAAATAAAATACCACAAATTTAATAAAAAAAAACTTTTTTTTGACATTAAAAACATTTACAAAAGTTTTAACCCAACTTTTTTAAAACTATGAAATAAAATATTGCAAACAATAATTCTTTATTTCTTTCTTTTTCTCATCATTCATTTTTCTTTCCATTTTTTTTCTTCAGCAAAATTACAAAAAAAAAACTTTTTTTGATTCATTCAAAAACTTTTTTCAAAAAATCATGGACGTTGTTTGTTAGTCAGCAAAAAATGAAGATGCAACAATAATTCCTTTAACAAAATTAAAAAAAAAAGTGTTTTGAACATTTCATTTATTTAATGACTCAAATAATTACAAAATTCAATAAACATACAAAACAAAAAAATAAATGAAGACGTTACTATTCTCTTTTAAAAATTTTTTTTTGAAGTGGGAAAAATAAAATGGTTTATTTTTTTAATATTTATTTTCTTCTTTAAAAATAAAATGTTTTCTTAAAGTTTTTCTCTCTCTTTTAGGGGATATCTAACTTAATCCTCCCAGTGGTTAGTTAAAATAGCAACTAACAAAAAAATAGGACAAAAAAAAACTTTTTTCTTTATTTATTTTTTTATCCGAAAACAAATACGCAAAAAGAAAGGCTGCGAAATCCACTATTTTCGAGAGGGAAAAAATGGCTGGTTTTTTTTACATTGGTGTCAATTCAAAAAAGATAAATCTCTTCGAAAATAATAAGTAACTCGATTCATTCGGTCTGATTATTATTATTCCCAAAACTAAATAGGTACATAAAAAAAGCAATTGAATTTTTCTATTTTTTTTTTCATAAGCCAGTCTTCAAAAATATCGTATCTTAATTTGCAAAGAAATTAATTTTTTTAGCGTTGACAAATTTTTTAAATTTGTTTGAAAATTACTTTTTTTTATCCGCGCAAAAAGTTTGTATCTTTGAATTTGTGCAAACAGACGACGACAGATGATGATGATAATTGGGAGATATCTAAAAACTGATGACAATAAAATAGTCAAATTATTTTTTTTATGAACTTTTTCTATTCACATGAAAATAATATGAATGATAAGAAAGGTATCAAAAAAGTTCAAAAAATTAAATTTCTTTTTTTATATAAAGAATATCAAAAAACGCCACCTTTTTTTTATTTAACCGAGACTATAAAATACTTTTCTTTGAAAAAAAAGTGTCATTTCTATTTATAAATGTGTCTGTGACCAATAATTGTGCGGAGTTTGAAATCAGAGAAGAACCACAAAAAAAAGATCACAAATAACAAAAAAAAAAACTAAAAAAGGCGTTCATTAACTTTTTGTTTTGTTTATTAAATCCAAAATCATCAAAATTCACAAACAATAAAAGTCTCAAAGGATACCAAAGTAAGTATAAAAAAGGCAATGAAATTAATTCTCTGTTATCATTTGATCTTCTTCTTTTTTATTATTATTTCTATTATCGCACGACGACGGTGGAAGAAGTTATGATTCTCAGCCTTCAAGTTGCTTTGTTTATTGCTACTGTAGCTTTGAGTTTTAGCAATTATGGAATAAATGCAGCAAAAATAATTATGTATAATCCATATTTTGCTCATAGTCATTTTAATTTTATTGCAAAACTTTCCGATATTCTTCAAGATGCTGGACACAATGTTGTAAGTCACATTTTCTTCTTTTCTCCATTTTTTTGGTCACGCTTGCTTTTTAAAAGTAAACTTTTTATATTTTTTTAGACAGTAATCATTCCAGAAATTGACCCAAAAATTAATATTGTATCAAAAAGAGCTGAAGTTATTATTCGTGCTCCAATAAAAGAAGAAAATAATGAAAATATTTGGACCAGCAATAATGGGCAAAATTTAATGTGGGGTTTGGGTTATGAAGCTTTAAAAATGGCACCTGTAAGTATCGAATATATATATATTTTTAAATGAAGACAAACAACGACTAACTTTTTATTTTTATTTTTTTAGTTAACCGAAAAAATGCATGCAACTATGAATACTCATTGTTCTCGAATGTTAGAAGATAAAAATTTTATTGAAAAATTAAAAAATCAAAAATATGATTTTGGAATTTTTGAACCCCTTGATTTTTGTGGTTATGGTTTATTTAAGCTTATTGGAGTTAATCAATATGCAATTTCAACTCCCATGGCTTTATCCGATGAAATAGCTTTAGCTCTTGGATTACCTGGAAGAAGCGTACAATTTCCATCCAATCATGATTATTATCCGGATATGACTTTTCCTGAACACATAATCAATCATTTTTCGCCCATGTTTTTTCAATATTTTAATTCACCCGAAAATGCATTTTGCGAAAGTTTAATCAAAAAATATGTGGATCCTAACTTTTCTAAATTTGTAGTCATCGCAAATTCTCGATTTATTTTTGTTAATAACCATGAACTCACCGATTTTCCTCGACCAAGTTCATCTAAAATTATTCATATTGGTGGAATTACTTGTGATATTACTTCGAAAACCAACGACAATCTAAATTTGGATTACCAAAACATTTTAGATTCCACAAATAATGGCGTAGTTTTAATTTCATTTGGTTCATTAGCAAAAAGTTCTGATATGCCGAAAGAATATCAAGAAGCTTTAATTAAAACTTTTGAAAAATTTCCTGAAATTAATTTTATATGGAAATATGAAAATGAAAATGATTCCACTGTTAATCATTTACCGAATGTATTTAAACGAAAATGGATACCACAAAAAGAAATTTTAGGTAAGTCATATTTTTTAGATATAAACTTTTTTGGTTAAAAACGAAAATTTTTTTATTTTATTTTTTTAGCCAATCCAAAACTTTTGGCGTTTATTACTCATGGCGGAATGAATTCCATTACTGAAGCCGCTCATTATGGAATTCCATTGTTAGCTATTTCACTTTTTGCTGATCAACATCGAAATGCTAAAATGCTGGAATACCGTAAAACTGCCATCGTCCTTCCAAAATCTGAAATCACCGAAAATAGTCTCTTTGAAACCCTCAAAAAATTGATTCATGGAAAATCAGCGGAAAAATTTCGTAAGCGTGCAAAAACTTTAGCTACCATGCTTGCTTCAAAACCCATGTCTCCAAAAGAAAGATTTGTAAAAAATATTAATTTTGCAATAGCTTTCAAAAATGAAGATGATCATTTGGATATTAAAACAAGAAATCATAATTTTATAAAATTTTATAATTTGGATATTTATTTTGCAGCCATTTTTATTGTCTTTGCATTTCTGTATTCGGTGTTGTTGGTTTTTAAATTTGTTAGAAATTTTTTTGTGAAAATATTAAATTTAAAAGAAAAAATTTTGTAAATAAAAAATAATTAAACCAATTACAAATTTTGAAATTTTAAAAAGATTGAAAAAGTATAAAACAAAAATTATCGACGAACGAAGGAGGCTTAAAAAATTTATTCTTTCAAATTTCAAAAAAGTTCTTTAAAACATTTATAAATCATTGACTTTTATAAATTTTAGCTAAATGATCGTGAGCATAACTTCCAACATAAATGGCATCTCCAGCATCAGTGGCTTGAGAAATCATTTTAGTGAACCCTGTGGGATCGTGCCAGCTTCGAATGATTTTACCTTCGCTATTAACTTCAACAAAAATTCCATAATTTGCCATGGCTGCTTTAAACAAACTAAAACCCAAAGATTCTGGAGTGATTTGAAGAATAAATTTTCTGATTGACGGATATGGCGCAAGCCAATCAACTAAACTCCAAGTTCCTGGAATTCGTGGGGCTGCACACCCAATAAAATATGTGCCTTTATTTGTTGATCGAATATTATCAGGTAATCCAGGGAGATTAGTAATAAAATATTCATGTTTGCCTTTTTTTGGTCCATCAAAATAATATCGGGCTACTCGAGCTCCACCCGTTTCACAAATGAGAACGGATTGTTTATCAGAATGAATTTGAATTCCATTTGCAAATTGAAGGCCCGAAAGAAGAACAGAAAGTTCCTTTGTTTTTAGATTGTATTTGAGAACTCTAAAAGAATACATTATTTTGGATATAATATTATTTTTTTGAGCTTTTTTATATCTTAAATTTTAAATTTATTTCTTTAGAAAAGCTCGATTGTTTTTTTGGTTTTTATTATCTCACCTTCCATCACCCTTTAATTCCATCATGGCATTAGAAAATTGAGCTAAATCCCATGTTGTTGAAGCATCACTAAAAATGATAGTGTTTTCATCAATGAAATCCAAATCATCTGGAAACATTAATCTTTTTCCATCGATTATTGTTTCACTTGATAAAAGGGTTGTGACTTTTCCTAAAACTCGCAATTTAATGATTTGTTGTGCCCTATAAAAATGTTGAGCATACCTGTGTTAAAATCAACTTCAAGAATTCCTTTGTAAGCATCAGCGGAAAGAAATTTTCCATCTTTATAATGGCGGATTCCAAGTGGGCGGCCACATTCAGAAGGCGAAGCTGAAAATCAACCATCAAAGTTTTTTTTATGTTTTTTTATTCTTTAACATTTTCGAAGTTTTCTGTTATATTCCTTTTGAACCAATTGTCTCCGAATAAAAGTAAAAATGCTATTAGTTTATTGAAAACTTACCACATCCTGGTTTAGCAGTTATAATGGTTTTTACTATTCGATCATTAACAATTTTAATAAATCCATTTTCAACGGTTGAATAAAGCGCTCCTAAAAAATTAATTCAACTTTAGAAAATTAAAGCAAATTTTCCAAAAGATTAAAATATAATAAAAATGGAGAGTTTTTAATACTCAAAGTCTTAGAGGAAAAGATGCTTACCATTATGCCATGAATGAGATTCAGGGCCATGAACTTGTCCTTTAAACAAAATTTTTGCATTTTGTAAATCCTTATTTGGATTCAAAGCGCCTGTGAGAGATGGTCTTTCATCAAAACTAAAAAACGCTTTTTTCCAGCAACAAAAGAGACAAAATAAAAGTAAACTTTACTGAAAGAGTTTAGTTTCAAAATTTGAAGTATTTTGTAGAACAAAAATACCCAAGACGATAACACCTAAGACATGGTACCAGCTATAAAAAATTAAATTTTTTTTATAAAATTTCGATTAAAAAAAAGGTTTAAAAAAATAAACTTACGCCATTTTTTTGTCGTTGATTCTTATTTCATCAAAGAAGCAATTTAAAAAAAAATACAACTATCAATGTAATGTCTCTGGTTCAAATGTAATACCAAAAAGGAAAAAAAGTTAGTTCACTGATATGAATCAATAATTACAAATTTTGTAGTCTTGTTTTTTTTAAACCTGTTTATGTAGTTCCTTTTTTTCCACGGTAATCAATCTTTTTTGTTTTTGGTAAATTGCAGTGTCTCCAATTTTTTTTTTACATTTTAAACTTATACAAACATACATTCGTTTTTTATATTTTTGTTGTTACATGGTCGTCAATAATTAATGAAAGATAATTATTTTAGTTAATTTTGAGAACTTTTTTTAATCTTTGTATTTTTAATGCGGAAGAAAATTTTTAATTTATAATTTTTTTTTATTTATTGTCTGCCAAAAGCCTATAGTTTCCAATTTTTTGATTATGAAAAAAATATTGAATTTATTTAAATTTTCTGAAGTAAAAATATGAAACTTTTTGAAATTAAACATGAGTTGTACTTATAATTATTGGGGTTGAAATAAATGTGATCGGATATTGTGGCGGCAGCAGTGTAGTGGATCCAGAATGAAAATTTTTATTGATTAAACATTTACAAAATAATTTTAAATATGCATTTCTTATCGAAGGACTAAAAACCAACCTTTCATTAGAAATGTAAAAAAAAAAGAAGCAAAGTTTATACTAACCTTAAAATTATTATGGATAAACTTCCGGTCCATGCGTATAAATCCGATATCAAAGGCAGCAAAGTTTGGAGGATTAAATTAAAATATTCATTTTGAGGGAAAATAAGTCGTCCAAAATTATGGGCACATCGAAGCCATTGAATTAAAAAAAGGATGCAAGACAAACCTAAAACCATAGCTTTTAAAATTGTAACAACAAAAAAGTTAATTTTAGAAAAATATGCAAATTTTTCTGTCTTATTTTAAATTTTTGTTTTTCGAACATTTTTATTTTTCGAATCACTATTTTTTATTTCAAAACTTTGAAGTCTCAAAAAACTTTTTTTTAAATTCAAACTTTTTTTTAATTGACTCTGACTCACTTAATAATCTCGCTTCGTTACTATCAATTTGAGTATTTAATTTTTTATAATAATAAAATTTAATTACAGCAAGCAAATTACAAAATGCTTGAATAATTGTCATAAATGTAAATACACTTGAAGTAATATAATAAGCTATAGTTCGAGTGAGATCATTTGAAAAGCGAGCAAAGACATCGCCGTTTTCATTATATGCAAAAACACCGGGTTCAAATATTCGATGACTTATTGCAATTAAAGGAAGGATTATTGTAATTATAGTGTACCAATGTCTCGACCAAATCTAGAAAAAAAATTAATAGCTAAAGATTTTTCCCGGCTCGAAAAAAAAACTTACCGTTGAATGTTTTATTGGAAGCCAAAATATTGTAAATCGATTAAATGCAATTAAAGCATGAGCAAAAAATTGTACAAATGCACAATAGCCTGTTGTATTTAAAATTATTGCAGCCATATTTCCATGAGTTTTATAAAATTCTGGCCATAAATCAAATGTTGGGAAACGGATTTGAAATTGCTAAAAGTTAGAGAAATGAAACAAAATTTTATAAAGAGATATGAAATATTTTTGAATTCATTTGAAAAAAAAGTCTTACCGCAATAATAAAAACAAAATCAGCGATAAATATAGTTCGAATTAAATTATAAAAAGCACCTTTAAATTTTTTATTTCGTTGCAAAATTAAAAGTAAAAATACAGTAAAATGAAAGGAATAAAAAATTATTTCAACACAAATTAAACAAATATTAAATGTATCAATTTTCATAGTTACACTAAACACAGACAAAAATTGTTATAATGAAGCAAGCTTCGAATTTGCAAAATCTCTCAAACAAAAAAAACTAGTTCAAGCATTTATAATAATTATAAATACAAAAAAGTGTTAGTAATATATTTCAAAATTAGTTATTAAGCCACCACAAAAAAGATGAGAATGAATTTAATATTTCTCATATCCAGGACTACTATCTGCACCAAAATGTACCAATTCGCCGTCGGAGTGTTAATACACATAATTGCCAAACTAAAAAAGGATTTAACATTTAAAAAAAAAGTAAGAAATATTGATTTCCCAAACTTCATCTGATTTTTTTGAACCGAAGTTCATTAAATTTTTTACTTCTTCAAGCTTCTAATCTCATACAACTACAAATATTCAGTAATTGAGTTTTTGTTTGATATAAAGCTTTCACAAATAAAACTAATTTATTATTTTTAGCATGAAAGATTTCTGTTTTTCCATCAAAAAAACAATAAAAAGTTTCAAGCTTTGTTTCACGAAAACTATCTTTTTGTTGAAACATACTCCGGTCTCGAAACGTTTATCTACAGTACTTTTCTTTTGGCGCTTCAAATTTTTTTATGTTCTCCAAAACGAAAAACTCTTCATTCGTTCTAATTTTACGCGTTCTTCTTTTTATTTTTTCGTTGCTTCATTCATTTTTTTAAATTTTAGGCTTCAAACAAAGTCATGGATAACTATCACCAACTTGGTCGACCACCACCATCTTTAGGTTTTGAAGATGTTCGTTCTCCTGCAATTCCATCATCGCAAATGCGTGAAATTCAAATTTTGAAGCATGAAGTAGCTGTTTGGAAATCTGCTCATAACGATGTTCTCAAAACTGTGTGTTTTTCTTCTTCCTTATATTCTTTAATTATTGCTTCTATGTTTTAGGTGGCAACTTTGGAATCCAAGAACTATGAACTTCGACAAATGATTCAAAATGATGTTCAGAAACTTCGAAACGAAGTCGCTCATTTTGAAAATGAAGCTTTGAATCATCAAGTTCAAATGGGTGAACAATCAACTATTCTTCATATGCAAGGAGTTCGAGATGCAATTGATGATGCTGAAAAAAGTCATTTGAAGCAAACAATCGCTGAATTGATGGCAACGGCTGCTAAACAACGTGAAACTGTGAGTTACTCAACAGCATGCTTTGAAATTGAATATTGTATTATTTGTTATTTTTCAGATTGCTGATATGGAACGCAAACAAGATGTTGATCGTCAATCTTTCGATGCCGTCAAAAAGACTTTGGAATCTAATATCGCTGCATTGGAATTGAAGAAAGGGGAAGACCTCAAAGCTCGTGAAGAAGAAAAGAAAAGCTTCGAAGCTAAGATCGTTGAATTAAAACAACAAACTGCCCGCTTGCAATCACCTTGCAACGCCCTTTTGGTAACTTTGCTTTATCGATATTCTTGTAACTGACTATCGCGTTTTAGATTGACAATTTTGGGGAGGCTCCTGTTCCTGCTGGAATCAAACGTGTTGTAAACAGTAATGCTACTGCACAAAGTGAAACTAGCGAACCTCTTGTTATCAAAAAGCTTGTCAAAGTCAAAACTGGAACTTCGTGGAATGCTTTCTTAACATTGGATGAAGATGTAAAACCTCTAAAAATTCGCTGTGATGAGAACAACAACTTGTTTCTAAATGAGGTCAAATCTAACAAGAAATTGATCCTTGATGGTGCTATTTCCTACTTTGATTCTGATCCATGGATTGGCAATGCTGACTCTGTTAAAAATGATGCTGTAGTTTTTCCTGGATTGCTTCAAAATGTTCTTGTTTGGAAAATCACAGATCTTTTCTTGCATTGGAAAAATCTTCGTTGGAATACTTTCAAAAACATTGCTGCTCCTGGAACTATCAAAAATCTTTATTTCACGGATGTTTTGGTTACTGATACAAACAATGCTTTGATTCCCCTTGAAAATATCATGGAAATGCTGCCAAACATTGAAAAATTTAGATAGTAAGTTTTCTTTTCCGATGTGAATATATTTATAAGTTTGTTTTTCAGTGATGTTGTTGGTGACAAATTCTACAGTGTTAATATGAAAACATCGAAAAATTTGGCTAAACTTCCATGCTTTGAACACCTCAAAGTATTTCAATTATACAACATTGATCCATTTCAATTTGATCCTAACAATTTTCTTGTTTTTATGAAGGTAATACTTTCCATTCACTTCGTTCTTATTTATATGTACTTCTTTTTTAGAAACATTCATACGCTCATTTCACTCTCTCCTTCCGTTCATCTTCTTTGGCAACTAAACTTTACCTTTTGGCTATCAAGAATCAAATGCTTAAATCTTGTCCATATATGCTCAAGTTTAAGTATTAATTTATTTATTACTTTGTTGTTTTTTTGTTTTAAACTTTATCTTTGATGTTTTATGAATAAAGTTGTTGTTGTTAATATTGTTTTGAGTTCAAGAAAAAGTGTCATTATCAAACTTTTACATGCAATTTGTTTATGTTTTTTTGAGAAGATCTTTAGTACGCATAATTTCTCTTGTCTAATCCATTCTTCCCGTTTCTTTTAACTTTTATTCCATGACACTACTACCCATATATTACTCAGATATTCATATAAATGTTTCACAACAAACATTAAGTTAAACAAGCTTCGTGAAGTAGGTCTCTATGTGTTAATGCGGATCTTTGATTTGTTTGTTCTTTGTTTTTGCGACAACATTTTCTTACATTTTCTCCCGTATTAACTTTTGATGTATTTTTCTTACTTTTTGCTTTGTTTTTCAGGATAATGCTTTTGCTGATTGACATGCTCTTTGTTCCAAAAATTTGCATATGTTCAATTTTGCATGAAAATGCTTCAATAATGAAACTGTTTTTGTTGTTCTTGTCATTTTCAACTTTTGTTGCTGCTGTCAAGTGTTCGTTCGATCGTCTTCATTCATTGGTGAAAAAACTTCAACACAAAGGATACAGTAAAATCAATTATGGAATGCCGACAATTTTATCGACTTGATAATTTCAAACTTAAATCGATCCCAGAAACGTTTGATTTTGAAATATTTTCTGAATATATGAAAGTAAATTGTTTTTAAATTTTTCGTTATTTTTTTAAATCTTTTTGAATTTAGAAACAAACTGTAACTGAAATCAACCTAGAGTTTTCTGATTCTATTTCTGAAGAATATAAAGCGAAACTACAAAATTTTGTTGATTATATTCTTGAAAATGGATTAAAAGAAAAATTATATATTCCGTTAATTGAATTTCCTGGTTTTAATAGTCAACTATTAAAACTAATACGACAAACATATATTATGAATAGGCTTGTTGAAGCAACAAATAAAGCAACAGAAAAATTAAATAAAGAATTAGAAAAATTAAATAAAGCAACAAAAATTTTACAAGAATCAACCGCTTCCTTTAAAAAATTGCAAAGGTCAAAGAAAAACAAAAATCATGGCCTCTAAAAATAAAAACTTTTTTCATTCATTTTTTTTCTCATTTTTGAATTGTTGTTTTTAAAATTGTTTATTATATTTTTTTGCTGCGTCGTTTTGAATAAATGAATATAAAACATGAAAAATATATTTTTCAAAATTATTGATTCGATTCATAAGCAAAAAAAGGCCCTGATGCATATTTCAATTATTTTTTTTGCCTTTTTTTCTGGCACCTAATAATTAGCCTTTAGAGGAAAAAATGAGGTCAATCTTGTTATTTATTATTTATGATTTCATTAGGAAATTTTTCTTCACCAAAAACATTTTTTTATTGTAGGTTAATATATTGGTTTGAATAATGAAGAACGAAAAAAATATGTTTATGCCATTTGGTAAAAATTCTAATATATTTGATTCTCCTCATGCGCAAAATTTTTCAATTCCATCGAGCGTTATTTATTATATTACCAAAACTCCTCAAAACTCAAAGGGATATGAAAAATTAATGAAAACCTGCAAATATTTTTATTCCAAAAATCGAATTCTTGTTTTTCCAGCTTTAAAAAACTTTGATGGATTTTGGCAAATTCATACTACTTTCGAATTACGAAATAAATGTATAAAAGAAAGAAAACTTAATTTAAATGAAAGCTCAAATAGAATTTGGATAAGTTGTGTTTTTTATACGGTGAATGTAAATATTTATGATATGGCCAACCTAACCCGAAAGCTTTATCGATTTGATGCATATATTTTTTTAATTTACGATCAAAATTTGACTTTTGATGAATTTCAAGTTTTTACTCTTTCAAAAACTGTCCAATATTTAAGTTTTAAAAACGTAACTGTAACAAAAGAAAATGAAAGGATTATGACAGCAGAAGAAATATTTTATTTTTTTCCTAATCTTCAAAGAAAGTTTGAATTGTAAGTTTTGGTTTGAAAGAAGAAATAATATTTTGGTTGTTGAAGTTTGAAGTTTAATAAATTATATAATTTCTGTTTTTTAGTGGCCATCCCAACAGTTTGGTTTATACGCAAGACACCGTTAAAAAATTTATGGATTCTAAAAATTTTTGTGACTTACAAAAGTTAGTATTTCTTCAAGTTCCAGATACATTTGATTTCATATCTTTATCGAAATATATGAAGGTTTGCTTTTTTAATAAATATTAGAGCCTCCTAAATTTTTTATTTAGATACAAACTGTAACTGAATTTACTCTAGAATTCTCTGAATCAATTTCTGATGAATACAAAGCAAAACTCCAAAAATTTGTGGATTATATTCTTGAAAATGGAAAAAATAATGAAATGCTTCCACCAATCATTAAATTTCCCGGATTTGATGGAGACGAATTGCAAAAGCTTCAAATGGCTTTTGTTGAAGATCGTAAAGCAGAAGAAAAATTAATTGAAGCAACGCAAAGAAAACAAAAGATTTGGCCCTTTAAATTTAAAACATTTACGTTAAAATCTTTTTCATTTTTATTGTTTTTGTTAAAAAAAATTGGCTGTTTATTTTTTAATATTATTTCAACCAAAAATAGTTTATGTTTGAATTGTTACTGAAATCCTAACTTTAATTTACTTTGCTTTTATCCTATGGTTTTTATATTTTTTTAGACAAATTTCACATAATTTATTTTTTTGTTTTAAAATTTTTGTAGCAAAAAATTTTATTTGATTTATTTTTGTGAAAATTTCTTCGAAAAATAATATTTTTTGTTAGTAAAAATGAAGAGAAAATTTTGCCATAAAAAATTTGAATATTTCTAACAAGGGCAAAATTTCAAAAATAAAATTCTTTTAAATCAAATAAATTTGAAATAACTCAAAAAGCTAGCTTTTATTTTTAAAAACTAAAGGTCCTCGAAAAAAATATAGCCCGAGTTGTTATTTTTTATTTATTTATTTCAAAAACACTTTCAAATTTCCTTAGAGGCAAAGGGTCAAAGTTATTTATCATTCATAAGTTTTATTGAAGAAAAATAAATGGACAAAGCAAAGTATTTTTAGTTTGAGACAAAAGTTTGATTCACAGCGGTTGGTCGTATTTTTGGATTTGATCTAACAATTAATTTTATTTATATCTTTTAAAAAATGGAGAAAAAAAAACTATATTTTTACCATCGGGAAAGAATGCAGATATATTTGATTTTCCAAATGTTCAAAATTATTCCCTTCCTTCAAGTATTATTTATTATATTACCAAAACTCCTGCATCTTTCAAAGGATATGAAAAATTATTGCGAACGTGCAAATATTTTTATTTGAAAAGCCGCATCCTGATTTTCGATCTTATTAAAAATTTTGGGGATGGTGGTTTTCAAATTCAAACTTTTTTTGAATTACAAAATGATTTTAATAAATCCAGAAAGGTAAATTTGAATGAAATCGCTAATCCAATTTGGATTACATATGGGTTAGCCATAAATATGAGAGACCTGTATGAACTTGGTCGATTATCTCAAAAAATTTATCGATTTGATGCATTAATTTTTGTAATTTTTGATCAAGTTTTATCCTTAGAAGAATTCCAAGTTTTTACTTATTCAAAAACAGTTATTTTTTTAAGTTTTAAAAATGTAACTGTATCAAAAGAAAATGAAATGATTTTGAAAGTAGAAGAAATTTTTGATTTTTTTCCAAATCTTCGTTTATATTTTGAATTGTAAGTTTTATAAAAAAAACTTAGTTTCATAGCCTTAAATTTTTATTTACTAATTTGATATGAGTTTGATTTTAGTGGACATTCTAACAGTTTGGTTTATACGAAAGACACAGTAAAATCTATAATGAAAACCTCATATTTTTATTGTTTACGGCAATTTGGACTAAAGAATATCCCTGAAACATTTGATTTTGAAACATTTTCAAATTACATGAAGGTTCTCTTTTTTATATTTTTTAACATATTTAATCTCTTTTTTAGACACAAACTGTAACTGAAATCAGCCTAGAATTTTGTGAATCAATTTCGGAGGAATACAAAGCAAAACTCCAAAAATTTGTGGATTATATTCTTGAAAATGGAAAAAATAGCAAAATGCTTCCACCAATAATCAAATTTCCTGGTTTCGATGGAGACGAATTGCAAAAGCTTCAAAAGGCTTTCCTTGAAAAACGAAAAGCAGAAGAAAAATTAAGTGAAGCAAAGCAAAGAAAACAAAAATTTTGGGCCTTTAAATTTAAAACATTCTTCTTAAAATCATTTTCATTTTTAAATTGTTTTACCTAAAATCTTTTTCCTGATATTATTTTTGCATTTTTTTAAAGAAACTTTTTTTGGTTTTGGAATAAAGTTTTTGTTTAAATTTATATTTTGTTTGTTGCTGAACGGAAAGGAGAGAAAATTAGATAAATAAGAAAAATGATATTTTCTCTTGAACAAGATCGATGAGATTTTAGAAGTTAAGCCCGTTCTCCATCCATTCACACACAAAAAAACAAACAAAAGCAGCTGTTTTATAAATTAAAATCGCTGGCCGTCATAATCAGTCAATGAGTGCATTTTCCTTTTGGGTGTCCCCACAAGCTGTGTGTTAAAAAAAAAGAAAGAGATAAAACTGACGCTTGCTCTTCTAAAACAAATTTATTTTTTAAAAATTTGGAAGGCAAAAAAAAGGATCAATAACAACCAATCAATCCAATGTGAGTTTCTTATTCCCTCATTTTTTTATGTTTGTTCTTTCTTTAATAAAAAAAAGATCTAAAATTTATTGAATGCTTATTTTTTTGCTGGATTTTTCTTGAATTTTCTTTTTTTCATTCGAAGATTTTGATACTTTAAAAATAGGAATTTTCTTTTTAAAAAAAATATATTTAGCGACTGGTGTATTAAAATAAGAAATTATAAATTTTTTTTACCGTTTCGAATCCGAGTTTTTTTTTCAATTTTGTAGAGTTTTTTACTTTCTCTCGAATTCCAGAAATATAAAAGAAAATAAATCAAAAGAAAATTATGGATTTTTCAAGTGGTCCTCAAACAAAAGAATGCTATATTTGCCATCAACCCATTGAAGTTATGGCGCCTAAATTTCAAATTAAAAAACATACAGGTAAAATCCATCGACACTCGAGTCAAACAAACAAAAAAATTCGTTTGAAAAAAGCAAATTAATTAATTATTTTATTTTAGTTCACGAAGAATGTTTCCGATGTTGCGTTTGCGACGAACAATTAAAGCCTGGGTTTTGCTTCATTGATGATAGTTTATGCAAAATAGATTTTTTATTCAAACGTTTTGGCCCTGTTCGATTTTGCAGCGATCACATGAATTTGAGTCCTGGAGAAAAAATTGAAATACTTAAAGAAAAAATGTAAAACATAAAATGTCAAGGTTATTCTGCCTTCAATAGAATTTTTGTTCTACATATATTTTTTAAATGCTTAATTAATCAAATAATAAAATCGCTTACAAAAACAAAAATTGTTGAATGCCCAAACTTTTTAAATCTTATTACTATTTCATTACGTGACATTTCAGTTTCTTTTAAAAGTTTAAAACTATCAAAGCTATAGTATCGGTTGTAAAAAACCTAATCACATAAGAAAAATAATTTATTATTAAATTAATATAATCACATTTCTGTTAGTTTGGATAAAATTTTATATTTTTCCTTAAGCATTATAATAAGTCTTTTTTTTTTCAAAAGAGTAATGAAGAAAAAAGAAGTGAAAATATGCCTTAATACAATAAAAAAAATTTGACCCATTTCTTGATAAAAATGATTTCAGGGCATTCCTTAAAAATTTAATGAATAAAAAATAAGCCACAAATTTGAGCTTCTTTTCATTTCGTTCATTATTACTTTTTTGACTTTGATTTTGTTCATTCTTTTATTGGTTAGAAAATGGTTGCTCAAAAAAATTTCCCTGCTGCTATTGATCCTTTTGCTTCACCTCGGTCTCAACAATTTTCTCTTCCTGAAAATATTATTTATTATGTTGCTAAAAATCCCAAATTTTTAAACGAATATCAAAAGTTGACAAAAACCTGCAAATATTTTTTTGTTACAAATCCAATCATTGCTACCAAAACTTTTAATAATCGTGGCAATGAATGTAAAATTATTAATTATAAAATCAGCGAAGTTTCGTTATCACCAGTAAAATTCCTTGAAAGTTCTTACAAATTATGGATAACTAAAAATTTATTTATTGAAAAATTTGTTCCGTTTCAAAAATTTATTTTTAATTCTTCAACTAATTTAAATTATTTGTCGTTTCAAAAAACTCGTTTATCATTTAATGAACTTTTATTTTTATCTGAAATTAAAATCAAACGAATTGAATTTGAAGAAGCTGAAATTAAATATGAAGATGGCTCAATTGTAACAGTTGAAAAAATCTTTTCAGTTTTTTCCAATATTATATCCTTTGAATTGTAAGTTTTTTTATATTTTAAAAAGTTAAATGGAAATTATGTAAAAAGGTTATTTTATTTTAATATGATAAAAATTCATTTTTCAGTATTTATATGCCTAATTCTTACTTCACATCAAATTCAGCCAAAGAAATTGTGAAATGTAAACATTTTAAAACCCTCGAAAGTTTCTCAATGAATTTAATCCCTGAAATATTTGATTGCGAAACATTTTTTAAAGCTATTGTTGTATGTAAATTTTTTTCTAAGTATTGTAAAATTTTTTTTTTCAGCAAAGACCCAAAATGCGGATTACAATAAAATTTGCTGATTCAATTTCAAATGATTATAAACAACTCATTCGAACTTCTTATAATGCTGCAATTATTCATCTTTCGGAAAAACAACGAAATGATTTGTTTTGGAAGTGGCATATTAAATATTAAAACCATAAAAATCAACCATTGATTCTTTTCTTTTTTACTTATAAGAATTTATTTTAGGACAACCTTTCTTGAACAAAAAAAGTGTTTTATTATTTTGGATTTTCGTCAATCATTTTTTATTGAATTTGAATTTCGTGATCTCTTATTTTTCTTGCTTTTTTTGTATCTCTAAAATTTTGTTTGGCAAAAAATATATGTTCTACATTATAAATTTGACCTGTTCTTTTCTTTTCTAGTCATTTTCTTTGTTCGTTCGTCATTTCCCAAACTAATCGAGCATATGCTGGAGATTTAACGAATATTGATATTGATGAAAGTTCGTTGATGACATATTTAAGTGATGGAAATACGAGAGATGCCGCATCCATGGCTCGATTTGCTTATCCAGTATTACAATTTTTTAATATGCATTTATGTCGAAATGTTCAAAATATGAGACTTGATGAAAAAGAAGCTGCGGCATTGATGTGTTTATTATTAATAAATCAAGGTAAGAATTTTGGAAAAAAGAAGATAATTTTTTTGTGCACTCAAAACAAGAAAAGCCAGTATTTAGCTTTTTAAAGAAAAATACATTTTTGCTTCGAAACCTAAAATTTTCCAATTCGAAATCCAAAGCCCTAAAAAATATTTTAAATTCATTTCTAACTTTTATTTCTTATTTTTTTAGTTAAATCCAAACACATGGAACATTACAAACATCAAATTTTTAAAGAACTTGGCGAACATTATCGCAATTATGAAGTTGATGCCTCTGTTCGACTTGCAAATATTGTATTAATTATTTCGACTTTTGATGAAGCCCTTGGTAAAGCCAAAGAATTTCTTACATGTTGGAATTTATTTTCATTCAAATTTTAAAAAAATATCACAAAAAAAAACCAACCAAAGACAATATTTTTGTGATTAAAAAAATATAGCTCGAATTATTATTTTTCGATATATTTCAAAAACACTTTTAAATGCCCTTAGAGGCATAAAGGTCAAAGTTATTTATAATCCATAAGTTTTTTTGAGGAAAAATAAATGGACAAAGCAAAGTATTTTTAGTTTGAGACAAAAGTTTGATGCGCAGCGGTTGGTCGAATTTTTGGATTTTATCTAGCAATTAATTTTATTGATATTTTAAAATAATGTAGAAACAAAAAACTATATTTTTACCATCGGGTAAAAATGCTAATATATTTGATTTTCCACATTCACAATATTTTTCAATTCCATCGAGTGTTATTTATCCTTCTTCTAAATTTTGATTGTTAACCGCCTGGAAATCCATCATGGGAAAGTTTATAAAAATATGAAAAAAATTAACATAAAAAAATGAATGAATGTGCGAGGAATGAAGTTTGCTTTTCATTGCATAAAAATGAAGCGGCGAAGAGTGGTTGTTTTTGATTTTGAGGTATCCAAATATGTTAAAAGATAAAAATATACCCAAAGGACCAAAAATGATAAAAGATCCAAGATCCAAGAAGATTCGCATAAAATAACATTCATGGCCGGCCGAATGCCGGTGGTGTGATAAAGGGACAATGCCTTTTTTATTGGAAAGAAGCAAGTAGCTATTATTATTGAGGTGCTTTAAAGCATTTGGGGTTCTTTTGAAGGAATTGGAGAATTGGGTAAGGAAATTAGTTGCCCGGTGGAAAAACCTTAAGTATATGAGATGAAGATTTTATATACAAACTATGAGAAGGATGAAGATCCATGTAATAACATTTAAAAAAGCCATAATGTTAAGAAAAACTGAGTAAGGAACGAATATTACATTTGTATTGCATAAAAATGAAGCGCTTAAGAGTGACGGTTGATTTTGAAAAATTTAAAGGATCCAAGTATGCTCAAAAAATCTAAATGTGATAAAGAATCTGAATTCCATAAATTTTAAAAGATGCAAGGACAATGGTTTTAAATATAAAATATGCCGGGCCGAAGGCCCTCATTTTCCATCCTGTTGGATAAACGTTGGCGACTTTTATTTCATTGAGTAAAAATGAAAAGAGATCTAATTTATTTAGAGATGGTATAAAATTTAAATTTCGTGTATTTTTCAAAACGGATAAGATGATATAAAATTAGCAAATGCATAATGAAGTAGTTATATCGCGGGCCGGAGGCCCGCGTGTTGTCTAGTTATATAACAAAAAATCCTCAAAACTCAAAAGGATATGAAAAATTGTTGCGAACATGCAAATATTTTTATTCCAAAAGCCGCATTCTTGTTTGCGATGTAATAAGAAGTAATCGCGATAGTTATCAATTACAAACAAAAAAAGAAATATGTAATGATTTGTATAAATACAGGAAGCTAATTTTGAATGAAATTGCTAATCCCATTTGGTTTACATATGTGTTGTTAGCCGTTTTTATGAGAGACCCTTATGAACTTGGTCGCTTATCTAAAAAAATTTATCGATTTGATGCAAATTTTGTTGTAATTTTCAATCAAATTTTAACCTTCGAAGAATTTACACTTTTTACTGATTCAAAAACCGTTATTTTTTTGATTTCTAAAAGCTTAACTGTAACAAAAGAAAATGAAATGACTTTGAAAGTATAAGAAATTTTTGCTTTTTTTCCAAACATTCAGAGACGTTTTGAATTGTAAGTTTTATAAAAACTTAGTGCCTTAAATTTTTATTTACTAATTTGCTATGAGTTTGATTTTAGTGGACATTCTAACGGTTTAGTTTATACGAAAGACACAGTAAAATCTATAATGAAAACCTCATATTTTTATTGTTTGCAGAAATTTGAACTAAAGAATATCCCTGAAACGTTTGATTTTGAAACATTTTCAGATTACATGAAGGTTCTCTTTATAAATTTTCTTAAACATTTTTAATCTCTTATTTTAGACACAAACTGTAACTGAAATCAACCTAGAATTTTGTGATTCAATTTCTGATGAATATAAAGTGAAACTTCAAAATTTTTTGGATTACATTCTTGAAAATGGAAAGAATAGCAAAATGCTTCCACCAATAATTAAATTTCCTGGTTTTAATGGAGTCGAATTACAAAAGCTTCAAAAGGATTTTATCGATAAACGAAAAGCAGACGAAAAATTGAACGAAGCAAAGCAAAGAAAACAAAAGATTAGGCCTTTTAAATTTAAAACATTTTTCTTAAAATCTTTTTCATTTTTGAATTGTTTTACCTAAAAGAATTTTCTGATATTCACGGATTCAGTCGGTACTGCACTCGGGAGTCCGAAAATCGGCAGAAGCAATCAAGATTTCGAGTATCATATGAAGACCCTTAAAATTTTATGCATGGAAAAACAAGTAAAGGTATGGAGTATACACAATTTTTACAATGAAAAAAGTTCATAAAAAAAAGCAAAATTCGGACGATGACAGTGACCGAAAAAATTCGGACATTTATTTATCATTGCAAGCGACCTTTTTGTTTTTCTAATTTTGTTGTGCAATTTACTTCAAAATAACCATAAATAAAACAATCAAGCGCTTTGCCAAAAGTGCATTGACGAAACTAAAATAAACAATTTTTGTTTATTGTAAAATCGATATATATAATAAAAATAACATACCTTTTCGTTGTAAGGCTCTACACTTTGTATATTTTCTGAAGAGTCCACCGACAGCACTAACACGTTTAAACCCAAAATAAAACATGTAAAATTACTAAATCGCACCATTTGAATATCTCTAATAATAATTCGAAAAGATAATCGAAATGATTGGCCATCGCGAAGTTTTGACCTTGACCATTTTCTTTTTTTTTCATATCTCTCTATTAAAATACTTTTGACTTTATATTATATCAACAAAAAAATCAGGGTTGGTTAAAGGAAAAAAAAGAGAAAATAATTGGGGATTTGTTTGCCATATTTTTTTTATTTTTAGGTATTTAATTTTCAATATCTGTTCATTGAATATTTTTAAAAGCACAAAATTGTTTTGAGAAAGAAACTTATTTATTAATAATAAAATATATTTTGAAAATTAGCACAATAAAATACATACAAAAATCCACAAATTTTGAACATACTAACAAATAAAAAAAAAAGTAAATTTTAAAAAAATTTATTGAGTTTTATTTTTTCGATTTTTGAGATATTCCAAAACATTATAAACTCCAACACTCAAAGCCAAATGTTTGATAACATGTCCGCTGATGAAATGAAGGGTCAAAGTATAAATAATTCCATCAAACATTTCTCCAAATCTGGCAATACCAAAAAATAAAATTAAATTCCATAAAAATTTATTTCCAGCTGAATTTTTTGTTGGAAATTTCAACAAAATTAATGGAATTAAAATGGCGGGAAGGAAATTTGCGAAGGCATAAGATCGAATATCGCCATATCCAATCATTTCAGAAAATTCCCAATAAACTGCTGAACCAATTCCAAAAGCGAGTAAAGGAAAAAGTAAATAATTTCCCAAAGGTTTAGAAACTCGATCCGAAATTATTGCAGCAAGCAAAGATAAACTCGCAGCGGTTAAAGGCAAACGATCGAAAAAAAGTGTAAAATTATTTGGAAATAAATGATAAAGCCCAGAACCAATTCCACCAAAAAATACACAAACAAAAAATACATTAAATAATTTTCGTTCAATTTCATCCAAATTTTTGCTCATTTCGTGATTGGATAAAAATTTCATTCCTTGAAATCCAATAAAACAAAATGGCAAATTTGAGAGAACATTAAAAAAGAATGGAATTCCAATCATTTTTCGTTTATCTGCAAAATCATGATACGAACTTGTTTGAGCGAATCGAGGAACAAAAAGGTGCAAAAGTACGAATAAAGTTGCAAGAACTCCAGCCACTCCATAACTATAAGTGGTGACTTGTTGTTGAGTTAATTGTTGGGTTCCAGTGCCAACATCTAAAAAAATGGAAAACTTTTGTTATTAAAAATTATTACTAAAAAAACATTTTTATAAAAACATAACTCTTTGTTAAAAAAATTTGCATAAAAGTAATATTTTTAATGTCGAAAATCCAAGAAAAAACCTTTTTTTGAAAAATATGTACCCATAAATTTTAGAGGAATTTTTAGAGGCTTTTCAGAAACTTACTTTTGCTGGCGGATGATGGTTCAGGTTTTCTCGTTGTGGAAGTTTTTTCGCTCATAGTTAAAAAAAATTTAGTTAGGAAAATAGAAAATAAAACCTAAAATAAAAAATCAAATCAACACCAATCAAAAGGCAGATAGATCACTTGATAAAAACAAAAAATTATAGTTTGAATGAAAAAAAAAGAATTTTTTGTTTTTACTTTCTTTTTTTTCTTGAGTCAATTCGCACCAAACAACACCAACAAAAAAAAAGAGATGGGCGGTCATTGATGCTTTTTATTTTCGCAACACGAAGCCTTTTGGTTGTTTTCTTTTTTCTTTCTTTTTTTTTTGTTGCTCTCTCCTTTTCGCGTGTTTTCTTTCCATCTTTCTACATTTTTTTTTGTTTTGCGAAACACATTTGTTTTTTGATGCATGCGCTTTTTTTTTTTGAAATTTGTTTTTATTGTTGTTTGCTTTTAATGGTTCTTCCTCTGATAAATATGTATAATATAAAATGCGTAAACAAAACAAAAAAAATCAGTTAGTCAGAGAGCAAAATAAAAAAAAAAGAATGTTCGAGGCATTTTTTTTATTTAAGAAAACCTAAGAGATTATAAAAAAATAATCAAAGAAAAAATTAAGAAAAAGGAGAGAGAAAAAAAAACAATGGCAAGAAAAAGATTAATTTGTTTCTAAGTATTAAAAAATGCCTCATGAAAAAAAATTAAAGGTGAAAAACAAGGATTGTTTTTAATAACCAAAAAAAAAGAAAATATTAAAAAACAAAAAATAATACAATTAGAGAAGTATTTCTATGAAAATTGAGTTCTAAAACTATTATTTATAAATTTGAAAATGCAATTTTTACAAAGATTCAAGAACAATTTGATCTTTTCCTGCATAAGATGGAGGTAGAAGTGGATCTTGAGAAGAGAAAATGGGATTATAAAATTGAAATCTAGCTGAACGAGACATAGGGCTTTCATAAAAATTATTAAAATAGTAAGGATTATTTGCTAGATTAATTTGATTAAAACGTGGATAAACATTTTGAGATGTTAGTGACCATGGAATATTATTTTCCACATTTGTTGGATCAATTTGAGGAGTGCGGGTGGATGTTGTCGCTTTTAATTCATCATTAGTTTTTTGATTTATTTGTGATGGCCGTGGAGGATGCGGCGGCGGTGGCAATGGTTTTGGATAAAAGTTTAAAGGCTGTTGTTGCAAGCAAGAAGGTTTTTGGAAGTGTTGATGCCAAAATTTTGCAGCAATGCTGCTTGTATTTGGTATTTTTGATAATTCGATTTCTGAAACCATTGGTAGTTGTTGTTGTTGCTTTGGTTGAGGTTGTTGAATTTTTGGTTCTCCTTGAATTTGAATTTCATTTTTTGTATTTAAATCCAAAACATTTTTGATTTTTGTTTGTCGTTTATCATTTACTTTGGATAGAAATTTGATTGGAGTTACTTGCAAAGACGAAGTCGAAGTTGTAAGTGACGACACTTCAATTTTCTTTGGTTTTCGACCTCGTTTTTTTTGTAGGTGGCTTTTTAAAGCAGACCCATTTTCTTCCGAAATTTTGGCACAATCAGGAGTATCATAATTTTTTGAAATATTTAATGGTCGAAGTTTTTGAGCAATACTCGTTTTTGGTGTTTCAAAAAAAATTAAATTTATTGGAAACATCGTTGTTTGCTGTTGCTGTTTTCCTTCAGGCTGTTGTTGTTGAATAATTAATTTATTTGATTCTTCGAAAGCAATTTTGTCAAAAATTTGTTTGAGATCAATATTTTTTGAGGATGGAATTAACAATGGAGTTAGCTTTGGTCGATCAAGCTTTTTTCTTTTTTGAGGTATAACAGGAGGCAAACTTGGAATATTAATGGGTTGAAACTTTTGAAGAATTTTAATTCGTGGATCATCAAATTCAAGGTTTTGAGATGCTAAAGGTTGGGGTGGCATAAATTTTTGAGTTTGAGAATCATGCAATTGTGGCTGATCAACTTTTACATTATTTGGGGCAGAAACAATGCGATCTGCCACTTTCTTTTCAGTTTTTTTCATTCGTTTTTGATGAGGAATATTTGGAGCAAGAGAAATAGAAGCACATGATGGAGCTTCTAACACTCCTTGTTTAGCAACAACTTTCTCAATTCCATTCACATTTTGAGATTTTATTTTTCGTTTTACAGTTGCCTTCTTTTTTATATTCCGATGATGAATTTGTTGCTTTTGACATGGAAGTTTCAAAAAAGTGGAATTGGTGCATTTTTTCTTTGTACACAAAGAATTTTTTGTATATGAACCACCAAAGAATCTGAAATCCAAGAAAATTATTAATAAATGAAATAAGTAAATTTATGTATTCAAAAAAAAAACATACTTTTTATCAAGACATGATAAACATGATTTGCAATCGGGGACATTACAATCAACGCAATCATTGCAGCCAACTCGAGCTTTAAATTTAACTATTTCTCTCTGAAAAAAAAAATTTATATATAAAATAAAAATAAAGCTTTAATTTTTTTTTAACTTCGCCAAGAATAAATTTTTCTTCTTCTTTTTTAGGATTTTCAAAAGATTGGCTTACTTCGACGCGACTTTTAAGAACGATCAAACATTTCCGTTCAACACATGATTGCTTTTTAACACCAGGGCCGCCATATTTTTGACTATCCACGCAATATATACAAATCCCACATGGGCTGCTTTTACACCCAACACATTTATCACATCTCTTTGATCTATTTTGAAATAATAAAGAGTTATCTTTTTTTGATGGAAGTGAAAGTGATGGTGGCAGATTCGATTTTAGTGGTTTGGAAGCATCTTTTTTGAGGAGACTTGCTGCTGAAGTTGATGGCAATGGGCTACTTTCTCGTAGACCAATTACTACATCCATAGATTTGTTTTGGATGTCGTCTGACTGATGTTGATCAGACATTTCCTAAAAATTTAATTTTTCTTTGAATATGGAAGACTTTTAAAAAACGAAGATGTCGAAGAATGAAAATAAAAACCATAACTTTTACGCAAAAAATAAAAAACAAATATCGCATTTATTAATTCAGTTTTTTAATAATTTCTTTTTTTCGCGTTATTTTAAGAAAAATTTCCTTTTTTTCAAATTATCTTCTCTTAAAATTTTCATAAGATATTCAAAAGAAAGTGAAAGCTAGAAAGGCGATGAAGTAAAAACTATATCCGTTATTTTTAAAAAGGTACAAAATAGTCAAACCAAAAAGTTTCATTTAAATTTATAAATCAAGTAAAAGTAAGATGACGTATCATTTTTTTCCAAAGGTTTGCAACCACAATAGCCACAAAAAAAAGAAAAAGAAAAAAACGCATTGGCTTTTCTTTTTTTTTTTCGTTTCTTTCTTCTTTTTTTTCTTCTTCAAAGAAAGATACACACACAGTTTTGCCATAGGTGAAAACCATAAAAAATTTGTGTGCATGATATCTGTCGGTTTATGTGCAAATTGAACTGGCAACATCATCTCCGCTAGTTGACTGCTTTGCTTGCCTGATCGCGCAACAAGCAAAAAAAAATTTTATTTTTTTGCTGACAAAATGATTTTTCTATAAATAATATGTATGCCTTTTTTGACCTTTAAAAAAATGGTTGAAAACAAATCCATTTCACTATCATATATAAATTTTAAATTTTTTAAAGTTATTAGAAAATGCCCAAATATTACAATGCAATAAAAAAGAAATTTATTTTCAAAAAAATACATGAAAAGATAACAAAAAGATTAATGAAAACAAAAACCATAAATTTAAAAGTTTTAATTAACCGAGTTTTGCATGAGTTTCAAACATTTAAAGATTTTTGAATCAAGGAAGTTTGTTGTTTGTCGAAAACTTTGAATGTTTTTTTTTGTAACATCACAACTATTACGATCATGAATGACAGGGAGTTTAAAAATTATTAATATGAGTAAAGCAAAACAAATTTAGAAATTTATTTTTTAAATTTAAATTTTAAAAAAGCACATTTTCTTGCGAAAAAAAATAAAGAAAGGAAAAATAGTTTTTTCAATTAATTAAAATAAATTTCACTTTCCTAAAGACATTCGCTTTTTAAACTGACAAAAAACATTTTTTAAAAAATAAAAATAAGAATATATTTAAAAATTTTTTTTTAGATTATGATTAATATGGCTTGTGATGTCCTTGTACTTCATAAATCTTTAAATTATTCGGTTTTGCCGTTCATTGATCAATCAAAAAACGATATGAATAAAATTTTTTATGATATTTATGCCAATGACTCTGCTAGAAAAGTAAGAATTTCAATTAAAAAGTTTAAAAGCCCAAATAAAAGTCAAAAAAAGACCAAAAAAGTTTTGATGACAAAAATTCATTTTAGTTGCTCCTTTTTAAAAGTAATTTCAAAAAAGGTGTAATATCTATTATTGATAAAAATTGGAACAAATATGGAGGAGAATACCAATCAACAATTTCTGAAAAGATTTATAACAATTTGACTTCAAAATATGGAGAATACAACTTTGCTGTCGGAGTTTATTCTCAACCAAATGCTTTACTTTTGACTGAAGGCGACAATGTTTTTTCCAACACAAACAACCAAAGGAAAAAATGTATTTGTAATTGCAAATCGAAAATCTCCAAATGGTGGTTATAAAGAATGCAAATTTTGGGAACTCCCTGAAAGTGAAATTTGCGCACAAACTGAAAAAGATAAATTCAAAAACATTATTCCAATCCTCAAAAAACATTGCAATGGAATCAGCGACATTGGAGTCATCAAACTTACTCCGCATTTATTGGATGGATATGTTTCAGTGAAATTTGATCGGGAATCCAATGCCTTTTCAATGAGTGGTTTGGGTCTTGGAGAATGCTTTCATTATTCCATTTTCATTGCAAACACTCTTGCATAAAACTATAAAAATAGATTTATGTTTTTCTCAATAATAAATTTTTATTTTAATGTTGAATAAAAGATTTTGCATGTTATTCCTTCTTTTTTTTCATTGCAATATAGACAAAAATTTATTTTTTTCAAAAAAGTTTTTTCGAAAATAACAGTTTTTTATCAAAACAACTTCTTTCATAGCGTTTATTAAAAATAACAGACAATAATTCCTGCAATTTATGTATCTGGAAAATCTGCAAATATATAAGCCCTTTCAAGGATAGGTCTTTGACAAATCCACATAAGCAAATCATAAAAGGTTCCATCGTGATTAATCAAATTGATTCGTGAAAAAGTTTCAAAAAGACCATAATTTTGATCAATTAATTTCGTAAATTCTATGGACACCAATTCTTGCCTATCAATTAACCCACTTTCATGTGTCAAGTTTCTTTCCAAAACTTTTGCCATTTCTCGAATACTCCCTTTTTCCGTGTCTGTGATAGGCGAATCTAAAGCTTTATAAAGGGTTTGAACAATTGGATAATTATCGGATACTTTCATAAAATATCCATCATAAATATTCATACGAAATCCTTTACAAACTTTAAAAAATTGAAATATCGGAAATTCGTGATTGTATTTTCCAGTATAAACAAAATGTTGATAATCTGGGTTAAGAAGATAAAAAATTTGATACCATTTATCCATAGCTTTTTCATTCGATACATCGCATAAACTTGAATTATAACTTTTTTCTATGTAACTTTGTGCAATCGTAGTTGTAACTTGATGAAGAAGTTGATCATAAGCTTGACATTTGCCTGTTTCGGTTTTTGTTTTAATTACCTTCCATGCATCTTTAGCTCCTTCTTCCACCATCATAGAAAAGATATTTTCAAGAGGGCCCAAAGTTGAAATATTTTTATATTGAATTTCTTTATAAATGTTTGGCGTCAATTTAATTAGTTGATGATAATATTCAGCTAACATTCGACACCAATGATTTATATCTTGAATTTCATCTGGACTCGAAATTGAACCCTTTATTCCGCTTAAAATTGTAAAGAATTCCCTCTTTTCATGTTCTTCAAAAATTTGTTTGCTATTCATAATTGTGAATGAAAATGTTGCCAAAAGATTTTCATAAAATTCTTGTTGAGCTTGTTTAGCTTCAAGCATTTTTTTAACTTGCTCCTTTTGATAATTGTATCGTTCACAATAAGTACCGTTTTGAGTCCAATATGTAACGGTTTGAGCCTCTTAAAAGTGTTTTACTTTTTAAACAAATGCAAGAAAACTTTAAAATAAAAAAATTTTAAGATAAAATAAATGAAAAAATCTTTTTTGCTTAAAAATTTAGGAGTTTTTTTAAATAAATTTGTTGGTAATATTTTTAAAAGGCTTTACTAGAATCGCAACAAACAAAAAATTCTTAAAATCTCTTCTGGTGGGTTTTTTATGATTAATGTTTTTTACTTACCACAAAATACAGTAAACCAAAATAAAATTATTATAGCAAGCATCATCTTAAACGTCCTCTTCTTTATTATTTTCAACACAATGCAATAACAAAAATAATACTTTGATATTATATTTTTTGAAAAAAAGAAAAGAAAAGCTTTTAGTTTCAGCAACAACGCCTTTTTATTATTTGAACAAAAAAACATATTATTTTCTTTACAAACTTGGTTTAAAAAAAATAAAATTTAATATAATTTCCTGAAGAAAAAAATAAGGCAAAAAAAAAATCACATGATTTTTGCAAACAACAAAAATATCATATGATTTTCTTTCTTTTCACATCACTCGCGATTTCTGCTGATAATTTCTTTGAAAATGAATTTATTAACTAAAGTGGATATTGTGAAAAAGAAATAATAATAAAACCCTTAAAAGCCATTAATATTGTAACATATATTGCTCGAATTAATTTTTATAAAAAATTTGGATGCACGAATAAAACTTTTTCTATAATTTTTTATCGTTTTTTCCAACAAAGCAATTCATAAAAAATAAATTAAAATTTATTAGTCAAATTTTTAGGTAAGCTCAAGTATGGCTCAAAAAAGCAAAATGATTGCGCAATGTATCTTTGCATTCCTTTTGGCTTCGATGATTGTTGTTGATTCTTGCATTCCCGCGGACATAGCAAAATTAAATGATGGGGCTGGGAAGGTAAAACAAATTTATTAGTGATTTTTTTTATAATCCTTTAATATTTTCTAGACACGTTTGTGTAAGACTAGACTTATGAATCGGTTTTATTTCCTTCGAGGTGAATATCCAATGGCGAGGATGAATTTAGAACCAAAAATGATGTCAAATAAAGCTGAAATGATTTGCGGTGAATTTACTAAATTTTAACTTTTTGTTATCATATTTTTTCAATTTTTAGATCTTGCCCAATATTGTTGCCGAGTTGGATGTAACGATAAATTCTTAAATGGAGTATTTGACTATCGCAGATCTAATGTCGTTGCTATGGAAGTTGGTGGAAAATAAATAACTAAGCTAATGTACTTGTAATTTTACAAACAAAAAAAAAATTTTTAAACTGATTTTGATAAATTATTTGCACGCAACAAATATATTTATAAACATGAGCTAAAAATTAAATAAAAATTATGGTAAATTGCACGACATCTTTTAGGAAGATTTATAAGTAAATCGGACATTAAATTAAAAAATTAAAAAGAAAAAATAGGAAAATTCCATTTAAAAATATAGAAATACCCAAGTTATTATTTATACACGTGGCGTGGCATATTTATTTGTTTCAATGTTTCCATCCACAGTTTTGTCCTATTTCTTCAGCCTTTAAAATAGGAAAATTATGACATTTATTTTTCTAAATTTCTAACGTTATTTTAATATCCATTTTTAGCGGCAGCTTTTCTTTTTTTTAATTTTCCACGTGCGTAATCTACTTTTTTTTGATGAGAAAAATAATTTTTTTAAGAACAACAGTAATTCTCTTTATTTTTGTTCAAGACAGAATAATTATTTTTTGGAACATTTTGAAATGCAAGCGTCATACAAGTCAACTAAAATTTTTTTTAATGAATTACTTTTTTATTTTAAATCGAGGGAATACTGTCCATGCCTAGAAAAAAAATTATTCACATAAAAAAACGACGTTTTTTTAATAAATAAAGTTCGGTTAACTTTTGATGTTTTCTTTTCAATAAAAAACTTAACGAGCATCCATATTTTTGTTTTCTTATCCAAACTTTTGATGCTTTCTGTATACTAATTAATTATTTTGAATGTTTCCTTCTTCTCAATTTTCATTGTCTGTGCGTGCGTGCGTCCGCGCTTCTATGCAAATTTTCTATTTTCTATCAAGCAAAAGGAAGGAAAAAAGGAATGAAAAAGAGAAGAAAAGGATTTTGCATTCTCATTTCATGGAAATGAAATGGTGATGAGTGGCGGTTTTCTTTTGAAGAAGCATTAAGGGACCTAATAGCTGGGGAGGGATCCATGGAGCTAATATCAGAACAAGGATCCATGGAGTTAATAGCTGGGAAAAGATCCATGGAGCTAATATTAAGGGAAGGATCCGTTAGCTTAAGAAAAAAAAGAGGATATGATCTAAAGATAACATGGGCAAGGATCCAATGACCAAAATCAAGTAAAGGATCCGTTAGCTGAAGAAAAAAAAAGATAGGATACAGAGAAAGAAATAATATCAGGGGAAAGATCTAATGACCAAAATCAAGGGAAGGATCCATTGAGCTAATAGTTGGACAAGGATATATGAAGCTATTATTTCGGGAAGGATCTAATAAAATAATATCAGCGGAAGGATCCAAGGACCAAAATAAAGTGAAGGATGCGTTAGCTTTAAAAAACATGATAGCATCCGGAGACGGTATGGGATCGAGATAGGGCATAAGATCAAAAATGTAGATAGTATTCAGAAAAGGGAAATGATACAGTAATAAGAGCTATGCAAATTCATTTTTAATTTCTTGGCCGGCCGAAGGCCGGCGTAGCTTCTAGTGTTTATATAAAAAATGTTGTAGGAAAAATAATATATGTATGTGTTTTCTAATGCTTTTTATTATATATTTTTTTTATTACAAATTACAAAAAAGCGCATGGTATAGCAAAACATTTTTATCTTCACTTAATAAATTTTTATTTAAAAACATTTTTATTTTAACCTTTTTGATAATCAACATCATTGCCATCATTGTCAGGGATAGTGTAATGTGATAAGCCATCAACGTTAATACTTGCAGTCTTTCGGTATTCACCATCTTTACAGACGTTTTCAAATGAAACATAAACTTCCAAATAATCATTAGTTGACATTGGATCTGTTTCAGATCCAGAAAGTTTAAAAAAACCATTATGAATTAGGGATTCTGTAACGCGATCGTCTAATGTAGCAGGATCACTTTCATTTAAAGTGATTGTGCCTTTAGGCAAAACTTGATTTCCATTTGCACATTTTACTGTTCCACGAAAATCAAATTCTCCTTCTTTAATTAAGGTATAATCCTCCGTGCCAGTGCCACATGAAAGTGGAAGGAAAAATACTAAGAAAAAAGGAACGAAAACCAAAACACTACCACCTTGATAACAACGCATTTTGGTATAATAATAATAATTTTTTCTTCTTGTGTTCACTCCATCATATTTTTTTTTCTATACGCTTATAAAAAAGCATGTGAAAGCTTTTTTAGTTTGATAAAAGCTGTTTTTCTTTGACAAAAAAAATAAAAATTAATTTATTCGCCATTAGTAAAATAAAAATTTTATTAGAGGTGTCTTTATAAAAATTACAAAAGTTCATACATTTACGAAAAAAAATTGTCCCTTGAAACACAGATGAGCTTTAAAGTTATTTTTTAACAAAGCATGCAGGCTTTTAAAAAGTTCCAATCAAAAATATTAACAAAACTTTTCTTCCAAATTTTTGTATTTTTTTATATTATCTTTAATGCGAGTACTCAATGTTTTTAAAGGATTAAACTTTCGAAATTCGAATGCACTTTTTATTATTAATTTTTTTTACAAATTAAAAAAAATGAAACATTATTTTACGCAATTTAATTATTTATTTAAAAATTTCATCTTTAAAACACTTTTTTTAACCGCTTGTATCATCAACAGCGATATCATAGTCGTCATTATCAAGGATAGTGTAATGAGTATAGCCATCAGCGTTGAGAATTCCGCTACGTTTTAATTCCCCAAGTTTACAGACATCATAAAATTTAACATAAACTTCCAAATCATCATTATATGACGCGGGATCTGTAGCAGTTCCAGAAAGTTCAAACATTCCATTTTGAATTAGAGATTGAGAGAGAAAATCTTTTAATGTAGCCGGATCATATTCCATTAAAACCACTTTAGCATCAGGTAAAACGGGATTTCCATTTCCACATTTTACACTTCCATAAAAAGTATATCGCCCTATTGGAACCTTGCTAAATGGAAAGGTAAAAGGCCAATCAAAAGTTGCAGCAGGAATAAAAAATATTAAGAAAAAAAGTGAAGCAAAACAACCAACTTCTCGACGACAACGCATTTTGTTTAGTTTAATAATTTTATTTTTTTCTTCACTCCATCCACAAAAAAAATTATACAATCAAAAAAAATATCATGTGCTTGTTTCTTTTAACGTTGCAAGAAACCATTTATATATTTTATAAAATTTATTCAATGTTTAAAGGGACATAGCTATTTCATGCCTTTTCTGAAATTTCGATACTGGGGACTGAAAGTTACACTTGGTAAGGCGCGTGTTTGAATTACCGTGTAAGACAGAAAGTGACACGGTAATTCAAACACGCGCCGCCCCAACTGTTCCTGTCAGCCCCAGTATCGAAATTTTCGAAAAGGCATGAAATAGCTATGTCCCTTTAAAGACAAAAACCCGATGGTTTTGATCAAACAAATAAAGATAAATTCAGCAATATTATTCCAATCCTCAAAAAACATTGCAATGGAATCAGCGATTTTGGAGTCATCAAACTTACTCCACATTTATTGGATGGATATGTTTCAGTGAAATTTGATCGAGAATCCAATGCTTTCTCAATGAGTGGTTTGGGTCTTGGACAGAGCTGTCGAATGTTCGAAAAATTAAAGTCATTAAAACTAGAGACCGGCAGCTCAAAATTTTTTTCTTAGAAAATTGCAAAGTTTTGTATGGACCTAGTATTTTATGCTATGAATATTCCGAATATAAAAAAATAAATGGAAGAAGACTTAATTAAAACCTCGAAAAGTCGAATTCAAATTTTCTAAAATCAAAAATTTTTCGTTCGAGAGAACACTTTTCTTTTATTCAACGAAAGGAAAAAAATGCAGCAACCATGCGGCAAAAGCATCTTTTGCTTCAATTTTCAACAAAAATAGAGGATTTTAGCAGTATTTTTGACGCCATATTTCTCTGCGGTGTTCTGCGCTGTTCTCGATTTTACCAGATATACAAAATTTAATTCTGCTTCGAATGGTAGTAAGCTCATGACTGAACCGGAATGAACCGTAACGTAAAGTTAAAAAAATAAAGAAAAAAAATCAATTTTAACGGCATTTTTCGATAACAACTTATGTTTATAATTACATATTCGGAATCAGCATAAAAAACTACATATTATAGGAAAGCTATATTATTTTTAAGGTTAAAATTTATAAAGTTGCAATTCGAGCTATTTAAATTTTAAAATGGGAAAAAACGAAAAAAAATACGGGGAACACTCAGGCATGTAGGAGCGTTGCCGGTCTCTAATTAAAACTCATTATTTTTTTCTCAATTTCAAGTAAAAAATAGACCACTGTCCAAGGTGAAATTTGAGAATGCATTGTTATTGGGGTTGATATTTCATCGTTTAGGGTTTTTAACTATGAGAAAAACGAATCCGGTGTCAGTTTTTAGTCAAATCGATTCAGGGTGACTGTGCAAAATGGATATTTATGTTTCAATAATCCGACGAGCTTTATAATTAAAATATAGTAAAGGCTTTCCAACGGATGAATGCTAATATAGAACCATTAAAGGAATGAGTGCGATGCAACAATTCTTTCGAGAGAAATGTGGATCCATAAATTGTTACCAATATTGAGGAACTTTTTAATTTGGTATTCGTAAAAAAGGGCCTGGTATTAAAATTTTTTTTTTGCATAAAATTGATTCATGCAATGGAACCATTTATAAAAATTAGGAAACAATGTCAAAAAATATTGCATCAAATTGGTGATAATCGAAAATTTTGGAAATTGGTTGATCCTTTTGTAGCAAAAAAATGTTTGGTGTCGAAAATTTAGCTTCAAACTACATAAAGTCCATTGGAAATTTGCCGGTTTTCGATTCGAAAAAAATCGAAATTAGAAAGCTTCGATTCGAAATTCGAAATTCGACAGCTCTGGTCTTGGAGAATGCTTTCATTATTCCATTTTTGTTGCAAATGCTCTTGCTTAAATCAATTGTACCCATGCTTTTTTGTTTTACTCTTGAATAAAAATAAAAATTCTTAAAAACTCTAAAAACTAATTAAGACCTTTCTCACATTTGTTAATTAATCATCATCAGTCTGGTTGCAAGCCTGTTTTTTTAACCTTGATATTCAATTTCTTTTAAAAAAATCGGTTAAAATAAATTTTTATGAAAAAAAGTTTTAAAAGCATTTTTATTTTTTATCTAACACTGAATTAATTAATTAGTTATAAAATTTTTCAAAAAAAAGGGACTATTTTAAACAGAAAAAGCAGGCGCATAATTTTTTTTATTTATTGTATAAGAAATTTTTTTATAGAGAAAAAATAAAAAAACTTTTTATACCAAAATGCATTGTCGTCGTCGTCGAGAAGGTGTTGCAACGTTTTTTTTCTTACTATTTTTTCTTCCATCCTCAAGCGGATTTCCTTCTACCAAAATTAAAATTGGCCCATATGATTTTAATGGAAGTGTCAAATGTGCTAGTGGAAATCGAGTTTTACCTGGAGCTAAAATAGTTTTAATGGAAAGGGATGAAGGCACTGGAGTGGATTTTTTAACGGAATCCCTCATTCAAAATGGTTTATTTAAACTTTCTGGAACAGCTGATGATGGATGGTTGGATGATTATTTGGAAGTTTATGTTAATTTTTATGATGTTTGTAAAGCTGGCGAATTTAAACGCAGTGGAACTCTCAACGTTGATGGTTTTACTCATTACACTATCCTTGATAATGATGATTACGATGTTTCCGTTGATGATACAAGCCGTTGAAAAAAATTGTTTTAAAGATGAAATTTTTATATAATTAAATGCATAAATTTGTGTTTCATATTTTAAATTTGTAAAAAAATTTTTTTAATAAAAAGTGCATTCGAAAGTTTAATCATCTAAAAATTTTGAGTATTATTTGGAATAAAGATAATACAAAAATATAGCAAAAATTTTGGAAGAAAAGTTTTGTTAATGTTTTTGACTGTAGGTTTTTGAAACGTCTGCTTTCTTTTTTTTTTTATGAAAAAATAATTTTAAAGCTCGTCGGTTTCTAGGGGCAACTTTTTCGTAAATGTATGAACTTTTGTAATTTTTATAAAAACAGTTTTAAAATTAATTTTTATTTTTTTTGTCAAAGAAAAACAGCTTTTATCAAACTAAAAAAGCTTTCACATGCTTTTTTATAAGCGTATAGAAAAAAAAATATGATGGAGTGAACACAAGAAAAAAAAAATTATTATTATTATTATACTGAAAATGCGCTGTTTTCAAGGTGGTAGTGTTTTGGTTTTCGTTCCTTTTCTCCTAGTATTTTTCCTTCCACTTTCATACGGCATTGGCAGGAAGAATTTCACCCGAATTAGAGAAGGACAATTTGATTTTAGTGGAACAGTAAAATGTGCAAATGGAAATCAAGTTTTACCTGAAGCCGTAATTACTTTAATGGAATTTGATCCTTTTTCATTTAACGATCGCGTCACAGAATCCCTCATTAATAATGGCTTTTTTAAACTTTCTGGAACTGAAACAGATCCCATGTCAGATAATGATTGGTTGGAAGTTTATGTTACATTTGAAAACGTCTGTAAAACTGGTGAACAGCGAGATACTGCAAGTATTAACAAATATGGCTTATCACATTACACTATACCTGACAATGATGGCAATGATGTTGATTATCAAAGTGGTTAAAATAAAAATGTTTTGCTATACCATGCGCTTTTTTGTAATTTGTAATAAAAAAAATATATAATAAAAAGCATTAAAAAATACATTCATATATTATTTTTCCTACAATATTTTTTTATAAAAACAGACATTCAAAATAACTAATTTATAAATACAAAAAGCATTAAAAGTTTGGATAAGAGAACAAAAACATAGATGATTGCTATGTTGTTAATTAAAAAGGAAACCCCAAAGCTAAAAAAAGAGTATATTTTTTAAAAAACGTCGGTTTTTCGTTTCGAATAATTTTCTATGCTTGGAGAGTATTCTCTCGATTTAAAATAAAAATGTAATTGCTTTAAATTTTTGTTGACTTCCACGACGCTTGCATTTCAAAATGTTTCAAATAAAAAAATTGAACTGTCTTGAACAAAAATAAAAAGAGTTGCTGAAGTTCCTTAAAAATTATTTTTCTCACCAAAAAAAAAGAAAAAAAGATTATGTACATGGAAAATTAAAAAAAAGGAAGGGAAAAACTCCCGCTAGAAATGGATATTAGAATAACTTTAGAAAAAATGAAAAATAAATGTCATAATTTTCCTATTTTTAAGGGTTCAAGTTGGACAAAACTGTGGATGGAAACATTGCAACAAATAAATATGCCCCGTGTATAAATAATAAATTGGGTATTTCTATTTTTTATGAATTTTCCTATTTTTTCTTTTACATTGGTTAATTTTATGTCCTATTAACTTATAAATCTTCCTAAAAGATGTCGTGCAATTTACCATAATTTTTATTTAATTTTTAGCTCATGTTTGTAAATATATTTGTTGCGTGCAAATAATTTATCAAAATCAGTTTAAAAAACAAATTTTTAAATTACAAGTACATAAGCTTCGTTATTTATTTTCCACCAACTTCCATAGCAACGACATTAGATCTGCGGTAGTCAAATACCCCATTTAAGAATTTATCGTTACATCCAACTCGGCAACAATATTGGGCAAGATCTAAAAATTGAAAAAATATGATAACAAAAAGTTAAAATTTTTGGAAACCCTACCGCAAATCATTTTAGCTTTATTTGACATCATCATTTTTGGTTCTAAATCCATAGCACTCATCTTAAACATTGGATATTCACCTCGAAGGAAATAAAACCGATTCATAAGTCTAGTCTTACACAAACGTGTCTAGAAAATATTAAAGGATTATAAAAAAAATCACTAATAAATTTGTTTTACCTTCCCAGCCCCATCATTTAATTTTGCTATGTCCGCGGGAATGCAAGAATCAACAACAATCATCGAAGCCAAAAGGAATGCAAAGATACATTGCGCAATCATTTTGCTTTTTTGAGCCATACTTGAGCTTACCTAAAAATTTGCCTAATAAATTTTAATTTATTTTTTATGAATTGCTTTGTTGGAAAAAACGATAAAAAATTATAGAAAAAGTTTTAATCGTGCATCCAAATTTTTTATAAAAATTAATTCGAGCAATATGTTACAATGTTAAAGGCTTTTTAACCAAAAGGATTTTATTATTATTTTCTTTTGGAGAAAAACGACTTTAGTTAATTAATTCATTTTCAAAGAAATTATCAACAGAAATCACGAGTGATGTGAAGAAAAGAAAGAAGATCTTATGATATTTTTGTTGTTTGCAAAAATCATGTGATTTTTTTTGCCTTATTTTTTTCTTCAGGAAATTATAATAAATTTTATTTTTTTAAACCAAGTTTGTAAAGAAAATAATATGTTTTTTTGTTCAAATAATAAAAAGGCGTCGTTGCTAAAACTAAAAGCTTTTCTTTTCTTTTTTTCAAAAAATATAATATCAAAGTATTATTTTTGTTATTGCTTTGTGTTGAAAATAATAAAGAAGAGGACGTTTAAGATGATGCTTGCTACAATAATTTTATTTTGGTTTACTGTATTTTGTGGTAAGTTAAAAATTTATCATAGAAAAAAATCACCGGAAAACATTTTAAAGGGGGACTTTCACCTAACTCAAATTTTGCTTACGGCATGTTTTACCTCCTAGCACGAAAGCCCCACATTTCTCAAAAAAAGAAAATTCTAGAAATTAAAAAATGTGGGGATTTCGCGCTAGGAGGTAAAACATGTCATAAGCCAGGTGAGAGTGCCCCTTTAAGAATTTTTTTGATTGTGGCGATTCTTGAAAAGGCTTTGAAAAATATTACCAACAATTTTTTTTAAAAAAACTCAAAAAATTTCAAGCAAAATTTTTTTTTATTATTTTTAAAAGTTGTCATACATTTGATTAAAAAGTAAAACACTTTTAAGAGGCTCAAACCGGTACATATTGTGAACGATATAATTATCAAAAGGAGCAAGTTAAAAAAATGCTTGAAACTAAACAAGCTCAACAAGAATTTTATGAAAATCTTTTGGCAACATTTTCATTTACAATTATGAATAGCAAACAAATTTTTGAAGAACACGAAAAGAGAGAATTTTTTACTATTTTAAGTGGAATTAAACAATCAATTACAACGAAAGATGAAATTCCTGATATAAATCATTGGTGTCGAATGTTAGCTGAAAATTATCATCAATTAATTAAATTGACGCCAAACATTTATAAAGAAATTCAATATAAAAATATTTCAACTTTGGGTCCACTTGAAAATATCTTTTCTATGATGGTGGAAGAAGGAGCTAAAGATGCATGGAAGGTAATTAAAACAAAAACCGAAACAGGCAAATGTCAAGCTTACGATCAACTTCTTCATCAAGTTACAACTACGATCGCACAAAGTTACATAGAAAAAAGTTATAATTCAAGTTTATGCCAAGAATGGAATGAAAAAGCTATGGATAAATGGTATCAAGTTTTTTATCTTCTTAACCCAGATTATCAACATTTAATTTATACTGGGTATTACAATGAAGAGTTTCCGATATATCAATTTTATAAAGTTTGTAAAGGATTTCGACCACACATATACGACGAATATTTTGAAAAAGTATCCGACGATCATTATCCCATTGTTCAAAGCCTTCGTAAAGCTTTATTATCGCCTATCACAGACACGGAAAAAGAGAGTATTCGAGGAATGGCAAATGTTTTGGAAAAAAGCTTGCCACAAAAAAGTGATTTAAGTGAGAGGCAAGAATTGGTGTCCATAGAATTTACAAAAGTAATTGATCATGATTTTAACCTTTTTGAAACGTTTTCACGAATCGATTTGATTAATCATGATGGAACTTTTTATGATTTACTTATGTGGATTTGTCAAAAACCTGCTCTTGAAACTGCTTATTTAATTGCAAAAACATAAATTGCAGGAATTTTTGTCTGTTGCTATGAAAGAAGTTGTTTGATAAAAAAATTATTTTGAAATAATTTAAAAAAATAAACTTTTGCATAAATTAAATTTTGTCTATATCCAAAAAAGGGAAAAAGAAATAACAAGCAAAATTTTTATTCAACAATGAAACCAAAAATTCATAGGTAAAATCGTAAAAAATTAATTCATAGATTTATGCAAGAGTGTTTGCAACAAAAATGGAATAGTGGAAGCATTCTCCAAGGCCCAAACCACTCATTGAAAATGCATTGGATTCACGATCAAATTTGACTGAAACATATCCATCCAATAAATTTGGAGTAAGTTTGATGACTCCAATGTCGCTGATCCCATTGCAATGTTTTTTGAGGATTGGAAGAATGTTTTTGAATTTATCTTTTTTTGTTTGGTCGCAAACATCGCTTTCAAGGAGTTCCCAAAATTTGCATTCTTTATAACCACGATTTGAAGATTTTTTATTTGCAATAACAAATGCATTTTTTCCTTTGGTTGTTTTGGTGTTTGCAAAAACATTGTCGCCTTCAGTCAAAAGTAAAGCATTTTGTTGGGAATAAACTCCGACAGCAAACTTGTATTTTCCATATTTTGAAGTCAAGTTGTTATAAATCTTTTCAGAAATTTCAAATCCGCTTTCTCCTCCATGTATTTCCATATAATCATCAATAATTGAAACTACATATTTTTTGAAAGCCTTCAACTAAATTTTTTTTGACATTTAATCAGCAGTCTTAAATAAAAGGTAAAAGACTCTTACTTTTCGATCATTGTCGTTGGCATATATTTCATAAAAAACTTGGTTCATATCATTTCTGGGTTTATCAAGGAAAGGCATAACCGAATGTTTAAAAGATATTTCTTCATGGGAAAGAACGTCACAAGCCATATATATCATGATCTAAAATTTCTTTTTTAGTATTTTGCTTTTTTTTATTGACTTCGCTATTTTTTTAGCAATGCGAAGTTAAAGAAAATTTAATTTTTTCATTAATTAACAAAAATTTATTTATGAACTTACAAATTGCTTCATAGCATCGATGAAAACATTTGCAGTTTTTTCAAAAATTTCTTTATTCGATGGATCATTATTGTGACTTTCCAATGCAACGAAAGATTTATTCATGGTTTCTAAAGCGTTCTAAAAAAATGGAAAATAAATATTTAAAGCAAAAATTAAAGAAGTCAATAATCAAAAAAATCTTACAGAAGCAATACACATATGATGCCCCCTTTGACAAAGATCTTCAAATCCTTTTCCATTTAAATTATGTTGATATAAATTATCGAAATATACAATAATTTGATTAACATATTTTCTTCCAAGAGTTAAATTTATATGTTGCATATTTTTGGGATCAAAAATATTTTCTTGAATTAATCCTTTATCAATTTCATCATTCATTTTTATAATTTTGTTAACAAATAATTTGGTGACATTTTGGATTTTTAAGAACAAAGGATCCTAAAAAAATTATACTCTTTTCTTTCGTCTTTTATTTTTGAATAAATTTTTATCGAAAACTTAGAAATAAAAAAATTTACAATGGTTTGATTATCCATTTTTTTGTTGTTTTGATGTTTCAACCAATTTGAACATATAAAGCCTAATTTAAAAATATTGTAAAATGCTTCCACTGCTTGATCAGTAGTTTCATTGCTAATTATGCCTTCATTTTGACGAATATTATTTAAATTAATTTCATCCCATAATTCTGTGGCATTCTTTAAGTTTTGGAGAAGTTCTTTTAATTCTTTTTCTGGAGTTTTTGAAGCTGTTGTTGTTGGAATATTAGTTTTAGCGGTGGATTCTGAACTTGGCTCAATAGAACTTGGATTAATCAAAGTTGGAAAAATTGAAGTTGTTTGATTTCCAATAGGATATGGAGTAGTTGTTGGGGCTATTGGAGAAACAACTATTCTAGCTGTTGTTGATGGATGAAGAACATCTGTAGTAGCTGTAGAGACATCAGCAGCAGGAGTGGATTTTTTTATACCAGCTAAAGTTCTTGGGATTGGTTGAGAAGTGGTGGTAGTGACCGTTTGTGTGGGTTTAGCACCAGAACCATGGACAACGGAAGCAGTAATAGAATGAGCAGAGGATGATGTGGAAGGGGCTCCTAAAATATTTTTATCGATCACCATAATGAATTAATGACTTTTGTGTGAGTTTTGAGTAGGAAATTTTTTTAAAGATAATTTCTTGTTTAAAAAATTGAAAAAATACCTACCTGGTTTTTGAGTCGATGAAGTGACTTTTTCTTCAGCTTTTACATTTGTTGTTGGATTTGCATTTTCTCTACTCTTTTTATCAACGACGATAGGAGGAGATTTAGCATTTGCGTTGTCAGCATTCTTGGTACCAGCAGTATCAGCGCCGTTGTCAGCTTCTCCTGCATCAGAAGCAGAAGCAGAAGCATGGGTTTGAGGAGCACTATTGATCAGCGGAAAGAATAAAAGAAAAATGAAGAGGAAAATATAAGCTCGAGACATATTTGCCTAAAATAAATTTATGCCTGCATTTCATATATCCATTTTTATTTTATCAAAAAAGCGAAATAATTACAAACATGACGGATAAAAAATCAAAAAACGTTAAACAAAAAAAATAAGCGAGCTAAAAAAAATGAAGAAAAATAAAAGAGAACGCAAGAAGCAACCCAGCTTTTATGAAAGATGAAGGAAAAAACATATGATTGAAAATAAGGAAAATCGAATCATTTTTATACTCGATTTTTTGCGAGAGTTATTTACTGATCTTTCGACCATTCACAGGAAGTGATTGTGATTCATGAAAGTCGATTCAATGCGGTCATGGTATACTTGTTAAAAAATGAAACATATGATCACATTTTTTTCCGGTAATTTTTATTTTTCCTAAACCTTGGTTTCTTAGTATCTTGCTTGCGTTTATTGGTAGTATCTATCAACTGGAAAGAAATCCATTTTATTAGTAACGTTTTAAAGAGGTTTTTAGTTGAAACCAAAAAAATAGAGTCTGAAGAAAAAAAATTTCCACTTTATTATTATATATTTTTAAAATAAATCTAATTTTCTCCAACAAATTATTTTACTGGCCAAAAGTTTACTTGATGAAATAATTTATAAAATCTCTTTTTGGCATAATCGAAAGAAATGATATCCAAATTTAAAATGTGTTTTTTATGACCGTGACAATAAAAGTCTTCGAAATTTTTTAAAATTAACTTTTTTTGTGAATGTGAAAACAAGGAAAAAGAGTACATGCAAAATTTTTATTTAACTGTGAAACACAAAAGCATTGGTACAATTAATTCATTGATTTATGCAAGAACGTTCGCAACAAAAATGGAATAATGAAAGCAATCTCCAAGGCCCAAACCACTCATTGAGAAAGCATTGGATTCACGATCAAATTTCACTGAAACATATCCATCCAATAAATGTGGAGTAAGTTTGATGACTCCAATGTCGTTGATTCCATTGCAATGTTTTTTGAGGATTGGAATAATGTTTTTGAATTTATCTTTTTTTGTTTGGTCGCAAACATCGCTTTCAAGGAGTTCCCAAAATTTGCATTCTTTATAACCACGATTTGAAGATTTTTTATTTGCAATAACAAATGCATTTTTTCCTTTGATGGTTTTTGTGTTGGAAAAAACATTATCGCCTTCAGTCAAAAGTAAAGCATTTGGTTGGGAATAAACTCCGACAGCAAAGTTGTATTCTCCATAGGTTGAAGTCAAGTTTTTATAAATCTTGTCAGAAATCGCTGATTGGTATTCTCCTCCATATTTTTCCAAATATTCATCAATAATAGAAATTACACCGTTTTTGAATTCTCTTTTCAAAAGAGGCAACTAAAAACAATTTTTGTTATCAAAACTTTGTGGATTTTTTGACTTTTATTTATGTCGATTTTTCAAGCTTTTTATTGAAGGAAGAAATTAAAATTCTTACTTTTCGAACATAGTCATTGGCATAAATGTCATAAAAAATTTTGTTCATATCGTTTCTAGGTTTACCAAGGAAATGCAAAACAGAATTATTGAAAGATCTTTCATTTGTTAGGACATCGCAAGCCATATTTAACAAAATCTAAAAATTTTGAATATTGATTTTTTTTTGAATTTATAAAATAACTAAATAAATTAAGAACTTACAAAATGCTTCATACCATCAATAAAAACATTTGCGGTTTTTGTAAAAATTATCTCATTAGATGGATCATTTTGAATTGCTGGCGAACCCAATGACTTATTTACGCTTTTCAAAACTTCCTTAAAAATGACATTTATTAGTTAAGGCAGAAGAAGTTTAGTCCAATGAAAAATAGTTCTTACTGAAGCAATCAAACGATGAGAATCACTTGAACAAAATTCCGTAATATTTTCTGCAATATGGCTATAATTATACCTCCAACCGAAATAAACCATAAGTTCATGAACGTGTGTTCTTCCAAGTGTTAAATTTAAGAATTTCCTGTCTTTGGGTTCAAAAATATTTTTTTGATTTAATCCTTCATCTATTACTGGATACATGTCTTTAGTTGCTGTAATTAATAAACCAGTGGCATTTTTGATATCTTCGAATAAAGGATACTAAAAAAATTTAAGATTTAATTTCTTGAAGTTACAGAAACCCAAAAAAATAAAAACTTATTACTTGATGTTCATCATCTACTTTATCTTGGAGCGGAAACCAATCGGAACACATTTGGCCGTAATAAAAAATATTATAAAATGCTTCCGTTGCTTTATCAGTAGTTTCATTGCTAATTATACCTTTATTTTGAAGAATATTATTTAAATTAATTTCATCCCAAAATTTTACGGCATTTTTTAATGAATTAAGGACGTTTTCTTTTAAAATTAAATCATCTGAATCACCACTAGAAAGAGAACTTGTTGGTGTTGGAGTTGCTGTGGAAAAAATATTCGTGGCTTTTTTTGGAATTGTTGTAGTAGTGGAGCTTGGATAAATAATGGATGTGGAAGATGAATTTGCATGACTTGGAGTAGTAGTTATACTAGAGACATTGAATGGAAAGACTATGTTTGTTACCGTTGATGTTGCCAATGGATTAATAACGACAGTAGACGTTGGGAGACCAGAAATTGTTGTTGTTGTTAATTGTGGTGGAGCAGTTGGGGTTGTGACTGTTATTGGTGTTGTTGGTTTTGTTGAATTTGAACCAGGAATGGTAGTATTCGTCGGATGAGCAGCAGTTGATGCAGAATCTATAAAATATCCTTATAGTTAAATTTTTTAAAAATGATTAGAATTTTATTAAGCATATTTTTTTTAAAGTAATATTTTTTAAGCTTACCTAGATCAGCAACAGCAGACACAGTGGGAGCGCCAATGACAAACAACTGCGAAAAGCTCAAAAGAAAAATAACGAAAAAAACAAATGCTCGGAGCATTTTTGCCTAAAATTTGTTGAAAAATAATTTTAAATTTTATACATGCAAATGCATAAACAATTTTGTACGAACAAAAATTAAACGCGATTTAGCTTTTTATAAAACATAAAAATAGAGAAAAATATAATGTATAAAAAAAGCTTTAATGTTTTTTTTGGTGAAATCTTAAATATTATTTTTTTAGGCAACACTTCATTCAATTTTATGATTCAAAAAAATGGTTTAAAAAAATAAAAGGCATCAAAAGCAAAAAGTCTCGAATTAAATTTTAATGGAAAAAATGGATTCATCTATTTGAAAGAGAAAAAAACATTAACACTAAAAGAAACGAACAAAAAAATGAAAAAGAATACAAAGGAGGCAAAAAGTAGACACAAGCATGCTTTTAAAAAATAAAAAATAATAATGTGAAAACAAGTGAAAGAGAAGAAAGGCAACCGAGTCACTTAAATAGTCTATTTTTTTACCAATATCTTTTGGTCTTTATTTGATGATACAGGAAGTGATTGTGATTCATGGGTGAAAGACATGATTAAAAAAAAAAATTTCGAAAAAAAATAAGATAGTTTTTGCGATTTTAGGGATTTTTATTTTTGTGAATGTTGCAAAAAAAGAAAAGAGATAACAAAAAATTTTTTTATTGAATATTGAAAACAAAAAATTCATTGATTCAACACAAAAAAAGCTTTTGATCAAAATTTATGCAAGTGAATTTGCAACAAAAATAGAATAATGAAAGCATTCTCCAAGACCCAAACCACTCATAGAGAAAGCATTGGATTCACGATCAAATTTGACTGAAACATATCCATCCAATAAATTTGGAGTAAGTTTGATGACTCCAATGTCGCTGATTCCATTGCAATGTTTTTTAAGAATTGGAATAATATTTTTGAATTTATCTTTATTTGTTTGGTCACAAACATCACTTTCAGAGAGTTCCCAAAATTTACATTCTTTATATCCACTGTTTGGAGATTTTTGATTTGCAATAACAAATGCATTTTTTCCTTTGTTGGTTTTTGTGTTGGAAAAAACATTGTCGCCTTCAGTCAAAAGTAAAGCATTTGGTTGAGAATAAACGGCGACAGCAAAATTGTATTTTCCATATTTTGAAGTCAAATTGCTATAAATTTTTTCAGAAATTTCAAATCCACTTTCTCCTCCATATTTTTCCAAATATTTATCAATAATAGAAATTACACCGTTTTTGAATTCTTTTTTCAAAAGAGGCAACTAAAAAAATTTTTTTGTCATTGGTAGAAAGCAAATTCTTAAATTCTTACTTTTCGGTCGTAGTCATTGGCATAAATATTATAAAAAACTTGGTTCATATCATTTCTAGGTTTATCAAGGAAAGGCACAACCGAATGTTTAAAAGATATTTCTTCATGTGGAAGAACGCCACAAGCCATATTTATCATAATCTAAAAGTTTATGAATATCGACTTTTTATCAAAAGTTATTTTTTTAAAACGAAGTCTACGAGTTTTTTATTTCAATTAAATATTATTTTTCTCTTTGTTCTTCTTTTTTTTTTGCAAAAATTATTGCTATTTTATAGAATTAACAAAAAATTATTTACAATATAACTTACAAATTGCTTCATAGCATCGATGAAAACATTTGCGGTTTTAGCAAAAATTTGATCATTCGATGGATCATTTTGAATTTCTGGGGCTCCCAAATATTTATTCATAACTTTCAAAACATCCTAAAAAATGTTTATTAACAACTATAGCAAAAATTAAAGAAATCATTAATCAAAAAAAATCTCACACAAGCAATCAATTTATGAAGATTTTTATGGCAAAGTTTGCTAAATCTTCTATGAATAGCATTGTATTGATATATGTTAATGAAATAAGCGTTAATTTGATTAACATATTTTCTTCCAAGTGTTAAATTTAAGCTATGCATGTCTTTAGGTTCAAAAATATTTTCTTGAATTAATCCATTATCGATTTCCAAATTCATTGTTTTAGTTTTCCTTATTAATGATTGAGTGGCGTGTTTCATATCCAAAAATAACTGATACTAAAAAAATTTCAAAGATAAATTTAATTTTTTTCAAAGTTATTAAAACGCAAAAAAAATAGGAATTAAAATAACTTATTACCTGATTTTCTTCAGGGATTTGTTTTTGGTATTTCAACCAGTTGGAACACATTTGTCCCAAAATAAAAATATTGTAAAATGCTTCCGTTGTTTTATCAGTTGTTTCATTGCTAATTATACCTTTATTTTTAAGAATATTTTCTAAATTAAATTCATCCCAAAATTTTATGGCATTTTTTAATGAATTAATAAGTTTTTCTTTTATTTCATTAGTACATAAACTTCGATATATTGGTGCAACAGATGTTGTTGGTGTTGGAATATTTGTAGTTGTGGCATTGGTGTAAGTCGTAGGTTGAATTGTTGTGGAATTTGATGGATCAATGGAAGGGGAAGTTGAATTGTCAGGATTTGGAGTAATTGTGGAAACATTGGAAGGAATGAGAGGCGGTGTTGTGGGACCAGAAATTATTGTTGTTGTATTATTATCAAAATAACCAGAAACAGTAGAATTTTTAATATCCGCCGCCAAAGTTGTTGTTGTTGTTGTAAATAGTGATGGAGCAGTTGTTGGGGTTATGGCTGTTATTGGTGGTTGAACACTTGAACCCAAAATTGCTGCTGCAACACCAGCAGCGGTGGAAGCCCCATTGATAAGCAATATCGGGAAAATCAAAAGAAAAATGAAGGCGAAAATAAAGGCTCGTGGAAGCATTTTTGGCTAAAATTCGAGACCAATTAATAAAATTTTATAGAAAAATATATGTAAACAATTATGTCTGAGCAATAAATTAGCGCGAAAATCGTTAAAACAACCTTTTAATTTTTCGAAAATTTATTAATAGGTATTTTCAAGCAAGGAAAAAAGACAAAAATTTTTAAAAAACACAAAGATCGATAAAAAAAGGTTAGCGTGATTAACAAAAAACCCAGAAAAATGAAAAAGAAATAAACAAGATTCAAACAGCCACAACCTTGCTTTTACATAAAAATATACCGATTCACTTATATAGTCGATTTTTATCCTGTGTCTCTTTATTCAATCAAACAGGAAGTGATTGTGATCAACCCTGTAAGCCAACCGTCATTTTCGACGGTTACCACCGTCTTTTGACGGTTTTGACCGTCAATTTTTTTTTTCCAAAAACTCAAGATTATTGATAAATAAGCTATGGAGATTATTGCTGCTCTATTTTTTATAGTTGAAACCTATTTCAGAGCCTGACGGTCTCCACCGTCAACTGACGGTCGCCACCGTCAAGAGACGGTTGAAACCGACGATGCGCATTTTAGTTATGAATTTTTTTTTAAGGTTTCAAAATGATTTTTAACATTGAAAAAATATTATAAAAGCTAATTTCAAGCAATGATTAACGAGTTTTTTCCAATTCAATTCATTATTAATATCAAAAATGCACAAAAAATGTGAAATACATGTAAATTTTTTTTCTGTTTTTGTTTATTATTTTATTTTTATTTTTTTAATGCAAGATTATTTTGAACATATAAAAATGAAATATAAACGACCGAAAAATTACGCCACTTTCCTTATGCCACATGTTTACTTCTATATAAATATCATCAAAATGTCGAAGGATCTTTAAAAGGTTTTTTTTTCTTTTAAAAAGTTTTCAAGGAAAATAATAAATAAGACGAAAAACAAAAATGTTTATCCACATCCTTTTTTTGTGCAAAAGAAAAGTCGCCGACAAAATAAAACACCAAATATTTTTCGATATTTTTCTTTCTAGAATGAAAATCAACATAAGATAAAATTTCTTAAAAGTTGTAAACAACCTTCGAAAAGGGCATCGACATATGACAGCATGACTTTTTATAAATTTTGTTCGAAATAGCATATAACGATTGTTTATAAAAGCCAAAAAAGCCATTTTTTGATTTTTTATATTTAGTAATTCTTGGTAAATGAATTTTGCTTTAAAATTGTGGTAAACTAAAATGAGCCTTACTCCTGGGAGCCGAAATAAAGTTTACGAAGGTAAACTTACATCGATCGATAGAAATGAAATTTTGCAAGCGCTTCGTAATGGAATCCTTGAACTCGGAGAAAAAATATATGCTGGATGTCAAAAAATTGTTTATAAGGAAACAAAGGAAGAAGCCGCGGTAACGTGTGTTAAATGCAAGTATATTTTTGCCGCAACTATTACCAGTCGTCAAACTTTATAGTAAGTCGCATACATTAAAAAGGGCTTGGTTCAATCGTTTTAGCGCCAACTTTTTTTAATACTTTTTTTTGAGTTCATTACTGTCTTATTGTTATTTATTTTTTTACGTTTTTTTTAAAAGGCTCTACATATAAAAATTAGATTAAACTTTTTTATAATTTGGCATTTATTAATCTAAACTCATAAAATGAATATGTATTAAAAAAAAGTGGGTGAAAAATGAACTATAGCTTAAATTTTTATAACAAATTTTTTAAAGCTCGCATGAAAAAAATGTACACCAAAATCAAAATCAAGAAGATGTTGAACCGCCAGCTCATTTAAAGTTAAAACTAACAGAGTTATTATCTTTTATGGTTGCAACTGACGTTGTCCCATTTTCCACAGTTGAACATAATGGGCTTAAAAACTTGATGGAAAGCATATATCGCGAAGGGTAAACAATCCAATATTTTACTAAAATTTTAAATTTTTTTTTGCAGTTTTGATTATGGTATTTCTTGTGCACGTAACAAAGTGATCCCTGCTAACGATCCATCAATTTTGGGCTTTATTCCTTCCAGGCAAACTGTTAAAAATTATTGCAAAGCTTTTGTCAAAACAATGGAACCCCAATTTTCAAAGCATATCCTTGATCATGTTAAAAAATTTGGAGCTGCATTGACGCTTGACTTCGGTACCAAAGGTTCTCAGTATTTTGTAGTTACAATCCATTTTACTACAGAAGATTGGTAAATATTCTTCTTTTATTCTTTAACATAAATTATTGATTTTTGAATTGTAGGCAAATTGAAAATTGGATTTTGGATTTTCATGAATTTTCTGCCGAAACCACAGAAAGTCATGAAGTCTTGGATGACTTAACTCAGACTTTAGAAAAACATGGCATTACTTTGGAACTTTTAAAGAATAATATTGTAATTACGAGTGATCAGGGAAGTAATATCGTAAGAGCATTGAATGAATACACTCGTTTGAATGATACTTGCCATTTGTTGAACTTACTCAGCAAAAGGGCCGTATGCCCATATAAAAATAACTACTTGCCAGCAGAATTTCAATTAGATGTTACTACTCGTGAAAGATTAACATTAATTGAAAAAAAATTGGATATGTCAATGAAAATAATCAAGGGAGTGAAGTAAGCCATCATAAAAGCTATTTAATATTTATTTATTTTTGTTATTTTAGCTCTCGACCTTGGTTAAAAAACAAAATATCAAAAGCTGGTGGCTCTTTATTCAAATTCACTGAAACCCGCTGGTTGTCCCGTTTCCGCTCAATAGAAAGCTTAACCAAATTAAATCAACAACAAATGGATTTAATTAATACTAAACTTTATAGCTATTCTGCTAATGGTCGATATGTTTATCGAGAAGCACTTCAAGAATATCGTTCAACCTTGCCTCTTTTAAAATCATATACAGAATTGTTAGAACCGATTAAAGACGCAGTTACTCTTTTCCAAGTATGTCTTTTACTTACTTCCCTATGTTCATTCTGAATTTTTCATATAACTAAAATTTTAGTCTGAAACTTCTCCAACAATAAACAAAGTCTATATTGAATATTATCGTTTAAGACAATTTTTTGTCGACCAAATTGAAGATGATAATGCTGATCGAAAAGCGATGGCCCAAGCTGCTTTGAAAGTCGTTGATTATCAATTAACATTATTTGCAAAATCTGACTACTATATTTTGGGTTTGCTGCTCGATCCACTAAACAAAGATAAGATTCTTGAAATTCCACAAATTTCTATCCCTTCGGTAAACTATATTATAATAAATTTTGATAGGAATAATAAATGTTTTACAGGCCATAGAAACTTTAAAGAAATGGGTTCATAAAGTTAGCAATGATGAATCGGTAGAAGATCCATATGCAGCGGCTCCTCCTTCCCCTTTTACTCAGCATCGACAAACAATTGTAACTTATCCAACCGATGTTGAGGTTGAGAACTACCTTGACTTGAGATCAAACAGCATTGTTTACAATTATGCCGACGCAATTGAATTTTGGAAAGCAAACGCTAAAGTATTTCCTCATATTGCTATCCTAGCTAGAAAAGTTCTGTGCATCACAAGCAGTGCCGCAAGCGAAAGGGTTTTTTCTTTATTGGGAAGGACCGCGACGAAGTTACGTGGATCTTTATCACCAGAAACTGTGAGTATGTTGATAAAGATGAAGAATATGGAAAAATTTAAAAAAAAGTATGCTCCTTTTTTGCCTGTTATAATTGAAGAAGAAGAACCTGAAGTTATGGACGTTTAAACATTGTTATAATTATTTTCTAATGGTTTTTTAAGTTAAACTTTCTCCAAACTCTTAAATTTTTTAAATATTTCTCATACATACATATTTATAATAACAATTTTTTGTTTTTTAATGATGGTAAAACAATATTATAATCTAAAAATAATATATATTTGTATTTCATTTTTATATGTTCAAAATAATCTTGCATTAAAAAAATAAAAATAAAATAATAAACAAAAACAGAAAAAAAATTTACATGTATTTCACATTTTTTGTGCATTTTTGATATTAATAATGAATTGAATTGGAAAAAACTCGTTAATCATTGCTTGAAATTAGCTTTTATAATATTTTTTCAATGTTAAAAATCATTTTGAAACCTTAAAAAAAAATTCATAACTAAAATGCGCATCGTCGGTTTCAACCGTCTCTTGACGGTGGCGACCGTCAGTTGACGGTGGAGACCGTCAGGCTCTGAAATAGGTTTCAACTATAAAAAATAGAGCAGCAATAATCTCCATAGCTTATTTATCAATAATCTTGAGTTTTTGGAAAAAAAAAATTGACGGTCAAAACCGTCAAAAGACGGTGGTAACCGTCGAAAATGACGGTTGGCTTACAGGGTTGATTGTGATTCATGAATGAAAGCCAGACAATGTCTTTCGCACTAATCACAATATTATTAAACTCTTATTGCTGTTACTGCTTGATTTCTTGATAGCTTTTTTGCTCCAACTCGATTTTAAAAAAATAAAAAGCATTAAATGTGTTGGCATCTTTATTATTTAGTTCACAAAATTTGTTAAAATATAAAACTAGAGTCCATGATGGTTATGTTAGTATTTTTAAGGCAAGTTTTTAAACATCTTTTATTTAAACGAAAAAAAAAGAAATTGAGACAAGATATTCAAAAGAAAATTAAAAGAGCTAAAATTCGTCTTAAGCTATCTTTATGTGCTGAAATTGGGTAATTTTGAAACAAATTTTTTAACCTTCTATAGCATCGATTAGCTTTTGATTTGGTTACTTTTTATTATTATTAACAGAGATCTTTATTAATAGAATTTTATTGCAATTTTTTATTATTTTTTAAGTGGTTTCTAAAAAAATAATAGAAGCTTGTCTTAGAATACAAAAATAAAGATAGATTAAGTTTTTTTTTTCATCTTTCATTTTGAGAAATGGGATGGAGCAAATTGAGCTCATAAAAGGGGTAGGGCCCTCCACTTGTTACTGTAATAATGTATAATATTTTTTTAATTCTCAAAAGAAAAAATTTATCCAAAACATTTTAAATATGGTTTAGCTACTAATCTATTTGCTATAAACAAAAATTCAATAACCTTTTAGTATTTTTTGTTTTTAATGCGTAAAATCGCAATAATCAAAAAAAATTATGTTTTAAAATATTCAAAAAATATTATTTATGGAAAGTAACTTTCTCGGCTGCTTTTTAAAGCAGCCATTTAATTCAAACAAGAAAGTGAGAAATAAAAGACCAGGCTGACTTTTTCCTTTCTTCTTTTCTTTTTTCAACTATTTCAACAACAAAAAATCGAAAGAATGAAGAAACCAACAACAACTGCCAATTTTCATTTTAAAATAATGAAGAAAAAAAAAGAAGAAAGACTTGATTTTCTTTTTTCCCACCAACAAACAGATTTTTAAATTCAGTGACATAAATAAAACAGATTGATCGAACTTATAAACTTTTTTAAACTTTTTTTTTTCTTGAAAACTTGAAAACAGCAAAAGCGTTGACAAAAAAAAAGATTTATTTTAAATACTTTTTTCAAGCACAACAATATTAAAAAAAAACCAATTCAATTATTTTTATAACAAACTATTATTTTTTTCCATATTCATAAATTTTTGCATCAAACTCATTTTCGTGCAAAACATAATGAATGGGAACATTAATATTTAGATGTCCACTTCGTTTGATTTCACCATTTTTACAAACATCATAAAATTGAAAATATAATTCCACGTGAGAACCAAAAAATTCATCATCAATGCAATTTCTTTTTATCACAAATTTTCCATCTTTTTCTATGGCAGTCGAAGCAACCAAATCATCGGATGTGATGTCATCGCGTTCAACTAAATCTACGGTAGAATTTGCTCGAATTGGTGAACCATCCTCGCATTCAACGTGTGCAGCAAAAAAATAGCAACCTTTTGGGAAACTTGTGTATGGAAATGCTGCTACAAAAATGGGTAAAAATAAGGCAGCAAAAAAGCAGACGAAAAAAAAGTTTGACATTTTTTGGAGAAAAAATGAAAAGCAACGTGTCTTAAAAATTTTTTAAAGGGTGTTTTTATATCCCAAGAATTATAAAAGGAAAAGAAAATTTTAAGTGTTTATAAATAAATTTAAAAAAATTTTTTTAAAGCTTTTTTCTTTCATTTTTATAAAATTTAGTTTAAAAAGTTAATTTAACATTTTTTTGAGTTGGAAACTGTAAAAGGAAGAGTTTAAAAACTAAATGAACCCTCTTGTAGAGATATAGGATAGCGATATACTGCATTTCTTTTTAATAATCTTCAAGTGAATCACATTATTTTATCATTAAAAAGCTAAAGATTTACTCAAAAAAATTATTAGTTAATGCTTAGCTACTTTTTCTAAAAATTATTTTTTAAATTACAAAACAGAAACAAAAAAAAGAAATTTAAAATATTCAAAACATTGAAACAGATATAAAGAAAAGCAACTTTCTAAAGTACATTATTTTAAAACAACGAACATGAAAGAAACAAAAAAATTGACATCTTCGCCATTTATTCTTTTAGTTCCGCGTATTTTTTTTTCAAAGTGAAGAAAAACAAAAAAAGGTTAAAGTTAATTGTTGATATTACGCCATTTAAAAGTTAGGGAAAGAAATGGATGGATGTTGTGTCTTTATTTCCTTCTTCAATGAATTAAATTTAAATAAATGTCACTCATAAAAATATGAAAGTCTTTTTTATTCGACACAAAAACTTGATCATTTAATTTTTTTTATGAAAAATTTCTTCACTCAAAACTTTTTCGTTTAAAAAATTTAATTAGATTTTTTATTATATTTTAACGGTTGATTTTTACAGTGTAAAAAATATGTTTACGATACTCTTTTATTCTTGCTTGATATATTTTTTATTTATTTTTTATTCAAAAATTTTTTCACATCACAAAATTTATAAAATTTAAGAAAGTTGATTTGATTTAACCAACAATAACTTCAGCATCTTCAACTCCATCGCGCATGAAATATTTTACAAAATCATCAGTTTTGATAAATCCACTTCGATTGATTACGCCACCTTTGCAAATATCATAGAATCGTAGATAAACTTCTACGTGAGGCCCAAATTGATCGGTGATGCAAACATTTTTAAACGAAAACATGTAATTGAAACCTTTAATGGTCCCAAATACATCATCTTTAAAAGGCCAATCGTCACGTTCCATCAAAACTACGGTAGCATTTTTAAGGATTTCTGAACCATCCGAACATTCAGCTGATCCCTCAATGGTGTAACAACCTTCGGGAAGTCGAGTGTATGGAAATCCGGCGACAAGAATAGGCAAAATCGAAACAGCAAGAAAAAAGCAGGCAAAAGAAAGGTTAAACATTTTTGATGAGAAAAATATATCAAATAAAAATGCAACGTGTCTTAAGCTTTCCCTAAAATTGCTTATATATATTCAATTTTATAATTTCATAAGAGAAAATATATAAAATATTGTTAAGTGGTTTTATTTAAATTGACACCTCTGCAAAAAAATAAACTATTGTTATTGGGACGCAAAAATTAATTTTTAAAATAAAGTAACGTGGCAAAACATTTTTAAAGTGATTTTTAAATTTAAAAAAAATTATTATATAAATAACAAAAATTTATCATTCTAAATATTTAGTGAGAAACGTGGAAATATGATCAAACTTTGGATTGTTTTTTCACTTTTATTTTTGGTTTCAGTTTTTGGTGATGAAACTGCTGCAACCAAAGAAGCTGTCGGCAAAAATGATGAAGTTGACAAACATATGGTTAAAATTATTGGATATCTTTCCGAAAATAATCTATCCGAAAGTTGTCATAAAATTTTGGCTTCTGCCAATGTTCTTGGAATCGCAGTTTCAACAGGAAAATTTGAAAAGGATGAAACTTTGGAGAAGTTTCTTCGCAAACTAAACGAAACTGATCGTGGCATCGACGAAGCAGTGAAATTTTTGGCTAAAAAGGGAAAGAATAAAGTAAGATTTAATTTTTCAATTTTTTAAAGTAACATTAAAATTTTAGGATAAATCTCTTTCCAAACAACGTAACCCAGTCAAACGATTGATGAAGCATTTAATTGCATTTTTAAATGGAGGAATTCATAAAGTTTCTATGAAAAAAGCTTGTGAAGTAAAGTTATTCAAAAAATCCTTGTATAAAGATTTGTGGGATGTAAGTCTTTTTTAATATTTGTCATTATTCATTAGCAAATGTGTAAACATTTTTGGGTTTTTCGAGCCTTATCAAAAAAAAATCTAATACTTGATTTAAAAAAATAATTAATTCATTATTTTTTTTTAAGTTTGTGGACAGTGTTTTAAAATGGAATCCATATTACAATCTCATTTATCCACAAACACGATATGCCTATTTGAAAAATAATATTAATACAAAATTGCCAAAGGAATCAGCGGGAAATCATGAAAAACTTCAAAATGATAACATCGTTGATAAATTTTATGGTGGATTAGTTAAAGAATTGGTAAGTTTAATTTCAAAAATAAACACATCCAAAACTAAAAAAAAACTTTAAAAAATTTGCATTTTTAGTCCATGATTTATCCCATTTGTGGTTCATTAGTTTATGGTCCAAATGAAAAGGAAAGAATTGAAGCATCAAATAATAAGCTATTAACAAAAGTTAATAAACTCGAATTGCAATTGGAAAAAGAGAAAGAAAAATTATTCAACAAACCAAAACATAATAATTTATAAAATCAAAGCGTTATCAACAAAAAAAAGGTTTCATAATTGTTTATTAACCAAATTTATTTAAATTTTAAAATAAAGGCATGAATAAAAATTGAATGCAACGTGTTTGAAAAAAAATGTATCAAAAGTTTTTGTGAAAAAGCGTTTTCATATTCCAAAAAAGTCAAAGAAAAAATGAAATAAAAAGTGTATTAAAGATTTCAAAGTTTCTGTTAAAAGACTTTTTTCGAAATAAAATTAAAAAGACAAATTTTTAGGGAAAATAAAGAAAACATTTTCTCCGTTAAGATGATTATTAAACTACTTTTTATTATTTTTTTCATACATTTTTCCTTGGATTTTTAAATGTGAAATAAATATATTTTATTATTCAATTTTAAAATTATACATATAAAAAGCAAAAAAGTAATAAATTTAAATTATCTAGTTTTAACTGCTGCTTCTTTTTCACCACATTTAGCTTTTTGTCGTTTAACTACTTCATCCGCCACTGATTTCAAATCATATGCCCATCCAATTTTTTCGAACATATCTATCACGCCTTTAGTCATATTTAACAAAAATGGCATTTCACTTGTTCGATAATCTTGGGGGAATGTGTGATGATAATTATGTCCACCTTCACCAAATGCCGTGATCATGGTCCATGTGGATTCCACTGGGCTTATATTAGCATCATAAGGTTTATAACCAAACATATGAGCCACAGAATTAATAAACCATGTATTATGTAAAGTCCAACAATATCTTAAAATTGCTGCAGTATAAAATGCAATCAATGGACTTTCACCCCAGCCATATACAGCGATGACGGACGGAAGTAAAAAGCAAAAAATTGCAACTAAAAAATAGAATTAAAAAAAAAGAAAAGTTTAATTTCGAACTCTTGATTGGAAAATACGGTAGCATTCAAAATTCAAAAGTTTGTTATTTAATTCTAGAATCAATTTTTTTAAAAGTATTTTTTAATAACTTTTTTTTCTGATAAAAATAGGCTCATTTGGGTATTTAAAATTTAAAAACATTAAAAAATAGTTTACCATTTAATAATTATTAGCATTTTTTGATTTAGTTCGAAACCGTAATTTCCAGTCAGAAGTATTAAAGAAAATTTTTCCACCTACCTAAAGGTAAATAATATTTTCTTTGAAAAGCTAAAATTGGATTGGATTCCAAATCAGACATATCTAATTTTCCACCCATTTCTTTAAGCTTTGGATGTTTTCGTTGTAAAAGCCAACCCATGTGGGCAAAGAAAAATCCTCGATTGGTATTATGTGGATCGGCATGGGTATCAGTCCATTTATGATGGCATCGATGATCTCGAGACCATTCAATTACATCATTTTGAAAAGCAACAGTTTGAGCTAACATTAAAATAATTTCCAATGGTTTTTTAGCTTTGTAACTTTTATGTGACCATAAACGATGGGCGCCGGCGGTAATTCCCACGCTTCCAAGAAACCATAGAAATAAACCTGAAATTTAAATTTTTCGTCAAAGTTAAAAATTTTAAAGATTTTAAAAATAAATTTTGCAATAATAAAAAATTTTTGTTGTTTCGCAAAAATTTAAAAATTTAGTGTTTTGCAAAAATAAAAATTTTGTTTTCTAAACTTCCAAAAAGTTTTTTAAGGACTTAAAAGAATAAACTTACACCATCCCATAGTTTGCCATTTAGCAATAAAAATAAGTTGATACATTCCAATTAGCGCTCCAAAATGAAGAGCAGCAAATAAAGCAATATTTCTTGGAACCCATTGGGCAGAATATTTTTCATTTTTACATTCTTTTTGAAGTTTATCGGTTACATCAAAATCTTGAGTTAAAAATTGATTTTCCACTAAATCTTTAATATTTACAATTTTGGATTTTGTTTGAGTCACGGTCGACGACATATTTTTTGGCTGAAGAATTTTTGGAACACCAAAAAAACTTTTATAATTAAATTTCAAAGAAACTCAAAACTGTTTTTATACTAACATTTTTTTATTACCTCTCTAAGTAGTTGGGTGTTTGTCTCATCCCTTTCAAGAGCCCAAAAGTAGAGTACTTTGATCCCAGAAAAAAAATATTTTGATACCATAAGTTGGAAGTTGGAAGAAAGGTTTAAAAAAAATTAATTTTGTTGCATCACGCCAGCCAACTGCTTGCTACACTATTATTTTTGTGTTAGAGGAGAGTAAAGAAAAAATCGGCTGATTGGTGGGAAGAAGAAGAGGCTACGAAATGAATCACAAAACTTGTTATTTGTGCGTAAAAAAAAAGAAGACGAACGTCAATGGAGGAAGAAGATCTCTTTTTTTTAAAGTGAAAATAAAAAACTTAAATATTTAAAATCGAAAAAATATATTAAAATTAAGAAAGCAAAATAATAAATGAAATACTGTATTTTTTTGTTGAAAAAAATAAATTAAACACAAATTTTAAATTGAAAAATATCTTTTCTAAAAACAAAAAAAGGTAAAAATACAAAAGCGAATTTTATTCGATGAAAGTTATGAATTTGTGATTTCTTAACATTTTTTTTATAAAAAAAAGACTCAAAATAACGTTTGTTTCTGTTATTTTTTTAATGAAAAACATTTAGTTTATTACATGACATTTTTTTAAATGCTACTGTAAAGCTCTTAGGCATCTAATCATTTATTCATTCATCCTTCGTAAATATGAAAAACCCAAAAAGGGTTCATTTCAAAGTTCAAAGAGCTCTCTTTTTTGAATCAAAATGGTGTGATTTTTTTTGTTTGTTTTTATATTTTTATTTGTTTTCAAAAATATGGGGTGAAGAAAAAAAATCAAATGAGTTAAACTACAGTTTTCGTGCAAAAAAAAAATACATAAAATTAAAATCAAAGAAAGAGACTATATCAGAATGGAGACAAAATTTTTCTTCGTCTTCTTCTCTTTGGACTTTCATTTCATTTTCGTTGATGCAAAAGAAAAGTACTGATAAAAAAGACTAAAGTAACAAAGTATACCAAAAAATTTGACTAGAATATAAAAAATAAATTTGAGTAATAAAAAAAGCTTTATACTGAAAAAAGTAAACAAAATTTAAAATGTTTTGTTGTTGTTAAAAAAATGCATTTTCACACTGGAGACGATTCGATTTTGTTAGAAGATTTGATTATATCAGAAAAATCGACAATTTTTAAAATTTAATGATACAGCATTTGGGAAAATTTCAAAAATATCTTCCATTGAAGTTTTTTGTCCATTTGTATATAAAAATACACACTTTGTAAATTTAATAATTTTTAGATTCTGATCAAAATTTTTTAAAATCATTAAATTTTCGAGAAAAACTAAACCATTCTGAAGTTCAATATTTGATAGTTGGCAAGGAAATAACCTTTGAAATAAAAGATATGCATAATTGGAAGATGCAAAATTTTTAAATTTTATACCATCAGCGAACCAAAACTTGCATGAATATTTTTGAATAAAACCAAAATTACCATCGATAAATTTATTTCCATATCCAAAAATCCAAGACGTTTCCATAATATTTGCATAATCAATAATAACGACGGGATTTTTTAAATAAAAATATTTGCAAGTTTTCATTAAATTTAAGTATCCAATTGAAGATTTCGGATTTTTGAAAATATAATAAATAATATTTCGAGGAATTGAAAAGTTTTGAAAATATGGAGTATCAAAAGTATATGAATTGTGAAGCTTCCCATCGACGGTTAAAAAATTATCTTTCTTACATTTTTCCATTTTTATTCTTTTAAAATTTAAAATCAGTGAGCAGCAGCCAGGAAGAAAATTTTGTTAAGCTTTCTATAAATTTTTTCCTTGAAATATTATTTTGTAATTTTTTGTTTTTCACTTTGGACCAAAAATACCTTGGAGTCTTGCCATTTATTTACAAATGCCTTAGAATAATACGCTTCGAGGAAAAAGAGCATAGTTTATGCCAAAACAAAATTGCACTCGCATATTCCAAAAGTTTGCAATCAAAACAAACTATATTCCTTTTACTCATGCGTTAAGACCTGTTTTATTCAAAAAAAATCAATAAATTTACAATACATAAATAAATAAAAAAATAAATAAAATTTAAAGTTTTTCTTTTTTTTTAATTTTTTTATTTTCCCGCTCGAAGAAGCAAATGTTTTAATTGTTTTGATTGATTTGATTTTCTTTCGAGGTAATCTTTTCGCATTTCTTTGAGTAAGCTTTGATTATCAAATTCATTTAAAGTTATTAATGGTGGATATGCATCTTTCGGGTATGAATTAATAATATATTTAATAACTTTTCGAATTTTATTAACATTTTCATCCCAAACACCAGGAATTATATTAAAATTCAAAGAAAAATTTTTTTCTTTTTGTTGCTAAAAATAAAACTTAAATAACACTGTTCGTTGAATTATAGATATTTTTTCCACGAAAATTTTCGGGGGATAAAGAATCGAAAAAAAATAAAAAATAGTAACTAATATTTTTTAAACTAACCTTCATAGCTGTGTAAAAAGTTTGAAAATCAAAGAGTCGATAAATTTTTGATAGTTGAAAACTTTTGAGTTTCGTAAAGTTTTCATTTTGTGTAATATGGCAACTCGGTTGACCAAAGTTTACTAAAAAAAGCCAAGGTTTACTAGTTTTTTTCAACAAAAAAAAATACAAAACGGATGCTTTTATAAAAGAAACTGACAATGTAAATTCTTCAATGTTAGAGAAAATTTCAAATATTTTTTCAACTGGCACGATTTCGCCATTAGCGTATTTAATTTTACAGTTTGTAAATTCAACAATTTTAATATTTTTAAAAGTTTTGAAAATTGTTAAATTTTCGAAAGAAATTGAGCCACTAAAAAAATCGATCTCTAAAAACTGTTGGAAGGGAAGCAGTAACTTTGGAATTAAAATATTAGCAAAATTTGAAGATTCTAAATTTTTGATTGTGAAACTATTGGCAAACCAAAATTTGCATGAATATCATTGTAAAGTTTCCCAATTCCCTCTGATAGTTTTGTTCTTGTAGCCAAAAGCCCATAAAGTTGCCGTAATATTAGCAAAATTAATAATAACGATAGGGTTTTGAGAATAAAAATATTTGCATGTTTGAATTAATTTTTGAAATCCTTTTGGAGAGCTTGGATTTGTAATAATAGAATTTATGGTATCCCGTGGAAGGGAAAAGCATTGAGCATATGGATTGTTGAAAGTAAATTTGGTTTTGAAGCAATTTTTTTCATCAAAATTTTTCCTATTACATTTTTCCATTTTTTTATAATAATCATTGAAAAGACAAGAAAGTTTCCTATAACCTATTACAATTTTTCTTTTTCAAAATGAGATTCAACAATTTTTTTCTTGTTTATCAAAAGAAAAAGGTTTGAGAAAATGAAAAACGTTGTCGTTCACAAACGCCTTAGAGGATGTTTAAAAAAAGAAAGAGAATAACTTAGACCAAATATGTTTTCTCATATCTCATGGAATTGCATCAAAACAAATTATTTTCTCATTTCAATGCATCAAAGCTCTTTTATTCAAAAAACCAATAAAATCACTAAACATAAAATGAAAAAAGTAAAGATTAAAAATGTTACAAAAATATCACTCATATTTTCTAAAAGAAATTTTAGTTTTAAATACTTGCAGAAAAATTTTTGATAAAAAAATGTTGAAAATGATAAATCAATAAAATGCATAAAATTATGGCTAAAAAGCAATTCACAGTAAAAATAAACTGGAGGATTTTTTTCTTGTCAAATATAAATTATTCAATCAATGCCCAAATTTATTTCGGTTAAAATAAAATAAATATTTATTAGTTATTTTCTTTTCTTGATTTGTATTTTTTTCTCATTTCTTTTGTTACATTATATTCTATATGTTCATTTTGACAGATCAATGGTGGACATTCATCTTCTGTATATGTATCAATAATATCATTAATAACATTTTGTATTTTATTTTTGTTGATATATCTATTAATTCCATAAAAATAAAGGCAAAAATCAGTTTGTTTTTGTTTCTAAAAGATTTTTTATTAATATTTATATACTAGTTTTTTAAAAAGATCACTAACCTTCATAGCTTCATAAAAAGTTTGTATATCAAAAAGGATATTAATGTTTCTTAAATATAAACTTTTGAGATTTGTAAAATTTTTATGTTGAATAATAGTTTTCGCGGTTTCTGCTGTGTAAAACGAGCCTTTGAATGGCAATGGATTACTAAAAAAATTAAGGATAAAGTTAAATAAATTTAGAAATGGCCGAAAGATATAAAGCTTATCTTTTTCCATTTTATTGTTTAATAAAAAAACTTACAATGAAAATTCCTCGACATTTGGAAAGATTTCAAAGATTTTTTCAACTGGCACCGTACTTCGATCAGAATAAAAAATATTACAATATGTAAATTTAACAATTTTAAGATTATCAAAGGTATTAAAAGCAATTAAATTTTCAAAATAAATTAAGCCATTATAAAAATCAATTTGGGAATTTTGAGATGGTAATAACTTTTGAATTAAAATATCTGCACAATAAGAACGTGACAAATTTTTTAATGAGATACCAAAAGCAAACCAAAATTTGCATATATATTGTTCAAATTTTTTCCATTCACCTTTGATAATTTTATTTCCATAACCAAGAATCCAGGAAGTTTCCATACAATCAGCAAAATCAATAATAGCAATAGGATTCTTAAAATAAAAATATTTGCAAGTTTTAATTAATTTTTGATACCCATTTGGAGATTTAGGATTTTTGATAATATAATTCATAGTATCCCGTGGAAGGGAAAAGCGTTGAGAATAGGGAGATTTAAAAGTGTAATCCATCGCATCCAAATTTTGAGAATTATTTCCCGGGCCTTCCATTTTGAAATTTTTATAAAAAAAATCTATAAACTAACCAAAAAATATATTCAATATCTCTTCAGAATTTTTGTTATTGAAATGATTTGAAATTTTTGTTTATTGGTATTTGACCCAAAAAGATAGGTTATCTCACTTTCATTCTAAATTGCCTTAAATCGTGCTTTAGAGAAAAAGAGTATAGTTTAGTCAAAACAAAGTTGCCCTCTCACATATCAAAGATAAACTATTTTTTATTGCAAATTTCTTAAAGCCCTTTATTCAAAAAAGGAAAAAACAATAAAATCACGATAACAAAAAAATATTAAGCTAAATTTCATTTAAAAATAATTAATAAAAAAATTTCTGCCCGGGATGATTGTAACTTCCAGAGATGTTACTTAATACATCGAATTTCTAAATTTGTATTTTCCTCTCATTTTGATGAGTAAATTATCTTTTTTAAATCCATCAAAAGAAATTAAAGGTGGATAATCATCTTCCGAATACGTGTCAATTATATCGTCAACAAGTATTTGAAGTTGATTTTTATAGTTAATATCAAAAACCTCACTAAAGTATAGGCAAAAATCAGTTTCCCTTTGTTCCTAAAAAATTTTATTAAAAAGCAAGCTTTAATTATTAAATTTAAAAAAACTAACTTTCATAGCTTCATAAAAACTTTGTAAATCAAAAACTTCTGAAATATTTTTTAAAGTAAAACTTTTAAGTTTCTTAAAATGTGGGCAGTGAATAATTGTATTTACTGTTTCTTTTGTATAACAAGAAATGCTGGAATAAAATGAATTACTAAAAAACAAAAGTTTTCAACGCTTAAAAATGAAAAAACTTACAATGTAAATTCTTCCACATTTGAAAAGATTTCAAAGATTTTTTCAACTGGCACAGTTTGTTCGTCAAAATAACTAAATGAATTAAATAACCTAACAATTTTCAAATTTTTATAAGTATTATAAGACAATAAATTTTCAAAAGAACATGAAACACCCAAATATTCTAATTTTAAGTTTGAGCAATGGAATAACTTTGAAAACATAATTTTATTAGCATCCATCGGAGTTAAAAGTTTTAAAGAGCAAGTAAACCAAAATTTGCATGAAAAAATTCGAAAATTATCCATATTTCCACATATGTTTCTATTTCCATAACCAAGTACCCACCAACTCCTCCTAGAAATATCAGCGTAATCAACAATAACGATTGGATTTTTAGAGAAAAAATATTTGCATGTTTTCACTAAATTTAAGTATCCCATTGGAGATTTTGGGTTTTTGAGAATATAATAAATAATACTTCGAGGAATTAAAAAGTTTTGAGAATATGGAGATTTAAAGCTATAATTTTTCGCAAAATATTTTTGTGCACAGTAATTTTTATAGTTATCTTTCTCCCACTTTTTCATTTTTTAAAAAGTCTTTAACGACAAAAAATACTTTCTTTTACTTTCCACAAATTTTTTTCCTTTCAAAAATACGATTTCTTTTTTTGTTTTTTTCATTGGGCAAATATAGTTTTTGGTTGACCTATGCCATCCTAAATCTCCGAGGTTGTGCCTTAAAAGAAAAGAGAATGATCGAAGCCAAAACAAAGTTGCGCTCTTAAATGCCATGGATTTGTTTCTCAAACAATTATTATTTGTCCTTTGTTAATGCGTTAATGATTTTTATTCAAAAAAGGAAAATCAATAAAACCACGATAATGTAAACCAAAAATAATAAATTAATAACCAAAAGGAAAAAAGGAGTTTTTGGCTTCCAACAATGCTTATTTATTATTTTTATATTCTTTTCTCATATTTCGAAGTAAATCAGCTCCTTGAATTCCATCAAAACAAATCCATGGCGGGAATGTATTTTGTGGATACGAATCAATTATTTCATCAACAAAGCCTTGAAGTTTAGTTTTGTAATCTTCAGGAATATTATCATTAAAGGAAAGACCAAAATCTGTTTTATTCGATTCCTGAAACACCAAAAATTTAAATAAAGTAAAAGTAAAAAAAGTACAAAAATTTCTTACTTTCATAGCTTCAAAAAACGTTTCAAAATCAAAATTTTCATCAATATTATATAAATAAAAAAGTTTAAGATTCATAAAATTTGGATGTTCTATGATGCCTTTTGATGTTTCAGATGTATAATAGACGTCAGAATCGTGACAATCACTAAAATATATATAGTTACAATATTTACTTTTCTTCTTTCTTTTTTTTCGCTATTAAATTGGATATATATTTTTATAAGCAAAACAAAACCATAAAACTTGCAATGTAAATTCTTCAGCGTTAGGAAAAAGTTCAAAAATCTTTTCCACTACTCCATCCGAAAATCGACAATGTTGAATATAAATTTTTTTAATATTTTTAAATGTTTTAATTTCCAAAAGGTTTTCAAATGGTGTGGTAACCCACAACATGAAAATTTGGGGTATTTCCAATCGAAATGTTTTATCTTTAATCATTTTAATTAAATGTGGCGCCATTGATATAAAATTAGGAGATTCCATATGTTGAAATGTTATATCACCAGTAAACCATAATTTGCATGAAAGTTGATTAAAAGTATTCCAATCTTTTTTGATTATTTTGTTATTGGAACAAAATAAAAACAAATTTTCCGAAAATTTAGCCTTTTCAATAACAACGGCAGAATTTTTTGAGAAAAAATATTTGCATGTTTTAATTAACTTTTGAAATCCCTTTGGAGAGCATGGATTTGTAATAATAGAATTAATGGTATCATGTGGAAGAGAAAAGTTTTGATAATATGGCGAGTTGAAGGTATAAGTTTTTCCATCATCAGCTTCCATTTTTTTCTCGTTAGGTAAGAAAAATAAAATATATAAGTTTTTATTCTTTAAAAAGAGCAAAACTAATGAATAAACAAATAATGGCAATAAAAAAGGCGACAAAAAAAAGAAGCACTAGCCAAAAAAAAAATTACTCAAAGGTATTTGACATTGTTTTTTTGTTTTTTATACAATGGACCAAAAAATGCAAAAAGTTGATTGATGACCACGGTCTCTTCACAAATCTCCCGGGGAATGATTTAAGGAAAAAATTTGGTATTTGTTTTTTCAAGAAACTGGCACTCATATGCCATGAGTTTTGTACCTAAACCATTTTTAATGCGTTAAGTCTCTTTCATTAAAAAAAATAAGGGTTTTTATGCTTCATGAAGTCCCTCGGTCAAGCTAATTTCGATGTTGTGAATAAATATTTTCCATATTCGTAATGATTTTTATTCAAAAAATATCGATAAAAAAGCAAGCACAAGTAAAAAAATTTCTTAGAAAAAAAACGTTTTAAAAAAGAAAAATTTACAAATTACTCAAAATTAACGTAAAAAAGGGAAAAAATTTATATAAAAAAGTTTGGACAAAAGGAAAATATATTGATTAGCTGTTTTTAAAATTTAAGCCATAAATAAAGAAAAGAGGCTATTATATTTTTGAAATTTACTCCATTTTACATATATACTTCTGATTCACGACGAGATTTTTACTTCGGTTTTTGGGTCAAACAATTGTATTTCATTTTGAGTTTGGATAGAGTTATCTAAAGTTGAACATGAGCTTCATTTTTTTTATATTTTTCATGTTTGTGTGTTGGTTTGCGATGGAGCAACAACGACTAATAAAAAGATGATTTGTATAAAATTATTTTAACCTTTTTTGTAAGCTTACTTGAAACACTTTTAAATCTTATAATTTGTAAATAATCATCACGAATTTTTTTATGAGTCATCAAAAACAATACTGATGGGAATCCTAAAAAATATTATATTATATTTTTTTCCGTCAAAACTATGGATTAAAATTTACCATGCAAAAATAACCAACAAAATGAAACCGCTTTCACCATGAAAGGTGGGATTGGAAAAAAATTAGCATAATCATAAATTAAAGCCGCAAAAAGGGTTACAATTGAAATAATAAAAATTGGTAAAAACAAAGCTGCTTCAGATTTCATAACATTTAAAACTTGAGATTCATTTTGAGCATCAACAGAAATGAGTTTCTTTTTCATGAAACTTAAAGCAAAAATAAAAGAAAATAATCCAAGAAAAAATGGTACGCAAGTATTATGAATTGTGTGAACAAAGTTACGGTACTGAAAATAAAAATGTTATATTAGTCAGCTTTTAGCGAATATATAATAATTACTTATGGATTCGAAAGAAAAATTAAGTTACGAATTAAATTACATCATAAAAAGAAAAAAATTCATATGATTCATATTAATCACATTTATTTAATTTAGGGGGAGCGAAAAAATTTTTATTAGTGCCACTTAAAAATATAATTTTTCACTTTTTTTTTGTAAATCATTTCATTAAAATTAAAGGTTAAATTAAGTTTGTTAAATTTTCGATGTATTCATGGAATTGGATAATTGATAGCTATAGCTCTCCGACGACAAAGATGTCTGGCGCTAATAACTCAAGGGAAAAATTTTTTTTTTGTAAAAAGATTAGCGAAAAAATGTATAAATTTTTCTTCTTCTTTTTTAATTTAAAACTTACAAGGTCATAATCATAACCCAAAAATGGAGTGAAGAACCATGCCCCTCCAGCAGCATTAAAGAAAACACTTTTTGTGGTAAAAAATAAAGTAATCATATAAATTAAAGCAAATCCAATCCAAATCAACGTTCGTTTTCCACTAAATAATAAATCATCCAAATATGGAAATGACATACAAAGGCAACGATTTAAAGCTAAAATAACAGTGAGAAACGATTGACCCATCCAAAATACATTTCCAAATGCTCCAGCAAAAAGTATTAAAGTTGGATAATCGCAATAAACCGAGCCTTGAATAAATAAATAACCTGTGAGTCCGCCATTCATAGGCATCGTAAATATATCAATCCAAGTTATCGCATAAATAATTTGATATACACTTTTGGTTCGATAAAATGGAAATGAAAAAACGAGCAACATTGGTAAATATAAAACCTGCAAAAAAATTTGCATAAAAAATAATTTTAAAAAAGCAGCTAGCTTACTTCAAAGAAAATAAAAGAAACCATAAAAAATGTTCCTAAAAATGGTTGAGGTTCTCGAACAAATGTTACATTTTCATTAGCGAGATTGGAACAATTGTAATATTTATTAAATATTGTTTGATTAAATATATAATAATTCATTTTTATTCTTCTTTTTCTTTTCAAACTAAACTTTTAGTCAAAGTTTTGTAAAATAAATTTTGAGATCTTTACTTTTCAAAAAAAAAAGAAAGTTAATTTTTAATATTAACAAAGTTAGAATTAAAAAACCAAAATGTATACCAAGAAAGATAACTTTGTAATGAATAGGTTACAAGATAAAATTTGTTTTACAAAACTACACTCTTTTTAAATAATACGTTTATTTAAAGTAAGAAAAAGCATACTACAGATATTACAAAGAAAAAAAATGTGAACTTTAAAAGATGTTTCGAAAATAAAGAAATTTAAAAGAAATTTTTTCTCTATCTTCCTAAAATCTAGCGCCCAAAGGTGCTTAGAAATGTTTAAATATTTGTTTTTTTTGGTGGTAAATATTTTTCTGTGGTTTATTGGTAAATCATTTTCTGGCCCATCGTGTTTTAGTTAAAATTAATTTTCGCTCAAAGTAAACATGGATATGTATCTTTGTAGAAACTATTGAAAGTTTCAAATCAATCTATCTTTATTCTTTAAAAATTTACAAAATTGCAAAAACAAATTAAAAAAGAAAAATCAAAAAATAAATATTTTTAAACTTCTAAAACGCTGATTTTCGAGTGAATTCAATTGTTTTTAAATATTTTTTTCTCATATTTCGAAGTAAATCAGCTCCTTTAATTCCATTAAAACTAATCCGAGGCGGATATGAATTTGGTGGATATGAATCAATTATTTCATCAACAAAGCCTTGAAGTTCATTTTTGTATTTTACAGGAATATTGGGATTAAAAGAAAGATAAAAATTTATTTTATTCATTTCCTATAAGTGCAAAGATTAAATTCACTCGGTACTAAAAAGAAATTTTATACCTTCATAACGGTGGAAAATGTTTTAAAATCGAAAGCTTTTGGAATATAATAAAGTGTTAAACTTTTGAGGCTTTTAAAATGTGGACATTTGATCATAGTTTCAACAGTTTTTTTAGTATATGAAAATATGTCTTTAATATCACTAAAAAAAATCATATCTACGTTTACTATGAATATTATTTCTTTTAAATATCTTACTAAAAAAATTCTTCAACATTTGGAAAAAGCTCAAAAATTTTTTCCACTTTCATAATTTTTCCTTGTGGTTGATAGAAAGATGGTGAAGGTCCAATTTTAACAATTTTAATTCCATTAAAATTTTTAAGCAAATTCATAGTTTCATAAAAATAGTCTGCATTTCTGGCAATAAACGTATGACATCGAAATAATTTTTTAGATACATTCAAACAATTACCAATATATAAATATTTAAAATCTAAAATACCAGAAAACCAAAATTTACAAGTGAATCGTTCCAAATTTTCCCAATGTCCACAAATAAGATTTTTTTGAGCATAAAAACACCAAAAACGTGTCTTTACATCAGCTGCTTCAATAACAACTATAGGATTTTTAGAGATAAAATATTTCCATGTTTGAATTAATTTTTGAAATCCTTTTGAAGATGTTGGGTTTGTAATGATAGAATTAATGGTATCACGTGGAAGAGAAAAGTTTTGATAATATGGAGAGTTGAAAGTGTACTTCTTTTTAGCGCCCACTTTGAAAGGTAAAATTTCTGGTACAGACTTATTATCCATATTTCAAAAAAAAAAAATAAGGATCTTTATATTTCAAACGCAAAAAAAAGAATGGAAAAATTTTAATTTTATTTGATAATAAACAAGAATTTTGTCAAAAAAATAATCGTTTCAAAACTATCCGTTTTTCATTAATTTGACAGACGAACAAAAAAATGGATAACACTTTTGCTGCGTTTATACATTATTTGTCATTTTTTGTTTTGTTTTGTTTTTAGCAACCATTGCAATTAACCCTTAGAGACAAAGCCAAAACTTTCTTTTTTAAATGACAATAAGTGTAAATCTTTTCGGACCTAAGAAAATAGTTAGGAAAATTTATTGAATATAAATTTTCCGGTTTCTTCAATTTTTTTTGATCATCAGTTTTTAGAGTCTTTTTTCGTTGGTTAAACATTTTAAAAAGCAATATTTTTATTTTTTTTGGGATGGGAATCAAAAAATATTTTAGTTTATTTTTTTTCTTTCATAATAAAGCAGCAATTTGTTACTGAAATGCCAAGAAAACGTTCAACTAAAAAAGTTCCAATTTCCAAATATTCCCAAGTTCTCGCTGAATTGAATTATGAAATAAGTCAAATAAAATGTTTTTATTCATGACAGAGTAAAGAAAAAAATAGAAAAATGTATGAAAAAAGGGCGACAGTTTATGCTAAATATTTTAATCAATATTTAATGCCTCAAGATGTTTGGGATAAGCGATTAGAATCAGAAGAAATAAACTTAAACGATAAAAAATTTGCTGCTGCAATATATAAAGAATAACTTTATCATTTTTGTTATCAAAAACCGATAGGCTACGATTTGAACCATTTCAAATTCTGTTGTAATCATTATGTAAGTAATTTAATTTTTTTTAAAGTTAAACCAAAGTTTAAATTAATATTATTTATTTTATTTTTAGTTTGACCGCCCAAAGCTCTTAAATAAAGAGTTTGATTATTATCCTAATTTTGGCGCAAATAATGGTTTGGTAACTTCATATAATCCGAATATGTTAAAGCTTTTTGAATTACCTCATAGCAAAATTAATCAATATCTAAAATGGTTAGAACAAATTTCGGGTAAGACTGTAAATATGATTTAAAAAAAAAAAAAAAAAAAAATTTATATTACTATTCGGGTGGAATGCGATCAGAAGATTGTATCTAAAAAGTGGCCTTAAAATTATGCTATTCTGCACTAAATATTAATTTCAAGAGCTTCAACCGCCGATAAACTTTTCTTTTTTCGCTTCAAGGTCCAAAAAGAATGAATCCATAAATTGTGGACTTATTTCTTAATTCCATATATTTATTTTAAAGATATATATTAATAAAACTTTTTTTATAGCTAAACCAATTACCAAAGAATTGAAAATGCAATGTCAAAAAATGGAAAAGTTATATATGAAAATCAAAGCGGCAGAAGAAAATAATTTAGAAGAATGGCTGGAATGTTTACAGGAATCGAATGATCCAGAATTTGTTCGACATAATTTTGAAGAACGAATTGGAAATAATATGAATGATTCAAATTTATGGAAACTTTATATCGAATATTTGAGAAAAGTGGATTCTAAAGAAATGTTGCAAGTTTATTCAAAATATTGTCGATTCTTTTTGAATGATACAGAAATGAAAGATAAATATAAAATAGAAGTTGAAAAATATGGAAAGGTTTATGTTCCATGGAAGAATCCTTTCCCATTTGAATGTTATGATTTTGGTGAGAAGAAAAAAGTTGACGAAAAAAATGATGATTGGCTTTTGCCTTTAAATCTGCCATTTTTTTTATGAATACTCACAAAAAAAAAATGTTTAAACAAAATTGGTCATTTCCCCATTTCATAATTCAATATATTATTGACAAGGCTCGATCTCTCATTTATGCAAATATCCAACAAGCATGCAAATATTTCTTTTTCAAAAAACCCAAATTATTTTGTTACGCCTTTATTTGTTCCAATTCCACTCAAGCAAATGATTCTAACTTACAAATTGAAGAACAATCAATAATTTTTAATTCAAAATCTTCCATGGAAACATTAAAACCATTTGAAAATAATAAGCTTGTGCTTACAGTGCGATTGGATATTCAGGAAACGAATGAGAGTTCTTTTTTATCCAATTTTCTTCAAAATCATGTCTATGATTGCGATTTAAAAAACATAAAATTTATGAATCAACGACTTTTTGAAAAGGAATTAAAATTCTTACTTCATCGAGGAAATGTTGAATCATTTGTTAATTGTTATTCAAGAATTACAGATTCCATAGGAAATTTGCTTTACTTGGAAAACATTTTAAATTTGCTACCTAATATTCGAGATTTTAGGTAAAAAAATTTATAAAAAAATAAATATAACTAATTAATTCATTTTTTAGATATCGTCCACTCGAAACTGATAGTATTCCAACGCTAAATACTCTTTCGGAGCTTCAATTTAAAAACAAACTTATTAATTTTGAAGTAGATTTCATCGCAAACGAAATAAATCCCACTGATTTATTTTCATTTGTTCAAGTACGGGCTTTTATTTTAGAAGGGAAAAAATTAAGAATAAAAATAAACTTTGATTTTTTTAGAAAAACGCTGCTCCATCTTCCAGCTTTGAATTAAAGTTTAATTATAATGTTGATGAAGCATATACGGAACTTCTAAATAAATCGAAGAACCCCATGTTAAAAGGATGGATCCCATACGAAGAAAGACCAAGGCTTTGGATTTCAAAGCATAGTTTTGATTGGTCATGAAAAAAATTTCCTCGGTGAAAATGAGTAAATGCGAGAATCGTTTTGCATAGATTTACACGTTTCATGAATTTTTAACAGTTTTTTAAACTTTTATTTGTTTTGTGAAAATCATTGAATTCCAATAAAATACTTTTAAAAATCGATTTATGTTTATTTAATTGTTTAAACTTTAGTTGATGGTTGAAAATATTTGCTGCAATCTTGACTATTTTTTGTTGTACGAATGAAAGGGCAATTCTGAAATAAAATGCAAAAAATAAAGAAATTCTTTAAATTTGTATGTAAATTATTTACCGGATCAGGACAAAGCAAATCGAAACTCGAATTAGAAAGATCGGTTTTGGTTGCTTTTTGTCCTACAGGTTGCATAATAGAATTCCATAAATATTTAGAAACTACAGCATGGCCAAATTGACTGAAATGAAAGCAATCAGCTGCAAAGAAATCTAAATCCACGGTTCCATCAGGCTAAAAATAATTTTATTTTATTTATAAAAAAAAATTTGTAATGTTTGCTTACTTTTTCTGGTGGAAGAATATCATCTTCAAAAAATGGCTGAAAAAAATTATATATCGTTAAAATTTGCATAAAAATTATTTTTTAAATAAAAAAAACGAAACCTGAATAACAAAACTAAAATCATCTTTAGTATCAAACATCCCTGTATCTTGCATATCCTGTTCAGATTTCATATATCCTTCACAAACCCCTCCTATTTGAGCATCAGTAAAACCTTTATCCGATTCACAAGGGCATTCAAAAACATGAAGGCCTTGACAAAATAATTGTCCGCTATCAACCATTCGAAGCATTTTCATATTAAACATTCCAGTGAGGGAAACTAAAGTTCTTGGTAAATGATCACTTAAAATTTGAATGGTTTTTTGAAGATTTGATTCAAATTTTTCTGGTGCATGTGGACCGGAAACATTATTTAATGAATCTTGACAATATGCACAAATATCATTAGCTCCAATAAAAATATTTATTAATTTCCAATCATTTTCTATATCGATTTCTTTATGAGTTTGCATCAATTGGACTAGTTGACGAGCTTGTCCAATTAGATCAGAAGATTCTGCTCCAGGAAAGCCAAGGTTTAAATGGGCTTCTAAATAAATATTTTTTGTGGTTTTTTTTAATTCAAATTTTTTTTTGAAAACTTACTATCCCAAACATCAGAGGAACTCACACCCAAAGCATAACCAAAAAGGGATGGATTAAACTTTCGTAAAACATCTAAATTTAAAAAAGTTAAAAAGTTTCAAAAGTCTGGCCTTTAAAAAATATTAACGAACTTGGAAGAGTAACGTGTCCATCCAAGCCTTTATCGCCACCCCCCTGAAAAGCTAACCCACGATATTGAAGAAGTATAGCAACTGCATCCTCTTTAGGCGCTCCAGCTCCATTTGCAGCCTAAATTAATTAATTATTTATTATTTTTCTATTTATTGTATAGTTTTTAAACCAAAAAACCAACCGTAAGAGAATCACCCAAAGCTGCAACAATTTTAATATCGGCTGGTTTTAAAGCATGCACCGAAGTTGGAATGGTTTTACTTGGAGACATATCAGGGCAGGTGAAGCTTGGAACACCCAAATCCTTCAAAGCTAAACATCCTATGACTAAAATGCTAGCAAACAAAATCCCTAAATACAATATGTTAATTTTAAATCCGAGTTTAAAGAAAAAATTTTTTTTAAAAATTTACCATGGATCCAACCGATTTTTGTCATCCTTTTTTTTCTATGCTCCAAAAAAGATGAAAACAGCAGAATTTTGAGCAACAAAAAAAGCTTTTAAGCTCCTTCCTCACTTATTTGTTTGTTGTTATCAGTATGCTTGCTTCTTTTTTCTAGATGACGACAACTACCAACCAACATCATTAAAAAGCAAAGTAAAAACATTATTTTTTTTAAAAGAAGGGAAATTTCCATGAAAAGGAAAAACTGAGATCGCTGCTTTTTTAAAGAGCTAATGTAAGAATGATTTAAAGTAAGATTTTTCTAATCTTTTTCTTCGTTATTTCAGTAAATTATTGTTTATTAATATCGATGACAATAAAAATGGTTAGAAAAAATAAACACATATAAAAAAATACCAAATATTACTACAAAAGCTAAAAAAAAACTGAGACAAAAAACTGTGAAATTTAGATAAAAAAAATAAATCATTTTTATTTTTTTCTTCTTTAAAATTCAATAAAGTGCTAAGGCAGCGGTTTATTCGGCGATGATTAATTAACAATATATTTATTAACAGCTATCAGCTGGCACACACAGACACAAACTATCATAAAAGTTGACAGATACAAATAATGGCAAAAGTGAAGACAATCAAGAGTTTTTAGGTTGGAGGCTTCGCTGCTTCCATTATTCTTCATTAATTCCCATAAAGCTAACTTTGCGGTTATTATTTGCTTTATCATAAAGTTTTAAAGGTTTTGTATAAACTTGTTGTTTATTACTGCAAAGTTTATTAATTTGTTCAAACATTGATTCAAATGTATTATTGTTTGCTGCTGCTGGAGCAATAATGGGTGGCAATGGAGCAGGTACTTGATTTGGAACTTTAACATTATTTGTTAGTGAAAGAGGCTGATGGCTATGCACAGAGCTAAAAAAAAGAAGTAATTAGTTATTTCCAATTTTCGCACCCAAGATCAAAAACTTTGAGATTTTAGACCAAAAAAAAAATAAAAACTTACTCAGAATTTGAAGCTACAGTATCAATGATAAAAAGTTCGGCAACTTTTTCTTTGGGAACTTCTTCGCCATCTGGATATTGAACAATCGTGGAATGATGAGTGATAGTTTTAAGTCCATTCAAACTTTTACATCGCAAAATATCATCATAAAATAAAAGGATTCCAGAAAAATTTAAATTTTTACAATGTCCAATTTTTTCAAGTATTTCAAACGTTAGAGTTACATGAGAAATTAAATTTTCATTTATCCAAATTGATGAAACTAATTTATTGAAATTTGAAGTTGGAACAATAATTTTTTGATTTTTATAATACAAATTCCATGTTTCTTCGTAAGCAATGGCGTTGTTAATAAAAATAATAGGATTTTTCGAGAAAAAATACTTACAAGTTTTATGTAATTTTTGAATAACAATTTGATGGAGATGAGGATTTTTGAGAATATAATTAATAATATTTCTATGTAATGAAAAGTTTTGAGATTTCATCGAATCAGCGAAAATGGACAACTTCGCCTTCTTTTTGTTGGTGGTGGAACCGGCAGAAGTATTACTAGTTTTATTTGTGGGCGCCGTTGTTGCGGCGACATCAGAATTATCTTCAAACTCGACAATAGATTTATCAAGTTTAAGAAACTTTTTTTCTTTTCGTTTTTTATTAGTTTTTAAAGAAAAACAATGAATTAAAGAAGAAAAATATTTTTTCATACCCATTTTTTGTTGTAAGTTGAACAACAAGAGTCAATAAAAAAAGCTATGAATGGTCACTTCGTTTTTTTGGTAAGCAAATATGTCAAACTAAAAAAAAAGCTGCCATAAATCGATGCATTTTTCTCTCTTCATTTTTTTTTTTGCGGCACGCAAGCTGACCTGCGCTCCTCGAACACATAGAGACGACGACATATGTACTCATTAATCGATTGGAAATAATTTCATTTTTAAAAAGATGCACTACTATTTTTGGCGCCATTTTTTTGTTGATATTTCTTTTGACTATTGAATTTTTTTTTGTTACTGAAGCCCAAACCCAAATGCTTTTTTGGAAGTTTTTTAAAAAATGACAAACATGGGTTTCATATTTTTTAAAGGATACAAAATAATTTTAACATAACCAAATTTTTATTTTATTTCAACAACAAAAAAATTGAAAAACTGGAGATCAGAAAATTAAAAAAAGCATATTCAAATAATTTATAATTTATTTATTTATTTATGTATTGACAAGCAAGGATCAAGTCGAAGTCTACGAAGTTGATCAATTCTAAGATTTCCACGAAATTTAATCATTGGTGGAAAATTTCCTCTTTGGTGTGTTTTAAGCACTTTATCAATATATTCTTGAAGTTGTTTTCTGTAAATTTCTGAGAGAGGCTCAACAAATGAAAGCTCAAAATCTGTTTCATTTTGTTGCTAGAAAAAATTTGTATATTTTCTGAAATCAGATAGACAGTGAAAAGAAATTGGAACTTACTTCCATGGCTTCCGAAAAAGTTTTAAAATCAAAATTTTCTGGAATTTCATTTAATTCAAGGGCTCTTAAATTCTTGAAATTTGGACAATTAATAATTTTTTTCGCGGTTTCGCGTGTAATTAGAAAATTGTGTGGACCGGATCTAAAAAGCAAAACCATGAATGAACCAAGCAAAGAATAAAAACAAAAACTTACACAGAAAAACATTCTAAAGTAGGAAATAATTCAAAAACTTTTTCAAGTGGAACTTGAGATTCTTCTTCTTTGCCTTCAGAAGAAGAATATATGTTTGTACAATAAAACGAAAATTCTTTTAATCCCGAAATATTTTTAATATTCACAACGTCTTCAAAAGATAAATTAATTCGCCATAAGTGTAAATGATTGCAATGAAAAATTCTTGGAACAAAATTCGATGCTGGAGCTTCATTATAAAAAGTTAAACTTTCATCAATCCAAAATTTCCAATTACTTTGATTAATTTTTTCTTGGGAAAATGAAAGAGATTTTTCGCGAAAAAATATATTCCATTCATCATCATTTGAAATATTAATTTTATTTACGCGAATAATGGAATTTTTGAGATAAAAATATTTACAAGTTTTAACTAATTTTTGATATATTTTAATAGATTTAAAGTTTTTAAGAATATAATTAATGGAATCAAGAGGAAGTGAAAAATTTTGAGGAAGTTGTGGAGAAAAATTAATTTTAATCGGAGAAGGTGGAGATTCCGGCCAATTGTTTGAATCATAATAATCATAGTCATATCGATTATCACTATTAGCATACCATGGAGGCGATCCAGGAGCTTCAAAATCATCATCCATTTCATATCTTCTTTTCATAATTTTTTCTTTTTTGATAAATAAATTTCAGAATTATATTCTCAGAAACTTTTTTTGCTGCAAAAAACGAATAAAAAAAACTCGTGCTTTTGGTGAAGAAAAAAATCTATTATTTTATTTTGTCAAAAAAGACAAAAAGCCAGAGAGACGACGACTTCTTTATTTTTTTTTTGATTTCAATAAAGTTGTGAAAAAAAATCTTGCACCAAACAACGACGATTCAAAACAACAATAAAAAATTCAAATTGGTTTTTCATGCTCCAATAAACCTATTATCTTTAATAATACTTTGTTGGCTGGTTTTATTGTGGTTCAAAATAAATAATTCAACTTTCTGTTTGTTAAATTTAATTATAATAAAAAATAAGAAAAAAGAAACAAATTACTTTAAAATTAATAAAACCAAAACATAAAAGTAACTTTCAAAACCATTTGAAAAATTTTAAATGTCTCTTCTTTATTTATAAAAAAGCTTTGTTAAAAAAACTTTAAAAAGCATCTAAAAAAACAAAGGCTTTTATTCGCTCGATGTTTGCCCACATAATTTTTTATTATTAATTTGCATCACTCTTTTTTGACTTTAAATGAATGAAAGATATTTTAAAATTTTTTTTTTATTAAACGCTCTAAATTTGATAAAACAAGCAAAAATTATAACGAGAGAAAAATTAAGAAAAAAATATAATCAATTTAAAGCAAAAAACAAGCACTTTAAATGATTTCAAACTCATAATCTGTTTCTTTTATAATACCTGTCTCGAATTTTCGATAGCTTTTTATTAAATCCACTTTCATGAACAGAAATGTGTGGAGGATAAAAGTTCAATTTTTTGGATGTAATAATAATTTCACTTATATATTTTTGTATTTGAATTTCATAATCTAGAGTGAGAGTACTTTCAAAACGAAGAATAAAATCAGTTTTTGGGTTTTCCTAAAAAGTTTAGAGTAAATAGCAAAGAATTTCTTTTAATTGATAAAAATTTCTCTTTAAGAAAAATTATTCAAAATCTAATTGGCTAACTTACTTTCATAGCTGTTTTAAAAGTTTTAAAATCAAAAATTTCTGGAATTGGATCTAATGCAAATTCTTTAAGATCTTTAAAATTTGAACATTGAATTATTTTTTTTGCACTTTCTGCTGTAATTAATAAATCTTTATCGATGTTAACACTAAAAAATAATATATGTATATAAAAATATTCTTAACTATGGAAAACTATGATATGAGTAACTTACAATTTAAATGATTCAAGATTAGGGAAATATTCAAATAGTATTTCCACTGGAATCATCTTCCCATTCGAATATTTTGGAGTTGATTCATGAATAAATAATTTCTTTATATTTTTTTCAACCAATAATAAATTATCAAATGAAAAATCAAAAATATAAAATACTAATTCTTCATATGAAAACATTTTTTGTGATAACATTTCTTTGCTCTTATCATTTATAGCCATAATATTTAAGTATTGGGTAACCCAAAATTTGCATGAAATTTTACTAATATCATGAATTTCATACTTTACTTTTTTATTGGTAAACGAAAAAATATTATTGTTAAGACGAAAGATTTCAGTAACGATGATAGGATTTTTGGAATAAAAATATTTACAAGTTTGAATTAATTTTTCATAGCCTTTTGAGGAGCATAGATATTTGAGAATATAATAAATAATATTTCTTGGAAGCGAAAAATTTTGAAGAAATGGTCGAACAAAAGTTGATTTTATCAAAGATTTTGGATGAATTTCGTTATTTTCCATTTTTGGATATATTTTTTTAAAATAAAAACTAAATAGTTTTATTTTTCTCAAAAAAAATGCACAGTCAATGGCCACAGCAAGGTGGAATAGATTGTAGCAATGGATAAAGTACGAAAAAAAATTTTTGTTGTTGTTTATTTATGACAATCACCATGAAGGTCAAATGAGAATTTAGCTCAAGTTGTCTCTTAAAATACAATACTTTTCTCTAATATATTTTGTTATTACCAAAACTTATTTTTAACTTTAAGAAATTTATCTTTTGTTGTTGAAATACTTATATTATGGTTTTATAGGGATTTAAAACGACCTGAGGGTCTTCAAATAGTTTTAAAACGCTCTTGGCTTCGGGGAACATTTTTTGTCGTCCAGTCCGAGCCCTTTGACTTTGAGAACATTGAAAGAAAAAAAAATTTATTCAAACTCAAATCTTTTCAAAAAATATACTTGGTTGAAACAAACTAAAATGAGTTAATTTCGTGACGAAGCAATGATGTCAAAAAAAATATTTCTTATCTGAAAAATATAATAAAATAAATATTGTGTAGTCAACAACGATTTATTTTTGTCATTGTTTTTTTATTTCCCACTCCATCCAAAAATGTTGAGTTCTTCTTTTATTGTTTTTTCATTATTTTTTGTTTATTTTGTCAAAAGTTCATGTCCCAATGGAAGTCTTGAATATAACTCGAAATGTTATATTTTTAATACCACTGAATTGGGATTTTCGAAAGCTGAATTTTCTTGCATAGAAATTGGTGGACATTTGGCTTCCATTCATGATGGATTTGTTAATGGACTTCTTGGACGTTAGATTTTTTTTTCTATTTTTTAATTAAAGAAATAAAAATTATTTTTAGAAGAAGCGCCAAATAATATTACTCATAATGATATTTGGATTGGTGCAAATAAACTTTATTTCAATCAAAATTGGGCTTGGACGGATGCAACTCCATTCGATTTTAAAGATTGGAAGCAAGGGGAACCTCAAAATACCTCGGGATTTAATTGCGCTGCATTGTCGATGATTGATGGATATTGGAGTGCTCAAGAATGTTTTAATTTAAAACCTTTTGTATGTCTTATTTCTGAGGGGTCATCTTCTACAACAACAACACCCACATCTTTAAATTGTTCAGATGGATGGAATTATTTGGAATCCACTCATTCTTGTTACAGTTCAAATAGTGATAAATTAAAAAATTGGACGAATGCTGAAAATGAATGCAATAATTTTAGCGCACATTTATCTTCAATTCATACTTATGTAGAATTATCATTTGTTGCAAGTAAGTTTAACTCAGAATTTTTTCTCGTCGATGGAATCAGAATAACTCCCAAAAAAAATAAATGAATTTAGAATTTCTTCGTCGGTTTTATAATAAAAGTTTCAAGTCGTGACCTTTGTTGCCAGGTTTCCACAAAATATAGTTTTAAAAAAAATTGTGTTAACTGGGTGTGTCTCTAACAATTGCATATTTATTCTTTATTGCTTTCAGAAATTGCCAGTATTCGAGGTAATGATGATCCATGGCTTGGAGGATATACGGATGATAATGGAATAAGTTGGAAATGGACAGATAAAACTCCTATGGATTTCCCTCATTGGAAAGATGGTAAACCTGATTATGTACCGCGAGAAAATTGTGTGTTATTAACCTATGATTTATCAGAAAACATCAACAATTTATCTAACATTTATTTTGATAATCTTTCATGTTATCAAGCTTGGCATTACATATGTAAAAAAAAGTTGTAAAATAATAAAAACGGAATTATTTTATTGTGTCAGAGACAAATAAAAAGAGTAAAAAATCTTATATTTATTGAATCGTAAAAGCAGCAAATAATCATCTCAAATAAAAAAGAAAAAATTAACAATATTTTATTAAAGGTAAAATCCAAATCGAAGAGTTCGGAGTATTTCGTCTTTCTGACTACCAGGAAATGTGATCAAAGGCGAAAGAGAGTTTCTCGAATATGTATTAATTACTTTGTCAATAAATTTTTGAATTTCATTTTTATAATTCCCGGATAACCCATTGCTAAAATGAACTACAAAATCCGTGTCTTTCATTTCCTAAAAAAATTTTGTAATTAATTTAACTAATTTTAAAAACTTGCTTCAATAATTTCTGAAAAAGTTCTAAAATCAAATGCTTCTGAGATTTCAGTTAATTCGAAGGCTTTCAAATACTTGAAATTTGGACAATTTATAACTGTTTGAAGGGTTTCGGGTGTTGTTAGAAAATTATGGGTACCGGATCTAAAAAGCAAAACCATGAATGAATGAATGAATGAACGAAGAAAAATGAAAACTTACACAGAAAAATGTTCTAAAGTTGGAAATAATTCAAAAACTTTTTCAATTGGAACTCGAGATCCTTCTTCTTTGCCTTCAGAAGAAGAATATTTAACATTTGTGGAATAAAAAGTTATTTCTTTCAATCCAGAAATATTTTGAAATTTCACAATATCCTCGAAAGATAAATCAATTCTAGACAAAATTAAATTTTTGCAATAAACAATTTTTTCAAGAAATTCAAAGCTTGGTGGAGAATAGTGAAAATTTATGTTTTCGCAAATCCATAATTTATAACGGCTTTGCTTTAATGAAAATAACTGAAGAAAGATGGATTCTTTTCCAGAATATAAAGTCCATACATCCATATTAGAAGCAGTAATTCTATTAACAAAAATAATAGGTTTATTACAATAAAAATATTTGCATGTTTTAAATAATTTTCGATATCCATTTGTTTCATTAGGATTTTTTAGAATATAATAAATAATATTTCTTGGAAGTGAAAAGTTTTGAAAAAATGGAGCTTTAAAAGTTAATTTCTTTTTTAATGGGGAAGTTGGGGTTTCTGAATAAGAATTTTGCTTCCTTTTCATACCCGCCATACTTATCTTTTTTTTAAACGATAAGTCTACGAACCTAAAAGATTTTAATAAAAATTTTAATAAAAGAAACTTGCAAATATTTGCAAGCAAGAATGCTTTTAACAAAAAATGTTTCAATAAAAATGCAATCTTTTTTATTTTTTGTTTTTAACTGGTCATTATTTAACCCATGCATAAGTGTGGTGTGTGTGAGTGTAATCGGTCATAGTTTAGTACTCATAAATTAAAGATGGTTGTAGCATTTATTTATTTAAAAATATGATTGCCAAAATTTCTTTACTATATTTTTTTAGAAAAAAATAAGAGAGAAAAACTTATCCTTTGGCAAGGTTTTAAAGTAGCACTCAAATTTATATTTTTTCACTGTATATAGGCTGGGACGCATGATCTATTATTTTTACATTGCCATTGTAAAAATAGCAGAGAGCATGTGAAAAAAAATTTGAGGGCGACCTAATTAAAAATAAATGAAGAACACACACACATCCTATGGATATTTCCAAATAAGTTTTGTTTTTCATTCATTCTTCGAATTTTCGAATATTCTTTTTATCACGGTTTTTTTTGTCATGACGGATGAACCTTTTTCCTTTGTGAATGATGGGAAAAGTTGGTTGCGAAAAATTAATAAAATAAACCTAAGCTCGAACAACAAAATTGTTTGTTGTTGAGATTCATTTTGTCACAAAAAAATTATTTTCTTTCTTTCTCGATTTAATCATGAAGTGTTGTTGTTCTCGAAAAAAGTGTATTAAAAAAGAATCATCTTTAATTACATGCCATTTTTCTCCTAACAATGCATTGCATCAAAAATTTTCATTCCCTAAAGATGTGATCCAATATTTCCTCAAAAACCCTAAACTTACACCAAAACTTTATTTTAAACTATATTTAATATGCAAATATTTTTTCATTTCCCTCAAAATTATTCCTTGTTGGTGTTTGGAAATTAATGAAGAAAATGAAGTTAGCTGTTGTTTTGAAATCAGCAAAATTCTATTCCACAGAAACGCGTTATTTTCGAATGAATTTACCTTCAAAGTTTTTGAAAGTTTTCGAATTTTTGATAATTATAAAGGTTTTGATTATTTCTTATCTCAAAAATTCACCTCAAATATAATAAGTTTTTCATTTTTCTCAATAAAATTAAGCTTAAAAGAACTTAAATTATTACCAGAAACAATTAAATGCGTAGATTTGACTTATTGCACATTGGAGGATCCAAATAATGGACAAGTAATTCCATTGGAAGAAATTTTTAAAGTCTTTCCAAATGTTATTGAATTTTATTTGTAAGTCGATTTTTTTAAATTAGCTTTTTTAGAAATTTGTAACTCGATGTTTTCGATTTTTTTTTTTGCATATTACCTTTATTACTCTGAATTTATAATATTTTAACCTTTTTTACATATTTTTAGTCATACTTTATTTACTAATTATTACACACCAGATACATCAGAAAATTTAGCAGAAATAAAAAGAACTTCTAAGCTTGAATACTTTTTCCTCGGTAATTTACCCGAAACATGGGATCTCGAAAATTTTGCAAAGTTTATTGTCGTAAGTTTAAGATTTTTAAGGCACTTACTTTTAAACAAATGAATAAACAACTCTGCTTTTTTTAAAGAATACCCTTAAAGGATGGAACCTTCAAGAATGGGATAAAACTCGATCGGAGTATAAACTTAATTTTATTTATACTGTGCATGAAACGTTTAAAAAAAGGACCAGAAATAAACTTCACAAAATGATATATGCAGAAATGAAAAATTTACCGCGTTCTCACAAAAAATTAATTATGCCATATTTGAATATTAATTAAATCACTTTTATTGTTTTTTTGATCTTTTCATTGTTTGTTAAAAAAAACTAAACTTTTGATATTATTGTATAAAACTATTAGAATTACATAGCAAAAAATTTAAAAAAAGTACAAAGTTAGATCAAATAGGAAATTATTGTAATTTGGTTTATTTTTTAACTTAACTTTTCTTCTGTCTTGTTTTACAAAAATTCATATATTTCATTTTCTACGGTAAAATTCCTCGTAAACATTCTTTTTTGGCATTCTGTTTATGAAAAAAAAACAAAAAAATAAGAAACTTCACACTTTTGTTAATTAAAAAATCAAAGAAAAATAAAGCGCAAATTTATTCCACAGAAAACAAGAAAACAACTTTTGACTTTTGTCACTGAAGAGCCAGAAAAAGTATAGCTTGTGAACTTGTTCGATTTGTATCAAGAAAATTTTTTATGATAGATAAGTATAGTGATGGCATTCGTGAGACATTTTTTTCTATCGATGTCGTTTATTCTCTAGTTGTATATTTTTAAAAAGTTGCCAATGAATGACTAATTAAATGAATAAGAAATATATTTCATAACTATTTTTTTTCTTCCAGTTATTAAATACCGATTTTTCCTTTTTCTCTTTTTCGTTAGATTTTTTTCTTATTTCCGGACATATTTTAGATATTTATCATGGCTGATGTACCTTTTTCAATTCTTGAAAAATATAATCAGCAACTGGAAGAAAGCAATAAACTCAATAATCAACTCAGAACGGAAAATGAAATATTAAGTTTAAAATTAGAAAATGCTAATTTAAAATATGAGCTTGAAAAGGTAATTATTTTTTCGTCCGGAAACTGGATAAATAATAGGCTTATATTTTAGAATAAAATTAAAGATACCTCTCGTCTTGCTGAAACCTTGGAACAACAAGTAAAAACCCTCGAAAGCGAACTTCTAAAAATGCATTCTGTTAAAGATGAGCATAAAAAAATAGTTAGTTTGCACCCAGTTTTTTATATAAAAATCTAACCAAAATTTTCAGATTTCTGAATTGAAAAACGCCCACGATATTTGTGAACAAGAAAAAGGATCATTTGAAACAAAACTCGCTGAGAAAGATCAATTAATTGATGTTATGGTTAATGAGCATAAAGCTGAGATAAATGCTCAAATGGAAGCAGCTAAAAAAGCTTTTGATTCTGCAATGGTTGACTCAAAAGATAAGCATACAAAAGCCCTTGATGTAGCTAAAAAAGCTTTAAGCAATACAATTTCTGAATTAAAAACATCCCAAGAAATTCATGACAAAGAAAAGCAAGTTTTTGAAACAAAACTCGCTGAGAAAAATCAAAAAATTGCGGAATTGAAAAATGAGCATAAAGTGGAAATGGATGCCCAAAATGAATCGTCAAAGCAAACTTATGATTGTGCAATGGCGGACTTGAAAGAAAGCCACGCAAAAGATTTTGATGAAGCTAAAAAAGATTTCGATCTCATAAATGGCGACTTAAAAAATAAATATGAGTCACAATTTAGAAAATTTGAGGAAGCAAACAAAGTTCTTAAAGACGAAGTTGATGAAAAGGATAAAATTATTGCAAAATTACAAAATGAAAAAAGCGAAAATGAAAATGTTGAACCAGAAGTTCAAGTAATTCCTGATAACTCTAACGATGAATTTATTCCTCCCAAACAGGTAAAAAAAATTTCCTTTTATTTTTTATATATATAAAAATTTGTTTAGGTAAATAATCGAAAAAGAAATGCATCGATTGAAATTATTAATCCCGTTCCTTTTAAAAAGAATAATAAATCAAATTCTTCTACCCAAAGCAATGAATCAAATTCTGTCGGTGAACAAGAAATTGTGGGGCATTCCGATGATGACGACGAAAGTTCATCTGATTTTGAAGAAATTCCTGATTTTTGCGTTTCTGTAAATGTAAGTTTTTTTTATTTATACAAAAATGTCATTATTCCTGTCTTTTTTTTTAGGATAATGAAGAGCTGTCAGAATTTGAAAGAAAAATAATTGATATTTTAGCAGATAAAAGTAGCTATCATCGTGATTCACCATATAAAAACTTAAATACTTTTATGAATTCAGGAAATGCAGAAGAAAAAGCGGTTATAAAATATTTTTCAAATGTTTATGAACTCATTAGCTCAGCAGAACATGGGTCTTTGAAATTTTCAATTACTATGGTAAGAAGATTGATTATCAATTTTTTGAAATGTTTTACAAAACAAAGTTTTTTTTTAGAAAAGTGGAAGAAGACACGAATTATTTCCAAGTTCTCACGGATATATGGATCGAATTTTGAAAACTATAGGAAAATCACTTATTTCATATCAATGCAATAATAATCTTTATGGTCGTAGTCTACCTCCAGATACTTTTAATATCTTTATTGGGCCAAGTAAGAATTTTAATTATTTTTAAAAATATATGTACCAACCAACATAATTGCTTTGTCGCGATGTAGCATCTCTAGTCTCGAGCAAACCAAATAAGAAATATATTTATATATTTTAGCTATTTCTATTTATAAACAATTTTTTTAGAATTAAAAAAGGTATCTATATTTGAAAAAATAAGTAATGGCTCAAAAACTCTTATAAAAGAAAACAAATCAATTATTTTAGTAGAAGTTTCTGCATTTAAAAGTTTATATGTAAGCTTTACCTTTCTTTTTTTTTAATTATCAAAGTGTAAAAAATTTATATTTTAGATGTTGGATAACTTACCAATATCATGTACAACATTAGCAATAAATGATTATACTCCGTGCATCGTTAAATTAGTAAATCTCAAATCAATAAAAAGTTTAAATTTATATGGTAAAATTGGAATAATACGTAATATTGCTATTATGTTAAGCACTTGGCCTGAATATTTTCCTAAACAACTCAAAAAAATTAAATTTATTTTGGATATTCGTGAAATTGTTCCCTTGCAAGAAATTCTCAAAGAAGTAAAAGAAATTGAAAAATGTGTAACAGAAAATGTTCCAAAAAAATTGAAGGGAAGTATAAATTACGGTATTCGTTGCTATTATCCCAATTGTGATGAACCGGAAAATAAAATAAAAGTGAGTTTACTTTTGTGAATTAATATTTTGCAAAAAAATAATAATAATATTTTTTAGGCAAAAAAATTGATTGAAGAAATGAATTTTAAATTTTTTAATTCAAAACAACCAAAATTTTATCATATTTTCAAAATTAATAATGATCGCTTGATTTTAAAAATCAACTTTGAATTGGTTGATTATCAATGTAAATAAAATTAAAATAATTTATTCTTTTTTTGCATTGTTTTATCGTTATTTTGTTGTTTCCATGATTCAAGCCAAAAATGTGTCAAAAAATTATAATAAATATTTTCCTTTTTTATATATCTTTTTTTTTGTTGTTGTCCATAATAATACGTTTGTAAGGATTGGCGAATGTATTTCAAAAAATGTCAAGCATAAAATTTCATACAGAATTCAAGCTCATTAAATTCCCGCAAAATCTTTTTTTTTGGCATTTTGTTAGTTCTTCAAAAAATGAATAAAGCCATAAAAGAAGGTCGTAGGTGAATTTAACCTTAAGTGTTTATTGAAACCACTTTCCCTACAATTGTCGTAGCTTTCTCAATACTAAAAATTGATTTTGTTAATATGCTTTTTAGGCTCTTTAGCGTTCCAATGCCATTTATAACTTTTTTTTCTTACCTATTTTGTACCTAAAAAAGTTATCCCAAAAATATGTGGAAAGTGATGACATGACCTAAAACCATTTCCTTTTTTAAGTCCTTACTGCTGCAACCAACGAGTTTCATTTTTTGGTTTTTTTAATTCGTGAGCTTTAATTTTCGTTAAGTCACCTTGATGTTTTTTTAAATATTTTATTAAGACTTTAAAGTTAAAGTTTTTATAGATATTTATCATGACTGATGCACCTTATCATATCTTTGAAAAGTATCAACAAAAGCTGGAAGAATGCAATGAACTCATCGAAATTCTCAAATTGGAAAAGGAACTTTTGGCGTCAAAATTAGAAAATGCTAATATAAAAATTGAGCTTGAAAAGGTTAATTTACTTTCTACATCTTTTTTTAAACGAAAGTTAATACCTTTTTTTCAGGTTTCCCAATATAATCAAGATAAACAAGCTCTTATATCTGATATTAAAATGAAAGAAACATTAATTGCGGATTTGAAAAGTGAACATAAAAATGAATTGGATGCACAAGTTGCAGCAGCAAAGCAAACATTAGATTCTGCAATGGTTGACTTAAAAAATAAACATATAAAAAACCTTGATGAAGCGAAAAAAGCTTTCGATGTTGAAATAACTGATTTAAAAAATAAACATAAATTAGAAATTCAGAAAATGGAAGAAGCAAACAAATCTCTTAAAGTTAAAATCGTTGAAAAGGATAAAATAATCGCAAATTTAAAAGTTGATAAAAATAGAGTAAGATTTTTAAACATCATCTTGAATATATATATTTTTTATTTTAAGGTTCCTGAATATTCCGCTGATGATGAAAATTCATTCCAAATAATTAACAATATCTTAAATAACAAGTCAGTAGAGGGAGACCTTGAAAAAGCGGACCATGAAGCTGTAGTTGAAGTCAATAATCTCCATGACAAAGAAAATATTAATGAGAACCATGAACAAGCAATCCATGATTCTGGTAATTCTATAAATGTAATAACTTTTTTATTCTTTAAAAATTAGCTTCATTTTCTTCTGCTTTTTAGAACACCAGTGAAGATCTATTGGAATTTGAAAGAAAAATCAATGAAATTCTTGAGAAAGATAATAAAAAAGAAAAGGGTGTCCCTTTTGTATCCTATAAAGAATTAGAAGCTTTTATGAAATCTGAAAGCGATAAGAAAGACGCAGTATTGAAATATTTTTCAAATAGTCGTAAATTAATTAGCTTTAATTATATGAAATCAAAAAAATTTGAGATCACTATGGTAATTTTTTTATATTCTTATTTATTTATAAATAGTTTTTAATATACAAAAAACGGTTTTAGGAGAATGGGAAAATCCAAGGCTTAATTGTTCCAAATGAGTTAAAACCTGCATTTTTGGAATCACTTTTAAAAGCAATTGGAAAGTCTATTATTTCATTTGAATATAAAAAAAATTTACGTGGAAAAGATTTTGATTATTTAATCGGCCCAAGTAAGCCTTTTTTTTTCTTTTCGCATTCAAGCGTCCTATCCTGTTTCAAACTTTTTAATTTATAAATAATTTTTAGAATTAAAAAGTTTATATTTGCATGATAAAATTGGTGAAGGATCTAAAACTCTTATAAGACAAAACAATTCGATTACTTACTTGGAAGCTCCTCAAAGTTTAGATGTAAGCTATACCATTCTTTTTTTTTTGAAACTCTATATAAGTTAAAATTAAGTTTAGATATTGCAAAATTTACCAATATCGTGTAAAAAATTAAAGATTAAAGACTACACTTCTATCCCTGTAACAGCGGATTTTGAGTCATTAGAAAATTTAGAGGTAATTGGCAAACTTGAATCCACACAAAATGTTAGACCCATGCTTAGCGGATGGTCAAATTATTTTCCAAAAGAACTTAAAGAAATTATATTTGTTTTGGATATTCGTGAACCCATTTCTTTGCGAAATGCTCTTAACAGAGTTAAGAATATTGAAAAATCTGTAACTGAATATATTCCAAATAATTTTGAAGGAAGTATTAGTTTTAATATCAACTGCTTTTTTTCAAATTTTAATGAACTAGAAAAGAAAAAAGAAGTGAGTTTTTTTTTTCGTTTTTCTATGGAATTTGGAAATTAATATTTTGTTAAAACATTAATTTAAATTAATGTATTTTTAGGCAAGAAAATTGGCTGAAGAAATGAATTTTGAATTTTTTGATTCAGAAAAACCTCGATTTTATCATATTTTTAAAATTAACGACGATCGTTTAACTTTAAAAATCAACTTTGAATTGGTTGACTTTAAGGAGGATGCTTGATATTAAAAAAAGTTATTTTTGTTTTGTTTTTATCGTTTTTTCCATCATTTAAATCAAAAAGCCTGAATGCGTTCAATAAAAAATTATATGAATATCACTTTTCATTTTTTTGTTGCTAACATAACACTTTTGAAAGGATTAATGAATAAATAAAAATTGATTATATAATTACCAACAGAATTCAATTTCATTGATTTCCATTAAAACTTTTTTTGGAATTTTGTTCTTCAAAGGATAAATAAATAAATAAATAAAAATTATTATCTTCTTCACACCTTTCATTGAAAAAAAAGAAGTGATAAAGCGCCAAGATTATTGAAAAGTAAACAACTTTTCACCTTTGTCATTGGAATACGCATAAAGTATACCTTCTGAACTTGTATAATTTGCCTCAATGAAAAGCTTAATGATGGATATGCCTTTTGAGAGAATATTTGTGCATTATTTTTACCGATGTCTTTTCTTTATTTATTTTATCTTTTTTTTCTTCTACAAACCTTCCATATCTGCGACTCATAACCTAAAGAAAAATGTCCGCGCTTATAAAAATTTTTCTTTGATTATATTTTTTTACCTCTTCAAAATTCCTCTTTTGTTTATTTCTTTACATTTTTCAAAAAGCTACTGACATTCTTTAAACCTAGATTGAAGTTGATAACCAAATCTCGAATATTAGCCATGGATTCATTCCTTTAAGGTTATATATATATTTCTTTTTATAGCACCTTTTATTTTATTATGAGTTTTAAAGTTATTAATTAAAAGTATATGTTTGTATATTACTCCGTTCCTTGCGCCTTTTAATAATTTTCAAGCCTTCCATGGATTTATTGTATGTATTCTTGTTTTTCCTTTTTGCTAAATCAATCGATTTCAAAATAATTAAAAAGAGCCTATTAAATCACTTTGTTCGAAAATATACCAAATAGTTTGGGAGAAATCATGGGTTGCTAATTCGGCATTTTTTACTTCATAGCGCTAATTTTTTGTATTTGTTAAAAACAAATTTTATGCTTGCGCTCAAATTTTTAATTTATTTAATCTTTCATATTTTATGCCAACCCATTCTTTAGATATTTATCATGGCTGACGTACCTTTTTCAATTCTTGAGAAATATAATCAGCAACTCGAAGAAAGCAAAAAAGTTATTAATCAACTCAAAACAGAGAATGAATTATTAAGCTTGAAATTAGAAAATGCTAATTTAAAGAATGAACTTGAAAAGGTAAAATTCTATTTTGGAAAATATATAATAATAAATAAGATTTTTTAGAATAAAATTAAAGAAGCTTTTAAATATTCTGAAGAAATGGAACAACAAGTAAAACCCCTCGAGAGCGAACTTCTAAAGATGCAATCAATCAAAGATGAGCATGAAAAAATAGTTAGTTTGTTTCCAAGTTTGAAATAAAGGATCAAATGCAAATTTTAGAATGTTGAATTAAAAAATACCTTGGATACTCGGGAACAAGAAAATGAAGTTTTAGAAACAAAAGTCGCTGAGAATGATCAAAAAATTATGGATTTGAAAAATGATCATAAAGCTGAGATGAATGCCCAAAATGAAGCAGCAAAGCAAACTTTTGATTGTGCAATGGCGGAGTTGAAAGAAAAGCACGCGAAAGCTTTTGATGAAGCTAAAAAAGATTTCGATCTCATAAATGGCGACTTAAAAAATAAATATGAGTCACAATTTAGAAAATTTGAGGAAGCAAATAAAACTCTTAAAGAAGAATTAGCTGAAAAGGATAAAGTCATCGTAGATTTAAAAGCGGGTAAAAATGCAGCAGAAATGGTAACCTTTTTTTCATTAAAAATTTTTTACATCTGTATCATTTTTTGTTTTGTTTTCAGACCTCCGATAATATTTCTGCAGAAATTGATAACCAAGAAGCTGAGGATAAAAAATTCATTGTTTTTGAATACGAAGAAAGTAATAATGAAAATATTAAAACTGAAGTCCAAGAAAATTCTGCAACCTCAAATGTTGAAGGTATTGATGCTTCTCATCCTCAACCAGAAGAGTCGCCCCATCGTTCAAAAGTGAAAAATTTTCACTTTCATTTTTCTATTAATAAAAAATGTTTTTTAGATAAATAATCGAAAAAGAAATTCATCGGATGAAATAATTAACCCTAATCTTCCAAAAAAGAGGAATCAACAAAGTTTTTCTATTCAAAATAATTCCACTGATACCCAAGAAATTAATGAAGTTTCTAATAGTGAAGAAAGTTTTTCTGATGTTGAAAAAATTCAAGAATCCTCGGGTGATACTCTAAATGTAAATTTTTAATATATATAATACAAATGCCATTTTTTAAATTTTCATTTTTAGAACTCCACTGAAGAGCTATCGGAATCTGAAATAAAACTTAATGAAATTTTCTCATTAGAAAATGACCCCCGTCTTTGTATACAAAGTTTAGAAACATATTTTAAGGCTGGAGAAAATGAAAAAAAAGCATTTATAAAATATTTTTCCAATGTTCGTGAACTCATTACCTCAAACGCATATTATGCGGTGGTGAAATTTTCTATGACGATGGTGGGTTTATTAATTTATAAAGATGTTTAATAGAAATAAAAGAAATTTTAGGAAAGTGGAAAAAAACACGAATTAATAATTTCAAGCTATTCACATATTTTTGACCAATTTTTAAAAACAATTGGAGAATCTATTATTTCATTTGAATGCAAAAATATTCTACAATATAATTCTTTTCATGTCAAAGATTTTAATCTCTTAATTGGTCCAAGTAAATAATTTAAATTGATAATTTCATTTATAAATCATTTTTAGAATTACAAAAATTATATTTGCATGAAAAAATTGGTGAAACCTCTAAAACTGTCATAAGAAGAAGCCGTTCAATTACATCTTTAAAAGTTTTGAAAAATAAGAATTCTGACGTAAGCTTTCCCTTCATTTTTTTAAAGTTAATAATTTATTATTATTTTTAGATGCTGAATAACTTACCAATATCGTGTAAAAAACTAACAATTATTAACTATACTTTTTGCCATTCTGAATCAGCAAATTTAAGATCGATAGAAAAGTTAAAAATACTTGGCCACCATGATAAAATCCAAAAAATTTCACCGAAGCTCATCGCTTGGTCTAAACTTTTCCCAAAACAACTTAAGAAAATTAAATTTGATTTTGATATTCGTGATAAAGTTCCCTTGCAAGAAATTCTCAAAGAAGTAAAAGAAATTGAAAAAGCTATGACTCAAAATATTCCAAAAAATTTGGAAGGTATCATTAATTACTCTATTCGTTGCTATTATCCCAAGTGTAATGAACGAGTAAATAAAAATAAAGTGAGTTTACTTTTGTGAATTAATATTTTGCGAAAAAATAATAATAATATTTTTTTCAGGTAAAAAAAATGATTGAAGAAATGAATTTTGAAATTTGTGTTTCAGACGAATCAAAATTTTATCATATTTTTAAAATCAACAATGATCGACTTAATTTAAAAATGAATTTTAAAATGGTAGCGTATTAAATTTTATTTATGTTGTCTATATTATTGTTATTTTGTTTGTTTGCATCATTCAAGTTAAGAAAGCTGAATGTTTTCAATAAAAAATTATAAGAGTATCTTTTTTTTGTTTTTGTTACCATAACTCTTTTGAAAGGATTAGTGCATATATTAAGAATGTGAGGTATAAAATTACCTACAAAATTTAATTTCATCGAATCCCAACAACAAAACTTTTTTATTGGCATTTTTCTTTTTTAAGGGTATGGCAGGCAGCACACGATTATTTGGAGAAATATTTTCTTCAATAGTTTTTTTTGTTTGTTTTGAATGATCGCTTTAGAAAGCATATGTGTGTGTGCGTGGGTTTATGTAATCTGTTATGGTTAATGTCAGCAATCATCCATAGAAAGGTAACATTTTTTTTCTTCACAAGGTCATAAAAATGATGGGCATGTGTGTGTATAATTGATTTTTTTGAAAATTTATTTTTGTTTTCAATTTTCTTATTTTTTTTTTGCTTATTGAATTATTGATTAATTGTTTGTTTAGCCATTCTTAAAAGATTTATATTGATTAAATTTATAGATATTTATCATGAATGATGTACTTTTACAAATCTTTGAAAAATACAATCAACAGCTTGAAGTATGCAATGAACTCATAGAAGTTCTCAAATTAGAAAAGGAAATTTTGGCGGCAAAATTAGAAAATGCAAATTTTAAATATGAGCTTGAAAAGGTTATAATACTTTTTATTATTTTTAAAAATCTTTAAAGTATCTTTTATAAAAGTTAATATTTTAGGAAGAAGCCAAGGAAGCAGCCAATAATCATTCTAAAAAATTTAAAAGCGAAGATCTCGACGGAGAAATGAAAAATAAATTTCAATCCATTAAAGATGAACAAGAAAAAATGGTATATATATATATTTTCTTTAATTCCAAAATTCAAAGTCTTTATCAAAGTTGTTTTAGATTTCTGAATTAATAAACAACCTCGATGCTCAGGAACAAGAAAAACAATTTCTTAAAGTAGAAATTAAATTTAAAGATCAAACAATTGCAGTTTTGAAAGCCAAACACGCGTATGACCTCGAAGAAAATAACAAATCTTTAGACTCCACAATTTATGAATTGGCGAAGGAATATGAATCAGAAATCCAAGAACTTGAAGAAACAAATAAAGAACTTAAATCTGAAGTTGCAGTAAAAAATCAATGCATAGAAGATTTGAAAGAAAAACATAAAATTGATTTACAAAAGAAAAAGACAAAGAAAAAATATTTTTGAGCTAAAAAATGAGGGATTCTTTTTGGTCCATTTATCATAGTTGCGTATCTAACTATTTACGTATTTTACCTTTATTTATTTGTGTTGTTGTTTGTCTGTATTTTTTTTGAGCCTATAAACAAGTTTTCAAAACAAAAAAGGATTACTCATATATTTTTTCGTTAAATTTTAAGTTTTTTTTATTCTTTTCAGCAAAAATAGGAAGAAAAAAATGCGTTATTCATTATTTTAATTGATTTTTTTATTTATTTATAAAAAACTAAATTTAAAAAAACTTTTAAAAAAATTTTGTGTGCGTTAAAATTTAAAAAAAATATGGTTTCAAAAATTTGGGAAAGCTTCCATCGTCGACCAAGATTTAATCTTAAATCTGTGTCAGGCGAAGAAAGCTCAGATTCTGAAACTTCTCGAATGTCAATAATTTTTCAAAGAATTTTTGCTCATCGATTTCGATACTTTATTCTTTTTTTGGGGTTTCTGTGCCTTACTTCGATTTGCATGAATATGACTGTTTATAATTTTACACTCATTTGCATGCTTAAATCTTCAAATTCCAATGATTCGCTAATTTCAAATCCAAATTCAAATTTAAATTCATTATTTAATCATGAAAAATATTTTTATACTCAAACGGAAAAAGCTTGGCTTATGTGGGCTGTCGCGATTGGAGCTTTAATTGCAACATTTCCATTCACATTTTTATATACATATTTTGGAGCGAAATATGTATTTTTTGTGGCAGGAATTGTATCTGGAATTTCAACCTTTTTTATTCCATTTGGAATTAAAATGGGTTTACCCTGGTTTATGGGGCTAAGATTTATTCAAGGTGGAACATATGCCGCAGATTTTGCTGTGATAGGAATACTTTGTTCGAGATGGGCTTCGCTAAAACAAAATGGAATATTTATTGCTGTTTTGACATGTTTTTCAACCACTGCATCAATGATCACTAATCCCGTGGCTGGAGCGGTGAGGCTTTTATTTTATTTTTTCACAACTAAAAATGGATTAAACTTTTTTTTATGACCAAATAAAACAAGACTAATAGGCTTCGTCACTTGCAAATTTTTTTATTATTATTTCTTGGAGTCTCAAAACAAAAAACTTAAAAAAGCAAAGAAAGAAAAAGGAAAAGTAAAAACTAATAATTTTTTAGTTTTTTTAATGCTGCAATTAATAGTTTTTACCTATGTTTTATCCAAAAATTTGCTACTTATTTTGAATATTTTTTGCGTTGAAATCCAAAAACAAATAAAATTATTTTTGTCGTTCTTTATTTTTCTGAATCTAAAATAGTGATGATTTTGACTTAAATGACGCCCGCATATTTTAGCTGTGTGAATCATCTTTTGGATGGCCTTCAGTTTATTACTTTCATGGAATCGCGTCATTTATTTTGTTTTTATTATGGATTTTCTTTTATAACGATAATCCAGCCATTCATCCACTTGTTTCCGATGTGGAATTAGAAAAAATTCATCGACATAAAACTGAAGCCCACATAAAAATGGATTCATTTGTTCCATATAAAAAAATAATATTTAATCCAATTATTTTAACTGTTTGGTTTAATTCTTTAGCGGATATTGGTTCAGGAATATTTTTATTGACTTATGTTCCAACGTATATTAATAATGTTTTACATTATGGTGTGGCTCATACTGGATGGTTGGGAGCTTTACCTGCACTCTCTCATATTCCAATAAAATTAGGGGTTGGATATTTGAGTGATCACGTCAAGTAAGTGAAAAAAAAATTTTACAATGGATTTTTTATTCAAATCTAAATTCCATTTTTTTTTTGTTGCTTTCTTCCTCAAAAAAGGACAATCGTTGTTTATTTTAGCGAAATTGACAGTATCTTTTTTTCTTAACGAAAAAAACTAAATTTTTTATCCCAAGCAAAGAAAATATTTTTGCATTGAGAATCAGGAATAAAAAAAAGCAAGCTTTTCTGCGAAAAAATAAACTTTTTCATTGATAAAAATGTGAGAAAAAATACTTTTTTAAATTATTTTGTCCTGACATAAAAACTTTTTTTATTGGTTTATGACCCAAAAAATTTCGTGTTAATTTAGAGAAAAAAATATTTAATATCGAAGCAAACGATTTATTTTTGATTCGAACCAAATTAAATTATTTGAGAATTATACAATTATACAACCTTGTTTTTTGCGGCGTCTGCTAAGCTCAAATTTTAATTTCCAACAAAAAAATATATTTTCAGATGTGTGAGCGAAAAAACAAAAATGATTTTATTTAATTCCCTTGCATGCTTTATTCCAAGCCTCATGTTTGGCATCCTTGGTTTTATTCCAGATGATTATCCTATGACCGCTGTAATGCTTCTCACCGCCATTCACGGGTTGATGGGCGCAAATTGTGGTGGATTTTATAAATGTGGAACCCTCGTAGCTCGACAATATAGCGCTTTTGTAATTGCAAATATTCAATTTATTAAATGTATCACACTTTTTATTGCTCCTGGATTGGTGGCTATTTTTGTTACGGATGATTCAAATAAATATGAATGGAGAATTATTTTTTTTATTTTGGCTGTAACTTTATTTTTGGTAAGTATCGGACACACTAGATTCTGTAATTTTCCTTTTAAAAAAATATGAAATTTGTTTTAGGCGAATTTTTTATTTTTCTTCATGGCTACTGATGAACCAGCAGAATTTACTAAAATCATTCCAAAAAGGTCTAAACAAAAAGCAGAGAAAATAGATAGCTGAAACAAATTATTTTGCGAATAACCGAAAATATTTTTGTAAAACTTTCTTTTTAATTGCGTTTTATAAAAACAATAATATTTTACAATAAATTTTGAAATTTTTTATGATTTATTACAGCTTTTTTCTTTGATACACGTTAAAAAAAATTTTAGCATTTAATTTCAAGTGTTATCGATGATGTCTCCAACTGGTATCATCAACACCAATGAAATTTTTGTAGTATTATATTTTTGAATGCAAAACAAACAAAAGGAAACGAAACGAAAGTAATTATAAATGAGTTTTTAGCAAAGCTTTACGATTTTCTTCTTCAAGTTTTTCTTCATTAAATTTTTTATTGTTTTTTTTTGAATATACATATAGATAAACATTTGTAATACTTTAGTTGAAATTTGTTACCAAAAAAATAAAAGGAATATTCAAGAAAATTATGACAAAATTTTTTTTAAACTTATACCTTTCAATTCTCAAAGATGATAATGAAGTTTAAATAATTTTTCATGGGTGACTCGATTGCATTCAGGAAAGCAAACCATTGGTGAATGAATAAATTCTGAATGAAATTTAATCATTTCTTCAACAAAATTTTCTATTTTTCTTTTATATGTTTGAGGAAGATTTTCGCAATAGCTTAGAAAAAATTTTGTTGTTTTTTGTGCCTAAAAATTTTATGCGTTAAATAGTTAAAATTTCAAAAACTTGTGTGTATCTTACTTTCATATATTTTGAAAATAATTCAAAGTTAAACGATTCATTAAGAGAGCCAAGTTCAAATCTATCTAATGTTTTGAAATGTGGCAGTTTGACGAGAGCTTCAGCAGATTGATTAAAAGTCATGAATGCGTCGGCGACAGCCGTACTAAAAAAAAATAAAAATTTAAAAAAGCTTGATTCAAAAAGAAAACTAAATTTTAGCTTACAAACGAAATCTAGTTACATTTGTAAAAGCTTTAAATATTTCTTCGATAGGTACACTTTTCCCATCACTATATGTAATAAATGCTTCCCATAGAGAAGGATCAGTAATATTTTGAAATGGATTCAATAACAACAATTCATCAAAAAACCAATTTAGTTTACGAATAACAAGAATTTTAGGAACAAATAATTTCTTAATATATTTTGTACAAAATAAGGGATCAATTTTAATATTATCAATAACAAAAATTTTACCACCTTTATGTTGTATAAAATGTATACGTTTTTTATTTTTTGGTGTAAAATAATTGTCATAAAAATTAATTTCGTTCACAAAAATTACTCGATTTTTAGAGAAAAAATATTTGCAAGTTTTTAGCAATTTTTGATAAGTTTTTGGATGATTTGAATTTTTCATTATATAATACATAACACTTTGAGATAATGAAAACCGTTGAGAACGTGGATGATTAAAAGTATACATGTTTGATGGAAGTTTTTTTGGCAATATTAGGAAAGCTTGAATAAAGTAATAATTAATATATTTGGAGAGAAAGTTAAAATCCAACAAAATTAATAACGCTCTTTTTTATAAATGAAAAGTTTTTGGATAATGAGAATTATCTAAATCCATAAAGCCAAGTTTTTATTTATAAAAAACAAAATTTTCTCATCAAAATTTTTTTCAAAGCCCTTTAAGCCTCTTATTCGCTAATGTGTGTGCAAATGAATGAAAGATGGACAAATGACTGACCATCCTTGCTTTGTGCTTCCCTTTTCTCGCTTTTATGGTTGCAATCAGCTGTGTATCTCATTCATTTGACTAATAAGAAAATTGATTTTCTTTAAAAAAAATTATTTTTCACTTTTGCTACTCTTTTTTTATTGATGTCGTCATTCATTTATTTTCCTTTCATTCAAAGTGTACCAAATTCCAAAGTATGTACATACATCAGCTTCCATTTTTTTAGTTCAAATTTTTTTTATTTGATAAATAAGGACAAAGTTTTTTAGATAAAATTTTTTATTTTTGTTTTGACCTTTTTTAGAACATACTAAAAAAAATTTTGCGATCAAAAAAACTTTATTTTTGTTTGTTTTTTCTATCAAATAAAGCATGGCAGGTAGGTGACTGTCTGAAAGTCCATTTTTTTATTATTATCCCAGACAGTCACAGACTTTCCGATGGCAAGAAAAAATGATGCTGCATATTTTTTTGCTGTTCCTTTTAATTTTTTTATTTGTTGACGAAAATGGAAGAAAAAATAAAATATTTAATTTTTTTCTGTCAAAAATGATGACTGCTTCAAAAAATCATTTTTCTTGTATAAAAAAATTGGACCGTCTCTGATTATTTTTAGACTATCGATGCCGAAAAAAAAAGGAAGCATCCTTTTTTACATTTGTTTTATTTTCTTCAGCTGTCTTACTTTTCTACTTGAAGCGAAGTGACTGACTGTCGTCTGACTTGATTAGGAAGTTGATAAAAAAATGTATGAATGAAAAATATTTAAAAGTTTTTTGTTTTTCAGCAGTGGGCTGCTTTTCACGTGAACGATTTTTCCTTTTCCTCTTTTTTTTTTCTATTTTTGTCGATAATTAAATTGATAGGCGGCGGTGGGAGAGTCGCTTGCTTGCTTGTTTGTTCATTGTACGTTTTTTGTAAGCATTTTCCTTTTCTTGGGTTTGTTCCAATTTAGTCAAAAATAATTATTTGGCTTTTGAAAGCCGCCTTTTTGAGTTGGCGAGAGTCACTTCAAAATCAATCAAAGCTAATATCCAAAACGGATGCGGTTTTTTGATGACTGGATTTAAAACCAATTCCGTAAATTTTTTTGAAACGGTCGGCACCGATGAAAATTTTTTTTTTGAGATAGCTTTACCAATGTTTTCGCACATGCTTAGCTTGGCTAAATCCAAGAGGATTTGGCCAATTGTTACCATATTCATGGAGATACAGCTACTTGAAGGTTTATGGTTGAATTAATTCAAAATTATGCCATAATTCATTCTTGTGTTATATTTTTATATTCTCTTATGATTAATAGGTTTTCGACCATGGGGAATCCGAATTTGACCACCACAACCCTTCATGTATATGCTAAACATCGATTTTTCACCAACGTGGCATGGTTTTTGGCTCATCACGGGTCACAGAAGCTCGCGGGCGGAATGAGACTATTGCCATTCGAAAGAGCATGTTTTTTTATCCTAGAAACAGGAATAATACCCGGAAAAAAAATTCCGCACGATCATTTGGGAATTTTTGAATGTTTCTTTTTACATAAATCAGCTAATAAGATCATTAAGAAAAAATTCGAAAAAATTCATAATCACATATGAAAATTCAGAAAAGCTTACAGAACCATAGAATCAACCTTCCTGGATTTTTTGGTAACAATTTCACCCTTATTTGTTATGCAACATCATGCACCTCGACCAATAGAAGCACTAACAGTGCTTAATGAACTTCAAAAATGTGTATAAACTCAAAATTTCTTATTTTTATTCCACAATCATCTTTATAATATCAAATCGAGGTCGTAGAATCCGAATTTGACCTCCGTTTCACTAGTTTTCCTTACTAAAAGGAATGTTTTGGGACTATGAAAATTTGCATATTTAAAGTCTTCATATCTCTAAAACTATCTATTAATGGTGGTAATCTGGCTTCATATTCGGATTCTACGACCTCAAATTGGTATAGAAAACATTATTCTAGAATAAAAATAACAGTTTTTGAATTTATACACATTTTTGAAGTTCATTAAGCACTGTTAGTGCTTCTATTGGTCGAGGTGGATGATGTTGCATAACAAATAAGGTTGAAATTGGTACCAAAAAATCCAGGAGCATTGATTTTATGGTTTTGTAAGCTTTCCTGATTTTTTAAATGGGTTTATGAATTTTTTCTAATTTTTTCTTAATGATCTTATTAGCTGATTTATGTAAAAAGAAATATTCAAAAATTCCCAAATGATCGTGCGGAATTTTTTTTCCAGGTATTATTCCTGTTTCTAGGGTAAAAAAACATGCTCTTTCGAATGGCAATAGTCTCATTCCGCCCGCGAGCTTCTGTGACCCGTGATGAGCCAAAAACCATGCCACGTTGGTGAAAAATCGATGTTTAGCATATACATGAAGGGTTGTGGTGGTTAAATTCGGATTCTCCATGGTCGAAAACCTATTAATCATAAGAGAATATAAAAATATTACACAAAAATGAATTATGGCATAATTTTGAATTAATTCAATAGTAAACCTTCAAGTAGCTGTATCTCCATGATAAGGTACACATCTGGCCAAAACCTCTTGGAATTAGCCTAATTAAGCATAGTTGAAAACCGGGGTGCATATATCTCAACAAAAAAAATTTCGACCGGTGCCGACTTTCTTGAAAATATTTAAAAAAATTGGTAGAATCGGTTTTAAACGACTTTTTTTTCTCACATTTTTTTGGATATTCTTGTTTTTGCTTTTGATTGATTTATTGCTCTTTCAGCAGCTGATACTCTTTCTCTTCTCATTTATTTGACCTAAATTTTCAATAACTTTCATTTTCTTTTTTATTTTGTTCCGTTTTCGATTTTTTCTCCATTGTTATTACAAAGTTTCAAAGTTATCATACAAATGAAATTGATATACGTTTAACTTAACTACGTGTAGCAGCCGAGCGGGAATGAAAAATCTTGTTTTCACTTTTCTTTTCTTATTTTTTCTCTTCTCGAAATCATAAGTTACATTTATTTATTCATCGTATAATAATAAAAAAGTGAAAACAAGTAAAAGTTATTATTTATAAGAGAATAGTTTTTTTGAAAGTAAAGTGATTAAAATTTGAAAGGAAAAAAATATTCTATTCCATTTTGAAACTTAAAAGTTAAAAAATATTAGTACAAAATTAATATTAAAAAATTTTCTGAAAATACTCGACTTTTTTTTATTAAGTTTTTAAAATTTCCTGTAATATTTTTATATGCAAAATTTCATAGTTTTAACAAAACGCGTATTATTTTACAAAAACGTGAAAACTACTCCTATTTTATTTTTCTTATCAAAATTATTTTAAATATACTCCCTAATTTTTTGAAGGTGGTAGTTTCCATTGATCTCTCTCTCTTTCTCTTTCTCTTTTTGTTGATTACTTTCTGCCTCTCCATTTTCTTCCCATGACGTGGCTCTCCCATTCGCCTTATAAAAATTCTTCAGACAAAAAAATATAATTTCTTTTTTACTTTTTGTGATTTTTTTGAAATGAGAAATTTCCGATTGGGACTGACCGTCAAAGGAGCTTTCTCCATTTCGCCTTTCCCACTTTCTTACTTTTTTATTTTCGGCGATAAAAAGAGAAACATTTTATTTGCAAAAACTTTTTAATTTACTATGAAAGTGAGACAGTCGAAAGACTGCTCCCTATTTGACCTTTAAAAAAACCAAAGAAATTTTGTTTTAAAGATTTTTGTGCAGACAAAACAAAAATCAAGAAATAATTTCAGCAACTCAAGTTTTCGTCCCCGAAAAAAATTAGTTTAAAAATTTGCATTTTTAACTTCATAAATTTTAGGCCTAATTTAGAATTTTTACCGCGATTTTTTTTAATTATATATTTTTTTGTTTTAATGAAATTGATTTCCAGGTTTTTAAATAGCCTAAAATAATGCAAGCAGCAGTTCAACAACAACAACCCATAATGGCTCATACCAATGGCCATACCAATGGCATTATAAATGGGTCATTAAAATCTGTTGCGAGCGATAGCGCATTGATAACAGATTCAAATGGAAATGGAATTGGTCTTCATCGAGATCCAAGTTTAACCAAATTACACTCATGTGTCCTTCCATATATGTAAGTTTATTTTATTCGTTTCGAGACGAAAACCAAGTTTTAAATCGAAAAATTAATCGCCTGCTATTATTAATTTATTTTTTTTAGTGGCGATACCGGTTATTTCCATAAAAGTGATTCCAAAAGCAATGTGGGTGAAGCCCTTCGAGAAAAAACCAAATACAGTCCTCTTCATAAAAGAATTGAAAAACAAATAGAATCAGGAGTTCCATTCTTTTCACTTGAATTCTTTCCACCAAAAACTATGAATGGTGTTGCAAATTTTTTAACTCGTATTGATCGATATCGTGATGGAGGACCTATGTTTTTGGATATCACATGGCATACAGGTGGCGATCCAGGTAAGTCTAAAAATCCATCTGAAAACTTTTTTTGGAAATAAGTATGTAAATTTTTTATTAGCAAACGTCCAAAAAGAAACTTCATCAACTTCCATTGCTGCAGCATGTTTACAATTTGGCAGAGTTGATACTATGCTTCATATGACTTGCGCTCAATATACAAAGGAACAAACATTACAAAATTTAAAAGTAGCTGAATCCCTTGGAATTCGAAATATTTTATGTTTACGAGGAGATCTTTCACAAAGTGTAAGCGTTTTTTAAGATTTTACAAAATAAAAATTTAAAATATTCGGATTTTTGATAAAAATCAAACTTTTCTTTGAATTTCGCCCAAGCTTTTCATATATTTAAAAAACAATAGTTTTTTGTGACAAAAATCAAATATTTTCAACTCAAAAAACTGTTAAAAAAACTTTTCTAATTTTCAAAATTTAAATTTTTTTAGGACAATAACCCCGTGGTTTATCCATATCGAGCATTAGACATGATTCGATGGACTCGAAATCATTTTGGTGAATATTTCACTATTGCCGCTTCCGGCTATCCATTGGGGCATCCTGAAGCTCCATCATACAACGCAGATTTAAATTATTTAAAAATGAAAGTGGATGCTGGAGCAAATTTTATTATTACTCAATTATTTTTTGAAACTGAAACATTCGAAAAATTTGTTCGAGATTGTCGAGAAGCTGGAATTTTAGTTCCTATCATTCCTGGAATTATGCCTATTCAAAGTTTCCAAAGTATTCAAAGAGTTGCAGAATTGTCTCAACTTAAAATTCCTGAATCCATTTTACAAACTTTGGAACCCATTAAACATGATGATGAAGCAGTTCGGAAATTTGGTATTCATCAAGCCGTGGAAATGTGTCGTCGTCTGCTTGATCATAAAACTGCGCCTTCCATTCATTTGTATACGATGAATCGAGAGGGATCATGTCGAGAAATTTTACAAGCTCTTGGTTTATGGCAGAAAGAACCCATTCGCTCTCTTCCATGGGTGCCCCATGGCGGACATCATCCAATTCGATGCAAGGAAGATGTTCGACCTATTTATTGGACAGCTCGACCCAAAAGTTATATTTTTAGAACTAAAGTAAGTGGATTTGAAAAAAGTAAATAGAAAATGCAAAATGAAGACTGAAAGCCTGATTCTTTGAATAAAAAAAATGGAAGCTTTTCATATTTTTCGTTACTAATTTTTTCTAAATTTTTTAGAGAAAACAAAAAATCGAATATTTTTAAAAATAATTTTGAGATTAAAAATTTGTATATTTATAATTCAAAGTGAAAAAATATATATATAGAGAAATGGTAGTAATTAATTAACTGAGCACTTCGTTGTCATTTTTTTTTATTATTATTCGAACTCATTTTGGAGAGAGAAAAAATTTCCTTAGGTTATTTTTACTTTTATGCTTTCTTTTTTGCCATTTTATTGATCCACAAATAATTAGTTTAATTTTTTCTTCTTCGTCATAAGACTTTTTCCTTTTTCAGGATTGGGATGAATATCCAAATGGTCGATGGGGAAATAGTTCTTCACCAGCATTTAACGATCTCCAAGAATATTATATGTTTTATTTAAAAGGCATTCCTAAAAAAGATGAAATGTTACAAATGTATTATTCGGAATTAAAATCAATTGAAGATGTAAAAAAAGTTTTTGTAAATTTTTTAACTCAAGAACCTAATGAAAATGGAATCAAAGTTACTCGGCTTCCATGGAGTGAACAAGATTATGACACTTCCGCGGAAACTACATTAATTAAAGATCAGTTAATTTGGTGTAATGCAAATGGAATATTCACAATTAATTCTCAACCCTCCGTTAATGGAGCTCCATCAACGGATCCTTTGGTTGGATGGGGAAAACCTGGAGGATATTGTTATCAAAAAGCATATTTAGAATTTTTTATTTCCAATGATCGAGCAGCTAAATTAAGAATAGGTTTGAAGGAATATCCTCAAATTAATTATCATATTATGAATTATCGAGTAAGTTCGACTATTTTTTATAAGTGCTTGAGTGTGGCTGAAAAAAAGCTAAAGTTATTAAAATTCGCAAAATTCGGATGGCTGAAAAAAAAATACTGTAGATGCATTTTTTCCATGTTTTTAATTTTCTTTGAATTCATTCCTTTTAAACCTAGTTGGATCTTGAAAAAAAAAGCTAATATCTTTTTGGAAAATTAATTCATAAAGCTTGGATTTGCCACAAAAATTTATAAGAAAAAATTTATTTCCAGTTTGTGATTGTCAAAAATAATTAAATTGTTCTTTGAATTAAAAATCGATTTTAAAAAGCTTTTTTAAATTTTCAATGCAAAAATTGCTTTAATTTCTGTCTTCCTCGAAAATTAACATAGCGCTTAAAAGCTTTTTTTAGACCCATAAAAATAAACTAAAAAAATATTTATTTAAATTTTAACAAAAAAATCCTTTAAATTTTTTCTTTCCAAAAAAAAATTAGTTATAATGCTTTTTTTATTTGTATTCCTCGGATAAAAATCTCAGCTCAACTATGTTCTTAAAAATTTATTACATATTTGTGACAAAAAAAATGAATAAAGAAATTTTAATTATCATCATTTTCAGGAATCCATTGATTGGTCAAACATTGAACCAACCACTCCCATCGCTGTTACATGGGGAGTATTTCCTGGATGTGAGATCGCTCAACCCACCGTCGTTGATCCACTTTCATTTCGAGTATGGAAAACTGAAGCATATGATGCATGGATAAATGTATGGGCAAATTTATATCCAAAAGATTCAACATCAAGAAAATTAATTGAAAATATTCATGATGGATATTGTTTGGTTACTTTAGTAGATAATGATTATGTAAAGCCATCAGTACTTTTTGAAATTTTAGAAAAAATTATTAATACTGAAAAATAGAAAAAATCAATTTAACTTTTTTTGTATTTTTACACTTTCTTTCTGTCGTCCGCCATTGTATATTTTTTTGAGTATTTATTTGATTTGAATTTTATTATTTTTACATATTTTTTGTTGATATCTTTTTGCAACTATTTTTTCTTATTTCATTTAGCTCTTTGGTTTTCAGCAATAAAAAAACAAAACAAAGAAAAATGGTTTAAAAGAGCAGCAATTTTTCTTTTATAAAAATTACTTCTTTTTATTCGCTAATTTTTTTGTGGCACCAAAGGTTTTTACATATGTGTCTAATATTGGGTAAGTGCGATTCTTGAACTTCTGGAAAAAAAGTTATGACCAAGTGACTTAAAACGCTATTTAATCACCAAAACGCAACGTGATCATGTCATCTAAAAGGTCCAGATGAAATAGGTCATCAACGACAAACAACAACAACCACTATATAAACCCTTCTTAATTACTCATTCATTTGTTGATGCCCGCCACCTCCAACAAAACAGCACTGTAAATACATGAAAGATACTCTTCTCTTCCCTCTTGCTCCGATGATGTTAAAGATTATGGTAAAAACATATTTTATTTATAAAACAACAACAAAAAGATGAAAAAGTGAGAAAAATAAACAAAATACAGAAAACAAAAAACATATGTATCTAATATTTGATTACAAGTTTGTTAGCAGGAGCATTGGATAAAAGGAATTGTTCCAGAGCATTAAGTTCCACCATATTTTTGCTATGTTCGCGAACAAATCCAAGAATAAAAAGAACATTTGGATACTTCTGAAAGTTAAAGAAATAAAATGATACAGTAAGAAAATATTAGAAAGATAAAATTCTTACCATCATCAATTTTAGGAAAGATTCAGCATTAAAATTTTGATAATCAATAGAATCTAATTTGAATATTCGAAGATTTTCGAATGATGGACGTTTCACAAGGTTCTTGAATGTTTCATTTGTAACATTACCAATACCCAAACTAAAACAACAAAAGAATAGATAAGCTTACGAAAAAAAGAAAGAGACTTACTATGCGAATCTTGAAACTTGTGGCAATTTTTTAAGAATTGAATAAAGTGAAGCACGATTATAACCACCTTTTTTGTTAAGAACTTCACCACCAGAAAAATAAAAGTTTTGAACTGTTCGAGATGAGATAAGTTTCAGATATTCCTTCCATGATAAACTTTGATTACAAAGATATAATTCAGTGAGCTGACAAGAGAGAACATTTGAAAGCAAATTTGAAACCATTAATCGATCACACAAACAATAATCATCATCTTTCGGTTCATGATATTGAGATACCACACCTTCCAGAATCAATTCATTACCATGAGAGATATCATCAAAAAGTATATTGTCGGAATCAGCAATGGAAAGATTTGCAGGAGGTGCAGCCAAAGTAACATGCCATGTGTTTAAATTTTTGACTTTATATAACTTCTTGATGACGAGAGGAGGTGAATCAGCAGGATATGGTTCCATTTCAGCAACTTTATCTTCGATTACTTCCTTTTCTCCAGCATAAACATGACGATTAGCTTCTTGTTGCTTTTGAAAATAGGAAATCTAAAAAATAAAGGGTGAAAATAAAGCATTTCAAAACAATAGTTATAACAATCACCATTTCATGTTGCTTCGCATTCATTTCTTCCAATTCAGTGACGCATTGATTCAAACGGATAACTTCATCTTCAAGTGCTTTCTTTGCTTCGTCTTCGACGCTTTGCTTTTCTTTTAATAGGTAAATTTCTTTTTTAAGTTGAAGATAATCTTCTGTTTCTTCTTCATCACGAACAAAATCCAAAAAAGCTTTGAGAATTTCTTCAGATCCAGGCGAAGTTAAAGCACCATTTTGATGTTGTTCAGTTGATGGTAATTGAAGAGATATGTTTACAGGATTTTGATACTTCATGTTTAGTAAAAGCTTCTGAAAAAGAAAGTAAATAAATAGCGTCAAAATCGCGAAAAAAAGAGAAGCATGAGACGTAAAGGATTCTGAGGTAAAGGTTTCACATCGAAAGCAGAAAATAAGAATGGATTAGCTAAGTTATTGTTAGATATATTGTTTTTACACTAACAAGCTAGTAATGACGAGGAATTAATAAATGCAAAACGAGCAACCACCACGGCTTTAACTTAAACTATGAATAAATGGAATAGTTGCAAAAGTAATAAATAAAAAGCAAAGTTGTTCAAAACCAAGCTGGAAAAAAATGTCAAACTTTTGATAAAGAACCTTCGTGTTGGGAACTTGCGAAACAGTAATACAAAACTTTGTTTGAATTTTATTGAAACAAAAAAAGGAAATTTGCTATTGAAAGTAAAAACGGATATTGTATTCGACGATGAATTTTAACAAAAAATACTAGCAACAACAAAAATGAATACAAAATGGAAAGTTCAAAAAAGAGAGAAGTTTATTCAAATATTAGCACACAATGAAATTACATAGTTTACAATGAAATATAACACTTTTAAAGGCAGATTAGTAATCATCATCATTGAATGGCGAGTTTTTCAGGAAAAGGACAGCTTTGGAGTAATTTTTGTTTGACAGCTTCAAACATGCCACCTATATGATTAAATGAAAGTTCAAATTGAGTTTGAGGATGCTTCTAAAATAGTGAACATATAAAAATAACCATGACAAGGTAAAAGAAAAAAGTACCTTCATAAAAGCAAGAAAACCATCAGCATCGAATTCGTTAAGGATAATGTTGGATAATTTGAAAACTTTGAGACTTTTGAAACGTGGAAGCATGATGAGGTTTTTGAATGTTGATTTTGAAATACTGTATACATTAAATGTGGAACTTTTAACGATATGACTAAAACAAACAAAAATAGTAATAGAAAAATATCGTTTTAAACAAAACTTACTATCGAATTTTTTCAATGTTTGGCAGTTTTTCCATGATATCTTCCAGTTGGATTAAAGCATCACCATGTTCATTTTTAATTTCAACATAGTCGAAATAAAGAGTTTTAATGGTTCCAGATTTGCCAAGTTTAACGTAATCTTTCAAGGATATCTTTTGGTTATACAAAAACAAAGCAGTGATGTTGCAAGAACGAATATATTTAAGCAACCTAGAAAAAACCATGGTTTCACCAGTATAATATCCAGCATTGCCATCAAACGGGTCAGCATCAAAGAAAGAAACGATACCATCCAGAACCAACTTCTTTGAATAATACCAAACATCGTTAATGTATAAATCATAAACATATTCAGTAAAGCGCCATTCTTTTTTCAAATGAATGCTTAAAGGCTTTTCATTTTCATCAAAAGAAGGATAAGCATAAAATGAATGTCCATTTTTAGGCTTGATAAGCCTTTTGATAACATTTGGATTTTTTTTCGGCGGCTTTGATGAAGTGAGTTTCTTGGTTGTGATTGAAGAAATCTGAAAAGCTACTTGATACTTTAAATATGCACGAAACAAAAAATGCTTACGGTAGAGAATGGTAAACGAGCAAAGCTTTGCATCTTTTCAACGAACATAAATCCACTTGATTTCTTTTTACCATCAAGAACTTTGAAATCATCTTCAGATTCAGCTTCCAAAGCCGCAATTTTGGCTGCCATAACTTTCTTGTCAACAGCTTCACTTTGATGTTTTTCCAAGTTTGAAATCTGAAACGAGAAAAAGGTTATAAATGTTTTTGCGTCTTTCAAGAAAATAGCAAATATAATGTTAGTAAAACTCGCACCTTAGTTTGTTGGTCATTCATTGTTGAATTCATTTCAGCAACACGTTGATTCAAGTGAGCAACTTCAGCTTCTAAGGATTGCTTTTCAGTTGTAGCAACTCCAAGACTAAGTACTTGTTTTTTGACGATTTCTTTCATTTGAGCATTTTCTTTTTGAAGCCGAGTTATTTCATTTCTTAATTCAATCTTTTCAAGTTCGTCCAAGCTTTGAAGTTTTACATCAAGTTGAGAAAGTCCTTTGTCCTCCATTTGTTGAAGTTCAATTTTCTTCTTGGTTGCCATCTAAAAAGTAGTCAAAGTAATCATAAAGTTTAAAAAGAAGAAAATATAAACAAACTTACAGCTTTGAGAAGAGAACAACAAATTGATTCAACCGTTCACTATCACGAGAATGTGAAACTAATGAGAAGAAGCATGATTGAAAAAAAACAAAGACAAGAAATTATGCAAAATTTTTGCAAGTAACTTTTGTGCTTTTTTTGCTTTCAACAAAACTCTGATTGTTCGTGATGAGAGTTGCAGAAATAAATGAGCGTGGTATTTTTTTCGAGTCTTGTTGAAAGCACCGAAAAAGAATTATCGTCGATTATAAAAGATTATTATTTATTTTGGTTGAAAGTAAAAAGGTTATAAAACAAAAAATGTGCAATAAAAAAGTGAGAACAATTTAACAAAAAATTCAGGTTTAAACAAAAAGTTAAAAACTGTGGGAATGACTTTTTTTTATACTGTTTTTATGGAGGCTATTCAATCAATCAACGTATTCGATTGGCTCACAAATATGATTGGCTTTTAATTTAATAACTTTTTCTCCATCCATTTTAATCTTTTTTGCTGTAACATATTTTCCCATGGAATTACAATTATCACAAATAAATATTTGTTTGGTATTTGAATATTTCATTCGATAACATTTTTGATTTTGAGTTTCGACATCGACGAAAATAAATAAATCATTAATGGAGCGACCAGTTTTGGTGATTTTAAATTTGGGAAGTTTAATTATTTCCATTTTTTTACAATGCACCGGCGCGCAAATATGTTTTTTATTTAATCGAATAAATGGATCTTTATTTTTCTTTTTGATTAATTTTGCAACTATGGTTGCTCCACGATCCGCGCATCTTGAGCACCGATAAACTTTCTTCTTTCGATCGAAATACATGGGCCGATAGAGATCGTCATTATCAGGCTCAAGCAATTCCAAAGCAGGCAATTCTCCACGAATTTTTGATTGAACTATTTTAAAATCCGGTGCTCGAATGATTATGGGTTTTGGAGGAGGTGTTCGTGATCTTTGATCAGTTGGGCGTGGAGATAATGGGATACTAAAATAATTTTTTTTAAATTATTTTTTTAAGAAATTTATGTTAAATTTCATAATTTTGGTTCGAAAAAAGGGGCATAAAACAGATTTTTTGAGGAGCTATGGTTAGAAGCTAATGAATTTTTTCTTTTAAAGCGTTCACCTCTCATCGCTGCTTTCATCTTCATCTGAATCACTTTCAGATTCGTCACCATCATTATCATTTCCATTAACTCTTAGAAAATTTCTATCATTTTCACTTTCATAATCCATTTGAATTGGATCAATATTTTCATTATTACGGTGAAAATCAAGTTGAGCTGGGTTATGGTTTGCTTGATGGCCCTCACGGTTGTCGTCAGCTTTAGGAGGCATTTCAACATCCTTGAAAAAAAGCTTATTTTATATAATTTTTAAAGATAGAAAACTGAAATAAAATTACCGAAGTTGATAAATCTATTACTTCTAAGGGCTCTGATTTGACTATTCTAATTTGGTTTTTTATTGCCTCGATCTGAAAAAAAAATTGGTTAAAAATTTAATAAAATTATTTACTTTTTTGTGTTGGTCTTTAACAATGCTAAACATTTTTTTGACCTCCACATCGAGCTCGTTTACATAACCTTCCAGCTCTTTAGGATTTTCTAGAATTCCCGCTTTTTTAGTCTAAAACGAGCAATAAAAAAATATTAAATTTAAAAAAAAATGTAAATTGGTTACTTTTTCCAATTGAATTTCCAAATTAGCATTTTCTAATTTTAAAGTCAGCATTTCATTTTGCTGAATCATTTGTTGGTATTTATTTACTATGGATGAAAGGGAATTTTTGAGATCCATGATTTTCAACAACAAAAAAGAAAAGAATAAACCAAAATCAAAACACTTTTTTTTAAATTTCAGAAAAATAACTAAATAATTATGTACTAATTGTGATTTCTTTTGGAGATAAAGGATAAACGAAGAAAAAATTACCCTTTTTTTTAACTTTTTGTTTTTCAAATACACTTTGGCTCAATCAATCAATTGATTGATTTCTTGCCAAATATTTGAGGTCATTAAGAAAGAAAAACAAAGATATGTACATTATGGCTTCTTTTTTTTTAGTTTATGCATAACTCTTATTTTATTATTATTCTCTCCGAGCATTATTGATGCCTTTCAAAGCTCACAGCTATATATAATTCACAAAAAAATTATTTTTCTATTTCAAAGATTTTTTTGGTAGAAATTTACAAAATATTATTTTTATATTAATTTTAATATTCAACAAACAAGGAAAACTAAATTCAACCAAAAAACATAACAAATTTCAACAACAAAAATTTCAGAAATATATAATGAAAAACAAACACTTAAAATCCAAAAAAGTTTTGTGGTAAAACATATTTTTTTAAATGTATGTTGTTCTAAATAATTCAAGTTTTGGAAAAAGCTCTGGAACTTTCTCATCAGGCAATAATAATCCATCAGAAAATTTAATTTGACAAAAATAAAGACTAACTTTTTTCAAGCCTCTAAAATTTTTTACAGCAAGACATTCAAAAACGGATAAATTAACATCGGAAAAATATAAATTTTTGCAGTAAATAATTTTTTTAATTTCAGAAATTTTCAAAGAATCAAAACATTGAAGCATTTCAGTGATGCAAAGTTTGCAATTGAGTTTATTGAAGTCAGAAAGTCGAAGTTCTAATTTTTCATTTTTGTAGTGAAGGACCCATTTTCCATTAAAGCGTTCGGCAATATTAACAAAAATGACAAGTTTTTTGAAATAAAAAACTTTGCAGGTTTTAATCAATTTTTTATAAACTTTTGCAGATTTAATGTTTTTGAATATAAAGTTAATAACATCTCGTGGCACGGAATAATTTTGGATTGATGGAGAGAATCCTGATTTAAATTTCTTGGTAGCAACAACAGGCGTGGATTCGGAGGTGGTATTTTTTCTTTTCATAATTTTAATAAATAACGACGAATAGAAAAATGGGAAAAAGAATTTTTGTTGGTCTAATTCAAAGGGTTTACGGACGAGAAAATAAGTGGCTTTAGTTAATCAATAAATACCTAAAAACAAGCCACAAAAGTTGAGTGTTGTGATGGAAGAAATTAAAAATTGCCCAAAGAAATTTCACAGGTTTTTTGTTTTTCCAATTTGTCCATAAAAAAAACTTTACGTTCATTTTTTTTATAGTGCAATATTTTTTCGAATAAAAAAATATTCGAAAGTAATTATTTATTTTGTCGAAGCTATCAAAATAAAGAATGCAAAAAAAGCAGAAACAATAAAAAGGAATGACACGGAATTTATAATCTGTGATGATACCATTGAAAGATCACACTAACATCGTATTTATTTTTAGCTCGCCTTAATTGTATTTTTGATCTTGATCATTCCATTTTTTTGAAAACTTATGTTCAAATATATACTCGTCTAGTTTATTTGACTCAACATAAAAAGCGACACTAGTCTGTTACTCAGAGCTATGAAAGGACTTCCATTTTTTTTTAAAAAAGAGGTAGGATTTGATTGATAGAATGTTGTTGAATTTTGATCCATCCATTTTTTATCCCAAAAAAATTTTTGATATAAAATGCATCTGTCATTGTTCATTTTCATCAACTTTGATCCTGTTCAATCCAAGTATAATTTTTATTTGGAAAAAAATGTTTAAAATTATTGCTATTCTTGCCTTCCTTGCTACTGTATTAGCACTTATATTTTTTTATTTATATAACAGATTTAAAGTTCAATGGGAGGCTCTGGAGGTCCAGGTGGACCATTAGATGAACTTGAAAAAAGATTAACCAATGACCAAAAACAACAGCTTCAAACTATTTTCAAAAATGATGCTTTAACCAAACAACAAATTCAAGATCAAATTAAATTTTTTTCTCCCAAGGAATTGGTGGTGATGTTGCTGTAAGTAAGCTTTTAAGTTTCCAAAAAATAATTAAATTAAGGTAAAAAAATTGTTTAGACAAAACTCAATGAAATGCAAACCCAAATTGAATCAATGAAAGGTTAAAATGGCTTCAAAAGTTAGTGAAGATACTGCCAATCTTTCTGAAGCACTCAAAACTTTTGTCACCCAACTTCAAGCCATCCATCAAGATATGTCTCTTATCCCCGATAAAGAACAAGAAAAGGTTAAAGCTCTTTTCGATGGAGCTACTGATGAACTTAAATCCGCTAAAGTTGGTATGGTTGGAGGTCAACATGGACCTGGTGGTCATTTCTTTACTCCTTCCACTTATATCTTATGATGACTCACGAAGGAGAGCTTTAAAAAAATGTTAAATTAAAATAAACTTTTATTTGCAAATAAATATTTTATTCATTTTTGATATCCAAAAAATTTTACAAAAAAAAGATTCAAAAAAACTTCAAAGAAAAAATCAAAGGAAAAAAACTGCTCTTTTTTTTTGCTCGTAAAATTGCATTTTCTCGCATTCACTGGCTCACTCTTTCAAATCACCATTTCTTTTCGTAGTTCTTTGATAGATAAGGTCTTCCGCCAGATAATATCTTTGTATATTTAATATACCTCTAAAAGGTATGTATAAAAAGTTTCAAACCCTTTCGGTTATGATTCAAATAAATAAATTTTGGAATGCTTCTTCGAAAAGAAGGGGCAAATTTTTTTTTCACATTCATAAACTTAGAATAATTCAAAAATTTGAAATCTGTAATTTCATTATTACTTTTTGCTAAAACGAATTTTGCAAGTGTGATTTTCAAATGTCGCAATCGTGAAATAGAATGCATAGTAGCAATAAATTTTTTTATGGAAACCGAAAAAGATCCAGCAAAATTAAAAAGATTTAATTCGGAGAAAGAAATTCGAATGTTAAAAGTATCATTTTTAAATTTTCTTTCATTTTCATGCTAATGCTATAATTTTCTGTAACTAAACCATCCAAGCTTTAAAAAAAATTTCATATATTTTATTCGTAACTAAAAACACAATAAAACAAGATACATATCATGAAACAAAAAAATTATGTAAAAAATAAAATAAATACAAATTCGTAAATAAAAATGAAGCGCAGCAGCCTTTTTGTAATTCAAAAAACAAACAAAAAATTCATTTAATTTTGAGATTATGAAAAAGTGTGCATTTTTTCATTAGAAACTCAAGTTCCATCCAAATATTTTACGGTACTATTAAAAAGTTTAAAGATTTCTAGCCCATTTAAATTTAAAAGAATTAAAAAATTATCAAATGATAAACTAATATTATAAATATTTAAATATGTGACATGAATGATAATTTTTTGAAATGCTTTTAAAGGAGGAAGACTTTTCTTGCAATATAACATTCCATTAATCCATAGTTTTCGATTAAAATTCTTAAAGTAATTTGGATAAAATGAAAGTTTTCTTTTTTCACAAGTCAGCCAAATTAATGAACTTCGATCCACTGTAGCATAATCAACAAAGATGATAGGGGTTTTAGAGAAAAAATATTTACAGGTTTTCATTAATTTTAGAGTTGAAAATTGCGGATTCTTGAGAATATAATTCATTGTATCTCGAGGAAGTGAAAAATGTTGGGGAATTGGAGATTTAAAAGAATATTTCGAATATTTATACATGGTAGGAATATGACAATAAAATAAATTTATGAAAGCAATTTGATTAACTATAATATTTCTTTTTTATTTTGAAGTAATAATTTTTCAACTAAATATCAGGAGAAAAGAATAATAAAAAAAGAAAAGATGCATACATCCAAAACAAAAAACAAAACAAAAATTGCTCTAAAGCCATTTTGCAGCTTTTTTATCCATTGAAAAGGTCAAAAAAAGAAATAATAAAAATGATAATATAGGTTAGATTTATCTGTTGGTTGTAAAGATTTTCTAGAAATTTATATAAAAAATTTATTCAAATAACAATATATAAAAAAGTGCCAAAATAATTTTCAGATAGTTGAGATCAACGCAATTCAAAGATTTTAAGTTGGTGAAAAAGTTTAAACATATTTTTATTTGGCACTAAAGTCCCATCTGAGTATTTTACAGACAAGTTGTAAAGCTCGATACTTTGAAGGCAATTTAATTTTGTGAACATTGAATAAGTGTCAAATGATATATTAATCTTGTAAATATTTAAATAATGAACGTGGATAATTTTTTGAAAAATAAGCATATTAGGAAGAGAAATATAGCATTCTAATTTTTTACTAATCCAAATTTTGCATTTTAGTTTTATTATTAATGAATTATCTATTTGAAGCTTTTTGTCATCATGAATCAAAGTCAAGTCGTTAGCATTAGTCGTAATTGAATCAACAAAAATAATAGGATTTTTAGAATAAAAATATTTACATGTTTTTACTAAATTTTTATACCATTTTGCAGAAATAGGAGCTTTAAGTATATAATAAATAATATTTCCAGGAAGTGAAAAATTTTGTGAACTTGGAAATCCAAAACTTAATTTCCCTTTTTTGAAGGCAGGAAGAGTTAAAGCTTCAAATTCATCAACAATTTTTCTTTTCATTTTTCTTTGGTTTTCTTAGTAATGCACTTTTTTGATTAGAAAATAAACAAAAAATTTGAATCAACAAAAAATTTCAGATAATCATACAAAAAAGTTTAAAAAGAATGGCTTTTTATAATATCTCGAAAGAGTCTATAAAAAATCGATTACAATGACCTATTTTTTGAATGGACAACAGCGTCAGGGCCAATAAAATATGGTAGTGATCCTTCTAGGAATAAGTACCTAACAAGGTAATAAATGGCAGCCATACACAAAAATTTATGGCCTCTTTTTGTAATAGAAATCGATTGCAAAATAAAACCCAAACTAACCCAAGTTGCCTCGTTTCTTTGTTTGTGCATTTCAAGCATTTTCTAAATGGATTTGAGATATTTATTGTTTTAACTTTATTAGTCAACTAACACTTTCTTTCAAAATAAAGCACATATCAAAAACAAAAAAACAATGTCAACAATAAAACAACTACAAATTCGCAAATAACAATGAAGTCCAGCAGCATTTTTACAATTAAAAAAAAACAAAAAAAATTATTTAACTTGGAGTTTAGGAAAATACAGAAGTAATTTCTCTTTTGGTACATCTCTTCCATCAGAATATTTTACTGAAGAATGCATGAGTAAAAAATTCTTAAGACCATTTAAACTTGTTAAATCCAAATAAATACTGTGGGATAATTCAGCCCAAAAAATTTTTAAAGACTCCACATGAATAATTTCTTGAAATATACTTCGAAATGGTAAATCCGAAAACCAAAGTAATCCTCCTTTAATCCAAATTTTGGCGTTTAATTTCTTTTTATTAAATGAAGTGATTTTATACGTTTTTCCAGAACGGTAGAGACATATGTAATTAGAACAAGCCGAAACAGTATCAACAAAAATGATAGGATTTCGGGAATAAAAATATTTACAGCTTTTCATAAATTTTTGGAATCCATTTTTTCCATTTGGATTTTTAAGAATATAATCCATGGTATCTCGTGGAAGGGAAAAGTTTTGAGGCTTTGGAGATTTGAAAGAATATTTTTTCGTAACAGCAGCACTTTGGAAAGTTGAAGCCTTGGTGGCATCATTCAGAATATCCATAATTTTTTTTCCAAAATTCATAGCTATTTTTCTTCACCTCTCTGAAGAAAAGAAGAATTATATTATAAATTGCGACAAATTTTTTAGTTGCAAAGAAAAAGAAAGACAGACATCGACATTTTTTTATTGATTAATAAATTGCCATTTTCTAAAGACAAAAGCTGTGAAAAATATTTGTAAGGTAATTTTTGTTGTTGTTGGATGGATTATTATTTTAATTTTTTTTCAACCGGGTTAATTGCATTTTTTGATACTTTATTCAATAATTACTCGTTAATTAAAAAAATAGAATGGATATTCAGAATGATGATGGCAAAGCTTCAACAATTTCCCAAGTGGCAGCTGATATGAAAAAATATTCTTTTTATTTTCCAAGTTTCCAAAATTTTTCAATTCCAAGAAATATTATTTATTATATCTCAACTTTTTAAACATCCAAATTTCTTACGAACAATGGAAAATAATAAAGGGCGGATTAATAAATCAATGGACAGACGACACATTGTTTGATAAACACATAATTTATTAAAACCAAAGCTTTCCAAAAAATGTTCAAAATAAAAAAAGCTTTCAAAAAAACTAAATAATGCAAAAAAAGAATAGAACCAAAAACATTATTCAATTTTAATGCTAGGAAAAAGTTCTCTCAATTGTGGGTTAGATACTCCCATTCCGTTATCGTGTACCACATAAGTTGTTTCAGTTTTAATAGATTTAAGGCCATTTAAATTTGTAATTAATAGAAATTTGTCATATAATAAATCTTCATGATCTGATAAACAAACTTTTTCAACAAAAATAATTTTGTTGAGCACATTTTGATGGGGAAAGGCAAGATAAAAATCAACGATATCAGAAATCCAAAGTTTACATTTTAATTTTCCTATATCCCGGGAACGAACAGAATTTTTATGCATCCATGTCATGACTTGACCCATAATCGTAATTGAATCAGCAAAAATAATAGGATTTTTAGAATAAAAATATTTGCAACTTTTCATTAAATTTTGATATCCTTTCGATCCATTTGGATTTTTGAGAATATAATCCATAGTATCTCGTGGAAGGGAAAATTGTTGAGGATTTGGAGAATTGAAGGAGTATTTTACCATTGTAGCAGTCCTTTTGAAAAAAATTAGTTAATGCATGGTAAAAAAAATGGAGATAATATCCCGTTCGCGAATTTGGAAAAATTAAGAAAGCAAAAACAAAGCAGTCAAAAAAGTATTAGAAAAAAAAATGAAAATGGTGCGCAATGAGCAAAATCTTTTATTTATTGTAAATACATAAAAATCAATAAAAAAAAGAAGAAGGGAATCGCTCTATCAAAGTGATGGAAAGCATCGTCAAATTTTTCGAAGTGTAATTATAGCAAAAAACGATGGGGCTTTTTTATGTGGTTGGAAATGGATAGCGATCTGTAAAAAAAAGAGAGAGAGATAAAGTTCAGTGCCGATATTTGAGCTGAACTTTTGCTAAATGAAAAAAAATATGTTGTAAACAAGTCTGGGAAAAAGAAGAGCTAAAGTAAACGAAAAAGATGAATATCAGAAAGAAAGAAAAATGAAAGCGAAAAATGTTATTCGCGCAAAATAACATTTAAAAATTTAAAAAAACTAAAAGGTCGGCAGAATGGCAATTTTTTGTTTGTTTGAACTATTGGATTTATTAATCAATATTCAGAAACTAGAAATACATTTAATGAAAAAGAATGAAAAACTGAAGAAAAAATTTTTTTTATTCAAATTGTTAAAAACATATTTTGTAATAAGTTAAATTTGCATGGAACGTCTATTTTTGAAACCACAGCAATTATTACAAATATGAGTAAAATAGTGATCATCCAAAATGGTAATAAATTCTGATTGTTAACATAATTTAAACTGAGCTTTTTAGGCAAAAAGTATTGTCTTTTTGTGAAGAAAAAATTTTACAATAAAATTTTACAATTTTTTTTTTGGCATTCGTATATTATTTTTCACCCGTCCATTTACAAAATATTTTTAAATGAAACAAATTCAAAATATTTAAATTAAAATAATTTTATAATCAATGCAAAAATTTTATTTTTTTAAACTCCCGGAACATTTTCAAATCTTCCTTTAGTTTGTTTGAGGCCATGTCGATAAAAAATTGTTCCAAGTGAAAATACACAAACAAGGCATAAAAATATTGCTACACCAATATACCAACCAATGTGGTCTTGAAGTTTTTCAAGTCGATAATTATGTGTTATTCCTTGATCGGGTTTTGGAGTGGTAATAAACATTCGTCGATATTCGTTTATAGTCATCGTCACACAATGTTGTAAATTTCGAGACGTTCGAAAATATGGACATTTCAACGAAGGGCAATAATATGATTCTTCACTTAAAACTAATTTGGAAGCATTATATCGCGGACCTGAAATTAATCGATTCCATAACCATTTCGCCGCGTACGCGTGACCTCGACGATTGAGTAAAGGGCGTTCAGCAAGGAAAAGTTGTTCAGGATATCGAGAAGTTATTTGTAATAGTGGGAGAGTAAGAACTTCAAAAGTTTGATATTCGCGTTTATTGAATTCTCCTTCAAGTTGGAGGAAACCCTCCCGCCAACGACGCTGGATTTCTCGAAGTCGGCTATCAGAAATTCGAGAAAGGCAAGGGCAGCGAGGCCTAAAAATATGGAAATTTAAACTAAAATTAATAAGTTAGGGTTTTGAGAAGGATTAATGTCTTTTGAAAAGAAAAAAAAATATATACATAAATGAAATTCTCACTGCGAGAAATTTAAATAATTTCTCATTTTAATTTAAAGTAAATTTTTTTGTGCTTTTTTGGGAAAATATAGGATTAGTTCAAAGATTGTCAAATTTTATGATTTTTGAGAAGTCACTGTGACTCAAAAAGCGAAATAATTAATGCCACGAATTCTTATAACAAAAGACGCAAAACTTTCATTTTTTTGTTGATAAAAACAATTTCAAGTTCACGAATTTTGGAATATTTGTTTAGTGTGAGAAAAAAAAAATAAACACCAAATATTTTTGTTTGTAGGACTTCACGTAACCATTTTTTAGCTTTCTTTTTTTAAATTTTTCTTTAAGCTTTTTTTTTTATTTTCGCTTACTTGAGTAAATTATAAGTTTGTTGAGAACTTTTTGAAACATGAACAGGTCCAATAAGAACTATCACAGCATTAGGAACTCCTTTACGCAAAGTTGTTAAAGTTTTTCGAAGGGCAGGAATATGAGGTTCATCACATTTCGAGCAAAGTTCTTGAGTGCCAATTGTAACAAAAATTAAAACCCATTTTTCACTTAAAGGTTCACCCGTTTGTGAAGCATCCATTTCTTTTAAACGTTTAACCAATTCATCCGCTTGTTCTTGAAGGTTATCGGTTTCCGCTCCTGAATGAGCCACATTTAGTTGGCTACGCGGGAGATGACTGGAACTTCCCATTCCATGGGAAATTCCTTCAAGTTTAGGGTTGAATTCAAGAATAATGTCTGAAGAAAAAAAAATGAAATTAATTTTCTTATTTAAAAAAATCTTTTGGAGCAGAATTTTTTTTCATCCAATAAATACTTTAATTAAAATTAGTTTTGTTTAGTTTAATTAACAGCTTTTAAATTAAATAATAATTTTTAATAAACCAAAATAATATTCATAAATAACTTTGAATTATCGCAAATGTATGACACCAAATTTGTTTTAAATTCGTTTTTTTTTCTTCAACTTTGGCATCAAACACTTGTAATCACCCAAAATTATTAGCTAAATACTGGAATGGTAAAAAATAAGAGGAAAATTTAGAGATTTTTTATGCATTTTTTTATCAATACACCACTCTCAGAAATATATAGGCTAGTGTTTTATTGTATTTTTGATTTGAATAAAATTTTTTAATACCTTTATTTGAAATTAGCAAAAAAACCAAAAGAAAAGAAAAAGAATTGCATTATATTTTTTTTTGTTTATTTTTTCAATGAATGATTAAAGAGATAATTTATTTTATTGTTACATATTTGCTCGCTTTTTTTTAGTTTCATTTTCTTTTCTTTTTTTTTTTGATACCCGTCTATATATTTTTATTTTAATAAAAAATCATAAAAAAGAGGGTCATGTTTTTAAGAAAAATTTCTAATAGAGTAAATTAATAATTATCGAATAATATCGTTGACTTTTAAACCAAAAAAATATATTTTTTGTTTTTGCTTCAAGGGAATCAAAGCTTTGTTTCATTCGTTTAACGAAAAAAGTGATAATTTAAAGATTTTCTAAATTTTAGCCTCTAAATATAATAAAACCAGATTTTCGAGGTGAAAACCAGCCTCAAAATTTTTTAAATCCAGCAATATTTAAAAAAAAAATTCTTACTTGAAACAGTTGGAAGCCCATCAATATCGGCATCTCCTCCGGTGGTGAACACAGCCCCTCGAAATGAAACATCCGTGCCAGGCCATAATCCAACTCCAGTGGCAATTGCATCTCCCATTGTTGCAACGATATCAATATCCTCGGGAGAAAGATTTCCAACATTGGTGCCAGTTTGTAATAAATTTTTTACTTTTGCACAACCAAATGAACGAGAATTTGTGAAACCTTTTTCTATGTATGAAGTTTGAACATTAAAATCATCAAATTCATCTGAAGTTGAATCATCTCTAAAAAAAATTTCTTTTTAATTTTTAAATTTTAATATTTTTATGGCAAAAAAAAATGTTTGAAAAAAAAACAAACATAATAAAATCTGATGCAATTCGTTTTGGTAAAGGTGGCTGAAAAATAAATAAATATGGAATTAAATTTTTTTGATACTTATTTTTTTCTGTTTAAAATGTAATGAAGAAACCTAGGAACTTGGAATGGTTGAAGCCTATTTTAAAGTTTATGAAAGTTTTTTTATTTCAAAATTCATTCACTTTTTTCAAAACAAAAAAAATTAAAATTAACCAAAACCCCGTCGACGATGGCTTCTTTTCTTTCAATCCATCTCAAAAAAATTAGTACTAAAAAAATGAATGACTTACATCTGCAGCATAACAACACATATTAAAGAAGGCCACCACCACAAAAATTACATATAAAATTATAACAAAAAATTTCATCTTTTTTTTCTCGACAGTTTACACAACTAAAAAATAAACAACATGAAACTCTGGTAAAAAAAGACGATAACCAAAAACGAATATTACACTTTTTTTTGCTAACGAAAAAAATAAATAATAAAACAAAACAAAAAAGGTTAATTTTTCCCTTTTTCTTTTTTGATGATGCAGTCTTTCACCTGACTAATAAAAATAAAAAAGAATTCAAAATTTTCTGATAAAATCAATAAAATTTCTCTTTCAACTAAAAATCATAATAATAAAAAATTAAACAACAACGTGAACGGCTTTGCATAATTTTTTTGTTTCACGACGTTGAAGAGGAAGGAGCTTATAGGTGTTTTTAAAATGGTTTTGTAAGAATGAGCAGCACACACATGATATCGCAAAGTTTATAAATTTATTTTTGATTATTATCATTTTTTTGTAATAAAAAAAAAAAGTGTTTATTAGATTGCCACCGGAATGTCAAAACTTTTTTTACTAAAATATAATGAATTTTGAAGGAATAGGTTTCAATATTAACAACATTAACGAAGTTGGTGGCCGTTTGAGTAGTTGTTTATTCCTTTAAAATTTACAAAAATATGATGCCTATGTAATAATGATTGTTAATAGTTTTTTTCTATTTATTTAATTAGTTTCTTCCATGCTTTTCAAGTCTTTTAAATCATAATGCCTTATTTCAAAACATAAAAAGAAATCAAAATTAAATATTCAAAAATAAAAATAATAAAAACCGTTTGTTTAAAAAAAAAAGCTATAACTAATATAAAAAAATTCATAAAAAAACGATGCTAACGCTTCCATTTTCTCGCGAAAATGATTTTGATGTAAAATTGTTTTAATAAAAAAACATTACAACTAACACCATTCGAATGACAGTTGTGTTGCATAAAAGACAAAACAAAAAGCTTTAAAAAATATGTTAAAAACATATTTCTTTTATTTTTTTATTTATTTTTTATTTCACAAAATTTTTTACATTAGCTTTTTTGCTTTTGAAAATGAACATTTTTGAAAGCCAATTTATATTTATTCATTAACGAAACGAAGCAACTTCTCGAAATTAAAGCATGAATTGAATTTATGAAAATTTATTACATTGCAAATATTTTGTCTTTTTTGTGGGATAAAGAAAATATAATTTTTGTAAACATTTTTTTTTTTGAACGGCGGAACTTCTCTTTTTTCTCAAAATGATCTTCATTTATTTCTTGCGCTTATGTTTTTCTTTGAATTCCTTTTAATACATAATATCCTAGTTTATAGTTCCTTATTGCTTTCTTTCTTTTCCCCGCTGTCTGAGTCTGAAACAAGAACAAAAAAAGGAGGCTACTTTTGCAAAAAAAAATTCATAGTAAATTAAAAAAAAATTGAAGAAGCATTCACAAAAAAAAACGATGGTTTTAGTCTGTCTGAAAAAATGAAAGAGAAAGTGTTGCAAAAAAAGGTAAAATATTATTTTTCTTTAAAACAAAAAACAAAAGAAAAAAAATCCGAGGATAATCTTTTCTTCTAAGTTTTTTAATCTTTACTAAGGCAAATGGAAGGAGACTAATTTGATACTTTACTTTATGAAATTAAAATATTTAATAAAAAAAATGAATAAGAAAGAAAAAATTGAGTCACTTTCTTTCCATTAATGTAATAATCTAGGAAGGCTAGGCTATATTTTTAATCTTATCACTTATCCCCACTCTCAATCTTTTCCATGGAAAAGCTTTTGGCTTAAAAAATATGTAGTTTCACCACTCTGGGCACACCACTCACCTTGCTCCAGCAACAAAAAAAAATTAATATAAAATGAAAGCTTTGTTTTTGAAATTTTTTCATTATACTTCTTTTTTTTTGAAGATTTGCTTGCTGGAATTTTTACTTTGATTTTTAAAATACCCTTTTTATTTACAATAAAAAAGGTTTATAAATAATGACTGCATGGGAATGGTTTGATTTTGAATATTCTTTATGTAATTCATGCACCAATGATAATGATTGTTTAGTGGTGGCTGAGTAAGTTTTACTTTTACATTCCAAATATTTATATATACAAAAATGGTCTGCCTTTTTCTTGCTCAATTCCATGTTTAAACAAACAATAGATTCTAACTCGGCCATAAAAAAAACAGAGAATTTTATTTTTTATAGCAATTTTTGGCAAATAATCATTAAAAAAAATTACTGTAATTAAAATCAAATTAAATTCCATGGTTTTAAAAAATTTCTTTTAATAGTTTCCGGCTTGGGCCAACAACACAACACCTGAGTCTCACTTTTTTTTCTTCATGATAGACATAATTTAAACAAATCTCAGGAAAGAATTAACCAAAAAAATTAAACTTGTTTTTAAATATCAGACAGGAAACCAAAAAAAAAATAATGCTAAAAGTACAACAACGCCCTCACCGCAAATTATACCATCGGAAATTTTTCTGTCATCATAGTTTTGATTTTGATTCTTTATTATCCATAAAAAAAATTTTCTTCATTATCCGTTTTATTGAACTTTGAAAAGAAAAAGCTAAAAGCTCAAAAAACATTTTCCATAAATCCACATTCTTTAACTCCATCACCAAAAAAGCCATAGGGCATTTAAGCCTTTTTTATTTTTTTTTATTTTGTTGAAGCTATTATGGCTTTGGCAATAAAGAAAGAAACATAAAGATAGTTAATTAAAAGCTTATTATAATTTTATAATCGCTTCTTAAATAAAAAAGAGAATAAAAAGGAGACTTTTTTAAAGTTTTCTTAAATCATGCCTCTTTGAAAATAAAAAAAAAACCGCCGCTTTTTCATTATTTTGAAAATATTCGTTTTTTGTCTTCTAAAAATTCATTTAAAAAAAATTTGTGTAAAAAAAATGTTTATAAAAAATGGGATTGATTATTGGTAGGTTTTACTTCTTAGTTTTTTCTTTCTTTTGTCATCTTCTTCGAAAAAAAAAATTAGAGCTTTCATTCCCCATCAAAAAAACATAAAAATTTTATGCTCCATTATCGTTCCAAAAATTTTAAAATTAATCGTATCTCTTTTTTTCAGTGTTGACGATCATTACCTTTGCGCCTATCTTGCAGCTCAACCAGATTTAATGCAAGTTTTATTATTAGTATTGATATTTGCTCAATTATTTATATTTTTTATTATATTTATTTTATGTATTTATAAAATATATAAACCTAAGAAAAAATTCATTGAAACTTATGTATAAAACTATTTTAGTGTTTTTGTTTTTGAAAAAAAAGTTGCCAAAATGTAAATAAAATCTATCAATAATTTATTTATTTATTTATTAAATACATGATTACAAAAGACAAGAAAGACACAAAGAAATATAAAAAGGTTAAAGTACAAATTCATTTCTTTAAATCAAAGTTGTTGTTTTTCTTCATCCATTTTTTTTCTGTTATCACATCATGATTCTTCTTATGCAGCACCGACACGTTTTGGAGTTGTTTTAAGAGGCTTTTGAGATGGATCAAATTCAATTGGATTTTCTTCTGGATTGGTTTCAGGAAGATTGACATGGCTTGCTAAAAAGAAGAAATGTGTTAGTAAAGATATTAGTTTTTGTTTTTATCAAATACTATTTATCATAGAAAGGCTACAAAATGAGAAATATGGTTAAAGGAGGCGATGCTCGATGGAGTAATAACAAGAAAATGGAAAAACAAAGATAAGCAGCTTTCGTTATTGTAAAAGATAATACCAGCTAAAGAAAAATAATTAATCAAAAAGGATTTAATGTGCCATGAAATTTTTTGTACCCATAAGTAAACGGAAATTAAAGATTAAAGTCAAGATTTGTTCTTTTTGTTACAAAACTACACTAGCTTATAAGTTAAATCTCAATTTTGAAACATAGCAAAAGTAAACCCAGAGAAAGTGAGTATGGTTGCAAACAGTAACAAGCACATATAACTCTTTTGCCACCTTTAGCTTCTAATAACAAAATTCGAAGTCATTTACATAATCAATCTTCTTATTGTCTCATCTGTCAGTTACCCATCTTCCCTAAACCCAAAATGTAAAAAAATGAAAAGAAAACAACTTACTTGAAGGAGATGGAGGAGCAACGAGTTTCACAATAGATGGAAGATTATATGGTTGTTTATGAAATTGTTTATTTGCATCCATAATTGCTAAAACATCTGGTGGAAGAGTGAGATCATAATTAGGCATCTTTGAATTGCTTGCAGAACATGGTGGAACTAAAGCAGGAGCAGGTTCAGTTGCTTTTGGACTTTGACGTTCAACAGATAATTTGACTTTATTTTGAGCATTAACACTATCCAATATCATTTTCTTTGCCATTGTTTTATCCGTAATTGCACCATCATTGACTTTTGTTAAATGATCACCAGGTTTTAATGTTTGAGATGCTAACGTTCCAGATTCTATCATACTAACGATAACACGCTTTTCACTATCCTGAAAACATGTAAGTAAAGGTTAAATACACAAAAATGACGACAACAACAAAGAAAGAAGAGAAAGCATGGCCACCGTAAAATCGAAGATAGCTATCAACTCATAATCACCAAGAAGAGGCCATAAAAGTAACAATTTAACATCAAAAATGAAAGAAGTACAAGATGATTGCACTCATGAGCGTGTGTTGCTATATACCTCAGTCATAACAAAAACAAACAAATAACATACTTGATAAACTAAAATTCCAATCGGCATTCCACCAGTTCTCCAATTCATTTCAAATTCAAATGATTCCATTCCAGGTTTAGGCGCAGGAAGAACATTCACTTTGCAAGTACAATATTCATCACGTTTGATACGAAATGATAGCTTTCCAATAGCTTTAGTTGCTTTGAAGAATTCACCGAGATTTGGAATCTTTTGATCATTTATTGATAGAAGGATGTCACCAACGAACAGCTTTCCAAGAAAACAAGAAGTTGCAGATAATTTGGAGATCTTCGGTGGATTATCTGCTGATAAAGTAACACCCATAGTTGCATTGGCTTTCATATCCACGTCAATAACAGATTCAACCAAACGATCACTTGATGGTGGAGTTGATGCCATCGTTCTTTTTGATGATGATGAGGCTTCTTCTTCGTTGAGTTTTAATTTGATAGAATCTTTGATGAAAAATTCACGGAAACTTGTTTCCTACAAACACAACCACGGAGCAAAACGTGTTGAAACAACGGCGATGATTGATTGATTGATTGAATGATGAAATAGGAGAGAAACTTCAACGAACGATGCCTGAAAATGAAAAAAAATGAATGTCAATTAGCATCATAAAAAAATTTATACAAATTTTTAATGAAAATGTAAACAAAGAGATTGAAGAAGCCTAAAAAATGAATTGCAGCAGCAGTCAGTGGCATTGGGACACATTTCCAAAATTTTGTAAGAGCCTTCAGATTGAAAAATGGCAAAAATTTGGAAGTCTTACAGTTGTTTCATAAAGTAAAATAATTATTTACTATTTTTAAAATAACACTCCTTCTAGAATATCCAACTAAAAAAAGGCAATATTCCAAAAAGTTGTTTCACAAATTGTTGTAAAGAGAAAGTAACAAGACTTTAAAGTTAGATCAATTTTTTTCTTCTTATTTACTCGCTGCTTCAAATACCATTGATGCCATTAACCTCGACTAACAATAATATGCTAAATAACATTGAAAAATGTGAACAAGATTGCAAAACAAGCAATGAAAACAACCAAGAATAAGCATCAACAAAAGTAAGTAATATTTATTTAAATCTTAGACTAAATTATTAAACACAAAAAAAAATTAGAGAAAATGTTGGCATTAAAAATCACAATTTGCTTCATCAATATTTGAAACACAACTATGATAGCTTGAACTTGAACGAATTGAAGCATCAGAAGTTGATGATGAAAGAGGAGTAGCTTTTGAAACATTTGAATCACTTGACAACGAAAAATGAGAGTTTGAATTTGAGCGAGATTTACCATCAGAAATTGAACTCGATGAAAGAGTAGTTTTTGAAACATTTGTTGTAATTGAAGGTGTTGGATCAAAAATCGAATCACTTGGCAACCAACTTCTAGGACCACCTGATGATATGCTTGAATATTCAAAAATAGTTGGAACAGGCTTTGCACGTCTCCACAATGGAAAGACTTCAGGATCATATTGACGAGTACCAGTACCATTATATTGAATACAACCAAAGTTATCATAAGAGTAGAGAAGACCATAAATTGATGAAAAATGTGGAGCTTGTGGATCACCATAATCTGCATAGAAAAGTGAACGTGTAGATTCTTTGAAGGTTTTGGTTGGAATTTGGTAATGTATAAAAGTGAATGTAATAAAAACTAGCATTATCAGAGAGAAGTGAGAATAATAAAGACATGATCACTTACTCATGTTGACCATTACTGCGACGATAAATAATATAAAGTTGAGATGTCGTTGGATAATCACGATCTTCAGAACAAGAACATGTAGCATCACAAATAGAGATCTTTACCCGATGATACATAAACCATTGAGTTCGAAATTGACATTTTTCTTGAGCTTTTGATGCAGTTATTGCGCCCAAATAATATTTTTGTTGAAGTTTTGCCTGCTGTTGAGCTCTGAAACAAGTAACAATGGTTAGTTTTAGTCTATAGGTTATTAGAAGAAAAAGTAAACTTACGAAGCAATGGTTTGATTCTTCGACCATTCCCCATTTAAACAAATTTCATAATAATCAACAAAAGTTTCACCACCAACATTAATCAAAGTTGACGAAGCATTCTTAGTTTTTCCAATTTGAACACGTTCTTCATTTTTCTTTTCTTCCATAAATTTCTTTGCATTCGCATAAGCAAAACTCATAGAATCTTCTTCATCAAGATATGAAGATGATGTAGTTGTTAATCGACGACGACGATCATCAGCACTTTCAACATCAGAATTATAAGTACTTTCTTCAATTTTATCTTCACTTGTGAATGATGATAAGCAGCTTTCTTCCATCGATTTTGAGAGATCATCAAATGGGATATAACCACCACCTTTTTGTTGTTGTTGTTGAAATGTTCTTTCTTCTTTCAATTCAGCAGTAGGTGCAGCAGATAACATTGTTTTTGAAGGAATGACAAAAAATCAAAATGATTTTATTTTTGATTGAAAGGAAGCGAGAGAGCGGGAAATGAAAACTGGCGCGAAAAAAAGTTATCCAAATTTAGGATTCACATGGGAAAGTTTTTTTTTTTGCTTGCGCGTTGTTTCAAATATTGGTTGTTTGCTAATATCCAAAAATCCAAAAGCTTCATAGAAAATATTTTAAACTGTTTATAATAAATACAATTTATTTTACACAATTCACATATACACATTTAGCTAATCATTAGTATTAAAATATACAAAGTACACAAGTTTACAATCATATTTATGATGAGTTTGATGGAACCGTCGGTTGTGGTTTTGATGATGGATCGATTGGCGGTTGTTGATGTAGTTGACTTGGTTCAGGAATAGTGAGCAAAGATAAGGTCCATTTCTTCATTTCATTAAATTTGAGCTGAGCTTCAGCAATGACCTAAAAAATATTTATGTGATGAATGGAATTGAGTGAAAAATGAACTTACTTCATCACGAATTTGATAAAGAGTTTCAGCTTTGGAAAAATTGTTATCAAGTTGTTTGACGAAATGTGTTGCAGATTCAATAGTTTGTAAAGTTCTTTCACCAATGAGTTCATTTCCTTGTTTACCAAGAGTTTCAAAATTATCATTAAGAAGTGCACTGGTTGTTCGAATGGAGCGTACAAGCATTTCTTCAGGTGAGATACGGTATTGTTGAGCTTCTTTTTCGATTTTGCTTTTGAGTTCAGCGACGCCCGCAGATAAGGTTTCAATCTTTTCGGAAGCCCATTCTCGTTGTTTCTTAATGTAATCAAGCAAAATAAGATGGTGATTCATTTGTTTAACATATTCATGAAGGCTACTTCGAACAGGATCAATGACATTGTTGTTTGCTTGATCTAGAAGACCACCAGTAACACGACTTGAAAGGAATCGAATTCGATCAGTAATGGGTGAATCACCAGGTTCTTGAACAAGAGGAAGTCCCAAAAGACGATCAAAAACTACATTAGCCATATCAAGGAAAGTATGAGTGTGTTCAATAATTTTATCAGCTGGAACTTTAGCAAGAGTTTGTTCGAGTACTTCACGAATTCGTTGTTCAACAACTTTTTCAATATTATGAACACCTTTAATTGCGACGAATCCAGCATTCTTGGTATAAATCAATGATGTAAGGAAAGCATTTGTAGCTGAAGTTGTAGCAATTAAACCCATTTGAGCTGCGACAATTGAAAGTCCAAGAGAAATAGCACCAGTATAAACAGCAACCGAGACAGTTTTATCAACAACAGTTTTGGTGGTATTGAGACCTAAAAAATCAATAGTTAATTTCCAAATACTCATAATTAGATATTTGAAAACGTTTCAACCTCGAGTGTAGTATTCTAAAAGTTTATCAGTAGTTGGGAAACAATAGTTAGCATAAAATGGTGCAGCAACATTGGTTAAACCATTTGAAACTTCAGTTTCAGCACGATTGAGAGTATTTTCAGCAAGAGAGCAACTTCGTTTAACACCATCATAACCAGTAAGAGCTTTTTTGACGAGAGTGTAATCATTTACATAATCATACCATTGCTTGAAGTATTCGAAATGAGCATTTGGTCCACCACTTTGACGTTCAACAGTTAACTTAAATTTGTTGTTTGCGATGACACTATCGAATACCATCTTTTTTGCCATGGGTATATCCAATATAGCAGCATCGTTGACTTTGGTCAATTGATCACCAGCTTTCAATGTTTGAGATGCCAGAGTTCCAGATTCGATCATGCTTACAATAACGTGCTTTTCAGTATCCTAAAAAAGGGTAATAAATGTAAATACATAAACGCAACATATATGAAAACAAAGAAAGCCAATAAGTATGCAAGTACGTGACATATCGCTACAGTAATATAATACTATGAAATAGAGAAAAGTATGAAACAGCTTCAAAATCATCATTGATTGCGAAACATAAAGCAAACAATATTATTTCTAACAACTAATTTGATTTTAATTTTAGCACTAAAGTAGTTTGGTATGGAAAGACAATGACCAGCAAATCAGCTAATGCCATTTTTGTTAAAAGAGAATGGGGTGGAAGCAATCGAATGCATAGGTACATACTAACACTTTGAAATAGGAAAAAAATGATGCAAAAGCTGAGTAAAAGGACTAAGAAAGCGTTTCATTCGAACTGATTTTAGTTTACCGTTGAAAAAATTGTTCCATGCTTCAAGCAGAAGGTAATTAATGCACTAATAAACACGAAAGATTGCAATGATGTAATACTTAAGGCTTAGAAATGGTGAAGCATGCACAATGTGAAAGGAAATGGTAAATTACCACACGATAGCGAAGCGAACTAACTATTTGATCATACTGTTGCACAAAAATATAACTAACAAGAACTTACATAATAAACCCATATTCCAATCGGCATTCCACCAGTTTTCCAATTCATTTCAAATTCAAACGCTTCTGTTCCATGTTTCGGTGCAGGAAGAGGATTCACTTTATAAGTATAGTATTCATCACGTTTGATGCGAAATGATAGCTTTCCACTAGCCTTAGCAGCTTTAAAGAATTCACCAAGGTTAGAAATTTTCTGATCATTTAGTGATAAAATTGTATCATCCACAAACAGCTTTCCAAGAAAACATGAAGTTGGAGATAATGTTGAGATCTTCGGTGGATTATCTGCAGATAAAGTAACACCAATAGTTGCGTTGGCTTTGATTTCCATCTCAATTACAATTACAACCAAACGATCACTTGTTGCTGGAGTTGATACCATCGTTAGTTTCGGTGATGAATATTCTTTCAGCTACTTTCGATGTTGACTTTTGATTGAATTGAAAATTTGACGAAAACAACAGAAAATTCGTGAGAGGAAGCTTGTTTCCTAAAAGCACAACCAAGTCAGAAGCAATGACGACAATGACAAAAGGTGGAAGAAACATGTATGCTGAAAAAAATGAATGTTAATTAGCATCACAAAAAACAAATATGCAAATTCAGAGGAAAAAACGCAAACAACGAAAAAACGACGAAGACAAAAAAAAGTGAAAGAGAAGAAGAATGAATTTTGGCGTTGGAGAATAAAGCCATGATTTTTACCTAAAAAATGATGGAAAGCGTGCACTACCGTAACTTTTTTTTCTTCCCGTTTCAAGGGAAAATTGTTTTTTGATATAGCATTATTTTTATTGAATCATTACAACTAATAACTTTATTGCTATTGTAATTCTTTTCTTCTTGCTTGTAATTGTTTAGTTTAGCAGCAGTTATTATTTACATTATCCATAACCAAAGCAATGTTGCTGACACTCCAATAATAATCTTTGCTTACTTTTCCACTTCTTTTTTTTCAAAACCAAAAAACTAAAGCTTGAACTTTGTATTTTTTCCTTCATCGTTCCTTTTTTTTCAACGTCATTTTTGTGTTCTCTGGTTTATTATTGATATATTTCAACATACAGAGAATGAGGGAAAGAGAGAGAAAGAGAAAGAAATAAAAATTAATCACATGGCCCCTTTTTTTATTGATTTATTTACTTTCGCTTTGCTTTGCTTTTTTTTAAAAGGTGGTAGTTGTTAGTTTTTTTTTGTGGTCACATTCGCATAAGCTTGCGCTTTCTTTTTTTTATTTTCTTGGTTTTTTCTTTCTCGAAAAAATAAAGTAATTATGAGAAAAGTATTATATAAAGATAAATTTGTTGAAGTAAGTTCAAATTGATTGATTTTTTGAATCCAATAAAAATGATTTTTGTATGTTTGTTTTTTATAGGTTTATGGTGACGAAATTGTTATAAAAACATATTTCTTTCCAATTGCTACAAGTAAACATATTTCTGTTAATGATATTCGATGCGTTTATTACAGAAAACAACAAGGATGGGAAGATTTATTTATAACTAAAGGTTGGGGAATGACTTTATATCCAGTTTGGTGGGCATGTGATTTGCGAAGACATATTCAAGCTGGAAAAACTCAAACTCGTTACAATGTTATTCTTGATAATGGAACTTTTGTTAAACCTGGTTTTACCGTTGTTGATATTCATAAATTTCTTCGAGCTTTACGTCCACTTATGAATGCTCCATATGAAAATAGATTTCCAAATAGTTTTGAACATCGAGTTCAACCTCCACCAACAGAATATTCATCCATGGAAAAATTAATAGAAAATGAAAAAAAAAGTGAAAGAATGGAAGTAGAGGAGGAAGAAAATGAAAATCTTTTAAAGCAAAGAAAATCTAATGAAAAGTTGTTTTCCAATGAACTTCCACCAAGTTATGATGAAGCTGTTGCTTCTACAAAATCGAAACCACTTTGAATTTAAAAAAAACATGCATTTATTATTTCTGTATTCTTCCATTTTTTAAGTTTTGTTTTTGTATTTTTGGCATAAATAAAATTATTTTGAAAAAACTGTTTTTAAGAAAACTTGAGCTTTAAAAAATGAAAATTCTAAATCAAAATTTTTCTTTATTCAATCTTCATTTTTTTGTAATTATTTCCAAGATTGCATAATCTTTTATGGCTTTCTATCGAAATTACAGAAAAATTAATTTCTGGCGGTTGATTTTCAGTTAATCTATGTATCTGCAATAATTTCATCAAGAAAACTTTGAAGCTTTTCTTTATAGTTTTCTAAATTGACAAATCTTTTTTATTTTTCTACAAATCGCAAGTTTACTTACTTCCAATCCAAAAAAAACGTTTCGAAATCAAAAGTTTCAGGAATATTTGTTAGTGAAAAAATTTTTTACTCTCAAAAAATGTGGAGTTGCCAACAAACTTTCAGCTGTTTTTGATGTAATACATTAAAGTCCATTTGATGAAAGGAAAATTTTGTTTTTGCGCTCATGTTTTCCTGTTTTTTCCGTACTGCATTCTTAGTATGAATAGTTTAAACTATGTTTTAAAACACAAAATTCAAAAACAAAAATATTTATGCAAAACAAAAAACAAAACAAAAATAGCAAAGTGAGTAATAAATATATTTGAAACAACAATTAAGAAAAGTCGTTTGTAATTTCCAATTTATCAGGATGCGCTTCTCGAAGTTTTGCGGCAGTAGCTTTGATTGGAATTTTTACTTCTTCAGAAAATTGACGATGATAGTGAAAAGAAAGACAAAATTCAGTTTCAGGATGTTTCTAAAAATAATATACATTAATTAAAAACTAAATAATCAAAAAAATTAGCTTACCTTCATGAATTCAATAAAAGAATCAGCATCAAATTCATCATGATAAATTGCATACAAGCTAAACTTTTGAAGACTTTCGAATTTTGGAAGTTTTGTAAAAGTTTTTTTTGTAAGCGTGATACATTTAGCACGTTGTCCTACTGAACTAAAAACAAAAAATATAATTGAATATCAGATCGATAAATTTTTGAAACTATAGAAGATACCGCATTTTTGTTGACACGACAATTAACATCTAAAATCCATTCAATCCATATTTTTTGTGGAAATTCTTTTTCAATTTCACTGATTGAAAATGAACACGCAATTTTATTTGTATAAGTTTTTGACCAGCTTGAATCAGAATAATTTAATTTTAAATTATCAAAAAGAATTATTGGATTTTTAAGATAAAAATATTTGCATATTTTTATGAGTTTTATATAAACTTTGGCGGATGAAGGATTTTTTGATATATAATAAATAATATTTTCTGGAAGGGAAAAGTTTTGAATTTTTGGAGGATTTGAATAAATTGAAACTGTGCATGTTGGAGATCGTGGTAACGGAGGAGGCGGCGACTTTAATATTGCTCTTTGTTGGACATGTAAAGACACATCTCTGATTGTCTGTCCTCTGATCCCGCCGCGCTTAGTTGTCTTGTTATTGTTGTAATGTATTGCTATTGTAATGTATGTGCGAAGCTCGGTCAGAGTTAGCAAGTGTCTAATAAACTGCTATATTAACCGCCGCTGTACACTAGAAGGCTGTGCAGCACAAATTGGTAACGAAGGATTCTTTTCAACGCCTCCGAACGAAGAAAATCCGAAGAAGAAATCAACTGCTGTTTTTCCTGATTTTTTGGTTAAAAATCTGCTGGTCGTGCTTTTTCCTGATTTTTGATTAAAAATCTGCTGGAAGAAGATCAAAAGAAAAAGAAAGAAGAGTTAAGGCTTAAACTCCGAAAAGCTCCGTTTGATGATAGCGAACAATCATCCGTTCTTGGTGACCGTAAACCACGACAAAACAAAGATGTTCATGATCGCGTCGTGGAAGAAAATCAATCAAAGGAAGAGAAGGAAGGAAGTAGCTGTATAATGGTGGCACTTCTGATCTTTGTGATCACATGTTAACCTGTTGGCATGGTACATGTACTTCGAACTCTCCTGCTGATGATGATAAACGACAACTGGTAAATCTTGAACTTTGTATGGCTTCTTGATCGTGATACTTATGGTCCTGCATCTCAAAAGCTTCATCGCTGTTTGGCGGCTCTCCACCGCATGATGTTTCAACTCCAGGGGAAGATGGATTGGATGGACATGGTAAAACGACGACGTATTGGAAGAAGGATATGGAAATGGTGTTGGAATGGTCATGGTTCTTATGGATATGGAAAGATGTCGCTATGGTATGAACTTGGTAAAAAGAAGGTATCAACATGGCACATAGCAACGTGAAAGAACAAATGGAAGATCTCAAGTGGCAAGCATGGCTCGAAGAAGATCTCTTGAATGAACATGGCTCGAACTCGATCAACTCAAGGCTCTTGTACTGGTGCGACTACTTATGATGCTCAAACTATGGGAAAACTCTTGCAACAAATGGTCCACAATCAATGTTATGTTATTGTAGTTTTGTTAGCATTGTATTGTTATTGTAATCTTGAGCTAAGTATGTCCTTTGTAAGTGGTGGAGAATGTTGGACATGTAAAGACACATCTCTGATTGTCTGTCCTCTGATCCCGCCGCGCTTAGTTGTCTTGTTATTGTTGTAATGTATTGCTATTGTAATGTATGTGCGAAGCTCGGTCAGAGTTAGCAAGTGTCTAATAAACTGCTATATTAACCGCCGCTGTACACTAGAAGGCTGTGCAGCACACTCTTGAAGAAGTTTTATTATATGAATTTTGAAAATTGCAAAACAAATTCATTGATGACAAGAAAATTTTAAATCGGTAATTCTTAGTATAAAAAAAATAAAATAAACTAGTAAATTATAATAAGTTTTATTCTTCTTCCTACGTTAAATAAAGAAGAAAAAAATCAATGAAGTCAAATAATATTAAGAAATAGTCAATCGTTTTTTTTTCTTTCTCAAAATTACTGATAATTTCATATGTATTTGGTCTTCCTCTAACTTTTTTTTTTAAAAACTCTTTTTATTTTGATAAGAAAAGAATTGAGTCTTCGCTTGTTTTCCTTTCTTTTTTTGTTGATAACATAACTTTTAAAAATTTTGAAATAAATATTAACAACAATGAGTCCCACTTTTTTTTATCATACATACAAACTCAGTTTCGCCATAGCCTAACTTTTTTAAACCTATGTTATTTTTGGAATTTTCAAAAATTAAGAAAAGATTGAATCCCAATAAATTTAACCATTTATTGTTTTTTTGTTTTTTTGAATGCTTTTTTTAAAGATAAAAGTACAAAGGAAGTCCCAAATTTCCATGAAAGCTAAAAAAAATTATTTTCGTCACTTTTTTTAAAATTTTGAGTTTTGTTTACTAAAAAATAATTATCGTTCCATCGGCCTTGAGATAAAATAAATTATCCATCAAAAGAAAGCTAAATTTAAAATTTAAGTTATCCGGCTTTTATCAATTTTTAAAATTTTTTTAAATTCCTTTGACGCTATCTTGCTTTTTTGTGTTCCACATATTTACGCATGCATGCATGTTTTTAAAATTCTATTTTTAAACCACATTGTGTTTATTTTTAATAAATTTTGGATATACGTAATTCACAAAAAATAAATAAACAAACAAACAAACAAATAATAATGAAAAATTGCAAACAAAAACTTTGCTCTCTAAGACAGAAAGAAAAAAATAAACAAAGGAAAAAACAATTTTTTGGTCAAATTTTTTTTGTAACAAAATCAAAAAAAGAAGAAAATCGCAAAAATATTGTCTTTGGTTGGTTTTTTTTGTGATATTTTTTAAAATTTGAATGAAAATAAATTCCAACATGTAAGAAATTCTTTGGCTTTACCAAGGGCTTCATCAAAAGTCGAAATAATTAATACAATATTTGCAAGTCGAACAGAGGCATCAACTTCATAATTGCGATAATGTTCGCCAAGTTCTTTAAAGATTTGATGTTTGTAATGTTCCATGGGTTTGGATTTAACTAAAAAAATAAGAAATAAAAGTTAGAAATGAATTTAAAATATTTATTTTTAGGGCTTTGAGTTTCGAAGTGGAAAATTTTGGGTTTTCAGGCGAAAATGAATTTTTATTCGAAGTTGCTTAACTATGGTTTTTGACCGTAGTTTTCTGTTCTGGGCACCCAAAAAATAATTAATTTTTCTTCCCCAAATTCTTACCTTGATTTATTAATAATAAACACATCAATGCCGCAGCTTCCTTTTCATCAAGTCTCATATTTTGTACATTTCGACATAAATGCATATTAAAAAATTGTAATACTGGATAAGCAAATCGAGCCATGGATGCGGCATCTCTCGTATTTCCATCACTTAAATATGTCATCAACGAACTTTCATCAATATCAATATTCATTAAATCTCCAGCATATGCTCGATTAGTTTGAATTCCACCAAATCTAATTGTGGCATGAACGGATTCAAAAATTTCCCATGTCAAAAATAAGTTTTGTATTTCGGTGGAAAATTGCCAATGTTCATTTTCTGCGAGTAATCCATTAAGCATAGACATATTTTCACAAAATTTTTTAAATATAACAAATTCTTTTTCCAACATTGTAAAAGGTTGTTGCTGAGTTATTAAAGCTGGAATTGGAGCCGTCGTTGAAGAAGATGTTGGGGTTGATGGAACAGCGGTCGTTGTGGGGCACTAAAATATTTTTAAAAGTTAGATATTATAATTTTTTTTGGATTTGGTAAAAATTCTTACATTCAAATTCATCATTCGAAGATTTCCAAGTGATCGACGAGCACTCGACATTTCATTAAGTAATGGCACATTAGGCCCTCGAGCTTGTGTGGTTCTTGTTCCCTTTCCTCCTCCACGTCTTAATGTGGTAATCGTTGGATATGGTGCAGCACTCACTGATGCGGGGGATGACTGGCTTGGAGATTCAGGGTGAAGCTTAGTTCGCTTTCCTTGGACTTCTATAAAAAAAATTTTTTTAAATATAAAAATATAAAAGATTAAAAGCTAGCAACAATAAAATTTAAATATTTTTAAGTCTCTATTTTTTTTTTGCAGACACAAAAAATTTAGTTTTTTTTTCATTTGTTTTATTGCTTTCTTCCTCGCTTATCAGATTTTAACATTTAACAGTTATTTAAGAGTCTTTTTTATTGCAAGGATTTGCAGCAAAAGAAAAGGCTATGGAAAGGCAAATCTAAGAGGATTATTGAAATTATCCTTTCTTTTCATTTTATTTATTTTTTATTTATTCTTAAAAATGAAAGAAAATAAAGCGGATGATTTTTTTGGATTTAAAAAAAATTTATGGAAAAGTATTATTTGTTTTTAACAATTTAATCCTATTTAAAAAACGCTTATCGACAATTAATTATCCTTTGTTAAGGATGAATAAGCAAGAAAGGGTTTAGAGGGCAATTTTCCAAAAACGAGTGAGTCTAAAGTAAAAAATTTCCGCAAAAAAAAGACAGAGTACGGTAACTATTTTTTTATTGTTTAGAGAAATTCTATGATATTTAGTTAAGAACTCAAAAACTAACCATCAGGACACATGCCAGCAAAAATACACTTTTGAAAGCGGCAATAACGACAAATAACTCCATGCTTTCGTGAATCTGAAGAACAAAAAAAAGTTAAACAATAAATTGGAAATTTAATAATGCTAACAATTTTAAGCAAAGCACAATTATTTTATTTAAATAAATATTATACATAAATAAAATACATTAAATTTTTTATGAGAAAAAAAGAAAGAATGAAAAACTCACTTATTGATACATTACAATTTCGTGTAACACATGCATAAGTTTTTTGGTCCGCAATTGATCGACGGAAAAATGCGCTACATGCTGCACAACTTAATGCAGAAAAATGATATCCATCTGCAACATCTTCGCAACTAAAAAGAAAAAACTATAAATAAATGAGTAATTAAAAAGCAAAAAAATATAGGGGGGGGGGGTAATTAGAAATAAATAAATAAATATAAAAATGTATTAAACACTTAAGTTAAGTTTTTTATTTAAAAAAACTTACACTGTGCATTTAGAATAAACATTTAATTCACTTTGATTTCGTTGTTGTTGTTGTTGTTGTTGTTCGCTATTAACACTATTAAGAATTCCATCTTTACTATCGATGGTTGGAGTGGAAGATGGTCCACTATTACTGCTACTACCAACAGGAGACATTTGTTCAGTTTTAATTTCAAATAATTTATAACTTGATATTTGTGAATCAAATATTGTAGGTGAAGTAATAGAATTTGAAGATGGAATAAAATTTGTTGTTGAAGAAGCAGAAGCGGGTGGGGTATTATGATTATGAATATGGTTATCTATACCATTAATAGTAGCTAGCGATGATGATGTTAACCATGGATTAGGATGATGTTCATTTAAGGTTGTTGAGGGAGGTGAAGAAGAAGAAGAGCTATTATTAATATTTCCAAATGTAATCATTTCATTTATATTCGAAACAATATTATAAGAATTATTATTATTATTTATCAATGAATTTATTTGTGGTGTTTGTGTTTGTTGGTTTAATGGCTGCGGCGGTTGCTGATGCTGGGGTTGATAATAATAATCATTATTTTGATGATGATGCCATTGTTGATGAGGAGGATATGATGATGGAGGTAAAGAAATGGCAGAATCAAAATTATTTGATGTTGAACAGCAATGAAAATAAGAAGGATATGACGGTTGACTTAATAACATTAAAGATGAAATATCTTGAGGTAGAATTTTGAAATTATTTTTTAAACAAGAAGGTGGAGTTTTAGTTGTTTTTGAAGATGATGACGATGTAGTAGAATAAATGGTTGGTTGTTTGTATTAGAAAATATGATTATTGAAATTTTAGAAGAAAGAAAAAAGTTTGAAGAAAAAAAGCTGAAAAAAATAATAATGAAATAATTATGTTATTAAGTAATTTTAGATATCTCTCGAATTATTAACTATATTAAATAATAATAACAATTATTTATTACATATGCTCGCAATTTCACTTTTTTAACTTTCATAAATTTTTATTTATATGAAATACCCCTCTTTCATATTTTCTTCCATTTTTTTTTGTTGAAGAAATGAGACCAAATTTCAAAATTTATTATTAAAAGGGTAATATATTACTTAACTAACTAATAACACACACGGAAATGCGCGCCAAATTATAACACACAAGCTTCAAGGCACAAAAGCACCTGACAAAAATAAAGAAATAATTTAAAGAAAGAAAAAGTTACCACATCGAAAGACTCAAAGAATAAAAGCGGAAGGAAAAAAAATAAACTCTAAAAAGCTCATGGAAGACTGACAGACTAAAACTAAAAATAATACGTAATAGTGAAATAAAATAAACTAGAATAAAAAGTTTTTTCTTCTACCTTTTTATATATTCTTTTTTGATATCTCTTTTTTTTTTAAACTAACTGAAACCTCCCACTTTTTCTTCGTCTTCCTCATAAAAGCTTATAAAAAGATTTTATAAAGGATAAAATTATAAATTGTATGTATTTTTACCTTTTTTTAAATATTATCTTTTCCCTTTTTTTTTACTCCTTTTGAGCCGAGCTGGCTCAGCAACAACGGCTCGGCTTATTTTGTAATGGCTCATTTTTTTAGTTATTATTTTTAAAAGAAAGGAAAGCAAAAAAAGTGAGGGTGGAAGAATAAAGAAGAAATTATAGCGCGTCCTTGGAAAAAAGGTGGCGTCGTTTTTGTAGGTACTTTACTTTTATTTATTATGGATTTATTAAATTTGCGAGGGTGGAAGAAGTGTGGTGATAATTATAAAAATAAGATAACATGGATTTAGAAAAATTAATGGAATTAAAAAAACATTTAAAAATGCGTATTTGCAAAAAAAAAAATAAGAAAAAACAAGAACAAATTTTAGAACATTAAATTACCGTAACAAAGGGAAGAAGATTGCATTTAAATGAGACACATTTTTATCCCAAAAAAGTGAGAATACTTTTTAATCGCAAAAGCTATTTCAAAAACATTAAGCAAAATATTTGGCATAATTAATGTCCACCGAATTTTATAAGGATTTATTTTCTTCTTGACTTACTTTTAATTTCAAAAGTAAAAAATGATTTGAGTCAAGAACAAAAATATTTTTGCTCACATCTTTATTTTATTTTTACCATTTCCTTATCTAAGTTTTGATTTAATTCGCACTTTTACGACAACCCAATATCTCGAAGTAATATATAATTTTAAAAAAGCTCTAAAAATTTATTTCTAAAGTCTAATTACCTTGACTTAAATTTCGTTATGTTATCGTTGGAAGGTAATGATTATTATAAAAAATAAGACATTTTGGGCTGCATAAAGTTGAAAGTTAAACGTTTTTTTATTAAACTTTTTAAAGTACTAATTTTCTATGATTGATATATGGCGCTACGACTAATATGGAGACTTGTGGTCTAGTCAAGTTTTATAAGTATTTTGAAATTTGTTATTTTTTAGTTAAAATATTTAAAAATATTCGCAAAACAAAGCTTTAGGTAAAATAAAGTCTTTTTTGAAGAACGTCAAACAAAAATCTAGCGCTTCCTCAATCACGCCATTTGACTCAAAAAATTACCCCACCACGACAAAAGGGAAAACTTATTAATACTTCGAATGACAAATTTTCGAAAATCCACAAACTCATAAAATAATATTATTAAAAAATTAAGGCTTCTTCTATTTTTATTTTAACTTCGAAAGCAAAATAAAATAAAAAAAACCCAACCATTCAAAGCCATCATTTAAATTCCCAACTGACGACGATTTTATTTATATCAAAAATAGAAGTTGAGGGAGGAGGAAGAAGAAAAAGAAGAAGAATGAATACCTTCTTCATTTTCTTTATATTCACTTTTTTTTTGTAGTTTTTCATTATTTTTTTTATTTTGTATGCGGAAATGTAAAGAAATAAAAAAGAAATAAGCGATTTCATGAAGCAACGAAGAAAAAAAAAGTACAATTTTTTTTTTAAATATTTACATTTATTTTTAAAGAAAAGAATTTTCTTTATTTCGTTTTTTTTTGTGTATATTTTTTGGTTTCGAAAAATAAAGAGCAGAGTGCAAATTTTTTTTAAAAGTAAAATAAAAAGCTAGTCAGTGAAATATATGGGATACATTTCCAGAGACCATCGTCTACAACAGCTGTAAGCTTAAGCACCTTTAAAGCTGTTAAGAAAAAAAAATGTTATCATTACAAATTTTATAAATCCCTTTATTTTTCTCTTTGTCATTTATCTTTATCGAAATAAAGAAGGAGAAAAACTTGAAATAAGCAAATTAGAAATTTTAAACTTTTTTTTCATTCCACCAATCAAAAATCCAAAACAAAAAATCCTTTTATTTTTCATGTGAAAATCTACTTTTTTTTCGTCGGTATATTTAAGCCTTTAATTTTTAAATATTTAACTACTTTTATGCACTCATTTATAAATGCACCTCTAATTAATCCCGCCGCACCCCGAGCGAAGCGAGGGGTGCGGCTGTTTTAGCTTTCAGTTCGCCCGATCTGCTAACCGAAATTTATGATTTTTTTTATTTCGCGTAATTATGTTGATATTAGAGGGCTCTCTAGGGTCAATTTTTCGTCGCATTTACGAATTTCTAAAAAAAATAGAGTGTTCGATATCATAATTCCATCAAACCGAAAAATCGGCACTGGTAACAATGTCCCGCTGAGCGTTGCAGCAAAGTTACCCCATATTTTGGCTATAAAAATCGTTTTCTCCACCCTAAATTACCTATATGAGTAAGCTAACTTTAAAAAAAGCCACATAATAATAGATGTATGCCGCTATGGAAATTTAAATATGTCGATTTAGAGCAAAAATATCATTAGCTAAAATTTCTTATTACTTGTTGTTTTTGTGGTGTAGGCGTGCGAGGCGCAATTTTATGATATTTATGTAATAGGTTCGAATCCCATCAACTTTTTAAAATTTATTGTTTTAATAAAATTCAGACAATAATATCTAATTAGTGCACAGGATTACAATGTAAAAAAATAAAAGGCTGTTCATGAAAAAAACTGTAGACGGCCGAAGAGATTAAATTTTTATTGATTTCAATAAATTATTTTATATGTTACACTGAAACAAACAGCCGCGCACCGTCTTCGATTTTTAACAGTTATTAAAATTTTGGTTGGACAATTAATTTTATTTAAATTATTTGCTTAACATAAATTACCTGTTTTTAAACATGTTTTGTTTCGGAAATGAATAGAAAAATTTAATAAAAAAAATTAAAAATTTTGTTACTTACTTTATAATTATTTTTTTTCATTTTATACCTGAAGATTTTTACATTAAAAATCTTGCCGAATATACGAAATGGCTTTTTTATTTTATTAAACAAATTTTTTTTAATAATAATTTTTGAAAAAGAAGTTGGGTAGTAAAAATCGAAGACGGTGCGCGGCTGTTTGTTTCAGTGTAACATATAAAATAATTTATTTAAACTAATAAAAAAATTAATCTCATTAGCCGTCTAAAAGCAAAATCAATTAAAATTAAATTAATCTCTTCCACCGTCTAAAAGTTTTTTTTTCCTGAACAGCCTCGTGTTTTTTTACATAGTAATACTGTGCACTAATATATATATGACTCAAAATGACTAAAAAGAAGGTAAATCTAACAATAATTTTTTTCCTTTCCCTTTCTCCTTCTCTTCCTTCCTTTTTTTCTTCCTTCTGGGGTCTCTCATTAATAATGAAAGGTAAGTAAGTACACACGCATATAATTTCATAATCCAACAAGGCCCTAAAAAAGAGAAGAAGGAAATAAGGTAGAGAGACTCCGCTTTATTAAAGTATAATTTTAAGTTTATTTTTTTTTTGTAATGGCACCTTTATTTATTTTTTTCTACTTCCTTTTTTCATTACCTTCCTCGCTTACTTTTTTTACTCGCCATAAAAAAAAAGAAAGAACAAAAGTAAAAAAAGTTCCTGCTTTGATTTTAAATATAGTATTTATAGAATTCATTTTTGAACGCGGAAAGAAAATAAAAGTAATAATAATTTTTTTAGACATAAAAGAAGCTTATTTAAAAGCACACGTATTTTTTTATATGTATGTATTTTTTTTCGGTGGATACATATTAAAAGTTAAAAATTAGAAGGAAAAAAGTGCGTTTTTTGCTTTTATGTAATTTTATTTTATTTTTTTCCTTAATAATAGATTTATGTAAATTTATGAGGTTTTTGCTAATAAAAAAGATTTAAGAAAGTATGTGAAAAAAAATATATACCAGGAAGTTGGAAGTTGATAGACAAAAATAAAAATTAATTTATGAGGGAGAAAAATTACTAAACTTACAAGAAATTTGTATTTTCACGTGTATTTTTGGCAGCACTTATCAAAACGTGATAATATTAAACATGGGAATTAAGAAAGAAAAAAAGGAACTTGGTTAATTAAGTTTTTTTCTTTATGTATTTTGAAACCCATGAAAAGGTGAAATAAATATGAATGAAGTCAATGAAAAGGAAAAAAAAAAATAAGAAAAGGTAAGTAAATTTTTTTTAAATTAAGTAAAAGAAATTCCATGCATTATGAACTTTAACTTTGATTTATGGTGCCTTTTGTGAGCGTCATTTTTTATTTTTTTTAAAGAAGGGAAGTAGAAAGGGTAAAGTAGGAAAGAAAGGGGTAAAAAAATTTATAAAAGCATGAATTATTAGAAATTTAAATTAAAAAAATGTTTTTTTAAAAATTGTTTAATAAATGTCTCTAAGCAGTCCAGTCGCAAAATAAATAAAAACATGAATGAAAAAATTAAGGTAAGAAAAAGCAGCGGAAATTTGAGTTTTTAAATTAGTCGTTTTTCTAATTGCTCGCTTTGTGTAATTAAAATTAAGAAAAAAGTTTCGAGAGTTTTCTATTTTTTTTTCTAGCGATAAATAAATAAAAAAAGAAGCTAAAATTTTTAAAATTTAATACGATTCTGAATTTTTGAAGTTTTTTATAGCAATAATTTTTATGATTATAAAAAGAATCGCTGTTTTGTTAATGTAAGAAAAATTTACACAGGAATAATTTTTTTTATCAGTTCAAGCGGCTCTAAAATATATAAGAGAAAAAAAGTGTGCATAGAGAAAATCCGGCACTAACTCGACAATAAGCGTCTTTTTTTTATCATAGAGGGTTTTAACAGTTTAATCTAAACTTCTTATTGCTTACATTTTAACAATGTAGCAATAATTTCGCTCACTGATATAAAAATTTTTTAATTATGACGCAAAAAAATGAAATAGACGACAAAATCTTTTTTGACGCTAATTTTTTTAAGCACTTCCTCGTGGACTTACAAAAAAATAATAAAATAAATTAAGGTTAAGCCACTTTTTTCCATAACGTCGAAGTACCCCTTTAAGAAGTTTCCATTTCTCTGGCACTTGGATTATTACTTTACACATGGCAGGAGAGAGGACTGACTCATTTCCTCACTAAACCATGTCCAAGCAAGTTCTCTCCAGAAAATAAAACTCTTCCATATTTTTTTTAAAATTAACAAAAACTAACAAATTTTATCTTCCTTTTATAAAACCATTTTCAAAATCATTCTTCCTCCATTTTTTTTATTATATAACAAGATAGGATTATAAATATAAAAATTTGATGATGAAGAAAAAAAAAGAAGAAGAATAATATTTTTAATTTACGTCGTCAAAATGATCTACAAAAAAAAATAACTTGAAGAAATCCTTCTTCTTCGTGCTTTTTTAATCCTATTTCTTTTTTTTATCTTATAAAAATTTAGTAATGAGCTAATAAAAAAAGAAGACGAAGAAGAAACCCACTCAAAAAAATTTTCTATTTTTACTGACTACAAAAAGTTATAAAAGGTATTTATTTCATCGTATGAAAATGTTTGCTTCCGTTTTTTTTGCTTGCTGGTAATAAATGCGCGTGTTTATGAATGGAATAAAGCTGCAACTAATCCGCCGGCGTCGTTTGCTTTCTTTTTTTGCTCGAGGTGGCTTTAGGCGGATCCAATAAAAAAAAACTACTCGCCATATTTGCTGCTGCTTTTGGCGCGTAGAATTTAGAGAAGTGCCTATTAATAAATACTGTTTACATATATATATATATATATATATTATTTACTCCATAAATAGGTATGTATGTAACTAAAAACAGTGTATGCTTATGCCAATAACATAAAAATAATAATAATAAAGGTTAAAAATGAGGAAACGGTTTTTTTTCTAAGAAAAGAAGAAGAAAAAAAACACGGAAGTTTTAAAATATTATTTTTTTAAAAACTAATCTTCCTTGTAATTTTTTTTAATGTTTGATAGAGCAAAAGTTTATGAATTTATTAAAATATAAAAAACAAAAGTTTAAAAAATAAAGTTGATAATCGGCGCAGAGAGACCTAATTAAATATATATATTTTTTTCTCATTTGTCTGATTCATACAAATATCAAGGGAAAAATTATATTTGTGTAATGGTGAAGAAAAAAAAACAAGAACCAAATGAAGAAGAAAAAAAAATAATGAAGTGGCTTTATTGAAACCAAATAATACTTGTATTTTTTTTTGTTGCCATTATTTAGTTAAAAAGATTTACTGAAGCTATTGGTGGCTAACATTCTACCCTCCAAAAAAAGATCAAATAATAATAATAAAGGATAAAAGTGAAATAAAAGAAATGAGATAAGCCATAAAATTATTGCTGCCTCGGGTAAGTCTAAAGATTCTTGGCACTAAGCTAACAGAAAATAAAGATAAAATGATTGAAATTCTCTGACAGTAATACCTTAATTTTGTTTGCTAAAAAGCATTAACAAATTTTTTTAAATTTTTTTAACAAATAAATATTTTTCAAGAAAACTATAGTAAGCGAATATAATTAAATAAAATTATGGCCTTGTTATATATTTTTTTAATTAATTAATTCTATAGTTTTAGGTGCGCCAATTATTAACATTTTCTTTTTAATATTAAAATGAAATAACGTCAATAGACGACAAAACGCTTAAGTTTAATTTGAGTGCAAAAGAACCTTAATAAACATTTTTTTTCTTCAATGAAACTTTTTTTTCAGTGATGATTGGTAAGCGAAATATAGCCAACGCATAAAATAGATTTGATTAACCAACAAAAAAAATTAAAATAACTTTTAACTCTAAAAAAGGAGATAAAAAAATTTACTAAATTCAAAGCTTCAAAATTTAGCAAATATTTTCGACTAAAATTCCAGACGAATGACTAAAATATTTTTTTCGAGAAAATAAAAAAATACTTTTCATTCAAAGAAAAATTCATTTACGTAAAAAAATTTCATTCTAAAAAAAGCAGACGACAAAAGTATTATATTTAAAAACTACACTGTACCATCAACAAAATAAAAAAAGAAGAGAAGTTTGCAGTGAAGTCACAAGCGTCAGAAGTTTCTCGGTGGTTGAGATGACTAAATAAATAAATATATCCAAAAGTTAAACGTCAAAAATTTCCATAACAAACATACATACAAATATTTTTTGTATGACTACAGAGTGTTTCGATGATATCCATCAACGGAAATTCAAATTCTTTTTGACACATATGTTCGCGGCTTTCGCAATGATCCAATATATTTTATTTTTTTTCTTTCAGGTGCCACATTTTTTTTTTGTAGCTTTTTGCCTATTTTTAAAAAACATACAAAAAAGGCTTTATTTCCTTTTGTTTTTTCCATTTTTAAGATTTCGTCGCAGAACTAAATAATAGCCGCAAAAGGATAAATACAAAAATTTATAAATCATCAGCTTAAAAATATTATATTTGTGACGCAAAAAAGGCGATGCATATTTTGCTTTTTTTCATCAAAAAATGGTTTTGTCTTTGAAGGAAGGATAAATATAAAAATACATAAAAATTTGTATCATGTAGTGTCCTTTTCTTCTTCTTTCCTTTTTTTCTTCATCTAATTCCAACAAAACTATAAACCCTTAACACTAATCCCAAAACCACCTTTCAATTTTTATCTTATTTTTTTTCTTCTTCACGAGATTATTAAATATTACAGAAATGAAATGAAATAAATATAAAATAATTATGTATTTTATTTTTGTATGTGTGGGTTCAAAATTTGATAAATTTCATTTCATTTTTTTTATTTCGTTTCTTAGCTATAAAATTTTTTTTGTTGTATTTGTTAATTTTTGAAAGAAAAAAAATGCATTTAAATTATTAAAAAATTTTTTGGGGTCAAAAATGCTTTGCTTTGAATTTTTTTTTCTTTTTAAAAAATTTGGACAAAATTTTTTTTTGATACTTTAATATTAATTTTTTATTTTTTGTTACGCACTTTTGGTCATAGTACTTAAATACTTAAATATTATACTTTTTTTTTAATTATGATCAGAAAAATCTATCTCCAATTAAAAAAAGGGAATGTATGTATTACTACTACAGAATACAAATATTTATATTTATATTTAGATATTACGTAAAAAAATAAAGCACTTAAAATATTTTTAGCAACAACAAGAAATGTTTTAAAAAATGTAAGAAATACAGTATTATGAATTTTAATCTTTTTTGGGGAAAAATATGAAAGAAAAAAATAGAAAAAAAATTTAGTTTTGAGAAACTAAACAAAAATTTCGCATTTTGTTTCGAGATTTTTAAAACTTTCTTTCTTTTAAAAAAATTTAAATTTGAGTTTTTTAACGAAAAAAAATTGCACGTTTTTTTGTAATTTAATGTTCCAAAATTTGTTATTGTTTTTATTTATTTTGCATATACATTTTAAGTGTTTTTTAATTTCCATTAATTTTTCTAAATCCATGATTTTTATATTTATAATTATCACCACACTTCTTCCACCCTCGCAAATTTAATAAATCCATAATAAATAAAATTAAGTAAAGTGCCTTCAAAAGCGACGCCACCTTTAACCTTTCCTTTCTAATGGCACTCTTCCTCCTCAAATTTTTTTCTTTTTTATATTATAAAAATTAAAGATTACAAAAAAGTTTATCAAAAAAAAATGGAAAACAAAACAAAAAACACAATGGGTGATACATCATTTTAAAAAGTTAGAATAGTAACCTCAAAAAAAAGATGAACTTTTTTTACTGACAAAGATTTCCAAATTCTATAAAATATATTGCACAGATGTTTTTATTTTTACATGACAAAATAAAAGTTCAAAAAGTAAATAAGTTTGAGCCTACAAAGTCTTGTTTTTACAGGTGTTTTACAATTTCAACTTTTTTTTACATAATTTCAAAATGCCACTTTTAAAGTCTTTCAAAAGTCAAAAAGAAGTGATTCCAGAATAATTTTTTATAAAGTGTTTTTACGAAACAAAAAAAAGTTAAATATGGAGTTTATAGACTTCCAATTGCAGCAGCTGCGTTATCGAAACAAAGTTCAAAAAAATGGATCCTACAAACTTCTGTTTTTTTTTTTCAGCTGCTTTTCATCATTTATTATTTACCAAGTCTCGACACTATGTATAATTTATTCAAGAAGTTATACCTTTAAAAATATGAGATAAAAAATTTGGTTGCGAAACCAAAGTAAAAATAAAACTTTCAAAAAATGAAGCTCACACCTGCTCACTTTTGCAGGTGCCTTTCTATTTTAATTTTTTCGTGATTTCATTTTGAAATTTACACTTTTTTTCAACAAAAAAGTTGTCAAAAATGAAAATAAAAGGTGTTTTTATGAAACAAAATTAAAGCGCTAAAGTGAGCCTACAAACATTTCTTTTTTTGTTGCTGCTTTTATGTTTAAAAATAAACTTTTATGGGGCTTTAAAAATTTTCCGACAAAACAATTTCTGATAATTTTTTAAACAATAAAATTCAAAAATCTCATAAACTTTTTTGGAATTGTGTCATTAAGTAATTTAGCTTAAAATATGTTCTTTGTTTTTAATGTTTCCCCATTTTTCATTTTTGCCTGTAATCTCTTTTTTTTGTCATAATTTTTAAAAAAAGCTTAAACGCACACGGAACTATTTAAAATTAAACTTTTATTTCTTTTTCCTTTTTTTTCTCTTTCTCGTCTCAAAAAAAGTGTGTATGTGTTTAGTCACTTTCATTTACTTCCCTGTTTATTGTGTCAAAAAAAAGTGTGTAAGTATGTATGTATAAAAAATTATTAAACCTACGACGACGACAAAGAAGACGTCTAAAATCTAAATTAAAAAATTATTATTTGTTCCTTTATGTATCTAAAATAAGAAGGAAGTGACAAATAAAAAAAAATAATATGTAATTTTGTTTTAAAAAAAGTGTAAAAATTACGGAAGCAAAAAAGCAAAAATTAAACTCATCATGCCTTTTAATTTTTTTCAGCTCAAAAAGTAAAAAAGCGAGGTTATGAAGCCATAAAGTAAATATAAAGGTGCTTATTAATGATGCAATTTTTATGACACTTTTTTTAAATTATATCTATGTTTTTTTTAAGTGAATGTTATGAAAAAAAGGGATTATTTCATAAAGAATAAAAAAAAGTGACATAGAAGTTCAAAAAATAAAAAAAAGCAAAAGAAAAAATGTTTTTTGTATAAAGATGCATCAATTTCTAGCATTTCATTTAATTTTTTAACAAAGAAAAATTTAGGAATAAAAAATACAATTTTCGAAATTTTTTGAAATTTATTGCTGAAAAACTTGCAAAAAAAAAATCAAAATTCTAGTTTGGATAGTTTAGCATTCGATCGATTAAGGAACTTTTTAAAATTAATTAGGTTCACAGATGTTGAACTAATTATGTATATTTATTTAGCGATTTAACAAGTAACGAAGCATATCCATTAATACCGCATTTTTTGATGAGAAAAAATAGCTACAAGGAGATATATAATTTTTTGAAGCGCAAATTACATTCTTTTATGATACTTTTAATTGTGCTTGTCTTCCTGCCAAACCCAACGTTGACTTTTTATTTATTTGATATCGTAAGTAGGAGTTTTTGTAAAAAAATGATATAATCAATTGCGTTAATTTTTATTTTTTGGAGGTTTACTCAGAGATGTCCAAATATCAGACTTTAATTTCGATAATAAAAAAAATCTCCAATAAAAAACATTTTACAAACAAACAAAAAAATTACAAAAAATTCAAAGAAAAAATAGACAACAATAATATTTTCCTTAAAAAAAAATAGCAAACTTTTCCTCATTTTTTACACCACTTTCAAAAAAAAAAACATTGATTCATTCGATGCTGGCTGTTTCATCGTCGTTTGTGAATCAATTTTTCTCAATTTTGTATTTGTTTCTTTCCACAAATACATACTTTTTAAAAATTCGGTTGCTTTTATTTTACAATAGTATTTTCATTTTTTATTACTCCTTTTGATTGTAAAAGAAAATGTCGTCTGATTTTTTATTTATTTGTAAAACGCGAGAACAAAAACGTATAAAGAAAAACGAAGAGAAAAAATGTATTCTATTCTGATCTGAGTTTTTATCATCATGATGAAAACTACTTTTAAACTTCACAACATATTTAGAGCGTCCGTCACCACTTATTCTTATCTTTCCATGATGGATAATTAACATTTTTATCCACGTATTCAAACGCTACAAAAAATTTTATTTCATTAAATATTCATTAGTTTTTTTTTTTAATCGAATTGAAATTAATTTCTAATTTTATAAGCTAATTTACTTTATTTTTGTAAAAAGCCATAAAATCAATACAAAATGAAATACAAAAAAGATAGGAAATAAAAAATTAAAAAACTAAAATCGTGCTTTCAAAAGTTTTTTTTACAATTAAAAAGTTTTCCTCAATTTTTCATTCTCGTTGCAAACAAAGGCCGCCACGTAGTTGCCTTGCCGCAACTTCGTCAGCATTCTTAAGAAAAGAAAAGAAAACCCTTGCTACTTGTGAATCATGGGGCATCATCATCTTTGGTGATATTGCTCTTCCTAAAGAAAAAAAAGAGTTTTAACAGGTACAAAGATATAATACAAATTTCAATATTTATTTTTTTTAACTGATCTGGTGGTTTTCAACGTATGAAAATTGTACATTACTTATGATCAGCGCTGGCGGTTTACCGAAATCCTTCGGTTTGCGGTTTCGGTTAACCGAACCGAAACCGAAGCTTATCGGTTTTCGGTTTTTCGGTTTAAATCGAAAACCGAAATCCTCGATTTTCGGTTTTTCGGTTTATAAAATTTTTCGGTTTTCGGTTCGGTTTGAAATTCAAAATCGTTATTTTTTGGGATAAAATATTAGGTATTGCTTAAATAATGCCTTTTTATGCATTATTAGCATGTTTGCTAACACTTTGGATAACAACTAGATACATTTTTCTATGAAAAACGAATTCGGTTTTTTCGGTTCGAATCGGTGCACCGAACCGAAACCGAAGTTTCTCGGTTTTCGGTTTATCGGTTTGAACCGAAAACCGGGATACTTCGGTTTTCGATTTTCGGTTCGGTTCGGTTCACCGAAAACCGAACCGAAAATGCACCGAAAACCGAACCGAAAAACCGAAAACCGCCAGCGCTGCTTATGATAAATAAATAAATAAATAACAAATGTTTAAAAGAAATTTTAATTATTGGACAATATTTTGTAATTGTTTTCGAATACATATTGATTTTTTTTAATGTTTTTAAATGGGGATTGCTACCGCAAAGCATTGTTTTATGGTAATTAACGATGATTTTTATTGTAAAAAAATATTATCTTATGCATTTATTTTTTTTTTTGTTGTCTCAACTAGAGAAGATTGGATCAAAATCAAACAAAAATTTCGATAAAAAAAATTACTAATAAAAAAGCTTTTAAAAAAACAAAAAAAATTATAAAATATTCAATGAAAATATGAAGAAGAAAAAACAATTTTTCCAAAAGTTTTACTAAAAAGAATTTTATTTCTGTTATTAACGCTCCCAATTTTTTTTAAACACAACGTCCGAAAAAAACATCGATTCATCAGTTGTTGGCTCTTTCAAAGTTGTTTCATCGACGTTTCTGAATCATTTCTTTGCTTTTCCACATTTTTTCCAAAAAAATAAACGTTTTTGTTTCAAATCTTTTTTATTATTATATTATGTTTTTAGAAATAATTTCAGTGATTTATCGAGATTTTAGGTTTCACGTAAAAATCATGATATATTTCTTCTTCATGCATTTTTTAACAGCGGGATTGTAAGCCTTTTTTTCTTCACAATTACATATTTTTAAAATAAATTTTATTAGTTTTTGATTACAGACAACTTTTTTCCTTAGCTCAAGTATTTAGAAACATGTTTTTATTAGTTCCTGAAATTCATTTAACTAAAAATAAAATACTTCAAAAAATTAAATATTCAAAAATTTCTAACAAAAAAAAACGTTACAAATTTTAAAAAAATTCGTTAGTTTTTAGAATTTTTTTCTTTCTTGAAAAACTTTTTTCTTCGATTATTTTAATGTTTTCGAGACCTTGAAAAAAAAACACACACACTTTGTTTTTTTTCTTCTCTTGAATCATTCGCATTTTATAAATTTACTTTGTTCAAAAAAACCAATGCTTTATTATTTTTGGCTTTTAAATTTATGAGACGACAAAAGAGATATTTTTAAGGCAAATTTGATTTTAAAAAAAAAAGACTATTTTTAGTTTTATAACAATTTCCTTCCTTATTGGTATACATACATTTTCTTACCTTTGTTTGTGGCAGTCATTGCTCTTTTTATCCTTTTCTTTGTTTAGTCTTGTTGTTATTAAAAATACAATATATGATTTTGACAAATAAACCATAAACGAAAAGCAAGCATGTAAGGAGGAAGTTAGTGGTGTAATAGCCGAAGTAAAAAAAGCAAAAGCATGGGAATTATTTGATTTTGCACAATTAGATTTTTTATTATTTTGGTTTTTTTTTAAATAAATGTTTGATTTTTTTTCGGCTTTAATTTTCAAAAATTAATCAGTCGACTGAATTTATTGTTTCTAATAAAAAAATAAGAAAAGATATTGTATATGATTTTTAGTAATCTCTTTTTTATTAATACACAAATCTACGAAAGAAAAATAATATGGAAGAACAAAAACACAAAGTTAATTATTTTTATATTTTCACCAGTTTTATACAAATAAATATATAGATAGATAGAAAAAAGGAAAGATTTTAAAAAATAAATCAAAAAAAGAAAAGAAAATCTCATTTGAGCCAATATTTATTTATTTTTGAAAGCACCGATGATGATAAAAAAGAATAAAGGAAAGACTTTTTTTGAAAGAAAAATAAAGAAATTTTTTAAAAATATGATCAAAAACAGAAGTTAATTTAAATATAATAATTTAGAAAAACTAAGCATAAAATAAATTTAATTAATTCTTTACTAAAATACGTTTAAATTTAAAAAGTTATTTGCATTTAATTTTTATAAATATTTTTACTTTCTCGATATTAGACAAATTTTTGGAATGTCTTAAACCGAGAGTTAGTTAGTCAAAAAATAATTCTAATAAAATTACAATAATAATATTGGTTTAATTAAATAATAAATTAAAATCTTGATTCGGGTAAACTACTTCTTATTGAACCATTATCTTGATGATTAAATATTCGTTCTAATCGTCGTTGAGCTGGACCACGAGCACCTTGAGCTTCACTTTCAGAAGCGGAAGTATATGGATTATCCTAAATAGAAAATATTTAAATAAATTTAACTTTAAAAAACACTGCCAAAAAAATATGCGATAGTAACCAAAGTTGGAGAGAATTCAAAAATTTTTATTACTGTCATTTTTCGTTGCAAGACTCAATTTTATAAAAAAAATTATTTATGACCTACAGTTCGCTTATCAATAGTCCCAAATAAACTATCTCTTCGTTGTTCCAATGCTCGAATGGTTCCTTTTCTGAGGGTCAATCGTTTTTCTCGTCCACCAAAACCCATCGCTCCTTCATCATTTACTTCTGCACTATTTAATGCAAAAAATCTCTTTTTAAATGCTGCATCCAATGTTTCTGTTCGTCGTTTCATCATCGATCGACGAGAGGATTCAAGATTTTGTACCACTCTTCTTCGACTTATTCCTCGTTCTTCCTGTAACTTGAGTTTATTTTTATTGGCGGGAATCTGAGTGTGTGGGTGCTTTTTTTTTGAGAAGTATGGAAGTTACATTTTTTTATATATATTTTTTAATAAAAGTTAAGTGAGTATTTTTTTAAAGATATAAAATCCAATAATTTTGATGACATTTTTACAAGAAGAAAATAAAAAATAAATCCTATTTGGATTATTTTTTTTTCTTCGGTTTTATATTTTAGATTTGATTCCTCACTTTTGACTTTTTGATTTTACAAATGAGGAAAAGAAAAAGAAGAAAGGGCGAAGCAAATAATTCTATTTGGATTTGGATTTTAAAGCTGTTATTGTTTTTGAGGGATATTTAAAAAGTAAAAATGGAAAAGAAGAGAGATAACAATAAAAAAGCCCATTATGTCCCACGTGTGTTAAAACCAAAAAAGAGATAGAGAGAAAAAAAAATATTCAAGGGTGAAGAAGCTGCTTATTTATTTATTGATGATAAGCTTTAGATCTGTTTTTTATTTGAAGAAAGGAAAGAGATGAGCTTTAGATTGAAATTTTTTTAGTTTTTAGAGAGATGGAAAAGATATTCACGACTTTATGATGGATAATAAAATGGATAAAGAAGGAAGAAACCAAAAGGGTTTATCTTTCTTTTTTTTATTTGATGATAGCAAAAAACAAGGGACTGAACGAAAAAAAAATATCAAAAAATGATTAAAGGTTTTAAAAAATAAATCCAAATATTGGCAATTGTTGTTAAATAAAAAAATTTATAAAGAAAAAAAATTAATCTATTTTTTTTTTTGCTGAATAAAAGAAATGTCAAAATTCTTTTACTTTGAAAAAATCCTTGAATTTTTTTTTTATTAATTTGCATTTTTCATTTATGTATTTTTATTTCTTTTTTTAACTTTTAAGAATTAAGGCTTTTTGAACTTTTAGAAATCCAACTTAACAAAAAAAATTTTGCTTCCAATTTACGGTGAATACTAATAATTTATGCCAAAGTTTTTTTTGTATCTCTCGGATTTGTTCCCAAAAATATTTTATTTTTCGTTTCACCAACGCAGCTTATCCTTTCTTTTTTTACAAGTCCGAAACTCAATTTTTTACACTTTTAAAAAATTTGTCGTCGTTGTTGTTGTTGGATAAGAACAACTAATTCCAAATTTTACGTAGATAAGAAGCTTTGTTCCAAATATAAAAGAAAAATGAGATTCGCTTACTCAAATATTGTGTTTTTTAAAATACAACAACAAAAAAATACTACAATGTTATTTTTTTAATTATTAAAATCCTATAATCTTTTTTTCATTTTTGTTCGGATTTTAAAAAAGTATTTTTTGTGAGGTCATTATTTAATTAAGAAGTTAAAGAAGGGTAAAAAAAAGGGGGTTAAAAATTAAAAAAAAAGAAATTTATAAAAATTTATATTTTTACTTTAAAAATGTGGGTCTTGAAAGAAAGTATTCTTACCTGTATTTGAGGTTCTTCAACTTCATCCACACCTCGAATGGCTTGAAGTTCTCGAGCAATTTCCACTGCATTTTGAACCACTAAATCTTCATCACTGATTTTGTCGTGTTGTTTACGGAAACAAAATAATTCGGTGGAAGCGATGATATGGGCCAAAGTACCAAATCGATGCATTAACATTGCCAAGAACTAAAAAGAAAATTTTGAGGAGTTAAAATCGGTGTTTTTGGGGATATAAAAATATAAAATTTAAAATTTTTCTATCAAAAATTTAGATAAAAAAAGTTTTATCAACCTTTAAAAAAATATTTTCTGTTTTGATTTGAAATTTTCTTAAAGCTTCGTAAAGTTTTTTAATTTTTTAGGGCCAACATTTTTTTTAATTCACTTACTTGAATAATTAAAATGGACATGAAAAACACAAGGAAAACCAATCCAATGGGTTCCAATTGTAATCTCGTCATAACCCAAATTTCTTGTCGATTATCACTATTACACGGAATAATGGTATGATTAAATTTAGGACCTAGTGGCCATTCAATATGTAAACAATCTTTTTGCATTTGAAGAACCAAAACAATAATAATAAAAACTACATTGAGCATGAAAAATGCGGAAACCACTTTATTTCTCAAATCTGTTAGACCCTTTTTAATTCGTTCTTGTTCTTTTGGATCTGGAGGAATTGGAGCCAAATATTTTTCAATCATATCATTCCAAAATTGTTCCTCTTCAATTTCGAGGTGGTCTCTTTCGGCTCGACGGAGGCAGGTAGCTTCAGTGAGCCAAGTCTCCGATGAAATTCGTTTACCTTTTCGATGCTTCATTGCATCCAAAGATTGTTGCCTCATTTCTCGATCATCATCCCTTTCAGCTTGTTCATCCTCTTCCAAATCATTCCATTTATCTGAGCCACCTGAAGGCATTCCAGTCGATTGACGACAACTCAATGGATTTTGGCCATTGGCTTTTCGTTCGAGATTTTCAAGTTTCCTTGAAATTTCTTTCAATCCTTCATTAATTTTCCAAATTTGTGGAGAAGTTTCCATTCGATTTGGTTTCAAGCAACATAGTAAACGACAAGCGCTCCCACATCCAAAGGACATATCTCCCTCAGCATCTTCACCAAGTCCATTTTCAACGAGTTCAAATTTGGTTCCTTTTTTTCGATTTTCGGCTTTTTCATCTGAAAAATTTGTTGTTTGGGAAATAATTTTAAGAATTTTTTTTTATTAAATTCTAAAAACTTTTATGAGCTGTGTTAGCACAAAATTTATATTTAGAGATAAAATGGTCAGTCTCATGAGACGACAGTTTTTTTTCGATGCATTTTTCTAACTTTTTTCTTTTTTTATTTTTTGTTGTTTATTTATATTTTTTTGATCGTATTTTTTATTTTTTGGTTTATAATTCTTGTGGAGGAGCGAGCAAAAAAAATCTTTTAGTCAAATGAAAATAATTTTTATTTTTTTATTATCTTTTTCTAAATCGGTTTTTCAAAATTGAAAAACAATTATTAATGAAAGACGCTTTTGGTTTTGATTCCCTCGACTTAGAACTTATTTTATTTTCCTTATCATATTTATAAGTTCTAAATCGGTAAATCTTAAAAAGAAAGACTGATTAAAAACAGAATTAATTTTTTAAGGCTCTCAAAAATTGTTTTCTTCTTTATTTTTTTTTTCATCGGCAAAAAAGATTAAATAAAGCTTTTTGTTATTTTCTCTATTGCTTCTCAAAAGTAAAGTAAAATCCAAAGTGCCGGAAAATATGATAAATCAAAAAATCTGTTTTTTTTTATTTTTTATAATAAAATTCTAAGCAAATTATTAATCGCATCATCGGAATTATTATTGTCTCTTTTTTGTTATGTGTTTTTTATGTGTTTTGATTTTTTGTCCTTTTAATGCGCTCATTGGAAGGAAGTTATGATAGTACAAAAATTGACTTAAAAATGATTATTAATTTCTCTCAAAAAACAAAAAAATGTAACATTACATTTAACAATTTTACTATTAAAGAAATTTTTTAGAAAGTATCCACACCAAAAATAAAATTACTAAAATTAACCTGTTTTTTACTTTTAAAAAAAGACTATGACACTTTGCTACATTTTTTAACTTTTTAATTATAGGATTATATCTGAGCACTTTCTAGCGCACATTACTTACTACTCTTAAACCATTGCTTATGAATTGTTACAAGAAAAAAAAGATGAAATTTTTTAATTTAAAATGAAGTCCTTATCTTTTTGGTTTAAAAATACAATCCTCAAAAAAAAAGAATATTGCGGAAATATATCCAAGAAAATTTCAGTTTTTTTTATAAATATAAAATTCTTTTTATTTTTGAGAGATTTTGGATTATTTTTAAACCATAGTTTTGCTTTGTAACGACACGCGGATTTATAGGTATTATTAGTAAGGAGACTTACCAGCTGGATCTTCACGTGTTCCCCATGTAACGATATTTAAATTACATATACTATAAATAGGTAATAACATATACATGCATGGAATAGCTAAGAAATACAAAATTCCAGGAATAATGCAAGTGAATTCGAGGGGATGTAAAATGGCTGCGGTTAAAAAACTTGCGATAACCGCGAATAAAAAGATCGAATGCGGCGACATAATTCCATCCTTTTGAATTTGAAGCGAAGTTCCCACAATTACAGCTGTCATTAACATAGCAAATAAGGCACCTATCACTTGAGCGGATAGCATTTGTTTATTCAGTTCTCCAACTAAGCAAACGATACAAAAAAATACCATAGGAATTGTAATAATAACTAAAGCGATTTTGGTGTCGATATTGAATGAAATGGAAATAGCTCCAACAATCATAAGAAAAATTGTTCCGGGGCCAAGAATGGAAGATACAAGCATAACCAATTGATAAATAATATACCAAATTGAAATGGACTCATTTACAGAAACAACATTTTTATAATCTTTAAGCAAATCCATAATATTTGCTAAAGTTGAAGGAATCCATCGACGACGTTGATTGAAAAATTCTGTAAACCCTTCAGGAGCAAAAGTAAGAGCATCCGAAGCAGCGCAATATTCGACTCGATAACCTCTTTGCAAAAGTAAAGTGCAAAGCCATCGATCTTCTCCTTGATCGTATTGAACATAATCGATGGGTCTCTCGGATTTACTAGCATATTTTCTCGTGACATTATCATCCATGAGGGCATAAGATCGAAAAAGTGAAAAACATCCTGGTGAACACAGGACACAACCAATCATATGTTCGGTAGCTTTTTGAAGCCAATGACCTACAGCATATTCGAATTTTTGATACCAAATCATGAGCCCTGAACCTCGAGGATGTATTCTCCCACAAGCCGCACCCAACCTTCGATTCTTTTTCATTAAATCCACAAGTAAATGTACGCATTGAGGAGTAAAGTCCACATCACCATCCAAAGTTAATATAAAAGTATTTTCCGCGATTATTTCTTTCCTTGCTTGATCCCCAACTTTCATCATAAGTCTATAACCAAGTAAATAATAAAGATACATAACTTGTGACCAGCGTTTACGGCAACGAATTTGACTTTTATTTTTTAAGTGAATGGTTAAACGATTTTTTCCAGGCAATACATAGCTGACTCTCCCTCCATATGGAGTTGAATATTTTTTTGGTTGTTTCAAGCGCATTTGAGTTTGATGAACGCATGAAGCAGCTTCATCCATTTTTTCAATTAATTGTTTAACAAATTTATTTACCACTGGTTCGCCATAATCATTTTGATCAAAAGCATCATCGAAAAAGATGTGAGCTTCAAATTCATAATAATCTGGATCGATAACTTTAAGGTATTTTTGAGCATTGCGACGAGCACATTGATCTTCATCAAGTCGAAAAATGGATTTAAGCATGCAAGTCATTTCTAATGGAGATTCATGCCACATTGTTGCACAAGCATATATTTTAGTTATGGCATCTGCAGCGGAAGCGGTGTCACGAATTAATCCAGATTCAAGACGAGATGAAGACGCGCTACAAACAGAAGGCGGAGGTTTAGGAATTTGTCCTGGGCCATGTCCAATGGTTTCATATGTTTGGGATGCATCTTCACTTTCAAGTTCGAGGTCTTGGAACTGAAAAAAAAAAAATAAGTTGGTGGATATTAGCTTCATTTTTTTTTTAAATTTAGGGTTTTTGTTTAAAATGAAAAAATCTTGACAGAAATATTTCAATTCTAATTCGTATTTTAAGATTTAAAAATTATATCTTTTATTTGAAAATTTTGTTTTGTATGTTTCAAGAAAGGAAAATGTAAAAGTTTTTTGTATGCTTTTTTTAGCCAAAATTTTAAAGCCGTGTCAATTATTTTTCGAATCATATCTATAAATCTCTAAAGTATATGTAACCCATAAAAAAAACTTACTTCAGCTTTAATTTTAGCTTTATCATCTCTTCGTCGATTAAATGCAAGAGATTGATCAACAAATATTGCGCTATAATATGAAAGAATAAATAACTTTTCACTTCTTGCTAATCTTTCATGTTTGGGATTCCATAAATGTATGGTAACCCAAAGTTGACTTGCAAGCCATGCCAACCATATCCATGTTTGAGGTTCACTCCAAAAACTCCAATTAAATGCTCCAATTGGGATGGGTTTGCATTGCCAAAATAATTCTTTTGTTAATATTGAAGTCATATGGCATGCATCAGTTTGGCGCTTTTCACATGTCGTAGCGAGGAAGAAAACAGTGACGGGAACAGTGAGAGCTATAGGAAGGGCAAAACCCATTCGTTGCATCATAACTTTACATGCAAATTTCGAAGAATGATAACAAATTATGACGGAACCTATTTGGACCAAAGCAATCCATATTGCATCGTAAGGGCTGGTAAATTGATTGAGTTCAACATAGTCTTCGTAAACCTAAAAAAATTGAAAGGCTTGGAAAATTTGACAAAAAAATGAAAATGCTAAAATTTTGTTTAGAACAAATTAATAATAATAAAAAATTTTATGATTAAAAATAATTGAATTCGTGGTTGAACCAAAAAAATGATAGTTAGTCAAAAAAATATTTAATTACTATCTTCGTGGATGAATTCTATATTATTTCCCAAAAACGGTTTTTTTGTTTCTAGGCTTCCCCAAATTAAAAAATAAATATCTTACATTATACGCTGAAATGGCTTCCTCTTCATCCTCTTCTTCTTCCATTTTGGCTGCTTTTCGTTTCATTCGATTCTTTTTCTTTATTTCATCTTTTTCATATTCTCCTGCATCAATGGCATCTTCATCATTATCCCATGGTTTTTTAGTTGTAGGAAATAGAGGGGCATTATCAAAATCATCTTCTGTTTCCTCTTCTTCGCTTACTTCCCGGCCTGAAGGTGCTTGTTTACCATAATCCGGATCTTCATATTCATGCATGCGTTTAACAAAATGACTAATTTGAGTGGAATTTAAATTGTTTGCTGTTATGGTAATTAATTTTTCACCAAATGGATCACGTTGCATGAGATTATCCATACCAATTTTGGGTGATAAAAAGAAAAATAAACAAATTAAATATATTACACATTTCCAAAGTGAAACTATAACATATGTTTTGGATCGACGTTCACTCAAACGATTTGCAAAAGCTCCAAGTTGTCGAATGGGAGGTAAAAAAGATTGATTGTGAACAAAATTTTGCCACCATGCCAGCGAAATTAGGGTTAAAGAAATGCAAATTAGGAGAGCTTTCGCCCGAATTTCCGGAACCAACACCGGCCAAGCCCAAAATCCGCTACTTTGAGGAATTATGGCTGCTACATCGATGATAATTAAAATTAAAGTCATTTTTGCAGCTCTTCGAGATAAAATACTCAAAATTGAAGGCACCAAACACAAAGCATTACTTAACATGGTTGCGGTTTCAGCAGGAAAATCCGGTAATATTTTAAATACTAACATTCCAACTCCAAAAGCGTGTAAAGATTCAATAATTAATACAGTTAAAAATTGAATAATCGTTGGACGTTTAACATTTCGAAATAAAGTTCGATGAAAGCATCGAATAAAACATAATAGTTCTGGAGCGCATAAAGACATAAATGCAGCCCAAACCCATTTAGCTACATGTTTATTTGAAATAAATACAGTATTAATTTTAGCTTCTAAATATTAAAATTAATAATTAAATATAATTCATGGCTATTTTTTTATTTTTATTTGTAACTTAAAACTTTGCATTCTTTGTTTTTTTTTTGTTATTGCTGTTCGCTTCTTTTTTTTTTGTAACTCTAAAAGTTTTTCTTTTTTTTGCTTTAAAAAAACAGTCAATCGATTGTTTGCTTACTCGCTTGCTTGCTTTTTAAAACAAGAGTAGTGTCCGCGTTTTTTTTGTGTGACTTGTTTTAAATTTAAAATGGACAGAACAAAAAATAGTTAGTTAGTCGGCTATTGTTTTTTTTGTTGTATTTCGCAAAAAAAAAAAAATGAAGTAACTATTTGCTATTTTTAAAACGAAAAAGAATCACAAGCAAGAAAAAATTTGACTGGTCAGAAAAAAAAGTGTCAATCAAAAATTGAAAAAAGAGCTGTCAAACGCCAAAAAATAAAAAAAATTTAATTAATTATTTCTTAATTTTATTATAAAAATTAAAAAAAGAAGTAACATACCAGGTATTTTATCTGTACAAATACTCATATTTTTATTACCCCATCCTATTCCATTAATCATTAATAAAAATGAAGATTTTGCAACCACTGCGCTGCCTAATGTTAATAAAAATAATATAAAAAATGATGATAATTTAAGAACTTGTAAACTCATTCCATGCCAAAAACCTAAAAAAAGAAGCCATTAACTTTAATAAAGAAAATTATTATTTTTGCGACATCCCAAAAAATATGATAGTAATCAAAATTTCCGATAATTGGTAAGATTTTTATTACTAACATTTTCCGTGGTGGAAATGGGAAAAATGATAGTAATCAAAATATGTAAAAATTTGATGTATTTTTATTACTGTCTTTTTTCTTCGTGGAAATACCAAAAAAAAGTTTTACCTTTGGCCAAATTATCATTTTTAGGTGGTAATAACCTAAAAATATCCCATCCTCTAGCATCGGTAGAAACGGATTGATTTTCATCAACATTATTGCTTCCCCCACCTCCGCCTCCGAGAGTATTGGTTGAATGTTGTTCATCCATTCTTGAAAATCTCGTCGTTCTTTGATGATGATGATGATTTCCATCCAATGGTTTATCAGGTAATGTACAATCTGATTTATCTCCAGCTAAATGATAAAATTGTTCTGATCCACCACCACTTCCTCCATTGTTGCCGCCAAGTCGCAAATACGCTGCTTCTTCACGATCCAGCGTTTCCATACCGCTTATACGGCGGCTGGGATGCTGTAAAGTCGCAATGGTTGCAGCTATTTATTTTTTTTATTAACCCTAGAAATAAGCCAAAATATGTATGCTGAAAAATGAAAAATAAACTTAAAGTTTTGTAAGAAGAAAAGAAATGCATAATACATAAATAATGACATCGAATTTTGACACGAAATTAATTAAAATAAAATCATAGCATTTCATAAATTTAAAAAAATTAAAAACTAAATTGCTTAAAAAATAAATAAAAGCATGAAACTTATGTGTTTGATAGATGGAAAACAAAAAAAATAAATATTTTAAAACTTTACTTTTTTTTATTCACGAAAAAAAATTTGTTTCAAACTTTTTATTAATAGAAATTAATTAAAATCCATGATTTTTTTAGAAAAGTTTATTTAGCTTCCATTTAAATACTTTTTGAAGCTATCAAAAATAAACATTGCAAAATTGCCTGTCAAATGTGGTCAGAGATATGGTTATGAAATAATAAAAAAACTAGTAAAAGACTTTTAAAAATGAAATGAATCAATCACGAAATAACATGATATTTGGCCTTTATGATACCATTTTTTTGTGTTACTTAAAATTAAATACAGAACATTTTTATGTAAATTAGAAAATTAAAAACCAAAAAAGCAAACTATAGTCACAAAGTGAAAAGAAGAAAAAAGATAAATTTCAAGAAAAAGATAGATACATAAAAATTTTATTCAACAGAGAAAAAATTTCTATTTTGCTTTGAAACGATTACCAATAGCTTTATTTATTTTTTTCTTTTTCCATCAAAGCCACTTAAAGCTCAAACTCTAAATTAAATAAATATTTTTCACGCATTTTCAAGAGTGTATATTTTTCATATTTAAAAAAAAGAAAGAAGATAGATTCCAAAAAGGTCAGCAAAAAAAAAAAGAAGAAGGGATAGATAGAGATAAAATGGATTTTATCTTCTTCATCTTCAAGTCCTTGAGAGAGAGAAAAAAAAATAATAAAAAAATATAGACCTCTGCAACAAAGTGTCCAACGACAACGACAACAACGACGACGAAATCCATTGATGAGACAAACAAAATTGAATTGACTCAAATGGACTACCAAAAAAGATAGAAAGATACACTTAAAAAACTTTTTCTTTAAAGCTTTGACATTTTTTCTTTCTCTTTATTTTTTTTAACAAAAAAATCATCGTTTAACGAAATCATTAACTCTCTCTCGCTTACTACCTTTTTAGTATCCCTTTAAAATGGGGGATAAGAAAAAAAGAATGTGTGTAAGTGAATGGAGGGACAAAAAAGCTAAGCGGAGACAACAACCGCACTAACAGCAACATCGACAACGACGACAATGACAATGACCGTCGCCGGAGGGGGCGAAGACAACAAAGAAGAATGAAGCAAATAATCTTCTCTTTTTTTCTGTTAGTTGTGTCGTTTATTTTTTTTTTTACAAATACAATAATTCCACAAATAATTTTTTATTCCTTTTGGATACAAGAAAAAAAGATATTACCTCCTCCTTCTCTTTCTTCTATTTTTTTCAGCAGCGGTGGTCATTTTTTTGTTTGTCCTTTGGCCTTTTCTGTCTTGCACACCTGTGTATTTCGGTGCTGGTGATTTTTTTTCGGAAGCTTTTTTTTTGCTTGCTTCTTCTTTGACACACTTTTTTTGATCACTTAGTTTCTTAATTCGAGAAAGGAAAAAAATTTATGGCTACTTTTTTTCGCGTGGTCCAAATCAAATTATTTGTCTGGTTCTCTCTTCCAGATACAATAGTCTCACACGAAAAAATAAAAATATTGCGAAATTAAAAAAAGGAAAAAAGTTCATGTTTCGTCGTCCGGTAGCTCGCCTAAAAAAAGTTTCACACAAAAAATATATACATAAAATCGGACAAACATTTAGTCTCTCAAATGGAAAATTTCATTTTTTTTTATTAAATACATCGGCTGCTATTAACTAACAAAAAACCCTGACACAATCGCTTGGCTACTAAAATAAATTTTTCAGGAATGATGAAAGATGACAAAAAGCTTTAAAAAAATGGCCAAACAAGGGATCGCGCGAGTTCGCGAGAAATAGCAACAGCAATAAATTTAAAAAATAAATGAAGATAAAACAAAAGATTTATTTTATAATTTGTTTCACCTTCCCAAAATTTTCGAGAACAAAAAAAGCGAGAAGAAGTTTTGTAATCCGAGAAACAATGAACAATGGATTAACGAAGAATGACTTCTAAATAGGGTCTTTAAAATAAATAATGTTGTCTAAATTCTTCTTTTTTTTCATGCAAAAAAAAGTAAAGAAGAAAAGGGATTTGTTTTTTTTTTGTAAAATAATTAGAAACAATAAAAAAGAATAAAAATTTAACAAACTTTCTAATTTTAGACTTCATTAAGAAAAAAAAGAAGTCTAACATGAGGCAATTTTTTGAAACATTTGCGTGCGAGAATTCATTTGGAAAAAAAGAGGGGTCAATTAAAAAATACCATAAACATTTTAAGAATTAAGTTGTATTTTGCTTTTAGCTCTAAGACAGTCATGAAAAACAAAAATAGATTTCATCTTCAAGCTTGAAAAATTGTTTGGAGAATGCCATACAAAAAATTTGCATAAGTAAAAGAGTTAAGATTTATTTTAAAATCCCAGAAAACTTTTTACTATTCTGTTTTTTAGCAACTTTTAATTTACCAAAAAATTTTTATTTGACAACTAACATACTTTTTGATGCCACCTTTTTAAAAAGTACTTATGAGTGGGACAAAAGCGATAGATCGCTTTATCCTATATTTTCCTATCAAAAAAAAAAGCTTTGAAAAATAATAAAATATAATAAAATTTCATGACCGTTAAAAATTCATTATTCCATCGCTTTTTTTAAAAGAATTTTATTTTTAAAGATTTAATTTCTTCCCAAATCGGGAAAGCTTTTTTCCTCGATAATAAAAAAAACAACAACTGACACTCTTGAATAGAAAAATCTCCAAAATCTTTTATTTCATATATCTTTTATTTTCCCTTCAGTTTCAATTATTTCTCGATAACCGTCAAAAAAAATATTTATATATTTTTTTTAAAGTGGTTATTGTTACTTACCGCTTCTTTTTTTTTTCATTGAATCTCGAATTTCCTTTTTCGTCGAAAATAAAAAAACAAAATGGAAGCTAAAAAAAGTTTTTTTTCTCGAAGACAATGAATCTCGCTCGCGCGCATGGACTCTTTTTTTTGATTCCTAAAAATACAAAAATAATAATAATGAGACAACGACGACGACAAACAACAAATATTTTTTGACACTTCTTTTGACAAATGCTTTACTTGATTCATTTTTGGAGAAGGAAAAAAACGGTTTTACACGAAAAGGTTTTGTTGTTGTTGCAGAGAACCAAGGATATACATTTTTTTGTTGCAAAACCATTGCAAACTTTTTCTTTCTTTCTTTTTTTGGTTTCGGAAAGATCGAAACGGTGAGAATGAAGAGATTTGGTTTCATACACTGATGAGAAAGTTTGTTTAAAGTAATAAACTTGCTTAGAAGTGTCACGCATCTTTCAAAAAATTCAAAATAAAAAACAGCTGATTATTTTGCAAACATCGTTTTCCAATTTTTTTCTGGTTTCTAAATACCAAAAAATTGAATGTTGCATTTTGTTGCAGAACAAAAATATTAGTTCACCAATAGTTCACAGAATTAATTAAGTTTTCAGCAATTTTTGAAATTACTCCAATTTTTTTTGAACAAAAAATCCAAAAAAAATTTAAGTAAAAAAATACAAAATATTGAGCAATGAATGAGCCACGTTTGCTGCGGTGTTAGGTCACTTAGAAAAACTAACTGTTACTTGTCTGCATTTTAAAAATTAGACCACAAACGTTTATTTAACTAAGAGTAAAAAATAAAAGTTGTTTAGAAAAGAGGCAAGAAAAAAAAGTGACACCACCAAAATCAAAAGCTTCCAAATGAGAGGGAAAAAAAGATAGTTTCAGGCTTTGATTCAAGCGCGTTTTCAAAATTTTGGAAACTTTAGTTTTTAACATTTTTAAATCAAACTTTTAGGCTATTTGGTTCAAAATCTCGATTCAAACATGATAAGCTTGAACTCCTGATAAAAGCTCTCCACTGGCAATAAATTATATATATAAAAACCATTCTTTTTTGTTAATTAAACCTAAAAATCTCTCACTACCTTTCGAATACTGTTACATTTTCATAAATTAAAAAAAAGCTTCTAAATTTTTTTTATCCAAGTATCAAAATAGCAGCCGACGACAACCAACCCAGCCACACTTCAACAATTTCATTATTTTACCTGTCTGTTTTTTTGAAGGAAGAAGGTTCATTGTTGTTGTCAAAATAACCTCCGAATATTCTTGAAGAATTTATTTTATTTTTTCCTGTATTTTTTTTTATTTTTTCCCGTTTTAAGAAGTGTCAAACCGGCTTCCTATTCCTATTCCTATATTTCTTTCGATGATTATCCCAAAATCCTATTTTATAACTTTCAAAAAAAAAATCTTTTTTCTTACTCACTTTCTTCTTTTTTTTTCTTTTTGTTACTTTTTTTACTTTGAAAAATAAATTATTAAGTATACCTTTTTTTCTTTTCTCGATGGTGGTTTTCCTGCGGCGACAAGTTTTATCCGATCCGGTTCCGCTTTTTGCTTTTTTCCCTCGGGAAAAGACGAAGAAGAGGTCAGTTTTTTTGGGAATACTCAATACTTCTTTTTCTTAATCCGTTCAACTCAACAAAAAAAATAGCAAACGAAAGAAAGAAATAAATAAAAATTGAAACCGAAAAGTTGTGAAAAACAGTTAATTTCAAGTGCATTTTTGTCACCAATTTTAAAACCTTTTTTTAAGTATTTTTTTTATGGTTAAAAAAAAAAGAAAATTATTTAAAAAAAAGCGATTTTTTTTAATCAAACAAAATTTATAAAACAAATTTCACTCTTTCGTTCAAACTTTAAAAAAAAAGCAATGCAAGCAAAAGAAGCCATCTGGAAATTTATGTTCGGAATAAAAATAATATTTATCTATTTTATAATTTTTTTAATTTAAATATGTTACGAAAAAAATGTTGAAATTTGACATTTATACAGTGGAGAGTATTTAAAAATAAATTTAAAACAGATTGCATTCAATTTGATTAACCATAAATTGAACGGTGGAATCGGAGGAACTAGTATAAATATAATTTCCATTGGCATCACACGTCATAGATCGAGTCAATGATTCGGGAGTTGGATCGGCTGTACCATCAAATGCGAATCCGGTAACTACATTGTTAAAGCGAAGCTAAAAATAATATATATTTTTTTATTGAACCCGAACTCGAAACAAAAATTTTAATGATGAAAATCCGAGAATCAAAACTCAAGATTTATACCAAAACTAATTAATAGAAAGAAACAAAAATTTTGGGTTTTAGCGCTTTTTATGTTTTGGTTAAAAATCATTCGAGTCACAACTTCCAAGACTCATGAGAGAAGTTTTTTAAAACAAAATTGAAGACACGAGTTGTTGATTTCGTAAGAATCAGAAGATATTCGAGACGGTTTAGAAATAGCGCTGCACAATGCTTTTGACTTTAATTATAATTTTGAGACCCTTTAAAAATATTAATTGGGTTTCATCGATTTAAAATGCATTGGGTTTTTTTCAGTTGGTTTTTTTTGTTTTTTGTGGGTTTCATGTTTATCAAAGATTAGTTGGAAATGTTTTTCTTTTTTGCCACTTACACTTTGAATTACTTCTGCAGTAGATGAGCATGACATCTGTACAGTATTACATCCATTTGCATCTGTTCCAGAAACAAGTGTTACTGGTACATCAGGTGTGCCCCAATAGTTTGTTCCGGTGAGCAATTCAGGTGGGGAACAGGAAGAACATTCTGAAATTTTTTTATTACTTCTTTTTGAAATTCAGTTTAATGATGACAGTAACTTACTTGAAGGACAATTGGACGACATACAACCAAATGAAATATCCAATAATAAAGCCAAAAATATGAATGCTTGTAGGATCATCGACATATTAATTTCCAAAGTATTTTCTCTGCAAAGAGTAGTCGTCGATAGAATGTTGTACGAAACAAAATTAAAAAAAACCCGCCATCTTTTATACTTAATTAATTAACGATAATCAAGAATGAAATTGCAGAGGAAAAAACAAGAAAAAAATAAATAAAAATTATGATCTCGCTTTGGATCCAAACAATAAAAAAAATCTTGAATTTTTTTTGTGGTTAGCTCCGCCTGTTTGTATTTAGTTTGATTTGCCCTATGGCAACAACTACTTCCATCCCTTATTTCTTTATCCGCTTTTTTCCAGTTTTTTTTAGTTTTTAACATGTTAACCTAGAAAAGGATCAAGGAGGAAATAAAAAAAGTGATAATAACACGAAATGAATTCCTTTGCTTCCTTGGAACGAACAATTAATTCATCTTGCTGAAAATTTATCTAGCGACAAACAAGACTTTTTTTTTGTTTGTTAGAACATTAATAACACATGAAATGGATAACAAAAAAAGGAAGGAAAAAATTGTCTTAGGGTGAAATAATTCTTAATTTAATCAAGAGCAATCAAACCACAATAAATTCAAGATTTTTTTATCGTCTTATATCCAAATCATTATTATCATTTCGTGTTTTTTTTCTCTCTGCAATTTCATTCTTGATTGTCATTAATTAATTAAGTATAAAAGGTGGCGGGTTTTTTTATATTTCTTTTAACATTTCTTCGGCGACAGCCTTCTGAACGAATACTTTAAAACTAAATATGTCGATGATACTACAAGCATTCATCTTTTTGGCTTTATTATTACAAATTTCATTTGGAAGCCATCCAAGTGACGTTTGTGGCGCCGCTGCTTCACGTATGTTATTTTTTGGGGTGGAAATAAGCTAATTATTTCTCAGATCAAAATTTGGAAGCTCTATCAGGCACCGTTTCCACCTTTCCAATGTTATTCATAATCGGATCTTTTAAAAACCAAATATTTTAGAATGTGGATCATGTCAACAACTTTCAGTGACTACATTCCCTCCCACCTTCTTACCAGGTTTTACTAATGGAATTTTAACCCAAACACTTTCAAGAAATTCCGCTGGATGTGTTGTTATTACAGTAACATGTACCGCTCCACCAACTGCTACTTTATCACTTGCACTCGTAAGTTTAATTATTAGAAAATATTCCAATGTACATATAATAGTAAATGTCCAGCATTTACTTCAAAAGTTTCGATTGAGAGCCAAAATGATTTGAATCATTTAAAGAAAATCGTGAAATGCATTTTTTTTTTGTTTGGCTTTCTTCTTTTATAAAACTAAAGTTAATAAATTTTTTAGTATATGACTAGAAGTCTCTTTTTTGGAGGAGATGGTACACCTGGATCAACAGAAATTATTGACTTAACATGTGATGATTATGGAAATCTTCTCGCTACCAATATCGCTGGAGGTAACGTTCTACAGGTCGCCACTGGTCTTGGATGTCTTTATCAATAAAAAAAACCTCGATGAATTATTTAAAATCACGCAATCATTATTTTTTTTATAATTTTTCATATTTAAATATATATATAATCATAGTATGGATTGTTGTTTGTTGTCATAAATTAAAATTAAATTAAAAAAGAATATACATTTCTCAAATAAAAATTCTCAAAATTGACCTTTTATTTCTTGATGCAATCAATAATAAAACTTCTTAATTAAAAAACACCTTTGGTCGAAAAAAATTAGCAAAAGCTAAAATTTATTAATCAAGGTGTATAGTTTTAAACAGAAAATATAATTATGTTTCAGCGGTCGTTTTTGCATTTAAATCAATAACAAAAAATATTTATTATTTGGACATAAAAAAACTTTGCTTTTATCAACAAAATATTTGCATTTTCTTTTTCATGTATCAAAACATAATAATTAATTATTTATTCAAAAAAAGAAAAGAAAAAACTCTAATTTATCAATCAATTAATTGGATGAGAATAATTAATCATAGATGTTATTCGGGGATGAATTAATTTTATACAATTTTTAAAAACTTTACTTACTGATCAAAATGTCCAACTTTTGGAAATGCTTTAAATACCTTTTCCAATGGTACCATAAATTCATTTGAAGCATATTTTATGCTAACATTTTTTAGAATAACAATAGTTGATGAAATTGAAAAGAATAAAAGTTCATTAAAGCTTAAATTTTGATTATAAATTTCAAAGCATTTTCCACTAAATCCAGAAATCTTTGGAATAATATTTGAAATATTTTTGTGTATAATATAAAATTTATCAAAAATAAAAATTTTGTATGTTAATTTTTTACTATTTTTGACATAGATAGCTTCATTGGGATTTATAGATGAGTCACATGGGGAATCTTCGTGGGCAGCGTATGAGTTAAAAGCCAATTCTAGTGCTCGATCATTTTCACTATCGATTAATTCAAGTTTTGCCTAAAATTAGTCAAATACATTTTAATTTGCCTCGGTGGTAAACTTCTTCGGCCAGTAAAAAATATATATAAAAATTATACCTTTTTAACTTCATGATGTTCCCATTGTCTATGAGAATTATAATCAGCTTCATTTTTTAAAGTATATCTGCATGCAAGACATTTGATTGGTAGAGATTCATCGGTTAAAGCATGGCCAAAAATTATTGGATTTATAGAATAAAAATATTTGCAAGTTTTCAATAAATTTTGATAGCATTTGAGCGACGATTTTGGATTTTTCGTAAAATAATAAATAATATTTTCAGGAAGAGAAAAACTTTGAAATCGAGGAAAGGCAAAAATATATTTTGCAGATTTGAAAATAAAATTTCGTCGTCTTTTTTCAACCATCTTTTTTTATCGCATATATTAGTGAACTTTCCAAAAACGATTAAAAAGTTAGCGAATGAACAAAAAAATCCAATAAATTTTTTGACCATGCGAAAACAAACTCAAGATTCTTTGAATAAACACAACAAAGGTGATAAAATAATCTCTAAGAGAAATATTAAATCCAATAACAATAACAATAAAAAAAGCTCACAAAAAGTTTGAAGAATATGATTAAAAAAATTTATTCAAACATTTTTTCCTTAAACAAAGCCATAAAAAATTTTGGGAGAAAAAAAAATTTTAGTCGAAACATTTTTCCACAAAACTTTATTATTATTTTAATTTGTTAAATTTAGATGAATCCGAGAGAAAAAAAATGTTTATAATTGCTCAACAAAAATAATATACAAAATAAGATACATTCAAATAAAAAAATTCATTTTTTTTTTCACAACCATAAAATTATTAATAAGTATTATTTGGTAAATAAATTGTTGATCGAGTTATATAAGCTTCACTCAATTTCCAGTTACGAAATTTTTCGATTACACGAATATATTTGTCAGTAAAAGGATTTGGATAGGTAAAGATGAAACCAAAATATATTCCTTTATTTTCCTAAAAAAAAATTATTGTTGGCATTTTTGCTTTTATAAAATAAAAAATACCCACTTTTTCTTTTTTAATAAATTCATAAAAAGTTTTAAAATCAAATAATTCTGTTACTGGTTCAAGAATCAAATCATTTAATTTATGAAACTTTGGGTTTTGTAATAGCATTTTTACAGTATCCATAGTAATAAAAGATGGGTCTTTTGACATGCTAAAAAAATGGAATCCTTTAGATTAAACGTAAAAAATATTTATGTATTTATTAAAAAAAATTTTACTAAGCAAAAAATTTGAGTTGAGAAAAAATTTCAAACATCCTCTCAACTGTCGTCGTTGTCGTCGAGGTTTCACTATTTAAACAACAATATTTAATGTTCACATATTTGAGGGTAACTGCGTTAAGATTGGGTGATGAATCAAAGAATAAAAGTTCATCGATGCTTAAATTTTGTTCAACAATTTCAATTATATATCCAGTAAATCGATAAAGTTTTGTAAAAATATTAGAAAGGTTCATTCCAATAGAAATTTTCTGAATTATCCAAAGTTTGTATGAAATATTGTCGACAAGATTTTTTAATTCCAAATTTTCTGATATGTTTTCTTCAAAAGAAAAGATATTTGGATAAAAATTCCACATATCTTTATCCGTAAAATTATGGACAAGCACAACGGGATTTATAAAATAAAAATATTTGCAAGTTTTTAAAAGCTTCTTCCAAACATTCGGTGAGTTAGGATTATTTGTAAGAAAATAATAAATAATATTTTCAGGAAGTAAAAACTTTTGAAATCGTAGAAAAGCAAATGTATATTCTGCTGATTTTGGAGTTAAATTTCGTTGTTGTTTTCCTACAATTTTTTATTTTTGTTGCAAAATTAAAGTTTTTGAAAAATTAATAAAAAATAAATGTAATAAATGAAAAGACGACCACCACCGCCCATCAATCCCAGAAAACGCGCGAATAATTAATGCAAGAAAATGCAAGTCTTTGGATATGACCCTCTGAAAAAAAAAGTTTGTTTTCGCTATAATTATTGATTAAAAGGTTTTAAAAAAAGAGAGGTATGAACGCCCTTTCAAGTAAAATATTTTTGGTTGGCTTTATTCAATTTTTTATATAAATAAAATGGCAAAAAAAAAGTGAAGAAAAGAAAGTGTATTTTTGATTTTCTTCTAGGTATATATTTTATTTGAAATACAAAATATTTATTTATTTAACAATTTTTTAATTTACAATATTATGGAAAGAAAAAAAAATACTATATATTTGACAATTATTGCGATTTGAAAGATTATTTATATAAAAAAAATGAATTTAAGAACACTCAACTTGATTTACAGTGGCTTGTTTGCCGTTACCGATGCTTGTATAAATATAATTTCCATTGGCGTCACATGTCATACTTCGAGTCAATGATTCGGGAGTTTGGTCTAAAGCATCGCTTGCGAATCCGGTAACAACTTTGTTAAAACGAAGCTAAAAAGAATAACTATTTTTATCGAAAAAAATGACAAGAAACTAAGTTTTTTTTATAATAACCAAAATATGAGCGTTTTTTATACCAAAACATAATGACCAAAAATTTTTATTGAAAGAAATGTGGTAGCAAAATATATGTTTTTACCTTGTTTTTTTTTTTTTTTTTAGAAAATTAAATTTTGGTTTGCAGAGTTATTCAAAAAATGAAATATTCCAAAACAAAATAATATTACTTTTTTTTTTTGCATTCTTTGCAAAAAATCAATTTTCATTGATTTAAAACGCAAGAAAAAAAAACTTTTGTTGTTGAATTTTTTGTTTTTATCTCAAACTATTGAGAAAAAATGGCAATACAAGTTATCCCCTTTTTCGACACTTACAGTCATAATAACAGGTACAGTATTTGAGCATGACATCTGTACAGTATTACATCCATTTGCATCTTTTCCAGAAACAAATGTTATGGGCAAATCAGGTGAAGTTTGTATTCCTGTATTTGTGAGCACTGTAGGCAATGAACATGATGAACATTCTAAAGTTTTTAGTTTATTTCTTCTTTTTGAAATTCTGTTTAATGATTACAGTAACTTACTTGAAGGACAATTGGACGACATGCAACCAAGTGAAATATCCAATAATAAAGCCATAAAGATGAATGCTTGTAGGATCATCGACATATTAATTTCCAAAGTATTTTCTCTGCAAAGAGTAGTCGTCGATAGAATGTTGTACGAAACAAAATTAAAAAAAACCCGCCATCTTTTATACTTAATTAATTAACGATAATCAAGAATGAAATTAAAAAGAAAAAAGAGCAGCAAAAATATATAAAAAAATTATTATCTCGCTTTGAATTCCGACGACGACGATAAAATCTTGATTTTTTTGTGGTTTGCTCCGCCTGATTTGTATATTTAGTTTGATTCCCCCCTATGGCAATTTCCCCTTCTTTATTTCTTTATCCAGTTTTTCCAAGTGATAATAACATTAAATATATTCCATTATTTTCTTGTCTTGTACGAACAGATAATTCGTTTCGCTAAAAAAATGTTAAGAAATGATCGAGCAGCGAGAAACTAGAGTTTTTGTTAAAAGATAATATAACATGAAATGGATAACAAAAAAAAAGAAAGAGAAGAATATGGAAGTACCCTGAGGCAAAATAAATCTTTATTTAATTTTGGACAATCAAACCACAATAAATTCAAGATTTTTTTATCGTCGTTGGATTCAAATCATTATTATCATTTCGTGTTTTTTTCCTCTCTGCAATTTTATTCTTGATTGTCGTTAATTAATTAAGTATAAAAGGTGGCGAGTTTTTTTTTTCTTTCAACTTTCCATGACGAGAACTTTTGCAGATAAAATATTTTGAAAATTGATATGGAAATTATACTACGGGCATTCATATTTTTGGCATTATTATTAAAAATTTCATTTGGAAGCCATCCAAGTGACGTTTGTGGCGCTGCAGCTGCTTCACGTATGTTAATCTTGATTGACAACAATGTTAAAATAAAAATAATATTTTTAGAATGTGGATCATGTCAACAACTTCCAGTGACTACCGATTTATCAACACCAGGAAGTGGTTTGTCTGCTGGAACTTTAACCCAAACACTTTCAAAAAATTCCGCTGGATGTGCTGTTATCACGGCTACATGCGTCGCTCCAGCAACTGCTGCTATAACAGGTGTAATTGTAAGTTTAATTCTTTAAATAATATCCCAATGAAAAATAGTAAATGTCCAACATTTATTCACATATATATATGATTTGTACCAAAAATTCCAATTGAGATCAAAAGTGATTAAATTCTTTAAAAAAACAAGGAGAATTTTCTTCAATTACATAGATTGTGGCATCTTTTTTTTCAAACCTTTTTCAAAGAAATACACGATCCCGTTCTTTGAAAGAAACATATTGTAAAAATGGGTGGGTGAACAGAGCTGTCGTCGAGTTTTGAGTAGAGTCATTCACCGAAAATCAAATCATAGGATTTTTGAGAGAACCAACAACAACGACAGCTTTGATGTTGAACAATATTTTTTTTAACTCATTTGAAAGAGAAACTCCAAAAAAAAACTAGAGATTTTCGGGATAATTAATAATCGTTCAAAAAAAAATTTCGAGCGAATTAGAAAAAAAGTTTTTAAAAATTTTCGAAAATGAAAAGTTCGTTAACATTTTCATTGTCATTTTTTTTCTGAGTGTAGGGCTATAATCTACATACACCAATTTGAAACAACCGGAACTCCGAGTGTTAATATTTCTATCTTTTTTTTAGTTTGGACTTAATGGACCTACTTTTGGAGTCCCAGCTCCTGGATCAACGCAAACTCTTGTTTTTTCTTGTGATGATATGGGAAATGCTATCGGGGCTATTCCTTTGCCTACGGGGGGTGAGGCTCAATTTGTTGCCACTAATCTTGAATGTATTTATCAATAAATAAATAAATGAGTTTTAAAAATAATTTTTGAATTAATTTTAAATTGTGCAATCATTATTTTTTTTATAATTTGATATATTTAAATATATATATAATCCTTGTATGGATTTTGTTTATTATTCACCGACGAAAATATTCTCTCATCGTTTAATATTATCGAATTGTAAAAAAAAATTTATCTTTAGAAACAGATTATTTAAATTTCTTGCATCAAAGCTTGATACATGTGTTAATAAAATAATAAATTGCTTCCAAATCAGCATGATAGGATCCGAATTTAATTAAGTAATAACCCAAAAATTGAATTCTGTATTTTCGTTTTTATTTATCTAAAATTAATGAAACTTAGAGCAATCTCAAACAAATAAACAGATAATCAGCTTCATCTTTTAAACCAAAACCATTCGAATACACCCATCTTTGTTATTTCATAGTTCCGTGCTCTTTATTCTCAATCAATAAATTCTGTAAGTAAAGATATCGCTGAACAAATGATCAAATATCGTGATGATGCATTTTATAAAGGACCTATCAACAACATCGCCAAAATTCATTCAGAAGTTAGTGCTTAAGAAATTTATCTTCATCAAATATAGTCTTATGGATTTGCATGTTCATGTTTATGTTTATGTTTGATGTGTTTTTATGTACATATGTATTTGCTTTTGAATCAATTTAATGTACATTTATATTACTTTATATTTGGGCAATGTATGTTCACTTTGCAAGTAAAAGAGATAAATAATGAACAAACGATAAAAGCAACATTTAACCATTTATTTGATAAAAATGTTGTTTTTCAAGCTAATCATATGGTGTTATAAGTCAGCACAATAAAGAATTACTTATAAAGTAATAAATAATAGCAAAAAGTAATGCAACTAAATAAATATCATTAAGGTGAATTAAAAGATAAAAATATTACAACAACTTTCTCGAGTTATGAATATAAAAAATTTATTTGTAAGTAAATATTAACAAACACAAAAACAAAAAATAAATGACAAAAATTTAGCACACATTCTCATCGTTCAACCATGGATGTTTCAGTAAATCAGCAGCTGACATTCTTTTTGATGGATTTGGATGAAGCATTTTGAATAGAAAATCATTCACTTTCTCGCGTTCCTCATCAAACATTTCACGATATTGAGTTCTTCTTCGTAATTCTTTTTTGAATCGATTTTCAAATGCACTTCGATTATTTCTTGTAAAAATTGGAAAAAATTGATAAGGCTTTTCAATATATGTATACCATTCACGAGGGAAGAATCCAAATATTCTTTTCATTTCATTAACTTCACTTTGATCATCGATATAAAATCTGGATGCAATAAAATTTCTTCCAGTAAAAAGCTGGATAAGCTGAAAAATCGTTGTTTTTAGCATCAATTTTTGAAAAGAAAAAGCTTACAGTAACTCCAAGCGACCAAACATCATACGAATAGGTTATTTTTGCGCCAAAGAAATATTCAGGTGGATGAAAACCATATGTACCTGTCCTTGCTCGTATTCCTTCTTCCTAAAAATCGATTGATTTAGATTTAAATGAAAATACTTAAAATAAAATTACCAAAGCATTATCAAAATCAATCAACTTGAAGTTCAGCTTATTCGTCTTATCATTGGCTTGAGAAATTTGAAGAACATCCAGAAATTCTTTGAATCGTTGCCTTCTTTTTTCCGCTTTTTCTTCAGTTATTTGCTTAAAAAATTCTCGGAAATAAAACAATCAAAAAAAACTGACAAATGGAGGCAAATACCATATGCATTATTATTGGACCTCGCTTTAATTTTTTAAATTTTTTCTTTCTGATCTGTTCATGCTTTAAATACATGAACAGATTAATAAAATTCTAGGAAGTAAAACAATCAAGAAAAATTGACAAATGGAGGCAAATACCATATGCATTATTATTGGACCTCGCTTTAATTTTTTAAATTTTTTCTTTCTGATCTGTTCATGCTTTAAATACATGAACAGATTAATAAAATTCTAGGAAGTAAAACAATCAAGAAAAATTGACAAATGGAGGCAAATACCATATGCATTATTATTGGACCTCGCTTTAATTTTTTAATATTTCTGATCAGGTCAAGCTTTAAACACATGAACAGATTAATAAAATTCTAGGAAGTAAAACAATCAAGAAAAATTGACAAATGGAGGCAAATACCATATGCATTATTATTGGACCTCGCTTTAATTTTTTAATATTTCTGATCAGGTCAAGCTTTAAACACATGAACAGATTAATAAAATTCTAGGAAGTAAAACAATCAAGAAAAATTGACAAATGGAGGCAAATACCATATGCATTATTATTGGACCTCGCTTTAAATTTTTAAATTTTTTCTTTCTGATCTGTTCATGCTTTAAATACATGAACATATTTAAAAAATTCTCGGAAATAAAACAATCAAAAAAAACTGACAAATGGATGCAAATACCATATGCATTATTATTGGACCTCGCTTTAATTTTTTAATATTTCTGATCAGGTCAAGCTTTAAACACATGAACAGATTAATAAAATTCTAGGAAGTAAAACAATCAAGAAAAATTGACAAATGGAGGCAAATACCATATGCATTATTATTGGACCTCGCTTTAATTTTTTAAATTTTTTCTTTCTGATCTGTTCATGCTTTAAATACATGAACAGATTAATAAAATTCTAGGAAGTAAAACAATCAAGAAAAATTGACAAATGGAGGCAAATACCATATGCATTATTATTGGACCTCGCTTTAATTTTTTAATATTTCTGATCAGGTCAAGCTTTAAATACATGAACAGATTAATAAAATTCTAGGAAGTAAAACAATCAAGAAAAATTGACAAATGGAGGCAAATACCATATGCATTATTATTGGACCTCGCTTTAATTTTTTAAATTTTTTCTTTTTGATCTGTTCATGCTTTAAATACATGAACAGATTAATAAAATTCTAGGAAGTAAAACAATCAAGAAAAATTGACAAATGGAGGCAAATACCATATGCATTATTATTGGACCTCGCTTTAATTTTTTAAATTTTTTCTTTCTGATCTGTTCATGCTTTAAATACATGAACAGATTAATAAAATTCTAGGAAGTAAAACAATCAAGAAAAATTGACAAATGGAGGCAAATACCATATGCATTATTATTGGACCTCGCTTTAAATTTTTAAATTTTTTCTTTCTGATCTGTTCATGCTTTAAATACATGAACAGATTAATAAAATTCTAGGAAGTAAAACAATCAAGAAAAATTGACAAATGGAGGCAAATACCATATGCATTATTATTGGACCTCGCTTTAAATTTTTAAATTTTTTCTTTCTGATCTGTTCATGCTTTAAATACATGAACATATTTAAAAAATTCTCGGAAATAAAACAATCAAAAAAAACTGACAAATGGAGGCAAATACCATATGCATTATTATTGGACCTCGCTTTAATTTTTTAATATTTCTGATCAGGTCAAGCTTTAAACACATGAACAGATTAATAAAATTCTAGGAAGTAAAACAATCAAGAAAAATTGACAAATGGAGGCAAATACCATATGCATTATTATTGGACCTCGCTTTAATTTTTTAAATTTTTTCTTTTTGATCTGTTCATGCTTTAAATACATGAACAGATTAATAAAATTCTAGGAAGTAAAACAATCAAGAAAAATTGACAAATGGAGGCAAATACCATATGCATTATTATTGGACCTCGCTTTAATTTTTTAAATTTTTTCTTTCTGATCTGTTCATGCTTTAAATACATGAACAGATTAATAAAATTCTAGGAAGTAAAACAATCAAGAAAAATTGACAAATGGAGGCAAATACCATATGCATTATTATTGGACCTCGCTTTAAATTTTTAAATTTTTTCTTTCTGATCTGTTCATGCTTTAAATACATGAACAGATTAATAAAATTCTAGGAAGTAAAACAATCAAGAAAAATTGACAAATGGAGGCAAATACCATATGCATTATTATTGGACCTCGCTTTAATTTTTTAATATTTCTGATCAGGTCAAGCTTTAAACACATGAACAGATTAATAAAATTCTAGGAAGTAAAACAATCAAGAAAAATTGACAAATGGAGGCAAATACCATATGCATTATTATTGGACCTCGCTTTAATTTTTTAAATTTTTTCTTTTTGATCTGTTCATGCTTTAAATACATGAACAGATTAATAAAATTCTAGGAAGTAAAACAATCAAGAAAAATTGACAAATGGAGGCAAATACCATATGCATTATTATTGGACCTCGCTTTAATTTTTTAAATTTTTTCTTTCTGATCTGTTCATGCTTTAAATACATGAACAGATTAATAAAATTCTAGGAAGTAAAACAATCAAGAAAAATTGACAAATGGAGGCAAATACCATATGCATTATTATTGGACCTCGCTTTAAATTTTTAAATTTTTTCTTTCTGATCTGTTCATGCTTTAAATACATGAACAGATTAATAAAATTCTAGGAAGTAAAACAATCAAGAAAAATTGACAAATGGAGGCAAATACCATATGCATTATTATTGGACCTCGCTTTAAATTTTTAAATTTTTTCTTTCTGATCTGTTCATGCTTTAAATACATGAACAGATTAATAAAATTCTAGGAAGTAAAACAATCAAGAAAAATTGACAAATGGAGGCAAATACCATATGCATTATTATTGGACCTCGCTTTAAATTTTTAAATTTTTTCTTTCTGATCTGTTCATGCTTTAAATACATGAACAGATTAATAAAATTCTAGGAAGTAAAACAATCAAGAAAAATTGACAAATGGAGGCAAATACCATATGCATTATTATTGGACCTCGCTTTAAATTTTTAAATTTTTTCTTTCTGATCTGTTCATGCTTTAAATACATGAACAGATTAATAAAATTCTAGGAAGTAAAACAATCAAGAAAAATTGACAAATGGAGGCAAATACCATATGCATTATTATTGGACCTCGCTTTAATTTTTTAAATTTTTTCTTTTTGATCTGTTCATGCTTTAAATACATGAACAGATTAATAAAATTCTAGGAAGTAAAACAATCAAGAAAAATTGACAAATGGAGGCAAATACCATATGCATTATTATTGGACCTCGCTTTAATTTTTTAAATTTTTTCTTTCTGATCTGTTCATGCTTTAAATACATGAACAGATTAATAAAATTCTAGGAAGTAAAACAATCAAGAAAAATTGACAAATGGAGGCAAATACCATATGCATTATTATTGGACCTCGCTTTAATTTTTTAAATTTTTTCTTTTTGATCTGTTCATGCTTTAAATACATGAACAGATTAATAAAATTCTAGGAAGTAAAACAATCAAGAAAAATTGACAAATGGAGGCAAATACCATATGCATTATTATTGGACCTCGCTTTAATTTTTTAAATTTTTTCTTTTTGATCTGTTCATGCTTTAAATACATGAACAGATTAATAAAATTCTAGGAAGTAAAACAATCAAGAAAAATTGACAAATGGAGGCAAATACCATATGCATTATTATTGGACCTCGCTTTAATTTTTTAAATTTTTTCTTTTTGATCTGTTCATGCTTTAAATACATGAACAGATTAATAAAATTCTAGGAAGTAAAACAATCAAGAAAAATTGACAAATGGAGGCAAATACCATATGCATTATTATTGGACCTCGCTTTAATTTTTTAAATTTTTTCTTTTTGATCTGTTCATGCTTTAAATACATGAACAGATTAATAAAATTCTAGGAAGTAAAACAATCAAGAAAAATTGACAAATGGAGGCAAATACCATATGCATTATTATTGGACCTCGCTTTAATTTTTTAAATTTTTTCTTTCTGATCTGTTCATGCTTTAAATACATGAACAGATTAATAAAATTCTAGGAAGTAAAACAATCAAGAAAAATTGACAAATGGAGGCAAATACCATATGCATTATTATTGGACCTCGCTTTAATTTTTTAAATTTTTTCTTTTTGATCTGTTCATGCTTTAAATACATGAACAGATTAATAAAATTCTAGGAAGTAAAACAATCAAGAAAAATTGACAAATGGAGGCAAATACCATATGCATTATTATTGGACCTCGCTTTAATTTTTTAATATTTCTGATCAGGTCAAGCTTTAAACACATGAACAGATTAATAAAATTCTAGGAAGTAAAACAATCAAGAAAAATTGACAAATGGAGGCAAATACCATATGCATTATTATTGGACCTCGCTTTAAATTTTTAAATTTTTTCTTTCTGATCTGTTCATGCTTTAAATACATGAACATATTTAAAAAATTCTCGGAAATAAAACAATCAAAAAAAACTGACAAATGGAGGCAAATACCATATGCATTATTATTGGACCTCGCTTTAATTTTTTAATATTTCTGATCAGGTCAAGCTTTAAACACATGAACAGATTAATAAAATTCTAGGAAGTAAAACAATCAAGAAAAATTGACAAATGGAGGCAAATACCATATGCATTATTATTGGACCTCGCTTTAATTTTTTAAATTTTTTCTTTTTGATCTGTTCATGCTTTAAATACATGAACAGATTAATAAAATTCTAGGAAGTAAAACAATCAAGAAAAATTGACAAATGGAGGCAAATACCATATGCATTATTATTGGACCTCGCTTTAATTTTTTAAATTTTTTCTTTCTGATCTGTTCATGCTTTAAATACATGAACAGATTAATAAAATTCTAGGAAGTAAAACAATCAAGAAAAATTGACAAATGGAGGCAAATACCATATGCATTATTATTGGACCTCGCTTTAAATTTTTAAATTTTTTCTTTCTGATCTGTTCATGCTTTAAATACATGAACAGATTAATAAAATTCTAGGAAGTAAAACAATCAAGAAAAATTGACAAATGGAGGCAAATACCATATGCATTATTATTGGACCTCGCTTTAAATTTTTAAATTTTTTCTTTCTGATCTGTTCATGCTTTAAATACATGAACAGATTAATAAAATTCTAGGAAGTAAAACAATCAAGAAAAATTGACAAATGGAGGCAAATACCATATGCATTATTATTGGACCTCGCTTTAATTTTTTAATATTTCTGATCAGGTCAAGCTTTAAACACATGAACAGATTAATAAAATTCTAGGAAGTAAAACAATCAAGAAAAATTGACAAATGGAGGCAAATACCATATGCATTATTATTGGACCTCGCTTTAATTTTTTAAATTTTTTCTTTTTGATCTGTTCATGCTTTAAATACATGAACAGATTAATAAAATTCTAGGAAGTAAAACAATCAAGAAAAATTGACAAATGGAGGCAAATACCATATGCATTATTATTGGACCTCGCTTTAATTTTTTCATATTTCTGATCAGGTCAAGCTTTAAACACATGAACAGATTAATAAAATTCTAGGAAGTAAAACAATCAAGAAAAATTGACAAATGGAGGCAAATACCATATGCATTATTATTGGACCTCGCTTTAATTTTTTAAATTTTTTCTTTTTGATCTGTTCATGCTTTAAATACATGAACAGATTAATAAAATTCTAGGAAGTAAAACAATCAAGAAAAATTGACAAATGGAGGCAAATACCATATGCATTATTATTGGACCTCGCTTTAATTTTTTAATATTTCTGATCAGGTCAAGCTTTAAACACATGAACAGATTAATAAAATTCTAGGAAGTAAAACAATCAAGAAAAATTGACAAATGGAGGCAAATACCATATGCATTATTATTGGACCTCGCTTTAATTTTTTAAATTTTTTCTTTTTGATCTGTTCATGCTTTAAATACATGAACAGATTAATAAAATTCTAGGAAGTAAAACAATCAAGAAAAATTGACAAATGGAGGCAAATACCATATGCATTATTATTGGACCTCGCTTTAATTTTTTAATATTTCTGATCAGGTCAAGCTTTAAACACATGAACAGATTAATAAAATTCTAGGAAGTAAAACAATCAAGAAAAATTGACAAATGGAGGCAAATACCATATGCATTATTATTGGACCTCGCTTTAATTTTTTAAATTTTTTCTTTTTGATCTGTTCATGCTTTAAATACATGAACAGATTAATAAAATTCTAGGAAGTAAAACAATCAAGAAAAATTGACAAATGGAGGCAAATACCATATGCATTATTATTGGACCTCGCTTTAATTTTTTAAATTTTTTCTTTCTGATCTGTTCATGCTTTAAATACATGAACAGATTAATAAAATTCTAGGAAGTAAAACAATCAAGAAAAATTGACAAATGGAGGCAAATACCATATGCATTATTATTGGACCTCGCTTTAATTTTTTAATATTTCTGATCAGGTCAAGCTTTAAACACATGAACAGATTAATAAAATTCTAGGAAGTAAAACAATCAAGAAAAATTGACAAATGGAGGCAAATACCATATGCATTATTATTGGACCTCGCTTTAATTTTTTAATATTTCTGATCAGGTCAAGCTTTAAACACATGAACAGATTAATAAAATTCTAGGAAGTAAAACAATCAAGAAAAATTGACAAATGGAGGCAAATACCATATGCATTATTATTGGACCTCGCTTTAATTTTTTAATATTTCTGATCAGGTCAAGCTTTAAACACATGAACAGATTAATAAAATTCTAGGAAGTAAAACAATCAAGAAAAATTGACAAATGGAGGCAAATACCATATGCATTATTATTGGACCTCGCTTTAATTTTTTAAATTTTTTCTTTTTGATCTGTTCATGCTTTAAATACATGAACAGATTAATAAAATTCTAGGAAGTAAAACAATCAAGAAAAATTGACAAATGGAGGCAAATACCATATGCATTATTATTGGACCTCGCTTTAATTTTTTAAATTTTTTCTTTCTGATCTGTTCATGCTTTAAATACATGAACAGATTAATAAAATTCTAGGAAGTAAAACAATCAAGAAAAATTGACAAATGGAGGCAAATACCATATGCATTATTATTGGACCTCGCTTTAATTTTTTAATATTTCTGATCAGGTCAAGCTTTAAACACATGAACAGATTAATAAAATTCTAGGAAGTAAAACAATCAAGAAAAATTGACAAATGGAGGCAAATACCATATGCATTATTATTGGACCTCGCTTTAATTTTTTAAATTTTTTCTTTCTGATCTGTTCATGCTTTAAATACATGAACAGATTAATAAAATTCTAGGAAGTAAAACAATCAAGAAAAATTGACAAATGGAGGCAAATACCATATGCATTATTATTGGACCTCGCTTTAATTTTTTAAATTTTTTCTTTCTGATCTGTTCATGCTTTAAATACATGAACAGATTAATAAAATTCTAGGAAGTAAAACAATCAAGAAAAATTGACAAATGGAGGCAAATACCATATGCATTATTATTGGACCTCGCTTTAATTTTTTAAATTTTTTCTTTCTGATCTGTTCATGCTTTAAATACATGAACAGATTAATAAAATTCTAGGAAGTAAAACAATCAAGAAAAATTGACAAATGGAGGCAAATACCATATGCATTATTATTGGACCTCGCTTTAATTTTTTAAATTTTTTCTTTCTGATCTGTTCATGCTTTAAATACATGAACAGATTAATAAAATTCTAGGAAGTAAAACAATCAAGAAAAATTGACAAATGGAGGCAAATACCATATGCATTATTATTGGACCTCGCTTTAATTTTTTAAATTTTTTCTTTCTGATCTGTTCATGCTTTAAATACATGAACAGATTAATAAAATTCTAGGAAGTAAAACAATCAAGAAAAATTGACAAATGGAGGCAAATACCATATGCATTATTATTGGACCTCGCTTTAATTTTTTAAATTTTTTCTTTCTGATCTGTTCATGCTTTAAATACATGAACAGATTAATAAAATTCTAGGAAGTAAAACAATCAAGAAAAATTGACAAATGGAGGCAAATACCATATGCATTATTATTGGACCTCGCTTTAATTTTTTAAATTTTTTCTTTTTGATCTGTTCATGCTTTAAATACATGAACAGATTAATAAAATTCTAGGAAGTAAAACAATCAAGAAAAATTGACAAATGGAGGCAAATACCATATGCATTATTATTGGACCTCGCTTTAATTTTTTAAATTTTTTCTTTCTGATCTGTTCATGCTTTAAATACATGAACAGATTAATAAAATTCTAGGAAGTAAAACAATCAAGAAAAATTGACAAATGGAGGCAAATACCATATGCATTATTATTGGACCTCGCTTTAATTTTTTAAATTTTTTCTTTCTGATCTGTTCATGCTTTAAATACATGAACAGATTAATAAAATTCTAGGAAGTAAAACAATCAAGAAAAATTGACAAATGGAGGCAAATACCATATGCATTATTATTGGACCTCGCTTTAATTTTTTAAATTTTTTCTTTCTGATCTGTTCATGCTTTAAATACATGAACAGATTAATAAAATTCTAGGAAGTAAAACAATCAAGAAAAATTGACAAATGGAGGCAAATACCATATGCATTATTATTGGACCTCGCTTTAATTTTTTAAATTTTTTCTTTCTGATCTGTTCATGCTTTAAATACATGAACAGATTAATAAAATTCTAGGAAGTAAAACAATCAAGAAAAATTGACAAATGGAGGCAAATACCATATGCATTATTATTGGACCTCGCTTTAATTTTTTAAATTTTTTCTTTCTGATCTGTTCATGCTTTAAATACATGAACAGATTAATAAAATTCTAGGAAGTAAAACAATCAAGAAAAATTGACAAATGGAGGCAAATACCATATGCATTATTATTGGACCTCGCTTTAATTTTTTAAATTTTTTCTTTCTGATCTGTTCATGCTTTAAATACATGAACAGATTAATAAAATTCTAGGAAGTAAAACAATCAAGAAAAATTGACAAATGGAGGCAAATACCATATGCATTATTATTGGACCTCGCTTTAATTTTTTAAATTTTTTCTTTCTGATCTGTTCATGCTTTAAATACATGAACAGATTAATAAAATTCTAGGAAGTAAAACAATCAAGAAAAATTGACAAATGGAGGCAAATACCATATGCATTATTATTGGACCTCGCTTTAATTTTTTAAATTTTTTCTTTCTGATCTGTTCATGCTTTAAATACATGAACAGATTAATAAAATTCTAGGAAGTAAAACAATCAAGAAAAATTGACAAATGGAGGCAAATACCATATGCATTATTATTGGACCTCGCTTTAATTTTTTAAATTTTTTCTTTCTGATCTGTTCATGCTTTAAATACATGAACAGATTAATAAAATTCTAGGAAGTAAAACAATCAAGAAAAATTGACAAATGGAGGCAAATACCATATGCATTATTATTGGACCTCGCTTTAATTTTTTAAATTTTTTCTTTCTGATCTGTTCATGCTTTAAATACATGAACAGATTAATAAAATTCTAGGAAGTAAAACAATCAAGAAAAATTGACAAATGGAGGCAAATACCATATGCATTATTATTGGACCTCGCTTTAATTTTTTAAATTTTTTCTTTCTGATCTGTTCATGCTTTAAATACATGAACAGATTAATAAAATTCTAGGAAGTAAAACAATCAAGAAAAATTGACAAATGGAGGCAAATACCATATGCATTATTATTGGACCTCGCTTTAATTTTTTAAATTTTTTCTTTTTGATCTGTTCATGCTTTAAATACATGAACAGATTAATAAAATTCTAGGAAGTAAAACAATCAAGAAAAATTGACAAATGGAGGCAAATACCATATGCATTATTATTGGACCTCGCTTTAATTTTTTAAATTTTTTCTTTCTGATCTGTTCATGCTTTAAATACATGAACAGATTAATAAAATTCTAGGAAGTAAAACAATCAAGAAAAATTGACAAATGGAGGCAAATACCATATGCATTATTATTGGACCTCGCTTTAATTTTTTAAATTTTTTCTTTCTGATCTGTTCATGCTTTAAATACATGAACAGATTAATAAAATTCTAGGAAGTAAAACAATCAAGAAAAATTGACAAATGGAGGCAAATACCATATGCATTATTATTGGACCTCGCTTTAATTTTTTAAATTTTTTCTTTCTGATCTGTTCATGCTTTAAATACATGAACAGATTAATAAAATTCTAGGAAGTAAAACAATCAAGAAAAATTGACAAATGGAGGCAAATACCATATGCATTATTATTGGACCTCGCTTTAATTTTTTAAATTTTTTCTTTCTGATCTGTTCATGCTTTAAATACATGAACAGATTAATAAAATTCTAGGAAGTAAAACAATCAAGAAAAATTGACAAATGGAGGCAAATACCATATGCATTATTATTGGACCTCGCTTTAATTTTTTAAATTTTTTCTTTCTGATCTGTTCATGCTTTAAATACATGAACAGATTAATAAAATTCTAGGAAGTAAAACAATCAAGAAAAATTGACAAATGGAGGCAAATACCATATGCATTATTATTGGACCTCGCTTTAATTTTTTAAATTTTTTCTTTCTGATCTGTTCATGCTTTAAATACATGAACAGATTAATAAAATTCTAGGAAGTAAAACAATCAAGAAAAATTGACAAATGGAGGCAAATACCATATGCATTATTATTGGACCTCGCTTTAATTTTTTAATATTTCTGATCAGGTCAAGCTTTAAACACATGAACAGATTAATAAAATTCTAGGAAGTAAAACAATCAAGAAAAATTGACAAATGGAGGCAAATACCATATGCATTATTATTGGACCTCGCTTTAATTTTTTAAATTTTTTCTTTCTGATCTGTTCATGCTTTAAATACATGAACAGATTAATAAAATTCTAGGAAGTAAAACAATCAAGAAAAATTGACAAATGGAGGCAAATACCATATGCATTATTATTGGACCTCGCTTTAATTTTTTAAATTTTTTCTTTCTGATCTGTTCATGCTTTAAATACATGAACAGATTAATAAAATTCTAGGAAGTAAAACAATCAAGAAAAATTGACAAATGGAGGCAAATACCATATGCATTATTATTGGACCTCGCTTTAATTTTTTAAATTTTTTCTTTCTGATCTGTTCATGCTTTAAATACATGAACAGATTAATAAAATTCTAGGAAGTAAAACAATCAAGAAAAATTGACAAATGGAGGCAAATACCATATGCATTATTATTGGACCTCGCTTTAATTTTTTAAATTTTTTCTTTCTGATCTGTTCATGCTTTAAATACATGAACAGATTAATAAAATTCTAGGAAGTAAAACAATCAAGAAAAATTGACAAATGGAGGCAAATACCATATGCATTATTATTGGACCTCGCTTTAATTTTTTAATATTTCTGATCAGGTCAAGCTTTAAACACATGAACAGATTAATAAAATTCTAGGAAGTAAAACAATCAAGAAAAATTGACAAATGGAGGCAAATACCATATGCATTATTATTGGACCTCGCTTTAATTTTTTAAATTTTTTCTTTCTGATCTGTTCATGCTTTAAATACATGAACAGATTAATAAAATTCTAGGAAGTAAAACAATCAAGAAAAATTGACAAATGGAGGCAAATACCATATGCATTATTATTGGACCTCGCTTTAATTTTTTAATATTTCTGATCAGGTCAAGCTTTAAACACATGAACAGATTAATAAAATTCTAGGAAGTAAAACAATCAAGAAAAATTGACAAATGGAGGCAAATACCATATGCATTATTATTGGACCTCGCTTTAATTTTTTAAATTTTTTCTTTCTGATCTGTTCATGCTTTAAATACATGAACAGATTAATAAAATTCTAGGAAGTAAAACAATCAAGAAAAATTGACAAATGGAGGCAAATACCATATGCATTATTATTGGACCTCGCTTTAATTTTTTAAATTTTTTCTTTCTGATCTGTTCATGCTTTAAATACATGAACAGATTAATAAAATTCTAGGAAGTAAAACAATCAAGAAAAATTGACAAATGGAGGCAAATACCATATGCATTATTATTGGACCTCGCTTTAATTTTTTAAATTTTTTCTTTCTGATCTGTTCATGCTTTAAATACATGAACAGATTAATAAAATTCTAGGAAGTAAAACAATCAAGAAAAATTGACAAATGGAGGCAAATACCATATGCATTATTATTGGACCTCGCTTTAATTTTTTAAATTTTTTCTTTCTGATCTGTTCATGCTTTAAATACATGAACAGATTAATAAAATTCTAGGAAGTAAAACAATCAAGAAAAATTGACAAATGGAGGCAAATACCATATGCATTATTATTGGACCTCGCTTTAATTTTTTAAATTTTTTCTTTTTGATCTGTTCATGCTTTAAATACATGAACAGATTAATAAAATTCTAGGAAGTAAAACAATCAAGAAAAATTGACAAATGGAGGCAAATACCATATGCATTATTATTGGACCTCGCTTTAATTTTTTAAATTTTTTCTTTCTGATCTGTTCATGCTTTAAATACATGAACAGATTAATAAAATTCTAGGAAGTAAAACAATCAAGAAAAATTGACAAATGGAGGCAAATACCATATGCATTATTATTGGACCTCGCTTTAATTTTTTAATATTTCTGATCAGGTCAAGCTTTAAACACATGAACAGATTAATAAAATTCTAGGAAGTAAAACAATCAAGAAAAATTGACAAATGGAGGCAAATACCATATGCATTATTATTGGACCTCGCTTTAATTTTTTAAATTTTTTCTTTCTGATCTGTTCATGCTTTAAATACATGAACAGATTAATAAAATTCTAGGAAGTAAAACAATCAAGAAAAATTGACAAATGGAGGCAAATACCATATGCATTATTATTGGACCTCGCTTTAATTTTTTAAATTTTTTCTTTCTGATCTGTTCATGCTTTAAATACATGAACAGATTAATAAAATTCTAGGAAGTAAAACAATCAAGAAAAATTGACAAATGGAGGCAAATACCATATGCATTATTATTGGACCTCGCTTTAATTTTTTAAATTTTTTCTTTCTGATCTGTTCATGCTTTAAATACATGAACAGATTAATAAAATTCTAGGAAGTAAAACAATCAAGAAAAATTGACAAATGGAGGCAAATACCATATGCATTATTATTGGACCTCGCTTTAATTTTTTAATATTTCTGATCAGGTCAAGCTTTAAACACATGAACAGATTAATAAAATTCTAGGAAGTAAAACAATCAAGAAAAATTGACAAATGGAGGCAAATACCATATGCATTATTATTGGACCTCGCTTTAATTTTTTAAATTTTTTCTTTCTGATCTGTTCATGCTTTAAATACATGAACAGATTAATAAAATTCTAGGAAGTAAAACAATCAAGAAAAATTGACAAATGGAGGCAAATACCATATGCATTATTATTGGACCTCGCTTTAATTTTTTAAATTTTTTCTTTCTGATCTGTTCATGCTTTAAATACATGAACAGATTAATAAAATTCTAGGAAGTAAAACAATCAAGAAAAATTGACAAATGGAGGCAAATACCATATGCATTATTATTGGACCTCGCTTTAATTTTTTAAATTTTTTCTTTCTGATCTGTTCATGCTTTAAATACATGAACAGATTAATAAAATTCTAGGAAGTAAAACAATCAAGAAAAATTGACAAATGGAGGCAAATACCATATGCATTATTATTGGACCTCGCTTTAATTTTTTAAATTTTTTCTTTCTGATCTGTTCATGCTTTAAATACATGAACAGATTAATAAAATTCTAGGAAGTAAAACAATCAAGAAAAATTGACAAATGGAGGCAAATACCATATGCATTATTATTGGACCTCGCTTTAATTTTTTAAATTTTTTCTTTTTGATCTGTTCATGCTTTAAATACATGAACAGATTAATAAAATTCTAGGAAGTAAAACAATCAAGAAAAATTGACAAATGGAGGCAAATACCATATGCATTATTATTGGACCTCGCTTTAATTTTTTAAATTTTTTCTTTCTGATCTGTTCATGCTTTAAATACATGAACAGATTAATAAAATTCTAGGAAGTAAAACAATCAAGAAAAATTGACAAATGGAGGCAAATACCATATGCATTATTATTGGACCTCGCTTTAATTTTTTAATATTTCTGATCAGGTCAAGCTTTAAACACATGAACAGATTAATAAAATTCTAGGAAGTAAAACAATCAAGAAAAATTGACAAATGGAGGCAAATACCATATGCATTATTATTGGACCTCGCTTTAATTTTTTAAATTTTTTCTTTCTGATCTGTTCATGCTTTAAATACATGAACAGATTAATAAAATTCTAGGAAGTAAAACAATCAAGAAAAATTGACAAATGGAGGCAAATACCATATGCATTATTATTGGACCTCGCTTTAATTTTTTAAATTTTTTCTTTCTGATCTGTTCATGCTTTAAATACATGAACAGATTAATAAAATTCTAGGAAGTAAAACAATCAAGAAAAATTGACAAATGGAGGCAAATACCATATGCATTATTATTGGACCTCGCTTTAATTTTTTAAATTTTTTCTTTCTGATCTGTTCATGCTTTAAATACATGAACAGATTAATAAAATTCTAGGAAGTAAAACAATCAAGAAAAATTGACAAATGGAGGCAAATACCATATGCATTATTATTGGACCTCGCTTTAATTTTTTAAATTTTTTCTTTCTGATCTGTTCATGCTTTAAATACATGAACAGATTAATAAAATTCTAGGAAGTAAAACAATCAAGAAAAATTGACAAATGGAGGCAAATACCATATGCATTATTATTGGACCTCGCTTTAATTTTTTAAATTTTTTCTTTTTGATCTGTTCATGCTTTAAATACATGAACAGATTAATAAAATTCTAGGAAGTAAAACAATCAAGAAAAATTGACAAATGGAGGCAAATACCATATGCATTATTATTGGACCTCGCTTTAATTTTTTAAATTTTTTCTTTCTGATCTGTTCATGCTTTAAATACATGAACAGATTAATAAAATTCTAGGAAGTAAAACAATCAAGAAAAATTGACAAATGGAGGCAAATACCATATGCATTATTATTGGACCTCGCTTTAATTTTTTAATATTTCTGATCAGGTCAAGCTTTAAACACATGAACAGATTAATAAAATTCTAGGAAGTAAAACAATCAAGAAAAATTGACAAATGGAGGCAAATACCATATGCATTATTATTGGACCTCGCTTTAATTTTTTAAATTTTTTCTTTCTGATCTGTTCATGCTTTAAATACATGAACAGATTAATAAAATTCTAGGAAGTAAAACAATCAAGAAAAATTGACAAATGGAGGCAAATACCATATGCATTATTATTGGACCTCGCTTTAATTTTTTAATATTTCTGATCAGGTCAAGCTTTAAACACATGAACAGATTAATAAAATTCTAGGAAGTAAAACAATCAAGAAAAATTGACAAATGGAGGCAAATACCATATGCATTATTATTGGACCTCGCTTTAATTTTTTAAATTTTTTCTTTTTGATCTGTTCATGCTTTAAATACATGAACAGATTAATAAAATTCTAGGAAGTAAAACAATCAAGAAAAATTGACAAATGGAGGCAAATACCATATGCATTATTATTGGACCTCGCTTTAATTTTTTAAATTTTTTCTTTTTGATCTGTTCATGCTTTAAATACATGAACAGATTAATAAAATTCTAGGAAGTAAAACAATCAAAAAAAACTGACAAATGGAGGCAAATACCATATGCATTATTATTGGACCTCGCTTTAATTTTTTAATATTTCTGATCAGGTCAAGCTTTAAACACATGAACAGATTAATAAAATTCTAGGAAGTAAAACAATCAAGAAAAATTGACAAATGGAGGCAAATACCATATGCATTATTATTGGACCTCGCTTTAATTTTTTAATATTTCTGATCAGGTCAAGCTTTAAACACATGAACAGATTAATAAAATTCTAGGAAGTAAAACAATCAAGAAAAATTGACAAATGGAGGCAAATACCATATGCATTATTATTGGACCTCGCTTTAATTTTTTAAATTTTTTCTTTCTGATCTGTTCATGCTTTAAATACATGAACAGATTAATAAAATTCTAGGAAGTAAAACAATCAAGAAAAATTGACAAATGGAGGCAAATACCATATGCATTATTATTGGACCTCGCTTTAATTTTTTAAATTTTTTCTTTCTGATCTGTTCATGCTTTAAATACATGAACAGATTAATAAAATTCTAGGAAGTAAAACAATCAAGAAAAATTGACAAATGGAGGCAAATACCATATGCATTATTATTGGACCTCGCTTTAATTTTTTAAATTTTTTCTTTTTGATCTGTTCATGCTTTAAATACATGAACAGATTAATAAAATTCTAGGAAGTAAAACAATCAAAAAAAACTGACAAATGGAGGCAAATACCATATGCATTATTATTGGACCTCGCTTTAATTTTTTAATATTTCTGATCAGGTCAAGCTTTAAACACATGAACAGATTAATAAAATTCTAGGAAGTAAAACAATCAAGAAAAATTGACAAATGGAGGCAAATACCATATGCATTATTATTGGACCTCGCTTTAAATTTTTAAATTTTTTCTTTCTGATCTGTTCATGCTTTAAATACATGAACATATTTAAAAAATTCTCGGAAATAAAACAATCAAAAAAAACTGACAAATGGAGGCAAATACCATATGCATTATTATTGGACCTCGCTTTAATTTTTTAATATTTCTGATCAGGTCAAGCTTTAAACACATGAACAGATTAATAAAATTCTAGGAAGTAAAACAATCAAGAAAAATTGACAAATGGAGGCAAATACCATATGCATTATTATTGGACCTCGCTTTAATTTTTTAAATTTTTTCTTTTTGATCTGTTCATGCTTTAAATACATGAACAGATTAATAAAATTCTAGGAAGTAAAACAATCAAGAAAAATTGACAAATGGAGGCAAATACCATATGCATTATTATTGGACCTCGCTTTAATTTTTTAAATTTTTTCTTTCTGATCTGTTCATGCTTTAAATACATGAACAGATTAATAAAATTCTAGGAAGTAAAACAATCAAGAAAAATTGACAAATGGAGGCAAATACCATATGCATTATTATTGGACCTCGCTTTAAATTTTTAAATTTTTTCTTTCTGATCTGTTCATGCTTTAAATACATGAACAGATTAATAAAATTCTAGGAAGTAAAACAATCAAGAAAAATTGACAAATGGAGGCAAATACCATATGCATTATTATTGGACCTCGCTTTAAATTTTTAAATTTTTTCTTTCTGATCTGTTCATGCTTTAAATACATGAACAGATTAATAAAATTCTAGGAAGTAAAACAATCAAGAAAAATTGACAAATGGAGGCAAATACCATATGCATTATTATTGGACCTCGCTTTAATTTTTTAATATTTCTGATCAGGTCAAGCTTTAAACACATGAACAGATTAATAAAATTCTAGGAAGTAAAACAATCAAGAAAAATTGACAAATGGAGGCAAATACCATATGCATTATTATTGGACCTCGCTTTAATTTTTTAAATTTTTTCTTTTTGATCTGTTCATGCTTTAAATACATGAACAGATTAATAAAATTCTAGGAAGTAAAACAATCAAGAAAAATTGACAAATGGAGGCAAATACCATATGCATTATTATTGGACCTCGCTTTAATTTTTTAAATTTTTTCTTTTTGATCTGTTCATGCTTTAAATACATGAACAGATTAATAAAATTCTAGGAAGTAAAACAATCAAGAAAAATTGACAAATGGAGGCAAATACCATATGCATTATTATTGGACCTCGCTTTAATTTTTTCATATTTCTGATCAGGTCAAGCTTTAAACACATGAACAGATTAATAAAATTCTAGGAAGTAAAACAATCAAGAAAAATTGACAAATGGAGGCAAATACCATATGCATTATTATTGGACCTCGCTTTAATTTTTTAAATTTTTTCTTTCTGATCTGTTCATGCTTTAAATACATGAACAGATTAATAAAATTCTAGGAAGTAAAACAATCAAGAAAAATTGACAAATGGAGGCAAATACCATATGCATTATTATTGGACCTCGCTTTAATTTTTTAAATTTTTTCTTTCTGATCTGTTCATGCTTTAAATACATGAACAGATTAATAAAATTCTAGGAAGTAAAACAATCAAGAAAAATTGACAAATGGAGGCAAATACCATATGCATTATTATTGGACCTCGCTTTAATTTTTTAAATTTTTTCTTTCTGATCTGTTCATGCTTTAAATACATGAACAGATTAATAAAATTCTAGGAAGTAAAACAATCAAGAAAAATTGACAAATGGAGGCAAATACCATATGCATTATTATTGGACCTCGCTTTAATTTTTTAAATTTTTTCTTTCTGATCTGTTCATGCTTTAAATACATGAACAGATTAATAAAATTCTAGGAAGTAAAACAATCAAGAAAAATTGACAAATGGAGGCAAATACCATATGCATTATTATTGGACCTCGCTTTAATTTTTTAAATTTTTTCTTTCTGATCTGTTCATGCTTTAAATACATGAACAGATTAATAAAATTATAGGAAGTAAAACAATCAAGAAAAATTGACAAATGGAGGCAAATACCATATGCATTATTATTGGACCTCGCTTTAATTTTTTAATATTTCTGATCAGGTCAAGCTTTAAACACATGAACAGATTAATAAAATTCTCGGAAGTAAAACAATCAAGAAAAATTGACAAATGGAGGCAAATACCATATGCATTATTATTGGACCTCGCTTTAATTTTTTAAATTTTTTCTTTCTGATCTGTTCATGCTTTAAATACATGAACATATTTAAAAAATTCTCGGAAATAAAACAATCAAGAAAAATTGACAAATGGAGGCAAATACCATATGCATTATTATTGGACCTCGCTTTAATTTTTTAATATTTCTGATCAGGTCAAGCTTTAAACACATGAACAGATTAATAAAATTCTCGGAAGTAAAACAATCAAGAAAAATTGACAAATGGAGGCAAATACCATATGCATTATTATTGGACCTCGCTTTAATTTTTTAAATTTTTTCTTTCTGATCTGTTCATGCTTTAAATACATGAACAGATTAATAAAATTCTAGGAAGTAAAACAATCAAGAAAAATTGACAAATGGAGGCAAATACCATATGCATTATTATTGGACCTCGCTTTAATTTTTTAATATTTCTGATCAGGTCAAGCTTTAAACACATGAACAGATTAATAAAATTCTCGGAAGTAAAACAATCAAGAAAAATTGACAAATGGAGGCAAATACCATATGCATTATTATTGGACCTCGCTTTAATTTTTTAAATTTTTTCTTTCTGATCTGTTCATGCTTTAAATACATGAACAGATTAATAAAATTCTAGGAAGTAAAACAATCAAGAAAAATTGACAAATGGAGGCAAATACCATATGCATTATTATTGGACCTCGCTTTAATTTTTTAATATTTCTGATCAGGTCAAGCTTTAAACACATGAACAGATTAATAAAATTCTCGGAAGTAAAACAATCAAGAAAAATTGACAAATGGAGGCAAATACCATATGCATTATTATTGGACCTCGCTTTAATTTTTTAAATTTTTTCTTTCTGATCTGTTCATGCTTTAAATACATGAACAGATTAATAAAATTCTAGGAAGTAAAACAATCAAGAAAAATTGACAAATGGAGGCAAATACCATATGCATTATTATTGGACCTCGCTTTAATTTTTTAAATTTTTTCTTTCTGATCTGTTCATGCTTTAAATACATGAACATATTTAAAAAATTCTCGGAAATAAAACAATCAAAAAAAACTGACAAATGGAGGCAAATACCATATGCATTATTATTGGACCTCGCTTTAATTTTTTAATATTTCTGATCAGGTCAAGCTTTAAACACATGAACAGATTAATAAAATTCTCGGAAGTAAAACAATCAAGAAAAATTGACAAATGGAGGCAAATACCATATGCATTATTATTGGACCTCGCTTTAATTTTTTAAATTTTTTCTTTCTGATCTGTTCATGCTTTAAATACATGAACATATTTAAAAAATTCTCGGAAATAAAACAATCAAAAAAAACTGACAAATGGAGGCAAATACCATATGCATTATTATTGGACCTCGCTTTAATTTTTTAATATTTCTGATCAGGTCAAGCTTTAAACACATGAACAGATTAATAAAATTCTCGGAAGTAAAACAATCAAGAAAAATTGACAAATGGAGGCAAATACCATATGCATTATTATTGGACCTCGCTTTAATTTTTTAAATTTTTTCTTTCTGATCTGTTCATGCTTTAAATACATGAACATATTTAAAAAATTCTCGGAAATAAAACAATCAAAAAAAACTGACAAATGGAGGCAAATACCATATGCATTATTATTGGACCTCGCTTTAATTTTTTAATATTTCTGATCAGGTCAAGCTTTAAACACATGAACAGATTAATAAAATTCTCGGAAGTAAAACAATCAAGAAAAATTGACAAATGGAGGCAAATACCATATGCATTATTATTGGACCTCGCTTTAATTTTTTAAATTTTTTCTTTCTGATCTGTTCATGCTTTAAATACATGAACATATTTAAAAAATTCTCGGAAATAAAACAATCAAAAAAAACTGACAAATGGAGGCAAATACCATATGCATTATTATTGGACCTCGCTTTAATTTTTTAAATTTTTTCTTTCTGATCTGTTCATGCTTTAAATACATGAACATATTTAAAAAATTCTCGGAAATAAAACAATCAAAAAAAACTGACAAATGGAGGCAAATACCATATGCATTATTATTGGACCTCGCTTTAATTTTTTAAATTTTTTCTTTCTGATCTGTTCATGCTTTAAATACATGAACATATTTAAAAAATTCTCGGAAATAAAACAATCAAAAAAAACTGACAAATGGAGGCAAATACCATATGCATTATTATTGGACCTCGCTTTAATTTTTTAATATTTCTGATCAGGTCAAGCTTTAAACACATGAACAGATTAATAAAATTCTCGGAAGTAAAACAATCAAGAAAAATTGACAAATGGAGGCAAATACCATATGCATTATTATTGGACCTCGCTTTAATTTTTTAAATTTTTTCTTTCTGATCTGTTCATGCTTTAAATACATGAACATATTTAAAAAATTCTCGGAAATAAAACAATCAAAAAAAACTGACAAATGGAGGCAAATACCATATGCATTATTATTGGACCTCGCTTTAATTTTTTAAATTTTTTCTTTCTGATCTGTTCATGCTTTAAATACATGAACATATTTAAAAAATTCTCGGAAATAAAACAATCAAAAAAAACTGACAAATGGAGGCAAATACCATATGCATTATTATTGGACCTCGCTTTAATTTTTTAATATTTCTGATCAGGTCAAGCTTTAAACACATGAACAGATTAATAAAATTCTCGGAAGTAAAACAATCAAGAAAAATTGACAAATGGAGGCAAATACCATATGCATTATTATTGGACCTCGCTTTAATTTTTTAAATTTTTTCTTTCTGATCTGTTCATGCTTTAAATACATGAACATATTTAAAAAATTCTCGGAAATAAAACAATCAAAAAAAACTGACAAATGGAGGCAAATACCATATGCATTATTATTGGACCTCGCTTTAATTTTTTAATATTTCTGATCAGGTCAAGCTTTAAACACATGAACAGATTAATAAAATTCTCGGAAGTAAAACAATCAAGAAAAATTGACAAATGGAGGCAAATACCATATGCATTATTATTGGACCTCGCTTTAATTTTTTAAATTTTTTCTTTCTGATCTGTTCATGCTTTAAATACATGAACATATTTAAAAAATTCTCGGAAATAAAACAATCAAAAAAAACTGACAAATGGAGGCAAATACCATATGCATTATTATTGGACCTCGCTTTAATTTTTTAAATTTTTTCTTTCTGATCTGTTCATGCTTTAAATACATGAACATATTTAAAAAATTCTCGGAAATAAAACAATCAAAAAAAACTGACAAATGGAGGCAAATACCATATGCATTATTATTGGACCTCGCTTTAATTTTTTAAATTTTTTCTTTCTGATCTGTTCATGCTTTAAATACATGAACATATTTAAAAAATTCTCGGAAATAAAACAATCAAAAAAAACTGACAAATGGAGGCAAATACCATATGCATTATTATTGGACCTCGCTTTAATTTTTTAAATTTTTTCTTTCTGATCTGTTCATGCTTTAAATACATGAACAGATTAATAAAATTCTAGGAAGTAAAACAATCAAGAAAAATTGACAAATGGAGGCAAATACCATATGCATTATTATTGGACCTCGCTTTAATTTTTTAAATTTTTTCTTTCTGATCTGTTCATGCTTTAAATACATGAACATATTTAAAAAATTCTCGGAAATAAAACAATCAAAAAAAACTGACAAATGGAGGCAAATACCATATGCATTATTATTGGACCTCGCTTTAATTTTTTAATATTTCTGATCAGGTCAAGCTTTAAACACATGAACAGATTAATAAAATTCTCGGAAGTAAAACAATCAAGAAAAATTGACAAATGGAGGCAAATACCATATGCATTATTATTGGACCTCGCTTTAATTTTTTAAATTTTTTCTTTCTGATCTGTTCATGCTTTAAATACATGAACATATTTAAAAAATTCTCGGAAATAAAACAATCAAAAAAAACTGACAAATGGAGGCAAATACCATATGCATTATTATTGGACCTCGCTTTAATTTTTTAAATTTTTTCTTTCTGATCTGTTCATGCTTTAAATACATGAACATATTTAAAAAATTCTCGGAAATAAAACAATCAAAAAAAACTGACAAATGGAGGCAAATACCATATGCATTATTATTGGACCTCGCTTTAATTTTTTAAATTTTTTCTTTCTGATCTGTTCATGCTTTAAATACATGAACATATTTAAAAAATTCTCGGAAATAAAACAATCAAAAAAAACTGACAAATGGAGGCAAATACCATATGCATTATTATTGGACCTCGCTTTAATTTTTTAATATTTCTGATCAGGTCAAGCTTTAAACACATGAACAGATTAATAAAATTCTCGGAAGTAAAACAATCAAGAAAAATTGACAAATGGAGGCAAATACCATATGCATTATTATTGGACCTCGCTTTAATTTTTTAAATTTTTTCTTTCTGATCTGTTCATGCTTTAAATACATGAACATATTTAAAAAATTCTCGGAAATAAAACAATCAAAAAAAACTGACAAATGGAGGCAAATACCATATGCATTATTATTGGACCTCGCTTTAATTTTTTAAATTTTTTCTTTCTGATCTGTTCATGCTTTAAATACATGAACATATTTAAAAAATTCTCGGAAATAAAACAATCAAAAAAAACTGACAAATGGAGGCAAATACCATATGCATTATTATTGGACCTCGCTTTAATTTTTTAATATTTCTGATCAGGTCAAGCTTTAAACACATGAACAGATTAATAAAATTCTCGGAAGTAAAACAATCAAGAAAAATTGACAAATGGAGGCAAATACCATATGCATTATTATTGGACCTCGCTTTAATTTTTTAAATTTTTTCTTTCTGATCTGTTCATGCTTTAAATACATGAACATATTTAAAAAATTCTCGGAAATAAAACAATCAAAAAAAACTGACAAATGGAGGCAAATACCATATGCATTATTATTGGACCTCGCTTTAATTTTTTAATATTTCTGATCAGGTCAAGCTTTAAACACATGAACAGATTAATAAAATTCTCGGAAGTAAAACAATCAAGAAAAATTGACAAATGGAGGCAAATACCATATGCATTATTATTGGACCTCGCTTTAATTTTTTAAATTTTTTCTTTCTGATCTGTTCATGCTTTAAATACATGAACATATTTAAAAAATTCTCGGAAATAAAACAATCAAAAAAAACTGACAAATGGAGGCAAATACCATATGCATTATTATTGGACCTCGCTTTAATTTTTTAATATTTCTGATCAGGTCAAGCTTTAAACACATGAACAGATTAATAAAATTCTCGGAAGTAAAACAATCAAGAAAAATTGACAAATGGAGGCAAATACCATATGCATTATTATTGGACCTCGCTTTAATTTTTTAAATTTTTTCTTTCTGATCTGTTCATGCTTTAAATACATGAACATATTTAAAAAATTCTCGGAAATAAAACAATCAAAAAAAACTGACAAATGGAGGCAAATACCATATGCATTATTATTGGACCTCGCTTTAATTTTTTAAATTTTTTCTTTCTGATCTGTTCATGCTTTAAATACATGAACAGATTAATAAAATTCTAGGAAGTAAAACAATCAAGAAAAATTGACAAATGGAGGCAAATACCATATGCATTATTATTGGACCTCGCTTTAATTTTTTAAATTTTTTCTTTCTGATCTGTTCATGCTTTAAATACATGAACATATTTAAAAAATTCTCGGAAATAAAACAATCAAAAAAAACTGACAAATGGAGGCAAATACCATATGCATTATTATTGGACCTCGCTTTAATTTTTTAATATTTCTGATCAGGTCAAGCTTTAAACACATGAACAGATTAATAAAATTCTCGGAAGTAAAACAATCAAGAAAAATTGACAAATGGAGGCAAATACCATATGCATTATTATTGGACCTCGCTTTAATTTTTTAAATTTTTTCTTTCTGATCTGTTCATGCTTTAAATACATGAACATATTTAAAAAATTCTCGGAAATAAAACAATCAAAAAAAACTGACAAATGGAGGCAAATACCATATGCATTATTATTGGACCTCGCTTTAATTTTTTAAATTTTTTCTTTCTGATCTGTTCATGCTTTAAATACATGAACATATTTAAAAAATTCTCGGAAATAAAACAATCAAAAAAAACTGACAAATGGAGGCAAATACCATATGCATTATTATTGGACCTCGCTTTAATTTTTTAAATTTTTTCTTTCTGATCTGTTCATGCTTTAAATACATGAACATATTTAAAAAATTCTCGGAAATAAAACAATCAAAAAAAACTGACAAATGGAGGCAAATACCATATGCATTATTATTGGACCTCGCTTTAATTTTTTAATATTTCTGATCAGGTCAAGCTTTAAACACATGAACAGATTAATAAAATTCTCGGAAGTAAAACAATCAAGAAAAATTGACAAATGGAGGCAAATACCATATGCATTATTATTGGACCTCGCTTTAATTTTTTAAATTTTTTCTTTCTGATCTGTTCATGCTTTAAATACATGAACATATTTAAAAAATTCTCGGAAATAAAACAATCAAAAAAAACTGACAAATGGAGGCAAATACCATATGCATTATTATTGGACCTCGCTTTAATTTTTTAATATTTCTGATCAGGTCAAGCTTTAAACACATGAACAGATTAATAAAATTCTCGGAAGTAAAACAATCAAGAAAAATTGACAAATGGAGGCAAATACCATATGCATTATTATTGGACCTCGCTTTAATTTTTTAAATTTTTTCTTTCTGATCTGTTCATGCTTTAAATACATGAACATATTTAAAAAATTCTCGGAAATAAAACAATCAAAAAAAACTGACAAATGGAGGCAAATACCATATGCATTATTATTGGACCTCGCTTTAATTTTTTAAATTTTTTCTTTCTGATCTGTTCATGCTTTAAATACATGAACATATTTAAAAAATTCTCGGAAATAAAACAATCAAAAAAAACTGACAAATGGAGGCAAATACCATATGCATTATTATTGGACCTCGCTTTAATTTTTTAAATTTTTTCTTTCTGATCTGTTCATGCTTTAAATACATGAACATATTTAAAAAATTCTCGGAAATAAAACAATCAAAAAAAACTGACAAATGGAGGCAAATACCATATGCATTATTATTGGACCTCGCTTTAATTTTTTAATATTTCTGATCAGGTCAAGCTTTAAACACATGAACAGATTAATAAAATTCTCGGAAGTAAAACAATCAAGAAAAATTGACAAATGGAGGCAAATACCATATGCATTATTATTGGACCTCGCTTTAATTTTTTAAATTTTTTCTTTCTGATCTGTTCATGCTTTAAATACATGAACATATTTAAAAAATTCTCGGAAATAAAACAATCAAAAAAAACTGACAAATGGAGGCAAATACCATATGCATTATTATTGGACCTCGCTTTAATTTTTTAATATTTCTGATCAGGTCAAGCTTTAAACACATGAACAGATTAATAAAATTCTCGGAAGTAAAACAATCAAGAAAAATTGACAAATGGAGGCAAATACCATATGCATTATTATTGGACCTCGCTTTAATTTTTTAAATTTTTTCTTTCTGATCTGTTCATGCTTTAAATACATGAACATATTTAAAAAATTCTCGGAAATAAAACAATCAAAAAAAACTGACAAATGGAGGCAAATACCATATGCATTATTATTGGACCTCGCTTTAATTTTTTAATATTTCTGATCAGGTCAAGCTTTAAACACATGAACAGATTAATAAAATTCTCGGAAGTAAAACAATCAAGAAAAATTGACAAATGGAGGCAAATACCATATGCATTATTATTGGACCTCGCTTTAATTTTTTAAATTTTTTCTTTCTGATCTGTTCATGCTTTAAATACATGAACATATTTAAAAAATTCTCGGAAATAAAACAATCAAAAAAAACTGACAAATGGAGGCAAATACCATATGCATTATTATTGGACCTCGCTTTAATTTTTTAATATTTCTGATCAGGTCAAGCTTTAAACACATGAACAGATTAATAAAATTCTCGGAAGTAAAACAATCAAGAAAAATTGACAAATGGAGGCAAATACCATATGCATTATTATTGGACCTCGCTTTAATTTTTTAAATTTTTTCTTTCTGATCTGTTCATGCTTTAAATACATGAACATATTTAAAAAATTCTCGGAAATAAAACAATCAAAAAAAACTGACAAATGGAGGCAAATACCATATGCATTATTATTGGACCTCGCTTTAATTTTTTAAATTTTTTCTTTCTGATCTGTTCATGCTTTAAATACATGAACATATTTAAAAAATTCTCGGAAATAAAACAATCAAAAAAAACTGACAAATGGAGGCAAATACCATATGCATTATTATTGGACCTCGCTTTAATTTTTTAATATTTCTGATCAGGTCAAGCTTTAAACACATGAACAGATTAATAAAATTCTCGGAAGTAAAACAATCAAGAAAAATTGACAAATGGAGGCAAATACCATATGCATTATTATTGGACCTCGCTTTAATTTTTTAAATTTTTTCTTTCTGATCTGTTCATGCTTTAAATACATGAACATATTTAAAAAATTCTCGGAAATAAAACAATCAAAAAAAACTGACAAATGGAGGCAAATACCATATGCATTATTATTGGACCTCGCTTTAATTTTTTAATATTTCTGATCAGGTCAAGCTTTAAACACATGAACAGATTAATAAAATTCTCGGAAGTAAAACAATCAAGAAAAATTGACAAATGGAGGCAAATACCATATGCATTATTATTGGACCTCGCTTTAATTTTTTAAATTTTTTCTTTCTGATCTGTTCATGCTTTAAATACATGAACATATTTAAAAAATTCTCGGAAATAAAACAATCAAAAAAAACTGACAAATGGAGGCAAATACCATATGCATTATTATTGGACCTCGCTTTAATTTTTTAATATTTCTGATCAGGTCAAGCTTTAAACACATGAACAGATTAATAAAATTCTAGGAAGTAAAACAATCAAGAAAAATTGACAAATGGAGGCAAATACCATATGCATTATTATTGGACCTCGCTTTAATTTTTTAAATTTTTTCTTTCTGATCTGTTCATGCTTTAAATACATGAACATATTTAAAAAATTCTCGGAAATAAAACAATCAAAAAAAACTGACAAATGGAGGCAAATACCATATGCATTATTATTGGACCTCGCTTTAATTTTTTAATATTTCTGATCAGGTCAAGCTTTAAACACATGAACAGATTAATAAAATTCTAGGAAGTAAAACAATCAAGAAAAATTGACAAATGGAGGCAAATACCATATGCATTATTATTGGACCTCGCTTTAATTTTTTAAATTTTTTCTTTCTGATCTGTTCATGCTTTAAATACATGAACATATTTAAAAAATTCTCGGAAATAAAACAATCAAAAAAAACTGAAAAATGGAGGCAAATACCATATGCATTATTATTGGACCTCGCTTTAATTTTTTAATATTTCTGATCAGGTCAAGCTTTAAACACATGAACAGATTAATAAAATTCTCGGAAGTAAAACAATCAAGAAAAATTGACAAATGGAGGCAAATACCATATGCATTATTATTGGACCTCGCTTTAATTTTTTAAATTTTTTCTTTCTGATCTGTTCATGCTTTAAATACATGAACATATTTAAAAAATTCTCGGAAATAAAACAATCAAAAAAAACTGACAAATGGAGGCAAATACCATATGCATTATTATTGGACCTCGCTTTAATTTTTTAATATTTCTGATCAGGTCAAGCTTTAAACAAATGAACAGATTAATAAAATTCTCGGAAGTAAAACAATCAAGAAAAATTGACAAATGGAGGCAAATACCATATGCATTATTATTGGACCTCGCTTTAATTTTTTAAATTTTTTCTTTCTGATCTGTTCATGCTTTAAATACATGAACATATTTAAAAAATTCTCGGAAATAAAACAATCAAAAAAAACTGACAAATGGAGGCAAATACCATATGCATTATTATTGGACCTCGCTTTAATTTTTTAATATTTCTGATCAGGTCAAGCTTTAAACACATGAACAGATTAATAAAATTCTCGGAAGTAAAACAATCAAGAAAAATTGACAAATGGAGGCAAATACCATATGCATTATTATTGGACCTCGCTTTAATTTTTTAAATTTTTTCTTTCTGATCTGTTCATGCTTTAAATACATGAACATATTTAAAAAATTCTCGGAAATAAAACAATCAAAAAAAACTGACAAATGGAGGCAAATACCATATGCATTATTATTGGACCTCGCTTTAATTTTTTAATATTTCTGATCAGGTCAAGCTTTAAACACATGAACAGATTAATAAAATTCTCGGAAGTAAAACAATCAAGAAAAATTGACAAATGGAGGCAAATACCATATGCATTATTATTGGACCTCGCTTTAATTTTTTAAATTTTTTCTTTCTGATCTGTTCATGCTTTAAATACATGAACAGATTAATAAAATTCTAGGAAGTAAAACAATCAAGAAAAATTGACAAATGGAGGCAAATACCATATGCATTATTATTGGACCTCGCTTTAATTTTTTAAATTTTTTCTTTCTGATCTGTTCATGCTTTAAATACATGAACATATTTAAAAAATTCTCGGAAATAAAACAATCAAGAAAAATTGACAAATGGAGGCAAATACCATATGCATTATTATTGGACCTCGCTTTAATTTTTTAAATTTTTTCTTTCTGATCTGTTCATGCTTTAAATACATGAACATATTTAAAAAATTCTCGGAAATAAAACAATCAAAAAAAACTGACAAATGGAGGCAAATACCATATGCATTATTATTGGACCTCGCTTTAATTTTTTAATATTTGTGATCAGGTCAAGCTTTAAACACATGAACAGATTAATAAAATTCTCGGAAGTAAAACAATCAAGAAAAATTGACAAATGGAGGCAAATACCATATGCATTATTATTGGACCTCGCTTTAATTTTTTAAATTTTTTCTTTCTGATCTGTTCATGCTTTAAACACATGAACAGATTAATAAAATTCTCGGAAGTAAAACAATCAAGAAAAATTGACAAATGGAGGCAAATACCATATGCATTATTATTGGACCTCGCTTTAATTTTTTAAATTTTTTCTTTCTGATCTGTTCATGCTTTAAATACATGAACATATTTAAAAAATTCTCGGAAATAAAACAATCAAAAAAAACTGACAAATGGAGGCAAATACCATATGCATTATTATTGGACCTCGCTTTAATTTTTTAATATTTCTGATCAGGTCAAGCTTTAAACACATGAACAGATTAATAAAATTCTCGGAAGTAAAACAATCAAGAAAAATTGACAAATGGAGGCAAATACCATATGCATTATTATTGGACCTCGCTTTAATTTTTTAAATTTTTTCTTTCTGATCTGTTCATGCTTTAAACACATGAACAGATTAATAAAATTCTCGGAAGTAAAACAATCAAGAAAAATTGACAAATGGAGGCAAATACCATATGCATTATTATTGGACCTCGCTTTAATTTTTTAAATTTTTTCTTTCTGATCTGTTCATGCTTTAAATACATGAACATATTTAAAAAATTCTCGGAAATAAAACAATCAAAAAAAACTGACAAATGGAGGCAAATACCATATGCATTATTATTGGACCTCGCTTTAATTTTTTAATATTTCTGATCAGGTCAAGCTTTAAACACATGAACAGATTAATAAAATTCTCGGAAGTAAAACAATCAAGAAAAATTGACAAATGGAGGCAAATACCATATGCATTATTATTGGACCTCGCTTTAATTTTTTAAATTTTTTCTTTCTGATCTGTTCATGCTTTAAATACATGAACATATTTAAAAAATTCTCGGAAATAAAACAATCAAAAAAAACTGACAAATGGAGGCAAATACCATATGCATTATTATTGGACCTCGCTTTAATTTTTTAATATTTCTGATCAGGTCAAGCTTTAAACACATGAACAGATTAATAAAATTCTCGGAAGTAAAACAATCAAGAAAAATTGACAAATGGAGGCAAATACCATATGCATTATTATTGGACCTCGCTTTAATTTTTTAAATTTTTTCTTTCTGATCTGTTCATGCTTTAAACACATGAACAGATTAATAAAATTCTCGGAAGTAAAACAATCAAGAAAAATTGACAAATGGAGGCAAATACCATATGCATTATTATTGGACCTCGCTTTAATTTTTTAAATTTTTTCTTTCTGATCTGTTCATGCTTTAAATACATGAACATATTTAAAAAATTCTCGGAAATAAAACAATCAAAAAAAACTGACAAATGGAGGCAAATACCATATGCATTATTATTGGACCTCGCTTTAATTTTTTAATATTTCTGATCAGGTCAAGCTTTAAACACATGAACAGATTAATAAAATTCTCGGAAGTAAAACAATCAAGAAAAATTGACAAATGGAGGCAAATACCATATGCATTATTATTGGACCTCGCTTTAATTTTTTAAATTTTTTCTTTCTGATCTGTTCATGCTTTAAACACATGAACAGATTAATAAAATTCTCGGAAGTAAAACAATCAAGAAAAATTGACAAATGGAGGCAAATACCATATGCATTATTATTGGACCTCGCTTTAATTTTTTAAATTTTTTCTTTCTGATCTGTTCAAGCTTTAAACACATGAACAGATTAATAAAATTCTCGGAAGTAAAACAATCAAGAAAAATTGACAAATGGAGGCAAATACCATATGCATTATTATTGGACCTCGCTTTAATTTTTTAAATTTTTTCTTTCTGATCTGTTCATGCTTTAAATACATGAACATATTTAAAAAATTCTCGGAAATAAAACAATCAAAAAAAACTGACAAATGGAGGCAAATACCATATGCATTATTATTGGACCTCGCTTTAATTTTTTAATATTTCTGATCAGGTCAAGCTTTAAACACATGAACAGATTAATAAAATTCTCGGAAGTAAAACAATCAAGAAAAATTGACAAATGGAGGCAAATACCATATGCATTATTATTGGACCTCGCTTTAATTTTTTAATATTTCTGATCAGGTCAAGCTTTAAACACATGAACAGATTAATAAAATTCTCGGAAGTAAAACAATCAAGAAAAATTGACAAATGGAGGCAAATACCATATGCATTATTATTGGACCTCGCTTTAATTTTTTAAATTTTTTCTTTCTGATCTGTTCATGCTTTAAATACATGAACATATTTAAAAAATTCTCGGAAATAAAACAATCAAAAAAAACTGACAAATGGAGGCAAATACCATATGCATTATTATTGGACCTCGCTTTAATTTTTTAATATTTCTGATCAGGTCAAGCTTTAAACACATGAACAGATTAATAAAATTCTCGGAAGTAAAACAATCAAGAAAAATTGACAAATGGAGGCAAATACCATATGCATTATTATTGGACCTCGCTTTAATTTTTTAAATTTTTTCTTTCTGATCTGTTCATGCTTTAAATACATGAACATATTTAAAAAATTCTCGGAAATAAAACAATCAAAAAAAACTGACAAATGGAGGCAAATACCATATGCATTATTATTGGACCTCGCTTTAATTTTTTAATATTTCTGATCAGGTCAAGCTTTAAACACATGAACAGATTAATAAAATTCTCGGAAGTAAAACAATCAAGAAAAATTGACAAATGGAGGCAAATACCATATGCATTATTATTGGACCTCGCTTTAATTTTTTAAATTTTTTCTTTCTGATCTGTTCATGCTTTAAATACATGAACATATTTAAAAAATTCTCGGAAATAAAACAATCAAAAAAAACTGACAAATGGAGGCAAATACCATATGCATTATTATTGGACCTCGCTTTAATTTTTTAATATTTCTGATCAGGTCAAGCTTTAAACACATGAACAGATTAATAAAATTCTCGGAAGTAAAACAATCAAGAAAAATTGACAAATGGAGGCAAATACCATATGCATTATTATTGGACCTCGCTTTAATTTTTTAATATTTCTGATCAGGTCAAGCTTTAAACACATGAACAGATTAATAAAATTCTCGGAAGTAAAACAATCAAGAAAAATTGACAAATGGAGGCAAATACCATATGCATTATTATTGGACCTCGCTTTAATTTTTTAAATTTTTTCTTTCTGATCTGTTCATGCTTTAAATACATGAACATATTAATAAAATTCTCGGAAGTAAAACAATCAAGAAAAATTGACAAATGGAGGCAAATACCATATGCATTATTATTGGACCTCGCTTTAATTTTTTAATATTTCTGATCAGGTCAAGCTTTAAACACATGAACAGATTAATAAAATTCTCGGAAGTAAAACAATCAAGAAAAATTGACAAATGGAGGCAAATACCATATGCATTATTATTGGACCTCGCTTTAATTTTTTAATATTTCTGATCAGGTCAAGCTTTAAACACATGAACAGATTAATAAAATTCTCGGAAGTAAAACAATCAAGAAAAATTGACAAATGGAGGCAAATACCATATGCATTATTATTGGACCTCGCTTTAATTTTTTAAATTTTTTCTTTCTGATCTGTTCATGCTTTAAATACATGAACATATTAATAAAATTCTCGGAAGTAAAACAATCAAGAAAAATTGACAAATGGAGGCAAATACCATATGCATTATTATTGGACCTCGCTTTAATTTTTTAAATTTTTTCTTTCTGATCTGTTCATGCTTTAAATACATGAACATATTAATAAAATTCTCGGAAGTAAAACAATCAAGAAAAATTGACAAATGGAGGCAAATACCATATGCATTATTATTGGACCTCGCTTTAATTTTTTAAATTTTTTCTTTCTGATCTGTTCATGCTTTAAATACATGAACATATTTAAAAAATTCTCGGAAATAAAACAATCAAAAAAAACTGACAAATGGAGGCAAATACCATATGCATTATTATTGGACCTCGCTTTAATTTTTTAATATTTCTGATCAGGTCAAGCTTTAAACACATGAACAGATTAATAAAATTCTCGGAAGTAAAACAATCAAGAAAAATTGACAAATGGAGGCAAATACCATATGCATTATTATTGGACCTCGCTTTAATTTTTTAAATTTTTTCTTTCTGATCTGTTCATGCTTTAAATACATGAACATATTAATAAAATTCTCGGAAGTAAAACAATCAAGAAAAATTGACAAATGGAGGCAAATACCATATGCATTATTATTGGACCTCGCTTTAATTTTTTAATATTTCTGATCAGGTCAAGCTTTAAACACATGAACAGATTAATAAAATTCTCGGAAGTAAAACAATCAAGAAAAATTGACAAATGGAGGCAAATACCATATGCATTATTATTGGACCTCGCTTTAATTTTTTAAATTTTTTCTTTCTGATCTGTTCATGCTTTAAATACATGAACATATTTAAAAAATTCTCGGAAATAAAACAATCAAGAAAAATTGACAAATGGAGGCAAATACCATATGCATTATTATTGGACCTCGCTTTAATTTTTTAATATTTCTGATCAGGTCAAGCTTTAAACACATGAACAGATTAATAAAATTCTCGGAAGTAAAACAATCAAGAAAAATTGACAAATGGAGGCAAATACCATATGCATTATTATTGGACCTCGCTTTAATTTTTTAATATTTCTGATCAGGTCAAGCTTTAAACACATGAACAGATTAATAAAATTCTCGGAAGTAAAACAATCAAGAAAAATTGACAAATGGAGGCAAATACCATATGCATTATTATTGGACCTCGCTTTAATTTTTTAAATTTTTTCTTTCTGATCTGTTCATGCTTTAAATACATGAACATATTTAAAAAATTCTCGGAAATAAAACAATCAAAAAAAACTGACAAATGGAGGCAAATACCATATGCATTATTATTGGACCTCGCTTTAATTTTTTAATATTTCTGATCAGGTCAAGCTTTAAACACATGAACAGATTAATAAAATTCTCGGAAGTAAAACAATCAAGAAAAATTGACAAATGGAGGCAAATACCATATGCATTATTATTGGACCTCGCTTTAATTTTTTAATATTTCTGATCAGGTCAAGCTTTAAACACATGAACAGATTAATAAAATTCTCGGAAGTAAAACAATCAAGAAAAATTGACAAATGGAGGCAAATACCATATGCATTATTATTGGACCTCGCTTTAATTTTTTAATATTTCTGATCAGGTCAAGCTTTAAACACATGAACAGATTAATAAAATTCTCGGAAGTAAAACAATCAAGAAAAATTGACAAATGGAGGCAAATACCATATGCATTATTATTGGACCTCGCTTTAATTTTTTAATATTTCTGATCAGGTCAAGCTTTAAACACATGAACAGATTAATAAAATTCTCGGAAGTAAAACAATCAAGAAAAATTGACAAATGGAGGCAAATACCATATGCATTATTATTGGACCTCGCTTTAATTTTTTAAATTTTTTCTTTCTGATCTGTTCATGCTTTAAATACATGAACATATTTAAAAAATTCTCGGAAATAAAACAATCAAAAAAAACTGACAAATGGAGGCAAATACCATATGCATTATTATTGGACCTCGCTTTAATTTTTTAATATTTCTGATCAGGTCAAGCTTTAAACACATGAACAGATTAATAAAATTCTCGGAAGTAAAACAATCAAGAAAAATTGACAAATGGAGGCAAATACCATATGCATTATTATTGGACCTCGCTTTAATTTTTTAAATTTTTTCTTTCTGATCTGTTCATGCTTTAAATACATGAACATATTTAAAAAATTCTCGGAAATAAAACAATCAAAAAAAACTGACAAATGGAGGCAAATACCATATGCATTATTATTGGACCTCGCTTTAATTTTTTAATATTTCTGATCAGGTCAAGCTTTAAACACATGAACAGATTAATAAAATTCTCGGAAGTAAAACAATCAAGAAAAATTGACAAATGGAGGCAAATACCATATGCATTATTATTGGACCTCGCTTTAATTTTTTAAATTTTTTCTTTCTGATCTGTTCATGCTTTAAACACATGAACAGATTAATAAAATTCTCGGAAGTAAAACAATCAAGAAAAATTGACAAATGGAGGCAAATACCATATGCATTATTATTGGACCTCGCTTTAATTTTTTAAATTTTTTCTTTCTGATCTGTTCATGCTTTAAATACATGAACATATTTAAAAAATTCTCGGAAATAAAACAATCAAAAAAAACTGACAAATGGAGGCAAATACCATATGCATTATTATTGGACCTCGCTTTAATTTTTTAATATTTCTGATCAGGTCAAGCTTTAAACACATGAACAGATTAATAAAATTCTCGGAAGTAAAACAATCAAGAAAAATTGACAAATGGAGGCAAATACCATATGCATTATTATTGGACCTCGCTTTAATTTTTTAAATTTTTTCTTTCTGATCTGTTCATGCTTTAAATACATGAACATATTTAAAAAATTCTCGGAAATAAAACAATCAAAAAAAACTGACAAATGGAGGCAAATACCATATGCATTATTATTGGACCTCGCTTTAATTTTTTAATATTTCTGATCAGGTCAAGCTTTAAACACATGAACAGATTAATAAAATTCTCGGAAGTAAAACAATCAAGAAAAATTGACAAATGGAGGCAAATACCATATGCATTATTATTGGACCTCGCTTTAATTTTTTAAATTTTTTCTTTCTGATCTGTTCATGCTTTAAACACATGAACAGATTAATAAAATTCTCGGAAGTAAAACAATCAAGAAAAATTGACAAATGGAGGCAAATACCATATGCATTATTATTGGACCTCGCTTTAATTTTTTAAATTTTTTCTTTCTGATCTGTTCATGCTTTAAATACATGAACATATTTAAAAAATTCTCGGAAATAAAACAATCAAAAAAAACTGACAAATGGAGGCAAATACCATATGCATTATTATTGGACCTCGCCTTAATTTTTTAATATTTCTGATCAGGTCAAGCTTTAAACACATGAACAGATTAATAAAATTCTCGGAAGTAAAACAATCAAGAAAAATTGACAAATGGAGGCAAATACCATATGCATTATTATTGGACCTCGCTTTAATTTTTTAAATTTTTTCTTTCTGATCTGTTCATGCTTTAAACACATGAACAGATTAATAAAATTCTCGGAAGTAAAACAATCAAGAAAAATTGACAAATGGAGGCAAATACCATATGCATTATTATTGGACCTCGCTTTAATTTTTTAAATTTTTTCTTTCTGATCTGTTCATGCTTTAAATACATGAACATATTTAAAAAATTCTCGGAAATAAAACAATCAAAAAAAACTGACAAATGGAGGCAAATACCATATGCATTATTATTGGACCTCGCTTTAATTTTTTAATATTTCTGATCAGGTCAAGCTTTAAACACATGAACAGATTAATAAAATTCTCGGAAGTAAAACAATCAAGAAAAATTGACAAATGGAGGCAAATACCATATGCATTATTATTGGACCTCGCTTTAATTTTTTAAATTTTTTCTTTCTGATCTGTTCATGCTTTAAACACATGAACAGATTAATAAAATTCTCGGAAGTAAAACAATCAAGAAAAATTGACAAATGGAGGCAAATACCATATGCATTATTATTGGACCTCGCTTTAATTTTTTAATTTTTTCTTTCTGATCTGTTCATGCTTTAAACACATGAACAGATTAATAAAATTCTCGGAAGTAAAACAATCAAGAAAAATTGACAAATGGAGGCAAATACCATATGCATTATTATTGGACCTCGCTTTAATTTTTTAAATTTTTTCTTTCTGATCTGTTCATGCTTTAAATACATGAACATATTAATAAAATTCTCGGAAGTAAAACAATCAAGAAAAATTGACAAATGGAGGCAAATACCATATGCATTATTATTGGACCTCGCTTTAATTTTTTAAATTTTTTCTTTCTGATCTGTTCATGCTTTAAACACATGAACAGATTAATAAAATTCTCGGAAGTAAAACAATCAAGAAAAATTGACAAATGGAGGCAAATACCATATGCATTATTATTGGACCTCGCTTTAATTTTTTAAATTTTTTCTTTCTGATCTGTTCATGCTTTAAATACATGAACATATTTAAAAAATTCTCGGAAATAAAACAATCAAAAAAAACTGACAAATGGAGGCAAATACCATATGCATTATTATTGGACCTCGCTTTAATTTTTTAAATTTTTTCTTTCTGATCTGTTCATGCTTTAAACACATGAACAGATTAATAAAATTCTCGGAAGTAAAACAATCAAGAAAAATTGACAAATGGAGGCAAATACCATATGCATTATTATTGGACCTCGCTTTAATTTTTTAAATTTTTTCTTTCTGATCTGTTCATGCTTTAAACACATGAACAGATTAATAAAATTCTCGGAAGTAAAACAATCAAGAAAAATTGACAAATGGAGGCAAATACCATATGCATTATTATTGGACCTCGCTTTAATTTTTTAAATTTTTTCTTTCTGATCTGTTCATGCTTTAAACACATGAACAGATTAATAAAATTCTCGGAAGTAAAACAATCAAGAAAAATTGACAAATGGAGGCAAATACCATATGCATTATTATTGGACCTCGCTTTAATTTTTTAAATTTTTTCTTTCTGATCTGTTCATGCTTTAAATACATGAACATATTTAAAAAATTCTCGGAAATAAAACAATCAAAAAAAACTGACAAATGGAGGCAAATACCATATGCATTATTATTGGACCTCGCTTTAATTTTTTAAATTTTTTCTTTCTGATCTGTTCATGCTTTAAACACATGAACAGATTAATAAAATTCTCGGAAGTAAAACAATCAAGAAAAATTGACAAATGGAGGCAAATACCATATGCATTATTATTGGACCTCGCTTTAATTTTTTAAATTTTTTCTTTCTGATCTGTTCATGCTTTAAACACATGAACAGATTAATAAAATTCTCGGAAGTTAAACAATCAAGAAAAATTGACAAATGGAGGCAAATACCATATGCATTATTATTGGACCTCGCTTTAATTTTTTAAATTTTTTCTTTCTGATCTGTTCATGCTTTAAACACATGAACAGATTAATAAAATTCTCGGAAGTAAAACAATCAAGAAAAATTGACAAATGGAGGCAAATACCATATGCATTATTATTGGACCTCGCTTTAATTTTTTAAATTTTTTCTTTCTGATCTGTTCATGCTTTAAATACATGAACATATTAATAAAATTCTCGGAAGTAAAACAATCAAGAAAAATTGACAAATGGAGGCAAATACCATATGCATTATTATTGGACCTCGCTTTAATTTTTTAAATTTTTTCTTTCTGATCTGTTCATGCTTTAAACACATGAACAGATTAATAAAATTCTCGGAAGTAAAACAATCAAGAAAAATTGACAAATGGAGGCAAATACCATATGCATTATTATTGGACCTCGCTTTAATTTTTTAAATTTTTTCTTTCTGATCTGTTCATGCTTTAAATACATGAACATATTTAAAAAATTCTCGGAAATAAAACAATCAAAAAAAACTGACAAATGGAGGCAAATACCATATGCATTATTATTGGACCTCGCTTTAATTTTTTAATATTTCTGATCAGGTCAAGCTTTAAACACATGAACAGATTAATAAAATTCTCGGAAGTAAAACAATCAAGAAAAATTGACAAATGGAGGCAAATACCATATGCATTATTATTGGACCTCGCTTTAATTTTTTAAATTTTTTCTTTCTGATCTGTTCATGCTTTAAATACATGAACATATTTAAAAAATTCTCGGAAATAAAACAATCAAAAAAAACTGACAAATGGAGGCAAATACCATATGCATTATTATTGGACCTCGCTTTAATTTTTTAATATTTCTGATCAGGTCAAGCTTTAAACACATGAACAGATTAATAAAATTCTCGGAAGTAAAACAATCAAGAAAAATTGACAAATGGAGGCAAATACCATATGCATTATTATTGGACCTCGCTTTAATTTTTTAAATTTTTTCTTTCTGATCTGTTCATGCTTTAAATACATGAACATATTTAAAAAATTCTCGGAAATAAAACAATCAAAAAAAACTGACAAATGGAGGCAAATACCATATGCATTATTATTGGACCTCGCTTTAATTTTTTAAATTTTTTCTTTCTGATCTGTTCATGCTTTAAATACATGAACATATTTAAAAAATTCTCGGAAATAAAACAATCAAAAAAAACTGACAAATGGAGGCAAATACCATATGCATTATTATTGGACCTCGCTTTAATTTTTTAAATTTTTTCTTTCTGATCTGTTCATGCTTTAAACACATGAACAGATTAATAAAATTCTCGGAAGTAAAACAATCAAGAAAAATTGACAAATGGAGGCAAATACCATATGCATTATTATTGGACCTCGCTTTAATTTTTTAAATTTTTTCTTTCTGATCTGTTCATGCTTTAAACACATGAACAGATTAATAAAATTCTCGGAAGTAAAACAATCAAGAAAAATTGACAAATGGAGGCAAATACCATATGCATTATTATTGGACCTCGCTTTAATTTTTTAAATTTTTTCTTTCTGATCTGTTCATGCTTTAAACACATGAACAGATTAATAAAATTCTCGGAAGTAAAACAATCAAGAAAAATTGACAAATGGAGGCAAATACCATATGCATTATTATTGGACCTCGCTTTAATTTTTTAAATTTTTTCTTTCTGATCTGTTCATGCTTTAAACACATGAACAGATTAATAAAATTCTCGGAAGTAAAACAATCAAGAAAAATTGACAAATGGAGGCAAATACCATATGCATTATTATTGGACCTCGCTTTAATTTTTTAAATTTTTTCTTTCTGATCTGTTCATGCTTTAAACACATGAACAGATTAATAAAATTCTCGGAAGTAAAACAATCAAGAAAAATTGACAAATGGAGGCAAATACCATATGCATTATTATTGGACCTCGCTTTAATTTTTTAAATTTTTTCTTTCTGATCTGTTCATGCTTTAAACACATGAACAGATTAATAAAATTCTCGGAAGTAAAACAATCAAGAAAAATTGACAAATGGAGGCAAATACCATATGCATTATTATTGGACCTCGCTTTAATTTTTTAAATTTTTTCTTTCTGATCTGTTCATGCTTTAAACACATGAACAGATTAATAAAATTCTCGGAAGTAAAACAATCAAGAAAAATTGACAAATGGAGGCAAATACCATATGCATTATTATTGGACCTCGCTTTAATTTTTTAAATTTTTTCTTTCTGATCTGTTCATGCTTTAAACACATGAACAGATTAATAAAATTCTCGGAAGTAAAACAATCAAGAAAAATTGACAAATGGAGGCAAATACCATATGCATTATTATTGGACCTCGCTTTAATTTTTTAAATTTTTTCTTTCTGATCTGTTCATGCTTTAAACACATGAACAGATTAATAAAATTCTCGGAAGTAAAACAATCAAGAAAAATTGACAAATGGAGGCAAATACCATATGCATTATTATTGGACCTCGCTTTAATTTTTTAAATTTTTTCTTTCTGATCTGTTCATGCTTTAAACACATGAACAGATTAATAAAATTCTCGGAAGTAAAACAATCAAGAAAAATTGACAAATGGAGGCAAATACCATATGCATTATTATTGGACCTCGCTTTAATTTTTTAAATTTTTTCTTTCTGATCTGTTCATGCTTTAAATACATGAACATATTAATAAAATTCTCGGAAGTAAAACAATCAAGAAAAATTGACAAATGGAGGCAAATACCATATGCATTATTATTGGACCTCGCTTTAATTTTTTAAATTTTTTCTTTCTGATCTGTTCATGCTTTAAACACATGAACAGATTAATAAAATTCTCGGAAGTAAAACAATCAAGAAAAATTGACAAATGGAGGCAAATACCATATGCATTATTATTGGACCTCGCTTTAATTTTTTAAATTTTTTCTTTCTGATCTGTTCATGCTTTAAATACATGAACATATTTAAAAAATTCTCGGAAATAAAACAATCAAAAAAAACTGACAAATGGAGGCAAATACCATATGCATTATTATTGGACCTCGCTTTAATTTTTTAATATTTCTGATCAGGTCAAGCTTTAAACACATGAACAGATTAATAAAATTCTCGGAAGTAAAACAATCAAGAAAAATTGACAAATGGAGGCAAATACCATATGCATTATTATTGGACCTCGCTTTAATTTTTTAAATTTTTTCTTTCTGATCTGTTCATGCTTTAAATACATGAACATATTTAAAAAATTCTCGGAAATAAAACAATCAAAAAAAACTGACAAATGGAGGCAAATACCATATGCATTATTATTGGACCTCGCTTTAATTTTTTAATATTTCTGATCAGGTCAAGCTTTAAACACATGAACAGATTAATAAAATTCTCGGAAGTAAAACAATCAAGAAAAATTGACAAATGGAGGCAAATACCATATGCATTATTATTGGACCTCGCTTTAATTTTTTAATATTTCTGATCAGGTCAAGCTTTAAACACATGAACAGATTAATAAAATTCTCGGAAGTAAAACAATCAAGAAAAATTGACAAATGGAGGCAAATACCATATGCATTATTATTGGACCTCGCTTTAATTTTTTAAATTTTTTCTTTCTGATCTGTTCATGCTTTAAATACATGAACATATTTAAAAAATTCTCGGAAATAAAACAATCAAAAAAAACTGACAAATGGAGGCAAATACCATATGCATTATTATTGGACCTCGCTTTAATTTTTTAATATTTCTGATCAGGTCAAGCTTTAAACACATGAACAGATTAATAAAATTCTCGGAAGTAAAACAATCAAGAAAAATTGACAAATGGAGGCAAATACCATATGCATTATTATTGGACCTCGCTTTAATTTTTTAAATTTTTTCTTTCTGATCTGTTCATGCTTTAAATACATGAACATATTTAAAAAATTCTCGGAAATAAAACAATCAAAAAAAACTGACAAATGGAGGCAAATACCATATGCATTATTATTGGACCTCGCTTTAATTTTTTAAATTTTTTCTTTCTGATCTGTTCATGCTTTAAATACATGAACATATTTAAAAAATTCTCGGAAATAAAACAATCAAAAAAAACTGACAAATGGAGGCAAATACCATATGCATTATTATTGGACCTCGCTTTAATTTTTTAATATTTCTGATCAGGTCAAGCTTTAAACACATGAACAGATTAATAAAATTCTCGGAAGTAAAACAATCAAGAAAAATTGACAAATGGAGGCAAATACCATATGCATTATTATTGGACCTCGCTTTAATTTTTTAAATTTTTTCTTTCTGATCTGTTCATGCTTTAAATACATGAACATATTTAAAAAATTCTCGGAAATAAAACAATCAAAAAAAACTGACAAATGGAGGCAAATACCATATGCATTATTATTGGACCTCGCTTTAATTTTTTAATATTTCTGATCAGGTCAAGCTTTAAACACATGAACAGATTAATAAAATTCTCGGAAGTAAAACAATCAAGAAAAATTGACAAATGGAGGCAAATACCATATGCATTATTATTGGACCTCGCTTTAATTTTTTAAATTTTTTCTTTCTGATCTGTTCATGCTTTAAATACATGAACATATTTAAAAAATTCTCGGAAATAAAACAATCAAAAAAAACTGACAAATGGAGGCAAATACCATATGCATTATTATTGGACCTCGCTTTAATTTTTTAATATTTCTGATCAGGTCAAGCTTTAAACACATGAACAGATTAATAAAATTCTCGGAAGTAAAACAATCAAGAAAAATTGACAAATGGAGGCAAATACCATATGCATTATTATTGGACCTCGCTTTAATTTTTTAAATTTTTTCTTTCTGATCTGTTCATGCTTTAAATACATGAACAGATTAATAAAATTCTCGGAAGTAAAACAATCAAGAAAAATTGACAAATGGAGGCAAATACCATATGCATTATTATTGGACCTCGCTTTAATTTTTTAAATTTTTTCTTTCTGATCTGTTCATGCTTTAAACACATGAACAGATTAATAAAATTCTCGGAAGTAAAACAATCAAGAAAAATTGACAAATGGAGGCAAATACCATATGCATTATTATTGGACCTCGCTTTAATTTTTTAAATTTTTTCTTTCTGATCTGTTCATGCTTTAAACACATGAACAGATTAATAAAATTCTCGGAAGTAAAACAATCAAGAAAAATTGACAAATGGAGGCAAATACCATATGCATTATTATTGGACCTCGCTTTAATTTTTTAAATTTTTTCTTTCTGATCTGTTCATGCTTTAAATACATGAACATATTTAAAAAATTCTCGGAAATAAAACAATCAAAAAAAACTGACAAATGGAGGCAAATACCATATGCATTATTATTGGACCTCGCTTTAATTTTTTAAATTTTTTCTTTCTGATCTGTTCATGCTTTAAACACATGAACAGATTAATAAAATTCTCGGAAGTAAAACAATCAAGAAAAATTGACAAATGGAGGCAAATACCATATGCATTATTATTGGACCTCGCTTTAATTTTTTAAATTTTTTCTTTCTGATCTGTTCATGCTTTAAACACATGAACAGATTAATAAAATTCTCGGAAGTAAAACAATCAAGAAAAATTGACAAATGGAGGCAAATACCATATGCATTATTATTGGACCTCGCTTTAATTTTTTAAATTTTTTCTTTCTGATCTGTTCATGCTTTAAATACATGAACATATTTAAAAAATTCTCGGAAATAAAACAATCAAAAAAAACTGACAAATGGAGGCAAATACCATATGCATTATTATTGGACCTCGCTTTAATTTTTTAATATTTCTGATCAGGTCAAGCTTTAAACACATGAACAGATTAATAAAATTCTCGGAAGTAAAACAATCAAGAAAAATTGACAAATGGAGGCAAATACCATATGCATTATTATTGGACCTCGCTTTAATTTTTTAAATTTTTTCTTTCTGATCTGTTCATGCTTTAAATACATGAACATATTTAAAAAATTCTCGGAAATAAAACAATCAAAAAAAACTGACAAATGGAGGCAAATACCATATGCATTATTATTGGACCTCGCTTTAATTTTTTAAATTTTTTCTTTCTGATCTGTTCATGCTTTAAATACATGAACATATTAATAAAATTCTCGGAAGTAAAACAATCAAGAAAAATTGACAAATGGAGGCAAATACCATATGCATTATTATTGGACCTCGCTTTAATTTTTTAAATTTTTTCTTTCTGATCTGTTCATGCTTTAAATACATGAACATATTTAAAAAATTCTCGGAAATAAAACAATCAAAAAAAACTGACAAATGGAGGCAAATACCATATGCATTATTATTGGACCTCGCTTTAATTTTTTAATATTTCTGATCAGGTCAAGCTTTAAACACATGAACAGATTAATAAAATTCTCGGAAGTAAAACAATCAAGAAAAATTGACAAATGGAGGCAAATACCATATGCATTATTATTGGACCTCGCTTTAATTTTTTAAATTTTTTCTTTCTGATCTGTTCATGCTTTAAATACATGAACATATTTAAAAAATTCTCGGAAATAAAACAATCAAAAAAAACTGACAAATGGAGGCAAATACCATATGCATTATTATTGGACCTCGCTTTAATTTTTTAATATTTCTGATCAGGTCAAGCTTTAAACACATGAACAGATTAATAAAATTCTCGGAAGTAAAACAATCAAGAAAAATTGACAAATGGAGGCAAATACCATATGCATTATTATTGGACCTCGCTTTAATTTTTTAAATTTTTTCTTTCTGATCTGTTCATGCTTTAAATACATGAACATATTTAAAAAATTCTCGGAAATAAAACAATCAAAAAAAACTGACAAATGGAGGCAAATACCATATGCATTATTATTGGACCTCGCTTTAATTTTTTAAATTTTTTCTTTCTGATCTGTTCATGCTTTAAATACATGAACATATTAATAAAATTCTCGGAAGTAAAACAATCAAGAAAAATTGACAAATGGAGGCAAATACCATATGCATTATTATTGGACCTCGCTTTAATTTTTTAAATTTTTTCTTTCTGATCTGTTCATGCTTTAAATACATGAACATATTTAAAAAATTCTCGGAAATAAAACAATCAAAAAAAACTGACAAATGGAGGCAAATACCATATGCATTATTATTGGACCTCGCTTTAATTTTTTAATATTTCTGATCAGGTCAAGCTTTAAACACATGAACAGATTAATAAAATTCTCGGAAGTAAAACAATCAAGAAAAATTGACAAATGGAGGCAAATACCATATGCATTATTATTGGACCTCGCTTTAATTTTTTAAATTTTTTCTTTCTGATCTGTTCATGCTTTAAATACATGAACATATTTAAAAAATTCTCGGAAATAAAACAATCAAAAAAAACTGACAAATGGAGGCAAATACCATATGCATTATTATTGGACCTCGCTTTAATTTTTTAATATTTCTGATCAGGTCAAGCTTTAAACACATGAACAGATTAATAAAATTCTCGGAAGTAAAACAATCAAGAAAAATTGACAAATGGAGGCAAATACCATATGCATTATTATTGGACCTCGCTTTAATTTTTTAAATTTTTTCTTTCTGATCTGTTCATGCTTTAAATACATGAACATATTTAAAAAATTCTCGGAAATAAAACAATCAAAAAAAACTGACAAATGGAGGCAAATACCATATGCATTATTATTGGACCTCGCTTTAATTTTTTAAATTTTTTCTTTCTGATCTGTTCATGCTTTAAACACATGAACAGATTAATAAAATTCTCGGAAGTAAAACAATCAAGAAAAATTGACAAATGGAGGCAAATACCATATGCATTATTATTGGACCTCGCTTTAATTTTTTAAATTTTTTCTTTCTGATCTGTTCATGCTTTAAATACATGAACATATTAATAAAATTCTCGGAAGTAAAACAATCAAGAAAAATTGACAAATGGAGGCAAATACCATATGCATTATTATTGGACCTCGCTTTAATTTTTTAAATTTTTTCTTTCTGATCTGTTCATGCTTTAAATACATGAACATATTTAAAAAATTCTAGGAAATAAAACAATCAAAAAAAACTGACAAATGGAGGCAAATACCATATGCATTATTATTGGACCTCGCTTTAATTTTTTAAATTTTTTCTTTCTGATCTGTTCATGCTTTAAACACATGAACAGATTAATAAAATTCTCGGAAGTAAAACAATGAAGAAAAATTGACAAATGGAGGCAAATACCATATGCATTATTATTGGACCTCGCTTTAATTTTTTAAATTTTTTCTTTCTGATCTGTTCATGCTTTAAACACATGAACAGATTAATAAAATTCTCGGAAGTAAAACAATCAAGAAAAATTGACAAATGGAGGCAAATACCATATGCATTATTATTGGACCTCGCTTTAATTTTTTAAATTTTTTCTTTCTGATCTGTTCATGCTTTAAATACATGAACATATTTAAAAAATTCTCGGAAATAAAACAATCAAAAAAAACTGACAAATGGAGGCAAATACCATATGCATTATTATTCTACCTCGCTTTAATTTTTTAATATTTCTGATCAGGTCAAGCTTTAAACACATGAACAGATTAATAAAATTCTCGGAAGTAAAACAATCAAGAAAAATTGACAAATGGAGGCAAATACCATATGCATTATTATTGGACCTCGCTTTAATTTTTTAAATTTTTTCTTTCTGATCTGTTCATGCTTTAAACACATGAACAGATTAATAAAATTCTCGGAAGTAAAACAATCAAGAAAAATTGACAAATGGAGGCAAATACCATATGCATTATTATTGGACCTCGCTTTAATTTTTTAAATTTTTTCTTTCTGATCTGTTCATGCTTTAAACACATGAACAGATTAATAAAATTCTCGGAAGTAAAACAATCAAGAAAAATTGACAAATGGAGGCAAATACCATATGCATTATTATTGGACCTCGCTTTAATTTTTTAAATTTTTTCTTTCTGATCTGTTCATGCTTTAAATACATGAACATATTTAAAAAATTCTCGGAAATAAAACAATCAAAAAAAACTGACAAATGGAGGCAAATACCATATGCATTATTATTGGACCTCGCTTTAATTTTTTAAATTTTTTCTTTCTGATCTGTTCATGCTTTAAACACATGAACAGATTAATAAAATTCTCGGAAGTAAAAAAATCAAGAAAAATTGACAAATGGAGGCAAATACCATATGCATTATTATTGGACCTCGCTTTAATTTTTTAAATTTTTTCTTTCTGATCAGGTCAAGCTTTAAACACATGAACAGATTAATAAAATTCTCGGAAGTAAAACAATCAAGAAAAATTGACAAATGGAGGCAAATACCATATGCATTATTATTGGACCTCGCTTTAATTTTTTAAATTTTTTCTTTCTGATCTGTTCATGCTTTAAACACATGAACAGATTAATAAAATTCTCGGAAGTAAAACAATCAAGAAAAATTGACAAATGGAGGCAAATACCATATGCATTATTATTGGACCTCGCTTTAATTTTTTAAATTTTTTCTTTCTGATCTGTTCATGCTTTAAATACATGAACATATTTAAAAAATTCTCGGAAATAAAACAATCAAAAAAAACTGACAAATGGAGGCAAATACCATATGCATTATTATTCTACCTCGCTTTAATTTTTTAATATTTCTGATCAGGTCAAGCTTTAAACACATGAACAGATTAATAAAATTCTCGGAAGTAAAACAATCAAGAAAAATTGACAAATGGAGGCAAATACCATATGCATTATTATTGGACCTCGCTTTAATTTTTTAAATTTTTTCTTTCTGATCTGTTCATGCTTTAAACACATGAACAGATTAATAAAATTCTCGGAAGTAAAACAATCAAGAAAAATTGACAAATGGAGGCAAATACCATATGCATTATTATTGGACCTCGCTTTAATTTTTTAAATTTTTTCTTTCTGATCTGTTCATGCTTTAAATACATGAACATATTTAAAAAATTCTCGGAAATAAAACAATCAAAAAAAACTGACAAATGGAGGCAAATACCATATGCATTATTATTGGACCTCGCTTTAATTTTTTAAATTTTTTCTTTCTGATCTGTTCATGCTTTAAACACATGAACAGATTAATAAAATTCTCGGAAGTAAAACAATCAAGAAAAATTGACAAATGGAGGCAAATACCATATGCATTATTATTGGACCTCGCTTTAATTTTTTAAATTTTTTCTTTCTGATCAGGTCAAGCTTTAAACACATGAACAGATTAATAAAATTCTCGGAAGTAAAACAATGAAGAAAAATTGACAAATGGAGGCAAATACCATATGCATTATTATTGGACCTCGCTTTAATTTTTTAAATTTTTTCTTTCTGATCTGTTCATGCTTTAAACACATGAACAGATTAATAAAATTCTCGGAAGTAAAACAATCAAGAAAAATTGACAAATGGAGGCAAATACCATATGCATTATTATTGGACCTCGCTTTAATTTTTTAAATTTTTTCTTTCTGATCTGTTCATGCTTTAAATACATGAACATATTTAAAAAATTCTCGGAAATAAAACAATCAAAAAAAACTGACAAATGGAGGCAAATACCATATGCATTATTATTCTACCTCGCTTTAATTTTTTAATATTTCTGATCAGGTCAAGCTTTAAACACATGAACAGATTAATAAAATTCTCGGAAGTAAAACAATCAAGAAAAATTGACAAATGGAGGCAAATACCATATGCATTATTATTGGACCTCGCTTTAATTTTTTAAATTTTTTCTTTCTGATCTGTTCATGCTTTAAACACATGAACAGATTAATAAAATTCTCGGAAGTAAAACAATCAAGAAAAATTGACAAATGGAGGCAAATACCATATGCATTATTATTGGACCTCGCTTTAATTTTTTAAATTTTTTCTTTCTGATCTGTTCATGCTTTAAACACATGAACAGATTAATAAAATTCTCGGAAGTAAAACAATCAAGAAAAATTGACAAATGGAGGCAAATACCATATGCATTATTATTGGACCTCGCTTTAATTTTTTAAATTTTTTCTTTCTGATCTGTTCATGCTTTAAATACATGAACATATTTAAAAAATTCTCGGAAATAAAACAATCAAAAAAAACTGACAAATGGAGGCAAATACCATATGCATTATTATTGGACCTCGCTTTAATTTTTTAAATTTTTTCTTTCTGATCTGTTCATGCTTTAAACACATGAACAGATTAATAAAATTCTCGGAAGTAAAACAATCAAGAAAAATTGACAAATGGAGGCAAATACCATATGCATTATTATTGGACCTCGCTTTAATTTTTTAAATTTTTTCTTTCTGATCAGGTCAAGCTTTAAACACATGAACAGATTAATAAAATTCTCGGAAGTAAAACAATCAAGAAAAATTGACAAATGGAGGCAAATACCATATGCATTATTATTGGACCTCGCTTTAATTTTTTAAATTTTTTCTTTCTGATCTGTTCATGCTTTAAACACATGAACAGATTAATAAAATTCTCGGAAGTAAAACAATCAAGAAAAATTGACAAATGGAGGCAAATACCATATGCATTATTATTGGACCTCGCTTTAATTTTTTAAATTTTTTCTTTCTGATCTGTTCATGCTTTAAATACATGAACATATTTAAAAAATTCTCGGAAATAAAACAATCAAAAAAAACTGACAAATGGAGGCAAATACCATATGCATTATTATTGGACCTCGCTTTAATTTTTTAATATTTCTGATCAGGTCAAGCTTTAAACACATGAACAGATTAATAAAATTCTCGGAAGTAAAACAATCAAGAAAAATTGACAAATGGAGGCAAATACCATATGCATTATTATTGGACCTCGCTTTAATTTTTTAAATTTTTTCTTTCTGATCTGTTCATGCTTTAAATACATGAACAGATTAATAAAATTCTAGGAAGTAAAACAATCAAGAAAAATTGACAAATGGAGGCAAATACCATATGCATTATTATTGGACCTCGCTTTAATTTTTTAAATTTTTTCTTTCTGATCTGTTCATGCTTTAAATACATGAACATATTTAAAAAATTCTCGGAAATAAAACAATCAAAAAAAACTGACAAATGGAGGCAAATACCATATGCATTATTATTGGACCTCGCTTTAATTTTTTAATATTTCTGATCAGGTCAAGCTTTAAACACATGAACAGATTAATAAAATTCTCGGAAGTAAAACAATCAAGAAAAATTGACAAATGGAGGCAAATACCATATGCATTATTATTGGACCTCGCTTTAATTTTTTAAATTTTTTCTTTCTGATCTGTTCATGCTTTAAATACATGAACATATTTAAAAAATTCTCGGAAATAAAACAATCAAAAAAAACTGACAAATGGAGGCAAATACCATATGCATTATTATTGGACCTCGCTTTAATTTTTTAAATTTTTTCTTTCTGATCTGTTCATGCTTTAAATACATGAACATATTTAAAAAATTCTCGGAAATAAAACAATCAAAAAAAACTGACAAATGGAGGCAAATACCATATGCATTATTATTGGACCTCGCTTTAATTTTTTAAATTTTTTCTTTCTGATCTGTTCATGCTTTAAATACATGAACAGATTAATAAAATTCTCGGAAGTAAAACAATCAAGAAAAATTGACAAATGGAGGCAAATACCATATGCATTATTATTGGACCTCGCTTTAATTTTTTAAATTTTTTCTTTTTGATCTGTTCATGCTTTAAACACATGAACAGATTAATAAAATTCTAGGAAGTAAAACAATCAAGAAAAATTGACAAATGGAGGCAAATACCATATGCATTATTATTGGACCTCGCTTTAATTTTTTAAATTTTTTCTTTCTGATCTGTTCATGCTTTAAATACATGAACAGATTAATAAAATTCTAGGAAGTAAAACAATCAAGAAAAATTGACAAATGGAGGCAAATACCATATGCATTATTATTGGACCTCGCTTTAATTTTTTAAATTTTTTCTTTCTGATCTGTTCATGCTTTAAATACATGAACATATTTAAAAAATTCTCGGAAATAAAACAATCAAAAAAAACTGACAAATGGAGGCAAATACCATATGCATTATTATTGGACCTCGCTTTAATTTTTTAATATTTCTGATCAGGTCAAGCTTTAAACACATGAACAGATTAATAAAATTCTCGGAAGTAAAACAATCAAGAAAAATTGACAAATGGAGGCAAATACCATATGCATTATTATTGGACCTCGCTTTAATTTTTTAAATTTTTTCTTTCTGATCTGTTCATGCTTTAAATACATGAACAGATTAATAAAATTCTAGGAAGTAAAACAATCAAGAAAAATTGACAAATGGAGGCAAATACCATATGCATTATTATTGGACCTCGCTTTAATTTTTTAAATTTTTTCTTTCTGATCTGTTCATGCTTTAAATACATGAACATATTTAAAAAATTCTCGGAAATAAAACAATCAAAAAAAACTGACAAATGGAGGCAAATACCATATGCATTATTATTGGACCTCGCTTTAATTTTTTAATATTTCTGATCAGGTCAAGCTTTAAACACATGAACAGATTAATAAAATTCTCGGAAGTAAAACAATCAAGAAAAATTGACAAATGGAGGCAAATACCATATGCATTATTATTGGACCTCGCTTTAATTTTTTAAATTTTTTCTTTCTGATCTGTTCATGCTTTAAATACATGAACATATTTAAAAAATTCTCGGAAATAAAACAATCAAAAAAAACTGACAAATGGAGGCAAATACCATATGCATTATTATTGGACCTCGCTTTAATTTTTTAAATTTTTTCTTTCTGATCTGTTCATGCTTTAAATACATGAACATATTTAAAAAATTCTCGGAAATAAAACAATCAAAAAAAACTGACAAATGGAGGCAAATACCATATGCATTATTATTGGACCTCGCTTTAATTTTTTAAATTTTTTCTTTCTGATCTGTTCATGCTTTAAATACATGAACAGATTAATAAAATTCTCGGAAGTAAAACAATCAAGAAAAATTGACAAATGGAGGCAAATACCATATGCATTATTATTGGACCTCGCTTTAATTTTTTAAATTTTTTCTTTTTGATCTGTTCATGCTTTAAACACATGAACAGATTAATAAAATTCTAGGAAGTAAAACAATCAAGAAAAATTGACAAATGGAGGCAAATACCATATGCATTATTATTGGACCTCGCTTTAATTTTTTAAATTTTTTCTTTCTGATCTGTTCATGCTTTAAATACATGAACAGATTAATAAAATTCTAGGAAGTAAAACAATCAAGAAAAATTGACAAATGGAGGCAAATACCATATGCATTATTATTGGACCTCGCTTTAATTTTTTAAATTTTTTCTTTTTGATCTGTTCATGCTTTAAACACATGAACAGATTAATAAAATTCTAGGAAGTAAAACAATCAAGAAAAATTGACAAATGGAGGCAAATACCATATGCATTATTATTGGACCTCGCTTTAATTTTTTAAATTTTTTCTTTCTGATCTGTTCATGCTTTAAATACATGAACAGATTAATAAAATTCTAGGAAGTAAAACAATCAAGAAAAATTGACAAATGGAGGCAAATACCATATGCATTATTATTGGACCTCGCTTTAATTTTTTAAATTTTTTCTTTCTGATCTGTTCATGCTTTAAATACATGAACATATTTAAAAAATTCTCGGAAATAAAACAATCAAAAAAAACTGACAAATGGAGGCAAATACCATATGCATTATTATTGGACCTCGCTTTAATTTTTTAATATTTTTCTTTCTGATCTGTTCATGCTTTAAATACATGAACATATTTAAAAAATTCTCGGAAATAAAACAATCAAAAAAAACTGACAAATGGAGGCAAATACCATATGCATTATTATTGGACCTCGCTTTAATTTTTTAAATTTTTTCTTTTTGATCTGTTCATGCTTTAAACACATGAACAGATTAATAAAATTCTCGGAAGTAAAACAATCAAGAAAAATTGACAAATGGAGGCAAATACCATATGCATTATTATTGGACCTCGCTTTAATTTTTTAAATTTTTTCTTTTTGATCTGTTCATGCTTTAAACACATGAACAGATTAATAAAATTCTAGGAAGTAAAACAATCAAGAAAAATTGACAAATGGAGGCAAATACCATATGCATTATTATTGGACCTCGCTTTAATTTTTTAAATTTTTTCTTTCTGATCTGTTCATGCTTTAAATACATGAACATATTTAAAAAATTCTCGGAAATAAAACAATCAAAAAAAACTGACAAATGGAGGCAAATACCATATGCATTATTATTGGACCTCGCTTTAATTTTTTAATATTTCTGATCAGGTCAAGCTTTAAACACATGAACAGATTAATAAAATTCTCGGAAGTAAAACAATCAAGAAAAATTGACAAATGGAGGCAAATACCATATGCATTATTATTGGACCTCGCTTTAATTTTTTAAATTTTTTCTTTCTGATCTGTTCATGCTTTAAATACATGAACATATTTAAAAAATTCTCGGAAATAAAACAATCAAAAAAAACTGACAAATGGAGGCAAATACCATATGCATTATTATTGGACCTCGCTTTAATTTTTTAAATTTTTTCTTTCTGATCTGTTCATGCTTTAAATACATGAACATATTTAAAAAATTCTCGGAAATAAAACAATCAAAAAAAACTGACAAATGGAGGCAAATACCATATGCATTATTATTGGACCTCGCTTTAATTTTTTAAATTTTTTCTTTCTGATCTGTTCATGCTTTAAACACATGAACATATTTAAAAAATTCTCGGAAATAAAACAATCAAAAAAAACTGACAAATGGAGGCAAATACCATATGCATTATTATTGGACCTCGCTTTAATTTTTTAATATTTTTCTTTCTGATCTGTTCATGCTTTAAATACATGAACATATTTAAAAAATTCTCGGAAATAAAACAATCAAAAAAAACTGACAAATGGAGGCAAATACCATATGCATTATTATTGGACCTCGCTTTAATTTTTTAAATTTTTTCTTTTTGATCTGTTCATGCTTTAAACACATGAACAGATTAATAAAATTCTCGGAAGTAAAACAATCAAGAAAAATTGACAAATGGAGGCAAATACCATATGCATTATTATTGGACCTCGCTTTAATTTTTTAAATTTTTTCTTTTTGATCTGTTCATGCTTTAAACACATGAACAGATTAATAAAATTCTAGGAAGTAAAACAATCAAGAAAAATTGACAAATGGAGGCAAATACCATATGCATTATTATTGGACCTCGCTTTAATTTTTTAAATTTTTTCTTTCTGATCTGTTCATGCTTTAAATACATGAACATATTTAAAAAATTCTCGGAAATAAAACAATCAAAAAAAACTGACAAATGGAGGCAAATACCATATGCATTATTATTGGACCTCGCTTTAATTTTTTAATATTTCTGATCAGGTCAAGCTTTAAACACATGAACAGATTAATAAAATTCTCGGAAGTAAAACAATCAAGAAAAATTGACAAATGGAGGCAAATACCATATGCATTATTATTGGACCTCGCTTTAATTTTTTAAATTTTTTCTTTCTGATCTGTTCATGCTTTAAATACATGAACATATTTAAAAAATTCTCGGAAATAAAACAATCAAAAAAAACTGACAAATGGAGGCAAATACCATATGCATTATTATTGGACCTCGCTTTAATTTTTTAAATTTTTTCTTTCTGATCTGTTCATGCTTTAAATACATGAACATATTTAAAAAATTCTCGGAAATAAAACAATCAAAAAAAACTGACAAATGGAGGCAAATACCATATGCATTATTATTGGACCTCGCTTTAATTTTTTAAATTTTTTCTTTCTGATCTGTTCATGCTTTAAACACATGAACAGATTAATAAAATTCTAGGAAGTAAAACAATCAAGAAAAATTGACAAATGGAGGCAAATACCATATGCATTATTATTGGACCTCGCTTTAATTTTTTAAATTTTTTCTTTTTGATCTGTTCATGCTTTAAACACATGAACAGATTAATAAAATTCTAGGAAGTAAAACAATCAAGAAAAATTGACAAATGGAGGCAAATACCATATGCATTATTATTGGACCTCGCTTTAATTTTTTAAATTTTTTCTTTCTGATCTGTTCATGCTTTAAATACATGAACAGATTAATAAAATTCTAGGAAGTAAAACAATCAAGAAAAATTGACAAATGGAGGCAAATACCATATGCATTATTATTGGACCTCGCTTTAATTTTTTAAATTTTTTCTTTTTGATCTGTTCATGCTTTAAACACATGAACAGATTAATAAAATTCTAGGAAGTAAAACAATCAAGAAAAATTGACAAATGGAGGCAAATACCATATGCATTATTATTGGACCTCGCTTTAATTTTTTAAATTTTTTCTTTCTGATCTGTTCATGCTTTAAATACATGAACAGATTAATAAAATTCTAGGAAGTAAAACAATCAAGAAAAATTGACAAATGGAGGCAAATACCATATGCATTATTATTGGACCTCGCTTTAATTTTTTAAATTTTTTCTTTCTGATCTGTTCATGCTTTAAATACATGAACAGATTAATAAAATTCTAGGAAGTAAAACAATCAAGAAAAATTGACAAATGGAGGCAAATACCATATGCATTATTATTGGACCTCGCTTTAATTTTTTAAATTTTTTCTTTTTGATCTGTTCATGCTTTAAACACATGAACAGATTAATAAAATTCTAGGAAGTAAAACAATCAAGAAAAATTGACAAATGGAGGCAAATACCATATGCATTATTATTGGACCTCGCTTTAATTTTTTAAATTTTTTCTTTCTGATCTGTTCATGCTTTAAATACATGAACAGATTAATAAAATTCTAGGAAGTAAAACAATCAAGAAAAATTGACAAATGGAGGCAAATACCATATGCATTATTATTGGACCTCGCTTTAATTTTTTAAATTTTTTCTTTCTGATCTGTTCATGCTTTAAATACATGAACATATTTAAAAAATTCTCGGAAATAAAACAATCAAAAAAAACTGACAAATGGAGGCAAATACCATATGCATTATTATTGGACCTCGCTTTAATTTTTTAATATTTTTCTTTCTGATCTGTTCATGCTTTAAATACATGAACATATTTAAAAAATTCTCGGAAATAAAACAATCAAAAAAAACTGACAAATGGAGGCAAATACCATATGCATTATTATTGGACCTCGCTTTAATTTTTTAAATTTTTTCTTTTTGATCTGTTCATGCTTTAAACACATGAACAGATTAATAAAATTCTCGGAAGTAAAACAATCAAGAAAAATTGACAAATGGAGGCAAATACCATATGCATTATTATTGGACCTCGCTTTAATTTTTTAAATTTTTTCTTTTTGATCTGTTCATGCTTTAAATACATGAACAGATTAATAAAATTCTAGGAAGTAAAACAATCAAGAAAAATTGACAAATGGAGGCAAATACCATATGCATTATTATTGGACCTCGCTTTAATTTTTTAAATTTTTTCTTTTTGATCTGTTCATGCTTTAAACACATGAACAGATTAATAAAATTCTAGGAAGTAAAACAATCAAGAAAAATTGACAAATGGAGGCAAATACCATATGCATTATTATTGGACCTCGCTTTAATTTTTTAAATTTTTTCTTTCTGATCTGTTCATGCTTTAAATACATGAACAGATTAATAAAATTCTAGGAAGTAAAACAATCAAGAAAAATTGACAAATGGAGGCAAATACCATATGCATTATTATTGGACCTCGCTTTAATTTTTTAAATTTTTTCTTTCTGATCTGTTCATGCTTTAAATACATGAACATATTTAAAAAATTCTCGGAAATAAAACAATCAAAAAAAACTGACAAATGGAGGCAAATACCATATGCATTATTATTGGACCTCGCTTTAATTTTTTAATATTTTTCTTTCTGATCTGTTCATGCTTTAAATACATGAACATATTTAAAAAATTCTCGGAAATAAAACAATCAAAAAAAACTGACAAATGGAGGCAAATACCATATGCATTATTATTGGACCTCGCTTTAATTTTTTAATATTTCTGATCAGGTCAAGCTTTAAACACATGAACAGATTAATAAAATTCTCGGAAGTAAAACAATCAAGAAAAATTGACAAATGGAGGCAAATACCATATGCATTATTATTGGACCTCGCTTTAATTTTTTAAATTTTTTCTTTCTGATCTGTTCATGCTTTAAATACATGAACATATTTAAAAAATTCTCGGAAATAAAACAATCAAAAAAAACTGACAAATGGAGGCAAATACCATATGCATTATTATTGGACCTCGCTTTAATTTTTTAATATTTCTGATCAGGTCAAGCTTTAAACACATGAACAGATTAATAAAATTCTCGGAAGTAAAACAATCAAGAAAAATTGACAAATGGAGGCAAATACCATATGCATTATTATTGGACCTCGCTTTAATTTTTTAAATTTTTTCTTTCTGATCTGTTCATGCTTTAAATACATGAACAGATTAATAAAATTCTAGGAAGTAAAACAATCAAGAAAATTTGACAAATGGAGGCAAATACCATATGCATTATTATTGGACCTCGCTTTAATTTTTTAATATTTCTGATCAGGTCAAGCTTTAAACACATGAACAGATTAATAAAATTCTCGGAAATAAAACAATCAAGAAAAATTGACAAATGGAGGCAAATACCATATGCATTATTATTGGACCTCGCTTTAATTTTTTAAATTTTTTCTTTCTGATCTGTTCATGCTTTAAATACATGAACAGATTAATAAAATTCTAGGAAGTAAAACAATCAAGAAAATTTGACAAATGGAGGCAAATACCATATGCATTATTATTGGACCTCGCTTTAATTTTTTAATATTTCTGATCAGGTCAAGCTTTAAACACATGAACAGATTAATAAAATTCTCGGAAGTAAAACAATCAAGAAAAATTGACAAATGGAGGCAAATACCATATGCATTATTATTGGACCTCGCTTTAATTTTTTAAATTTTTTCTTTCTGATCTGTTCATGCTTTAAATACATGAACAGATTAATAAAATTCTAGGAAGTAAAACAATCAAGAAAATTTGACAAATGGAGGCAAATACCATATGCATTATTATTGGACCTCGCTTTAATTTTTTAAATTTTTTCTTTCTGATCTGTTCATGCTTTAAATACATGAACATATTTAAAAAATTCTCGGAAATAAAACAATCAAAAAAAACTGACAAATGGAGGCAAATACCATATGCATTATTATTGGACCTCGCTTTAATTTTTTAATATTTCTGATCAGGTCAAGCTTTAAACACATGAACAGATTAATAAAATTCTCGGAAGTAAAACAATCAAGAAAAATTGACAAATGGAGGCAAATACCATATGCATTATTATTGGACCTCGCTTTAATTTTTTAAATTTTTTCTTTCTGATCTGTTCATGCTTTAAATACATGAACATATTTAAAAAATTCTCGGAAATAAAACAATCAAAAAAAACTGACAAATGGAGGCAAATACCATATGCATTATTATTGGACCTCGCTTTAATTTTTTAATATTTCTGATCAGGTCAAGCTTTAAACACATGAACAGATTAATAAAATTCTCGGAAGTAAAACAATCAAGAAAAATTGACAAATGGAGGCAAATACCATATGCATTATTATTGGACCTCGCTTTAATTTTTTAAATTTTTTCTTTCTGATCTGTTCATGCTTTAAATACATGAACAGATTAATAAAATTCTAGGAAGTAAAACAATCAAGAAAATTTGACAAATGGAGGCAAATACCATATGCATTATTATTGGACCTCGCTTTAATTTTTTAAATTTTTTCTTTTTGATCTGTTCATGCTTTAAACACATGAACAGATTAATAAAATTCTAGGAAGTAAAACAATCAAGAAAAATTGACAAATGGAGGCAAATACCATATGCATTATTATTGGACCTCGCTTTAATTTTTTAAATTTTTTCTTTCTGATCTGTTCATGCTTTAAATACATGAACATATTTAAAAAATTCTCGGAAATAAAACAATCAAAAAAAACTGACAAATGGAGGCAAATACCATATGCATTATTATTGGACCTCGCTTTAATTTTTTAATATTTTTCTTTCTGATCTGTTCATGCTTTAAATACATGAACATATTTAAAAAATTCTCGGAAATAAAACAATCAAAAAAAACTGACAAATGGAGGCAAATACCATATGCATTATTATTGGACCTCGCTTTAATTTTTTAATATTTCTGATCAGGTCAAGCTTTAAACACATGAACAGATTAATAAAATTCTCGGAAGTAAAACAATCAAGAAAAATTGACAAATGGAGGCAAATACCATATGCATTATTATTGGACCTCGCTTTAATTTTTTAAATTTTTTCTTTCTGATCTGTTCATGCTTTAAATACATGAACATATTTAAAAAATTCTCGGAAATAAAACAATCAAAAAAAACTGACAAATGGAGGCAAATACCATATGCATTATTATTGGACCTCGCTTTAATTTTTTAATATTTCTGATCAGGTCAAGCTTTAAACACATGAACAGATTAATAAAATTCTCGGAAGTAAAACAATCAAGAAAAATTGACAAATGGAGGCAAATACCATATGCATTATTATTGGACCTCGCTTTAATTTTTTAAATTTTTTCTTTCTGATCTGTTCATGCTTTAAATACATGAACAGATTAATAAAATTCTAGGAAGTAAAACAATCAAGAAAAATTGACAAATGGAGGCAAATACCATATGCATTATTATTGGACCTCGCTTTAATTTTTTAATATTTCTGATCAGGTCAAGCTTTAAACACATGAACAGATTAATAAAATTCTCGGAAGTAAAACAATCAAGAAAAATTGACAAATGGAGGCAAATACCATATGCATTATTATTGGACCTCGCTTTAATTTTTTAAATTTTTTCTTTCTGATCTGTTCATGCTTTAAATACATGAACATATTTAAAAAATTCTCGGAAATAAAACAATCAAAAAAAACTGACAAATGGAGGCAAATACCATATGCATTATTATTGGACCTCGCTTTAATTTTTTAATATTTCTGATCAGGTCAAGCTTTAAACACATGAACAGATTAATAAAATTCTCGGAAGTAAAACAATCAAGAAAAATTGACAAATGGAGGCAAATACCATATGCATTATTATTGGACCTCGCTTTAATTTTTTAAATTTTTTCTTTCTGATCTGTTCATGCTTTAAATACATGAACATATTTAAAAAATTCTCGGAAATAAAACAATCAAAAAAAACTGACAAATGGAGGCAAATACCATATGCATTATTATTGGACCTCGCTTTAATTTTTTAATATTTCTGATCAGGTCAAGCTTTAAACACATGAACAGATTAATAAAATTCTCGGAAGTAAAACAATCAAGAAAAATTGACAAATGGAGGCAAATACCATATGCATTATTATTGGACCTCGCTTTAATTTTTTAAATTTTTTCTTTCTGATCTGTTCATGCTTTAAATACATGAACAGATTAATAAAAATCTCGGAAGTAAAACAATCAAAAAAAACTGACAAATGGAGGCAAATACCATATGCATTATTATTGGACCTCGCTTTAATTTTTTAAATTTTTTCTTTCTGATCTGTTCATGCTTTAAATACATGAACAGATTAATAAAATTCTAGGAAGTAAAACAATCAAGAAAAATTGACAAATGGAGGCAAATACCATATGCATTATTATTGGACCTCGCTTTAATTTTTTAAATTTTTTCTTTCTGATCTGTTCATGCTTTAAATACATGAACATATTTAAAAAATTCTCGGAAATAAAACAATCAAAAAAAACTGACAAATGGAGGCAAATACCATATGCATTATTATTGGACCTCGCTTTAATTTTTTAATATTTCTGATCAGGTCAAGCTTTAAACACATGAACAGATTAATAAAATTCTCGGAAGTAAAACAATCAAGAAAAATTGACAAATGGAGGCAAATACCATATGCATTATTATTGGACCTCGCTTTAATTTTTTAAATTTTTTCTTTCTGATCTGTTCATGCTTTAAATACATGAACAGATTAATAAAATTCTAGGAAGTAAAACAATCAAGAAAAATTGACAAATGGAGGCAAATACCATATGCATTATTATTGGACCTCGCTTTAATTTTTTAAATTTTTTCTTTCTGATCAGGTCAAGCTTTAAACACATGAACAGATTAATAAAATTCTAGGAAGTAAAACAATCAAGAAAAATTGACAAATGGAGGCAAATACCATATGCATTATTATTGGACCTCGCTTTAAATTTTTAAATTTTTTCTTTCTGATCTGTTCATGCTTTAAATACATGAACATATTTAAAAAATTCTCGGAAATAAAACAATCAAAAAAAACTGACAAATGGAGGCAAATACCATATGCATTATTATTGGACCTCGCTTTAATTTTTTAATATTTCTGATCAGGTCAAGCTTTAAACACATGAACAGATTAATAAAATTCTCGGAAGTAAAACAATCAAGAAAAATTGACAAATGGAGGCAAATACCATATGCATTATTATTGGACCTCGCTTTAATTTTTTAAATTTTTTCTTTCTGATCTGTTCATGCTTTAAATACATGAACAGATTAATAAAATTCTAGGAAGTAAAACAATCAAGAAAAATTGACAAATGGAGGCAAATACTATATGCATTATTATTGGACCTCGCTTTAATTTTTTAATATTTCTGATCAGGTCAAGCTTTAAACACATGAACAGATTAATAAAATTCTCGGAAGTAAAACAATCAAGAAAAATTGACAAATGGAGGCAAATACCATATGCATTATTATTGGACCTCGCTTTAATTTTTTAAATTTTTTCTTTCTGATCTGTTCATGCTTTAAATACATGAACAGATTAATAAAATTCTAGGAAGTAAAACAATCAAGAAAAATTGACAAATGGAGGCAAATACCATATGCATTATTATTGGACCTCGCTTTAATTTTTTAAATTTTTTCTTTCTGATCTGTTCATGCTTTAAATACATGAACAGATTAATAAAATTCTAGGAAGTAAAACAATCAAGAAAAATTGACAAATGGAGGCAAATACCATATGCATTATTATTGGACCTCGCTTTAATTTTTTAAATTTTTTCTTTCTGATCTGTTCATGCTTTAAATACATGAACAGATTAATAAAATTCTAGGAAGTAAAACAATCAAGAAAAATTGACAAATGGAGGCAAATACCATATGCATTATTATTGGACCTCGCTTTAATTTTTTAAATTTTTTCTTTCTGATCTGTTCATGCTTTAAATACATGAACATATTTAAAAAATTCTCGGAAATAAAACAATCAAAAAAAACTGACAAATGGAGGCAAATACCATATGCATTATTATTGGACCTCGCTTTAATTTTTTAATATTTCTGATCAGGTCAAGCTTTAAACACATGAACAGATTAATAAAATTCTCGGAAGTAAAACAATCAAGAAAAATTGACAAATGGAGGCAAATACCATATGCATTATTATTGGACCTCGCTTTAATTTTTTAAATTTTTTCTTTCTGATCTGTTCATGCTTTAAATACATGAACAGATTAATAAAATTCTAGGAAGTAAAACAATCAAGAAAAATTGACAAATGGAGGCAAATACTATATGCATTATTATTGGACCTCGCTTTAATTTTTTAATATTTCTGATCAGGTCAAGCTTTAAACACATGAACAGATTAATAAAATTCTCGGAAGTAAAACAATCAAGAAAAATTGACAAATGGAGGCAAATACCATATGCATTATTATTGGACCTCGCTTTAATTTTTTAAATTTTTTCTTTCTGATCTGTTCATGCTTTAAATACATGAACAGATTAATAAAATTCTAGGAAGTAAAACAATCAAGAAAAATTGACAAATGGAGGCAAATACCATATGCATTATTATTGGACCTCGCTTTAATTTTTTAAATTTTTTCTTTCTGATCTGTTCATGCTTTAAATACATGAACAGATTAATAAAATTCTAGGAAGTAAAACAATCAAGAAAAATTGACAAATGGAGGCAAATACCATATGCATTATTATTGGACCTCGCTTTAATTTTTTAAATTTTTTCTTTCTGATCTGTTCATGCTTTAAATACATGAACAGATTAATAAAATTCTAGGAAGTAAAACAATCAAGAAAAATTGACAAATGGAGGCAAATACCATATGCATTATTATTGGACCTCGCTTTAATTTTTTAAATTTTTTCTTTCTGATCTGTTCAAGCTTTAAATACATGAACAGATTAATAAAATTCTAGGAAGTAAAACAATCAAGAAAAATTGACAAATGGAGGCAAATACCATATGCATTATTATTGGACCTCGCTTTAATTTTTTAAATTTTTTCTTTCTGATCTGTTCATGCTTTAAATACATGAACAGATTAATAAAATTCTAGGAAGTAAAACAATCAAGAAAAATTGACAAATGGAGGCAAATACCATATGCATTATTATTGGACCTCGCTTTAATTTTTTAATATTTCTGATCAGGTCAAGCTTTAAACACATGAACAGATTAATAAAATTCTCGGAAGTAAAACAATCAAGAAAAATTGACAAATGGAGGCAAATACCATATGCATTATTATTGGACCTCGCTTTAATTTTTTAAATTTTTTCTTTCTGATCTGTTCAAGCTTTAAATACATGAACAGATTAATAAAATTCTAGGAAGTAAAACAATCAAGAAAAATTGACAAATGGAGGCAAATACCATATGCATTATTATTGGACCTCGCTTTAATTTTTTAAATTTTTTCTTTCTGATCTGTTCATGCTTTAAATACATGAACAGATTAATAAAATTCTAGGAAGTAAAACAATCAAGAAAAATTGACAAATGGAGGCAAATACCATATGCATTATTATTGGACCTCGCTTTAATTTTTTAATATTTCTGATCAGGTCAAGCTTTAAACACATGAACAGATTAATAAAATTCTCGGAAGTAAAACAATCAAGAAAAATTGACAAATGGAGGCAAATACCATATGCATTATTATTGGACCTCGCTTTAATTTTTTAAATTTTTTCTTTCTGATCTGTTCATGCTTTAAATACATGAACAGATTAATAAAATTCTAGGAAGTAAAACAATCAAGAAAAATTGACAAATGGAGGCAAATACCATATGCATTATTATTGGACCTCGCTTTAATTTTTTAAATTTTTTCTTTCTGATCTGTTCATGCTTTAAATACATGAACAGATTAATAAAATTCTAGGAAGTAAAACAATCAAGAAAAATTGACAAATGGAGGCAAATACCATATGCATTATTATTGGACCTCGCTTTAATTTTTTAAATTTTTTCTTTCTGATCTGTTCATGCTTTAAATACATGAACAGATTAATAAAATTCTAGGAAGTAAAACAATCAAGAAAAATTGACAAATGGAGGCAAATACCATATGCATTATTATTGGACCTCGCTTTAATTTTTTAATATTTCTGATCAGGTCAAGCTTTAAACACATGAACAGATAAATAAAATTCTCGGAAGTAAAACAATCAAGAAAAATTGACAAATGGAGGCAAATACCATATGCATTATTATTGGACCTCGCTTTAATTTTTTAAATTTTTTCTTTCTGATCTGTTCATGCTTTAAATACATGAACAGATTAATAAAATTCTAGGAAGTAAAACAATCAAGAAAAATTGACAAATGGAGGCAAATACCATATGCATTATTATTGGACCTCGCTTTAATTTTTTAATATTTCTGATCAGGTCAAGCTTTAAACACATGAACAGATTAATAAAATTCTCGGAAGTAAAACAATCAAGAAAAATTGACAAATGGAGGCAAATACCATATGCATTATTATTGGACCTCGCTTTAATTTTTTAAATTTTTTCTTTCTGATCTGTTCATGCTTTAAATACATGAACAGATTAATAAAATTCTAGGAAGTAAAACAATCAAGAAAAATTGACAAATGGAGGCAAATACCATATGCATTATTATTGGACCTCGCTTTAATTTTTTAAATTTTTTCTTTCTGATCTGTTCAAGCTTTAAATACATTAACAGATTAATAAAATTCTAGGAAGTAAAACAATCAAGAAAAATTGACAAATGGAGGCAAATACCATATGCATTATTATTGGACCTCGCTTTAATTTTTTAAATTTTTTCTTTCTGATCTGTTCATGCTTTAAATACATGAACAGATTAATAAAATTCTAGGAAGTAAAACAATCAAGAAAAATTGACAAATGGAGGCAAATACCATATGCATTATTATTGGACCTCGCTTTAATTTTTTAAATTTTTTCTTTCTGATCTGTTCATGCTTTAAATACATGAACAGATTAATAAAATTCTAGGAAGTAAAACAATCAAGAAAAATTGACAAATGGAGGCAAATACCATATGCATTATTATTGGACCTCGCTTTAATTTTTTAAATTTTTTCTTTCTGATCTGTTCATGCTTTAAATACATGAACAGATTAATAAAATTCTAGGAAGTAAAACAATCAAGAAAAATTGACAAATGGAGGCAAATACCATATGCATTATTATTGGACCTCGCTTTAATTTTTTAAATTTTTTCTTTCTGATCTGTTCATGCTTTAAATACATGAACAGATTAATAAAATTCTAGGAAGTAAAACAATCAAGAAAAATTGACAAATGGAGGCAAATACCATATGCATTATTATTGGACCTCGCTTTAATTTTTTAAATTTTTTCTTTCTGATCTGTTCATGCTTTAAATACATGAACAGATTAATAAAATTCTAGGAAGTAAAACAATCAAGAAAAATTGACAAATGGAGGCAAATACCATATGCATTATTATTGGACCTCGCTTTAATTTTTTAAATTTTTTCTTTCTGATCTGTTCATGCTTTAAATACATGAACAGATTAATAAAATTCTAGGAAGTAAAACAATCAAGAAAAATTGACAAATGGAGGCAAATACCATATGCATTATTATTGGACCTCGCTTTAATTTTTTAAATTTTTTCTTTCTGATCTGTTCATGCTTTAAATACATGAACAGATTAATAAAATTCTAGGAAGTAAAACAATCAAGAAAAATTGACAAATGGAGGCAAATACCATATGCATTATTATTGGACCTCGCTTTAATTTTTTAAATTTTTTCTTTCTGATCTGTTCATGCTTTAAATACATGAACAGATTAATAAAATTCTAGGAAGTAAAACAATCAAGAAAAATTGACAAATGGAGGCAAATACCATATGCATTATTATTGGACCTCGCTTTAATTTTTTAAATTTTTTCTTTCTGATCTGTTCAAGCTTTAAATACATGAACAGATTAATAAAATTCTAGGAAGTAAAACAATCAAGAAAAATTGACAAATGGAGGCAAATACCATATGCATTATTATTGGACCTCGCTTTAATTTTTTAAATTTTTTCTTTCTGATCTGTTCAAGCTTTAAATACATGAACAGATTAATAAAATTCTAGGAAGTAAAACAATCAAGAAAAATTGACAAATGGAGGCAAATACCATATGCATTATTATTGGACCTCGCTTTAATTTTTTAAATTTTTTCTTTCTGATCTGTTCATGCTTTAAATACATGAACAGATTAATAAAATTCTAGGAAGTAAAACAATCAAGAAAAATTGACAAATGGAGGCAAATACCATATGCATTATTATTGGACCTCGCTTTAATTTTTTAAATTTTTTCTTTCTGATCTGTTCAAGCTTTAAATACATGAACAGATTAATAAAATTCTAGGAAGTAAAACAATCAAGAAAAATTGACAAATGGAGGCAAATACCATATGCATTATTATTGGACCTCGCTTTAATTTTTTAAATTTTTTCTTTCTGATCTGTTCATGCTTTAAATACATGAACAGATTAATAAAATTCTAGGAAGTAAAACAATCAAGAAAAATTGACAAATGGAGGCAAATACCATATGCATTATTATTGGACCTCGCTTTAATTTTTTAAATTTTTTCTTTCTGATCTGTTCATGCTTTAAATACATGAACAGATTAATAAAATTCTAGGAAGTAAAACAATCAAGAAAAATTGACAAATGGAGGCAAATACCATATGCATTATTATTGGACCTCGCTTTAATTTTTTAAATTTTTTCTTTCTGATCTGTTCATGCTTTAAATACATGAACAGATTAATAAAATTCTAGGAAGTAAAACAATCAAGAAAAATTGACAAATGGAGGCAAATACCATATGCATTATTATTGGACCTCGCTTTAATTTTTTAAATTTTTTCTTTCTGATCTGTTCAAGCTTTAAATACATGAACAGATTAATAAAATTCTAGGAAGTAAAACAATCAAGAAAAATTGACAAATGGAGGCAAATACCATATGCATTATTATTGGACCTCGCTTTAATTTTTTAAATTTTTTCTTTCTGATCTGTTCATGCTTTAAATACATGAACAGATTAATAAAATTCTAGGAAGTAAAACAATCAAGAAAAATTGACAAATGGAGGCAAATACCATATGCATTATTATTGGACCTCGCTTTAATTTTTTAAATTTTTTCTTTCTGATCTGTTCATGCTTTAAATACATGAACAGATTAATAAAATTCTAGGAAGTAAAACAATCAAGAAAAATTGACAAATGGAGGCAAATACCATATGCATTATTATTGGACCTCGCTTTAATTTTTTAAATTTTTTCTTTCTGATCTGTTCATGCTTTAAATACATGAACAGATTAATAAAATTCTAGGAAGTAAAACAATCAAGAAAAATTGACAAATGGAGGCAAATACCATATGCATTATTATTGGACCTCGCTTTAATTTTTTAAATTTTTTCTTTCTGATCTGTTCATGCTTTAAATACATGAACAGATTAATAAAATTCTAGGAAGTAAAACAATCAAGAAAAATTGACAAATGGAGGCAAATACCATATGCATTATTATTGGACCTCGCTTTAATTTTTTAAATTTTTTCTTTCTGATCTGTTCATGCTTTAAATACATGAACAGATTAATAAAATTCTAGGAAGTAAAACAATCAAGAAAAATTGACAAATGGAGGCAAATACCATATGCATTATTATTGGACCTCGCTTTAATTTTTTAAATTTTTTCTTTCTGATCTGTTCATGCTTTAAATACATGAACAGATTAATAAAATTCTAGGAAGTAAAACAATCAAGAAAAATTGACAAATGGAGGCAAATACCATATGCATTATTATTGGACCTCGCTTTAATTTTTTAAATTTTTTCTTTCTGATCTGTTCATGCTTTAAATACATGAACAGATTAATAAAATTCTAGGAAGTAAAACAATCAAGAAAAATTGACAAATGGAGGCAAATACCATATGCATTATTATTGGACCTCGCTTTAATTTTTTAAATTTTTTCTTTCTGATCTGTTCAAGCTTTAAATACATGAACAGATTAATAAAATTCTAGGAAGTAAAACAATCAAGAAAAATTGACAAATGGAGGCAAATACCATATGCATTATTATTGGACCTCGCTTTAATTTTTTAAATTTTTTCTTTCTGATCTGTTCAAGCTTTAAATACATGAACAGATTAATAAAATTCTAGGAAGTAAAACAATCAAGAAAAATTGACAAATGGAGGCAAATACCATATGCATTATTATTGGACCTCGCTTTAATTTTTTAAATTTTTTCTTTCTGATCTGTTCATGCTTTAAATACATGAACAGATTAATAAAATTCTAGGAAGTAAAACAATCAAGAAAAATTGACAAATGGAGGCAAATACCATATGCATTATTATTGGACCTCGCTTTAATTTTTTAAATTTTTTCTTTCTGATCTGTTCAAGCTTTAAATACATGAACAGATTAATAAAATTCTAGGAAGTAAAACAATCAAGAAAAATTGACAAATGGAGGCAAATACCATATGCATTATTATTGGACCTCGCTTTAATTTTTTAAATTTTTTCTTTCTGATCTGTTCATGCTTTAAATACATGAACAGATTAATAAAATTCTAGGAAGTAAAACAATCAAGAAAAATTGACAAATGGAGGCAAATACCATATGCATTATTATTGGACCTCGCTTTAATTTTTTAAATTTTTTCTTTCTGATCTGTTCAAGCTTTAAATACATGAACAGATTAATAAAATTCTAGGAAGTAAAACAATCAAGAAAAATTGACAAATGGAGGCAAATACCATATGCATTATTATTGGACCTCGCTTTAATTTTTTAAATTTTTTCTTTCTGATCTGTTCATGCTTTAAATACATGAACAGATTAATAAAATTCTAGGAAGTAAAACAATCAAGAAAAATTGACAAATGGAGGCAAATACCATATGCATTATTATTGGACCTCGCTTTAATTTTTTAAATTTTTTCTTTCTGATCTGTTCATGCTTTAAATACATGAACAGATTAATAAAATTCTAGGAAGTAAAACAATCAAGAAAAATTGACAAATGGAGGCAAATACCATATGCATTATTATTGGACCTCGCTTTAATTTTTTAAATTTTTTCTTTCTGATCTGTTCATGCTTTAAATACATGAACAGATTAATAAAATTCTAGGAAGTAAAACAATCAAGAAAAATTGACAAATGGAGGCAAATACCATATGCATTATTATTGGACCTCGCTTTAATTTTTTAAATTTTTTCTTTCTGATCTGTTCAAGCTTTAAATACATGAACAGATTAATAAAATTCTAGGAAGTAAAACAATCAAGAAAAATTGACAAATGGAGGCAAATACCATATGCATTATTATTGGACCTCGCTTTAATTTTTTAAATTATTTCTTTCTGATCTGTTCATGCTTTAAATACATGAACAGATTAATAAAATTCTAGGAAGTAAAACAATCAAGAAAAATTGACAAATGGAGGCAAATACCATATGCATTATTATTGGACCTCGCTTTAATTTTTTAAATTTTTTCTTTCTGATCTGTTCATGCTTTAAATACATGAACAGATTAATAAAATTCTAGGAAGTAAAACAATCAAGAAAAATTGACAAATGGAGGCAAATACCATATGCATTATTATTGGACCTCGCTTTAATTTTTTAAATTTTTTCTTTCTGATCTGTTCATGCTTTAAATACATGAACAGATTAATAAAATTCTAGGAAGTAAAACAATCAAGAAAAATTGACAAATGGAGGCAAATACCATATGCATTATTATTGGACCTCGCTTTAATTTTTTAAATTTTTTCTTTCTGATCTGTTCAAGCTTTAAATACATGAACAGATTAATAAAATTCTAGGAAGTAAAACAATCAAGAAAAATTGACAAATGGAGGCAAATACCATATGCATTATTATTGGACCTCGCTTTAATTTTTTAAATTTTTTCTTTCTGATCTGTTCATGCTTTAAATACATGAACAGATTAATAAAATTCTAGGAAGTAAAACAATCAAGAAAAATTGACAAATGGAGGCAAATACCATATGCATTATTATTGGACCTCGCTTTAATTTTTTAAATTTTTTCTTTCTGATCTGTTCATGCTTTAAATACATGAACAGATTAATAAAATTCTAGGAAGTAAAACAATCAAGAAAAATTGACAAATGGAGGCAAATACCATATGCATTATTATTGGACCTCGCTTTAATTTTTTAAATTTTTTCTTTCTGATCTGTTCATGCTTTAAATACATGAACAGATTAATAAAATTCTAGGAAGTAAAACAATCAAGAAAAATTGACAAATGGAGGCAAATACCATATGCATTATTATTGGACCTCGCTTTAATTTTTTAAATTTTTTCTTTCTGATCTGTTCATGCTTTAAATACATGAACAGATTAATAAAATTCTAGGAAGTAAAACAATCAAGAAAAATTGACAAATGGAGGCAAATACCATATGCATTATTATTGGACCTCGCTTTAATTTTTTAAATTTTTTCTTTCTGATCTGTTCAAGCTTTAAATACATGAACAGATTAATAAAATTCTAGGAAGTAAAACAATCAAGAAAAATTGACAAATGGAGGCAAATACCATATGCATTATTATTGGACCTCGCTTTAATTTTTTAAATTTTTTCTTTCTGATCTGTTCATGCTTTAAATACATGAACAGATTAATAAAATTCTAGGAAGTAAAACAATCAAGAAAAATTGACAAATGGAGGCAAATACCATATGCATTATTATTGGACCTCGCTTTAATTTTTTAAATTTTTTCTTTCTGATCTGTTCATGCTTTAAATACATGAACAGATTAATAAAATTCTAGGAAGTAAAACAATCAAGAAAAATTGACAAATGGAGGCAAATACCATATGCATTATTATTGGACCTCGCTTTAATTTTTTAAATTTTTTCTTTCTGATCTGTTCAAGCTTTAAATACATGAACAGATTAATAAAATTCTAGGAAGTAAAACAATCAAGAAAAATTGACAAATGGAGGCAAATACCATATGCATTATTATTGGACCTCGCTTTAATTTTTTAAATTTTTTCTTTCTGATCTGTTCATGCTTTAAATACATGAACAGATTAATAAAATTCTAGGAAGTAAAACAATCAAGAAAAATTGACAAATGGAGGCAAATACCATATGCATTATTATTGGACCTCGCTTTAATTTTTTAAATTTTTTCTTTCTGATCTGTTCAAGCTTTAAATACATGAACAGATTAATAAAATTCTAGGAAGTAAAACAATCAAGAAAAATTGACAAATGGAGGCAAATACCATATGCATTATTATTGGACCTCGCTTTAATTTTTTAAATTTTTTCTTTCTGATCTGTTCAAGCTTTAAATACATGAACAGATTAATAAAATTCTAGGAAGTAAAACAATCAAGAAAAATTGACAAATGGAGGCAAATACCATATGCATTATTATTGGACCTCGCTTTAATTTTTTAAATTTTTTCTTTCTGATCTGTTCATGCTTTAAATACATGAACAGATTAATAAAATTCTAGGAAGTAAAACAATCAAGAAAAATTGACAAATGGAGGCAAATACCATATGCATTATTATTGGACCTCGCTTTAATTTTTTAAATTTTTTCTTTCTGATCTGTTCAAGCTTTAAATACATGAACAGATTAATAAAATTCTAGGAAGTAAAACAATCAAGAAAAATTGACAAATGGAGGCAAATACCATATGCATTATTATTGGACCTCGCTTTAATTTTTTAAATTTTTTCTTTCTGATCTGTTCATGCTTTAAATACATGAACAGATTAATAAAATTCTAGGAAGTAAAACAATCAAGAAAAATTGACAAATGGAGGCAAATACCATATGCATTATTATTGGACCTCGCTTTAATTTTTTAAATTTTTTCTTTCTGATCTGTTCAAGCTTTAAATACATGAACAGATTAATAAAATTCTAGGAAGTAAAACAATCAAGAAAAATTGACAAATGGAGGCAAATACCATATGCATTATTATTGGACCTCGCTTTAATTTTTTAAATTTTTTCTTTCTGATCTGTTCAAGCTTTAAATACATGAACAGATTAATAAAATTCTAGGAAGTAAAACAATCAAGAAAAATTGACAAATGGAGGCAAATACCATATGCATTATTATTGGACCTCGCTTTAATTTTTTAAATTTTTTCTTTCTGATCTGTTCATGCTTTAAATACATGAACAGATTAATAAAATTCTAGGAAGTAAAACAATCAAGAAAAATTGACAAATGGAGGCAAATACCATATGCATTATTATTGGACCTCGCTTTAATTTTTTAAATTTTTTCTTTCTGATCTGTTCATGCTTTAAATACATGAACAGATTAATAAAATTCTAGGAAGTAAAACAATCAAGAAAAATTGACAAATGGAGGCAAATACCATATGCATTATTATTGGACCTCGCTTTAATTTTTTAAATTTTTTCTTTCTGATCTGTTCAAGCTTTAAATACATGAACAGATTAATAAAATTCTAGGAAGTAAAACAATCAAGAAAAATTGACAAATGGAGGCAAATACCATATGCATTATTATTGGACCTCGCTTTAATTTTTTAAATTTTTTCTTTCTGATCTGTTCAAGCTTTAAATACATGAACAGATTAATAAAATTCTAGGAAGTAAAACAATCAAGAAAAATTGACAAATGGAGGCAAATACCATATGCATTATTATTGGACCTCGCTTTAATTTTTTAAATTTTTTCTTTCTGATGTGTTCATGCTTTAAATACATGAACAGATTAATAAAATTCTAGGAAGTAAAACAATCAAGAAAAATTGACAAATGGAGGCAAATACCATATGCATTATTATTGGACCTCGCTTTAATTTTTTAAATTTTTTCTTTCTGATCTGTTCATGCTTTAAATACATGAACAGATTAATAAAATTCTAGGAAGTAAAACAATCAAGAAAAATTGACAAATGGAGGCAAATACCATATGCATTATTATTGGACCTCGCTTTAATTTTTTAAATTTTTTCTTTCTGATCTGTTCATGCTTTAAATACATGAACAGATTAATAAAATTCTAGGAAGTAAAACAATCAAGAAAAATTGACAAATGGAGGCAAATACCATATGCATTATTATTGGACCTCGCTTTAATTTTTTAAATTTTTTCTTTCTGATCTGTTCAAGCTTTAAATACATGAACAGATTAATAAAATTCTAGGAAGTAAAACAATCAAGAAAAATTGACAAATGGAGGCAAATACCATATGCATTATTATTGGACCTCGCTTTAATTTTTTAAATTTTTTCTTTCTGATCTGTTCATGCTTTAAATACATGAACAGATTAATAAAATTCTAGGAAGTAAAACAATCAAGAAAAATTGACAAATGGAGGCAAATACCATATGCATTATTATTGGACCTCGCTTTAATTTTTTAAATTTTTTCTTTCTGATCTGTTCATGCTTTAAATACATGAACAGATTAATAAAATTCTAGGAAGTAAAACAATCAAGAAAAATTGACAAATGGAGGCAAATACCATATGCATTATTATTGGACCTCGCTTTAATTTTTTAAATTTTTTCTTTCTGATCTGTTCAAGCTTTAAATACATGAACAGATTAATAAAATTCTAGGAAGTAAAACAATCAAGAAAAATTGACAAATGGAGGCAAATACCATATGCATTATTATTGGACCTCGCTTTAATTTTTTAAATTTTTTCTTTCTGATCTGTTCATGCTTTAAATACATGAACAGATTAATAAAATTCTAGGAAGTAAAACAATCAAGAAAAATTGACAAATGGAGGCAAATACCATATGCATTATTATTGGACCTCGCTTTAATTTTTTAAATTTTTTCTTTCTGATCTGTTCAAGCTTTAAATACATGAACAGATTAATAAAATTCTAGGAAGTAAAACAATCAAGAAAAATTGACAAATGGAGGCAAATACCATATGCATTATTATTGGACCTCGCTTTAATTTTTTAAATTTTTTCTTTCTGATCTGTTCAAGCTTTAAATACATGAACAGATTAATAAAATTCTAGGAAGTAAAACAATCAAGAAAAATTGACAAATGGAGGCAAATACCATATGCATTATTATTGGACCTCGCTTTAATTTTTTAAATTTTTTCTTTCTGATCTGTTCATGCTTTAAATACATGAACAGATTAATAAAATTCTAGGAAGTAAAACAATCAAGAAAAATTGACAAATGGAGGCAAATACCATATGCATTATTATTGGACCTCGCTTTAATTTTTTAAATTTTTTCTTTCTGATCTGTTCAAGCTTTAAATACATGAACAGATTAATAAAATTCTAGGAAGTAAAACAATCAAGAAAAATTGACAAATGGAGGCAAATACCATATGCATTATTATTGGACCTCGCTTTAATTTTTTAAATTTTTTCTTTCTGATCTGTTCATGCTTTAAATACATGAACAGATTAATAAAATTCTAGGAAGTAAAACAATCAAGAAAAATTGACAAATGGAGGCAAATACCATATGCATTATTATTGGACCTCGCTTTAATTTTTTAAATTTTTTCTTTCTGATCTGTTCAAGCTTTAAATACATGAACAGATTAATAAAATTCTAGGAAGTAAAACAATCAAGAAAAATTGACAAATGGAGGCAAATACCATATGCATTATTATTGGACCTCGCTTTAATTTTTTAAATTTTTTCTTTCTGATCTGTTCAAGCTTTAAATACATGAACAGATTAATAAAATTCTAGGAAGTAAAACAATCAAGAAAAATTGACAAATGGAGGCAAATACCATATGCATTATTATTGGACCTCGCTTTAATTTTTTAAATTTTTTCTTTCTGATCTGTTCATGCTTTAAATACATGAACAGATTAATAAAATTCTAGGAAGTAAAACAATCAAGAAAAATTGACAAATGGAGGCAAATACCATATGCATTATTATTGGACCTCGCTTTAATTTTTTAAATTTTTTCTTTCTGATCTGTTCATGCTTTAAATACATGAACAGATTAATAAAATTCTAGGAAGTAAAACAATCAAGAAAAATTGACAAATGGAGGCAAATACCATATGCATTATTATTGGACCTCGCTTTAATTTTTTAAATTTTTTCTTTCTGATCTGTTCAAGCTTTAAATACATGAACAGATTAATAAAATTCTAGGAAGTAAAACAATCAAGAAAAATTGACAAATGGAGGCAAATACCATATGCATTATTATTGGACCTCGCTTTAATTTTTTAAATTTTTTCTTTCTGATCTGTTCATGCTTTAAATACATGAACAGATTAATAAAATTCTAGGAAGTAAAACAATCAAGAAAAATTGACAAATGGAGGCAAATACCATATGCATTATTATTGGACCTCGCTTTAATTTTTTAAATTTTTTCTTTCTGATCTGTTCATGCTTTAAATACATGAACAGATTAATAAAATTCTAGGAAGTAAAACAATCAAGAAAAATTGACAAATGGAGGCAAATACCATATGCATTATTATTGGACCTCGCTTTAATTTTTTAATATTTCTGATCAGGTCAAGCTTTAAACACATGAACAGATTAATAAAATTCTCGGAAGTAAAACAATCAAGAAAAATTGACAAATGGAGGCAAATACCATATGCATTATTATTGGACCTCGCTTTAATTTTTTAAATTTTTTCTTTCTGATCTGTTCATGCTTTAAATACATGAACAGATTAATAAAATTCTAGGAAGTAAAACAATCAAGAAAAATTGACAAATGGAGGCAAATACCATATGCATTATTATTGGACCTCGCTTTAATTTTTTAAATTTTTTCTTTCTGATCTGTTCAAGCTTTAAATACATGAACAGATTAATAAAATTCTAGGAAGTAAAACAATCAAGAAAAATTGACAAATGGAGGCAAATACCATATGCATTATTATTGGACCTCGCTTTAATTTTTTAAATTTTTTCTTTCTGATCTGTTCATGCTTTAAATACATGAACAGATTAATAAAATTCTAGGAAGTAAAACAATCAAGAAAAATTGACAAATGGAGGCAAATACCATATGCATTATTATTGGACCTCGCTTTAATTTTTTAAATTTTTTCTTTCTGATCTGTTCAAGCTTTAAATACATGAACAGATTAATAAAATTCTAGGAAGTAAAACAATCAAGAAAAATTGACAAATGGAGGCAAATACCATATGCATTATTATTGGACCTCGCTTTAATTTTTTAAATTTTTTCTTTCTGATCTGTTCAAGCTTTAAATACATGAACAGATTAATAAAATTCTAGGAAGTAAAACAATCAAGAAAAATTGACAAATGGAGGCAAATACCATATGCATTATTATTGGACCTCGCTTTAATTTTTTAAATTTTTTCTTTCTGATCTGTTCATGCTTTAAATACATGAACAGATTAATAAAATTCTAGGAAGTAAAACAATCAAGAAAAATTGACAAATGGAGGCAAATACCATATGCATTATTATTGGACCTCGCTTTAATTTTTTAAATTTTTTCTTTCTGATCTGTTCATGCTTTAAATACATGAACAGATTAATAAAATTCTAGGAAGTAAAACAATCAAGAAAAATTGACAAATGGAGGCAAATACCATATGCATTATTATTGGACCTCGCTTTAATTTTTTAATATTTCTGATCAGGTCAAGCTTTAAACACATGAACAGATTAATAAAATTCTCGGAAGTAAAACAATCAAGAAAAATTGACAAATGGAGGCAAATACCATATGCATTATTATTGGACCTCGCTTTAATTTTTTAAATTTTTTCTTTCTGATCTGTTCATGCTTTAAATACATGAACAGATTAATAAAATTCTAGGAAGTAAAACAATCAAGAAAAATTGACAAATGGAGGCAAATACCATATGCATTATTATTGGACCTCGCTTTAATTTTTTAAATTTTTTCTTTCTGATCTGTTCAAGCTTTAAATACATGAACAGATTAATAAAATTCTAGGAAGTAAAACAATCAAGAAAAATTGACAAATGGAGGCAAATACCATATGCATTATTATTGGACCTCGCTTTAATTTTTTAAATTTTTTCTTTCTGATCTGTTCATGCTTTAAATACATGAACAGATTAATAAAATTCTAGGAAGTAAAACAATCAAGAAAAATTGACAAATGGAGGCAAATACCATATGCATTATTATTGGACCTCGCTTTAATTTTTTAAATTTTTTCTTTCTGATCTGTTCATGCTTTAAATACATGAACAGATTAATAAAATTCTAGGAAGTAAAACAATCAAGAAAAATTGACAAATGGAGGCAAATACCATATGCATTATTATTGGACCTCGCTTTAATTTTTTAAATTTTTTCTTTCTGATCTGTTCATGCTTTAAATACATGAACAGATTAATAAAATTCTAGGAAGTAAAACAATCAAGAAAAATTGACAAATGGAGGCAAATACCATATGCATTATTATTGGACCTCGCTTTAATTTTTTAAATTTTTTCTTTCTGATCTGTTCAAGCTTTAAATACATGAACAGATTAATAAAATTCTAGGAAGTAAAACAATCAAGAAAAATTGACAAATGGAGGCAAATACCATATGCATTATTATTGGACCTCGCTTTAATTTTTTAAATTTTTTCTTTCTGATCTGTTCAAGCTTTAAATACATGAACAGATTAATAAAATTCTAGGAAGTAAAACAATCAAGAAAAATTGACAAATGGAGGCAAATACCATATGCATTATTATTGGACCTCGCTTTAATTTTTTAAATTTTTTCTTTCTGATCTGTTCATGCTTTAAATACATGAACAGATTAATAAAATTCTAGGAAGTAAAACAATCAAGAAAAATTGACAAATGGAGGCAAATACCATATGCATTATTATTGGACCTCGCTTTAATTTTTTAAATTTTTTCTTTCTGATCTGTTCATGCTTTAAATACATGAACAGATTAATAAAATTCTAGGAAGTAAAACAATCAAGAAAAATTGACAAATGGAGGCAAATACCATATGCATTATTATTGGACCTCGCTTTAATTTTTTAATATTTCTGATCAGGTCAAGCTTTAAACACATGAACAGATTAATAAAATTCTCGGAAGTAAAACAATCAAGAAAAATTGACAAATGGAGGCAAATACCATATGCATTATTATTGGACCTCGCTTTAATTTTTTAAATTTTTTCTTTCTGATCTGTTCATGCTTTAAATACATGAACAGATTAATAAAATTCTAGGAAGTAAAACAATCAAGAAAAATTGACAAATGGAGGCAAATACCATATGCATTATTATTGGACCTCGCTTTAATTTTTTAAATTTTTTCTTTCTGATCTGTTCAAGCTTTAAATACATGAACAGATTAATAAAATTCTAGGAAGTAAAACAATCAAGAAAAATTGACAAATGGAGGCAAATACCATATGCATTATTATTGGACCTCGCTTTAATTTTTTAAATTTTTTCTTTCTGATCTGTTCATGCTTTAAATACATGAACAGATTAATAAAATTCTAGGAAGTAAAACAATCAAGAAAAATTGACAAATGGAGGCAAATACCATATGCATTATTATTGGACCTCGCTTTAATTTTTTAAATTTTTTCTTTCTGATCTGTTCAAGCTTTAAATACATGAACAGATTAATAAAATTCTAGGAAGTAAAACAATCAAGAAACATTGACAAATGGAGGCAAATACCATATGCATTATTATTGGACCTCGCTTTAATTTTTTAAATTTTTTCTTTCTGATCTGTTCATGCTTTAAATACATGAACAGATTAATAAAATTCTAGGAAGTAAAACAATCAAGAAAAATTGACAAATGGAGGCAAATACCATATGCATTATTATTGGACCTCGCTTTAATTTTTTAAATTTTTTCTTTCTGATCTGTTCATGCTTTAAATACATGAACAGATTAATAAAATTCTAGGAAGTAAAACAATCAAGAAACATTGACAAATGGAGGCAAATACCATATGCATTATTATTGGACCTCGCTTTAATTTTTTAAATTTTTTCTTTCTGATCTGTTCATGCTTTAAATACATGAACAGATTAATAAAATTCTAGGAAGTAAAACAATCAAGAAACATTGACAAATGGAGGCAAATACCATATGCATTATTATTGGACCTCGCTTTAATTTTTTAAATTTTTTCTTTCTGATCTGTTCATGCTTTAAATACATGAACAGATTAATAAAATTCTAGGAAGTAAAACAATCAAGAAACATTGACAAATGGAGGCAAATACCATATGCATTATTATTGGACCTCGCTTTAATTTTTTAAATTTTTTCTTTCTGATCTGTTCATGCTTTAAATACATGAACAGATTAATAAAATTCTAGGAAGTAAAACAATCAAGAAAAATTGACAAATGGAGGCAAATACCATATGCATTATTATTGGACCTCGCTTTAATTTTTTAAATTTTTTCTTTCTGATCTGTTCAAGCTTTAAATACATGAACAGATTAATAAAATTCTAGGAAGTAAAACAATCAAGAAACATTGACAAATGGAGGCAAATACCATATGCATTATTATTGGACCTCGCTTTAATTTTTTAAATTTTTTCTTTCTGATCTGTTCATGCTTTAAATACATGAACAGATTAATAAAATTCTAGGAAGTAAAACAATCAAGAAAAATTGACAAATGGAGGCAAATACCATATGCATTATTATTGGACCTCGCTTTAATTTTTTAAATTTTTTCTTTCTGATCTGTTCAAGCTTTAAATACATGAACAGATTAATAAAATTCTAGGAAGTAAAACAATCAAGAAACATTGACAAATGGAGGCAAATACCATATGCATTATTATTGGACCTCGCTTTAATTTTTTAAATTTTTTCTTTCTGATCTGTTCATGCTTTAAATACATGAACAGATTAATAAAATTCTAGGAAGTAAAACAATCAAGAAAAATTGACAAATGGAGGCAAATACCATATGCATTATTATTGGACCTCGCTTTAATTTTTTAAATTTTTTCTTTCTGATCTGTTCATGCTTTAAATACATGAACAGATTAATAAAATTCTAGGAAGTAAAACAATCAAGAAACATTGACAAATGGAGGCAAATACCATATGCATTATTATTGGACCTCGCTTTAATTTTTTAAATTTTTTCTTTCTGATCTGTTCATGCTTTAAATACATGAACAGATTAATAAAATTCTAGGAAGTAAAACAATCAAGAAACATTGACAAATGGAGGCAAATACCATATGCATTATTATTGGACCTCGCTTTAATTTTTTAAATTTTTTCTTTCTGATCTGTTCATGCTTTAAATACATGAACAGATTAATAAAATTCTAGGAAGTAAAACAATCAAGAAACATTGACAAATGGAGGCAAATACCATATGCATTATTATTGGACCTCGCTTTAATTTTTTAAATTTTTTCTTTCTGATCTGTTCATGCTTTAAATACATGAACAGATTAATAAAATTCTAGGAAGTAAAACAATCAAGAAAAATTGACAAATGGAGGCAAATACCATATGCATTATTATTGGACCTCGCTTTAATTTTTTAAATTTTTTCTTTCTGATCTGTTCAAGCTTTAAATACATGAACAGATTAATAAAATTCTAGGAAGTAAAACAATCAAGAAACATTGACAAATGGAGGCAAATACCATATGCATTATTATTGGACCTCGCTTTAATTTTTTAAATTTTTTCTTTCTGATCTGTTCATGCTTTAAATACATGAACAGATTAATAAAATTCTAGGAAGTAAAACAATCAAGAAAAATTGACAAATGGAGGCAAATACCATATGCATTATTATTGGACCTCGCTTTAATTTTTTAAATTTTTTCTTTCTGATCTGTTCATGCTTTAAATACATGAACAGATTAATAAAATTCTAGGAAGTAAAACAATCAAGAAACATTGACAAATGGAGGCAAATACCATATGCATTATTATTGGACCTCGCTTTAATTTTTTAAATTTTTTCTTTCTGATCTGTTCATGCTTTAAATACATGAACAGATTAATAAAATTCTAGGAAGTAAAACAATCAAGAAACATTGACAAATGGAGGCAAATACCATATGCATTATTATTGGACCTCGCTTTAATTTTTTAAATTTTTTCTTTCTGATCTGTTCATGCTTTAAATACATGAACAGATTAATAAAATTCTAGGAAGTAAAACAATCAAGAAACATTGACAAATGGAGGCAAATACCATATGCATTATTATTGGACCTCGCTTTAATTTTTTAAATTTTTTCTTTCTGATCTGTTCATGCTTTAAATACATGAACAGATTAATAAAATTCTAGGAAGTAAAACAATCAAGAAAAATTGACAAATGGAGGCAAATACCATATGCATTATTATTGGACCTCGCTTTAATTTTTTAAATTTTTTCTTTCTGATCTGTTCATGCTTTAAATACATGAACAGATTAATAAAATTCTAGGAAGTAAAACAATCAAGAAACATTGACAAATGGAGGCAAATACCATATGCATTATTATTGGACCTCGCTTTAATTTTTTAAATTTTTTCTTTCTGATCTGTTCATGCTTTAAATACATGAACAGATTAATAAAATTCTAGGAAGTAAAACAATCAAGAAACATTGACAAATGGAGGCAAATACCATATGCATTATTATTGGACCTCGCTTTAATTTTTTAAATTTTTTCTTTCTGATCTGTTCATGCTTTAAATACATGAACAGATTAATAAAATTCTAGGAAGTAAAACAATCAAGAAACATTGACAAATGGAGGCAAATACCATATGCATTATTATTGGACCTCGCTTTAATTTTTTAAATTTTTTCTTTCTGATCTGTTCATGCTTTAAATACATGAACAGATTAATAAAATTCTAGGAAGTAAAACAATCAAGAAACATTGACAAATGGAGGCAAATACCATATGCATTATTATTGGACCTCGCTTTAATTTTTTAAATTTTTTCTTTCTGATCTGTTCATGCTTTAAATACATGAACAGATTAATAAAATTCTAGGAAGTAAAACAATCAAGAAAAATTGACAAATGGAGGCAAATACCATATGCATTATTATTGGACCTCGCTTTAATTTTTTAATATTTCTGTTCAGGTCAAGCTTTAAACACATGAACAGATTAATAAAATTCTCGGAAGTAAAACAATCAAGAAAAATTGACAAATGGAGGCAAATACCATATGCATTATTATTGGACCTCGCTTTAATTTTTTAATATTTCTGATCAGGTCAAGCTTTAAACACATGAACAGATTAATAAAATTCTCGGAAGTAAAACAATCAAGAAAAATTGACAAATGGAGGCAAATACCATATGCATTATTATTGGACCTCGCTTTAATTTTTTAAATTTTTTTTTTCTGATCTGTTCAAGCTTTAAATACATGAACAGATTAATAAAATTCTAGGAAGTAAAACAATCAAGAAACATTGACAAATGGAGGCAAATACCATATGCATTATTATTGGACCTCGCTTTAATTTTTTAAATTTTTTCTTTCTGATCTGTTCATGCTTTAAATACATGAACAGATTAATAAAATTCTAGGAAGTAAAACAATCAAGAAACATTGACAAATGGAGGCAAATACCATATGCATTATTATTGGACCTCGCTTTAATTTTTTAAATTTTTTCTTTCTGATCTGTTCATGCTTTAAATACATGAACAGATTAATAAAATTCTAGGAAGTAAAACAATCAAGAAAAATTGACAAATGGAGGCAAATACCATATGCATTATTATTGGACCTCGCTTTAATTTTTTAAATTTTTTCTTTCTGATCTGTTCATGCTTTAAATACATGAACAGATTAATAAAATTCTAGGAAGTAAAACAATCAAGAAACATTGACAAATGGAGGCAAATACCATATGCATTATTATTGGACCTCGCTTTAATTTTTTAAATTTTTTCTTTCTGATCTGTTCATGCTTTAAATACATGAACAGATTAATAAAATTCTAGGAAGTAAAACAATCAAGAAAAATTGACAAATGGAGGCAAATACCATATGCATTATTATTGGACCTCGCTTTAATTTTTTAATATTTCTGTTCAGGTCAAGCTTTAAACACATGAACAGATTAATAAAATTCTCGGAAGTAAAACAATCAAGAAAAATTGACAAATGGAGGCAAATACCATATGCATTATTATTGGACCTCGCTTTAATTTTTTAATATTTCTGATCAGGTCAAGCTTTAAACACATGAACAGATTAATAAAATTCTCGGAAGTAAAACAATCAAGAAAAATTGACAAATGGAGGCAAATACCATATGCATTATTATTGGACCTCGCTTTAATTTTTTAAATTTTTTTTTTCTGATCTGTTCAAGCTTTAAATACATGAACAGATTAATAAAATTCTAGGAAGTAAAACAATCAAGAAACATTGACAAATGGAGGCAAATACCATATGCATTATTATTGGACCTCGCTTTAATTTTTTAAATTTTTTCTTTCTGATCTGTTCATGCTTTAAATACATGAACAGATTAATAAAATTCTAGGAAGTAAAACAATCAAGAAACATTGACAAATGGAGGCAAATACCATATGCATTATTATTGGACCTCGCTTTAATTTTTTAAATTTTTTCTTTCTGATCTGTTCATGCTTTAAATACATGAACAGATTAATAAAATTCTAGGAAGTAAAACAATCAAGAAAAATTGACAAATGGAGGCAAATACCATATGCATTATTATTGGACCTCGCTTTAATTTTTTAATATTTCTGTTCAGGTCAAGCTTTAAACACATGAACAGATTAATAAAATTCTCGGAAGTAAAACAATCAAGAAAAATTGACAAATGGAGGCAAATACCATATGCATTATTATTGGACCTCGCTTTAATTTTTTAAATTTTTTCTTTCTGATCTGTTCAAGCTTTAAATACATGAACAGATTAATAAAATTCTAGGAAGTAAAACAATCAAGAAAAATTGACAAATGGAGGCAAATACCATATGCATTATTATTGGACCTCGCTTTAATTTTTTAAATTTTTTCTTTCTGATCTGTTCAAGCTTTAAATACATGAACAGATTAATAAAATTCTAGGAAGTAAAACAATCAAGAAACATTGACAAATGGAGGCAAATACCATATGCATTATTATTGGACCTCGCTTTAATTTTTTAAATTTTTTCTTTCTGATCTGTTCATGCTTTAAATACATGAACAGATTAATAAAATTCTAGGAAGTAAAACAATCAAGAAACATTGACAAATGGAGGCAAATACCATATGCATTATTATTGGACCTCGCTTTAATTTTTTAAATTTTTTCTTTCTGATCTGTTCATGCTTTAAATACATGAACAGATTAATAAAATTCTAGGAAGTAAAACAATCAAGAAAAATTGACAAATGGAGGCAAATACCATATGCATTATTATTGGACCTCGCTTTAATTTTTTAATATTTCTGTTCAGGTCAAGCTTTAAACACATGAACAGATTAATAAAATTCTCGGAAGTAAAACAATCAAGAAAAATTGACAAATGGAGGCAAATACCATATGCATTATTATTGGACCTCGCTTTAATTTTTTAAATTTTTTCTTTCTGATCTGTTCAAGCTTTAAATACATGAACAGATTAATAAAATTCTAGGAAGTAAAACAATCAAGAAAAATTGACAAATGGAGGCAAATACCATATGCATTATTATTGGACCTCGCTTTAATTTTTTAAATTTTTTCTTTCTGATCTGTTCAAGCTTTAAATACATGAACAGATTAATAAAATTCTAGGAAGTAAAACAATCAAGAAACATTGACAAATGGAGGCAAATACCATATGCATTATTATTGGACCTCGCTTTAATTTTTTAAATTTTTTCTTTCTGATCTGTTCAAGCTTTAAATACATGAACAGATTAATAAAATTCTAGGAAGTAAAACAATCAAGAAAAATTGACAAATGGAGGCAAATACCATATGCATTATTATTGGACCTCGCTTTAATTTTTTAATATTTCTGTTCAGGTCAAGCTTTAAACACATGAACAGATTAATAAAATTCTCGGAAGTAAAACAATCAAGAAAAATTGACAAATGGAGGCAAATACCATATGCATTATTATTGGACCTCGCTTTAATTTTTTAAATTTTTTCTTTCTGATCTGTTCAAGCTTTAAATACATGAACAGATTAATAAAATTCTAGGAAGTAAAACAATCAAGAAACATTGACAAATGGAGGCAAATACCATATGCATTATTATTGGACCTCGCTTTAATTTTTTAAATTTTTTCTTTCTGATCTGTTCAAGCTTTAAATACATGAACAGATTAATAAAATTCTAGGAAGTAAAACAATCAAGAAAAATTGACAAATGGAGGCAAATACCATATGCATTATTATTGGACCTCGCTTTAATTTTTTAATATTTCTGTTCAGGTCAAGCTTTAAACACATGAACAGATTAATAAAATTCTCGGAAGTAAAACAATCAAGAAAAATTGACAAATGGAGGCAAATACCATATGCATTATTATTGGACCTCGCTTTAATTTTTTAAATTTTTTCTTTCTGATCTGTTCATGCTTTAAATACATGAACAGATTAATAAAATTCTAGGAAGTAAAACAATCAAGAAAAATTGACAAATGGAGGCAAATACCATATGCATTATTATTGGACCTCGCTTTAATTTTTTAATATTTCTGTTCAGGTCAAGCTTTAAACACATGAACAGATTAATAAAATTCTCGGAAGTAAAACAATCAAGAAAAATTGACAAATGGAGGCAAATACCATATGCATTATTATTGGACCTCGCTTTAATTTTTTAAATTTTTTCTTTCTGATCTGTTCAAGCTTTAAATACATGAACAGATTAATAAAATTCTAGGAAGTAAAACAATCAAGAAAAATTGACAAATGGAGGCAAATACCATATGCATTATTATTGGACCTCGCTTTAATTTTTTAAATTTTTTCTTTCTGATCTGTTCAAGCTTTAAATACATGAACAGATTAATAAAATTCTAGGAAGTAAAACAATCAAGAAACATTGACAAATGGAGGCAAATACCATATGCATTATTATTGGACCTCGCTTTAATTTTTTAAATTTTTTCTTTCTGATCTGTTCAAGCTTTAAATACATGAACAGATTAATAAAATTCTAGGAAGTAAAACAATCAAGAAAAATTGACAAATGGAGGCAAATACCATATGCATTATTATTGGACCTCGCTTTAATTTTTTAATATTTCTGTTCAGGTCAAGCTTTAAACACATGAACAGATTAATAAAATTCTCGGAAGTAAAACAATCAAGAAAAATTGACAAATGGAGGCAAATACCATATGCATTATTATTGGACCTCGCTTTAATTTTTTAAATTTTTTCTTTCTGATCTGTTCAAGCTTTAAATACATGAACAGATTAATAAAATTCTAGGAAGTAAAACAATCAAGAAACATTGACAAATGGAGGCAAATACCATATGCATTATTATTGGACCTCGCTTTAATTTTTTAAATTTTTTCTTTCTGATCTGTTCAAGCTTTAAATACATGAACAGATTAATAAAATTCTAGGAAGTAAAACAATCAAGAAAAATTGACAAATGGAGGCAAATACCATATGCATTATTATTGGACCTCGCTTTAATTTTTTAATATTTCTGTTCAGGTCAAGCTTTAAACACATGAACAGATTAATAAAATTCTCGGAAGTAAAACAATCAAGAAAAATTGACAAATGGAGGCAAATACCATATGCATTATTATTGGACCTCGCTTTAATTTTTTAAATTTTTTCTTTCTGATCTGTTCAAGCTTTAAATACATGAACAGATTAATAAAATTCTAGGAAGTAAAACAATCAAGAAAAATTGACAAATGGAGGCAAATACCATATGCATTATTATTGGACCTCGCTTTAATTTTTTAATATTTCTGTTCAGGTCAAGCTTTAAACACATGAACAGATTAATAAAATTCTCGGAAGTAAAACAATCAAGAAAAATTGACAAATGGAGGCAAATACCATATGCATTATTATTGGACCTCGCTTTAATTTTTTAAATTTTTTCTTTCTGATCTGTTCATGCTTTAAATACATGAACAGATTAATAAAATTCTAGGAAGTAAAACAATCAAGAAAAATTGACAAATGGAGGCAAATACCATATGCATTATTATTGGACCTCGCTTTAATTTTTTAAATTTTTTCTTTCTGATCTGTTCATGCTTTAAATACATGAACAGATTAATAAAATTCTAGGAAGTAAAACAATCAAGAAAAATTGACAAATGGAGGCAAATACCATATGCATTATTATTGGACCTCGCTTTAATTTTTTAAATTTTTTCTTTCTGATCTGTTCATGCTTTAAATACATGAACAGATTAATAAAATTCTAGGAAGTAAAACAATCAAGAAAAATTGACAAATGGAGGCAAATACCATATGCATTATTATTGGACCTCGCTTTAATTTTTTAATATTTCTGTTCAGGTCAAGCTTTAAACACATGAACAGATTAATAAAATTCTCGGAAGTAAAACAATCAAGAAAAATTGACAAATGGAGGCAAATACCATATGCATTATTATTGGACCTCGCTTTAATTTTTTAAATTTTTTCTTTCTGATCTGTTCAAGCTTTAAATACATGAACAGATTAATAAAATTCTAGGAAGTAAAACAATCAAGAAAAATTGACAAATGGAGGCAAATACCATATGCATTATTATTGGACCTCGCTTTAATTTTTTAAATTTTTTCTTTCTGATCTGTTCAAGCTTTAAATACATGAACAGATTAATAAAATTCTAGGAAGTAAAACAATCAAGAAACATTGACAAATGGAGGCAAATACCATATGCATTATTATTGGACCTCGCTTTAATTTTTTAAATTTTTTCTTTCTGATCTGTTCAAGCTTTAAATACATGAACAGATTAATAAAATTCTAGGAAGTAAAACAATCAAGAAAAATTGACAAATGGAGGCAAATACCATATGCATTATTATTGGACCTCGCTTTAATTTTTTAATATTTCTGTTCAGGTCAAGCTTTAAACACATGAACAGATTAATAAAATTCTCGGAAGTAAAACAATCAAGAAAAATTGACAAATGGAGGCAAATACCATATGCATTATTATTGGACCTCGCTTTAATTTTTTAAATTTTTTCTTTCTGATCTGTTCAAGCTTTAAATACATGAACAGATTAATAAAATTCTAGGAAGTAAAACAATCAAGAAACATTGACAAATGGAGGCAAATACCATATGCATTATTATTGGACCTCGCTTTAATTTTTTAAATTTTTTCTTTCTGATCTGTTCAAGCTTTAAATACATGAACAGATTAATAAAATTCTAGGAAGTAAAACAATCAAGAAAAATTGACAAATGGAGGCAAATACCATATGCATTATTATTGGACCTCGCTTTAATTTTTTAATATTTCTGTTCAGGTCAAGCTTTAAACACATGAACAGATTAATAAAATTCTCGGAAGTAAAACAATCAAGAAAAATTGACAAATGGAGGCAAATACCATATGCATTATTATTGGACCTCGCTTTAATTTTTTAAATTTTTTCTTTCTGATCTGTTCAAGCTTTAAATACATGAACAGATTAATAAAATTCTAGGAAGTAAAACAATCAAGAAAAATTGACAAATGGAGGCAAATACCATATGCATTATTATTGGACCTCGCTTTAATTTTTTAATATTTCTGTTCAGGTCAAGCTTTAAACACATGAACAGATTAATAAAATTCTCGGAAGTAAAACAATCAAGAAAAATTGACAAATGGAGGCAAATACCATATGCATTATTATTGGACCTCGCTTTAATTTTTTAAATTTTTTCTTTCTGATCTGTTCAAGCTTTAAATACATGAACAGATTAATAAAATTCTAGGAAGTAAAACAATCAAGAAAAATTGACAAATGGAGGCAAATACCATATGCATTATTATTGGACCTCGCTTTAATTTTTTAAATTTTTTCTTTCTGATCTGTTCATGCTTTAAATACATGAACAGATTAATAAAATTCTAGGAAGTAAAACAATCAAGAAACATTGACAAATGGAGGCAAATACCATATGCATTATTATTGGACCTCGCTTTAATTTTTTAAATTTTTTCTTTCTGATCTGTTCATGCTTTAAATACATGAACAGATTAATAAAATTCTAGGAAGTAAAACAATCAAGAAAAATTGACAAATGGAGGCAAATACCATATGCATTATTATTGGACCTCGCTTTAATTTTTTAATATTTCTGTTCAGGTCAAGCTTTAAAAACATGAACAGATTAATAAAATTCTCGGAAGTAAAACAATCAAGAAAAATTGACAAATGGAGGCAAATACCATATGCATTATTATTGGACCTCGCTTTAATTTTTTAAATTTTTTCTTTCTGATCTGTTCAAGCTTTAAATACATGAACAGATTAATAAAATTCTAGGAAGTAAAACAATCAAGAAAAATTGACAAATGGAGGCAAATACCATATGCATTATTATTGGACCTCGCTTTAATTTTTTAAATTTTTTCTTTCTGATCTGTTCAAGCTTTAAATACATGAACAGATTAATAAAATTCTAGGAAGTAAAACAATCAAGAAACATTGACAAATGGAGGCAAATACCATATGCATTATTATTGGACCTCGCTTTAATTTTTTAAATTTTTTCTTTCTGATCTGTTCAAGCTTTAAATACATGAACAGATTAATAAAATTCTAGGAAGTAAAACAATCAAGAAAAATTGACAAATGGAGGCAAATACCATATGCATTATTATTGGACCTCGCTTTAATTTTTTAAATTTTTTCTTTCTGATCTGTTCATGCTTTAAATACATGAACAGATTAATAAAATTCTAGGAAGTAAAACAATCAAGAAACATTGACAAATGGAGGCAAATACCATATGCATTATTATTGGACCTCGCTTTAATTTTTTAAATTTTTTCTTTCTGATCTGTTCAAGCTTTAAATACATGAACAGATTAATAAAATTCTAGGAAGTAAAACAATCAAGAAAAATTGACAAATGGAGGCAAATACCATATGCATTATTATTGGACCTCGCTTTAATTTTTTAATATTTCTGTTCAGGTCAAGCTTTAAACACATGAACAGATTAATAAAATTCTCGGAAGTAAAACAATCAAGAAAAATTGACAAATGGAGGCAAATACCATATGCATTATTATTGGACCTCGCTTTAATTTTTTAAATTTTTTCTTTCTGATCTGTTCAAGCTTTAAATACATGAACAGATTAATAAAATTCTAGGAAGTAAAACAATCAAGAAAAATTGACAAATGGAGGCAAATACCATATGCATTATTATTGGACCTCGCTTTAATTTTTTAAATTTTTTCTTTCTGATCTGTTCATGCTTTAAATACATGAACAGATTAATAAAATTCTAGGAAGTAAAACAATCAAGAAACATTGACAAATGGAGGCAAATACCATATGCATTATTATTGGACCTCGCTTTAATTTTTTAAATTTTTTCTTTCTGATCTGTTCATGCTTTAAATACATGAACAGATTAATAAAATTCTAGGAAGTAAAACAATCAAGAAAAATTGACAAATGGAGGCAAATACCATATGCATTATTATTGGACCTCGCTTTAATTTTTTAATATTTCTGTTCAGGTCAAGCTTTAAAAACATGAACAGATTAATAAAATTCTCGGAAGTAAAACAATCAAGAAAAATTGACAAATGGAGGCAAATACCATATGCATTATTATTGGACCTCGCTTTAATTTTTTAAATTTTTTCTTTCTGATCTGTTCAAGCTTTAAATACATGAACAGATTAATAAAATTCTAGGAAGTAAAACAATCAAGAAAAATTGACAAATGGAGGCAAATACCATATGCATTATTATTGGACCTCGCTTTAATTTTTTAAATTTTTTCTTTCTGATCTGTTCAAGCTTTAAATACATGAACAGATTAATAAAATTCTAGGAAGTAAAACAATCAAGAAACATTGACAAATGGAGGCAAATACCATATGCATTATTATTGGACCTCGCTTTAATTTTTTAAATTTTTTCTTTCTGATCTGTTCAAGCTTTAAATACATGAACAGATTAATAAAATTCTAGGAAGTAAAACAATCAAGAAAAATTGACAAATGGAGGCAAATACCATATGCATTATTATTGGACCTCGCTTTAATTTTTTAAATTTTTTCTTTCTGATCTGTTCATGCTTTAAATACATGAACAGATTAATAAAATTCTAGGAAGTAAAACAATCAAGAAACATTGACAAATGGAGGCAAATACCATATGCATTATTATTGGACCTCGCTTTAATTTTTTAAATTTTTTCTTTCTGATCTGTTCATGCTTTAAATACATGAACAGATTAATAAAATTCTAGGAAGTAAAACAATCAAGAAACATTGACAAATGGAGGCAAATACCATATGCATTATTATTGGACCTCGCTTTAATTTTTTAAATTTTTTCTTTCTGATCTGTTCATGCTTTAAATACATGAACAGATTAATAAAATTCTAGGAAGTAAAACAATCAAGAAACATTGACAAATGGAGGCAAATACCATATGCATTATTATTGGACCTCGCTTTAATTTTTTAAATTTTTTCTTTCTGATCTGTTCAAGCTTTAAATACATGAACAGATTAATAAAATTCTAGGAAGTAAAACAATCAAGAAACATTGACAAATGGAGGCAAATACCATATGCATTATTATTGGACCTCGCTTTAATTTTTTAAATTTTTTCTTTCTGATCTGTTCAAGCTTTAAATACATGAACAGATTAATAAAATTCTAGGAAGTAAAACAATCAAGAAAAATTGACAAATGGAGGCAAATACCATATGCATTATTATTGGACCTCGCTTTAATTTTTTAAATTTTTTCTTTCTGATCTGTTCATGCTTTAAATACATGAACAGATTAATAAAATTCTAGGAAGTAAAACAATCAAGAAACATTGACAAATGGAGGCAAATACCATATGCATTATTATTGGACCTCGCTTTAATTTTTTAAATTTTTTCTTTCTGATCTGTTCAAGCTTTAAATACATGAACAGATTAATAAAATTCTAGGAAGTAAAACAATCAAGAAAAATTGACAAATGGAGGCAAATACCATATGCATTATTATTGGACCTCGCTTTAATTTTTTAAATTTTTTCTTTCTGATCTGTTCATGCTTTAAATACATGAACAGATTAATAAAATTCTAGGAAGTAAAACAATCAAGAAACATTGACAAATGGAGGCAAATACCATATGCATTATTATTGGACCTCGCTTTAATTTTTTAAATTTTTTCTTTCTGATCTGTTCAAGCTTTAAATACATGAACAGATTAATAAAATTCTAGGAAGTAAAACAATCAAGAAAAATTGACAAATGGAGGCAAATACCATATGCATTATTATTGGACCTCGCTTTAATTTTTTAATATTTCTGTTCAGGTCAAGCTTTAAACACATGAACAGATTAATAAAATTCTCGGAAGTAAAACAATCAAGAAAAATTGACAAATGGAGGCAAATACCATATGCATTATTATTGGACCTCGCTTTAATTTTTTAAATTTTTTCTTTCTGATCTGTTCAAGCTTTAAATACATGAACAGATTAATAAAATTCTAGGAAGTAAAACAATCAAGAAAAATTGACAAATGGAGGCAAATACCATATGCATTATTATTGGACCTCGCTTTAATTTTTTAATATTTCTGTTCAGGTCAAGCTTTAAACACATGAACAGATTAATAAAATTCTCGGAAGTAAAACAATCAAGAAAAATTGACAAATGGAGGCAAATACCATATGCATTATTATTGGACCTCGCTTTAATTTTTTAATATTTCTGTTCAGGTCAAGCTTTAAACACATGAACAGATTAATAAAATTCTCGGAAGTAAAACAATCAAGAAAAATTGACAAATGGAGGCAAATACCATATGCATTATTATTGGACCTCGCTTTAATTTTTTAATATTTCTGTTCAGGTCAAGCTTTAAACACATGAACAGATTAATAAAATTCTAGGAAGTAAAACAATCAAGAAACATTGACAAATGGAGGCAAATACCATATGCATTATTATTGGACCTCGCTTTAATTTTTTAAATTTTTTCTTTCTGATCTGTTCAAGCTTTAAATACATGAACAGATTAATAAAATTCTAGGAAGTAAAACAATCAAGAAAAATTGACAAATGGAGGCAAATACCATATGCATTATTATTGGACCTCGCTTTAATTTTTTAATATTTCTGTTCAGGTCAAGCTTTAAACACATGAACAGATTAATAAAATTCTCGGAAGTAAAACAATCAAGAAAAATTGACAAATGGAGGCAAATACCATATGCATTATTATTGGACCTCGCTTTAATTTTTTAAATTTTTTCTTTCTGATCTGTTCAAGCTTTAAATACATGAACAGATTAATAAAATTCTAGGAAGTAAAACAATCAAGAAAAATTGACAAATGGAGGCAAATACCATATGCATTATTATTGGACCTCGCTTTAATTTTTTAATATTTCTGTTCAGGTCAAGCTTTAAACACATGAACAGATTAATAAAATTCTCGGAAGTAAAACAATCAAGAAAAATTGACAAATGGAGGCAAATACCATATGCATTATTATTGGACCTCGCTTTAATTTTTTAATATTTCTGTTCAGGTCAAGCTTTAAACACATGAACAGATTAATAAAATTCTCGGAAGTAAAACAATCAAGAAAAATTGACAAATGGAGGCAAATACCATATGCATTATTATTGGACCTCGCTTTAATTTTTTAATATTTCTGTTCAGGTCAAGCTTTAAACACATGAACAGATTAATAAAATTCTCGGAAGTAAAACAATCAAGAAAAATTGACAAATGGAGGCAAATACCATATGCATTATTATTGGACCTCGCTTTAATTTTTTAATATTTCTGTTCAGGTCAAGCTTTAAACACATGAACAGATTAATAAAATTCTAGGAAGTAAAACAATCAAGAAACATTGACAAATGGAGGCAAATACCATATGCATTATTATTGGACCTCGCTTTAATTTTTTAAATTTTTTCTTTCTGATCTGTTCAAGCTTTAAATACATGAACAGATTAATAAAATTCTAGGAAGTAAAACAATCAAGAAAAATTGACAAATGGAGGCAAATACCATATGCATTATTATTGGACCTCGCTTTAATTTTTTAATATTTCTGTTCAGGTCAAGCTTTAAACACATGAACAGATTAATAAAATTCTAGGAAGTAAAACAATCAAGAAACATTGACAAATGGAGGCAAATACCATATGCATTATTATTGGACCTCGCTTTAATTTTTTAAATTTTTTCTTTCTGATCTGTTCAAGCTTTAAATACATGAACAGATTAATAAAATTCTAGGAAGTAAAACAATCAAGAAAAATTGACAAATGGAGGCAAATACCATATGCATTATTATTGGACCTCGCTTTAATTTTTTAATATTTCTGTTCAGGTCAAGCTTTAAACACATGAACAGATTAATAAAATTCTCGGAAGTAAAACAATCAAGAAAAATTGACAAATGGAGGCAAATACCATATGCATTATTATTGGACCTCGCTTTAATTTTTTAAATTTTTTCTTTCTGATCTGTTCATGCTTTAAATACATGAACAGATTAATAAAATTCTAGGAAGTAAAACAATCAAGAAACATTGACAAATGGAGGCAAATACCATATGCATTATTATTGGACCTCGCTTTAATTTTTTAAATTTTTTCTTTCTGATCTGTTCAAGCTTTAAATACATGAACAGATTAATAAAATTCTAGGAAGTAAAACAATCAAGAAAAATTGACAAATGGAGGCAAATACCATATGCATTATTATTGGACCTCGCTTTAATTTTTTAATATTTCTGTTCAGGTCAAGCTTTAAACACATGAACAGATTAATAAAATTCTCGGAAGTAAAACAATCAAGAAAAATTGACAAATGGAGGCAAATACCATATGCATTATTATTGGACCTCGCTTTAATTTTTTAAATTTTTTCTTTCTGATCTGTTCATGCTTTAAATACATGAACAGATTAATAAAATTCTAGGAAGTAAAACAATCAAGAAAAACTGACAAATGGAGGCAAATACCATATGCATTATTATTGGACCTCGCTTTAATTTTTTAAATTTTTTCTTTCTGATCTGTTCATGCTTTAAATACATGAACAGATTAATAAAATTCTAGGAAGTAAAACAATCAAGAAACATTGACAAATGGAGGCAAATACCATATGCATTATTATTGGACCTCGCTTTAATTTTTTAAATTTTTTCTTTCTGATCTGTTCATGCTTTAAATACATGAACAGATTAATAAAATTCTAGGAAGTAAAACAATCAAGAAAAATTGACAAATGGAGGCAAATACCATATGCATTATTATTGGACCTCGCTTTAATTTTTTAATATTTCTGTTCAGGTCAAGCTTTAAACACATGAACAGATTAATAAAATTCTCGGAAGTAAAACAATCAAGAAAAATTGACAAATGGAGGCAAATACCATATGCATTATTATTGGACCTCGCTTTAATTTTTTAATATTTCTGTTCAGGTCAAGCTTTAAACACATGAACAGATTAATAAAATTCTCGGAAGTAAAACAATCAAGAAAAATTGACAAATGGAGGCAAATACCATATGCATTATTATTGGACCTCGCTTTAATTTTTTAAATTTTTTCTTTCTGATCTGTTCATGCTTTAAATACATGAACAGATTAATAAAATTCTAGGAAGTAAAACAATCAAGAAAAATTGACAAATGGAGGCAAATACCATATGCATTATTATTGGACCTCGCTTTAATTTTTTAAATTTTTTCTTTCTGATCTGTTCATGCTTTAAATACATGAACAGATTAATAAAATTCTAGGAAGTAAAACAATCAAGAAACATTGACAAATGGAGGCAAATACCATATGCATTATTATTGGACCTCGCTTTAATTTTTTAAATTTTTTCTTTCTGATCTGTTCAAGCTTTAAATACATGAACAGATTAATAAAATTCTAGGAAGTAAAACAATCAAGAAACATTGACAAATGGAGGCAAATACCATATGCATTATTATTGGACCTCGCTTTAATTTTTTAAATTTTTTCTTTCTGATCTGTTCAAGCTTTAAATACATGAACAGATTAATAAAATTCTAGGAAGTAAAACAATCAAGAAAAATTGACAAATGGAGGCAAATACCATATGCATTATTATTGGACCTCGCTTTAATTTTTTAAATTTTTTCTTTCTGATCTGTTCATGCTTTAAATACATGAACAGATTAATAAAATTCTCGGAAGTAAAGCAATCAAGAAAAATTGACAAATGGAGGCAAATACCATATGCATTATTATTGGACCTCGCTTTAATTTTTTAAATTTTTTCTTTCTGATCTGTTCATGCTTTAAATACATGAACAGATTAATAAAATTCTAGGAAGTAAAACAATCAAGAAAAATTGACAAATGGAGGCAAATACCATATGCATTATTATTGGACCTCGCTTTAATTTTTTAAATTTTTTCTTTCTGATCTGTTCAAGCTTTAAATACATGAACAGATTAATAAAATTCTAGGAAGTAAAACAATCAAGAAACATTGACAAATGGAGGCAAATACCATATGCATTATTATTGGACCTCGCTTTAATTTTTTAAATTTTTTCTTTCTGATCTGTTCATGCTTTAAATACATGAACAGATTAATAAAATTCTAGGAAGTAAAACAATCAAGAAAAATTGACAAATGGAGGCAAATACCATATGCATTATTATTGGACCTCGCTTTAATTTTTTAAATTTTTTCTTTCTGATCTGTTCATGCTTTAAACACATGAACAGATTAATAAAATTCTAGGAAGTAAAACAATCAAGAAACATTGACAAATGGAGGCAAATACCATATGCATTATTATTGGACCTCGCTTTAATTTTTTAAATTTTTTCTTTCTGATCTGTTCAAGCTTTAAATACATGAACAGATTAATAAAATTCTAGGAAGTAAAACAATCAAGAAACATTGACAAATGGAGGCAAATACCATATGCATTATTATTGGACCTCGCTTTAATTTTTTAAATTTTTTCTTTCTGATCTGTTCATGCTTTAAATACATGAACAGATTAATAAAATTCTAGGAAGTAAAACAATCAAGAAACATTGACAAATGGAGGCAAATACCATATGCATTATTATTGGACCTCGCTTTAATTTTTTAAATTTTTTCTTTCTGATCTGTTCATGCTTTAAATACATGAACAGATTAATAAAATTCTAGGAAGTAAAACAATCAAGAAAAACTGACAAATGGAGGCAAATACCATATGCATTATTATTGGACCTCGCTTTAATTTTTTAAATTTTTTCTTTCTGATCTGTTCATGCTTTAAATACATGAACAGATTAATAAAATTCTAGGAAGTAAAACAATCAAGAAACATTGACAAATGGAGGCAAATACCATATGCATTATTATTGGACCTCGCTTTAATTTTTTAAATTTTTTCTTTCTGATCTGTTCATGCTTTAAATACATGAACAGATTAATAAAATTCTAGGAAGTAAAACAATCAAGAAAAATTGACAAATGGAGGCAAATACCATATGCATTATTATTGGACCTCGCTTTAATTTTTTAATATTTCTGTTCAGGTCAAGCTTTAAACACATGAACAGATTAATAAAATTCTCGGAAGTAAAACAATCAAGAAAAATTGACAAATGGAGGCAAATACCATATGCATTATTATTGGACCTCGCTTTAATTTTTTAATATTTCTGATCAGGTCAAGCTTTAAACACATGAACAGATTAATAAAATTCTCGGAAGTAAAACAATCAAGAAAAATTGACAAATGGAGGCAAATACCATATGCATTATTATTGGACCTCGCTTTAATTTTTTAAATTTTTTCTTTCTGATCTGTTCAAGCTTTAAATACATGAACAGATTAATAAAATTCTAGGAAGTAAAACAATCAAGAAAAATTGACAAATGGAGGCAAATACCATATGCATTATTATTGGACCTCGCTTTAATTTTTTAAATTTTTTCTTTCTGATCTGTTCATGCTTTAAATACATGAACAGATTAATAAAATTCTAGGAAGTAAAACAATCAAGAAACATTGACAAATGGAGGCAAATACCATATGCATTATTATTGGACCTCGCTTTAATTTTTTAAATTTTTTCTTTCTGATCTGTTCATGCTTTAAATACATGAACAGATTAATAAAATTCTAGGAAGTAAAACAATCAAGAAAAATTGACAAATGGAGGCAAATACCATATGCATTATTATTGGACCTCGCTTTAATTTTTTAATATTTCTGTTCAGGTCAAGCTTTAAACACATGAACAGATTAATAAAATTCTCGGAAGTAAAACAATCAAGAAAAATTGACAAATGGAGGCAAATACCATATGCATTATTATTGGACCTCGCTTTAATTTTTTAATATTTCTGATCAGGTCAAGCTTTAAACACATGAACAGATTAATAAAATTCTCGGAAGTAAAACAATCAAGAAAAATTGACAAATGGAGGCAAATACCATATGCATTATTATTGGACCTCGCTTTAATTTTTTAAATTTTTTCTTTCTGATCTGTTCATGCTTTAAATACATGAACAGATTAATAAAATTCTAGGAAGTAAAACAATCAAGAAAAATTGACAAATGGAGGCAAATACCATATGCATTATTATTGGACCTCGCTTTAATTTTTTAAATTTTTTCTTTCTGATCTGTTCATGCTTTAAATACATGAACAGATTAATAAAATTCTAGGAAGTAAAACAATCAAGAAAAATTGACAAATGGAGGCAAATACCATATGCATTATTATTGGACCTCGCTTTAATTTTTTAAATTTTTTCTTTCTGATCTGTTCATGCTTTAAATACATGAACAGATTAATAAAATTCTAGGAAGTAAAACAATCAAGAAACATTGACAAATGGAGGCAAATACCATATGCATTATTATTGGACCTCGCTTTAATTTTTTAAATTTTTTCTTTCTGATCTGTTCATGCTTTAAATACATGAACAGATTAATAAAATTCTAGGAAGTAAAACAATCAAGAAAAATTGACAAATGGAGGCAAATACCATATGCATTATTATTGGACCTCGCTTTAATTTTTTAAATTTTTTCTTTCTGATCTGTTCATGCTTTAAACACATGAACAGATTAATAAAATTCTCGGAAGTAAAACAATCAAGAAACATTGACAAATGGAGGCAAATACCATATGCATTATTATTGGACCTCGCTTTAATTTTTTAAATTTTTTCTTTCTGATCTGTTCATGCTTTAAATACATGAACAGATTAATAAAATTCTAGGAAGTAAAACAATCAAGAAACATTGACAAATGGAGGCAAATACCATATGCATTATTATTGGACCTCGCTTTAATTTTTTAAATTTTTTCTTTCTGATCTGTTCATGCTTTAAATACATGAACAGATTAATAAAATTCTAGGAAGTAAAACAATCAAGAAAAATTGACAAATGGAGGCAAATACCATATGCATTATTATTGGACCTCGCTTTAATTTTTTAAATTTTTTCTTTCTGATCTGTTCATGCTTTAAATACATGAACAGATTAATAAAATTCTAGGAAGTAAAACAATCAAGAAAAATTGACAAATGGAGGCAAATACCATATGCATTATTATTGGACCTCGCTTTAATTTTTTAAATTTTTTCTTTCTGATCTGTTCATGCTTTAAATACATGAACAGATTAATAAAATTCTAGGAAGTAAAACAATCAAGAAAAATTGACAAATGGAGGCAAATACCATATGCATTATTATTGGACCTCGCTTTAATTTTTTAAATTTTTTCTTTCTGATCTGTTCATGCTTTAAATACATGAACAGATTAATAAAATTCTCGGAAGTAAAACAATCAAGAAAAATTGACAAATGGAGGCAAATACCATATGCATTATTATTGGACCTCGCTTTAATTTTTTAAATTTTTTCTTTCTGATCTGTTCATGCTTTAAATACATGAACAGATTAATAAAATTCTAGGAAGTAAAACAATCAAGAAACATTGACAAATGGAGGCAAATACCATATGCATTATTATTGGACCTCGCTTTAATTTTTTAAATTTTTTCTTTCTGATCTGTTCATGCTTTAAATACATGAACAGATTAATAAAATTCTAGGAAGTAAAACAATCAAGAAAAATTGACAAATGGAGGCAAATACCATATGCATTATTATTGGACCTCGCTTTAATTTTTTAAATTTTTTCTTTCTGATCTGTTCATGCTTTAAATACATGAACAGATTAATAAAATTCTCGGAAGTAAAACAATCAAGAAACATTGACAAATGGAGGCAAATACCATATGCATTATTATTGGACCTCGCTTTAATTTTTTAAATTTTTTCTTTCTGATCTGTTCATGCTTTAAATACATGAACAGATTAATAAAATTCTAGGAAGTAAAACAATCAAGAAAAATTGACAAATGGAGGCAAATACCATATGCATTATTATTGGACCTCGCTTTAATTTTTTAAATTTTTTCTTTCTGATCTGTTCATGCTTTAAATACATGAACAGATTAATAAAATTCTAGGAAGTAAAACAATCAAGAAAAATTGACAAATGGAGGCAAATACCATATGCATTATTATTGGACCTCGCTTTAATTTTTTAAATTTTTTCTTTCTGATCTGTTCATGCTTTAAATACATGAACAGATTAATAAAATTCTCGGAAGTAAAACAATCAAGAAAAATTGACAAATGGAGGCAAATACCATATGCATTATTATTGGACCTCGCTTTAATTTTTTAAATTTTTTCTTTCTGATCTGTTCATGCTTTAAATACATGAACAGATTAATAAAATTCTCGGAAGTAAAACAATCAAGAAAAATTGACAAATGGAGGCAAATACCATATGCATTATTATTGGACCTCGCTTTAATTTTTTAAATTTTTTCTTTCTGATCTGTTCATGCTTTAAATACATGAACAGATTAATAAAATTCTAGGAAGTAAAACAATCAAGAAACATTGACAAATGGAGGCAAATACCATATGCATTATTATTGGACCTCGCTTTAATTTTTTAAATTTTTTCTTTCTGATCTGTTCATGCTTTAAATACATGAACAGATTAATAAAATTCTAGGAAGTAAAACAATCAAGAAAAATTGACAAATGGAGGCAAATACCATATGCATTATTATTGGACCTCGCTTTAATTTTTTAAATTTTTTCTTTCTGATCTGTTCATGCTTTAAATACATGAACAGATTAATAAAATTCTAGGAAGTAAAACAATCAAGAAAAATTGACAAATGGAGGCAAATACCATATGCATTATTATTGGACCTCGCTTTAATTTTTTAAATTTTTTCTTTCTGATCTGTTCATGCTTTAAATACATGAACAGATTAATAAAATTCTCGGAAGTAAAACAATCAAGAAACATTGACAAATGGAGGCAAATACCATATGCATTATTATTGGACCTCGCTTTAATTTTTTAAATTTTTTCTTTCTGATCTGTTCATGCTTTAAATACATGAACAGATTAATAAAATTCTAGGAAGTAAAACAATCAAGAAAAATTGACAAATGGAGGCAAATACCATATGCATTATTATTGGACCTCGCTTTAATTTTTTAAATTTTTTCTTTCTGATCTGTTCATGCTTTAAATACATGAACAGATTAATAAAATTCTCGGAAGTAAAACAATCAAGAAAAATTGACAAATGGAGGCAAATACCATATGCATTATTATTGGACCTCGCTTTAATTTTTTAAATTTTTTCTTTCTGATCTGTTCATGCTTTAAATACATGAACAGATTAATAAAATTCTAGGAAGTAAAACAATCAAGAAACATTGACAAATGGAGGCAAATACCATATGCATTATTATTGGACCTCGCTTTAATTTTTTAAATTTTTTCTTTCTGATCTGTTCATGCTTTAAATACATGAACAGATTAATAAAATTCTAGGAAGTAAAACAATCAAGAAAAATTGACAAATGGAGGCAAATACCATATGCATTATTATTGGACCTCGCTTTAATTTTTTAAATTTTTTCTTTCTGATCTGTTCATGCTTTAAATACATGAACAGATTAATAAAATTCTAGGAAGTAAAACAATCAAGAAAAATTGACAAATGGAGGCAAATACCATATGCATTATTATTGGACCTCGCTTTAATTTTTTAAATTTTTTCTTTCTGATCTGTTCATGCTTTAAATACATGAACAGATTAATAAAATTCTCGGAAGTAAAACAATCAAGAAACATTGACAAATGGAGGCAAATACCATATGCATTATTATTGGACCTCGCTTTAATTTTTTAAATTTTTTCTTTCTGATCTGTTCATGCTTTAAATACATGAACAGATTAATAAAATTCTAGGAAGTAAAACAATCAAGAAAAATTGACAAATGGAGGCAAATACCATATGCATTATTATTGGACCTCGCTTTAATTTTTTAAATTTTTTCTTTCTGATCTGTTCATGCTTTAAATACATGAACAGATTAATAAAATTCTCGGAAGTAAAACAATCAAGAAAAATTGACAAATGGAGGCAAATACCATATGCATTATTATTGGACCTCGCTTTAATTTTTTAAATTTTTTCTTTCTGATCTGTTCATGCTTTAAATACATGAACAGATTAATAAAATTCTAGGAAGTAAAACAATCAAGAAACATTGACAAATGGAGGCAAATACCATATGCATTATTATTGGACCTCGCTTTAATTTTTTAAATTTTTTCTTTCTGATCTGTTCATGCTTTAAATACATGAACAGATTAATAAAATTCTCGGAAGTAAAACAATCAAGAAAAATTGACAAATGGAGGCAAATACCATATGCATTATTATTGGACCTCGCTTTAATTTTTTAAATTTTTTCTTTCTGATCTGTTCATGCTTTAAATACATGAACAGATTAATAAAATTCTCGGAAGTAAAACAATCAAGAAACATTGACAAATGGAGGCAAATACCATATGCATTATTATTGGACCTCGCTTTAATTTTTTAAATTTTTTCTTTCTGATCTGTTCATGCTTTAAATACATGAACAGATTAATAAAATTCTCGGAAGTAAAACAATCAAGAAAAATTGACAAATGGAGGCAAATACCATATGCATTATTATTGGACCTCGCTTTAATTTTTTAAATTTTTTCTTTCTGATCTGTTCATGCTTTAAATACATGAACAGATTAATAAAATTCTCGGAAGTAAAACAATCAAGAAAAATTGACAAATGGAGGCAAATACCATATGCATTATTATTGGACCTCGCTTTAATTTTTTAAATTTTTTCTTTCTGATCTGTTCATGCTTTAAATACATGAACAGATTAATAAAATTCTAGGAAGTAAAACAATCAAGAAACATTGACAAATGGAGGCAAATACCATATGCATTATTATTGGACCTCGCTTTAATTTTTTAAATTTTTTCTTTCTGATCTGTTCATGCTTTAAATACATGAACAGATTAATAAAATTCTCGGAAGTAAAACAATCAAGAAAAATTGACAAATGGAGGCAAATACCATATGCATTATTATTGGACCTCGCTTTAATTTTTTAAATTTTTTCTTTCTGATCTGTTCATGCTTTAAATACATGAACAGATTAATAAAATTCTCGGAAGTAAAACAATCAAGAAACATTGACAAATGGAGGCAAATACCATATGCATTATTATTGGACCTCGCTTTAATTTTTTAAATTTTTTCTTTCTGATCTGTTCATGCTTTAAATACATGAACAGATTAATAAAATTCTAGGAAGTAAAACAATCAAGAAAAATTGACAAATGGAGGCAAATACCATATGCATTATTATTGGACCTCGCTTTAATTTTTTAAATTTTTTCTTTCTGATCTGTTCATGCTTTAAATACATGAACAGATTAATAAAATTCTCGGAAGTAAAACAATCAAGAAAAATTGACAAATGGAGGCAAATACCATATGCATTATTATTGGACCTCGCTTTAATTTTTTAAATTTTTTCTTTCTGATCTGTTCATGCTTTAAATACATGAACAGATTAATAAAATTCTCGGAAGTAAAACAATCAAGAAAAATTGACAAATGGAGGCAAATACCATATGCATTATTATTGGACCTCGCTTTAATTTTTTAAATTTTTTCTTTCTGATCTGTTCATGCTTTAAATACATGAACAGATTAATAAAATTCTCGGAAGTAAAACAATCAAGAAACATTGACAAATGGAGGCAAATACCATATGCATTATTATTGGACCTCGCTTTAATTTTTTAAATTTTTTCTTTCTGATCTGTTCATGCTTTAAATACATGAACAGATTAATAAAATTCTCGGAAGTAAAACAATCAAGAAACATTGACAAATGGAGGCAAATACCATATGCATTATTATTGGACCTCGCTTTAATTTTTTAAATTTTTTCTTTCTGATCTGTTCATGCTTTAAATACATGAACAGATTAATAAAATTCTAGGAAGTAAAACAATCAAGAAAAATTGACAAATGGAGGCAAATACCATATGCATTATTATTGGACCTCGCTTTAATTTTTTAAATTTTTTCTTTCTGATCTGTTCATGCTTTAAATACATGAACAGATTAATAAAATTCTCGGAAGTAAAACAATCAAGAAAAATTGACAAATGGAGGCAAATACCATATGCATTATTATTGGACCTCGCTTTAATTTTTTAAATTTTTTCTTTCTGATCTGTTCATGCTTTAAATACATGAACAGATTAATAAAATTCTCGGAAGTAAAACAATCAAGAAAAATTGACAAATGGAGGCAAATACCATATGCATTATTATTGGACCTCGCTTTAATTTTTTAAATTTTTTCTTTCTGATCTGTTCATGCTTTAAATACATGAACAGATTAATAAAATTCTCGGAAGTAAAACAATCAAGAAACATTGACAAATGGAGGCAAATACCATATGCATTATTATTGGACCTCGCTTTAATTTTTTAAATTTTTTCTTTCTGATCTGTTCATGCTTTAAATACATGAACAGATTAATAAAATTCTAGGAAGTAAAACAATCAAGAAAAATTGACAAATGGAGGCAAATACCATATGCATTATTATTGGACCTCGCTTTAATTTTTTAAATTTTTTCTTTCTGATCTGTTCATGCTTTAAATACATGAACAGATTAATAAAATTCTCGGAAGTAAAACAATCAAGAAAAATTGACAAATGGAGGCAAATACCATATGCATTATTATTGGACCTCGCTTTAATTTTTTAAATTTTTTCTTTCTGATCTGTTCATGCTTTAAATACATGAACAGATTAATAAAATTCTCGGAAGTAAAACAATCAAGAAAAATTGACAAATGGAGGCAAATACCATATGCATTATTATTGGACCTCGCTTTAATTTTTTAAATTTTTTCTTTCTGATCTGTTCATGCTTTAAATACATGAACAGATTAATAAAATTCTCGGAAGTAAAACAATCAAGAAACATTGACAAATGGAGGCAAATACCATATGCATTATTATTGGACCTCGCTTTAATTTTTTAAATTTTTTCTTTCTGATCTGTTCATGCTTTAAATACATGAACAGATTAATAAAATTCTAGGAAGTAAAACAATCAAGAAACATTGACAAATGGAGGCAAATACCATATGCATTATTATTGGACCTCGCTTTAATTTTTTAAATTTTTTCTTTCTGATCTGTTCATGCTTTAAATACATGAACAGATTAATAAAATTCTAGGAAGTAAAACAATCAAGAAAAATTGACAAATGGAGGCAAATACCATATGCATTATTATTGGACCTCGCTTTAATTTTTTAAATTTTTTCTTTCTGATCTGTTCATGCTTTAAATACATGAACAGATTAATAAAATTCTAGGAAGTAAAACAATCAAGAAAAATTGACAAATGGAGGCAAATACCATATGCATTATTATTGGACCTCGCTTTAATTTTTTAAATTTTTTCTTTCTGATCTGTTCATGCTTTAAATACATGAACAGATTAATAAAATTCTCGGAAGTAAAACAATCAAGAAACATTGACAAATGGAGGCAAATACCATATGCATTATTATTGGACCTCGCTTTAATTTTTTAAATTTTTTCTTTCTGATCTGTTCATGCTTTAAATACATGAACAGATTAATAAAATTCTAGGAAGTAAAACAATCAAGAAAAATTGACAAATGGAGGCAAATACCATATGCATTATTATTGGACCTCGCTTTAATTTTTTAAATTTTTTCTTTCTGATCTGTTCATGCTTTAAATACATGAACAGATTAATAAAATTCTCGGAAGTAAAACAATCAAGAAACATTGACAAATGGAGGCAAATACCATATGCATTATTATTGGACCTCGCTTTAATTTTTTAAATTTTTTCTTTCTGATCTGTTCATGCTTTAAATACATGAACAGATTAATAAAATTCTAGGAAGTAAAACAATCAAGAAAAATTGACAAATGGAGGCAAATACCATATGCATTATTATTGGACCTCGCTTTAATTTTTTAAATTTTTTCTTTCTGATCTGTTCATGCTTTAAATACATGAACAGATTAATAAAATTCTCGGAAGTAAAACAATCAAGAAACATTGACAAATGGAGGCAAATACCATATGCATTATTATTGGACCTCGCTTTAATTTTTTAAATTTTTTCTTTCTGATCTGTTCATGCTTTAAATACATGAACAGATTAATAAAATTCTAGGAAGTAAAACAATCAAGAAAAATTGACAAATGGAGGCAAATACCATATGCATTATTATTGGACCTCGCTTTAATTTTTTAAATTTTTTCTTTCTGATCTGTTCATGCTTTAAATACATGAACAGATTAATAAAATTCTCGGAAGTAAAACAATCAAGAAAAATTGACAAATGGAGGCAAATACCATATGCATTATTATTGGACCTCGCTTTAATTTTTTAAATTTTTTCTTTCTGATCTGTTCATGCTTTAAATACATGAACAGATTAATAAAATTCTCGGAAGTAAAACAATCAAGAAAAATTGACAAATGGAGGCAAATACCATATGCATTATTATTGGACCTCGCTTTAATTTTTTAAATTTTTTCTTTCTGATCTGTTCATGCTTTAAATACATGAACAGATTAATAAAATTCTCGGAAGTAAAACAATCAAGAAAAATTGACAAATGGAGGCAAATACCATATGCATTATTATTGGACCTCGCTTTAATTTTTTAAATTTTTTCTTTCTGATCTGTTCATGCTTTAAATACATGAACAGATTAATAAAATTCTCGGAAGTAAAACAATCAAGAAAAATTGACAAATGGAGGCAAATACCATATGCATTATTATTGGACCTCGCTTTAATTTTTTAAATTTTTTCTTTCTGATCTGTTCATGCTTTAAATACATGAACAGATTAATAAAATTCTAGGAAGTAAAACAATCAAGAAACATTGACAAATGGAGGCAAATACCATATGCATTATTATTGGACCTCGCTTTAATTTTTTAAATTTTTTCTTTCTGATCTGTTCATGCTTTAAATACATGAACAGATTAATAAAATTCTAGGAAGTAAAACAATCAAGAAACATTGACAAATGGAGGCAAATACCATATGCATTATTATTGGACCTCGCTTTAATTTTTTAAATTTTTTCTTTCTGATCTGTTCATGCTTTAAATACATGAACAGATTAATAAAATTCTAGGAAGTAAAACAATCAAGAAAAATTGACAAATGGAGGCAAATACCATATGCATTATTATTGGACCTCGCTTTAATTTTTTAAATTTTTTCTTTCTGATCTGTTCATGCTTTAAATACATGAACAGATTAATAAAATTCTCGGAAGTAAAACAATCAAGAAACATTGACAAATGGAGGCAAATACCATATGCATTATTATTGGACCTCGCTTTAATTTTTTAAATTTTTTCTTTCTGATCTGTTCATGCTTTAAATACATGAACAGATTAATAAAATTCTAGGAAGTAAAACAATCAAGAAAAATTGACAAATGGAGGCAAATACCATATGCATTATTATTGGACCTCGCTTTAATTTTTTAAATTTTTTCTTTCTGATCTGTTCATGCTTTAAATACATGAACAGATTAATAAAATTCTCGGAAGTAAAACAATCAAGAAACATTGACAAATGGAGGCAAATACCATATGCATTATTATTGGACCTCGCTTTAATTTTTTAAATTTTTTCTTTCTGATCTGTTCATGCTTTAAATACATGAACAGATTAATAAAATTCTAGGAAGTAAAACAATCAAGAAAAATTGACAAATGGAGGCAAATACCATATGCATTATTATTGGACCTCGCTTTAATTTTTTAAATTTTTTCTTTCTGATCTGTTCATGCTTTAAATACATGAACAGATTAATAAAATTCTCGGAAGTAAAACAATCAAGAAAAATTGACAAATGGAGGCAAATACCATATGCATTATTATTGGACCTCGCTTTAATTTTTTAAATTTTTTCTTTCTGATCTGTTCATGCTTTAAATACATGAACAGATTAATAAAATTCTAGGAAGTAAAACAATCAAGAAACATTGACAAATGGAGGCAAATACCATATGCATTATTATTGGACCTCGCTTTAATTTTTTAAATTTTTTCTTTCTGATCTGTTCATGCTTTAAATACATGAACAGATTAATAAAATTCTAGGAAGTAAAACAATCAAGAAAAATTGACAAATGGAGGCAAATACCATATGCATTATTATTGGACCTCGCTTTAATTTTTTAAATTTTTTCTTTCTGATCTGTTCATGCTTTAAATACATGAACAGATTAATAAAATTCTAGGAAGTAAAACAATCAAGAAAAATTGACAAATGGAGGCAAATACCATATGCATTATTATTGGACCTCGCTTTAATTTTTTAAATTTTTTCTTTCTGATCTGTTCATGCTTTAAATACATGAACAGATTAATAAAATTCTCGGAAGTAAAACAATCAAGAAACATTGACAAATGGAGGCAAATACCATATGCATTATTATTGGACCTCGCTTTAATTTTTTAAATTTTTTCTTTCTGATCTGTTCATGCTTTAAATACATGAACAGATTAATAAAATTCTAGGAAGTAAAACAATCAAGAAAAATTGACAAATGGAGGCAAATACCATATGCATTATTATTGGACCTCGCTTTAATTTTTTAAATTTTTTCTTTCTGATCTGTTCATGCTTTAAATACATGAACAGATTAATAAAATTCTCGGAAGTAAAACAATCAAGAAACATTGACAAATGGAGGCAAATACCATATGCATTATTATTGGACCTCGCTTTAATTTTTTAAATTTTTTCTTTCTGATCTGTTCATGCTTTAAATACATGAACAGATTAATAAAATTCTAGGAAGTAAAACAATCAAGAAAAATTGACAAATGGAGGCAAATACCATATGCATTATTATTGGACCTCGCTTTAATTTTTTAAATTTTTTCTTTCTGATCTGTTCATGCTTTAAATACATGAACAGATTAATAAAATTCTCGGAAGTAAAACAATCAAGAAAAATTGACAAATGGAGGCAAATACCATATGCATTATTATTGGACCTCGCTTTAATTTTTTAAATTTTTTCTTTCTGATCTGTTCATGCTTTAAATACATGAACAGATTAATAAAATTCTCGGAAGTAAAACAATCAAGAAAAATTGACAAATGGAGGCAAATACCATATGCATTATTATTGGACCTCGCTTTAATTTTTTAAATTTTTTCTTTCTGATCTGTTCATGCTTTAAATACATGAACAGATTAATAAAATTCTAGGAAGTAAAACAATCAAGAAACATTGACAAATGGAGGCAAATACCATATGCATTATTATTGGACCTCGCTTTAATTTTTTAAATTTTTTCTTTCTGATCTGTTCATGCTTTAAATACATGAACAGATTAATAAAATTCTAGGAAGTAAAACAATCAAGAAAAATTGACAAATGGAGGCAAATACCATATGCATTATTATTGGACCTCGCTTTAATTTTTTAAATTTTTTCTTTCTGATCTGTTCATGCTTTAAATACATGAACAGATTAATAAAATTCTCGGAAGTAAAACAATCAAGAAACATTGACAAATGGAGGCAAATACCATATGCATTATTATTGGACCTCGCTTTAATTTTTTAAATTTTTTCTTTCTGATCTGTTCATGCTTTAAATACATGAACAGATTAATAAAATTCTCGGAAGTAAAACAATCAAGAAAAATTGACAAATGGAGGCAAATACCATATGCATTATTATTGGACCTCGCTTTAATTTTTTAAATTTTTTCTTTCTGATCTGTTCATGCTTTAAATACATGAACAGATTAATAAAATTCTAGGAAGTAAAACAATCAAGAAAAATTGACAAATGGAGGCAAATACCATATGCATTATTATTGGACCTCGCTTTAATTTTTTAAATTTTTTCTTTCTGATCTGTTCAAGCTTTAAATACATGAACAGATTAATAAAATTCTAGGAAGTAAAACAATCAAGAAAAATTGACAAATGGAGGCAAATACCATATGCATTATTATTGGACCTCGCTTTAATTTTTTAAATTATTTCTTTCTGATCTGTTCATGCTTTAAATACATGAACAGATTAATAAAATTCTAGGAAGTAAAACAATCAAGAAAAATTGACAAATGGAGGCAAATACCATATGCATTATTATTGGACCTCGCTTTAATTTTTTAAATTTTTTCTTTCTGATCTGTTCATGCTTTAAACACATGAACAGATTAATAAAATTCTCGGAAGTAAAACAATCAAGAAACATTGACAAATGGAGGCAAATACCATATGCATTATTATTGGACCTCGCTTTAATTTTTTAAATTTTTTCTTTCTGATCTGTTCATGCTTTAAATACATGAACAGATTAATAAAATTCTAGGAAGTAAAACAATCAAGAAAAATTGACAAATGGAGGCAAATACCATATGCATTATTATTGGACCTCGCTTTAATTTTTTAAATTTTTTCTTTCTGATCTGTTCATGCTTTAAATACATGAACAGATTAATAAAATTCTAGGAAGTAAAACAATCAAGAAAAATTGACAAATGGAGGCAAATACCATATGCATTATTATTGGACCTCGCTTTAATTTTTTAAATTTTTTCTTTCTGATCTGTTCATGCTTTAAATACATGAACAGATTAATAAAATTCTAGGAAGTAAAACAATCAAGAAAAATTGACAAATGGAGGCAAATACCATATGCATTATTATTGGACCTCGCTTTAATTTTTTAAATTTTTTCTTTCTGATCTGTTCATGCTTTAAATACATGAACAGATTAATAAAATTCTAGGAAGTAAAACAATCAAGAAAAATTGACAAATGGAGGCAAATACCATATGCATTATTATTGGACCTCGCTTTAATTTTTTAAATTTTTTCTTTCTGATCTGTTCATGCTTTAAATACATGAACAGATTAATAAAATTCTAGGAAGTAAAACAATCAAGAAAAATTGACAAATGGAGGCAAATACCATATGCATTATTATTGGACCTCGCTTTAATTTTTTAAATTTTTTCTTTCTGATCTGTTCAAGCTTTAAATACATGAACAGATTAATAAAATTCTAGGAAGTAAAACAATCAAGAAAAATTGACAAATGGAGGCAAATACCATATGCATTATTATTGGACCTCGCTTTAATTTTTTAATATTTCTGATCAGGTCAAGCTTTAAACACATGAACAGATTAATAAAATTCTAGGAAGTAAAACAATCAAGAAACATTGACAAATGGAGGCAAATACCATATGCATTATTATTGGACCTCGCTTTAATTTTTTAAATTTTTTCTTTCTGATCTGTTCATGCTTTAAATACATGAACAGATTAATAAAATTCTAGGAAGTAAAACAATCAAGAAAAATTGACAAATGGAGGCAAATACCATATGCATTATTATTGGACCTCGCTTTAATTTTTTAATATTTCTGATCAGGTCAAGCTTTAAACACATGAACAGATTAATAAAATTCTAGGAAGTAAAACAATCAAGAAACATTGACAAATGGAGGCAAATACCATATGCATTATTATTGGACCTCGCTTTAATTTTTTAAATTTTTTCTTTCTGATCTGTTCATGCTTTAAATACATGAACAGATTAATAAAATTCTAGGAAGTAAAACAATCAAGAAAAATTGACAAATGGAGGCAAATACCATATGCATTATTATTGGACCTCGCTTTAATTTTTTAAATTTTTTCTTTCTGATCTGTTCAAGCTTTAAATACATGAACAGATTAATAAAATTCTAGGAAGTAAAACAATCAAGAAAAATTGACAAATGGAGGCAAATACCATATTCATTATTATTGGTCCTCGCTTTAATTTTTTAATATTTCTGATCAGGTCAAGCTTTAAACACATGAACAGATTAATAAAATTCTCGGAAGTAAAACAATCAAGAAAAATTGACAAATGGAGGCAAATACCATATGCATTATTATTGGACCTCGCTTTAATTTTTTAATATTTCTGATCAGGTCAAGCTTTAAACACATGAACAGATTAATAAAATTCTAGGAAGTAAAACAATCAAGAAACATTGACAAATGGAGGCAAATACCATATGCATTATTATTGGACCTCGCTTTAATTTTTTAAATTTTTTCTTTCTGATCTGTTCATGCTTTAAATACATGAACAGATTAATAAAATTCTAGGAAGTAAAACAATCAAGAAAAATTGACAAATGGAGGCAAATACCATATGCATTATTATTGGACCTCGCTTTAATTTTTTAATATTTCTGATCAGGTCAAGCTTTAAACACATGAACAGATTAATAAAATTCTAGGAAGTAAAACAATCAAGAAACATTGACAAATGGAGGCAAATACCATATGCATTATTATTGGACCTCGCTATAATTTTTTAAATTTTTTCTTTCTGATCTGTTCAAGCTTTAAATACATGAACAGATTAATAAAATTCTAGGAAGTAAAACAATCAAGAAAAATTGACAAATGGAGGCAAATACCATATTCATTATTATTGGTCCTCGCTTTAATTTTTTAATATTTCTGATCAGGTCAAGCTTTAAACACATGAACAGATTAATAAAATTCTCGGAAGTAAAACAATCAAGAAAAATTGACAAATGGAGGCAAATACCATATGCATTATTATTGGACCTCGCTTTAATTTTTTAATATTTCTGATCAGGTCAAGCTTTAAACACATGAACAGATTAATAAAATTCTAGGAAGTAAAACAATCAAGAAACATTGACAAATGGAGGCAAATACCATATGCATTATTATTGGACCTCGCTTTAATTTTTTAAATTTTTTCTTTCTGATCTGTTCATGCTTTAAATACATGAACAGATTAATAAAATTCTAGGAAGTAAAACAATCAAGAAAAATTGACAAATGGAGGCAAATACCATATGCATTATTATTGGACCTCGCTTTAATTTTTTAATATTTCTGATCAGGTCAAGCTTTAAACACATGAACAGATTAATAAAATTCTAGGAAGTAAAACAATCAAGAAACATTGACAAATGGAGGCAAATACCATATTCATTATTATTGGTCCTCGCTTTAATTTTTTAATATTTCTGATCAGGTCAAGCTTTAAACACATGAACAGATTAATAAAATTCTCGGAAGTAAAACAATCAAGAAAAATTGACAAATGGAGGCAAATACCATATGCATTATTATTGGACCTCGCTTTAATTTTTTAAATTTTTTCTTTCTGATCTGTTCAAGCTTTAAATACATGAACAGATTAATAAAATTCTAGGAAGTAAAACAATCAAGAAAAATTGACAAATGGAGGCAAATACCATATTCATTATTATTGGTCCTCGCTTTAATTTTTTAATATTTCTGATCAGGTCAAGCTTTAAACACATGAACAGATTAATAAAATTCTCGGAAGTAAAACAATCAAGAAAAATTGACAAATGGAGGCAAATACCATATGCATTATTATTGGACCTCGCTTTAATTTTTTAAATTTTTTCTTTCTGATCTGTTCAAGCTTTAAATACATGAACAGATTAATAAAATTCTAGGAAGTAAAACAATCAAGAAAAATTGACAAATGGAGGCAAATACCATATGCATTATTATTGGACCTCGCTTTAATTTTTTAAATTTTTTCTTTCTGATCTGTTCATGCTTTAAATACATGAACAGATTAATAAAATTCTAGGAAGTAAAACAATCAAGAAAAATTGACAAATGGAGGCAAATACCATATGCATTATTATTGGACCTCGCTTTAATTTTTTAAATTTTTTCTTTCTGATCTGTTCATGCTTTAAATACATGAACAGATTAATAAAATTCTAGGAAGTAAAACAATCAAGAAAAATTGACAAATGGAGGCAAATACCATATGCATTATTATTGGACCTCGCTTTAATTTTTTAAATTTTTTCTTTCTGATCTGTTCATGCTTTAAATACATGAACAGATTAATAAAATTCTAGGAAGTAAAACAATCAAGAAAAATTGACAAATGGAGGCAAATACCATATGCATTATTATTGGACCTCGCTTTAATTTTTTAAATTTTTTCTTTCTGATCTGTTCATGCTTTAAATACATGAACAGATTAATAAAATTCTAGGAAGTAAAACAATCAAGAAAAATTGACAAATGGAGGCAAATACCATATGCATTATTATTGGACCTCGCTTTAATTTTTTAAATTTTTTCTTTCTGATCTGTTCATGCTTTAAATACATGAACAGATTAATAAAATTCTCGGAAGTAAAACAATCAAGAAAAATTGACAAATGGAGGCAAATACCATATGCATTATTATTGGACCTCGCTTTAATTTTTTAAATTTTTTCTTTCTGATCTGTTCAAGCTTTAAATACATGAACAGATTAATAAAATTCTAGGAAGTAAAACAATCAAGAAAAATTGACAAATGGAGGCAAATACCATATTCATTATTATTGGTCCTCGCTTTAATTTTTTAATATTTCTGATCAGGTCAAGCTTTAAACACATGAACAGATTAATAAAATTCTCGGAAGTAAAACAATCAAGAAAAATTGACAAATGGAGGCAAATACCATATGCATTATTATTGGACCTCGCTTTAATTTTTTAAATTTTTTCTTTCTGATCTGTTCAAGCTTTAAATACATGAACAGATTAATAAAATTCTAGGAAGTAAAACAATCAAGAAAAATTGACAAATGGAGGCAAATACCATATGCATTATTATTGGACCTCGCTTTAATTTTTTAAATTTTTTCTTTCTGATCTGTTCATGCTTTAAATACATGAACAGATTAATAAAATTCTAGGAAGTAAAACAATCAAGAAAAATTGACAAATGGAGGCAAATACCATATGCATTATTATTGGACCTCGCTTTAATTTTTTAAATTTTTTCTTTCTGATCTGTTCATGCTTTAAATACATGAACAGATTAATAAAATTCTAGGAAGTAAAACAATCAAGAAAAATTGACAAATGGAGGCAAATACCATATGCATTATTATTGGACCTCGCTTTAATTTTTTAAATTTTTTCTTTCTGATCTGTTCATGCTTTAAATACATGAACAGATTAATAAAATTCTAGGAAGTAAAACAATCAAGAAAAATTGACAAATGGAGGCAAATACCATATGCATTATTATTGGACCTCGCTTTAATTTTTTAAATTTTTTCTTTCTGATCTGTTCATGCTTTAAATACATGAACAGATTAATAAAATTCTAGGAAGTAAAACAATCAAGAAAAATTGACAAATGGAGGCAAATACCATATGCATTATTATTGGACCTCGCTTTAATTTTTTAATATTTCTGATCAGGTCAAGCTTTAAACACATGAACAGATTAATAAAATTCTAGGAAGTAAAACAATCAAGAAACATTGACAAATGGAGGCAAATACCATATTCATTATTATTGGTCCTCGCTTTAATTTTTTAATATTTCTGATCAGGTCAAGCTTTAAACACATGAACAGATTAATAAAATTCTCGGAAGTAAAACAATCAAGAAAAATTGACAAATGGAGGCAAATACCATATGCATTATTATTGGACCTCGCTTTAATTTTTTAAATTTTTTCTTTCTGATCTGTTCAAGCTTTAAATACATGAACAGATTAATAAAATTCTAGGAAGTAAAACAATCAAGAAAAATTGACAAATGGAGGCAAATACCATATTCATTATTATTGGTCCTCGCTTTAATTTTTTAATATTTCTGATCAGGTCAAGCTTTAAACACATGAACAGATTAATAAAATTCTCGGAAGTAAAACAATCAAGAAAAATTGACAAATGGAGGCAAATACCATATGCATTATTATTGGACCTCGCTTTAATTTTTTAAATTTTTTCTTTCTGATCTGTTCAAGCTTTAAATACATGAACAGATTAATAAAATTCTAGGAAGTAAAACAATCAAGAAAAATTGACAAATGGAGGCAAATACCATATGCATTATTATTGGACCTCGCTTTAATTTTTTAAATTTTTTCTTTCTGATCTGTTCATGCTTTAAATACATGAACAGATTAATAAAATTCTAGGAAGTAAAACAATCAAGAAAAATTGACAAATGGAGGCAAATACCATATGCATTATTATTGGACCTCGCTTTAATTTTTTAAATTTTTTCTTTCTGATCTGTTCATGCTTTAAATACATGAACAGATTAATAAAATTCTAGGAAGTAAAACAATCAAGAAAAATTGACAAATGGAGGCAAATACCATATGCATTATTATTGGACCTCGCTTTAATTTTTTAAATTTTTTCTTTCTGATCTGTTCAAGCTTTAAATACATGAACAGATTAATAAAATTCTAGGAAGTAAAACAATCAAGAAAAATTGACAAATGGAGGCAAATACCATATTCATTATTATTGGTCCTCGCTTTAATTTTTTAATATTTCTGATCAGGTCAAGCTTTAAACACATGAACAGATTAATAAAATTCTCGGAAGTAAAACAATCAAGAAAAATTGACAAATGGAGGCAAATACCATATGCATTATTATTGGACCTCGCTTTAATTTTTTAAATTTTTTCTTTCTGATCTGTTCAAGCTTTAAATACATGAACAGATTAATAAAATTCTAGGAAGTAAAACAATCAAGAAAAATTGACAAATGGAGGCAAATACCATATTCATTATTATTGGTCCTCGCTTTAATTTTTTAATATTTCTGATCAGGTCAAGCTTTAAACACATGAACAGATTAATAAAATTCTCGGAAGTAAAACAATCAAGAAAAATTGACAAATGGAGGCAAATACCATATGCATTATTATTGGACCTCGCTTTAATTTTTTAAATTTTTTCTTTCTGATCTGTTCAAGCTTTAAATACATGAACAGATTAATAAAATTCTAGGAAGTAAAACAATAAAGAAACATTGACAAATGGAGGCAAATACCATATGCATTATTATTGGACCTCGCTTTAATTTTTTAAATTTTTTCTTTCTGATCTGTTCATGCTTTAAATACATGAACAGATTAATAAAATTCTAGGAAGTAAAACAATCAAGAAAAATTGACAAATGGAGGCAAATACCATATGCATTATTATTGGACCTCGCTTTAATTTTTTAAATTTTTTCTTTCTGATCTGTTCATGCTTTAAATACATGAACAGATTAATAAAATTCTAGGAAGTAAAACAATCAAGAAAAATTGACAAATGGAGGCAAATACCATATTCATTATTATTGGACCTCGCTTTAATTTTTTAATATTTCTGATCAGGTCAAGCTTTAAACACATGAACAGATTAATAAAATTCTCGGAAGTAAAACAATCAAGAAAAATTGACAAATGGAGGCAAATACCATATGCATTATTATTGGACCTCGCTTTAATTTTTTAAATTTTTTCTTTCTGATCTGTTCATGCTTTAAATACATGAACAGATTAATAAAATTCTAGGAAGTAAAACAATCAAGAAAAATTGACAAATGGAGGCAAATACCATATGCATTATTATTGGACCTCGCTTTAATTTTTTAATATTTCTGATCAGGTCAAAGCAATAAAAACTCTGACTGTCCTCGCAAAATAAAAAAAACATAAGTTTCACCATACAACCTAACTTTAACTTTGCTTTTCCCAAAATAAATACTTACTAAGAAAATTCTTTAACATTTAATAAACTTTCAACAATTATTTCCAATTCAACCATTGTTCCATCTTCATTATATTTAATTGATACATTTTCATCTCCAATAAATTCTCGAATTGTGCAAGACGAAACCAGCATTAGAAAATCATTGAATAAAATATTTTGGTTTTTTAAAGTCAAAGAAATAATATTAAATCGAAATGGTTTATTGTTTAATGAAAGACAATAAAGTGAAACCTTCCATTCAAAATTTCCAGTAATCCAAATTTTATTTGTAATTTTTGAAACAGTTTCGCTAATAAACCATTTCTTAAAATCCGAAGACCAAAAATTTTCAAGTTCAACAAAAATTACTTGAATTTTAGAATAAAAATGTTTACAAGTTTTTAACAATTTTTTATAAACTTTTGGAGTCATCGAAATTCGTGGACATGTTTCTATATGGCGAATACATGTTGTTGGAAGAGAGAAATTTTGACGATATGGAGCTTTAAAAGTGTAACTTTCGTTTTCACGTAGATTGAGAGATGAAAAAAAATCCATTAATAATAAAAAGCTTTCCTGAAAATTATAAAAAAAAGAAGAAGAAAGAAACGCTTGAATTTTTTTTGCAGAATAATAAAAAATATTTGTTCGGAAAAAAAATGCCCAGCTCTGAGCAAAATATCCCATTTGATTGATCTTTGTCTTAACATTTTTGATATTCGCGGTAAAAGCCAGAATCAATAATAATTAACAATAGGCCTTCTTTACCGGATAAAACAATCAATCATTAAAATATTTGTACAAACAAAAAACAAAAAAATTTTAATGAGAAAATAAATAGTTAAGAAATTATTTTATAATTTTTTTGTTTGTTTAAAAGTGTGAAATTTGAAAATAAAAAATTATTCAAATTTTTTTTATTTTTCATTACCCCAACTTTTCTTAAACTCAAAACAAAAATAATTTCATTTCTTAATAGCAAAAAAAGACAAAAGATTAAATTCTATCCATCTATTTTGGATTTTTCCATGATTTATGTATTTGCATTAATTAATTTCTTTTTGGTTGCTTTCTTTCTGTTCGAGCTTCGAACAAAGATTCTTTTTTTTATTATTTATAAAAATATATCTTTCGAACGAACAAACTTTTCTTTTGCCTTTTTTTTTGTTCCCCAAAAAAATAAAATTTTTCTAGAAAGGAAAATTTTTTTTAGCTTCTTTTCTTTCTATTTTTTAATGTGTTTTTTTCTTTCTTTTTTTTGCTGCGTTCATGTGTACTTAGATCTTTCTTTCTTTCCTGCTTTTTATTTCAGTTCAAACAACCCCCTATTTTTTCCTGTGCCTCTGACGTACATACGTATGTTACATCACAAACAGAGAAAAGAAAAAATAGTTCATCCATTTTCTTTTAGAAAAAAATAAAAATAAAGGTTTTTCCTTTTCCGCTTCCTTTGAGTCAAGTCAGTCAGTCAATTGTCGGCCGTCGGCAGTGCACAATTTTTTTTTCACTGCCAGCAAGGCCAATGGAGAAATAGAAAGAAAAACATATTTTTTTAAAAGATATTAGAAAAAAATATATAAGAAAAATATAAGCTCCGAGGCGTCCACGTCTAACAGACTAGCGGCGGCTGCTTGCTTGCTCGGTTGCTTTTTTCTTACTTTGCTTTTATTCTCTGGCTTGCTTGCTTGCTGCTAGGGTTTTTCTTCTATTTTTTATTTTCTCTTATTTTTTTCTGTGAAGAAAGAAATGAAGACAATTTTTTTTTGAGTCGTCCAATGCAATGGATGGTGCAAAAACAGCCACCGACAACAAGGACGAAGAAGACGACGACTGCCACGACTCTCTCTTTCTTTCTTTTTTCTCTTATGTGTGTGTGTCGCTTTTCTACCTATATATATATTTTTTTCTTATTGCTGCTGCTGATGGGAATGAGAAATAGAAATAGAAAAAAAGGAGAAAATCTAAAATAAAAAAAGCTTTAAGCAGCAGCAGCGCTGTGGTTGGGGTTGGTGCACCACAAACAAGCAAAAAAACTGTTAGAGAGGCTGCTTGCTGCTTTTGCTCAGGCTTCTTTCTACTTTTTTTTCAATCAATTTTCTTCTTTTCTTTTCCCCGTTTAAAATTTTTCATGTGTTTTATTCTTCTTCCTTTTTCTTTCTTGGTTTAAAATAATTTGATTATCACCAGAAAAGAAAAAAGCAGGCGATGCTATATTTGATTTTAATAAGTAAAACGTTAACTGAAATTTTTGAGAATTAAACCTATTTTTTCATAGCCAGCTTTTTATGTTTTTGAGAAAGAAGTGTTGTTGTTTTATTTTGATCAGGTGAGAAAGAGAGATACCTAGAAATATAAAACTCAAGGGGTTTCTTTCCGTTTGCTTTTTGTTTGTTGCTCATTGACTTTATTTATTTTTAAATTTTATGATCAATTTTAAAAAGTTTGTTTGCTTTTTGATAAGAAAGTCGAGCCAGCCATTCATGAGTAAAAAATAATAATATTTCGTTGTTGTTGTTGTTATTTTGTCCCATCATCTACCACCACCATTCATAGCAAAAAAATTGGGCGGTATTTTCATAATTTTCTTTTAAATTTTCTAATTTTCATCCAAATTTTAATAAAAAAACCTTCAAAAAATTCTTTTTTTTAAATTATACCTAAAAATATGGGGAAATTTTTTTTCGTTGTTGCAACTTTTTAAAATATTTCATTGACACACTTTTTTTTAAATGATGAAACAAAACACCCCGCTTTTTTTCTTTCTCTTTTTTTCTCGATCACTGAATAGAAATGAATACTTTTAAAAAAAGTGTCCACTTTCTTCTTCCTTTAATTGACCATGCATTAATTATTTAATTAATTAAGTTTAAAAAATATAAAGGAAATGAGAACCAATTTTTTTTTCTTTGAAGTTTTATCTGAAAAATAAAACTTTTTAGTTCAATTACATCATCTTCTGTCTTGTCTTCGAAATTTTTTTCGTGCGGTATAGGTGTTACAAAAAAAGTATGTAAACTATTTTTTTTTATGACGCCGCAAATAGCTTTGATGCAATATATTTTTGGAATATCTAAAAATATATTATTTTGGCTGATTTTTTTTTGTAGATAAGGAAAAAAACTCGGCAGGCTTTTTTGAAGAATATTTATCTTTGTTCGGCAAAAAAAAAAATGCTTGGAATGAGACAGGTTTAAACTAAAAATATTATTTTTGTAATTTATAACAAAATTAATAAAATAAATAAAGATTTACATCCTCCAAAAATAACCCGACTTTATAATATTTTCTTTTTCCCCTTCGATACCAACCTTTTTATCTTGAATCACTTTTTGTTTACCTTTTTTAAAACTTTTTTTCTATGTTTTTGATAATTATGAGACAGAAGTAATGTTCTTTTTTTCTTTTCCTTCGAGACCCTACATACAATATTTTGACTCATTTTTTATTTTTTTAGTTCCTTTCTAGCTACAATTTTTTTCATTTTCGTTATTTTATTTTTGTGCCTTTTATTTTTTCTTCTTTTTAATCATGAGCACCTGAGTCACTTTGATATTTATTTATTTTAAAAATAAATTTAATCTTTGCTTGATTGAAGCCCACAATTAATTAAAATTAAACATACATGCCCTCCAAACAAAACCAAAACACAACAGCTGCTAGATCTTACAGTAGTGGGCTATTAACTCTTTACACCTGTAGGGAAAAATAATGTATTTTTACGTTAATCTTTGTTTCTAAGTTAGCATTATTAGCTTTTTTAATTTGTTTTTTAGTTTTATGTTAATTAGAAAAAAATTATGATCTCTTAAATTTTCTATAGTCTTTTTTTTGGTTTCTGCATTTTTAATTTTGGTTAAATTTCATTTTCACTTTGCTTTTCTTTTTCGAGCTTTGATTATTCATAAATTTTATGGGTGCTTTTTTTATTATTTTAAATGGCTTTATTATTATTGCTTTTTTCTCTTTCTTTTTTTCTCATTTTCAAAGAAATGAAAAAGAGTGCATGGTTTTTATTTTATTTTCTTTTTTTCTCATCGATTCACATGGTAAAATATTATTACGCTTTTTTCCTTACTGCTTTGATCGTATTTTGAAACTGTTTTTTTACTAGAAAAAAGCTATTATAAAACTGTTTCGCTTTGGAAAAAATTGGTTAATGGAAATTTTAATAAAAAATTTGTAAAAAAAAAGTTGATTACAATAACTTTCAAAAAAATTTATTACTTCCATTTTACTTTAATAAGCGTAATTAAAACCGTTAATAAAAAAAAACAAATTTTTATTTTTCATGAACGTCACTAAAGATTAATTAGGTTTTCCCTCATCGTTATTGTTTGCTTTATTTTTGTTATAAACGTTTCCTCATCCTAAGGTCAAAGTATTTTTTGTCACTAAAAAAGGTCAAAAAACGAACAAACAAAAAAGACAAAAAAAAATTTATAGTATCTTTTTTGGGACTTTTTTTTATCTTTTAAAAACTAATTTGTCATATTTTTAAATATTAAACAATAACAATGGCTTTTCGCTTTGTTTTTGGTTCTAAATCCTTTGTTGTTTATTAGCCTTTCTTGATGACCGAATTATAGCATTAAAAAATAAATTAAATGATGTGGTGGTTAAAAAATGGAGGGCTTTTCAAAAGTCTTATATGGTATTAGCATATTAATTAAATATAATTTTAGTACGCATTTAGACTTTTATTGAGTTATTAGTTTAGTGATGCCAAGAAAAAAAATTGTTTTTTGAGAAGCCATAATTCAGGCTTTTTCGATGACCATTAAAATTGAAAAATATCAAAAAATAACCGAATTTATTTTTAAAATTTCTGTGTTTCGAGAAAAAAATTGGAATTAAGAATTTTTAGCTTTTCTCTACGAAGAAGCGATCAATAAAATTTTATGTCTGTCTATTTCATTGGATATTCAAGACTATTTTTAGAAGAAAAAAATAAAGTAGGCGCCAAAAACATATAAAAAATCTTGACGTTATGTTATGCTTGAATGCAAAAAAAAATTTTTTTTATTCTATAAATGGACAGATTTATTTTTGGTTGTTGTTTTTGGGCTGGCATTCTTTTTTTTGAATATGAAAAGCAATTTATCTTATTCTGATTTTCGTATATTTTATTTTGTTGTTTTTGAGGCGCCAAATAAAAAACATTTTAAAAGCTGTATTTTAGCCTCTAATAATTTTTTTCCTATTTGAGCCATAGATTCACTATGTTTTATTACAAATTTCAAAATTTATTTTGTTAGACGATAATTGGAGTCATTACCGCATTTCATTTTTTAATCTTTAATAAAATTCCAATTAAAGCTAATTGTCTCGTTTTTTTTTCCTTTAAAAAAACTAAAAATAACAAAATATTTACTATAACTTTTTTAAATTTATAAATTCATAAAGCCACGTTTCAGTGTGGCCTATTTCGCTTTATTTTTATTCAGTTCCAATGTTTAAGATCAACACTGCTCTCGACTCGACGACTCTCATTATTATTGTTTTTTTATTTACCTTTATTTTCTATTTGCCGTGCCACTTGGCTTTATTTTTTCTCCTGGTCATCATTTTTGCCAGCACATTTTTAAACGATAACAAAAGGAAAAAAAGGATTTTAGAAGATTATTGGGAAATCCTTGCTGCTTTTGTTTTTCTTTAAATTTTTTTTAAAGCTGCTAAACTCCGACCGGGAAATAACAAAAATATATATAATGTTTTTTTCATCATCACTATTTATTCGATTTCTTCCATCGTTTGCTTTTTCTTCCTTGCTTTTCTTAACAAAACAAAAAAATGGATGTCAGCTGTTTTCATTATGTTTTTTTTTCTTTGGCTTCAGTGCAACTCGGAGAAGAAAGAAAGAAAAAAAACGAAGGAAGGGAATCGTTGCTTTAGTTTAAGAAAAATAAGGAAAAATAAAAGCTTTTATTCTTTCTTCTTTCATCGATAAACAAAAAAAAAGAAAAACACCACGGAAAAAATGAAAGAAAGCAAGCATACTGGCTTTATTTCTTTTCTTTTTTTCTTTAATTTTATGATACAAAAAAGTTTAGCGGTTTCGGGTTGTTTTTTTTAGAAAAATTAGCAAAAGAAGCTTGAAACGGATATTTTTGGTTTCAATTTGGTTAAAGTTTTCTTTTATTCTTTTTGAAATCATATGACATTGGGTTTATAAAGGAAAAGGTTTTTTTATTATTTCTGAACATACATGGGCAATTGGGGACGATTCAGACGATTATCGTCTTTTATGTAGCATGTAGCGCAAGGATTTTGGTCTATGTAGCGCAAAATTTGAGATAATCTAATAGAAAAAAAATCGATATGGTAATTCCGAAAATTTGGGATATTTTTTTTTGAAAAAATCAACAGGGTAAACCCTTTGCTCCTAATTATGAAGCCAAAAATTTCCAAAATTGTCGTCTGGCCCTGCCCATGTATGTTTCTGAATAAATTTTGTCGTTAAAAATTATAAAATCTTTCTTCAATTTTAGTTTGTGTCTTTGATTTTGATATTTTTTGCACTTTTAAAATCATTTCATTTTCGGTCGTGATCTGTAAACTTTGCTCAAGACGACAACTCCACTCACTCTTCTTTTTAAAAAAAAAAACATCCCTTTTCTTCTTCTTCTTCTTCTTTTCTACGAGTGTCCGTCCTCATCAACCTCTTTGCGTGGTTAGGAATTGTTTGGATTAAGTCGTGGACAAGGAGACCCAAAAATAAAAATAAATGAAGTAAGCTCTCCTATTTTTTCTTCTTCCACGATATTTTCTTTATTTTCTTTATTTTTTTTTAATTCCAAAAAGCGTTTAAGAAAAAATAAATAAATTTCGTGAAATTTTAATTTTTTTCTTTCAATTTTATGATCTCTTTTTTTTGTTGAGTTCATGGCTTATTTATTATTTTTTCCTGTTTTTTCTTTCTTCCTTTGAAAGAAATTGGTTAAAAACATGCATTAGTTAGTTATTTAACTTTTTATTCTTTGAAAAAGAAAGGAAAGAAATATATGCGAAAGTCGTCATAGAAACTATTGAAAACTAAAAGTTTATTTTGTTTCTAAAAAAGGAAACTAAAAACAAAAAAACGGAAACATACATTAATTGAGTGTGAGAAACTCATTAGTAAAAGTGAAAAGTGTATGTTTGTTAATGTTGCGTTTTGCGTATTTTTTTTGGTTTTGATTTATAAAAAAATGAATCTGGCTTTTATGAGAAAAAGATATAACAAAAAATTTGTGATAAAAAATTTAATTTTAGTTTCGAAATGGAAACCTAAAGTATCACCGCAAAAATTTATTTTTAATCTTCTTTTTTTGTTTTCTGATTGCTCCAAATCAAACAAAATACATAATGACGCAATCATATTTATTTTAAGTTCAAAAGCCAAATTAAAAAGTGGCGTTCAAAAACATTTAAAAAAACTTTTTTCTATTTAAAAATAAAAAACTTTGCACTTTTGCATCACTAAAAATTTAGTCAGAAAAAAATAGCTAATGATGTTCGTTCGCAACGATACATATGTATTTATTTATTTATTTATGGAAATACACTTACTTACTTTAGTTTTGTTTTTTAAGCCTCTCTCTCTCTTTTACTTATCCTTATTTTTGCAAAATTTTTACGTCATCACATTTTTTTCTCGCTTTCACCGACTCGACCGATTTACTAAAGTTTTCTTTTTTACAATAACAGATTTTCCATTTTTGTTTTGTTTATTTATGTACAAAATCTATATTTATTTATAAGTATTAAGGAGAATTATGGATTTGAATTTTGAGCTATCGTATGCCTGCCTTTTTGTAAGCTCTTACGGTTGCGTCAATTTGTAAATTTTTTTTTTAGAATTGAGCTGCTCCACTAAATTTTTAGATCAATAATGCTATAAGCCGTGATTCTTTTTTTACATGGAATCATGAAGCGAAATCTTTAATTTTATTTTTCATTGTGTAAATTAATAATTTCGTTCGATGACATTAAAATCATTTTTTTTTAAATGGCACATTAAAAACATATTTTGATTTTATCTTTGACATTTATGAATCATTTTTATTTCGATTTTTAGCCTTATTTCTTTTCTTTTTTTTGTGATTAATCCTTTTCTTTCTTTTTTTTTTATGGAAAAGCCATTTTCTAAAAGTGATTTTGATTTCTATTCTCTGTCATGTTTTTGATTTAATTTGTTCGATGGAACGGCGTGTCGCGATTCTAATTCACTTTTTAAATCGGATTTTTGATTTTTTAAATTATAAAAATATTTAATTTGCAGAATTACTTGATGGGTGTCGTGTAGCCCATAAGGATCGGACTTTACGTTCTAGATCCATATTGGGCGATTATAATATCATTAAAAAATTAATATTATTATTTCTGCAATTTGGAAAAATTAATTATTCAAACTTACTCAAGCAACGTCTCAGGAAAATTAAATTGTTGCAAAAAAATTACCGGAAACAAAATTTATTTCATTTAATGTTATTATTTATTTTTAATCATCATCGTCTAAATTTAAATAGTAATAACAACAACAAATACAAAAACACATGGCTGCTAATGATCAACAAAGTAATAATAGCATTAGTGGAGGAGACGACGAAACCAAGTGTTTATTAACTCCAAGTGCATTTAGAAGTCATAGCTTTTCATTCATGACGGTAAGAAAAAATTTTTTTAAGTAAAAAAAAAATTAATTTTGTTATTAAATTTTTTTTACTTTTACAGAGCGAATCTGAACTTCGCCATGCTGGTGATAATGATGATACGCCTGCACCTTGTCCATTATATTCGGCACCAATAATTTATAGTGAACCCACCCTTATTGATGCACAAATTCGAGCGGGTTATATTAATTATGTTCTTACGGGAGCTTTATCTGAAACTGCCTTACCTTTGGTAAGTTTTTTTATATATTCTATATTCGCTATGAAAAGAAAAAAAACAAACATTTCAAAAATAAAAATTTTTTTATCGGCTGCTTTTAATAATAAAAATCGATCTTTTTCTAACGAATAATTTTAAAAAATTTCCAGATTATCCAACAACAACAACTCCATCAAGCTCAACAAGAGCAACAACAAGACCACGAAGATCAAGATCAAGATCAAGATGATCATCAAATTGATGACACCCAATCAGTTCAAGATTATTATGTTCCATCAGGAAAGAAATTTTCTGTGAGCCGAAATTATACCCCAAAATCTTCTATGTTTTTTTCAAATTCTCAAAGTCAACGTTCCGTCATAACTAATATGGGTTCAATCATATTTGGTCCAAAGCAATCATTTTCCACAAGGGAAATTCATCAACAGCATATGCAAATCCAAAAAAAATATAGAGAAAAAGAAAAACAAAAAAATGTTACAGATCCAATAGATTTTGAGGGGATTTTACAAATTATTGGTGGATGCACTTGGTGGCAAATATGGGTATATCTTCTTATATCGTTTCAACAAATTCCTCATGCTATGTTTAATCTATCTGTTGTTTATATGATGGTAAGAAAATAAAAAAAATTCTCGCTGCGAGATCAGTCTAAAATTTTTTTTGCTTTGATACAATTCTAAAATTGATTTTCAGTATCAACCAGATCATTGGTGTCAAGTTCCCGGGTTTAATGATACTTCCATAAATGGTACATCATATTTATGGAATTTTCGTGATGCAATGAATTATTCGATTGTATATCCAAATATTGGTAATCGGCAAAGAGATGTAGCAGATTTTCATGATCAAGTAAGAATTTTTTTGATAATCAATTATTTTTCATTTAAAAAAATATTTTAAAACTCAAAATATATGTTTTTTTATTTGCAAAAAAATTATTATTATTTGGAATTTTTACATATAAATTTTCTTATTTTTTAGTGCCATTATTATAATCGAGGCGCAGCAAGATATGATGAACTACGAAAAATGAGTCTAGAAGACGCGCAAAAATCAGTAAAAGATGAAGAGGTTGCAGTGGTTCGATGTGAAAAATGGATATACGACGATGATGTCATGAAAAATACTATTGTCACCGAATGGGATTTAGTTTGTGATGATAATTTTAAACGGGGCCACGCGCATCTTTCATATTCCGTCGGGTTTTTATTTGGCTGTTTGCTTGGTGGATTTGCTTCAGATAGATTTGGACGAAAACCAACAATAATTGGTTTTGGAATTTTGTCTTCTATGTTTGGCTTGATTTTACCATACTCCACATATTTCCCCCTATTTTTATTTATACGTTTTTGTGGGGCCGTGTGTAATGAAGCAGCCGATTTAGCTGCATATATTTTATGCATGGAAATTACTGGAACTCATTATCGCGCCATGGTTGGATCATTGCTTCAAGCTCCATGGGCTGTGGGTTATGCATTTTTAGCTCTTATAGCATATTTTTGTAAATCATGGCATTATGTTCAATTAATTACTGCATTATTACATACGGGTTCAATATGTTTAATATGTGTCTTGCCGGAAAGTCCAAGATGGTTAATTGTTAATAATCGATTAATTGAAGCTGAAAGATATATTCGTAAAGCATGTCGGTAAGTAAAAAATGAGACATTAAAATGTTGAATAAAAACAAGGATCTAAAAATAATTATTTAATGCAACATGCAAAGATTTTTTGTGAAATTTGCATTTTTTGTAAATAAAAAAGTTTGGGAGATTTTTTGCTATAAACTAAAATCAATTTTAAGAAATTTAAATAATAAATTTAAAAATTTCTATAATATTTTATTTTTTTAGTGAACCTCCATTCCCATTCAATTATTTCCATTTTAATAAATCCAGTCTACCATGCGATTTGGAACTCAAGCGTCATTCAGAACGAGCTAAATGGATAAAAGAAAATCAACGGGCTAATATTTTCCACATATATAAATCTCGTCCACTTTTTATTCGAACCATTATTATTTGCACTGTATGGATTGCAACGGCATTAGTTTATTATGGTTTAGTTATAGCTTTATCCGATCAATCCGCGCCCGGGAGAGTATTATTTAGTGGAAATTTTTTTGTTAATAATGCCGTCGCAGGAGCCATAGAAATTCCAACACTTTTTGGTTGCGTATATTTAATGAAATTTGGACGTAAACGGTCTCAAATGATTACCCTTATTGGTGCAGCCATTTGTATTCTATGCGCCATGACCGCAATAAATAGTAAAAGTCAAGCCCTTTCACTTATATTTATGTTATTATCTAAAATATTTATTCAAGGCGCTTTTAATGTTTTATATATTTTTACATCTGAAATGTATCCCACAGTTATTCGAAATACTGCAGTTGGATTTAATTCGATGGTAAGTAAATTGTCTTTTCTTGAAGAAATTTTTTATAATATTTTATGGAAAAGTTTTTTGTTGTTGTTGATTGAAAACCGGGCATTTAATCTAGAAACAAATTATATTTGACATTAGGAATACCAAAAAGAGAAAATTTCTCGAGCGACAATAAATTTTAATAAATTTTAATAAATTTTTAAAATTTATTTATTAAAAATTTAATTTACATTATTTTTTGATCTGAAAAAATTGAAACCGGCTAAACTTTTTTTAAATTAAAGAGATTTTTCTCTCCGAAAATCTGTTTTACAACTAAATAAACTTTTAATTTTCATAAATTCGATTAATGAATTTTTTACATAATTAAATTTAAAAAAAGCTTTCCATGTTTTATTTCATCCAATTCTTGAATATTTTATATTCATTTTTTGCGTTTAAAAAACTATTTTACGAACTTTTATATATTTTTTTCAATTTTTGAAAGTTTTGTTTATCTAAAATTTACTGATTCCTATGAAATTCGGCCATTTTAGTTTTGAATCAGAGTTGCTTAAATTTACCAAACACCATTTATTTATTTCCAAGTTTTTGATCTATTTTTGCTTTTTAAACTGAATCATTTATTTTTTTACAGATTGCTCGCTTCGGCTCTGGAGTATCCTCTTACATCGCCATCCTTTCTGATGTTACTCTCCCTATAGTTCCAATGATAATTTTTGCGGTATTCTCACTATTTGCTGCAGTTTTGGTACTGCTGTTGCCAGAAACTCAAGATCAACCCCTGCCCGAAACTTTTCAAGATGCCGTTCAATTACTTCGTGAAAAAAATCCTTTTCAATGTTACGGATTTGGATGGAATAAATATTCATTTTCCATTGCTGATGATTGTGATAAGCCCGAATCAGTCACAGATATTGGAGGAGCCACGAGGACCAATAGTCGTTTGGGTGATGACGATGAAGGTTCATCAATGACTCCAGCTTTAAATGATAGCACTTCGGTACTTTCCCGTCGAAGATCCGAAACATTCACCGAATTGCCAGTTATTTTTGAAATGCCTTCATCCGCTGAAAATACTATCACAAGCCAAAATCGACCTGAAGCTTTAAGAACTTTGAGCCTTGGAATTAGTAATGCAACAACAACCAAAGAAGATAATAAAGCCGGAACAAGCGGCGAAGATTCTACGGAACCAAGAAAGCGTAAAAGAGGCATGGTTGGAAATAGTAGAAAAACTTCAATTCAATCAAGGGTAAATTTTTTTTATTATGAAAAATAATTTTGATTAATAAAAATATAATATTTTTTTAGATAAGCAAAGCTGAAAGTTTACTTCGAGATTTAGCTGAAATTGATATGCCTGACCCAGAAAAAATGGATGAACCATTCGATGATTAAATTTGAATCCAATTTTCTTTTTTTGCAGCAGCAAACAATAATTTATTTTCCTAGCGCATGGAAAATTTGTTTTGTTATAGATTATTTTCTCTCTCACATTTTCTCAAAAATGTTTCTTCCGGTTTTAATTAGATTTATTTTTATTATTACTTCGAAATTATTTTCTCTGTTGTTCCTCGGCTAAATTTATTTAAGAAAATCATCCAATTTCAGGAAACTTTATCTTCTGATTTTCACTGTGCCTTTTTTTATTATCAAAAAAAAGTTTCAAAATCTGACTGGCTCAGATTCTCCCGGTCGTTACTAAAAGGCGTGCCGGTCCGGCGTGCCGGTCCAAGCTACTAAAAGGCGTGCCGGCCCGCGTGCCGCAAAAATTAATTTTTTGTTCGACCAAGGATTCGAACTTTTGACTATTTTCTCTCAAACCACTACACCATTCAAGCATTTGTTTGACTAATAACAAAGAAGCTTATATGCTTTTTGCTTGCGCATTATTTCTTGCGCTTTTTTTACAAATAAACTTTTTTATGTTACATATTAATATTATTAAATATTCTTTTTTTTTGTTATTAATATTATTAAATATTCTTTTTTTTTGTTTTCAATAAATGATTTTTTTTTACAAACCCTTTAAATGTTTCAATATCAAAATTTACTATTTTTTGAATTTTTTATTTCTTTTAATATTTTTTATAAATCTTAACTTACTGTTTGTCGGTCTGTAAAAGGAAATTGCATTTCTTTATTTATTTTTTTCACACATTCAATCTTCTTCAGTTTGACAATTTTTTTTGTGACATAGTTTGCAAATTTGCAATGCGGTTGGAGCTATCCTTTGGAAATGGCATTTCACACCTTTAAGTATTCACACTTCTTTGAAGTTAGGGCATTCTAAAAAATTAAATTGAGCGGGATTTTTTTAATAAGGCAGCAGCATTAGTTTTGAAATCATTGTTGGATCTTTTATTCATCAAACTCCAAGATGTTTAATCTATCTTTTCTCAATAGTCTTCTTTCTGCTAATGGTGCTGCTGCTGATGATGTGGACAAGCTAAATTTTTTGGTTACTCCAGCAATTTTTCTCTTTTTCGCAGCTCTTGTTTCATCAAAACAGTAAGCTCCATTCAAAACATTTTTCTTTACTTTAGTATCTTTTTCTTCAGATTTTTTGGAGAACCGATCGAATGTCATATCCCTTCAACCATTGCCAGAAGTGAAAGATATGTCAACGTAAGTCTACGACTTTTATTTTTGTTTTGATAGTCTTAAAAATTTGTAATACAATGCAAATTTTTAAATTAGAAAGTATTATTTGTAGGTTTATTATTTTATGTATTCATGATAGCTTAGCGCTAAAATATTTTATTTGAATTGTTCAATTAAGCAACGGGAGCTTTTTACTTAAATTTTAAAAACTTTTTAAATTAAAGAGAAACTTTTGCATCAAGCTAAGATATAAATTTAGTTATTCTCTGGTAGCATAATTTTTGTGTTAGCATTAGCTATAAATATTCTAGTGAGGCACATCACACTACATAATTTTTATTTTCTCTTTTACAAGCTTTCATTTTCAGAATGTTTGCTTCATTCAAAACACATATTATATTCCAATAAATGAAGACATTCCAAATGAAGCCGACGATCGAAAAAAGTTAGCTTTTGGCTATTATCAATGGGTTCCCTTCATCCTCTTTATCCAAGCATTTATGATGTATTTGCCACGATGGATATGGAATCGATGCCTCAAAAAATTCAAAGTGGATATCAAAAGCATTCATATTGAAGTTTCTAAAATCCAAGGTCAACCTCGAGATGCCAGAAAAGAAGAAATTTCCAAATTATGTAAATACTTCAATGATTCTTATGAAGGTGTCAACAGGAAGACTGCGGTTATCTCAAAGGCTTATTTGATTTTGAAATGTGTCATGATTTTCATTTCCATGTTTCAAATGATTTTTATTAATATCTTCATTGGCAATGATTCCTTATGGGCATTAACGATTTTCTACAATTTCATCAGAGGTGTTGATTGGGAATCGACTGGATTTTTTCCACGCATTACATTGTGTGATTTTATTCTTCGTGATCTTGGTTCGCTCCAAAGTTTTACCGTCCAATGCGTCTTGATGGTCAATATGATCAATGAAAAGATCTTTGTTTTCATGTGGTAAGCCGCTAAAAATTTTGATTAGAGTTTCTAAATCACATTTTTCTTAGGTTCTGGCTCGCTTTCGTCATGTTGGCAAATATTGGAAACATTGTTTTCGTCTACCAATTTTTATATGACCGAGAAAAACGAGTCGGTTATATTTTCAACCTTTTTGATGAAAAACTTTGCAAAAAAGAAGAGTTTCAAATGAATCATTATAGAGCTAACATATTTCTTACTGAACGATTGAAAACAGGTATGCTCAATTATTAATTTTTTGAGTTATTCTAAAATTTTTATTTAAGATGAACTTCTCATTTTTTATTTTTTGAAAGAAGAGTTTGGTACCATTCCTGTTGCTGAAATTATTCTTTCACATTATCGTGAATTTTTATTAACATACAAAGAAGAACTTTGTTAATTTCATCGTTCAATTCAAACATCTTGTCTCATCATTTTGGAATGCTCTTCAATTATTTATTTAAATATGGCTCTGCCAAACTTCAAACGTGTCTTCTTGTCTCCGTTGCATTTTTGTAACTTATTTATATTTTTTTCTTTTTATTGCTTTTGCAACATGATTTATTGTTTTGTGTGTGTTTGTTTTGAATAAACGGTTTTTTGTTGATATGAGAAGATGCTTCAATAGAAATCAGACATAATTAAAATGGATACAACTTTTTAAAAATCACCAGTAGTACTAATCATATTAAAGCTTGGATTTCATGTGGCAGTAATATAATCAAAAAATGGTACAACTTTAAGGAAATTTCTACAAAACGATATTTTATTTAACAAAATGCAAAAAGTTTCTCGGTTTTCAATGTTTTAAAGTTATCGACAATAAAAATCCAACCTAACATCGTAAATATTTAGTTTAAACACCTTTTTTCATTTTTGTGAAATTCGTAAAAAGTTCGGCCATTAATTGCACCATGAATGCATCTGGAAAACGTGTTTCCATCAACAAAATTACAAGAGCTGAGTCGAAAGTAAATACTTCTTCAAGGAAAGCATCGATTTCTATCCGACTGTAAAGAACTGACGTAGCATCCAAATATTCTTCGACAAAACTGCGCCGAGCTTTTTTGCTTCCAATTTTACTTGCTTCGCAAATAATATAGCAAATATTTAGAATGGATAAAAACAATAACCACAGCGAATAATATCCAGCAAATTTTCCTATAATGTGATTCATTTCTAAATAACATTTGGTTAATGCGAGATTATTCTTTATTCCAGTTTCTTTTTCGTATTTGCAAAGAACATCGGTTGGAAATAAAATTGATTCTTTAAGGTTCCATAAAGCTTTTATTTCTGTAGTATCAAAAATCCAGAACATATTTTCGGAAGCCAAAAACAAAGAAAGAATAAAATATGCTGCAATAGGACATAAAACAGAAAACAATTTCACGAAAAAAAGCTTTCGGCCAAATGAATAATGCTTTTTTAATCGATTTTGTTGATACCATAAATAATAATTAGCAAAAATATTAATTTTTTTCATGGTGTCTTCTTTCGTTACATCTTCTTTATTTAAGCATGGAAGAGCCAAGACTGAAGTTGAAACAAATCGATTGAACAAGATAAGAGGGATAGTAATTAGCAAAAATTGTAAAACTAATGCTGGTACCACCCATCGATAATAGCCGTACTGAAATATTTAAAAAAATCCAAATCATATACAATAGAGTGATTCGTCTTACCTTTTTTATTGGCTGTTCATTTATATTCTGTTTGTACGCATCATTCTTTTGATTAATAATTAAATATGAATTAAGGCATTCTCGTTCAATCGATTCCATATCCCGAGATGGAAGGGAAGATGTACCGATGCGACATTTAATTGGATAACCAAATTGTTCTTTGTAAACTATAGCCACCATTGAAATTGTAATTGCAACTGCAGTATAAAACAATATTTCTTCCCGCCATGTACGGTAATGACCTTTTAATGATGAAACGCTACCAAGAATAGCATTAGCAAGTGGCATCGTAGAAACAGAATAACCAAACTAACAAAAAAATTTAAATAATTTATTTTTTTTTTGGTAACAAAAAAGACTTTTCTCAGAAGCGCAGCTTTAGTCAATGAAGTTTATGAATTTTCAACTGGCTAGCTTACTGAGTTAAGGTTGTTTTTATTCAACTATTTTTGCACTATTTTCCTTGACTGTTATTATCCGCTATTCAATGGGTTATTTAAGAATATCTTAAAGATATTATTAAGAATTTTTTTAATAACCTTCATTGTGAGTATCGAATTATAAAAAAAACTTTTGCAAAAAAATATGACCTAGTTGCTTTAAAGGATAATTTCAATTGTTTATATATATTTTTGCATACTCATTTGATTCATTGCATTTTTGCCCTATCAAATTATTTACATTTTTTTATAAAAGTATTTATTTTTTAAACCGAAATGATATCGGATTCATTTGTAAAAAAAGAAGATAATTTCTCGTCTGTTAATGCTTCAGGTAATTTTTTTAATTATTTCACGGTTGCAAAATTTTTGATTATTTATTATAGTAAATGGAAATTTACAAGGAAGCAGTAACGAAAAAGCACGCGTTAATTTTTACTTGGATGAAGGTGAACCACGGAAAAATGCAAGAAAATATGATGGTAAATTTATTCAAACCTTTTTTTAAATAAACCAATGTTTTTAGTAAATGAAGAAGATACACCAATTGAAAAATATGAAAAGAATATTTTTAGCAATTTTAACTTTGGTGAAAGCAAAAAGAAGGGTAGTGAAAATGAAGATAGTATTAATTACTTTCAATCAATAAATATGGAAGAAAGACCAAGTTTTTTTTGTAGAATAAAGCCTGCTAAAGTTGAAGAGTAATATTTTTGTTTGCATCCTAAGAAAATAATTATTGTAATTGTTTAGGGTGAAAGCTATGGAAATTATATTACAGCTGCTATTGGAAGGTCATCCTTTACCCATTGGTTCTCACTTAGACGCTGAAAGCTTGCAAAAAATGTCGAAAAACAGGCGTAAGTTTATTGAACAATCTTCGAAAAAAGATGGACAAAAGCTGGATTATAAATCATTTATTAAAAAAAAATACCCAAAAGAAATGAAAGCAATAGAAATCCTACGAGAAAAAGAAACTGAAACCTCAATATACAAATTATCAGCATTATTTGATGAATTAGTATGTTGTTTTTTAGTATGTTTAAAAAAATTTCATGATATTTTAGAAATCTTTGCCGTCCAAAAATGAACCAAATGATTATCATTTAGAAAAATTCATGAGCATAAAACTGAGCAAAGAATACATTCAGGAAGGAGAGCTTCTCCTCAAATCAATGAAATGTCTTGGAGAATATGCAGAGCCAAAAGAAATGCAAATTTTCAAAGCTTTAATTGGAAAGCATGCACAAGAGTGGGAATTGAATAAATCACTCGACCGTCGATTAGCCGTAAGGATAATGTAAAATACTTTATAAAAATTCCTAATAATTATAGATGAATTTGATTATGGAAGCATTGCGAATTGTAAAAGGATCAAAAGAAAATATGGAAAAAATCGAATGTGCTGTGAAGAGACTTATTAACCTCCAAAATATTTCTGCCAATGCCAAGTTTACTAAATTTTTGGGATTATTAAAAAATTCTACAATGGAAGAGCTGATTTTTATTTGTCAAGGGAAAAAGAGAGAGAACAACCCATTATACTTTTCTCAAGTCAAAGATGCTGTTAAAATATACTATTCCTGGAAAAAAGCTTTGTATTTAAGTGATTTTATAAAATTAAAGAATTTATCGGAGACTTTCAACGACAATTTTGATTTAACGTAAAGTTGTCTTTCCAACCACCAATATTAATCTTATGTATTTTTAGCTTTCCCAACGAAGTTAAATTAAGGTCTAAAAGGGTTAGAAAATATTCCCAAAGAACACGACAACGAAATTTATTTACTCTGAGTGGAGGGTCAGGGAATTTTAATTTAAACGATAATGGAATGAGTGAAGATGAAGCGGTGGTACCTCACCCGAAACAAGTAATCAATGTCGAAAGTGAAAAAAGTGAACATAAAGGAGAAACCAACCAAAACTCACAAAAATCGGGAGAGGAAAAAGATGAAAGTGAAAAAGTAATCGAAGAAAAAATGGAAACAGTGGATAGGGATTCAAGTATTGATCAAAATGACATGGATGTGAGTGTGAATAATAAACTTAATACATCTTTTGAAGTTGTTTTTTAGGTTATGAATAGTGTTGACTTTGATTCCATGGCAACAACATATACAACTCCTGAATCTAACACAATCAAAGCCAATGATGATCTTTCTACTGATACAGTTAATCTTTACTTTAGAATTCTTGCTGATCGGTATTACAAAAAATATGGTACCGTTGCATATGGTTCTGGAGCTTTAGCAGAACATCTTGCTGATCATCAAAATATGACCTTAGAAAGTTTTAAACAACTAGCAATTAATTTTACCAACAACACTGAAAGAATTATTATTCCATGGTGCTCGCGATACCATTTTACAGTGATTGTCGTAGATTTGATACAAAATAAACTTTGGCACTATGATCCTTATGGTACGGATATTAATGAAAAGAAACCAAGGCTCAAACAATTTGAGAATATAAGGGATAATTTCAAATCAATTTTTAATTTAAAAGATCTTACTCTTGAGGTAGGACAAATCCCTGAAAGTTTACGTCAACACCCCAAGGACGGCATAAATTGTGGTATTTATATTTGCGCAATTGCGGAATTGTTAATTAGTGGTGAGATATTACCTGATATGGATGGATTTGATATAATCAGTGCTCGAAATAGAATGCGAAAAATGTTCGATGAAGTCGTCCTTACAAAGTCACGTCCGAAATGGGCGCCATTTGAAGAATGCTTAATCCCCCACGATGTCTGTATCATTAATTATTGTTTGTAAATTAATTTACAGTTTTTCAGACAATTGGTATACAGCCAATACTTTTTGAAGATGACCTAATTGATTACCAATTTTACCAAAATTTTTCCGATGAAGAGAATGATTTATTTGATGATAAGCCTAATGAAGCTCTTTTGGATGATTATTATGTTTATCAACAGTCAGATGATTTATCTTCTCCATTAGAATCTAATCTTTTGGATATTAAAAACACTTCTAAAGACGAAGAAAATACTTCCGAATTTGAAGAAGAAAAAATTGATTTGAGTAACCAAGACATTGAAAAGGAAGATGCAGCAAACCCTACTGCAAATATAATAAAAAATATAAGCATTGATGAAATTGGTCTGCCTCTTCAATATCAATATTATGCAAATCTTATAGGTAAATAATTTTGTTTTAATTTTAAATTTTAAATTTTGATTTTTTTTATAGAACTTGCTGCTCACAACCAGATTAAATGTAGTGGAGTTTATCCGTTGGTAAATCCTAAAGGCGGCGATTTATGTATTTTTAATTTACATGAAGTTATGGGAAGCAGGTTAATAAAAAATGAGATGGAGGCAAAAAAAGAAATATTGTGCGATATTGTCAATTATTTGCATTCACAAGGTCGTAAGGAAATAAAAAGCTCAAATCTTTACCGAACCATATACAAATGTAAGCCTAGAGAAGGTTATGATAAAGATGATTTTAAGTAAGTAAAGTTTTGTCTATAAATTTTAACATCTTCAAACATTTTTTTATAGAAGATTTGTTGTTGAAAGTGAGGCATATCCAACTTATTTATTAATTCACTATGTAGGAAATGAAGAAGCAGCAATGCATGGTGATAGGCCGCATGGAAATGCCAAAAAAACAACGCAAGGGTTTGTTGCGAACTGTCCATCTGTTAGAAACGATTTAGCTGTATTAATTGAAAAAGGGAAAATGCCAACAACTGCTTATGAATTGCAAAACAATGTTCCAATACCTGAAGGAACACAGGCAGTATTACATCCAAGAAATGCCAAAGAAGCCCAAAATGTTTCTACAAAAGTTCACATGGGCTATAGAATATCGAATGAAACTTATTTCTCTTCTGCAGTCTTGAGCAAAGTATTAAAGGCAAGGTGGTATGAATTTGAATGGAGATAATTCATTATTTTTTAGTATCCTCCAGCTGTATTTGGCCGTGAAAACAGAGATTTCATCCCAGTTATTAATGTTGCAGATAATAATGAAGTTATTCATTTGCATGCAAGTAAACTTATCGATGAACTAGCTCATGCGTCTACATTATATAAAGGGAGGATCCAACTTACTTATGATACAACTTTTAAAATTGGTATATCTTACAGCTTGGTCTTTTATTCAATATAAATATAATTTCAGGCAGCTTTTATTTTTCAATGATTGCAGCAAAACACCCACTTTGTAATGTAAGTGTTTTAAAATATATGGTTTAAGTTTTATAAAATTTTCAGAGAGTCTTTCCTATCGCGGGATTAATTCATCAACGAAAATTCAAAAATATACACGAAGATTTTTGGGGGAAATTTAGAGAAATTAATGGAAACTCATTGAAAAATACTGACTTGATGCTCACAACTGACCATGAATTTCAATATCTTGATAGAATACTTCCCAATATGCCGGGGTTCCTTTGTTTTATTCATATACAGGTAAAGTTTACTTTTTATCGAATTTAGCAAGATTACTATTTCTTCATATTTTACTTTCAGAAAGCATATGGACGACGCTTAGCAACTATTGGGATAACTGATAATAAAAGTGTCCATATTCGAAAACAACATTTACAACAGCTTCAAGCCACAGAATCTGTTGAACAATTTGACAAATTGTATGAAAAGTTTCTTAACAGCGATTTTTATCAAAATAAAGATGCTTGCACTGTATTTAAAGATGCAGCAGCTCTTATTAAAGGTAAAGCAGCATTGTTTCGTTTACGAGCCATACACATTGATGATCGCGTCATGACCACAAATGACGTTGAAGGTCTAAATTCTAAGATAAAACAAGAACTAGAAAATAAACAAGTCCATGCTGATATCCTTATCGCATACTTTTATTGGTTGTGTAACCATTATGAAAATGAATTCACAAGAATGTATTATGGTGCCGGAGAGTTTGCATTGTTAGAAAAATATAAAAACTTTTCAATGGGAAATGTTAATCAGGTAAGCAATCATTTTGAAGAAAGTTAATTTAAAAAAATCATGTTACAGGCTCCCGAACCGATTGTAGTTCCAGATCCTCTTAAATTAGCTAAAGCTATTTTAGAGGGGCATCCTATTGGTGAACTTCAATTAACATTACCTTTGAATGAGAAATGGGACGTTGAAAGTGTTCATAAAGCTAGCGTCACTTCAATTACTGCGGCATCAGTAAAAATTTTGAAAGATGGAACTGTGGAAAAAATTAACGATTATCTTTTTGTTGTTAAAGAAGGAACAAAAAATCCAGATTGGCCATTTGTTGTCACTATTAATGAAGATAAATACTGGTGCTCATGTCGATCGACGCGAGAATGTGTTCATGTCAAAGCAGTTTTGTAAGTTACTTAGATGATGTACCAAAACTAAAAAAAACGTTTTAAAGGATTTTAATTCAAAAAGATTCAAAAGATAACAAACAAGGAGATGCATTCAAAGATATGGAACGATTCAATCGGCGTAAAGCAGGAGACAAACAACCGCGTATAAATGATAACAAACCACCACAAGCTTCTACACAGTCGCAGAAAAAGGACAAGAAAAAAAGCAGTCAAGCTGTTACTCAGGATCCTGAAGAAAAATGGGACTATGAACCACCAGCATCTCCACTTCATAATGAATATATGAACGATCCACCATCACCAAAATCTACATCCAAAAGCTTTGAGGAAACAAATTCACGCACACGCCAAAACGTATTTGAAAAGTAAATATTTTTTTATAGCAACAAAAATTATTATATTATAACACCTTTTAGTTATTTAAATGAAAAAATTATTAAAACATTTCCTTCAAAGGAGCTTGTAATCCCAAATTACTATTCAAATTTTATGTCAAATCAATTATCCACTAATTTATTATCGAAAAAAGTTTTTAAACCATCTTTTTACGATCGTCTACCATCATTAAACGTCAATGAAATAGTTACAGCTGCGACATCAAAGGACATTTTATTTATCCTCCATCGGATAAAAAATGATTGTGTGAATGTTCATGTAATTTCTCGGCAAGTTAGCGCTGGTGAAATTGCTGAAATGGAATTCTTTGCTTCTCAAGCCGTTCGAAGTGTAAATGAAGATGTTAATATCGTTATTTATGCAACACCAGAAGATATTTTAAATAAGAATGAAGAATTTGTGCTAATGGCTTTAAAAATTGATTGCATCTTGAATGGCGATAATCCTTGTGAAATGAAATTTCCTTTAAAAAATTTAGCTGCTGATGCTTTAAAAAATGATGTTATTTCAACAAAAGTTTACATCGAGGTAATTCATTTTAAAGTATTAGAGTAAAAAGATACAATATTTAAAAATATTTAGGAAAAAGGGAAAGCGACTCGTACAAGAAGTAGCAGTTATAAAACAAAAAGTAAAAAGGTGGAACTGTATTGCTGCTGCCGGCAACCTTATGCTAAATTGGATAAAAAGAGAAATGATGTCATAAAAATTCCTCAAATGATTGAATGTAGTGATCCCAAATGCGGGGAATGGTTTTTCTATTCTTGTGTAGCATTGTCATCCGAAATCAAGCGATCAGCAAAAAGATGGAAATGTTACAAACATTCAACTTTGAATATTCTTTTACCTAAATGGGGTGGAACAACAATAACAAACACCTGTCCTTTGGACAATTTCTTAGCTTCACTCATCGCTTTTAATGTTCGATATCCAGCGTTTAAAAAGTAGGTTTAATCCCATAAAAAATTAACCATTATTGAAATTTAAGATTGATATTACAAAGTGAATTGGATTCAGACTTCAAAAATGCATTAAAAGAATTTATTTCTGACAAAACTATTTTTGAAAGTATTGATGGGTTACAACAAGCAAAAGACACTTTTATGAGAAAAGTTTATGGCGAGGTAAATGCCTTTATTAATTACAAAAAATAAGAGATATATTTTCAGAAAAAAAACTTATGGGGAACAGAATCAAGCGTTGTATTTGATCATTTATTGAAAACTGAACATGCTGCAACATTTACAGTACAATGTAATTTTTGTAAAGAAAAAACAACAACAAAAGCCCAGGAAGTCTTGGATTTATCGTAAGTTATATTGCCTAATTTTCACATATAAAGAAAAATTTAAGCAAGAGCATAATGGAAAATGAAAAACCTTTTGCTGAAAAAATTTCTTCATTACTTAGATTAAAATCACATCCAAATCAGCGTTGTCAAAGTTGCAATCGATATTCTACAAAAGTAACAGCAAAATATGTAACAAACGAACCATTCCTCTTAAGAATAAGTTATTTAGGACCAGAAGCGTTGGAAGCTATTGGCCTAATAAAGTTAGAAGAAGTTCCATTATCAGTTAAGGTAAGAAATACATGCTTGCTATTAATTCATTCATACTATATTTTATAGGTTGAAAAATCAACTTATGAACTTGGTGCAATTACTATTAGTAGCCCGGGCCACTTTATTTCATTAATACCCACAGAAGGTGGCTACATTTTCTATGATGGAATGGATGATCACCATCCTGTATTACCGATAACTGAAGCAATAGAACTTTGTCATCAAAAAAAGGGAACATTTTCTTCTTTAATTTATTACAGAAAACCATGAATGTTATTATTTTCTAAAAATTTTTTATTTTAAAAAGTTTGATATTATTGTTGATAATAAAGAGTATACATTGAAAACAAAAAAAAAGAATATTTAATAATATTAATAACAAAAAAAAAGAATATTTAATAATATTAATAACAAAAAAAAAGAATATTTAATAATATTAATATGTAACATAAAAAAGTTTATTTGTAAAAAAAGCGCAAGAAATAATGCGCAAGCAAAAAGCATATAAGCTTCTTTGTTATTAGTCAAACAAATGCTTGAATGGTGTAGTGGTTTGAGAGAAAATAGTCAAAAGTTCGAATCCTTGGTCGAACAAAAAATTAATTTTTGCGGCACGCGGGCCGGCACGCCTTTTAGTAGCTTGGACCGGCACGCGGGCCGGCACGCCTTTTAGTAACGACCGATTCTCCCAAAAAAAATTGAAAAAATAATCAAAAAAATTCCTTAAAAACACGGGAATGACATTTTCAATTTTTTCGATGCGGTGTGAAAGTTTTATTAAATTTAATTTTTTTTATGAACACGAGTATTTTTGAAGTAATATTTATTATATGTCTCATTTTTATTTGCTTTCTTTTTTTCTTATCAATTTTTCTTTACTATGGCATAATTTGCGAGTTATTTTTTTTCTTCATTTCTTCGTGGCAATGCTATTTTATTTTTATTTTGTCATTCATGTGTTTTATATTTTTTATTTCACTGTTGTTAAGTTTCATTTTATTCAGAAAAAGAAAATAAAATAATATTAAATTACTTTTTTTAAACTTCTCATAGCCGAAAGTAAAGTAAGAAACATCCAATTTTCATTTACAAATTGCCATAATTCCGGGACATACGTGTTGTTGTTCATCTTCATTAATAGCCATTTATTTATTGTTTCAAACTACAAAAAAAAACTCGCATTTCGCTTTGACACATTTAAAAACATTTTTGTTGTGTTTAGAAAAACCATGAATATGCTTAATGAAAAACTTTTATATTGTAAGAAGATCTAATAAATCAAATAAACATTCACAAAATATTCAAAAAAATCGATATAAAGGGCGAAAGATAAAATAATGCGATAACGCACTTTGGAAGAAGAAGAAAAAAAACAAGTGAGAAAAACAGGGTCGGTCATCGTCGCTGAAATAAAAATAAACATCTTTGTGGCAAAAAAAAAGAAGATCAAGTGCGCTATTTTGGATGTCTTTTTAGGTTCCATTTTGTGCTCATTTTTTTTTCTTTTAAAGTAGAAAGTTTCTTTATTTATTTTTATTGTTTTTATTTTTTTGAATATTTTGCGCATTTTTTTAAAAATTTTTTTTACAAACGTTATAGCTATGTAGCAACATTACTTCTATGTGACTATTACAACCTTTTTTTATTCTCACAATTCTCGTTTTCATTATGTCATTAAAATAAAACAATACGATTTTTTTAATATTTTTCTCTTAACGGTAATTTGAAACTATCAAATGCTGGACGCCAGCAGAGTACAAGAAATATGGATCATCGAAAAATTAAAAGTGGATTTTTTATCGAAGGAAAAATTACCTTAAAATTCTACGCCTTGCCATGGAAAAAAAACGATGTCCAATGAAAGAATGATAACCACAAAAATATAAAATACATACACACTTTTGTCTAAAAAAAATGTGTTGGATATTTATTACAGCATTCTCAAGTTTATTTTTTGCGGCAAATGTGTAACAAAGAAAAAAGCTATAAAAAAATAATGAAAAAAAGTTTGTTGAAGGCTAAATTCTGCACACTTCGTGATCACAAAAAAATGTTGATGCGATTATGCAAATTTTTATTTTCTTTCCATTCATTTTTTCCGTTGATTTGCGAATGATCTTTCTCAATCATTTCTTTTTTCTTTTATCTGTGATTGCTGCCGCTGCTCATCAAAATTATTTCAAATTTTTCATCAAAAAATCTTACAAATCATGGAAAGCTTAAATCAAAGTTTTGGTATCCAAATGCACGAATTTGCATCAACATCATCATCGCCTGCTGCTCTTGCTCATGAAAATGTTCCAATTTTGCAACCACCATCATCCGAAGAATCTCAAGAAATTACACATTTGAAGCATGAAGTTGCTGTTTGGAAAACCTCTCATAATGAAAACCTCAAAGCTGTAAGTTTTCCTTTTGTTTAATTCATAGCTATTAATTCCATTTTTTTTAGATGGCAATTTTGGAACATAAATATTTTAAACTTCGACAAATCCTTCAAAATGATATTCAAAAGCTACGAAATGAAATCGCTCAATTTGAAAATGAAACTTTGAATCATCAAAAACTTAAGGAAATTAAAATGTTTGAAACTTCTCAAAAGCAAGAACTCAAATGCCGCGATGAAGAAGATGCAGAGAAAAGTCATATGAAGCAAGTAATCGCTGAATTAATGACAACGGTTGAAAAGCAACGTGAAACTGTGAGTTATTTAATTCTTGATTAACCAAAGTTGTATGTATATCGAGTTATTTGTTTATTGTTTTACAGATTTCTGATATGGAAAAGAAACACGCAGCTGATCGTGAATGTTTTGAAGATGTAACAAAGATTTCGGAATCTGATATAGCTGCATTGGAATTGAAGAAAGATGAAGGAAAGGAAACATTCGAAGCAAAGATCTCTGAAATGGAACAACAAATCGCTGATTTGCAAGCTATTAACAAACACCTTTTGAATACAGTAACTTTCTTTTTCTTTATTCTTGGGTTTTATCATTGCGTTTTAGGGCAACAAAGTTCTTAATACTCCTTTTCCTAAAGGAATCAAATGTGTCGTAAACAACAATGATTGTGAACAAATTGAAAACGAAGAACCTCTGATTATCAAAAAGTTTGTCAAACTCAAAGCTGGAACTACGTGGAATGCTTTCTTAACATTGGATGAAGATGAAAGACCTCTGAAAATTCGCTATGAAAACAATGACTTGTTTTTAAATGGTGTCAAATCTAACAAGAAATTGATCCTTGATGGCGCTGTTACTTTCCTTAATGATGATCCATTTGAAGGCAAAGTTAACTTTGTTAAGTGCAATGCCACTGTATTTCCTGATTTGCTTCCTCATGTTCAAGTTTGGAATATCACTGATCTCTTTTTAAATGACAAACAGTTAGAATGGAATACATATGAAAATATTTTTGCTTCTGGAACAATTAAGAATCTTTATTTCACTAATGTTTTCATCAGTGATACGGGCTTACGCGACCTAGTTCAATTGGAAGATATAATGGAAAAGATGCCAAATATTGAAAAATTTAGATTGTAAGTTTTTTAAGGCATACGATTCTATATACGTACAAGTTTTTAGTGATGTCTTTGGTACCATAAACTTGAATATCTCAAAAGCAACATTTAAAAATCTTGTCAAACTTCCATGTTTTAGTAACCTCAAAATATTTCAATTATTCAACATCGTTTTTGAAGAATTTGATGCTGATGATTTTCTTGATTTTATGAAGGTAATAATACTTTTCTTACATTTCATTAATTTTTTATATGTTTACTATTTTAGAAGCATCCAGCTGCTAAATTTACGCTTTCATTTCGTCCAACATCTTGGTTAAGAAAAGGCTACGTTATGGGTCTCAAAAATCGAATGCTCAAATCTTGTCCAAATCCAAAGAATCTCACATTTAAGTAGATTATTGAAATAATTTTTCTCTTGTAATAACATTTCTTTTGTGTCTTTTGAATAAATTGCATTTGATCCAACACTCTTTTTGTTTGATTTTTCATAAAAAAAAAAATTTCTTTTACTATAAAAAAATGTGAAATTTTTGGTAAAAGCAAAATATTGTTTTTGTTTATTTTTTGTTCTTCTGATAAATGTCTCTTTGTTTTTTGTTTTGATTTTTGCTTTATTTTAAAAAAATATTCCTGAATCTTTTGCATTGAAAGATCTCCTCCTTTGATTAATCCTTTTTACATGCTTTTTTCATATTTTTTACATGATAAAATAAAAGATTGTGTGAAATAAAAAAGCGATCGGAGAATAAATAAATAAAGAAAGAATGGTTTTTCTTTTATTTATTTTTTCTCGTTTTTTATGTAATCTTTTTTATTCTGCTTGGTTTTTAGAGAAAAAGAAAATGTGAAAGTGAAGCTATTTTTTTCTTCGTCGCATTTTTTTATTGAATATTTTAAAACTATTTTTTTTAATTGATTAATAAAGCGTCTAAAATTATCCAAAGTTTTGTAATAAAATATTTTTTTAACAAAAAATTTTGATAAATGAAAAGGTTTTCCACAAAAATATGTATAAAAAAATTAATTTTAGGAATTTGTTAGTTATTATAAAGTACCAAAGAAATTTCCTATGATCAAAAATGAATACCACCGACAAATGTCAAGAAAAATATCAGTATCAAGCCTATTAATTGCACAATCAAATAAAATCTAGGAAAAGCCCACGTAATAATAACCAACGAATTACATTAATTATGATAAGAAAAAACTCTAACACACAATTATTGATTTGGCTCTGAGAGCTAAGCAAGAGTTGCTATTTTCCATGAAATTCAGTAACAAATTTGATTATTAAACAAATTTTATAGCAATCAAATATTATTTCCATTTACCATTATTAATTTTTATTTTTCTATTTTTGTTATCGCTGATTACACGTTTAACGGCATTTGGATACCTTTTTTGGAATGTATAAAAGCAAATATTAAACGCGTAAATTTTTTATTTTTTTTTAAAAAGTCTTTTTTCGTTTTAAATATTTTAAATGAATTTTAAACTTTTTAGCTTATCAAATAATACAAATGTGTATTTTTTATACTTTAAGGCTATTTGATTATATTCAGAAAATAAATCAAAAATCGTTTAAAATATTCAAAAAAAATTTTCAAAAAGCATGAATGATGAAGCAAACAACACAAACAAAAAAAAGTATGCTACCACCAGAAAAAGGTATTACGTCGTTTTATTTTTTGTCATCGATGAAAAATAAAATCATTTTCTTATCAGATTTTTATCGATCAATGACTTGATCAAATTTTTTTAGTGTTGTTCTTTAGTTTTTTTTATACAGTTGATCATGGGTCGTAACTTTTTTATTGATTGCTTTTTTATTTCTTTCGCTTTTTAATATTTTATTTTCTCTTCTTTTTTATTGTTTGTTACAAATGCCTTAAAATTTTTGTCGTCAATTAATATACAAAAATATTGCTAATTCTTAAATACATATTATGCAATATAAATAGACCACGATAAATAAAAGTTTAATATTTTTTCTTCATTACAGTTTCATTGTAGCCTTATCCAAAGCAATGGTTTAAATAAATTTTGTAATACTACCAAATCCGTCACATTTAGATGAGAAAATAAATAAAAGAAGAAATGACTAAAAACATTTACATGCCAAATATTAAAAATCTAGTATACGAAAAAGTAATTATCACCAAAGATGCTTTTTTGAAGTGGGAAAAAAATCATAGGTAAAAATAATGAATCATTTTTATTCATAAAAGACTAAAGAACACAGAATAAATAAATAAAACTAAAAATTTTTAAGAAAAAATAGAAGGAAAAAAATGATTTTGCATAATCCATAAAGTTTGATATGTTCCTTCTTTTTGTCCAGGAAAACCAAGATGTGGAGGTGGAGTTGCATTTCGTTTAATTACTTTGCTGACATATTTGTTTAATTTATTGATGTAGGCTTTTGATAGATTTTGATTGAATAAAAGGAGACATCTTACTCTTGGATTATTCTAAAAAAATGTAATTTAAAAAAATTAGGGCTTTCCTGTAAATAAAAAGTTAGGCAAACTTACTTCAATAAATTTTGTGAAAACTATTAAATCAAAACCTTCTGGAATATTAAATAAACTAAATACTCGGAGATTTTTAAAACTAGAAAATTTGGTAAATGCTTTGGCAGTTGTGGGACTTATATCTGAGTTGTCGGGGTATTCACTAAAAAAATTTGCAAATAAAAAAACCAAAAAAAAGGAGTAAAAACATACTATAAAAAATGTTTAACTTTTGAACATCGAGAAAATATAATTTCAGGTTGAACCAAACTATCATCGCTATTTTTTACAATGGTTTTTTCAATGCTAACCTCTTTCAGATTTTTCGATGATATAAGAAGCAAAAATTCTTTAAAGCTAATAAATTGATCTTGAATTTTGAATATCGAAATTTCACATTCTAAAATTTTTTTACATAGGCCGGAAATAGAATATGGATCAATGCCATTGAAGCTATAGATTTCAAGACTTTCAGTAATACAAAGTTTATATTTAAAAGTGGATGGATCGATTTCATAAAGAGCCATATTAATATTTTCTGGGCAAATCACTCTCCATTTAGATGACAAACTTGAAAATTTTAAATGATCAACAACAACCATTTGATATTTGAATGCAAAATATTTGCAAATTTTATGGAGTTCCAATAATGGATTTGAAAATTTTCGAATATAATGAATAATTGGAGATGGAAGAGAAAAATTCTGTAGCGAATGTTGTGGAAGTATGATTGTATTTATAGGTTCAGGAATTGGTAGTTGATTTCGATTCATCATAATAAAATAAATATTTATTTAATTTTTGGTAAAAAAAAGTTGAAGCAATGCAGCTATGAAAAAAAATTCACAAATACAATATTTGGGTTTCTTTTCAAAAAAACCAGAATGAGAAAGAAATGTTTTGTTTTTGCTTGTTTGCTTTTTTGAAAGGTTATTAAAAGTGCCGCTTCAAGGCTTGATTAATTAATCAAAAAGGCTATTGTTTCCATCTCACTTTTTTTCTTCGAAGATGGATAGCATCTTTCGTTCCAAATAATGAAAATAACTTCCGCGAGAAATATGGATTAATTGAAATCATACTTTGGTGTTAACAAAATTTTTGTAAAAACATCAAGCTTTTTTTATTTTCCATAAAACTTTATTAAATCTTCTGAAAAGATTCTCAAACAAAATTTATTTTTAATCATGAATACATGGACATTAAGTGCTTGAATGACATTTAATCCTGTGTTTAATTCATTATATCATAACTGCATAATCGAAAAGTAAAAAATATGTTATAAATGAAAAACCTTTTTTATTATAACAAATTTTAAAATTTTATGCAGTTGTTTTTGTACAATTAAGTAAATTCTTAAAAAGGATATTTGTTACATAAAAAAACAAAATTGTATATTTTAAAATATTCACAAAAAAATCAATAAACAATAGAAAAAAATGATGGGTCGTTTTAAAAAGCAGAGCAGCGGAAAAGTTTTTTGTCGAAAAAAAGCAAACAATGTTTCTTTTCTTTTTTTTCTTTCATTCATTTTTTCAATCAACGTTCGTCGCATTTTTTTTGTATCGATTTTTTTGTTTTTGAATATTTTATTTTATAAACATTTTTTGTTTTGTTTTTTACTTTTTAACTTTTTTTTTATTTGTAAATGATAAAATTAAAGAATTTTAAAATAAGATTTAAAAAAGTGGAGGATGAATCTTGAACACAAACGTCATTGATTGATTAACTCTTTAATATAAATTTTAATAAACTTCTTTTGTTCAAGAACCTAATGCCTTCATTGATTAACAAACATGCTTATCGGAGAGCCGATTCAAGAAAATATTAAATAAAAAAAGGACATTGGGAACTAATGGGTCCAATAAATTTGGTAAATGTTAAGTTAAATATCTTCGAACTGTTTGAAACTCAAATAAATAAAACATAGCTTTTTTTATGAGATTTAAAAAAAAGATATCAGCCGATTGTAGTCGAAAAGTTAACAAATGATGTTGAGACTAAAGTAAAATTTATTTTCCAGAAACACAGATCAAATGGTGTTAAATATAAAAATAAGAAAAAAAAAGTGTTATTGGCCTCTTTATTTTTTCCCACGTGAAACCAAATAATGATGATATGCTCCATGTTGATTCTTTTTAAATGCATCATCTTTATTTGTTAATAAAAGATAATCCGCAATTATTTTTTCCATATAAAATGGAATTTCATTATCATTTAGAGTTTTGATTTCAATCTCTGATAATACTCCTGGAGCTCGGGCACTTGCTAAACCCATGGTGAAATTTTTATATTCATTTTTTTGGATTTCAGTGCTGAAAAATGAAGTTTAAAAAATATTAAAAATAAAAAAGTTTTAATAGTCAGTCTAAAATAAAAAATGCTTACAAAAGTTTAGCATTTCCATCGCCTGCTTTTATAATCCTTATATAATAATCTGCTTGTTCGGGTAAAAGAAAAAGAAGGACATTCCAACCATAAAAAGCTCCATGATTCAAGGATAAAATATTTATTCTCCATCGATAACAACTTGTTATTATCATTTCTGCAATTGGGCGCTCCGAATCTTTATATCCACTCATACTTATTCGTTTTCTTTTAGATTTGGGATTTCCATATTCGTAATCATCCGTCTGCAAATAATTTAAATAATTAATAATTAATTTAAAAAAAGTTTTTGAAAGACAAAAAAGATTACATTTAACCATTGATCCTTCCTAGCACAAGCAATTATATAAGTGGAAGGGACAATAATTTTTCCACATGCTAGAGCAGTAATTAATTTTTCTGATCGAATAAGAGTATCACAAACGACGATATCAGCGATGGGTAAATTAGTGGTTTCATTTAAATTTGTACTACCTCCTCCTTGAATTGCTAAGACTTGTTCTTGAAGTTTGGCTCGCTTCTAAAAAAATAAAATAACAATAAACAAACATTTTTTTTAATTATTTTTTCGAATTGTATTTTTAAAGATAAAAAAAAATATATACAAACCTTGCTTTCGACATTTGTAAAAATGACATGTTTATTGAAATTATTATTACTTTGATTTAATATTGCCGGTGCGTTTGCTGCTGCTGGGTTAGGAGCAGTTACGGTCGGTGAAGCTCGTGGCTGCTGTTGTTGGACTTTTGATGATGATTTTGAAGCCGCTGCCGCCGCTGCTGAATTTGGATTTTTTGAAGTAGCAGCCGAGATCAGCTTTTTTATGGCAAAATTCGAGTTAGGAGAATTACAAAAATCTTCAATAGTTTGAGTTGCATTTTGTACCAATGGAGCAGCTACTTTGTTGGGTTTTTGAATTGATGAAGTAATTAATAATGGAGCTTTTAAAGGTCCAACATTTTTAGACGAAGTCGTTTGAGTTATTTTTTGTGGAATATTTTTTGTTGGTTGTGTTTTTGGATTATTTTTTGGTGGTATAATTTCTATTACCTCTACATCATCTTCAATAGGCAGAGAAGTAATAATTTTTTCGACCAAAGGTTGCAAAACTGCTTTTTTGGTCGCATGTTGTGGAGGAGGTTGTTCGACGACCATCGGTATCGGAGAATCCGAAATAGTTTGAGTAATTATTTTTTGTGCAGGTTGAGTAACTACTGGCTTTGCTACAACAACAGTTGGTTCAAGATCTTTAGAAGAATTAGGCGTAATTTGTTGAAGAAAATTTTCTTTAGAAAATCTTGAAAATGGATCCACTGATTCCACATCCAATTCAGCCAAAGCTTGAGTATTTGGATTAAATGTTAAATTTGCTGTTGTATTTTGATTAAATCGAAGCATATCTTGGGTTCTGCAAACAAAAAAATAAATTTTAAAAATGATTGGAAAATAAGTAAAATTTTTAACATACGAATATCGTCCTTCCCAACTAACTTCAGCTGGAGCTAAATTTAGTGATTCATCTGCTTCAAAATTAGCATTATCTTGATTTTGTCCAGAAACATTTGATGCAGTCGAATGTGCTGATTTTCGAGTTTCAAGTGATGGAAAAAGAAGGTTATTTTTATCAGATAAAAAGTTTGCTACTGAATTGCCTATAAAAATTTTAATTTTAGTAAATTTTTTTGTCCAATTTTTATTTATTTTTTTCGAACTTACTTGAAAGAGCTTCACATCGTTTTAATAATTCTGGAGGTATAGTTTTACATAAAGATGGTTTTCTAATAGGTGCTTGTTCTTCTGTAACATGTTGAGTGCCTTCAACTTCTTTTCCATTTCTTGAATCAATAATAGACTCATTTCTAATATTTCTATTTCCGCCATTTTCAGTTGTAGCAAAATTAACTAAAGCATTTTGGCTGCAAGAAATATCAAAAAGTGGTCTCCTTAAAGGACTTTTAAATCCATGATCCACGGGTTGCTTCCAAATTGTTTGATCATGCCAATCTCTAACGTCCTTTTCTTGATTACCCATAGCTTTCTCATAAAAGGAATCACTGGGGCAGGAATTTTTAGCCATTTGAGCAATAGCTTTCGCAAGTTTTGTTGGACTCTAAAAATATATTCTTTTTATAAACAAAAAAAGTTAAAAGAAAAAAACTTGCAATGGTTGGAGAATTAGGTTCAGAATCATCAGGTATATTTTCACGTAATTGAGTGAAAGGCAAATGTAATTTAACTGGGCGATTGCCACTTATATATTCGGTTATTGGCATGGATAAGTTATTCAAGCCTTCATCGAAGTCAAATGAATTTTGACGAACATTTATTATCGGTCTTGGAGACGAAGTTTGTGGAACTTGTGACACTTGAGAATCTTCAAGATTAATAATTTCAGGATTTTTGGGTTGTTGAATTTCCATTTGTGCCGGAATTGGTCTTTTTTGGTTTTGATTATTAACTTCTTCAGTTAGATCCACGATAACTGGCTCCTTTTCTGTTTCCACTCTTCTTTTCTTTGTGATAACTTCATTTCCATCTTTCAAAAATGGATGAATATAATTATCCGTAGAAAGTTTTTCTTGATATTTTACACAATCTATTAACCATTCACATTGAACAATTTCAGCTCCATTTTTAGCCTCGTTTTTCAACAAACATATTTTGTCAGTGGAATAATTTTTAGGTGGAAGAATTATATGTGTTGGGCTATCATCCATTTTATCAACGATTTCACAACCTGTACAATTTGCAAGTCGATGATATGATTGTTTTTGCTCCACAGAAATTTCAAAGAAATATAATTGGCAATCCTAAAAACAAAAATAATTTAGAAAATGGTTTAGCGAGAAAAAAATTTTTAGCTGCCACAAACCTTCAAAAAATGACTATCACCATCTTCAAAAAGAGACATATCAAAATCCATTACAGGATCATCCACTTCTGTAAAAGATTCCATTCGCGATGCATTTCTTTTTAATCCCACATTTTTCGATGGAGTTGTTTGTGACCCACCATTTTCAATAGTTTTTTCTGCTTCAAAACTTTCAGTTCTTTGTAAAGTTGTAGCTTCAGACATTTCCGACAACCTCGCTCTAACTTCTCTTGAATTAGTTAAATCTTTAAAAGTTAAAATTGAAGATCTTAGATTTTTTCGATACACTTCTTCTTCATTTGTCTGATCAGCCTCCACCATTGTCGTTAAACATGAATGAATATAATCTTCAATGGGGAGTTTTTTCTGATGTTTTACACAATCAATTAACCATTCACATCGAACAATTTCCACATGAGCTTCAGAAGCTTCTTTTAAAAGGGTGAGTTTGGTTTCAGGATAATTTCCTGGTGGAACAATAATATGAGTTTCACCAGCATTTAATTTTTCTGCTATCGTACATCCCGTGCAATTTGCTAATCGGCGATATGCACGTTGTTGTTCGTTTGTGACTTCAAAAAAGTGTAATCGACAATCCTAAAACTTATGGGTATAATAAATAGACGCCAAAAAACGGAAATAAAAAACTAACTTCTAAAAAGTCACAATATCCATTTTCAAAAAGAGACATATCAAAATCCATTACAGGATCAGAAATTTTTGTCATCGCCGTCGCTGCTGTTGCAGCTTGAAAAGAATCCTGTCGACGAAAACTTGCATTTCTATTAAATGCTGCAGTTTTAGGATGATTTTTATCTTTGGTAGTTTTTGTTGTTTGTGAACCACCTAAAGCCGCAGAAGTAATAGCTTTGCGAAATGGAGGATTTCCACCCAAAATTGATGTCGTTAAAGCGGTTGTTGTTGAATTTCCTTGTTGCGTGGAAGCAAAAAGTGCACTAACACCCGGATCATCCAAAGTTTTATTTTGATCATTTTGGGTGGAAGTTTTTTGACCGGGGAAATACTTATCTTCTGGCAATCTTGCTTTCTAAAAAAGCAAGCGATTAAAAAATTTGAAGTTAAAGACTTTTTTAAAAGCTTACTAAATTACAACTTTTTGTTAACCATTTCATTGTAACAACTTTAACTGTTCCCCATTGAAGAGCTTTACGATATTTTTCACCGGTATTAGAATCGATAACTAAATGAGTGCATTCTTGTCGATCCATATTTCCATTAAACACGCCACCATGATTAACAATCAGTTGACTAATTTGCATTCGAACATCTCCATTAAACCCGGAGGTGGAAAAATTGCATCCAGCAAAAATGGGAACTATATAATCTTCGATTCGATAATCATCCGAAATGGATAGGGAACCATTTGTTGCGGCATTATAAACAAATTCAATCCAATCTGGAGAAATTATGGGAATATTATTTTTTACAGCTTGCTGAAAAAAAGGAATTATAATAACAGAAATTTGTTTTTAAATAAAAAAAGTTTGAAGTTAGTTACTCGATATTTTTCTGATGAAGGATCACATTTTCTTGCAATTAAATAAGTTGTATCAGCTTTCATCGCGCCTGAAGCAATCCCACCAAGTTGTTTAATTTTTTCAAAAAGTATTGGCTAAAAAAAAGCAAGCAAGTTTAAGAAAATTCTCAAACAAAAAAAGTTAGTTAACAAACTGACTCTTTCAACAATATTCAGTCCAGTCACAGTAATATTATATCCCAAAAAATGGAGGGCAAGCAAAGGATGAGGAGTTTTAGGAATTTTTCCTAAATCCGTTGTTAAAGCTTTTATAATTGCTAATGGACCATATATTCTTGCTTCAAAACTTTTTAGATGTTCATAAAGTTCGCCATTAAATTCGGGAATAATATAACTAAACCCCGGAAATTTTTGTGATACAGCTAAAACTTTTTGAACATTGATTGTTGCGACTTTGGCTTTGGATTGTTTTAATAACTAAAAATTTATTTAATAAAAAATTAGAATAATCCGTTTTTTGAATAAAAAATTACCTTAAAAGCTTTATCAAGAAGTTGCCTCAATCGATCATTAATATTTTCTTGTCCATCGCTAACAATCAAATAAACTTTTTTAGTTCCAACTTGGGTTGTACTGCCAATTGTGGAACTAAATGAAGAATTATTTTCATCAGTCATTTTTATAATTAAAAATTATATATAAAAAAAATATTGAAATTAAAATTAATTATTATTTTTAAGAAAGTAAGTAGACAGGCAGACAGACGACAATCAATAGAAATAGAAATCACAGCTTTTGTATAAAAATTAAAAAATGAAAAGTGCGCCTTTTCATAAGTTTCATTGGCAAAGTGAATAAAGATGCCAAATTTAAATATTTTTTTTTTGCAGCTGTTGATTATGGCCTTCAAAAAATTAAATAAATCAATCAAACTATTCCAAGAGCAATCTCCTTCAGAATTTTTTGATGCTTCTGGAAAAATTTAAAAAAAGCACGATCGTAAAAATTAATAAAAGTAATAAAAGTGTTTATTTTTGTTGATGAAATAAAAACTCGGAGATTTTAGTCGATAAAAGCAATAAATTTCCCAATTTAAAAAAAAAATTCTTTCATTTTTATTTTGACTCTAATCCTGCAACTTGAAAATCTTCTTTCTAAACTTTCAAATGCCCGAATTATCCAAAATATAGCAATAAATGATCGTAATTCGGTTAGTGTTTTTGGTTTTGAGTTATAAGTTAGTTTCTAAAATTTACTTTTGAAGTTTGTTCTGAGTATTTTTTTTAACATTAATGTATATTTTTCAAATATAAAATATATTTAGCGAAAAGTTTAAAAAAAAAGAGTTATAAAATATTCAAAAAAAATTATAAAAACATTATAAAACATTGTTGAGAAAGAAAAAAATGGGAAAACCATTCAATAATGGAAAAAAATGAAAAAAGAAAAAATTTTAAAGGCGACAAACGGGCGCACTTTTTTCTTTATTCGTGATGGATTTTTCTTTTAGACTCTTTTTTTCGTTTACTTTTTAAAAATGTCGGGAACTGACGGTGAGTTTATTAATTATGTATTTAATGCAAAAACAATGGATTCATTCAAAAGAGCATAGATGCAACAACAAAATATACTTTCTTTTAGAAACTAATTTAATGCTCGAAATATGCTCAGCTTTTAGGAAATAACTTTAATTTGATTTATGCATTGAAAATATTCTGCGAATGCGATGTTAAAACTTTTCTTTTCAACGTATGTAGCTTTTAAATTTGTTTTGAGTTAAGAAAAAATAATGAACTCAAATTTTGTAAGCCATTTTTAATTAAAAATTTTAAAAAATAAAACAAAAAACGATAAAAAATTCAAAAAAATTATTTATATATTTTAAAAAAATGGCTTTCCAACATTAAAAATCTCTTTCAAATACCAAAAACACAAAGTGTTGAAAGAAAAAATAACTTCAAAAAAATTTTTTTGTTTTTTTATTACAAAAAAAAACCAACGCTTTTTCATTTTCGAAGCTTTGATCTGTTTTCTTTTCTTTTTAAAGCAAGCGATGTTTCATTTTTTTGCGAATCGGTTCAAACGCATTTTTTTAGTTTTTTATTAATTAAAATTCGAATGCTTTTCAATTTTGGAGGAAAAATATAGTACTTTTCTTTGACGCGTCACCATTTTTTTTAGATTTATACCTATCTTGGATTAGTATGATAATTTCCATAACCTGTTATAAAAATTCCATATCGTCTGTTTGGTTTTATATACGAAAACCATAAATTACAAATAAATGCAAAATTAGAAAATTAGTTAATGTTTTTATAAATATATTTAATTTTTAGTTTAATGTTTATTTATCAAAATCAATTTTTAATACGAAAAAAACAAAAAAACAACTTCTTAAAATATTCAAAACAATTATTAAACAAAGATGAAAAAAAGCAATGAAAAAACACTTTGTTAGAAACACGACTCTGAGAAGCAGCAAAAAAATTGTATATATTTTTAAAAAAAATCATCAACACCCTTTTTTGACAACAATGTTGTTTGTCAATCCCTCTAAAAAAAACAGCCATTGTCTGTATTATTTTTTTATAGATTTAAATTTTTGAATATTTTTTATTGTTTTTTTTTGTTTTGTTTATAGTTTTTTAAAGAATAAAAAAACTTTTTTGAAGGCGCTTTAATAAGCAAAATGGCAAATATTAAAACCTTTTTTTGACACCCAACAAATTTTGATGGTATTTGTTTGGTTTCAACTTCCTTCTCCTCCATCAACATGGCAAGTAAGAAGCAAGCCCTTTCATTTATTGGTGGATGAAAAATTTTAACGAAAAAGAAAAGCAAGCATCTCCTGCTGTGAGCATTTTTCAGTTGTGAATTGAGTGTCTTCGTAAAGAAAGATTATTCCTTTGGGAGTTCTTCAAGATAAGATTTTAATTGCATTCAAAATTCTGATTAAATCAAACACAAAAACAAAATTTAAACAAGACTTTATTTAACAAAATAATAAACAAACAAAAAAGGCAAAAAATTACAATATCAAAACATAACAAAAGAACAAAATTACAATTTTTTGTACCAGAATCTGGCTTTGCAATCATCGGAACATGTAATAAATGCAGGAGATGTCCTTGAATGGACGAAATCGCGAATAGGTGCCGTGTGACCAAGAGCGAGCAACCTTTTTCTATCACCAGTTCTTGATGCCCATGTACATAAGCTACCAGATTTATCATCAGGTAGAAGAACTAAAACATCAAAAGGTAATGAAATGAAAGAAAGTGAAAAGTAATAAAGCTACCATAATCTTCGTTATGATTGAAAGACGCGGGAGCAGAATAATCACTAAAACCAGATCCACCAGCACCAGTATAAGCAACAATACATCGATTGGTTGAAAGTTCCCATAATTTGACACTGCAATCAGTTCCAGTTGTTAAGATGTATTTAGCATTTCTTGTAAATTTAGCACTTCTTATTGGTACACCATCATGAGCACGAGTGAATGTTTGAACGCAGCGATTTGATATACCATCCCAGATTTTGACATCGCCATCCAATGAACCACTCACAGCAAGTTTAGCATTATCAGCATAGCATACATCAACCACAGCTCTTTCATGTTGATCCAAAGGATTTGATGACACATAACATTGTTGAGTTTCGATATTGTAAAGTCGAAGAGTTGGGTGATCAACAGCAACCAGTAAAAATTCTCCACCAGGATGAATAGCAAAAGCACGAACGGGTTCAGTTTCACGTATTGAGCGCATGCAAGAATATTTAAAAGTTGGATATAATTACTGCCAATTCAGGGAAGCAAAAGAAAATGGGATGGAAAATTGCTTTACTAAAGAAGATATCATGGATTTACTAATTCAAACACTTGATAATAGCTATGCAAAATTCGCCACAATAATTTTTAAACAAATCAATGGAATTCCACAAGGCAATAACGCTTCACCTGAAATTGCAGATTTAACTTTGACTATGATGGAATACAAATACTGTCATAATAAAGAAAACCAATTTTTTGTAAAAAATATTGCTCCATCCAGATACATGGACGACATAATTGTAATCAACCATAAAAATATCGACTTTCAAAAAATTGCCAATAATATTTACCATGAAAGTTTAACACTCGAAACTACACATGAATCCGAATTTAAAACAAATTACCTCGATATTACGGTTGAATTAAATCAAGGAATCAACTACAATTTATATAATAAAACTGACGCATACACCTTTGACGTGCTTAGATACTCAAATTATCGCTCAAATATTCCTACAGTTTATAAACATAACATAATCGAGGGAGAAACATTAAGAACAGCGAGAGTTTCAAGCAATAAACATAACTTTAAAAACGCCTATGAAAATCTAGAAAACCTACTGATACGCAATAATTACCATAAAGAAACAATCAAAAAACACAAGAATAAAGTTCTAAACAAACACAAATACTTTAACTTCATTTAACTGAACAAATAAGAAATACAAAAAGTTACATAAGTTTATTTGAATATTACTTACAAAGACAAAATATACAAAACAAGATAAAATGCATTAAACAAAAGTTAAAATTTACAATTAGCAATATCTGAATAAAAATCTTTAACAATATCAAAAGTTTTAGGTTCATCAGCTCCTACTTTAATTGTATTACCTTTAAGCAGAACAAAAGGTACAGCATTAATCTTCTTTTGATGCAGCATATCCTTGAACATAGCGATCAATTCTTGCTTGATAATTAATCCAATCTTCCGTTTCTTCATTGAACTATTTGATAAACATCGTTGAACATCAATTCGACCATTAACTTTAAACAGCTTTGGCTTGAACGTTTTCAGGCGATGAAGTGAATCCATAACATTATTAACCAATAGCGAACCAAGTTTAACTTTAATGAATTTCTTTTCAGTTTTACCAAGATATTCTGGAGATCCAACAGCGGTTGATGAATAATTTTTATCCAAAATATGATCCAGTAATTCAAACACGCCATTGAGCAATAATTTACGATTATCCTTTCTATTGTTTGTAAGTGCAAAATCAACATTGTAAATCATCAAAAATTCTTTTGAATTATCTGCATCCAATCGATGAACAACGGGAGCCAATACATTAACAACTGAAGACAATTTATCAATTTGATCCTAAAAAACAAAAAGTAAAAAGATGAGAAAATTATATAAATTATAAAACATACCTGCAAGTCCAAATTAGGCTTTTTGGCTCCTGAATGCATTCCTTCATCACCATTAATATCACGTTCAATTGGTCGCTTCTGTGGCATTTCTTGAATTAGCTTTAGAATTCTAACAATTATTGGATGATACTAAACATTGCTTCAAAACAACAACGATAAAATATTATTGCTCTTATGCATATAAAGCCAAAAATAACCACTTCCTTTTTTCAATCTTCAAAAAATTTATTTTTTCTCTAATTTCTTTTTCCCTTTTTTTCAACTTTCATCATCGCTCAACTAAACTCTTTAATTTTATTATAATTTTATTTCAAACCTTAGACCATCGAACTCTACTGATGAGGCCCAACGATGCAGGTTTCCTTTTCAAACAAATGTAAAATACAAATTTACTTTTATAATTAGGATGTTTAGGGTTCAGGGCCGAAACATCCAAAAATAATAAAACCATAAAAATTCAATCTTAAAGATCTCGCTTTAATGTGTTTTTTTTTAAGTTGAATTTTATTTATTTCCAATGTCATTAAACTAAGTTATTGCATTAGCAAAGCTTAGCTAACAGCCTTAATGCTGTTATGACATTCATTCATTTATATTTTTTGATTTTTTAACATTCAAAAATCAATAAATTAAAAAAATTCAATCTTAAAGATCTCGCTTTAAAGTGATTTTTTTTAAGTTGAATTTTATTTATTCACAATGTCATTAAACTAAGTTATTGCATTAGCAAAGCTTAGCTAACAGCCTTAATGCTGTTGTGACATTTATTTACAATTTTGATTTTTGATTTTATTTCTTTAACTATCATAACCTAAAGTCTTCAAGTAATTGTTTTTAATGCAATTCTTGCACAACCTTAATGTTGTGTTGACTTTTTTACAAAACTTTTTTATTTTTTGGAGTTCAGCGATTTTTGGCAACAAAAAAAAAGTAGCCTCAATCGTTTACCCACACTCTTGCAACGAACAAAAATGGCTTACTTTTTTGCTGTTTGCTTCATTCAATCTTTTTCTCTTCTCTCTTATTGTTGCTGCTTTTTTTGATCCAGCAAAATTAGAAATGTTCAATGTCTGAAAGATATATGCCAAGTATCTTTCCAGAGTGCGACGAATTAAAACAAGTAAGTTTATTAATACCTTTATCATCTTTCCGTGAAACCTTCGTCTCTTATATCATCCACTTTATAAAGCTTTTATTTTTTCAGATTTACGACAAGTGCTTTACTCAATTTTTTCAAAAATTTATTTCTCCTGATTATCGCCATAAACACGCCTCAAATCCCTGTGAAAGATTACACGAAGCTTATCGTGATTGTGTTGAACGAGTATGCTATCACTTTTTCTTTGTCAACTATGTAACCACATGATATTTTTTAGCGCTTAGAAAAGAATCGTCCGTTCGAAATTGATCTTGAAGAAATAAGAAAAGAATATTTGAATACAGAAAACGATCAATTCGAAGAAAGAAAGTAAAGAAAATGGCTCCTGGAGAAGCAACATCGCCTGACGATCAAAAGTTTAATGAATTAGAACAAACGCTGGAACACTTTCAAGTAAGTTTTTAGTTGTTTGATTGTTTGATTTATCTTATGACTTAAATTTTTAGGAAAATGCAAGACAAATGGGTGTTATTGTGTCTGAATTTACTCCTCGGAGTCAAGAACCTTTACTCAACAAAATTCATACTATGGTTCATGGATTAAGAGTATGTTTGGAATTTTCTTGTGATGATGCTTTATGCTAACAACTTTCATTTTTAGGATCTTGATAAACTCAAGGACAAGTTCGTTGATGTTCGTGTTCCTATTGAACTACTTGATTCCGTCGATGAAGGCAAAAACCCTCAACTTTACACAAAAGAATTCCTTGAAAGAACCTTGAACAAAAATAAAGAAATCAATGGTAAAATAGAATTGTATAAGAAATTTCGGGCCAGCCTTATTCGTGAAATTGCTGAAGAACAACCTCAAACTATTATCAACTATGCCGAATATCGTTCCATGAAAGATTCGTAAACTTTGTTTTGTTCTTATTTTCTTGTTTTTGTTTGAATAAAGTGTTTATAGCTTATTTGTCTTTGATTTTCTTGATTCTTGGTGCCTTTACCATCGCATATTTGTAATCTTTTTGTTTCGAGCTTTTGAGGTTTAGACCAAACTTTCTTTTAGATGACTCACATTCATCGTTACTTGCATGCTCCGAAGAATGGATATACAGCTCAACTAATGAAATTTTGTCCTAATTTTCGTACTCTTCGACTTTCATGGACAGCGTATTCTCCAAAAAGTGCTGGAATGGAAGAATTTGTTGATGAATATTTGCCTCATATTAGGTATGTTTTTTCTTGTCTTTTTGCTTTAACATTTATTGTTTGTTTTTTAGAGAAAACAATCCTCAAATAAGGTTCTTCTTGGAAAGATCGCATAAGGTTTCTTGTTTCATTGCTGCACAACTATTATTGTATTATCGTTTTATAGGAATGGGATCCATGGGTCGTTGGGCAATTTCAATGGAACAGAGAACGAAAACGTCGTGTCGATTTCAAGACAAAACATCAAATTCTAGCTCTTATCGAAGAAATGGCAGTTGGTGGAGATTATCGTGAAGGAAAGAGACGTTGTGTTCAAAAGCGTTTACGTAAGTGATGTTTCTATTGTAATCACAACTAATGGGTTAATTTTTAGCTCGTGGCCAAGAAATATGGGATACTGAAACAATGGGTCATGATGTCTTCAAAATTTTAAGCAAATGGAAAGGAGACCCAGAAGATCCTGATGAAATCACAGTTCAAACTCATCCACACTTTGTTCATCGCAAATATAATTAATTGAAATGTTTTATGCTTAGGTTTACTATTATATTTTATGTTTGATTTTGTATCGATTATTATTGTTTTGTGATGTCAAATAAATATATGTTATTCTTTTTTGTGTGTTTTAACTTGTTCGAAATAAAAGTGTTTCCTTTAAAAACTATCATCATTGATATAAAACAATTCTCTTCTCTCTCTGGTATAGCGTTCACATATTCATACCACAACCTTTTTTGTTTCTTTCACTCCATTGCTACGTGAAATTGCTTTTTAGCAGTGGGGAATGTGATGGTGACTACCGTTTACCAAAATTTTGGTTTTTATCTCAAGATACAGCAAAACATAGAATTTGTCATTCATTTATGTTTATAACTTAAAGGTAATCAATAACGGGGTTTAAAACAAATATTCGAGATTTTGTCTTTTCGATATTTGCATTTTTCGATAATGTGTCCGTCCATTTTTTGACAAATTCGAGGATCTTGATTTTCGGGATTATGGCCTTTATTAAAAATTCGGAGATTTGTACTTTCGATATTATTTTTTTCGAGATTTTTTTATTTTCGAGTTAAGTGCATGGCGCGGAAAGGAATCTACCATATTTTTTTTTGTGGTGGTAATCGGGAGAAAATTTTTCTCTCTTTTCGATACCTTTTCTTTCGTTGTTATTATGTACAGATTTGGTTAATAACAGAACTGCAACGTCGAGAGCGTTTTTTTAAAAGCTAAAAATCTTAATTTTTGGGCTAATTGATTGTTTGCTGTCGTCGTCTCATTTTTATGGTTTAAAAAAAGCAACAACAAAGTTTCTGTGGCTTTTCATTGGTTTTGTTAAATTTTGTCATCTTTAAATAAAGCTTATTTATTTAGTCCATTAGTTACTCCTCTTCTCAAAATTAAGATATTACACTTTTAACCATAATACCTTCGACAAAGGAATCCCTTAACTTGACAAATTTTCAACAAATTAACGATAATTACAAAATAAACGAAAATCCTTTTCGTGTTATAAACAAAAAAATTAATTAATGCCAATTTTTCTTGGTACCTTAATATTTTATTTTACATCTTTATAAAAAAATAAGGAAAAAAAAATACTTACAAATTGTAAAAAGAAAAAATCAGCTTTGTGCCGCCGACCTCTCTTCAAGATATTATTCATATTTGTTATTCCATTGCTGCTTCCTCAATGGAAGTTAGGCTCTCTCTTTCTCTCTCATTTTTTTCAATGATCACTATCACTTTCAAACCCTATAAAAGCTTCACAGCTTTTATCTTTAAAAACACTTTGTTTGGGAACATAATTTTGTAATGACAATTTGAATTTAATAAATCAGAAAAGTTAACCTTTTCTCGATATGTGCCATTGTAGTTGGTATGTAGCCGATTTATTCAAAAATTACAACAACAAAAAATCTCCCAATACAGCTCATTCAAACTTCTAATCTTTATCACTTATGGTTGAAGGAATAAATTTCATCAATGAAACAGCTCTTTACGGTATCATATTATCGACTCTCAATTTTCGTTACTAACAATGCTGGCTGCTACGTGTCTTTAAAAACGTTAGAGATAACATAGCGAAAATGCTGAGTTATGAGGAAATGGTTTGGGTAAATAAACATAGTTAAAAGTTATTTTATTACAAGAAATGAAATTTAGAAAAACATGAAAAAGTATGCAAACAAAGATAAAATACAATCAAGCACAAAGAATCAAAATAAAGTGAAAGCATGAACAATAAGAAGCAAACATACAAAAGCAAAGATAATTAAATTATTCCAATAACGAGAGATTTAGGATATGGTTTCAATTTATCTTCACTGAGATAAGTAGTAACAGTTCGTCGAAGAGAAGTTTTGACTTTGCTTTCAAGTTTTCTGGAGAAATCAAGTGTAAAGCTGGTGTTTGGATGAGCCTGAAAAATATATGTTGCATAAGTGAAAACCTCGAATACCTCCTCCACTTACCTGAATAAACTTGGCAAATTCTTTGAGATCAAAACAAGCTGGAAGGTTTATAATTCGGAATTCTTTAAGATTTTCAAAGTCTTTGAGATGGACAAGATTTGATGCAGTTTCGCTTGTGATCATTTCATCCTTAACAGGACCAACAACACTAAAAACAAAATAAGCTTGAAAAGAATCAAAGATAATAAACAAAGTCTTACAAATTAATTCGTTCAAGATTTGTAACCTTTTCAAGCATATCTTCAAAGTATCGACCAACCCCAGAGACAATACAAGTTTTGTCAAAGTCCAATTCTATAGTACTTTCAGGAGATACAAGCTTTAAATAATCTTCATAATTAATCCATTGATCAGCAAGTCGAAGCTTTGATATCTTGCAGGAATGAAACTTGGTAACTAATAATTGTACAATGCTTTTGAACGCATTAGTATCGAAATGAGGCGACCATGTATTACAAGCAACATCAAGAGTTCCATTAAGAATCACTTCTTTATTCTTCAAACGTTTGAGACTGGCAAGTTCAGGTTTTTCATTATCATCAGATGTTGAATGGAACTGACAAAGATCATCAGTTATTTTAAGTTTTGTAAATGTTGAAGGCTAAAAAGGAAGAGTCTGTAGGTAAAGCGTGTTAAAACAAAGAAAACCAAACCTTTGTAGTAGCTTTATTACTACCAGAATCAATGCTGATTTCAATAACCGACATGTCATTATTTTCGTTGTCAAAGGTTTCAACTGGAGGAATATGTTCGCTATCACAGATTTCCATAATCGAGTGTTCATGGGCTGGTTGCTTTTCCATTTGAAAGTTAGAATGATCAAGTTCGGGTGATTCATAAAATCCATGATCAACAGTTACACCAGCTTTTTGCTGCATTTGATTGATCTGAAAGTTTAATACATTCCAAAAGAAAGAAGGTTAATGAAAGTTACATCTGGTTCTGATGTTGGTGTAGCTTCTAACATTTTAGTTGATTTGGATCTTTCTTGGTCGAGTTGCATTTTCATTTCATCAATCTACAACAACACAATACAGTAAGTAAAACAAAGCAATTAATTGTTAAGAAATTACATGTGAGTTCAAAGCAGCTTTTTCAGTTTCAAATGCTTGTTTTTCTTCAATATGAACATCTTCGGCACGATAGACTACTTGAATTTCTGCTTCCAATTCTTTCACATATTCCTGCAATTCTTGGAAACGTCGACCTTTTTCCTAAAAATAAACCAAAAACTACATATTTTTGAGACAAGAAAAAGAGTTACCATTTGAATTTGAGTTTCCAAGTTTGCATTCTCCAATTTTAAGACCAAATCTTCATTTTCTTCTTTGAGTCGACGAATCTTACCAAAAGCAAATGATGTAAACTTGATCACAGCATCCATTTTGTTTTCTAAAAATGGGTTTTATTATTGATAAAGAAAACGGCAGAACAAAAAAAAAGCAATAATCCTTTTTAAAGGCATTCAAAAAGAATTCAATGGCAGACGCGCAAGTTCGCGAGTCAAAGAAAACTTTCTCTCTTCCTTTTTTTGCCACGCATTTTGCGTATCTTTTTTTTTTCAAAAACTAATACGAAATAATGGATTATTTGTACAATAACATACCAGATGCAAACAAACGAGGTGATGAGGGCGATGACATTAAAATATGAAACATATTTTGAAGAGAAAATGAAAGCATAAAGTTTGATTCGATCAAACAACAAAGCAATTTTTTGGGTAACAAAAGCTTAGAGCTTACTGTATTCCCTGTAGGACTCAATGTGCCTAAAAAATGGTCATGCTTCCATTTTTTGGGTGATCAACAGACTACAAATATTCATTCTTCCATTGATTAATTAATAAAAAGACATTCATTACAAAAACAATTAGAAGTATTTATTTAACCTAAAATCATGATGTAAATCAACGATACAAATAATAAACATTTTTCGAAGTTATAAATAGAGACATTGAGAATTTTCATATTGTTGGTAACTTGAAGATGGAGATGATTCTAAGCATGACTACAATTGATATCTTCTTCTTCGTTGTTATTAATCTAAAAAGTTATTAACGGTTAACATCATCCATGGATAAAATTGCAGATAAGCATACTTTTAATCGTAAATCAGCTAAACTTTCTTCCATATCTTCAACATCATTTTCCAATTTTTTCTTATCTTCTTCAAGTTGATGATTCTGAAAGTTGAAAGTTTATGAGTGCGTTCGAAAAGGTTATAAACAAACATACAGTTTCAGAAAGTTCAGCATTAGCTACTTGCAAATCAGAAACATTTTTACCAAAATCAGCAATCTGTAAATATGATAGGTCAAAGACATAGAAAAGAATATAAGCATATAAGAAAACCATTACCGTATCAAATTGTTCTTGTAAAGCAGTTTTCAAATGAGCATTAACTTCTCTTAAACAAATTATTTCATCTTGTAATTCTCTTTTTTCTTCTTGAAGAAATTGTTGCATTTCATGAAACTGAAAAATGAAAGAACGTTAGAAGCATAAAAGAAAGAACAAAGCTACAAAAATTCATTGATAAACTAACCATTGATTTAACTTCAGCATAAGTGCCTTCTTTTTTAGCAAACAAATTCCAAAATCTTTTCATAAACGATTCAAAGGTATAACCACCACCATTTTGTTGTTGAGCATTATATGATGATGTTGATGGCGGTGGTGGAAGAGGAATTTCTGTTGCTTCTTCAGCAGTTACTTCTTCTTTGGAATCACCAGATGCTTCTTCATTTGATTGAATAATCATTTCTTTTGGAACGATACCTTGATGATCACCAGATCCTCCATTTGGAATAATCATTTCTTCTGAACCATTACTATGTTCACCAAAATTTTCTTTGTTTTGAAGCGATGTTGAAATGGATGGATAAAATTCAGCAGCGTTCATTTTGATTTGATTTTTATCCATTGATAGAGGTGGATGAGAGAAGAAATGTTGTCGATGATTGAATGATGAATTCTTTGGTTGATTACGATTACCTGAAAAATGAATGAAATTAGCATGATTATCAACAAAGACATCAATATAAAGCAAAAACAATGAGACGCGCGATTACAATAGATAATTTTCAAAATATGAATCATCCAATAAAGGTGAGAGCAAAAACAATCTTATTAAAATTCTAAATTATCATTTCTTTGCACATCGATGTGCAAACAAAAGTGTCCACTAATTAGAATGATGCTTGTTAGCTAATAGCTATGAACGAAAGAAACAATAACATAGAGTAAAAATTATTACATAAAAAACCATTTTTACGAAAAGCAAAACACAAAGTTAAAAGAAGAAAAATGGAAGCGACGAAGGAACGAAATTCAACAGAAAATGAAAGCGAAGATGAAATTTCTTTGCCTCCGGTTTATGAAGATATTGAAAATGCTCAAATTGAAGAACATCATGAATTTCAAGAAACTATAGCTTCAAAATGGATGGCAAAATTGTATCCATTACTTTGGATTTTATTGAATTCAGTTATTGTAATTTTAGCAGTTGCTTTAATTATGTTACAAGATGGAAAAAGAGCAATGTTAGGTTGCCGAGTTATTGGTATTATTGGAGCAATATTTATGTTAGTTGCTTCAGGAAGGATGGTTTGGATATTTTTTAAAGGAAGAACACATAATAATTTCAATGGTAAGCAAAAAAAATTCAGCAAAGTAATGCCTATGTTTTAGCTAAGAAACAACTACCCATAATGATCGGTTTTTTTATATTATTTATGACCTTGATTGCTTTATATGGACATTACTCAAAATTCACAAAGTTACGAATTTTTTGGAATTTTGATTTTGTTTTACATTATAATTATCGTGGCCCAGAATTAGCGTTGGATATTTTTTACATCATCTGCGTGATTCTTTATTTTATTATTCAATCGTTATATTTATTGTTTGTGGCGAGAGTTTATGGAATTTCATCATTCGATAATTGGGTAAAAGCTGAAAAACAAGTCATATTAGTTAAATTAAAATACATATTTATAAATTTTAGTTTTTCTGCTCAACTTTATTTATAAATGCCTTACAAAATTGGTTATTGGATTCAACCATAGTTCACACTTAAAGGAACAGTCTCACTTTGGCTTTTTGAAATTTGAAATGCCGGCTTTTGTCCAATTCAGATGCTTGCAAAATGCAAAAGCCTTTGTTTCAATACTTAGAAAAATTTTTCGATTTTTTTGTTTTTCGAGGATTTCGGGTACATGATGAAGGCTAGTAGCATTAATACTAACAATATTAATTTATTTTAATATGCTGAGTGGTTGTAAGCTATTTATAAGAGTAGCTACATATGCTCATCATCAGAAAAAACAAAAAAATCGAAAAATTTTTCTAAGTATTGAAACAAAGGCTTTTGCATTTTGCAAGCATCTGAATTGGACAAAAGCCGGCATTTCAAATTTCAAAAAGCCAAAGTGAGACTGTTCCTTTAAATGTGTGAAAAGCTCAGCCAATATGAAGATTTAGTGTGCTATAAATATATTCATTATCAAACATCCATTGAAAATTTAACTGATCCTCAAAAAGAACTTTATTATTCCATCGTAAGTGCAACAAATTATGTAGCTTACTTGATACTTAATTTTTAGAAAGATAACGAAGCTTTTACATACACAGTAAACATGGAATTGCTTATAGCTTATATTGGGTTGCTTATGTTCTTTGCACATCGTCGACATCATCATGAAACTTTGCAACATAGAGAAGATCAAGTTAAACCAAAAACTTGGTATGCAAAAACGATACTAACAATTTGCTTTAGTGTACTTTTTCATTATTCCATTATATATTATTTATGTCATTCCCATCATTGAAGTAACTAAACAAAACTTTTGGATTCGTTGCAGTCAATCGATAGCAAGATTATTAGTTCATTCATCGAATTTCGTTTTAATAGCTTATGCTAGCTGGTTCCTATTCAAACTAAATTTGAAGCCTCATTGGCCATCAGAAGCCGATATAATGATTTTATGGGCAGCATGGATTGTAAGTTTCATCAGACTCAATGCAAATACAATAACTCAAATAATCTTTCTTTATCATAATCTGAATGATATCGAATTGATCACCTTAATCGTTGCGGATGTTAGCAACTTCTTTGAAACAATTGCATTTTATTTACTAATATTTTTGGTCGACCACTTTGTTCTAATCCCGAGAATTCGTCAAAAACAAATACACAACCTTATTTAAGCTTTCTCGCATTAACGTTCCTTCCCTTATATTTTTGCGTTGCATTACTATGATTTACTGCTTACTATATTGATAACATTTTTCACTATTTTCCTCAAAATGTTCACAACCCTTTTGGACTAAATTTACTTGTGCTATTCGAATCATCCTATCCTACAACCATACTTTTCACAATGACTGTGTGCCTATGTTTTGCTTCAATCATGGAAACGCTGTTCCAAAATGGATATTACCGATTTCAAATTACAAACATAGCAAACTAATAACATTTTTATCACTTTTCATAGATACTACGAAATAACGTGCAAGAATCAAAAGAAAAACATTTAAAAGAAATAACTTTATCACAACATTACATACATAAAAAAACAACAATAAAAACAAAAAGAAAGTCAAAAATTGTTTGTATTCATATCAAAGAAATTGACATTGATCCAGAGCATTCACAAGAAATCCCTTTGATTATGTCGTCGTTTATGTTCTTTCTTTTGCTTCTTCTTCTCTTTCTTCTTTTGCTTCTTCTTCTTGTCTTTTTCATATTCTTCTTTAATGGCTTTACGAAGCTTCATTTGAATGGCGGGATTTTCATAAATATCACGTTGACGTTGTTCTTGTTTAGTCTGAAAATTAGCAAAAGAGCAATCAAAAAAAGGAATAAATGGACTAACCTTAATAGCAACCAATGGATCTTCATGCATAACCACATCAAGCGCCAATGCCGAAACTTTGTTATTCCTATTTGAACCATGAGTAACAGATTTAATAAAAGATTTTTCAATAGCTGCTTCACGAACTTTTTCGGTATCTTCTCGAACGACATCAGAATAAAGATCAAATTCTTTTGTGATTCTTTTACCAGTTAAAAAATCTTCTCGATTCACATCAGCTTTGGCACCATCATACATCCATTTGATTTTTGGGCCATCATCCATCGTTGTTGTTGATAAGTGTGATAAATTGAAACTTGATAAACCAATAAACAATAAAGGATCAATCAAAGAAAATTTTGCGACGAGGGAGAAAGAAAGAAAGTTGATGAAAAAATGGAAATGAAAAACTTTCAAGCAGAGGAATGCCTGAAAGCAAATTAGACACACGTTGCCAAAAAAAATTTAGGTAAAAAAAGGTTCAATCAAAATTTGAAAAAGAATTGTATCGATTTGATGATCGATTAACGTTGATGAGCTAACTTTATTAGTGTATTTTACGCGGTGATTTCCTGATATCGTCAAAGACCATGTCCTTGATAATCAAAGTAAAATTGCCTCTGCCATTTGAGTATTATCAATTTGAGCATAACTTTCCATTCTTTTGCCATTGAGCTTTTTTAGGCAACGGTTTTTCTCCGTCTTTGATGGTGATTTTCTTCCATCGCTATCCCTTCATTTATTTTGCGTTTAAACAGGGCTTTACCTTATTATTATCTGAGATTTTCCACAACTTTGTGTTATTTGCCCATCAATTTCATTACTTCCTAAATTTATTCGTTGCTTTTGTATTTACTTTCAAGCAACTTTTTTGACATTAAATTGCACCATTTTCTGTGATGGAAATAAGTTTACTATGTTGCTATAACTGAACCCGATTCTTTCAGCTTTTGCTATTTTTAAACTTAAAGATTTTTGTGTAAATGTAAAATGATAATTTCAACCAATTCAACATCAACAAATTTTAGAAAAATGATTTTATTCAAAAAAACATCCCAAAAAAGTAAGGACATAATCATCACAAGCCATATGTACATCAAATATGAATAAATTAAAAATATCATTATCAAAAATGATTTTCAGAAAAGCTTCAAATTGTTTATCGACGTGCAAAAGCTTTTTGCATATCCAAATTTGAACATGCTGCTTTTTTTCGACGTTGACTAAGATTATCTTCAAGGCTTGAACTATCCATTGCCGAAATAATCAATGGCCTAAAAATTATTAATGCAAAATTAGTAAAGGGATTATAATGTCCATAAAAATGAGTATCTTACTTAATAAACGAAGGTCCAGTTTGAGAAGTTTTTTCTGATTCTTCTAATTCTTTTTCAATTTTTTCTTTCATTTCTTGAATTGATTTATCTCGTTGTTGATTTCTCCAATCAACGTTTTGCATCATTTCTTGACGCTTTCGCTCCATTTCAGCTTTTTTCTTATCTACAGCGGAGGTTGAAGGTTTTTCATCATCGCTAGGATCCGGGGATGATGTGGATGAAGAACTTGATGACGATGGTGATCGACGTCGTCTTTTATGTTCAGACGAAGCTGGTGGTGGAGATCTTCTTCGACGGCGTTTACGATCTTCTTCACCATCATTTGAGTTAGATGGAGAACGTTTATTATTACTTCGTCGATCACTTTCACGTCTTTGTTGTCTTTGAGGTGGTTCTTTAGAATGAGAAATTATTTTCTGATCTATAGCAGCTGGGGAATGTCGTGAACGTCTTGGAATTGGGCTTTTTGGGGATCTTTCACGACGAGCAGATGATGTTTTTTGGCTTGAAGAATCGTGCCTTTTACGAATTGGAGATTCATGTCTTTTACGAATAGGTGAATCATGGCGTCGACGAGCAGGAGGAGGAGAATCACGCCTTTTACGTACAGGTGAATCGTGTCTTTTACGAATAGGCGCCGAATCATTACGGCTTCGACGAGATGGTGGTGGACTTTCATGTCTTCGATTTCGCCTTGGACTAGGAGAATCATGACGTCGAGAATGTTGTTGTGGTTGACTGGTTTTACGAATAGGGGAATCATGGCGTCGTTGTTGACGACGAGGTGATGGACTTCTTTCTCGATTTTTGGAATGTTCATTAGCAGTGGAATGTTTACGGGATGAAGAAGGTCGAGGAGAGCTATTTCGTCTTTCTAAAAAAATTTGTAACATTAACCTTCAAAGAAAAGATTTAAAGATATTTACCTTTAGGTCGTTCAGGTGATGATGCTTCACTACTACTTTCAGATGATGAAGAATGCTTGTGCTTATGCTTCTTTTTTTCTTTCTTCTCTTTTTTCTTTAGTTTCTTCTTTTTATCTTGTTCATATTCTTCTTTAAGAGCTTTACGAAGCTTCATTTGAAGAGCTGGGTTTTCATAAATTTCACGCTTACGTAGTTCTTGTTTAGTCTAAAAATTAAGGATTATGATAAAAATCAAGAAAAGCGTAAATTCAAACTAACCTTAATAGCAACTAAAGGATCCTCATGCATAACCACATCAAGTCCCAAAGCTGAGACTTTGTTATTTTTATTAGAACTATGGGTAACTGATTTAATAAAAGACTTTTCAATAGCTGCTTCACGAGCTTTTTCTGGATCATCTCTAACAACATCGGAATAAAGTTCAAAATCTTTGGTAATTTGTTTGCCAGTTAAAAAATCTTCTCGATGTACATCGGCTTTTGTACCTTCATAGATCCATTTTATCTTTGGGTCATCAGCCATTATTGGTAAAAAATAATGAAGGAAATAACTAAAAATATGCGAATCAAAGAAAGTTTTCTTGAAGGATAAGAAATGGTTGGTTGATTGATGAAATTGGAAATAATAAAAATTCAAAACGTTGCAATGCAACCAATTGGCTCGTTGCGTTTTGCCAATTCTTAGATAAATACATTTTTCAAAATATTATTGCTTTAAGGTTAGCATACTTCATTCTTACATTTTTTTGCATTAGCTTTTTTGATGGAAGCAAATCCATCCATTTGTGGATATTCTCGAACATAAAAAAAGCCATAAAGCAAACGCGTAAATTCAAAAGTGTGCGAGAGACTTATGTTTTAAAACGAAAAATCATTCCGCGATCCTAGTCTTTCAAAGAATAAAACTTGAATGAAAACATTTTTCGAAAAACTTCATTCCTTCTTTCATCACTTTTTTCGTTTTCTTCTTCTCCTGTTTTTTTGCTTGATTGTTTCGTGTGTTCGTGCCCTTTTTTATTTATTGTTTTTCCAATATCTCTCTAGCTTTCAATAACTTATAATAAACTTTTGTTTTACAGGGTCTGATCTCGCTATGAAACGAATAAAAAATTCCTTGTCATGTTTCTCAAATAAGTCTTCGCCTAAAGCCAATGTCAGCGATCAATCAACTTTAGCTTCGTCGTTCACTGAAATCCTTGGAAATGATCCTCAAAAAGTTGGATATAAGAAATCATCGAAGTCAAAGAAGAATAAAGTCATCATTAGTGAATTGCAAACTACCGTATGTTTTGTTTTAAGTTACATGCATCTCTTTTCATTTTCGTAGTTTTCAGATATCCAATTTACGAAATAACCAAGACGAAGATAAACATGGTATTGAAGCTCAAATTGCTGGAATTAGAACTGCCATCAATGAATTATTAATGAACCGGGAATCTGATCAAGCTCTTGGTGAAGCAATGAAAGCTCAAGTTGATGCTATGGAAGAAAGCCTCGGTGAAATAAAGCGAAAGCGTGATGCTGATATTCAAACCGTAAATGATGCTATGAAAATTTTAGATGCGAGGATCGATGAAATCGAAAGGAAACAAGAAGCTGCTCGTCATGTACATGCTGAAGAAAAGAAAGATCTTGAAATTCAACTTGCTTCATTAAAGGATGGTGAAAAGCGACATTATGATGAGCTAGCTGTACACAAAGAAAAGAATCAAGCGTTTGAAGTAAGAGTAGCTGCTTTGGAACGAATCATCTATGAAATGAACACGGTTGTTTTCAAAAAGCTGGAACTTCGGCAGAAAACCCTATGGCATGGTTACTCAACATTGGATAAGAATGTAAGACCAGCAATACTCTTCATGACGGATTCGAACGATTTGACTATAAATGGCGTTACTTCTCATAAGAATTTGATTCTCGATGGAATGATTTCATTGTTCGATGATGATCCATTCAAAGTTAATGCTCGTTGTTGTTATTATGATCAACTTGCTGTATCAAATATTCTTGGAAAAGTTCATTCCTGTAAACTCTCGGACTTATTCTTATACAATCAGCTCTTAACATGGAATGAATTTCTGATGCTTGTCTCATCTAGTATGGTCAAAAATGTTTACCTTTCTTTTGTATGGATCAAAGACGAAAAAGATGAACTTGTTCCACTTGAATACATTCTTTCATTACTGCCCAATATCGAGAAGTTCCAACAGTGAGTTACCACATTCTTTTACCATACATATTATGTTTGTTTTTTAGCTTTGTTGTTTACAATAGCACGCATGCTTTCGAAGAATCTAGTGTTACTAAAGAAACTTTCAAAAAGCTTCTCCAACTTTCACCTTTCAATAACCTTCAGCTCTTCAAACTTGTGGATGTTTCGCATAAGAACTTAGATATTGATTCATTTTTTGAATTCATGAAGGTAATCATCCTCATTTTTTTATCTGTTCTTTTCATTGCTTTCTTTTTCAGAAACATCCAAAAGCTGAGTTTACTCTTGCCTTTCGTCGATTAAATATTTCCAAAGAAGAAAGAGCCGAATGTGATGCAATGAAACAAAAAATGATTGAAACTTGTCCAACGCCTGATCAACTTAGAATGTAAGACATACCGTTAAAATTTTTGATTTTTTTTTCTTTTGTTTGTACTTTTGTTTTTTAAAATTTTTGTGAAATAAACTTTTTTTTACTGCAAAGTGTGTCTGTGGCTTTTACAACATTCTTGATTGAATGTTACAACCTTTGAATGGAACAACATTACTTCTTTCAAAGTTTTGGAGAAAATTGCAGTACCAAAAGAACCAAAGATTTACCATGGAAATTAGTTGGCGTTTATTATTTTTTGAAATCTTCGTTAGTATCTTTTCACAGGATTTATGATGAAGTTAATCTTACGTAGATATTACTCCTCCAGCTAGCTTCTTGCAGCGTCTTTATTTTCATGAGTTTGGGAAATGCAATTTTTGAACTCTGTTTTGCAACTATAATTTGCAAAAGCTTCTTTTGCTAAACAAGCATTCATTAGTCCAACTTCTTTCAGTGATTTGGAGTGAAGTAGTTTTCTTGTGAATTTATAGTTAGTTTATTGTTAAATAAATTTATTTTATTTTTTTTCGATAACAAAAAAAGTATTAATTAAACTTTGGAATTTTTACTAACTCGAATTTGGCATATTTGTTTTTCATTTCTCGTGGATATCAGTTCTGTGTTACTACTATCACTATTACTCGAAGATTTTAGTTTCTTCTCCACTTCGAGTGGAATCATTTTACGATAAAACAAAATCCATGAAGCTGCAGTAAAACCAAGAACAAAAATTTCTAATTTCCATGTAAGTTTTGGTCCATAAAAAATATATAAATTTCCTAAAGCAAATGAACCCAACATTCTTGCAATTCCGCCTGAAATTTGAAATATTCCTTGCATTGTTCCTTGTCGACGTGGACCAAGTATTGTTGAAAAAAGCGTAAAAAGTGCAACATTTAGAGTTGGAAAGGCTATTCCAATAATAATAACATAAAGGGAATAATAAATGTAAACATTAATTGGGCTGAGTTCTTGACACCATGAAAATCGAATATTATCACAGCCGGCATTGGTTTGGGTGGAATTGTCGTCTTTCATTTCAACTTGTCCCGGAATGAATGACCATGAATACGTAATGAGATAAAAGATAATCAAAGCTTTGAGAGATCCAATGCAAACACATCGAAGATTGAAACTGAAAAAAAAAAGTTGGCGATAAAAATTATTTTTTTGCTACTAAAGCAACAACAACGTCTGCTTCACTTTCCCTGAACAAAATGGTTTTAAAATTTACTTACTTTTTGAAAAGATTAAAAGTAAATGCAAGACAAACTAATAAAGTTAAAATGCTTGCACCCATTTGTGAACCAGCCATATATTTAACTGATTTAGTTTCAGAAAAATTAAACATATGTTGAGAAAATGCGCTACCAATAGTTTCAATATTTGTTAAGAAAAATGTATGAGCAAATCGAGTTAGAAGGCAAATTAAAACTGCAATGAAATCATAATTTGGGATTTCTTCCGCGGTGGAGATTGGAGTTTTTTGGTTTTGGGCTTCAGTATCGTCTGGTACTTGGGTATTTGGAGTTTCGATTATGCCTGCATAAAATTCTTTAAAAAATCCATAAAGAATTGCAATCCCAGCGAGATTAATAATTATTGCACAATAAGCTGGCCCAGTATAAATATTTAATTTAAAATATTTAAAAATTTGGTATCCTGGATATCCAAGTGGCGAAAACATGAGTTGCAACACAGGACCCAAAATGGCACTAATTGATTGACCAACCGAAAAATATCCAATTGATTGGCTTCGATCCTCAATGGCGCTCGCAGTGGAAGCATAAAGTCTTAACATCGCTGAATTACTTGAACCTATTCCATCCAAAAATCTTCCAAGCAATAATAAATATTTTGGTGAAAATGAAAATGAAATAAATGGAAGAATCAAATAAATTAAATTTCCAGAAATCAAAAATAAAAAGCTAACGAAAATTGGAAGTTTTACTTGTTTGATTTTATTTGACCAATAACCAAAAATTGGAGCAGATGTCATTTGTCCTATTGAATACATAGCCATTATGTAACCGAAAAAATCTTCTGTAGTAGTTTTGTCAATCTAAAAATTTTTTAATTAATTTTATGCAAATTTTGACAAAAAGAATTTGCACGAGACCTAATTTTTTTTTTCAAAGCGCTAAAGTTTAATTTTTTTGAGTAGCAAAATTTTTGAAATATCATAGGTGGATGAGGAAAAATTTTAACTTACTGTAATTAAATATGGCCAATATGCACTAAATAAAATATAATATGGTATTGCTCCAACAAAGGCTAAAAAAGTTGCAATATAAATACTCAACCAATTTGTTTCTGTTTTTATTATTGTTGAACATTTTTCTTGACTATAATTTGATATACGTTTTTCACATTTTTCTGAATCCACGACTTTCATTTTCATCGAGTTTGAAAATATTGACTTGAATAAATAATAAATAAAAATAATGACCATTTAAAAAGTTAATTTTCCCATAAAAAAAAAGAAGATTATTAATTTTTGGAAAACAAAAGAAAAAACAATAATAAAAAAAAGTTCAAACGATTTTTTGTTTTGTTTTTGTGGTTACTATTTTTTTTTCTTACGCATTATTATATTTCTTTTCAATTTGTTTCTTGAAGGTGTAATTAATTGATCTTTGAAGAAAGAAAGGCAATTTGATGATGATGAATGGTAGTAAAGATATGATTGATTGAAAGTTTATTTTTGAGACTAACCAAAGATGATATAAATCAATGAGTGCAGCACAAATTAATATTTTTTATTTTTCCGTTGCTATTTTTCCTTTTTGGATGATCCAAATTATCATGTTTGTGATTATATATTTAATATTTATTATGGAATTATTTTATTATAAAAAATTATATGGAAGAAGACTTCTCATAAATCTTGATATCTCTATAGCAGAAACTAAAACTGTTTTTGTAAAAACATAAAATTTTTCAATCAAACACACGATTAACATCATCAGGGATGAATTGATTGGTAACTAAAGTGGGTTTTTCTTCATGAAAACTCATTAACAAATCTTTGCCATACATTCCTAAAAAATTAAAATATTCGGGAATTATTTTTCCTTTTTTATAAATGGCTCACCACCCCATTTTTCACTGAATTCATAACAATTTTTCTTTTCATTCCAAACACAAACAATCGAAGAATTATCCCAAAATCCAATAATTGGAATTTTTGATGCAACTTTTATAGTTAGTTTTTGAGGAAGGTTTTGAATTTCGGGAATTAATATTGGTTCTTGACTAAGATTTACAAAGTGGCAAGAATCAATCGATAATGAAATTTTAATTCTATGACAACTTTCTCTAATGGCATCTTGTTGAAAGCGTGCAGTAAACGTTTCTCTATCGCTGTTGAAAGAAGCGATCTAAAAAAATTTGCCAAATTTTAAGTATTTCCAAACTTTCTAGATTTAAAAAAAACTTACATAAAAATGTTTATATGTTCTTTTAACCAAGGCAGATTCAGTATACGGTAAATTCTGATTAAAAGATGTTATAAAAAATATATCATGAAAACTTTCTAATGAAGCTCTTTTAATTGCAGCAAATAATTGGCAAGTATGTGGAATAATATAATATTGAGTTTTTTCTTTGCCATTGAAATTTTTTGCTATTTCATTAATCGTTTTTATAATGTCGTTTGGTTGAGGAGTTTTTAGAATAATTATTTTTTCCGTTTTAAAAACCACATTTTTAACAAGTTTCATTAATGCTTCACTTTCACGATTTCCACCTTTTCTAGAAAGAATAATTTTTTTAGGTGTTGATTTTCCAAGAATTTCATTTTTATCCGGCATAAATCCATTTGAGCATTCAAATTCTTTCTTTTCAATTATTTTAAATCCATCGTTTGTATGCTCAAGTTCAATACTAAATAAACTTTCTTTTGCAGCAAGAATTAATAATAAAATATCAGAAACTTGAGTAGTAACATTCGCTGCAATCAAATTTCCAGTAAATTCAATCATTTCTCCATTTGTTAGAAAATATGGAACTTTAAAATATGTTTTAAATTGCTTTACAATGCTTCGATAAAAATCAGTAACATTGTGTGGTTTACTTGGAACAAAATCCATTATATTTAAAACCACGAATCGAATATTTTTATCAAAAAGAATGCCAGCTTTTTGAAGGAATTCATCATTATTTAAATCATCAAGTTTGTGTGTAATTTGATTAGTTTCATAATGAAAAATAAGAATAGATAATTTATCATTTGTTTCTTTTGTTGAAACATAACCAATGAATTCTCCTTTACTTCTATCAATTCTGCTCCAATAATGCTCATCATACATAGCTAAAAAGGTGTTTTATTTTATTTTATTTTTTTAGAGAAAATCGTTTAAAAATTTTACATTAGATCACGCAAAGCCAAAATTTTTGAATTGCATAAAATAATTTTTTTTTTCATTATATTTTATGCTTTAATTGAAATGATTTTATTAAAATGATTTTAATTAAAGACTTTTAGAAAAAAATATTAAAATGTTTTGCTATTTTTTCTGATATTTACTAAAACTAAACAAAGCTGTTATCGGCCGATCATTGTTGTTTGGGTAAAAAGAAAAAAAGAAGAAAATACTATTCTTTTATGTATAAGCAAACACTATCGATGCTTGTTCGAAGAAAAATAAAATAAAAATACATTCAATAGATTTTATCAACAAAAAAATTTGTTTTGGTAATTTTCAACGAGATTTTTACTAAATAAATTCAAGAAGTTTGGAAAAAAAGGGCAAAGATAGTAAATTTTCATTAATTTAAAAATTGTCTAGTCTAAATATGGAATTTAAAATGGCATAATTGATAGTACCTGAAAAAAGAAGAAAAAAATAAAGCACAAAAAATACAATTCATGGCTTATCAAAGTAAACGTTACCATGGAAACTTCTTTTTTCCATAAAAATGTAATAAGTGGTTTTTGCTATTTTAAAAGTCTTCTAATAAAAAAATTATGATAGTGTCTTCTTACAAAATTTGAGAAATTTTCAACCCATGTTGACTGACTTTCTGTTTATAACAAAACAATTTTCAAGATGGTGACTTTTTACAAACAAAATTTGAGAAATTTTCTACACATGAATAATCATTATAATGAGTTCCACCACACAAATAAAGGCAACCACAAGTTCCAACTCCATCTGGTCTTCCTGGTTCCCAATTTAAATAATCAACTGGAGTTCCATCTGTCCATTGCCAATCAATAAAATTTGTTTCCGTGTATAATCCAATTAATGTGTGAGTTAAACCATTAGCACAATCAACAGGTGGAGCTAAATCTAAAAAATGAAAGGCATAGGATTTAAATTTTGGCAACTATTTTTATATTTTATTTTAAGCTTACTTCCAACAAAAAGTAATTCGTCCAAATTATGAATAGAAACTAAATGTGAATTATCGATGGTGCATCTAACTTCTGCATTTTGCCAATTTTGATTATGAAAAACTTTATAACAAAATCCAGTGGTGTTATAATAAATCCAACTTTCTGGACAAGTTTTAGGTTTCGTAGTTGTACACTGAAAAAAAATACCCTAATATTTTTATTAAAAATTAATAAAAATATTCCTAAATTTGTCTACTATGCAACGACTTATGCGAGATTTTATTCGTTAAAGTTTATTACGAATTTTTAATAATATTTTTATCAAAAATTTGATAATATTCTTATTAAAAATTAATAGTTTTTTGATAGCAACGAGCCTGATAATACCGTACCTGCTAGCTCTTATTCTCCTTATTCTGCCGTAGACGCTGCTTATTAAACCCGCCATAACCCTACTACTCCCCACATTAAACATACACAGTAATATCGTTATCACACAATTTATTCACGAAATACAAAAATAACATAACAAAATACAATCAAAAGATAAACCAAAAAGTTTCATGAAAAAGGGTTATTCATTTGTTTTCTTCGTGGATCATTGCCATGAGAACTTCCATAGACCATCCGTTTTCATGATTGAAGTTCGCGAGAATTGGAACATATTCATGGAGAGTTGCAAGCATTTCGAGGTAATCAAGTTCTTTTCATGAAAACATGCCGAGAACACCATCATGTTGAGAATAATGCACTCCTAATGGTGGATCAGCTTCTGGTGGATCAGCTTCTGTTACAACTACAAGCAGCAAAGATGAAAGCAAAACTGTTGGTATTTCAACTATCGGTGGAATGATGCTTCTTGGATGGATTTTCAATCGCTTTTAATGTCAAAGTTTACCAACAAACAATGCTTGATTTTGAACTCCTCTCTTCTTTGTCTTTTTCTTTAATTGTAAAATGTGATAATAATTAATAATAAATAATATTTATGTAAACACATCTTCATTTCTTGTAACTTTTATTGATGCTCTTTAACGCTAGCAAAAACTAAACTAAGAAATTTTAGTTAAATCTTCAGGTGTAATAAAAGCGTTATTGATACTAACTTTAAGTTTATGGTATAAAATTTTATACTCGCATAAAACATCTTCAGCGATGACATTACTTTGTTGTTTTACAAAATCAACTTCACTTATTCGATGCTTAGTTTTATCGAGTAAAATTCAGATTCTTTGATTGGAACGAAAAGTTATAACTAGGCTTTAAACTGAAGAAGCAAATTTTGGCATCTTAAAAATTGTTATCGTAATCGAAAAATTTCATTAAAACTTATAAAAGTCTGACAAAATCCTGTTAGTTATTAGCGAAGTTCAAACAGATGCTTGGAAACATTGATTTATTTTATGCTTAGGTGTTCAATTCCGATAACCTAAAAACAGTTATATTTTTGTCTTTTGCGGTACTCTAAAACTTTGCTTTATAACAACGTTAACATTTTTCAGCAACGAATTCACTCATTTTATTATTATCTTCTTTTCTTTTTTCTTCTGATGGTGCAAGTGTGTATCTCGAAGTTTAATATCAATTTTTTTTGAATATTTTAATTATGATTTTTTGTAATTCTTATTTCCGCTGTCGAAAATTGAATGATAGAGAGCATAGTAATATTATGGCAATGACTAAATTTTTTTTCATAATAATGCTTTTTTTAATGTTCCATTAAAAAGAAATTCAAAAATCATTTCCTTATCAATTTTTTTTCTCTCATGCTTATTGATTTTATTTTTTTGAATTAGAAAAATAAATATGTAACGATTTTTTGTTGTTTGTTTGCAAAAATGACGCATTTTTGTTGGAATTCCAAATCGATTAAACAAAATTATGTTTATTCTGATTCAATTATTACAGAAGCATCTTTAAATTTGTCATCGATGGATTTTTATTCAGCGCCAGCTTATTTTTTTCCTTTACGACCAACAAAACTTTCATTTTTGCGAAGTCCATCAATTAAATGGATTTGATTTTGCCAGAGCAATAAAAAACGTTCCTAAAAAAATATGGCTTCATGGATCTTTGGAAATTTTTATTAATGGCGAAGAAAAAAATAATAAAAATATTGCATCTTTTTTAGTTGAAAAAAAAATTTATCTATGTGATATAACTTTTTTGAATTTAATCGAACAAAGTTTAACTTTCAATGAATTCAAAATATTAAATTCAAATGAAAAAATAACGTTTTTAAAATTTTATAAAACTACCGTAACAAATGGCGACGATGAAGATGGAAAAATAGTGCGAATTCAAAAATTAATTAAAATTCTTCCAAATCTTAGGAAGTTACAATATCGTAATTCAGATGGCGAAGATGGGAGGCAATCGTTTACTTCCAAAACTGCTGAAGATTTATTGAAGCTTCCACATTTTTTTAATTTGGAAACTTTGAAACTCGTTAATGTTCCAGAAACTTTTAATTTTGAAGTTTTATTCGAAGATTTTAAAAAAGTAAGCAAAACAACAAAACAAAAAAATGAAATGAAAAAAAGTTTATTTTTTCAGAAATCATCCAAAATAAATATTCATCGTGATTTTTATATTTTTATTTTAAATCCCTACAAACAAAGATTACATAATTTTGTTGATAATATTCTTACAAATGGATTAACAACAAAAACAAATCAACAAATCAACAATCCCCGCCATTTATATATTTTCTTGGAATGGGTGAAACCAAATTTCAAGCTTTAAATCGATTACGGATTCAATATGAGCAACGACAATAGCATCTTTGAAAACAAGTGGCGCCAAGGGTTTTTGTTTTTTGTGTAAAAGATTAAAATTAAAAGACGAAATAAAAATTTTATTAAACTTCTCTGTCATTATTAATACATACAAATGTCAATCTTTAAATGAGATTAGAGTAGTTAAAAATAAATTTTTTTATTTCCATTTTACATTCGAAATTTATGTATCTGTGTTAATTTTTAGATTCACCAAAACTACCTTGTTGCTTTGGTTATTTTGAAATCACCGCAAAATCATTTGCGTAATGTTTCGGAAATCATAAGAAGCAAGAGTAAGCTAAACTTTTGCCGCCAAAAAAATTCTTTGCTCATTGACTTTTTTTTCACGATAACTTTGTTAGTTGCTGCTCCAGCACTTTTTGCATTTTTATTTTCTCGTTTCGTTACCTTGTTTATTCCGCGTCCGTTTATTATCGTTAGTTTTTGCTAATAGTTTACTAACGTCTCTGTTTTTCCCATTTACTTGCTTTCATTAATTTTTATTAACCCAAATTGGTGTTTCGAGTTTCGCATTGCATATTTGTAATAATTTTTTGTATTATCTCTTCCTTTTTTTCAGGTTTTCAACCATTTTGTTTAATTATGGAAAACTACAACCAACCTAGTCGTAAAAGATCTCGCTCCTCAATCGATGGCCAAGAAAGCATTTCATCTACCGCAATCTCCAATGGCATTATTGCATATGTCCAATCAGAATATGAGAAGAAAGTGGGCGAAGTAAGTTGTTTGATCATTTTAAAAATCCTTGTACCAATAGCTTTAATTTTTATGTTTTTAGATAGCAATCTTAAAACAACAACATCAAGAACTTCAAAAACACGCTGTTCAACTCTTAAAAGAAAAAATTCAATTGAAAGAAAAGCAAAAGGCTGATGATCATTGCGACGGTTCAAAAAAGTTTCTAGAAGATGAAAATGTTACAATGAAGCAACGTCTTAATGAAATGGAAGCCACAAATAAGAAATATGTTGAAAAGGTGACTATTTCGTTTGACTACCATATTTTACCGGGTTTTCACTTTTCAGATTTCTGGTTTAGAAAAGCAGCGAGAAGCCGATCGTCGTGTCCTTCATGAACAAAAGAGATCCTTAGAAGATGAAAAAGCTCGTTTGCAACAACTCAATGCTGCTTTGGAAGCAAAAGACAAAGAGAATGTTGTTACAGTAAGACCAGTATATAATTTCCAAATATCTATATAACTCATGTTTGTTTTTCAGATTACTGTTTTGAAAAAGGAAAAGGAAGCTAGCCACCAGACTCAAGATGGAGAAAAGAAAGCTATGCAAAACGAAATTACTCGTTTGAAACAACTCAATGCTGCTTTGGAAGCGAAAGACAAAGAACAACTTGAAAAGGTAGGAATTGAAAAAAAAAAGTTATTCCATCTCACCTTCGTTTTTCAGATTTCTAGCTTTAAAAAGCAACAAGAAGACAATTATCGTGGTCGAGATGAACAAAAGAAAGCTCTACAAAATGAAATTATTCATTTGCGAGAACTCAATGCTGCTTTGGAAGCAAAGGATAAAGAACATCTTGAAAAGGTAAAAGCTATATAGAATTAATGACTGTCTTTCTCATTTCTGTTTTTTAGATTTCTGCTTTGGAAAAGGAAAAAGAATCAAGCCGGCATGTCCGTGACAAGAAAATGGAAGATTCTGAAGCCGAAAATGCTCACTTGAAACAACGTAATGCTGATTTAGAAGCTAAATATAAGAAGTACCGTTCGAAGGTAAGAGCTATATAAAAAATTACATATCTTTACACGTTTTAATTTTCAGATTTCTGATTTACAAAAGCTCAAAGAATCTTCATCTAAACAATCCCATGCTGATTCAAAGAAGATGTCTGAAGGTAAAGTTTCTCAATTGGAAAAAGTCAATGGTGAATTGGAAGAAACAAGTAAGAAACGTGTTCAAAAAGTGAGTGTTTAGAAAACTTTTACACCTTTACTTTCATTTTCTTTTTTTAGACTGTTGATTTGGAAAAACAACCAGAAAAAAAGCGCAGTGCTGCTTCTGATGGAAAGAAAGGTGAAACTCAAGTTCCTGAAAAAATGCCTAGATCTCAATCTCGTAAAACCCAAGGTAATCCTATTGTTGACCTCGATGGAGCAATAAATTTGTTGTGAATAATTAATTTTATTGATTTGTTAACTGTTTTAAACTTTTTATTGTTTGTTTTCCTTTTGTTTTGAATTTGTTTATGTTATTGAATTATTCTCTTTGTTGGTTTTTGTTTTACAAAATAAACTTCGTTTTACATTTTGTAGCGATCAAGAAGTGGAAATTCTTGAGTTTGCTTGCTACTTTTTACTTCATTTTTTCCATAAATGTCATTTAACTGAAAGCATTTCAAAATGAATATTTGAGGATTTACCAGTTGGATGTTACAAAACTATCTTGGCTATTTTGAAACGCCGCAAAATCTTTGCATCATGTGTCCAATTTCAGCAACAGTAAACTGCACGTTTACAGCCCAAAAAATATCTCTTTGATAATTTTTTTTTGCAAATCAAAAGTTTCGTTTTTGCTCATTTTTTCTAAACTTGAATATCTTTTAGTAGCAAGAAAATATGTGTTTTGCGCCTCGTGTTCCATTTTTGCGATAATTTGTTTTATTCATACTTTTTATAGCCTTTTCAAAGACTTTTGGTTAATCATGGAAAACGATAACCAACCTAGTCGCAAAAGATTCCGATCAACATCAGATGGTCAAGAAACATCAATTGCAACATACGAAGTTATTCTTTCATATTTCCAATCAGAATATGAGAAGAAAGTTGGTGAAGTAAGTTGCGTGTTCATTTTTTGTACCAATAGCTTTAATTTTTATGTTTTAGATAGCAATCTTAAAACAACAACATCAAGAACTTCAAAAACACGCTGATCAATTTGAAAAAGAGAATATTCAAATGAAGGAAAGCATTCAAAATCAAGGAGCCAATGATGAAGTTTCAAAAAAAGCTCTCAAAGATGAAATTGATCGTTTAGAACAATACATTTCCGAATTGGAAAAATCAAATCAAAAGCAACTTGAAATGGTAAAAGATTTCACATTAGTTTTTCATTGAATACTTTGGCTTTTTAGATTGCTGATTTACAAAAGCAACAAGAATTCGATCAACATACTCATGCTGATTCCAAGAAGACGATGGAAGCTAAAATTGCTCGATTGGAACAAGCTAATGCTGATTTGAGAGCTACAAATAAGAAGCAAAGTGAAAAGGTACATACCAGTTTATTCTTTATTTCATTTTTTACTTATTTTTTTGGCTTTTAGATTTCTGTTTTGGAGAAACAACCCAAAGATGGCAGTCAACAACAAAAAGAAGTCGATCGCCCAGCTCAAACACCATGGTGGAATGATGATGTTCGAATTTGAAAAGAAAAATAAGTTAACTCTTGTTACCAACAGAAGCGATAATGATGGCTGATGAACAAAAACTTTATTGCTGCTTTATTATTGGCTAGTTTGAACTTTTTATTGTTTGTTTCATTTCATTGTTGTTTTGTCGTTTTAATAAATAAATTTCGTTTTACATACCTTTGTTTAGAAAAGCATATTGAATAGTAATCTATGGTAAGAAAGAAAAGGAAGCCGCTTAAAACTAATCAAAGTTAAGGAGAATGAAAAACAGCGAGAAAGCATATGTACCTATTTGCTTAAATAAAGTTCACTGGTTAAAGAATGGAAAGTTTTGCTTACATGACAATGACAATTTTACTTTGATTTATCAAGGACATGGTCTTTGACGATAACTGGAAAAAACGTCGTAAAATACACTAATAAAGTTAGCTCATCAACGTTGATCGATCATCAAAATCGATTCAATGCTTTTTCAAATTTTGATTGAACCGTTTTTTAGGCACCTAAAATTTTTATGGCAACATGTGTCTAAATTACGACCATGCTTTCCTTTGTTTAAAAGTTTTTTCATTTCCATTTTTTCATCAACTTTCTTTCTTTCTCCTTCGTCGCAAAATTTTCTTTGATTGATCCTTTATTGTTTGTTGATTTATCAAAGCTTCAATTTATCAACAACAAGGATGGATGATGGCCCAAAAATCAAATGGATGTATGATGGTGCCAAAGCTGATGTGAATCGAGAAGATTTTTTAACTGGTAAAAGAATCACAAAAGAATTTGATCTTTATTCTGATGTCGTTCGAGAAGATCCTGAAAAAGCTCGTGAAGCAGCTATTGAAAAGTCATTTATTAAATCTGTTACTCATGGTTCAAATAGGAATATCAAAGTTTCGGCATTGGCGCTTGATGTGGTTATGCATGAAGATCCATTGGTAGCTATTAAGGTTAGTTTATTATTTCCTTTTTTTATTTCTCTTTTGTTAATTTTCAAACTAAACAAGAACAACGTCAACGTGATATTTATGAAAATCCTGCAATTCAAATGAAGCTTCGCAAAGCCATTAAAGAAGAATATGAAAAAGATAAGAAGAAGAAGCAAAAGAAGAAAGAGAAGAAGAAGGAAAGAAAGGAACATAAACGAAGACATAATCAAAGGGATTACTTGTGAATGCTCTGGATCAATGTCAATTTCTTTGATATGAATGTGTGTGTTTTGACGTTCTTTTAGTTTTTGTTGTTGTTTTTTTATGTATGTAATATTGTGATAAAGTTATTTCTTTTAAATGTTTATTTCTTTTCTTTCTTATACGTTATTTCGAAGTATTTATTGAATTGATAAAATTGTTATCCGTTTGTTATTTTGAATCGGTAATATCCATTTTGGAACAGCATTTCCATGATTGAAGCAAAGCATAGTCACACAGTCATCGTGAAAAGTATAGTTGTGGGATATGATGATTCAAATAGCACAAGTAAATTTAGTCCAAAAGGGTTGTGAACATTTTGAGGAAAATATTGAAAAGTGTTATCAATATAGTAAGCAGTAAACCCTAGTAATGCAACGCAAAAATATAAGGGGAAGAACATTAACGTGAAGGACCTTAAATACGGCTATGTGGAATTACAATTTAAGGGTTTGAAATATTGTTTTTGCTCTTTCCTTTGTTTGATGATTCATTGTCGATTCTTTCGTCTTGCAAATTATGTATCGTAATGGCATGTCTCATTGTTCTTACTTTATGTTGTTGTCTTTGATAATCATGCTAATTTCATTCATTTTCCAGGTAATCGTAATCAACCAATTAGTTAGTTCATTCTTCCATCATCGACAACGTTTCTTCTCTCGTCTACCTCTATCAATGGATAATCAAATCAAAATGAACGCTGCTGAATTTTATCCATCCATTTCAACATCGCTTCAAAATGGAGAAAATTTTGGTGAACATAGTAATGGTTCAGAAGAAATAAATCCTGAAGAAGCAACAGAAATTCCTCCTCCACCACCATCAACATCGTCATATAATGCTCAACAACTAAATGGTGGTGGTTATACCTTTGAATCATTCATGAAAAGATTTTGGAATTTGTTTGCTAAAAAAGAAGGCACTTATGCTGAAGTTAAATCAATGGTGAGTTTATCCGTGGGTTTTTGTATCTTTGATCTTGCTTTTTTGCTTCTAACGTTATTCTTTCATTTTTCAGTTTCATGAAATGCAACAATTTCTTCAAGAAGAAAAAAGAGAATTACAGGATGAAATAATTTGTTTAAGAGAAGTTAATGCTCATTTGAAAACTGCTTTACAAGAACAATTTGATACGGTAATGGTTTTCTTATATGCCTATATTCTTTTCTATGTCAACCTATCAAGTTTTCAGATTGCTGATTTTAGTAAAAATGTTTCTGATTTGCAAGAAGCTAATGCTGAACTTACTGAAATTGTATGTTTGTACCTTTCGAACGCACTCATAAACTTTCAACTTTCAGAATCATCAACTTGAAGAAGAAAAGAAAAAATTGGAAACTGATGTTGCAGATATGGAAGAAAGTTTAGCTGATTTACGATTAAAAGTATGCTTATCTGCATTTTATCCATTGAAGATGTTAAGGCCGCTGACCAACTCGCGTAATGCCTACTCGTGCCGTACCAACTCGTGCAAAAAGCTACCCAACTCGTGCAAAAGTTGACCCAACTCGTGCAGTTTTTCAAATTTTAGACTCCCAACTCGTGCAAAAAAAAAACACCCAACTCGTGCCGAAAATGCACCTAACTCGTGCAAAAAATGATCAAAAGGCTTTTATCAATGGATTTTTACGGAAATAAAAAACAAATTATTATTCTTCAATATTTCAAAGCTTTTTTAACAATTATTCATATGCCAAATGTTTGACGATCCATAGGACTTTCCTATGGATTTCATTTTATCGAATCGGCTATTATAGCTTCAGAATTATCGTTTGGATAGGTTTATGCAGTTATTTATGGATTTACGAGAGACTCTGCGAGTAAATTTAAAGATTTCAGAGTAAAGCGGTCCATTTTTTTTCATTTTTTTAATTTTTTGTTTCGAATAGGTTCAAAATGATTAGAAAAAATTATTGGCGTCAAGCTTTTTCTCAAAAAGTGAGCAGGATATGCTAATTTTCCATTCAATTGCTGATTTATTGCTTCCAAAAAATATTAAGTATTCTTGGACATTGAAATCTGAACAAATGGATGGTGATGAAGAAGAAAGAGAACTCCTTTTACAATATTTTGATGATGACATTGTAATCTTTATGTCTGATGTTCAAATCAAAAGATTCGCTCAAGCTCAAGAATATTTCGCAGATGGCACTTTTAAATTCTCACCTCATTCTTATGTTCAAATCTATCGAATCTTTGGACTTTTTCGCACAACTCATTGTTCTCCGCTTGCTACTGTTTTATTGAAAAGGAAAGATATTCCAACGTATACCAAGGTCTTTCGAAAAAGTTAGTTTTATTATGTTTTCATTAATTTTAATTTTTGTAAATTTTAGTCTTTGAACTCGTTAATGTCCAACTCGTTGATTTTCGTGCTAAATATATCCATTTCGACTACGAAACTGCAGCTGTCAAATCCTTCAATTCTGTTTTTGGAAGTCAAATCAAGCCGAAAGTATGTTCTTTCCACTGCAAACAAGCGTTAATTCGTCAAATTGTAAGTTTTCCCTTTTATTTACTTACATCATTTAATATTTAATTCTTCAGAGACAGTTGCACGTTATTAATCTCTATAGAAACAATCCAGTTTTTAACCGTTTTTGCACGAAACTTGGTGGCTTACAACTTATAAGAACTTGTTATCACCGTGATGCTAAAGATTATATGCTTCGAAGTGCTGCTAGACTTGATAATGAACAAAATATGCCTGCTGGTACCTCTCAAATAGCTCAAACCTTAGTTGAATATTTTTTGTAAGTTTTTATTACAATAATTCTTTTATTCTAACTTTTTTTACAGCAATAATTGGGTTCATGGTCCATGTGGTCAGCTCTTCTTCTCGTTGTATAAACTCAAGGCAAATAGAACATCCAATTATGCCGAAGCTTATCATTCGAAGCAACATTATGCTTTTGTCCAAACTAAATCAAGTCTTGGCGAATGGATCGTATGTTTCAGGGAAAAGCAGAATGAGGAAGATGAACAATTGGATGCTATCTTGAATGGTTTAGAACGAGCTAAAAAACCAACCAAAAAGAGTGTAAAAGCAGACAAAAAAATCAAAAAAGCCAAAGAAAAATTTAAAGCTGCTATGGAAGATGAAGACAATCAAATGCTTGATGAAATCTTTTCAAAAGCTTTATATTCTCTTGGAACACTTCTTGGTTATGCTGGTAATTAATAATGTTTGTTAAATATTCAAGTTATTATGTTTTGTTAAAATTTATGATTTTTTTTGTTGTTTGTTGATTGCTTTTTTGTTATGAAAAAAATCATTTTTGTTAATAAATAATTGTTAAAAAAAGCTTTGAAATATTGAAGAATAATAATTTGTTTTTTATTTCCGTAAAAATCCATTGATAAAAGCCTTTTGATCATTTTTTGCACGAGTTAGGTGCATTTTCGGCACGAGTTGGGTGTTTTTTTTTTGCACGAGTTGGGAGTCTAAAATTTGAAAAACTGCACGAGTTGGGTGCATTTTTTGCACGAGTTGGGTACATTTTGCACGAGTTGGTACGGCACGAGTAGGCATTACGCGAGTTGGGTTTTTCCCAGATGTTAACCGTTAATAACTTTTTAGATTAATAACAACGAAGAAGAAGATATCAATTGTAGTCATGCTTAGAATCATCTCCATCTTCAAGTTACCAACAATATGAAAATTCTCAATGTCTCTATTTATAACTTCGAAAAATGTTAATATTTTTGTATCGTTGATTTACATCATGATTTTAGGTTTAAATAAATAGATCAAATTGTTTTTGTAATGAATGTTTTATAATTAATCAATCGAACAATATGTAATCTCTTTGCTACCAAAAAAAAAAGAAAGTAGGACCAATTTTTTTTGGCACATTTAGTCCTACATGGAATACAGTAATTCTAAGATTATGGTACCCCAAAAATTTCTTTGTTGTTTGATCAAACTTATGCTTTCATTTTTTCTTCAACACAAGCTATTATTTTAATGTTATCGTCGTCATCACCTCGTTTGTTTGCATCTGGTATGTTAATCCATTCAAAAAGCGGCATTTCGTATTAGTTTTTGAAAACAGATTCGCCAAAATGTATTTCAAAGAAAAAAGGAAGAAAGAAAGTTTTTTCTTTGACTCGCGCACTTGCGCATCTGCCATTGGATTGTTTTGAATGCCGTTAAAAAGGATTATTGCTTTCTTTTTTAGTTCTGCTTTTTTCATCTTCAATTTAACCCATTTTTAGAAAACAAAATGGATGCTGTGATCAAGTTTACATCATTTGCTTTTGGTAAGATTCGTCGACTCAAAGAAGAAAATGAAGATTTGATCTTGAAATTGGAGAATGCAAACTTGGAAACTCAAATTCAAATGGTAACTCTTTTTCTTGTCTCCAAAATATGTAGTTTTTGGTTTATTTTTAGGAAAAAGCTCGACGTTTCCAAGAATTGCAGGAATATGTGAAAGAATTAGAAGCAGAAATTCAAGTAGTCTTTCGTGCCGAAGATGTTCACATTGAAGAAAAACAAGCATTTGAAACTGAAAAAGCTGCTTTGAACTCACATGTAATTTCTTAACAATTAATTGCTTTGTTTTACTTACTGTATTGTTGTTGTTATAGATTGATGAAATGAAAATGCAACTCGACCAAGAAAGATCCAAATCAACTAAAATGTTAAAAGCTACACAAACATCAGAACCAGATGTAACTTTCATTAACCTTCTTTCTTTTGGAATGTATTAAACTTTCAGATCAATCAAATGCAACATAAAGCTGGTGTAACTGCTGATCATGGATTTTATGAATCACCCGAACTTGATTTTTCTAACTATGAAATGGAAAAGCAAACAGCGAATCGAATCTCGATTATGGATATCACTGATAGTAAAAATATACCTCCTGTTGATACCTTTGACAACGAAAATAATGATATCTCGGTTATTGAAATCAGCATTGATTCAGGTGGTAATAAAGCTACTACAAAGGTTTGATTTTCATTTCTTTAATATGCTTACATACTCTTTCATTTTTAGCTTCCAACATTTAGAAAACTTAAAATAACTGATGATCAGTGTCAATTCTTTTCAACATCTGAGGAAAATGAAAAACCTGAACTTGCAAGTCTCAAACGTTTGAAGAATAAAGAAGTGATTCTTAATGGTACTCTTGATGTTGCTTGTAATACATGGTCGCTTTTTTCTCACAGTAATGCTTTCAAAAGCGTTGTACAGCTATTAGTTTTCAAGTTTCATTCATGCAAGATATCAAAGCTTCGACTTACTGATCAATGGCTTAATTATGAAGATTATTTAAAGCTCGTATCGCCTGAAAGTACTAAAGTATTAGACTTTAACAAAACTAGTTTTGTTACTGGCAAACTCTTTAATATCACTAGAAAGGCATGCTTTGAAGATTTGCTTGAGAAAGTTCCTAATCTTGAACGAATTAATTTGTAAGTTTTCCTTTGTTATCTTTCAAACTATTCAAGCTTCTTTTATTTTTAGTGTTGTTGGTCCTGGTAAAGATGAAATGATCACATGCGAAACTGCATCAAATCTTGTCCATCTCAAAGACTTTGAAAATCTTAAAGAATTCCGAATTATAAATCTTCCATCTTGTTTTGATCTCAAAGAATTTGCCAAGTTTATTCAGGTAAGTGGAGGAGATTTTGGAGATTTTCACTTATGTAACGTATATTTTTCAGGCTCATCCAAACACCAGCTTTACACTTGATTTCTCTAGAAAACTTGAAAGCAAAGTCAAAACTTCTCTTCGACGAACTGTTACTACTTATCTCTGTGAAGATAAATTGAAACCATATCCTAAATCTCTTGTTATTGGAATAATTTAATTATCTTTGCTTTTGTATGTTTGCTTCTTATTGTTCATGCTTTCACTTTATTTTGATTCTTTGTTCTTGTTTGTTATCTTTGTTTGCACATTTTTTCATGTTTTGTCTAAATTTCATTTTCTTGTAATATAATAAATTTTTATTTTTGTTTATTTACTTTGCTATTCCTTCTAAATTCTAGAGTTTCACAAACACATATCAAACACGTTTAAAGACACTTAGCAGCAAAGTTAGTTACAAAAAAAGTTGATTCCCACAATGTGATACCGTTAATGTTGTTTGAGTGATGGAATTTATTTTTACCTATGAATTGAAAAAGATATTTGATAAAATGTATACGGAGTTAGAAATTTTCACGAGATCATCTTCTTCAGCTACCTTCAAAAAAAGCTAAACTCTCCTTTCGTTCGAGAGATTTCACCTTTCAATAAGGTTTTGCTTTGTAATAAACAAAGGTTTTTCTTCTTCTTTCGCATTATGGTGATTTTTATAACACATATTTTTATCATTTTTTTGTTGTTGGTGGTGTTAGTTTATTGGTTTTATCGATGGCGATTGATCCTTCAAGGAAAGGTTGACTGACATTTTTTACAAACACCGCAGAAGAAAATTTTACATTTTGTTGTTGCCTGCTTTACAAATATTCTAGTCAATGGCACAGATTTCGAAGACATAATAAATACCTGAATGCTAGGTATCATTTTTTACTCTATCGAGGGCTTTTAAATTTACTTTTCACTTTTTTATAACTTTTTTTTTATTTTTCTTTACAAGGAAAAAAACTCATCCATTTATTTATTTAAAACTACACAAAATCTATCTATCATTGTCATCACCATCAAAGATGCATGAATTCATTTCAAAGTAAGTAAGTACTATCATTTTTTTTAGTAAATTTTCAACAACAACAACACCAACAAAGAAAAGTTTTTTTTAACTCAAGCCATCTTTCTTTTCCTTCAATCTTCTTATGGTTGCCCGAAAGAAAACCCAAGAGACCTATAAAAAAAACAACAAATTTTTTTTTTCGTCGATTTAACTAAAAAAATATTTTTTGTCAACTAAATATGTACCATTTTTTTAAAAAAGAGTTGTAAAAGTAAGCATATAAGTAGTAAGTAACTTACTTCTTGTTGAGTCATTTTTCTTTTCATCCTCCATTTCCTCGATAGTGAGTTTCTAAGATATGATGCTCAGCTCCATTTTTTTTCTTGCAAAAAATTGAGAGAAGAAGAGCTATCATTTGTTTCCTCCACAAAAAAAAAATAAGCTTTGCGACACATGCTAAAAACCGATGAATTGACAATGTTTTTTTTGTTGGCTTCTCGGATGGGCCATCTTCAATTTTTTTATTTTTTTAAAAGGCTCTTTATCTTTTCTTTCTTTTTTTGGGAGAAAAGTGTCTGTCTCCAAAAAACGAAGAAGATATAAAGCTTTTTTTTCGGTGTATTCAGAAAAATTTAGGATATTAGTTTTATCTTCATCTTTTCCTCTGTTTTTTTCTTCTTTTCTTCTAAAAATGGAAGAAATGTTTTTAGTATTATTAATTTTTATAAGTATTAGTTCCTTAATTTCCATATCATCAAGTGAAGCTGCAATGTTATATGAATTTCGTGAACATTTGCCTCCATCTTCACAAAATTTAAAATCACATAAAACTTGTATTGGCGGAAAAAATATTTCGAATGATTCAACACTTAATTGTCATGCCGCTAAATTTAATCGATCTATGGGATTGTAAGTTAATGATTTTCATTTATTTATTTTAAACATTTTTTTTGCATCGAAGGTCTTATTTCTTTTTCCTTTATTCAAAATAATAAAGCCCATCTCTCCAAATATTCCAATTCCATTGTTCAAAAATAAAAATAAATTATTTTTTGAGAGAAAAAATCAAGAAACCGTTTTCCCATTTAAATTTTTTTGAGATTAATTTATTACACAAAAACAAATTAACTATTCTTATTTCATTTGTAAAAAAGTAATAAAAAAAATGTTTTAAATATTCAAATAAGCAAAATTAAAGGAAAAATGACTTTATTTTTGATAACAATGGTTTGTTTGTGGGCAAACAAAAAAATATTTTGAATAATGGAATTTTTTTTCTTTCTCCAACTCTTTTTTTTATGACTTGAAAAACAAAACATTATCAATGCGCATGGGTTTTCACTGGGTTTGCTAGGCTATTTAGGAACGCCTAAATTCTTATCACTTAATCAATGCTTTTTTTTTTGTTAGATTTTTTCTTAAAGAAATAACTGTTTTAAAACTAATTCCCAAATTTTTGTTTGTCTTTTTTTTTGTTGCAAAAATTGTTTTATATGATATATTTTGTTTTGTGGCGCGACCCAAATGCTTTGAAATCAAATTTAATTAATAAAATGTGCAAAAATAAATCGACATAAAAAAAGTATAAAAATGAGTAAAAAAATAAATGGATTAATTTTTTGAGAGAAAAAAGTTAAAATAAAATTATTTTTATTCTTTCAGCTTTAAAACATGCTCGCGACATTCACATTGTTATTCCTCGAGAGAACCTTCGGATTGGTGTTTAATTAGTAATAATTTTATGTGGACGTACGTTTTACAAATTTTTTTTTTACTTTTGATAGTCAAAGATGTATCTAATTTTTCCCCCTAAATAACTTTCAGGAATGCTGGCTGCCATTGTGACAAAAAAATTGGTTCATGTTTGATTGAAAGATATTCAAGAAATGATTATCAATTGCAATGGGCATATTGCGTTCCAAAAACTGAATTTTATTGTGCCACTCGTTATTATAAAATTAAAGCCACTCTTACTTAATTCTTTCAAAATATTTTTGTTTTTTTAACTCTTAATTTTTTAAATTAAATTTTTTCAACTTTTAAAAAACTGCCTATTAAATTTTTTATATATCGCGAAATTATTAATATAAAAATTTATTATTAAAAATCTTTAAACAGAGAAATTAAATTTATTCTGTTTTATTTTAACTATTAAACAAGAAAATTTAGAAATAAAAATAAGAAAAAAAGTGATTCAACCATTTTTTAAAAAAGACGCGAACCAAAATAAAATTGATAAAACTTATGGATGGAAAACTTCGGAGAAAACAACAAAAAAAAATTGAATCGCTTCGAATTTTGATAAGTTATTTAGAGTCAAATCAATAAAGGTTGAAGAGAAAAAAAAAGATAACAATCATTTTTTTTTCAAACACAAAAAATAAAAAGTTTTATATGAAAAAAATTTGAAGTTGTTGACAAAAATAATCGATTAATTTTTGTTTATTATTAATTTTTAAATAAAATTGTTTATTATTTGTTTATTAATTAATAAAAATGAAGATGGAATGCTTCAAATCAGCCTTTTCTTCCTTGACTCTGCATAATTCAGCGGCGGAACTTGAAATTTACACTTTCAAAAAGCCTCGAATTCAAAACTTTTCTTTTCCATCAGATGTTATTAAATATTTGATACTTAGTAATCGTCATCCAAAAGCTCATGGTAATTTAATTAAAACATGTAAATATTTTTTTTTCTAAAAAACCCATTTATGTCGTAAATAATTTAATTTGTTCCCATACCAAAAATGAATGGAAATTAATAATTGGAAGAAATTTCAATCTCAAAAGTTGGTTAATCGGTGAATTAGTTATTCCATGGAGAGTTGCTGGTCGTTCAAATATTGTATCTAAAATTATTTCAAATATTTATCGATGTGATTTAACTGTTTTACATTTATCTTTTTTACAAATTTCTTTTGATGAATTTGATTTTCTTGTTAAATCAGGAACTTTGGAAATTATTAATTTTAATGATGTGACTGTTGTTGTAAAATTTAAAAATGGCGACGACGACATCGGCGATGCAACAATTTCCTTACAAACTCTTTGTAAATATTTACCAAATATAAAACAAATTACTTAGTAAGTTATTTTTTATATTCTAGAAATAATTTTTTTTGATTGATATCTAAATTTTTAAATTTTTTCTTTTTTCATGTAACTACAAATACATAAAAAAAATTTTTAGTGCCTCAAAATATGAAAACATTGAAAAAATATATTTTCCTTTATTAAGAAACCTTCAACTTTTTCATTTACATGTTGATTTTAATTTTTTTTCTATTGATGTGATTGATAAATTTATAAAAGTGAGTCAAGCCAGTCTAGCTTCCAAAATAACAAAATATTATAAAATAAAATTTTCTTAAAAGATTATTTATTTTATTTATTTTTCAGGAGCATCCAAAGGCAGATATATTTATAAGATTTTCAAATTCTTCATCAAGAGATGAGAATTATTTCTCAATCGAATATAAAAAGCTCCTTCAAACTATGGTTGATAATATAATTAATTTTGGTGTAACAAAAGATTATTTTCCACCATTAATTCAATTTTGTGGACAAAGTAAAGGAACTTACGATGCTTTATTTAAGCTTCGTCGAGCTTATTTTCAAATACAAAAAAGCAAATAAATTTAAAAAAATTTTATCTAATGTTTTTTTAGTAATTTAAGTGCTAATCAATTTTGTGAAACTCGACCATCGTTGTAAATGCATTAATTTTTTTTTTTGTATTTATAAATTCGTTACAATTATAGTTTTTGATTTTATAAGATACAAATTAATAAAAAATAAGTTATTTAATAATTATTGTTTTTTAAATTTCGTCACAACCTACCTTCTATGAGACGGAGACAGAAAAAAAAAACTAATTAAACTTCGGTTTTCATTGGACGCGGAAATATGTCATTTCCTTACACTCACTCCTATTTCCTACGCTTAAAAAAATTTAAAATAATCTTTTTTACTTTCAAATGAATTTTTAAATTACAGTAAAAAAGTTTTTTATTATTTATTTTTCGTGATGTAGCTTTTAGTCATTTTTTTCCAAATTGAGAATGTTTGCTTGTTTTTTTATTCTTCTCAATGAAAAACATGCCTAATTTAGTCCCATTCATATTTTACATTATTCATTTTTGAGAAAAAATAAATTTAAACTTACGCACGTTTTTGTTTTTTTTCAAAATGTCAAGATAAATTATGAATACATAGAAATATTAATATAAAGTTTTTAAAAAAAATTTAATTATTTGAAAAAAAAAATTCTATTGAATTTTTATCATTTTTATAATACATTTTTTGACTTTCGGTCTTTAAACATTTTTCTTTTTCGCTATTTAAAAAAATACCATATCCTTTCTTTTGCGTCATTTGAAAAACAAAATTTATCAAATTCCAGGACTTGAATATTTTCTAGAAAAAAAAGAAGCTATGCCCAGTGCAATATTTAATATTATTTGGCCATGTATCGAAGTTATTATTTATTTATTTCATAGTTTAATGTTGATTTTGCTTATTTGGAGAAAAAATACGAAATTTAATGGTCCATTTTTTAATATATTTCGAATTTTAATGGCTGCTGATTTAATTTATTATTTTACTGTAAGTTTTTTGTTTTCCAATTTCAGGTCATAATTTTTTTAAACATTTTTTCTTTTTTAGTTAAATGTTGGAACTCGATTTCCAGGATGGGGATTTTTTATTGAATTTTATTTAACCCATGATTTTCTTGCAACCATAGTTTTAAATATTTTATCTTACATTGCTTTGGTTCAATTTGTGGGTCATTGTTTTTTATCCTTTAATCGTTTTATATTACTTTTATTTCCGTCAAAATATTCTAAGGTAATTATTAAAAATAAATTTTTTAAACTTCACAAATTTCAAAATTTTTTTATAGTTTTGGGAATATCAGTGGTATACTGTAATAATAATTATTTTACCATTCTTCCATATTTGTTATCGCATAACAGCACAAGCAAAATATTCAATTTTGGGAACTGGGCAAGTTTACACAAATTGGACGAATCAAGAATTATATTCGATTACAACAAAAATAAGTTCGATGGTTTACATAATAGCTACGTGTCTTGAAGGAATTTTTTCGGTATTATCAATTATAAAATATTATTCACTTGGATATTCAGCAAGTTCTAAAATTAAAATTATGGAAATTCGATTGCTTTGTAAGTTAGAAATCTATCATTTTGGCTTTGGTTTTATTTTAAAAAAAGTTGCGAAAGTTAATAAAATATTTTTAATTTTGAAAGAAAAAATACTCGACTTAAATGCTGTAATTTTTTTTAGTCATTTCTTGCATAATTTTTATTGCACAATTAATTCGAAGTATCTATAGTTTTATGCTACCATATTTTGCGGGAAATGAAAGTTATATCGATCTTGCTGCCTTGGTTCCCGTTGTGGTTGATATAGGTGCTTGGTCTCGTAGTGTTTCGTTAATACTTTTAAGGTTTTTTTTTAAAAAAAATTGTTTTAAAATAGGCTTTAAACTTTTTGGCTTTTTTAGTCCAACCGCAAGAAAAGCATTTGCAAATATGTATTTTCCATGGTCAGAGAAATCTGTTATACATGTTGCATCCACTAATGTTCATCATGTGACAAAAATAACTAAATTTTAAACGCATATGAATTTTTGTTGAAAAATATGTAGTTTTTTTAATTTTATTTTCAACTAAAAATTTTTTTTTTCTATGTACATCGTATTAAAAATTTAATAATGATGTCCGTTATTTATCGATGCCGAGAAAAAAAATATGTGCTGATTACACTTGATTAATCTGAATTAGTTTTTCATTTTTTGTTATTCGCTTTTGTAAACTTTTTTTTTCTTGCTTTTCGATTTTGTTTCATTGAAAAAAAACCAATCGTTTCAAACACTTTTTATACACACATGAATAAAGAAAAGGTAAAATCATAAAACTGCCATGTGTTATAAATTTTCCTTTCAAATTTATATTTAAAGCAGAAAGGGTAATCGATTATGGATGTGTAAGAAATAAAGCAAAATTTTGTATTATAATTCAAAAATTACGGTAAAAGAATAGTTTATTCAAGCATCAGTACATAATTAAAAGAGATTACAAGAAAGGATTATGAAAAAGTAGTATTGAAATTATTATTTTTTGAATTGAACGGTGAGCTTTTCAGGATACGGATAACTTTGAAGTAATTTTTGTTTGACGGCTTCAAGTTTAAACATGTGACTTTTCCAATCACAATAAAATGAAAGAGTAAAATGAGTTTGAGGATGTTTCTAAAATAATGACTATAAATTATTCAAATAAAAGAAAAGTTATTACCTTCATAAAAGCAAGAAAACCATCAGCATCAAATACTTCAGAAATGATGTTATATAACTTGAAAAATTTGAGATTTTTGAAGCGTGGAAGCTTGACAAGGTTTTTTGATGTTTCTTTACCAACGCTGAATACACTTGAAATAGTAATACATATATGACTTCCAGCAACATCACTAAAATCGATCATAAAGCAAAAATAATAAATGATGAAACATACTAAACGAATTTTTCAATGTTTGGCAGTTTTTCCATGACATTTTCCAATTGAACTAAAGAATCATCATATTCATCATTGATCTTAACATCAGAGAAATAAACATTCTTAATGGTTCCAGATTTGGTAAGCTTTTCATAATCTTCTAATGATAGTACTTGCTTATGCAAAAACAAATCAGTGATATTGCAAGAGTGAACATATTTAAGCAAGTCAGAAAAAACAGAGTCATCACCAGCATAATACCCAGCATTGCCATTAAATGGATCAGCATCGAAGAAAGAGACAAGACCATCAAGAACCAATTTCTTTGAATCAGAAACCACACCATTTATGTATAAAGAGTAGGGATAATAACGTTTTTTACAAATTTCCATGGGTTTTTCATTATCATCCCAGGTTAAATAAGCATGAAAAGAACGTCCATTTTTCGGTTTATTAAGCCTTTTGATAACATTTGGATCTTTTATGGGCAGCTTTGATGAACTAAGTTTCTTGGTTGTGAGAGAAGAAATCTGAAAAGTTACATACTTGATAATTTGAATAATAAGCAAGAAAATGCTTACGGTAGAGAATGGTAATCGGACAATGCTTTGTATCTTTTCAACGAACATAAATCCACTTGATTTCTTTTTATCATCAAGAACTTTGTCATCATCTTCAGATTCAGCTTCTAAAGCAGCTATTTTAGCTTCCATAACTTTCTTGTCAACAGCGTCACTTTGCTTCTTTTCAAAGTTTGAAATCTGAAAAACGAGGAAAAGTTATAAATGGTGTTTTTATCTTTCAAATATAACAAATATTAGTAAAACACTAACCTTAGTTTGTTGTTCACTCATTGTAACATTCATTTCAGTAACACGTTGATTCAAGAGAGCAACATCAGCTTCCAATAATTCTTTTTCAGTTGCAGCAACACCATTTTCACTTTTCAATTGAGCAATTTCTTTTTGGAGTCGAGCATTTTCATTTCTTAATTCAATATTTTGAAGTTCATCCAAGCTTTGAAGTTTTCCATCAAGATGAGAAAGTCCTTTTTCATCCGTTTGTTGAAGTTCATGCTTCTTCTTGGTTTCCATCTAAAAATAATGAAAGTAATTGTAATGTTTTAAAAAGGACAAAATAAACAAACTTACAGCTTTGAGAAGAAAAAAACACAGAAGTGTTTCAAGCGTTCACTTTTACAAGAATGGAAAACTAATGAGAAGAAGCATTTCTCAAAAAAAATAATGAAAAAAGCAAGAAATTATGCAAATATTATTTGCAAACAAACTTTTTTTTTGTTTTTCTCAAAAAATTAGTTGAATCTTTTCGTTTCTTGAAATTTGTTTACTAAAAATTGCTTCCAAATTTTTTTTCTAATATGCGTTTGGTTAAATTTAATGTCTGTTTTGATAATCAATTTTTTTCCCAATTTTACAAACTTTTATTGATTGAAACACTGCATTGTTTATTTATTTACAAAATTTCTCAAAGCTCTGTGTTCTTTTTTCATTTTCAAACAAATTGCGGTTTCAAAAAAGACATTGAAAAAAAAGCAACAAAAAAGAGCAAGGAGTAACAGCAATCATTCACAAGAGTTAATAAACAACAAAATTCATGAAAATAGTTTATACAAAAGTAAAATCAAAAACAAAATGTACATAAAAAAGAAAGGCTATAAAAATCAACAAAAAAAAACACAACGAAAGAATAACAAAAAAAAAGAAAGAAGAATTTTTAATTTAACAGTAATTTTCAATTCAGCAATCTTTTGAGCAACTTTACAAATTATAAGCTTCATTTGTAGATCCTAAAAACGAAAGGAATTTTTTAAAAAAACAAAATTAAAGAAAATACCAACTCTTATTCATTTGATCTTTTGAAGTTTAGCAAATTTTTCTTCCATGCTCTCGTTGAAATCTTTCTTCTGTTTTTCGGTATCACGAGCTTTTTGTCCAGCTTCGTCAACCTAAAACTAAGCATAAGATTATACAAACATTTTTTTAAAAACGTTTACCTTAGAGTTTTGTTGTTGTAAAAGTTTCATAGTTAAATAAAACAAAATGTACTTACAAGGATTTCGTTTGGTAAATCCTTCAGCTTTTTGTTGAAGCTTGAGTGTGGAGGTGATGTGGTAAGTTGAGGATCACGATTGTTTCGAAAAAATGTGGAATGTATTTAAAGCAATTTATAATTTTGGTATAAAAGATATTACTTTTATTGGGCGCCAAAATACTTATTGATTGTCGTGGTAAAAGCTTTGAGACTTCTTGCGTTTACTGATTTTACAAAAATGCGTAAATTTCTTCACTTTTTTGTTTAAAAGTTAATTTTTGGTTAGTGAATGCATAGTATAAGAATTTATGAAATGATGAGAAAATGTCAAAAATTAAATGGCAAAAAAAAATTGACAAAATCAAAGAAAAAATTTTATGAGCAACATTCTTGAATTATGGATGTTTGTTGAATGTTATTCTTTCATTCTAATACAAAGCTACATGATAACATGCTTCATTTCATTTTCTATGGTTAAATCAGATCCCTTGAAATAACAAACGATGATATAAGGGTTACAATGAAAAAAATAAATCAAAACCTTATGTTTGAGACAGTTATTTTTACGTCAATAATGTTATGTTTAAAAAAATTTTGTTTTTCATAATTTTATATGCCAAAATCAGTTATGATGAAATGATTACGCACCATAGAATATTGATAATTTTTAATCATATTTATGCAAATATAAAGCTAGTTGATAATGAAGTAATTTAACAACATAAACAACAAATGGCAAAAATTTCATGGTTTTTAAATTAAAATATATTTTTTTGATAATCCACAAAAAAAAATTGATAAATTTATTAATGCGGATGTTGGTGAAATCAATCATCAAGTTGTTGAAATGTTTATATCATTTTTCGAGAAAAAACCAAAATTGGAAGAAAAAATATTAGTTTTTCAAATTATTTATTTATAGCTTAATTTCTGTTCAACTTAATTTTTTCGTGAAACTTATTATAAAAAAGTTATGTTGAAAGACAAAAAAAAGCAAAGCCTTTTCGTAGAAAAAAAACGCTTTCATTCTTTTGAGTGTTCTTGTTTCCTCGAAAAATGATGACGCTAAAAAATGAGAAAAAAATATGACTGACAACAAAATCATTATTTATCGAAGAAAAAAATGTAGTTTGTTTGAAAAAAACATTTTTTGTTTGAATATTTTTTTTATACAACAATTTTTTTACTTTCTTTTTGTCTCGTTTTTTAAGTAAGATTCAAACATCATAATATTCGGTTGTTCAATAAGTTCGCTTCGCGATAAATTCGATCGGCCAACTATGGGGAGTAAAGACATGTCAGATGCTGTTTCTATCGATTGGTAGCCCCAATAAATGGGCTTCTAACGAGTAAGCAAAGTTTTCATATGCCTTGGGTTATCGTGGAATTAATAGCCCCTAAAGCTTCAAGATGCCAATGTTGGTTGAACAACGATGTTTTTGACTTTTTAAGCTCATGTTTTCGATGTTTTTCTTTCATAATAACTATTTTTTACGCTTAAAATTACTATTAGTAAGAGATTTGGTACCAATTCACTAGGCTTTAATAGCCAATCATAGCTATTTCATAGCAAAAAGTGCACTAAAGGCTTATAGTAGCTATCTTTCAAAAAATCTAATTATGGCAAAGAAAGCTAACTGCCGAGTAACAATATGTTAAAATTACGTTAAAAATAGCAGAAAGAGGCTTGGGATAAAATAAAAATAGCAGTTTATCTCAAAAAATTAAAATATCATTATAATCGGTTTTCACTCAAAATTAGCATCTTAAGGCTTTATGTGCCATTAATTCCTCGAAGAACAAAGGTAATCCAAAACTTATAGGGCCCGTTCGAAGCCCATTTATTGGGGCTACCAATCGGTAGAAACAGCATCTGACATGTCTTTACTCCCCATAGTTGGCCGATCGAATTTATCGCGAAGCGAACTTAATGAACAACCGAATAAAAACTCGTCTTTTTATAAAAAATTGCCTACAAAAAATTGAAAACTTTTTTAGAAAATTTTTTTAAAAATATCAAACTTGAGAAGCACCAATATTGTAATAATCAACAACTTTCTTATTGAAAAACAAAAAAATAAGTCACTAAATAAAAAGGGAAAAAACTAACATATCTTTAAGCAATTTTTGTTAATTCAAGTCAAATATCGAGCTGAGCTATCGATATTAGCTTGTAAATGAAAAATAAAATGCGTTGTTTTAAAAATAACTTTCTGGTTTTCATTTTTGATCAAAGGAACTAAAAAAATTAAATAAGAGTAATCAATCGTTTGCATGGGAAAAATGCACTTAGGAAACAATAAAATAAAACTTTAAGTTTGATTGTTATAAACCTTTGTAACGATCCCTCTTGTGTAAAGAAAAGAGTGAAGTAGTAAATTCACAATGAGTTTTCTAATTTCAAAATGAAGATAAAAAAAAGATTTCTCAATGAAAAAAACAAGAAGAACGCTTGGATAAGCAACGAAAATGGCAGAAAAAAGAGGCTGTTTTGAAAGAGTTTTGATTTTTTTTCTTCATCCAAATGATTTATTACATTAAAAAAAGGTTTATTCAAATATCAGCATACAATGAAATTACATATTTTACAAAAAATAATAATGAAAATTTAGTGTTACTTTTATTATTGTTTCTTGAATTGAATGTTGAGTTTTTCAGGAAATGGACAGCTTTGAAGTAGTTTTTGTTTTACAACTTCAAGTTTAAACATGTCAGTTTTCAAATCACAATAAAAGGAAAGTTCAAATTGAGTTTGAGGATGCTTCTAAAATAGTGAACATATAAAAATAACCATGAAAAAGTAAAAAAAAAAAAGTACCTTCATAAAAGCAAGAAAACCATCAGCATCAAATTCGTCAATAATAATGTTGGAAAGTTTGAAAAGTTTGAGGTTATTGAAACGTGGAAGCTTGATGAGATTTTTGAATGTTGCTTTTGAAATACTGTATACACTAAATGTATAGCTACTAACGATTTCACTAAAAAAACGTACAGTAAAAAAAGATCGTTTTAAATAAAACTTACTATCGAATTTTTTCAATATTTGGCAGCTTTCCCATTATATCTTCCAGTTGGATTAAAGCATCACTATGTTCATTTTTGATCTCAACTTCAGAGAAATACAGATTCTTAATGGCTCCAGATTTGGCAAGTTTAACGTAATTTTTCCAGGTTAGCTTTTCGTTATGTAAAAACAAATCACAGATATTGCAAGAACGAACATATATAAGCAACTTATAAAAAGCTCCGGTTTCAGCAGGATAATATTCAGCATTATCATCAAATGGATCAGCATTGAAGAAAGAGACAACACCATCGAGAACCAACTTCTTTGAATAATGTCGAACACCGTTAATGTAAAATTGGAAACCATAGCTAGAATACGGTGATTTTTTCAATTGAATGCTTAAAGGTTTTTCATTTTCATCATAAGTTAAATAAGCGAGAAATTGATGACCATTTTTTGGTTTGATAAGCCTTTTGATAACATTTGGATTTTTTTTTCGGCGGCTTTGATGAAGTGAGCTTCTTGCTTGTTAGAGAAGAAATCTGAAAAGTAACTTGATACATTCAATAATAAGCAAAAAATGCTTACGGTAGTGAAAGGCAAACGAGCAATGTTTTGCATCTTTTCAACGAACATAAAGCGACTTGATTTCTTTTTATCATCAAGAACTTTGTCATCATCTTCAGATTCAGCTTCTAAAGCAGCTATTTTGGCTTCCATAACTTTCTTGTCAACTTCGTCACTTTGCTTCTTTTCAAAGTATGAAATCTGAAAAAAAAGAAAAAGGGTTATAAAAGAATGATGTTTGCGTCTTTAATAAAAACAAGATGTTTACATGTAAAGCACTAACTTTAGTTTGTTGTTCATTAATTGTTGCATTCATTTCAGTAACACGTTGATTCAAGAGAGCAACTTCAGCTTCCAATAATTCTTTTTCAGTTGCAGCAACACCATTTTCACTTTTCAATTGAGCAATTTCTTTTTGGAGTCGAGCATTTTCATTTCTTAATTCAATATTTTGAAGTTCATCCAAGCTTTGAAGTTTTCCATCAAGATGAGAAAGTCCTTTTTCATCCATTTCTTGAAGTTCATGCTTCTTTTTGGTTTCCATCTAAAAATAAAGAAAGTAATTGCAATGTTTTAAAAAGGACGAAATAAACAAACTTACAGCTTTGAGAAGAAAACAACGAATTGATTCAACCGTTCACTTTTACAAGAATGGAAAAACAACGATGATAATAAGCATGACTACAAAACCATTTAAAAATATGCAAATTTTTGCAAATGCAATTTTGTTTTTCTTTGGTTTTTCTCTAAATTTTTGCAAGCATATTTTCGTGAAAGAAAAGTTTTGCTTGCTTTTTCCTATAACTCTTTTTACATTTTTTAAAAGTGTTTTCTCTAAAAATAAATTCTTATCCCAATAAATTTTTTTGTAAACTTTTATTAATTAAAAAACATTTCATTGTTTTTTAATTTACAACTTCGAAATTTCCTAATAAAACTCTTTCCTCTTTTTTCAATATTATAAAACAAATTTATTTTTTATTATTCATTCATTTAATGAATATGAATTTGAAATATATTGAATTCAGCAAGGAAAAATTTATAATGAACTTCAAGTTAATAAATGACTAAAACAAATCATGAAAAAGTTTCTTTTTTGATTCTTTGACCTTTTTTTCTCCCTTCCTTGCATTATTTAGAACTATCATTGACGATGTTTAAAAAAATGTGACTAATATGTTAGACAAAAAAATTTCGGGAGAAAAAGTTAGCTTCTTTTTTTTGCATGTGAGGAAAGAAAAATTCAACTTCTTTTTTTAAATGTACATTTTTGAATATTTAATTTCATCTTCTTTTTTTTAAACTCTTTTTTAAAACTAAAGTATGTAAACGATTTTCTGCTGAAAGATAAATCAAAAATTTCTTTTTTTTTAATTATACGATTCCCAATATTGTTATATCCATTCTTTGAAACAATTTCAAATGGTATATCCATCAAACTCCATAAATTAAAGCTAATGTTTCAATCCGCTCTTTGATACTGAAACATTCTGGAAAATTATTAATAGTTTTAGAGGCGTCGAAATATTGTTTTTTTTTGTGAAAAATAATATGTGTCGAAACAAACAAACAAAATTAACGTTTTTTTAATATCGATTTTCAACAATTTTTGAAAAATTAAATTTCTAACAAATTTTTTTTATGGATAACATAAGCAATTTTTGTGAGCAAAAAAACGTCGATTATTTTTTGTTTTCTATTGATTAATTAATGATGCTTCATCGATGATAAACGCGATAGAAAAATATGACTAACATTTTTTTTTCTCCTTCAAAAAAAGAATTTTGTATAAAACAAAGTAGTTGCTTTTTTGATGAAATTTTTTTGTTGTTCTTGAATATTTTAAATAATATTTTTTTTTAATTTTTTTAATGCAATTTAGTATTTTTTCTTGTCTCTTCTCTCTTTTTTTTAAATGAGATCCGTACAAAACTAAAACTCGGTATTTGTAAAATATTACAAACAAAAAATAAAAGTTTGTATGTTTTTTAAAAATTCTACTATCATTAGGATACAATTCTCAGATTGCTATGGAGGAACATGTATCAAAAGTTATGCTACATGCTGCGAGAGAAAAATTTTATTACTCGAAGGAAAATATATTTTAGTGTATGTATTACAAGGTTTAAACAAAAAATGGAAAAAGTAAAAAAGAATAGTAAAAAACTATTCAAACTCAATATTCAGATGAGAATTTAAAATTTTTTTATTAAATTTGAGAAATCAGCGTAAAAAATTTTTTAATCAGGTTTAAAACCCAAATTCAAATATTTGTCATAATTAAAAAAAGTGAGACATTGTGGATCTTAAAAATGTTTTATTTCATATTAAAGCAGCTTTTCTTTAAATTTAAATTTTTCATTGACATTGGTTCCTTTTGATTCCTCGATCATCGCTTCCAGCCATAATCTCAGCGCATAAAATAGAAAACAGAACAAAGAAAATAATGCTAACTTAATAATAAAATATAAACATAAAGCGATTAGGCGATGATTGAAAGCCCTTTTATCGATGGCGTTTGCTTGAGTCAGACGCGATCATCAAACATTCCATGATGAAATATGCTTATTGCAAAGGAATGTGAATAATATATGGTGGGATGGATGCAAAATCCATGAATGTGTGTTTGTTGAGTGCAAAGAGGAAAAATGGGGCAAGTTTGAGCAATTACGCATTTTTCCTTACAATGTTCAAATTTGGGTTAATGGTTTTAAATAAGAATAAGAAATAAATAAAAAAAGGCTAATAAAATATTCAAAAATTTGCTGGAAAAAAACAACGAAAAAAACCTATGAAATATTTGTTCAACAAAGCAGGCAGCGAGCGAGCAAAAAAAAATGTACATAAAAATCGATGAAATGGCTATTTCCCTATTTTTTTTTGTTTGTTTTATAATGTCTTGTTTCATAACTTTTCAGCGATCGCAATAAATAAAACAAGAAGAAACACAGAAAATCTTTGGTTTTGATTTGCTTACAAAAACTTTGGGTTTTTGTGTATCACAAAAAGAGAATATTGTTATTCCAAAAAAAAACTAATTGACTCGATTACAGTAATCAAGAAAAAAGCTAACAAAAATAGTTAATTAGATATATATGTGAAATCTTTTTTCTGAACACCTTTATAAAAAATTTAAATTCAAAATTTAAAAAATGTTATATCTTGACGCGAAAGCTTTTAATGTTACAGTAGCGAGTGGGAAGGCATTTCTAAATCCTAAATATGAAGCCGAATCTTTGGTCTTTCACTTTTTTGTTTGTTGTTTGAAGTTTTTCACGTTTACAACTTTCAACAGTTGTATATCATCACTAAATATGAATTATGTTGATTCATATGCTGCTCATCAAATTGAACGTTCAATTGTGGCAATCATTGATAATAATGATAAAAAATTTCGTCGTGTTGAAGCCGATGCAATTACAACTTTAAGCCAGGTGGTAACTTCGTATGCAAATAATATTCTAAGAAATGCTAAACGATATTCTGAACATGGTGAATTTACTTTTATTTTATTTTATCTGATCAAGCAATTTGCTTCGAATAGCTTCAGAAAAGATTTTATGTTCACTTTTTACTAACTTTTGATCCTTTTTTTAGCTGGAAATGAAACTCTTACAATTGAAGATCTCTTTGCTGGTGGTGAAGATTATGGTATGAAAGCTTCTGATCTTTATAATTATACTCTTGTTAATGCTCCATTCAGCCTTCCACCTGTATGTCAAGCATTTTTATTATTGAATAAACTAATTAGTCACTTTTTTTTAGCTACCATTATTTCCTGTTCAAAATGACAGAAGCGTTGAATCATTTACTTTTCCGCCTGTTGTTGGATCAACTGTCGTCGATCATCTTCATACACCAAATGCTGAAGCTACTCAACTGATTGGTAATCAACTTTCAAACCATCTTCTTTAACTAATGCTTACTTTTATAGAAAATATTTTGTTAAATGAAACACCTCCATCATCTTCTGGTTCTAACGAATCGATCAGTGATCTTCCAACATTTTTACCACCTTTTCCAAATTCGGTACCAAAAAATATGATTCATCCGCCAATTTTACCCATAAAAACAATGTAAGTTTAACTTTCTTATTGCCATGTTTTCCATTAAGTAGCTTTTGCTAAAATGTTTGCGTTCGTTTGTCGATCTTTATCTCTCTTGCGTGTGATATTCTTTTTATGATGCATATTTATAACTTTCATCACATGCTTTTTTTAGTGTTCGTCGTCCAGTTGACATAACTTTTGATGAACTTCATAATGATAAAACTCCAGTAGATCTAACACCATTAAATATTCCGAATCTTGGTGGAACTTTTCAACTATGGACTCTACAAGAATCTGAATCTTCCATTAAACCAAATCTTCATCAAAGAACAACAACAACCAAAAAGCAAAAATCGCGTGTACGAAAAGCTCCTGTTCAAAAAGCTGTTGCAACATCTCGAAAAAGTGTTAAAAAGGGATCAACTTCAACGATGTCTAATGTTACTGCTGCTGCTAAACGTCCACCCCGTCATTCATCTCCAATCAAAATGGTATTTCATCGATCTGCTCCAGAAACTTTGATATCAGCTTCTTCTCAACATGGTTATGAAGTAACATATAGTTCAATCAAACCAAATCTTCATCAAAGAACAACAACCAAAAAACAAATATCGCGTGTACAAAAAACTCCTATTCAAAAAGCTGTTGCAGTTTCTCGAAAACGTCTTACAAATGGATCAGCTTCATTGATACCGTCAACTTCAACTATGTCTAATGTTTCTGCTAAACGTCCACCAGTAAAGATGGTTTTGCGTCGAACAATCATTAAACCACCACGTCATTCATCTACAAACAAAATGGTATTACGTCGATCTTCTGCTCCTGAAACTTTAACTCAACATAAATATGAAGTAACATATTGTTCAACAACTCCTATTAATGATGAAGAAGATCAAGGTCAATGAATGAATGAACGATGACTATGTTTTCTCTTAGCTAATAATTATTTCTTGTGTTTTTTCTTTATAAAATTCTTAGTGTTAATTGCTTCTTTCTTTTTTAATTTGTTGTTTATTACTTTCATTGTTTGTTTCCATTAATTGGTGTAATAAAATAATTTTATAATCATATTTTTGTGTTGATTAATTTACTTGCATTTGGAGCTCTCTAAAAGTTAAAAACAGAAGATTTTGGTTGACCAATGAATTCAAATTTGCGCATTTTGTTATCATAAATTCGCTGAGTGTCATTTTGCGAGAATTTCACAGCGAAAAATATGATCCTCGGAAAATGAGAAAGCTGATTCAAGTTTCTTCTTTCTCTCTTTTATTTTGCTCTTTGAAAAACTTTGCGTCTTTTACTTCAATAATTCTCTAATCGTTGCTTTTTTGAACTTCAAATTTTTTGACAGCCATCTTTACGCCTAACCTTCTTATAAAGTCATATATTCTTATTCCTTCATTTTTTGATCTCATTCTCTCGTGCTTTTATTCCGCGTTTCTTTTACTTTTCTTCATTTCCTTCATATTTATTAACTTTCTTCATTTTTTAGCATGGCAACCCTCCGAAAGAAACTCGTTATCGTTGGTGATGGAGCTTGTGGTAAAACATGCTTGCTCATCGTATTCAGCAAAGATCAATTTCCTGATGTCTATGTTCCAACCGTCTTTGAAAACTATGTTGCTGATATCGTAGTTGATGGAAAACAAGTATCTTACTTCTTTTTGTGTATGGATGATAATGAGGCATATTGTTTCAGGTCGAACTTGCTCTATGGGATACTGCTGGTCAAGAAGATTATGATCGCCTCCGTCCTCTCAGCTATCCTGATACCGATGTTGTTATCATGTGCTTTAGCATCGATTCACCTGATTCTTTGGACAACATCAATGAAAAATGGATTCCTGAAGTATGTTTCATTCATTTTCCATACCATTGCCTTTACAAACTTTTTACGTTTTAGGTTCGTCATTTTTGTCCCAATGTTCCCATCATTCTCGTTGGAAACAAGAAAGATTTGCGCGATGATCAACGTACGTCTCAAGAACTTGCACGCAACAAACAACAATTCGTCACTCCTGAACAAGGGAAAGCAATCGCCGATCAAATGGGAGCTTATGCTTATCTTGAATGTTCTGCTAAAAGCAAAGAAGTAAGTTTTTCTCTTTATTCTCATTGCTTGCTTGATTAATCATTTACTTCTTTTTTAGGGTATCAAGGAAGTCTTCGTCAAAGCAACTCAAGCATCATTGCAACAAAAGAAGAAAAAGAAGCGAACTTGCAACATTATATGAGCTCTTGATTTTCAATGATAATGTTGCTGTATTTGAACATTTCAATCCTCTTGTGTTATTGTACTTTCATTAACTAATTTTTGTTTTATTATTTTATTGATGTTGTTTTTTTGATGAAATGTTTCTTAATAAATCTTTGTGAAATTATTGTTTTGCTTTTGTTTGTTGTTTGATGGAATTTGTTTGTTGTTTGATGGAAGTTTATAGTTTTGTAGTTGTTTTTTTTGGGAATGGGTTCAATTTCTTCATGAACCAACAAAGCTTCTCGTAAACAGGAAAAAGCGTTTCCTTACAGTTTGACGACTCAAGCGCTTCACAGAGCTTTTAATCTTTTAAGCGATGGACGACGAGCTTTTTAAATGGTTATTTTAGAAGTATCACATCGAATAATTTTTATCAAATAAATCACGTTCATTTTGAGTGTTGAAAAAACTGCAAACATAAATGTTTATGAATTACGAAAGTTTCAATGATAACGAATGTCGCTTGCTTCTTTATTGAAATATTTGCAAGTTTTGTTGAGCTATTATTTAACATTGGCTTTTGCGACAAAATTAAAATTTTTTGCATATTTACTTTTTGGTTTGTTTTGTTTTGCAATTTATGAAGCATTCTCTGATAGCTGCTCAACGTGGTAGTTGTTTTTTTCTTTTTTAAAACAAACTAAGGCAGCATCATAATTTTTTTTAAATATGAATCAACACTTTTTTTTTGCGGAAAATAGATGAATTTTTTGATTTCAAACAAAAACAAAAAATTATTTTTAGCGGGAGTAAGCAAACATACATACATTTTGGGTATGGGTGTTCCGTGTAGGTAGGCGGTTGATTGTTTGATTCGATAACATTGAAATTGTCAATATTTTTATTTTATTTTCAAAATAAAGCAAATGAATAAATATAATTTCAAATAATTACTCCGTTCTTCTTTTCTTTTCTTTTTTTCAGATATAAAAGGAGAGAGAGTTTTTTTGTGTCGGAAACTACAAACCTAAAACATTTCAATTTTTTTTTATCAAAAACTGAAATAAACGGAAGACCTCAAAATTTGTGACTCACAAATTGTGACTATAAAAAATAAATAAACGTGTTCAACGAACATTGTTTTTATTCGGTCATTTTTTCGTTGAATTGAATGGAAGTGTGCGTGCGTCTTTTTCTTCTTCGCTGAACCATGAATAATTTAATTTCATGACAAAAATTGTTTTTTATTTTTTCCTTTTTTTGAACTTAAATCAGTATGAGTAATTTATTTAAGAATGAATAAGTTTGGTGCTCCAATATTTTTAACTTTGTTTTGGTTTATAACTATTTTAAACGCGGAAGGTAATTCTAAAAAAATAATAATATAACTAAACTATTAATTAACTAAAATTTTATTTAAGATCCTCCAGAAACTTGGAAAGAGCATTGCTTTGAACACGATCAACAATTAACCCGAGTTTATTTTAATGATGACGTAGCAATATATTTTGATAAAAATGTTAATCGTGGAATAACATGGCCAAATACATATTTCACTGATGCATGGAAATATGTTAAAAAGGTTTATGGAAATTTTGGTGGCGATAATCGTCTTTATGCTATATTTCACGCAAATTCATATAGCGGAGGCCATCCCCATACTATCAATGATAAAAATGGCGATTATCGAAGTGTAATAGATTGTGGAAAATCAGGCGGCGGCGATAATGTTTGGGGTGTCGGGGATGGAAATGATTTAAGTATTCCCACTCATGAAATGGCTCACATAGTTGAATTTTCTGCTCATGAACTTAAAAATCAACCTGCATTTGGAATTTGGGGAGATTCAAAATGGGCTGAAATATTTATTTATGATGTTTATAAAGGGGTTGGAAAAGATAAAGAAGCTCAACAATGGTTTGATTCCATGCAATCCAGCACCGATAATTTCCCGCGATCTGGAACTCAATGGTTTAAAAATTGGTTTTATCCTATTTATACTATGAATGGCCCAACAACGTCAATGGGAAGTTATACCTTAAATAAATTTTTTGTTCTTGTTGCAAGAGATTTTCCCAAAAATCGTGGATCCATGAATATGGGAGAATTCATAAATTTTTGGAGTGGCGCAACTGGATATAATTTAAAATCCCTCGCTACTTCAGCGTTTGGTTGGAATTCAACATACGAAAATCAATTTGAACAAGCTAAAAAAGATTTTCCCAATATGCCTTATGACAAATTTATTTTATTTTATGATGATATCAATTTCAAAGGAAAAGTTAGCTATCAAAATCTTATTGGACGTATGTTTTTAGTTTCTTAAAAAATCCTTAAAATTTTTTCATCGCTTGCTTTTATTTTTTAGAATGTTCGAATGGCATTGTTGATACTGGATTTAATGATCAAGCCAAATCTGTTAATACCAATGGGATATGTGTTCGAGTTTTTGATGACAAAGATTGCAAAGGCAATTCCAAAGTATTTTCTGATGATCCCAGAAATGAATGCGTTCATTCGGATTTTGGTAAATGTGGTTTTAATAATAAAGCATCCTCTTTTAATAATTGTTAATAATCTGTCAAAATAAATTAAGAGTTTTTTGTTGAATAAAAGTGATAATGTCAAATCAGAAAGTAAAAGTTTGTGTAAAAATGCGTAAAAATTTTTTATTTAAAAAATAAAAAAACAAACTGGAAATTTTATGAGATTTTTTTTGATGTTTCTTTTTAATGCTCTCAACTTCCGATTAATGGCAAACTTTTCTTTTTTTAAATGTTTGTAATGGCTATGATTGTTTGATCAATGCTTTTTTTTGTTGGAAAAATAGAGTCAATGAAAATTTTAGATTCTTCTTCAGCTGAATCGGCAGCTTCTTTATATCATATTTCCTTGGTTCATGGGAATTATTAAAATGAAAAAGAAATGGATCAAAATATTCAAAAAATAAAAAGACAAACATAAAATTTTTAATATTTCGTAAAAAATAGCGTCGGCAATAAAAAGAATGCAAAAAAAAAAATCGATTGGATGATGAACTATTCTCCAATATTTTATCTTTGGACACTTTTTTTAAAGGTTGTTGTTATTCGGCGCTTTTATAAAAAATAAATAAAATAAAAGAAAGAAAGAAATTTGCTTTGGCTTTTTTTGTTTTTAGTTGTAAAATGAATCATTAATTCTGCGGACATATTTGTTTTAAAAATATTTTTAGATACATTCTTTTGTTTAAATAAAAAAAAGTCATAAAACAATGTCATAAAATTTTAATGCCATTTCGGTAAACATGAAGTTCATAGAAATAAATTAGAAAAACGATTTTGGATTAATTCTTTGTTGCTAAACCTCAACAACGTTACATTCAAGGCACATTAAACAATGGAATATTTATATTTCTTTATTCATTCCTGCAAAACCTGCAAAGTATTAAGCCTGAAACTAAATTTGAAGGCAACATAAACGTGAATTAGTACATGACTTTCTGCTCCACGTTAAACAACATTCAAGCCAGTTAAATATCATTCAAGCCACAATGGTCATGCCCTCAAGCTATTCCAAAACTTCATGGAGAAAAAACTATATAAGCAGCAACATTCATTCCAACTATTGTCGAAGGTTTCCATTCTAAAGACTCTCCCAAGCAGAGCATAACCACTGGAGGCAAAAGCCCAGTGAGATAATTAGCTAGCATTTATATATGATTATGTTTACTTAATTCTCCCTTTCATTTGTCCCCGTAAATCTGTACAGTAGGATGTTTATGTATTTTATTAGTTTATCTTTTATGTATTTTATGAGTATAATAAACCTTGTCATTGCAAACCAAGATCGACTACCCACACCTCGAGAAATTCGTAGGCCGGACCGCAGCGTGCACTCTGTATATGCTGGGACCTCACATTAGCACAAAATTATAAAATGTTTGATTAAATTGGAAAATATTTAAAAGAATAAAATAATAATAAAATATTCAAAAATATAAAGAAAATAATTATGACGATTTTAAAAATTCTTAAAATATTCCGATTATAAAAATTTTCCTTTCAAAGTAAAAAAAATCAAAAAAATCAGTAAGTTCTCAAGCATCTTTAAGCAAGGAAGCTTTATAATTTTTTTGCCAGATATTTTGATAAAAAAAAATGGAGTAAAAGCAAAATATATGTTTTCAAGGCAAATATATTTTGAAGTGTTGTGAAATTGTAAATTGCTCGTTTGCAATGAGAGTAAACAAAAACAAAAAAATGATTTGAGGGTGATACTCAAAAAAATATTAGTATGTACTTTCATATGCAAAAACAAAAAATATCAATACAAGAATAAGGTCAAATCATATACGAAGTCCAAAGTTTTCTTGGAAAGAATTAGTTTTATTCATAAAAATTTTTAGATGCTGCATTTATTAATAATTTTATTATTATTTATTATTTAATAATTTTAAATCAATGACTTCTTCTATTGCTAAAAGCTGTAAAAAAGCTTTTGGAACAACAAGTTTATATAAAATTTTTGAAATTCCAAATGGAACTATTTTAACTCCAGATACACGTAAGTCTTTTTTTAAATAAATATAAAGTTTTTATTAATTTTCTTTAGTTCATAAATTTTGGATTAAACAATGCCGTAAATGGCATTCAGATAAGCATGTTGATGCAAAAGTAAAAAAGAAAGAAGATGCTCGAATTAAATTTGCATTAATTGAAGAAATTTATATAGAATTAAAAAAGAAACACTTTCCAAATTTATGTAAGTTTTATTATTTTGGCGCTTTGCTTTTACAATTTATATATTTATTTATTTTTGCAGCAGATAAAAATGAAGATGACAACAACGAAGAGGGTGCTCCAGGCGGCGGCGATGATATTATGCTGCCTGGTAAATTTGAAGTTTGGAAAAAACAAAATGAGTATGAAATGGAATTATTAAAAAAGGAAACCTTTAATCTTAGAGAGAAACTCGAAGCATCCCGTGAAACGGTACTTCAAAAAAAGCTTTTATCTTTACCCAATTATGCGACTCAAATTAATTTTTTTAGACTTATGAATTCGAAGATAAAATTAGAGATTTGGAAGAAGAAATCAAGGAATCGGTAGAATTTTATTTATATGTTTTTTTTCTTGATAGACGAATAACAACTTTAAATTTATAGAATCGCCAACATTCTGAAGAAATTAAATCACTTAAAGCAAATATTCCCGAAATTATAGCTCAACAAACTGAAAGTTTAAAAGATTTTTTTGAAGAAAATAAAGCAACAATCGAAGCATTAAAAAATTCTAACAACAAAATTTTGATGGAAAATGTAAGCATTCTTAAAAATAATAAAAATTAAGAAAACAAATTTAAGATTGCTTTTTTTATAGAACCACCAAAACGAAGAAGAAATGAAATTATTAAAAGATAAACTTGAAGCAAGTGAAGCTAAAAATGCAAGCTTTGAAGCTCGAATAGAAAAATTGGAAAACATGATAGATGTTTTACAAACTTCCATCAAAACACTAACGGAAAATGTAATGTTTTTTTCTAATAGTTTTTTTATCCAAGTTTTGAATGTGGTGGTTTTATAGAGCCATCAACAAAATGAAAATGCAAAAGTATTATATGCTAAAATGGAAAAGTTAGAATCCGAAAATGCAACCTTAAAACACGTCCTTCAAGAAGAGAAAGAAAATACTCGCATTCATTTTGAAAAAATGGAAAACACAATCGAAACTATAGAAACCTCCAACAATAATAATTTTATGAAAAAAGTAATCCTTTTTAATATTATTTAACTTTAAATCTTCTAACTTAACCCCAATTTTTTTAGAGCCAGCAACAAATTGAAGAAATGAAAGCATTAAAATCTAAAATGGAAATATTTGAAAATGAAAATGCCACTTTGAAATGCAATTTTCAAAATGAAAAAGAAAATTCTAAAATTAGCTTTAAAAAATTTGAACAAGAAATGACTGAAATGCGTTCAATGGTAAATCCTTTAAAAATGATTTTTTTCTATTATGAAATAATATATTTTTCATTTTTCAGATTTTGGAAATAAACCAAAAAGAAAATTCTTTAAGTCTTCCAGCAACCCGTGATTCTGATAATGGGATTGATGTTAATGAATCAATGGAAAACCAAAATTCTGTTATTTTTGAAGCTATAAACAATAATGAAAACATTAAAAATTTAAACAAAAATGTGGATGTTGTTGAATTATTACATATTTTTGAAGATTTTGATGTTCATAATCCAGCAACTCCCCATACTTCTTCAAATCAAAATGAATCGATCGTTCATAGAGTAAAAAAATTAATGCCTTTATTTTTTTATGATAAATATATATTTTTTTTTTCATTTAGCTCAGAAAACGAAAACCTCCTTCACCCAAACAGCAACTTAAAAATATTCCAGTTAAAAAGAAATCAAGATGGGGACCGCAAGAAAATAATAATAAAACAACTTTAAATAATTCAGAAATAAACAACGATCGTATTTTAAAGGTAAAACAAAATTCTTAACTTTAAAAAAGTGAGATTATTGTTTTCTTTTTTTAGATCCAAAAAATCAATATTCCTAATATCCCTAAAATTCCTTCACCAAAAGAAAAACGTCGAATATATTGGAATGGCACTCGACGAGCTGCTTCTCAAAACCCAAAACGTCGTCGTCGAGTATTAAAAAAACAACAAAGACATCCACCAATTTTTTCTATTCAAGCTTCTTCTCAAAGCCCAATTATTACATCTCCAACAACAAATAATCCTTTACCGCAACAACAACGAAACCCAACCACAGCCTCCTCAACTTCTGAATCTTTATACATTTTTTCATTAAATAATAATTCTTCGACGGCGGCCAAGCTTCAACTAAACGAAAAAGCTTTTTTCTTTCGTTAAAATTTTTTTAAATTGAATTATAATATATTTTATTTATTTTTTTGGAGCACGTAGCTTTTAGTCACTTTTTTATAATTCATTTTATTTAATAAAAAACAAAAAAATAAAAAAGCAAAATTAAAGTTTGTATCGCTGGAGATATGATTCTCGAAGAGTAAGTAAAGTTTGATAGGTTCCATCTTTTTGTTTGGAGAAACTAATTAAGGGTGGATAGTTATTTTCTGTTACACCTGCATCAATGATATTATTAATAAGTTCTTGATGCTGAATTCTATATTCGTCATAGAACTGTGTCGTTTGATTTCTTGGTGAAAACTTTAATGAAATGTCTGTTTTTGGATTTGTTTTCTTTGTTGGTGAAAGAATTGTTCTAATCAAATCTTTGTTCATTTGTAAACAACCAAAATTATGAATATGGAAAAAAGGTTTTTTGAAGAAAAAATATTTGCAAGTTTGAATCAATTTTCCATGAGCTTTTGGATGGTAATTATTATGGACGATTATATAATAAATAATATTTGATGGAATAGAAAAGTTTTGAAATCGAGGAGTTTTAAAAGTGTAAGCTTTTTCATCATCATTCAAAGCCAAGTTTGAAAAGCTTGATAGACAGTAATTATTCATTGACACGATTTTTTAAATGGAGTCTAAAAAAACTTGAGTTTGGAAGGATAAAAAGAAACGTTGCTATGAAAAAATAAATAAATAGCGAACCAACTAAAATTATGGCAAAAAAAAAAAGCGATGATGATTGATTGAAACATTTTTTCGTGCGATGGGAAAAGACGAAGAAGAAGAAAAAAATTTGCATGCAGCAAAATGGCCACATTTTTTTTGTTTTGTTTGAAGGAAAGAAAGACGTAAAAAGGTTTGCACCCATCCAACATTATTTAGGTCAGTGTTTTATTGATTGCACTTTTGGCAAATAAAATAAACTTTTGCTTTTCATTGCAACAAAAAAATGTCAAACAACTTTAATTTTTTTAGTACATAAAAAGTTTTTATGTTATTTGTTGCTCACTTTTTTTCAACTTGCTTTTTCTTATCTTCAAAATAAGTATGACGAAGGCTTAATAATTTTTCAAAAATGATTGGATTTTGTTTATCAAATTCTATTAAAGGCGGCGGATGACAACTTGATAAACCAACAGAAACACTGCCATCAACAAACATTTGAACTCGATTGGTATAGTCTAATGAAAGGTAATTACAAAATCGAAGATAAAAATCAGTTTTAGGTTGTTTCTGAAAATCAAATTCATCGTAGAAAAATAAATCTTTGTTGCAAAAATCTTACTTTAATAAAATCATAAAATTTCTCAATATTAAAAGTTTCAGGAATTTCACAAAGATAAAATCTTTCAAGGTTTTTAAAATATGGAAGTTGAACAATTTTTTCTGTGGTTTCAATGGAACAATTTGGTTGAATGTCACTAAATGAGCTGAAAAAAAAAATGGCCATTGTTGTTTGGGGAAGTTTCAATTTCAGAATTCCAATTTTAAAAATGAAATTTGTTGCATTTTTGTATCGAAAATGACATTCCGCTTCTCATCAGTAAACTTTTTTAACAAAAGTTTTTGCAATTAAAAAAAATAAGCTTTTTCTTTCGAAAAAGCCTTCCAAAAATTATGTAAGACTCATATGAGCCCACTTGCCCGGAAGCGGTTAGTAAAAGGCGAATCGCTTATTCGTTCAACGACAAGTGAGCCAGAGATAACTTTTTTTCATGGAATAAGAAATATTTATCGGCTATGGAAAGAAGAAGAAAAAGGAGTTTTATTCGGGTGTGAGGCAATCATAGAAAAAGATATTTCTTCCTTTTTTGCTTGCATTTTTTTGCAAAAGTCAAAAATCTTTTTTTTGTTGTTTACTTTTTTTAAAATAAAAAACTTACTAATAAAATTTTTTGATTTTTGGAAGACTTTCAAGAATCTTTTCTAAATTTGCCACTTCTCCATCGTTATTTTTTACTATGATATTATCAAAATGAAAAGTTTGAATACTTCCAGAAGAAATAAGAAAAATAAATTCATTAAATAAAATTTCTTGGTTAATTAAATGCAAAAAAGTTATATCGCATCGATAAAGTTTTGGTATCAAATTTGATATCGTTTTTTCATTTATCGTAGAATTAACAATAAAATCTCCAATAATCCAGAATTTTTTAATCCAAAACTTGGTATTAATAATTTTAAAATTGGAATTTTTTGAAGAAATTTTGAGATCTTCGAAAATTAGCGCAGAATTTTTTGAATAAAAATATTTGCATGTTTTTATAAGTTTTTCATGAATTTTTGAATTCTTATTGTTTTTGATAACAAAATTTATCACATCAGAGGGAAGAGAAAAATTTTGAAGTCGAGGATAATTGAAAGTGTAAATTTCATTTGGATGGAATAATATCTTGGACGTCGTCGTTTCCAATGGTTGTTGTTCGATTGGGAGCTGTAGTTTTTTCCTTTTCATTTTATAATATCCAACAAAATAAAAATATCAAATTTTAGTTATCTTTAATTTTCTTCACAAAGGAATAATAATTCTAAAAATAAAGAAAGGATAAAATTGAACGTTTAATCGAATAAATAAAAGTAAAATAGTTCAAAATTTTTAAACCACTTTTTTATGTTCCAAATAACAAACAAAAAAGCAAAGAAAAAAATCAATCACGCGGGATTGTTTTGTTTTATTTATAAAAAAAGAAAAGAAGGTTAGTTAAGCAATCGGTGTTTTCAATTAGCTTGCGTTATTAGTGAGTGCACAAATCAATTTGTTGTTTGTCCGATCGATCGATGCAGCTAACAACAAACTACATTATTTGAAAGTAACAATAAATAGAGCTTGCTTCATTTTCTTTAAAAATGATTTTTTGCTATTTTCTTCTTCAAAATCTTAAAGTTTTGGTTTAATTGCCTTTTATATAATTAAAAACCGATATAAACAAAAAATAAAGAAAATAAATCAGCAACAAAAAAAAGGTCATTGATGTTTTTAAAAGATCACTTTTTTTCTTTTTCTTGACTTTATCGATTATTTTTAACTTTTAATTTTACATTTCTCTTGTTTGTTTTTTTTTCTTCAATTAAAAAGTTTAATAATAACCGAAATAAAAAAATTATTATGGAAATAATAAAAAACAATCATCGAATAATTTTTGCTATAACTGGAATTAGTCTTGGTGTAGCAGCAGTTGGAATAATTGCGTTTGATTATTTTCTTAAACGCTATCGTTATTGGAATAGCGAATTTAAAGAAGTTGGAAAAGTTAAAGAATTATTTATTTATCCTATTAAATCTGGAAAAGCTATGAGCGTAGGTATTTTTTTTTATAAATTTCCAACAATTTTCATAAAAAAACTTTTTTTTATTAAATTAAAAAATGTTTTTTACCCTTAAATTTGTTAATCAAAACCCAGGTTTCTGACACTAATACTTTTTTAAAGGTTCCTTGGTTTGATTGCAAGAAAAATGGAGCAGAATTTAATGAAAATAAAGATCGACATTTTTTAATCGTCGATGAAAAAACGAATCATTTATTTTTAAGAGCTAAACAATATCCTAAATTAACTTTGATTGAATCAAAAATTGAAAATGGAATTTTAATCGTAAAAGTGCCAAAGAATGGAAAATCGATGGTGAAAATAAATTTAAATGAAATAATTTGTAAAAATGATATTCGTAATGCAATGTAAAAATTAAAGAAATTTTTAGGGGTAAAACAATATAATTTTTAGTTTACATTTCCAACAAAAACAAGAAGGCTTTGATTGCGGTGATGAAATAGGAAAATTATTAACTGATTTTTTGGAAGTTGAAGATCGACGAAATGTAAGATTACTTTATTTTGTGGATGGATTAAAAACTGAAAGAGATTTTACAACAAATCAAAATTTTTGGATTAATCCTGTACCAATCTTAAGAGATCATGTAAGTGGCTTGATTTTTTAGGAAAATGCATGTCTCGAATAATTTCTTTGAAATAAAAGTTTAAACAAAATTAAGAAAACTTATTTTAATTGGCTTTTTTAGAAACTTTAATGGAAAAAAGCCAGAAGCAAAAAAATTTGTAATTTTCAGGGAGCATTTAAAAATATTTCACAGTCGTTTGCTTTTAGAAAAAATTCAACCTAAAACAAAATTTTTTTGATTCACGCTAATTTTTATAAGCAAAATTTTTAACTAAAATTTAGTTACTTTTTTTCATAGAATTTATTTTTGTTTTTAATAAATCAAAATGTTATTTAGCTCGCTTATCAAGATCTCGCAAATTTAATGCTTACAACCCAATCCTCTGTGGACGAATTGAACCATCGCCTTTGCACTTTGAGCGAAGATGAGGAAAATAAATGCCAAATTTCAACTCGAAATTTTCGTTCAAATATTTGCATTGAAGGAACTAAATCTTTTGATGAAGATTTTTGGTTAGATGTGAAAATAGGTGAAAACGTCGAATTTTTATGTTTTCGACCTTGCACTCGTTGCATCGTAATTACCATAAATCCAGATAAAGGAAGGTTTATAAAAAATATGCAACTTCTACGAATGTTAAAAACTTATCGATTAGTTCCAGCGAAATTAAAAAAGATGTATGGTGAAAGTCCAGTTTTTGGTGTTTATATGATCGCCAAAAATGAAGGTGGAAGGATTAATATTGGAGATAAAGTTTTTGTTCGATATAAACCAACACCATTTTAATATTTACGTAAATTATTTATCGATAAATAAACTTTGTAACTTTAGATTAAATAAAATAAATAAACGTTGTTCCAATTAAATTTTTTTCTAAAGAAAATTGAAAAAAAAAAGTTGAAGAAAATGTGCGCCTCGCGTCTTTTCCATAACAAAAAAAATAAATTACACAAAGAATAATAAAGCGTCTTTAAATGCTGTCAATACATCCTACAAAAATAATTGATCGAATGTTTTTAATTTTTGAAAAATTAATTTTTCCATAGTTTTTCTTTCTTTTCGTTTAAAAAAATTTAAATCTTCCATTTTATAATGCATGTTTATTTGATTCGCAAATCTTAATTTTTTGATTCATTTCCCTTTGATTTTGTAAAAGAGAAAATCGCATGTGTGAAAATCTGCCCTGTGAGGCCATTTATCGTGCAACGAAGATTTTAGTTTGCAACTTTTGTAAAACTTTTTTTCATTTTGGTTTTCAAAAGTTGAAATCTTCATTCGTCTTCTTTTCACTTATTTTTTGTTTGTCAAATGCTTTTTTCGAATTTCGATATTTGTTTTATTCGTCCGCGGTTATCATAATTCTTTGCAATAATTATATTTATATTTTAGTTATCATGATGAATATCAACGCTGCCGATCGTGATACAACTGAATCAACTTTTGTTCACCAAATGCCATCAATCGAAGCAACAATTGAAATGAATCAAGGACAAAGAAAACATGAAAGTTGTGAAGATAAACTTGAAAATGCTGAATTGCGATTCCGAAATGAAAAGGTGTGTTCTTTTTAAAGATAATGAATGATATATAAATTTTTAATATATTTATTGTAGATAGGTGATATGGAAAAGCAACACGAAGCAAGAATAACTCATTTGGAAAATGAATTGAAAGCTGAACGCAAAGAAAAGGAAGCTCTTCAAAATGATCTTTTACAAGCTCAACAACGCATCGCTGATTTTGAAAAACAACATAAAGAAGACAAAGCTAAAATTGTTTCTGGTGCTTCAAGTTCATCAAATGAAATCGAAGATAGCAAAAGTTTGAATGGCGATGATGGTCCTCTTGTTATCAAAAAACTTGATTATTTTATTGGTTCATGGTTTGCTTATTCAACGTTGGATGAAATGGAACTACCAAAAACAATTCGCTTGAATAATCATTCAAAATATTTACTTTTTGATTATAAAAAAGTTTCAAGAAAATTGGTTCTTAATGGAATTGTCTATCATCGCTATAATGAAAATGATGATCCACTTATAATTTCTCATCTTCTCAAACATGTTGAATCCTGTAATCTCACTCATTTGGACTTGCGTTATCAGAAAATATCATGGAGTGAATATAAAAAACTTGTCTCTGCTGGAAATGTCAAAAGTCTCTCTTTAAAAGAAGTTGCAATTAAAAAACAAAATGATACATTCGCTTTACTTGAAGAAATTATGAGAAAGCTACCTAATATTGAACAATTCGAATGGTTAGATTTTTTTTTATTAGTTTATTTACCTTTTTATCTTTTTAGTTCATTGAATCGTATTGCTGAAACCATCAAACTTACAAAAAGAACCTTTACAAATCTCCTCAAGCTTCAAAAATTCGAAAATCTTCAAAAGTTTAACTTAATTGGAATTACTTTTGATTCATTTGATGCTAATTCTTCTCTTGATTTTATGAAGGTAAACTAAACTATTTTCATTTTTTGTTTAATCGCTATATATCATTTTTAGAAACATCCTGACGCTGAATTTCGTCTTTCATTTCACTATCATAAAGTTTCTGAAGAACAAAAAATTAAAATCAAAGCTACCGCCGCAAAACTTCGAGAAGCTCATCCTGATAAATTAAATATTACTTATTTCCCACGATACATTGTTTTTTAATTGTTGTTTCAAATGTATTTATTTCTCGTTTTGCTTTATTTGTTTTGCATAAATATTTTTGTTTTTGAATTTTGTGTTTTAAAACATATTTAAACTATTCGTTACTAAGAACGCAGTATGGAAAAAACAGGAGAACGTGAATGCAAAAACGAAATTTTCTTTTCACTTTCCCAAATATTCTTCAAAAAACTTTGTGATTCATGTAAATTTTGATTTTTTCCTTTTCTTTTCATTTTAGTTTTTTCTTTTCTTGTTTTTTAGCATTAAAAAGGAAAGCAGAAAATTAAATATGTTTATCGCATACAATTTTATGGTAAAAACAAACGAAGCGTAAAAATAATGCAAGTCTCCTACTCGAATATCTCAAATTACATGTTAATATTAACTTATTTCTCTCGGTTACTTTCAAACCATTTCCTTAGTTTTATTGGATTCTTAACACATTCTTTTATCGATATTAGAGAAGAACGAATTTTTTACAGCCACATACAGTGCTGTTTCGACGCCGACGATTTCGTCACGTCGTCGTCGGCGTCGGCATCGAAAAAATGAAAAAATGACAGCACTGGCCACATAATCGCCATTAAAATTAATTACATCTTTCTTATTTTTTAAAGCACTTTTTTGTATGGATAATGAACGTTTAAAAAATCTTCGAATTTTATTGTTTAACAATTTTTTTTATCGATTGCAATGTTGTTGTGACTCGAACACCACTTAAAGAATCTCGCATCGACGTGCAGTTACTCATTGCTGGTGCTGTGAACAACCCAACCCACCCCTTAATGCCGCTGAACTTGCTGCTGGACGAGAACGATTTAACAAAAGTTATGCAAGAAAGAAAATGAATAGTTCTTAATATGTTTTTTTGTTTCGTTTATATAAATTTTTTTGTATTTGATAATGAATAAAAATCAAAATTTCGTAATGAAAATATTGGAATATAGCTTTGTTTATTCTATTGGAAAACATCTGAATTAAATGGAAAGTGTTTATTTGCTTGTCTTTTTTTGTACAAATTATTTTTACTTATATTATAAAAAAATAAAAAAGCAATTTTTACAGAGAAAATATTTACAGTCAAATTTTTACAAAAAAAATATAGGTAAAAAAGTTAAAGTCAAAACTGTTTAATCCTAAATTTATTCATTTTTGCCATCTCCATGTTGTGCTTGTTGTTGTTCTTTTCGATCATTAATAAACTTTTCAACGACTCGGTTGTATTCGTCAGAGCCAGGGCGGAGTCGAAGGGTTTTAAGCAAAGCTGGAAGCTCATCATCTTTTGGTGGAGGAGGAAGTTTGTCTCCGGGTGATCGTTTTTCGCGTTGGCCTTCTTTTTCTTTTCGATCATTAATAAATTTATCTACAACTCGGTTGTATTCATCTGAGCCTGGTCGGAGTCGAAGGGTTTTTAGTAATGCTGGGAGTTCTGCGTTTTCATCTTGGCTATGTTCAGATCGTTTTTCCCGTCCATTTTCTGAAAATTAATTGTTTTAGTTGAATTTTTAAGACCTTTTCAAAAGCTTTAGTTTGCTTCAAAATTTTAGGCCAATAAAGCGGGCCTATGATTTCCTATTCAACTTACCGATATGGCCATTATCATTTTTATTATTAACAAGATTGCCACCATGTCGATTCTTTTTATCATTAATATATTTTTCAATCCATCCATGAATGAGATCATCTTCTTTATCAGAAATTTTAGGATGGTCTTTTAATGTTTCTTTTTCATCTTCGCCACTGAGTTGTTGTTGCTGTTCTTTTCGTTCGTTAATAAACTTTTCAACGACTCGGTTGTATTCGTCAGAGCCAGGGCGGAGTCGAAGGGTTTTGAGCAAAGCTGGAAGCTCGTCATCCTTTGGTGGTGGAGGTGGAAGTTTATTTCCGGGTGATCGTTTATCTCTATTGTTTTCAACATCAATTATTGGTTTTTTCTTATCTCGACCAGATGGATGACGATTTTTTCCAATCAAATTTTCACCGGGTAATTGTGGCTTATCATCATCATCTTTATCATCAATGGATCGTTTAGTTCTGCCATCATCGAGTTTTTTATCGCCAATAATTTTTTCACTTCCAACTTTTTTCAAATAATCCAATACATCGCCATTTCCGTTGTTGCTTCCACTTTCACCTGGCTTATCATCTTCTCCATTATTTCCAAGCTCTTCCAAATTTTGTTTTTCATCTTCTTTTCGATCATTAATAAATTTTTCGACGACTCGGTTGTACTCATCCGATCCAGGACGAAGTCGAAGGGTTTTAAGCAAGGCTGGAAGCTCATCATCTTTTAGTGGAGGAGGAAGTTTGTTTCCAGGTGAACGTTTTTCGCGTTGTCCTTCTTTTTCTTTTCTGTCATTAATAAATTTTTCAACGATTCTGTTATATTCATCTGAGCCGGGGCGAAGTCGAAGAGTTTTCAATAAAGCTGGGAGTTCACCTTCTTGATCATGGTTTTCTCCACCTTGGTCATGATGAGCATCTACTAGGGATCTTTTTTTATGGTCCGTTCCATCAACTAAATTTTTTTTTTTAATTTTAGAAAATTAGCCAAAAAAAATATTGTCATACCTGCATTTTCAGGATCAACATCCACACCAGAGCCAATGGGTGCATCATCGCCTTCTTTTAATTCTCTCTTTCCAAAGGTTCCAAGAATTTTACCATTAGGTTCAGGGACTTGTTCAATATCTCGAATGACATCATCAAGGTTTCCGAAATCAATTTGCATCGAGCTTTGTATCAAAGCGACGACCACACAAATAAAAATTAATAGCTTCATTTTCTTTCTTTACTTTAAAATTATATTTAAACTTTATTTAGAATAAAACTCAAAAAGTTGTTGAATTTACTCCCGCCAAAGCTGCTCCTTTTATACCAACGTTGTTTCATCGTCATCCCCCACAAATCGACTGATAAGGATGTTTTTCCGGGTTATTTTTAGCTTTATGACTTATTTATTTTTGTATAAACTTATTTTTTTTTCTAGCGCTTTATCAGTTGAGAGGTTATGAAAAACCTTCAAAAAAACATTTTTAGCGAGTCTTTAAAGCAAACATCAGAAGAAGAAAAAATATTATACAGATAAATAGTTTACATTTTAGCTGAATACATACATCGATGCAAAAAAGCAAAAAAAGGCATAAACAATCAACAGTTTTTATGAAATTTTTGACATCTGGTGCACTATCATGGTAAATAAGATATATTTTTTTTTGTTGCATTAAAGGTCAAAATAATATTTTTTTTAGAATCATCACTTGTTTTTATTGGTTGATGATAAAAGCTTCAAGCTTAATAAATCTTTTACGCGCGAAAGTATATTGATGTCATTTAAAATTTATTCAAAATAATAAGAAAGAAAAAAAGATTTATAAATGAAAGAAGAAAACAACTAAACTTATTTCATTCAATTTGATTTTATTTTTTTTTTGCTGTCGACGACGCTTTTCATAAAACTGAAATTTTAATTCATAAATCGCTTTGAATTGTTCTTCATTGTACCCAGGAAATGAAATTTTTGGTGGAAAAAAGTAATCTTTTATTGAGCATTCAAGAGTGTAGTCAACAAACTTTTGAATTTCTTGAGCGTAGTTGGGTGAAATCGATTCGGAAAAAATGAGATTTATTTCTGTTTTTGTTTGAGTCTAAAAAACCAAACTCTTAGTTTTGGTTATAAAAAAGAACCTAGAAACTTACTTTCATATATTCGGAAAAGCATTTAAAATTAAAAGCTTCAGAAATATTTCTAAGGCTCAGGAGATGAAGATGTTTAAAATTTGGACATTTCATAATTAAGTTTACTGTGTCGCGAGCAGGCCTCTTCCACGGGCCGGGTTTTGCCGGCCCGGCCTCGGCCCGTCCATCTTAGGCCCGGCCCGGCCTGGCCCGTCGAAAAATGGGCCCGGCCCGCCAGCGGGCAGGGCCGTCAAATTTTTTTTTTTGCCTTGGTATCCCCTTTAATTTTTTTTTATTTTTTGTAAAATGGTCGGCCCGGCCCGGCCTGGCCCGTTCAAAACTCGGCCGGGCTGGACGGGCCGAAGGAAGAGGCCTGGTCGCGAGTGTATATAGAACTTTCCCTATGGCTACTAAAAATATTTTTCTTTAACTTTGCATAAAAATCGGAAGTTTTTAAAAAAACTTACAATTGAAATTCAGAAATTTTTGGAAAAAGTTGAAAAATTTCTTCCGGTGCCATTATATTTCCGTTGGGTTTTATAATACTTACGTGACATAGATTAAGAAATTCAATATTCCCAGTGGAAGAAAAGATTGAAAATTCATTAAACGTTAGATTTTGATTTTCAGCAATTAAATTTCTTGCATCACATCGATAAATTTTTCTTGATAAATTAGCCAGATCATGGTCAAAGACATTTGTTATATATATAAAATCTGTGATCCAAAATTTGTTAAAATTTTTATTTATATCTTTTGCTCTAATTTTTTGGTCACGAAAGCGCATCATCCATTCGTTTATAATTTCCGATAATGTATATCCAATCCAATCATAATTTGTAATTACCTCCGCAATAATAATGGGATTTTTGGAGAAAAAATATTTGCAAGTTTTTTGCAATTTTACATATCCATTTGATACAGTTGGAGTTTTAGTAATATAATAAATAATACTTGAAGGAAGTGATAATTTTTGACGGCGTGGTGAATCAAAAGTATACACATTAACACTTTGATTTATAGCATTCAATAAATATCCATTTTGAATTTTTTCTTGCATTTAAAAAATTTAGAAGAAAAAAGAAATCAACGAGAAATGGAATCCAAAATTTCTTTGGTTTAAGTTTAAAAAAAAGAAGGATAAAATCTGATACTTCGTTATTCATAATAAAAAACAAAATAGTTTGTCCCCTTTCTTAGAAAAAAAAGAGGTTTATGAAAAACAATTGAAAACTTTGAAGTCATCAGCTTGGAAAGAAAAAGCACGGTCATAATCTGCTCACTGGTTAATAAAAAACGAAAGGAATAATTTTAAAAAAAGATTTTGGGTGAGGGAAAATATAATATATTCTTTATTGTGATTTCTCTACATTGTTTGCCTTTAAAAGAAAGTTGCAACCTTTAATGCACTAAGAAGATTGACGATAGGTTTGGTTTAACAAAATGTAATTTCGCTTTACAAAAAACAAAAATGTTGTTTGAAAAACTAAGAAATTTTTGGATAAATAAAGAAGAGTAAAAAAATTTTTAATTTTAATATTACATTTGCATATAAAAAAATAAAAGCATATCGAGAAGAAAAAAATTACAGTAACACAATTTATTCAAAGTATCGGGTAAAATGATTACCGAATTGAGATGTGTGCTGCACAGCCTTAATTTGTGCTGCACAGCCTTCTAGTGTACAGCGGCGGTTAATAGAGCAGTTTATTAGACACTTGCTAACTCTGACCGAGCTTCGCACATACATTACAATAGCAATACATTACAACAATAACAAGACAACTAAGCGCGGCGGGATCAGAGGACAGACAATCAGAGATGTGTCTTTACATGTCCAACATTCTCCACCACTTACAAAGGACATACTTAGCTCAAGATTACAATAACAATACAATGCTAACAAAACTACAATAACATAACATTGATTGTGGACCATTTGTTGCAAGAGTTTTCCCATAGTTTGAGCATCATAAGTAGTCGCACCAGTACAAGAGCCTTGAGTTGATCGAGTTCGAGCCATGTTCATTCAAGAGATCTTCTTCGAGCCATGCTTGCCACTTGAGATCTTCCATTTGTTCTTTCACGTTGCTATGTGCCATGTTGATACCTTCTTTTTACCAAGTTCATACCATAGCGACATCTTTCCATATCCATAAGAACCATGACCATTCCAACACCATTTCCATATCCTTCTTCCAATACGTCGTCGTTTTACCATGTCCATCCAATCCATCTTCCCCTGGAGTTGAAACATCATGCGGTGGAGAGCCGCCAAACAGCGATGAAGCTTTTGAGATGCAGGACCATAAGTATCACGATCAAGAAGCCATACAAAGTTCAAGATTTACCAGTTGTCGTTTATCATCATCAGCAGGAGAGTTCGAAGTACATGTACCATGCCAACAGGTTAACATGTGATCACAAAGATCAGAAGTGCCACCATACAGCTACTTCCTTCCTTCTCTTCCTTTGATTGATTTTCTTCCACGACGCGATCAAGAACATCTTTGTTTTGTCGTGGTTTACGGTCACCAAGAACGGATGATTGTTCGCTATCATCAAACGGAGCTTTTCGGAGTTTAAGCCTTAACTCTTCTTTCTTTTTCTTTTGATCTTCTTCCAGCAGATTTTTAATCAAAAATCAGGAAAAAGCACGACCAGCAGATTTTTAAACAAAAAATCAGGAAAAACAGCAGTTGATTTCTTCTTCGGATTTTCTTCGTTCGGAGGCGTTGAAAAGAATCCTTCGTTACCAATTTGTGCTGCACAGCCTTCTAGTGTACAGCGGCGGTTAATAGAGCAGTTTATTAGACACTTGCTAACTCTGACCGAGCTTCGCACATACATTACAATAGCAATACATTACAACAATAACAAGACAACTAAGCGCGGCGGGATCAGAGGACAGACAATCAGAGATGTGTCTTTACATGTCCAACAAGATGTATCAAAAGAAATTCAATTTCTGTTTTTAAATTCAATTCTTTTTAAACGCATCGCTTCACTTTTTTCTTTTTTCATTCCATAGCAGCTTATAGCAGGTAAGGGTACATCCTCGATTGTCCAAGATGCTAATAATTCATCAACAAAAATATCAATTTCTAAGTTAACTGAAGCCCCACCAAAGGAAAAAATAAAAAATGTTGGCTGATGCTCAGATTTCTAAAAAAGAAATGTTATTTTTTTGAAAGTGTAAAAAAAAATAACTCTAAAAAAAGAAAGAAATTCTGTGATATTAAACTCATCAAAAGCAAAAGAAAAAAATCCACAAGCTTTAAGTTTTTTAAAATTCATGGCATGTGCAACTTTTAATGATAATCTGGGCTCGTTAACTTTAGGCATTGTTCTGAAAAATAAATATCAAGCTGAGTTTTTGACGTTTAATGTTAGGTTTACTTACGTTAACAAATAATTCAAATTTGGAAGAGGTTCAAGCAACTTTTCCAATGTAACAATTTCACCATTTTTATATTTAATGGTGCTTTCAAAATTATAAAAGTGAGTAATATTACGCGAGGAAGTTAAAAATAAATATTCATCATAGGATATATCTTGTGATGACGGAAGTGTCAAATGTGTTATATCACAAGAATATGTTTTTTCAAGAATGCTACTAGCAATGTATGGAGCCTTATAATAATTTGGTCCTACATAAAATTCACGAAATAGTTTTAAAAAGGTGGTTGTTTGTAAATGATTAAACTAAAATATTGGAAGTTAATAAAAAATTTAAAAAGCCTTTTTGATTCTAAATTTGATAGGGTTAAAAAGGCAATAAAGCTGTAATACTTTCAAGGGCTTTGAATATGAGCTCAAAGATTTTGTGTGGAGGTAAAAAAAAAATAAAAAAAACTTACAGGATATTTGGACCGAAGTTGCAAAGTTTTTGAATCAAGTTGAATAAATTCGTAAACGTTACCACTCTCTGTACTTTTTGTATTAATTACCATTCGTGCATTTAAATAAAAATATTTGCAAGTTTTTAATAATTTTAATAGCAAATAGTTGTTTGCTATATAATAAATAATATTTGGTGGAATAGAAAATGATTGAGGGATAGATGAATTTTTTAACGAAGCTTTATAGGAATCAGCATACATAGGAATGAAAGTGATTTCAACCATTATTTATTAACTGGTAAAAAACTTTAATAAAAAGTTAATATAAAAAATATCCAAATGCTTTTTTTATGAAAGAGTTTGGAAATTTGTGGTTAAAGTTAAATCAAACCTTTGCCAAAAATTGTTTGTGTGTGGCAAAAAGGAAGTTGTTTTCCACTATGGACTTTGTCTCTTTTTTAGCCTAGGTCATTCACATGCCAAAATTATGAAATATAATAAAAATCAATCAAAAAAATGCAAGTGAAAAAAAAGGCAAACGAGCAATGAATGCATTTTGTGAAAGAAAGGTTCTTATTATTCTTAGAGGTCAACAGCCATGTACCTTAATTCTTGAAATGTGAAGGAATGCTATTTTTTCTCAATAAAAAAACATAAGAAAAATTTAAGCTTGTTTTTTTAATCGAAAAGAATCTTTTTTCTAATTTTTAGACTTTAAACAAAGGATTTTTTTCTAAGCAAGTCTCAATTAAAGACTTTTTTTTGGCACTTTTGTTACTTCAATCATTTTATTCTACAAAAACAAAAAAATATTTATTTACAAATTTTTTACATTACACTTATTAAAAGTGAATAAAATCATAATTAAGAATAAGAGTTTAGAATAATAAGTATTAACCAAATATAGCATCAATAATTGAACCAGGTTTATATGAATTTACTATGGATGATCGTTTAACAATTTTTTTCTCATCTTTTGGAATTTTTTCTTCCGTCACTCCGCCGCTGCTTTCCACATTTGGATAAGATTCATCCACGATTTTATTATTATTTTCAGCATCCACCAAACTAAGATCTCGAGCAATTCGATTTATTAATGGAATATATGAAGTAACATTTTTAGTGACTTTTTTAATTTTTTTAAAAAATTCTCGCTTTTCTTTTTTACCAAAAGGTTTACTGAAGTCGATATCTAAAAAAATTCATAATTTTAATTCCAAAAAAAATTGCATAGTTTAATTTACCAAAATCAAATTCAAGTTCACCAACTTCAGCGCCAATTTTTGCGAGATCAACTTCCAAAGCTTTCATTGCTTCATCCAATGTTTCTATTTTAATTTTATTTGGTTTTTCTCTAGCTTTTTCTTTCTTTTCTTCAAAAATATGCTTATTTTTTCCAAACAAAAAAGGTTGGTCGTCGCTGCTTTTTTCTTTAATAATGCTTCTTTTTGTAAATTTAGAAACAATTGGAAGAATATTTAAAATTTCTTTAACAATATTTCCAAGTTTTTTAAAAAATCCTTTAAAAGATCTTTTTTCTTTTTGAGTAAATGGTTTATCATCAACGGCAAAGGTTGGTTCTAAAATGCTTTTTTGTAAACATTTTTTTTTCTCGATAAATGGAAATTTAAAATTTACCTTTATCATCACTGAGTCCAAGTTGATCTAAATCTCCGCTAATTCCAATGAGATCTGCTTCCAATCTTTCAACATCGTCAGCTACAGTATTTTCAATTTCTGCATTGGAATCTTCAATTTTTGATTCACGCTTTTCAATTCCTTTAATTCCCGGATTTCCTAAAAAATAAAAGGACTCATTTTTGCCTCAAAAAACTTGAATTAAAATTAATAAAATTAATAATTACCTTTTTCCAAAATTATTCCACCCATTTTTGGACGAAATTCTGGAACCTTTACTTTCCTCCCACCATTATTTCGATCTCTTGGAAGGGAAGATGAAGGTTCAATAAACAAAAATAAAAATAATACACTTAAAATAATTAACAATCTCATATTTTTTGTTGAAAAACAAAAATCAAAACAAAAAAAAACAAGAATCAATTGAATTGAATGAAAAGCGAAGTTGTATATTGTTGCTTTTATACATGTTTTTGACCATCAACATCAACCTCATTCATTTCCTTAACTTAAATTTAATTTTTATATTGATAAGAACTATGTATTTGCTTTTTCATTCATTTTCTGCGTAAACAACTTCAAAAATAGTAGTTTTTTATTTATTTTATTTTTATTAGTTTAAAATTATAATTATGTTGGTTGATTTATTTTTAAATTTTTAAGCTTTAAAAAAAAGTGTTATCAAATTTTTGATAAAACCATTATACTATCAAAACAAGTTAGTGACAAAAAATAAATTCGAAAAAAATGTGTATAATATTTGTTTTATTTTTTACGTCATAAAACTAAAGTAAAATAGTGTCATATTTCGGAATCCAAAAAAAAGAGAAAGATGTTCATTCATCAGAAAAATAATTTTCTGATTTCTGATCTCTTTTTTTTTTATAACTAATAGTCAATCTTCAAATAACCACCACCACCAAGAATGTATGTAAAACATACTTGAAACTATAATGAGTATGGGCAAAATGAAAAAAACACAAAATTAGGGAACGAATTCTCTTTCATTGATATGTGTGTGAGCGTTGATTAGCGTTATACCAAGCAAATAAAGCTACATATAATACTCTTTTCAAAAAAATGGTGTTCCACTGATCGTTGTTAATTGGATTAGATTTAATTTTTTTTTATTCTCTCGCAGCTACTACCTACATCCATACACATACATAAATTTATTTATCGTTTAAATTTAGGAAAGTTGAATACAAAGAAAGTTTTTATTATGCACAAACTACAGTTAAAAAAGAGTTTATTCAAAACACAGAAAGATAATTACGAGATAAAGATAATTTCTAAAAACAGTTTTTAATATTTAAATGTGAGCTTCTTATGAGATGGACAAGATTTGAGCATTCGAATTTTAAGAGCCATAAGATAACTTTTTGTTTTCAAAGTTGATGGACGAAATGAGAGAGTAAAGTGAGTGCTTGGATGCTTCTAAAAAATGTTTACATGTAACAAATTAATGAAATGTAAGAAAAGTATTATTACCTTCATAAAATCAAGAAAACCATAAGGATCAAATTCTTCATAAACGATGTTGCACAATTGAAATATTTTGAGGTAATTAAAACATGGAAGTTTGGCAAGATTTTTTGATGTTTCTTTACTAACACTGAAGATTTTGTCTTTACCACCAACCACATCACTAAAAACGTATATAGTTAAATAAAGAATTGTTCGTCTTAAAAAAAACTTACTATCTAAATTTTTCAATGTTTGGCAGCTTTTCCATAATATCTTCCAATTGAACTAATGAGCTGTCATCAAAATCAGTTATCAAGATATTCGAGAAAAAAAGATTCTTAATTCTTCCAGATGCAACTATTTTTTGAAAAGTACTCCAACGGAGGTGTATCCAATGTAAAGATAGATCAGTGATATTCCAAGCATGAACATTAAGGAAGAAATTCAACACTTTAACATCATGCTTAACAAAACCAACATTGCCATCAAATGGATCACCATCGAAGAAAGTAACAGCTCCATCAAGGATTAATTTCTTGCTAGATTTGACATTATTTAGAATCAAATTTTTGTTTTCATCACAGCGAATTTTTAGAGGGTTTTCATCATCATCCAAAGTTAAGAAAGCCTTCCACGATGTTCCAGTTTTGATTTTGACAAGCTTTTTAATAACCAGAGGTTCTTCATTTTTAATTTGTTCAGTACCAATGTTGTATACGACACTTTCGGTTGATTCACTAGATGAAGTACTATCATCTAAGAGATCGAAACTTTCAATCTAAAAGCAATGGAATGATATAAAAGAAAAGGTTAAAAAATGAAAGTTACAGTATTCAAAAGGCTTTTGTTAATAGCTTGCAAATCAGCAATTTGTTGTTCCATTTCAACGTTCTTTGCTTCGAATGTTTTGTTTTCTCCGTCTTTCTCCAATTCCAATGCAGCTATATCCGATTCCAAAATCTTTGTTACATCTTCGAAACATTCACGATCAGCTGCGTGTTTCTTTTCCATATCAGAAATCTGCAAAAACAATAAACAAATAAAAAAAACATTCAACTTTTGTAATAAATCATCAATTAAGTAACTCACATATTTCATCAACTCATCAATTATTTGCTTCAAATGACTTTTCTCTGCATCCTCTTCATCGCCGCCTTTTGGTTCTTGCTTTTGGGAAGTTTCAAACATTTGAATTTCCTTGAGTTTTTGTTGGTGCAAAGTTTCATTTTCAAATTGTTCGACTTCGTTTCGTAACTTTTGAATATCATTTTGAAGCATTTGATGGAGTTCAGAATTCTTATGTTCCAAAATTGCAATCTAAAAACAGCGGAATTAATGCTATAGATTACACAGAAAAAAACTTACAGCTTTCAGGTTTTCATTATGAGAAGATTTCCAAAAAGTTACTTCATTCTTCAAACGTTGAATTTCTCGAGATTCTTCTGATGATGATTGTAAAATTGGAACATTTTCAAGATCAAGAGCAGCAGGCGATGATGATGTTGATGCTAATTCATGCATTTGGATACCAAAACTTTGATTTAAGCTTTCCATGATTTGTTTGATTTCCTGCAAAATTTGAAATGATTTTGAAGAGCAGCGGCAGCAGCAATCACAGACGAAAGAAAGATGAAATGATTGAGAATGATCATTCGCAAATCAAAAGTTAACAAAGAAAAAAAATGAATGGAAAAAAAATAAAAATTTGTATAATCAACATTTTTTGTGTGTCTTTTCATGAAAATATTTAACATTCAATAAACTTTTTTTGTGAAGTTTTTTGCTTTTTTTTTTCCCTCCACATTCTGCCTTTAAAAAAACTTTATGAATGAATGTTTAATGGAGTTCCAATATTTATTTTTTGTTAACAAAAGTGTGAAGATTTTTTTATGTTTTAAAGAATTATTTTTATTTAAAGTTCAATGTTAATCAAAAAAAATGAATAATTACAAAGTTTATGAAAAATATATTATTAAACATTAAATTTATACAACAAAAAATGTTATTTTTTTTAAACAAAATTATGTAAGTTTTTCATATTTTGATGCTTATCATTCTTTCTTTGGGCATCGTTTCTTTCCAGGGCAAGGCGTTGTTGCATTTTTAAGGACAGTTTTTCCTTCACCAAAAGCGCCACCTTTAATTTTTTTGCTTCCATAAATGGGATTGCCATTTTCATCCACGGCCACAACAACTCGATGGTCCAAAGCTAAATTTTTGAATGGGCTTTTGTCTTCTGAAGTTGAAGCTGGAATGACTTTGATTGAATCGTTATCAACATTTTGAAGGTCATCTTCTTCTTCAGGAAGATTTCGAGTTATTCGAGGGATGAAAGGAATAAATGGAATTATTTTTTTGATTAATTTTTTAACTTTTTTGAAAAATCCACGCTTTTCTCTTCCCATAATTTGTTGTTGTTTTTCTGAAGCATCATCTAAAATAATTTTTTTGTTTGTTTGTATTTTTATTTTGAGTTTTTGTAAACAAAAATTTTTACCTTCATCAAGACTTATTTCAAGTTCTTCAGCTTCAACGCCCATTTGTTTCAATTCTTCAGCAAAAACTTTAATTTGATCATCGATTGCAATAGTTTTATCTTTGATTTCTGAAACTGGCTTGTTTTGGCCAACCAATGTTTGTTGGTTGTCATTGCCATTTTCTTTTTCGATGCTTCGTGTAAATTTTGAAATAATATCCGAGGGAATTCTTAATAATTCTTCGATGGTTTTTAAAAGGCTTTTAAGGAAACGTTTTTCTTTTTGGGTTAGTGGCTTATCGTCGTCATCATCGAAGGCAATAAAAGAAGAGTCTAAAATGTTTTTCTTTTAGCTTCGAAATTTGTAATTTTTTGGCTCACCATCATTTTCTTCATCGAAACCGAGTTTCTCCAAATCACCGCTAACACCAACAAGGTCAACAACTTCCATGGTATCTGAATTAACTGGACCAACAGGTTTCTGTGTTGAGAATTTAACAAACAAAATCAAACAAGAAGCCAAAATTAAAAATAGCTTCATCGCAGCTTTTTAAAATATTTAAATCAGAAGAAAATGGAAAGACAAGTCCATGAATAAAATAAATTTGTTGGTCGTTTTTATACTAAATTTTTATTTGTTGCGATCGACTTGGGTTTCCCGCTAAAAAAAATTGATAAGGAGTTCGTTTTTCCGCAAACTTTTCCAAAAATACCTTTTTTATGTATTTTAAAATTTTACTGTTTATTTTTTTAAAGTTGAACTTCCATGGTTTATTTTTTTTTTTCGGTTGATAAGGAAATTAGAAAGAAAAAGTAAAGCTAACATTTTTTATGTACGAATTTGATCATTGCTTAGTTTTTTATTATTTAGTTTATTTAATTTACGTCAGCTTTTCTAAAAATCAACATAGATAAAAAAATATATATAGTTTTTTTTATTAATTTGCGTCAAACTCTAAAAAATCAACGTTGATAAAAAATGGCGGTGTTGTTTGTGAACTTAAAAATATTTATGTCGTCGCGATTAAAAATAAATATTTTATTACTAAAAATTATTATTAGTACGAATTTTTTAAACAAAACAAAATGTAAAACGCATATTTTTTTTAAACATAAGAAAAGTTTAGAAAATTGTAATTTTACAAAACAAAAAGTTAAATAATAAAAAATATTTTAACCCAAAAGCAAAAATTTAATTTAATTTAAAAAGTAAAAAAGTTTTTGTTTATTAAATTTTTTTAAATAAAATGCAGAAATTGCCGTAGAAAAATTAAAGAATTTGATGAAGAGCTGAAGTGAGAAGATTAATATCAGATCGAAGTGAATTAACTGCAAGCATAATGGAACGTTTATTATTGAGAACTTCAACGGTTTCTGTGTATGGATTATATCGAACAATAAACGGGCGATTCATGTTGTTTGTGAAGGTTCTAAATAAACAAAATAAATTATGCAAAATTTATTTAAGTTTTTTTCTTTTTTTTTTGCCGGTTACTTTGAGAATTTCACCGAAGCAAAAAAAATTTAATGTTTCAAAGAAAAACTTACCTTAATTTTTGTTGAGCTTCATCAAAATTTCGAGTGTAAAAATATGCATCTTGAAAAGTAGTAATTAAACATTCTTGTTGAACCACTCGATCGGGGTCAAATCGAATTATTTCAGTTTTTCCTTCAATCGCATGTTGAAGTTCGCCGGCGCTTGAAAGCAACCCAGCTCCATAAATTTTATATTTGGGTTTATTGGTTTTAGTTTCATGTCCAACGCAACAAAGACCAAATTCAATGGAAAAAAAGTATAAAGTTGCAAGCTTTTTTAAATCCTCTTCACTCGTTCCCAATGAAGCTAAACCAATTTCTTGGGAAAATTGGGCGAAATCTGGATCAGCGAATAAAGCCATGTGCCCCATTAATTCGTGAACCGTGTCACTAAATTATTTTTGTTTTTGGATGTCGAAAAGAGTTTTTGGAATATTGAAGAAGAAGAAAAACATACGGTTCTGGAGTATAAAATGGATCAGCATGATGTCGAACATATTGGGTGCAATTAAAAACGCGAAAAGCTAATCCAGCGAGAAAATCTCTGGCTGAGAGATATCCAGCAACTGGGCGAAGTCGGAAACCAGTCTTCACTGAAAAAAAAATTCTTCTAATTTTTGATTTAAAAAAAAGCAATGTTTTTACTTTTCAAAAAATTTGAAATATCTTCCAATTGTGGAATATTTCTTTCTGAATAACCACAATGTTGTTCAAGTAATTCAAAATTTTCTAAATATTCTGTGCACGCATGTTTCATATGTAATTCACGAAGCTTTCGATAAATTACACCCCAAGTTGCAGTTTCTTTTTCAGTATATTCCACTCGAGGAATCGGTTGACCTCTGAAAACAAAAAATTTTTTATTTTTCTTTACTTATTTATTTTTTATTTATAAATTATTTATGTGGGAAGCTAAATAGCAAGTTTTCTATGGACGAATTTAAAAAATAAAAAACAACTTTTTCTCATAAATAAAAAAATTGTTTTCAGTATATTTTTTTACGCAAAAAACAAAAACACATTTTCAAGAAAAATTTTAGGCATTAAATGGGCACAAAACAGCAAAATTCATTATTCCCAACTTTTATATTTTTATTATCCCATTCTATTCTTAAAATGCCTTATTGCAAAAAAAAAAGCATTTCCAAAAAATATTAAATTTTTAAGCCTTCAAATATGGAAATTTTTCAATCCATGTTAAAAAAATAAGTCAAATGCAGAAAATAAATACTAAACACTTTTTGTTTATGAATATGCAAATATTTTTTAATTTATAAAAAAATTAAAGAAAGGATTAATAAATTTTTTAATATTTCGCTATCATTCTGGCACTTTTGATAAATAAATTAAAATTATAAACAAAGCTTACTGTTTATAATTTAACGCGATGTCAGCAAACAACATTCGTCGTTTTCGATATTCTTCATCTTTGAAACCCTTAAAAAAATACAATACTTTTTTATTATTTTTTTTCATCAACATTTTGTTTTTTGGGACTCACTGGATGATCCGCATCAAGTCCATCACCATACATAATAACTCGACGACAACAAATATCTAAATCATAAACGGATTTGGGAAACCATACCGATCCACTTAAAGCGTCCGCTGACCCAGGATCGCTAACTTCGAGCGCTCCTTTAGGAGTGTAAGTTCGATTGAGTTCAATAACTTTAAATCCAGCATTACCAATTTTTTCAACAATTGGAATTGTTTCATCTTCGATTTCAAGTTCAAGAAAGACTTCGATTTCATTTTTGGATTTGGATTTAGGATCTCGAGATTCAACGTGTTTGATTTTGGCACTTTCCTAAATTTACATGGTAAAACTTTTTTTTGACAAGAATTTTATAAAAAAACTTTGCTTCATTTTTAATTTTTATGTGCAGAAGCATTTTTTGATTTAGTTTACTTTTATAGGGTTATAAAAAAGTTTTGATGGAATTGAAAAGAAAAATTGTAAAAAAATTTACAAAAATGGCATCGATATGTTTGGGAGTTTTGATTTCATCGCTAAAAACTTACTGGAATTGCACCAAGAATTCGTCGAAAAGCATTATTAACATTGATGGTTCGAACGATCAAACTAATCGTTTTTATTTCATCTTCATCATGTTCATCAATTGTTAATTGACTTTGTAAACACTAAAAAAAATATTGGCGGTTCCAAAGTTAAGAAAAAGATATTTACTTTGATTGCACGCATATCATCTTCAGGAAAGAATGGAAGTCCAACGCTTCCACTTCGACGAAAGCGTTTTTTAAATTCCTCCACAGGTTGCTCGGTTCTTAAAAAAGTTTTAGGGATAAAAAATATATTTATTTTTCAATGAAATTTAATTACCTTGAGCTTACAGTTCTTGTTGCAGCGGGTTTAGGATTTTGATTGTAATACAAAAATTTTAATCCTCCTGCCATGATTATTTTGAGCCAACAAACAAGCTAACGTCAAAAATAAAAATTTCACTCTGAAGTTTCTTCAAATTTTTGAGAGGGTTTAGTAGGAAATAAAAATCCGGTTTGAAAAATAAAAATAACTTTGTATTATTTTTTTTTAAATGAAAGCCACGAAATAAAGAAAGAAAATAGTAAAACTGAATGAATAATAATATTCAGGGAAACAAAAAAGTGCATATTTTTGGAAATTGCGTTTTAATGAAAAATATAAAAAAAGTGTTAATAAAAATGTAGTTTAAAAAAAGGGTTCAAAAAAGAAAGTAAGAAAATAAATAATAAATGCGTAACTTTTCCAAATCCAAACAAAGTTTTAAAAAGAAAAGTTATTCTCAGAACCGTATAGCAAAAAGGATTGGTCTTTTCAATATTTTTGATAAAACTTTAAAATGGCAAAAATAAAATGTAAAAAATTGAGTCACGAAAGCTTAAACCAAAAAATGCTTATTGTAATTCAAATAGGGGTACAGCATTTTTTCAAAAATATTATGCCTCATCCCACTCTATTTCGCGTCAAACTTTTATATAGAAACGTGTAACCATTAACAACATTACGTCATTTTTTGCGTGGTGGGAAGAAAAAATAAAATATATATATCAAATACAAAAAATAAAACATGAAAGAAAAAAAATCAAGCAACTCAGAAATAAAAACCAAAATAAAAGAAAGAAAGAAAAAGAAAAAAAATATACTCAATTTTTAATTATGTAAACACACACATATTCGAATCCGGCAACGAAGCAGCATCCTACGCTAGCTAGCTGGCTTCTAGCTTTTGCACTTCATTCATTATTCTCATCAAAAAATCTATATGAAGAAAAAAAAGAGTAGCTTCATAGCATCATAAAAAAACCCAACAAAAAATAAGGAAAAAGGATAAATGTTAAAGCATTGAGTAATAAATCAGAGACAAGACAAGAAAAAAAAAGAAAAGGTTCCATTTCCTTATTATATTTTTTGTTTTGTTTCTTCCAAACAAAAAAAGGTTTTTGAGGCTTCTGCTGAAGCTAGAAGCTTGAAGCTATTTGTTTTTTCATTGTTACACATTTTTTTTTGTGGTTGTTTAAGATTTGTTAATAAAAATATGGAAGATTGCGAAAAGGAATGAAGAATGCAAAATGGAAAAATGATATTTCTTTTCTTTTTTTTATTATTGGAAGTAACAAGGTCGAAAATATGCAATACAAAAAATGCCAAAAGTTGTTCTATTATTTTTTTATAGAGAAAAAGTTCAAACTTTTTTGAACCTTGCAAAAAAAAAATTTATTCTTTTCAAAATTAATAATTTCCGAATGATTTCTGGTTTATTAAGACACGAGACAAAGCCGACGAAATGCAAATAAAAGTAGTTTGAGAAATCGAAAAAGCTTAATAAAAAAAATAATAAAAGTAAAAAGTTTCCAGAATTCACACATTATTTAAATCCATGGAGGCTTTCATAAAAATTTGTGGCTAAAATGGAAAAATAAAAAACTATAGAACAAAAAAATAAAACTCAAACCATTATGAGAGAATAAAAAAAAGGTTTGAAGCTTTCAACAATTTTTTTTCTCGTGAGAAAACGAAAAATAATGAAGTAAACACACATACTCATTAGAAATTAAATGGGTAAATAAAGTAAAGAAAAAGTATGGATACTTGACCTCAAAAAAAGCTTTCGTCGCTTTAATGGAAAAAAATCCTCACAAATAAATAATTAGTATAAATTTTTTCATCAAAATTAGTAATTTAAATTTTTTTGGGTGAGATGCATCAACTTTGATATCGAAAATTAGCCTAATTTACAGATCCAAAAAATTTATTGCCTTTAAAGTTGAAATATTATTTGCATAAAATTTTTATGATACAATCTTTTTTGCCAATCATTATGTATTTTTAAATTCTTGAGCTATGGTGCTTTGCTATGTTGTAATTAATAAATAATAAGAATAACAAATTAATTACTTTTTTTCGTTGAGCTGTTAAAACTAAGAAAAGAAATTTCAGCTTTAATTACTAAAAAATAAATAAATTACAAATAGTATTTTTAAAGTAAATTTGCGTTATTGCTCTCTCTCTTTTTACACGTGATTTAAGTAATCATGATGACTGGTTTTTTTAAATTTCAATTTTTAACAAATTTAAAATTAAAAAAATGGTAGCAATTTATCAAAGAACAACGTTGAATTCTTTTTTCTTTTTTAGGAATGTTATCTTTTTCCTTCTGTTTATAAATTTAAAAAAATTGTGACTTTAATTAATGCAAATTTTCTCTCCCGGTATTTTTAGTTTTATCTTTTCTCGTTTTCCGAACTCCAATGAAAAAAAAATAATAAAAAAGATTTGGAAATAAATTAAAATAAGTTTTCCATTATTTGATTCAAATCATTTTAAAGTTTAAGAATTTGAGAATTTGAGAAACCAATTATTTTTAAAATTATTGGGTTCTTTTTCTCGCGTTTTATTTATACTAAATAAAATGTTATATTAAAACCAACTTTGTTATCAAAAATTTATAAACCATAATTAAATATCTGATATATGCTTGCTTCTAAACCAAAAACAACTAAACTTTTCATGTCTGTATTTTTTTTATCTTTCGAATACTTCCTTCTTTTTTCACCCACAGCTTCATTTAAAATTATAGGTATCTTTGGTAATTATCAAGGGAAACAGGAAACTATTGCCGTAAGGAATTATTTGTTGCGTTCTATGCCAGAGACAAAGAAAACCCACAGTTTTTTTTTATTTATCCTTTCTTTCCCTTCTGCTTCTGCCTCAAACTGATGAATAAAAAATTAGTTGGAACAACGCAAACTTGTTTTTAGCCAGCCTTCTCGTCACCAATTTTATATTTCAAATACATAATGAATATTTGAGTTTTTCTATTTTTTTTTTTATTATAAACTCAAAGTTCGAATTCCCTGGACAGAAAAAAAGAATTTTAAAGTTCAAACTTTAAAAAAAGGCGTCGAATTGCGTAATGTCTGTCTCATCGCTAACTAAAAAAGCTTTTTTCCATCGTTTTTGTTTTCTTTTTTACCTTTATACTTTTTACTTTTAAATAATTATGCCGTTCAACGCTTGCTTACCATTTTTTAACTGTGAGAAAAAAAATAGTAAAATTATACTTTCCGCAAAAAAAAATGTGACAGTAAATAAATATTATACTAAACGGCAATGTGAATTAATTCTTGAAATTATTTTAACCATATATATTTTTTTTAAATTTCTCACAAGTTCGACGTTGTTTTTTTTTAATTGTAATCTTTTTTTTGTTTGTAATAATCCCTCAATTTGCTCTATAAAAAATTATTTTACGCGCTTTTTTTATTTTAAAATCTTTATGGTAACTAACTATTTAAGGCGAAGAAGCTCCAAGACCAAGACTATCGGTGAAGCTTAATTAAATAAAAAATCATTGTTTTTTTTTTCTATTTTAAGCCTTCAAATATTTTCTGTTTTAATTTTTAAAAATCAATCTTTTTTTTATTGTAATCCGTTTTTTTTGTAGCTATAGCTATGGATTTCAAAATTACCCATACTCAAAGTGTATTTTTCACCGTTGTGAATATAGCTAATATGCTATTAGCCTTGACAGCATTAATAATATTTTGTTATTATATTAAAAGTAAACCTGATAGTTATAAAGTTTTACCAAGAAGTTTGAGGTAAGTACATATGTGCTTTAAAAGCAAAACAAGTATCAAAACAAAATTTTAAAAAATGTATAATTATGAAACTCTTCCATTTCGAACCAACATTGCCCTTTTTTAGGTCCAACAAAAAAAAGATTTTTTTAAATAAATAAAACTTATTTAAGTTAGTTTTTACTAACTAAATTTTTTATTTCAGATTATATTTATTAACTTGTACCATACCCTATAGCCTTGCAACATGTTTGGCATCAATATGTCTCTCAATATTTTATTTTACATTTTCTGATGAAACTGTGATAGCAATGAAACTTTCAAAATTAATTTTATCTTTTTTTGCTCAACAATTTCGCGGAAGTTTATTGCTGCTTATTATTGAAAGAATGGTTTCAACCATTTATCTTGAAAGATATACTTCTGGAACTCGTGTATTTATTATTTTAACATTTTTTTCATATCTTTTAGCGATAATTTATATTTTTCCGAGTGGGGCTTGTAAGTTTTTAAAAAGTATTCACAAATTTGGAATTCAAAGGAGTTTTTCTGAATGGAAAAAAAAGAATTCGTAATGTTTGAATTTTAAAATAAATATGTAATTTTTTTTAGGGATTTTTATTGAAAGTTTTAAAAATGTATATTTTGCCCTGGTTTATGCTGATATTGCAGTTCATATTATAACTTTAATTGCTGGTCAACTTTTGCGTGGACGAAATAGGCAAATGTATAAATTATTGGCATATCGAGTAACTTTGAGACAGCGATGTCAGGTAATCATCATTTTTTTTTTGAATGAGGAAGTTTTTTTTTAAAGTTGAAGCTGGAGAGAAAAAACTTTTTTGATAATATTAATTAATCAAAAAGTTGTTCCGCATATTAATGGTTAATTAATCAATTAAGTGACTTTGGTTCTTGGTTTATGACCACCTAAAAAAATAACAACGAAAATGAAAATATATTTTACTGTAAAAGTATCAATTAAAAAAAGCAAGAATCGTGCAATGAAATTTTTATTTTGCTATAGATATTAAAAAAAATTTATTTTTAGATCCTCGAAAACATCAAAGTTTTAACATTTATATTTTCTCAAATATTTATTTATGCTACTGTTGCTCCCATTGGATTGATAGCAACGTTAATTTATAATTTAATTACGGGCAGAGCTGCTCCAACAGCTTTGTTTCTTTTGGTTTGTTTTTCATTTTATTTTCGAAGTTAAAATCATCTAATTTTTAGACATATAATTTATCATTCATTTTAATTATGATTAAAGATTTAAAAATCAATTCAAAAACAAAGAATACAAAAATCTCTGAAATTCATAAACAAAATCCAACCGTTTTAAGTCCATTGGGAAAAAGTTTACCCACGGCAATAACAAATGATAATTATTTTAAAGGTTTAAAAGAACAATGGAAATGAAAAATGAATGACTTTTTTTCTGTTGCATTAAAATGAGAGTTGGCTGAACAAAATCATAGCATGGTTTCCTGAATGTCTCTTGAAGAAAGCCAGAACGAATTTTAGCACAATTATCTGAGAATTCATAAATTTGTACTGTCAAAAATTGTGAAAAAACAAAAATAACTTTTGCAAAAAAGGCAAAAAGAATTTTCATAATGTAATAACTTTGTTTAAAAATATGATAATTTATTTTATTTTTCGTATAAATAATAAAACCATTCTTTATTTCAATTTAAATATTTATTTTGTTTTTTACATTTCTTTGATTAATTTTCAAATAATGAATGACGCATAAATTAATTAAAAATTTAATATACTGTATTGTTTTTGTGAAAAAATTACTTTTTTCTCTCTTTTTATTAACATATTTATTATTATTTGTAAAATTTTAATTTAAAAAAAACAGGAAAACAACAAAAAATAATAATATTATTTATTTACTTTTAAAAAACAAAAACTTAAAGCTGCAGCTAATTAATTACTTTGACGTATGCTTCTGCAAGGTAAAGCCGTAAAAAAACACATTGGATCTACTTTGTTTGTTGATCGTTCAAAAGATGAACCACGAAGATTGTTTAAAAGTGAACGCAAATTTCGTCTGTTACCGTCACGGCTTCGACGTTGTCGTTGTTGGGGTTGGTCAACCTGAAAAAAGAAAATTATTTAATTTGGAATTTAAATTTTAAAATCCGATGGTTTTTGTATTTTATGTGAATATTTTTTCTGAAAGTTTTATATTGCTTTATGATCAGCTGTTTTTGAGTTAGAATTTTAAACTTTTATTTTTTTGTGTGTTTGTTTTTTGAATTTAAAAAAACAAAAAACATGGCAAAAATTGCTTGAAAAAATCCAAAAATTTTATTTTGTTGTTTTAGTCTTTTTTTCTCGCGGCTTTAATACATTAGTAGAATTGTATTTTATGTCTGCTATTTTTGCATATTGCAATTTTTGGTCTTTTATAAAATCGAAAACAATAAAAGCTTCCAGAAGTGTGGTGCAGGATTTTTTTTTCTCTTCAAAATCATTTAAGACTTACCGTATCAGTTTTTTGTGATATCACTGATGATTCTTCTTCTTCAGTTTCATCGAAAGGCAGTATTGAACCAAAATTTTGATTTATTTCATAAATGGCAGGCGATGATGGTCTTTGATATTGAAATTCAATAGGAATTTTTTGTACTAATTTAAAAGCGGATGAAAGTGATAATAAAGCAGAAATACAAAGAATAATAGCGAATAATTCCATTATTTTTTTTTGTTGAGTTTATTGTAAGGGAAAATTATTTAAACTACCTAAAAAACAATTTTTAAAACTTAAAATTCTTTTAGCAAAAACTTAAAAAACAAAAACATTCCTCGCGAGTTTAAAAAAAACAAAGAAATCATGAAATAGCAAAAACAAGAATAACGTATTTATATTATTAATTTATAAAGTTTTTTAATAAATGATGTGGTTCCATATTTTTTTTACGCACATCCATTGTTTGGATGGGAAAAATAAAGGCTGGCAAAAAAAACAAAACAAAAAATAAGGTTTTTGTTAGAAAAAATTTGGTGGTTTCATGGGCTTGCTTACTTGCTGTCGTCGGACTCAAAAGGCTACAAAAAATGCAGAAAAAAAGAAGAATAATAACAACAACAAAAAAAGCAGAGAATAAAAAAAACAAAGCAAAAAAACGTACAGGAAGTTGGTAATAAAGATAAATTTAAAAAATGAAAGGAAAGAGATCAGTAAAAAAAATATGAAAAAGAGGGATAATAATTTCTATAAAAATTAGGACTAATTTCTTAAGTATCAAAAATTAAGATTTTTTTCATTCATAAAAGTTGCATGATTCCCAAAAAAAGAAAGAAAGGCTATAATCTCATCAAACTTCAAGATTTTTTTAAATTTGTGTTTTTATTATGTAAAATATTTTCTATAGCTTTTATTAGAACAACACGTCGTCGTCTCATTTATGAAGATTCATTCATTCATACATATGTGAATGGATGACGCAGGAAGAAAAAAAGATAAACTTCCGATTTGATATAAAAAAAAATATTTGTTAAAAATACATAGGAAGTTTTTCGCACCCTTTTTCGAGCGACAGTGGAGGCAAAAAGATTTCATATTTAATTTCAATAAAAAAATTATTAGAAAAATATTATTTATTTGGAATATATATGTTTTTTTTCTTCATGATAATTAACCCGCCTTTTATCCATTATGAAAAGCAAGAAACAAAAAAAACTTTTGTTTTACTCGTTTTCCATAACCTCAATTCATTCAAAAAAGTTATTTTTATTATTTATATCGAATCACGCAAAAAAAAAAGCTATCGGGAATTTATGATGATACGAACCATACATGGGCAAGTCGGAGGATTTTGGAGGATTGTCCTCCGCTATGTAGCATGTAGCGCAACGATTCTGGGTTATGTAGCGCAAAATTTGAAAAATCTAATAGAAAAAAAAATTCGATGTGGTACTTATGAAAATTTAGGAAATTTTTTATTGAAAAAAACAACAGGGGAGAACCTTTGCTCCTAATTATGTAGCTCAAAATTTTGAAAATTGTCATCCGATCGTGCCCATGTATGATACGAACACGCAAAAACGCAAAATACAGACTTAAAAATTCTTTTTTATTGCCATTGTTTTAATAAAAAAACAATAAAGAATAAAAGTATGGTTCTATTATTACTTTTTTTAAAGGCCACACAACACACAAAAAATTATTTTCTTTGGAATTATTTTTTTTGTATGTTTTTTATTTGAAGAAAAAAGAGTAAAATGATTCTTATTTTATAGTTGGGTACTGTAGCTTTGGCTACACGATATAGTCAACACGAAATAATAATAATAAAAACAAAAAACTCTAAAAAATAAAATAACAAAAAAGTAAAAAAAAAGATACAGTATTCTCCATTCAAGCTTTTCCATGACAGAAAAGTAGGCCACCAGAAAATGAAAACTCTCTTCACTTTTTTTTCTGCAAAAAACTCTTTTCTTATATACTCCAAATTTTGAATAAAAACAAGTTAAATGAATGACGGATGATGACACACATTTATTATTTATTTAGGAATCAAAAACCCGTGTTTATTTAAGAAAAAAAAACGTAATAAAAATTAAGTAATTAACTTTTATAAGAATTTGCTGAATTTAACGCTTGGTTAAATTTTCATGATTTTACGTTTTTGGAAAACAAAAAATTATAAAAAAATGAATAATCATTTTTATCTGACAAAAATGATTCAAGCAATACTAAATCTAAAGTTTTTGGTTTTCGAATAAAAGAAAAATGTAGCACGAAAACTTGCTCATCAAAAATAAAATAAAAACAATACGAGCGAATTCAGAGTATTTTAACCATGAAAAAATTAAAAGAAAATTTTTTTTTTATTTAAAAAACTAATATTGCAAAAATTAAAAAATTATTGGATAAAATAAATTAATTATCGTCGCTTTTTTTGTGTTAGCTTACCGTATCCTTTTTTAAGCGGGCGTGAGAAAAAAAATTAAATTAACAAATTTATGAAAATATTTTGATTTTGAAAGTACTGTAAATAAAAGAAATTTAATTTTGTTTCTTACGTATATATAGGTTGTTTACCTTTTTATCTGCTTTATAGGTAATCAAATGTTATTCCCATTATAGAGTTTTTATTTTCATTATTATTCTTTTACTGAAAAAAGAAAATTTTATGTATGTAGTCTGAAAAAAATATACACTACAAAAACAGGCAAATTAGGCTACGCTACACTAATTAAAAGCTTACCTCTTGGAGGGTCTAAATCACGTGGGGGAAATTTTTCACGCTTTTTAGAAATAAAAAAGTGATCAAAAGCTTTCAACAACAAAAAAACTGAATATTCTTCTAAAAACAACAATAACAAAAATTAGTGTAGCAATCTGCTAAAAAATATTTTCTCGACTTTTCCTATTTTTTTGTTTGGCTCGTTTTTGTAGAAACAAAAGTTAAAATAAATATTCAAAGGCTGAGAATGTTTTTGATATATTTTTTTGTTGGCGTTGGAACTAATAAATTTGCAAGAACAAAAAAAAAACAGATACAATACAAAAAATCACCTTGAAACTGCAAGAATTTTCAATTCAAATAATGGAATCCTCTAACAAAAAAATTTTTAAAGGAATTTAAAAAAAATTCTGTAGCATATTTTTGGTTTAGTTTTATTTTTTTAGCTACAGAAACATTAGAGGATTTAGTTTATCTTTTTGTCAACGATCAAATTTTTTGTTTTTTTAATCACTAATCTTTTACACCCTCCAGAAACAAAATACCAAGAATATAGAGGTTAACCCAAATCAAAAGTAAAGAAATCTTTACTGACGCACTCCAATTTTACCTCCCTCTATTTTTTTTTTTGCTAAACAAACATTAGAGAAATGTCCTTATTCAATGGAGCAGCAAACATACTACCTACATATATTTCAAATATTATTATTATTATTTGGAAAATATCAGGGCATGTCATATTCAACACAAAAATAAGACGTAATTCTAATCTCGTGAACAATAAAAAAATAATAACTTAAGAAAACATTATTCTTTTCTTAGAGTTTAATTAATTTTTACTTTAATTTGACCTAATATATATATATTTTTTTTCGGTGATGCGCATCATCCAAAAAAATATAAAGTAAAAGTGCAAGCAATTTTAGAAAGTAAATCATCTTAAAAAATGGAAAGGCCAAATTCAGTCATTTGTAAAAAAAATATATACGTATAAATTATTTTTGATTAAATTCATTCAAAATCTTTGGTTTTCTTAATTTTTAATGAAATAAAAGTTCAAATTAATGGCGAAGCTAAAAAAAGCACTCGATGCCATCTTTCTTTTTTGTTTTAAAAAAAGGATTAATTTTTTTTATTCTTCTTTAAATAAAATTATTTATTTCAAAATACGCTATATAAGAACTAATCTTTTATAGGATTATAGGTACATATTTGCAACAAATTTATTTAATATAGCTATGATGAGATTTTATAAAGTGGAATTAAAAAAAGGTGCCAAAAGATGCATCGAGAATATCAAAAATTTTGTAAATGTAAAAGTTTTAAACTTTAATACTATATAAAATTTTGCAAAAAAACTAAATATCAAATATTTTTAATTTTCTAAATTAAAAAAATGTTGCAACTAATCTGTAAAAAAATATAAAAGTGGAATTAAAATTTTATATGCACATTAATTTTGATGCTAAAATTTTAAAAAGAGTGATGAAAATAAAGGAACCTAGAATGTCCTCAAATATGGAAAATATGTACTCATTTCATCCAAATTTGGCGTAAATTTAAATAAAACCAAAAAGACAGAACCCCGCCAAAAAAACTTCTATAAAGTTTTTCTAAACTTTTTTAACTAAGAGAGACTATTCCCACGAATGATAACATTCCTGAAAATCTGTGTACTTTTATACAACCTTTATTTATTTGTTTAGAAAGTTGGAATATAAAAACACGGAATATTTAATTAAACTTGAAAACAAAAAAAAACCCGGAAGGACAAAACAAAACTTTTTATTGCGTGGCACCAATAACTACAGGCATCCACGCGAATGACTAAAAAAACCATCACAAAAAAGTTAAGAAAACTCCAAAAACAAAAAACAAAAGACAAAAGTTTTACAATTTTGAACGTCATTAATGTTCGTGTTAGCTATTGTTTATCATAAAAAAAATAATAATAAAATAATGGAGTAAGATATAAAAAAAATTTGATGAATAGGAAAAGAAAGTTCGTCTAGTCCTTAAAACATAAAAATACGCTGTATTATCACACTTTTTAAAACGCGATACTACAGCTTTTATAGAAATGAAAAAAAATGTTACCGTAATTTGGAAAAAAATTTATGGAGTAATTATTACCATGTTTTTTTATTACTCATTGGTTGATAGAAGAAAAAAATATGTAGGGCGGCCATTTATTTTTTTGTAAACATTAGAATTATCCCTTGAAGGTGACTTAATTGAGGCCATTACTTTTCCATTTTTAAATTATAGTTATTTTTTTGTTGATAAGCGTAAAAAAAATGAGGAGAAAAGTCTAAAAAGTCAAACTTGCTTCAATTTTTTATAATCACTCATATGCTTTGAACTTCTGGGCTTTGGATTCTGTTGTTGGAGAAGCTTATTCATGCCGGCGTCGTCGGTAAACGCAATAAACAAAAATAATACAAATTTAAAATTCAAACAAAGAAAATGAAGTTTTCAAAAAAACTTTGGTTATTTTTTTTGTTGTTTCAAAAATAAAAACGAAACAACAAAAAATAAAATAAAATGTACGGTAGCTTTGAGAAATGTGAAATGTGAAGAGAAGCCAAAAAAATGGTTTTCATAATTTCGAAGTTTTATTAATTATTTATTTATTTATATTGGTTTCTTAGTTGTTTTTGGCCTCTATGTAGTTACTATTGGTAAGTATGGCTAAAAATTAAATAAAATCTTTTGGAATATTTATAAAAAAAAAGAAGAGAAGCCAATGTTGACCGATTGTTTCAGATACTTTTTGTTCCTCATTTTACAGACATAAAAAATACTGTAAAAACTTTTTAAAAAGTGTCAAAATTAAAAAATTAATCAAAAAAAAAGAGTTATTTTTTTAAAGGTCGTTGCTTTAATTAAAAATTAATTATCTTTTTTATGAATTACCTTCTTTTTTTAGAATATCAACAATAAAAAGTTTTCAATAATCGTATTTTACAACACAAAAAGGTTTTATTAAATAAAATAAAACTTAATACCGATAATTTATTTCATTATCAAAAACTCTATATTTTTTCGTAGTTTAAAACAAAAAAAGACTAATTTTTTAAATTATTATTTAGTCATATCAATAATTCTGGATAAAACGATAGCCATCACTTCTGACAAGATTGGCACCAATAAAAAGGAGGACACAGTTGCTCATCATTCTTGCTATCTTTCAAAGTATTTATATGGAACTTCAGATTTCCATTAATACATACTTTTATATAATCCGAACCATCTTTGATATAAAATTAAAAAGGAAACAGATTAACTATGCTTATCCATCATCTTCGTTTGCTTAAAGTTAAAAAAAAATTTTTTTAAGTCAACTACAATCCCAAAAGCAAATCAAATCATATGGTTGGAGTTAAAAAAAAAAATTTGCGTAGGCAAATCCTCTTCTTTTTTTGAAGTAAACAAAATTTTGACCACTTTTTTTTCTTGCTTATTCAGTTTTTTGATTTCTTATACATATGTTTGCTCATTTTTTAGACCTTGAAACCGAAATCAGCTTTTCGAAGAAGTGATGGCATAAAATATTTGCTGAAAAAAAATAATACAAAAAACAAAATGCAATGAACCAATGATTCACTATTTTTGACATGTGACTTAGGTAAATTAAAAGAAATATTTTTTAAAAAACAAATTAAGTTTTCTGCTGAAGAAACGTGAAATTTTTATGCAGCAGAAATCAAACAAACAACAAACAAACAAAAAAAATCTCATAAAAAAGTTATAAATATAATTTTTCAATAAAGCAGCCAGCAACCGTAGTAATAAATAATTCCAAGCCAAGCAAGCTATCTTTATTTTTTGTTTATAAACATACTTTACACCTGAGAAAAAAAAAATTTATTTGATAAGGCACGCATATAATATTATAGTAATACCTGAGACGTAGAATAAAAATTATTCACCTGTCTGTCTATTTTTGTGGGGTTAAAACAGAAATTTTAATTTAAGTCATGAGATTTTTAAAGGTCGTTGTCTACAGTATCTAAGTGAATAAATAAGTAAGAAGGTAAGAAAAAAATATATCTCAAAAAACCTTACGCATTTGGACATTTGAATTTGCACAAAAGGCTAATTTATTTTGAAGCTCACGGTGTACTTTTTTTAATTCATTTATTTATTTGCATAAAAAAAATTAGGAATATTCCAAACAAAATTTTTTTAAACGTTAATCAAAAAAATATTTGTTCATTTTTTTGATTTTATTCATTAAATACGTGACATTTCTATTAAAAAATATATATATTTTCTTTTCTGTTCGTCAGAGTCAAATGCCAAAGCATAAAAAAGTTGTTTGTGGCTCAAATTAAAAATGTCAAAAAGTGGAGCTCATTTTAAATAATTATTATTATATAGTTTGGACCCAACCCAAAAAATTGCAATTATTTATTCGTAGACAATGCTTTTTACTTCCATGGCCATGGGCGCCAAAGGTTAAGAATTAATAATTTATAATTAATTTATAATTATTATTATTTTTTTCTTTGGTTTGCAGACTCCATTTTTTTAGTAGAGTTAATTAATTAAAACAAAAAATAGTTTCGGACCATAAAAACAGAACACATATACGTGACTTTATGGAGAAAACAAATTTGTGTGAGCAGACGAATGATTTTTTGAAAAATTATGTTTTGTGGCTTGGACTCCGTAATTTTATTTCTTTTTTATAACAAAAAAATCATTTTTTTCTTAAATAAATTGTTTATACGAAAAAAAATTTCTCTTCCATATACGTAAGCTACAGTAGTCAACAATTTTTCTTTTGCTTAAAATTAATTTTAATCTCAAAAACTTAACTACGCATAAATAATTTTACTATGATTCATCTCTCATTCACAAGCTTTAAGTGTCTTTTTTAATTTCCTCGAGACTTAGACGGTGACGCAAAATTATTTAAAGAATTAAAAAAAACTGTTACGTAACAAACGAAAAAATTACCATAGTTTAATATTTAATCTTTGGATTTTTAATTTAAAAAATTTACGATGTTTCTCTTTACAATATGGCTTAATAAAATGGGATTGAACAAATGAGAGATATAAAAAATTGAAATTTTTTTAGAACAAATTCGCATTTTTGACTTTATGTTTCAGAAACGCCGTTAATTATTCGAAATTGCTTCCTTTCTTGTACTTTTAAATATTTTTCAACCTTTTTTTGTTGTTCTTGCTTAATTTCTTCCGCTATAAAAAAAATATATATTTATACATATATTTTACAACGTCACAAATCATCTGCTTCTTTTTTTTTTCTTACATACATATATATTAGTAAGCGGTCAGCAAAACAATTTTTTTCTTTTTTCTTTAATAGACAAGTTTTAAAAGTGCGCTGTTACTCACAAACACACGATTAAAGTTAACATAATTTTTATTGGATGTTGTAATCATTTTTAAAAGAATTTTATGCGATTAAAAAAGAGGTGACATATGTGTAAGCATTTTTATACTACTTTTAATATTATGGAAAAAAAATTCATAACGAGGGTTTTAGTTATGATAAAAGACTTTCTATCATTTTGGATTTTGCTCAAGAAAAAAAAAAGTGATGATATTCTTTTTTCATTTTTCAGACAGTTGTGTTTTGATTTCAAAAAAAGAAAACTTTACAACATTATTATCATGAGCGAAAGCGATCAGTTCAAAAAAAACTTAACAACAGCTGTTTTGAGAATGAAAGAGAAAATTGAAATCGATTAGGCGATGTCGAAAAAATATATCAAAGAGAACAAAGCTTTGCAAAAAAAAAAATCAAAAAAAATGAGAGAAAGGAAAAAAGTTCAAAGCAAAATCACAAGGTCAGGTAGAGACAGAAAAAAAATTATTCGATCGCTGCCATTAAAAAAAATAAATATCATGTCTTTCTCAGCTCAACAATGTTCAATTTGTATGAATCCTTTAGCAAATTTTCCTATCGCTACAATTCCATGTGGACATGTATTTCATTTTAATTGCATTCATAATTGGCTAATAGTAAGTTTTTTTATATGTAGAGCCGCCAAAAAAAATCATTGTTTTTCAGAACTCAAATATTCAAACAGAGAAAAATTGCCCAAGTTGTCGAACGAGAGCCAAAATTTATGATGTTATTCGTTTATTTGGAATATTTGAAAAAGAAGATTCAGAAACGGTAGAAAAAAAATTAGCGAAACTTTAAAGAAACATTCAAAACAAAATAAATTTCAGGAAAGAGAAAAAACAGATGTTTCTCAAAATAATGATGAAACTCAGGTTTGGAAAAAAAATGGAACTTTTCTTGAAAAATATTCTTTTTTTATTTTTAGCAACAAGCTGACGACAAAAAATTTGAAGAATTAGCAATTTTGAGAACAGAAAACTCGGCGCTAAAAAGGGATATCAAAATATTGCAAGTAAGTTTCGATTCAAACTTTTTGATTCCCAAACAAAACCTTTTTTTTTCAAAAACAGGGAACTTAAAAATAGTGAAAGAAAAAAATCAAATGAAACAATATAAAAAATAATAATAATAAAACTTATTTTATTAAGAAATAGTAAAACAACGACTCTTAAGAAAAATAAAAATAAAAGTTTTATATACATTTTCCTTTGGATTAAAAAAAAGTTTCTATTTCCTTCTTTCTTAATTTCCTTTAAAAATAAACCTTAAAACTAAAAAAGAAGCGACTAGAATTTAAAACATTTTATTTCCTCTTCTTCTTTTTTTTGGTGAAGAAGAAGATGGGATGAGATTACGTGGCTTTTATTTATTTTTTTCCAGACTAAAGTTAGTTATTTGACTTTTAAAATAAACAAAAAGCCAAAATTATAATACTCCTTCTTCCTGATTAAATAAATGTATGTATTAAAAAAAACATACATATCTGATGTCATTTGTTTTTTATTGCTAGATAGATGGAGGAGATGTATGGGACTGATAAAAAAAAGTGAGAATGAAGTAAAGATTTCACACAAATGATAGTAACACTTTTTAAAAAAGGGAAAAACGATAGTAACACTTCGATGAAAAACTACAAACATTTTTTTAGTCTTTTTGAAATATAAACCACAAAATTAATTAAACTTGTTTTTTTCGAACTAAAAAAATTTGAAGAAAAAATAATACATACATTAATTTTATAGTTCCTCGTCGTTGCTTCGATTAAAACACAGATATTTTATTTCAGGATGAAAGTGAGCTTGCCGCACAAAAATTAGAAAATGACCAACTCAAAGAGGAAGTGGAAAGGCTTACAAATGAAGTAAGATTTTTATTTTTATGAAAAGCGAAATTCGATATTTCTTTAATGGTTGCAAAATTAAAAATCTTACAATTTTGTTCTATAAAAACATACATAATAAATATTTAAGGTTCGAACTAAAAATCAAGAATTAATGAATTGTCGGTTAACGGTAGCGGAATTTTCATTATTATTGCCTCGATTAGAGGAACAAGTAAGTTTTTTTTCTCAACGAAACAAAATTCTTGAAAACAGTCAAAATTCTTAAAATCAAGCTTTCGAAGTTAGAAAAAAATATCTATTTTATTGTATCAAAAAATTCGGAAATTTTTTCATTTTCGAAAAGGAAAGTTTTATTCCATTGAAATTTTTTTAGCAACGTAAATCCACCGCTGAATTAAAACAAGCGATAAAGCGTTATGAAGAACTTCGACGAGATTTGGTTAAAACTGAAGATAAATTATTGGATGAAGCGGCGCACCACTATCAAAGTCAATGAAATTAACGAAAAAATAGTTTTGTTTATAAAACTTTTAAAATTTTGTTTATTTGTTTATTTAAAAAAATATTTGTTATTTAGCTTGCAGCTACCATAGTTTATTTAGTTTTAAAAATAAGACACGAGTAAATTATTAGAAAAATAATTTTAATTAATTAAGTCCATTGTTTTCGAAGTTGTTCAAAATAAATTTGTCGTTGAATTTCGCCTATGTTTGTCATAGAAATTTTGGATGATCTCCTGAAAAATTAAAAATCATCTTCTTTACTTTTTTTCATTTTTAAAGCCAAAAAAAACTAACCCTTTAAAAATTCTTTTGTATGGCAATAAAAATACCAAAGAACTTATAAGACAATTTATTGCAGTAATATTATCAAAAATTCCAGCCCAAATAATAACATTATCGTCATCGGTTCTGAAAAAAAAAATAATTTAAATTTTTAACGCTGAATCCCAAAAAAGAAAATTTAAAAAAAAAACTTACGAAGAATGATAATTTGCTGAAACAAAGAAAAATGTTGGAACCAGCGAAATTACAAGATAAATAGAATATGTGAAACATAAAATTGCGAGAAAACGCATGGTTAAAATATTTTCTTGTATTTGAAATCGTTTTGATAAAGTTGTATCCAACGTGTATTCGTGTAATTTGCGTTTATTAAAGTTAAATAAAAATACAAAGCTCTGAAGAAAGAAAGAAAAAAATTAATAATAAATTATTAAAAATGGTCCAAAAACGGCATCGATTGAGTTACAAAATTTGGAAATTTTCAAGTAAAAAAAAGTAAGGGGAATTTTGTAAATTTGAAACTTTGAAAATTTGGATTCGAAACAGGCCTCTAAAGCCGATGAATAACAACTTACAAAAAGTGCAACAAAATCAAGTCCAAATATAACTGTGATTAATACCAAAATATTCACTACTCTAAATTGAGTAACAAGAATAATTATTATTGTAATAATCCACTGAAAACAAAAAAAATATAATTAACTAACGTAAAAACCTATTCCAAAGAAAACGTGCCAGATTTTTTTGGTTTTTTAAAATAATTTAATACCTAAATAACTTACAGGTGAAACGATTAAAATAATGGATTGTTTAAAAGCAAAATAATTTTCATATTCTGCTGCTTTTATTGTACTTTGGGATCTCTCGAGCAAAATCATAATTAAATTAACTGTAAAAAATTCAAGTAATCCAGCTCGAATGCTTTCAAAAATGTTTGAAAGTTCATTGGATAATAATTTATTTCGATTAAAAGTATTTATTAACATAGTCAATCTGAAATTTAGACAGCTGTAATAAAAAAGATTATTTTTTTCGAAAGAGAACAAAGCTATTTGAGTTTGGTTTGGCAATGGAAAAAAATTTTTTGGATAGAGAGACGAGACATAAGTGCATGATTGCCTATGATTAATTTCCCCCAAAAAAATATGATAATAAAAGATTCGCTTTGACCAATTATTAAAAACTCATTTTAAAGTTACAGTAATTTTCGTGTTTGAACTGAAAAAACATTTTTTAATTGTGTAAATATGATTTCAAAAGTTTTTTTTAAACTTCATTTTTATATTTAAAAAAAGTTAATAAACCTTTGAAGTTAAAGAAACAAAAAAAAGCTATAAAAAATGTTTTCTTTTGACTCCTATGCAAAGGATAACCAAAGCATGGGGTGGCACTTTAATTACTGATTTTGTGATTATAAGCAAGTTTGAAGTGTTTTATAAAAAAAGATTTTTGTTTATTCATAAGTTTATTCAAGTTTGTTACTTTGAATTTTTTAACCCATTAATTTACATTCAACAAAAATAAAATACTTCTTTCAAGTTCCAATATTTATTTATTTTTTGTTCACACTGATGCATGAAGATAGAAAAAAGTACACCTTTTTTACTTCCATCATCGTCATCGATATTTATCAAAATAAATAAGGAAAAAAAAAATAAAGATAAAAAAAAGGTGCATAAAGTTTTTTGGCGTTGTCTTTCTTTAATGACAAAAACAAAAAATTTGTATATCCTATTTTTTTCTCCGTTTTTTTTTCATTATTTAAAAATATTTAAAAAATCATCGTTCATTTATCAAATATTTTATCCCATATTTTTTTATTATTCCAGTTAGAAAATTAGAAAATATTATTATGGCGATCGGTTTTGATACTATTGAATCTTTAAGTGTTACACAATTTGAAAAATTAAAGAATAATGGAAATTCATTTTTTATTGCTCGAATTTATCGAAGTAATGGAAAAATAGATGAAAAAGGAATTCAAAATATTGTTAATGCAAAAGCAGGTTCGTTAATTTCTTAGAGGTTTTTAGGCTAAAATAAAGTTTTTATTTTTTTTATTTTTAGCTGGTTTTACTGATATTGATGCATATATATTTCCATGTGTTTCGCCTACTGCTCCATCGGCTTCCACTCAAATTATAGATACTTATAATGCGCTTAAATCTCAAAATATTGCCATCGCTAATATTGGAAGATTATGGTTGGATATTGAAACAACTCAATCATGGTCCCAACAAACCCAATCAAAAAATCGCCAATTTATTTTGGAAATGGCAAATACAGCAACAGAAAAATTAGGATTTCAAATAGGAATTTATTCAAATTCAAACAATTGGTCTTCAATTGTTGGAAATTCATGGGATGAACTTTCAAAAAAATATCCTCTTTGGTGGGCAAAATACAATAATACCCCAGATTTAACAATAGGATGGAGTTCATTTGGTGGATGGTCTCATCCTTTCATGCATCAATATATTGGAGATACATATGAATTAGGTCATCGAATCGATAAAAATTTCAAATAAACTTTTTACCTATGTGTCTGAATTTCTGCCCATTGATTTTTTTTATGTATAATAAATTTAAAAAATTTTCCTGAATCCAAGAAATCCAAAAAGCATTCGAAAGCGCGTGGAAAAATTTATTATCCAAAAACTTCGATTTCCAGACATAAAGAAAAAAACTAACCTCACTAAAATAAAGCAAATATTACCAAAAAATTGATTAATGAATAATATCCTTAAATTCGGGTGGAATTTTTTTCCTTTTATTATTATAATCAAAGACACTAAAGTCACAAATAAAGCAACCACCAACACCGCGTATTCAAGTAAAAAACCACGGCTACGTAAATATTATTTTTAGCCATATCACCATCATCTAATTTTCTTAATGACATTTTTCTAAAAAATTTTACTTTTTAAAGTGAGTCTGTTAAATGGAATTTTAACAATAAAATGTGTCAGACACGAACGAAGCACAAAAAAGATTGCGAAGAAAATTTTTTTTTGACGGTTTCCTCGAATATGAAAGATTTAATGAATGGGTAAAAGCATAAAATTTGAACTACTTTAATTAATAATATCTTTATTTTAAGTTGTTGAGTCCAAATGTTAAAAAAAAAGATATCGTAAAAATAATGGCCACTTTTGGGAATTTCTTAAAAATGTGGAAAAGCACTTTTAATAAACGAGGAAATTAATGGCGGTTGAAACAAAAAAAATTAAAAAGAAATTGCTACTTTTATTAATTTTTTAAAAGAAAGAAAATTCAGCCACTTTAAAATAAATTTGTTACTTACTTACTAAATTTGGGACGATAAAAATTAAAGAGAATCCCTCCCTTTATTTTGGCAAATAAAAGTCCCACAAAAATCTCTCAAAATTATTAATCTTTAAAACCCACAGGAAAATATTATTATTTTAAAGAGTTTAGTTCGAAATTTAATAAACCCTCGAAAAAAAAATTGTTTAGCTGGAAAAAAACCCCCGTAATTTACACCTGCTTTAACAATAATGAAACAATATTTATTATTTATAAGTTTATTTTGTTTAAATTAACTATAAAGCATTTTTATCACACTTAATTTAAAAAAAGGTGGACAAAAAATTATTAATTAATATCACATTTGCATAACACAAAAAATTAAGCGTGTGTAGTAGCATGCTAAAAACTGATATCATAATTCGCTTCAACTTTAATTCTAATACTTATTTTGAAAAATTATTGGAAGACAACCTTTTTGGATTTTTTTGCAAAGACAAGCATTTTTTCTTTTTCTTTTTTTAGGAAATAAATAAAACACATTTCTGCAAATAAGCATTTTAAAATTAAAAACGAAAATAGCAATTTTTAATATAGTAACAGTAATTCTTTTTTTGAAATTCATTTAAGACATGAAAAACTAATTTTCATAAAATTACGTCAAAAAGCCTTTTTTTAGTAAACAAATAAATGAATCGTCAAAAACAAATATTTTCAAAAATTAAATTTAAAAAAACAAATATTTTCTATAAAGCAAATTTGTCATAAAGAAAATTGGAAGAAATTCGTCCAAATTTGTTATAAAGAAATTACGATATTTTTACTTGATATTTCTAAGAAAAATCAGATGCAAGCAAATGAGATTTCCCAAACTACTTTTTTATTATATTATAAAAGCTACTAAATTGACTCACAAATTAAATAAAAATAAAAATCAAAAAGAGCAAATTATTTTCTCGACCCGTAAAAAATAGGTTTTAGAAAAAACATAAACGAATTTTACTCTTTTTTACTCTATTCTGAAAGCCATTTTTTAAATGGCGCACTTAAACTTCTTCTCGTCGACGACAAAAAAAAAGGGGATATAATAACAGTGTTTCAAATAAATTTAATATATTTTAAGAAAAAAGTCAAAGATTTTCTTGTTAAACATTTTATTATTATAGTCCAAACTAGTGTTAAATTCCCGATCCGACCGACAAAAAAGTCGGGAAATTCAAAAAAAGTCGGGGTAGAAATTGCTCTCGGTCGGAAAAGTCGGGAAAAAGTCGGGATAAAAATTTTTGTCGGTCGGGAATTCGGGGGATCGAAAAGTAGGGTATGGCGTTGGAATTTTTTTAATTAAATTAATTATAAGAATTTAAATATATAAAAATGAGCTATTTAATGTAAATAAAATGTAAATAAAGGGTTTTTGGTTAAAATAAAGGCGAAAATGAATGATTTTTAAAATTAATATTATTATTTTTTATTTGTCGGGATGAAAAATGAGTCGGTCGGGAAAGTCGGGAAAATGTCGGGATAGAAATTATCGTCGGTCGGGAAGTCGGTCGGGAAAAAGTCGGTCGGGAAGTCGGGAATTCCCGACTTTTCGGTCGGGGATTTAACACTAGTCCAAACTAAAAAAAAAGAAGCAATTATGAATGTAAATGTAATTTAAATAAAAGTGGATACTCCTACTACTACAGCTTTATTTTTTAGCAACTTTTTTTTTGTTTGAACTTGATGTATTTAAATGAATATACATAAGCAGCTATCATTAAGACACAGAATACAAACAAATTATTGTTAACAAGTGTGACACAAAAAAATCCCTTTTTTTGCTCCATAATTGAAAAAACAACGGCTGCTAAAAAAAGTGTAAACTTTTTTATTTCACATTTACAAAATTTATTCTAGACTTAATATATTCGTAGAATTCATAGAATATTATCAGCAGGTAGCAAAAAGGTTATGAAACTTCCGTGTAATTATGGAAAAGACAAAAAAATTATCAAGAAAAAAATAACAAAAAGAGTGGTTTTCAAAAAATTACAATATCTTGTTGATTTTGGAGAGTTAAAAAAATTAATAATTTCTAAGCAAATTAAAAAAATAAAGATAACCAAAAAATGGAAGCAAGCAAAATCTCTTAATTGCAAATCCTTCAATTTTCTTTGTTAAAATAAATTAAATTTTTAAAAGTAAAAAAATGCTAATTGGGTTAAGCAAGTTCGTATTAAAAAAAGCCCAATAAACTTCTCTCAGCATTTGTCAAATATGTTATGAAAAATAAATTAGAAATGTCAAAAACAAATTAAGAAATAACTACTTTTTTTAAGTAGAAAAAAGGCACAAAAAGTTGTTATAAACACATAAAAAAAGGAGACGTCGTAATCCAATAAACCAAAATAAAAATATTAAAGTTGCTCTCCCATCAAACAAATAATCTGTTTTAAGCTTTGGAAAATAAATAAAAATGCTTTTTAGAAAATTTCATTAAACTTTTATTAAACGACTTTTGAATATGGATGGAAAAATATAATTCACCTGTTTTGGAATAAAGAAAACTTATTAAAGTTATTAACTTTTGCAATAAATTTTTTATAGTTTGTTCGATAAAACGAGTAATAAAAAATATTAGAAATACAAACAAACATAAATCAAAAGCAATGAAAAATTAATAAATGCTCTTCTTCTCTTGCATAAATTAAAACATTCAAAGTTGCTGTTATAATTGACACAGCAGACAGATCCAGCTAAAGATTCTCAGACTTTGCTCTCTTTGATACCGAGAGATCCTTTTAACGCAGTGGAAAATAAATTTAAAAAAAAAAGGATTTTTACATATTTTTGTAAAATGAGTAAATGCAAGCACTCAACACTTTTTATCGTGGCAATCAGCGATTTAGCCGCCAAAGAAAAAAAACTGAAGAAGTTAAAAATTTGTAAAGGTTTTTTTAGTCGCTTGAAACTATTGTATTCAGCCATTATTTTTTTGTTCGTTCATCTGCATTTATTTTTATCTGCTTTTCTTTGTTGCGTGCGTATCTTTTAACTAACTTTGAAGGTCTAATTACCGCATTTATTTTGCAATCGATGATCGTTATTGCTTCTTTTTTTTTGCCGAAGTTTTTCGCATTGATGAATTTTTTGTTTCGCTTTTTTATCATTTTTGTTAGTAAACGCTTCTCTTTTTTAGATAAAAATGGCGTTGGTAAATGAAATGTCATTTTTTGAACGAATGATGCCTCCTGCATTTGTAAGTTATTTTTTTTTGTTGCATAAACTTATTCCATTGGTTATATTTTAGATTTTCAAGGCTATAAAACTATATGAAATAAAGAAATATGAACATGATCGAGTCAAGAGTGAAAATAGAAAGTTGAAATCGAAGGTAAGGCTTTTGAAGCACTTTCAACGCAAACTAAAAGGCATTTTTAGATTCAAGAAATGGAACAAAAAGCTCGAGATGGTGAAGAAGTAATTTCAAAAATTAAAGCTGTATATGATCACATGAAAATTTACGACAACGAATTGAAAAATGAACATACAACATTGATTGCTAAATACGAACACTTGAAGCTGAACCAAGGTGAATTGAAAGGTGAATATGCAACAATAAAAGCTGAAAATGACCGAGTAAAGGATGAAAACACCGAATTGAAATCAAAAGTAATCATTGGAATAACTTCATACACATGCTAATGGGTTATTTTTTAGGTTGTCGAAGCTGAACAAAATTCTCGTGATACAGAAATACGCATGAAAATGTCTGAAAAATGTATGGAAGAAAACGTAGCTAAACTTCAACAAGACCACAATGACAAAGTTAGTAGTCTTATTTGTTTATTACTAAAGCTTACGTTAGTTTTATAGATACTTGAAATGGAACAACACCTTCAGGAAGCTGAGAATAAGATTGCTGAATTGAAAATAACTGTAATGAACTAATAACATGTTTTACCATATCTTATCTTGATTTTTAGGTTGCTGAAGTAGAAGAAAAAGCTCGTGATGCTGAAGAACGTCAAAGTGAACATGCAGCTTTGAAAGTTGAATATGAGCGAGTTAAGAAAGAAAACACCGAACTGAAGCCAAAGGTAAGCTTTTGAGAAAGTTGTAAACATAAATATATGGTTGCTTTTAGGTTCACCGAATCGAACAAGAAGCTCTTATTACAAAACGACGTAAATTTCAAGATACGTCAATGAAAACTGAAAATGATCGATTGCAAATAGAAAACAACGAATTGCAATCAAAGGTGAGACCTTTTGAATAACCTTTGACTCAAGCTATGATTATTTCGTCTTTAGGTTCTTGAAATGCAACAAAAGTTCATTGATGTTGAAGAACAGAAGAGAGTTTTCAAAGAAAGCATGGAAGAAAAATTGGCTCAACTTCAACAAGATCAAAGCAAAAAGGTAATCACATACTTGAAACTTTTCTACTGAAACCCAGACGTTGATTTTCAGGTTCATGAAATGAATCAACAACTTCGTGAAGCTGGTGGAGCGATTGCCGAATTGAACAAGATTATTGAAGAACAATCAAAAATGGTACTCCTTTTTTAAGCCATAAACAAAATATATCCTTTTTGCTTCTTTATTTATGATTAATTTGTCCTTCAGATTCGACCATGCCAACTTTGTAAGAAGAGCTTTTACATTCGTGCAAATAATGGTAAAATCGTCAGTGGTGAAAATGGGACTCTTTCAATGGCATGCAATCGTGGTAAACCTTATGCTCAAACATATTTTCATATTGAACAATTTGGTAATTCAAAGATCGCATTAAAATCAAATGGAAAATATGTTTCTTGTGAAAATGGAAAAGATTCGATGAAATGTAATTCCGATATCGCTGGTAATTGGCAACTTTTTGAATTGATTCTTCACGATGGCAACGAATTTTCTTTGAAAGGCAATAATGGCAAATATGTTTCTTGCTCTGGTGAATATCATTGTTATTTACGATGCAACGCTGAAAAAATTGGTGAATCTGAGATCTTTCAACGTTTTTATGACATTTAACTTTTAACTTTTTTGTATATTTTTTTGTTGTTGTTTACATTGTTTTCTGTTTTGTTTATTGTTTATGTTTTCATTTTGTATTTTACCTTACTTTTGTATGAACTTTTTGATAAAAATTTTGCTTATAAACTCACTTTGGTTTTTGGGAATCAAGCAATCGTGACCTTTCATCCATTTTCAACTTCATGTACCTAAATTTGATGGAAAATTAATCGGTTTCTTTACATAAGTATATCTCCTCCCTCTATTGTTAGCTTGTACTTGAATCGATCCCTCTGCTAACTAACTAAAAAAGTTGTAAAAAAAAACAAGTACTTGTCTTTTGTTTTAACTCGCCTAAAATGATGAACGATAAAAAGCATTGCCTCAAAACACTGTAAAACAAACAGCTTTATTAACCTAAATCAAGAGTTAATTTACTAAAAGTATGTAAACATCATTTTCAAAGCATCCGCCTAAAAAACTCATCAGCGGTTTTGGCGCGCCAAATATTGCGAAGCCACAAAAAAGCTACAATTTAGAAAAAGTTTGTTTTTCGTTTGAAACGATTTTTATCTGTTTTTTTCTTGTTGTTGCCTCTTTTAGCTGCATTTATTACCTGTTTCTTTTGTTGCAAATCTGTTGTTCGCGTTTATGTTGTTACTTTGAATATTAGCTATCGTTAGCTTTGTGAGTGTTGGTTGTTTCATTTTTGTTTTGAGGTTAAAATTTTCGCGTTTACGTTTTTTGTCGTGTGTTCATTTTCATTTGTGTTACTCGAAACCGTTATCTTTTAGAGAAAGAAAAAATGTCAACGTCTAGTATGGATGATCCAACGCTTTTGGAAACCTTGCCTTCACAAGTAAGCTATTTTATTTCTGTATATGGGCTAAATTGAAATTTTTAGGTAGCAAATTTAGTACAAGAACATACAACAATGAAAGCTGAAATTGATCGACTCATGCATGAAAACACCGAATTAAAATCCAAGGTTTGATTTTAAATTACTATCAACATTATCGTATTGTTATTTTTAGATTGTTGAAGCAGATGATAAAGCTCGTGATATTGAAGAATTGAAAAGTGAACTTGCAACCATGAAAGCTGAAAATATTCAATTGAAGAATGAAAGCTGTGAAAACTGTTATTTGAAATCAAAGGTTTGGCTTTGATAAGGTTATTGACATATGCTTATGATCATTTTAGGTTCATGAAATGGAACAAAAAGCTCGTGATACCGAAGAATGGAAACAAATGTTCGAAAAAAGCATGGAAGAAAAATTTGATAAACTTCAACAAGATCAAAAGGCTTTTTACTTCAAGGCAAGCAATGGCAATATTGTTAGTATTGAAGATGGATTATGCTTTATGACCGATGATCAAGACGTTGCTCTTGCGTACGAATTCTTCTTTGTTATGGAAAAATTTGGTCATTCAAAAGTGGCTTTGAAATCAAATGGAAAGTATGTTTCATCTGAAGATGGAATTAAAGAAATGACTTGTGATCGTGAAATTCCATTGGAATGGGAACTTTTTGAATTGATCCATCATGATGGAAATGGTTTTTCATTGAAAGGAAACAATGGCAAATATGTTTCACACGATTATGGTCATTTGTACTGTGATGCAGCTAATATTGGTGAAGATGAAATCTTTCATCGTTTCTATGACATCTAAATTTTGATGCTCTCTTTTTCTTTTGTTATTTTGAGATTATGTTTCATTGTTCTTGGTTTTGTATGATTTTTACAAACTGTTTGATTTTACTGTTATCCATATGTTTCAATAAAACCTGTTTATAAACACTTTCGTCTAAAGCATACATTATTGCATGCGGTCTTTTTATTTCGTTTTTATTTGATAATCTTATGACTCATTTGACTTTTGTTTTGTTGTTATACTTGGCTGATTATAATGCCAGTAGGTTAAACAGCGAAACGAACTTATGAAACAAAATGATTGTTTAACTCTTCGAGCAGCTTTTAACTTAACGCATTAAGGAAAAGCTATATCACGCTGTGAGATACTAATTCGAAGCTGATGCTTGCAATAGTTTATTTAACTCAAAATTATTAAAGGTTTTTTTAATACACTTTTTTCTCAGCATCGTCCACAAGTACGAGTGCATTGTTGAGTCATTAAATTATAGTAAACTTGATCGTTGCAGAGATAAGACATTGAAACGCATTGAGTACCAGCGGAGTCAGAACAGGCTGAAAATTTGAGTTTTCGATTTAAAAAAATCTAATCATAGAATGACTAACTATTAGCTGCGCCACTACAGAAGTTACAGGTCAATGCGCATTTTTGAGTCATCAATTCTCGATAAACAGAATCGGTGCATAATTTTTTGTTGGTAACACAATTTGTCGCAACATCAAGGCCTTTAAAAAATAAATTTAGCTTGATTTTAAAAAAGTCGAAGCTTACACTTAGCAGGTGTGGGAGTTTTTGTTGTAGGCTTTGGTGTAACGATTGATGGAAGAGAAGCTGCGGCATTAAGGAAAGGAGTTGTAACTTGAGAATTCATACCACAAAAATTTTGTCCACGACGGAATCGAACGAATCCATTTTCTCCCCAATCGGTACCTGAAAGAATCAAAGATAGGATTCTTTATTTTTCAAAAGCTTTGACACTTGTTTACATACCCCATGAATTTTTAGCAATCCAATAATCTGCTGTATAACCAACAATAACTAAACCATGCCCACCAATGTTATTGGCTGCACATGCACCAGCTGGCATATCCAAGATTCCAGAACTGTATGACATGAAAGCTTTTGGAACGTTAAACACCATTGTAGCAGGGCCATAATTATATAATTGAGTGGCAAAAGTGGATTCATCATTTCCATAATAATGATATCCGCCAACATAGTATTTTTGGTTATTGCATGCAGTGGAACATGTTCCATTGGTTGCAGTGTAGGGTTGACAAGCTTCCGTTGTAATTCCATTGGATTTTACATAATTGAGAGTTTGGATGACATCGCCGCCATTGCATTTGCTACCATACGTGCTGCAACTAACTAAATTTTGTTCAGATAAATCAAGGGATAAATTGTAACGAAGAAGGTATTGAGATTCGATTGCAGCTGTTGCAGTAAAAGACCAACATGAACCACATTGTTGTTGATTTTTGATTGGAGTGACTTTCCCTAAAGTTCGGAAATCATAGGATGCTGGAGAAATTTTATCAATAATGTTATTGATAGCGCTGCGTTTGTTTCGAAATATTTCGAGGTTTGTTGGAAGTTTAGCACCAAGAAACTAAAAAACATTACTGGTCTTAATGATGAAACTTTTTTGACGCAAATATGGATGATGTAAATTCAGAGCAACAACGGAAAGCTTTACCTTTTGTTGTTCTTCGGTGGACATGAGAGAGAATTTGTTGAGAGCAAACTTGGCATTCTTGAATTTTGATTGGAATTCTTTCAAATTTTGTTTGGATTTTCGAAAATGTTCTAGACGTTTTGAAACTTCGCTTGCATTCGAAAATTTCATTTTGAACTTATTGGCCAAATTTGTGAATTCCTGGGAATCGGGATCGGTTTGGTTTAGGTTCTTCGAAAAGTCAAAAGCCGCCTCAGCTATAACAAAAGCGAGAACACTCAAAGCAACGATAAAGAAAGCGTTAAAGAAAAAAACCATATTCCTCCCAAAAATTTATAATTACTCGACATTTTTCAAATTATTTTTATATCAAAATTTGAGAGGAATTCATTCGGCCCCCATAAAAAGATGAGTAAATATCTTTTTGCATTTATAGATTAAATTTTTTGTTGAGTCATATGTCTGACATTGCTTGAACGTTTCCGGCTTTTGTACATTTTTTCATTTCGAATGGACGACAACTAAGCAAATAGTTATGAAAATGACTTTTTATTAACATTTTAAATTTTTGTTTCATAATTCAAAGAAAGATAAAGAAGTGGTTAAAATAATTTCCTCTTTCAACTCCCTAAAATGGTGGATAAATACCTTTCTTTTTTTTATAAATGGATTTTTTTTTTTTTTGTGTGAGTATTTGAAAGCTGAACCTTAGAGCATTCACGGCTTTTTATTTTTTCCTTTAAAATTAGCAACCATACAAACACGTTTATGAAAGTGACTTTATTGTGATTTTAATTTTGTCTTTCTCGTTTGATTTAAAAGTTTGGATTTGCGATTGCAGGAGGCATTCTTTATTTAAAATGAAACAATAAAAAGTGATAGTTTTAACAAATACACCAAATAGCTGTTAGCTTTGAATATGTCCAACTGCAATGAATTTGGAATTGTCGTTAGTTAAATAAGTACTCATATTTTCCTATAAACGAAAATATAATCCTCAAATGTTACTATAAATTAATTCCGTTGTTTAAATATACTTTTTTTATCGCATAGAAATGAGCTTTGCCTCATTCTTCATATCTTTGATGAATAAAATTTTTATTAAAAAATAATCATAAAAACATACGAAAGATATAAATACATACAAAACTACAAAATAAAATATCAAAAAAGTTTAACTGTCTTACAATTAAATAAAATATAAATTAAAAATAATTTGTAAAATTGGGTGTTATTAAAAAAGATTTTAAACTTTTTGGTTTTTCATTATTTGTTTGTTGATGATCTCGGTAAAGAGCTCGTAATACAAGGGTTTTTATATTGTGTGGTAGGTCGTTCCAAGCAAATTTGAATAAAGGTGGAAAAAAAGATTCTTCGGATTCAAAGATTGAATTAATAAATGTAATTATTTGATTTTTGTAATTATGTGAGATATTTCTTTTAAAAATTAGTTCAAAATCTGTTCTTTGGTTTTTCTGAAAAAAAAACATAAATAAACTCTATGGAGAAAGGATTTAATAAATAATGAACAAACCTTAGCATATTCAGAAAAAGAAACAAAATCAAATAATTCTGGAAGAGGTCCTAATTTTAAATATTTAAGATTTTGAAATATTGGATTTTGTATAAGATTTTTTACTGTTTCAGAATTTATAGGGGATGAATTGCTACTATTCCATTCACTGAAGAAGAAATAGTTAGTTAATCGAAAAAATCTATTTTAAAATTTACTTACTAAACAAATTTTATAACTTTTGGAAAATAATTTAAAATTTTTTCCAAAGGCACCATCGTCCCATCCGAATATTTTATATTCATATCTTCAAAATATTTCAGAAAAAAACGGAAACAAAAAAGTGTGAAATATTCTCTAACCAAAGTATATTTTTTTAAATATAAATAATAAAATCATAATTTGTTTTTAAATATGAGAGAAGCTTCCATTTATTTTCTAGCCTTCAAGTTTTTTGTTTTTTTTCCGATGTCAATGTATGTGGGTCTAAACAAAGAAGAAATTAGTGATTTACTTGCCGCTGCAACTTTTACAATTGTTAATCCAAAACCATCAGCTGAAGAATTAAAAGAAGCTTATTTTTCTTATATTTATCCATATGTCTTTCAGATTCAACAATTCGATCGAAATCAACTTTACCAAAAGCGTTTTTACTTCAAAGCAAGCAATGGCAAGATTGTCAGTGGTGAAGATGGATTATGCTCAATGAAAGCTAATCGAAATGCTGCTCGTGCTCATGAATTCTTTATTATGGAACGAATCGGTGATTTCAAAGTTGCTTTCAAGTCAATGGGAAAATACATGTCTTCTGAAAATGGCTATGAAAAGATGCATTGCGATCGTCGAAAACCCGATGAATGGGAACGTTATGAAATTATCCATCACCATGGCAACGCTTTTTCATTAAAAGGCAATAATGGAATGTATGTTTCAAACAGAGATGGTCATTTGTACTGTGATGCAGCTGGTATTGGTGATGCTGAAACCTTTCATCGTTTCTTTGACATCTAAATTTTGATGCTCTCTTTTTCTTTTGTTATTATTTTGACATTGTTTGGTTGTTCTTGATTTTGTTTCATTTTTTGATTTTGTTGTTATCAAAATGTTTTAATAAAAGTTGTTTATAAACAATGGTGTTGTATTGGAAGCATAATATTGGTCAGGCGGGTTTTGTGTTTTCATATAATTTAGTTGGCTTTTACTTAATGTACAAACAAAAACAATACTAAAAACAAGTAAAACTGAAGATTGCACAAACACCGGAAAATAAAAATATCACAGTTAAATAAGGATAAAAATTTTAATAAATTACATAAATACAAATAGCACAAATATGTTAGTTTACAAACAATTTACAAGGATTAAGAATTATGAGATTTTTCACTTTCTTCTAGCTTTTGTTCTTCTTCATCAAGCTTTTGAAGATCTTCGTTTGATTCTTTTGAACGTGGAGTAACTTTAACACCAACAGCTTCGAGCACTTCTGTCAACTTTCTTGAATAATCCATGTGACCTTTGATAATGTGAGAGAGATTGAAGTTTACAATTTTCTTTTCTGTCTTGCTATGAACTGGTCCTGTTCCAGCGATGGTAAATTGAACACTCATAGTTCGATAGATAAATCTAAAAATGGAAATATGAAAGAGGGAAAGATGGGTTCATTAAGAACTTACCTTAACAACCAATCAGTACTACAATATCCATTAATCACTCTTCCACCAACCACTGTGCACATTTGTTCCCATTGTTTAGCTGAAGCAGATACAGGAGCACCAAGGAGTACAACATCTTCAATAATTCCCATACAATCTGATCGTTTACTCATAGCTAATAGACAATGATAAATAACTCGAGCACCAAGTGAAAATCCAATAAGAGTAATGGGACGTTTTCCATGATGTCTTGCAAGAAGAATATCAGCTAAATGTTCACCAACTTCAGTGGCACGTGAAACACAAACATTCCATGGATTATCCAAAACACTTGAACATGATAAAAGTGCAACTGGCCATGCAATGGCTGAAACCAATCCAGCAAGTGCAGTTTCCATAAGAGTATGTTGAATTGCATAACTAACAGCGAAAGACATAAGATAATCGATTGCTTTTCCTAATTCTAATAAATATTTTGATTCATATCGAAGAGTATATTGTTCTTTTGACATCCATAAATGTCTCCATTGATGTTGAAATGAATTTTCTGACATCTGAAAAATAAACAAAGATAAGAAAGATGAAAACAATTATCCACAAGTTGAAGGTTATCATTTTCTTAAACTTTTGTGATTTGACAAGTTTAACCGTCCAAGAAAAACACTCACATCATCAATCCATCCACTGACAGTTAGAACAACATGTAAGCTATTTTCATCCGATAATGTTTCAACAGTAAATTCTTCGATAGCTCCAACACGTTTATTCATTTTATATCCAGCTAATCCAGCACCAGCTACACCAAAAGCTGAACCAAGAACAGCAGCACCAGCGGTAGTTGCAATACCAGCAGCAGCACCAGTTCCAATAACTACACCAGCTCCTGCAGCAACTAATGGAGCAGCTAATCCACCTGTTAATCCTGAAATTGAATGAATTACTAATGACCTTGAAATTATCGAATGAAGTGAACTAACCAATAATGACACCACCAAGGCCTCCAGCGGCTCCAATCATTGCATATCGTTTGTATTTCTTCATTTTGGCTGCTTTTTCTTTTTGAAGTTTGGTTTCACTAAAAATGTCAAAGTTATAAAAGGTCTTCAAACAAGTACATAATACGCTACAATATCAAAGTTTCGTGATACAGCAACCACCACTACTCAAGCATTTATAAACTAAACAACAATAAGGCTATATTTACGACTATAGACTAAAGCTTTAACAGCTAAATAACTACTAGATCCACCACTGACACAACATGAATATTTTAAACCAACCCTTCTTCCTTTTCATGTTGTTGCTGACTCAAACTATAGAAACTTATCATTAATCTTGGACCAAAGTTTTTTCCAAAGATGGAAAACCAACCATAATCAAAGAAATAACTTACTCGCTCTCAACATATTGTTCACTTATAATAAAATCAGTTAAAGTATCTTCAATATCTTCAAAATCATCCCATAATACACCAAGTAAAGCAGAGATATGTCTTAAAAGTACGCGATAACGGCTATCATAATTTCCATGTTCTATGATCATCATTAGCATTGAACCCATTAACATTATACAACCATGACCTTGAATATATGGATCTTTTTTGATTACCATTATTAATGAAGCTATATCATCCGTCAATCCTTCACCAGACATATGAAGTCGAAGAGAATTATTTGTTTTAGCTGGAAGATCACAATATCGAATAACAAGTTCGAGAGCATCATGTGGAAATTTTCTGAAAACAATAAATAGGATTAGTAAATTATTAATGAATGAAAGTTGGAAATTAAGGTACACGACGAAGATGGATTTTAGCTAGCAAAGACGAAAAAATAAACAAGGAAGATAAAGACTACCAAAAAAAGTTTTGGAGTTTGTAGTATCATAGCCAAAGTGCTTTTCGTCATCCATCATTTCCTCTAAAAAAACAAACAAAAAGAAAAGTAACTTACTTTGATTTTTCATCATCAGGTTTAATAAAATCTAATCGTAATACAGTTACCAATAAATCAGCAAATGCAAATCTTGTTGCAGGTTCAAGCTTTTCTTTTAGCTCGATTGAAGTTGGTAATGATTTTGAGCGAGTTTTTGTTGCCATTGTTAATCCATCTAAAAAAAATGAAAGTTAGAAAGTTTTTTAGACAAAAAAAGGAGGAATGAATATATTCTACCGAGTTTTTTAAAAGAAGCTACTACTAGTTTGTCGTTGTTATTGTTTTTTGAATATTAAAATAAGATTGAAGAATAAATAAATTAGCCTAACTAAAAGCTACTAAACTAAATATAAAAAAAGTTTGTTTAAAAGACTAAAACTAAAAAAAAGCAAGAGTTTTACGTTTTACTCTTTTTTTGTTTTGCCTCCACGAAGCCAGGAAGCATGGGAAACGAAAAATATAAATAAATGGTGTTGCGCTTATTTTTTTTTTTGCTCTTTTTTTTTCGCTTGCTTTTTTTTTCTCCCTCTATTTTTTATTTGCAAATTTTTTAGTTAGTTGTTGCTTAGTTGGTTGGTGGTCACTGAACTTTTTTTTGCACGCATGCGAATATGTGTTTAGCCTTATTTTTTTTAATGATGCATTTTTTCTCCTCTCTCATTTGGTTTCATTTCGTTTTCTGTTTTTTTGTTTTTTGGAATAAAATGAAGGGGAGCTTGCTTTTTTTGGAAGATGAAAAGAGTAAAGAGATTGAAAGGAGAAAATTTGTGTGGTTAAAGTGTTGAAATACATATATTTGAAATTAATACAGCTGTGAAACCACACGCATATTTTTTTTTATTGGGAAGAAAAGGGTATTCTAATGTTAGTCATTTTTTTTGCAAATTTGACGACTCACCTCAATAAAAATTTTGAGAAAGACGATTTTTTTTTTGAGATATTTTTATCTAACTTTTGAGATAAGTTTTTTGCCGGTTGACAAAAGCTAAGGATATTTAAGTCTTCAAAACAATTTTTTTGGGTGGTAAAGCTTATGATTTTGGTTCCAAAGATATTTTTTTCTTTTTCAAGAACAATGGAATTACAGAAGTTAATTATTTGAGGCAAAATTTAATGATGAATAAATTTTTGTAAGCCCAAATTCGGTTTTATCCATTTTTTTATTGACTTACCCAAATGTGATAAAGCTTTGGAACTTTTTCTTGATGGAAAGCTAACATATTTTCCTGCTGCAGCTCCATTATTACCCGCTGTTGCCGCTGCGGCTGTTGGCAACGTTCCTGGCAATGATGCCGTTGATGGACATGCTGATGATATCGATGCTGTCGATGAAGAAGGAGTTGATGATTGATTAATTAAACCATTTTTTAATGAACCATGCATCGTCGTTGAATTTGAATTCATTATTAATATTTAATATTTAATATTTATAAATCAAAAATAAATAATTTTATCATTTATCAAACTTCAAAAATCACAGAAGAGAAATAACAACAATGAAGCATGGAAATATTTTTAAATTCAGGCAAATCAGGGTCAATGGAAATAAAAAGCACACGATGCTTGTTGGCTGATTTGAGACTCAAAAATATCGATGGAAGCAAACTTCTTTTTTTTATTTCTTTCAATTTTTTATTGTTTGATAAGAAATAAATAAACCTAAATAAAATAATTTATTTTTTCTATCTTCCCAAATTTCTTCTCCTGAAAAAATAAAATAAAAAAATTGCAACCATTTAACGAAACGAAAAACTTTCACGAAAAAATCCATATTTTTTAGAAAATCGAATTTTCACGTTCACTCGAACTCGAATTTGAACTAAAAAAAGAAGAAATAATTTTAATTTGATTTTCAACGAAATCGATTGAAAGAAGACAGGAAGAAAAAAAGACACACACATAAAAAAAGTTTTTCTCATTCAATTCTCTTCCTTCTTCATTTTTCTCAAACATATTATTTTTTTGTATGTTTATGTTATTGTTTTTTTTTGTTTCTGCCTTGCCTCCCTAACTTTTTTCCAATCGTTTCATTTTGTTTTATTATTGGAACTTTGTTGAATGAAAAATCAAAAAAAAAATGAATGCACAAATTTAAAAAAAGAGAGATCAACCAAAAAAAGAAGAAAGGCTTGAAAAAAAGGCGTTGTCATTCAAAAAAAGAAAAAAGGAAAAAGTTATGAAATACATGAAAAGATCAGGAGTAGTGTTAAATTACCGACCGACCGACAAAAAAGTAGGTAAATTCATAAAATTGTCGGTATGGAAATTGCTCCCGGTCGGTAAAGTCGGTAAAAAGTCGGTATTAAAAATATGGTCGGTCGGTAAATCGGTCGGTAATAAGTCGGTATAAAAAAAATTTTCGAGTCAGAAAATCAACAAAACTTTCAGTTTTTAGTCAAAAATACATTTTTTTAAATGCTAAAGTGATAATAACATCAAAAAAATAGTATTTCTATTAACTTTTTAAGAAAAACAAATCCTAATAAATACTTGAGAAAAAATGTCGGTATAAAAAAGCGGTCGGTCGGTAAATCGGTCGGTAAAAAGTCGGTCGGTAAGTCGGTAATTACCGACTTTTCGGTCGGTAATTTAACACTAATCAGGAGGCAAAAAAGAAATGTGAGGTAGTAGTAACAGCAAAAAAAGTAAAAAATCATAGAGAAAAAAATGGTGGAAAAGATGGTGAAAGAAAGAAAGAAAGAAAGGTAGCTAGCTGCTTATCACTTGATTTTGGTCTGTATAAAGAATGTGACTCTTTGACAAAAGATGACTGTTGTGAAAGAGAAAAAATGGTTTGAAAATTCTCCAATCAATGAACCAAGATTTAAAATCGATACAGCAATTTTAAAAAAGGGAGGCAGATATATTGGATGCATAATTTTTGTAAACCAATTTTATGCTTTCATATCGAATTCAAGAAACAATTAAAAAAGTTATTTAATAATAAAAATATCTATCAAAAATTAATTAGAAAATAGGATAAAATAATTGCGTAAAAACCAACAACTAACAAAAGAAGAGATACCTCTTGGTGGGTGCAAAAAGAAAACACGCATCATTTCTCTTATTTTTTTACACACACTTTTTTTGAGAGTTAAAATTTTATTTTTTTCATTGCTTATTTTGTTGTTTCTGTCGAGAAAAATAAGGATAAGAAACAAGGAGAACAAAAAAAAGCAACAAGAAAAAACGGAAACAAATATTTATTTTTCTATGCAGATATGGGTTTTGCATTGTCTTCTTGGTCCTCTTCTCATGTCTTGTTTTGTTCACGTCCATAAACATACATATTGAGAAGATGGACAAGTGAAAAAAAAAGGATAAAAACCAAAGTTATTTTTTTCGCGGCGATCGTGGTGGTTGATTTTCCTTGTCCGTGGTTGTTAAGACGTGAAGAGGATTAGAAAAAGAAAGAAAAAAAAATTAGATGTACCGTAATAGTAAGAAATTTTACAGAATTATCTTTAAAACTATTTTTCGCGTTAAATTTTGTTATTTATTTATTTTTTTCTTTGAAAAATGTTATAAACAATAAATATAATTCCAAAAGTTTACATTTTCGTCTGAGACCCATAACCTTTTTTTCTCTACAGATCTCGAAAGTATCAACTCCCATTAAAAATAGACTTACTTTTAATTCCTTATATTTTTTAAAACTTATGTATTTTTATTTAGACTTTTTTTTCTAATTTTTTTTGTTTACGTACGAAAAAAAAGAAAGAAATGTCTCATTCATCCTTAGCAACCCAAAAAAAATGCAGCGTATGTATGTTATTTATTGAATGAGACCACATCCCCATTTTTTTCTTCACATTATTATTAAAAAAGACACACTTTGATTTATTAATGTTTTTTTTCTTCTTATTTGAATTTTTTTTGTTATCTCATCCTTACAAAGAAGATATATTTTTCTTTTTCTCGTAACGTGTTTAGGCATATTTGTTATCTCTCTTTTGCAAAATTTTTTGAACATGCAAAAAGGTATCTTTTCTTTAAGCCTCTCATTTTTTATCTTCTTTTTTGTTGTCGACTTTTACCTTATTATTTTGTAATTATTTTTTAAGAAGATAAAATGGATTCAAAACCTCCTCGGCTACCCTTTTTTTAAATATCCTCTTATGACACCGAATCCCACCATAAAATAAATAAATAAATAAAAAACAGTATTCATTTTATCCCTTTGAAAATTTGCAAGCTTTCTTTTCTTCTTTTTTTGTTACATAAAAAAAAGTTTAGTTTCTAAAAATAAATAACAAGGATGACAAAAAAAAGAAAAGAAAGAAGAGAAGAATGTAAGCAACAACAACAATAGTTCACTCAAAAAATAAATATCGAGGAAAAGATAGAAAAGCAGCAACAAGAAAATGGCGGTCAAAAAAAATATATATAGAAAAAAAGCAGTTCAAAGTCGTCAGAGACAGACAGTGGAATCGTCGAAACACAGAAAAAAAAAGAAGAAGATGGATGCTAAACTACAAGAAAAAAATAAAAACCCGAAGATTATGATGACAGTCTCTCTTCTATCTATCCTCTTTTCTTCGTTGATGAAAATCATCAACGAAAAAAGCGACGACGAAGAAAATGTGTCTCGTCTCGCCTTTAAAAAAAAGTGATGCAGCAGCAAAGAAGCAAAAGAAAAAAAGAGGAGAACCTTCGAACACTAAAGCCAAGAAGAAATAATAATAATAAAAAAGTATAAGCAGCGCAGCAAAAAAAGCAATTCGCTACAGCTCTTTTCACTCATTCACTATCTTTTTTCTTTTCTTTCCTTTTTCTTTATTTTTAACTGTCACCTTTCACCTTTTTTTCCCTCTCTTCTCTCTCTTTCTTATTTTTTTGTTTCACTGTTGCATTGCGTCGTTGTTGTTAGCTAACTTTTTTATTTTAAAATAATTTTTTGTGTCCCTCAAAAAAACTTTTATTTTTTACAATAGTTTTCGTTAGTGAATCAATAATAATAGAATAGGTTATATATTTTTTTCAAGATCTTCTTGGTTTTCTTCTTCTTACCTCTTACTTATATTATTGGGAGAAGTATTGTACAAGAAGAATAAGAAGAGCAGCTTTTTAGCTTCTTCTTCTTGTAAAATAATAATGACGTCAAGAAATGAAAGAATTGGAGAGAAGAAGAAAAATGAAATTTGAGATTGAAAAGTTCCTAGAAGAAGAAAAAGGATGGAACCCAAAAACATTGTTTTTTTTGTTTAAGATTTTACTATTATTTTTGTTAGGTATAAATAAATGGAATATGGAATTATATAGAAAATCTCAATACTTTTTTGGGAAATGCTTTCATAAAATGAATTCAAAATTATTTATTAGGTTTTTAAAGGCTGTGAAACAAGCGTTTTTTTTTTGATTGAAAATTCTAGCATTTTTCAGAAAATTTGAATTTGAATTTTTTAAAAACGATTGTAAAAGTATCAAATCGGTTTATTTACATTTGCTTTGCAATGCAATGCAAAAGATAAATATTTCGAATTCTAGTGGCAAACAAAAAAGTTTGAATAAAAAAAAATCGATTTTATTTCGCTTCATTTTTTTAAAAAACAAAATTAATCATGCGTTTTACTTTGATTGCTTTCTTTCTAACAAAAATTAAAGAAATAAAGAAAAGTAAAAACATTTTTTGATGACAAAAAGCTGACCAAAAAAAAAATAAATATGTTGTTAACTTTTAAAAACATAACTTTTTACTTTGCACATGTTTTGTTGTCCCTCACCTAATTACACGACTAGCAGCAGCAACCTACCTCACCTTTCTTTTTTTTCGTCTTCTTTTTTCTAATCACTAAAAAAAATTATTGTTGTTTCTTGGAAGTCGCCGAAATCATTTATATTTTTTTGGTTGATTGATAAATTTTTTTGCACGCGTATCTATCTTTTTCTTTTAGGACGATGATGATGGCGGCGTCGGTATTTTTTATTTGTTTCTTCTAAAAAAATTTTTTTTCTTGCTTTATTGCGTGAATCATTTTTATTTCTCCCTTTTCCCTCTCTTCTCGTCTTATATGTATTTTTGATTTTTTTTTCGTTAGTTAAGGAAAAATAAAAGAAAAAAAGTTTTTAGGCCCAACAAAAATTTTGCCAAGATAGGTTGTAAAAAAGTTTTTGCATCTTTTTTTTTAATTTTTCAACAATATAAATTTTTTTAATTCGTAAAATCTTAAAAAGTTAGTAACAGCCTCCGTTGGGTGTTAGCTAACTGACCGAACCTTCCACTGCCAGCTGTTTGACTGGACAATTTATCTCTCTCTCTTTTTAGCTAAAAATTTTTAAAGCTTTTTTGAAGAAATCAAAAAAAATTTAAAGTTCCAATGATTCGAACGAACGCGGCTGTTTTTATTGCACTTTTTTATTATATTTTTTTGAGACTATTAAAAACACCGGAAGAAAGAAGAAAAGCGACACAGCGATCAAAAAATATGTATTCATTTAGGTTAAAATTGATTTTCGGGATTTGAAACGAAAGTTTTACAAATTTACACGAATTTCATATTTCCGTCGCGAAATTTTTGGAATAAATATGAAATTTTTAGTCGTAATTTTTATTATTTTTTTTTTCTTAATTATTGAATAATTTATGATAGTAATCGTTTTTTAGCTCAAAGTCGCCCAATTTCATTACTCTCACTCTCCTTTATTCAGCCGCCTTATGATCACTCTTTGAACCCTGGCACCATAAAACACCTTTCACTCAAAAAAAATAAACTTAAAATAAAAAATGCCGTGTAATTTAGTGACAAATGCTTCAGCATTACAAGAAGCATTTTCAAAAGTTAGTGACACCACAACAGGAAATGAATGGTCAGTTGTTTTCGAACTCAAAAAAGAAAGACATAAATTAATTTAGTTTTGTTGTTCCAATCTTTTTATTTTTTATTTTTTCAGGGTTATTTTTGAATACGATGGAAATTCATCAATTGTCAAAGTTGGTGAAACAGGAGGTGGGGAATTTTTTTTTTAAATTTTTGAAAAAAGTCTATTGAATTTTATTTTAAATAAAAAAAGATCAAAAAGCTAGTTTGCTTTTTTCTTGCTCGGATGCTATTCTCCTGCAAAAGTGTAGTTAGTAGCTTTTCGACTTTGACTTGACTCTTCGGCTTGGAGGATGGATATTTTATTTTTTTGATCTTTTTTCCCATTTTCTCTTTCTCTTTTATTTTTTTTTCTTTGTTTCAAGAGAGTCAAAAAGCCAGTGAGAAAGAGTCAAGTCAGAGTCAGTCAGTCCAGTCAATTGACAGAGCAAAGAGAGGATAGGAAAAATGGATTTTAAAATTAAAAAAAATTTTTTGTTACTCTTTGCAATTTTCGAAATAAATTTTTTTTTCTTCTTAAAAACATGACTCATTTTTAATTTATTTGGATCATTTTTCTATTTCATTTCTTTTATTGTTTTTTTTCTAGGCGGTGGAGTACCTGAACTCCTTCAATCACTTGATCAAACAAAAGTTCAATACGGATTTGCAGCTGTTAAATGTCCGGGGTTATCTCAATATAAAGTATTACTCATACATTGGGTATCCATTTTTTTGTTTTGTTTAAATTTTTTTACGTTTATTATCGCGGGTTTTTAAGAAACTTTTGGAACTTAGACGTAAAAGACTAAAAAAATTTAATATTGAAAATATTTTTTTTTTTCGCTTTTTTTTTAAATTCATAATTATAAAATTACATTTTTTTGCAGCCTCTAAAAAAATAGATATTGTTCAATCAATTAATTTTAAAATTCGCGAATTTTATTCCCATAAAAACGTTTAATTTCCCGAAATATTATTTTTTTTCTTCAGCAAGGCGCAAACGTTCCTGTAACAAAACTCTCTTCGACCGTTTCAAACGTGAACGACATTAAAGCATTTATAAAAAAAGTTAATATTACCGTTTACGCGAGATCCGAAGAAGACATCGATTTGGAATCAATTAAAAACGAAATAAATAAATTATCAGCTTCAAGAGAAAATACAAAAGATTCATCTAATTCAAGTTCAAGCATGTTTGAAATTCCTTCACCTTTAAGTTCGGCTTATACCCCAGTTAAGCCACACGCGGATATTGATTTACAAGAACGTGAAAAATTTTGGAAAGAGGTAAGCCATTTTTTTTAATTCTCAGAAAATGAAAGTGAATAAGTTTAATAAATATGAAATTTGTGGTTTTGAAACTAAAGTTAAGGTTTTTTTGCTGTAAGAAAAATGCGCTAAAAACCGAGCAAATTTTTGCGACCAAAATTTTATTAAAAAACAAAATCTTTATTGAAAAAAAACTACCAAATAATAAATTCTTTAATTTCTCTAATTTTTAATTATTAAAATACATATATTTCCAGCAACAACATGAAGAGGAACAACGACGCCGAGATGAAACAAAAAAGAATGAAGAAAAATCAAAATTATTCCAAATGGAGCGAAAACAATTGGAATCAAAACTTCATGAAACTCATTTAAATTCAGCTGCTAAAGCTCCTCCATCACCAATTTCTAAGCCTCCAGTAAATTCCTCCCAACAACAAAAAAAGAGTGCTTTAATTTCGGGAAGAACTCAAATGTTTGAGCAACGAGCTCAAGAGCTCGCAGAAACCAGACCGGTGGTAAAACCAAAAAATTTTAAATATGAAGTTGCTATCACAAAACCATTGGGAAAAACAAGTGGAAATAAAGAAAATGGAGCAACCAGTGGAAGCAGTGGAGCAACATCCATTAATGGATCAACTGAAAATATTGATGCCACTCCAGCTAAAAGTGCAACAGAAATTGTATGTTTTAGAATTATTAGAAATTTTTTAAATGTTATTTTTAATGCTAAATTGGCCCCAAAAAATTGTTAAAATTCAAGTAAAAAGGTGAGAAAAAAATAGTAAACAAAAAACGATTCTCAAACTTACTATTCGTTACTCAAAATCAAATTCCACTCGAAAACAATAACAAAAAATTATATGTTTCATAAATTTTTTTTTTGTTTTTAAAATTTGAATACAAAATTTTAAAAAGAATACACAATATTTTTTTAATATCTCACGTTTTTTGGTAAATCTTCGTAGCCAAAAATATTTGCATTAAAAAAATATAAAACTTTTTGCAAATAAAAAACTCAAATTTATTTTTATTTAAGTTATATATTTTTCTCTATTTTTAGCGTAAACAATTTTCTGAAGGAGGAGGTCTAATTTCTCCTACATCTTCATCATCACCAAAATCATCCATTTCATCTCCTCCACCATTTTTACACGCAACAACAAATGGAAATGTGAGTAGCCCGCCACTTCCGTGTTTCTTTTTAGAATCTTAGAAACAAAAATAAATAATAAAACATTAATAAATAAATTTTTAGGATATGCCTATGCCTCCTCCATTACCTACTTCCCCTCCACCACCATCAAATCGAGTAATAGCATTATGGGATTATCAAGCCAATGAAGGAAATGAAATTTCATTTGATCCTGATGATATTATAACTGAAGTTGAAAAGGTTGCTGAAGGATGGTGGAAGGGTCGATCACCAAGTGGACAAATTGGTTTATTTCCATCAAATTTTGTTAAACCACTTTAAAAAAAATATTATCATTTTTTTGATATCGAAAAACAAAAAGTTACTATCATTTTGCCTTTATTTTCTTCTACGAAATTTATTTTTCGTTTTCGGTTCCAAAAATTATTTTCAACTCCGAAAATAGTAACTTTCTTTTTGTTGCCATAAAAAAATAATTAATATCTTATTTTTAAATTTATATTTACAACAATAGCAAAAATACTATCGATTTTTTTTTTGCTCCGTCCATTTACAAATTTTTCATTACCTTTTTTTAGTTTAAAAATTATTATTACTTATATTATTTTTTGTTGTTGTTAAGTCACAAGGAAAAAAAAAGGAACTGGTTTACTTTATTTTATTTATGTAAAGAATTTCTAATATTTTATTTTTTTAAGTTTATCAAAGTTTTTTTGGTTTAAAAAAGAAAAATTTTGGCCTAACTTAAGTTATATTTATCAATAATTAATAATCGAAAAAAAAAGTAAAAAATAATAATTTTTTAAAGCTCAAAATAAACTTTTATTGCTGCTAGTCTTATTTTTTTATTTAAATCTGTGTTTGTGTTATTTTAATCCGAGTAATAAAAAAGTAAAAAATATATAAAATTGTTTTGAAGTTTAAGCAAAAAAAATAATTGCAACTTTTTTAAAAGCCTTTAAATAATAAAGATTTTTTTAAACTAAATTTTATTATTATTTTTTTGTGAGACACAAGAAAGATGGAAGAGGAAGTCAAAAAAATATTCAGTAGAATTAAACTTAAAAAGATTATTGTACAAAAAAGAATAAAAAAAAGTTAAAATTAAACAAACAAAAAAAGGCTGCTATTATTAAATTAATTAAAACACTAGTAATTCTAAAAATGTTTCCTGGAAATTTACCACGAAAAAATTTGAAAACAGTTCAAAAAGTCTTAATTAATTAAAAATCAGTGTTAATATTAAAAAGAACTTAAATATTAACTTCAAAATCAATTTAGTCAATAAAAATAAATATTCATAAATTTAAAAAAGTCGATTAATTTACCACCAAAAAATATTTTAATTTTGTTAGTTAATAGATTCAAACCAAATGCAAAAAAAAAAGAAGAGGCAAAAATCAAGAAGTATCAAAAACCATTCTCCCGAACAACCGCCATTAAAGCTAAATTTGTGGAGAAAAAAAGGAAATGTAAACAATTGAAACTAAAAAAGCAGCAACAGCAGTTAGCTAAATATTTTCTGGGTGTGTGGGAAAAAAGTTAGTTGTTGGCATCATCCATAAAAAAAAAGGAGGAGGAAGCAAAGGCAACAATGAAAAAAAAATATGGAAGAATCCTTTTATATTTTTTTTTTGAGACTAAAGTTTTTTGTTGTTGAAAAAACTAACTAAATAAACACAAATTTGAATTCAAATTTTTAAGAAGAAAAAAACTCTAAAGTTTGAAAGAAAGAAGTTAAGCATTAACTAATTTTTCTTTAAAAAATTTTTTGTTGCTAAAAAAAGTCACATGTTTGAGTTTGGCTTTTTTTCTTTTTTGGTTTGTTTTAAGTTTTAAAAAAAAGGTGGTGGTTCTTGAGAATGCAAAAGTGCTAATTTGCAAAAAAAAAAATAGGAAAAAAAGTGAAGTAACGAAGAAGAGGTTTCAAAACTAGAGAGTTTAAAAAATTTAAAAATCCACCACAAGGTTTGAATTTCGAATTGGTTCTTGGGGTCTCAAACTAGAGATTTTATTTTATTAAAAATCCAACAAAAGTCGAATTAATAAATTTAAAAAAACAGTCAAAAAAATGAGAAAGAAAAAAATTTGCAGTATTAGTTTTTTGGGTGAAGAATGTCAACGATAAGCAAAACATAAAAATGCAATTCAACTCTATTTTGTTTTACGTATTTACATATATTTTTTTTCCCACTAGAGATACATACTTACAAAGATACTTTTAACTTCTTTTTTTTTCTTGCCGGCCCAAAAACAAACTTTGTCTTGTCTTAGAAAAGTAAAATATTTCAAATGCCTTTGAGGAAATATTTAAAATGTTGCAACTTGCAAAGATTTGTTTTTGCATTTTTTGCAGCAAAAAATAAATAATTTTTAAACTTTGCTTTTTTTTTACGATTTTCATTCAGAATTATTATGCCTTTGGGAATTGTATGTATGTTTTAAAAAAATATATAAGAGAATTTTAAAAAACAAAAATAAAAAAAAAAATTAAGTAAAATTTATTTATTCATCTTCAACACCAATTTGTAAAAATTCATGATTGGTTGGAATTTTTAATTCCAAAATTGTTTGACCTTCGGTTTCTAAAGCAAATACAAATCGGAATTCGCCCTAAAAACAATTAATTTTAAATAAAATCTTTTAAAAAAATTTGTTTATTTACCGAAAAAAGATCCAATAAGCTGATACCGAGAAGTGATGGAGGTTCAGGAATGGGAAGGGTTGAATTAAATCCAAGTTTTTCTTTTAATTCATCGAAAGTGTGTTCGCCTTTTTGTTGTAAAACTTTACAAAGTTCAATACCAATAAATTCACAAAGATTTAATCTGCTAAAAATTTACAGAAATTAGTTATAAGAAGCTTTTTTGGAGTAATATTTAATTCCTTAAAAAATTGCAGCTAAAAACCCTCTAACTTTCTAAAAGGTGTACTAAACTGTGCCATTTTTTGTTTATTATTAATTTACCCATTTGTTTTTGGGATTTTCCTATCGTTCTTTGAAATTTCTCAAATCGACTAAAAAACTAATTGTTTTCTTGAATCTCGGTGCAATTAAACAAAACGATCATTGAACATAAAAAATTAAAAAGTTCGTTAAAAAAACTCTTTTGGAAATGTCTGTATTTTTTAAATTTTCAATAATCAAAAAAGATCAAGGTGAAACTATTGTAAGAAGTTTGAAAAGGTAAAAGACCATTTTTTTAATTTTTGCTGATCACCTGATCATTGATTAAAAAAGAAGAAAAAAAGAAGCTCCAAAATACAACAAATTTATTAAATTAGGGTTTGTCTTTTAAATTTAATGATGATGACTGCCACAAAAGTTCACTATCATCCATTTTATTTCAGCCAAGTGCACTGACTTTATAACAAAAATTGCACTTTAACTTATTTTTTAATATCCAATTTTTTAATCGACCAAAAAGTTGTGGGTTTTGTTGCTAACAAAAAAAATTAATGAAAATACCCTTACCAAAAATTATTTGGTAAAGCCAAATATTGGCTTGTTCCATTAAGGCACATAGCATCATCAAAATTTGAACCATACACCGTCATTCGAAGCCATCCATCTTTAACGATATCAAAATCGCGATCAACAATTAATTTTCCTATAAAAAAATAATAATATTTTTATAAACAAAAACTTTATTTTGTATTTTAGATTTTTAATTTGTGATTTTATTATTTTTAAAGTCAATTAAATCATTTGTTTGTTTGTTGAAATAATAAAATTTAATCATTCAATTGTTGATCCATGAAGAAAAAAATAATTTAAGTTATCATGGATCAATTTGAAAGAGAGATATCTAAAAGTCGTCATCGATGATGACCAAAAAAAAGGGTTGGGGCGAACAAACAAAAGAAGAAGAAAACCAGAAAAATATTATGTCTCAAATATTTTTTAGAAGAGGTGTTCAAGAAAAAAAAAATATGCTTCACAAATTTGATAAATAAATCTTCTTTTTTTTGTAATTAGAAACAACTATCAATAACGAACCTACCTAAGTTCTTTATAATCAAAAAATATAAATGTTACTTTAGCACTTTTCATTTTTCAATGAAAAAAAAATCACAAAAAAAAGGTGAAAGTTATATAGAAAATAATTTGCATTTTTTTGCTGGGGGAATTTCTATTTTTACGAAGAATTTTAAAGCCAATTTTTCTGTTAACAATAAAAAAAATTTCTGAATTATTTTTGGTCTTAGATTTTTATGTTCAAACCAAATAAAAAATTTAACAAACCTCCAGTAAGTTTAACCCATCCAGGCATTAATACTGTGGGCTTCTTATTTACACAAGTTGGATTTTGATCGAGATCATATACAGTACCAGTAAAATTTACAATTTTAGCTGGATAATCTTCTATAAAAAATAACCATATAATAAACGTTTAAAAATAAAAAAGATGAGCTTACTATCTTTGGGTGAATGAGCGACAACAAAATTATCGACTTTATCTTTGCATGGTTGTTTTTCGTTTATTTCAGCAAAAATTTGAGTTAATAAAAATCCAATAAAAATATAATTAAATAACATTTTTTTTTCTTTTTAATTTTAAAGAGTATCTTCTTTTTCAGCAGCAGCAGGAAAAAAATAATAAGTAAAAAATATTAAGAATGATTTAATCAAGAATCAACAAAAAAATTATATATTTATAATCGGCGAAGATTTTTTGTTTTTGTTTTTTTGAAAAAACTCTTATCAGTTAGTTATAAAGGCAATTAACCACGCAACAGAAAAATAAAAATGATGCGTTCAAGAAAAAATAATAACCAAACAAACAAAAAATCAAACAAAAAAGTTAGATGATTTTTTTTATTTTTGGTTGGGAGGCTGAAAAACAGGATTGAAAGATGAATGATTTCAAATCACAGAAATATATTTTTAAAAAATGGAAGGAAATAGGAAGGAAGGTCGGCCAGCCAACCAATAAATAAACTTCTTCTTCTTCCCCTTCTTTTTTTTATTTATACGCAATATTTCAAAAAACAAGTTGCTTCCTTTTTCTTTTTCTTCTTTTCACCTCGTTGATTATTCTTTTTTCAGTGCCCACTCTTATAAAAAATGTTCATGAACTTTATTTTTATTTAAAAAAATTTAGTGGTAAAATTGCGCTAAAAATAATAATTTTATAATTGATTGAGAAAAAATAATTTAAAACAAACGTGTGGGATCATCTATAGAAGTACTACCACAAAATCTCGTGAACTTTTTCTTTGGAAAAAAATTACATGCAAAAATAGTTCGTGAACTCTTTTAATGAGAATGGCCACAAATGTCCGCAGGGTTCTTTTTTTCTGCATCGTCGCTTGCTTGTTCTTATTTATTTTTTTGTTTGAAAAGGTTCATAAATTTTGTGAAGATGGGTGAATTAATTCATAAAAATATAATACATATATTTATTTATTTATTTAATGTTTGTGGTTTGTTTTTCATTTTTTGAGTGCATCTGATCAAAAAATAATTTATCATGGTCAAGGTACATTTAATTTCGATCGTAGGTAAAATCAACAAACGTGTTATTTATCTAAAAAATATACGCCTCAGCGTTATGGGTTTGATTAAAGAAAGTAAAATTTAATATTAATTTTGTAAAGCACCAAAAACTTTTTTTTCATTTACAAAATTTATTCAAAAAAGTAGCAAACTGATTGACAAAAAATAAAATAAAGGTCAAAGAAAAAAAGAGTAATAATAAAATACAAAATAAATAAAGGAGATCAATAACAGACAGAGTATGGTTGTGGTGAATTGACATAAGTAATAATTAAATGTTTTAAACAAAGAAATCATCTTCATCATCAGAAATTTGAATTCGAGCTTTAGCCTTTTTAGGCTTGGGGGCTTCGTCTTCTTCTGAATCCAACTTTACATCCGAATCATCATCATCGCTATCAGCAATTTTATATTTTTTTACTGCAGCAACTGCAGCGGCAGCAGCAGCTCGACGAGGAGCATTTTCACGTTTGATCGGAGTACTTGGGGCGCTATCATCATCTTCATCATCATCGTCGTCTGAGAGAATTTCAATATCGTCGTCATCGTCGTCTTCATCATCCGAAGATACGATTTTTTTCTTCTTTTCAGGAGCTTTTGATTTTGGCTCAGGTTTAGAAGCTTTAGGTTTAGGTTTAGGTTCACTTTTGGATTTAGATTCAGGTTTAGTTTTGGTGTCATCTTTAGTCCGCTTAGTTGCAACCTTTTTAGGTTTATCATCCTCGGTTGTTGTTGTTTCATTTGTTGTTGCAACTTTTTTGGGTGGCGGCTTGACAACTTCCATCATTTCAATATCACTTCCGTCCAAAACAACCTAAAAAATAGATTTTATTTGAATTAAATATCAAACAAAAAAAACTAACAATTCCATTGCTTTTATCTTCATTTTCTTCATTTGAATTTTGAGTATCATTAGCAACTTCAAGGAATTGTCGCATATCTGCTCCTTCACTTTTAGGCTTTCCTCCTTCTGCTTTGACGACGGCTGCTTTTTTAGCTGGTTTTGCTTCATATTTTTCTTTCATATGAGCTATTGTTGGTTCAATTCGAATAGCATGGGGATTAGGTTTGATTTCAGCAAAGAGGGATTCAGCTTTCTTTCCTCGTCCACCTGTAGCTTTATCCTTTAAAATTTTCTTTGCTGCAATTTTAATTGCTTCTTCAATATCTCCTTCTTCTTTACGCTCTTGCTTTTCTAAAGCTTCAAGGAAATTTTTTAAATCTTCTTCCCATAAATCACTCCATGATTTTCCATTAAGTACAGTTAATTCAGCCTTTTTAGCTTCAGATTCAGCAAGAAGCTTGTCTTTATCTTCAGTGGATAGCTTCCACATTGCCATACCAACAAGATAATCATAATCTTGGACACGCTTTTCATTCTTTGCATCTGGAGCATCTTCATCACCTGATTCTTCATCATTTCCAACTTCACCAGCCGCTTCGATTTCTTTTTTCTTTTGAGCATCTTTCCATTTTTTAACTGGATCTGGAGGGAAATTAAGCTTGACAAGTTGTTCGATAATAGCAGATTTCTTTTTATTTTCAATGAAAATTTTGTTTTCAATTTTAAGCATAATGAAACGAGCCTAAAAATAAATTGATAGACTACCTTCTGTATCCCGAAAAAAATAATGAGGGACTTACTTGATGAGAAAGCCGATCACTTTGAGCTTGAAGCATTCCTTCAATATATCGCTTTCGATCAATGTAAACCTTTTTACGAACTTCATAAAATTCTCGACAAATATCTTCGGGGCAAGTAAACTTTCTTAAACATCCAGCCCCATCGAAAAGAACCATGGAAGTTGTAGCGACTGTAGTTTGAAGCTTCATAACTTTATGCAATCCTTGAGCTTCAGCTTTTCGTAATTTATCTGCAGGCAATTTAACGATAAATTTAACTGTAACATCAGTATGATATTCTTTGAAATCATTTATTTGAAGTTCAGATTTGGTGTCATTTTCCAACATGGTTTCAAGAACGGATTCTTTATAATTTTGTGTCCATGTTTTGATTGGAAGCTCAGTGATTTCAAGAGCATCATCAGAGAGAACGCTAACTTCTCCATTGCAACAGAAATGTTGGCTATCGATTTCAACAATGGTTCCTTTAAAATGTTTGTACCATGGAATTAAACGCTTCATAGGTTCGCCACGAATTAAACGACGAATATTCTCAACAAGATCACGGGGATTATAATTTGGGACTTTTGTTGACCAAGCTGTACCAATACCTTCTGCACCATTGCAAAGGACAACTGGAATGATTGGTGCATACCATTCAGGTTCAATACGTTGATTTTCTTCATACAAAAATTTAAGAACGTATTCATCATCTGATGGAAATAGCGCTTTTGTTACAGGGCTAGAAACTTAAAGGTAATATTGTTGCATTTAAAAAAAGTTAAGTGTACCTTAATTGAGTGAAAATGTAACGGGGACTAGCCGAATCTTTTCCACCTTGAAGACGGGTACCAAATTGACCGATGGGAAGCAAGAGGTTGATATTATTAGAACCAACAAAATCTTGGGCCAAATTAACGATTGTTGACATGAGGGAAGCCTAAAATGTTGTATCATTGTAAAAACAGCTTTTCCTTAATTTTTTTTAAACTTACTTCACCATGATGATATGCAGACATTTCACCTACTGCACCAGCAAGTTGAGCAACCTTGACTTCTTTTTTATCTGCTCGTTTAAAACAAGTAAAAAGGACTTTTCGTTGACCGGGTTTCAAACCATCAACAAGACTTGGAATTGAACGTTCATTATCGGTGTTTGAAAAAAGAATAAGTTCACGATTAATGAAATCGCTGTAACTAACTGATCGAGTATCTTTACAATAAAGATAATCTTCTGTTCCATTTTCTTCACGAATTTGTTTTCGAACTTCCATCCATCGAGTGAGCCAATCTTTACGTTCTTCAATCTTTTTCTTTGAGAATGCTAGATCAATTGCATCATCGCATGGTTGTCCTTTATAATCGAATTTAATTCGATGTCTAAGCATATCAGAAAAATATTCTTTAGCTTCTTTAGAAGTTGAAGTACCCAAACCTATAAAAATTAAAAATTGATTAATAAATATGATGGATAACTAAGGATGCATACCTTTGTAATATTTGACACGATAATTTTTCCAATTTGGTGTATTTTGACGCCATTCCATATATTCTGGAATACTGAAAAATGAAATTTCTTCCTTTCCTTTAGTAGCTTTGATAATGGGAGTAATAAATTCTTCAACATAATTTTTCTTAATTAAATTGGGCCAATTGTAATGAATGAAGTTAATGACGAGCCCTTTAATATGTGAACCATCCATATCTTGATCAGCCATAATCATAACTTTACCATATCGAAGAGTTTTCATTTCATCTTCAGAATTATATTTAAGTTTATATTGTAAACCAAGAATTTTTAAGAGTGAAGTAACTTCAGCATTTTTCATAATTTGTGCATGATTTCCTTCACGAACATTCAACATTTTACCTCGAAGTGGAAAGACGCCATATCGATCACGTCCAATTACACCCAAACCAGCCACGGCTAAAGTTTTGGCTGAATCTCCTTCCGTTAAAATTAAAGTGCAAAGATGAGAATTCTTTGTTCCAGCATCATTAGCATCTTCAAGTTTAGGAATGCCCTTGATTTTAGAAGTTTTCTTTGCACTGCATTTTTTATCCGCTTGTTCTTGTTGCTTGAATCTAACCCAAGACAATACTGCATCAGCTATGCCACATTTGAGCGCTGAAGTTGAGAACTTTTCTGATACTGAAGCAGTTGAACCAAATGATTTTGCTAAAGTTGTGAGGGTTTCTTTTGTTTGTGAATCAAAGCTTGGATTTTCTATGAGACAATTAACAAAAACCCAAACATGATTTTTAACTTGAAAAGGTTTAACTTGGATATTTCCTTTACCAACTTTTTTCTTGATTGAATCCATCATATTTGAAACAATTTGATCCGTGATATAATCAACATGTCGACCACCTTTTGTTGTTGCAATAGAATTAACAAAAGAAACTTGTTGGAAATTCTTTTCAGAAACAGTGACCGCAATTTCCCAACGATCATTTACAACTTCATGCGCGACTTTATAGGGTTCACCATTGCTATCATTATATTCTTTGGTGTAAAGTTCGACATATTGTTTAAAGCCCGAAACGGGGATCTTTTTTCCATTGAGATATACATTGACACCTTTGCTCGCTCCAGCTATATCATAAGCTCGCCGGGACATTAAAGCAATAATGTCATCATCAAGTTCGGTCATTTTGAATTTTTTTAAATCAGGGCGAAAAGTAACTTTAGTGAAATCTTCTGCTTTTGCTGCATCAATCGTGGCTTCACCATTTTTGTTCATATTATTCACCCATGTTTGTTTGAATGAACGTTTATATTCTTTTGAAGAAGTTTCAAGAACAAATTTTGTACTGAAAATATTGCATAATTTCGCGCCATATCCGTTTCGACCGCCTAAAAATTAAAGAGTTAGAAAACTAAAGCTTTGAAAATTTTTTAAGTTTTAATGCGTACCAGTAACTTTTCTTTCATCATCATTGTAATTGGAGGAAGTTAATAAAGTACCAAAGATAAGTTCAGGAACATACATCTTTTCTGTTTTATGCTCAACAACGGGAATGCCTTTACCATTGTTATATACCGAGATTTCGTTTTTCTCTCTACAAAATGGGTAATAATGGATTTAAAAAGAATTCAAAGATTACAAATAGCTGCTTTAAAGGTTTATCCACCATATAACTAACTTACTTATCAATAGTGATTTTAATTAAATTCATCTTTTTGTCACGTTGTTTATTATCGGCTGCATTAACTAAGATTTCATCAAAAATTTTATATAAACCAGGGACATATGAAATTTCTCGATTGACCATTTTATCTTGCTCGACATCATAAACCCACATGGGAGCTTTATCGCAAAATTCAACGGACCCAATATATGTATCAGGTCTCAATAAAATGTGCTCCAATTGAGTTTTCTTCTGATACATGGTTTCAATCGACATTCTTTTACCTTTTTGATTGTCCAACGATTGGAACACATCCATAGGCTAAAAAAACAAAAGAAAAAATTATTTTAATTGGAAAAAAGCAAGCGATAGATAAGTAACATACATTTTCAGCTGATTTATTATTTGAAGTTCCATTGGATTTTTCTGCACCAGCAGCTTTTTCTAAAAAATGAATAACAAATGTAAATTATTAATTTTTGAAAAAAAAGCTAAAGGAAGCAAGCATACTTTTAGGAGCAACAGCAGCTTTAGTTGTTTTTTGTGATGAAGCCGCTGATTTGGATTTCGTCGGTTCAGCTTTTTTTGGGGATTTTGTTGAAGCTGCTGCCTTTTTCTTTGGTTGTTGTTCCTCAAAATCTGAGCCGGAGTCATCAACGAACTAAAAAACCAAATTTCTTTATATATATTCTTTTTATTGATATTAAAATTATGAAACTTACTGAATCCTCCGAATCTGACATAATGAAAGATTTTTGAAATTTATTAGTTGCAAAGGGTTGAAGAAGTAATGAAGAATTACGTCTATAAAATTAACACAAATATTAAAGAAATATATCGATCGAACCAAATATTAAAATTCACTAACACTACTAACAACAATGAATGAGAAAAAGCGCGGGAATGATAAAGTGAAGGTGAAGAAGCAGACGATGAGATCAATGTGCAATAATAATAATTTTGTTGTAGTCGTGCTACACGTGTAAAAACTTTGAGCATACAAAATCTAAAATAAAACCAGAAAAAAATAAATTTAATTCAAAAAAAATATAAGCTTCTTTTTAGATTTAAAACTGCTCTAAAGAAATAAGGGAGACATCAATGCTGTTTTTTTAGTTTGGCGCGAAAAAAAATATTAATAGGAGGGAATGGGAAAAATGGCGTTGGTTCCCATCTGTTCCTTTTCTTAACTAAACTAAACTAAACTAACTGGCTGACCGAGCAAACAATTGAAAGAAAAAAAATACAATGGAATAAGAAGAGACAACAACGACGGACGGACCACAGACAAAAAAAAAGCAGTTGGCTGGTTTGAGTCGTCGTGATGGATTTGGGAATGTAAGTGCTGACTTACGCGCGCTTTTTTTTCTGTTGCTGCTTATTTTTTTTTTTGAACTATGAAAGTCTGCATTTTTATTTTATTTTAAGGATGAATTTTATTATTGAATAAATGAACGGATGCATCGCGTCGTCTGCCTGTTTTTTTTTTGTGACCACCTTAAAATAAGAAGGATAAAAAAAGTGGTAGAGTTAGTTATACAATATTTATGCAAGAAAAAAAAGCTTTAGTTAAAATTACAAAAAATATCTTTTCAACGGAAGCTGAATCAGTAACTTATTGAAAAGGTTCAGCGAAATCGATGGAAATAGGAACAAATTAAACGAAGTAAAAATTTAATGAAAACAATAAACTTAAAATTCAATTAACTAAAAATATGGAAATCAGTCGGGAGAAAGGAGGCAAACAACAAATGCATTGAAACCTTCAAATATCTCGTTGCCATCATTTTTTGTTTTTGCTTTAAAGAAACTTAAGAGATTCGTTTCAAAAACCCAATAACTTATGAAACTTTAACAAATTAAATTACTTCGATTTACGATTGCTTATGCTTATTTTTTTTCTTCATCATTTTTTAATCTTAATTTTTTATTTAAATTTGACCACAAAAAAAATATACAATAATTACAAATATTTATAACAACTTTTAAACAACTTTTTTCCAAATATATCAAAGAACTTTAAGGAGGTATACTTGTTCCATAATTTGTTTTACAATTATTATTTCCCCACCATTTATGTATATCAGGAATGGTTTTTTGATATCCATCATTTTTAACTTTCCATGCAATATCACATAATTTGCAAGCGATATCATTTAATAAAAAGCATGAACGAGATTTTTTATATAATTTTGTCCATTTAAAGTATCTAAAAAAAATGTGTGTTTTTTTACATTTTAATTTTGGACATTTTGACCAGCAGCGGCGGTGACTTACTTTTTATATCGGTTTTTATCATTCATTAATTTTTCTAAATAATTTGCTAAATCTTTGACCGATTTAAAATCTGATGCTGCAATGATAAAAGGATTGAGTTTAGTATGATTTTCACGAATAATAGTTCGATCCAAAATTATTGGAACAATTAATTTTCGAAATCTAAATAATTTTTCGGTTAAATAATCCAAACAAACTGAATTTTCAAATGCGAGAATAAAATGATGGCTGGCTAAAAAAAATATATTTTATTTAACAATTTTTTTTGGAATAAAAATTTGGCTTACAAATTTCTTGAGTTTCACAATCATTATTTTTTGGACATTTGTTTTTATTGCACGTGCCATATTGGGTTATATTAATGTATTTTCTGAGATTATTTACAAATATTTCACGTTTTGAATCCGTTGAACAATGACTTACAAAATATAAAATTGATTTGGTTTTGGATTTTATTGCACTTTCGACCTAAAAAAGAATCAAAACTTAAAAATTTGGATTTTTATTTAAAGCTTTTCTAGCATAAATTTATATATCCCGAACTCGAATCTTTTAGTTATCAGAAAATGCTATGTTTAACAAACTTCCTTGAATTTGCTCAAATAATAAAATAGAATTTTAAAATCTTAGAAATTTGGATTATCAAGCTTTGAAAAAATTCAGAGAAAAAGAAGCAAAAAAACATGGGAACCCAAGTGTTTCAAAGTTTGCAAAAAATTCTTAATGGATAATTGCACTTTCGTGATTCGACTATTTCTTACCTTCATTTTTTTGTTGAAAGAATTGCAAAAAAAAAATTCATTTCTGATTTTTAAGAAGGAAAGTAAGTATCTTACAAATCAAAAAAAAAAGTAAATTTTTTACATCAAAGCCAAAAACATACAAAAAAAAATTAAGTATCGAATGGTAATGTTTGGTGACATTTTTTAAATTAAAAACCTATATTTTTATTACCTCATTTTGATTCCATTTATCTTCATCATTTTCATTATCTAATTCTTTCAAACAATCATATGGCATCGGTAAATCACTATCCAATCGATAAGTGGCAGTTAAATTAAAGAAATTTTTTGGAACTTTTAAATAAAATTTTCTATGAGGTGGAGGTTCAAAATTAATAAAAATATTTAATCTTTTAAAATTTATTAAATTTTTTGGAGGTAAGTTTCGCAATAAACGATCTCCCATATGAAAAGTTATTATTGTTGCATTAGTTGCAAAATTTTTATTAGATGTAAAAATACATTTTCTCGGGCATTTAGGATTTTCAGATTCGAAAGATTTTTTCCATGAAAATCCATTCCATTCTAGAATAATTGGATATTGAAAATCTGGGAATTCAGAGGTCGTGTAAGTTGAAGATTTTAATTTAAAAATATTTTTGATTTTAAATTCATTAATTTTAATTTTATCATAAAAAATTGTCAAAAATAAACATAGTAAACCATAAAAAACTAAAAAATATAAGAAATATAATAAAATTTGATTCATGTCTTTTAATAAACTTTATTTTTTTTTCTTCAGTCGTTGTTGGTTGCTATGAAATGAAATATTAAATTTTTTTTTGTGGAAGTGAGAAGCAAGCACAGTCAGAATGAGCGAGCGGTGGTGTAAATGAAGAAGAAGGCGAGGAGGATGAGAAGCCATTTAAATAAAGGTGTGAACATTTTTTGATAAATAAAGGTGGAAGCATTTTGTCCAACAACAACAAAAAAATGCAAAAAAAAATTGAGAAAAAAAAATCCAACTTACAAAAAAATTTGTTGGATTTTAAATTATTGAACTTCCGTTCGTTCGTTCGTTTCGATTCCGCCTCCACTTTTTTTTTTATAATTTAATTCTGCAACGTTTTATTTTTGTAGATAGAAAAAAATTAATAATTCATTTGTTTTTTTGTTGTTAATAAAAGTTTTGATTTTAAAAATAGAAAAAAATGCGTGTTTTTTATTGTTTTTATTGTGGGTTTTTTTTCGTTGTCTTTGTTGGTGTTTTTTTTACAAACAAATTTTTGGTTTGAAAAACCATTAACGTCTTTGAAAGAAACAATCGAAAAGAAAGAAAGTAAGACAATCCTTTTTTTTAGATAAATCGCTACTTTCAAAGTCGAGAGAAAAAAGCAAACTAATTTTTTTTATATGTTTTATTTGAAAAAAATAACCATTTTTTGCAATTATTTCTTTTTTTCATTTCGCAGCATAATGATCTTATGACGACTTAGAAGGAATTTTTATGCCGCAAATTGATTTTTTTCTCCAAACTTTGACACGCACATAGAAAAGATGTCAAAAAAATGGCACTTGCCCACTTTTTTTGTTCTTTGACTATTTGGTTTGATTTTTTTTCATTGATCGAATGTTAATCATCGAAAGCTTGTTGTGTCCATAAAATTTCTTTGTAAATTGATTTATTTTCTTCTTAAAAATCATGTTTCATCCAGCGACAATTCAACAAAATTTTACGGTTCCAGAAAATATTGTTTATTACCTTTCCAAACACCCATCCTTATCTTTAAATATTTCACAAAAATTAATTAAATCATGCAAATATTTTCTTTTAAAGCAACGGCCATTTCTCGTTATTCAAAGTCTTGGTAATTCTGCGGGTTATCCATCTCTGATTTTACCCAATGGCGAAAACGAAAAAGTTAATTTTTTGGAGAATAAAAAATTATGTATTTGTGGAAATATAAATATTCACAGAGAATTAAACAAAAACTTTATATCAAATTTATTAAATAAAAATATTATTTATTGCCATGTTTCAAGATTATCTCTTGGAAATCAAGAACTAAGTTACAATGATTTTATTTTATTAACCTCCGAAAATGTGATTAAACATTTTACTTTTGTTGATACAATTGTTAGAAAAAATAATGATGGATCAATTTTGCCTTTTGAAAGAATTATTGAAAAATTAGTTAATGTTGAAATAATTGAATAGTGAGTTTTATGTTTTTTTATTGGCTAAAAAAAATAAAGAAGTAAATATTTTTTCTTTAAAAATTTTTTAGCATTGAAAATAACCTTGGAACCACGATAACTCCAGAAACTTCTAAAAATTTATCCGAACTTCAAAATTTTAAATCCAATGGTTGCACGTTTTTCATTTCTGGAATACCCGAATATTTTGATGCAACATTATTTTGCTTTTTTGCTAAAGTAAATTATTTTTTTTTACAAAAGCTATTACATTTTTTCTTCTTCTTCATAGAATATTTAAGTTTTTAGAACAATGAAAGATGCCTTTTTGATCTTGAGCGAGGAGGACATTCAAGCATAACAAAAGTTCGCCAATTTCGAGCTATTTTGGCTAAACAAAAAGTCACAAATGTTTCAATTTACTAAAAAAATTCCTTCTTATTTGTATGCTCTAAATTTTATTAATTAAGGATCAACAATAAAAAATGTTCCATATATTTTTCTCATCAATCGTATGTATTATGTATAACCCTTAGCTTTCCAGAAGATAGTCGTCTCCAAAAGATTAACAACAACAACAGCTTAGACAAATCAATTAGATTCCAGCTGCAAAATTACAGAAAACAAAAGCAACTTCACACAATTTTTAACTTTTTTTTAACCATTGAGTTGTTGTGGTGGATGAAAATGGCCATTCCATTTACGGTAACAAAAAATAAAAATAAAAGTGGTGTTTTTGGTGATGAAAAAAATGTCCATAAAAAATTTGCTCCTTGCTTTGGAAAAAAAACTCTGCTCAAAAAAAGATTGATAACCACAAAAATACAATATAATCTAAAAAATACCGTTTTTTTTTGTTATTGTATAAATTTATTGTTGAATACTATTTTTCTTCTTCTCAAACTTTCTATCCTTTTTTTGATTTCTTTGACCTTGAATAAAAAAAAACTACATTCAAACAAACAAAAAGCATTGAATCTGCCTAAACGCATTTCAAAGTTTTATTTTCCGGCAAATGTGAAGGCCGCAAACAAAAAAAGTTTGTGGGTTGCAAAATCTGCTTTTGAATTAGGCTAACAAAAAAAAGAAGAAGTTGGCTTAATTATGCAAATTTTTATTTTCCTTCTATTCTTTTTTTTTTGTTGAATCGCGGACGATCATTTTCAATCATTTCTTCTTTCTTTCGCCAGTGATTGCTGTCGATCTCCAAAATTATTTCACATTTTGCAGGAAAAATCATGGAAAGCTTAAATCAAAGTTTTGGTATCCAAATGCACGAATTAGCATCTACATCGTCATCACCTACTGCTCTTGCTCATGAAAATGTTCCAATTTTACAATCATCATCAGAAGAATCTCGAGAAATTCAACGTTTGAAGAATGAAGTAACTTTTTGGAAATCCTCTCATAATGAAAACCTCAAAGCTGTAAGTTTTTTTCCGTGTAATCTATAACATTAATTCCGCTGTTTTTAGAGCGTAAAAAGATTAAAACCTTTTGTCGCAGCGCCATAAGGAAGGAAGGAAGGATAAAAGCATTATAAATATGAATCATATGAAAAATTACTCTTCTTGTGAATGATTTTTTTTACGTTTTCATTCATACTTTTTTACACACATTTTTGTTTTGCCATTTTTAGGTTGAAAAGAATGTTATTTTTTAATAACAAAAAATCTATCTATCGCCTTTTTGGCAAAATAAAATTCCTTCAAAACCTTTTTTTGTTTGGTTTTGCTTTTTATGATGAGACATTTATAACTTTCTTTTTTGGCCTTTCTTTTTTGCTTGAAATGATTGTAAACCTTTATTTTTCTCCACAAATCTGAGCCAGTATAAAAGAGTTTCATTATTTTTTGCTTTTTTTATTTTTGCCTAAATTTTTTTTTGCTTTTTAGAGTTTTTTGTTTTAAAGAAGAAAACTAAATATTGAAATCTCAAAATATGTTTTATAATTTTTTTATTTGTTCTTTATTCCTTTTTGGTTTTTATATTTGGTTGAATATGCTTATCGAGGGTAATTCAAAGCAAAGAAGCAATTTAAAAAGCAAGGCGGCATGATTAAAAAAATAAAGGCAAGCTCAATGTTAAATGTTGCAACTTGCAAGGCAAAGCAGTAAGGATAAATCTAGGCAAAATAAAAAAATAATAATAAGGAAGAAGATCATCGACTTCCGATTAGTGTTAAATTCCCGACCGAAAAGTCGGGAATTCCCGACTTCCCGACCGACTTTATCCCGACCGATTTCCCGACCGACAATAATTTTTATCCCGAGTTTTCCCGACTTTCCCGACCGACTCAACTTTCATCCCGACAAATAAGCAAAAAATAAAAATTAAATTTTAAAATCATGTTTTACTACCTTTATTTTAACCAAAAACCCTTCATTTATAGTTTTGATACGTTTAATAGCTTATTTATATACAATTAAGCCATAGGGATTAATTTAAAAAAAAAATTTGTCACTTGCCCTATTTCCCGACTTCCCGACCGACAAAATTTTTATCCCGACATTTTCCCGATTTTCCCGACCGTAGCAATTTCTATCCCGACAATTTTACGAATTCCCGATTTTTTTGTCGGTCGGATCGGGAATTTAACACTACTTCCGATGATAAACTCCATTTTCGCAAAAAAATAACGACAAAAAACGTTTTTATTTTGCTTGAATTTTTATCCCGCTGCTTTGCCTTGAATTATCAAGCTTTTTGCCGGGAAATTCTTTGCTTGCTTTCTTTTCCAACTTCTTTGCCTTTTGAAATACTCGAGTTCCATCCATTATTCGGGTGTCAATTTTTTTTTCTCTCCAAAATTACTTTAAAACACAAACAAATATTTTTTTTGTCTTTCAAATTGTTTTAATTAAAGCTTTCTATTAACTTTTTCTTAAATAGCTTAATTTTTCAAAGATTTTTCAGAATTCTAATCAAATAATAAATACAATATTTTTGGTCGATATCGTGGCAATTCTAATTAATTCCTCAAAACTATTAATTTCCATAAACAAACAACTCTCTGCCGCTTTTAAAAATGCTACCTCAAACATTTATCCAATATTTTTCATTTCCACCGAAATTCATATCTTACATCTCAAAAACTTCTTCATCGGGTGCTTGTCAAAAATTAATTAAATCATGCAAATATTTTTATTTCAAACAACAAAAAAAAATTATTTTTGTTCAAAATCTTAATCGATTTTCAACTCAATCAAATATTGAATTAACTTTAATTAATGGAGCTAAAAAAAATTTGAGCTGTGTTAAAGAAGAAGAAAAATTATTTATTTATGAAACATTTAAAATTTTTCGATATTCATTAAAAAATAACAAAAAATTTACTTCAAATTTGCTTAAAAAAATTGCTTTTTGTCAATTAAAAAGTTTATGTTTGAATGACCAAGAAATTAGTTACAGTGAATTTATTTTTTTGGTTGGCGGAAAAAAATTAAAGGAATTCATTTTTCATGATTGTATTATCACTAAAAAATGCGATGGCTCAATTGCAATTGTTCCATTTGAAAATATTATTGAAAAATTGCCTGACGCAATTTATATTGAATAGTGAGTTTCTAAATTTCCTTTAAAATTTAGTTTATAACTTTTCTTGAAAATCGAGGAACTTTGAAAAAAAATGCAGAAATATAAATTTGCATAATTTTAAAGAAAAATTCAAAAAAAAATTGTTTTGGCTGTTTTTTTATAGAATTTTTTATAGCTTTGATGAAAAAACTGGAGCTACTATCACTCCAAAAACCTCAAAAAAATTATCTGAAATTTTCCTCCATCGTAAATGTGTTTTATATTTAAATGGAATTCCAGAATATTTTGATGCAGAAGATTTTTGCATTTTTGCCAAAGTATGCATCTTTTAAACACAATTTTTTTTAAAAGAAAAAACAAATATAAAAATTTTTAATTTTAGAAGAATTCATCAAGTTATTTTATTTTAAAAGAAAATTTATTTCTTGGTCCAAGAATTATGAAGCATGATTATGTTTGGAAATTTCAAAATGTTCTTGCAGAACAAAAAATTCGGAATGTTTTTATTGATCGTGCCTGAATTTGAAATGATGGATGCAAACTCTCGATTCTAAAATTCGGGATAAAATCTTTCTTTTGCATTTTTATTTTTAGACTATTTTTAAATTTTTTTCGGCAGAGATCGATGTAACAAAAAAATTTCAAACATAAATAATTTTTTAAAGCTTTCTTTAATAATTCACTTTTTTGTTTTATTTTTGTTCTGTGTGCTAATTTTCACTTTAAAAATTTTTAACGGCAGGGATGAATATTATATTATTGTAATTTTCTGTTTAAATGTTTAAATAAACTTTTTTAAATTAAAATTTTCGGAAGTTTATTCACCGATTTATTTCTCTCTTTTTGTCGCGAGATGCAAGTAATTCCCGGAGAGACAAAAAAATATACGTTTCAATGGTATTTTTTAACAAAAATTTTTTCATTCATCCTTGATCTTCGAATTCTATAAAATAATTTTTTAAGTTCATTTTTTTTTCTTCGACGAATATAAAAACATCTCAAAGTTTTATTTTCTTTTTTGCGCAGCAGGAGTTTTTCTGATTCTGTATAATCTCATTATGCTCTGACTTTGACTGGAATCCTTCACGCTAAATTTCGCATTTTTTTATTCATTTCAAAGAATCAAAGAAGACGCAAAATAATAAAAAAAAAGTTTATTTTTTGACGTTGAAAATAAATTTTTTTACTTTACAGTTAGTTAATCGCCTTAAGACTTCCGATAATAAAAAAATAAGTGATTGACTCTGTTTTTTTGAGTATTGTGCTTTCTTCAAAAAATCAAAACCAAAAAATTGAGAAAGAAAGTTCATGATTTATTTTTTTTCTTCCATCTTCTATTTTTTTGAACAATGAATGATCTCAGAAGGAAAAGAAAGAATAAAAAAAAATTTTTGGAAGAAAGGAAAGAGAAACTTGTTTATTTAAAATAATAATGAGCTCAAGTCAAAAAAATAAAATGCTCAGAAATACCAAACACCCATACATATAAATATTATTAAAACCTAACTTAAAAAAATACCATCGACTAAAATAAATTTTTTTATGGTTGGTTTTGGTTTTGGACTAGCGCAAATTTCTTTATTTTGCTCTCAACCAAAAAGAGAAATTTATGATTTTGGCAAACAATAAAAAAAATCATTTGTTTTGATAGAAAAAAACTTGATTGATTATTTTTAAATAAAAGAAGAGTTTTTGATTGCTTGTGCGTGTTTGGGTTATCAAAACGTTTACTTTACTAAGTAGTTAATTAATTAACCTTGAAAAGGAAATAAAAAAAAAGCATATCGATAAATAAAAAAAAAGAAATTTGTTTCAATTTTCTTTATTTTTTGTTTGTTAATTTTTAATGTAAGCTTTTCTTCCTAAATTTCGGAGATTTTAGTGGATTTTAACGTACATTGGTGTTGAGAGTCAAAAAAATTAGATTTTCTTTTTAAAACGACCATAAAAATATTTAATTTTCTTCGTGTTTGATTGTTATAAATTTTATTTTGAAATGATAAATTTTTTTATTAAATTTTTAGGTAGTTTTGTTTCAAAACTTCAAAAATTTTTTTTCTTCCGTGTCGAAACGTATTATTATTATTCTTTATTTTTCAAACTCAAGACTCTTCAACCCAAATTTAAATCATTTTTATTTTTTTAAATTTATCCTCAATGGCTGAATTTGATTCAACCCAAACATGGCCACGAAGTATGCATCCACCCAAACTTCCAACAGAACAACAAAATCGAGCGATGGTTACTGCGACTCTTGCAAATCTTAAGCATCATGCAAGACGGCGAAATAGTGTAAAAGTAAATGAATTAGTTGGAACTTTACAAGATTTACTTACAAATAATGCGAATCATGCGAGTGGAGATAATCAAAATCATTCCCCAGATGCAACAACAATGGATTTTACTCGAACTATTATGAAACCAATTAGAGAAGAACCACATTTTGATTCGATGATACTTTGTGATTCCACAAAAGCTCCACCATCCAAAGCTCCAACACGAATGAATTCCATTGTTTCATATGCAGATGGAATAGGTTCACTCAGAGATTTACGAGATTTACCTCCCGCCGCTGCTGCATCAGTTATTGATGATCCTGAAGAACCTGTAAGCCTTTCTTTTCTTTTTCTTCTTCTTGAGTTTGGAGGATATTGATTTTATTAAAGATTTTTAATTTTTTGTTTTGATAGACGACAAACAAACATTTTTTTAATAAACAAAACAAAAAAAATATCGAACGTGTGAAAAGAAAAAAGTATTAAGAAATTTTTTTGATGGTTGATTAAGAAAAAAAATTATCAAACCAAACAAACCCGTTTTTTTAATTAGCCTAATAAAAAGTAAAAATTGGTTTTTTGTTTTTTGATAAATCGATCGATTATGTAATTTTAAAAAGCATATAAAAAATTTAAAGTCAAACAAACAAAGGTTTTTTAAAATAAAATTTGCATATTTTTATGGTAGTAATAGCACCTACCAAAAAAGCTATAGCTAAAAGAGATTTTATAAAAATAACTCGAAGCTCTAAATTCCAAGATTCAAACCGCCAAAAAAAAGGTTTCATAAAATATTAATTTTTTTAAATTTTAGTTATGGGTTCGAATATTACCTCATGCAATATTAACATTTTTAAGTATATCATATTTATCTCTTGGAGCTCAAATGTTTCGATGGCTTGATCCTGAAATTGGTAAAAAACCATTTCATATTGTTTTATTATTAACTTTTCAAATATGTTTTACAATTGGTTGGGGAAATGTTCCACCAACCACGGATTTCACTCAACTTTTATGTATTCCATATTCAACTATTGGAATTCCATTGTTATTTGCTACCCTCTCTCAATATGGTCGATTTTTAGCACAAAATTATTCAATTGATTGGATTTTTTTATCCGCTGTTCTTCGACATAAAGCTAATGTAAAGGAAAAGAAAAGGCAAATGCCTATTTCTGGGGCATTTAATATGCTTGTATTGCATCAATTTATTGGAGTAATTTTATTTAATACTGTTTATGCAAAATTAGGCGTTGTAAAAGCTTGGTATTTTGTTTGGATTACAACTGCTATGATTGGATTTGGTTAGTTCATAATAAAATAAAAAATAAGGTGGCAAAGTGCTTGGGAACAAAAAGGAAAAATAAAGCCCTAAAAAAAGAATGGTTTTACTTTGCTTTAAAAAAAATCCGCCACAAGCACTCGTTTTTTTAGGGTATTTTCTCTTACATTGGTTTAGTTTAAAAAAAGAGCCGTCAAAATATGTACTTGGAATTATTGGGTTTGAAAAATAATTAAAAAAAGAAGTTCACAAATAGAATATTCTAATTTCGAAATGCACTTCCAGATTCAGTTCAAAAGTTTGAGTTTTGATAAAAAAAAATTTTTGCTTGACAAAAGTCGCATTCCTCAAACTCACCTAATAAAAATAATAACTTCACTATCCCATCCATTTCCTTTTTTGTTGACGACTACAATAATCCCTCCCTCCATTTTTTTTAGGTGACATCGCACCCGAACCAGCAAATTTATTTCATTCTGTTACAATGTTATTATATTTTGCAATTGGAAACATCGTTATTCAAGCCTTATTAATTTCAATATGTTATCACATTCAACGAGTTCATTTTATTATATTAAAGATGTATCTCTATAAATTACATTTTTATATTATTAAAAAGATTGAAGAAGTTAAAGGAAATGAATGAATAATAATAAAAATAAATGTTTGAAAATAAGAAACGAGAGTTTTGGGGAACTTTGAATTTGTAAATTAAAAAATAATGCAATGTTATAAATAATAAAAGTTCATAAAAATAAACAAAAAATTTTGTTGGATTAACATTGACATAAAATTTAACCAAACAAATTATGGAAAAATTTGAAAGTTATTTTTAGCTAGTTTTTCTCTCCAAATAAACGATTCTTATGTATTTTTTTGCAAAAAAACAAAAAATCACAAAAAAGGCAAAAATTTGCATAACTGCTTATGGAGGATTTCTCCATGTTTTTTTTTAAATCTTGCTTCTTTCTTTTTCTCATTGTTTTTACATTCTTGTAAAAGTGAACGTTTGAAACATTTCACTGTTTTCTTCTCAAAGCTGTAAGTTTATTTGTAATTTTTTTTAAAACAATGGACTACTTTCATTATTTTTAGATGGCAACTTTTGAGAAACAAAAACTTCAACAAATGAATGAAAAAGGACTTCCTCAACTTGATGGAAAACTTCAAAACTTGAATGAACTTCAAGATATTGAATTAGGAAATGAAAATGCTCAAGTAAAACATGAAAATTGTGTTGCTGCAAATGAAAAGGAATTATTGGAAGCTGAAGTAGCTCGTTTGAATGAAATCAATGCTGAAATGAATGTAACAATGAATGAACAACAAACTAAGGTTGGTGTTTTACTGAAGGATATTCGTAATTTTTGAAAAATGCAAACAACATTGTTTAATACTTTTTCTCTTTTTTCAGATTTCAAAGTTAGAAAAGAAGCAAAGTTATGATGTTGACAAGAAAGCTATGGAAGCTAAAATTTCTACTTTGGAAGATGAACCTAAAGATGATTTCAAAGTTCTTGATGGTAAAAAGAAAACCAATAGTTTTATGTTCGTTGAAAAGATGCAAAGCATTGCTCGTCTACTTTTCACTACCGTACGAGAGAATTTTTATCAGCTTGCAAAAAGAAATGCTGAAAAAATTGTTACTAAACAATTTTCCTGGAATAAACTAAACAACAACAATTTGAAGTCTTATGAAGATGTTAAAGAAGATGCAACTATATTTAATGAAGACTAGGCAACACGCGGGCCTCCGGCCCGCGATATAACTACTTCATTATGCATTTATTAATTTTATATCATCTTATCCGTTTTCAAAAATACTCAAAATTTAAACTTTATACCAAATCTAAATAAATTAGATCTCTTTTCATTTTTACTCAGCGAAATAAAAGTCACCAACATTATCCAACAGATAGGGAAATGCGGGCCTTCGGCCCGGCATATTGTATATATTAAAATCTATCCTTGCAAGTTGCAACCTTTAAAATTTATGGATTTGGATTCTTTACCATATTAGATACGTTGAGCATATAAGACGCTGAAATACATAAAATTTTGCAACTTTGCTAAATTCTTATGGCTTTTTAAAATGCTATTGCATGGATTTTCATCATTCTCATAGTACGTATATAAGATCTTCATTTAATATACCTAAGGTTTTTCCACCGCGCAACTAATTTCCTTATCCAATTATCCACTTCCTTCTAAAGAACCCCAAATGCTTTATAGCACCTCAATAATAATAGCTAATTATTTCTTTTCAATAAAAAAGTCATTGTCCATGTTGTTTTATGCAACTCTCTTCAGATCTTGGATCCTTTACCATTTTTGGATCCTTTGGGTATTTGGATCTTTTAGATATTTAGATCCTAAGGCATATTTGAATTTATTTCGATCCTTTTGCATCTTTGGGTAACTCAAAACAAACAACCGCTCATCAACGCTACATTTTTATACAATGAAAAGCTCTTTGAGTTTTCATTCATTTTTTTATGTTAATTTTTTCATTTTTATTGAATTTTCCCATGACAGATTTCCAAGCGACGCACGAAATAACAATCAAAATTACTAGGAAGGATACAATAATTTGTGCTGAACCTGGCGAAAGTTTTAAAGCTGAAAGGTTAGTTTTTACAAATGCTCTGATTCTTTCTTTAACAACTTTTTTTAGATTTCGGTTCATTACAAAACTTGAATGTGGAAGTTTTTCACTTCTTTGGCTCGTATTTGATCAAGAAAGCAAAGATTTCAAAGCTTTAAAAATTATGAAGTACGGTGAAAAGATAAATTCACGAGAACTTGTTGTACGTTTATTCTAGGGTTTTGTAAAAGTTTTTTAGTAAAAAACTCACTTCTTAAATTATGTAAAATGTTGTTATTGAACAATCTAACTTTATTTTTCTTAAACTTTTTATTTTCAGGCCCTCTCAGAAGCTACGAATCATCCGAACATATTGATATATCACGAATTCTTCAATTTCATTGATTCAAACAAGCATATGATGAACTTTATGTTATATGAACCAATGGGAAAGAACCTTCAAGAATTGTTACCTGAAGCCTTCAAATATGGTGGATTTGAAATGTGTATCATCAAAAAAGTTGCAAAAGATATTCTCTCTGCCTTAAATTTTCTTCATGGTCATTGCGGAATTATTCATACTGATGTTAATCCGAAGAATATTGCCATCAAAGTTTCACAAAAAGCCTTATTTCATCAACTGGAAAATTTTGTTAATTCTCGTAAGAGCTTGCAACAACTTCGAATGACTTTCAAACAAAACACCGAATTTAATGGAAGAATCAAAAGAGGTTTATTGAAAGAATGTGTGAAGAATTTTGAAACCTTAAATGAATCAACAGAACCTGAGTGTATTACTTTCAAGTTAAATGGATTTAGAAATGTTCTAGTAATTCAGGTAAATTATTTTAATTAATTTGATAATGTTTAACTATAGTTTATTTTTAGAAAGAGGAAAGAGAATTTCAACAAAAACATTATAATCGAAAAGTTAGCAGATATGGATATCGTTCGCCTGAATATTGTTGTAAAGGAATAATTACAAGTAAACATGATATTTGGTCCCTTGGTGTTACTGTAAGTTTTAAGAATGTGTATTTCAAATGTAAACGCTGAATTTTTAGTTAATGAAGTTACTTACTGGCAAAAATTTCATACCGTTTAATGAACAAAGAAATGATGAAAGTGAAGTCAATGAATTGCAAAGAATATTTGGTGACTTGCCATGTGAATTGTATAGTGAAAATGGTAAATCTCAAAAAAGGTTCAATGGTCGAAAAGTTACTAGTATTACGAAAAAAGTCAAATCTGTCGTACAAAAGAAAATGGAAACTTTTTATCAATGTGAACCTGGTCGACGAAAACTTCTTGATTTTTTATGTTGTATGCTTCATCCTATACCAGCAAAAAGAAAAACTACTGTAGAATTGCTTAATCATCCATGGCTTAAAGGTGTTTCATAAGAAATCAATAATGATGGTGCTTTATTCAATTGGAAGATATCATGTAAGCTGCCAAATATTGAAAAATTCGTTTAGTAAGTATTTTCTTCTTTTTTTTTTGTTGCTTTATGATTGATTTTAGTGGTGTTACTGGTATTCATACATATGTTAGTATTTCAAGTGTATTCAGCGTTGGTAAAGAAACGTCAAAAAACCTTGCTAAACTCCCACATTTCAATAATCTCAAAGTTTTCAAGTTATATGACATCGTTTTTGAAGAGTTTGATGCTATTGGTTTCGTTGAATTTATGAAGGTAAACATTTTTCTTTTACTTTGTCATTTTTATATGTTTACTGTTTTAGAATCATCCTCAAACACAATTTACTCTTTCATTTTATTGTGATTGGAAAAGTGACATGTTTAAACTTGAAGCTGTTAAACAAAAAATGCTACAAAGTTGTTCAACGATTGAAAGCGATTAGGTAATTTGTGTTGCCTTTATTAGTTTTAATTTGTGTTTTTTTGTTTTATAAATAAATTTGTTTTTACCATAATAATCTTTAACATCATATGGAGCAAGAAAATATAAGTGTATCCCCAGCCACAACCAAGGTTCCTTTGCTGTTTTGCGCCGGTCATCGACAATTGGTTGTTCACTTAATGAGTGTTGTTTATATATTGGTGATTTCCTTTGTTTCATGCCCAATTTCATATGACCGAAAATTTCATCGTCGAAAACAATATATCTTTCTGCTTTCAATAGCAAATTTTGTTTTTCATCTTCATTTTAAATTTTGAAGTGAGAATTTGAACCACATGGTGAATTTATGATTTAAACTTTCCTTTTCTTTACCCAAAGTGTAACATTGAGCGATTATTATTCACAAAGGATCATAACGATCGACCTTAAATTTTCACATTAAGGCCATCTTTCCATCCCATCGAATGAGAATTTTATAAATAAAAAAGAAAAATATGGCTGGTTAAGAGAGGTTCTGTGAGCTGATTGAAATCAGGCGGACCATTTTTTTTCGAAATTTTTTTCTGTTTTACTTTTCCGGTAATTTACGACGTAAAAAAATTATTGGCGTCAAGCTTTTTGTCAAAAAGTGAGCAGGATATGCTAATTCTCCCTATTGAAGTTGATGTCATGCATTAACTTCAAAAATTCGGCTAAATTCGCCGATGAAGTATAAAAATTTGAATTTTATCCAATATTATCTAATAGATTGCGGGCTAATTTATGGTATATACCATATATTTTAATATCATAAAAAACCAAGAGAAATTTGCATATTTAAACTTCGAATAGGTGCCATTTTTCAACCATGATCTAGAGCGCTGCCAAAAAAATACCATATAATCCCCAAGATCTCAGCTATCGATTCCAAAAAAAATTAAAAATATACGGCATGCAATTAAGGAAATCCATAGATAAACGTGTTCTCGACCACATTTTTAACGGGGAAAATGGTTTTTTTCACATTCTCTCTTTGCTATTTTGGCGTTATGTTCGAATTGTTTTCAATGAAAGAAAAAAGTGAAAAACCATTTTCCCCGTTAAAAATGTGGTCGCGAACACGTTTATCTATGGATTTCCTTAATTGCACCATGTATTTTTTTAATTTCTTTTGGAATCGATAGCTGAGATTCTGGGGATTATATGGAATTTTTTTCAGATTTTCCGAGGTCACGGTTGAAAAATGGCATCCATTTTAATTTTAAATATGCAAATTTCTCCTCATTTTTAATGAATACTTAAATATATGGTATACACCATAAATTAGCCCGCAATCTATTAGATAATATTGGATAAAATTCAAATTTTTATACTTCATCGGCGAATTTAGCCGAATTTTTGAAGTTAATGCATGACATCAACTTCAATAGGGAGAATTAGCATATCCTGCTCACTTTTTGACAAAAAGCTTGACGCCAATAATTTTTTTACGTCGTAAATTACCGGAAAAGTAAAACAGAAAAAATTTTTGAAAAAAAATGGTTCGTTCAACCTCAAAATCTTTAAATTTACTCGTAGAGTCTCTCTTAAGACTTCCATAATCATTTTCTGTGGATTTTAAAGTTTTTTAAGTTTCTCAACAAATTTTTTATTTTCGATCTTAGGATCGGTGATTAATTTTCTTCTGCCATTTGTTAGTTTTTTATAGATTTCCAGAAAAATCAAAAAGTAAGAAGAAAATGTTTGCAAAATTTGCATAACTGCTTATGAAGACTTTCCCATTGTTTTTTCATTACCTTTTTCATTCATTCTTCTTCTCATTGATTTTCCATTCTTGCAAAAGCGAACGCGTGAAACATCTCACTCTGTTTTTCTCAAAGCTGTAAGTTAGTTTTTATCTTCATTTTTTTTTAAACAATGCAATTACCTTGACTACTTTTTAGATGGCAACTTTTGAGAAACAAAAACTTCAACAATTGGATGAAAAGGGACTTCCTGAACCTGATGGAACACTTCAAAACTTGGATGAGCTTGAAAAGATTCAATTAAGAAATGAAATAGCTCGTCTTCAAATAGAGAATGTTCAATTGAAAGGAGAAAATGGTGTTGCTGCAACTAAAACGGAATTGTTGGAAGCTGAAGTTGCTCGCTTGAATGAAATCAATGCTGAAATGAATTCAACAATGAAGGAACAAGAAACTAAGGTTAGTGCTTTACTAATGATTATATTCGTTATTTTCTTGATAGACTCAAAACCATTTATAACTTTTTCTCGTTTTACAGATTTCAAACTTGGAAAAGAATCAAAGTGAAGCTGTTGACAAGAAAGTTATGGAAGCTAAAATTGCCTCTTTGGAAGCTCAATCTGATGAAGATTTCAAAGTTCTTGATGGTAAAAAGAAAACCAATCGCTTTATGTTTGTCGAAAAGATGCAAACCATTGCTCGTCTACCATTCTCTACCGTAATCATCTTTTGTTTTTTTGCTTATTATCAAATAACTTTTCAGATTTCTTCTCTAACAACCAAAAAACTCACTTCATCAAAGCCGCCGAAAAAAGATCCAAATGTTATCAAAAAGCTGTTCAAACCAAAAAACAGGCTTTCTTTTCTTGCTTATCTAACTTTGGATGAAAATGAAAAGCCAAGAAAAATTCATTTCAAAGATGTATGTCGCATTTCTTCTAGATATGATCCAGATTTATACATTAATGGTGTTCGGCATTATTCAAAGAAGTTCGTTTTGGATGGTGCTGTCACTTTCTATGATGCTGATCCATTTGATGGCAATACTGGATATTTTAATGAATATTATTCACAAAATAATGAAGACATGGTTTTTTCAAAGTTGCTTAAATATGTTCGTTCTTGCAATATCAGTGATTTGTTTTTGTATAAACAAAAGATAACTTTGAAAGATTATGAAAAGCTTGCCAAATCTGGAACAATCAAGAACCTTTATTTTCTCAATGTTGAAATCAAAGATGAAGATGATGAAGGTTTAGTCAAACTTGAAGAAATCATGGAAAATCTTCCAAACATTGAAAAAATTGGATAGTAAGTTTTATTAAATTTTTTATGTTCCTTTTTTATAAGCTTGATTTTAGTGGTGTTATTGGAGATAGTACATATATTAGTATATCAGAAGTATTCACAGTTAGTAAAGGAACATTCAAGAATCTCATCAAGCTTCCACGTTTCGATAATCTCAAAGTTTTCAAGTTATATAACATCGTTTTTCAAGAATTTGATGCTGATGGTTTTCTTGCTTTTATGAAGGTAATTTTTCTTTTACTTGATTATGGTTATTTTCATAAGTTTATAATTTTAGAAGCATCCTCAAACTCAATTTGAACTTTCATTTTATTGTGATTCGAAAAGTGACATGGCTAAACGTGAAGCTGCCAAACAAAAACTACGTCAAAGGTGTCCATTTCCTGAGAAACTCACCATTCAATGATCATAATGATTACTAATCTTGCTTTTAAATATTGTATCTTTCCTTGTATAAAATATGTAATTTCATTATGCGTTGATGCTTGAATAAACTTACATATTTCTTGCTATGTTGTTTCCATTAACATGTTTTGTTGTTATTATTTCAAAAAAATTCACCGTCGATTACAATATCTCTTTCTGCTTTCCATAACTAATTTTGTTTTTCATCTTCATTTTTGAATTGAGAATTTGAACCACATGGTCTATTTATGATTTCAACTTTCCTTTTCTTTACCCAAAGTGTAACATTGAGCGATTATTATTCACAAAGGATCATAACGATCGACCTTAAAATTTTTTTCTTTCTCACAAGGTGCATCTTTCCTTACCTGCCAGCGATTGATTACTTTTATTATATTTTATTTATTTTTGTTCTGACGTCCTTTTTTTTGATTCCTTTCTTTGATCAAAAATAAAAACCAGAATGTTTTTTATTAAAAAAATATATACGCATTTTGTTTTTGATGTTACAAATTGATATTATTGATAGGTCGATATTTAACGTGATTAAACAAAAAATGCTTAAAGCTATGTTAGTTTTTTCATTATTTATTTTGGGATTAATTTTACTTTCAATTATGCAAAAAAATGATGTAAGTTTCAAGTGTAAATTAGCTTTTTCATTTACGCATACATATTTTTTGTTTATAAATTTTTTGATTTTTCTTTTCGAAGCTTTAATTACCCAAAAATAATTATATTTTTTACAACCAAATTATTTTTCAGTTAAAATTTCAAGATGCTTCCACTTACATTGTCATTGCTGTGGTAATATTAACTTTAATAACAGTTTTAGCAGCTTTATGTTATGCATGCAGTGTAAAAATTCATAATCGATTAAATGCTCGAATTATTGATGATCATGTATCTCGAATTGATGAACCATCAACTGGGGCACCAACAATCACTTCTCGACCCACCATGACTTTAAATCAAGATATTTTAAGAATGATGCAACGATTATCTCAATTTCCTGATTATGTTTTTCGAACTTTACCAACATATAATAAAGCTATGTTTAGTTCGGCTCCTTTTAGAGTTAGAAAAACTGAAAGCATTGTAAGAAGCATTTTTTTTTTAAAATTTTCAATGTCTGATTTTAATTTTTGCGGTTCCAGGACCAACAACAACAACAACAACCTCCACCTGAATATGTAACAGTAACTTCGCCACCAATAAATACAGCCGATGATCCTGCGCCACCTAGTTATCATAATACTTTAAATGGTAATGCAGCGAGAGTGGCTTTTCAACTTCCAGCTGGGCCTTCTTCATCAGCATATTCAGTTCCCAATCATCCATAAATTTCTTTGCCTTTTTGTATTTTCATGAGAAAAAAAAATATTGGCGGTTATTACGGGTGTTTTTTTTATAATTTTGCCAAATGAAAAAATAAATATTTTTGTCTAACTTTTTTATAACTAAATTTAGTATTTATGAAAGCCGCAACTTTGGAAGGTTTCTTTTCCTTTATTTTAGCATTTTTTGATGTCCATTTTTAATGACTCTTTTTTCTTAAATTTTTATGCCTTTTTGTAATTCTTAACTTTTTTGTTTACTTGCGTCAAAAAAGCCATTCGCTTTTGTTTACTTTTTCTTATGCAAGTCATAAACGTTAAAAATGAGAACATGAAACAGCTGCTATGGCCGAGTGGTTAAGGCGACAGACTTGAAATCTGTTGGGAATTTCCCGCGTAGGTTCAAATCCTGCTGGCAGCGTTAAAAAAATATTTTTTTCATTTATTCCTATCAGTTTTTTCTTTTGACCATAAAGAGTTCAACCATTTTTTTTTCATCAAAAAAAAATATTTAAAGACATCATTGAACTAACTAACTCACTCATTCAAAAAAAAGGAGAAGAATAATCACATTCCAATCTATATGATATAAAAACGCAATTTATTTTTTGCAACGGTCATACAACCAACAAATCTTTCTTTCTCACATCACAGCATGAAACTCTAAACTAACTAACTAACTTCCGATCATTATCAGTTTAATGAGAAAGAAAAAAATGGGGAGAAAAACTCAAAGCCGTCATTCAACGTTAAACATCAAAGAAAAAGAGAGAGCAAAAAAAAAGTGGGATAGGCATCGTCGTCGACCTCCATTAAAGGTTATTGCTTGAGAGGTAATAGTTGTGGCAAAAAAAGAAAAAGAATGAGGCCATCATCAGTATTTTTCCTTCTTCTTCTTTCGCTTTGTTGAATGAATCTTGCGTTTTATAAATGTCAGAATGAAATATAAAAAAAATACTGCGGCAGAGTCGCTGCTTCTGCTTCCATTGCCAGTGTTCGTTTTTTTCTTCTTCATCAAGCTATCTTCCTTTTTTAGCATGCATCGAAAAAAAAGACAATAGCGATCACTAATTTTTTTCTTCCCAAATTTGACATTTATATTTGCATCTTTCTTCTTTTTCGATTTTGTTTTTGTTACAAAAAAAAGTGTCCATTCTTTTTTTTTTGTGGTTTCAAAGTGAAGCAAGCGATGATGACATGACATGACATGACCGGGAGGACAAAAAAAAAAACAATGGTCAAAAAAGCATGCTTTTTAAGATCAAAAAAAAGAAGCGAGCGTTTAGGAATAAATAAAAATATATATGGAGAGAATGGTGGCGGCTGTCATCGTTCTTCGTCTTCGATTGTTGCTTCTTGCTTTTTTTTTTGCTGGTTGTTGCTTGTTGTTCAGTTTACATAATTTTTTTTATTGTTGTTTTAAAGTGGACAAAAAAATTTGAGAAGAGATAGAGAGTGAAGGAATGAATTCCTTTTTTGCTTTATGAATGAAAAAAAAACTTTTTTTTTGTTTCTTTTGAAATTAAAAAAAATGTTTATAAGATAGAATAAATAGAATAGCTTTTTATGGTCGGTGGTGGTTTATAAAAAAAAAATAAAACAAACTATTGTTTATAAAAAAAAATTCCATTTAGAATTTTTTATTTTTGAAAAAAGAATTAAAAGTTTTTTGTATTTAAAAAAGAAGATTTTTTGATTTTGATTTTTTGAAAAAAATAAGGACGACGAGACTCAATAAAAACATTCTCCTTGTTTTTTTTTCTTTTCTCTCTCATTGGAATGTTTGTTCCTTATTTCGCTTTTAATTAATAAATTTTATATTTGATTGAATTTTTTTTTCTTCTTCTTCATCTCGAGAATATGGTGGGAAGACGTTTTTTATTTTTTTATATGATTAAATCTTTTTGTTCAGAAAATAAATATATTTATTATGTATTATTTATGCTTGACCTAACATGTCCCAGATTTTCATTTGCGAGTGCTTTAAAAAATTTAGTCAATAAAGCAGCTACCAACCTTCAAAACAAAAATTTGAAGAAATTTTATTTTTGATTATGGTTTAACAGAAAAAAATTGCAACCAAAACTAAAAAACATAATTTTTTTTAATAAACGCAATGAAATAAATTTTTTGATTGCTAAAAAAAACATATTTTTTTATTTGTTTGTATTTTGTATTTATTTTTAAGCTATTTAATTTTTATTCCTTCCTACCGGAATTTTTCATTAGTAGTTGTTGCTTTATTTTTAGTTCGCGAACTACGTTCATTACTTTCATTTTTTTCTCCGTTTTATTTGGGTCTAAAAATATGTATTCTTTTTTAAAATGTTTTTCCTGTTTATTTATATCGAAAAAAAGAAAATAAAATTATTTTTTGTTTTCTATTAATTCCCTTTTAAACCCATCACTATGTAGTTAGTTAGTTTATCGACGGATTAGTCTTTTTATTAATCAAAAAACTTTCAAACTTGTTTGATTACCGGAAATTTATGCATTTTTACTATGTTTTTTTTATGAACGAAAAAGGACTAATTTTTTTTTGTTTTCTGTTGTTGGTCCGCCTTTTAAATATTTATTTAACTCATTCTTGAAAATTTGATTCTTATTTTTTACTTTTTTGAGTTTTATGGAAGGAGTAATTTTTTTTTGCTTCTTGACATACTTTTTTTTTTGCCATTCACAGGTTTGAGGCTCCAAATTTGATCCTTAAAAATTGATTAAATCAACTTTTTTGAATCTCAGCATTTTTCTTGGGGAGTTTTAAAGTTATGTATGCACTTTTTCTTATCATTCTTGTTTTCTTTTTGTGCTTGTGACATCGTAAAAAAAAAATTTTATTTTTACAACCTCCTCCAAAATAACATTATGTCATTCATTCAACAACATTTTTGCTTTCATTTTCTGACAGTGATCTTTATAAAGGAATTCAATGTCAAATAATTTAGTTTTTTGTTTGCAAAAATTTGCTAAAAATTCCTTTAAAAATGTCAAAAAAAAATATCGCTGCAAAACAACGGGTTTCATGAATACAAAAATTTTGATTTTTTTGTTTTTCGTCCATTTTTTTATTCTTTTGATCTTCATTTTTATTTCTTTCCAAAACTCAATTTTTTGCACCAATCTTCATTTCTTTTCGAGTCAATTTCAAAAATTGCCCGTTTCAACCATTTCTTTTTTTTTTGCAAAAATTTTAAAATCAAAAATATGTCTTTCCTGTTATTTTTTTTCTTTTTTTTGACGAAACATTCAAGTACCCATATTCAAACAATCAAACAATCGTCGAAATAACAATAATAATAACAATTTATAATTACGTGGGTGCGCAAAATACAAAATCTTCTTTTCGATCGTTCCGGTCAATTTTAACCCAAAACCAAAAATAAAACGAGTGAATGAAAAATGGGAGAAAATTTGCGTTTTTTTGATTGTTTTTCTAAAACCGTTTTCGCCATATTTTTCAAACCATCCCTCTTGAAAACAGAAAACGTAAACTAAATTACTTTATTGAATGAAAAATAAAAAAAGAAAAGAAGAAGCCATTGATGTTAGAAAGAAAGAAAGAAAAAGTTACCGATCGAGAAATGGGTTACTTTCATTTTCGGGTGAAATTAAGTCCATCGTCGCTAGCTTTTTTTCTATGCTGCGTATGTATGTATGGTCATCAACAATCATCGGCTGCTGCTTCTTCTTTTTAGCAGCTTACTAGAAAAAAAATATGGGTTTGACTATTATTACTCGCATCTTTTTTTTTTTTTTCATTATTAAAACAACAGAAGGGAATAGAAAAAAGAGCGATAGAAAATTGTAAATTGAGACTACCGACGACGAGACATGAATACAACAACAACAAAGATACCTTAAAGGATTTACCTTTTTTTTGTTAGGTTTGAGTTGAATGAAGAAAAAAAAGTAGCAAACAAGCCAACCAAGCTGACCGACGACGACCGTTAAAGCTGATGTTTGCTACCTGCCTACCTATCTTTTTTTCTTTCTCTCTTTCTCGACAAGGGCGGTAGTAGCGGTCACTCATTTTTGTGCTGCGCGAAATAAAGGTAAAAAAAATTATTTTCATCTCCCATGTCTTTCTTCTTTTTTTCTTTTTGGCTGCTGCCGTAAAATGAAAAAAATGGACAAACTACACTCCCCATTCGCTTTTTTTTTGACCATCAAACCCGCGCACACTTACCTGTACATAAGCTTCTGGGGCGTTGTAGCTGCTTGCTTTTGGTGCTTCTCTTGAGTGGTTGGATGAATGACCGACTCTGACTAACTAACTGACCGCCATCACACATAACATTTTTTTTCTCTTTCATTTTTGGGACAAACCAACAAACAACAAAACACCCGAACATTTTTTCCATTTTTTTTTTCTGTTCTGCGTAAGTCAAAAAAAAAGAAAGGTTTGAGTTTCTTCCTTTTTCTTTATTCCTTTTTTTTCAATATATTTTTGTGGTGTGTGTCTTTGTTTACTTACTACAAAAGCAATATATATATCTTTTTTTCTTTTTCCTTCCCATTTCCTTTTTACAATATTTTTATTTTTACAAAACTAGCTTTATCTTTTTTTTTCTATCTATTTTTGCATCTCTTCTTCCTTTTCGTTTTCGTCTTTTCCTTTTTGAAAATGAAAAAAGTTCAACACAAAAAAAATTTCACTAAAAAAATTTGAAACGAGTTTCGAATTTTTCTTTAAGCTAGTTTTAAGCTAACTAGCGAGGAGGATATACGAAACATAGCTTTCTCGATCAAGGGGTTTTATTTTGAGTGATGGTAATCGATTTGTTACAACTAATTATTTATTTCAATACTATCATTTTCTTTGGTTTTTTCAATTTTTTTTGCCTTCATTTTTAAAGGAGAATATTCTAAATTCTAAGATTCATTTAATAATATTTTTATTATCTTTGAAATTTTTTGCTAGCCTTCTAAGGTGACAGTAACACAATTATTCAAATTATTTATTTATAAATGTTACTTTCTTTTAATTCCCTAAAATTTGTTTTTCTAAATTTTTTCTTCCATTTTAATTACATTCTCCAATTCTTCTGACCCTTTCACATTTCCTTTTAAATTTTGTTTATTTTTTTGCTTAAACTCTCTCTCTTTTCTTTTTCTCTCCCAAAAATTTGATGAAAAAAAAGATCAATTCTCTTCCCTTACAGACGACGACGACAAAAATGGAAATTTTTTTTATATGCAATATCGATCACTCTTCTTCCTTTCCATCTCCCTCGTTTCTCTTTCTTTTTTTTTGACGCCGCCAATTTTGTATTAAAGACGCATAAAAAGAAAAATCAGAAAAGGAGATGAATATATTATTATTTTTATTTATATTTTTATTTATTCAAGGAGTGGTGGTTATTATTTGGTTATTACGACGACGACGACAACGATGAATGGCTCGGCGCGTTTACACATTTATTTTTTTTGTTGTTGTTGATTACACCTTCTTTATTTGATGATTGCATTTTTTTCTTTTGATTTTTTTTCATTAATGGAATTTTTATTTTATGATTTAAAAAAATTAGTTGCGTGAGGTATCAATGTATCTATGTTTGCCACAGGCAAAAGTTATATTGAAACATAAATGAATGAAACTTTTTTTTGATAGTTTTTTGGTTTCGTGTGCTTTTTACATTTTTTTTTATTGGAAAAAGTTGCGATTTTCATTTGAAAATGGGTTTTACGATTTTTTTAAAACTGTTTTAACCGTTTTCTTTTTACTGTAGCATCTTTGATTTTGGTGATGTCAGTGTACAAAAGTTTTTATTTTTATTTTTTATAGTCGATCAGCGCCGAAAATGATCGGCTTGGTTCAATTTATTTAAAAAAATATATTTGGTCTTTTTTCTTCGCTTTTTTGAAAAAAGATTAAACTCCATTTTTTTTGTTTTTGGAACACATTCCAAATTTTTAGCTAGTAAATTTATTACTTTGGCCATCGTTGTTGGCTTTTGTGTATTATTTTTTTTCGTTTCAAATTTTGACCTTTCTATTTTGTTGATGATGCTTTAGTAACATAATTTTTTTTCTGTTATTTTAAAATAAACCAATGGCGCCAATCGAAAGAAACGCGTCAAACCAAAAACACATGCATAATGGCGCCATAAAATGTCTGTTATTTATTTGATTGTTAGCAAAAAAAACATTATCAACATTATCGCCATTACCCATTTGGACAACCACAAAAAAAAATAGCAAAACAACGGGCATCGATGAAAAAAAAATTGCGAAGGTGCCAGAAGAAGAAGCAAATTTAAATTATTTCAAACTTTTATTATTTTACTATCATTTTTGTTAATATTTTTTTCTCCATTTTTTACTACTCATCAAAAATTTGTTTTTTGCATATTTTTTTTATTGCAATTTTTTACCATATTTCGATTCACTCTTGTCCCCAGAAAACAATAAACTCCCCAAAAAAATCTCGTGCTTTTATTAACTTTTTTTTTACTTTCGTTTGCATAAGCCGTGAATTTATTTCTTTTTTTTTTGATATAATTAAATTTACTTCCATCACTTTTTTTATTTTTATTTATTTTTTCGATCATAAAAAAACGAAATAAAATTCAAAACTCTTTATTCTTTCTTTCTTTTTTTAGAGGAAAAAAAGGAAGGAAAGAAGCCGACGACGACCGATCGACAACCAACCAACCACATTCCTTTCCATCCATCGCCCATTCATCTCATCTCGCTTAATTATTTTTAATTAATAAAAATTATAATTTTATTTTATTGAAGCATGAGAAATAAAATTAATGAAAACGGATAATTAATTATTAAATTAATAAAATTTTATTAAATTCGCTGATTTGAGAGTCTTGCAACGAAGAAAATTATTAATATTTTTTCAATATTATTTTATTTTTTTATCGACTTCAATAAATTCTAAACGGTAGCTGCCATAATTGAGAAATAATATGTGTTGTTGTAATTCTCCAACACGAATTTGGTTATTTTTTATTTTATTTTTATGGTTATTACTTGCATGCGCTCGACAAGTTTTTGATCTCATTGGTCGATTATGGATTCCGGTAATATTTAATTTGCTTCAGGTAAACCTTTTTTTTCCTTGGAAAATTTATATACAAATTTTTTTTACGTGGCTCCTTTTCTTTCGATCGATTGATATTTTTTTTCCATAAAAAATAACGGAAATGTCCAAACTCAAAAAGAAATTATTTATTCATTTTTTTTGAAGGCCGATCGCGATCACGATCGTATTAGCAAAAAACGGCGGGAATTATTCGCGCGTGCAAATTAACATTAAAAAAATATATATATATGGAAAGGCTCAGGCATTCAAAGTAATGAAGCAAAAATAAAAAGAATAAAAAGTTCTCTGTTTTATTAAAAAACTTGTAATTATTATGGAAACCAGGGTTTCGCGGAATTCCGCTTCCGCATTCCGCTTTTGCGGAATTCCGCATGTTTTTTGAATTCCGCCTTCCGCGGAAGCGGATTTTTTTGCAATTCCGCGAAACCCTGATGGAAACTTGAAACCATAAAAAATATGCCCTTGAACTTTTATAAAAAAAAAAGAGGAGTAGAGGGATATAATTTTTTTAAAGCTCCAGCAGCACCGAGGAAGAAAGTTTATGATCCGATTAGAAAAATTGAAAAAGTTTATGGATCAATTTGAATAACATTTTTTTTCTAAAAATCGGGACTCTTTTTTTTATCAAAAAAAGTTGCAGAATTTTATTTTTCTTCTAAAAATTATGAATAAAAACTTTCTAATTTTTTTACATTAGAATCAAATTAAATAAATAAATGTATTGGAAATCGTTAGAATTTTTTTCTTTTGATTCACCCAGAAAAATTTTATGATAGTCTTTTTTTTGGACCCAACAAACAAAAGCGCTTTTTTACGATCCATAAAAAGCAAGCAAAAAAGAAAGATTATCCTTTCATTTTTCATTTCTATTGATTTTCCGGTTTTTTTTATTATAACTCTTTTGAATGTCAACCAAAATCATGGATTTTTCCATGACAAAAAAAATCAGGAAGCAGTTCATTTTTTTCATCTCTTCTGGAATTACAAAAAGCTTAAAAATAAATCGAAACAGTTTATTTATTTATTTTTTTGTTAACGGTTTTTTCCAGTTTTTTTATTTTTTTTACAATCGAAAAAAAGTATCTCTTCCTATGATGCATCTCTCTAATCTCTTTTCGTGTGAAGAGATAACGAAGGGTACTTCAAACTAGTGTTAAATTCCCGATCCGACCGACAAAAAAGTCGGGAAATTCAAAAAAAGTCGGGATAGAAATTGCTCTCGGTCGGAAAAGTCGGGAAAAAGTCGGGATAAAAATTTTTGTCGGTCGGGAATTCGGGGGATCGAAAAGTAGGGTATGGTGTTGGAATTTTTTAAATTAAATTAATTATAAGAATTTAAATATATAAAAATGAGCTATTTAATGTAAATAAAATGTAAATAAAGGGTTTTTGGTTAAAATAAAGGCGAAAATGAATGATTTTTAAAATTAATATTAATTTTTTTTATTTGTCGGGATAAAAAATGAGTCGGTCGGGAAAGTCGGGAAAATGTCGGGATAGAAATTATCGTCGGTCGGGAAGTCGGTCGGGAAAAAGTCGGTCGGGAAGTCGGGAATTCCCGACTTTTCGGTCGGGAATTTAACACTACTTCAAACTTTAAAAAATTTGCGATCTAGGAAGAAAAGAGATTTATGAAATCGGATATGCTTTAACTTTCGTTTTTTCTTTTTTATTGCTGATTTTTTTCGAAGATTTTCTGTACAAAAATGCATTATTTCATTAGCAAGAAAAGCAACTATTTGGATTTGGGAATAAGCTAAAATTAATAAACCAAAAAAGCAAACAGATGGTTTAGAAGAAAAATAATGGAAAAAAAGTAAACATTTGGTTGACACATTTTTTTTCTTTATTATTTGTCCGATTGTTTTTTTACTTTGATTTTTTTTCGAAGTCTGTCAGAAAAAGGAAATAAAAATAAAATTCGTTTTTTAGTTTTTTTGTTTTTGTTTTCGGCGGAAGTTTTATCTTCTTCGATAGTAAAAAAATAACCAGATGACCTTTAATAAATAAATAAAAAGAAGAAAATCAAAGCTCACAAGTTAATTAAAAAGACTCAAAAATAATAAAAATTGAACTAATGCCTTTCATGAACAAAATTATGGCAACTAAATATTAACAAAAAATTATTAAGTGAAGCACTGTACAGAAAAAAATTAACATTAAACAAGATCTGGGACCTCTCCTAAAATCCTAAAAAGTTTCGCTATGAAGTTCCGTGGAAAATTTAATCCACTAATGCAACCATTTTGGAATACCTAATTACTAAACCTTCAAACACTCCGCTTTAAAGTTTAAACCATCCAAATTTTGTAGATTCTAAGTTGCATAAATGGTTTATTTGCTGCAGGACAACAACGTCTTTCATTATTATTAACTTTAACATTTTCATCCATTATTTCAATAGCTTATAATGTTGTTATAACTTTATGGTATGCTGGAATCTTGGGTGATAGGAACAAACCCTTACTCAGTGCAGGAATTCCATATTCTCATAGCTTTTTTCTTCGATATACTCCTTCATGTCAAAGTCATTATAATTTAACTACATCGCAATGGATTCAACACACAAATTGCATAATTCCATATTATAATATTGAAGGGTTTCAAGCTTTGATACATATTATTATTGCATTTATAACTATGCTTCTTTCAATAATATTATTTTGTCAAAGACGAAATTATAATCAAAAGAAAAAAATTAAAGGCATTTATGAATCATCAAATGTTAGTGCAAGAAGTAATAATAATGGAAAACAACAACAACAAATAATGCCTAATTTGAATAATGCTATTTATGGTGAAGCTGAAGCAAAAGCTAACACTCGAGAACTTCCACCTCCTCCAGATTCCATCAATGATATTAGCAGCGGATATATGAATAGCAGCTATGAAGCTATTGGTGGAGATAATTTAAAGACCATCTCTTCAAAGCAACAACAACAACAACGTGGAATTAGAAATATTAAAAGCAGTGATAAAAGTTCATCAAGTCGAGCCAGTCAAAGACCCAAAAGTCAGGTATGTTGATTTCCTTGTTAACGCAATACTAGCAAAACAAGGTGAATTGTAATAGCGTCTCAACAAAGTAATAATTAGACTGACAATGACCAAAGACAAGGTAAAAAACCAAATTTATTTACAAACAAAAAACAACAATGCAAAAAAGGTCTTATAAAAGAAACCAAACAAACAATAACAAACGAGAAAAAAATGTTAACAAAACAATAATATAAAGTTAAGGCCAATCTTCAGAAGAATCAGAATGTGAAGTGATAAAAGGAGGCGATTTTCCATTGTTTTTTGAGTCAATGGTTTCAAGAGCTTTGTGGAAATGTGGTCGAACATATTTATTTTGTCTCATTTCAGCAACTTGAGGTTCAGGAGTTTTCTTTTCTTTATCACGAGCTTGTTGACTAGCTTGTTGCTGTTTTTCCAAAGCAGAAATCTAGAAAATAAAGAAGAGTAAAATAAAACTGAAGATAAAGATTACTTACCTTTTCAAGGTGCTTCTTATTTTCAGCTTCTAAAAAAACATTGACTTTGTTCACAATAGTAACTTCGCATTCGAGCGCATTCTTTTCTACAGTATTAAAATGGCGAAGATCTTCTTTTTCCTTTTCCAAATTATAAATCTGAAAATAAACGAATGTAAAAAGACAACAAAAACAAAGTTATTACCATTCCAAGCTGCTTCTTATTGATGGCTTCTAATACAGCATTGAGTTGGATCAAATGAGCATTTTGAGCTTGAAGAGCTTTCGTCGTATCTGCTTTAGCTTTTTGCTTTTCTTTCATTTGATCATTTTCAAATTTTAGATCAATGTTTTCCATTCCAAGTCGAAGATGTACGGCAATCAATTCATCGATCATTTCTTCCAAAGTCCATTTAGCATTTCCTCCGTTGAGTCGTTGAACTTCATCATCTTCGGGAAAAGCTGGTGGAACATTATCATGATTAACCAATTGTGGTTGAGGAGATCCAAGTGCAGAATTTTCATTTTCCATTTTAGCAAAAGACACTGAAAACACTAATATAATAACTATCAAAATCAAAGAAAAGTAAGATGTTTATCACGAAAAAAGGGTAAAGAGGAATATGCGGGCGGCAATAATTGAAAAATATTAAGAATCAAGGTAACACACATAACCCGCAAAGATATAAGTAACAGTACGCTATTGTTTGTAATTAGGCAAAGAGAAAACTAATAAATCTAACCAAAAAATACGTTTGAGCAATAATGATTGAAAGCGATTGAATTGACTGATTTGAAAAAAACGAAGCAACAAAAAAACTTGGATGAAGTGAGAATGTTAACCGTATGCCATGCTTTTCTCGGTAGGATTAAGATTGATTTAAAATAAATGCTTTTCGATTTATGTTGAACCTAGCATTGAAGTTCGTCCGATTTAAGAAATGCAACCGTTCACATTTTTTACGTTTACTAGGCGAAATGCTTTAATACATACAACATTTATTAACCTATTATTGCTTATTGAACTAAAAAATGAAAGCAAAATCATATAAACTTTAGACAAAAATGACTGATTTGTAGCAACCTAAAGACATGTCTAACTTTTGATCCAATTTTGCTTGCAGAAACTTCTCAAAGTTTTTAATGAAGTTGTATGGTAATCATTCGGTAGTCTTTAAACAAACACAAAAATTTATACTAATCCCGCTGTGATTTTAGTTCCAAAGTAAGCAGTAATAAAAGATGGTGACAATTAGCAATTCCCTGTGTGCTTAGACAAATTACCAAATACAAAAACCAATAATTAGAACAACAATAGTTTAACAAATTTATAAATAAACGAACAAAACAAAACGAGAAAAATGGCACAAAATAAACAAACAAATTACAACATTTCCATTTCAAGATTAACATTGTAATGTCGAGCTTGAGATTGAAGGATATATTTCATGTGTTCAAATTGAGATTGGATTGAATGAGCATTGCCAGAAGCAATGAATGAAAGACTAATACGAGTATCGGGATGTTTCTAAAAATTAGAGTTTAATATCAAAAAATTTGTGAAATAAGTAATCCATACCTTCATAAAACCATGTAAAACATCTTCACGAAAATCAGGATATGAAATACCATCCAATTTGAGTTCTCGAAGCTTTTTGAAAGGTGGAAGTTTAGCAAGCTTTTTGAAAGTTTCTTTTGAATAACATTTCATAGATAAACTAAAAGACAATAATTATTATACAGAAGCAATAATGCCAAAACTTACAATGCAGCTCTTTCAATATTGGGTAACTTTTCAAGGATCCCATCAAGATATGTAAAAACAGGTTGTTTTAAGTTGAGCAAATAGATTTGGATGTTGCATAGATAAAGGTTCTTGATCAAACCAAATGAGATGAGCTTTTCCAATTCACTAGCATGCAAGTTTTGATTGTATAAAAACAAGTCAGTAACATTACAAGAAAGCACTTTTGGAAGCAAATAAGAAACATCCAGTTGACTATAACAAAGACCCTGAGCATTGCCATGGAATGGATGACCTTCATATTGAGATATTATACCTTCAAGAATAAGTTGATTTTGAGAAATGGCACCATTAATAACCAAATCCAAATTCACATAAGAAAGGTTCATAGGTTCTTCATTTTCGTTAAAAGTTGTGTAACAATGCCAATTCTTTTGATCACCATTAATGAGAAGCTTCTTACAAACAAGAGGTTGAAAACAAGCATCTAAAGCTTGAAAATCATTCTTTTCTTTTTGATCACTTTCTTGTTGCTTTTTTAAACCAGAAATCTGAAAACAACAAAGGCGTGAAGAAGAAAAAACAGAAAATATTTACCATTTCGACGTAGTTCTTATTGCTTGCTTCCAATTCAGCGACGCGTTGATTCAAACGATTGATTTCATCTTCATATGCTCTCTTAGAACCATCGTCCAAAGCAACAGTATGGTTTTCCAAAGCTTCTTTTAATTTAAGAATCTGAAATTCCAATACGATGTTTTGATTTTGAAGTTGATCTCTTTCATTGGTCATTTTTTCATAAGCAAATTTCATGAAAGCATTGACTTTATCATCAGCTTGTTGAGTTTCATTTGGTACAGGTAAAATTGGAGAAACAGCATTGTCAAGATCAATTGATGCTGGTTGAGAAGATACATCAGCATGATTTTGATTTTCCATTGTTAGCAAAAGTTTCTGAAAACTATGTTATAAATGTTATCAAAAATGAAGTAAACATCGCGAAAAAGATGAACAAGTGGATCGCACAAAATCTAATCAAAGAACGCGAAAAAATATTAAGGAAGAAAGTGAGATTTTAGTAAGAATTAGATAGGGACATAGCTAATAATTTCGGATAATGTTTTTGACAAAAACAAAACTGATGGCTTCTTTCAATTTTGAAAACGAAACAAAAATGACAAGACAAGAAAAAACGGCGCGAAACTCTAAACTAAGGCTTTCGTGGTAAAAATGAAAGCAATTCAATCAAAGGTTCTTCTGCTGTTGGCATTCTTTTAAAATTTGACAGAAAAGATAAGCGATGAATTATTTTGCATCTTCTTTTATTAACAAATATTTCTGTGATGTTTCCCTGCTTTTTAAAACAAACCACAAATTCATGGATTACTGACTCGTTTATTAATTTAGGCAAGTAATTTTGTCAATTCTCTTACTCCTAGTAGTAAAAATAATAGGCATACAAGAATACGGTATAAAACCAAGTTTATTTATAAAACGAAAAACAACGATCAACTAAACAAAAACAATTATAAGGATTGAATATGGAGCTTTCCGACTGGTGCAAGAGATTCAAGCAAACGTTTCGTTTTTTCATATCTAGGTATGTCCCACATACGTTCAGTACTAAATGAAATATAAAAATGAGCATTTGGACAACTCTAAAAAACCAAAAAAATGAATAGAGTAAATAAAATATAAAAACTTGCCTTCATAAAAGCAATGAAACTTTGAACATCCAAATCAGAAATTTTACTAATCTTGAATTCACGAAGCTTTGTAAAGAATGGAAGATTTTTATAAAATGCTACTTTCCTAGTATTAGAGTTTTGAAAACTATAACATAGCAATTATTATAGGTTAAAATATAAAAGAAAAACTTACTAAGCAAACTTCTCAATATTTGGAACATTTTCAAGGATTTTTTGAACAGGATCAGCTTTATAATCTGTGAAATCAACGGCATCAAAATAAAGATTCTTAGTATTTCCAGATGATACGAGCTTTTCAAATTCTCTCCAGCTTATCATTTGATTGTATAAAAACAAATCAGTAATATTACAGGAATAAACTTTTGAGAGTAAACGAGAAACATCGAATAAATGACAGGAATAACTTTGATGCTTCCCAATGAATGGATCAGCTTTATATTGAGAAAGAATACCGTCAAGAATCAATAGTTTTTCAGAAATAACGCCGTCAAACAACAAAGTATTATCAATAAGGGAAAGATTGGCTGATTCTTTATTTCCATCAAGAGTTGAGTAACATTTCCATACCTTTTGAGATTGATTACTGACGATTTTTTTAACAACAAGATGTTCAAAACGATCATGGCTTTGTTTCATTTCAGCAACGGGAGTTTTAGAAGTTTTCTTTTCTGTTCGGTGGTTATCGCCATGAATTTTTTCAATATAAGAAATCTGAAAACAACAAAAGCGTGAAGAAGAAAAAAACAGAAAGTATTTACCCTTTCAACGTTCTTCTTATTACTTGTTTCTAATTCATATTTGGCTTGATTCAAACGAGTTATTTCGGCTTCAAATGCTTTCTTTTCTTTATCACGAGCTTGGCGATCTGTTTCTTGTTGCTTTTCCAACGTAGATACCTGAAAAACAATAAAGTATTAAAAATTGTCATAAACAAAGAAAAATTTACCTTATCAATATATTTCTTATTTGTTGCTTCGAATTCAGCATTGACTTCACGTAAACGAGCATTTTCATTTTCGATAGCTTTCTTTAAATCCAGTTCAACGTTTTGCTCTTCCAAGGTTTTTTCCATTTCAAGATACTTAAATCTTAATGCCATGTTTTCATTTTTAAAGAAATCTCTTTCATTTGTCAATTCTTCATAAGCAAATTTCATGAAAGCATTGACTTTGTCGTCAGCTTGTTGAGTTTCATTTGGTACAGGTAAAGTTGGAGGAGCGTTGTCACGATCAATGGATGTTTGTTGAGAAGATACATCAGCAAGGTTTTGATTTTCCATTGTTTAGCAGAAGTCTCTGAAAAATTATGATGTACAGTAATCAAAAAAGAAGAAAGCAAAGTAAAAATGTCGCGTAATAAAAATCCTCGAAAAATTATATTTTAGTTGAAACATAAAAGGGAAAACCGAGAAGTAATAAACACAAGAATCGAACAAGTAAATAAATCAGCTAACAATTAGTTTTTAGAGATAAACAGATAAGATAAAACTATGCATACAGAAGAAAATAGTTCGAACAAAGATGAGTAGCAATAATCTCAAAGTAAAAAAACAAACAAGCTTTGGCAATTTTTAGGCTTCAAAAAAATGTGAGCACACTCTTTGCGCGATTTTCGCGGAAATTTTTGAAACTAAACAGAGAATTCATGAATCAAGTTTGCTGCCATCAAACTTTTTTTCGAGGAGATAAGAAGCATATTTAAAATTAGATATTTTTAAAAGATTTATTTCTCATGCCCTAATTCATATTGCTTCTCTTTAAAACCACCAATAACAACTTTCTAAATAAATGTTAAAATATTTCAGGCCCAAGAATCCGGTTCTGATTATTCATCTGTAACAACTAAAAGTATGACAAATTCTTCCATGGAATCATCTTCACGTCCTCCTCCACCACCACCAATGATTGTAATTCCTTCGTACAGAAAGAAGAGGACATTAGTGAATCGTTCAGTTTCACCCATTCGTCAACAACAACAAAAACAAAAACATCGAATATCCGATGAAGGCTTCTCAGAAGAAGATGAAGTAACAAGGCAATATTCTAAAATGAGACATAAGTCTCAAGAAAATCCTCCTTCAAACCGAATTCAATCGGTTGCAGAGCAACGACTTTCTCAAGCAGCCATGGAGCAACAACAACAACAAATGAAATCAAAAGAATCCCCAATTCCCGCAACTGCCACAGTTAAACAAAGAGCTGCAGCGATTGAACATCAAAGGCATGATAGTGGAGAATATTTAGAATATATTCGAACTGAACGAAAACCATCTATATTAAATAATAATAAAACTTCTTCGTTAATTAGTTTTGATCCTAAAAGTAATACTTTATTACGAGTTCATGAACATATTAATGAAGATGAAGACGACGATGATGGAAATGGAAATGGAAATGAGGAAGAAGAATGGTCATCCATAAAATCGGAAGATAACAATCATCGATATAAAGAAGTTGTGGATTGTGGAGGAGGAGGAATTAAAATGAGAGCTAAAAGAACTACAAGTCAGGTGAGTTAGAATTTTATAGAGTATGGAAATTTTTGAAAAACTCTTCTTACAATTTTTACAGGACTCTGTTCCATCCATTCAAGCCCCAGTACTTTCCACGAGTCATAGCAATCTCGATTCTGGACATCCATCGAGTAATTCAGCAGAACAAAGTATTTCACCTGATTGGAGTCATGCGGGAATTTATCATGTTACTCAACGTCCTGCCATGTCTCCACCATTGCCTCCAGTGGTGAAATCAAGTGTTGATAAATCTGATGCTATTATTGGTTAGTATTATTTTATTTTTTTGGAGTCTTAGACTTTAATAAAAATGGATTTTTAGGTTATGAATCAGCTATCCATGATGTTATAAACCCTTGTCAAGGAACATCCTCCTTTCAATATCAATTGCCATCCCCTCCAATGCCAATAATTCAATCGACAGCTTTTTCAAGCCATCGACCTCAATATTCTCAACATTCTCAACAGCAACCTGGTTATTACCAGCCGCATGCAAGTAGTCATCATCAATCAGTGGAATCCATAGGAATTTCTTTATCTACTGCCATTCCTCTTCTTAATTCTTTACCTTCCCAACATACATCAGCTTCATCCACTCGATTCTTAGCTCAACCACCTCCATCAATGCCAGATTATGCTATTCCAACAGATTCAAATAGTCATTATTTTTCACCCAATGATTATGGCTTAAAATTGCGATCTTCCACTTCGCCGTTGCTTGGTTATGAAGATAGCAAGCAATTATTTGAAAGTACAACGACAACTCAATTTGATTCAAAACCATCGAATTCAATAACAACACCAACAACTCCAATAATTTTGAGTAACACTGGTTTACTCGTTTAACAAAATTTGGTTAATAAAAGCTAGTGTGCCAGAAAATTTATTTTATATTTTTTATTGATACTCATTTTTTCTTCTTTTTACTTTAAACATTTTTTTTACTTTGAAAATACAGAAAGTTTTTAATAAATACAAAGAATATGAAACATACGTGGGCATGATGGTGTGCTACAAAATTTTTAAAAACGATACCCCTAAATTCTTAAGAAATTTTCATAGGGTCCTCCCTTGCTACATTTTTTTTGGACATTTTTTGAACGTTACCCCATAATTTTTTAACAAAAAACAAAAGGGTCCTCCCTGTTCTTTTTTTTAAAATTTCTTAAAACCTCAACGCTACCCCATTACCCTTGGGTGTGTCAAAACACACCCAAACACACCCTGTGCCCATCTGTGATATGAAACATGCTTTAATAAAATCCACACAAAATTTAAGTTAATTTGAAAGGAAAAACATTTACTGTTCCACTTTAATGATGGATGAAAACTTGATCATCCATCCAATAAAGAAACTATGAGATTATTACAAAAAAGGTATCCTCACATTGCCATTTTTTCTTATCGTATATTCTGATTCAGAAAATTTGAGAATAAAAATGAAGAACAATGGAATATATAAAATTTATAAAAACAAGAAAGCAAAAAACATTACAAATGATAAATAAAAACGAAAACAATCAAACAAATTATTGATTATCGTTGACTTTCAGAATGATGAGCATTGGCTTTGATAATTTTAGGAGACTTGAATTCATAAGGTGTGCAAACATGATCATCATCGGCCCAAAAGTATTCTTTACCATTAGTATCATGTTCAATTGTTCCATAGACGGTGTGTTTCTTTTGTTGATAATGGCATCCACAACAACGATAATTTTTATTGGCAAATTGATAATGATATTTGTAATACTTGTTTCCAGGAGCAAAAACAACGACTTTGTCATATTTTCTACACGGCTGAATTTCGTAGTCGTTAGCAGCAAATTTTCGTTTTTCGGAATTAGGAGCAACACAGCTACGAGATCTTGATAAGATGCTAAAAAACAAAAATGACAATTCAAGGATAATATATTAAGCTTACTTATTACGATTCATATCAGTAGTGGTAAATATAGCTTTGAAGTTCAGCTTTATAATTTTCTGAGAAAGTTTCTAAGAAACTAAGATAAATTTCTGTTGAAGTTTGGGACTAAAAAAAGCAAAAAATTATGCATATTTAATCGATCGAAATTGATTAAAAATAATTTACTTTTAAATATTCTGAAAATGTTTTAAAATCAAAAGTTTCTGGAATTTGATATAAAGTAAAAGTTCGAAGTTTAAGTTCATGAAAATTTGGGCAATTGAGTAATGCTTTTGCTGTATCACGGGTATAAGCTGCTAAACTATTTGAATGGCCACTGAAATTTTTTTATTATTATTATTATTATAAAACAAATTAATTAGATAAACTAACAATCTGAAATTTGTAATCCTTGGAAGCATACTAAAAATTTCTTCGACAACCAAAATAGTTCCATCAACAACTTTTCTTACAGTAACATCAATAAAATGGATATCGTTGATACCATTTAAAGGAGGAACAAAAAGAATAAATTCTTTTAATGTAAGCTTTTGATTTGTAATAAATAAACGGGTGACATCATATCGAAATAAATTTTGAAATAAAATATTAAAATTTTTTGAATCAAAGTTTCGCATTTGTAAAGAATTTATAATCCAAATTTTGTATAAACTTTTTTTATCATCAAAATTTAGGATGGCTTGTTTTTCTTTATGACAGTAGCCGCCATTAATACCTTCAATAACTTCACGGCGATATTCTCGTATTACCCATGAATCAATACTATCATGCGAGAAGTCATCATAATTATTTACCATATCTGCAATAACAATGGGATTTTTAGAATAAAAATATTTGCAAGTTTTTTGCAATTTTTTATATCCATTTGGCAAAGTTGGAGTTTTAGTAATATAATAAATAATATTTGATGGAAGTGAAAAGCTTTGGGAACTTGGAGAATTAAAGGTAAATAACATGCTAGCTTTTTTTGATAATGAATAAATTGTTTAATCGTTTTATAATTACTCGTTTCTCCGATAATAAAAAAACAAAATTGAGAAAAAAAAATCAGTATCAATAATAAAAATAATAGCATAGCTTAACTGTGCTTATATTAAAGCTCTTTGCCATCTTTTTTAGGTCATTAGTTTTTAGGAAATACTTGAGCCTGTAAAGAATTTCAATGCAATGATTAAATATCGATTAGCAAGCAAGCAAAAGGCTTGCTTTCAATTGTAAAAAATCGATCATCTCTGCCTTTGTTTATTATTAACCTTTGATATTTCGTATAAAAAATGTTTGTAACATTTGCGATCATTCTTCTGCCTTTAGAACTAAAGGTTTATCAAACTAACGCTTTGACAAACGGCAAAGATAAGTCCATTTTAGTAAAGGGTAAGTACATACAGAAAAACATATGAGAAAATGTTTACAGAACAATACAAAATTTATTTGCAAAACAAAACAAAAAAATATGAAAAACTTGACAAAAGTGAGAAAAAAAAGCATTCAATATTTGATTTCAAACTGATTTGGTGTTGCACGACTTTCAAGTAATTTCATAGATTCAAGTTGAGCATGATCATAAGTGCCAAAACCAAAAGAGAAAAACGAGAAACTAAAATGTGCATTTGGATGTTTCTGAAAGTTGAACGGTATAAAAATATCAAATGTAAAACGAAGATATACCTTCATAAAATCAAGAAAAGAATCAGCATCGAAATCTTGATAGCGGATAACATTTAAGTTGAATTCTTTAAGCTTATAAAAATATGGAAGTTTTATAAGGTTCATGAAAATTTGCTTTGTAATATTGTTTCCAATTCAGCCATAGCTTCACGCAAACGGGTAACTTCATTTTCGACAGCTTTCTTTGAATCCAATTCAACGTTTAGCGCTTCGATTGTTTTTTTCATTTCAAGATACTTAAATCTTAATGCCATGTTTTCATTTTTAAAGAAATCTCTTTCAGTTGTCAATTCTTCAACAGCAAATTTCAAGAAAGCATTGACTTTGTCATCAGCTTGTTGAGTTTCATTTGTTAAAGGTAAAGTTGGATCAACAGCATTGTCAAGATCATTCGATGGTTGTTGAGAAGATACACCAGCAAGATTTTGATTTTCCATTGTTAGCAAAAGTCTCTGAAAGAATATAAAGTTGAATCGATGTTGAGCACAAACGGTAAATTGGAAGAAATTTTATCGCAGTAAATATTTAAAAGTGGAAGCAAACAACGCAAAAATATGAGAGAAGTTAATCATGGACTTGGGATTAATAACAAGGATAAATCGACTATCGTCAGAAAATACAATTAATGGAAACTTATGGTTTGATGATGATTTTTCGAAAACGAAGCAATAAAGCAGTGAAATGAAAAAAGGCACGAATAGCAACTGTAGCCTAAAGCTTTCGTGGTAGAAATTAGAAGCAATTGAAATAAAAGCTTATTGCTTTGGTACATCTGGAAAAAATGATATGCAAAAAATGCATTTATCCTTATTTTATCAAATATTAGGTAAGCAACCTTTCAAAGTTTTAGTTTTAAAAATGCAATACAAGAGTAAGTAATTATATCTGACGGGAGAAGAACCATCAAATAAACGTGGAACGAAATAAGTATGTAAAAAAGGAAGAAAGGCAATTCACAAACAAAAAAAATAGAGTGTTGAAGGATTTTAAAGAAGAGTGACAGTTATGACATGGCAAACACGAGACCGACAATTTGCGCTTAATTTAAAGAAGAATAAACCGTAATCAAATAAAATGAAGGAGCAGACGGTTATCAAATATTAAACTTAAAGCAATGCAAAGTGGCACTATAAAAGAAAAAAAGAAGACAATGAAGTTAAAATAATATATTTTTGGATCACATAAAGAAAAAATACAATAAAATCAATACATAATAATGTCACTACAATAGAAATACACAAGAACATTAATTAAACAAAGTAAAAACTATAGTTATTTTAGTTAAACAGCAAACAAAAAAGCTCAACAAAAAGCATAAAAGGTGGAATGTGAACTAAATCACTTTGTTTCATCGACATCCTTCTTTTCTTCTTTGTGCTTTTCTTCGGCTGTAGCATTTGCGTTATCTTCATTACCAGCAGGAACAGAAAGCACCATCGGCGGTTTTTCATCTTCAGCTATAAAATAAAGTAAAAATGAATGGTGTTATAAATCAACAATAAGCTTACATTCGTTTCCTTCTTCCTTTGTATTTGGAGATTGATCATTTGGTTTTGCAAAAGTTTCATCACATGCAGTATACGCAACTTCAGAGCACATCTTGATTGGATTGGGTGGTTGAGGATCAGGCACTGGACGAGTAACTCTTGCATAATATTCTTCAGGTGAATCGCCATGAAGGTTGAGAATCAATATAATTGTCATATTATCACATCCAAGACCACTGAGTTCACAATCAGGTGACAAACATGAATCAAGCATTTCTTTACAGATCTAAAAATAGCAAGTTAAAAGAAGAACAGAAGGAAAAGAAACAAGAATGCTTGCTGCTATTGTTCAATAACTACTAAATCTACAAAACTCACATCTTCTGGTTCCATTTTCATTTGTAAACGTGTTCGAACAAATTGTACAACTTCAGCATTGCTCAGAACATCCCAAATACCATCACAAGCAACCACCATAAATTCAAGATCCTTTGTAATTTCAAATGAAGAGACATCAGGATAAGCTACAAAGGTAAAAAGCTATTACAATGACATGAAAAGAGACAATGGAGAGCTTATCAGATACACAGAACATACATAAAAGAAAGAAAGAAAAGAAACATACCAGTAACCATTTGATCTTTAGGCAATTTTGATGAATTACATTTGTATGAATAATCTCCAAGAGCACGTGATAAAGCAAGACTTCCATTAACTCTTTTGAATTCGATCCATCCTCCAGCTTCATGGATTCTTTTTGATTCACCTTTATTGCAAGGTTTATGGTCATAACTCATCGGATATTCAACACCGTTAATACATGCAACAGCTCTTGAATCCCCGACGTTACCACAATATGCTATGTTGTTCTTTATCAAGACGATGATCGCGGTAGTACCAGACATTTCTTCTTTTATTCCTTCATCAATTTGCATTTGTTCATCAAGTTCAAGAAATCCATGTTGCATAGCTTCTGGTATCTTGCCTTCTTCTGAAAAAAGAAGAGTGAGTTATAAAACGACCAAAGAAGCAAATTAACTTACTATAAAACTGATTATTGACGATTCTTTTGTGTAAATGTGTTCCGGCGTATTCTGATACTTTAGCACCACCATGTCCATCATAAACAGCAAAGAAAGCAGCTTGTTTATCATCAGGTAAAGCGAGTAAATGTGTATGAGCATCTTCCATATCTAAAAATAAGCATATTAAAGGATTAACAATAGCTAAAATCAAAAACTTACTAATTCGCCATCCTTGCATACATGAACTTCCAACTTTGTATAAACCATTTTCACATGAAGCTGTTTCCTTTGTTTTTATTGGTTCACCAAGAGTTTGTCCCATCGTTAATAATTGAATATTTAATAATGATTCAACTAAATTAATGATGATTAAGCAATTCGAGTAAGAAGATGTAAAAAAAAGTCACGCGTTTGAAATAATAAAAACAATGAAAAGCAAAGAATTTGTGAAAACAAAGAAAGAAACGAGAGAGAAAAGAACAATGAAAAAAGCAGCGAGAAAATTTACCGTAAACCAAGGTTTTCGTGACATGAACGCAATGAACTCAAATTTGGATTTTATTTTTTACTTTACTTCAGCATTGTAAAAATAGCAATCGTCATTTTTAGTCCGCATTATTTGTAATTAATGGTGAAAAACACAATGAGAAAAGAGAAACCAAGTTTATTCAAAAATCAATTAATAATAAACAAACATAATAAAATTAGGAACTACGGAGGAAAGATACATTTAATATTTGATTTCGAGCTTATATGGTGATGCACGCCGTTCAAGCAATTTCATAGATTCAAGTTGAGTTTTCGAATAATTACCAAAACCAAAAGAAAAAAAAGAGAAACTAAAGTGTACTTTTCGATGCTTCTAAAATTAGACAAATTGAGTAAATAATAAACGAGCGCATGAATACAGTTTACCTTCATAAAAGCGAGGAAAGAATCAGCATCGAAATCTTGATAGCGGATCACATTTAAGTTGAATTCTTTAAGCTTATAAAAATATGGAAGTTTTATAAGGTTCATGAAAATTTGCTTTGTAACATTAAAATAACCAAAGCTAAAATAAAGAAATTACTTAAAAGAGCCTTAAATAAAAATAGGATAGAAACTTACTAGGCGAATTTTCTAACATTAGGCAATTTTTCCAGGATGTTTTCAAGAGGCACAGCAACATCATATTCGTCTTTGATTTCAACGCTAGAGAAATAGAGATCTAAGACCCTTCCACCAGAAACAAGCTTTTGGTATTCCATCCATGTTAAACTTTGATTCGAAATATACACAGCAGTAAGGTAGCAGGAATGAACTTTTTGAAGTAAGCGAGAAATGCTATGACGATCATAATAGCAGAAATCAATGTTGCCAATAGTAAAAGGATTAACTTCGTATTGAGAAATAAAACCATCAAGAATAATTTGTTTTTGAGAAACGGCACCATTAATAATCAAACTGGGATCAATCATTGAAAGTTCAGCAACAGGTTTTTCTTTTTTATCATCATAAGCTGAATAGCAATGCCAAACCTTCTCACCAGAATCATCATCAGCATCATCGTAGCTGATAAGTTTTTTGAAAACATGAGGTTGTAAATCAGCAAGGCTTTGTTCCATTCGGGCGATTTTTCTTTCTAACATTTTTCTTTCTTCTCCCCATTTTTCTTGAGTGAGTTGTTGCAAATTTTCCAAAAGAGTAATCTAAAAATGATAAAAACCATAAACAAATGATAATTGATAAACTCTCACCTTTTCAAGCTGCTTCTTAATGCTGACTTCTAATCCCGCATTAATTTGGATCAAATTATTTACGGCGCCTTCAAATGTTTTCTTTTCTTTATCATGAACTTGACGATCTGCTTCTTGTTGCTTTTCGAACGTAGATAACTGAAAAACACTAAAGTATAAAGAAATCTGTAAACAAAGCAAAATTAACCTTATCAAGATGTTTCTTATTTTTAGCTTCAAATTCAGCATTGACTTCACGCAAACGAATATTTTCGTTTTCGACAGCTTTCTTTGAATCCAATTCAAGCTTTTGTTCTTCCATGGTCTTTTTTAAATGGAGATTCTTAAATTCCAATGCAAAGGCTTGTTTTTGAAATTCATCTCGTTCTTTTGTCAATTTTTCATAAGCAAATTCCAAGAAAGCATTCACTTTGTCATCATATTGTTGAGTTCCATTTGATTCGATCAAAGATGAATAACCATTCCCATAAGCATCCACAAGTGGTTGAGATGACCCATTTCCAAGAGTTTCCATGTTTAGCAGCAGCTTCTAAAAATTGAACCAAACAAATAGAAAACAATAAAAATTACAGAAGAGTGTCACGTAAAATAAACACACGCAATTTGATGAATGACTAATTTGGGAAGCAAGTAATCCTTCCTAGTAATTTTGGTTGTGTGTGTCTTTTCGCGCTTGGAAATGCTTCATGGGAAAAGAGAAAAAAAAATGAAAAAATTTGCATAAATGTGAATGGAATTGCCAGTAAGGAAGCTTTCGTTTGCATTGCATAAAAATGAAGCGCTAATGAGTGGTGGTTAACTTTGAGTTGTTTTAAATGTTTGGGATCCTTGTAAAAATATTTTATAAGATCCAAATAGAGGGTAGGCTTAGAATTAATGGCAATGGATTAGTAAGCTAAGAGAGATGTGGGAGGAAATTTGGTACAATCTTTGACGATCTTAAAGAAGTTAATTTAGCTATGATGTCGCGGAGTTGAGGATCTCATAATTAATTACAATTTTTTAACAATTTGCATAAAAAAAGTTTCAAGGCCGGCCGGAGACTGACGGCGTTTCTAGTAATGAAAATAAAAAGTAATAAATAAAGTTAACTTTCTGAGAAAAGTTTAAACGAATAAAAAGCTGAGACAAGTAAGAAAGAGAGGAGCAGAAAAGTAAAAGTTTACAACCAAAAAAGAGAACATGTTTGCATGTTTAAAATTTGCATAAATCGTAGCCAAGCCAGCTTTTCCTACAAAAAATGCGATTGCCATGATCAATATGAAGCAAAATAGTATGCTTACAGCTTTTAAAAACTCGTCTTTCCACAGGAGCTTTTAGCACAAAAACAAAATGGTGAATGGATAAAGAAATAGTGATATTTTAGTGGTAATTAGAATGAGAAAAGTGAAATCAAATTTATTCAAAAATCAATTAATAATAAACAAACATAATAAAATTAGGAACTACGGAGGAAAGATACATTTAATATTTGATTTCAAGTTGATGTGGTGATGCACGACGTTCAAGCAATTTCATAGATTCAAGTTGAGTTTTAGAATAATTACCAAAACCAAAAGAAAAAAAAGAGAAACTAAAGTGTACTTTTCGATGCTTCTAAAATAAGACAAATTGAGTAATAAACGAGAGCATGAATACAGTTTACCTTCATAAAATCAAGAAAAGAATCAGCATCGAGATCTTGATAGCGGATCACATTTAAGTTGAATTCTTTGAGCATCACAAAATATGGAAGTTTGATAAGGTTAGTGAAAGTTTGCTTGGTAACATTAAAATAACCAAAACTAAAACAAAGAAATTACTTTAAAGAGGTAAAAAATAAGAACGAAACTTACTATGCGAATCTTTCAACATTGGGCAATTTTTCAAGGATATTTTCAAGAGGCACAACACCATTTTCGTCTTTGATTTCAACGCAAGAGAAATAAAGATCTTGGACCAATCCACCAGAAACAAGCTTTTCATACTCCATCCATGTTAAAGTTTGATTCGAAATATACACACCAGTAAGATAGCAGGAATGAACTTTTTGAAGTAAGCGAGAAATGCTTAGTCGATCATAACACCAGAAATTAATGCTGCTTGTAATAAATGGATTATTCTTATATTGAGAAATGGAACCATCAAGAATAATTTGGGAAACTGCACCATCAATAACCAAACTGGGATCAATCATAGAAAGAAGAGCAACAGGTCCTTCTTTTTCATCAAAATGGCAATGCCAACCATTGTCACAACAATCGTCGCAGCTGCTAAGTTTTTTAAAAAAATGAGGTTGTAAATCAGCAAGGTTTTGTTCCATTCGGGCGATTCTTCTTTTTAACATTTTCGTTTCTTCTCCCCAATTATGTTTAGTGATTTGTTGCAAATTTACCAAATGAGTAATCTAAAAAACAAAAATAGCATAACAAAAAGAAGATAGATAAACTCTCACATTATCAAGCTGTTCCTTATTCATGTTTTCCAATTCAGCATTGATTTGGTTCAAACGAGTTACTTCGGCTTCAAATGTTTTCTTTTCTCCATTACGAGCTTGACGATCTGCGTCTTGTTGTTTTTCTAAGCCAGAAATCTGAAAAACCAAATCTAAAGAAAAATAAATAAAGAGTGAATTTTAACTTTATCAAGTTTCTCTTTATTGATGGCATCTAAGACTGCAATGGTTTGTTTTGCACGATTGATTACACTTTCGAGAGCTTTCTTTTCTTCATCACGAGCTTGACGATCAGCTTCTTGTTGCTTTTCTAACGTAGATACCTGAAAAATAATAAAGTATAAAGAAATCTGTACACAAATCAAAATTTACCTTATCAAGATGTTTCTTATTTGTAGCTTCCAATTCAGCCATAGCTTCACGCAAACGAATATTTTCATTTTCGATAGCTTTCTTTGAATCCAATTCAACGTTTAGTTCTTCCGTCGTTTTTTCCATTTCAAGATACTTAAATCTCAATGCCATGTTTTCATTTTTTTAAAAATCTCTTTCATTTGTCAACTCATCATAAGCAAATTTCATGAAAGCTTTGACTTCGTCATCAGCTTGTTGAGTTCCATTGAGTTCCGTCAAAGATGAATTGCCATTCCCATCAGCATCCACAGGTGTTTGAGATGACCCATTTCCAAGATTTTGATAAGCCATGTTTAGCAACAGCCTCTAAAAATTGAACCAAACAAATAAAAACCATAAAAATGATTGAAGATTGTCTCGTAAGATAAAGACGCGCAAGTTTGAATGACTAATTTGATAAGCAAGTAATGAAAGTAAAAAGTAATAAATAAAATTAACTTTCTGAGAAAAGTTTAAACGAATAAAAAGCTGAGACAAGTAAGAAAGAGAGGAGCAGAAAAGTAAAAGTTTACAACCAAAAAAGAGAACATGTTTGCATGTTTAAAATTTGCATAAATCGAAACCAAGAAAGCGCTTTTCCAACGAAAAATGCAATGTCTTTAATCATTGTGAAGTAAAATAGTAGGCTAATAGCTATTAAAAACAGAGCTAACAAAAATTGAAGGAGAACAAACAAGTCATCAAAATATAAACTTTCTTAAAGAAAAATATTGAACGAAAGCAGAAAGCAGACAGTTATCATCGCTGGCTTTTTCTAACTTTGATATGCGGCTCAAAACTAAAAAGTAAATGTACGAGAAAAAACAAAATTTATTTACGCAACAACAACAAATATGTAACAATAAACAAAAGTGAGAAGAAAATGCATTTAATATTTGATTTTAAACTGATTTGGTGATGCACGACTTTCAAGTAATTTCATAGATTCAAGTTGAGCATGATCATAAGTGCCAAAACCAAAAGAGAAAAACGAGAAACTAAAATGTGCATTTGGATGTTTCTGAAAGTTGAACAGTATAAAAATGTCAAGTGTAAAACGAAGATATACCTTCATAAAATCAAGAAAAGAATCAGCATCGAAATCTTGATAGCGGATAACATTTAAGTTGAATTCTTTGAGCATCGCAAAATATGGAAGTTTGATTAGGTTAGTGAAAGTTTGCTTTGTAATATTGCAATACCCAAAACTAAAACAAAGATATTACTTTAAAGAGGTAAAAATAAGAAGGAATCTTACTAAGAAACTTTTTCAACATTAGGCAATTTTTCAAGGATATTTTCAAGAGGCACAGCAACATCATTTTCGTCTTTGATTTCAACGCTAGAGAAATAAAGATCTTGGACCAATCCACCAGAAACAAGCTTTTCATACTCCATCCATGTTAAAGTTTGATTCGAAATATACACACCAGTAAGATAGCAGGAATGAGCTTTTTGAAGTAAGCGAGAAATGCTTAGTCGATCACAATAACAGAAATCAATGTTGTCAACAGTAAAAGGGTTAACTTCGTATTGAGAAATAAAACCATCAAGAATAATTTGTTTTTCGGAAACGGCACCATCAATAACCAAATTGGAATCAATCATAGAGAGAAGAGCAACAGGTTCATCGTTTTCATCATAAGTTGAATAGCAATGCCAACCATTCTCACAACAGTCGTCGCAACTAATAAGTTGGAAAACATGAGGTTGTAATTCAGGAAGATTTTGTTCCATTTGAGCGATTCTTTTTTCTAACAATTCCCTTTCTTCTCCCCATTTTTCTTGAGTGAGTTGTTGCGAATTTTCCAACCTAGTAATCTAAAAAACAATAAATAGCATAAACAAATGATGATAGATAAACACTTACATTTTCAAGATTTTTCTTATTGATGGCATCTAAGACTGCAATGAGTTTTTTTGCACGATTGATTACACTTTCGAGAGCTTTCCTTTCTTCATCACGAGCAGGGATGTCCGAACATCAAAAAATCCGAACATTTCCGATCGGACATGTGTGTTCCCTCGATTTTTGTGACTGAAAAAGGAACACTCAACGGTTGACTGTTCCTTTTTCAGTCACAAAAATCAAGGGAACACACATGTCCGATCGGAAATGTTCGGAATTTTTGATGTTCGGACATCCCTGATCACGAGCTTGACGATCTGCTTCTTGTTGCTTTTCCAACGTAGATACCTGAAAGATAAAGAAGAATAAAGAAGTGTCATAAACAAACAAAAATTCACCTTTTCAATATATTTCTTGTTTGTCGCTCCCAATTTAGCATTGGCTTCACGCACACGGATAACTTCATTTTCAAGAGCTTTCTTTGAATCCAATTCTACCTTTTGCTCTTCCATGATTTTTTCCATTTGAAGATACTTATATTCCAATACCGCGTTTTCTTTTAGAAGTTGAGATTTGTCATTTGTCAATCTTTCATAAGCAAATTCCAAGAAAGTATTAACATCGATAACTTGTTGAGTTCCATTTGGTTCAATCAAAGATGAATTGCCATTCCCATCAGCATCCATGGGTGTTTGAGATGACCCGTTTCCAAAATTTTGATTTGCCATGTTTAGCAAGAGCCTCTAAAAAATCAAACATTCATATAAAAATAACGGAAGAATATCTCGTAAAATAAACACGCGCAAGTTTGGTAATTAGTATGCTAAGAGGCAAGAAATAGAGATATAAAGTTAATCTTCTGAATTAAGTGGAAGGAAAAACAAGAAAACTAATAAAAGCGAAGAAAGTATGATACGTTAGAAAGAAGCAATTGAAAAGTAAAAAAAGGTTAAGAAAAAGGAGCATGTTTTCAAAATTTGTATAAATCGAAACAAAACCTTCATTTTTTCCAAGCATATTGCAGTGTCTTTAATCAATGCAAAGCATAGTAGTAAGTATCTTTCTAAAAAATATGGGCATAGATAAATGGATTTAGAGAATGTGAGCAACTCGATATGAGAATCATAAAAAATGGAAAAACCTTTATCACTTCTTTTTTTTTTGCTATTAAATTTTTTCTGTTTTACCTGAAAATTTGGATTATTGTAATCCGTGTAAGATACAGCATGCTTTGATTTCATTGCTAAAGAAGGTCCTTCTTCAATCAAGAAAAATGAACGTTGCACTTCAATTCCAAATAAAAATTATAGCAGGCATAAAATGAGATACATATATTTATAAAACAAAAAATAAGAGATATCGAAATGCACATTTTAGTCTTTCATTTAATCATGCATACTTGAATGATAATGAGATTGTCGAGCTTGAATGTGCTAAACTAATGCTTCAATTTCTTGCACCAGCAGCTAATAAACTTGAAATTCAATATTAAATATTTTTTTGTTGTTTGTTTTTATTTGTCGTTAATTTAATAATAAAATAAATTTATTTATACCGGTTAGCTCTCGTTTACTTTGATTATAAACCGAAAGGTTTAGTGTTTGAATTTGCTAATTATTGCGATTTTGCTTGACCAAGTTCGAGTTACACTTGTTACTAAATAGCTATCGAAATCAAATTCTTGATTACCGAATCAATGATGTTTATCGAAGAAAAAGGAAGGCCTTAACTTTATTATTAGTCACATTTTCTTGTTTGATTTAGTTTAGTTTCAGACCTTTTATAACAAGAAAGCGTCTTTTTTGTGTTGTTTAGTTTTGGAAGGAATTGCTTACTAGCTTCAACGAAGTCATGGTGTTTATAAATTTTATTATACAAAATTATTTGAGTTAGATAAGCTTTAAAAAAATCTAAACATGCGTTTCATTATCTCCGCAATGGAAATGGAAGAATGTCTTCGACCAAAGCATGCATTTCGAATATTTATAATTCCCGCTTTTTTTAGATATTACGGACACAAGAAAAATGCTTTTAACTTTGCTGCTTTTTTTCAATTCTCTCCGTCTTCCTTTTTTTCTTTCCTCCTTCATTGATCTCGTTTATTTTTGAAGTTCAATTTCAATTTCAACTGTTACAAACAATGTCGTCGTCAAATAACGACAAACAAACTAAAGAAGTTGTAGATGGTTTTCGTAAACTTCGTGAACATCAAACTCAATTGGTTAATCAACTGAAGATGATTGAAGGTGATTTACGTGAAATTTAGTAAGTTTCTTTCTTTCATTCATTTTTGCTTTTTTTCCATTCATTCATTCTTCTTCCTTTCTTTTCAGTGGTGTTATAAACGTACTAAAAACGTTTGATCCTTCTCGCAAAGTATTATATCGACTTGGTGATACATTGATTAAAGCTGATGTCGAACAACATCTCAAGGACAAAACTGAACTCTTCAATGCTGTAAGTTTTTGATATATTCTTTCCCACTCATAGCTTCCTTTATCTTCTTCGTTTTTTAGTTGTCAAATGAAATGAAGCAAAGCAACCGAAAGTTGGTAGAAAAATCAGAAGAAATCAATACCTATCAAAGAACTCATAGTATTCGCGTTCTCACTGAAGATGAAATTCATGAATTGGAACAAAAGAATCAAATTTCCTATCAAAAATATTAATGCATGTGTTTTATTTTGCCTTCTTTATGTTGTTAAACGTATATTTGTTTCTAATGAATAAATTGCTTTACCGCTGAAATCGTCGCTTTTGTCATTTTACAACTTTATTGGAAGATCAAGATGATGCTTTAGCTACTTTGTTAGTTTGTACTATTAGGCTCTGAATTAAACACACGATGATGATACAGAACCACCCAAAGTGAATAGCATCAAACACTAAAACCTTTCATTGCAAGGCTACGATCACTACAAAAAGGGCAGCAGCATCAACCATTTCTAACATCGAAACCATGGTTCATTCTCAAAACATAGCATTCACCTCCATCGTGGAAACCGCATCCCAAACAAGCTTAACAAACCACTATAAAAGCAGCTCGTTTACCACTCATTATTCATTCGAAGGAAGCCGCCAGCCAGCATTCTCAATGGACGAGCAAGAATGGTTATCACGAAACCATCTTTATTATTTTTTTCAAAAGCTCCATATTTTGGGGAAAATGATGAACATGTATGTATAAGAACCTCGATACTACAAACCTGCTGAACATATCTTATCTAAATCATTGAGCATCATCACTTTGAAATTTGATGATTATTAATTATTTGTTTGAAAGCTTTTTATTTTGCAATTGTTTTTCTGCTTTTTAATAAAAAAAAATTGATGTGATTAGATGAAGTGTGGTTGTAAACGTTTGTAGTTATTTGCCATTCTTCTGGTTGTTTTGTTTATGGTTATCCGAAATTTCCATACATATTTGAAGTAAACAGTTTTTAACCATTAACCATTTTTGTTAACGATTTAAGCTACCGACTCCAAAGTTTTCGCTATCTTCAATCATGATGTCCTCATTTCACAAACCTTAAATCCTGATCTCAAGTGCCACCTAATCGAATTATGGATTAAAATATTTAAAAAAAATGGAAACTAACAATGTATTATCAAAAACTAAAAGATAATACATTTACTTATTACAACATTCGTTCAAACAATAAAAAATAACAAAAAAATGAGTGGAATAAAGAAAGCAGCGTTCATACAAAATGAAGTATGAATCACCAAAAGCTTTGAAATACTTTGAGGTCTCATTGCGATAGTTTGCAAGTTAGCGTAAAACTTTTTTTGGATGTTTTGATTTTGCAACAAACAAAAATTTTTATCTTGAAAACGTGTTTCTCTTGCCATATTTTTTGCTCATATTTCTTTACATTTTTCTGTTTCAGGTACTGTGTTATTAAATATGAGTTCTCAAAATGCTCCTGCTCGTTGCACACTTGCTAGTTGCACAATTCTTTATGAAATGATTGAAGAAGAAAGGGATCGACTTAATAAAAAAGTTTTTGATTTAAAATTACAAATGAATGAAATGAAACAAACCCTTGAAAAAGAAAGAGATCCTGCTATCGAAGATGTTTTAAAGAAAGCTAAAGAAAATGCTCAGTTGAATCAACTCGTCGTTGCTGAATTCAAAGCTACAATTGACAATAATCTTGAAAAGGTAATTATTGTTTATTCTTTCTTGCTTTTAAACAATTTTTGTTTTTAAGATTTCACGCTTGGATAAACAACTCTTAGATGAACAACTTAAATTCACTGAACTTGAAAAAGTGAATGAAGCTTCCAAAGCAGAGTTGGACAAAAACAACGAAGAATTATCACGTCTTCGAGGTGATATGAACAAACTTTTGAATGAGGTAAGTATTATGTTGATGGAATATTAATAACCATTTTATTATTTTAGAATCAACAACTCAAAGAAAATGAAAAAGGTTTACATGATCAAGTTCATGGACTCAAAGTTGAAGCAACCCAAGCGTCATCTCTGAATAATCAACAGCAAGAAAAGGTATGATACTTTTAAACTTTTAGACTTACCATTAGTACACTTTCAAATTTTAGATTACTAGTTTGGAACATGAACTTCAAGCTTCAAAAGAAACGTTGAGCAAAGTTGCTCATCTGGTAATACTTTAAAAGTTTATTCAAATAGCAATAACTAAATTTTGCTTTATTTTTTAGGTTAATGGAAAACAACAAACTGACCATGTCGCTCCTGTTGGTCCTTTTTCTTCTCCATCATTCGTTGACAACTCTTTTGATGGTTTTTCTACAGAAGATCAACAACCTCTTGGTGCTGAACCTTTCAATACTAGTAAGAACTCAACATACGAAGAAGTTGATGCTGAACAAGTTTCCGAAGCCGTTGTTGATACCCTTCCTTCTTTTTCTCGTGAACCTGGATTTTCAAATGGAAGTTCATTTGCACAAGCTCAACATGTTTCCGAAGAAGTTGCAGCTCCAATTGTTAAGACTCCAAGTCGTGTTACTCGGGTATTATTTTAACATTGTGTAAAAAATAAACATTTTGGTTTTTTTAGCCTCACAGAGATGGTGTTGATTATGGTACTAAACTCAAGAAACCTGTTCGACCATTGGTAAAAATCTAAACATATTTCCAATAAATAACAATTTTGTTTTCAGAATGACAAGCGAAGAGCTTCTCCATCTGCTGCAATTCATCCTATAAAGAAGACGAAAAAAGATTCAAGAAGACAAAACAATGATAATGACGAATTAGATTTCAATAGTGTTGACCTCTTTGATAATCTTTATAAAAGATTGAATGCTGAATCTACCGCTGGAGTTCATCAAAATCCTGTTATTTTTCCTAATGTAATAACTTTTTATTCTTTTTATTAAATATATCTTTTTTGTTTGTAGCTTAGAAGCAGATCATCTTCTGTAACATACAATGATGATATTGTATCAAATTCTGATGAGGCTGATAATTACAGTGATAGCGAAGATACCACCACTGGAATCGATCCTAATAAGTAAGCTTAATATATTATTATTGAATTATCAATGAATTGTCATTTTCGTTTTTTAGCATCTCACCAAGATCTCGTAGCTGTTCTGCTCTTATTCCAATCAAATGGAAATTTACTGCTAAAGAGTACGAATTTCAGCCATGTATTATACATGACAAAGTCGTTGTTTTTGCTCCCGGAAACATGTGTTACCACTATCAATATCAAGTTACCAATAAAAATTATCGTTGTTCTCGATGTTCTGATAAACATAAGAAACACTCCGTCTGTGGAACAATTGAACGTGATACTAATGGTAAAGAATACTTTTTGGCAAATGTTGATCATGTTTGCAAACCTCGAAAATACTCTACGTAAGTTAAATATTTTTGTTGAATTCTAATTAATATTTTTCTTTTAGTAAGTCAAAAAGATTTCGTGGCTCTGATGATAACATCAAAGTATATGATTTTGAGAGAGTGAAGACTAGCATGAATGGAGTTAAAATTGTTGTTCCTGTCATGAATGATCGAAATATGTGCTATTTCTTTAGTTGTAGATATGATAAAGAAAACTTGTATGTTTGTAAAAGATGTGCTTCTCACAAACCTCCGCGTTATGTCCCGGGAGGATTTGGAAAAGATGAAGATGGTAAAGAATACTTTGAAACTCCCAATGATCATGTTTGCGAACCTCGAGATTACAATCCTGCTGAAATTATCAAAACCAATGCTCATCATTCTCAAATTCATCCATAATAAATAATTTGTTTGAATGTTTTTCATTTTTTGTTTTGTTTGTTGTAATAAATTTTATAATCCATTTTGTGTTCTCAAATTTTCTGTATTAACCTACTAACAAGTAATGCAAAATGTCAAGGTTTTATTGATAGATGTCTTTGAACCTATTTAACTTGCTCACAACCGAGCTAACTTGCTTATTTCAAAACACCAAGATAAAGAAATATGTTCCTCGTTGGAAACTTCTCTTTTTTTATTGGCTCTTCAACAACGCTTTAAATACAATTTTTAGGCAATAGAAAATAACAAAGACTGGAGCAATCATGTATTATTCCCATCACGAGGAACAAGTAATCACACTTTCATGGGAAGTGGCAATCATTCCCACAACTAAACTAAGAAAGATGTTTGTTTCTATGAAAAGACAACAAAGTGAAAAATAAATATGTGAAGGCGAGATAACTTTACCTAACCTTATTTTTTTTAGTATTTATTCTTCTTCAAAGTGATACGCTAAAGATTTTTCTTTCCGAATATCTCAATTTTTGGATGGATTTTATGCGAGCTTTAATTATTCTTATGCGTTTTCAACAATGATGGACGACATTTAATTCTAACAAAAAATGAATTTTTTGTTTTGTTTTGCTTACATATAGCTATTTTTGTAATTGTAGTCTCTAAACAGTTTTCAGAAAGAATATTTTATATAAAAAAACATAATAATAAAAGTTATTTACAATTTTTGATATAAAAAAAATCATACATAAACTAAACATGAATAATTGAAACAGATTGGATGATGGAATATTTTTTTGTTCCATGGAAACATAAATTGAAAATCGTTGTTGTTGTATTTGAAATACATTTTAAAGATCAATAAAAGAAACACATAAATGGCAAGGTAAAGAAAAGGCAGGCAGTAAATATATTTTTTGTTTTGGTGAATTTTTTTTTGGTTTTTGGCAGTAACTTTGTTACTTTTTGGTTTATGTATCAAAAATTTTTTTGTTTCTTGTGAAAAATGATTTTAGCTAGCTAATCTATAAAAAATGGAGAAAACTGAAGGAGTAAAAATAAAATACATATTTAAAGCAAAATTTTTTAAGCCCAAAATTTAGTTTTAATATTCACAGCTAATTTTCCACTCAAATCTTTAAACCATTCAGCCATTTGCTTTTTGAATTCATCCACATCATCTTGATTGAATTTTCGAGAGGAATCTGAATATGAAGACGAAGCATCATCACCACCAAATTTATTTTGCAACCAATAAACCCAATTATTTTTTCCTCGTCTTGCTAATTGTTCAGCGGATTTTAATGGGGCTGGAATGGCGATGGCTGAAGTGCACGCTTCATGCATGTAACAAAGTGAATTGGTTAAATTAAAAATATGCTGCAAATTCGTTGAAAATGGTGGATATTGGAAGATCACAGTTCCCACAGTGGGTTTTGCAGTGCCCAAAAGAGCCTTTTGAGCAACCAAAATAAATTCGGGATATTCTGGATTGGTGCCTCGTTGACTTGTAACTGTTCCGGGTGTTACATTTTGAACTGCTGCAGGTGTTCGAGAATCAAACTTTTCCAATTCACTCGATGGCTTAAACATGCGATGATTGGTTTTTCGTTGAATTGCAACCACAGTAATTTTTGGCATAGATGGAATTCGATTTTTCTGATAATAATATTCCACAGCTTCCTTCAATATTTTGCATTCGCATTCTTGAATTTCAGAAAATTGGCCTTCAGAAACTCCCGATCGATAAATAATTAAATAACTTGGATAAAATCCATTCTTTTCATAATAATTATCGATGGTTCCAAGAACCTTTTCAGCAAGGATTTGAGCATCAACAACGATGGTTCCACCATTTTGGAAGAAATATCCTCCACAATCCGATGTTGCACCTTTATCAACGGTGGCTGCAATGCCAACACACGTGGGTTCCATGGTTTCTTTTCGAGAATTTTTATCAATAAATACTCGAGGTGGATGGGACATTTCGATGCCAATAATCAAGGCAGTAGAAAGGATGGATTTACTGAAAAATTATGCAAAAAAATTAATTAAGTCTTGCAAACAAGGGTGCTAATTTACGAATAATTAATTTTCTAATAATTTTTTCTTTGCGAATTGCAACTTGGAAATCTTTTTTTAATTTGCAATTTAAAATTGGAAAACTTACAGATAATCAACTTTTTGTCCATTAGATGCTGTAACCATCATATTTGGATTAGCCGCGATAGTATGATTCTTGCCTCCAGCTTTTTTATTTAATTTTTGTAAAATATTTTTCAAAGTATCCGGTCCTTTAGTAGTAGATTGAATTTTAACTTGTTGAGTTGGAATACCTCCTGGAATTTCAGCAAATTTAATTGCTTTATGCACTTCGGCGCTATCGGTGATAAAGAAAAAGAAGGTAAATCCATCATGAGCTAACGATCCACATAAATCTTCTATTGCAATTTTATCCGTTTCTGAATTCAATCGAATATATTCCCATCTTTCTATTTGCATGCCAAATTGATTTGCCATTGTAACTAAGCGATAAGCAAATTCTCTAAAATTTATTTATTTGTAATTCTTCAGAGATTTATTTTGTAATTTTTAACTAACTTACTCGGTTGGAACTTTATTTCGTCCTATAACAGCCATTTTTCTAATATTTGCGGGTTCAAGTAAAATATGACTGTGTTCATTCATACTCCATGCGGATGATTTAAGTTCCAATTGTTTATTTGAATATTGAACAGCTGGAGGAAATAATTCTTGACCTTGAGTTTTAACAAATTTTCCTGCTTGAACTAAACGAATTCCAGCTTTTAAAAGCCATTCATTTGAATTATATAATTCAACTTCTTCTGATTCATTTTTAATTTGTTGGGTTAATTCCGCGGGTTTTTGTTGGCATTGTTTAAGCATAACTTGAGTCTAAAATCAGCCATATGTAAGTAAACATAGGGTTTTTGGAATATATTTAAAAAAACTTACTAAAGCTGGAGTCATTTTATTAAAAGCAACTCGTTGGCCATCCATAACTTTAAGGACTTCTATTGGAAATACATCACCATGTTTATTGACGGTTCCACTAATACATGGAAATCGATCATATCTCAATCGTTTATGCTTGATTTCAGCGTAATAATCCGCCACACTTATATCTCTGGCTTTTCCGGTTTCATTATTTTTCAAAGAAAAAAAGTTACTAAAAAATAAATCTTTTTGTTAAAAAAAACTTTAAAGAAATTTAGAAAACTCACTCTCGAGCTGAAAGACTTGTAACTCTTGTAATTACAAATCTTCGATTATTTTCAAGATGGGTTGTTTCAACAGCTAAATTTTTGAGTTGCTTTTGTAAATTTTTCCAATTATTTGGATTTTCCAAATCTGATTCTCTCCAACGATTTTCATCCAAAATAAAATCAATTAATGGCACAGGTGTATAAAAAGCTGTTTTCTTTGCATCCACTTGAACCATCATTTCCACCGAATCACCCTTTTCAGTTGCGATGGCTCTAGCATTTTTCTGTATGCCTTCTTTCAAACAATAATTTGGTTGATTTTGAACAGGAATATTGGAAAGTTTTCTAAACATTTTTTGACCAAAAACAAAAAATTCGGTTAATTTTGATTGATTGGTTAAAATGTTCACATATTGTTGAATGGCTTGCCGTTGAACGACATTCGCTTCATTTGAATATTCTTTAGGATGGATGATTCCAGCCTTTTGAAGAACGATTTCAATTGCAGCATATCTTCCAAGGTAGCTCAAATGACTGAATGGGAAATCTTTCTAAAAAAAAGATATATTTTTACTTTACAAATTTGCATATATATTTTTTTTTAAATTTTCATACCCTTTCAATTTTAAATTCACGAAATTCAATTTCACCAAGCAAATCTATGGAGCAATAAAGCATTTGGCTCCGATCAAAAACAAATAAAGCATCGTTGTTGTCTTGATGAAAGAAGGTGGAATTATCTTTCAATAAAAATCGAAAAACTTCACCAAGTGCATCGAATTTTGCATTTCGAGCATAACTAAAAAAAAATAAACTTTTATTACCTCAATATTTAAGAAGTCAGAAAGAAATAAACTAACTCATTATCAGCTGATCGAGATAAATCAATGGTTTTATCGGGTTTTCTTGCAAGCCGACCATTAAATTTCATTTCATATTGATACATGCTTTTAGCGTTTTTTAAATTCATTGCAAATCCATTTAATTCTAAAGCTACTTCAGCTTTAGCTGGAAGGTTTTTGGGAAGTTGCGCATCATCAACAATTTGAAGCTTTTCGATTGCAAGGATATCAACTTCGGTGACATCATTTCCACCACGACCTCCGCCACCTCGACCACCACCTCGATATCCTCCACGATCTCCGCCTCTGAAGTTTCCTCTGCCACCGCCGCTACCTCGATCATAGCCACCACGAAATCCACCACCACCTCCTCGATCACCGCCTCTGAAGTTGTCCCGGCCTCTTTGATGTGTGTCATATGGTTGATATCTGTTACTGCTGCTTGCGGAATCTCGAGATGAATGAAAATCACGGGAACGATTATCTTCTCGATGTGGATCTCGACTGTAGCTTCGATTTCCATCTCCACCGCCGCCGCGTGAATCACGGGATCGATCATCACCACTTCGAGAATCACGACGGTCATCTCTGCGATCACCACCACCAAAATCACGAGAATCTCTTCCACCTCGATCATTATAATCACCACCACGGGAATCCCTGCTTCGATCATCACGAGAATCTCGGCTATAACTTCGTCCATCTCCACCACGATAGGAATCACGTCGATCATCACTGCCTCCTCGGCCTCTATCACCACTTCCACCATTATTGCCACCGCCATGCCGTGAATACGACGACATGGTTGTTGGTTAGTTAACTGAAAAATTAGGAAAATTTTAAATATATTTTAAAGCAATGAAATTTTTTTAACGAAAGCGAAGAAAGAAAAATCAATGAAAGAAAAAAACATATATATTCACGAAACTTTTTTTGTTTTCGAGCAAAGCCATTTTTCGCCGTATCTTTGGAAATAAGAAAAAAGCATAAAGATGTTATTACAAAAGTTGTGGAAGAAAAAAATGAAACACATACGAACAACAACATCCGTTTTTATCTCCGATTTAGATCAAATGCTTTGCGAACTACGTTTTTTTTGTTGCCAAAAGCAAGAGAACAAGAAAAAATCAAAAATAGCTCCAAAAATTTTTTTTTGGATTTCTTTGCGCGGGAAAGAAAAAATGTATCAATAATTGGCATAGGCACGCAAGTATTATCCTTACTTAAAAAAGTTATTGGGGCTATGATGAGGAGAGTAAAGACAACGATGACATCTGGTCAGCCGCCGCTGCTCCAATAAAGAAATGGATAAGAAATTTATGAGTGACCTTTTGCGCAAAAAAAAAAGTTCACAGCAAAAAAAAAGAAACGGTTTTTATCAAAGAAAAAAAATAAGAAAAAAGAGTGTCTGTCATTTGCATAAATAAAAAGAAAAGAAAAATAAATGAGTTTAAAGTCCAACCACCGACCAAAAAAAAAATTGATAGTAAAAAATGGAAGGAATGAGTCTTATCAAAAGACAAAGAGAACACTTTTTTTGAATCAGAAAAAAAGACTGCAAAAAAGTGTTCTTTAAAAAAATGTATGTAGCTACAAAACATTATTTATTTTTTTTATTTTTGTTGCAGTTCCCAGAGAAGTAAGTGATCGAAGCCAAAAACGGGTTGTTTAAATGTAAAAGTTTCAATTTGGTAATATTAATTAATTATTTTTAAAAAACACGATCGAATTCGATTTGAAACGTTAATGAAATTTTTTTTGCACTTTTCCAAAAAATGTATTTTTTAACTATTGCAAAAAGGTCGAGAAAAAAAACTTAGATTTGTAAAAAAACAATAGCAAATGGATTCTATTTCATTAAATTATTATTGATTTTTTTCAAGAAAAAAATACGCTCACGGAAGAAAAGAAAAAAGAAAGTTTAACGCTAAACTACGAGGAGCTCAGAAAAAGAAGAAAAGAAAAGAAAAAATAGACACGTTTAAATTAATGGCAACAAAAAAAGGAAAGAAAAGAAAAAGAAAGATAGCTATTTTTTTTCTTGAGCAAAAATAAAAAAAACCATTAAAAGTGTCAATCAAAAAAAGCCAAGAAACTAACTACAACAATAAATAGGCAAGCAACAAACATATAAAGTTCATATATTCTTTCTTTTTTTATTTCAATGCTGTGCAACTTTTCTTTTTTTGGCGGACATCCAACCAGTAGCAACACCAACCAAATACAGCCGCACCATCTTTCGACCGAGCAACTATGTACATAAACACATTTATTTATGTTTATGAAAGAAGAAAAAAATGTTTTCGTTTGAAGAAAAAAATAAAATAGCAAGTATGGAAGAAAGATGTACGCATAAAGAAAAGGTGCAAGAAGATGCAAAAAAATGGCGAAAACAAATTGAATGCAAGAGAGATGAGCAGCAGCGACAAAGTATGGCAACAACAAAAAAATACTCTAAAGTTAGATCAGGCGATGAAATGAAAAGTTTATGGCTTAGCTTGACTTTGGTTTGTAACAAATTAGAAAAGGTTTGGGTTTGTGATTCATAAATATGCATTATAACACATATATTTATGGAAACTAATGGATTTTTTTCGAAACTAAAAAAGAAAATGCCCTGGGAAAATAGCGTCTATAAGAAAAAGCAAAATGCCTTTTTTGGCAAATGTTAGAAGAAAAACAAATATATGCACGCTTTTGAAAGGTATGAATAAAATATAAAAATAAATGTCAAAATATAGTAAAACATTAAAGGATTTTGATTTAAAAAAGCTACAATATTTTTAAAAGTTTGTTTTTTGCGTTACCTTTATTACATAAAGAAGTTATTGTTAAAAATTTTGATGCGAATTTTAGTTCAATGAAAAACAAAACAAAAAATGCAAAAACAAATTTGAATTTGATCCTCTTTATTTTGTTCTAATCATTTTAAAACCTGATCTGATTGATATATAATAAATTTTCTGTTAATTCATAAAAGTGTCTTCTTTTTTTTTCAAAATTTTTTATGCGTCGATATGATTAATTCTCAAAATTCCATATTATTTTTTTATGTTATTTTTTATTGTTTAAAAAAACAATAAAAGAAGCTTTGGATTAATTAATGTGATTTCTAAAAATAGTTTTTTTTGTATTTGAATCATTTAATTTTGATTTTCAAAATTATAGTGATACGGCTCTGCTCAAAGATTAAACAAAAATCATTATTGGTAACAAAAAAGGTTTAATACATTCTAAAAAAACACATATGTGCAAACACAATTCTTTTGACTTTCAAATAATAACAGAAAAAGCTTGTTTTCTTTTTTTGCAGTCACGAAAAACAATTTTTTAAAAACATTATCCCTGCAAACCCATAAACATAGTGAAAAACAAATTTAATTCAAAATATTAAATAACGAAAGTCAGAAAATGGCTGCATTTTATTTGTTTTTGCACTTTTAATTCAAAAATCAGATCAAAAAAGCTACAAAAAAATATTTATTCGAAGCTTTTTCGAAATCATACAAAAATTTATTAATAATATTTTTCTTTTAAAAAATATTTATTTGCTTTGACTTTTGTTTCGATTGTTCACAAAGCACATGGCTTCAACCAACAACAAAAATGGATCACAGGTTTGATCAAAAAATTTAGTATAAAATGCAATTTTCTACCAATGTTTTTTTAAGCTTTCCAATAAGTCAAATTTTTTAAATTTAATTTCCTTCAAATTTTTGATTTAAAAAATTATGTCCAAGTTTTTTATTTTATTCCTCGCTGCCACAACAATTATTTTTACGATTGCCCTTGCTGATGAAATTGAACCAAATGAAGCCCTTATTGATGATTGGGAACCAATGAATCTTCCACCTGAAACGAATGATGATATCGCAATTCGAGAAAAACGAAGTGGAGCCCTTTGCAGTGTGTCATGTGGAATTTTTAGAGGTGGTAAATGTAAAAAAGCTAAAGGACATAAATCTATTCCATGTGGAACTGGATGGGTTTGTGTTTGCAATTAATTTATATGTGAAAATAATGAATGAGTTTTTCGGTAGTGTAAAAATCTAAAATTTTTTGTTTACTTTTTTATAAACATTTTTCTTGTAAATTTTCCATAAATTCATTAATTTTCTTTAAAGTTTTAAATAAAGGTTAAATTTAAATAAAAATCATTTTTGTTGTTGAACATTTGAACTGAGTGAGTCTATTTTGATCTGATTTCAAAATACCTACAAAACAATGTAAGAAGAAGAAACACTTATTTTTTTTAAAATTCTTTTCTTATCAGTCTGTTATTGAAAATTGAAATTTGAAAAAATGATAATATAAAAAAAAGGAAGAATTAACAACATGTTGTTATGGAGGAAATACCCTCTCGGAAGGTCATCCATAATAATAAAGAAACATTTTGATCAACTTTGTTATTGTTTTTTGTTTTTCTGTTAATTCTTTGACTTCAGGTTACTCAGAAGTCAGACTCCATTTGGTTGTCAGGTGGGATTTTTATTGGATAGTTATGACTCTGTTGACGTCAACAATGGAAGATAGCTGATAAGCTTTTTTTGAAAACGGTATAAAAGCAATTTTCCATCAATGATTTTTTCAAGCTTCTGCTCCAATAACTTTCAATTAAATTTAATATTCCTTCAAACTTTTTGCTTTCAAAAAAAATGTCCAAAATTATCATTTTATTCCTTGCTGCCTCCGTTATTCTCTCCACTTTGGTCCAAATGATGCCAGTTCAAGAAACTGTTGTTGATCATCCAATTTCTGCTCTTCCTCAAATCCTTCTAAATAATGGCTCCCAACAACTTAGTGAACAACTAAAAAGTGGAGCACTTTGCAGTATCTCGTGTGGAGTTTTTAGAGGTGGAAAATGTGTCAGTGCTCCAGGACATAATTCCATCCCATGCGGAGATAATTGGGTTTGCGTTTGTGATTAAAAACATTTAAAATAAAAATATGTATATTCAAATTCTGTAATTATTATGTTAAATAATTTTTGAAAATTATATTTGTGTTTGTAAATTAAAGGTCAAAAATTTATTTGTAATAAAACTTTTTCTTTTAAAACACGTTTTTTGAAAAAGTGAAGCTTGGTCTGGCACAGGCGCAAAAGATTTCCATTTCTGCTTATGAAACTTCATCCCTAGGGTCAATTTGGGCCAAAAATCACGAATTTCAACTCCATTTAGCCGGATGATAAGTTTAATATGGAGATATGGTCACTTTCGCGTTAGGACCCGAAATAATTTTTTAAGACCAATATATAAAAAAATTTATTCTATTTTCGTTTTTTCCACATAAAATTGAGTCTTTTTCGTATTGACCACAAAAATTGATATCCATATAAATCCCTCTATTCGGTTACATTAAAGTTAAAAATATGTAAAAATTTACATAAATTGTCATTTATCTCGAAACTTTTGTATCGAGGGGAAACAAACGGCTTCCATATTCGGATTCTCCATGAAATTTTACTCCTAGGCGTGAAGGAATACTCAAAAACGGTCTAACCTCCGATATTCATTTGACTTCCTAAAGGTGCAAAACCTGGATAAACCATATATCGATGGTTATATGGAAACATATCGAATTTGATCAGTTTTTGGAAAAATGGAGTCAGAAACAATTAAAACAAATAAAATAAAAATTTTGGGCCACAATACAATCAATTTTCTTCCCTGTGGATCCCTGTTTATGTGGCTATATAAACCATTAATGGTGTATTTGGTGTATTTGGTGACATGAAAAAAATCAAAATCTCAATAATCCACATTTTTGGATTAGTATCAGTTTTCCTACACTAATTTTGGGTCGTAGAAACCGAATTTGATAACAGTTTGTCAACATGTCAAGGTAATTTTTGACTTATAAATTTTTAGAAATATGCATATTTTCACAATAGGTAAAACTTTTTTATAAACTGCTCAAACATAGAAAATGATATCAAATTCGGTTTCTACGACCCAAAATTAGTGTAGGAAAACTGATACTAATCCAAAAATGTGGATTATTGAGATTTTGATTTTTTTCATGTCACCAAATACACCAAATACACCATTAATGGTTTATATAGCCACATAAACAGGGATCCACAGGGAAGAAAATTGATTGTATTGTGGCCCAAAATTTTTATTTTATTTGTTTTAATTGTTTCTGACTCCATTTTTCCAAAAACTGATCAAATTCGATATGTTTCCATATAACCATCGATATATGGTTTATCCAGGTTTTGCACCTTTAGGAAGTCAAATGAATATCGGAGGTTAGACCGTTTTTGAGTATTCCTTCACGCCTAGGAGTAAAATTTCATGGAGAATCCGAATATGGAAGCCGTTTGTTTCCCCTCGATACAAAAGTTTCGAGATAAATGACAATTTATGTAAATTTTTACATATTTTTAACTTTAATGTAACCGAATAGAGGGATTTATATGGATATCAATTTTTGTGGTCAATACGAAAAAGACTCAATTTTATGTGGAAAAAACGAAAATAGAATAAATTTTTTTATATATTGGTCTTAAAAAATTATTTCGGGTCCTAACGCGAAAGTGACCATATCTCCATATTAAACTTATCATCCGGCTAAATGGAGTTGAAATTCGTGATTTTTGGCCCAAATTGACCCTAGGGATGAAGTTTCATAAGCAGAAATGGAAATCTTTTGCGCCTGTGCCAGATCCAGCCCAAAAAGCTTCACTTTCTCAAAAAATGTGTTTTAAATATCCTCTATCAAATCATAATAAACCCTTTTGATTTATTATGAAACTAAGTATGTATCTTTTTTCTTGTTTGGAAAAAAGTGGATTACCAAAAAAAGAGCTCAAACATTTGGAATTTTTTGTCGCATTATTACTGCATTAAAAACTATTAAACAAGGGCAAATTGTAAATCACCCTAAAAGTTCATCATGAAAGCGGCCCTTTGCAAATGACAAATGGCGAAACTCAAATTAAGCAAAATATCTTATAAGAAGAAAAAAATGTTTAAAAAATAGTAAGAAAAAAAAACATATGTACAAAAACAAGCAACAAAAAACTTGGCGCCATTTTTTTATAGCTTTAATGCCCTTGAAGCCATGGAAAAAAAACGAAGGAACAAAAACAAGTTTTTTGGAGAAATAAATGCTACACCCTTTTTTAGCTAAACTTTTAACAAAAAAAGAAGCTCTAAAAGTGTGAATATTGTTGTCATTTCCTTGCTAGTTTTAATTTTTTTAAATAAGCCTTTAATTAGCCATTTAGTTTTAATAATATTCCAATTTTACAGAAACCATAATCATGGATTTTAAAGCTAAACATTTGGCTATTCTTGAAAAATATCAGCAAATGTCCCAAAAAGTTGAAGAATTAACTATGAAATATGAAAACGTTAATTTGGAAATTGAAATTCAAAAAGTAATTTTATATATTCTAAAAAATATTAATTTTATTAATTTTTTGTTTTGTTTTTTAAGATTCAAAAAGAAAATGCCCTTCGTCGATGCGAGGAATATGAAAATTATGTTAAAAACCTTGAAACTCATATAAAAGAATCCTATGAAATCGAAGATAAACTTAAAGAAGAGGTACATAGATTTAAAAGAAAAGTTTTTCATTAAATAATAAATATTTTAGATTTCTGAGCTAAAAAAGAAGCTAATTGAAAAAGAAAATGCAGAACAAAAAATTTCTGCAAATAATGAACTGGCAGTAGCGTCGGTTAATTATTTAAACATTGCATTTCTTTAAATTAAATTAATAAATAAAATATAATTAATTTTTAAGATGGATGAAATAAATCTCGAAAAAAATATCTCTGATCCTCCTCAATTTCTTGATTTATCAATTATTGAAAATATTTATTCAACGACGATGGGAAAATTAGGTTATGAAAGTGATGATTCAGAAACAACCCTTGAAATAGAAAACTCAAAATTATCAAAATCAAAAACACCCCAAATTATTAATGTGGAAAATTTTAAATTAATTACCACGAGCGACAATAAAGAATGGATTTCATTGGAATATTTGGGACCAGGAAATCCCAATTTTTTTCGTAAAATGTTTTATGATAAAATCTATGAAAGATTTTTTTGTTCCCAATGCAATGAACGAGGCAAACATGTAATTGGAGTTTTGGATGAAAACAATAATCTTCAATTAAATATGGCTCATATTTGTGATCCAATGCAAATTAAAACTCCAATGGAATTAATTAAATTGTCAAATTATAAAATTTCAAAATCAGGTGAATTAATACTTTTTGTTTCATCTTCCGAGGACCAAAAATGCTGCTACCGTATGAAATATAATAATGCTCTAAAACATTTTGTTTGTGATAATTGTGCTTCCAAAGGTGAAAATGTTACAGCAAATTGCCTCAAAATGAATGGAAAAAATGTCATTAAATTGGAAGCCAAACATATTTGTAATCCAATTGAATATAATGCTCATGACGAAAATGCTTGAAAAAATAAATTTGTTTCAAAGCTTTATAAAACTTTTGTTTTTTAAATTTTCATTGAATTTGCTCTAAATTTTTTGTATTTTTATTTTAGAATTAATAAATAAATAATTTTTGAAAGATTTGATTTCAACTGAGATTTTTTTTGAGGCGGTTAACTAACCGACCTCGAATTAATAATTAAAGGGGAGTATTTTAAAAAGTCCTAGAAAGAATTATTTAAAAAAAAAACAAGGAAATGGCGCCAATTATATATTTTTTGGAGGTGATCGAATTAGGGTTCCTGTACCCCCCCCGAATCTCGAAAAAAGCGGGGACGGGGACATACCCGTTTTCCAAAATCTTGTCCCCGTCATCCCCGTCGGGGACCAAATTTTTCGGGGACGGGGACGGGTATAGAAGAAAAATTTTTTTTTTATTTTTTTTCGATTTAAAACAATTTTTTTAAGTTTTTTTTCAATATGGCATTGTCGAATAATGTTTGTTTTAATCTTTCGTAAGGCAATCATGTAAAGAACAAAAGAGAAAAATGAAAAAAAAATCATGAAAATGTCCACAAAATTTTCATCGGGGACAATTTCTTTCGGGGACGGGGATTCGGGGATGAAGACGGGGACGAAATTCTTCGGGGACGGGTACGGGGACGGGGATTCGGGGACGGGGAATCGGGGATCCCCGTCCCCGCGGGGGGGGGGTACAGGAACCCTAGATCGAATTGAGAAGAAAATGAAAAGAATTAATTAAGTTGATGATTATTGAATTTTAGAAATATAAAAAAGCTTAGTTTTCTTATATATATATATATTTTCTTCTGCTATCAAAAAATCAATTGATTTTTATTAACAAAAATATTTTTGTTTGATTTAAGAAAGATTATCAATTTTTTACTTTTATTTTTCTTATACTGAAACTATGGATATTAAAATTTCTGAAATTCTTGAAGAACGACAAAAAATGCTTATAAAAATTGAGGAATTGACTATGGAACTGGAAAATGCTAATTTGAAAATAGAAATTGAAAAAGTACTTATAATTTTATATTCTCCAAAAGCTTTCATTAATTTTCCTAATTTGTTTTAAGACTAAAAACAAAATTGCACTTCATCGATGCGCCGAATACGACGATTATGTAAAAGAACTTGAAGCCCATATAAAAAAATCCTATACCATCGAAGACGAATTGCAAGAAAGAGTAGGATTTTAGTTAATTTTAATTAATAAAGTTGCTAAAATACCATTTTTAGATTACTGATTTAGAAAATCAGCTTGCTAAAGAAAAAGCTGCTAAAAAAGTTGCGAATGACGGAGCACAAAAAATTAATAATTATCCTGAAGTGAATTTTGACGACGAAGAAGAAGATATTGATCCTGGACAATTCACTGATAAAAAATTTGGAGATTTTGATGAAGAATCTAAAAATATCTCTGACGATGACAAGGAAAATACCAAAAAGAAGTAAGCACACAAAAATAAAATACTCAAGATCTATAGTTTACTAAAAACCTTTTTAAGATTGGCACCTCCTAGACGTAGTCAAAGAAGCGGATCAAGTAAGCGATCCTTATTTACACAAGCTTCTGGAGTTGCCAAATCAAACGCAACCCAAGAATTATCGTCGCCATCCTTGCGTAGAATTCGCAAAAGTATTGTTTCAGCGAAGCTCAAGAAAAATGAAAAGGGCGAAGATTTTGTTGAATTAAACACAAGTTCTGAACTAACAGAATGTGATTCTCAAATCATTAAAGAAAAACAATTTGAGAAAGAAAAAGGCGTCCTCAAAAGATTTGAAGATGATGATGGCCCACAGAAAACTAACGATCGTTCTCAAATTAATTTTTACAATGAGAGTGAAGATGATAGCGATTCTGAACAATTTGTTGTAAAACCGAACAAACCAAGAACAGAAGAGGAAGACGAATTGCGGTTTCAAGAAATGATTGAAATGGCGGGAAGAGAAGAACGAGCTAAGCAAGAATTGAAACGTCGTAGAAAGGCTGAAGCTTCAGGTGAAGATCCTGAAATTATTAATGCCCCCAATTTTGAAATCAAAAAAGCCGGTCGATTAATTAAAGAATTAATTATTTTTGTTTCCTCTGTCGACGACGATGAGCGAAAATGCTATCGAATGAGTTATAACCTTTCAAAACAAAATTTCATTTGTGATAATTGTGCTTCGAAAGGTAAAAACGTTATTGCGAAACGGGCCAAAAACAATGGAGAAAACGTAATTAAATTAGAAGCCAAACATATTTGTGATTCAATTGAATATGAATAATGTTCATGAAGAAAACGCCTGATTTAATATATTCGAAAAATTCTTATTGATTTCGATCTTTGTTGTTTCCCTGTTTTATATTTATTCATTTTTTTGTTTAAATAAATTTCATTATTTTGATTCTGTTCTTTCATTTTATGTTAAATGTTTTTTATGGAAATTTCATCACACTATTTTTATTTATTTAATAAATTAATAATATCAAAAATAGGTTGTAGTGGATGACAGAACAAACCTTTTCATTCACAAAATGCATTCATTGATGCTTGTCTTTTCATTTGCAACTTTAAAAAAAAATTCATTTGTTAAATTATATTTCATAATTTTTGGCAATGTAAATGACCTAGACTAAAAAAAAGAGAAAGTCCATCGTGAAAAACAACTTTTTCTTTTGCCACATAAAAACAATTTTTGGCCAAGGTTTGATTTAGTCTCCTAATTCTTTACCAAACCAAAAAATTTAACTTTCACCAATATTTTTTTTGATTTTTGTTAAAAAAATGGTAAAAATTACTTTCATTCCTTTTTATTCTGATTCTTATAAAGCTGAAATAAAAAATTCATCTATTCCTCAATCATTTTTTATTCCACCAAATATTATTTATTATATATCAAAAAATTATTTGCTATTAAAATTATTAAAGAGCTGCAAATATTTTTATCTAAATGCTCAAATGGTAATTAATACAAAAGAAGAAATTGCTGGTGGTAACGGAGTTTCTTACAAATTTATTCAATTTGATTCAAAAACTTTGTAACTACGTTCCAAATATCCGGTATGTTTTTTTAAATTACTTTTAAATTCCACTACACACTCTTTAGTGATATTGTAAATAAATAGGGCGTAGCATAAAAAAAAGCCAAAATAAAAAATAAGCGAAATAGCAAACAGATGAAAGATTTTTCTTTAATTTTGACGTACCGTAGAAACTTTTTTTGAAATACACTCTTTTGTCCATATAAAGCGCCCAGCCCAAGATTCATGAGCTCATATTCAAAGCCCTTGAAAATATTATAACTTTATTACTTTTTTAACTCAAGCAAATTTAGAATCAAAAAGGATTTTTAAACTTTTCTCATTAACTCAAAATATTTTAGTTTAAACATTTAAATGCAACAACTTTTTTAAAACTATTTCGTGAATTTCGTGTCGGACCGAGAAATAATGAAGCACCACACCTTGTTAGTAGTATTCTTAGTAAAGCTTATTCTTGTCATATAACATATTTGGGGCTTTTATCCCAAATTCTATCCTACGATGAATATTTATTTTTAACTTCCTCGGGTAATATTACTCACTTTTATTACTATGAAAGCTTTATTAAATATAAAAATGGTGAAATTGCTTCTTTGGATAAATTACTTGAACCTCTTCCAAATTTGAATTATTTATTAACGTAAGTAAATCTAACATTAAACGTCAAAAAAAAACTCAGCTTGATATTTATTTTTTAGAAAAATTCCTAAAGCTACCGAGCCAAATAACAATTTATCATTGAAAGTTGCACATGCTTTGAATTTTAAAAAGCTTAAAGCTTGTGGATTTTATCGTTTTTCTATAGATGAATTTGACATAAAAGCTTTTCTTTCATTTTTTAAAGTTAGTTTTTTTCCTTGATTAATGTTTTTAAATTATTAAATCGCCGCCTCCGTTTTAGAAATCTGAGCACATGCCAACATTTTTTGCATTTTTCCTGAGTCGGGTTACAGATAACTCAAAAAATCAATTAGATAATTTACTTGATGACTTATTGGCATCTTGGACCATTGAGAATGATTTACTTTTACCTTCTATAAATTATTATGGAATGTAAAATGAAAAAAGTGAATTAATGCGTTTAAAACGAATTGAATTCAAAAATAAACATGGAAGTTTGTTTGATACATGTGGCATGAGTAATCATTTTACCAAATATTTCTTCAAATAAATTAACTGTTCTTTTTCCCTACAGTTTTACTCTTTGCTTTCATCCACGCCAAAATGGATAATTTATTTTTTGTTGATAAATAAATTTTAATAATAATTCCATTATTGAAAACAATGCTCTACAACTATAAAATTTTTGTGTTTATACAGCTTTGATATGGCTTACTTTGCTTTTTAGTCAGTCTATCCTTTATCCTTAGATTTTTTTATTTGTTAAATAAACTAAAGATTCAAAGTTAAAGCTTGCATATATCTTTTTTTATTTTTAAATTTGTACCATCCATCCTCATTTTTTAATTTACAAAAAAATAAACAGGTGCTAGTTATCACGAAAAAAAAATTTCACCGCCATTGCAACATTACAAAAAAAAAGAACAAATAGAAAATAAAATTAAACTTCCTCAATCAAAAAAATTGGGTATAAAAAGGGTAGTTGATTTTAGTAAGAACAAATACAAAACTATTTATTTCCTTTTTCATTAACTTTGAAATTTTTTTTAAAAAAAATGTCAAAATTATTCCTTTTTGTCTTTGCTGCCGTTATTCTTTTTACTATCATCGTAGCTAATTCAGAAGAAGAACAACTTTATGAATCCACCAACAACAACTTCAGTGGTAATATTCGAGCAAAACGAGGCCTTGCATGCTCTGCACTTTGTTTAGGCCGAAAAGGTGTATGTCAAAAAGCTTCAGGACATCATTCACTTGCTTGCGGCCAAAATTCAGTTTGTGCTTGTAAATAAATATTATTATAAATGCTTTTATTTTTTTCTTTAAATAAATACTTTCATGTTACATATTCAAAGAGTTTCATATACATTTAAAGCTTGAAATAAATCTATTAAAAATCAAAACAAGGAAACACACAAAAAGTGTGAAACATTTGAAGAAAAAAAACAGTGCCTTTCAAATGCCAATATAAAAATGATGTTGTATTATTTGTTCTTGACCAAGTTTGAGAATCAACCTTTGAGACATAACTTAAAAATAAATAAGGCTGAAAATTTTTTTGTTGTTGTTGTGTGTTTTTGTTTTGCAAAATTTTTTTCTTCGATTGGTTTGATGCTATTAAACCAAAAAATGAAGGAAATGTCATCGAAACAAAAACTTTGTGATTGTAATGAATATTATATTTTTCAAGATGGAACAAATGTGGAAGTAATGAAACAACACGAGGTTAGCTTTTTGAATGGTGTAAACTATCAAAATCTAAATTTGTCAAAGCTCCTATGTTTTTTGATTAATAAAGTTTGATCCAGTAAAATTTTAATCGTGAAATAGTTTCACTCCTTCAAATATGAAATTTCACAATAAAATTTTAACCCTCTAAAACTGTTAAACATTTTTTTAGGTTAATATGAAAGCTTATTTTGACTTTGTAAGAAATTGCACTCTATGGGTTCAATTTTGGTTAAGCGGACTTATATTTTTAATTTTATATGAATCTCCGCATGGTGAATGTCGATGTAGCAAATATTTTTTTGGTAAATCTGAAATTTATACGAAATGTATTGCTTCGATACTTTTATTATTTCTCTATGCAATCGCAATTATTTCATATTTTTGCTATTTTTATTTTTGCAAAAAATATATTCCAAAATCACAGTGGAAGCAGCTTTTAAACAAATCTTTTAAATTGAAAATATTACACACTATTTTTTTCATTGCTTTTTTTGTTGTTAATATTTTTATTGGAAAGAAATGCTTTAAATAAAATTCTTTCTAATTTTTAAAGAATAGACTTGTTAAAAAACGTGGAAAAAAATCTTAAATTTTTTAGCAATTATTATTGTAAAAAATGAAATAACCAAAAAAAAACCCTTTATTCAGTTAAAAGCGATTTGGTAGACTTGGTTCATCGCAAAGCGACTTAAGCCTCTCCGCCACGTCAAGGCGTCTACCATGGAGAGGAAGTATTAAATGTAAAATTATTATTGACATCTGGTGTTAATCAAGTGATAACTTGAGAGAGAATATATGAAAAATATATGTACATAAGTAAAGCATTAGAACAAATTGATAGCAATTCAAAACTGAACGTTTGATAAAAGAAAAAATGGAACGATAATAATTGCTAGTTAAAGATGAAAGTAATAAATGAAAAAGAGTAAAAAAAAGAAAAATTTCAAGTTAAATTTATATTTAAAAAATGAGAGAAAAGACGAAACTAAAAAAAATTAGGCGTTGAAACATTTCTTTATCATTTCAACTTAGACAAGAGTATCAAGATTTGGACCAGTTAAATATATTCAAGAAATAGTAAGAGAGTAATGCAAAATGTTTTTTTAAAAAGTTTTCATGTTTTTCAATAATAAATAAAAAATAAAGCTACCTTCTAATAAGTGTTCATCACGTGGTTGCAAGCATGGTGGAACAACTTGGATTGCTGCATGTTGATCAGCAGCCTGAAACGCTACAGCAGGTTGTTGTTGTGGTAGCGGAGCATCATCGGTGTCATTTCCTTAAAAATAAATGATTGCAAAAAGGTTTAATGATTTTTAAAAAATAAATATGAATCACATTTTTGTCTATTAGTAGAGATAAATAAGTAAAAGGCAAACCTACTCCGACGTCAATAACAATAGAACTAATAAAAACAAGCACAATAGCACCAAAACTTTCAACTTGATCAGCAAAAAAAGGTAATCAAAACACCATCCATCTAACAAGCCTTTTAAAAGAGAGAGAATAGATAGGGTAATAAAAGTACCGAAGAAATATGTTTTTGACAATTCAACTCTCCATGTTAACCAAAGAAACCAGGCTAGGTAAACAAATTCAACCAAGAGTAAAATAGAGGCATAGATAATGTACCAGTCTTGGAAAGCAGTTATATTGGGGTGAAAAGATGACATAACAAGTATTGCTAATGCAGGAATGGTATCAAGAAGTGTATAAGAGAAAACAAATTTGATCTTTTTTGTAATTTTCTTTCCTATTTCAGCTTTTTTAATGACCAAAAGTGCCTAAAGAGAAAGAAACGTATGTAATAACATCAAGATTAAAAAATTATATGAGATTTTTGGAAGAAACAAATAAAAATGAATAGACTCACAGCATAAAATGAAATATGTAAAGCCCAATATAGTATTTTTTGAGCAGTACAATTTGGTGATGGATGGAAATAAAGTTGATTACCATCGACACGATATCTTCCAGATGTGTCTTCTAATTGTGAAAATGAATATGGCATTTTAAAGTTCATCATGCGAGCATGAGAAAATTGAATCATAATTGATAGCATAGCAAGCAAGAGCAAAACAGCCATCTTTGATTGAGAAAAATGAAGAAGATAAAATTTTCAAAGGAAAAAGATTTTTAAGAATGGAAAAGCCTTATTTATGCAAATATTTTATTTAATGCATTCTATTTTTGTAAAAAGTTTTAATGAAGTAAAGAAAATAACAATAATAAACATGATTTGTTGATTTGTTTGGGCTTGGCTCATAAGTTAACTATTTTCTTTTATCGAAAGAACTTTTTTTAAGTAAATTCCATTAGAGTCTATCGAAATCAAATGACCTAAAACCTTTTCAAAAAGACGTAATAGGAAACCAAAATATGCATATCATCATTAATTCTTCTTTTCTTCTTTTGTTTTCGGACGATAGTAGAAAGAAACTAATTAAATCGGTATAGTCAAAGCAAGTCTTGTGTAAACTGGGATCTTTACAGATTTTGTATTAATATTTTTTAGATTTGTTTTTTTATGAAATTTATATTATGATGTTATTAGAAAAAAGTAAGAGAATGAAATTTGGCAGCCTTCCAATATTGTGCTGACATGTTTTTGAAAAAATGATATTGATTAATTGATTTTTTGCAACATCTTCCTTTCTCACTTATTTTTTGATTTTTGCTGGCCAAAATAAAACATCTAAAAAAATTTGTTCTAATTACATACTTTCAATTTAATTTTTCATTGAGCCACTTCGAAAAATGTTTGTGAAACAAAGACTCTGTGAATGTGAAAATTTTTATGAAATCCCAAATGATGCAAATTTTGAAACTATTCAAACCCAAAGAGTTAAATCGGTATGTTTTTAAATTTAAACATTAATAAAACAGGATTTTTTTAGCACGATATTCAATTATGTTTTCAACTTTTGGGAATATGCCTTTATGTAACTTTTTTTCAACCTTGTGTTGGTTTATTAATTATTTTATACTCTTACGAATCTCGAATTCAACAATGTTATATTAAATATTACTTTGGTAACAACGAGTTAAATGCAAAGTTGGTAATATTTTTGATTTTGACATTTATTCATTTTTTAACTCCATTTGCTTATCTTTGTTTTTTAAATTATACCAAAAAGCATATTTCAAAAACAATTTGGAAATATTTGTTAAAACTAACATTAAAAATAATTAAGTTTCATGATTTTGGATATATTATTTTAATTGTAATAATTTTTTTTGCTGGTGGACATTGTTTTACATAAAATATACTTTTTAATTAATTTTAATGAGTTTTATATTACTCCAAATTGCACAAAAATTAAATATAATCTAAAAATAATAAAAAGTTGCAGAATATTAAAAATAATTGAATTAAGCAAAATTTTAATATATGAATGTGCATGCATTAAATTAATGATAATTGGCCACCCAATAATGCAATTTCTTCTTTCATTTCATCAATGGCATCAACCATAACACATTTGGCATTAAAAATAATTTTTTCTGCTAATTTTATCCGAACTTTTCCATTTAAAATTTCAGAAAGTTGTGGAATAGTTAATCGGGAAATTGCACCAACGGTATTGGCTTTAGTTTTATTTAATGAAAATGCCATGGATCGAGTCATGCCATCAATAACCATAAGTTGAGCAATATCTTCATTTCCTGCACTTCTCATATAATTTACCAAATCAGGTAATAATCCTTTTAAAGGCCACATAACATTTACATGCTAAAACCAAGAAAAAAAAGTTTACTAAAAAAAAGCAAAATAAAAGAAGAAGATCCGTTCGGCGAGCTAATTTTTGACGGATCTGATTGGGTCTGACCCATCAAAGCTTCAGCAAGATGGCATTTTTTCGTTTTGCAATTAAAAAGCTTTCTTAAATTTCAAAAAAATGTAAAAAAATAGTCTCAACTTTTTTTTTGAAGTTTTTTTTCAAAAGTTTTAGAAAGCTGAAAAAATAGGCGAGTTTCGTTTACTGTCGTCGGAGTAACTTTGTCGTGCTTAGATATACAGATTTAGAAAAAGAGCAAAACAATTAATTACCTCCGAAAATCTGCCCAATGCTTGAACTCGATAACACATATTATCATATGTTTGTTGAATCCATCCAACTTCAAGTTTAAAATTTTTTGAGCAATCATAAATGCACGTCATTCCATATTTGCATAAACGATTAATTAAAAGTGCAGCAAAAAGACGCATTTCTGTTTCCGATGGGGAAGTTTTATCTCGTTGATGTTGAAAAATAATATTTTCAACATCTCTTTTTTCTCCACCAAACATTTTTTGATCACTCTCTTCAAGTTTGAGATACTAAAGAAATTTTTTTTTTGATTTGAAAAAAATTAAAGAAAAATTACTTGTTGCCGATAAACATCCCAATCGGGTGTCACTTTAATATCAAATGGAATACAAATATAAATAATTGAAAATCGAGTTTTAAAGGGAATTCCTAATTCAAAATGATGCAAAAAATGTTTGACAAGAATTGGAATTTCTTGAAGGGTTAAACCAGAATGAAATTTTCCTCGACCATAAAAAGTTAAACCAAATTCATACTGAAAAATGTGTAAAAAATAATTTACATAAATTTTCGCTATTTTTTTTCTTACTTGAGATGGTTGAGTTAAAAATTCATTTTTAACCAAATAATTTAATGCTTCCATAAGTAATTCATCAACACTTTCAATTTGTTCTTTTTGAATCGAGAATAATGTATATCGTAGAATGTTTTTTAGTTTAGGCAAAGAAGTAAACTAAAAAATTATTTTTTTTAATAAACGACAACCGTTAGAAATTTAAATAACCAACTCCATCTCCAATTAAATCCAAAATAAATGCACCCAAATTTCCAGAAAGTTGAGAATAACAATTTGGAATTGGTTCTTCAGAAACAATTTTAATCTAAAAATTTGAATATTTTTATTTTTGGGATTTGTATCCAATAAAAAGCTTACAACTTTTTCACAATCTTCATTAACTGCAATAATATAACATTCCCCAATATCATCAAATCCAACTCGGCCTGCTCTACCAGCCATTTGGAGGAATTGCGATTTTGTTAATAAAGTGTTGCCAATTTTGGGTGAACGAATTATAACCCGACGTGCAGGAAGATTCACTCCAACAGCCAAGGTTGAAGTTGCACAAACAATGGAAACGGCGCCACTCTGGAATTAAAAACGATCAAAGTTTGTCTCATTTTCATAAATTAACTCAGATTCTAATATTTGTTTTAAAAATATTTTTTTTCAAGGAATTAAAAAATAGAATATTTTAGAATTAAAAAAAACAAAGGAAATAGTTTAATTTTTTAAACTCAAAAGTTTGTCAAAAAAATTGTTTTCATGATTCAGAGAAATTTTTGTGAATTGCAAAAGAAATAAAAATGAATCAGAAAGGCTATTAATTTCCGAAAAATAAATTCATTTTTAGTTACGTTTTTTCAAGCCCAAATTATTTTCACAATCCGCTTTTTTTCATCTTCAATAAAGTAAGTTTCTTTTAGAATCAACTTCTAGCTGTAAACCAATGAGTCAGAATGGCATAACATCGAATAAAAAAATAAGCCCTTACATGAAATGCAGCTTCCACGGCTTGTCGTTCACAAGTCATTAATCCAGCATGATGATAAGCCACACCAATTCGAATTCCATTTTTAAGAGCTTGAGCAGCTTGATTATCGGTTTCTGCTTTTAATTCATCCACAATTTTTCCTCTTTCTTGATTTTTATTACTTTTTAATTCCCTTAAAAAAACGATAAATTTTGTTTTATTTTATAAGTTTAAAAAAGCTTTTCTTCTTACTGTGAAACTTTATTTGAGAATAATTGGCATAAATTTTCGCAAGTTTGTCGAGAAGGACAAAATATTAATACTGAATGTTTAGGAACAATTTCAAGGGCAAGTTCAATCACTCCATCTGGATCAGATGAATCGGTCTAAAAAAAGTGACTTTTTTGAGTTTTGCAACGAAAAAAATTTAATTAAAAAAACATACACTTTGAAGCTTTCGAACAGGTGTAAGACTTTTATCATCATTTTTATATTGATTTATAGTTTTTCCATAAACTACATATTGTTTAAGTTCAATGGGTCGAATGGAATTATGATAATGAAAAGCATGAAGGAATAAAGCAAGTTGGTCAACATTTCCTATCGTTGCACTCATACCAAATATTTGGCCTCGAAATGTTTGATGTGCTTGATTTTCAACAGCCGCGGCATATTTAACAATTAAAGTTTCAAGGGTTGCACCTCTCGTGGGTTCACCAATCATATGAACCTGAAAAAAAGTTGATAGTGTCCAGGTTTTTCTTTTTTTTAAAGCAAAATTAAAGGTTTGAAAAATGTAAAAAAAGCTTAAAATTTATACGAAAAACGAAAATTTATTATTTTGAATAAAAATTTAGCTTTTTAAGATTTTTCGAAAATTATGCAAATTTTCTTAGAAATATAAAAACTTTAAAAATGGTAGTTTTTATTGTTGCAAAATTCAAAGCTTACTTCATCAATAACAAGCAAACCAATATATTGAATTTCATTTTTTTCTATTAAAGAATTAATTAATAAACTGGCTTTTTCAATGGTGCAAACAAATAACGATTTATTATCTTGTCGCTTGATTGGTGGAATTCGACCTTTACTTGCTGCATATTCTTCAATTCTAAAGCCAAATTGTTCGGCTAAACTTTGCAAAGCCAAAATCTAAAAAACAAACTTATTTTTTTTTTATTAAAAAACCTTTTTAAATTTTAAATTTTTTTTTACCTTTTCTTGAACCAAAGCAACGAAAGGCAAAACTAAAATAGCTCCACAATTTTTTCTTAAAATTTGTCGCAAAATTAATATTTCTGCAATCAAAGTTTTTCCGCCTCCCGTTTGAGCGGTTAATAAAGCATTTTGGCCTTGAACAAGGCGGTGATCATTTAGAAACTGTTGTTGCCATGCTAAAAATAAATAAATCAATCAAAATTAATAAATTAAAAATATAATTTTTGAGAAAAGAAAAATTTGTAGAAAAAACCTACGATAAAGTGTTTGAATATTTCGAATCCTTTTATATTCAGCGAGGTGGTATTGACTCAATCCAGCGATTTCACTATTATTTTGCATATCAAATTTTTTTCAAAACACTTGGATCGAAAAAATAGTTTTATTTTTATTTGAGAAATTAAAATAAAACTGGGTGACATTGATATTTTAGATATTTTTTAATTTTTGTTTAAAAACATAGCTAATAACAAAAAAAAACTAGGGATAAAGAAAAAAAAAAAAAATGTTAATTGTCGATTTCAAAAAAAAAGATGCGCCGATATTTTAGGATTTCAATCTCAATGTCGCAAAGCCACGGATAAAAGAAAGGGTAAAATAATTTTTTAAAAATCAGAAAATCAAGTCAAATTTTTTTTTATTTATTCGAAACGAAAAAATAAAGCAAGCTAACGTTCACAAAAAAGCGATGTATAAAAAAAAGACGTTTAAACATTCCCACTAAAAAGATTGGAAAAGTTTGATAAAAAAAAATCCCGATCTGTTTTGATGGTTGTGAAAAAAAATTATAACATCTCAGCAAAGGCAAAAGCAAAAAGCAAGCAGGTATGTGAAGAATAAAAGCAGCCACAAGAAATATTTTTGTTTCGACAGAGAAAAAAATTACACCTTTTGCGTTATCGTCAAATGTCAAATTTACAAGAAAAAATGCAAAAGTTTTTTTATTGCATTTTTTTTATTCTTTCGTAATTATGTATGTATGTTTAGCAAAGGACAAAAAAATATAAAACGGATGCTTAGACTTTGCTCAAAAGATCGTCATTTTCTTGTATCTAAAGGAAATACTTCGAAAATTCATTTATTTAAACTCCATTGGATCAAAATAACATAAAAAAATTAGTAAAATGGTTAATAAAAAATATAATTCGCATGTTTTAATTCTTTTATTTTTATTGTCGAAGTTGAAATGCCAAACGTTTCAACAATGTGTAATAATAAAAACTTAATTCGATATAAGTACAATTTTGCTATTAAAAGATGCAGCAGAAAAAGAGCAGCTATCTAATGATAGTTAAATCACATATTTAATTTAAACTTAACCTGGCATTATTCATGCACTGCAGCACAGTAACCCTGGTCGTGGTTGTTTTTTTTTCCGTTTACCACAAAAGTGTACAAATTTTTTTTTGTTGGCGAACATCAAGATCAAATTGAAACAAATGTCTTGATCGCGTTGAACTTTTGAAAAAAACAAAGGAAATTATTATTACAATTTTTTATAAATAAATATCAAACTAAGTACAAAATTTGTGTCATTCGAGGAAAAATCTTTAATTTGATAAATTTTGAGATGGCCCCGATTGTCAAATGTCTCCATTAAATTAGTAAATTTTTTTTTGAATAGGCGGATCAAAGAGACAGTATAAAAAGTTTTTCTTTCGTTTAAAAAAAACTAAAAAAATCAAACAATGTATTCCAGAATTTTTGTTGTTTCGGGTTTGATAGCTCTTCTGGTTGCAGTCATTGTTGGGAGACCTTTACTTGATGGCCAAGAAACATCTATGGGTAATTTAGAAAAGTAAGTTCATTTCATTTTTTAGATCACAAGTTTTAACGCAAACATAATTTTAGCATCCGCGTCAAACGCTACTATCCTTATTACCCCTACAGAGCTTATCGACCTTAGTTCCGCCCATACAGATACTATCCATACTATGGTTAAAGAATGAATAAACAAAAAATATTCCAAAAAAATTTGGTTAAAATGCTGTAGATTTTTTTCTTTATTGTATCGAATAAAATTTTTGTATCAACTATCATAAAAATTTGCAAGTTTTAAATTATTTATTAAAAAAAGAGTTAAATAAAAAGAAGCTTTTTTTACAAAACAAATGTACATATAGCTTAAATCAATAAAAATATACGTTTCAATTGATTATACAGCAAAGTTTTGAATTCAGAAAAAAAAGTATCGACAAAATAGAATATCAAATTAATAAAGCAGAACTAAGAATTTAAACAATTTTCTTATTAACCTGAATTTTCGTTAGATCCAGAATTATTATTATTATTGTTGTTGTTGTTGTCATTATTATTCTCATTTGAGCCTGAATTATTGTTGTTGTCGTTGTTGTTTTCATTGGAATTGCTATTAGCTTGAGGAAGAATAGGAGCAGCAGCTTGACGAAGTTGTCGCTTGTAAAAAGATTCACCCAATTCATTATTTCGAATAATAAAAGTTGAAGTTAAATGAATCAAACAAATAAAAATAACAAAAACGAGAGTAAACTTCATTTTTTTAAAACGAGATTGTTCAACAAAAAATTAAATTGCTTTTAGAAGAAAAATATAGGTTGAAAAGTTTTGGCACCGAATGAGCTTTTATACCGGCAAAAATTTGAATAAAAAAAAATTAAAATAATCGAAAACAAACTAGAATAATTTTTCAATTTCCTAAAAATATGCAAATTAGTTACGTGAGGAATACCATTTTTGGTCGTTTATGTTTTTTAAAAATCAGCAAAAACATCAATGATTAAAATATTTGTTGGACATTTGCAACTTGTTACGCTATTTTTGTTTTTAAAAGTTTGCGATTTTTGTGTGGCGGAAGAAAATAACCATTTTTCCAAAAAATATGGCTACATAACTTACCAAACGCGCTTGTAATATGTTTGGATTATAAAATATTTTTAATGCTTTGTTTTTTAGAAATCAAATGAATAAACATTAAAAATTGCTTTTTTGTATTTCACATTTTTCGCATAAAAAAATTAACATTCTTTTTTGCAAATACTTATGAATGATGAGTTTAGTTTTACTAAAGCTATTCGATATCCCTTACAAAATGAGCCATTACTGATTTTACAAGTATAGAAAACTTTCCAAAAATCATTTAAATTTTTGTGGAGCTTCATCTTTTTTGATACATTAGATTCATTTTTTTAACTTAATTTATTAACTTTCTAGCAGTAGTTTTACGACATTAAAAGAATGACATGGATAATCAGAGAATTCTTATACTTCGTAAATTTCCTTAATAAGCAGCTTATTTAAGTATTCAACAAAAAATAAGTTTCAATTTATGGGCCGCATTATTGCTGAGCTTTCAATTTAAAATTAAAAAAGGCAAGAATTTTTGAGACATGCGTGAAATGAAAATTTTATGGCTTTCACTTTGATCAAGAAAATTTATTGCAACTAATCACATTTCTAAAAATTTAAAATTAATTGGCTTTAGACTTCTTTCTTTATATTTTATTTTAAAACTGCTAAAATATATTAATTTTTACGCATTACACAAAACTACAATTTTTTATAAAAATATTTACAAAGCAAAGTCCGGGATGGATCAAGTTAATTTTTGTCCATTTGCAACAAAATTAAATAAATTTTTGATTAATTCAGGATTCTTTGATAATTCTTTCATTAAAAATCCTTCCAATGCATTTCCAGGCTGTCCTTGTTGTGTTGTTTCTTGGCCATGATCATTTTGTTCAGGCATTTTTTGTTGTTCTGAATGGATTTCAAAATTTGGTGGTGGTGGAGGAGGTTGGAAATTTGACATAAAACCAGGGTAAAAAAATCCATTTTGTTGAGGAGGAGGATAAAAAATATGTTGTTGGATTTCTTCAATTTGTTCTTCATTATCTTCGTTGGCGTTGTTTTCATTTTCATTGGGCGTGTCATAATGAGTGTTTAGCATTTGAACAATGCCAAGGAGAAGTTGATGGGTTTCTTCGCTAATTCCATCATCGTTTCTGGGTTTTGTCTATAAAAATATTAAAGATTATTAAAAATGGTTTCCAATTATGGCAGCTGCTTATAAAGTTGATTTGGCATTTATGTTGCAATAAAAAATTTGAGGAAATTTGTAATTTCAGGATTTTTGCATTTTTTGAATTTTTAAAATCAAAAATAAATTCAGAACAAATATTTTTGTTTCATTTATTTTTTTGAAACTATTTATTACCACTTTTTTAACGATTTCCACTCCATTTGTTGGTTTCTGAATAACATTTTCTTTAGCCTTGGAAAAATCCAAAATTGCAGAAAATCCATTCAAACTTTTTACAATATTTGGATAATCAGCAACTATCTCTGCTCCAACAACAGAAAATAAAAAAATTAACAAAAATTTTAAACACAACATTCTTTTTTTTTCGTTCTCCAAAATTTAAGATGACGCAAATATGAAAAAGAAAAACTGCTGCTGATCTTTTAATTTGGTTTTATTTTTTTGCAATTTCCTTTTATACCCTCAAGAAAATTTGAAAGAAATCATAAAAGAAAGACATAATTTGTGACTTTTGTGTCGTTGTTTTTTTTCTTTTCTTTTACCACAAAAGTACAAGTTTTTTTTTTGTTGGCGAACATCAAGATCAAATTGGAACAAACGTAATGTCTTGGTAGCGTTGAACTTTTGCAAATGCAAAAACAAAGGTAATTATTATTACTATATTTTTTTTAAATATTTATTTTCAGTTACAGAAGTGACACGATTTATGGAGTTTGTTGTGTCATTTTTTTTTGTGATCAAATTTTTTTTTGCAAAATAAAGTAAGATTAGACTTTTAATATTTTTATTTTCTTCGAGTTATGACCGCTGCGGCAAAAGTCATTTCTTTACATTCATTTTCATTATTTTAGTTTTCTAACATGAAACTTTTTTCTTTTTTAAATCTGAAAATTGATATTTTAGAAATATTATGAAAACTTTCTATCACATTATTGATATTAAAATCCAACCATCATACATACATAAATTTTCTCATAATCTGTTAAAGTTTTCGTAAATATTTTTTTGCTATTTTTTTTTATCAAACATAAGTTCCATATTATTAATTATACAGGGGAGTTTTAACATTTTTGTTTTTTGTTTGATCTTTTTTCATTGAAATTTTATAATATAAAAGTCGCATCAAAATTAATTTTTTTTGGATATTTTCCGAATACAAGTTTCACAACAAAAATGAAGTTTACTTTTGTTGCTTTTGTTGTATTTATTTGTTTAATTCAATTAACTTCAACTTTTATTATTCGAAATAATAATAATGAAATGATTCATTTATCAAACATTTATAAACGGGTACTTCGACAAGCAGCAGCTCCAAATCCAATCGATACTGTGAGTGATTCCAATTCCGTTGAAGATCCTAACAAACCCAATTCACCTGAAGACAACGACGAAAAAAGTTTAGAATCATCTGAAACTCAAAATCAACGAAAGAATATTTAATTTATTTAATTGCTCTGATTGAATCGGTACTAAATGTAAAATATATATATTAAATTTTTATAGCAAATTTATTTACAACAAAATTATTTATTATTAAATTTTAATTAATCGAATAAAAACTAAATTTTTCATATACTATTTTATGTATGTTTTAGTTTTGTCCTTTTAGATTTCATTCACAAAAAAAGTTGTTTTGAGTTTGAAGGTTTTATTAAACTAAATTTTTTCATGAATATTTTATTCATTTTTTTCTTTGATTTTTTGTGTTCTTTATTTGATGATAAATTGATAATATTAAAATCACAATCAATAAAATCTTTGTTCAAATTTAAATATTTTTAAATTCCCAATCTCTTATATCGCCTGAAGTAAATTTATTTAAACCATTTACAGAAAAAAATATATATAGAAAGATAGAAAAAACCACCGTATAACATGAAAAAATTAGCATATTAATGAAAAAAACATTACAAAAAAATTTAAATTTTTAAACATAAAACAAATAAAAAGTTTTTTTTTCGATTCAAAAAAGCAGGCAAAAATTTTTTTATATTTAATTTTTTTGTTATAAAAAAAAGAAAGGAAGAAAAAAGGCCAGAAAATATCGAAATTGATGAAAGCTCTTTTTCGGAAGAAACTCTGGCGGCAGTTATTCTGGCGGGAATAATTTTTTTTGTTAGCTAACATTTTTCTAAGAAAAAATTTTTTTTATCGAAAAAGGTATTATAATTTTTTTAGGAATTAAAAAAAAAATAACTAAAAAGAGGAAGGATTTTTTTTGTTTAATAAGAATCTCAAAAATTTATTTTTTTTCTAGCGAGTTTAAAAATTTAATTTTAAAAAAAAATAGGATAAAATTAGGCGAATTTTTTTTCTTTTTTTAAAGAAAAGTTTTAAAAAAATGTTTAGTTTTGTTTTGTTATTTGTTTGTTGGACGGCATTGTTATTGAACTTTGATAGGGTTGTTTTGATGTTTAAGTGTGATGATGAGGAGCGCTATCAACAATTTGAATGCCAGTGATTTCAACATCTCCACCAATTTGGATTCCATGAAGATCGTTGGGTTCAGTTCGGTGAGCATAAGTGGCGAAACGTTCACCATTGAGGAAGATCTATAAAATTTAATCGGGCTTAACAAAATTAAATCAAAGTTGTGTAAAAAAAAGTTTAGATTCTTTTAATTTTGGAGAAAAGTGGGATTTATCACGAAAAAATCTTTTTACAAATTATCTGGACCATTTAAATTTTCCGAAGCCATCCACGGTTTTTTTTAACCAAAAAATTGATAAACCTTTTTTTCAAATTTTAATCTTTTTAGTTTGGACGAATTTTAAAAAATAAATTACAAGCTTCTTTTTTCGGTCAAAAAGATATAATTTAAAAGTTTTACTTACTTGGAATCCATAAGCTTCATTATGAATTTCAAGATCAAATCCGGCAGCCTTTTCTAAAGTAAGTTTGCCTTCACGTTCTTCATTACCCCATTCATTTGAAAGTAAAGAATTTCGAACGATAGCCTTTTCATCAAATCGAGGATTAAAATGAAGAGCGATATCACCATTTTTCTTTAATAAATTGATATGGAATCGTTTGCCCTTCTTTTCGGGAGTTCCATAAATGACTAAAGTTTTGCCTGGTGCAATACCTTCGCCGGGAATTCCTGATTCATATGGAACTGGATAATATCGGCCTCCCCAATGAATATGGGTGATGAAAACATCTCCATCAATGCTGAAATGAGAGATGGATGAAAGGGGAACGCGATGATCATATTCTTTAATTTCTTTTTGATCAGCAAAAATTTGGAATTTGCTGTCGTGAGCTCGAATTCGGATGTCGATGTCATCTCCACGTTTCCATGGGTTGCTAAAAAATTAAAGAAAATTAATGTTTTATCTAAAAAGCAAATTTTTCGTTCTAAATTGAAATTGAAAAACTTTTTAATGGTTTTTTAATAATTAGAAATGTCAAAATGAAAAGTTGTAAAAAAGCTATTATAAATTAAATTTTTACTAAAAATTGAAAATCTTTTTAATTCCCGTGGCAAATTTTTTATTGTTTCTTTAATTTTGCTTTTTTTTCGTGGCAAGGCTCCACGTAATTAATTTTGGTTACTTCAAAAAAGCTTACCTTTTGCGTTCTTCTTTTCCCCATTCACCTTTGCTAAAGGTGTTGAAAACAATTTTGCCTTCATCAAATCGAATGGAGATATGAAGAGGAACATCATTTCCAGAGAAATCAGCGGAAGCAGTATGAAGATTAACGGTGAATCGAACGGAATCTTCCGCGGTTTTTCCTTTAACTTGTAAAGTTTGTCCAGGTTCGAAGGGTTCGGTGAGTTTTGATCGATAAGGAATGGGATAGTTAGTTTCCATGGCTGAAATATTTGATGGATATCCTTCTTGGGTAACTACGGTTTCAGTATGGGTGTGGGTGGTATGATGACCGCCGTGATGTTCTTCGAATGGATTAGGATCGGAAAGAATTGGATTTCCGTGTTCGTCAACTAAAAAAAGTTAATAAATAAAATTGATAAACTTTTGATATAAGAAACGAAATAAAAATTGATAAATGACATAAAACGAAAGTTACTAAAAACAAGATTTCGGTGTTTCGAAGAGTATACACGAAATTCTTTAAAATTAAAACAGAATATAAGAGTCTATTTAAAAATTGTAAAGTCCAAAATTTTTTAGATACTGAAACAAAAAAATGATAAAACTAAAGTTAAGAAAATTACGTTTGTTTTAGAAGTTTATAAATTTTCTGGGTAATTAACATTAAGGGTTCAAAGTTTTGTGGAAATTGCACTTTTAGCTTTTATTTTTAAAATAATATAAAAGAAAGAATTTTAAACATAAAAATTAAACCAAGCAACCTTAGTTGCAATTTTTTCCAATAAAATAAAACTAATAAAAACTACTAATGCCCCAAAGCAATCGTAAAATTAAATAAAACACTTCTTTAAAACGCTCTCAAAAATATACTCCCAATAAAAAACTTAGTCATTGTAAATTATTTTAACACTATTTTCTTTAAAAAAATTATGAATCATAAAATGAGATATTTAAATAAGGAAAGAAACCATTATTCACGCCCCAAAGTTTGTTTTAATTCCATAACAAAAAAAGAAAAAGAAAAGAAAAACTAAAAGATTGGCACGAAGCCAAAGTGTAAACAACACAAAATCTATGTATGTCGAAAATGAGCGAGAAAAAAAATTTTAAAAGAAAAAGGACACGACGAAGAAAAATGAGAGGAAAAAAGAGAGGGAGGGTGGAGGGAAAAAAGAAGAAAGGAGGAATATGACCTTCACAACGACAACGACAACAACAAAAAAGAAAAGAAAGAAAAATATATATAATGGCGAGTGACAGACTGGCAGCAGCCAAAACAGCAAAGCGACGAGCATCAATAGTCCGTCAGTAGTTATTGTCAGAAAAGCAAGCAGCGGGCAGCAGCAATAACGGCGGTGGCATAAAATAAAAACGAGCCCTGCCGTTTAGTCGCCACTGCCGACGACGCCGCAAGCAGTAATAATGAATGTTTTTGCTTGCTTGCCTGCTTGCAATCCAATTTAAAATTTTTGCAGCTGGACACAAGCCAAGCCAAGCTCAAAGAAAATAAGCATCTTTCCCCTCCTCAAATTTTTTTTAGTTGTTCCCTTCTTTTTTGCTTTGGGCTTTCTCTCTTTTTTTATTTTTATTTTAAACATCAAAAAAGAGGACGCTACTTTTTTTACTTTTGAGCTTCCTCCTTCGCTTTTTTTATTTTTCATTTATTTTTCGTCGTAGTGTGTTCGAGAAAAAGAGAGAAGAGTAAAAATAAAGATTGCAGAAGCGGCATGAATGCCAAATTTTTTGACCGAGAAAGAAAAGCATCTAATGCATGTAATCGCTTGCTACTTGAACTTTTATTTTGGGTTCAAGTGGCACACGAAGATAGATGATTTAAAAAAATGCTAATTAACATATTCAAAAAAGATATAATTTGTGATGGCAAAAAAAAAATCAAAACTCGTCGTCTTCTTTTTCCAAAAAAAACGAAAAATAAAAATTGAAAAACACATGCAAGACACAAATAAAAAATTTTCTTTACTTTTTGATGCGTTTGTTTGTCCGAAAAAAATAAGTAAAAACGAGAGAGAATGAATGAGTGAGTCGCTTCCTTTTTATGTTTCAAGTTTTATTCTTTTTTTGCTTCAGTAACTATGTGCTACGACTACGCCAAAGACTACCGCCTATAGCATCGAAAATGAAAAAAAAAAAGTATAAAGAGGGACTAAGTTAATATACATAAAAAATGTGTCTCTGTCATCGTCGTCGTTCTTGCATAAATATAAATATCTATCTATCCTATGCATATGCGTGTATGTATGCTCTGTGCGTAACAAAACAAAACAACAACAAAAATAATAATAATAATAACATTTAGTTGAGTTGCATGCTATTTGCTTGATGGCTGTTTTTGATGGTGTTGTTGCAGATGTGCTGAATCATACATGGGCAAGGGAGTGTGTCAAGGTTTTTTTGCTAGCGGTACCCCAAATTTTCCAAAGGGTCTCCCCTCTCTGCTATTTTTTGGCTAGCAGAAAAAAAAGCGGTACCCTCAGAATACAGAAAAAAATTTCCCTTGGTATCCCCTGTGGATTTTTTTCATTTTCTAAAAAACCTCAGCGGTACCCCGGTACCTCTGGGTGTGTCAAAACACACCCAAACACACCCTGTGCCCATGTGTGTGCTGAATCACTAACTTATAATTGTAAAAAATGAGAGTAAAAATAAAGTTAGAAAGGCAGACAGAGATAGGAAAAATTAAAGTTTCGTAAAAATTTAAAACAAAAAATTAAATCAAAAAAATAGTCATGAAAAAAACTATTTTTACCATAAAGAAATTTAATAATTTGCATATTTCTTTTCTTTTTTTTGTGGCTAGACAAAATATTTTGTTGTTTAATTTAAAATTCCAATGATTCTTCTATTTTTAAACCCTTTATGAACTTCTTTTTTTTAAGTTCGCTTAAATGGTCAATCATTGAAGTTCATCCTTCATTTTGGATGGCATTCCTTCACTCCTTTTGAAGCATCGAAAATGTATTGATCCCTAGAGAGAAAAAAGCTATAAGCAGAGGCGATGAAAAATGAATGATGATTATTTTCTATTTTTTGATTTCTTTAAAAAAAACAAAAAAAGTAAACAAAAAGAAAGAGACTAAGAAGTTTGAAGAAGCGCAATACTTCAAAGTTATAAGTGGGTAATTGGTGGAGGTTGTCGTTGTTAAGTGGATTGTTCGTTCATTTTCTTTGTTTTTTTAACGACGTAATTAGCTGATAATCAAAACACAAATTTATAAAAGCTGGACTTTTGGCGTTAGAAAATTTATTTTTATTTAGACTCCAGATTTTTTTTAGCCAGGATTCAAAAATTATTATTTGTGTGTGAGAAAAATATATATTTTCATTGTAAAAAGATGAAGAAACATTAATTCGGCAATTCTGAGCTTTATTAACCAGGCTAATCCCTAAATATATTAACACTCCACCTCAATCATAAAACAACTCCATAAAACTCCAATCAATCATCCATGTAATTATTATCCCGCAAGAGAACTTGTTTTTATTTTTTACTCCACATAATTTTTTTACCCTTAAAACTCCCATTGAAAACACACAAACACAAAGTCTCTTCTCTTTTTTTTACCAACGTCCACAGACAAAAAAAAATATACCATTATTATTAGTGATGGATATTTTTTTTCTATTCTTTTTTTTTTTTGAAAGGCCAAATTCCACCGGAAAAAAATAGAATAGAAAAACAGGTAATGCCCTTCAAAAAAGTAAAAAAAAATTTTAAAATAAAAATGGTATGCACAATTTAAAAAAGTGTATTATAAATAAAGACATAGAGAAGAGACGAAGGGATTGGAATGAATTGAATTGAATCCCTTTCCTTTCTCATAAATAACAACAAAAAATTTAGAAGAAAAAAACGAGTTTTGATCAAATAAAATAAAAAAAGACAGAGAAGTTATGCAAGTTAAAAGACAGGAAAAATAAATTTATGGCCGAAACAAAGAAAAAAAGGGACGAGAAAATTTAAAACAAATTAATTAATGAAAAAGGAAATAAGACAAATTATTTTTATAAATAATTAAGATCACAAAAAGCAGAAATGAAAAAATAATTAGAAGCTTGTGTAAAAGTGGAAGAGAATGGTTTCGTAGCGAAAAAAATATATATTTGGAAAAAATTTAAATAAAATATTCTGTTTCGAAAAACTGTGGCACAACTAGTTTTCAATAGATTTATTTAAAAAATCCGCAAGATTTTTCGTATGTTCACGTTTTTTGTTTAAAATAATTTTCAGTACATTAAAAAAAATGCGCATCAATTATAAAATTTGGATCATCATAATCGAACGAGCAGCGAGCGGAAAAAGAGGCGATAATCTCTTTTTTATTTTTATTTTTATTTTCCCGCATTAGCGACTCATAAAAATAATTATTTTTATTGCTTTGTTTTATATTTTTGATATATGAAGAAAAAAATAAGTGAATGATATTTTAGATATTTTGGCTCATTGCCGCGTCGATGACATCCCTTTTTTTTGGATGATGACAAATGAGGCCGACGACCGCCTGAATTTTATTTGTTTGATATCATTTTGGAATTTTTCGAAAACGTGAAAACATTTTTCTTCTTCTATTGTTTATATTGAAATTAGATATCAGAAACAAAAAAACAAATTTGCACGTAGATGGACAGACGACATAATAATGGCTTGCTTTTTTACACCAATGTTTTGGGTGGAGGAACAGCAAAAGTACACAGAGCTAGGCTACTACTATGTTCTTTTAAAAGCATAATTTAAGTGGATAAAAAGCTCAATGAAAACAATAAAAATAGAGTTAGCTGATAATAAAAAAAAAAGAAAAAAAAGTCAATTAAAAGTTTTTTTATTGATTGCACCTCGGAAAATTGAATTAAATGGTCAAAGATTTAATGATAACAAAAAAAGAAAAGTGCAATGTATAAAATTGAAGTTTTCTATTGCGGTTATTTTCCAGCGCATACATATATAGGAAAACTTTGAACTTTTATCAGTAAATTTTTTTTATAGAATTTCACAATCAAAAAAAACACTTGACTATAATATTTTTTTGAGTAATCTAGAATCAAGATTTTCGAGGCAAGAACCAAAGGATTTTTGTTTTCTCACAACAATTTTTGTTTTGTTTTTAACTTCACTACTTCTTTTTATGTGCTAGATCCACATTTTTTTATATTATTGTTTGTTTGCATTGAAATTCCTTTTTCATTTTCTCTTATCATTCTAATTTCATCTCATTTCTCTAATTTAAAACCGCAAGCAATCATTCAAAAAAATAATATCAATCAAAATAAAAAAGAAGAAGACAAAAATGAAAAATTGCATCAATTTTTTAGTTTTTTTTTGGAAGAAAAAAAAGAAGTAAAGAATGGAATGTGGCATTAAAAAAATACTAACAAACAAAAAACCGGCTTGGTTCAATCAGAAATGACAAAAGTTTTTAAAATGAAAAAAATTATTTTAAACCCTCTTTTTTTTGGAAATTTCTGAAAAAGTTTAAAAATAACCCAAAAACAAATAAAAAAGTTGAATGAAGCCAGAATCAACGTAAATTTTATTTAATCCTTTCTTTTTTTTCACGCTTTTATCAAATAAAAAATATTTCAAGTTTTTTTCCAAAAATTTTTTTATTATTTGAAAACAACATTTCTTTTTTAATTTTAATTTTAATTTTAATGAGCGAGCGTGCTTCGAAAAACCAAAGGCTTTCATTGCATTTCAAAAAGCGGTTTGCAAGAAAAGATTTATGCATGTAAAAAAAGTGTTTGAAAAACCTGAAAACAAAAAATAAATTCATAAATATTTTTAAATATTTATTGTCAAACGTTTTTCTCTCTCTTTTTTTTCTTCATATTTGCTTGTTGTTCCACTTGTTCTCGTTTCAATTCAAACCAAAAAAAAAGAAAGAAAAGAAAGAATAATGAATGAATGAAACCGCAAAAATATGGTGTCGACGACGACAGGAAATAATAACAAAGAAAAAAAAGTTTAGTCATTGAAAAAATAAAATCAACAAAAAGAGAAAAACATTCAAAAATATATATAATAAAAATTTTGATTTAAAATAAATGTAGAAAATTTCAATAAAGACAAATCAAGAGACAAAAAATAGGGAATCACATAACTAAAACTCGCAAGTCTTCTTACCCTATAAAATAGTTAAAATTATAAATTTTGCGCATCAAGATTCTTATTTTATGTTTCAAAATTTTTTTTGGGATAAGGCCCTAGATAAAATGCAGAAAGCCATGACATCGATAGAATCCAATAAAGCCTATTGTTTGCGTGCCCTTTCTAATTTTTATCTCAAACAGTTCCATTAAAAAAGTTTACCACATCTCTAATTAATTACAAAAGTAAATATTTATGCATGAAATAAATTTTGAGACAGGCAACAACAAACAAAACAAAAAACGCTACTAACGAAGAGAAGAAGAAAAAATTTTCCGGGAAAAGATAGATTTCTTTTTTTCCCCTCCAATTTTGAAGTTTCTGGCTGCTCTAAAAACATGTGCAATGAAGCTGCTGCGATTGTCAGCGGCGTTGTTGTTGGTTGTCGTCGGTAAGCTCTTTGATAGAAAATAGAAAAGAAAAAGAAATAAACATAAGCATAAAAAAAATATGAATGGATGAATGAAAAATAAATAAATATAATAATAGGAAAAGAAAACACAAAAGTTGTAAGAGTTTTGTCTTCTTCTAAGAGCTGGAACTAGCTTTTTATATATTTTTTCTATGCTTTATGTAATTTTTTTTGGAGGGAAAAAAACTTATTAATGGAAATGTCCGAAGACAAAATGGAATTTAATGAAGTTTAAAAAGTTTTCACTTATTGCTCAAAAACAAAAAAGCCTTTAAAAAAATAACTCTTCTCGAAATAAACAAATTAGCTTTTTTCATCCATCATAATTTTTTGCTCTCACAAAAATCTTTTCAATAATAATTATTTTTTTCTAACACCTCAAAATGCCACATTATATCTATCTCTTCCATAACTTGTCATTTTTTTTCCTAAAACATCATAATTTCTTTTCTCCTCTCTCATTCTTTTACTAATAATCTCAAAAACATAAAAACCTATCAAATAAAAAATCATTCAAATTTGTTCTATATTCTTTTTTCATTTCACTTTCTATCACTCAATTTTTTTGATGTTGCTTCACTTCAATCAACAACAAACATATTTTAAGCTTTAAAAAAAGTGAAAGGAAGAAGAGCAGCAAAATCAAAATGCAATTTGTTTCGTTTTGATTTTTTCGCCGTGAGTTAAGAATATTTTTTTCTTTTAACATTTGCTTTTGGATTTTTTCGTTTGCTTTCTTTTAAAAAATGTCAATGAAAAATCTCAAATTTTTAAATGAATGAACGAAGTGATTAAAATTTAAGAAATAAAGAAAAGAAAAAGAAAATGGATATTTGAGATACATAGATAGGAGATTGATGAAAAAGGGATCAATTAGAACAAAATAGAAAATATAAAAGAATTATAAAAGCAAGCGATCAAGGAAAACTAAACTTTGTGATAAAATTCGAAAACTTCGAATAAAAGTTGAATAAGAAATGTTATAATTTAATAAAGAATTTATTTATTCATAAAACATTTTAGATATATTTTTATTGTAACTCCTTTTTCTAAATGGCCTCAATTTTAAGTTTAAAAAGAGCCGGTTTTTTTTTGTTTATGAATTTTTTATACGAAAAAAAGGCTACCGTGGAAAGACTCGAAGGCTTAAGAAATTAAGAAGAATAAAAAAGGCCACAAAAAAACATCTAAAATTTTATGGTTCAATAAAATTTGAAGCTATGCACGGTTTCAATTTTAACCACAAAAAACTTATACAAAAAAATTTAATCAGAATGCAGCCGCATATTTCCGGATTTCAGTAGTTGCAGCTGTTAATGCTTAGACACAAACTAAAAGATAAAAGCCATAAAAAAAATTTAATTGCCGCTTTTTTTACTTTTTATTTTTTATTTTTTTGAAGACCCACTTGCAGCAGATGGGGGCCATAGCTTAACAAAAAAAAAGTTTTATGTATTCCTATTGCCCAATTCACTCTCAACTTTTTTAAGTTTCGAGAAAAAAACAAAAGTTTGAAGGGAAAATTTAATTTCCATTGTGTGCCATTCAGAGAATTTTCGAACACATACATAAATATATGCTCAATTATTCCAAATTTAGAAAATCAATTTTGTTTGAGAAAAAAAACCATTAAAATAGTTTAAATTCGTCTGCGTTTTTTCTTTTATTTCTAGCAATAGCAGAATTCGTTTTTACTTCGAATGGCTGCTTTTATGTCTCGAAATTAAAATTTTCCTTTTACCAAATTTTTGTTGTTTTTTGGTTTTCTAAACATAAAATGCCAATCATTTTTTGTTGTTGTTGCTGCTGCTTTTTGATTTTCTATGTCTGACTTTTATTTTATTTTTATTTTTGATGTTGTAAAACCCTCTTGAAAATAATTTTCCATTTGTCGTCGTCGTTGTCGGTTTCACCTTTTTGATCACCATCAACTTTCCTTCATTTTTTTCAAGGACAAATCAATGCACAAAACAACAAAGCAAAAAATAACTACTCTTACTTACATTAAACCTTGACGACGACAACAACAACGATAATTAGAAAGAATGAAAGGAAAGAAAAGAAAGGCATAAAAAAAGAAGTTAGAGTTGTAAAAAAAACTTAAGAGTTTTTTCTTTTGTATTTTTGCAATGACAAATTTTATGATGCGTCGTTGTAATACAACAAGAAAGAATCTTCTTGATTGATTCATGGTTTTTTTTTTGGTTCAAGATGCAACCAAAGAATTATAAAAAAATGGCAGGAAATCTCGAAAGAAAAATGTTTAGAAATGATTAATTAAAGTCAAAAAACTCGCAAAAACGGAAAAATACATTCTAAAAAAGAAAAATTTGTTACCCGAAGTCACTCCACGAAACTTCAAATTAATTATTTTTGAATACTCTCATTGATTTTAGGCATTTTATAAATTTTTTTTGATAGTTTATTTAAATTTTTCCAACGATTTATTTTTGTCAACTTTTTCTATTCTTTTTTTGTTGTTGTTTGACCTTTAATAAAAATGAGTCCAAAATATTTAAAAAAAATAAATGTCAAAAACAATTACTAATCTCTCCATTTTATTATTCATTATTATTACTGAATTTTTAGTTTGTGTTTCAACGCAAAAATTCTTTTTTCTCTCTCTTTGATTTATTTTTTTGTGTTTTGTAAAAAAAAGAGAGAGGTGTCAAATCAATAAAATACTTTGATTCACCAATTTTTTACTTTTAATTTATTTTTTTATAATAAAAATGTTTCAACAATTGGCAATGATGAATTTTTATTTAAAACTTGAAACAACCAAGAGTTACACACCCAATTTTAGTAAAATAAAACTATTCAAAAAATTTGGGCAATTACAATTTAGAGTTTTTTAGTTTTGTCCAAAAATAAATAAAATTCACAATGTTTTTCAAAATTTTTTTCTTACAAACTCGTTTTTTTTTTGTTGCGTTTTTGCATTCTTTATTAAACTCTTTTCTTCTTTTTTTTTGATTTGACTTTTTGATTTCTGAGGTTTTTGACAACAACCACCAAAAATATTCATCATCTTCACTTCTTCAATTTGGTTGTACATAATTTTTTTGGAGAGAAATAAAAAAAACTTATGAATTGAGACATTTGAAAGAAATTTTTTTGTTCATACCTTCCTTTTTTTTGAAATGAATGAGCGAATCGAAAAAATAATTTCACAATCAAATTTAAAATAGTAAAAATTTAAAATGGTTTTAACCACAAAAAAAAATTGAAACTTGGAACTTCAAACGAAAAAGAATAGAATTATTTGTGAATTGAATTGAAACGTTTTTAGAATGTTTCAAACCCATAAAATTTCTCTTGCAACTTTATCATCCAATTAAACGCAATTTTTCTATAATCAAACAAAAAAAATAGTGCATTCCTTTGTTTCAATATTATTTTTTTTGCTCTGCAGAAATAATGAAAAAACAAAAAAAAATAAGGAAAGTAAACAAAGCAAAAAGAATAAAAACAAAAAGCAAGCGATGGTAATGAAGCTGATAAGATGCTGCTGTTGCCTGCCTGCGTGTGTTTGTGTATTTGTTTACTTACATGATTTTTTTAATTTGGTTTTTTTGAGTTTGATGCTCGCTTGTATATGTTTTTTTTAAGTGGGAAAGCTTCTTTCTTGCTACTGCACTGCTGTTGTTAAACGGATTAAAAGGAGAAAGACAAAGACAAAAATGAGATAGATAATTTCTAATTTCCTTGTTTCAATAAATAAAAAATTGCAACAAAAAAACCAAAAAGAAAATTCTCTGTTTTTTGTTTGATTAAGAATTGGATGGATGGAAGAGAAGAAAGAGAATCCGGGTAACAAGCTTTATTAATTTTTTTTTATTTAGCCGCCATTTTTTTTTTTTGATAAACAATAAAAAAAATGGATTCTTATGTAAATAATACTCAAAGCTTTTGAGTTTTAAGAGTGAAGCGTGTTATATGTGTGTGTTATTTTTTTTCTGGACTTGATTTAAAAAATATTTGGGAGAGCTTTCATTGTTTGATCGGTTACTTAAATAACCATGAGACTGGGGCTCTTGATACAACGAAAAATAAGATTTATCTATCATATATTTTTTTAAACAAGAGTTCCGAAGAGATAAAGCCCAAAACACATTTGAAAATAGAATATCTTTGTTTTATTATGTCTTGCAGCGAAAGTTTATTATACTCACATATTTTCGTGCGAAGACATAAAAAAAAACGGAGAAATTACTGTTTTTACTTTTTATCAATGCTATACAAAGTTTGCCTAAAAAAGGCTCACATAAAAAATGTTGATTTTTTTGTTTACGCAAACAACTTTTTTTCTTAACCTCACCGCAGCAGATGTTGCAATTTTCTGCGTTGCGCGTAAACAATAAAAAAAATTATTTAACCCCTTCTGGCATAATTTTTTGCTTCGCTTTTGGTTGAATTTTTATTTAAGAAAAAAAAATGAAAGGTTGTTTTCTTAGAAAAACAAGTTTGTTTACAACGACGCAAAATAAAAAAATTTAAAAAAGAAAATAGTAGGAAGAAAGACGTGCAAAATCGGAAAAGATCAGAAACATACTTTTACAAAACAAAAAAAATAAATGAATGTTATTTTGTTTTTATTTTTTTCAGATCAAAAAAGACATTATTTGTTTACTACGACTTTTGGCGCTAGCAAAGATATATTATAAGGAAATGCCAAAAGAGAATCAACGATGATTGATTAAAGCTGACTATCGTTTTTTGATTCATACAAAAAAAAATAGCGGAAAATTTAAAATAATAGATTTTTAGTTTTTGAGCTTAGAGTAACTTTCATTCTAAGAAATTAGATATTCATAAATTTAAGAATAAACCTACCAAGATGAACATTATGTCCAGGACTTCCGAATTCGTCAGACATGATGATTGAAAATCAACGGGTTAACGATCAACGATATGAATCAAACGAAAAGTATGAGAGATAAAACCTGTAATTAAAGTAAACGTTTTTATCAAAAGGTTAAAAAGCAATCTAAAACACGTAAATTTCTAAAATCGCGGAAAAGATTTAGCAAAAATTAAAGAAAAAAATAAAAAAGCACGAAAGTTAAAAAAAAGTTTGTTTGAAGCAAAATTATTTTAACTCATTTTCTTAACCTCGGATATTTAATATGCCTCATATCTTTTACGTTTCAACCATGACACATCGTCATCATCAACGTCAAAAAAACTGAAAATGAAACATTGACAACAACAACCCACCTAATTTTTTTTCTTCTCTCTATTTTAACCAACCAAAACTAACTAAAGCCAAAAGGAAAAAGAAAAAATTTAACCCTTAACCTTTTCGGTTAAATAACTATTTTTTTTTATCGTCGGTTGATACTTTTATTTTTTTTCATCATCTACCTTTTACTCGCAACAAGCAACAACTCACTTTTTTTATTGAATGAATGAGAGAGAATTGACAACAAAAAAAAGTTAACAGAAGAAGAAAAAAAAGATGAAAGAGAATGGAAAAAAAAAGTGTTGAACGTAAGTAAAAGAGTAACGACTCCCGTTTTTTTTCTTCGTTTGTTGTTGTTTCAAATGTTTGTCGTCGTCGTAACCGTCGTTCATGAAAAAAAAATATATGGGGAAAACACACCGGTGTGTTGTTGTTTTGTGGCAGTAGTGAGGGCTTCCAAAATATTTCTAAACGCCCTTTAGCATTTTTTTTTTCTTTTGGGGGAAAAAAAGAGAGTTGTTGGTGGTGGTGGTTGCCATATTGCTGTTGCTCAAAGGGAACAAAAACACAAATACACACAAAAATAAAACAGAAGAACGAAGACAAAAAAAAACGTTAGTATTTGTTATTTCTCTCCTCCCACTTTTTCTTTTAGTAGTTGTGTGAGTTTTTGTTGTTTGTCGTCGTCAATGATGCAAAAAAGAAAAAATGAAAATGAACAGGGCCCAAATAAATAAATAAATAAAAATTAATACTCAAAAAAATAATATTGAAACCGGGGGAATTTTTTTTTGCATTGCAAAGTGGAAAAAAAATGGTGAAATTAAAACTAAAAAAGAGAAAGAAACAACAGACAGGAAGTTTAGAGAAGAGTATTATTTGTCTCCGAAATTAATGTATGTAAATGATGATAAAGAAAAAAAAGGGATTAGTTTTTAAGCTTTAAAAATAACAAATTCAATTGGCACAGATACTTTTTGTTTGCTGCTTCTTCCGTATGAAAAAAATTGCTGGATTATGGAATCATTCATTCTCCAAGAGTGATTCTTATTTAAAAATTTTCACAACGATACGCATTTAATTTTTCAAGATATAAATAATGATATTAGAATGTAAAATCAGAAAAAAAATTACAATCGCATTCATTAATAAAAAAAATTTTAAATTTTAATGTCTTGAACCCAAATTTTCTAATAATTGAGAAGTTACACTTTCACTTTATTCGGTAAATATCCATCTAATAAATATAACAAAAAGCAAAATTTTGTCTCTCAGAAATTTTATTTTCAACAAACAAACAAAAAAAATAAACTGCAGCGACGACAACTGAGCGGAAATTAGAGAAAAGTAGCAAAAGCAACATCAAAAATTTTTTTGTTGTTTGTTTCAACAAAAAAAAACTTCGGCAAAAAAAATTCTTTGCAATAAACAAATTAAAAAAATGACTCATAAAAAAAAGAAGAAGGGAAGGGAAGAGGATTAATCATTAAGAGCATAAATAAAAAAAGCTAGATAGGCTTACATACAACAAATCTACTTACTTACTTCTTTCGCTTACTTTTATTTTTTAACAAACATAAAATAAATAAAAAGTAACTAACTAAAAAAATTGATACTTACTTTTTTCCCTTTGCTTTTCTGACATAATATTTTTGAGAAAGTGAGTAGGAGAACAAAAAAATATGTACATGGAAAGAAAAAAAGAGAAGCATTCACATTTTTTTGATCTGCTTTAAAAAAATTAGAGGAAGGAAACGAAGAAGAAAAAAGTAAAGAGAGATACATGCACACGCAAACAAGCTTATTTTGAAGCTTACAACAAAAACTTTAAAAAAAAACGGCTATCGTCGTCGTCTAGTAGGCGGCTGGCTGGGTTTACTGTTCTTTTTTTCATGTTCAAGACTTAAGTGTCTAGTACTTTAATTTCATTTGGTATGTAAATATAGAAAAAATGAAGTTAGAGAAAAGCAAAAAAACTGCTAGTAAATGGATAAACCCAGTATTTTTTTAGTTGTAGAAAACAGATGCTTAAAGGAATGTATCCCAGGCATTGTCGGAACGAAAGTTCAAAACAAAAAATTAATTAAATAATAAAATATACATTTTATAAGTTATTTGGCTTTTAAACATTTATAATTTTTTTCACCTGAAAGAAAGTAGACTAAAAATATTTTTAAAGAAAATTTTACTTTAAGCTGCCATTCCTATATAGCAAAAAAGCATTTTCTTTCATTTTCTTCAATAAGCTAAATGAATAAATGAACATCTCAACAACTGCTGTTAGGAATAGCTTAGATATGTATAAACTAATCATAAAAAAAATTAAATTATGTGTATATCGCTTTTGCAAAAATGCAGCATAACAAAAAATAGAAAAAAGTTTGTCTTTCTTTATTGATTCAAAAATACTCAGAAAAACTATAAAAATTTTGCTTTGAGACTCCTAGGAATTATTCGAAGCAGATATAAAGAAAATCTTTCGTGTAAAGTCTATGGAAAAAAACAACTAAAGAGTTTGGATAAATTTAAAAAATCTGTCTCCAATAATAAAAAGTTTTTCGAGTCTATAAAAATTGGAGAAAATAAAAATAAAAGAAGTTTCACATTTTTTTCATCAAAAAAAAAGAAGGAAATAAATAAAAATGCAAAACCAACAACAAAAGCAACAAAGAAAGCAGCAAGCAAGCTATTAACCAAATAGCTAAAAGCAGATGGCATCGCTGTCGTCGTCGTTTTTCTCTCCTAAAACTCTTCAACTTTATTTCTTTCTTCCTTTTTTTTTTTTGCCGTGCAGTTTTAAAACCAAAAAGCTGGCACTAAAGGAATAAAAGAGTCAGAGAGAAAGACGGACTTTCATTTGTGTTTCGTTTCACAAACAAAAGAAGAAGAATTTTTTCTAGCTTTTTTTGTTGCAGAAGAATAGAGTCATTTTAAAAATAGCCAAGCAAAGAAGTAAAGAAAATGTCGTAGTTTTTTTCTACGATGAAAATATTATTCATTCGTCCACTTTTCAATCTTTTTGGCTTTATAAGTTGGTTTTGGACTTTTGGACTTTTTTGAATGATGATGAATAAAGGGAGATAAAGAATAAAGTGGCATAAAAGAAAAATAGCCTTGGAAGTGAAAAATGGATAATAGGGTTTAAAAGTTGTAAAAATCTTTAAAAAACTTTCTTTAAAGTTGCAATTTTCGGACATGAATTAGCCATAAAAAGTGCTCAAAAGTCTTGGAGGCGAAATAAATTACTAACCAAAAGTCTCAGTTATTTATAAATTTGGATCTCGCATTGATCGATTTCGATTGAAAGAAAAAAGGAAAAACTATTTTTTTAAAGCGGTTTTAGCCGCTGTTTTTCCTGTTGCTTTGTTTTATATTTTATTTTAGTCAAAAACATTTATTTCTCAATATTTATACAGCTTTTTTTTGGCAGCAGTTTTTGTTTTTGGTGTTTTTTGTTGTTGAGAAATAAAAGCCTGAATCATCGAAAACAAATTGAAAAAAGCCCGGAAGTTTATGCATGAATCATTAGAAAATAACACTTACAAAAAAAATTGAATCATCAATTAAAGTTTCAAATAAACTTTTGAAATTTTATTTTTAAAACTTTTAAACTCAAAAAATAAGACCGCTACGAAATTTAATTATTATTTAATAATTCATACTTTAAAGAGAAAAACAACAAAATTTCTATTTTTAGTTTCTTCGGTAGCGGCCAAATAGCTTTATAAAATCCGCAAAAAAATTTGTATTTTTTTCAAAAATAAAAACTAAAAATAAAATGCAAAAAAAATTTATAAGTCTTCAAACAAAAAATTTTTACGAAAAAATTATTATCTCTTTTCTTTCTTTTTTCACTGACATCTTTTCAAAATTTTAAATTATCTTTCTTTCTTTCTTTTTTCTTGACACATTTAATCAACTTTTTTTTTTTTTGAAAATTAAGACGATGAGATGAGAAATATAATCATGATGAATAAGGGACAAAAAAAAGAATGATGGATTAGTTTTCAAGTTTCTCTTCATTAAAATTTTTCTTTTCTATTTTTTTGCGATAAATAAAACAAAAATTTTCAATCAAATAAAAACTTGAATTGTGAATCTTTTTTTGTTTGTACATAAATAATTCACAAAACCGTACTTTTTTTAATTGGAAAAAGAGTTGATAAAAAAATACGGGTTTTAGAACCAAAGAAAACAATAAATAAAAATTATTATTATTAATAAAGGTTTTGATTGTAACAATTTTAAATAAGTTTTTGTCATCAAAATTATTGGTTTTTGGTGGTTCAAAAGTGCAATATAAAATTTAGTCCAACAAACTTTTGTTAATTTTCTATTTTTCTTTGGAGTACCTAAAATAAAAAAAATATGCAAATTTTTAAAGATATAATTAATATGGGAAACGTTGAGTTTGGTTGTAAAAAAATTTGTATCCCAAAACAACTGTCTTTTAAAAATTATAAACCCCGAGCTTAGAAGAAAAAAAAACTTTCATAATTTAGTTTTTTTCTGTTTTAAAATAACAGACTGATGTAGCCCGACTGCTTATGTAAAAAATCTATGATTCTCAAATAACAACAAAAAAAAGATTCAAACTCAAAACTTTTTTTAATACTTTTCTTTCTCGCCTTGAATGATTCAATCCAACAAACTCGAAACTCAAAGCAATCTTCTAAGACATTATAAATGCAACATTTCAAACACAATAAAAGCAAGGCCCCCGTCAATCCATTCTCAAACAAGAAACAATCTGGAAAGGGGACGACGAATAAGAATAGTAAAATGTGAAATTCAATCTTTTGCAATTCTTCCCAAAAACCACCGCACTTTAAAATAATTTTTTTTTACTTAGGAACATTCTATTTTCTAACCAAACTTTTTTTTGTTTGTTCATTTTAGCTGTCTGTCTCTATTCATTAAAAAAAAGTTTTCGAAAAAGTATAATAATGCAAACAAACCTAAAAAAACTAACTTATTTTTATGAAAATACAATCTTTTTTTTATTATTAGTTTGAAAATGAAATCAAAAAATGTTAAGAAAAAAAATCAAGAATAAGCTTTTACAGTTCCGATGAAACTGTTTTTGATTTCTAATCATTTAAATCCAAGTAAAAGGTTAAACTTAGAAAAGCTTTAATTTTATTTTTGGCAAAACTTATTTGTCCTTTTTGCAACAAACATTTCTATATTTTTTCTTCTTACATTGAAGCTAAAAAAACGACTATACGAAAAACACCTTTTTTTCTTTTTCACGAAAATGAAAAGAAAATAAGTAAAGAAAGCCAAGAAAAAAAACTAAATTTAATCAACGCAAAATAATAGAAAAGACTATGGAATGTGTTCGTTTGAAGCACTCCTTTTCATCTTTGTAGTACCAAGTGCCAGGGGCTTAAAATGGTGTAAATAATAATATAAACTAAATAAAGCCCATTGATTTTTTTTCAAAAGGACAGAGGAAGAAAAAAAAACATCTTTAAATATAAGCAAGCCACTGTTGTCGTCTGTTTTTGTACTAAAGGTGACAGACGACACTGTTTATTTTTTTTTCTTTGGAAACTATTAGCAACCATAAAATTGAGGGATTAAATGTTTTCGTTGGTTTTGGAATTTATGTGTGTATGTATTTTTTTTCGTTGCTATTTGCACGGTTTATTGATGAGGCGGTGTCAGACATTTTTTTGTTTGTTTGAAAAAAAGTAATTACTATTTTTCAATTTGTAAAATTTTTAACAAAAATTACGTAAAGTATCAGAAAACTTTTATTTGTAAATAAAAAAGAGCAGAGTATCAATGTACATGACAAAGTTGAATTTAATTAATAATTATTAAAGAAAAAAATTGGTTGAACGAAGGTTGAAAGAAAACTGGGGAGTTTTTATTTATTTATTTCTTTCCTAGCAAACCACCAAGAGCGCCAAGGGATGCACCAATTCGAGCTCCTTGCATTGCTCCATTCATAGCTCCATAACCCATTCTGCCCATTCCCATTCCACCCATGGGTCCATACATGCCTGAAAAAAGTTATATTAATTTCTAATTTCACAAACGCAGACGATAATTTTAATCCTAAAATTTTTTTAGCTAACAAAAATAATTTTCTTTTGATAAAAAGTAAAATGATAAGCTATGAAATTTGTTCTAAAAATCTAACAACATACCTTGTCCATAACCATATCCTTGACCTGGATACCCACCATACATGTTATAACCCCATTGAGCTGTGGAGCATGAAATAAGGGCAAAAATAAGGCAAACAACGAAAACTTTTTGCATCATTTTTTATAAAATTTGGAATTAGAAGATCGAAGACGTAACTTAATTTCTGAACCCTTTTCTTTCCAACTTTATATACAAATTTTTTTACTTTACGATCATCAAAGTTTTAATTCATTGTTGCACTCCTTGTTTGTGTTTTTTTTTTGTTTGTTCCATCACAAAACAAGTTTGAAGATGATGATTGTTTTTTTGTTTATGACTTTTTAATTTCCTTTTTCTTTTGCCAACAAATAAAAAATTTTTCTTTTCTTTTCTTTATTGGTGATCATTGATTGCGAACCCACCACAATCGAAAAAAAATAATAAAGAAAATAATTAAATTTATCAATAAATAAATCAAGGAAAAAGTTTGATGAACAATAAACCTTTTTTCCCCAAAAGTCAAGGAGTCAAATTTTTTTTGATCCACTTTTTTAAAGAATGCGTTTTCTTTGCCCCAGAACGGCTATGTTTTTGTTTTTTTTGGGAGTTAAGTTAATAACTAAATGTTTTTCTTTGTTTCAATAAGAGACCTGAAAAAAACATCGCCTGTTTGTTTTTGTTTTGATCTATAAAAATAATACAAACTAAAAAAATACGTAAAAATTACGAAACATAATTAATTAAGTCATTAAACTTCTTCTTTTTTTTTTGGTCAAGTAAACAAACAAACTCCTTAAAAAATAAATAATAAAAATGAAAGAATATCAATAAAGAAGAGGACGTAGTGTACCAAAAAAAAATAATAAGTTGTCGTCGGCTGTTGATTGTGGTTTTTAAAACTTTATTTTTACTATGGTTTAATACCGATGGAAATTTCTAGAAAAAAAATGGTTAACAAAAATTTTTATATTATAAAATATTTTGAATGAAAGAGAAATTCTTTAGTTTAGAAAAATCAAAAAACAAAATGAAACTTTTAATAATAAAAAAAGGGTTTAAAACTGATAGGAAAAAAATCATAGAAAAATACACATCACTTGTTGCAACAGCTCAAATGTTCAATCCAATAAAAAAAAATGTATGATATCACTAAAACCCATCTCGCCTACTCTATAATGCAATAATTTATTTATGCAAATTGTAAATCCCTTAAAGCTCCCATAAAAAAAAATCGTCGAGAACTTGAATGCAAAGTTATTAAAAAAGTGATGTGATAAAAAAGATTATACAAAATAATAGTACAACAACAATGATCAAAATGTAAATCAGCAAAAAGAGATCCAATATAAAAGCAACTAATCGAATTGGAAAAAAAGCATATTCATAGTTCCAACAGCAGTTTTGGAACCAACCAAGTGATTTCAAAAAATAAAAAAGATGGAAGCAAAATTACTTCTTGCCCTTCTTGTTGTTGCTCTTTTAGCTTTTTCAAGTAAATTTTAAATCCTTAAAATATTTTTATAACAAATTTGAATATTATTTTTTTAGTGGCTAAGGATGGAGATAGCAATGGCTCAGATTCTGGTAGCGATTCCACTGGAAGTTGGGGTGATTCATTTGAAAACAAGGATGAAGATTGTGATCGCTTGGTTGATGGTTCAGATGATAATGATGGAAAATGTGATTTAACTGATGGACTTGAAGAAGTTCCAGATAAAGTTGATTGCACACCCGAACAAAAAACTACCATAATTAGTTGGATCACCATTCTTAAAACACTCCTTTCCGTTAAAGTTTCTATCGAAGAACGATTAACCATCGCCCTTTCGAGTATCCAAAAATTCCAAAGTGAAAATCCTGATTGTTATGAACTTATTCAATATCAAAATATTTCATCATGGGGCTATCTAGTATCTTTCACTAAAGTCGTGGAATACAGACAATCCACCAAAATTGAATCGATTATGACTTTGGATGATGAAGATAATTGTCCTTTGTTTGAAGCTTTGATGAATGGCACCGATGGTTCATATGAGCAACAATCAGCTTGTAATGCTTTTATCAATGAAACTTTAATTGGAATTTGTGGAAATATGTCTTTGTCCATTACCGAAAGAAGTGTATTAATTTATCAAGCTATCTCAGAATTTTTCGCTATCAATTCTGAATGGCAATCATCATTCTTTCAATTTCAAATTTCTGGTTTCGGAAGTTTCCAACAATTCTTTGAAATTACTCGAACATATTATCAAAAAACTCAAGTCGATGTGATTCTTGAAGGTGAAGCTTCAGAATGTTCATTTATTGTTTCATTCAAAAATCAATTAGAAATGATTAAATCTGATTCATCCATTTCAAGCACAGTTAAAAAAACTTTAATTCAATTTGAAGCTCGAATTGAGCAACAAATGTCATTGGTTATTTCAGGAAAGGCTCGACTTTCAGTGATTATTAAAGAATTTAATTCATTCTTTAAATTGTATACCGATGAAATTTATGTTAAATTACTTTATGGAATCAGTATTAATGATTTTGGTAGCTTTATGGATCTCATCTATTGTGGACCATATAAAAATGGACTTACTCCCAAACCAACTATGCCAACAATTGGTACTCCTAAACCTACATGTAGCTGCACTTGTTCACCAACCACTCTTATGCCTTAAAAAAAGAAACTAGTCATTCAGAAATTGTGTTTTGTACAAATTTCAATCTTTTCACTTTGTTTATAGTTTTTTTCTTTGTTTCAAAGTGAAAATATTTATTAGATGCATTAGAAAAATAAAATCGAAGATTTAAAAACCCATAATCTAAACAAACAAAAAAAGTGTTTAGAAAAAAAATCTTAAACAACGCAGAACTTTTATGAGACACATAAAGTTAATGAAGCAGGTTAGCATGAGGCTCAAAAAAAGGTAAAGGTATAAAACCAAGTTTATTCATAAAAACTATCACCAACGAAAAATATGATCACTAACATAAACGAATAAAGGTTTAAAATAAAAACATTTAAAATTCAATTTTTCAAGTTATGAAAAACTCGGGAAATCATCATTCGCAAATTGCTTTTTTCACAGTCCAAGAAAGAATTAAACAATTTTATGTTAATTTTTTTGGAAATATGCGATCGTGAAACATTGCATTTTCTAAATATTTTTCAATTGTTTGCAAACGGTTGTCTTTGAAACACATTTCGCCCATCATTCATTGAACCTTTGATTCAAACGTTTAGCATAAATTACAAACAAAAAAATGTTAAAGCTTTTACTAAAAGCATGAAACACAATATTTTGTTTATTTTTTGATTTCTACAAATCGTCGACGGACTTATATAAAATATTTTTCGTTTCATCTTTATCCTGCCTTTTTTTCTTCTTCTTTAGCGCGTGCTTTCACATTTATCCACCTTTTTTTTCTTTCTTCACAAATATTACTTTTTTAGGTAATATTTTTTTCGTCCGTTATGGATGATGATCATCTTTCCCGTTCTAGTGCGAAGCGATCTCGTTTAGATGATACATTAGATGCCTTACCAAGTTCTGTATCAACTTTTCAATCAAATTCTGATGCTGTTATTGCTTCATGGAAGTCTGAATATGAAAAGAAAGTGCAAGAGGTTAGTTAGTTAATTTTCTTATCTTTATATGGTTAAGTTTTATATTTTAGAAATGGGCATTGGAAATAAAGCATAAAGAACTTCAAAGCAATCATCATGATCTCAAAGACAACGCTGATGACCTTCAACAAAAGAACGTGGAATTACAACAAGCATATGGGGATCTTCAGCTGCTGTTCAATAATCAAAGCTCACATATTTCTCAACTTCCAAATGAAGGTGAAGTATCTCGTTTGAATGAAACCATTACAGGAATGGAATTCGAAGCTAAACGTCATCTCAGAAAGGTTAGTTTTTCCTACTTGTTAGAGTTTTAAGGATCATACTGTTTGTATATTTGTAACTTACATATATCAATGGTTTAGATTTCTGATATGGAAAACCAACGAGAAATTGACAAAGTAAGAAGTGCTGAATTGGAAAAAACACAAGAAGATGTTCGTAAAGCTTTTGAAAAGGAAAAGAAGGATCTCCGAGAAAGAGTTGAACAACATATCATAGTTTTAAGAGAAAATCATCAAAATGAAAATACTCTTCTCCGCAAAAAGCTTGATAGAATGAATGCAAAGGAAAAGGATCGGGATCAAATGGTAAGTAGCTGCTAGTTTCTTTATTGGTCAAAAGGGAAGGAGAATAGGTGATATACATAGTATTACTTCTTTCTTATATTGATGACTAAACTAAAAGATAAGTTCATGTTTATAAATTTTAGATTGATGGTATGAAGAAGCAACATGAAGTCGATAAAGCTAAACTCGCTGAAATGGAAAAGAAAGTGGAAACTGGTCGTAAAGCTCATGAAAAAGAAAAGAAAGCATTATTGTCTAAAATAGCTGAAATGGAACAAAGCAATGCCTCTCCATCAGATGTTCATTCTGATACAGTACGTTTTGTAGAATTTATGCATTTAAAAAAGCTTGTAATGTTATTTTTTAGGCTTCATCATCCGTAAATTCAAGTGCTATTGCAAAAACTTCAAATGCTAATGATGATAATCATCTTGTTATCAAAAAACTTTTTCATGTGAAAGGTGGACTTGAATGGAAAGCTTATTTTACATCAAATGAAAAAGAACAATCAACAAAAGTTTGCTTAAATGGTTCGAATTTGCTTATTGATGACAAAGTTGTTTCCAAAAAATTGATCATCGATGGCCTTCTCTATCAATCCGAAGTTGATCCATTCAAAGGCTTTACTCATAATTATAATCGAGTATATCACATATTTATTTCCCGCCTTCTTTGTCAACATGTTCGTTCCTGTAATCTTACTAATGTATTTTTAAGTAATCAGCAAATGTTATGGATGGACTATGTGAAACTTGTTTCAGCTACAAAAACCAAAAGTCTCTATTTTTCAAATGTTTGTATTGAAAAAGAAGATGATTCATTAGCTTCATTTGAAGAAATTATGGAAAAGGTTCCTAATATTCGAAAAATTGCATGGTAAGGTTTCTTTATCATCGCTTATGTACAATTAACATATTCTTCTTTTTAGCGCATTTCATCCTACTGAGTCTATCAAACTTACAGAAGAAACCTTTACAAAACTTGTCGAGCTTCCAAGTTTCAAAAATCTTCAAATTTTTCGTTTATATGGTATTACTGTTTCTGATCCATTTGATGTTAGTTCTTTCCTCAAATTCATGAAGGTAAACTCGTCATTTTGATTGTTATTTAATATGTATGTACCATTTTCAGAAATATCCAAGCTGCCATTTTACCATCTCATTTCGCTATGATAAAAGACACGGTTTAAATGAGAGAAAACTTTTTGATCCTATCGTCAAAAAACTACGTAAAGCTTTTCCATCGGATGATAAACTTGTAATTCAAATCTAATTATCTCTCGTTTTGTTATAATAATGTTAGTAATTTATATGTATTTTGATTGTTTGTATTAATAAATAAACTTAATTTTGATTGTTAGAGAAACATTAGAAAACTGGAAGCTCAAATATAAACAAACAGCAGACAAGAATGTGTAGCGATTTTTGATGCCACCTAAACATTTTTAACTTATGCTGATACTTGATTCGTTATTCCTTCCAGCAAGAGGATGTTTTTTTCAATGAAATAATACACAATTTAAAGTGCCTTGAAAAAAGGCGATTCACAATATTTAACAAGCAACAAGAAAATAATATAAAAAGTATAAAACAAAGTTTATTTATAAAACAAGAAACAATAACGAAAAGTGATCGACGGATCAACAAAACAAAACAAAAACGAACAAAGGTTCAAAACAAACAAAAATTTAGCGGCTTTTAATAAGAAGCTTTCCGATTGGTGCGCGAGATTCAAGCATACGTTTAATTTTTTGATATTCAGCCTTGGCATGTTGATTACATTCAAAAAGACGAAATTCAAGAGTAAACTGAGCAGCGGGATGTTTCTAAAAATCAAAAAATGAATAAAATAAATGAAATATATAAAATGTACCTTCATAAAAGAAAGGAAACTTTCAGCATCAAAATCATGACAAAAAACATTATCAATCTCGAATTCACGAAGGTTTACAAAGGCAGGCAGTTTGAGGAGATTCTTAAAGGTTTCTTTATTGAGCTGATTGAAGCTGGAAAGAAATTATATGGGAAAATGAAAGAAAATGAAAACTTACTATGCAACAATTTCAACATTTGGAGCATATTCAAGGATCTTTTCAATAGAAACAAGATTATTCTTTTCATCAATAATTTGAACGTTAAGCATATAAAGAAGTATAACCATTTTGGATGAGACTAGCTTTTCAAATTCTTTCCAGACCAAGTTCTGTTTGAATAAAATCAAATCAGTAATATTACATGTTTGAACTTTTTGAAGTAAATGAGAAACATCGAAACGACCATTGCATTTATCGACATGACCATAACAGAGAGGATAAGCTCCATGATGAATGAGAAATTCTTCAAGAATCAACTTCTTTTGAGAAACGATGCCATCGATAACCAAATCAGAATTGGCAATCCAAATAGTTTTAGGCTTTTCATCTTCTTTCAAAGTTAAATAACCAAGCCAAACATTTTGATTTTTATCATGTAGAAGCTTCTTAATAACGAGAGGTTGCAAATCATCAATCTTTGATTCAGGTTTAACAATCTCACGAGCATGCGTTTCTTTGTGATCACCTTGTTGCTTTCCGAATGCTGAAATCTGAAAAACAAGTAATGAAACAACAAAACAGAAAACAAATGTAAAATCTTACCATTTCAAGAGTTCTCTGATTTGGTGCTTCCAGTCCATCATTTCGTTTACGAGCGATATCATCTTCAAAGGCAATTTTGGAATCACCATCAAAGCCACCATTTTGCTTTTCTTTGACTTCTTTCAACTGAATATTTTGAAATTCAAGTACAAGCTTTTCGTGATGAAGTTGAGTGATTTCTTGGCAAAGTTGATTGATTTTATAGGTTAAACGAGGAACTTCGTTTCTATAAGCAAATTCCCAGAAAAGTTCATTTGTTCCTTGAATTTCTTCAGTTTGAGTCAAAGTTGATGAAACCCTTTTTTTATCATCTGCAGGAGATGATGAAAGATGAGAGCCATTTGTAGGATGTTGATTATCGTTATCCATGTTTGCGAAAGCTTCTGAAAATAAAGAAATGTAATACAAGTAAGTACATACATAATAAAACGTAATGATATCGCGAGAAAAAAGGCAAGAAAAAGTTGAAAAGAACGCATTTAAGAAATACAAATCATCGTAAATCTAAGAAGATAACGTGATGCCGTCCGTTGGATGGTTAGAAACAAAAAGGAGAATAATAAAATAATAACAGCTACCAAGAAAAAATGAAGGTAACTGCAAATCCTAATTGTAACAAAAAACAAAAAGCAAACAAGCAATCAACGAAAAATTGGATCCCGCGTAAATTACTGTAAACTATTATTCGCTTAAAGACCTAAACCTCCTATGAAACTGAATTGTGTGTGTGAAAACCTAAGAACTCGCATAAAATTTAAGAATTCAGAAAAGATTACAGTACATAAAACAAGATTTATTTAATAAAACATATAATATACAATGTTAAGTGATCAACAAAAGAAAAGACGAAGAAAGATTCTAAACAAAAAGAATTAAGAGAATTTAAGTTGAAGATTGTTTGATTCGTCTGCATGAGATTGAAGCATACGTTTCATTTTTTCATATCCAGGCCTGTCCCATATACGTTCAGAACTAAATGAAAGATGAAAATGAGCATTTGGATGGTTCTAAAAATAAACAAGAGAATAAAGTAAATGAAATATGAAAACTTGCCTTCATGAAAGCAAGAAAACTTTGAACATCAAATGCCGAATATGGAATCTTACCCATCTTGAACTCAAGAAGCTGTGTAAACAATGGAAGTTTGTCATCATCGAATGTTACTTTCTTAATATTAGAGTTGTGAAAACTAAAAACATGGAAATTAATATGGAATAAATCATTATATAAAAAGCAAAACTTACTATGCAAACTTCTCAATATTTGGAACTTTAGAAAGAATACTTTGAATAGGAGCACATTGAAACTTTTCATCTATGATATCAGTGGCATGAAAATAAAGATTCTTAATAGTTCCAGAAGATACAAGCTTTTCAAATTGTTCCAAGCTTAAGGTTTGGTTGTGCAAAAACAAGTCAGTAATATTACAGGAAAGAACTTTTGAAAGTAAATGAGAAACATGGTCTTGATTAAAACAATATGCATTAGGACGAAAATTGAATGGATCAGTTTCGTATTGAGTTAATAGACCATCAAGAATCAATTGTTTTTCACAAACGTCGCCGTCAACCAACAAAGTGTTATCATCGAGGGAAAGATTGGCAGATTCTTCATGTCCATCAAGAGTCGAGTAACATTTCCAGACATTTTTAGATTCATTAATGACGATTTTCTTAACCACAAGAGGTTCAAAACGATCATGGCTTTGTTTGATTTCAGCAACGAGAGTTTCAGTAGTTTCCTTTTCTCTGCCACGAACAAGAGGACTAGCATGTTGTTGTTTTTCCAAGCCAGGAATCTGAAAATAAAGAAGTGTAAAGTAAAACTAAAGATAAAGACTTACCTTTTCAAGGTGATTTTTATATTTAGCTTCTAATTCAGCAATGGCATGGATCAGACGATCATTTTCTTCTTGAAGCGCCCTCTTTTCAGCACCATGAGTTAGTAGATTAGCTAGCTTTTCTTTTTCCAATACAGAAATCTGAAAAGAAATAGATAATAAAGAGAAAAAGAAAAAGTAAAAGCTTACCATTTCGAGGTGCTTCTTATTTTTAGCTTCTAAATCAGCATTGAGTTGCTTGATACGAGTAATTTCACTTTCGAATGCTTTCTTTTCTTCAATTCCAAAAAGACGATCAGTTTCTTTTTCCATTTTCAAAGTTGAAATCTTAAAATAAACGAATGTTAAAAGAAAACAAAAACAAAGTTATTACCATTCCAAGTTGTTTCTTGTTGGTTGATTCCAAAACAGCAATGACTTGGGCCGAATCAGCTTGAAGAGCTTTCATTGTATCTTCTTTAACATTTTCATTTTCTTTCATTCGATCATTTTCAAATTTAAGATCAAGGTTTTCAATACCAAGTCGAAAGCGTTCTGCAATCAGTCCATAGATCATTTCTTCCAAAGTCCATTTAGCATTTTCATCCTTGAATCTTTGAACATCATCAGCTTCATGAAAAATTGAAACAACATTACCATGACCAGCCGACGGTGGTTGAAGAGATCCAAGCGCAGAATTATGATTTCCCATTTTAGCAAAAGACACTGAAAACAATAATATAATAACTATCAAAGTATGTACAAGAAAAGTAAAATGGTTATCACGGAAAAACGACAAAATTGGAATGTTTGATAACAAACTAAAGAAGCTGCAGGATTGCACATAACGCTGAATTGTGGCAAGAAGAAACAAGTAATAGTACGTTATGGTGAGTGATTAGACAAAGGCAAAAAAACTAATAAATCCAACCAAAAAAATATGATTGAACAACATTGATTGAAAGTGATTGGACTTGACTGATTAGAAAATGAAGCAACAAAAAGACTTTGATGAAGAAAAAAAAACGCGAGTGGCTTTAGCAAGCTTACAATTTCGTTATAGGAATTTTATTCGATTCAAAATGAATGCTTTCATTATTGCATTTTTTTGGTGGAATAAATTGCATCAAGCTCAAGTTAGTTGAGGCATTATTACATAAGTAGCAAGACATGAATATTAACCACCAAATAGCAACTATAACTTCATACACAAAGGACACAATATAAAAAAGGATTTATTTATAAAAACGAAGAAAACGATCAATCCTTTCTTCTCGAAGCTGATTGATTGATTACATTGGTTAAATGAGAGACTTCTTTTTTATAAGCAAATTCAAATAAGGCTTCATTAGGTAGTTAGTTGAATTTCGGAAGATACCATTATAGTTGCTGTAACAAAACTTCCATCAAGAGTTGGTGGAATTTGGGAAGATTCATTAAGAAAATTTTAATTAACACCATTAAAGAAACGCATTTCACTTCCATCAAAAGCATACTAAAATAATCTAAACAATCTTTAAAACAGAATCATAATAGTCCATTAATACTTTTAGGATTCTGTAAATTTGGGTCCTTAAAAACTAACTATTTTTAACGATCTCCATATATTTTGGGCATTTAAAAAACAACAACAATTTATCACCAATCCATTGCAGAGAATTGCATGCAAACTCAAGCTTCATTCATCGTGCGTTTATTCACATTTATGAGAATTTTTCTTTCATTTTTTTTTCACGAAATATTTACAAACATGTGAAATAATGAAGACAAAGTGTAAACTAGGAGCTATGATAATAAAAACGAAAGAAAGAATGCGGTATAAAACCAAATTTATTTAATAATAAAACAAAACAAAAAAACAACAATGAAAAGTGATCAATGGATCAACAATACAAAAACCAAGAAAAAGAAAAAACAATTAAAATTTAAGTTGAAGTTTGTCGAAGGTGCCTGCATGAGATTCAAGCATAAGTTTCATTTTTTGAAATTCAGCCATGATATTAGGTCCAATATAATGAAAAGTAAGAGTAAAACGAGCACATGGATATTTCTTAAAAAGGAATAAAATAAAGAAAAGATGAAAATTTTACCTTCATGAAAGTAAGGAAACTTTGAGCATCAAAATCATGAATAAAAAGAAATTTTACCAATCTTGAATTCACGAAGCTTTGCAAAGACAGGAAGTTGAGGAAGATTGTAAAATGTTTCTTTTTTGATAGTAGAGTTGTGAAAACTATAACATAGCAATTATTAAGGAAGTAAACAAAAGATAAAAGCTTACTAAGCAAACTTCTCAATATTTGGAACATTTTCAAGGATTTTTTGAACAGGATCGAATTGATAGTATTTGAAATCAACGGCATGAAAATAAAGATTCTTAATAGTTCCAGATGATACGAGCTTTTCATTCTCTTCGAAACTTAAGGTTTGATTGTATAAAAACTAAGGGTGGAAACGGGACGACTTTTTCCCGTCCCGTCCCGTCCCGGGACCAAACTTTTCGTCCCGTCCCGTCCCGGTCCCGGTCCCGTCCCGGGACGGGACGGGACGTCCCTATTTTTTCGAATTTTGAGTCATTTTTTCCATTAAAAAGTCAAATTTTTACGTCCCGTCCCGTCCCGGGACCAAAATTTTTCGTCCCGTCCCGTCCCGGGACGGGACGGGACCGGGACGGGACGGGATTTTGAAAATAGTCCCGTCCCGTTTCCACCCTTAATAAAAACAAACCAGAAAGATTACACGAAACAGCCTTTTGAAGTAAATAAGAAACATTATGTCGACTATCACAATATCCTTGAACATAACGAGAGAACGGATCAGATTCATATTGAGTTACAACACCCTCAAGAATGAATTTCTTTTGAGAAATTTTGCCGTCACCAAACAAAAAGTTATGAGCAAGAGAAAGATGAGCAGATTCTTCATTTCCTTCAAGAGTTGAGTAACATTTCCATACATTTTGAGATTCATTAATGACGATTTTCTTAACAATAAGAGGTTCAAAAGGATCATGGATTTGTTTCATTTCAGTAATTGTGGCTTCAAGTGCTTTCTTTTCTTTTTGATCACTTTCATGTTGTTTTTCCAAAGCAGAAATCTGAAAACGACAAAAGCGTAATAAAGATAAAAACAGAAAAAATTTACCTTTTCAACGTGCTCCTTATTGATTGCTTGACATTCAGAAACGAGTATATTCAAACGATTGATTTCATCTTCATATGCTTTCTTAGAACCATCATCTTCAAGACCAACGTTTTGAGTTTCCATAGCTCGTTCTTCCATTTTATGAATTTTGTAATTCAAGGCATAGTTTTCATTTTGAAGCCGAATGTTTTCATCAGTTTTTTGTTTAATAGTATATTCCAAGAAATCATTTAGAGCTGCCATTTGTTCAATTTCAGGAGATACGGGTAAAACAGCCAAAGGATCACGTCCATCACGAGTTGGAGGCATTTGAAGAGATTCGGTTGCAGCAAATTGGTTATTGCTATCCATGTTTGCGAAAGCTTCTGAAAAAAATCACAATTATTAAACATGAAAAAAGATAACGCGACAAATTGAAAATAAGATGTTCCTAATACAAATAATAACCAGAAATAACGAGTTAAACGAGAAAAGATAAAAGTGAGTTATAACAGTAAATGTTTCAATCAATAAATAAGCTTTTACAAATTTTTGATAAAAAATCGTCTGCTTTTGTAAGTTTTATGCAAACAAAAAAATGGTCAAGTTTTTTGAAACAGAAGAAAGACAGTATTCTTTTTTCGTTTCGAAAATCACTGGGTTTTCAATTTCATGAAAATTACAAAAAGTAAGGGGAAATTCCATCATTTTCGAATTTTTTTGATTGATTTGAAACCGCAACAACAAAAAAAACTTTGATGAACACAAGAAGCAATAATGATATGTAACCGCATACCATGCTTTTCTCAGTAGTATTTAGATGGATTTGAAATAAATGCTTTTAGATCAAGAAACTTTTTGGGACCATTTCTGTGGTGTTTTTCTCTGCTTTTTAAAGTTAGCCACATATTCGTGGTTTATAAATAGCTTATTAATATCAGCAAGTAGCTTTCTGTTTTCTCTCATTCTCTCATGGTAATAAAATTGATAGACAAACAAGAAAATGATATAAAACCATGTTTATTTATAAAACGAAAAATAGCAATGAAAAGTGATCAATGGATCAACAATACAAAAATGTTCAAAATAAAAACAATTATGAGGAATGAATGTGAAGCTTTCCGGATAGTGTTGCAAGAGATTCAAGCATACGTTTCATTTTATCATAACCAACCTTGTCACCACCGTAACCAAACAAAAAGGAAAGCCTATAACGAGCATTTGGATGATTCTAAAAATAATAAAGAGATTAAAGTAAATGAATTACGAAAACTTGCCTTCATAAAAGTAAGGAAACTTTGAACATCAAATGAAGGATAGAAAATGTTACCAATCTTGAATACACGAAGATTTGCGAAAAGTGGAAGTTCGAAAACATTTCCAATGCTTGGATTTTGTATATTAGAGTAGTGATAACTAAAATATGGGAATTAATATGGAATAAAAATTATGAAAAAAAAACTTACAAAGCAAACTTTACAATATTTGGAACATTTTCAAGGATTTTTTGAACTGGATCAAATTGGTAATCTTTGAAATCAACGCCATAAAAACAAAAATTCTTAATAGTTCCAGAAGATACAAGCTTTTCAAATTCTTTCCCACTTAAGGTTTGATTGTGCAGAAACAAGTCAGTAAGATTACAAGAAACAACTTTTTGAAGTAAATATGAAACATTGTATCGGCTTTCACAATAATGGCGAGGATGACCATTGAACGGATCAGCTTCACATTGAGAAAGAATACCATCAAGGATCAATTTCTTTTGAGATACGTTGCCGTCAACCATCAAAACGTTACCCACGAGGGAAAGATTGGCGGCTTCTTTATTTCCATCAAGAGTTGAGTAACATTTCCATACATTTTGTGATTCATTAATGACGATTTTCTTAACAATAAGAGGTTCAAAAGGATCATGGATTTGTTTCATTTCAATAATTGTGGCTTCAAGTGCTTTCTTTTCTTTTTGATCACTTTCTTGTTGTTTTTCAAGACCAGAAATCTGAAAACAACAGAAACGTGAAGGAAATAAACAGAAAATATTTACCTTTTCAACATGTTTCTTATTGCTTGCTTGACATTCAGAAACGATTGATTTCATCTTCATATGCTTTCTTAGAACCATCATCTTCAAGACCAACGTTATGAGTTTCCATGGACCCTTTTCCAACTGCAAATGTTTTCTTTTCTTTATCATGAACTTGACGATCTGCTTCTTGTTGCTTTTCCAACATAGATACCTGAAAGATAAAAAAGTATTAAAGAAGTGTCATAAACAAACAAAAATTAACCTTATCAAAATATTTCTTATTTGTAGCTTCCAATTCAGCAATGGCTTCACGCAAATGAATATTTTCATTTTCGACAGTGTTTTTTGAATCCAATTCAACGTTTAGCTCTTCCAAGGTTTTTTCCAATTGAAAATTCTTAAATTCCAATACGAAGTTTTGATTTTGAATTTGATCTCTTTCATTGGTCATTTTTTTATAAGCAAATTTCAAGAAAGCATTGACTTCGTCATCAGCTTGTTGAGTTTCATTTGGTACAGGTAAAGTTGGATGAACAACATTGTCATGATCAATTGATGGTGGTTGAGAAGATACATCAGCAAGGTTATGATTTTCCATTGTTTAGCAAAAGTTTATGAAAAATTATGATTTCCTACTTCGTAATTTTCATTATGCGTTCGTTCGTTTGTCATTTTGCGCTCTGAAAAGTTTTAAGCGTTAAAAGAAAATAAATGATAAAAATTTGCATATAGCTTGATGAAAGCGCTACGAAGGAAGCTTTCGTTTGCATTTCAGAAAAATGAATCTTTACTGAGAGGTGGATCACAAAACTAAACTAACACCAAAATATGTTCAAACTAAAAAAAGATACATATGTACGTTTAAATAAAATTTAATAAGAAATGTTTCTTTATTCAAAAATGGATGTCGTCTTTTTTTCGAATATATTCAGATCGTAATTTGTGTAATTCATGATAATTTTTGTTATTTTGTACTGGACTTGAAATTTTTGGTGGATAAAAGAATTCATCCAATTTCGAATAATTAACTAGCGATTGCAAAAGATTTTGTAGTTGGATTTTGTAGTTTTCAGAAAGATTATTTCCAAAAGCTAATTCTATATTTGCATCTTTTTTTAACTGAAAAGAATTAAGTGAAAACAAAATAAAAAGTGTTAAAAGACAAACCTTCAAAAATTCTAAAAATGTAACCAAATCAAATGTTTCAGGAAGATATTGTAATTTCAAATTTTTAATTTTTTGAAAATTTGAATTTTCCAAAAGGTTTTTCATAGAATTTGAGTTAACCGGCAACGTTTCATTCAACGCTATAACCTCACTAAAAGTTTTTATTATTTATACAAACTTCATTATAAAAACTTACTAATGAAAATTGGTTAAGTTTGGAAAAAGTTGAATTATTTCATCAATTGCCACTATGGATCCATTTGAGTGTTGGATTTTAACATGAAATAAGTAAATTTTAGAAATATATGGTGAAGCAGTGAATAACTTAAATTCATTAAAAGTAAAATTAAGAATATCAATATTAAGGCTTCGGGCATCAAATCGATAAATTTTTTGAAATATCTTTTGAATATTTACATTTCTTCCAAATGAAGAAAACTGATTTGTGATCCAAAATTTATATGCACAATTCGAAACGTTAAAATCGTAGTAATCGTCACGACTAATATCCCTTTTAAAACGTTTAATATACACATTTTTGACAGCAAAAATTTGATTTTTAGAATAAAAATATTTGCAAGTTTTTTGCAGTTTTTCGTATCCTTTTGAAGAGCATGGATTCTTGAGAATATAATAAATAATATTTGATGGAATTATAAAACGTTGAGGATGAGGAGCAGCAAAGGTGTATATTTTAACAGAATTGGTAGCCATTTTTTGAGGAGCGACAAACAATTTTTTTCCCTCACCAAAGACTAAGTTATTTTTTTTTAATGAATGAAAAGTTTTAGTCGTTGCATTACTTCTCCCACAAACAAATTAATGAATCAATAAAAAAAAGTTTTTAGAACAAACTTCAAGTAATCTTTTTTTCCTTCTAAAGGTTATTCACAATAAAGATGGAAGGCATTGCCGCGGAAAGAAATTTTTTTATATGAAACTTTTATACTTTGGATAATATTTTTATCAACAAAACGATTGATTAAAGATATGAGAAAATAGTAAAATAAATATAAATTTTTACAAAACCTATAAACTTTTTATTTACAAAAAAATGGCCGATATTTTTTTTAAAGCTTCTTATTAATTTCTTTATCAACAATAATAATAATAATAATCATAATAATCAGGATAAAGGCTGCGTTCTTGTAATTCCTTGGTTTTTGTTTGGACTTTTTTTCGACGCCATTCACCCTTTGGCTTTGTTCCATTTCCTGAAACATTTGGGCTTTCGACAATTGTTCCATTTCCATTTTCCATGGGTGAATGTGGAAGAGCTGCAACTGGAGCGGCATCGATCATGAATGTTGCCAAAATAACGAAGAATACAAACAAAGAAAATAATTGCTTAAACATATTTGAGAAACAAAAAAGTTTTGTTTGAAATTAAAACTGTTAATTGAAGTTGTTGAATTTCTCTGATTTTGATCGTTGCTTTTATATGATTTTTAAAAAGTGTTCATTGTTTTAAAAAAATATTGAATTTATTAAAACTCTTTGATTTTAATAAATTTTATACAAAATGACGCTGGTTTTTGATCAAAAAAATAGGATTAAAATTTCAATCATATGTCTCTGTTGTTTGTTGTTTTGTTTTTTGAAATTTTTGCAATAAAATATTCAAGCTTTTTTGCAACCATTTATTTATATGATGGTGTTTCACATTTCAAAAAAAGACTGCTACAAAATACAGTAGTCACAACCAAACAAATCAATGAAAAACAAAAATTTGTTTAATTTTATTTTTTTGTAAACAAACCAATTTTTTTTTCCTTTTCAAAAAAAGACATTTGAAAGATCTGCATTATGTAATTAAATAATGTTTTTGATTTTTTGCTGTTGTTTTTTATTCACAAAAAATGGAGAGAGAGAATCATAAAACTTCTCGAAAAACTAATTTGATCACATTATCCATTTGGGTCAACCTTTCGAAAGCAAAATGCCATAAATAAGTGTATCTTTAAGGCTTTATTGATTCCATTGAGTTTGTTTATGCATGGCATCTCAATTATTTTTCACTAAAAAATAAGTCGTTTGCTGTGGTTCATATTTTTTTTAATCCCTTAAAAAACAAAATGGACTTTGATGAAACAACTTTAATTTCATCAGAAAATACTTTTGCTTCTCCACGTCATCAAAATTTTTCAATTCCATCGAGTGTTATTTATTATATTACTAGAACTCCAACTCTGCCAAACGAATATAGGAAATTGCAAAAAAGTTGCAAATATTTTTATTCTAAGAATCCAATTATTGTTGTTGAACGATTAAGTAATTGGAAAGTAAACAAGAATGATAAAAAGTATTTAATAAATATTTGGCATCATCCAAGTAGCCAATACTTTTTTATTAATAACTTTGAAAATATTTCATACAAAATTTGGATTGTTAATGAAAATTGTAATTATCAAACAGAAAATATATCTAAGGTTTTTCAAAAAATTTACCGCTTTGATGCCAAAATCCTTACAATTCAAAAACAAAATATTAGCTTTGATGAACTTTTGCTATTCTCATCATCGCCAAATCTTTATAAAATTTGGCTTCATAATGCGAATATTCAACATTCAAATAATTCATTCGTATCGATTCACGAAATTTTTGCAATTTTTCCGAAGCTTATAGATTTTTATTTGTAAGTTCTTTGCTATTTTTTTCTTTCAAATAATTTTCGTTTTTAGCTATTCCCGAGAAGATAATCCAGGAGTTATTACTGTTGATACAGTAAAAATGCTTTTACAAATTCAAAATTTTCAAAAAATTAAATACTTGTTTTTATACAAAGTTCCTGAATTTTTTGATTTTGTTATGTTTTCTGAATTTATGAAAGTAATTTCTTTTATTATGTTTAATTTTAACTAAATTTAAAAGCATACTTAATTTTTTAGAAAAAGAAACAAACAGATTTTACATTAATTTTTGGAAATGCGCTCTCAGAAACCTACAAAAATCGAATTCATAACTTTATTTCATGGGCCCTTGATTTGGCACATCTGGATAAATCTTATCTTCCACCCCTAATGTCGTGTTCATTGGATAATTCCGATATAATTAATAAAATATGTAAATTACGATCGGACTTTATAAGTAAACATAAATATTGATATACGTTGACTTTTTTGTAATTTGTAATTTTTCATTATTTGTTGTTCGAAAAAAATTGTTTTGCTATAAAAATAAATTACTTATTTATATTTTAATTCAAAAAATATGTTTTGTATGTTTTGATTATACAGAATTTCACAAAAAAATTATGTTCTCTTTTCTAAATAAAATGTTTAATAAAAAAGGCTGCATTTTTCTTTGCCAAAAAAAGAATTTTTATTGAGGAGTTACAGAAACTTGATAAGTTTTGATGTCTTGAGGATTAAGAGTGACTTTGGTGGAAGCTAAAAAAAACACATACATTTAATTTTAGTTATTTTATTTTTTTGTGAATTGCTTACTACTTCCAGAAATAACCATATTTCCACCCAAAGTTAATTCTTGAGCTGAAACAACTTTAAAATTTTTGAATAAAGTTGTTAATTCCACGGTTGCAGGTTGAGAGAAAATTGAATCTTCATCTTTCGCGAAAATATGTTCCAATCGAATAAGCAAAGTATTGGAATCCAATTGTTTGAGGGTTAAAAGATGGACATTTTGAGGCAAAGCCGTTGCCAACCCTGAATAAGTGGTTGCATATTTGCTTGAATAATTTGGAACATTATCATAATTTGAAAATGAAATAATTGGAGAATGGAATACTTCAAATGCCGCTTCTCGATGTAACATCGAAATGGATTTGGGATCAGAAAAGAAAATTCTATGCTTTCCTCGAACAACCAAGCCTCGTCCATCCCTTCCAGGTTCATTTAGGGCTTCATTCACGCCCCAACCATCATCATAAAAATTTCTTCGATGAATAAGTAAATCAAAAGTGGAATCAATAATCGATCCTCCACCTTGAGAGCGATCAGTTAAAACTACAAAAGCAGTTTGATCATCTTTCAACATAGCTCGGGAATTGATTGGATAAGTATTTGCTGCGACGGGTTCCTAAAAAATGGCGGTTAAAAATGAAAAAGAAATTAAGAAAATCGGGAAATTTAATGATACTCAAAATTTTTGTATTTATAAAAGAGGATTTTAAAAGTTCGTTTTTTATGTTAAAAATTAGCATAAATTTGATTATAAAACTTATTTAAGATATTTAAAAAAACTGGCCAGAAATTTTCTAAACCCAAAATCTTGAATTTCCCCTTTTTTTTAAACTTTACCTTAGAATTATCAACTTGAAAATCTTCATTATAATCTCGAACTCTCTTAATCATTTGCCTTCCATTGGAATCAGTATAGAATTCACTTCCACTTTTAATTGATGGAGTTTCATATCGAGCTATAACTTCTCTCCCATATTTAAGTAAGCCTTCATCCGTTTCAGGAATGGGTCCTACAGTCCATTCAAATTCCACAAAAGTTTTATTTGGAACTAATCGAATTGTTTGTGAAAGCCAATCCGAATATACTTGTCTCGCTTCTAAATATGTTGTGGAAAGAGAAGGTTGAGCATTGATGGTTTCGGGTGTATTGACTTGAGGTCGGAAAATATATGCACCCGATGCAGCTCCAATATTATCGTGACCTTTATAAGCCAAAAGGCTTTGTTTCAATGGATAAGTTTTTCCTGTGACTTGATTGGTGACGGATGAAACCAAATTATTTCCATCGAAGTTTACTGTAATTATTCCATTAGTGAAGGATGAGGCTTTGGGTGACCTAAAAACCGTACTTTTTAAAACTCTAAGTTTTAGAATTAAAAATTTACGCTTTTGCTTTTTCTTCTTGATGCATTTTTACACCCTTGCGCAAGGATTTTTTATTCGATTTTAAGGTTGATTTTGTTTTTGATAAACCTTCAATAAAATAAGTTTTAAATCCATTTGCAGGCAAATCAGCCATAAATTGTAAATCATATGGAGAAATATTGGCATTGGTAAGTTGCTTCCCATTAATGAAAGATGGAAGAATCTAAAAATAAATTTCGAGCTTTAATTACAAAGAAGCAATTTCTATTTTTAAAAAAGTTTTGTCTTTGCTTTCCAAGAAAATTTGCATAAATTTAGCAAATTTGAATTTTTTTCTTTAATAAAAATGTTTAAATTTTAGTTTGAAAACCAAAAAATTTAGCAAGTTTTTGTTCACAAATGGAATTATTTTTTTGAAATTTCAAAAAAATCTGCTGGAATTAAATCAAAAAAATAAGGCTTCTTGAAACCAATAAACTTACCCATGCACTTGCAACTTCATTATTATTTTCATCAATCAAAGCAACCATGGGTTCATAAATGGGAATTCGAATTAATTGAGTTATAGGTTGACTGTGACCATTCATCACCAAAATACTGAAACCATTTTTATTGGTATTACTAAAATCACATGAGCTTTCATTTAGTTGTCGACAAAAAACTTGAGTTGGATATAGTTGGGTGTTGCCTTTAATTTTTTGTGAAATGGCTTGCACTGATTCTTGAAAGACTCCTTCAGCGGCGGTCCAACCTTGGAGGAGACGATAATTATAATCTTGGGTTACATGTTCCTTGCAGGTTCCTGAAACAAAAAGTTTTTTATTAAATTCGTTAATGGATAATTTTGGTCCTAGAGCGAAATATTTTTAAACTTTATATTTTCGCGATGGAATCAAAATAATTTTGAGAATATATTATAAAATAATTTCGTGCAAGGACAAAAGTATTTTTTTAGATTTATTTACCTGGAACAGCATCATGATGTTGAGCCAACCCACAAGCTCGTTCCAATTTTTCTTCTGGAGTATTGTGTTCATTTCTTTGAGATGGCAATGCAAAAGCATTAAACATTCTCATAGTATTCATAATATTTGAACTTTGTCGAATTAAACCTTTGCTTGCAGGTTTGGAAGTAAAATATCCAGTCCAGAAAGAATCTGTGCCACTTGCATATGGAAAGAAATCCGCTGCTTTCTTTGTGGTCCATGAAACTCCCGCAGCTTGAACAGCTTTGGAATAACACGCGGGAGTGGAATAAAAAATGTTATAATCAGTTTTATTTCGAATAACTTTAATTAAATTATCCATATTTCGAAAATTTCGTTCAGCATTTTGATAATGGAAATCGCTACCCATTGGAATGAAAACGTGTTTATGGGGTTGGGCGGGAATCTAAATTAACTTTTTTAGAAGAGTTTAAAAAAAAATAAAAATTTGACTTACTCGATAATCATCGACATAAGCTTTAAATCTTTTAACGACATCATCAACATTATAATTATCAAAATTGGAATTTGATTGTACAGGTGGATCAGCACAATCTGCATCAAAACAAAATGTTGGTGGATCAGTATAAAGATTAATCAATGAACCAGTGAATAGCTTTCGAGTAGCTAAAGTATTATTAGATTAGATTTTGATTGGCCAAGAACAAATTTTTTTTTAAATTATGCCAGATTTTAAGGTTGAATTTTGGTTCGTGATTAATTTTTTCATTCTTTAAAAATTCAGTTTTATATGCTTTAATTAATTTTAGGGAAAACAGAAATTTTTTTTCCCGACTTTTTGGGTTTCAATCAGAACTAAAATGTAAATTATTGAACTATGTTTTGCGAAAAAAGCAAACAATATCTGTCAAAAAATTTGTTACTAAAAATGAACGCGGATAAAAAATCTCCAAAAAAATAAAGAAAAATGTGAAAGAAAATTTTCATTGATACTTTTTATAAAATTTTTCAAAAACCTTAACTTACGATTTTCATTTGATGGATACCAATTAAATTCAAGTTTCTTATCTTTCATTCTAACATCTTGTTCCAAATGATGAATGCGAGCAACATAAAGGGCTTCATAACCAAGCATAGCCAAAATATTTCCATGTTCTCGTGAATGTCCAAAAGGGTCGAGTTGCCATCCAATTTTAGGATGGCCACAAGTATTTCCAAAAGTTGCATTTAATTTTCTCAAACCCAAAGTGTATTGATCAATGAGGTCGATATAATGGGAGGCACCTTCATCAGGTTGAACCCATCCACCACCAGAAAATTCAAGTTGTCCATTTTGTACGAGGCTAATCATATCATTTATTTCGGTTTGACTTCGAGTTTCAAGCCATCGAGTAAGAAATCCAACTTCGGCATAAGTGAATTTTCTTTCGGGATTTCTTTTAAGAGCTTCAACCACGGTGTCAATGATATATTGGACTCCATGATGTTCGAGTTGAGCATTGGCTCCAGTGAAGTAGTCGTCGGCGGTTTTAATCCAGCCCATGTCATCATGGGTATGGGCAATCTGGAAATTTAATTTAACGGCTACTATTAATTTTGAGAAAAAAGGTTCTTTTTTAAAATAAAACTAAAATTTAAGATTTTCAAAACTTCCTTACCAAATGAACATTAACTTTTCCATCATTGGTGAACGCTGGACAATTATCCCATGTGCATTGATCACCATTTATTCCTCCAATAGTAATAATTCCAAGAGTTAAAACTAATAAAATTGCTTCATTCCAAACCATTGCTGCTTCCAATTAGTTTTGGTCGGAACAAAACAATAAAAATGGAAATAATGTATTTCCTTTTCTTCTTTTTTTTGAGTTTTTTCTTTCAATTTTTTTTAGTCTAATTTGATGCTTTATCAGTTTTTATTTTAATCAAGTTAATGATTGTAGCCATCAGCCAGTTAATAGACTCGAAGCAGTAGTTAATAGAAAGCAAAAGCATTGATATATTTTTTTATCAAACACAACCAAGAAAAAAAATTAGATTGCTACTGAGAGAATGGTTGGGTTGCCTCGTTGATTGGCTTGTATTTAAACTAATAAAAAAGGGTTAAAATACACTTGGACCTTTAATGAACAGAAAACCTAATTTTTATTATCAAATAATAACGAAAAGTCCAACATGGGTCCAAAAAAACTATTTTAAAAAGTTTTCAAAATTTATTTGGAAAAGAAGCAACTTTTTTGATTTTATTTTTTTTACAATTCACTTCTAATTCGACGACGGTTGAAAAGCAGTGTTTTGTGTTTTATAGAAATTTGAAAACTTTTTGTTATTCCTCAATCCTTATAACTTTTTCAGCATTTTTTTCTGCAAAAAAAAACATAGTCATTTGAAAGTATGTGATTTTACTTTTAAAAACTCGACTTCAATATATCCAAAAAAAATTTGAGCTTTATTTTCATCTACAAAAAACCAAAAAAACAAAAAAAACATAGCACTAATATAAAAAGTAATAGAGAAGAATTTTATTTTATTATTTCATGGATTTGTTTTTATCACAAATATTAATAATTAAATCTATGTTTTTTAAGGTAATGGTATCGAGAGGTGTGAATTTCATTAATTATTTTAGGATTTTCTCCTGGAAACGAAATTAGGGGTGGATAAAAAGATTTACCCTCTTTTATCTTTTTAAGTGTCAATAATGTATAATTTTGAATTTGATTTTTGTAATTTTCTGGGAGATTACTTCGAAAAAATAATTCAAAATTTGATTGTTTCTTTTCCTAAAAAAAGAAAAATGGATGTACTTCTTTGCATATTTCTGCGATTAATGTAAAAAACTAACCTTCATAAATTCAGAAAACTTAACAAAATCAAATAATTCAGAAATAGGATTTAATTCGAAACGTTTAATTTTTTGAAAATTTGGATTTTGTAAAAGTATTTTTACAGTATCAGCGGTAATAGGTACTGGATTATCATCTTTGGAATAGCTAAAAAACCATGATTTTAAGAAAGAAAAAAGAATAGCAAAAAACTTACTAATAAAAATCTAATAATTTTGGAAAAATAGCGAAAATTTCTTCCACTGATACCAAAGATTTATCTAAGTGATAAATATTCACATCATCAAGCCAAATTTTGCAGAGGTATGGCGATGATGAGAATAACAAAAGTTCATCGAAGCTAACATTTAGATATTGGATTGAAACGCGTTTGGCATCAAATCGATAAATATTTTGAAATAATTTTGATATATTTTCTCCATGACTATTAAAAATTTCGTTAACAATCCAAATTTTATATAAAATATTTTCAAAGTTTTCTATCGAAAAGTATTGGCTACTTGAATGATGCCTAATTCTTATTTCATATTTTTTATCATTTCTAAATACTCTCCAGCTTTTCAATTTATCAACAATAATTAAAGGATTATGTGCAAAAAAGTATTTACAAGTTTTTTGCAAAATTTCGTATCCTTTCGATGAGCATGGATTCTTGAGAATATAATAAATAATATTTGACGGAATCGAAAACTTTTGTGAACGTGGCGAAGCAAAAGTATATTCAGCTAAAGTTGAAGAAGTTGAAGGGCAACAGTTCATTTTTTTATTAACCCAAATCTAAGGTCCAATGAAAATAAAGAGTTTGATAAATGAAATTTCTGTTTATCCGAGAATAACAACTTTTTTGTTATGCATAAACAAACTCATTGAAATCAATAACATCTTCAAGGCATAATTATCAGGTATTTTGTCAATTAAGAATTAATACTTTATTGTGAACCACCATTTTTTATGGAACATTTTTTATTTAATTGCAACAAACGGGCGATTATCAAATCAAAACAAGAAACATTTGACAAATTAAAACTAAGAAAACAAAAAATTAAACATCTAAATAAATTTGATATTTGTGATTTAAATCGTTTAAATAATAACTTTGTAAACTAGTCAGAGCATCCTGTATAAAAAAATTTTCGCGCGAAATGTAAGAAATGGAGGAAAAAAAGTTTCCTTTGTTGTAAGAGCCCAAAGAATAAAAGAGTGAATTTGATTTCGGTAATCTTCAGAAATATTTTCAGCAAATGTTAAAAAGAAGCCCGTTTTCTGATTTGTCTGAAATAAAAAACTGAGAATAATTCATTTTAAAATAAAAGTTTTGTTTTTGGCTAACCTTAGCAAATTCAGAAAAAGTAGCCAAATCAAACGATTCTGGAACATATTTTAATTCAAAACGAATAACATTTTTTTTAAATGATGGAAGTTGTAATAAATTTTTAACCGTATCTGTAGTAATTGGCGCAAGAGTTTGTCCTTTGCTAAAGAAAAATATATGTCAATAATTATTTAAAATTTTTTATGGTTAATAAACTTACTAAACAAAATCAACTAATTCAGGGAAAAGTTCGAAATAATTTTCGATTGGAGCTATATTTCCATTTGAGTCGAATATATTCGAATTAAAAAAGTTAAGAGTATAAATTTTCGATGACTTTGAAAGAAGTTGGACTTCTTGAAAACTAAGAATTTGATTATGAATAATTAAAGCTTTAGCAGTGAATCGGAAAATTTTGTTTTGAAATAATTTTGTTATATTTAAATTATCAATATTGAGTTCATGAGTGACCCAAATTTTATATGGTGCCTCCAATATATTCGCTACAGTAATACTTTCTCGAGTTTTTTCTGAATTTAAATTCATTCCCATTCAAATTTTTGATATAACCCATTAACAATAATAATAGGATATTTGAAATAAAAATATTTGCAAGTTTTTAGCAGATTTCCATAAAATTTTGGCGAGCCAGTATTTTTAGTAATATAATGAATAAGAGTTTCAGGAATCGATAGTTTTTGAGGATATGGGAAAGCAAAAGTATATTCAGCTGAATTTAAAGTTGATTGGCAGCAGCCATCCATTTTTTGTTTTATCAAAATTCTTAAATCTAATGAAAAGAAAAAAAGTTTGATAAATGAAATTTTGTTTTATCGCAAAGTAATAAATAATTTTGGAAACCATTCATAAACAAACAAATCCATTGGAATCAATAAAGTCTTTAAGGCATAATTATTTGATATTTTGTTGTTATTTAAGAATTTTGATCCAAAAAATACGAAACAATATTTGAAGAATATTGTTGTTTCCCTTTTTCTTTTTTTTCTCCCGGAAGAAAATAAAAAAGTTTAGGTTTAAATAATCAACTAAAAGGTTTTTTATATTTTTCAGTTTGGCAAAAAAAGAGGTAAAATTAATTTTTTGATATAAATCTCCGTCTTTATTTAATAAGCAATGTTGATTCTATTTTTTTTGGATGTAGCTTTTATTTTAATCTTATAGATATAGAAAATAATAAAACAAACAAAAAATCTATGACAATTTAAATATAAAAAATGATAAATATTGTACAAAATTGTCTAGAAAAAATTTTACTGATTTTTTATAAAATTTTGTAATTTTTTGTATTCTTTATTTAATGACGATGAGAATGTCGAAATATAAACAATTTATAAATTTGTGTATTCGTATAAAATTGAAAGATAGGAGATGAATGGTTTGATTTAGGAAAAGTTCGAACAAAATTTTGAATTCGCTTTTTATAATCAGCAGAAATATTACGGCAAAATGTTAAATAAAAACTAATTTGTGAATTTTTCTGGGAAATTAAAAAAGGGTGAATTATAAAATTTAGAATTAAAAAAACCTTACTTTAGCAAATTTTGAAAAAGTCTTAAAATCAAATAATTCTGAAATTTGTTCCACTTCAAATCGTTTAAGTTTATGAAAAGCAGGAATTTTTAAAAGAAATTTTACAGTATTTGATGAAATTGGAGATAAAGCTGGTTTGTGGCTAAAAATAAATATATTTATAGTAAGTTGAAATTTTTAAAGCTTTTTATGCATTTTGGAATAGAAAAAAATATTCTAAACAATTTTTTAGATAAATATTTCGCGCCAAGAACCGCATTTTTAGATTTTTTTAATAAAGAAAAAATGTTTCTTTAAAACTTACTAAAAAAATTGTTTAATTTTTGGAAAAAGTTCAAAAATTTGTTCGATTGAAACTAAATTTCCGTTAGAATGAAAAAAATTTGTTTTGGAAAAATGAATGCTGCTAATATTTGTGGACGAAGAAGCAAGCAATTGTAAATCATCGAAGTCAAAATTTTGATTGTTGTGAATTTTGAGAAATTTAATATCCAATCTAAAGATTTTTTCCATTAACAATTTTGAGATGTTCAGTTCGCGATTAATAAGTAACTCTTCAGTGACCCAAATTTTATAAGGAGCATTAAAAATATTCATTATTTCAAAATCATTGCTTCCATCAATAAGATCAAATTCCAGATCGATCACATGATTTAATTCATCAACAATAATAATTAAAGGATTTTTAGAATAAAAATATTTGCAAGTTTTTTGTAAATTTTTATAACCTTTAAATGAACATGGATATTTGAGAATATAATAAATAATATTTGATGGAAGTGAAAATCTTTGAGGATATGGAGTAGCAAAAGTATATTCAGCCACGGTTGAAGAAGTTGGATGGCAGCAGTCCATTTTGTTTTTTAAAATGCGAGAAAAAAATGATTGCCTGATTTTTTGATGAATAATAATTTCAGTGCCATGCATCCATAAATAAACAAAGCCCTTTGAATCAATAAAACCTTTAAGGCATAATTATTTTTATTTTCTTCAGAAAGACTGACCTCAAAAAAATATGCAAAAATGCTTAGAGGTGTTGTTGCTATTCTTTTTTTGTTTTGGCTTTTGTGAAGAAAGGTCGTTAATCCAAACTACAAAAAAAATGAAAGTGTTACTTTATTACAGAAAACTGAATAAATTTATCTAAAACTTTTTTGTTGTTGACGTCATATCGAACAAAAAAACACATTTAATATTTCACTAAAAATAAAATTTAGACACAAATTTTAGTTTTCCTATGACATGTCTGTGACTACTGTATTTTATAGCATTCTGTTTTCTTGAAATGTTAACATCATATAAATAAATGGTTGCAAAAAAGCCTGACTACTTTTTATTGCAAAAATTTCAAAAACAAAACAACAAACAACACAGACGTATGATTGAAAAATTTAAATCCTATTTTTTTGATCAAAAACCAGCGTCATTTTGTATTAAATTTATAAAATATTTTGATTGAATTTTAATGAGTTCAATATTATTTAAAACGATGAACACTTTTTAAAAATCATATAAAAGCAACGATCAAAATCAGAGAAATTCAACAACTTCAATTAACAGTTTTAATTTCAAACAAAACTTTTTTGTTTCTCAAATATGTTTAAGCAATTATTTTCTTTGTTTGTATTCTTCGTTATTTTCGAAACATTCATGATCGATGCCGCTCCAATTGCAGCTCTTCCACATTCACCCATGGAAAATGGAAATGGAACAATTATTGGAAGCCCAAATGTTGTTTCTGGAAATGGAACAAAGCCAAAGGGTGAATGGCGCCGTAAAAAAGTTCCTTCAAAAACCAAGGAATTACAAGAACGCAGCCTTTACCCATATTATTATGATTATTATTATTATTGTGGGTAAATATAAATATTTGGAAGCTTTTAAAAAATCTCGGCTATTTTTTTGTAAATAAAAAGCTTATATTTTTTGTAAAAATTTATATTTATTTTACTATTTTCTCATATCTTTAATTAATCGTTTTGTCAATAAAAATATTATCCAAAGTATAAACGTTTCATAAAAAAAAATTTTTTTTCCGCGACAATTCTTTCCTTCTTTATTGTGAATAACCTTTAGAAAGAAAGAAAAAGTTTACTCGAAGTTTGCCCTAAAAACTTTTTTTATTGATTCATTTATTTGTTTTTGGAAGAGATAATGCAACCAACGACTAAAACTTATCATTCATCAAAAAAATAACTTAGTCTTTGGTACGGAAATTTTTTTTTGTAGTGATTTAAAAAATGACTACCATTTCTATTAAATCTTATACTTTTGCTTCGCCATATTCTCAAAATTTTTCGATTCCATCAAATATTATTTATTATATTCTCAAATATCCATTCGCATCTTCAAAAGGGTTTGAAAAATTGCAAAAAACTTGCAAATATTTTTATTCTAAAAATCCTATAGTTATTGCTGGAGATGTTTTTAAAGACGGTGAGGATGAAGAAGGAAATCTAAAAATGGGTACCGGTGACAATTATTTTTCTCGTTTAGTCTTTCTTGGTTTATTTTTTATAATTCGTAAAAAAAAATTAGTGGCTTTTCCGACGAAAATAATCCCCTTTTGGCAATTACAAAAGATACCGTAAAAAAATTATTACAAAATCCAAATTTTCAAAAAATTAAAAGTTTGGAATTAAAATATATTCCTAAAACTTTTGATTTAGTAACGTTTTTTGAATTTTTAAAGGTTTGTCTTTAACAATTTTTTTAGACTTTAGTTATTTTTTTTAGTTAAAGAAAGATGCAAATATAGAATTATTTTTTGGAGAAAATATCTCAGAAAATTACAAAATCGAACTTCAAAATCTTGTTTCTTGGATAATTAATTATGCCAAAAAGGATAAATTATTTTATCCACCCTTAATTCAGTATGATGGAATGGACGATAAAGTTTTAGAAGAATTAGGAGATTTACGAACTGGTTATAAATGTAATAAGAAGTACGACGAAAATTTAAAAAATCGTTATCCCAATTTTTTGTAAAACCATTCGTTTTATTTTAATTTTTTTGTGCTTTTTTGTTGAAATTTATTTTTATTGCAGAAAGCATAAATAATTTTTCTAATATATTTTTTTGTTTTTATTGTTGTCATATCGAATAGTTTATTGTTTAATAAATAAATAAAATAAAAATTATAGTTTTTCTGTGACATATTTGTTGTGTCTACTGTATTTTGGAGTATTGAATTTTTTCACAATTCCGAGTCAGGTTTCTTGACATCATTTCACATATTTACCAAAGAAAAATTATAGACCTATTTTTTTTTTGCAAAAAATTCTAAAAATAAAATAACAAACAACACAGACTTATGATTGAAAATTTTAATCCAGTTATTTGATCAAAAACAAGCGTCATTTTGTATAAAATTTATTAAAATCAAAGAGTTTTAATAAATTCAATATTTTTTTAAAACAATGAACACTTTTTTGAAAAGCATATAAAAGCAACAATCAAAATCAGAGAAATTCAACAACCTCAATCAACAGTTTTAATTTCAAACAAAACTAATAATATTTCTCAAACATGTTCAGTCACTTATTTTCCTTGATTGTATTCTTCGGTATTTTGGCAACTTTCACGATTGATGCCGCCCCAGTTGCACCTCTTCCACATTCACCCATGAAAAATGGAAATGGAACAATTGTCCGAAGCCCAAATGTTTCAGGAAATGGAACAAAGCCAAAGGGCGAATGGCGACGTAAAAAAGTTCCTTCAAAAACCAAGGAATTACAAGAACGCAGCCTTTACCCATATTATTATGATTATTATTATTATTATTGTGGATAAATAGAAAATCAAAAAAACTTTTTTCGAAATTTTGTAAATAAATGTTTGTATTTTTATCCAAAAACTTAGTTAAAAAAATTTATATTCATTTAATATTTGAAATTTTTTTGATGTAAATTTTGTATTTTTCTAATAAAATAAAATATAGCAATCTGTTGTATATTTCTCGTTACTGAGAATCCGGTGCACATCACGGACACAACACAATCTTACTTTTTTTCTCTCGAATTTTTGCAAGTTAATCCCAAAAATTAAAAAAAAGAACCACGAGAAATTTAGAGCCAACTATTATATTTCCGTCTTTGGTTTTACACTTGACCTTAGAAAAATATGTATAGCTTATTTTGGCCTCGATTAATATAAAAAGAAATTTATTGATTAAGAATATTGTTTCGTGCTTGGATATTCTCGATTTATCAAATACCAATTTATGCTTTTATATTGCTTCTTTTTTTTCTTGATAAATTCTATTTTAAAAAATTTGATTTTTTTTGTTGTTACAAAATGAGCTCTGTTTCAATTAAAATTCGCGGTCCTCAAAAAATGAAGTTGCTTAATTATTATACTTTTGCATCTCCATATCCTCAAAAATTTTCTATTCCATCGAGTATCATTTATTATATTGTCAAAAATCCATGCTCCTCAAAAGGTTATAAAAATTTGCAAAAAACCTGCAAATATTTTTTCTCCAAAAATCCTGTGATGATTGTTGATAAATTTCGTTTTAATGTGGAAGAAATTGCTATAACTCTTTTTCATGATGCTCGTCAAAAAAATATTGAAATAAAGAAGATTGATTTATTGCCATATAAAATTTGGATTACTCGGGAAATTGATATTTTTAGTGGAAACAAAATTAATGTATCGAATTTATTTCAAAGCTTTTTTAAATTAGATGTGCGGGAGCTTTCTATTCAAGGGCAAAATCTAAGCTTCGATGAGCTTTTGTTATTCGCTTCTTCTCCTTATATTGAGGATATCTGGTTTTATAAAGTAAATATAAAATATTTTGATGGATCCATGGTACCGATAGAAAAAATATTAGAACTTTTTCCTAAAGTTAACAATGTTACTTAGTAAGTTGAATTAGAGTTTAAAAAATTTATATTAATAAAACTATTATTTTAGCTATGTTAATGATGGCTTACCTATTACATCGGAAACTGTAAAGACACTTATGGAAAACCCAAATTTTAAAAAAATTAAGCATATGAGTTTGAATTCAATCCCTGAAACTTTTGATCTTAAATGTTTTTATGAACTTGTAAAAGTATGTTTTTTTTACGAATTTTTGCTAAAAACCAATTAATATTTTTTTAGCAACAAAAACAAACAAGTTTTTGGTTATATTTTTGCGAAGATGTTTCACAAAATTATAAAACACAATTACAAATTTTCGCAGAAAATGTAGTTAATTTGGCAAAATCAGATGAAACTTATTTTCCTCCATATATAAGCATGCCTGCAATTAATTGGGATACTTATTGGGACATTTTCAATTATTGCCGAGCTTACAAAAAAAATTTTTTCGAAAAAGGTGTTACGCTTTTATAATTATTAGTGCGAAATATTTTTTTTGAACAAATTCCTACAACTTTTCATTATTATTCAATCAAAATTATTATATTAATATAATATTGTATTTTAAACATATTTTTGGTTGTGTTATCATTTTTTATTTACATACTTGAAAGTTTATTGAAATAAAATTTTTTTTGTTATTACTTATTTTAAAATTTCATTCATAGCACAAAAACCCAAAAAAAGATTCTGTCGTTTCAGAAATTTTACATAAATTATCATCTTTAAATTTCGTATCATTTAAACAAAAATAAATTTACCCATTTTTAATTTCGTTGCAACTTGCAACTTTTGAGAGTCAAGTCAAAAAAGATTTTCAAACCCTTGCCTTCAGATAGTTGCCCTATTATTATTAGTTCTTGACCTTTTGACTTAAACTTTGCCTTTAGAGAAGCAAACTATATTTTTTTTCATTTCCAATAAACAATTCAGTGATTTATGGATTTTTTGTTCCTGAGTCTTGTGATTTATAAATAATCATTATATATATATTTTCGAATTAAAGAAAAGAGGTTTTAGACAGTTCAAAATGCTTCCAACTTCTCTCAAAGCTTTAAATTTTCGAAAAATAAATTTTGATGATTATCCTGAATATTACAGTTTTGCTTCACTTGGTCCTCTTCGTCAACGTTTTTCTCTTCCGAGACATACAATTTATCATATTCTCCAATATCCATGCTCCTCAAAAGGTTACAGAAAGTTGCAAAAAACTTGCAAATATTTTTATTTTAAATATCCTGTGATTGTTGTTGATAATGTAAATAAAGATGGTAATGATAATGAATGGAATTTAAGAATTCATAACGGCAGATATGGTTTTCATCATATCAATGTTTCAATCGCGCCATTCAAAATTTGGAACGCAAAACGACTTTCGATTTTTATAAATATAAATATTCCGAAATTGTTTAAAAGTTTTTATCGATTTGAAGCCAAGAGCCTTGATATTCAACATCAAAATCTTACTTTTGATGAACTTTTATTATTCACTTCTTCGCCCTATATTTTTGAAATTTTTTTTATTAACGTTAAAATTGAACATTCAAATGGAACCAAAGTGGCAATTGAAAAAATATTTGAACTTTTTCCAAAATTAATCAACTTTAAATTGTAAGTTTATTATAAACAAATTTATTTATAATTATATATTCCACAAATTTTTAGTGGATTTTTTGATCGGAATTCCATTTTGCCTATTACGAGAGACAGTGTAAAAAAGCTAACAGAAAACTCAAACTTTTTAAATATTAAAAACTTGGAATTAAAAAATACTCCAGAAACTTTTGATTTAGTTACATTTTTTGAATTTTTAAAAGTGAGTTTTTTATCGTCGATTTTTTCTGACTCTAAATAAAACTTTTGCAGGTAAAAAAAGATGCAAATATTAAATTATTCTATGGTAATAACCTCTCTAACAATTACATGAACCAACTTTACGCTTTTATTTCTTGGTTGTTTAATTTTGCAAAAATGGATAAATCATTTTATCCACTCATAATTTGGTTTCGTGGAATGGATGAGAAAAATCTTAATGAATTAAAACAATTACGAACTAATTATATGTGTAGTAAATTACGAACCTAGTATTTGTAATTTTCTACGGTTTAAATGTTTTTTCTATTCTTTTATTCTAAATTTCTTTTTCATTTTGTATTGATTATTATTGTTTTGCTGGGTAACAAAAACTTGACTTTGGCCCTAAATAACTTATTGATTTATAATTTTGTTTATGGTTTGATAGCGCTGAGACTAATAGTTTCCATTTATAAAAAAAATTAATTCTTATTTTTGGAAAAAGGTAGTTTGTCTTCGTAAAATGAATTTGGTTAACTTTTATTCTTTTACTTCGCCCTATCCTCAACAATTTTCAATTCCATCAAATATAGTTTATTATATTCTTAAATATCCATTCGCATCTTCAAAAGGTTATAAAAAATTGCAAAAAACCTGCAAATATTTTTATTCCAAAAACCCCATTGTGGTTGTCGATGCTGTGCATAAAAATGGTTATTCTGGGAGTATAAGTCTTAGAAATGACGGATATCGTTACCTCAATATTTATCCTTCGAAGGCATTACCCAAAATTTGGAATATTAAAACACTTTACATTTTTAATAAAATAGAAAAAAAAATATCAGATTTATTACAAGGGTTTTATCGATTCGACGCCAAAAGTCTCATTATCCAATATCAAAATTTAAGCTATGATGAGCTTTTATTATTTGCTTCTTCCCCTTATGTTTCCGAAATCAATTTAAATGTTGTTAATATTCACCATTCAAATGGTTCGATGGTATTTGTTGAAGAAATAATTCAGGTTTTTCCTAAACTTGTAGATTTTCGTTAGTAAGTTTTTAATATGTTTGTTTATATATTCCATAAATTTTTAGTGACTATTTCGGAACAAATTCCATCTTGCCTATAACACGAGATACCGTAAAGAAGCTATCCGAAAACCTAAATTTTTACAATATTAAATGGTTAGAACTAAGAAATATTCCTGAAACATTTGATTTAATAACTTTTAAAGAATATTTGAAGGTTCGCATTTGCCAATGGCTTTTTTGGTTTTAGACAAAATTGCTTTTTAGGTGAAAAAAGATACAAATATTACATTATATTTTGGAGAAAATGTCTCAGAAAATTACAAAATTCAACTTCAAAATTTTGTTTCATGGATAATTAATTATGCAAAAACAGATGAATTATTTTATCCACCCATAGTTTGGTTTAGCGGAATTGATAAGAAAATTCTTAGAGAATTAAACCAAGTACAAACTGATTATATGAGTTATAAACAGTTTCGCAAATATCTAACATGTTATTAGAGTTTATAGATATAATCAAACAAAACCATGTTTAATGGATGTACGAGGAAATATTTTTTTGATTAATGTATGCATATTTCGAACCAAGTTTCTGTCATCAAAGTTAAAAAAAAATTTAATATTTTTTTTGTTTTGTTTTCGTTTAATAAAATTATGATGAATATTTTTGTCTCTAATAGTTAACAAAAAAAAAGAATACCAAAGTTTAAATATTTTGGTTGTCGTTGTTGACTTAATTATTTTTGTTTATTTCTTTACATAAATATCCAAAGTCATCATTCTTTATGCCAACCATGCGCCTAAATTGAATCTTATCCAACCTAGAGTGGCGCCCAAAGAAAAGAGAAAGAAGATATCTCTAATTTCCTTATTTATTTACTTGTATTTTAAGCGAAAAAAAAATTCATTTACATTGTTTTTTATTAAGAGAAAAGTTGAGAAAAAAATTTATTCTTTTTTATGATTCACTTATTTTTCATTATGAGTTTTTTTTTTTTGGTCCATCTCACGTCAGCGCCGTTACTGCTTTACCTTTTTTTTCTTTCGTTGTCTGGTTTGCCAGACTTTTAACTTTTTTAACGTAAATTTCTACAGATTTTTAAACGGTTAGCTTGAGCTTCTAAGATTCATTTTTTTTATTCTGTCTTCACGAATATATTCATTAAGATCTGAATATTAAGAATTAGTAAGATCAGAAAAAAATACCGACTGCATGTCGAGATACATAGTTGTAAAGTTTTTTTTAATACAAAATTTGAGATTTTTTCAAAATGAAAAACCATGCTTTTTCGCTGCGCGTTTCAAAAAAACAAAAGAAACTCTTTCCAGCGAGACAACGAAAGAAAAAAAAGGCAAAGCAGTATTTTCTATTGCTTGATGCAGACGTGAGAAACCTACCTCTTTATGCGCATCCATCCTCCTCCACTGCTAATAAAATGATTCATTCATCAATCAGTCACTCATTTTATCGTAACTTTTTTGTTTGTTTGTTATATTTTACGATTATAAAAAAACAAGATTTTCTTCTTTTTTCCTTTCTAACAAAAAATAATGACTCGATGATATTTTATCTGGTTACAGTATCTTTGGGTAAAGTATTGCTTACTTTTTAAAATTGTTAAAAAACATCAAAAATGTTTAGAGAAAAAATCTATTTTCACAGATTTTCGCTTTTTTTAAATTAAAAAAAGGATTTACAAATTTGTTACAAAAAAAATAAAAATTTAATCATTCTATCATTTAATTATTTGTGCTTGTGTTTGTGCATAGTCCGAAATATCTCTCTTCTTTTTTTTTGATCAGAAATCAACGCATTCAATCAATCAAAATTTTATTTTATTTTTCGCGCAAAATAAAAATTTCTATTATTGACCCAATAGTGAAAAATGATAATACCTAATTGGATAAAAAGAGTGGAGATCAACACAAAATATAAAATTTAAAAGAGCAAAAGTATACTGATTAAAATTAAAATTGTTTGTATGTTTTTGCTAATTTTTACGCCTTAAAAATTTTAATAATATTTTTTTTTTCAAATCTTTTCGAAAAAATATGATGTTTTTCTTTGACCACAAAATATACTTCGTCTCCTATTTTAAAATATGTATTTTAAGTTCCGTTTTTTTGACTCATTGGCACCCCTCCCATTTTATCTTTTTTTACCAAAGCATATTTTCTTTTTTTGTCAAAAAATTTTTTTTATCAAAACTTTGATACTTTTTTGATTCATTGAGAAACGTGAAAAGCACACTTACTTTTTCTGACGTATGCAAGTAATGAAAATGAGATCTCCGGTTCATTGTCCAATTTTTTATTTGATGTCATCTTTTTTTTCTTTTTTTCTTAAAAAAGAGATTAGAAACCTTATAATTGGAAAATATAGAAAAATGAAAAAGAAAAAATACAAACTATATTAAGAATAGTCACAAAATAAAAAAATAAAATTGTAGTATTTTTTTTTTATAATTTAAATATGACAAATAAAATATTCTTTTTATTATTATTATTCATCATCATAAATCACCGTTGTACTTCCCAAGTTTCTAAGTATTTTAATAGCCGTCAGAAAACCTTGGTGAGTACAATGGAAAGTTTTATGTGATGTGTATGAATCAAAAATTTCGCAATCTTTGAAGCTACAGTAATCCATCCATTAAATATACAATAACAGACAATCGTATAAAAAAATACCAACAAAAATAAAATAAATTTTTTATACAGTAATTAATAGCCATCAGGAGCAATAAATATCAGGTCCAAAGTTAAATATTCCAAAATATTTTTCAAAGAAGCTCGAAAGTCGTCACCAGCACGCATAAGCAAGAAAAAAGCTCAATGACACGATCTCCAAAAAAATATTGAAAAGATGGAAGCATTTAAATAAGAGAAGAAAAAAGAAAGAAAGAAAGAAACTAGACTGACTCTGACTGGGAATGAGTAGGCACACCACCACCATCAATGACGAATGTCGAAATAATTCGTTTCATTCATCAATAAATGAATCATCAAAAAAAAAAATTGGAAATAAAGCAACGAGAAAAAAAAATGCGATGACTAAAAAGCAAAGCAATGACTATTCATCTTTTCCCTATTAAACCCATAAATTTTTTTTTACAAAAATATTTACAAAAAAGCAGGCAACGACGGACTATCAGTAGCGAAGGCGAGGAGGAGAAAAGAAAAAATAGGCATAACAAAAAAAGACCCAAATACATAAAATCAAATCAAAAGTATTAGACTCTTTTCTCTCTCTCTCTTCTCAATGTCAGACTATCCTTTTTTTTCCCCAGACAGACGACGAATAACGATGATGATGATCAGCGATGGAAAAAAAATGAAAAAAGAAAAAAAAGTAGGGAGGAGAGGCAACTATAACTAACTATTACTGGACGACTTTTTTCCTCATATATTTTTTTTATTCATCAGAGAAGAAGTGGTCAGGAAATATTTTTTTGAAGGACAACACAGAAGACAACAAAACAACACTGATCAGTTTTTAGTTTTTAGACGCTTGCTTCCTGGCAGGCTGGTTGCTGTTATTTTGTTTGGAGGTGGAGAGACGACAAGAAGAAAGAGAAACTCTTTTTTGCGTTTTTATTTATGCGCGCCATAGATAGATAGATAGAAAGTTACGCCCCTTTTTGTCGCCCTTTTTTTTAAACTAAAAGAAAAAGAAAAGAGAACAACGAAGAAAAAAAAGTTTTGAAATCATCGAAACAAAAAAAAAGTGATCGAAAGAAAAACCAAAAACAAGCTGTTGTTGTTTGTTGCTGCTGATGCTGCTGGGAAAATAAAAAAGATGACATTTTGGGATTAGTCATCATCGCTCGTAGAAAGTGCAAGAAGGAATAAAAAAATTTTTTGTTGAAAAGAACAAAGATATTTTACAAAAAAAAATAAAAGATAGTAAACAAATTCAGACAAAATTATGATTACTATCATTTTTTTGGATGCAAATAAGTTTTTTTAATAATCTTAAGCTTTTAGAATTTAGAAAAAGCAAAAAACAAGCGAAATTATTATACGTCTTAAATGAAAATTGGAAATTGAACCGTAATAACAAAGTCCAGTGCATTTTCTACGTCAGCTTCTTGCTTTATTTCGACATAACCTTTTCGAAACAAAAAACAAATTTTTTTAAATAAATTTTATTAGTTTTTTTGCCAAGAAAAAAAATGAGGCTACATTGTGGCACTTCTTAGCGCAAGAAAAAAAACATATTAAAAAAATGAGATACAAAAAATTTGTAAGGACGGATAAGCCCCGTAGTCAAAAATATAACTTTTTCAAAAGAAAATTTAAAAACCCGTGTGTTTGAGTTTCAAAACGAAAAAGCAATAAAAAAAATAAATCAGCATCATCATCTCATCATATTTTTTTTTGACGTAATTTTTTCCTCATTTCTTTACTACCCTTTTTTCTTCTTCTCTGAGTGATGCTGATGCTTAGACTAGACAACGACGGAAAAAAAGTAAAGGATTTTAGATAATGAAAAGAAGAAAGAAAAAAATGAAAATGTTTACTGACACTGACACTGACCTTTACCTTTTCTATTTTTTTTAGTTTAAAAAAAAAGAGAGTCGAAAGAGAAAACAAAAAAACGAAAAAAAAAACTATGAATGAATGGGAAAATGAGAAATAACATTTATAGCAAAAAACGGCAGAAGAAAAAGTTGTTATCAAAAAAAAACTAAAGACACGAAAGAGAGAGACATTCTTTCGTTTTCGTTTCTTTATATTTTTTTCTTTCTGAAAGAAAAAAAAAGTCAGAAGAAAAAAGATAAATATCAATTTGTAGAAAGAAAGAAATAAGAAGAGAAGAGAAGAAGCAAGCGTCAGAAACAACAAAGATTAACACAAAGAAAACATTTTTACATTTTTGAATGGAAAAAAAGAAAAGACAGAAGAAAAAAAGTTTTATGATGTTTCATGATGATGGCTCGCTCACATTCACCACTGATGGAATTATTATGGTGATTGTGATCACAAAAAAAAGCAAGAATAATAATGGACAAAAAAATAAGGAAATTGTAAAAATGATTCATAGTAAAAGAGAGAGGAATGAATGATGGTGTGTATTGTTGTTGTTGGTAATACAACAAAGATACACTAATTTTTTTGATGCTAGCGCAGACGATGGTGATGATAGTAATAGTGAATTAAAGTTTTTTTTGATTTGAATGACTGATTTGGCTGTGGGAAAATAAAATAAGCGAAAATTAAGAAAAGAAGCATTTTTTAGGTACAAACAAGAGTTTTTAGGCGAAAAGCAGGTTGAAGAAAAAAAAGAGAGAGACTTCAGCAGAGAGAAACTATAGTTTCCGAAAACATAAATTTTAATTTAATTTTTTTAAAGAAAAACGTTACATTCAGATACTGATACGGTAATTTTAAGATATGTGTTTAAAAAAATTTTGAAAGCTGCTGCACGTTTGCTTTCGTTTATTTAACGACCATCGATCGCACACTAAAAGCAAACTTTAAAAAGAATAATCAATGTCCAATATTTGTGTTTTACACTTTTGCACTGATAATCTTTTAAATTTATTTATGCAAATATAAGAAGACATTATTGACCTGATTATTTTTCTATCGTCTCTTTTATTTTAGGAGAGATACATTTCTCACCAAAAATCTAACGATGGTGTTTTTATTTTGGCAATTTCCTGAGAGTTTTATAAATATATTAAAATATTGCGTTTTTTAGCTTTAAAAAAATAATAAACTAATAAAAATATATTTAAAATTCAACTAAACTCACCTTTTCTTCCACCCAAAATGATTCAATTCAATTTCAAATAAATCACACCCATTTTTTTCTTCTTTATTTTTTTATACCCATTAAAAAATCAAACACCTTGCACCTAAAAAGAAATAAGAACAACAAGAACGAGCTCGTCTTCGTTTAATTTGAATTTGATGAATGAAAAAAGAGTAAAAGAAAAAAAGAATGCAATAAAAAAAATTGAGAGGGTGGATGGATTGGGCATCGAAGAACAGCAACAGCAACAAGAAAAATGATGACTGACTTTGAATGTGTTTCAGAAAAAAAAAGATGAATGTTTGATTATATATGTTTTTCGTTTTTTTTGTTGCTTATATTTATATTTATTTGAAACGACTGATCATAGAGGCTGGACTGGCTGAAGCGGAGGAGGAGTTGGAGAATCAATGTCGTTGTCGTCGATGACGCAGACTCATCAACTTTTTTTAAAAATATATTTTATTTTATTTTTTTCTTTGCTGTTCAAAAAAAAGCCATTAGAAAAAAAAATGAGGGAGAGAGAGTTTTTTTTTGTGATTCATTTCTTCTTTTTTTTTATTCATTGTCGCCGAAGAACGATCGCGAAATAAGAAAAAAAGGAACGTATTGGATCACATTTTTTCCATTTCCTTCCTCCCTCGCTTCTCTCATTGCTGCAATTTTTTTTTTGCTGCAAAAAACTATTTATTTTTGTGAGAGAAAAAAAAAAAGAGCAAACTTAAAAAAAAGGATGTCGAAAGAAGGTAGAGTGGGAGAGAGAGAGAGAAAGAAAAGTTCGCTTAAGAGGTGTAGAAAACAAAAAAAATGGATCAAAATAAAATCGAATTGGTTTTTTGTTTTGTTTTTGAATTACATTTTTGAATGACCAATTTTATGGGAAATAGGAAACGGAAAAAAATATATATGAGAGAATGAGTAGTAGTTGACGATGAATGTGAATGTGATTATGCAAATGAAAGTGGATCGATCTGATGAAATAAATAGTCAGAAAGAGAAAAGTTTTTTAACATTTTAAATAAAAACAGAAGATGTGAGTGGGAAAAAGAAAGAAAAGAAAATGTCAGAAACACGGTACTTGAAGGAATAAAAAAATTTTAATATGTTTAAGTTCGCCGATAAAAGGTGAAGTTCCCATCGCTCAGAAGAAAAAAAAGATAGAAAATGACAAAATAATTTATGCAAGCAAAATTTCTGACTAATTTTGTTAGCAGAAAAAAATAGATTGAATAAAACTGTCTAAATTATGGGTTACGGTAGCTTTCAAATAATACCATAAAAAAGCCCTCATTTAAAGAAAAAAGAATGAAATAAAAATTTAAAACTTATATATTTTTTTATTTCCATAAATTTTTTTGTACATAGTTTTTTTTACAAAATATTGCGCAACAACATTCTAAAGGATTTCATCATACTTTTTTTCTTCCAATTCGATAAGGCCAAAGAATGTTGAACCACTAATAAATGAATGCTAGCGCCCCCCATTTTGCGCGACTCTCTTGATTTGCAAATATTTATGTTGCTGTCTACTAACAATTGCAGGCAGCTGCAAGCTACCGCCATCAATTGAGGTATGTATTTTTATGTTTCATAACTCAAATCAAAAAACAAAACAAAACATAAACGCAAACTCAAATGAGGTTTAGGCAAAGCAAAGTAAAATCCTCGTCCTCTTGTTCAAAGATTATAAAAAAAAACAAGAGAGAAAAAATCAGATACATAAATACGTAAAAAAAATTTGTTTTGCGTGCATGCATTCTTTGATTTTTTTTTCTGCGAGGGTGTTGAAACAAAAATATGTACGTAAGCATTTTTTTTTCTCTCTTTCGATCGAATCAACATTTTTTCTGTGTCTTTTTTTATTTATTAAATCAGCATTCCTTTTGTTTTTAGAAGGAAAAAAAGAAAAGATAGATAAAATATTCCAAATATTTTTTATTTTTTTTTCGACGACAAATGTTTTTGATTTATCATAAACAACTTTTTTTTTAAATATTTTAATGGATCGTATAATAAATAACATACATTTATTAGTCATGCCGAAAATATGTATGATGACGCAAACAACCAGAAAAAATCGCTGTCTCCAGCATTTTTTTTATTTGATTCATGATAGAATGAAAAAAAGAAAGAAGAAAACTTTAAGCTTCTTTTTTTAATTATAAATCAGCAGAAATTTAAAATTAATGATGTTAAAGAAAGGAAAAAAATTTAAGGAATTTTAAGATAACAGCTTAAAGCATACCGTAATTTCTTTAACAAATAAAAAAAGATGTAAAGCGAACGTGAACAGGAAAATTGTATTTTTTTAAAGAATATTCTAAGATCGAAAAAAACCCAAGCATTTCAATGTCTGAAAAACCCTGTCCATCTTAAATTAAAGTAATAACCGTTTTTTTTTTAAAATTCAACTCAAATGAAACAAAAAAATTTTTTTATGATTTCTTCCAAAATTTATAAAAAAAATTAACCCTTTTTTTAAGACTAAAAATATAAGCTTTTTTTAGACAATCCGTGATTATTTCCTTTTTTGACCTGCTATGTCATCGGATTTTAGAAAAGCCGCCCATATTTGTATGTAAATGTCAAAGCATCGTAGTTTTTTTTCTTTTAATTTTGTTATTACGTAAATTTTTACGTAAGCAGCAGCAGCAAAAAAAAACTCTGATTTAATTTTAATAAAAAAAATACGCTACCGTAATCTTAATTCAAAAAAATTAAAAATAAATGTTTTTTAAACTCTACCATTTTTTTTTCAAAGTCTCATGACAAAAGTCTTACTTAAAAGCATCTGTAAAAGTAAAAAGCACCTAATTTCAACCAACCTCGAGTTCAACAACAACAAACAACAATAATAACTTCCATCCGCTCGCTACCTTTGGCATTTTTAGAAGAAAGAAAAAAAAAGGTAATTAAAGGGACTCTCTCAGCAAGCTAGGAAAATTTTTTCCTTAGAGCGGGTGTTCCTAGCCCGAAAATACATTTTTTCCGTGCAATTTCATTTTCGAAAAGTTTCGAAAAATAAAACAAAGGGAGCCGCTTTAAGGATTTTCCTAGCTTGCTGAGAGACTCCCTTTAATAATGAGAAAAAGAAGAATAAAACATAAAATAAATGCAAAACAACAATAATAACATATCCTCCTTATTATATGTACTTTTCTTACCCCAATTTGACGAATAATAAAACAACAACAAAATAATTTAATAAAAAAACAAAAACATTAATTATTTTCTTTTTTGCTTCCCCAAAATATTAGTGTATATGTATGTATTTTTTTGTCATCCGGAAATTAAGAATAACCACACCTTTTTGAGAAGAAAAAAAAGACAAATACCGGAATAGGAAAGGCAGAAAAATTATTTGTTTAAATTATATTTTTTGTTTTTTTAGTAGCCAATAATAATTGTTTGCAAGCAAAAAAAATCAACTAAATTCTGTTCATTGGCGCCGCCAGGTTGCCATTTATTTTTTTGTTACTCCTCAAAAAAAATTTTTAGTTGGCGCCAATGATTCGCTTTTTAGTGGTGATTTTTTTTCTTTTGGTCGTTGTTTTTTTTAGGATTTTTTGAGGGAATGAAAGTGAATACAATGAATGAAACCAAAAATCAGCGTCAAAACTATCATAAAAAGAGGGCAAAAGGTCAAAAAAATATTTGTAAGAATTTCAAAGCGGAAAGGTTTTTAGAAGAAAAAAATTATGGAACAAGAAACAAATTTTAAAGCTGAAACATTTAGACTTCAAAAAGTTTTCAAAAATCTACATTTATTTTAAAAGGTTATCTTCTCAAAAAAATAAAAATACTATTAAAATTTTCTAAAAACATAAAAAAATAAGCCTTTTGATTTTTTCCGCCAAAACTAGAAAAAATATTGGAGAGAGAAAAACAAAACAAATCAACAAAACGGAAAAATAATGCAACAACAAGCCGCATAGAGTATAGTGAAACAAAAAAAAAAGAAAAAGTCATTGATCGGTGATCAAAGAATAATTTGAAAAGAAATCAAAGGAATGAAGGAAGCAAGAAGCAACAAAAAAAAATGCATAAAGAATTTCGAAAGAGATGATTTTTTTTTTATTTAACAGCAACAGCAACAAGAACGAGGAAAAAAAGAGAGGAGTGAAAGACCAAAGTACTTTGATGCAAAAAGAAAAAAATCACAAAAAAGAAGTGGACAACGACGACGACGATGGAGGAAAAAAAGAGTATAGGAACCAAAAGACACGAATATGAAAAAATGGGTTTTTGAACAAAGAGCAAAAAGCAACGAAAAAAATAAAATAAAATGAAAAATGGTTTTATTACCTAAAAAAAGTTATTTGAAAAAGAAAAAAATCTTTTTGGAAAATAGGAAAAAAAGAAGAGAGTAAACATCAAAAACAAAACAAAGAATTAAATTTTTTTTTAAAATAATATTTTTCAAGGTTATTTTTGAGATGGCTTTTTAGACACAGAAAAGAATTGGTTGGTGATGGCTCTTTCGGGGGTCTGTCTAGTACTAATAAAATTATAAAAGATTTATGATTTTATGTTTTTGTAAAAAATAAAAATAAACTTACTATCATCTCAAACTATTTCTTTACAGTAAACTTTAAATAAAAAATAGATAAAAGTTAAATATTTTTTGGCAAGATTATCAGTCGAAAACTTTTTTTTTTTGAGAAATTTATTAAAAAAACATTAGTTCTCGGTTTTTAAAATTTACGCCACCATAAAAAAATTTTTTATGGGTTTAATTTACTTAAGCAACATTAAATTTAATTTTTATGAAAGCTCATGCATAACCTTTTTGTAAAAAAAAGTTTCATAACTCCCATTATTCACTCACTCTCTTTCCATCACTAAAAAGCCACATCATCATAGCAAAATAAAACATTAACATTTTTTTTTTCGTTCGTGATGTTTCAAAAAAAAGAAAGATAGCCTTGTCTTTCTTCTTCTTTTTTTCCTTGTCATTGTCGTCGTCTGACAACGAGGCAAAAAGAAAAAAAAAGCAACAAAGCAACGTAAAACAAAAAAAAAAGAAACGATGACAAATGCTTGCTTTCGTGTGCTGCTTACTTGGTTACGAAATCAAAAGCACATACATATATATATGCGTTTTTTTGTCTTTCATTTATTTTTCAATTTTTGTTTTAAAAAAATTAAATTCTGAGTATTTAATTTACAAAAAATAAAGAAAAATAAATTTAAAACAGCTGAAAAGAGGAAGTATGAATAAAAAAAAACGTAGCTGAACCCATGCGCGAAAAATATAAAAAAATTTAAGTAAAAAAAATACGTAATTTTTTCTTCTTTTTTTCGTTTTATTATTAAATTTCTTTTCTTTCAATAAATTATTATATTGAAAGAAAAATATATTATTTTTAGTTTTTCCTTTTTTCCTACTTTTTCTTGATGAATGAAAAAAAAGAGTCAAAAATAAAATAGTCGTCGGATTTCGTAGTTTTATTTTCTACAGAGGGAGATTAAGGATATATATTTAAAAAAAAGAGATACTTCATGTATCTTATTTTATTTTTTTATATTCTTAATCCAGCAAAATAAATAAATCCAAAAAGGGAAAAAAATGAATGATGTAATATTTTTCGTTGACTTTTTTCTATAATTAAATATTATTTCTTTGAAAATTTTTACAAATCCACAAAAAGAAAGAGAGAGATTAAAAAATGAAACTATAATTTCATGAAAAATATAAAATAAAATAAAGAAAACAAAATTTGTTTGAGCATTGAATGAATTATTAAACAACGTTTTTTAATCAAAGAAAAAAAACTCAAGCAACAATAACAGAGCTACACCAGAGTTCAAAATAAAATAAAAAATATTTTCTTGTTGTTTACTTTCCATTATTATTATTGTTCCTTCCTTCTATTCTTCTTTGGTTTAATTTGTTCTAAAAAAATTAAGTTCCTTTTGTTTTTGTTTTTTTGAGCAAAGAAGAAAAAGGAAGGTATTTTTGATTTAGAGTTCGAATTTTAGAGACTTTGCTAGAAAACATTAAAATAATTGAAAAAAGATCGATGACGAATTTTTTTTAAACTGCATGAATTTACTTTTGCCCAAAACCTATGACAAAATCAAAAAAAAATTATATCATAAATTTATACCTTTTTTTTAAATTGATATTCGGCCAATAACTCCATCGATGCTTCACTTTAAGAACAAAATATGAAAATACTTAAAAAAAAAACAGGAAAACAATCAAAGTTTATAAAAAAATTTAAAATATAAAAGCGTAATTGGACATTTAATCTTTCTTTTTTATTTGTCATTCAAACGTCGCAGAAAAAAAGAAAAAAACGAACACAAAAAATGTCATAAATTAAACTTTAATACTTTTTTTTACACCGCCTCAAGTAAAAATGACCTTGTAGTTTTTATTTTAACGATTTATTTTTTTCTACTATAAAATTTTTTTATTCGATTAAAGGGTGGTCGGTCGTTTGGCGTAATTTTTGATCTTTAAAGCATTAAAGAACTATGTTTGAATGATCTCAAATTTGTTTGAACAAATTGAAAAAAGAAAATAATACCGCCTAAGGCGTTTTTGATCATATCAAACTCTTTTTTTTTTTTCAAACAAATTGAATGCGCAAAATTTCTATGTAAAAATATTTTATACCTTTTGACTATTGGTTGTGGATCAAAATCGACTTTTCATTTTTGGTCGCTAAATTTTTTTTGCTGAGGAAAAAAAGTAAAATTAAAAATTTGAATGCCCAAATTAATTCTTTCTTTTTTTTGAAACCTTTCCTTTGCACTTTTCTAAAAAAAAATTCCGATAATTATTAAATTCAATTTCCTTTTTTTTTCAAACAAAATGATGTGATTTGAAGAAAAAGAAAAAAATTAAGTCTCAATGATTCACTTAAAAAATAAAATGTCAATGAAAAAAACAAACATTCATTCTTTCGATGATCTCAAAAACTATTATATATATAAAAAAAGTGCGTAGGTTTATTTGATTAAAAACTTTTTAGTTTTATTTTTAAATAAAAAAGTATTAATCAAATAAAAAAATTTACGCAAGAAAAAAATTGACTTTTATTTTTGCAAGAAAAAAGAATTTGTTTGTGTTCGATCTCGAAAAAACGAAAAAGAAAAAGTGATATAACCCGGAACAAAAAGAAAAAAAACATCATTTTCAATTTCAATGAAAAATAAATTTAATTTGAAAGGGAAAAAACTAAATCTAAATTTTTTAGGTAAAAAAAAGTTATGCTTACCGAAAAGCAAAATGCAAAAAATATTTTTTTAAAGGCTATCAAACTTCGCAGGCGCAAATTCAACCAAAAGTTATTATATTTTCGGCAAATACTATTTTTAAAAAAATCATTATAAAAAAATAGCGCTGCAGCAAGGTTTTCTTTTCTGTGACAAAAAAAATTAGAAAATGGGCAAAGGTTAATTAAAAAGTTTTTCCACACATTTATTTATGTAAACAAGAAAAGAACAACAATCAAAGGCGCAAAACTTTAATGTCAAAAGTCTAGACAAATTAGTTGGTGAACATTTTTCTCTTTCAAACTATTTTTAAACGCAAAAAAAATTGTTACTTTTTAAAAGTGTTTTCATAAAGCATTTAAAAAATCTCAACAGTTTTATGGACGCAAACACACTCGAATTTACATAAATCTTTTCTTCTTTTTTTCGAAATGAAAAACTCTTTGAAAAGACAACTCAAAAATAATTTTTTTTTCCAGCCAGTTTCAAACTAAATAGCTGCTTACTTTCATGATAAGATATCCCAAGCTTCGAAACCTCCAACTTAAAATATAAATAAATAATTTCAGAGATCACAAATTTAGTTTCCATGACGTAAAGAAAAAAAAAGTGTAAATTAGATTAATCCAAGTGCAAATACATATGAGAAACTAAATGCTTTTTTTAAAATAATTTTATTTTTTTCAGAGTAAAATACAAAAAAATATTATATAAAAACAAAGAACAAAAATAAAATATATGTGGGATACAAAAAAAAGGAAAGCAAACTTCTTTTTTTTTTTCAAATACAAAAACAAAAAAGTTTAAACTTTAAAGTTTTCGCATGAGATGAGGGCTAGCAACAGCGCCACATTGTCCAAGAATATTTTTGACTCCATGTTTGAGAGCGAGGCAATGGCATGATTTCATTGCATTGACATGAACGGCAGTTTTGTAAAGGAAGCATTCATCAAAAATTGCATCCAAATCAGGCTTGGTTGGAAGAGCGATATCACAATTTTTGGTATAATAACAGGCAATTGCGTGATTTTTATGGCAAGTTTCAACGCAAGATTTAAATTTGCGGAATTCAACGAAAGTATTTCGAGCTTTTTTAAACAAATCCGTTTTTTTCATTTCTTCATCCTTGTCTTCCTTAACTCCCGAACCTTGAATGTAAGAAGAATAATCTTGTTTGGGAATATAGGATACAGCTTTGGGATTTGATTCACAAAAATCTTCAACTTTTTCATTGAGACATTTATAAGCTGAATCAGCTTCAGAACCAAAATCAGGGAAGCAAGAGGTATAGTTTTCTGTGGCATCACCGAAAGAGGAAAGATGAGATTGACAAGAAGTTTTGCATTCATCAATTTTATTGTCGGCTTCCGCATTGCATTCTTGAACATCGGAGCAAGAGCAAAGACGGATCTAAAAAAAGAAAGAATAAATATTTAAATAACTTTGAAAGTTTTGGGGTTAAAAGAAAAAATTATGCCGAAAGAAAATTTTTAGAAGCCCCAGAAAAATGAATTGAAAAAATTATGAGACTGTCTTTTTTCGAGTTCCGACAACTATGGCAAAAAAATAGTTTGGTTTTCAAGAAATTTTAGAAGTTAGACTTCTTTTTAAATTTATAGTTTTAGGGTAAAGAAGAAAAAAACTTACTTCTTTTACAGTATCATTGCTAAAAGCTGCAGTTTCAACTTCTGGGGCAACTGTTTCGGTAGTTGTGGTAGTAGTTGGAGCTTGGGTGGTTGTGGTAGTCGTAGTTGTAGTCGTGGTGGAGGTTACTGGAAATTCTTGTCCACCATTTGGAGCAGCAGAAGATGGCTTGAATTTTTTGGTAACTTTATATGGAGCAATCGTAGCTACAGTTGGGACAGAGGCAGTTGAGACGACCGCAGCTGGGGCAACTGGAAGGCCATAAGTTCCAACAGCAAAAATAATTACAAAAATAGCAAAAAACTTGAGATGAGCCATGATTAAACAAAAAATAGTTCGTTCTTCAATGAAAAAAGAAAAGAAAGAACTGATGAGTTTTAAGGAATTTGGATTTCTTTTATATCAACAAAAAAAAGTTTGTGGGTTGTTAGTTTTTTTTTGTCCAATAAATATAAATCTTGCAAGGAGAAAAATAATTAATGAATGAACGCAATGCCTTTAGAGGTTAGAGATAATTATTAATTGTTTATGGCCATAATCAAAGCGGATGGATAATTAATAGTTTCTTTTAGGTATATGGCCCAGATTGCTTAAAGGCATTTTATGAGGAAAAAAAAACATCAAAATGATTTATTTGTTTATGGCTTTTTTTTAAAAATATTTTTGATCATTGATCTAAACTCTTTCTTCTTTTCTTCTTGGCATTTCTAGAAAACAATTTTTTTGTCCTTTAGAATCAAAAACAAAAAGTATGCCTTTAAAGAAAAAAGATAGAAAATACAAATCACAAATTTCCTTTTTAACAAAAATAACATAAAAAAGTGTAGTGTTAGGATATCTAAATTTTGGTATGATTTATCTGAAAGAAAAATCGGAAAAACCATATGTATTTGAAAATAATTACAGAAAACTCAAAAATCGGCCTTTTTATTTTTGATTTGAAAAGTCATACACCTCAAACAAAAATTTTTAAGAACCGTATTTCATAAAACACAATTTTTTAAAAATTTACGGAAATTTTTTAACTAATAAAACTTTTTATGAATTTTTCTATATACCATTTATGACCTTCAACCAAAAATTATATTTTTACTGTTGCATCAAGCAACAAGCCATGAGTCAAAACATTAATGATACTCGTTTTGAATTAGGGCTTGAATTGGACATATGAATATTTTGTTCTAAATATTTTTTATTAATTATTTCAAAATTATTCCCACCGGGATTTTGAATCGCATACCATTTATGACCTTCAACCAAAAATTATATTTTTACTGTTGCATCAAGCAACAAGCCATGAGTCAAAACATTAATGATACTCGTTTTGAATTAGGGCTTGAATTGGGCATATGAATATTTTAAGCCAAATATTTTTTATTAATTATATCAAAATTATTCCCCAAGGGATTTTGAATCGCATACCATTTATGACCTTCAACCAAATATTATATTTTTACTGTTGCATCAAGCAACAAGCCATGAGTCAAAACATTAATGAAACTCGTTTTGAATTAGGGCTTGAATTGGACATATGAATATTTTAAGCCAAATATTTTTTATTAATTATATCAAAATTATTCCCAAAGGGATTTTGAATCGCATACCATTTATGACCTTCAACCAAATATTATATTTTTACTGTTGCATCAAGCAACAAGCCATGAGTCAAAACATTAATGAAACTCGTTTTGAATTAGGGCTTGAATTGGACATATGAATATTTTAAGCCAAATATTTTTTATTAATTATATCAAAATTATTCCCAAAGGGATTTTGAATCGCATACCATTTATGACCTTCAACCAAATATTATATTTTTACTGTTGCATCAAGCAACAAGCCATGAGTCAAAACATTAATGAAACTCGTTTTGAATTAGGGCTTGAATTGGACATATGAATATTTTAAGCCAAATATTTTTTATTAATTATATCAAAATTATTCCCAAAGGGATTTTGAATCGCATACCATTTATGACCTTCAACCAAATATTATATTTTTACTGTTGCATCAAGCAACAAGCCATGAGTCAAAACATTAATGAAACTCGTTTTGAATTAGGGCTTGAATTGGACATATGAATATTTTAAGCCAAATATTTTTTATTAATTATATCAAAATTATTCCCAAAGGGATTTTGAATCGCATACCATTTATGACCTTCAACCAAATATTATATTTTTACTGTTGCATCAAGCAACAAGCCATGAGTCAAAACATTAATGAAACTCGTTTTGAATTAGGGCTTGAATTGGACATATGAATATTTTAAGCCAAATATTTTTTATTAATTATATCAAAATTATTCCCAAAGGGATTTTGAATCGCATACCATTTATGACCTTCAACCAAAAATTATATTTTTACTGTTGCATCAAGCAACAAGCCATGAGTCAAAACATTAATGAAACTCGTTTTGAATTAGGGCTTGAATTGGACATATGAATATTTTAAGCCAAATATTTTTTATTAATTATATCAAAATTATTCCCAAAGGGATTTTGAATCGCATACCATTTATGACCTTCAACCAAAAATTATATTTTTACTGTTGCATCAAGCAACAAGCCATGAGTCAAAACATTAATGATACTCGTTTTGAATTAGGGCTTGAATTGGGCATATGAATATTTTAAGCCAAATATTTTTTATTAATTATATCAAAATTATTCCCAAAGGGATTTTGAATCGCATACCATTTATGACCTTCAACCAAAAATTATATTTTTACTGTTGCATCAAGCAACAAGCCATGAGTCAAAACATTAATGATACTCGTTTTGAATTAGGGCTTGAATTGGGCATATGAATATTTTAAGCCAAATATTTTTTATTAATTATATCAAAATTATTCCCAAAGGGATTTTGAATCGCATACCATTTATGACCTTCAACCAAAAATTATATTTTTACTGTTGCATCAAGCAACAAGCCATGAGTCAAAACATTAATGATACCCGTTTTGAATTAGGGCTTGAATTGGACATATGAATATCTTGTTCTAAATATTTTTTATTAATTATTTCAAAATTATTCCCAACGGGATTTTGAATCGCATACCCTTTATGACCTTCAAACAAAAATTATATTTTTACTGTTGCATCAAGCAACAAGCCATGAGTCAAAACATTAATGAAACTCGTTTTGAATTAGGGCTTGAATTGGGCATATGAATATTTTAAGCCAAATATTTTTTATTAATTATATCAAAATTATTCCCAAAGGGATTTTGAATCGCATACCATTTATGACCTTCAACCAAAAATTATATTTTTACTGTTGCATCAAGCAACAAGCCATGAGTCAAAACATTAATGATACCCGTTTTGAATTAGGGCTTGAATTGGACATATGAATATCTTGTTCTAAATATTTTTTATTAATTATTTCAAAATTATTCCCAACGGGATTTTGAATCGCATACCCTTTATGACCTTCAAACAAAAATTATATTTTTACTGTTGCATCAAGCAACAAGCCATGAGTCAAAACATTAATGAAACTCGTTTTGAATTAGGGCTTGAATTGGACATATGAATATTTTAAGCCAAATATTTTTTATTAATTATATCAAAATTATTCCCAAAGGGATTTTGAATCGCATACCATTTATGACCTTCAACCAAATATTATATTTTTACTGTTGCATCAAGCAACAAGCCATGAGTCAAAACATTAATGAAACTCGTTTTGAATTAGGGCTTGAATTGGACATATGAATATTTTAAGCCAAATATTTTTTATTAATTATATCAAAATTATTCCCAAAGGGATTTTGAATCGCATACCATTTATGACCTTCAACCAAATATTATATTTTTACTGTTGCATCAAGCAACAAGCCATGAGTCAAAACATTAATGAAACTCGTTTTGAATTAGGGCTTGAATTGGACATATGAATATTTTAAGCCAAATATTTTTTATTAATTATATCAAAATTATTCCCAAAGGGATTTTGAATCGCATACCATTTATGACCTTCAACCAAATATTATATTTTTACTGTTGCATCAAGCAACAAGCCATGAGTCAAAACATTAATGAAACTCGTTTTGAATTAGGGCTTGAATTGGACATATGAATATTTTAAGCCAAATATTTTTTATTAATTATATCAAAATTATTCCCAAAGGGATTTTGAATCGCATACCATTTATGACCTTCAACCAAATATTATATTTTTACTGTTGCATCAAGCAACAAGCCATGAGTCAAAACATTAATGAAACTCGTTTTGAATTAGGGCTTGAATTGGACATATGAATATTTTAAGCCAAATATTTTTTATTAATTATATCAAAATTATTCCCAAAGGGATTTTGAATCGCATACCATTTATGACCTTCAACCAAATATTATATTTTTACTGTTGCATCAAGCAACAAGCCATGAGTCAAAACATTAATGAAACTCGTTTTGAATTAGGGCTTGAATTGGACATATGAATATTTTAAGCCAAATATTTTTTATTAATTATATCAAAATTATTCCCAAAGGGATTTTGAATCGCATACCATTTATGACCTTCAACCAAAAATTATATTTTTACTGTTGCATCAAGCAACAAGCCATGAGTCAAAACATTAATGATACCCGTTTTGAATTAGGGCTTGAATTGGACATATGAATATTTTAAGCCAAATATTTTTTATTAATTATATCAAAATTATTCCCAAAGGGATTTTGAATCGCATACCATTTATGACCTTCAACCAAAAATTATATTTTTACTGTTGCATCAAGCAACAAGCCATGAGTCAAAACATTAATGATACTCGTTTTGAATTAGGGCTTGAATTGGGCATATGAATATTTTAAGCCAAATATTTTTTATTAATTATATCAAAATTATTACCAAAGGGATTTTGAATCGCATACCATTTATGACTTTCGACCAAAAATTATATTTTTACTGTTGCATCAAGCAACAAGCCATGAGTCAAAACATTAATGATACCCGTTTTGAATTAGGGCTTGAATTGGACATATGAATATTTTAAGCCAAATATTTTTTATTAATTATATCAAAATTATTCCCAAAGGGATTTTGAATCGCATACCATTTATGACCTTCAACCAAAAATTATATTTTTACTGTTGCATCAAGCAACAAGCCATGAGTCAAAACATTAATGATACCCGTTTTGAATTAGGGCTTGAATTGGACATATGAATATCTTGTTCTAAATATTTTTTATTAATTATTTCAAAATTATTCCCAACGGGATTTTGAATCGCATACCCTTTATGACCTTCAAACAAAAATTATATTTTTACTGTTGCATCAAGCAACAAGCCATGAGTCAAAACATTAATGAAACTCGTTTTGAATTAGGGCTTGAATTGGGCATATGAATATTTTAAGCCAAATATTTTTTATTAATTATATCAAAATTATTCCCAAAGGGATTTTGAATCGCATACCATTTATGACCTTCAACCAAAAATTATATTTTTACTGTTGCATCAAGCAACAAGCCATGAGTCAAAACATTAATGATACCCGTTTTGAATTAGGGCTTGAATTGGACATATGAATATCTTGTTCTAAATATTTTTTATTAATTATTTCAAAATTATTCCCAACGGGATTTTGAATCGCATACCCTTTATGACCTTCAAACAAAAATTATATTTTTACTGTTGCATCAAGCAACAAGCCATGAGTCAAAACATTAATGAAACTCGTTTTGAATTAGGGCTTGAATTGGACATATGAATATTTTAAGCCAAATATTTTTTATTAATTATATCAAAATTATTCCCAAAGGGATTTTGAATCGCATACCATTTATGACCTTCAACCAAAAATTATATTTTTACTGTTGCATCAAGCAACAAGCCATGAGTCAAAACATTAATGAAACTCGTTTTGAATTAGGGCTTGAATTGGACATATGAATATTTTAAGCCAAATATTTTTTATTAATTATATCAAAATTATTCCCAAAGGGATTTTGAATCGCATACCATTTATGACCTTCAACCAAAAATTATATTTTTACTGTTGCATCAAGCAACAAGCCATGAGTCAAAACATTAATGAAACTCGTTTTGAATTAGGGCTTGAATTGGACATATGAATATTTTAAGCCAAATATTTTTTATTAATTATATCAAAATTATTCCCAAAGGGATTTTGAATCGCATACCATTTATGACCTTCAACCAAAAATTATATTTTTACTGTTGCATCAAGCAACAAGCCATGAGTCAAAACATTAATGATACCCGTTTTGAATTAGGGCTTGAATTGGGCATATGAATATTTTAAGCCAAATATTTTTTATTAATTATATCAAAATTATTCCCAAAGGGATTTTGAATCGCATACCATTTATGACCTTCAACCAAAAATTATATTTTTACTGTTGCATCAAGCAACAAGCCATGAGTCAAAACATTAATGATACCCGTTTTGAATTAGGGCTTGAATTGGACATATGAATATCTTGTTCTAAATATTTTTTATTAATTATTTCAAAATTATTCCCAACGGGATTTTGAATCGCATACCCTTTATGACCTTCAAACAAAAATTATATTTTTACTGTTGCATCAAGCAACAAGCCATGAGTCAAAACATTAATGAAACTCGTTTTGAATTAGGGCTTGAATTGGGCATATGAATATTTTAAGCCAAATATTTTTTATTAATTATATCAAAATTATTCCCAAAGGGATTTTGAATCGCATACCATTTATGACCTTCAACCAAAAATTATATTTTTACTGTTGCATCAAGCAACAAGCCATGAGTCAAAACATTAATGATACCCGTTTTGAATTAGGGCTTGAATTGGACATATGAATATCTTGTTCTAAATATTTTTTATTAATTATTTCAAAATTATTCCCAACGGGATTTTGAATCGCATACCCTTTATGACCTTCAAACAAAAATTATATTTTTACTGTTGCATCAAGCAACAAGCCATGAGTCAAAACATTAATGAAACTCGTTTTGAATTAGGGCTTGAATTGGACATATGAATATTTTAAGCCAAATATTTTTTATTAATTATATCAAAATTATTCCCAAAGGGATTTTGAATCGCATACCATTTATGACCTTCAACCAAATATTATATTTTTACTGTTGCATCAAGCAACAAGCCATGAGTCAAAACATTAATGAAACTCGTTTTGAATTAGGGCTTGAATTGGACATATGAATATTTTAAGCCAAATATTTTTTATTAATTATATCAAAATTATTCCCAAAGGGATTTTGAATCGCATACCATTTATGACCTTCAACCAAATATTATATTTTTACTGTTGCATCAAGCAACAAGCCATGAGTCAAAACATTAATGAAACTCGTTTTGAATTAGGGCTTGAATTGGACATATGAATATTTTAAGCCAAATATTTTTTATTAATTATATCAAAATTATTCCCAAAGGGATTTTGAATCGCATACCATTTATGACCTTCAACCAAATATTATATTTTTACTGTTGCATCAAGCAACAAGCCATGAGTCAAAACATTAATGAAACTCGTTTTGAATTAGGGCTTGAATTGGACATATGAATATTTTAAGCCAAATATTTTTTATTAATTATATCAAAATTATTCCCAAAGGGATTTTGAATCGCATACCATTTATGACCTTCAACCAAATATTATATTTTTACTGTTGCATCAAGCAACAAGCCATGAGTCAAAACATTAATGAAACTCGTTTTGAATTAGGGCTTGAATTGGACATATGAATATTTTAAGCCAAATATTTTTTATTAATTATATCAAAATTATTCCCAAAGGGATTTTGAATCGCATACCATTTATGACCTTCAACCAAAAATTATATTTTTACTGTTGCATCAAGCAACAAGCCATGAGTCAAAACATTAATGAAACTCGTTTTGAATTAGGGCTTGAATTGGACATATGAATATTTTAAGCCAAATATTTTTTATTAATTATATCAAAATTATTCCCAAAGGGATTTTGAATCGCATACCATTTATGACCTTCAACCAAAAATTATATTTTTACTGTTGCATCAAGCAACAAGCCATGAGTCAAAACATTAATGATACCCGTTTTGAATTAGGGCTTGAATTGGACATATGAATATCTTGTTCTAAATATTTTTTATTAATTATTTCAAAATTATTCCCAACGGGATTTTGAATCGCATACCCTTTATGACCTTCAAACAAAAATTATATTTTTACTGTTGCATCAAGCAACAAGCCATGAGTCAAAACATTAATGAAACTCGTTTTGAATTAGGGCTTGAATTGGACATATGAATATTTTAAGCCAAATATTTTTTATTAATTATATCAAAATTATTCCCAAAGGGATTTTGAATCGCATACCATTTATGACCTTCAACCAAAAATTATATTTTTACTGTTGCATCAAGCAACAAGCCATGAGTCAAAACATTAATGAAACTCGTTTTGAATTAGGGCTTGAATTGGACATATGAATATTTTAAGCCAAATATTTTTTATTAATTATATCAAAATTATTCCCAAAGGGATTTTGAATCGCATACCATTTATGACCTTCAACCAAAAATTATATTTTTACTGTTGCATCAAGCAACAAGCCATGAGTCAAAACATTAATGAAACTCGTTTTGAATTAGGGCTTGAATTGGACATATGAATATTTTAAGCCAAATATTTTTTATTAATTATATCAAAATTATTCCCAAAGGGATTTTGAATCGCATACCATTTATGACCTTCAACCAAAAATTATATTTTTACTGTTGCATCAAGCAACAAGCCATGAGTCAAAACATTAATGATACCCGTTTTGAATTAGGGCTTGAATTGGACATATGAATATCTTGTTCTAAATATTTTTTATTAATTATTTCAAAATTATTCCCAACGGGATTTTGAATCGCATACCATTTATGACCTTCAAACAAAAATTATATTTTTACTGTTGCATCAAGCAACAAGCCATGAGTCAAAACATTAATGAAACTCGTTTTGAATTAGGGCTTGAATTGGGCATATGAATATTTTAAGCCAAATATTTTTTATTAATTATATCAAAATTATTCCCAAAGGGATTTTGAATCGCATACCATTTATGACCTTCAACCAAAAATTATATTTTTACTGTTGCATCAAGCAACAAGCCATGAGTCAAAACATTAATGATACCCGTTTTGAATTAGGGCTTGAATTGGACATATGAATATCTTGTTCTAAATATTTTTTATTAATTATTTCAAAATTATTCCCAACGGGATTTTGAATCGCATACCCTTTATGACCTTCAAACAAAAATTATATTTTTACTGTTGCATCAAGCAACAAGCCATGAGTCAAAACATTAATGAAACTCGTTTTGAATTAGGGCTTGAATTGGACATATGAATATTTTAAGCCAAATATTTTTTATTAATTATATCAAAATTATTCCCAAAGGGATTTTGAATCGCATACCATTTATGACCTTCAACCAAATATTATATTTTTACTGTTGCATCAAGCAACAAGCCATGAGTCAAAACATTAATGAAACTCGTTTTGAATTAGGGCTTGAATTGGACATATGAATATTTTAAGCCAAATATTTTTTATTAATTATATCAAAATTATTCCCAAAGGGATTTTGAATCGCATACCATTTATGACCTTCAACCAAATATTATATTTTTACTGTTGCATCAAGCAACAAGCCATGAGTCAAAACATTAATGAAACTCGTTTTGAATTAGGGCTTGAATTGGACATATGAATATTTTAAGCCAAATATTTTTTATTAATTATATCAAAATTATTCCCAAAGGGATTTTGAATCGCATACCATTTATGACCTTCAACCAAATATTATATTTTTACTGTTGCATCAAGCAACAAGCCATGAGTCAAAACATTAATGAAACTCGTTTTGAATTAGGGCTTGAATTGGACATATGAATATTTTAAGCCAAATATTTTTTATTAATTATATCAAAATTATTCCCAAAGGGATTTTGAATCGCATACCATTTATGACCTTCAACCAAATATTATATTTTTACTGTTGCATCAAGCAACAAGCCATGAGTCAAAACATTAATGAAACTCGTTTTGAATTAGGGCTTGAATTGGACATATGAATATTTTAAGCCAAATATTTTTTATTAATTATATCAAAATTATTCCCAAAGGGATTTTGAATCGCATACCATTTATGACCTTCAACCAAATATTATATTTTTACTGTTGCATCAAGCAACAAGCCATGAGTCAAAACATTAATGAAACTCGTTTTGAATTAGGGCTTGAATTGGACATATGAATATTTTAAGCCAAATATTTTTTATTAATTATATCAAAATTATTCCCAAAGGGATTTTGAATCGCATACCATTTATGACCTTCAACCAAATATTATATTTTTACTGTTGCATCAAGCAACAAGCCATGAGTCAAAACATTAATGAAACTCGTTTTGAATTAGGGCTTGAATTGGACATATGAATATTTTAAGCCAAATATTTTTTATTAATTATATCAAAATTATTCCCAAAGGGATTTTGAATCGCATACCATTTATGACCTTCAACCAAAAATTATATTTTTACTGTTGCATCAAGCAACAAGCCATGAGTCAAAACATTAATGAAACTCGTTTTGAATTAGGGCTTGAATTGGACATATGAATATTTTAAGCCAAATATTTTTTATTAATTATATCAAAATTATTCCCAAAGGGATTTTGAATCGCATACCATTTATGACCTTCAACCAAAAATTATATTTTTACTGTTGCATCAAGCAACAAGCCATGAGTCAAAACATTAATGATACTCGTTTTGAATTAGGGCTTGAATTGGGCATATGAATATTTTAAGCCAAATATTTTTTATTAATTATATCAATATTATTCCCAAAGGGATTTTGAATCGCATACCATTTATGACCTTCAACCAAAAATTATATTTTTACTGTTGCATCAAGCAACAAGCCATGAGTCAAAACATTAATGATACCCGTTTTGAATTAGGGCTTGAATTGGACATATGAATATTTTAAGCCAAATATTTTTTATTAATTATATCAAAATTATTCCCAAAGGGATTTTGAATCGCATACCATTTATGACCTTCAACCAAAAATTATATTTTTACTGTTGCATCAAGCAACAAGCCATGAGTCAAAACATTAATGATACTCGTTTTGAATTAGGGCTTGAATTGGGCATATGAATATTTTAAGCCAAATATTTTTTATTAATTATATCAAAATTATTACCAAAGGGATTTTGAATCGCATACCATTTATGACTTTCGACCAAAAATTATATTTTTACTGTTGCATCAAGCAACAAGCCATGAGTCAAAACATTAATGATACCCGTTTTGAATTAGGGCTTGAATTGGACATATGAATATTTTAAGCCAAATATTTTTTATTAATTATATCAAAATTATTCCCAAAGGGATTTTGAATCGCATACCATTTATGACCTTCAACCAAAAATTATATTTTTACTGTTGCATCAAGCAACAAGCCATGAGTCAAAACATTAATGATACCCGTTTTGAATTAGGGCTTGAATTGGACATATGAATATCTTGTTCTAAATATTTTTTATTAATTATTTCAAAATTATTCCCAACGGGATTTTGAATCGCATACCCTTTATGACCTTCAAACAAAAATTATATTTTTACTGTTGCATCAAGCAACAAGCCATGAGTCAAAACATTAATGAAACTCGTTTTGAATTAGGGCTTGAATTGGGCATATGAATATTTTAAGCCAAATATTTTTTATTAATTATATCAAAATTATTCCCAAAGGGATTTTGAATCGCATACCATTTATGACCTTCAACCAAAAATTATATTTTTACTGTTGCATCAAGCAACAAGCCATGAGTCAAAACATTAATGATACCCGTTTTGAATTAGGGCTTGAATTGGACATATGAATATCTTGTTCTAAATATTTTTTATTAATTATTTCAAAATTATTCCCAACGGGATTTTGAATCGCATACCCTTTATGACCTTCAAACAAAAATTATATTTTTACTGTTGCATCAAGCAACAAGCCATGAGTCAAAACATTAATGAAACTCGTTTTGAATTAGGGCTTGAATTGGACATATGAATATCTTGTTCTAAATATTTTTTATTAATTATTTCAAAATTATTCCCAACGGGATTTTGAATCGCATACCCTTTATGACCTTCAAACAAAAATTATATTTTTACTGTTGCATCAAGCAACAAGCCATGAGTCAAAACATTAATGAAACTCGTTTTGAATTAGGGCTTGAATTGGACATATGAATATTTTAAGCCAAATATTTTTTATTAATTATATCAAAATTATTCCCAAAGGGATTTTGAATCGCATACCATTTATGACCTTCAACCAAAAATTATATTTTTACTGTTGCATCAAGCAACAAGCCATGAGTCAAAACATTAATGAAACTCGTTTTGAATTAGGGCTTGAATTGGACATATGAATATTTTAAGCCAAATATTTTTTATTAATTATATCAAAATTATTCCCAAAGGGATTTTGAATCGCATACCATTTATGACCTTCAACCAAAAATTATATTTTTACTGTTGCATCAAGCAACAAGCCATGAGTCAAAACATTAATGAAACTCGTTTTGAATTAGGGCTTGAATTGGACATATGAATATTTTAAGCCAAATATTTTTTATTAATTATATCAAAATTATTCCCAACGGGATTTTGAATCGCATACCATTTATGACCTTCAACCAAAAATTATATTTTTACTGTTGCATCAAGCAACAAGCCATGAGTCAAAACATTAATGATACTCGTTTTGAATTAGGGCTTGAATTGGACATATGAATATCTTGTTCTAAATATTTTTTATTAATTATTTCAAAATTATTCCCAACGGGATTTTGAATCGCATACCATTTATGACCTTCAACCAAAAATTATATTTTTACTGTTGCATCAAGCAACAATCCATGAGTCAAAACATTAATGATACTCGTTTTGAATTAGGGCTTGAATTGGACATATGAATATTTTGTTCTAAATATTTTTTATTAATTATTTCAAAATTATTCCCACCGTGATTTTGAATCGCATCCCATTTATGACCTTCAACCAAAAATTATATTTTTACTGTTGCATCAAGCAACAAGCCATGAGTCAAAACATTAATGATACTCGTTTTGAATTAGGGCTTGAATTGGGCATATGAATATTTTAAGCCAAATATTTTTTATTAATTATATCAATATTATTCCCAAAGGGATTTTGAATCGCATACCATTTATGACCTTCAACCAAAAATTATATTTTTACTGTTGCATCAAGCAACAAGCCATGAGTCAAAACATTAATGAAACTCGTTTTGAATTAGGGCTTGAATTGGGCATATGAATATTTTAAGCCAAATATTTTTTATTAATTATATCAATATTATTCCCAAAGGGATTTTGAATCGCATACCATTTATGACCTTCAACCAAAAATTATATTTTTACTGTTGCATCAAGCAACAAGCCATGAGTCAAAACATTAATGATACTCGTTTTGAATTAGGGCTTGAATTGGGCATATGAATATTTTAAGCCAAATATTTTTTATTAATTATATCAAAATTATTCCCAACGGGATTTTGAATCGCATACCATTTATGACCTTCAACCAAAAATTATATTTTTACTGTTGCATCAAGCAACAAGCCATGAGTCAAAACATTAATGATACTCGTTTTGAATTAGGGCTTGAATTGGACATATGAATATTTTGTTCTAAATATTTTTTATTAATTATATCAATATTATTCCCAAAGGGATTTTGAATCGCATACCATTTATGACCTTCAACCAAAAATTATATTTTTACTGTTGCATCAAGCAACAAGCCATGAGTCAAAACATTAATGATACCCGTTTTGAATTAGGGCTTGAATTGGACATATGAATATCTTGTTCTAAATATTTTTTATTAATTATTTCAAAATTATTCCCAACGGGATTTTGAATCGCATACCCTTTATGACCTTCAAACAAAAATTATATTTTTACTGTTGCATCAAGCAACAAGCCATGAGTCAAAACATTAATGATACTCGTTTTGAATTAGGGCTTGAATTGGACATATGAATATTTTAAGCCAAATATTTTTTATTAATTATATCAAAATTATTCCCAAAGGGATTTTGAATCGCATACCATTTATGACCTTCAACCAAAAATTATATTTTTACTGTTGCATCAAGCAACAAGCCATGAGTCAAAACATTAATGAAACTCGTTTTGAATTAGGGCTTGAATTGGACATATGAATATTTTAAGCCAAATATTTTTTATTAATTATATCAAAATTATTCCCAACGGGATTTTGAATCGCATACCATTTATGACCTTCAACCAAAAATTATATTTTTACTGTTGCATCAAGCAACAAGCCATGAGTCAAAACATTAATGATACTCGTTTTGAATTAGGGCTTGAATTGGACATATGAATATTTTGTTCTAAATATTTTTTATTAATTATATCAATATTATTCCCAAAGGGATTTTGAATCGCATACCATTTATGACCTTCAACCAAAAATTATATTTTTACTGTTGCATCAAGCAACAAGCCATGAGTCAAAACATTAATGATACTCGTTTTGAATTAGGGCTTGAATTGGACATATGAATATTTTAAGCCAAATATTTTTTATTAATTATATCAAAATTATTCCCAACGGGATTTTGAATCGCATACCATTTATGACCTTCAACCAAAAATTATATTTTTACTGTTGCATCAAGCAACAAGCCATGAGTCAAAACATTAATGATACTCGTTTTGAATTAGGGCTTGAATTGGGCATATGAATATTTTAAGCCAAATATTTTTTATTAATTATATCAATATTATTCCCAAAGGGATTTTGAATCGCATACCATTTATGACCTTCAACCAAAAATTATATTTTTACTGTTGCATCAAGCAACAAGCCATGAGTCAAAACATTAATGAAACTCGTTTTGAATTAGGGCTTGAATTGGACATATGAATATTTTGTTCTAAATATTTTTTATTAATTATATCAATATTATTCCCAAAGGGATTTTGAATCGCATACCATTTATGACCTTCAACCAAAAATTATATTTTTACTGTTGCATCAAGCAACAAGCCATGAGTCAAAACATTAATGATACTCGTTTTGAATTAGGGCTTGAATTGGACATATGAATATTTTAAGCCAAATATTTTTTATTAATTATATCAATATTATTCCCAAAGGGATTTTGAATCGCATACCATTTATGACCTTCAACCAAAAATTATATTTTTACTGTTGCATCAAGCAACAAGCCATGAGTCAAAACATTAATGATACTCGTTTTGAATTAGGGCTTGAATTGGGCATATGAATATTTTAAGCCAAATATTTTTTATTAATTATATCAATATTATTCCCAAAGGGATTTTGAATCGCATACCATTTATGACCTTCAACCAAAAATTATATTTTTACTGTTGCATCAAGCAACAAGCCATGAGTCAAAACATTAATGAAACTCGTTTTGAATTAGGGCTTGAATTGGACATATGAATATTTTAAGCCAAATATTTTTTATTAATTATATCAAAATTATTCCCAAAGGGATTTTGAATCGCATACCATTTATGACCTTCAACCAAAAATTATATTTTTACTGTTGCATCAAGCAACAAGCCTTGAGTCAAAACATTAATGAAACTCGTTTTGAATTAGGGCTTGAATTGGACATATGAATATTTTAAGCCAAATATTTTTTATTAATTATATCAAAATTATTCCCAAAGGGATTTTGAATCGCATACCATTTATGACCTTCAACCAAAAATTATATTTTTACTGTTGCATCAAGCAACAAGCCATGAGTCAAAACATTAATGATACTCGTTTTGAATTAGGGCTTGAATTGGACATATGAATATTTTAAGCCAAATATTTTTTATTAATTATATCAAAATTATTCCCAAAGGGATTTTGAATCGCATACCAATTATGACCTTCAACCAAAAATTATATTTTTACTGTTGCATCAAGCAACAAGCCATGAGTCAAAACATTAATGATACTCGTTTTGAATTAGGGCTTGAATTGGACATATGAATATCTTGTTCTAAATATTTTTTATTAATTATTTCAAAATTATTCCCAACGGGATTTTGAATCGCATACCAATTATGACCTTCAACCAAAAATTATATTTTTACTGTTGCATCAAGCAACAAGCCATGAGTCAAAACATTAATGATACTCGTTTTGAATTAGGGCTTGAATTGGACATATGAATATCTTGTTCTAAATATTTTTTATTAATTATTTCAAAATTATTCCCAACGGGATTTTGAATCGCATACCAATTATGACCTTCAACCAAAAATTATATTTTTACTGTTGCATCAAGCAACAAGCCATGAGTCAAAACATTAATGAAACTCGTTTTGAATTAGGGCTTGAATTGGACATATGAATATTTTGTTCTAAATATTTTTTATTAATTATTTCAAAATTATTCCCAAAGGGATTTTGAATCGCATACCATTTATGACCTTCAACCAAAAATTATATTTTTACTGTTGCATCAAGCAACAAGCCATGAGTCAAAACATTAATGATACTCGTTTTGAATTAGGGCTTGAATTGGACATATGAATATCTTGTTCTAAATATTTTTTATTAATTATTTCAAAATTATTCCCAACGGGATTTTGAATCGCATACCAATTATGACCTTCAACCAAAAATTATATTTTTACTGTTGCATCAAGCAACAAGCCATGAGTCAAAACATTAATGATACTCGTTTTGAATTAGGGCTTGAATTGGACATATGAATATCTTGTTCTAAATATTTTTTATTAATTATTTCAAAATTATTCCCAACGGGATTTTGAATCGCATACCAATTATGACCTTCAACCAAAAATTATATTTTTACTGTTGCATCAAGCAACAAGCCATGAGTCAAAACATTAATGAAACTCGTTTTGAATTAGGGCTTGAATTGGACATATGAATATTTTAAGCCAAATATTTTTTATTAATTATATCAAAATTATTCCCAAAGGGATTTTGAATCGCATACCATTTATGACCTTCAACCAAAAATTATATTTTTACTGTTGCATCAAGCAACAAGCCATGAGTCAAAACATTAATGATACTCGTTTTGAATTAGGGCTTGAATTGGACATATGAATATCTTGTTCTAAATATTTTTTATTAATTATTTCAAAATTATTCCCAACGGGATTTTGAATCGCATACCAATTATGACCTTCAACCAAAAATTATATTTTTACTGTTGCATCAAGCAACAAGCCATGAGTCAAAACATTAATGAAACTCGTTTTGAATTAGGGCTTGAATTGGACATATGAATATTTTAAGCCAAATATTTTTTATTAATTATATCAAAATTATTCCCAAAGGGATTTTGAATCGCATACCATTTATGACCTTCAACCAAAAATTATATTTTTACTGTTGCATCAAGCAACAAGCCATGAGTCAAAACATTAATGATACTCGTTTTGAATTAGGGCTTGAATTGGACATATGAATATTTTGTTCTAAATATTTTTTATTAATTATTTCAAAATTATTCCCAAAGGGATTTTGAATCGCATACCATTTATGACCTTCAACCAAAAATTATATTTTTACTGTTGCATCAAGCAACAAGCCATGAGTCAAAACATTAATGATACTCGTTTTGAATTAGGGCTTGAATTGGACATATGAATATTTTAAGCCAAATATTTTTTATTAATTATATCAAAATTATTCCCAAAGGGATTTTGAATCGCATACCATTTATGACCTTCAACCAAAAATTATATTTTTACTGTTGCATCAAGCAACAAGCCATGAGTCAAAACATTAATGATACTCGTTTTGAATTAGGGCTTGAATTGGACATATGAATATCTTGTTCTAAATATTTTTTATTAATTATTTCAAAATTATTCCCAACGGGATTTTGAATCGCATACCATTTATGACCTTCAACCAAAAATTATATTTTTACTGTTGCATCAAGCAACAAGCCATGAGTCAAAACATTAATGATACTCGTTTTGAATTAGGGCTTGAATTGGACATATGAATATTTTAAGCCAAATATTTTTTATTAATTATATCAAAATTATTCCCAAAGGGATTTTGAATCGCATACCATTTATGACCTTCAACCAAAAATTATATTTTTACTGTTGCATCAAGCAACAAGCCATGAGTCAAAACATTAACGATACTCGTTTTGAATTAGGGCTTGAATTGGACATATGAATATCTTGTTCTAAATATTTTTTATTAATTATTTCAAAATTATTCCCAACGGGATTTTGAATCGCATACCATTTATGACCTTCAACCAAAAATTATATTTTTACTGTTGCATCAAGCAACAAGCCATGAGTCAAAACATTAATGATACTCGTTTTGAATTAGGGCTTGAATTGGACATATGAATATTTTAAGCCAAATATTTTTTATTAATTATATCAAAATTATTCCCAAAGGGATTTTGAATCGCATACCATTTATGACCTTCAACCAAAAATTATATTTTTACTGTTGCATCAAGCAACAAGCCATGAGTCAAAACATTAATGATACCCGTTTTGAATTAGGGCTTGAATTGGACATATGAATATCTTGTTCTAAATATTTTTTATTAATTATTTCAAAATTATTCCCAACGGGATTTTGAATCGCATACCATTTATGACCTTCAACCAAAAATTATATTTTTACTGTTGCATCAAGCAACAAGCCATGAGTCAAAACATTAATGATACTCGTTTTGAATTAGGGCTTGAATTGGACATATGAATATTTTAAGCCAAATATTTTTTATTAATTATATCAAAATTATTCCCAAAGGGATTTTGAATCGCATACCATTTATGACCTTCAACCAAAAATTATATTTTTACTGTTGCATCAAGCAACAAGCCATGAGTCAAAACATTAATGATACTCGTTTTGAATTAGGGCTTGAATTGGACATATGAATATTTTAAGCCAAATATTTTTTATTAATTATATCAAAATTATTCCCAAAGGGATTTTGAATCGCATACCATTTATGACCTTCAACCAAAAATTATATTTTTACTGTTGCATCAAGCAACAAGCCATGAGTCAAAACATTAATGATACCCGTTTTGAATTAGGGCTTGAATTGGACATATGAATATCTTGTTCTAAATATTTTTTATTAATTATTTCAAAATTATTCCCAACGGGATTTTGAATCGCATACCATTTATGACCTTCAACCAAAAATTATATTTTTACTGTTGCATCAAGCAACAAGCCATGAGTCAAAACATTAATGATACTCGTTTTGAATTAGGGCTTGAATTGGACATATGAATATTTTAAGCCAAATATTTTTTATTAATTATATCAAAATTATTCCCAAAGGGATTTTGAATCGCATACCATTTATGACCTTCAACCAAAAATTATATTTTTACTGTTGCATCAAGCAACAAGCCATGAGTCAAAACATTAATGATACTCGTTTTGAATTAGGGCTTGAATTGGACATATGAATATCTTGTTCTAAATATTTTTTATTAATTATTTCAAAATTATTCCCAACGGGATTTTGAATCGCATACCATTTATGACCTTCAACCAAAAATTATATTTTTACTGTTGCATCAAGCAACAAGCCATGAGTCAAAACATTAATGATACTCGTTTTGAATTAGGGCTTGAATTGGACATATGAATATTTTAAGCCAAATATTTTTTATTAATTATATCAAAATTATTCCCAAAGGGATTTTGAATCGCATACCATTTATGACCTTCAACCAAAAATTATATTTTTACTGTTGCATCAAGCAACAAGCCATGAGTCAAAACATTAATGATACTCGTTTTGAATTAGGGCTTGAATTGGACATATGAATATCTTGTTCTAAATATTTTTTATTAATTATTTCAAAATTATTCCCAACGGGATTTTGAATCGCATACCATTTATGACCTTCAACCAAAAATTATATTTTTACTGTTGCATCAAGCAACAAGCCATGAGTCAAAACATTAATGATACTCGTTTTGAATTAGGGCTTGAATTGGACATATGAATATTTTAAGCCAAATATTTTTTATTAATTATATCAAAATTATTCCCAAAGGGATTTTGAATCGCATACCATTTATGACCTTCAACCAAAAATTATATTTTTACTGTTGCATCAAGCAACAAGCCATGAGTCAAAACATTAATGAAACTCGTTTTGAATTAGGGCTTGAATTGGACATATCCCGCCGCACCCCGAGCGAAGCGAGGGGTGCGGCTGTTTTAGCAATCAGTTCGCCCGATCTACTAACCGAAATTTATGATTTTTTTTATTTCGCGTAATTATGTTGATATTAGAGGGCTCTCTAGGGTCAATTTTTCGTCGCATTTACGAATTTCTAAAAAAAATAGAGGGTTCGATATCATATTTCCATCAAACTAAACTTTCGATTCTGGCCGGAGTGTCCCGCTGAGCGTTGCAGCAAAGTTACCCCATATTTTGGCTATAAAAATCGTTTTCTCCACCCTCAATTACGTCTATGAGTAAGCTAACTTTAAAAAAAACCACATAAAAATAGATGTATGCCGCTATGGAAATTTGAATATATCGATTTAGAGCAAAAATATTATTAGCTAAAATTTCATATTACTTGTTGTTTGTGTGGTGTAGGCGTGCAAGGCTTAGTTTTATGATATTTTATTTCATAGGTTCGAATCCCCTTAATTTTTTTAAATTAATTGTTTTAATTAAATTGAGACAATAATATCTAAATCATTTTTTATGATTTTTAATAATATTTTCATAATATAAATTATGCAAATTTTTAATGAAATATTCATAAATTACAAAAAAAAATAATTTAGGAGGCATTTTATTATAAAATGATTGGGGTAATTTTTCAAAATTAATTTTAATGAATAAAAATGATTTTGGCATAATAAATATTCAAATCTTTTGGAAAAATTAACATAAATTTTACTTTTTTTGAGAATATTAAGTTGCTTAATTATGAAATGAAAGCGAAATTTTTTCTAACGGTTTTAAATGATTTTTTTAATTACTTAAACTCTTGAATCATTCATATAATTTTTTCTAAAACTAATTGATTGGATTGGCATTAAATACTTTTAGGTATTCTAAAGGCAAAATATAATTAAAAGTACGCTGCACGCTTAGTTTGTGAAAAATAAAAACATAAGTGAACTTTTTTATTATTTTCGGTGATTTTAATCGAAAAGTAACTTGAATATTTCCTTTCTAGTAATTTTCATTGTTTGTTCGTTCGTTTTCAACTGCTTTTGGCCGCAATCACTGGGCAACTGGACTTCGCTATTTCGCATGGGAAAAGCTTTGATTTTTTTAAAGGCAATACAAAAACTTTTTTGAAAAATTATTATTAAAATATAGGCATTAATACGAGTGTCAATTTTGTATTTTTCAATAGCAACATCGCCTGCCGTAGCCCGGAGGAGCTTCTAGTATTAAAATTATTGTTGCAGACGGCTCAAGAGATTAGTGCACAGGATTACAATGTAAAAAAATAAAAAGCTGTTCATGAAAAAAACTGTAGACGGCCGAAGAGATTAAATTTTAATTGATTTGGCTTTTAGACGGCTAATGAGATTAAATTTTTATTGATTTCAATAAATTATTTTATATGTTACACTGAAACAAACAGCCGCACCCGTCTTCGATTTTTAACAGTTATTAAAGTTTTGGTTGGACAATTAATTTTATTTAAATTATTTGCTTAAATTAAATTACCTATTTTTAAACATGTTTTGTTTCGGAAATCAATAGAAAAATTTAATTAAAAATTTTGTAACTTACTTTATAATTATCTTTTTTCATTTTACACCTGAAGATTTTTACATTAAAAATCTTGCAGAATATACGAAATGGCTTTTTTATTTTATAAAACAATTTTTTTTTAATAATAATTTTTGAAAAAGAAATTGGGTAGTAAAAATCGAAGACGGTGCGCGGCTGTTTGTTTCAGTGTAACATATAAAATAATTTATTGAAATCAATAAAAATTTAATCTCATTAGCCGTCTAAAAGCCAAATCAATTAAAATTTAATCTCTTCGGCCGTCTACAGTTTTTTTCATGAACAGCTTTTTATTTTTTTACATTGTAATCCTGTGCACTAATGAATATTTTGTTCTAAATATTTTTTATTAATTATTTCAAAATTATTCCCAACGGGATTTTGAATCGCATACCATTTATGAACTTCAACCAAAAATTATATTTTTAGTGTTGCATCAAGCAACAAGCCATGAGTCAAAACATTAATGAAACTCGTTTTGAATTAGGGCTTGAATTGGACATATGAATATTTTAACTATTTTGATTTAATTTGAAATTTTAGTGAAATTTGGACTCACAGATTTTTTTTTGATTAATTTCAATTATTTACTTTATTTTTATTTATTAAAGCAAGAATTTAAATTTCATTTCATTTTTAAAAAGATAAATGTAAAAAAACCGAGATTTATTTATTTAGACAATAAAGTAAAAAAGTAAAATGTGTGTTTTTGATTTTTTTTAATTTTTAAAGCTATTTCTTCTTCGCTCGTTTTGGGCTTTTGCAATTGCAATTTGTAAACATTGAAACCATTCTTCTGCTTTATTTCGATCCGATGCCTAAATAAAAATTAATTTTAGATAATTTTATTGTGCTTTAAAAAATGTATTAAAATTACCTTTAAAACATAAGATTTTTCATCTTCAGTAAATATCTCAAATGCTTTTGGTAAAGATTTTCGAGATTGTCTACCGCGAGTTAAAGATTTAACTGATCGAATTTTTCTTAAATCTATTGAAGGGCTCACAGTTTTGGGAGTTACAGTCTAAAAAATTAAAATAATTAAACTACCGAAATTTTAATTAAATTGTTTTAAAACTCTCGAGGCGAAAAGTTAAAAATTTTAAAATTTTTGTTGTAAAACTTTCTTAACAAAAAGTTCCGCCAAAATGCATCTTTAAAAGTTACGTAGAAAAAAAATAACTTACATTATAAGTTTGATCTGAACATGTTAAAGCTGCGGAGGAAAGAGTAAAATATTTGGTATGCCATCGCTTTAAAAATTTCCATTTACCGCGTTTTTCTTTTAATTGTCCTTCAAGCAAAGGCATGTTGTTATTATCAGATTTTATCAAAGATCTAAAACCAATAATTTTATTATTTTCCATTTTTGCCGTTAAAAATTTTAGTATCTTACTTGACTTTTTCTGGATGAGCACAACTAAAGCAAATCCATTTATGCAAAGTAGGATTAAAACTAAAATTATCAAAATATTGTTCATCTTGAAGTTCCTTTAAAATTAATGATTGCTCTTTGATAGCTGGAAATGCGGAAGTAACAATAGTAACAAAATCTCGATTTTTATTTATATCTTTTCCAAGTGAATTCCAACAATTTGCTAAAGTTTTAAATTCTTCTGATTCTTGACTCAAAACTTTATTTGTTGATTCGATTGAGCTTACTTCAGCCTGAAAATTTAAATAAATATTATCAGATTTTTTAATTTTATAAAATACATTTTTGGCTTTTGATGGTTTTTAAAATATTAAATATCCATTCGTGATCCAAAATATAAATGTCAAAATTTATTTTTTATGAAAATTTCAAAAAAAAAGTAATTTCATAAATCTAAAAACCCTTTCGTTTCAGTACAATTTTATTTTGAATTTCATTTTTAGAATTTTTATAAAAATTAAATTTCTATTTAATTTCCTTACCTGTAAAAACATTAAATGCAACCAAATAGCTGGAATATTAGTTTTAAAAACGAATAATGAATCATTGGTTGAATGCAAACAATATTGATGCTCCTTTAAACTGCATACAAAATAAATTTTCATTCGTGATTTTGAACTTTTTTCTTTTACTTCCACCATGCATTTTAGTGGAATCGGATATTTAGAAGTAAATTCATGAATGTATTTTCGAATTTTAGTTCTTCGATGATCCACAAATTGTTTCACGACATCGCCCCTTTCGAGATCCCAATCAGAGGAATTTTTAGTGGTAATGGATTTTTTTCCTACGGTATCCGTGGATTTATGCTGCTTTTTTGTTGAATTTGTTGGAGTATCAGAATTTCGAGTAGTTGATGAAGTTTGAATGGAATGTGAACTTCTGGTTGGATGACTTTTAGGTGGAAGTTTAGAATTATTATTTATATTTGTATTTGAAGCGGTAGTCGTGACGGGACTTGCATCCATAACTGGAAAAGTTGTTTCATATCCGATTGGATTTGGTGAAAGATGATTATTCAATGGTTTTGAAGTAATATTAGGTCGAGCATTTCGAATATTTGACATAGGTCGAACTCTACCATCTTTACCTATGGTTATTGGAGTGGAAAGGAGGGCCATTTGATAACTTGTTGGTGAGGATTGTCGGGATTGGGGATTCGAAGTTTTATGGACATAAAGATTATTAGTTCGATCTGGCCGAGTTTCTTCTATAGTTTGCACCTGCGAATGCCCATGCCCAATATTATTATAACTTGGAGTCTTTGGATGATGTCCCAATGATCCAGATGAACGCATTTTATATAAATCCGCCAAATTTTTTGTATTTTTATCAAATTCTCCTACATTTCTTGAACCTCCTCCAGAAGTGGCAACTATGGTCGATGAAGGAGGACTTAAATAAATATTTGGTTCATTTATATTAAAAATAGTGGTTGGTGGAATATTATTATTATGTTGAATTGGATCATTTGGAAATATTCTTGATGATCGTTTAGATTGCAAAGATTCTATGGAATCAAAGCCACTTCGGCTTCGAGAATTTGTTGTTGGAGTTTTTGAAGTTGTCATAAGATATATTTCTTCATTTGATGATGGGTCAAGAAGTCGACCAGTGGAACGCTTTTTATCATCCCTAAAAATAGGATTTTTTTTACTAAGGCATCAGAAAAGAGCCAAATAGCTAAAAATTACTATCAGTGTCCCGACGCGACACTTTTTAAAATTTCGTAACGAAATCAAAAAATTTTCTACTTGTATTTTTGCTGTTTTTTCGCAGTTTTTAACGTTTATAAATTTTTGCCTCAAATATTTAAGTTAAAATTTAATTCAAAAACTTACCCAGAAAGTCCTCGAATTCTCTGATACGCTGAATAACTCGATCCCTGTCTTTCACTTAGATCTTTAATAATCTCTAAATGATGTTGGACACTTGAAGGAAAAACTTCAGCGACGCCTAAAACTTGCCAAAAATCATTATCACATTCTTTTTGGAATTTTCAAAAACTCACTTTCAATTTCTTTTAATAAAACTGGCAAATTTTGTGCATTTGATTTATTACATAATTCAATTAAATCTGGTATAGCTAAAGCAGCCATATCACTTCCAGTTTTACCTATATGTCCAATAACTTTTCCCATTGTAGTTAAATTATTTTGTGATGGAGTATTTTGTCTTAAAGCTCTTTTAATTGGAAGCAATTGATTCACTAAAGCCAAAACTCGGCCTTTTGAAATTAGAGATAAATAAATATGCAAAACTGCGGTGCAAGTGTTTGGAGAATTTAGAAACTCTTCAAATTCAAGTAAATGCGGAATTATTAACTGAAAAATATTTGTCGGTTAATTCTTTACAGAAATATTGGTTTCGAAGGAAAAATTTAAATATTCAAAAAGTCTTCAAACTTGAATGGAAAATTACAAATATTTTCAAAACTTTTAGTCTCGAATGCAAAATTTTTAAAATCTACTTACATCAGGTTTAGAATTAGCCACCATGGAAGCAAGTTGCATAAGTGAAAGCTTTTCAGATGTATCAAGAACCGAAAGACCGAGTAATCGAAATAATTGAGATAAATGCGCGTGAAAAGGTTCACGATTTTCTGGGTATACTTGTGGTAATACACGTACTAATGAATAATTGCCTAAAATAAATTATAGTTTTATAATTAAATTTTTACATTTAAAAAATTTGGGTATTTTAGATTGGAACACGAAAATAGAGTTTTAAATTCCTTAATTTTTTTCGTGGTAAAATTTGTTGCAATAATTTTTTATTTTTAATATTTTTACATTTATTTACGTTTTTCCTTTATAAAAATTTTGCTTACCATTAATAATATTTGAGATTATTTGAATTGCATATTGAGCTAATAACTTTCCATTATGTATTGCAGCTAATGAAAGATAACTTGATGTAGATCTAACAAGTTCATGATTAGAACAACTTAAAGCTTTATTAACCGCAACTGGAATAGCTACAATCATCACAGATTTCTTGCTATGATACAAGAAAAGACTAGATAAAATTTCTGATGCAATTCGACAATGTGGAGAATCAATTAAATGTCCTCCACCTCCGCCACCGACATTATTTGAATTTGATGAAGAAGAAATAATATACATTTTATGATTTAAACATGAATCCAAGACATCCACTAAAGCAGGCGCATAAGTTTCCATGGAACATGTTTCACTAAAAAAATAATTTGGTTTAGTTAAAATTATTGGGTTGGAGGAAAGGCAAAGTTACCGTATAGCAGATGTAATTCTTGATAATGTAATTTCCACTACACTTTGATCATTTGAATTTTCAATATAACGATGATCATTAAAAATTTGTTTTATTCGGGCTAAAGCTGGATGCTAAAAAATTAAAACTCTTATGAATCAATAATTTTTTCTTCAACTATTGGATTCCAAAATTAACCATAAAATAAATAACAAAGCATATTTTTTTTATAAATTTGATTTTCGTGGTAAGACTCTTGGTAGTAAATTTATTTAATTTTTCTAAAGCTTTTTACAGCATTTTTTTCATTTTTTGCATTTTAATACTCAACACAAAACTTTTTTTTGCTTCGCTGATTACCAAACTCGAAAAAAAGTGACTAAAACAAAACTAATGTTGATGTCCATTTTTCATTTTATTTAATGAAATTTTTCATAAAAAAAATATTTTTATTCCGATGTCAAAAAAAACTTGTTGATCAACAAGTTTTCAGGTTTTTTTCCTAAATTTTTCTTCTTTTTTTTATCGAAACTATTTTTGTGACGTCAAACTTTTATCCATCCTTTTTTTCCTTTTTTTGTCAAATCAATTTCAGGAACGCAAATAAAAAATTGGGAGAAAAAGAAATTGAATCAAGATCGATCGAAGGATGCAGAAAAAAAAATCATCCAAAATTACGAACGACAAAAAAAGAAAATTATTTTTTTTGGATGAAAAAACTTTGCAAAAAATTGGAACAAAAATTTGGAGAGAATTTTTTTTTTATTCACTGAAAAATGAGTCAATTATTTTTTTATTATTTTGATTTGTTTTTCCTTTATGGCTTCAAAATTTGGCTCCAAAAAAATATAATAATAATAATTCGATTCATTGAATTTCTCACGTGCAAAAAGAAAAAAATTTGGAAGAAAATTTATTAATTTTTGGTTGATTTTTTCTATTTTTAGTCAATATTTTCTCTTCTAAAAAAGTAAAATAAAAATTTTGCTTTCTAGAGTTTTTAAAAATTTAAAATGTCGTCTGTGACTTCGATTTTAACGACGAAAATCAAAAATTTGGTTAAAAAAGTTAAAAAATGAGAAAAATCAAATTAAGCTCTCGAAATCCTAAAATTTACGACTTACAAGTTCAGTAATAATTTCATAATCCGGAATAGAAAATAATTGATCCGCGCATTGAATTTTGCGTTGTTGTAAAACTTTAGTTAATAATGAATTTGAAAAGCTATAATTCATTGCTGCGGTTGCTGATGCTGATGCTGAAGATGGTGAAGTTGATAATAATGGCATGGGTGGTGGTGGTGGTGAAGTTGTCTTTGTTGTAGCTGTAATAAAATAATGGTTTATTACGGGTGATAAACCTTGGAATGGTAAAATAAATACCTGATGGCATGGATCTTTTTAATCCAGGCGGATATGGTACAGGTGGCACAGGTTGAGGCGCCATTTAAACCTGTTTTTTTTTTACACCACCAACAAAAACTACCTAACTTTGAGCTTGTAAAAAAAGGCTCTGAAAAAATAAATAGTAAGGAAAATGATGAGGAAAATTAATTTTCACGGTGATAGAGCGAAAAAAGTCAATCATTAATTAATAAAAAAAATTCCATGATAACAAACTCGGGCGAGCAAATTAAATATTGAAATTTTTGTTCTCAGATAAAAAAACTATTGTTAAAGAAATTTAATTAAATATAATTCAATTTTCGTGTTGCGACTCCAAAAAATCCAGAAATAATCATTTAAAAAAAACGCAAAAAAAAAAACCAAAGAAAATAAAAAAGTTGCTTGCTTTGAATGAGTTTGATTCAGACAAAAAAAATCACTGTTTTTTTGTGTAAGTTTGTTTCAGAACAGCAACAACTTCTATGATTCACTCATGATGGAAAAAAGAAAAAGAAATCACCAACTAACAAGAAAAAAAAACCATTCAGAAATACAATGAGGCAAAAAAAAAAAAAATAGAAAAACGAGAAAAACGAGAACCATAACAGGAAGGAAAGGAAGGAGCACTTCGAGACAACAACAAAAAAATTGGAGGGCGCTGTTGAATGAATGAATTGATTGATTGATTGTAAGAAGAAAATGATGAGTCAAAGGCGAGAGAAAAGAAAAAAAGTCATGGTTAAGAAATATATGGGCAGACGAGAGAGAGAGAGAGTTTAAATCAAAGTCAAAGTTAAAAACCAACTCCATTATGAGACAGTAGTAACCAAAAAATGGTAGAAATTTGAAAAATTTATTTACTATCTAAAAACCTTTTTTTGAATGACATATGTTTACTTTTTTTTTCAAATCAAAGTGAAAAAAAGGAGAAAAAAACACCATAGGTGGGCATTTTGGTTGGTGTTGTTGTCCTTTTTTGACCGGTAAAATGAGGTGAACTCTCTTTTTTTCTTCGTCTCTCGCGTGCATGCACGCACACATTTATTTATTTTTGAGACCGACGAGACTAAAAAAGGGAAAAATAATAATAAATAAAAATGAAAAGTGAACGCGGCAACGTATGTACGTATCTATCTCTCCTAACGACGACGATGACAACAATGTATGTTTTGTCGTTGCTCCTCTTTCTTTTTCTCATTTTTGTCGTTGTTTTTGAGTTGAGTCGAACCGCGCTTCCTGCCACCTTCATTCATTCTTCTTACTTTCTATCAAACACAACAATAAAAAAATCATAACCCATCTCCTTTCGCGCAAGCAAGCAAGCGCAAACACGCAGAAAAAGAAAAGGCAGTCAGTCGACTCGCTCGACCCATAGTTTTTTTCTTCTCGTATGTTGTCGTCGTCGGTTAATAGTAGTACTTTTGAGAAAGAAAATGAGAGAGAGAGACTTGAGAGAAAATAAAAAAATATTGAAGAGGAGCGGAAAAAAATGAAAGCAAAAAAGAAAGAAAATTAGGAAGAGGAAATATGGGGCTAAAAATCTTAAAATGGTAGAAAATTTGGAAAATAAATGTCGAAAGCCCAATACAAATATATTTTTTGTAAAAATATTTTAATTTGTTTCGAAGCCAAATGAAATGATAGTAACATTCATAAAAGACAGTAACTCATCTGTTCATTCATTTCGACAACGTTTTTAGAATGTCAAACAAAATGTCAAAAAAAAATTTAGTAATCTTCATCAAAAAAAGAAAGAATTTTCGAAGTTTACTTCCCAAAAAAAAAACATACATACATACATCAATTTTTTTTGAAGTTAATTTCAAGGTTACAAACCATAATTTTTTTTCAAGTTTGTCAAAAAAAATAACGACTTCAACATTTTTTTTTTGAGATTCAATTTTGATTTTTTTGACAACAAGGTCACTCAAAAAAAATAGTAATAATTATTTATAACAAAATTTTATTGTTTTTGCTTCCAAAAAGTACAAAAATAAAAAAGCATATTGTAAATTAAAAAAATGAATTCAGCCAATTGTTTTATAAGGAGAAGATAGTAACACAAAAATGCTTAAAATTTGCTTTTTTAAATTACTGTCATTTAAAGCAATCCTAACTTTTTTCAATAAATTACAAGAAAAATGCATAAAATCACGTTTTACAATTTTTTCGTTGACTAATTTTTTCTTTAAAAACTATATCTGAATTTTAACTAAACTAATGTTTATGGTAATTTAGTTAACATAATTGAATTAAAAAAAGGTTTACTTTGTGGTCACAATTAACACACAAATTTTTCTCAAATATTTTATGGAAATTAAAAAAGAAAGTTTTTTTAATCCAGAAATTTTACAATTTGAGAGAAAACAATAAAATAACAAAAAAAAGAGAAAACCCGAAAAAACAGAAATTCTGGGGGTTTCTTTATGACACCCAAAAAAAAAATATGACATTTTTCTTTTTTACTATTTTAAAACAAAAAATCATGCTCAAAATAACTTTAAAAAAAACAGATGTTTTAGATACATCAATATTTTTTTTCAACAACATCATCATATTTTTTTGAATAGAACCGCACTTTTCAATAAAAAATAAATTAAAAATAAAATAGAAGTAAAAATGAGTGACTCTAAAAACATAGGCAATTTATCTAAATTTTCCTTATCGTGGTTTTCCTTATTTTTTTTTGATTTCAATGTTTCTCTTTTTTCTTCTTTCAAAGTCCAATGAAAAAACCAGCTAAAAAGCCAGCAGCCAGCCTACTTCAAAAAGTAAGTAAGTAATTCAAGGTTCCCATTTATTTTTTCCATGGAAAAAAATTGCAAAAAAGAAAGAAAATAAAAAAACAACAAAAACAAGAAAAAGACTCGTTTTTTAAATGAAAAAAAAACTTTTAACTATGTATTCTAAAACATTATTTTATTTTCTTTAAAAAAATTGGAGAAAAGGAGGTTGTTGAGAATTGAAAAAGAGTGAAATTGAATGATGAGGTCTCAAATTTAAACAGGAAAAAAGATGAAAAGGAAAATAGAGAAAATAAAAGAGGGTTTTAAACCCGATTTTAACAAGAGTCCTTTTATTCTTCAAGAAAAGCAATTGTTAAAAAAAGTGTTCAAAAACATGAAAAAAAGAAACAAGCAAAAAAATCAAGAAAACTAAACCTTGTAATTTTTAATATTAAAAAATGCCCAAAGGAAAATTGGTATTTGGAATTAATTTGATTTTCGTGGTAAAAATCTCTGTGAAAATTTAAAGGAAAAAGTGGAGTCTGTTCTGAAACAAAGATTTTTCGAAGAATGAAAAAAAAAGTCTGACAACAAACACTAATAAGCTTCTTTCATATTTTCTTCCTCCAACTTAATTTTTTTTATAAGCAAATTAAGCCAAGCCATGTGAGTTAATGGAGCTGTCATCATCATCAATATTTTCTTTCTTATCTATTTTACCAAAATCTGTCAAAAAAAGAAAAAAAAAAGAAGTTTTTGACGGAAAAATTAATAGAAAAGAAAAAACCGCTCTCGTTTCTTTATTTATTTTTTCGAACAGTAATTGAAAAGATTTTTTTATTTTTATATTGCAATGAAACTTAGGGATGGGATAGGATGGATGGGATGGATGATGGATCAAATATTGACAAAAAAAAACTCGAGATTTTAACGCTTCTCTCTTTTTTTCTGATCCAAAGAAAAAAAATAGGATGGATAAATAATGAAAATGGAAAGAAGCGAAGCAAAAGAAAAAAAAACTATTGAAAAAAGATTTCATTGAGACCAGTGTTCTTCCTCGCCCCCATTTTCGCACGCACGCCCCTGCCCCGCCCCGCCCCGCCCCGGGGCGCGGGGCGGGGCAGGGGCGACTTTTGAAAAATGCCGGTGTGCGGTGCGGTGCGGGGGCGACAATTTGAAATTCTAATACAAAAAAAAATAAAAGGGCGCGCACGCCCTCGCCCCGCCCCGCACCGCCCCGGGGCGCGGGGCGGGGCAGGGGCGAAGTTTCGAAAATTCCAGGGGCGCGGTGCGGTGCAGGGGCGACTTTTTGGGAAAGGAAGAACACTGATTGAGACTGTTTTTTTTGATTCTTCACTTTTTTTTGAGTAAAAAGTAAACAGGGTTAAATAATATAATGAAGAAAAAAAGGTTTTAAAATTGCGAGAAAAGTTTTTTCTTTATGTCTGCTTTAAAAAAAAATTGCGTGGAAAACTCAAGATTTAAAAGAAATGGATATGAATCAGCCTCAAACTTTTACCTTTTTCAAGAGTTGTTAGAAAATTTTTTGAATCAAGTTTTTAAATAAAAACTGTTTCTTAAATCAAAAAATTTCTTAAACCAAATAAATTTTTTTAGAAATCATAATATCGCAAAGAATAAACGCTTCGGTGGAAATTTAATTAAAGATTTCAACTTTCTATCTGTTTCAGAAAATAGACTCGGCCACAATTTTTGAAATTTTTTAGATTACTAAATTTTTTTTGTTACATTTCTTTTCATTATTTTTATTTCAAAATAAAATTTACTTTAAAATGACGAAGAAAATGAGGAGGAGGAAGAAGAAACAAACAAATATTGGTACTCAAACTCATCAACAAAAATAAATTTATTTTTCTAATAAGATTTATTTAAATAAAACCAGGAACTTCTTCTTTTTATTTTTCATTGAAGAAGAATAAGAAAAGGAACTCTTCTTTCTTTCTTTACTTTCAACTTTTCAGCATTGCACAGAACTGTTCTTCTGTGCACTTTTTTTTGTTGTTGTTATGCATCATCGATGAAGCTTTAAGCAAACAATAAAAACACTTTAAATTATAAAAATAAAAGTAAGTAAGTTAAGTTTTCTTTAATTTTTCTAAAATGAAAAACAATAAGTTGTTGTTGTTAGTCACTTTCGTTACTCATTTTCATTTTCATTTTGATCGCATTTTTGCTGTTGCGCAAAAAAAGAGAATAGAAACGTCAATTAGCAATTATTATTATTTGCAGAAAAATTTAAAGCATTTGCATTATTTTTAAAAAGAATTGATTTAAAATTCCTTTAAAAAAAGAAATAAAACTTCACTTGGAAAAGTATAAAAATAAAGAAAATTTATGAGTTTAGAAAAAAAAATATGGAAAAAGTAAAGCTTATTTGTTTCTAAGGAAAAAAATCACAAAATTTATATATAAAATTGACGAAATTTGAGTTATTTCAAGGAACTTTTTTTATTTTCTAAACATTTTTTTCGATTCCAACAGGTTTTATTTTCTCATGGTGGTTGCAAATAGTAGACGCAGAAAACACAAAACTTTCTTTCTTTCTCCATTCCAATAAAAAAACTTTCAAACATTTTACAACAAGAAAACTATTAACTTCCGGCGGTCAAGGACCCGACGATGAAGAAGACGAAAAAAAAATTTAATGACAACGAAGATCAAAAACGCATGTATTTTTATTTTTTTGTTCAAGCTTTTTTTCATGGTTTTTTTTTTCTTCAAGACAATGAGCCAATAATAATATAATATTATTTATTTCGTAAGAAAGATGGGAAAATGAAAAAATCGCTCAAGGTCGTCGTCTCAGAATATTTTTTTTTCATTAAAAAAAAGTAAAAGAGCAGACGCAAAATAAAAGAGAGAGAGAAGATAAATTTGCTGTTATTGTTGCTGCTAATGCAGCGGCAGATGTTTTCTTCATTCTTCTTTTTTTGTTGTTGGATAAATGGCTAAATATAACTAACATTTTTAAATATGAATTTTAAACCTATTTTTCATGGATTTGTGACATTTTAACGAAGAAAAAAAAGCAGATTGTTTTTTCATAAAAAAAAACGCGACCTTCTGGAATTTTTCTGTTCCGTACATAACAAACTGATCTTTTTATTTATAAAAAACACATAGAATTTCTAAAAATACTAAAAAAAAGCTCTTTAAAAAAAGTTTCAGATTTATTTATTATTTCTTAATAAATTCAACAAAAAAAATTGGTAGATAAATTGTTTTTTATTTATTATGATTCCATTTTTGGTAAAGGTTCCGATTGATATGTCCATGGTCGAGGTTTGGTTTCACATGTAAAATTGAAAACAGTTATAGTGAAGGCAAGGAAAATGCCAATAATATAGAAAATTATTGACCACTAAAAAAATTTAAATATTATTTTTTTGAACTTTTTTTTCTTCTTGAAAACACTAGCTTGCTTACTTCGTGCTGAGTATTATGTGGAACCATAAATGCAACAATTGGAGGAAGGATCAAAACCACGCCGCTATTGATAAATGCAACCATGGTCATCAAAAAATATGCATATTGCATTGATTGCTAAAACAAATATTTCAATTTTAAATTCAAAGATAAAAAAATTTGTTTACCAATGTCAAACTTTTGAGAACGCCGACGCAATTAATTCCCGAAAACACTGTTGTTAAAGTAAAAAGAATTTGTGAAGCAAAAAGTGAGTCGTCAAATGGCTGCCATGCAAGTAAAATAAAGCATAAAGCCATTCCATATTGTGAAATTGAAGCAAATATTAATACTCTACACTTTTGAGAGATACATGTGGATTTGTCACTGATTGGTCCAGAAATGATTTTCATAAATAATGAACCTATAAATGGTATGGCTGCTAAGAGGCCCGTTTTTTGAATATCAAGATGAAGAACTTTATTGAGATATTTTGGACCATATATTGCGAATAACTAAAAAAATATGTTTAAAGAATTGCGATTGATTATTAAATAAAATTTAATATTAGCCGAAAAAGCTTTGGTCTCGAGCAAATTTTTTTTTTTTTGAAGGAAGCTTACTTGAAATGCAAAAGCTCCACCAACAGTTGAAACCAAAATTCCAATGACAGATTTATCCTTTAAAATTTCAAAGTAAGGCGTTTTTAATTCTTTATTGTTTTTTTGATTATTATTTGACTGTTTTCCATGTAAAATTTTTCCAAGCTCATTCGAGCTTACATTTCTAAAATCAAATGTTTCCATTTTCTAGAAAAAAAATTATTTTTTTCACAAACTTATGTAATTTCGGAGAATCTCTATAGAAAAGGAAAAATATTATAAATGCAATCAAAGTAATTATTCCTTGCAAATAGTAAACTCCTGTCCATCCAATGCTTGATTCACAAAATATTACAGAAATTGGCATAGTAAAAATTACAGCACACTAAAAAGATTTCTTAAATAAATTTAAATAAATAATCAAAAAGCTACAAACTTGAAGTTGGGCAGATAAAATGGCTAAAAATACTCCTGAACCACTTATTGTTGCCCATTCGCTTAAAACTGCTCCAATTCCAGGTAAACCCATAGAATTTGCAATACCTTGAAAAATTCGAATAATAAAAAGGAAATATAATCCACCATGATAAAAACCAAGAGGCAATAATAAAGTAGAGGCAGCTGAGATTAAACCATAAATAGTGAAAACACTTCTAAAAAAAAGCATTTCAAAGATATAACAAAATTAACTATCAACTACTACTCACCTAACTCCAACTTTAGAATTAAAATATGGTAAAGGAATGGCACCAATAAAATTTCCAATTGCTATAGCAGAAAATAATAAAGCTTGTTCTTTTTCAGAATATTCATAATCCTTTTTTTTCAAAGCATCCGTGTTATTGTTGTTGTATTGTAATTTATTTATTTTTGCTGATTTATCATTAATACAAACAACAGTAAAAGTAAAAGCTACAGTATTACTTAAAGTTAGTGTAAAACAAATCAACGAAATGCATAAAATAAAAAATCGAGTAAAATTAAAACAAAAAAATCCACCATTTTCTGGAAGAATAATTATTTCGGGTTTCAATTCATCTTTGGAATTTTTACTTGAAATTGTTGAATTCGTGTTTGCTCGATCTCGAAGTGAAAGAGTAAAGGTTTCAGGTTCGATTTTAGACATTTCAAAAAAATGACTGTTTTTTTGGGGAATAAAAAATTTTTGTCGTCACAATTTTTTTTAATAATTAAAAAAAAGAAGAAGAAAAGCAACGAAAGAAAAAACCTTTTTAAAGAAATATGATTAATTTTATTTTTATAAAACGAAGAAATAAAATTGATGATTAGCAAGCAGCAATTAATGATTTTTCTTTTTATTTGCAACAAAAAAATGAGGAGGAAGCGCAAGACGAAGGAGAAGAAGAAAAGTTTGATATTTCGATGTTTTATGACTTTTTTTTGTTGATTGAAAATTAAAAATGGACTATTTGAACCGCTTTTTTCGAAGGTGATAAAAATGGAATGGACACTTTAACGATGATCGCGACGATGGCCGCGGTCGATCGACGTAGAAGAATTTAAAAAAATTATGAGAAAGTTTAACGACAAAGTTTTAAATATTTTAGAAGGGAAAGTCCAATTTGGTAATTAACAAAAACAAAGATCCATGGTAGAAAAAAGGAGAAGGGCCAATTATTTAATTATTTTAACACAAATTTGTGATTTCATTTTCTTTGTTTTCATCCAAAAAAATCTTTCAATTTAAAATATTGGAAAAGTCACCGAAAATTGTTTCGAGAATTAAAAATTTTTTTTAGTTGTTTTGGGATTTTTCTTAATGTTTGCAAATCTTCATTTTCTTTTTTTGTTAGAAAATAATAAAATAAAAATAATTTTTTTTATTAACAAATTAAATAAATTTTCAAACAATTCTTCAAAAAATATATAAATGTATTTACACTGTCAAACCTCTCCTTTCAACTCGAGCAGGTTTACCTTTTTTTGATGAAGAAAAGAAACCCCGAAATGAAGAAGGCTCTTGATCTAAGAATTTCGCCCTTTCATTAAACAATCCATCATCGCAAGCTTTTGTGGCAAGGCTGCAATCCGATGGAGGATTTACACCTCTGTGGAGCCTCTGAAACATAAATATTAAAAAATATTTTTTTAAATAAAAAACATTACTTTTCTGAAAGATAACTGCCTATTTTTGAATAAAATATAATATAAAGCATAAATAGGAATTGGAACCATCGCAATTAAAGTTAAATAAAATCCAACATATTCAGCCCAATATGGATAATTGGAGCCATCAGAATATTTTAAAGATGAATATTTAATTATGGAACCAATAAATATTGCAGCCAAGGTGAATGGAACTGTAAAATTCCATAAAACTTTCCATATTCTTGGAACATGAATTCCAATCATTTCATAAATTCCAAATCGAACATTATCAGTTCCTAAAAAACATACAAAAAAATAAATTAAAAAATTTTGTTTTAAATATTGGAAAACCGAGAATAATTAAAACTTTGATATTGAAACAAAAAAGCTTTAAAAATATAATAATTTCGCTCAGAGACGAGTTTACTGATTCTGATATCCAAAACAAAAAAATCAGGTAAATTAAAGCTTTCTTTGCGATACAATTAAATTTAAAAAATTTAAACCCAATAACTAAACCCGATATTCTAAATTAAAACTTACCAAAACCCCATGAAATTCCAATGACTTCAAAAAACACCACAAATAATAATGCAAAACTCGCAGCTCCATAAACATCCATTAAAGTTACCCAATAAACTCCACCAAATGAAATCATTGGAATTCCAATTAAGAAAAATATGACACAAATAAAAAGAAGCGAAACTTTTCGATGTTTTTTAAGTAAAAATGGAAGTTTATCGTCGAATGAAACAAATAAATTTTCGAGCATGCATATTTGAGTGTCGAGGCCCAAAACAGCGATCATAAGGAAAATGGATGAAGCCCAAATTTGTTTTAAAGGTAAATGACGGGTTATTTCTATAAAAATAATTTTAGAGATAATTGAACTTTCAAAAGTTAAGGAAAAAAAATTTTTGAGCTCAACAAAATTATTTTAAATTAAAAAATTTGTTAAAACCAAGCTTTTTTTTGTTGTAAAAACTTTTGTTGCGGGACATAAATTGTTTTGTCTTACCTGGAAGTACCACAAATATTAATCCAACAGTGGGTTTAACTATTTGATCAATATCCTTTCCAGCTACATAAGCCATATAACCAAGACAAGAAAAAATGGCTAAACCCATTAAAATTGATGTGCATGCATTTATGAAACACATAATAAATGCATCTCGATAACAATTATGATGAAATTTATTATGTGAACCCAAAGTTATGAGAGTACCAAATCCAATTCCATATGAAAATAAAACTTGTGTGGCGGCATTCTTCCAAAGTATGAAATCCGTCGTCACGGTTGTCATATTTGGTGTTAAAAAATAATTTACACCCATTATTGCTCCAGGCAAAGTTATGCCACGAATAAGTAAAACACTAATTAAAAAATATGGAAAAAGTGAACAAAAATATACAAATTTCCTGGTTTCTGTAACCCCATTCCATAAAGCAAAATATACAACCATCCAAGCAAAAAGCATTAAAACAAATAATTCCCATTGAATTCCATTAAAATTTGTTATATCATTAAATGATTGTTGAATAACTCGTCGATCCCAAAATTGTTCCACGGATGATTCAAGACTCGATCGAGTTACATATCGAGTGAGATTAGCTATTTGAGTTATATTTTCATCCCCGGTGAAACAACTCGCTGTGTTCCTAGAAAGTGATTAGCAATTATAATTTTTAGAAAAAATTAAATATAAAAAACTTTGGTTTTTTAAGCTTTTTTCCACTATTTTTTTTGGCTTTTCATAAGTTTTAGATTGAATTTTTTAAATTCATTTCTGTCAAGCCTTTTCTTAATTTTTGTTTGCGTCAAAAATTTTCATGTCCTTCAAAAAAAGAAAAAATCTATTTTTCAAGGACAAAAAAATTATTAAATTGAAATGAGCAAACATTTTGTTATCTGCCTTTTTTTTATCGGCCGCTGAAATATTCTATGACTTGATTTTTGAGGGTCATTCATTCATTCGCTCATTAACTTTAACTCGCAAAAAAACAGAAATATCGCAGTTGTTTAATAACTAACTGCCCTTTTTGAATATTTAAATAAGTTTTTTTTTCTTTTTTAAACTAATATAATTAATAATAATTTTATAAGAGAAAGAAAAAAAGAAATAAAGCTAAAATAATCTAAAATGTTTTTGAGGAAAATGAAAAGATGAGCAGTATCAAAACCACCACAAATGGCAATGATATAATAATTATGAAAGCACCTGTGAATGTTTAAAAAAGTAAATCGAAACCCATTCTAAGAGTTTTTAAGAAAAATTTTACATTTTTCAACTAAAAAAACGCGGTTTATGCAAAAACGCTTCAATATTTTGCGTGAAAATAAAATGATTTTTTTATCTCAAAGTTTGTAAAATAATTAATTAATTACTTACCAGTAATTATCACAAGTTTCCCATGGAAATGTTAAATTAAATGACGAAACCAAATAAAACAAAGCCCATGAAACGATCACACAAAAATATGATACACACATTAACGAGAGAATAATATTTCCAATTCCAACTCCACGAAAAATTGGTGAAACTTTCCACATTCTTAATGAACATGTTTGAAGATATTGTCCTATCACGACTTCAAGAATAAATAATGGAATTCCTATTATTGCAAAACACGCGATGTAAGCTATCAAAAAAGAACCTCCACCATTTTTATAACATAAATATGGGAATCGCCAAATATTTCCTGTTAAAACGAAAAATTATAATTTTAATGGTTTAAATATTAAAAAGTTACCTAATCCAACGGCATAAGCAACCATGGAAAATAAAAAATCTTGTGGCCCACTCCAATGTCGACGATTTCGATCAATGATTTCTATTCCAAGAACTGATTTTCGTTTATTGTTGTTGTGATGGCTGCTATGTTGAGAGGAATGATGGTGGGGAATTCTTCGATCTTCTTCCATGTCAGCAATGTGAAAGCCCACTCGAGCTTTGGGATTATGTGAATGGGGCTCGAGTGGACAATTAGCGCAAGGATCCATTATTTAGAAACTTTAAGGTTCTTTCTTTAAATAAACTTTATTGGAAATTCGCTTAAATCCTAAAAGTTTTAACTCAAATTTTAAATTTTACAAGTTAGGAAGAAAATGGAAAAAGCAAAAAAGACCGTTTACGTGATTGAAAAGAAGCCGCAATAAATGGAAACAAAATATTTTCAGGGAAGCCAATTAAAAAATAATAAAAATTTGACTTTTAGGGTTTCTAAAGAAAAAACAAAAATATGTTTTAAAAATCTCGAGAAAAATCTTTCGATAAAATATAAACAAAAAAAACTTTTTTCGCAGATGTTTGTCATTGGAAATAAACGCGTCCGTGACATAAAACTATTGAAACTAGGGTTGCCCTCCCCCCCCGTTTTTCAAAAAAACCGGGGAACGGGGAATCGTTCGGGGAGAAAATTTTTCGGGGACGGGGAGACGGGGAGAAAAACGGGGAGGGTTTTGTTCGGGGACGGGGAGACGGGGAGTAAAAAAATTTTTTTCTCGTTAATTATTAAGAAAAATTTTTTTTTCTTGTATGCTTTTCATTGCAATTTTTTTTTCGGGGAGAAAATCCTTCGGGGACTGGGAGGCGGGGAGAAAAACGGGGAGAATTTTTTTCGGGGACGGGGAAGGGGACGGGGAACGGGGACGGGGAAACGGGGAGTCCCCGTCCCCGCGGGGGGGGGAGGTCAACCCTAATTGAAACCCATTAAAAAAGCAAAAATAAACGAATTTTTTTATCAAAGCAAGGATATGCCACTTTTCAAATAAATCAAGGAAGTTTCAAACAAAAAAAAATAAGGAAAAAAACTGTCACAACTTTTTGGACCTTCTCACTTTTTTGTTTTTTGTTTGACGAAATAATAAATAGAAAAGTGTCAAAAGAGAAAAAAAACGAACGACAAATAGCCAATTTTCCATTTTATATTTTTTAATAATCTTTGCTTTCTTTTTGATGACTACTCCTTTTGAACAAAAGTTTTAAGCCGCTTTTGCAGAAAAGAAGAAAATTAATGAAAAAATTAAAAGCCGCTGAAGAAAGCAAAGGTAGAAAATTACACACACATATTTTTTGGAGACAGAAAATGAAAAAATAAAAGAAGTAAGAAATTATTTGGCATTTATAAAAGACACAGAAGAGATTTATGAATTATAAACAAAAAAACATACATATGAGAAAAAAATAAGAAAGCCGTAATTATATTTTTTGTTTTTAATGTAAGTAGCAACAACAAAAAAAGAAGAGAAAAAAACCACTTATGTAAAAGGCATTATAACATACATACGTTCATAGGAGGAGGATATGGCAGAGGCATTTTAGTTCTTTCTAAAGAAATTTTTTTTATTAAGAAAAAAATAAACGGATAAAAGTCCTAAAAGGGCAGTGCAAAGAAAAAATATGGCCCTAAATCAAACAAAATTAATTAAAAATAATGGAATAAAAAAAGAGAACCCATAAAAATTGGAAAATTGCTTTTTTAAAGAAAATAAAGGTCTTCAATCCGCTTTTAAAATTTTTTGTGGACTTTAATAAAAAAACTACAAAAAAGGATCAAAAGTTAATTATTTTTTATTATTTGGAAGTTTTAAAACAAAAAAACAAAAAAGCCAAAGAAAAAATGGGAAACCAATGAAAATAAAATAGAAAACGCAAATGGAAGAAATTTATTTGGAATAAAAACAAAACAACTCAAGGTAAATAAACGTCACAACAACAAAAAAACAAGTTCAGAGAGGTAAGAGAGAAAATTATTATTATTACTTTTGATTATTTATTTGTCAAAGAAACCAAAATGAAAGTTTTTTCGGGTGAAATCAAAGGTTGATTGATTGAAAAATAATAACACATTCCTTGTTTTGTTTTGATAAAATTATTATGAATAAAGTTGCGTAATTATAAAATTTCTAATGCTTTAAATAATTTTCCTCTATCTTCAATCAAAAAAGTCATATTTTTCTATCGAAGAACAGGAAGTTCACAACTTTATGTAAAAGGTTTCAATATTCATGAAAGTTTTTTTTCAACAAGATGAACAAAAATCATGTAGCATTTTTTCTCCCCTTTCAACCTAACGTCTATATCTTTTACATTTGACGGTTACTGTATTTAAAAAAGCAAAAATTTGGGCTAAGAGAGATAAAAGCCAAATTGTATTTTTAAATTTATTTTAACTATTACAAGAAGATATACATAGATTAATAAACAGAGTTAACGACAAAATTAATGTTGAGTATTTTAAGATTTGCTAATAAGAAGTTTTTAAAAATTAATGGAGTAATATAAAGGCACGAAGATAGTGACGATGAAAAAAAATGAATGAAAATTTAAAAACAAATTTCTAATAAAAAGTTAAACAAAAAAGTTAAAAAAGATATTACGGAACAAACAAATATATTTTAAAATATTGTAGAAATTTTTAATCTGAGATGCCCGATGATGATGGACCATGAAAAAATTAAATCCTGTTTAAATTTTTGGCAAAAATATCCCATTTTATTTTTTAGTGGAAAATGTATTTTTTAACCACTTGACACCAGTATTTAAAAAAGATTTTATTTGAGTAGTAAAATAAATTTCAGATTCTTCATCAGATGCTTCATAAAACACAACCTTTTTACCACCTTCAATGGCCTCTGTAATATCCTTTCCATAATGTTTTAATTTTTTGAGGGCTTCGATTGTTTCCATGATATCGGATGTGTTAAGAGTGTTGTTTCCAGAAAAAGATGATTGATTAAGCTGTTGTTCAAGAATCATTTTTTCGGCGTCATATTGACTTAAAAGATTTTCATAAACAGCCTTCATGAACGGAGTACCCTAAAATACTAATATTAAGCATTTTTACACTAATTTACTTCTAAATTTTTGTTATTTTGTTTATATCTATTATGGATATGTATTTATCTAAAAGATAACGTATATATTTTTTGTACTTTTTTTATTGAAAAGTTAATAAAATATTTTATCCTCAGCTCTCATTTTTTTATTATAGATTTTCCTAGGTTTTATTTTAAATTAAAAAAAGATCCTCACCATTTTTTCTTCTCTTTCAATAAGTAATTTCAAATACTTTTCTGTTGCATCATTGTATGTGGTAATTGAATATGTGCGCAAGAAATGTGCAAATTTGGCACTAGCTTTGACAATGAGGTCATTTTCTTGCTTCAATTCTTTTCTTTGTTTTTCAATATTGCGAATTTCATCTTCAATCCCTTTTCGAGTTTCTGAAAATTTAAAAATTTTAATATATTTAACAATAATTTTGATTTTTTAAAATTTTAATTTACACTTACTCAATTTTTCCTTAATTTCCGCCGCAACTGTAACATTTTCTTTTTCACGTTCTCCTTTTTCTTCGAATAACCATTTTTTACTTGTGAGACGTTTAGTACTGTCCCTACAATCTGGACATAAATCTGTTGCATTTTTTAAATAGTTTTTAGGTGACAATAATACAAAAGGATCTGAGTCCATAACATTCGGTTCAACTTCCAGAAGAGCTAAGCGTTTATCACCCTGATAATATTCTTTTGTAGCACAAAATAAACAATATGAATCTTCATGAAAATTAATGCGCCACCGGCTATAAGGGACTTTTGTAATCAATTCCTTTCGCAATTGATTTTCGTCATTTTTAAATCGTTCAATGCGCTTTTGTTTTTCTGTAATTTCTTCAATTGTTTTTTGAACTGCAGTATTAATTAAAGTCATTGGATGGCTTAAACGAAGGATAATATTTCTTGCATGATAAATGGAAATTGATTCTTCAACGTTGTGAGCATCTCGAGTTGAGAAATAATGTAACATTTTTTGTGTTACAACCTTTGAAATATTGTATGAGTGTTTATATAATTCTTCTTCGTTCGATAAAAACTTGACATTATACTGAAATATTTACTTACAGTAAAAGTTTTTTTGTTAGATTTTATTTTAAAAAAATGGTACTACCAAAAATTAAATCTAGCAGGGTTTCATCATTGAAAAATCTTCTTTCCTAGTAATTTTCATTATTCGTTCGTCATTTCGTTCGGGGCTTGGAAATGCTTCATGGGAAAAAGAAAATAAATGACAAAAGTGCATAAATATGAATGAAGTGCCAGGAAGCAAGCTTTCGTTTGCATTGCTTGAAAATGACGCGCTAATGAGCGGTGGTTAACCTTGATGCGCATTAAAAACTTGGCGATCTTTGAAAATGGTTTTATAAGATCCAAAATAAGGAAAGTCATAATAAGAGCGTGTTTATCTTTCCAAACGACTACGTATTTTTACGCTAATATTGCCAAAAAAAAGAAGAGCTTTTGCCGTGAAGGTTATTTTTATTCTAATTGAGAAAAAAGAACAATTTACCTTTTCTACTGCACACAAATAACGATATGCCATGTTGTCAAAGGGATATAAACGATCGCCATCTGCTGGAATCGTAATCTTTCGTTGTTTTTTAATATCATCAAGAAGAATCTTAAGAGGTGTTAAGGTTTGTCCAACCTACAAAACAAAAGCTTTATTATTAAAAAAAATTTATAAAAAAACTTACATCAAAACTGTAACCGCTAGTATTGGTAAAACAAAAAACAATATTTTTGATGGCTGAACGATGAAATTGGATCAAAAGTTCTTTGAAACAGAATTCGAAAGTTGGGGTTAACGCAGCTTCATTGGGTTTCATCAAAATGCAAATTCCATGAATTTCTTTATAGCGCGACAAGAATGACATAATATTTTCCATATTTGTTTTATCTTGTTGAAGTCCACGAGTATCACCAATACCGGGCGTATCAATAATACGATACAAAATTTTATTATGATGGAAAGCATATGCTTTTGCTTTTTGTGTTGATGATTGACCTTCAGTAAAATCTTCATTAGCCGATTTACCGACTTTGATACATTTTTGAGTAACTTTGTTGCCACATCTTTGAGTTAATTCAAATTGTGTTGGAATCAAATGAGTTACACCATTTTTTAATGCATCGTCAATCGTTTCATAAGTAATATAATTTGCAAGGGCATTAATCCATGTTGATTTACCAACTTTTGTTTCACCAATAACCAAAATATTGACTTCGGGAAGTGGCTTTAGAGAATTGATTAAACTTTTTAAATGTTCAGTTGGAAATTTTGCATAATCATTTCCATGCCTGGGATCACTACATTTGAAAGAAAAGTTGTCAGCTTTATTGTAACCACAAGCACAATAAAAGTTTCCATCAAAGTTATATGTTATTATTTGGCGACATTTTGGGCAAGCCCATGGTCTTTTTTCACCTGAACATTTTCCATAACCAATAGATTGTGGACAAGGAAAATCAATTGAAACAGCTTTGATATTTTTTTTATCATATGGATAAATTGCATCACACTTTGCCAAAGATTGGTGATTAAGTTCTTCTTGGTAATTCAAACAATCATCGCAAATATATTGACCATTGAAATGTAGGGCTACACGAATGCCAGCAGACAATCCTTCATTTTTTGCAATATTTTTTAAGATATCAGTATCAACAACACCAAAAACATTATTACCAGGTTTATTTTTCAATGTAAACAATAAGGTGATATTTTCAGTCCATTTTGGTTTCAAGCGATCATCGTTGAATGAAAGGAATAATAAGAAAGTTTTTTTGTCTTGATTGATTCTTTTAATGTTGGTTAATTGAGAAATTTCAGTTACATACATAATCCCTTCTTTTTGACAATCTTTAACAAAAACAATTTTTTCTTTAAGATGCTTATATGATTCAACAAAAGGATGAATTTTAGCAGGAGAAGCAATTGAATTTACTTCAAATATTTCACGAATAGTTTCAATTTTGTATGATGGTGTTTTTCCAGAACGTACTTTCTGCAACATGTCGCCTAAATTATGGCGCATTTCAGCTACAGCTCCTTCAAATTTATTATGCTGATCTCTGATTTGTTTTTTATCTTCATCACAAATAATTTTTTGATTGACTTCAATTAAATTCATCAAGCTTTGAAGCATTCCGGACGATTCATTGATATCATCAAAAAGCTTTTCCAATCTTTGAATTGCATCGAATTCAATATTTTTTAAACCATGATCACACAATTTTTCCAATTCGAAAACCTTTTTAACTACATTCAACGAGAGAAGATGAAATTCCAATTGCTTTCCTTCGCTATTAGCTTCCGCAAAACACCGAGAAATAGAGTTTATGAATTTCATTGTAGTTTCAAGGTTTGTTGGAGCTTCTAATCCAGTTGGAGGCATATCAGCATGCACTTTTAAAGTAATATTTTTTGCAAGTACATTATTTCTTTCATCATATACTCCACCACCACCGCCTTCAACACTCACAACTTTTAACTTTTCAATTAGTATTTTAAGTTCCCCTTCAATTTTGTCCTTTGATTCATTTCTTGCATTTTCATAAATCATTGTGACAGTAGCATTAGCACCATATGAGATTCCAACAACAACATGAGTACTAGTGTTAAATTCCCGACCGAAAAGTCGGGAATTCCCGACTTCCCGACCGACTTTTTCCCGACCGACTTCCCGACCGACGATAATTTCTATCCCGACATTTTCCCGACTTTCCCGACCGACTCATTTTTTATCCCGACAAATAAAAAAAATTAATATTAATTTTAAAAATCATTCATTTTCGCTTTTATTTTAACCAAAAACCCTTTATTTACATTTCATTTACATTAAATAGCTCATTTTTATATATTTAAATTCTTATAATTAATTTAATTAAAAAAATTCCAACACCACACCCTACTTTTTGATCCCCCGAATTCCCGACCGACAAAAATTTTTATCCCGACTTTTTCCCGACTTTTCCGACCGAGAGCAATTTCTATCCCGACTTTTTTTGAATTTCCCGACTTTTTTGTCGGTCGGATCGGGAATTTAACACTAATGAGTACCTTCAAAATCGATATTGCGAGCAAGTAAACTTTGTAATTTGCTATCATTTATGTTAATTTTTTTATCAACAGTTCGAATTTTTTGAATAAAAGAGCATTGAACATTTTCTTTGATATCGATTTTTTCATTAATGTAACTAAGGGAGCCGGAACCTTTGATCAATCCAGCCAAAATACTAACAGTTAATTCGCCATGGATATTAAGCTTAGCAAGTTTATCAGAAACTTTGTTAGAGAAGGTAAAGTCAGAAGAAAAATCGCGATTTGGTTCAGTATTAATAATGTCGTTTGAAAGCTTCCTATAAAATATTAACAAGGTTAGAGCTATGATGAGAGATACATAATTTTTCAATTTTCTTTGTACAAATTGTTAGAATGGAATAACAATGCAGAAATTTTATTCAATCTGGTTTGCTAGTAATCCTACCTTTTTCTTTTTTAAATTAAAGATAAATAAATTTGTAGTATAAAAAAGGCTTACTTTGTAAAAATATTAACGCCAGCCAAAAGTCGTTCACTTCTAATATCATATAAATCACCAATTTGAGCAGTACGGCCAAGACTTGCACGAATTGTGGATTCACTTGTTTCCATTACTAAAAAAAATAATAAAAGGAAAATTTTTATAAAAATTAAAACTTCGTCAAAGCTCGCATTCAAATTTGACAAAGAATTATGAATTATAAAAATTTATAAATGGACAAAACACTAGATTTTCTCAGCAATTTTTTGACAGAATATGAACTATATAAGCTTTTTTTTTATTTTCTATTAGGAATAAAGAGATAACGAAGGCAAATGGCAATTAATTGAAATTATTACTGTGTTAAATTTATGTAAAGATCAATGAGAAAAAAACTTGAAGAAAACTTATTACTTTTTTTCAAAAATTATAACAAGAAACGGTAAACACACTTGTCGGGAGAGTTTTCTTATAAAGGAACGTTATTTAAAAGAAATTAATATCCAAAACTAATAACAAACCACTAAACCAAATAAGATAAAAGCTAAAGATTTTTTTTATATTTGCAGACAAGGGCGGGACTAGATGAGTCGAGATCCGTCTATAAAGGTTGCTTTCTCACCATTTAGCAACGAAGCGCAAAAAACACAAAAATAATTTCGAAAAATATTATAAGGTTGCGTTTGATTCAAAAAATAATGTTATTTATCTGGGAAAAAATATGATGAATAAAGAAAAAAATTTAGAGAAAAACAAAAAAGGATTTTTTGGAAAAGAAAAAGAAGCGCAAAAAAAAATAAAGAAGATAAATGTTATCTACCGTAATAAAACCCAAATTATTGCGCCTTTGTAAATATCATTCTCACTTTTAAAAAAGAGGGACATCACATGTTTCAAAAAAAAATTTTGTATCCTTAAGATTTTTGGTTTGAATTCTTACCACCTTTTCTAACAGGCCTTTCTTCATTCAAGTCACCATTCAATTCATCAATCTAAAAATAATAATAGAGATATGTAAAAATTTTCATTCATAGCTAGCTTACCACAAATACACTTTCTGAACGGTGTTCGCTTTCGCTTCCACTGTTGGAATTGGAAAGCTGTGGGCGAGTAGTTGGTAATTTATTTTGCTAAAAATATTAAAACTAAATTATAAAAAAATTTAATTTTGAAGGAGCATACATACCTCCCTCACAAAGAGAATTATCAGAATCATCTGAAGGCAAAAATTTATTATCATCGTCCTTGGTTGCAATAAAAAGATTCGTCTAAAAAAAGCCAAATCAAATTTTTTTTTCATATTTGTTTGGTTATAGAGTTTTTTCCTTCAAATTAACCTACGACTGATCTGCTTTTTTTGGAAATTTTACGACGACGAGGAATATTTGCAACAACGTTTTTGTTCAAATTCAAATTTTCTTCATTATCTTTAAAAAAAGTGATTAACAAAAATATAATAAAAAATATTAAACTAATGTTTTTTATTAAGAAGGTGTTCGCTTTTTTGAAGGAAACCATTTCGCACCTTTTCCATGATTTCTTCATTACTAATATTTTCTCCTCCAACTGTCATTTTCATTGATGGTGTATGAATTGGATGGGAAGAACCTTGCCTAAATAAAAAATTATTTTTCATGCGTAAAAAAATGGATGATAAATGTTTACTTTTCTCGTTCTTCTTTTAACTCCTTCCTTGCCGATGTGCAAAAACCCCAAAACTTTTTTTGTTTTTCCAATTCGGATGAAGTGGGTATGTCATATATTGGTGCTTCCCTCAACTTCCTTCCTCTTCTCATTCAAACTTCGCGCTCCTCTTGATTGTCCTGTAACGAAACAGCCAGCAAGATGGCAGCCTATTTACATACTTGTATTTGCTTTACTTCTGTCTCACTTTTGTAGTCGTAGTTGTGTGTTACATTATTGTTGTGCTGGTTGTTGTTTATCCTGAATAAAGATGTATGTGAATATGTTCTTGTCTTATTTGGAAGATCCCAGCTATAACAGATGCAACCAACTCCCAAGGACTATCTAACTAAACCTCGACGACACCAATATCTGTCACCGCGTGACAGGTACAGGTATATCATAATACCCTTTCTCTCTTAATTCTTTGGATGCCAAATGCAAGGCTTCAAGATCATCAGAATCGCTGCTCATATTTTGAATTTTAACTGTAAAATAAAAAATATTTTTCTGAAAAATGGCTTTAATTAAAGATAAAGATATTTCAAGAGTTTAGTAAACTCATAAATTCGAAGGAGATTTGTAAAACATAAAAATATAATTTTTTTTTCAAAAACAGAAAGCAACTTCGTAAAACATAATAAGAAAAAACAAAATAATTATAAGCAACAATAACAAAAAAATAAATAAATAAAAACGCTGACAAATGGAATTTACAAATTTTGTAAAAGCAATAACTTTTTGTTTGGTTTTGTAATAACAAAAAAAAAATATGAAAATCGTAATTAATTTTTTAAACCAAAAATTAATTCATGAAAATTAAACAAATATTTGTCAAAAATTTAATTAAAATCAAAATTTGGATAAATAAAAATGTTAGCTATTACGATTGATTTTTGTTCTTCTTGTTTGCTGCCTTAATTCGTAGATTATTCAATTCTACCCGTTTATCATAAATTCTATTATCTTCTTCTTTTTCTTCATCGGTGCTACCTTCCCAATAATTTTTGCTTTTAAAAGTACTAAAGAATTTTGCATATTGATCAAATTCATGCCAATATTTCTCAAACATGGTTTTAAGAAATTCTTCACACGTTGGACCATTATATCGTAAAGCCATTTTGTAACCATCGTTAAAAAGCCAAGTTCTGAAAAATAAATATTTTTGAATTTTATTTTCCCTAAAAATCTTTGTTTCTATTTTTATTATTATTTTTCTCTCTCACATCATTCATTAGCTTTTTGCCATAAAAGAATTAGCGATTGTAAAAGTTGTTTACATCCATTTTTTCAGTCACCTTTTCCTTTCTTTTTGTCTGCGCGCCGAAAATCGGATTTTACTCATTTGACTTTTTAGTTTTTGCAAGTTTTTTTTGCAAAAGCTTCTTTGTTCAAAATAACGATATCTCACGGCAGCGGCTCAACATTGTTTTTTTCTTTTCTTTTTTCATCGACTTGGATGAATAAATAAGTCCAACCCTTTGGCCGCAGAAAGACTTGAGCTATTTTTGGTTCGTCTCTGTTAAAACTATGGCAATTGACCTGCCTTTTGAGATAATCTAAAAAAGCAAGCGAAAATTGAAATATTTCATTTTGTCTGATCTCATTCCATACATCCAATCTAAAGTCCGATCGAATCAAGTTTATCCACTTTGGCCCCAGTAAAAACAAACATAAAATCGGCATGGGAAAGAATGGACTTTTAAAACATAAAGATTCTTTATAAAATAAAAAATTACATAATAAGCAATTAAAATTTTTATGCCAAAAAACCGAAAAAAAGTTAAATTATTTTTTTTGGGTTCTCAACGCAACCAGGGATGCGCGACATCGACATAGCAAAAAAGGCGTCGACATATCGACATATCGACATTTTCGACATCGACATCGACATTTTATACGTTAAAAAATGATGGAAACAGATCGACATCGACATCGACATGTCGATTTCTCCCAAAAAGACGTCGACATTTCGACATGTCGATGTCGATGTCGCGCATCTCTAAACGCAACTCGATGTAATATTTTTACGCTGAAAATTATGTTTATGAAAAATAATATTTTTGCAATAATGAAAGTTTTTTAAAAGAACTATTTTTAAGTTCAAGTTAATTTTCGAAATATTTTCTAAAAGAGAAAAAAACCATTTTACAAAAAAGACTTAAATGTTAAATGGAAAAATAATTTCAACAAACAAGAAATAAATAAAAATAAAACTTATAAAACTCACTCATATTCAGGTTTCATAACCTTTAATTGCTCTTGACGATTTATTGTTCCACTTTTATTATAAAATTTGGCATATTTTACTCGCATGGGAATGAATGATGATGACATGTCATTGGAAGCTTCGTTCTTTAAATCACAGCGGCGATTATTTCTTGATTTTTTTCTTTTTGGCGCACTTTCATAACCATCGTCGCCATTATTTAAAAAAGGAGGAGGAAGGGTTCGTTTTAAATGGTTATGGTAATCTTCCCATTCCTATAAAAAAATTAATTTTTTAATAAGTTTTTTCATAAAAATAAATAATTAATAAAAAATTTATATAGGTACATACTTTTTCATCGACATCATTAAAAGATTTTGTATATATATGATTGCCAATAATATTTTTAAGTTCAGCAAGTTTATCCATTTTTTCAAGCCATTCTTTATGACAATGATTTGCATATTTAAATTTTTCATCCAAAGTATCTTGCATAACTTTAACATCGTTATTTTCTTTTTCCATCAATTCATTAAGTTGCTTTTGAAGAATTTCCTTTTCGCCACTCCAAAATTCTTTTATTTCATCCAACCCAAATTTAGCTTTATCCACCGAATCATTAGCTTTGTTTAAAACTTTTTTTGTTTTTTTTACATTTGCGATAGCTTCTTTAATATTTTTATTTGATTTTCCAATATATGGTTCAAGTTTTTTAAGCTTTTTAAAAACGGATGAAGAAGAAGATGGTGGTTTGGAAGATGGCGAAGAAGAGGAGGTAAAATGAGATTCAATTGAACATAGGCTTTCAAGAGACGATGAAATTCGAACAAATTGGGGCGGCGGATTTTTTCCAGCTGAATGTGGAATAATACATTGAGAAGTTTTCGCCGCCGTAGTTGCATGAACATTAGAAAGTAAATCAATTTTAGCTTGTAAATTAATTGGTAATTGGCATAATTTAAATTGAGTAGTTGGGTCATTTTGCAAATTAACTTCAGATAAACATTTTTGAATTTTTTGATTTTTAAGTTGTCTTTGGGAAATTAATGACGAATCAAATATTTTGGGTTGTTGAATATTATAATTTGAGAAAAATGATGCATCGATTTCGGTTTTTGATTTTTTTCGAAAATCCGTAAATGAAATGCTTCTTCCAAATTTTTTTGTTTTTAATTTTTGAGACGTTTTAGCAGCAAGAAAATTAGTAGAATCTTCAAGTTGAGAAGTTGAATTTTCTTCAGAAATATCGCTTTCATTCTTTGAGTTTGAGGCATCTGGAGGCTCCTTAGATAAGGGAATGGGAACATCGCTTTGATTTTCAAATGGTAAAATATTTGGAGAGATTTCAGAATCGGTTAACAACATTTGTTGATCAAAACATTCATAACTTTTTTGTAAAGATGATGAAGCTCCAATTTGAGAAGATTTTTTTATCAATAATGAAGGAGTTGTGGGAAACACTAAAAAATAAAATAGATTTTTCTATGTCAGTGAAGGCTAACTAAAGTTTTTATTTCCACTAGAATTTCTATTGGCTTTAGAATTTCTAGTCCGAATAGAATTTCTATTTAAACTAAATTTTTCTGTGGAGTTAGAATTTTCTATTGGCCCTAATCTCCCAAAACTTTCAAAATAGAGTTTTAAATGCTTATTTTTTTTTATCCTAGCTCTTGCTTTAATCAGAGCTGGGCGATATCAATTTTTTTAAACATTTTTTGATGCTAAGATTTTCAGATTTTTATTGCTAAAAAAATAAAAACAATTTTTTTTGATTCGCGTTTGTGTTTTTTTGTTATGGTAGAGAGAAATGAAAACAAAATTGTACCGAAAATGTCTCCAAAAAAGGAAATTATTTTCCCACAATTTTTTTTATTTTATGGTTATCAAATAATTTCCGACCCAAAAAACCCACATGTTGATATTGCTTAGCCGTGTTATAAATTATCTTAATTAAAAAAACTTACAGTTTTCACCCATATTTTTAAAAAACGGCAAAAGAAGAAGGTATGACTATGAGTTAGATGAGTAATGGAAAAACTGGTTGAACCTGAAAAAATTATTAGACTTTAGATAAATGGGTTATACGAATATCATATTTATATCGCGTATTAATTCAAGAGTTTTGATCAAAAAAATTCGAGAAAAAAATATTTAAAGAAATTCTAAAATTAGCGCTAAAAAGGAGGTTTGACTGTGACAGAGTTGAGTTGAGAGACGAATTGTGAAATTTGGGAGAGAATTAATCACATCAAAAAACTTAAATGTTTCACTAAAAATCAGGGATGGCTTTTTTGATAAAGTTGTTAATGGTGTGACACCATTATTTTGATGAGAGAAATGTGGCAAAAAATAAAAGTTTTAAAAATGGAAGCAAAAAAAAAAAGAAGTTTCAAATTTATCGGGTCATACGCACTTTTTTAACCTAAAAATTTGCTGTCACGGCTTTGTCGTCGTCGTACAACATCGTAACATTTTTTTTAAGTGAAAGAAGAAAGCAAGCAAATAAATTCTAAAAAAAACAGAAGACCATAAACTCTCTGTAGCAAAAAAGCAAAAGTCAAAACACCGTAAAAAAGAAAAGAAAAGAATAGACTAATGATTTTTTAGGCAAACAAAAAACGATCAGCAGCTGTCATGATATTTGCAAAAAATAAAAGCCAAAAAAGGATGCGCGAAAAAAAAGCATTTCTATTTTTGTTTTAAATGAAAGTTTGTTAAAAAAGGATATGAGTATATTTTTTGCGTCTACTTTCCCATCTTTTTTTGCGTTTTGCGGCGGCTTACGAAGATATACAAAGAAATATTAAAAAAAATAGATTCGTAAACAGAAAAAATAGAAAAGAGCAAACTTACGAAATTTTTTGTTGCTGAATTTTTTTTTCTTCATTTTTCCATTTATATCCATTTCTTTTGATATGGGATGGTTGGTGGTTGGTGGTTGGCTTTTCTTTAAAGAAAACGCTACTCTTTCTTTTTTCTTTTTTTTTCTTCTTCTTTGATTTAATAATATTTATCTATTTTTCGATTGCCATCAAAAATGTGAGTGACTCGACACACCGGTTCTCGCGATACCTAAAAAAAAAATTTTGACCTCGGAACTCACGCTCCTTTGAACGCTTTGAAAATTGACTTTTTTTAGCTGCTACCATAACCCGTCGCTTCTCTTTTTTGTCTAAATTTAGTAAACTATCGTGTTTTTTTTCTCAAAAAAAATATTTTGAAGATCAGTCTCAGAGATCCAATAAAAAGCTTTTCGTATAGTTGCAACCAATAAAAACTTCATTCAAATGGACAAATGGATAACGTTCACTCGATACTAAAAAAATCTACAATCAATAACGGCAAAAGTCGAGAACCAATTTTTTCTTTCTGAATCGAAAACGGTAGTCAAAATTAAACTAATTTTTTTTGTCATCACCGTTTATGTTTTTTCTTAAAACTGAGACTTGTGATTTATGTCTCGAAAAATGGCTTGATGCCCGAGACACCGACCTAGCCTATCCTTGATTTGCCATTAAAAAATAAAAGATTTGTTTTTATTAAAAGTTTCCCGGTATAGTTTCTAAACACAGCCATTAAATTTTGCTATCATATATTTTAAATTAAAATAATAGATTTTTTTAAATTCATTTTGGGAAAAAATAGCTTTGAAAATAAACAAATTTTTATAAATTCCACGTTATTTTTCCGGTTTATTTCATTGTATTTATTTTATCTACTAGAAGCTACGCCGGCCTTCGGCCGGCCAAGAAATTAAAAATGAATAAGCATAGCTCTTATTACTGTATCATATCCCTTTTCTGAATACTATCTACAATTTTGATCTTGTGCCCTATCTCGATCCCATGCCGTCTCCGGATGCTATCATGTTTTTTAAAGCTAACGCATCCTTCACTTTATTTTGGTCCTTGGATCCTTCCGCTGATATTTATTTATTGGATCTTTCTCGAGATAATAGTTCCATGAATCCATGTCCTGCTATTAGCTTCATGGATCCTTCTCCTAATAATAGCACCATGGATCTTTGTTCAGCTATTATCTCTATCGATCCTTGCTCTGATATTAGCTCCATGGATCCCTCCCCAGCTATTAGGTCCTTAATGCTTCCTCAAAAGAAAACCGCCACTCATCACCGTTTCATTTCTATGAAATGAGAATGCAAAATCCTTTTCTTCTCTTTTTCATTCTTTTTTTCCTTCCTTTTGCTTGATTGAAAATAGAAAATTTGCATTGAGGCAGAGACGCACTAACAGACAATGAAAATTGTAGAGAAGGATGCGAGTCGTTAAAATTTTTATTCGATTAACCGTTTCTCATTTTTTATTATGGAATTTCTATTTGGACTAGAAATTCTATTAAAGCTAGAATTTCTATTGGCATAGAAATTTTTTTGTCAGACCTTATTGACTTAAGAAATTTTAATTTTAGATCAAATTGCCTGCCTGTGTTCGAACAGTTTAAACTACCGTTATCATATTTTTTGTCAACAACGATGGCTTTTCCCATCATTCCAATCCTTATGATTTTAATGCAAATTTTCAAACCAAAATTGGTATGCAATATCACCAAAGATTATCTCAAGCATCTTATTGACGGTTAGTTTTTTTTTTGGATTCATATTTTATTTATTCTAACACGCAACAAAAAAAAATATAGTCAAAAGATATGACATTTTTTGGGTATGACAAAATAAAAGGATGACTCTGGAATAAAGCAAGATATATGAACAAAAAAAAATTATGCTATATTTTTGATCAAATTTTCTTATTTTTGGGAATTATCGCATAAATATGTAAATTTTAAGAAAACAAAACTACTAAAAAAATTATTAGCAATCTAAAAAATTTCCAATTTTAAAAAGTTTCAAAAACATTGTCAGCAAGTTTTCCTGCGCCATTCAAAAAGTGCGAGCAATCATACCAAGTTTTACGGCGATGAAAATCAAGGACTAGCATTTTTTTGTTGCCTTTCCTTATTAATCTCATCTTCTTTTTTTTATATCCTCGTCCTCGTGTGAATGTCACCTTTGGAGAAACGAAGGTGGTTGCACTTTGTGATACAGCAAGCCACGTCACGCTTTTATCTCATGAATGCGCAAAGAAGCTTCATCTTCAAGTTCTTCCATCAAAACAAAAATTAAAGGCTGCAAACGATGGCAATTTAAAGGTTGTTGGAAAAGTTCATACTTATATGAATTTGAATGGAATGGTTCTCAAGCAAAAATTTCTTGTTGTCGAAAATTACACTGGTGATTGCTTACTTGGAATCGATTATCTTCGAAATTTCTCCAACATTGTTTTAATGTTGGATGGCAAAAAAATTAAATTTGATAACAACACCATTGTTTTGGTTTAAATTTGTGTTTGGTCTCTGAAATTTTTGTTTTATTTCAGTTACTTCTTTTTTCAAAACTTTGCATTTTTGTGTATTTTTTTTATGCAATGTTTTGGTGTTAAATAAAAATTCGAAGCTTACAACAGGCATAAAGTTGATGATGAAAAATGGTTAGATAAAACTATCCATAAAAAAATATTTGATGAATTTTCTATTTATTTTCTTTTATATAATTTATTTTAGAGAAAAAAATAATTCTCAAAAATTATTTTACCTAAAAAAATTTTAAAAAGCCTCATCGTCGTCATCTTTACAAAATGATTTACGGTAAGTGGAAAAAAATGTTATTTATTTAAATCGAAATTTTTATTAAAGGAAAATAAATTTTAGAATGGCTTTTTGGTTATTCATTGGGTGATATATTATTTGGATGGATTATTTTCATCATTTTTGGCCTCATTGGTTGCTGCGTTTGTGCTTGTGTTGGCGCAAAATTTGTTGACATCTTTTCTCGACCACATCCTCATTATCCACAAAATGTTAATGCAATTACTTTGGTTTAATTTATGCGAAAAATTAAATGGAACCTAAATATAAAAGAAATTGAATCCAAGGATTTTTACTTACTTTTTTAAATATTTTTATTTGGCATTTTTGTGTATTAAAAAAATAAATGTTTAAAGCTTACAACAAGCATACCTGTTGATGATGGAATATGGTTATTAAAAAAATTAATATCCATAAATATTTTATCGAGATTTTTTAAAGCTTTGAAAAAAGTTATTCGTTCATAGTTTCTAAAAAGCTACGAACATAGCTAAAAAAATCTTTTTTTGTTCTTTATTTTGCTTTATTTAATTTCTCTCATTTTTTTTAGATTCGAAAAATGAAACTTTTGTTCATTCTTTTGGTGATTTTTATTTGCTTTAATAAAATTCATGCCTATCCATCAGCAAATCGAGAAGCGGCGGCAGAATTAATTGAAAGCGACCTCATTAAAGCAGCCACGCCTAAGCCCATTAAAGAATGCTTTTATAGTAATTGGTTTGGATGGGGTTCAAAAAAAGATGTTGGTCCAACAATTTCAACAACAACTGAATTTCCAATAATTGTTTCATCATCACCACCACCGCCAATGTTATTAGGATCAATTGTTTCAAGCAACAATAGTAATTCTCCCAATCTCAATAATGCCGCTACACTCTATAATGGTGGAGATACAAATAGCAATCGTGCTGAATCCAACCCAACATTCAATTTTTATCCACCATTATCTTCAGCAGCAATGAATGAAAATCCAACATTTACCACCATGCATTTAATTATTATTTTTATTATTTTTATTGTTTTTATCCTAATATTGCTTTTGCTTTGTATTTGTGTTATTTGTTGCTTTTGTTGCAAACCTAAAGGTTACACCATTTCAAAAAATATTCCTCGCCCTCCTGTTGATGGTCCAGCTTACCCTATTGATGATCCCTTTTGCTTTTCTGTTCCTTGTGTTCCTGAATTTGCATAAAATGTTTAAAAGCTTTTTTTTAAAAAATCTGATTTATGTTTTTATTTTATTTTTTCTTGTCATGGCTGAAAATCATTTAAGTGTTTTTTGGATTTTTATCGATTGAAATATATATATAAATTTTTGTGTTTGGAAATTTATTTTTACGCTTTTTTTGGAATATGAGTTAATTGATACTCGTTTCATATCTTTCTTTTTTTTCACCAATGTTTTTTAAATTGATTTTTAAAAAAAATATTTAGGTAAAATTTTGTTTGTTCAAAATGGATGAAAAGGAATGGCGTGAAAAAAAGGCCCAAAATTGGTTGCTCGAAAGTAGCGATGATGATGATGAATTTGTGTGAGCTTTTGTTGTTGCAAAATTAACAAAAAATATTTATATATATAAAAAAATTTTATTAGGCTCGTCAAGAAAATTTCAAGCGAGGGTGGAAAAAAGTTGAATCCAAATTTAAATAATGGAAATTATAAAACTTCCTCGGTGAATTTATTCAACCGTAAGTTATTTTTTTTTTGCTGTTATTGAAAGAAGCTTAAAAATTAATCGCTGAAAATTTAGGTGCTTCACCCAATGTTCTTCCATCAATTTATCCGTCGCTAAAAAATTTTTCTGAAAATTGGAAAGGAAAAAGCAAAAATAATTCAAATCAAACTGATAAAGTGAGAACCTTTTTAATTATAACACAGAGAATTAATTAAATAATAAAACATAAATTTTTGAAGGGTAATGAAAAAGACGAAATGAAAGCTCTTCCACCAGTTTATCCATCACCATTTCATGGTTATCCCATTAACGGCTATAGTCTGCCTTTAAATCTTGAAAATATGTCACAAGTTCAAGCAGATATCTTTCCTCAAAAACCATCACAACAAATATTCCCATCAGCACCATTAAATGAATCATCTCTCGCTCCGCCATCATATGTTTCACATGAATCATCAGAAGGCGGCGGCAGCATTGAAACTTCATCAATAACAAATATGGATAAAATTCCGTGGGATGAAGAATTAGAACTCAATCACCAAAACAATAAAGAAGATGATCGCCTAACAACAAAGCACTTAGCTCCATGGAAATGCAGCAGCCCTTTATCTTCATCTTCATCTCGTTGCAAAGCCATGAAATCAATGGATGAAGAAAAACTTACTTCAAAAATCCAAATTTTTAAATGCCATCTTAAAATGGAATTTGAAAATGGTTATCGAAAAGGTTTAATAGATGCGAATGAAATGATGATGATTCCAGGATCATCAGCTTCTTCTTCGCCTTCAAAACTTGTAAACCCAACAACTCCAACAACAACAATCAACAATGATGAAATTGGTGTAAAAGGCGGAAATGGTCTTTACGCGTTCAAAAAGGATAAAAAAGCAGCAACAAAATATCCTAAAGAAGATGATGGCAGCAAAAAAATTCGCACTACAGTTTTGGTTAAAATTATTCATGAAGGTGGAAAGAAATTAAAATTAAAAGTTATTGATAAAAAAGATGATGAAATTACTTCAGATGATTCGTCATCATCTTCATGTTATTCTAGCGATCGTGCATAAAAGATGGACTTGCTTTGTTTATGTTTCGCCTCGCAAGGATGAACCGAAGTAATAAAACACTCAAAAAGCGACTTTTTTCAAAAATATTTTAAAATTTAAATTCTTATTTTTTAATTTTTTACGATATATTTTTTACTTCCTTTTCTTCATTTATCTTTTTTTTAAATTAGGACTAAAAAACGGACACACTTTTTAACGACCGGGGTTCGTGTTCAAAATTGCTCTGTCCATTCCGATCAGGGCCTAAAAACTTTGTTTGGCTGGACTAAAAAAATAGCCATGTTTCGGTCCAGTTTTCGCTCCTAATATTAATTTTTTTTTGATTTATGTAATAATAATAAATTTGCTACCAAAATGTGATTGAGTTTTGTTACTTTTTTATGGTTGAAAAAATACCATATTCCATATCTTTATCTCTTTCTTTCAAATAATTGTTTTTTATTTTATCAACTTTTAATTTTTAAGAAACTATCGTTTTTCAAAATAATTTTTTGAAAGTAAATAAAAATGGAGCAACATCGACTCAATCAAAGAACAGCAGCTTTATTTTTAGTTCCTCATCAACGCCACCAACTTCAACAACAACAACGACGACCCCTTTCAAATTTGAATGGAATTATTCCATATCAATCATATCGAGATATTCGGGGTTTTGTAAGCTTTTTAGCCAATGAAGTAATCAATAATTTTATTGAAAGAAAACTTCCCACCAAAGAAGCAATCAAAGAATTACCAAGTTATTTGGATGAAACTGGAGCCGATATGATTTCAACTTTCATTCGAAATAAATTTGAAGGCATTTCATTTTTGGATGTTTGTTTGATGCTTGGAAATAAATTTAAAATGTAAGTTTTTGTTCTTATTTTTTAGTTTTCTGTAAAGAAATATTAATTTTTTAATTTTTTTCAGTTCCAAACATGAAAAAAGTCAAATGTTTTTAATTATTGAAAATTATTTGGAATCTTTATTAACCACCACTTTTCGACATAAACGAGGCTTATTTAAAATGGCCAAAAAACGATTTTTCAAGCGCCAATCAATTGAATGCGTGATGATTGATGAATTTAGAGAATTTCGAACATCAACACCAACCATTATTAATGTTGCTGAAAATGATGAAAACCAAAGCGGCGGCGGCGATGGAATGAAACTTGTTGATAATGATTATGATGGAATTATAATTGAAAAAGAATGTAAAGCTTTTAAGAAAGTTTTAAAAAATTCCATTAATCTCAACATCCCTTTCGTTTATAAATTTTCATTGGGTTTCAACATTTTAAATAATTTGGAAACCATTGTTTTAGAAAAAGGAAAAAAGCAAATCATTCGTAAGTTTTTTTAAAATTATTTTTTTTTAAATTTTTGTTACAAATTTCACTGAATAAATTGGAACCACGTTCATGAACGTCGAAAAATTTTTACTTGCAATTTTCAAAAAAATCTTTTTTGTGTTTTGTTTGAAAAATTTTAATTTTGGAAGAATTTTTGAACAAAATTTTGAATAATTAAACGGACTAAAAAATTTCTGTCGCACCCACCCGGGGGTATAGCTCGAATTTATTATTCAATGCTTCTTTTTTTTTGACCTACCTACCCATATTTACATAACTTTCTTTTATAGACGAAAAATTATCCAAATGGCTTGAAATCAGTGAAGAAGAATATGTATTAATTAATTTGGGAAAAATGGATTTGATTGCCGCCAAACAAGAATATATTGTTGAATGTGAAAAGATTTTGATTATAATCATTTCACGATTCATTTTTGCTTCAATTAAACCAAGCAAAATGTTGCCAACAATTTTTAAATCAAAATATTATGCTGAATGTTTGATTTTTGCCATTCCTTCACTCTTTCGTAACAAACCTGATGAATTGATTGAATTAATTGGGAATGATTTTCAATTAAAGCGAAAATTAACTGAAGAATTAGACGATATTAAAAGAATTTATGATTTAAAATTAATTTTCCCTTGAATTCTTCGCGTTCTTTATTTTTTCGTTTAACAACGTTGAAAATCAAAAAACGAAGCTGTTTTTTTAAATTTCTTTATCCATTTTTGCTATATATTTTTTTTATATTTGTGTCGTTTTAAATTTATGAATATTAAAGAAATAAATTTTGTCCTTTTATTGATTAAACCTTTTTTCTATTTCAAAGTTTTTTAAAAAATTTGCCTTTGCTAAAAAGCAATGGCTTTCCAAAATTTATAATATTATCCAATGCCGCAATTAAGGGAATGGATTTTTAATACTAACCTTGTAAGGAACGTATTAGTTCAACTTTCAAAAAATTGGTTAAAATTCAAATGCAACAAATAATAAATAAAATAGGCGAATCAAAGTAAGGAAATAGAGAACCAAAGAAATACTTTTTCAGCAGCTTTAAAAAATTTTTGCTTCACCATTTATCCATCCAAAAAGTTTGATACATATTTTATTCCCCCATTTTTTTTGGATAAAAGCAGCCCACTGACTAATCAGTAAAACTATAACAAATTTGTTTTATTATTTCTTCATCAGAGAAACAAAAAAAAGATTGTAAAAAACTTTTTTGCTATATTCATTTCATACTTTTGTCAATTTTTGTTTCTTCTCATTCATGAGGCTGCTTTTGTTTTTTTTTTCAACCGTCGTTTTTTTTTTGTAATGCCAATATTTCAAAAATCCTGTAAAACATTCTCAAAAAAAAAAGCTGTAGTCCTGTTGCAAAAAAATAGAAGTTCAAAAATAAGTAATAAAAAATCCGCAATTCTGCTGCACAAAATTAATTTACATAATCTTTGAATCTAAAATAAGAAAATGGGGTTCTTTGTTCGAATGAACTCCACTTTTTTAAGTTAATCTTTTTTAATAACAATGAAAAATAATTCCATTCCACGTTCAAGGTCTCCCTCATTTCTTGCACTTCTCTTGAACAATGAAAAGAGATCACAAAATCCGAGGATTAAAACGGTAAAGAATCGTGCCGCAATTTTTGAGGGTTTTAAAAAAAAAGTTCAATCTTCATTTTTGTATTTAATCAAATTTTTTGTTGTTGCGTAACAGCAGCTTGGTTTATGCAATTTTGGTTAAAGTCAGTGGTCTTTATTTTTATTTAAAATTTTCTGGCTTTTGGATACTTAAAAAAAATATTATTGTTTTTAAAAATGCGTTACCGTAATATTCTTTTTATAATATCACTAATTTTTATGTTTCGTGGTAAGTGTCATTTCAGAATTTTAAAGTAAAAAAACATTTTTATTTTATAAAAGTTTTGAAATCAATTTTAGCCAAAGCTCGCTTGATTGATGAAAAAGCAGAAAAATTTGATAAATTACGATTAACGCCCAAAGGAGCAGATATGATGAAAAATTTACATAAAAATTGTTATTACACTGCGGTGAAAGCAATTATTGGTAAACTTGGGAGCATGCTTTACAAAGAATTACCTAAAAGTAAGTTTTTTATTGTCCCAAACTTTTATGCTTTTTTTAAACTGTATTTTTTATAGCTGAAAAGCGTTTTCTTGCTCGATGTTTGGATAAAATCGAAGATCGCAGGGAATTAATTTCCTCTGCAAAATGCGTGATAATTGCAAGAAAAAGATTATTAAAAATTAAATCGCAAATAACTCAAAAACATTTAAAAGCCACAACTCAAAGGCCAAATCAAAATTGGAAATCCTTCCTTCAACAATTTGATGATTTTGATCGGCTTCATTCGTTCTCTCATTCCCAAACATCTGCTAATTGGACTTTACCAAAAAGAAGGATGCAAAGTGGAAACTTCAGAACCATTGGAGCTTTTGGAATAGTGGATTCAAATCTCGAAAATTCTGAAAAATCATCAATAAGTAAACCAGCGTTAAAATTCACAAATTTGCGACAGCGAATTTTAAAAAAGGATTTCAATAATTTTTATTATTTGAATAACAAATCTTTAAAAAATAATTCAACAATTGCCATGGACAATACTAATCGAAAACAGCAGCCAAAACCAAAAAGATATTTAAAAAAATCTGCATATTTGCGACGATTTGTTGGTGGTGGTAAGGAATTTCGGCGAAAAAGAAGTGCCTTCTTTCCCGACTCCAAAGATCATTATTACAAGGAACAGAAATACAAGGTAAAGTTAGAGTTTTTTCTTCTTCTTGAATTTTTGTCTTTTTTAAATGTGCCCACTTTTTATTACAGTTTATATAAAACATAAAATGTTTTTACGTTAACTTTTGGAAGTTTTTCATTTTATTATTTTTCAAGATAGTCGAAACAGAAATTTAATTCGACAACTTTTTTCTTAACTTTTTTTTAAAAATTAAGTAGTTTAAAAAAATTTTGCAAGTTTTTTCTCTTTTTTTGTTCCAAGATTGTCGTCTCTAAAGTCTCTGACGTCATTTTTATTTTTGTAATAAATTTTTTTTGTTGTTGCTTTTTTGGTATTTATGACGCAAATCAAAAACCATTTTTGAGTACATCCTTTTGCGGAAATTAGATAGATGTGTTTTTGAACAGAAAATGAAAGTTATTTTTTTATTTTTACTTTATTACGCACGCGTTTTTTTCTTCTTCTGCAACAACTTCCTGTCATTTTTGATTATTATTATTTTTATAACACAAGCATTGATGAGAAATCAAAAAAATAGTCGAGATCAATTTATTTTGCAAAATTATCTTTCATTCCCCCACTTTTTTTTAATTTGATTAAAATTTTTCTAGGTTGTTACTAAAAACCGATTCGATGGATTAATAAAATCAAAACCAGATAATGCAATCATTTCATCGGTTTGTTATTTTTATTTTTACGATCACTTCTCTTTTTTTTTTGTTGCGTTAAAAAAAATTTTCGATCAGAAGTTTATTAGTTTAAAAATTTATTTTTCCTTTCTTTTGCAGATAACAAATGCAATTCGTGATTTAACAACGACAAAGAAAAAAGATGACGATCAAAATAGCAGTCGTCGTCGGGAAGATGAGAAAGGAATGGAACATTTAAAATGGACGAAAACATACAAAAGATTAGAAAAAGTTCGAAAGGCCATCGAAGAATCGAAAATGATTCCTGGAGCTAAAGTTTATGAACATCGAATGTAAGACAAAACTTTTAATAAAGAGAGTAATAAAATTGTGGCAATAATCACTATAAACGGTTACTATTCTGATAGTAATAAAAATTAAACAATATTTTTCAAAAAAAAGTTTACTGTATTAGTAACTTTTATAGCTAAATTTAATAGAAAAAATAAAAAGAAAACACCAACGAAATAAAGGACTGAATAACATTTATCTTTTTCTTTTCTTTCAGGTATGACCTAGTTTTGGATCGAGAAGAGCCATCTTTAACTCCATCGGAAAAGGTATGTTTGTGATATAAAAAAAATGCTTTTTGGATACTGTAATTGAATTAGAAGGAAATGAATAACTTTTTTTAGCGATCAACAAAAGGAATAATGCATGAATCAATGAAACTTTTACAAAAAATTACTTCACCCAACAAAAACAATACTGATTCAGCTCCATATTATCGAGCATTAAGTCCTCGATTTATGCCTTTAATGCCTTTGAATGAAGGTAAACGTCAACCAGACACTTATCTTTCTCCAACAATTATGGCAATGTACGATGAACCAAATAAAACTAATGAATTTACTATTGGATCAGTGCCAAGTGTTAGTGCATCCCAAAAAAATCTGCAGTAATAACACCATTCTTTTCAGATTCTACGCTCCCTCGGAATTTCAACTAAAGATAAAAATAAAATTATGCAATTGGTGATGGACATTAGTGGCTCAAACACCCATGTGGATGAAGCCCTAAAAATTTATGAAAATTTAGGAATGTTTGATGAGGATGTTGGTGAACCCATTTTGAATGCAACCGAAAAAATTATGGGCGCATTTAAACATTTGGAAAAGAATTTATTTCCAAATCAACAATTTTTATATGAAAATCGAGGATTTGCTTTTCTCAAAAAGCATCAAATGCAAAAATTGATGAGGGATCATGGTAAGAAAAAAAAATCTAAAATACAAAGTTAAATTTCAAAATATACAAACTCGAAATTACTTATTTTTTTATATTCCATAAAAAAGTGGTTGTCTGACTTTTGGCGAAAATTTTGCATAAATAAATTTACTAAAGCAACGCTGTTTTTAGGCCACGCTGAAGATGAAATAGATTTAGCTGATTTTGATATTTACGATAAAATGACGGATGAACAAATGGAAATTTCTTTATGGAAAACTATCGAAAATATTGCTAATAATAAAACTGATGTTTTAAGGGTAAATAATTGCCAAAGTTTCATAAACTTATCATAAATATGAAAACACATATTTTGACGGAAAAAATCCATAACTCTAAAAATTAAAAAAAACAAACAAATTTTTAGCCCTCCGAAGCTTACAAGCAACAGCAAAGTCGTAAAAAGCGAGATATGGTTTACTTTTATCAACCAACAATTTTATCACCCTTTATGTTTACGGTTCAACAAGGCCTATCCATTATTGGGCCATTGATTTTATCACCCACCGCTTTTGCTCCACCAATTTTAAATCCATCAATTATGAGTCCATGGATTTTATCTCCAGGAGCGTTTGATCCATTTATTCTAAGCCCTTACATTTTGTGTCCATTTATTTTGAGCCCTGTAAGTTAATTTACTAAAGTATATTTGTTTAGTTTCTTATTTTAATCTTTTTGTTATTATTTTTTAGCTGGCTTTTACTCCATTTATTTTAACTCCATATGTAAGTCTAAAAAAATATTTTAAGAAAGCATAATGAATTTGTAATTTTTTTTAGTTACTCTCTCCAAATATCTTAAATCCTTATTTATTTACCGGTTTGATTTTATCTCCTATTGGTAAGTTTCAAGGAAGAATTTTAGGTATAAAAAAATGATACGCGAATTCCTAGCCCAAAGGTTGTTAAACAATTTTTTTTCTCTAAAAATTTTCAACGTAAAATTCTTCGAGAAAAAAATCTTTAAAAAACAATGGTTTACAAAATTTTGTGGAATTTAGCGAGTTTTTTTCCATAAAGTTCTAATGCAAAAATTTAAAAAAAAAAAAAGCATTAAAATTTAGTTATAAAAAATTGGTTTATTGAAAAATTAATTTTATAGGTCTGTCACCCGACATTCTATCTCCAACAGCCATTGGAGCTAACATCCTTTCTCCAACATTTTTATCTCCATCAGTTTTAACTCAATCAGTCCTAACCGCAAGCGTTCTATCTCCATCATTCCTTTCCTAAATAAAATTTTTTTTAGAGAAACAAGCTAGCTTTCTTGACTTTTTTTCAATGACGATTAAAAATTGGAAAACACAGCAAAAAAATTAATTTCAAACTAGCTTTTTTAAACCTATTTTTTTTATCTTCCATTCCATTTTTCATTTATTTTACAGGTGCAATGTTTTTATTTATTTTTTGCTTTAATGATTTTTTTAAAATAATAAAAGTTTTTTTCTTATCAAAAAATTATGTATTGAAAGTGAACTTTATTTGATCGGTCAAAAATAGCTCAATTTTAGTTTGCTTTTTTCAAATCTTTTTTTGATACACTTGCTCGGTTGTTAACTACAAAATTTTTTTGGATGCTCTTAAAACGCATAATGTATACATAAATAAAATACGGTAAGAATTTTTTGTCCACTTATTGATGCTATATTACAGTACATACATCAAGTTTTTTAATTTACAGACACTTTTTTATCTTTGCTTATATAAAACCTTTTTTTATCTTTTGTCATCGCCGCGATAGCAAAAAAAGAAGAAGAGATGCATGTTGTTGGTTGATCTTATAAAAAATCTATATAAACATTTTCTTGTGATAATCTCTTGTGTCTCTCATAATAAAAAATTTGTTAAATGGAAAAGGCGTTTCAATTTCAATCTAGACAACTCTGACTGGCTGATTAGATTACACAATTTAGAAAGTGAAGAGATTGAGAGAGATTTCGAGATATCATTAGGTCATCCATCACCCATGATAGATAGAAAAACTTTTTTTTATTATAGTTATTATCTCTCAAAAAGCAATGTTATAAACTAATTTGAACAAAAAAAGATTTCATTTTCGAAAAAAAGTAAATCATTTTAGTTTCATTCTTTTATTTTCATTTTTTTCCATTTTAATAAATAGAAAAATGGAAAAGATAAAGTTATTTTATTTAATTTTCTTTATACTTATTTTTATTGGTTACGGTGAGTTTGATTTCTTTTTAATTTTGAGATATATTTAAGAGTGTTTAGGTTGTGCAAGGCTACGAGATGATAGAGATGAAAAGTTTGATAAACTTCGAATGACTCCAAAGACTTTTGATAAAATGAAAAATTTACATAAAAATACTTATTACACTGCGGTGAAAGCAATTATTGGAAAAATGGGTTCCATTTTATATAAAGAATTACCTAAAAGTGAGTCTTTGATATTTATCTTTGGGTTTATTTGATCTTTATTTTTGTGATGTCGATTAACTTAACTTTTTTTATAGCTGAAAAGCGTTTTCTTGCTCGATGTTTGGATAAAATCGAAGATCGAAGGGAATTAATTTCCCCAGCAAAATGCGTAATAATTGCAAGAAAAAGATTATTAAAAATTAAATCTCAAATAACTCAAAAACATTTAAAACTTACAACTCCGAAAAGGCCGAATCAAAATTGGAAATCTTTCCTTCAACAATTTGATGATTTTGATCGATTTAATTCATTCTCTCAATCGCCTGCTAATTTGACAAATCAAAAATATAGAATCTCAAAAAAGCGGAAATATTTATTCTCAAAACCTTCTTATAATTCTTCGCCTATTTTAAAACGGAAACAGCAAAATGGATTCTTTAAAGACACTGAAGCTTCTAGGATACCAAGTCAACAGCTTATTGAACACCAACCATCATTTATTCAATCACCACCACCCGAACCAAAATCTCAAAGAAGAAAAGGTTATGAAAGATTTAATTTCTTAAGCAAAAAATTCACAATTTTGCCAAGAGTTAATTCCCAAATATTAACAACAAGGCGTCCTAAAATGAAAAAACTTCCTTCAAGGCGGTTCCAGAAATTCATGTATCGAACAAAAAGAAGTGCCTTTTTCTCGGATTCCAAAGATCATTATTATAAAGAAAATAAATACAAGGTTGGTCACTCCTTTTTTTCATAAATTCTTTTTTTAAATTACTTTTACATTTTTTTTCATCCAAGCCTTTATTTACATTATCTGTTATTTGACCTTTTTAACAAATTATATAAAGACAGCTTTTTTGAATATATTGTTTTCATTTTATTTACAGCTGTCAGAATTACTTAAGATAACGTTTATAAAAACTTACATATAAAAACACAAAAAATAAGAACGACGATTGACGCATTGTCTCAATCAATTAATTTTATCGATTTCATTTCCTTTCACTTTTTTTATTTTCTAGGTTGTAACAAAATCATTTTTTGATGGATTCAAACCGACAAAAGAAAAGACAAATATTATCACATCGGTTAGTTTTTATTTTTAAACTTTTGAAGCACAAAGAAAAGTGAAAAGTTTAATTAGTTTTTTCTCGAGATAAAAAAATTGCAGATAACAAACGTCATTCAAGAATTTGCATCGAGTGACCCACCAAAAGAAAAAGGAATGGAACATTTAAAATGGACAAAAACTTATAAAAGATTAGAAAAAGTTCGAAAAGCCATCGATGAATCCAAAACTGTTCCAGGAGCTAAAGTTTATGAACATCGAATGTAAGCGAAATTTTTAACAAAATATAGAATTTTTGGATTTAATCAAATGACGCATTTTAAATTTAGGTACGATTTGGTTTTGGATCGAGAAGAGGCATCATTAGCACCATCTGAAAGAGTAAGCTTGCAAATTTCAACATTAAAATAAAAATAAAAAACAATAATAATTAAAAAAATTTAAGATGTCGGCGCAAGGAATAATGCATGAATCTATGAAACTTTTGGGAAGGTTGACAGCCACAAATAATGAGTCTTTACCATATTCTCGAACATTAAGTCCTCGATTTATGCCTTTAATGCCTTTGAATGAAGGTAAACGTCAACCTGATACATATTTATCTCCAACTATTATGGCAATGTACGAAGAACCTAATAAAACTAATGAATTTACTATTGGATCAGTTCCTGGAGTAAGCTATTTCCAAAACATTTCGATACATTTATAAATATATTTCTTAGGTTATGAAAACATTAGGAATTGCCCCAAAAGATAGAAACAAAATTATGCAACTCGTTATGGATATTAGTGGATCCAACACACATGTGGATGAAGCCTTGAAAATTTATGAAACCCTCGGAATGTTTGATGATCAAATTGGAGAGCCTATTATTAGTGCAACTGAAAAAATTATGGGCGCATTTAAAAAACTCGAAAAAACTTTATTTCCAAATCAAAAGTTTTTATATGAAAATCGAGGATTTGCGTTTATTAAAAAACATCAAATGGAGACACTTCTCAGAGATCAAGGTTAACTAAATTTTGCAACTTTCATAAAACCAGAGTCGATGTTTTAGGAATTCTCGAAGGAGAAATAGATTTAGCTGATTTTGATATTTATGATAAAATGACGGATGAACAAATGGAAATTTCTTTATGGAAAACTATTGAAAATATTGCTAATAATAAAACTGATGTCATTAGAGTAAGCGGCTTTTTTAGTTTAAAAGTTTTATAACTAAAATTTACTCCCTTTTTTTAACACGAAACTAAAAGTAACCTATCTAAACATGATCAATTTTTCACTTTTTTTTTCAGCCTTCACAAATGCGTTTTAAACGAGAATATCTATTTATTTTGAAACCAACCATTCTTTCGCCTCTACTTTTCACTGTTCAATTTGGTGCTGTTGTACTTGGTCCATTAATTCTATCTCCAAGTGCATTTGCTCCACCAATATTAAATCCTTCCGTTTTGGCTCCATGGATTTTATCGCCTGGTATTTTTGATCCATTTATTTTAAGTCCATATATTTTTGGTCCTTTTATTTTGGGTCCAGTAAGTTTATCTATTTTTTTTTTTGCCTTTCTGCAATTAATTGTATATTTTTTTAGTTTGGATTTACGCCTTTTGTTTTAACACCTTATGTAAGTATTGTATTTTTTGTTGTTCTATAGGAGCTTTTATTAATTTTTTTATTTTAATTTTAGTTTCTTTCACCTAATATTTTGAATCCATATTTAATTACTTCGCTTATTTTATCTCCGCTCGGTAAGTCCTAATTATTCAGAAAGAGTTGTTCGAAAGAGAATTTTTTTAAATTCAAAGATTTCTGATTTTGATGTTTTAGACCCATACTTTGCGTTTTTTTTAAATTTTTCAAAGATAGATTTTATGCAAATTTATATTTTTAGGTTTATGTCCAGATATTTTATCCCCTATGGCAATTGGAGCAAATATTCTTTCCCCATCAGTATTATCCCCGCCAGTTTTGAATCCTACTGTTTTAACTGCGAGTGTCCTCTCTCCATCATTTCTATCATAGAAAATATAAAAAAAATTATTGATACTGATTCAAAGAAGCGTCGTCGACAAAGATTAAAGAAACTAAATAAATTTATCAAATTTTTTTGCAATATTTTATTTATTTATTCCAGGTTCAGTTTTCTTCTTCTTCTTTTTTTGCTTTAATATTTTTTGTTTTGAAATCCAAATAATAAAAGTTTTCCCCTAAAAACTCATTTCTTCTATAAAATGATTGCCTTTTTCTTGTTTTTGTAATTTCATTTTTTTCTCAGTAAATTTTACTGGTAAAAATAAGTGAAATTTTTTTATCTTTTATCTTTTTCTTCTTCTTCTTCATTTTATTATTCTCTTTAGCGCTTATTTTTTTATTATGGATTTGAAAAGAGAAATTCCCATCTGATCGGTCGCAAAGTAAGTGATTACCAATTTGTGATTTATGACATCGAGAAAGTTCTTTTTATTGAAATGCAAAAAAAAAGCATACGAATTTGGGTTAGAAAAAGTTATAAATTATTTTATTGCTTTAAAAAAATTATTAATGAACAAAATTAAAATTTAAAGTTTAAAAAATCAGTAACGCAGAAAACTAAACTTTCTATAAAGAGAAATCCAAAATTTTTGAAGACATATATTTTGATTCTTTCAAAGGACAAAATTTTTTAATGTGCAAATATGAAAAAAAAGATGGACATAAATCTTTTTTTAAACCAAAATTTGAGATAAAAATAAATATTATTAATTAAATTTTTTGTACGTCAAGGAAAGGGAAGCTATAGTTTATGAAAGTAAAATATTTCTATGAGAGGAAGGATGGTGAGAGGACACTCGCAGTTAAAACAGTAGGATTCAAAATTGGCGGGGATAAAATTGATGGCGATAAAATATTTGCTCCGATTGCCATGGGAGATAAGATATCAGGGCACAGACCTGGAAAAAAAATTGCAAAAATTACATGTCTTCGAAAGGACAGACAAAAATGATTTGAAGCAATTTTTTTTAATGAGACTTACCAATCGGTGATAAAATAAGTGAAGTAATTAAGTATGGATTCAGGATATTAGGAGCAAGGAACTAAAAAAAGATAATAAAAAGCCGCATTAAATAAAGCCAAAACTTACGTAAGGTGTCAAAATGAAGGGCGTAAATGCTAACTAAAAATGATTATTCCCGCATAATAAATAAAAAAAATTTTTTAAACTCACTGGACCCAAGATAAATGGACTAAAGATGTAAGGACTCAAAATCAATGGATCAAAAATTCCTGGAGACAAAATCCATGGAGACAAAACAGATGGATTTAAAATAGGTGGAGCAAATGCTAAGGGTGAAAGAACCAAGGGGCCAAGAACAGAAAGACCAAATTGAACCGTAAAAAGTAATGGCGAGAGAATAGTTGGTGTTAAATAAAAAACGTATGCTCTTTTAAAACGCATTTGATTTGGCTGAAAAATTTGGGGGTTTTTTATTTGTTGTATTAGTTGGATCAATATCTTTTCACTTACCCTTAAAACATCCGTTTTATTATTAGCAATATTTTCGATTGTTTTCCATAAAGAAATTTCCATTTGTTCATCCGACATTTTATCATAAATATCAAAATCAGCTAAATCTATTTCTCCTTCGGGAATTCCTAAAACATAGACTCTGGTTTTATGAAAGTTGCAAAATTTAGTTAACCTTGATCTCTGAGAAGTGTCTCCATTTGATGTTTTTTAATAAACGCAAATCCTCGATTTTCATATAAAAACTTTTGATTTGGAAATAAAGTTTTTTCGAGTTTTTTAAATGCGCCCATAATTTTTTCAGTTGCACTAATAATAGGCTCTCCAATTTGATCATCAAACATTCCGAGGGTTTCATAAATTTTCAAGGCTTCATCCACATGTGTGTTGGATCCACTAATATCCATAACGAGTTGCATAATTTTGTTTCTATCTTTTGGGGCAATTCCTAATGTTTTCATAACCTAAGAAATATATTTATAAATGTATCGAAATGTTTTGGAAATAGCTTACTCCAGGAACTGATCCAATAGTAAATTCATTAGTTTTATTAGGTTCTTCGTACATTGCCATAATAGTTGGAGATAAATATGTATCAGGTTGACGTTTACCTTCATTCAAAGGCATTAAAGGCATAAATCGAGGACTTAATGTTCGAGAATATGGTAAAGACTCATTATTTGTGGCTGTCAACCTTCCCAAAAGTTTCATAGATTCATGCATTATTCCTTGCGCCGACATCTTAAATTTTTTTAATTATTATTGTTTTTTATTTTTATTTTAATGTTGAAATTTGCAAGCTTACTCTTTCAGATGGTGCTAATGATGCCTCTTCTCGATCCAAAACCAAATCGTACCTAAATTTAAAATGCGTCATTTGATTAAATCCAAAAATTCTATATTTTGTTAAAAATTTCGCTTACATTCGATGTTCATAAACTTTAGCTCCTGGAACAGTTTTGGATTCATCGATGGCTTTTCGAACTTTTTCTAATCTTTTATAAGTTTTTGTCCATTTTAAATGTTCCATTCCTTTTTCTTTTGGTGGGTCACTCGATGCAAATTCTTGAATGACGTTTGTTATCTGCAATTTTTTTATCTCGAGAAAAAACTAATTAAACTTTTCACTTTTCTTTGTGCTTCAAAAGTTTAAAAATAAAAACTAACCGATGTGATAATATTTGTCTTTTCTTTTGTCGGTTTTAATCCATCAAAATATGATTTCGTTATAACCTAAAAAATTAAAAACTCGGAAAAACTAAGTGATTGTGACAATGTAAAGACAACCAATCATTTTTTTGTGTCTTTTATGTGTAAGTTTATTCAAGAAGTTTATTTTAAATATTGTTTACAACTTACGCTAATTACTATTGTATTTTTTCAAACCAAAAAAATTAAAGTATATAAAATTTAGCCGATAAAAAAGACTTAAGGATCAATACATAAAAAAAAAACGACCTTTTTTCATATCTTGTCAGGAATAACTATTGTAAACTGTTGGACTGTAGTAAAATGGCTTACCTTGAATCTCTTTTCTTTGTAATAATGATCTTTGGAATCGGAAAAGAATGCACTCCTTTTTGCTCGGTACATAAATTTTTGGAATCTTCTGGAAGCAAACTTTTTTGGTTTTGTACGTCTTCCATTTACAAGATTGGGGTTAATTTTGGGTAAAAAAGGTAGTTTTTTACTCAAAAAATTAAATCTTTCATAACCTTTTCTTCTTTGAGATTTTGGTTCGGGTGGTGGTGATTGAATAAATGATGGTTGGTGTTCAATAAGCTGTTGACTTGGTATCCTCGAAGCTTCAGTATCTCTAAAGAATCCATTTTGCTGTTTCCGTTTTAAAATAGGCGAAGAATTATAAGAAGGTTTTGAGAATAAATATTTCCGCTTTTTTGAGATTCTATATTTTGGATTTGTGAAATTAGCTGGTGACTGAGAGAATGAATTAAATCGATCAAAATCATCAAATTGTTGAAGGAAAGATTTCCAATTTTGATTCGGCCTTTTCGGAGTTGTAAGTTTTAAATGTTTTTGAGTTATTTGAGATTTAATTTTTAATAATCTTTTTCTCGCCATTATCACACATTTTGCTGGGGAAATTAATTCCCTTCGATTTTCGATTTTATCCAAACATCGAGCAAGGAAACGTTTTTCATCTGCAAAAATGGAAGATAAAAGCATTTACAAAATTCAGGGCAAAAAAAAACAATATAAAAAAATTGTGAAGCATTGGCGAAAGAAAGAAAAACCCACCTTTAGGTAATTCTTTATATAAAATGGAACCCATTTTTCCAATAATTGCTTTCACTGCCGTGTAATAAGTATTTTTATGTAAATTTTTCATTTTATCAAATGTTTTCGGAGTCATCCTTAATTTATCAAATTTTCCATCTCTATCATCTCTTAGCCTCGCGGAACCTAAAACAATCACAATTAAATCTCAAAATAAAAAAGAAGTCAAACTCACCATAGCCAATAAATATTAATAAAAAGAAAATTAATAATAAAAACTTTATTTTTATCATTTTAATTTTTACAAAAAAATGATTGAACCTACAATGATTGTTTCTCAAGAGAAAATGGTACCTTTTTTTATTTTGAATGCCGCTTTAAAAAAACTCTATTTCCTGGATGACCTAATGATATCTTTCTAACTTTCTGTCTGGATTGAAATCGAAACGCCTTTCAATCACATTTTTTTTCTTGAGAAAGATTATCAAAAGAAAGCAGTGTTGGGATGTAGCCGATTAATCCCTTCACACAACGACATGATCTATGTCTAATAAAAGGATTCCATTAAAGATAAAAAGACAAAAAAAATACACCGGATATACATACACAGCTACAAATATGAGTTTTTTTTATTGATTATATCGAAATTGCGAAAGACATTGAATTTTGGCCTTAATTATTGCAAACTATGAATAAATGAAAAAAAATAGTTTGTTTTGGCATCAAACATTTTTTGAAAATTATGATTTCAGAAAAGTCTCTTTTTTTTGAAGCCTTTTTATTATTATAAGTCAGAATTCTAGATGCAATCTTTCATAAATATCAATATTTTGGATGCTTCAAACATTCGCCATTTTCAAAGTATCAAAAATTCAAAAATCTGTAAGAGAGACAAATAATCGCAAAATCAATATTTTTATCACTCTATTTTTTGTTCTAAAATTGTTTCTGTAGAATCATTTTGCAAATAAAAAAGAAAATAAAAATGAACTTTTGTACTTACACCCTAAATTATTGTCGATAACCCAAAAAACCTTTAAAAAGAAAAGGTTGGAAAGTTTAAAAAAGGTTTCTGCGTCATTTTTTTTTCTATGTCTGCATTCATTTTTTCTTTTTGACGTGTTTAGTTTCAAAAATCAAACTTTTTGATTATTTATTCGTAAATGAAAAAGCTATTTTTAATTTATTCTTTTTTGTGAGAGATTTTGCTTATTTTTCTCTATTTTTCTCGAGTACCTCTTTTTATTATTTATTTTTTTAGCTCTTAAAGTTGCAGCTTTTTTGTTACAAGTTTGCTTTCTAACTTTATGCAAGTTATTTTATGGGTTTTTTAAATTACCGTAATTTTTTCCTTTTCTATAAATTTCAAACCTGTCAAATGTGATTAAAATAATCCGAACAAATTAAGAAAGCTGTCAATTTAAATTAAAATAATCCAATTTTAAATTTTCAATTAAGAAAAATGTCAATAAAACTTTTGACGTTGAAATAACTTAACTTAGGAAGAAGGATAGAAAAAAAAGAAAAGAAAAGAAAATTTTTTGAGACATAGTGAGAAAAACGATCGACGTGTCTCGTGCCTCAATCAATTTGTGTTTATCATTTCACTTTTTTGGTTTTTCAAGATTTTTCTCGCTTATTACACAACTAATGCATCTTTTTATTTTGATGGATTAACATTATTGGAGACAAAAAAAAAATGAAGGAAGATCGGTTGTTAAAATTTTATTGACACTTTTTTTGGATAAAAATTATAGAAAATAAAAATTATTTCTAGAGTATTTGCGTTGTAAATTTTGAAATTTCAAATAAGTAAAAAAATTATACCGTTAAAAATTAAAGGAAAATAACGCAGAGGTGTCGTCTAAATCCGCGAGCTACTTTTTACGAAGCTTTTGAATTATATATTTTCATTCTACGTCGTGAATTCTTTAATAAAATTACGATACTAAAACTTTGCTTGTTGGAAAACAACTGAAACTGGATCAAGGCTTAATCACATTTCGATTTTCTGTTTGCACATGTTTTACACTAAATTTTTAAAAATAAATATCGCATATTTCCGATATGGCGCAAGATTATATAATAATGAAAAATGGAGGAAAACTTTCAAAGTGGCCCGAATATTAACATAAAAAAAAAATAAAGAAAGAAAAAAGTTTAGCCATTTCAAGAGACTATATAAATTAATATTTAAAATGCCTGGTTTCAAGAAACAAAGAATAGTGTGTGGTATTTTTTTTGTTTTTGACTTTAAAAATGTAAATTTTTTTTGGTACTATTTTGCTTTCAAAATAATTTTTAATTACCGTTTTTTTTTCTTTTTCATGAATTTTTAAAACTATCAAATAAAATTAAAATAATCTCCAAATTAAGAAATATGTCAGTAAAACTTTTGACGTTAAAATAACTTAACCTAGGTTAAAGGAAAAAAGAAAAGAAAACTTTTTTTTGACACGATGCGACGATGCGACAACGATCAGATCGATTGGTGGCTGTCGCAATCAATTTGTGTTAATCATCTCACTTTTTTCATTATTCAAGATTTTTCTAGATTGTTGTTGTAACAAATTAATGCATCTTCTTTATTTCTCTTTTTTTTGATGGATCAAAACAAAATTGAAGATAAAAAAGAAAAAAGATAACAATATCATCGCCTGGTTTTTTTGATATGAGAGTAATGAAAATTTTAATTACTTTTTTATTTTGTAGGATAAAAATTACAGATAAAGAAGGTATTCTGAAACATTTCGGTCGTAAAATTTAAAAGTTTGAGATAAGCTAAGCAAAATGGAAACAAATGTGGCAAATGATAAAAGGGGAAAAAGCAAAAGTCTGTTAAAACACATGTTTTCATCTTCAACATTTACAAAATACAATAAAAAAATAAAAAATCAAAAATGAGTAAAGTAAATTTTAGATTGTCTGTTAGTTCACTTTTTTTCAACAAACTCTCGAATAATATAATCCCATATTTTGAGTATGGTGCAACCTTATATAATAATGAAATGGAATCGAAACTTGCAAGCAATAATGCGATTGCAATCGAAATATTTGCTAAATAGCTTCCATTTTTCATTTGGAAAATAATAAACAGATGCAAAGAAAAAATACATTAGATATTCTGATTATTTTTTAAAAATTACTTTTATAAAAGGCGCGTCCTTACAAAAAAAATAATTATAATATTTTATTTTGAAATGACAAAGAATATTTAAAATCAAAAAATTAAGAAATTATTAATTTAAAAAAATTGTTCACGTTGCATATGAATTTAGATTTGCCTTAGTAATTCGAGAAAATTCTGAATTTATCGGTTGAACTCTTCTAATTACCCGATTTTGGCAGCAAATTAACTTTTTTACAAATTTTCGATAAGGTTTAATAAAATACAATAAACATGGAATATCGATAATAAGATGGCAAGATATTATTGATGTGGCTGAGTTTGTAATCCAATTTTTAAAGGAAAGAAAATAACTTAATGCTAAAAACATCAAAGGAAAAGCAGCAAAAATTAAAAAATTTAATAATTGAATCATCAAAGACCTAAAAAAAATCAACTTTGGTACACAAATTTGACTCTCGCCACGACACTTATATAAACTTACGTGTGAAGCGATTTTTGAAGGGAATATGTTTCTTTTGAAAGAATTTTCTTAATTTTTTTCATTCGATAATAAAATATAATATTCAAGGTAGCAATAGATATTGTCACGACAAAAATACATAAAATAGCTATAGCAAGAAATATATTTAAATACACTTGTTTTTTGTCATCCAAACCTATGGAAATGGTGATAGGATAAATTTTATATATTTCAATAAACGCTGGAATATTATATTCAAGGATTTTTTTCATTTCTATTGGATCACAATATGTAAGTACAAATGGAACTAAAAAAACATAATTTGAAAATAAATACTTTATTTTAAATTATTGGGTATTTTTTAAAGAAATTTAATCAAAAACAAAAAAGGGAGCAAACAATTTTTATTAAAAAAAATTGGTTGTTATATTCCACCAGAATATTTTTTAGCAAACTAACTAACCTGAAAGTGTGAGTAATATGAACAAAATAAGAATAAAATAAAATATGAAAATACGAAATACAGCTTTTTTAGAAAGATAAAAATAATTTATATTAAATACCACATAAACTCGATAAGCTAAAGAAAATATAAAACCCGCTCCAGTGTTTAAGGTTCCAAATAATAATAAAATTCCTAAAGGATATATCCATTCCTGAGGTAGCAAAAAATGGGTATTATATGAAATCACGGGAAATGGAAATATTAGTACAGGATTTACGACAAAAATAAATATTTCACAAATCATATTTCCAACCATTTGAAATATGATTGTATATTTAAATAATCCCATAGATGGCGTGGATTTAGTTGAAATAACATAAATGGCAAAAATAAATAATAACATTGAAATAGCAAATGCAACATCCATAAAACATCGAGAATAAAATTGAAATGTTGGATATAAAAGTTCGTTCAAAGTTAAATTTTCAAATTGAGACAATGATGACACAACTTTTAAGCTGTCGTCGTCGTCCATGCCAAACAAAATCAATGTTCACAAAAAAAACTTTTATTCAACATCTTTTAAACTTTCTCCATAGCAATAATTTTTGAGGTTGCTATTAACGAAACCTAAGTTTTAAAAAAATAGAAAAACAATTTTTTATTAACTTTTTTTTAAAACTTCTCAAGATTTATTTCTTTTTAGACAGGTGAGAAATTTTATTTACACCTGTATTTTTTGGTTATTTAGCACTAAATTACACGCATTCTGAAAATTTGTCATCAATTACATATGCACTTTAGTTTACTCACATATCCAATTCCTTCATGCAGCAACAAAAATAAATTAATGAAATTAAAATCTCGTTTTTGGTATTTATAATTTTAAATTGGAATTATTAGAATATAAATTTTTAAAATTAATATTCATATCTATTAAAGTTCTCATTTAACAACTTAAACAGCGGAATTTTATTTTGACAACATGTCATTTTTTAATTTACTGCTTTATGTTACTCCAAGCCTTCTTTAATAATTTGTTTTTCCGTTCGTTATTTTCTTCAGGTAGGAAATATTGTCATGCATAGAAGACAAAACGCGACAATGTAAAACCTTTTATTAAAAAAAATAAGCCAATTCGAAATAAATCTGTTAAGAAAATAATTTTATTTGACATATAACAGAATATGTCAAATAGCATCTTTCGTTAATTAATCCTCCATCGTAAATATAAGTGCAGTCACCAAAATCTTGGATTGGCCATCCCGGTCCCCAAGCTTCAAAATCCCATGGGCTTCCATCAGACCATTGCCAAGTTTCTCCATCATCAGTCGAAAAAAGTCCCGTCCATGGAGAATATCCGTGTATTTTGGTGATATCTAAATTATTTTAATTTTAATTTTAAATTAATGAAACAAAAAATATTAAAAGACAAAAAATATTTGCATACTTGATAAAAAATCCATTTCAGCAGAACTGTGAATCGATGGTAAATGGGCATTAAGAGTTTGACAAAACTCTTCTCCCAAAGTCCAATTCGCAGCAGCGTAATAAAATCCATAACAAGATTTTGTGGGTTCATAGTAAGTGAAATTTTGGCCCGTGCAATTAAAGGTTGATGGAATTGAAGTAGTTGTAGTTTTGCTGGGTTTCGAAGTGGTGGTTTTAATTGTTGTAGACGATTGTTGGGTGGAATTGATTTTATCCAAAGCGCAAACATATGGCTTTTGTTTAAAGCAATCATCAATTTCTCATCGAGAATTATTTAAATTTATTGCTGCGCAATTATTGTTCGTCGAAACATAAATTGGCTGATTTGAATCCCATTCAACAAAATCCAATTTTGTTCCATCTATCCAAGTTAAATTATTATTATTTCCAAAGGTTTCCAAATTTGAGAGACCAATCCAAAAATTTGTTGTTGTTGAATTTTGTTGTTGAAAGTTTTCTTTTGCATGGTCTGAAAAATAATTTTTTACTTTGGATATTTTAGAAAAAAATTCTAACTATAAAGAATTTACCTGTAATTAGAGCATTTGTAAATCCATCGTGAATTGAAGGCAAATGTCCTCCCATGGAAACACATGAGGCTTCGGCATTAGGAAAACCTGAAGCTTGATTTTCATAAAAGTAACAAAATGTTTGCCATTCATAGCTTCCATTTGGGCATAATGAACCACCAACAACAAAAATTATTTTGGAAATAAAAAATAAAACAAAAAACAAAAATTTTAAATGAAGCATTATAATTTTTTCATTGGTATAAAAATTAAGTCCTAAAATGAAGTAAAAAAAATTTTTTGGAGGGAAAAATGATGATTTCAAAAAAAAAGTTTTTAGTTTGATAAAAATGATAATGATTAAAAGGCATCCAACATCACACATTAAAATTGAAACAAGAAGAAAGCATAGTTGCAAAAGTGCAAAAGTTCAATTTAAAAATAATTTTTTCGATGCTTTAATTAGTTTTTCTGCTTTCCACTGCGAAAAGTTGAATGTACCATAATTTTTACAGTAACCTACTAAAAAAATTAAAGAAATTAAAATGGTGCTGCAAAATTGGAATAGCAATATTTAAAGTTGTTTCAAGTATTATAAAATTTTTGGGGCTCACCACCGCCGCATTTGACCCTCCATTTTTTTAAAAGCTTTCGAATAAAGAAATCAGATTCAACTATCACATCTTTTCTTCTTCTAACGCATTGATTGCGTCGACGACGACTCCCGCCTTTCAAAAGTCTATGTTTTGGATAATAAAAATATTTTTTTAAAGTTTATATCTTTTTTTTAAACTTCTTTTTTGTTGTTGTTGAAATGAACGATCCAGACGACGGAGAAAGAAGCCATTAAAAATGTTGAATACAAAATTTATGAAGAAAAAAAAAGAGCAAATCGAATCGGAGAGGCTCATTAAATTATTTATGTACACCCACGGAAAAAAAAGTTGTAAACTCACTTTTTTTATACCTTTGATTCTTTCATCCCTATTTGCTTTCTTTCCTTCCAGGGTGGAAGAAAAAAAAAATCCATTATTTTTTTTATATGAAATTTTTTATTTCATCGTCAGTAAATGAAAGAATTGAATTTAAATTTTATTGTATTTTTTGTTATCATTATTTTTATAAGTTACAGTAAGTTTGTTTATTTAGCAAAAAAATAGTTTCTAACTACCTGTTTTTTCTTTTAGCACATGGAAGATTGAGAGATGATCAACAAAGAAAATTTGATAAACTTCGAATGACTCCAAAAACATTTGAAAAAATGCAAAATATGCATAAAAATACTTATTACACTGCGGTGAAAGCAATTATCGGAAAAATGGGTTCCATTTTATATAAAGAATTACCTAAAAGTGAGTTCATTTGATATTTATCTTTGGGTTTATTTGATCTTTATTTTTGTGATGTCGATTAACTTAACTTTTTTTATAGCTGAAAAGCGTTTTCTTGCTCGATGTTTGGATAAAATCGAAGATCGCAGGGAATTAATTTCATCTGCAAAATGCGTAATAATTGCAAGAAAAAGATTATTAAAAATTAAATCTGAAATAACTCAAAAACATTTAAAAATCACAACTCAAAGGCCGAATCAAAATTGGAAATCCTTCCTTCAACAATTTGATGATTTTGATCGATTTAATTCATTCTCTCAATCGCCTGCTAATTTGACAAATCAAAAATATAGAATATCAAAAAAGCGAAAATATTTATTCTCAAAACCTTCTTATAATTCTTCGCCTATTTTAAAACGGAAGCAACAACAAAATGGATTTTTCGGTGATACTGAAGTGTCTAAAACCCCTGCAAAGCAGCAGCTGGCTTTAAAACATAACTCATTTATTCAGGCAGCTCCAAATCCACAAAGAAAACCTTTTGTTGATTCAAAGCCAAATTCAGTGAGAAAAAAGGGTTATGAGAGATTTAATTTATTGAGCAAAAAATTAAAAAAGATATCCAGTGTTAATCTGTCACCAACCAAAAGAAATATAAAAGTATCAAAGCCATTTATTTCAAAAAGGTTTTTAAAATTAAAGCATCGTCGAGCAAAAAGGCATACTCGTTTTGCAGACTCCAATGATGGATATAATTTCAAAGAAGAAAAATTTAAAGTGAGCTTTTCAATATTCTTTTATTTTTTTAAATTTTCTCAAAAATTATCATATTTTTCATATATTTTTTTTTAAATTTTACAAAGCTAATTTTAAATTTGCAGATTGTCACGAAGAAAAGCTTCGGTGGATTAATGTCACGAAAGCCGGATAATAAAATTATTTCATCGGTTAGTTTTTTAATTTGTTCCTTTATTTTATTAACTCTAAAAATTTGCAGGTTACAAATGTGATTCAACAATTTGTAGCCAATGAAGAAAGTAGAAAAGATCAAGGAATGGAACATTTAAAATGGACCAAAACTTATAAAAGATTAATGAAAGTCCGCGAAGCTATAGATGAAAAAAAGATGGTTCCAGGAGCAAAAGTTTATGAAAAAAGAATGTAAGAAAGCCACCATTTTTTTATTCGCTTAATTTTAATTTTGCAGGTTTGATATTGTTTTGGATCGAGATGAGCCATCTTTATCACCATCTGAAAGAGTAAGTAACAGATTTTCAGAAAAAAGAAACTTGAGAGATAATTACAACGAATCCTATCACGGAAATTTTAATAATCCTATTTTTTTTCCAAAACACTATTCTTCAATTTTTTTAATAATATTTTCTAAAGTTTTTTCGTTATAAAACATTTAGTAAAAAAAATTATAAACATTAAATTTTATTTTTGTTTTTCTAGAAATCCCCTCAAGGCATTATTCATGACTCCATGAAACTTTTGGGTTCTTTAACATCCAACTCCAAAATGAATGCCTCTGGATCTCAGTTTCGTTATTTTAGTCCTCGATTTATGCCTTTAATGCCTTTGAATGAAGGCAAACGTCAACCAGATACATATTTATCTCCAACAATTATGGCAATGTATGATGAACCCCAAACAAATAATACAAATAATAATACTAAAGAAATAAATGTTGGAAATGTTCCAAAAGTAAACATATTACTTTCTCATAATTATTTATTTTAAAAAATAAAATTCAGGCAATGACATCCTTAGGAATATCTCAAAGAGATCAAAGTAAACTAATGCAAATGTTAATGGATGTAAGTGGAACCAGCACATATGTGGACGAGGCTTTAAAACTTTATGATGTTTTGGGAATGTTTGACGAAGAAATTGGTGAACCAATTTTAAATGCAACCGAAAAAATTATGGGTGCATTCAAACATTTGGAAAAGAATTTATTTCCCGACCAAAAATATCATTTTGATAGTCGTGGATTTGCTTTTATTAAAAAGCAACAAATGGAAAAATTGTTGAAGGATCAAGGTTAGTTTACATTTCTTAGAGACATTATTTACAAAAACTTATTCTCTTTATTTCTTAAAAATTTTTTGGATGATAGTATTTAATTTTTGCACAGAGACTAAATCAAAAAATAAATTCCCTGATGAGAGCCTGAGTTACCAAAAAAACAAATTTTGTGATTTGGAAAATTAAAAAAAATTGCAATTTTACAAAGTCGGATAGCCATTAACATGTTTTTCGGATTTTTTCAGAAATCCCCGAAAATGAAATAGATTTAGCTGATTTTGATATTTACGATAAAATGACGGATGAACAAATGGAAATTTCTTTATGGAAAACTATCGAAAATATTGCTAATAATAAAACTGATGTTTTAAGGGTAAAAAAACTTCAGTCTAAACCTTTTATAACACAAACTTCCACAATCATAATTTTTAGCCATCTGAAGTTCATCGATATAAAAGAAATAATGTTTTTTTTCTAACTCCATCCATTTTATCACCTTTACTTTTTACTGTACAATCAGGAATAATAATTATTGGTCCTTTGATTATTTCACCTTTAGCATTTTCTCCACCTATTTTGGGTCCATCAATTTTTTCACCATGGATTTTGTCTCCAGGAATTTTTGATCCATTGATTTTAAGTCCATATATTTTGACGCCATTCATCTTGGGTCCAGTAAGTTGCTTTTTTTATAATTCAAGAAAAAAAAGTATTTAGAAAAATAAACATTTTTTAGCTTGCTTTTACACCATTTATTTTGACACCTTACGTAAGTTTTTGAAATATCTTTAATGATGACTTTTTTAAATTTTGGTTTTCTTAATTTTAGTTTCTCTCCCCAAATATTTTAAATCCTTATTTAATTACATCTTTAATTCTTTCACCCATTGGTATGGTTTTTAAGGGTTTTAATAATTTTGATATTTTAGTATCGAAAATGCAAATTAATTTTATTTTTATTTTATTCTTCTGAAAATATAAGTTTTTCTTTTAGGATTATCTCCAGATATATTATCTCCACAAGCTATTGGAGCAACCATACTTTCTCCTTCTGTTTTATCTCCACCAGTTTTAAATCCAACTATTTATACAACGATTATGTTTTCTCCTTCTTTCTTGTCATAAATACTCATACCAAATTTAGAAACTTTATTAACAAAATTAAAACCAAAAAATAAAATACAAAAAAATAAAACATATCTTTTAAGTAAAAATATATAAATCTTTAAGTCCATCCATTTTTATTCTTTCTTTTTTTTGATTTGATAAGTAAGACACACATGTAAAATATACAAAATTTGCTTTCTTTCTTCCAAAAAAAGTTTAATAAATAACAACAAAAAAAGCCATAAAAAATTTTCTTCGATCAAATTCATAAATCGCTTAATTTTTCTTTTATTCACTCTAATGGAAGTTCACTCGATCGATTTGATGCAATATTTGCGTATTTAGTTCGACGAACACATTTCGGACAATCCACATTTTTATAACATTTAGTGTGGTAAACCGCGCCACATTCTTTGCACTAAAACCAAAAAAGACATAAAAATAAGTTTGATGACGTAAAAAATAAAAAAAGTTATTTTAAATTTTTATTACTCAATAAAAAAAGATTTTTCGAGAGAAAAAACTTACTCTATCAGCGATATCAGTTTGAAAAGGATAAATAATTCTTTTTGCGGAACATATTTCACAAATAAAACCTTTTTGCAAACAAAGATTGCAATTTTCTATGTGAGTTATAGCAAATTTAATTATAGTATTTAGCCGGCGTTCGAGAACTCCAGTAATGGCATTTTGTAAATCTGTGACACTATAAAGATGGATGTCATTATAAAAATAATCTTGAGGCCATATTCGTTGCTTGAGATCTTCGGCGACTGATTGCTTGCATGAGAGAAGGTAAACTACGACAAGGCTTAATTTTTCTCGAAGTTTCTAAAAATGGAGTAAAAAATTAAATACCAAAAAATAAAGGAAAGCAAAAAGTTTAATTACGGAAATATTTTTAAAGGAAAAACACAGTTCAAAAAATTTTTTATGGAAATTTATGAAACTAATTGGAGCGATTTTTTTCCGGAGCTCTTATCAAAAAATAAACCTCTCCAATTTAGGAGCCTGGCTTCCAGAAAATATAATTCAAAATTCAGAAGTGAAAAAAATTTCAAAATGGATTTTCCAATTTAAAAAGCTTTTCAATTTTTGTGTTTAAAAAAACTTACCATAATTTTCGCCATTTGTTTCGAATGTAAATATAAATAAGGATTAATTTTATCGATTCTTATCAAAGGTCGATCAGCGTTAGCTCGAATAAAAGCTTTTGATGCTTTGGAAATTGCCCGCCTTTTACAATCCCAATTTAGCACTACTCTCGAAGGAATAATACTTTCATCGCCTTTTTTCCAACAATCATTGCAATAATATCGAGCATCCAAAGCACACAAACTGAAAAAACTATTTCTGTGAATTAAATTTTGTCTAAAAAAACTTTTTTGTTTGGAGCTTACTGATATTTTCCAAATGGACCACCTATGGATTTTCGACACGAAGGACATCGATAATCTTGATCAGCCAAACCTTTTTCAATGGCGATTTCAGTGAAAATTGAAAATAAATTTCGACTTATTCCATATTCATCTGTGTCCAGCAAACTTTCCTCTTCGATAATCACAGGTTCATTTTTATCGTCTTTGGTTGGCTCAAATTTAGCTTCTTCAATTTCATCAGCTTTTTGTAAAACATTTTCTGGAATTTCAGAAAGTTGTCGATTCAATAAAGTTTGGGCATCTTCCATTAGAGTTTGTTGAGTAAATGAAGGGATACTTTCAGATGAATCGAAACCATCCTAAAAAAAGTTCGAGTTACAGTGTTTTTTACAAAACTCAGGCCAATTTTAGAAAAACAAAGCTCAAAATAAATTTTAGATTTTTAAATTAAAGTTTAGCTCAATTTAAAAATATGTAAATTTTAAGCAATTTTTTTTGTCCTTAAAAATAATTAATTCGAAAATTATACCTTTAAAACGCTTTTCAATGCATTATCAAAAGTAAAATGACTATCATAACCCGGCGAAGAAATGGTCGAGGCAAGGGAATCCTTTCTTGAAGAAATAGACCATCCTTTATTTGCTAAACTATTTCCAATCGATGACGATGGAGCACTGCTTGGACTAGTGCCAGGAAAAACTGAGCTTGTTGAACGACAACAACTTTCATCCACTGGATTATTAACATTTATTCCAGCTGCAATAAATTCTTCATGAAGTGAAGTACCAAAAATTTCAGAAGTCGTCGTCGGTGGTTTATTAACGATTTTTTCTTTTTCTCTTAATTCTGGATCATCAAAAGCCCCAAAAATTGTTGCAGGTTCTTCTGTATGAGAATGTGGGACACTTTGTTTTTGTTGGTCGGGATAATCTTCAGAATTTTGAAGGGAAAATATTGGACGATGTTCTTCTTCGTCTTCGTCGCCGCCACTTCGATCTTCAAATGTGGATGTTGAGGAAAGGGGAGATGGGTCTTCAGAAGGAGGTGTATTGACTTTGGTCACTTCGGAAGATGATTGCTAAAAAATAAATATATATTAATTTTAGAAGAAAAAAATATGGAAAAGAATTTAAGGTTGCTATTTAATTAGAAAAGCTGCCTCAAAGAAATAGTTTTATAGATTTAAAAAATATATATTGAAAATTTTATCAGGGCAATATTTTTTCTTTCTGCAACCACGAAAAAGTGAACTGCTCCAATAAATCTCTCTGACTTTCCAAGAATTTCATATATAATAATTTTCTTTTAGTTTCATTCCTTTTTTTTAATACCTATAAAAAATAAACTAACATTTTTCTTTAAAATCATTTCTCTTCTTTCATTCATCGTTGCTAATAATCCGCAACCAGTGGGCAGAGAACTCGACATAGGAATAACTTCAATTGGTTTTAGCTGTCCCAATGATCCTCTTCTCGAAGATGAATTATTTTCATCTGATTCTCCACTACCTTTAGATAATCTTCGAACTCGAGTAGTTTTTCGACGATTTACTTTAACTTCCGTGGATTCCATTTCTTCTTCGGGTGGAGGTTGTGGGCGAAATCTAATTCTCGCCGCCGCGATATCTTCTAAAGTTCGATTTTCTGGGGTTGAAGATAAAAAAGGAGAATATGTTGGTTTTAAATTTGCTCCTCCCGCAACACTGGTGTCCAACATGGATCCATGAGAATATACTGAACTTGCATCATCTTCATCTTCGACGAGTAATATAGTTTTTCGAAATGGCGAAATTGGACCATCCAAAGTCGAATTATTTGTTTCATCAAGTACATCCAAAGCTGCGAGAGCTTCTTCAGCTTGATCATCATTTTGATTTCCGCTTACCAAGCTATTGGAGGATCCATTTCTTCGTTTACTTGTCGCCAAATGAGTCACGCGTTGATGTTTGCCCGAAATTAAACCTGCAAGAATCAAAGGCGATGGAGTCCAAGTATTTAGAAAACTCGAATTTATTGGAGCATTCAAAGGTAATTTCGTTAATGCCGTTAAATATCCCATTAAAGCTTCCAATCTTTCACCATCGCGAAGAAAAGCATTTTTGAGGTAAAAATTATTTAATTGTTTCACATCTTTGGAAAGTAAATTTATGTAATGCTCGAGTTGACCCTCGTTCAGGACGATTCGAATCCAAGCCTAAAAGTAAAAAAGGAATATATAAAAAAAAATTGTAGTGTAGCCAAAATTTTAGAATAAATTTATTTAAATTTTGCCCCAGGAAAATACTTACCCTTGCTTTACCAATTTCACTTTTAATTTGTTTTAAATCTCCTATTTGATTTTTAATGCTTCGATGAGTAAATTTTGAAACAAATGGCCAAAAATTCTAAAAAAATATAAAGACAGTCATAAAACTTTCTGCAACTCTTCAGACAACAAGAAACTCACAGGTTCTGGATATTTAGAAAATCGTGAACCTTTAAGAAAAAATGCATCTTTTAAACCATGAATAAAAACTGCTTCAATCACATTGCATATTGCTTGAACCGTGTCACTAAAATTTTATATATATTTTAAAAATATTTTGGAAGAAAAATAATAAAAAGTAACTAACTCAAAAAGTTTATCTTCTTCATGAAATTGTTGAACCGCAGTTTTTAATATTGCATCCAATTCTTGTCGAATAACATTTTTAGCTTTTTCTAAAGCTTCAACCATCCTTTTTTGCTATGAATCAAATAAATTTTTTGACCCAAAAAAGTTAAAGCAAAAAATAACAATAAAAATTTTGTTGAAGAATAAAGAAAAAAAGGCACGCGAAAAAATATATGAATTAAACAAAATAAAAAGTTTGTTGTTGTTGATGCTTATTTTTCTTTTTTAATCGACGACGTCCATTAGGTTTTTGACCAAATAGTTTGAGTTCCGTCGTTTTTTGTTGTTGATAATTATTGCATATTGCTGTTGCTTCTCCCTGAATGAATAACGATTGATAACAAACAAATATTGTTTTTCTTCTACAAAAAAAATAAAATAAAATAAATAGATTATTCACTATGAAAAAAAAAATTGGAATGTAAACATATAAGCAGCATAGTCGTCTGCTCGCAAAAAAAAAAAGCAAGGGAAAGGAAACGTTTGGAGCTTGTTGTAATAAGCTATTCAATGAAATCACGAAAAATGTAAAAAAGACAGAGGTCTTTGATGATAAAAAAAATTCAGACAATGAAACAATTTTTTTTTCAAAGGACAAACAAGAAAAAAAAGTTTGTAAACAAAACAAAAAACGTAAGCAGCTAGAAGAATATCTGTCTGCTCCCATTAAATTTTGCCTTGGAAGTTAACTAAAAAAATTAAGCAAAGTTCTTTCAAGCATTCATTTATTTTTTTTATTGATTGAAGTCAGAAACGCAGAAAGAAAAAAGAGAAACTAAAAACGGAGATAAAAGAAGAATTTTTTTTGTTGGTAAACTTTTTTTTAATTATTTGATTGTCTGAAAAAAAAGAACGAAGGTGATGATCACGTTGAAATAGAAGAGCGATGCTTTGCAGCTTGTTTTATTATTTTATTGTTTGCTCATAAAGAACATTTTGCCAGTAAGCATGTGCTCCATTTTAGAAATATATTTTTTTTCTTCATTGAAATAAAAAAACTTTCTTTTTTGGTTAGTATTTACAAAATTTTTATTTTAACTTTTCTGTATTTTTTTTATTCTAAACAATTTTCTGAAATAATTTGAGTGACAAAAACTTTGTTAATCGCTGAAAATATTGCATCTTAAAGGTAGCTCCATCCAAAAAAAATATAAGAGTGAAAGATTGTTCCAAATTTTTCCATTGTCATCGCTCGCGCGTTTACTTTTTTTTCAAACTTTGTTTTTCAAAAATAAAAAATCCATTTCATTTAATAAAAAGTTTTTTGTTTCAGTATTATTATAATTTTTTGTATATTTATTTACTAAATAATTTATCTTCCATCTTCCTTAATCTAAACGGTTTTCTTTATCATTCAAAAAAAATATGGGTAATGTACAAACTGCACCAATACCTCGAGTAATTCCATCATTGGAATCATATTTTAATGATGTTCCTGAACTTCGATATTTTCAAAAGTAAGTAACCCATCAAATTTTCTTAAACCTTTCTAAACTTAATTAATTTTAGCCTTGGAAATACTTGTTTCATGAAAGTTGCAAGGGTAGAACATTTTGATGGACCAATGGTGGCTAAAGTTTTTGTATTTCCCGATACATTTATTTCGGACAAATTTCTTCGAGAAATCAAGAAAATTCAAAAGAAAGTTTCAAATTCAAAATATTCAAATTGTCTTGGGTTTTCAAGAATTTATGTGAGTGTCACTTATTTTTGGAATATATATAAATTTGCATATATCTTTTTTTTAGAAAAATGATAAAGTCGCAATTTTGTGTCGCCCATATCACAAAGATACCCTTTACGAACGATTAAGCATTCGACCATTTTTGATTGATGTTGAAAAGCGATGGATTGCATTTCAATTGCTTAAAGCTTTGGAACAATGTAAACGAGAAGGGGTGGTTCATGGAGATATAAAATCTCATAATATTCTCGTGTCTTCGTCAAATTGGGTTCATTTAACCGATTTTGCTAGTTTTAAACCCACTTTTATTTCATGTGTAAGTGTTTTTTTTGTTTTAACAATTTCTTGCAATGATTATATATTCCTAGTTTTTATTTTATTTTTAGGATACTCCCTCTTCCTTCACTTTCTTCTTTAATGCCAGTCGACAAAATATGTGTAATGTCGCACCCGAAAGATTCAAGCGTTCCAATGATTACGATAACTTCAATACCGAATTGCCCGTTTATCTTCACGACCTCACAAAAGGAAGAAAAGAAGAAATGGATATTTTTTCTGTTGGTTGTGTGCTTCTTGAATTATTCACCGATGGTCGTCGATTTGCATTTAATTTTGCTAAACTCATCGATTATTGCACGATGGATGATGATTCTGCGAGGGAATATATCAATAAAATAGTTTCGGAAGTGCCCAAAGAATTTCAAGAATTAATTTCGATTATGCTTCTTAGAATTCCTGATGCACGAAAAGATTTATATTATCAGGTAATTAATTAATTTTAGTGTTTCCTAAAGTGCAAAGGATGATTTAAATATAAAAATTTTTTTTAGTATAAACCATTCCAAAATCATAAACTTTTTCCACCCATTTTTGAGTCTTTTCTTTACCAATATATGGGAGAATTTCGAATTAAAACATCACTTGGACATGAAAATGAACATCTTGAAGAACATATCGTTCCAGATTTACCTGATAATGTTATAACCAAGTTAGTTTTCTTGCTTTCCCAAATTTGGTTTCTGTAGCCAAAAAAAAATTTCACTCGCCTGCTTTTTTAAATTCAAGCATTTTTTTCCTTGATTAGTAAAACATTCTGTTTTTTAGGCTCTATGTTGAAAGAGAGCGATTTATGCCAGAATTTAAAAAAGATGATCGAAAATCTGTGATACTTTTAATTACTTTAATAACTTCCAATATTCGAGTGTGTCGAACAATTCGAGCTAAAATGGATGCAATTTGTTTACTCAAAGAATTATCAACCATTTCTTCTGAGGCTTTAATTGCAGAAAGAATTGTTCCATATTTAGTAAATTTTTACTTTAATTTTTCTTTTCGATGAAAGTTATTTTTGGGAAATTTTAGGTTTGTTTATTATCCGACCCATTCGTTCATGTCCAAACTGAAGCCATTCATGTTTTAACTGAAATTGTTGCAAATTTTAAACATATTCCCGTGGAAGAAAGTCGACTGTTCGTGGATTATATTTTTCCAAAAATGGTTTGTTTGTTTTTATAAATTCTCAAAACCCAATATAATTGTTTTTGTATTTTTGTAGAAAAAACTTTTGGATGATTCAACAACTTCTCCAATAATTAAAATGGCCATAGCTTCCAATCTCGGAACATTGGCTTTAACAGCGCTGAAATTTTTGGATGAAGGCAATAAACACGCTCTCGATGAAGGAGGAGTAATTGGTCCAGATGTGGATCCAAATGCTAAAAATGAAAAAGAAGCCCGCGCAGCTAAAACCAAAGAAACGCCTGCAGCAAAATTGCCAAACATAGAAAAATATGCTTTGAATCAAACTATTTCAGAATTTTATCAACAATTAATTACTCAAGATAATAACAATGCAATTCGACAAACAGTGATGGAAGAAAAAAATTTGGAAAAATTATGTCGATTTTTTGAGCTCGTCGGAAGTAAGCTAGCTTTCTTTATTTTTTTGAACGAAAATTTTTTCCATTTTTTAAAACAAAAATATTTCCTCCCGCAACGAAATTTTTTAAATTAATAACTATAATTAATTTTCTTTTTTTTATAGCTAAAACCAACGATGTTTTAATGCATATGATTACGGTATTAAATAACAAAAAAGATTGGAGATTGATAACTTCATTCTTTAAAAATTCTCCAATTGTTGCAAGAAAGGGTTCAAAAAGTGATAATAGTGGCTTCTTTTTTCCTTTGCTTCAACAAGGCCTCCAACATAGCGAAGAATTTGTGGTTCTTGCTGCATTGAGATGCATTCGGGATTTATGTAATGAAGAAAGATTGGAAAAAGCTACCGTTTGGGAATTGTGTAAAGAATTTGTTCCATTTATTGTTCATCCGGTAAGTTTAATTAAAATATAGGTAAAATTAGAAGGTTGAAAGGCGCATTTTAGAACAAAGTTTTATAAAAAATTTGTGGTCAAAAAAATAGTTTTCGCTTTTACAGTTTTTTGAGTCGAGTTTTTTTTAAGAAATATTTTAAATTTAGCCTCAAAAAATGCATAAAAGTGTTAAAATAAACTAAATAAATTTTAGTTTCAATTTTGTATTAAATTTTTACTTTTTTCCGAGACAATTTTAAATTATTAAAAACTCAAAAAACTTTGAAGCACTTGCAATTCTGATTTCCAAAAGTGTATTATTTTTTAATAAATTTCAAAAAATATGAAGCAATTTTTTTCTAAAAAAAGTTTCTTATTTTTTCTAAAATTTTTTCAGAATGTTTGGCTCCGAATTGCCACCGTTGATATCCTTCAAATTCTCGACCTTATCTTTCCATTCGCAGATATTCTCTGTCGATTAATGCCAAATGTAAAACCATTTTTACGAGAAAATTTAATTCGTTTGAATGATAAAGCCGCAATTCATGAATGTTTGGTTGAACCCATTCCACGAGCCGCGTGGGATTTAGTTTATAGTTATAAATACCCCGACAAACTTATTCGAGAACTTGGAGATCGAAGAACCATGTATCAATTGGGAGGCGGAAGAAATTCAATGCTTTCCAATTCGCCACCAATGGATTTTCCAACAACAAATAAATTTACTTCAGCAAATAATTTAACAACCTCGCATTCATTGGATAATATTTTATTAAAATTATCTAATTTTGCCACGGAAGGTGAAGAAGCAGCGATGGAAGAAAAGATATTAGGTTTTGCTCCAATTTTGTCCAAGAAAAGTGTTGTTAAAAAGTTAGTTTTTTTTTCTAACGATTTTTTTCTTCAAAAAATTGTGAAATTTGCATAAATAAAAAATTAGTTAATTAACAATTTTTTAATTCCAGAAATGAATCAAAAACCAAAGTAATAAACAATATTTTGGTGGACGTCGACGATAGAATTCTAAAAGTCTTCGATCTTGAACGCGGGATTCATCGAGGCGATGCTAAAGGAATTTCACTTTGGAGAAGTGGTGAAAATGATTTTGGTTCATCCTCCTCATATCCAAATAACACTGGAGAATCATCAGAGCATGAATTAATTTCAACTCAAAACAAACAACAAAGAAAACGATCGAAAAGTAATTCAATGATTTCAAATGATTCAGGTTCGCTAAAAAAAAATATTTCGTTGTTTTGAGACTAAAATTTATAATTATTTAAATTTTTAGTTCATTGTTTCACTTCCCGCCATAGCCTCGAAGAATTATTACTTCATAAACGTGAAAGATATTTAAAACAAAAAAGAGTTAGCAAACTTCGAGATCGAATAGTTGAAGGTGCAACACAATTTCAAGATAAATCTTCACCCGCTGATGGTCCACCAAATTATAGTAAACCTGAAATTCGTGTAGTTGCACATTTACATGAACATTCTGAAAAGGTCACGAAACTCACCGTGCATTCAGATCAACAAATTTTTGCTTCAAGTAGTTTGGATCGAAGCGTAAAATTATGGACGATTGCTCAAATTCCTAATAAACAACCATCCGCTGTCACTTCGATTCATACCATTCCACATCGTAAGCTTTTTTTAGTTTTTGATTTCCAAAGTATTTCGAAAAGTTAAAAAATTATGCAAATTTTTTCTTACTTTTTGGATTTTTTTTTGAGTTTTCCATTTTCCATTTAAAATAATATTTCCAAGTTTTTGAAGTATTTTGTTTTTTGTAAAAAAAATATGCAAATTTTGTCTTTTTTTTTTTCAGCTCATGCAATAAATTGTTTACAATTTATGACCGATAATACCAATCACCTAATTTCTGGTTCTGAAGGTGGCGTGCTCTCAATTTATGATATTGAAAAGAATAAATTCTTAAGTAGCACGGTAACAGTGGATTCTCAAATTGATGGAGGTTTTACAAAGTTATATTCTGTGGATCATTTAATTTATGGTTTAACTTCTCAAAGTTCCATTTATTGTTTTGATAAAAGGTAAAAATTTAAGAAAATCCCAAAAAGCTTCCAAAGAAGAAGAAAAAAATTTCCATAAATTGTGCATTATTTTTTTTTCAGAGCCTCATCTTCCAAGCATCCCATATTTGGATTTGATTCAGTTTTCCACAGAAGAGCTCGAAATAATTATGGCTTCATTACTTCGCTAACCATTGATCCCATGAATCAACATTGGATGGCATTGACTTCAAGTACAGCGGGAGCTAAAAATATTATTATATATGATTTACGTTTTTTGGCTTTGGAAATAAATTCTTGGGCTCATCCATGCAAAAAAGGATTAGTTCTAAATTCTTGGCCACTTCTTTCTGGTGCTGAATGTAATAAACTCGTGACAGGGATTTCAAGAGAAGGGGAAATGTCGATTTGGCAATTGGATGCGGGAGAAATAACTCGAAGTCATTTACTTTGGCCCGGAAATACTTCAAGTGGAATAGAAAGTGCATTTTTGAAAGGCAATGATGCGGATTTAAAATATACTGTAAGTTCTTAAATTTTTCGAAGCTTTTTTTTAAAGCTTGAAAATTTAATAATTGCAATCTTTGCAACTTCAAAGACAAAATATTTTTTTATGAAAAAAAAATTTAATCCATAAAAATTTTTGCAACCATTTTCTTCGAACTCCACTCGAATTTCAAGCTTTCGTTGCAAGATTCGGTGTTAAAAATATTTTTTGGAACTTTATACAGTACTTTTTTTTAGTTATTTTTACTTATTTCTGAATAATATTTTTTTTAGCAAGAACATCAAACCAGTGCCTTTGCTCAATCCTTATCATTGGATGGAATATTTACGGGTGATTCCCAAGGCTCCCTACGATTTTGGTCTTTAACTCAACCACAACGATGCAATTATTTATCTGGTCCACATCGACCATATTTAATTCCACCCCTTCTTAGTCGACAATGCAATAATGTTCCAACAACATTTTTACCGCCCATGGAAAATCCAGCAACAAAAAATTCTTCACCCATTCTTTATCGAAGAGTTGATCGCCCAAGTGGAGGAATATTAATTCATGAAAATTTAACAACCAAAAAATCTTCTCCAAATGAACCTCAAATTTTTGTTGATAAAAATCATCATAAATTAATTCAAGTTGGTGAACAACATCGAGATGGAATTACAGATATTTCATTGATTGGAAATGATTATCTCTCTTCCTCGGGAAGAGATGGAACAGTGAAAGTTTGGAAAATTTTTAATACTATGTAAAAAAAATTTATTTATTTATAAATTTTGTAAATATTTTTTATAACTTTTGTTTGTTTTTCTGTGATAATTTAATTTTATTTTGCAATAATAAAAATTTCTTTAAAAATTCCAATTTTGAATTCTAAATAAAAAAGTTATAAAAAACTTTGACATTTTTGGTTTATCTTTTTTTAACAATTTTAAATTTTTATATTTTATCAAAGTCAAATTTTTTTTAAATAGCTTAAAACTTGTTTTTTGATTCCATTTTCCATGGCTGCTGAACCTGAAGAAGAAAGGGAATATATTGAAGCAACATTGGAGGAAGATTGTAAAATAGTTTTTGGAACAGAAAATTTTTATGAAATTTTTGAAATCTCTGAATTTTTATTGGAAGATTTGACCCAAGAAAAACGTAGATTTTATTTTTTAATAACTAATTCTATGCAAAATTAAGGCTGGCTCGGGCCCGGTTTTTCAAGGCCCGGCCCGGCCCGGGCTTTTTTTTATTGGGCCCGCTCGGCCCACGGGCCGGGCAGGGCTTTACTCAAAATAGTCAAAAAAAATTTTTTTTATTAAAATCATCGAAAATAATCATACTTTTGGAGGGAAAAGGTGTAAACTATCCTCTTTATTACTAAAAACGTTAAAATTTGTTTTTATATGCTATAAAATCAACTTTTTTCAACTTTGGTTTTGGTTTGTTATGATAATGGGTTATGATAAATCCATAACTGCCATCAAATAACGGTAAAAAAATAAAGTAATATGGGTTTTGGGCTAATTTTAAAGAATTCAAAAGCAATTTTCTCTTATTTTTCAGTAGTTTTCTAAATAATTTTTTAATTTTTCAAGTCACGGGCCGGGCTCGGGCCTATCTCGGGCCCAAGTTCAAAGCCCGGCCCGGCCCGGCCCGAGAGAAGTTGAGCCCGGCCCGGCCCGGCCCGTCCATTTGGGCCCGTGAGCCACCCTTATGCAAAATTAATAACTTTGTTTTTGTTTTTTTAGTTGAAAAAGCATATAAAAAGCAACAACGTAAATGGCATTTCGATAAACATGCGGATAAATCTGAGGAAGTTCAAGAAAATGCAAGAATAAAATATAAATTAATTTCTGAAATTTATGATGAATTAAAAGAAAAATTATTTTCATCAAAATGTACGTAAATTTAAATATTCATAGATTTTTAAGGATTACGGTTTCATAAAAAGAATTTTTAGCTGCTGATGGAGGATCTGAAGAAGCTGACGATCAAAATGGTGTTGATGAAGCTAATAGTTTAGAAAGTTGGGAAAATGAAATAGAAGCCAAAATAAATCGAATAAATAAAAACGTGGAAGAAAAACTGGATGCTTCCAGAGAAATTGTAAATTTTAAAACATATCCCTAATTTTAAAAAATAACTTAAACATTTCTAGATTTATGTTTTGGAGGATAAAGTAGCAGATTTGCAGGAAAAATTTAAGAAAATGGTAAATCTTTTTTTGTTGCTTTTATCAAAAAATTTTTACTCGCTTATTTATAGAGCAAGCAACACGAAAGGGAAACAAAATCATTGAAATCCGCCATTGAAACGCTAAAACTTGAAAATAAAAGTTTGAGAACCGATCTTGACAAAGCAATAGTTAAATCTGATAAAATTGAAAAAGAAATGGATACTTTCAAAATTAATATGAAAAAAGAATTTGAATCTTCTCAAAAGCTTTTTATGGAAAGAATAATACAACAGCTTGGAGCTACCAAAAATGGTTTTATGAAAAAAGTAATTTATTATTTTCTATTAATTTAAGTCAATTTGTTAATTGGGGTTTTTTTAGATCTCTGAAACCCAACAAAATCCTAATTTTATTCCTAATAGCCTTCAAGAAATAAATGGAACTGTTCAGCTTGAAAATTCCCTTAGTGAAAATTTGTTTATGGATATTCAACCAATGCTTTTTTCAACGCCTCTCAAAATTGAAAACAACAGTGACATTTTGAGTTCAAATTTAGAGCCCAGAAACCACCAACAACAACATTTAACTCAAACTGCAATAATTTCTTCAACAAATCAAAACAACAGAGATTTAGCAAATCATTTACAAATGTTTGAAAATGAAACTTTGCAAGAACAACAAAATCAAGATAATAATAATATTGTTGATTATCCATTTGATGATAGCTTTACTGAACATATTTTTGGTGAGCCTCAAACAACCGAAGACAATGCAGCAAATCATAATTTAGAATACAAAAATAAAGGTACAGCAGATCTCGAAGTTTTGGATGTTGATGAACCCACAATCATTGATTATCAAAATCAAGTTGGTTTGGTTTCACGAATGGTAAGAATTTTCATTTTATAACTAAATCAAAACAACCAAAAACAATCGAAAAATTTTGGCAGCAAAAAAATATTGAAATAATATTTCCATAATCTTCCATTTTAAAATTCTTTAAACCTCAAAAGAAAAAATATTTATTTTGATTCATAAAACTTTTTTTTGCAGTTCCGAAAAAGAAAACCACCTGTTTCATTTAGTCCAACAGCTGATGAAACTTTTTCATCCCATAAAAAATCCAAGCGAGCTTCTCATAATCAAAATAATAATTACAATGGCGATGAATCAAATTTTGGTGAAACAACTGAAAATGGCAGAAATAAGTAAGTTTTTAAAAAATTCTATTTTTAATTTGGGTTTAATGAAGCTAGTTTTTTTAGCCTTCCTTCAACTTCATCTTCTCGAGTCCACGCTTCTTTATATTCCACCATCGCCGAAATGGAAGTAAAAAAATTTTATGATTATGAAATTCAAGCAACTGACAGTAAATTAGGTGGAAAATATCCTAAAATTATTATCATGGATCCCAATGATTTGGAGGGAAAAAGATTTTATGCATTTTATTATCAATTAAAAAAAGGAAATCAATCGAGATATTGCTGTAATAAATGTAAAAAACTTGGAAGATTAGTATCTGGAAAATTAAAAAGGGATGAAGAAAATGGGCAGGAATATTTTGCAACTAAAAATAATCATATTTGTAAACCATTTTTTGATTTTGAAAATAAAAATCAACAAAGATCAACGTCATCGTCGCCAACCAATAATTCTTCTGAGCAAAGTATTCGAATAAAATCCCCAAATTTTATGTTTCAACAATCCAATGGCAAAAATGAAGTTTTAGTTATTTTTCACCCCCAAAATCGAACTTTATGTTATCGAATGAATTATAATAAAGGGTCATATCGATGCTCAAAATGTGGGCATCCAAGCATTCGAAAATATGTAACCGCTGAATTAATTAAAGATGATGAAAATGGGGAAGATGTAATCGATTTAAAAGCTACCCATGTTTGTGAACCAGTAAAATTTGATGATACTTATATTATAAAATCACCTAATTTTATTATTCAACAATCAAATGGAAAAAATTCTGTTTTAATTATTTTTACAAATAATGAAAGCCAAGAATTTTGTTATAGAATGAATAAAAGTGGAAATAAATTTAGTTGTTCTAAATGTCGAAAAGTTACCGCTAAAGAAATGGAAGATGAAACAACAACAACGGGAACGGGTGAAAAAGTTATTTGTGTTAAAGGTGAACATGATTGTGAACCTGTAAGATATAAATGCCCAAGTAAAAATTGAAAAAAAAAAGTCCTAAAAAATATCTCAATTTTTGGAGAAAATCTTTGGTTGGAAATTTTAATTAATTTATTTTTGCTTTTACCATATTTTTTTATTTCATTGACTTTTTTTGTAGACTTTTTACTGTAATAAAAGGATTTTTTGAATTTGAATAGCAAAAAAATACGCGTTTTAGTCTTTCATTCATTTTTTTGTTTTGAAAATGTTAATAAAAAATGCTTTAATAAAAACTTTAAAATCCATAGACTAATTATTTTAGCTTTCATGAAATTTATGTGGTTAAAGACATGATTGGAAAAGCTTCAAAGACATGCAAAATATGGAAAGCATAAATTTGGTTAATAGTTTTTTGTTTTATAAATAAATTTTGTTTATTATACCATAGTCTTTTGCTAAACTTGCTGATTTTATTATGGTAAAAAAATGAGGGAACTTCTAATTATTTTTGTAAATGTCGAAAATTTAAGACGCAGTGTCTTTCGAAACGAAAAAGTGTACTGTCTTTCTTGTGGTTTCAAAAAAATTTGTACAAAAAACTGAACCTTGCCACTTTTTTATTTTTGTTTTGCATAAAAACTTACCAAAGCTGAAGGTTATCAAAGATTTGTTAAAGCTTATTTATTGATTGAAACATTTAATGTGATAACTTAGTTTTATCTTTTCGCGTTTAACTCTAGGTTATTTCTGGCTATTTTCTTTGTATTAGCAACTTCCGATTATTGTTTGTATATTTCGTGTTATCTTTTTGACATGTTTAATATTTTTGATTTTTTCAGAAGCTTTTAGCTAAACATGGATAGCGTTTACCATATTGCTGCAATTGAATCTCTTCCAATGCCTCCGACTCTTGATGGAAGTATTCCTACGGTTGCGTTACCTTTATCTCCTGAAAATCAACAATTGACAGGTGTAAATGGTTTCTTGGAATATACTATTAAACAAAAAAATGATGAAAACGCTCGACTTCAAAATGAAAACTATGCCTTGAAGTACATGATTGAACAAATGAATGAAGGATCAATGGAAAATCAAAACGCTGGTCTTGAAGATGATGGTTCTAAGCGAGCATATGAAGATGAAATCAATCGTTTGAATCAACTCGTTGCTGAACTTGCTCCTTTTCGACCTCTTGTTTGTAAGAAGCTTCTCAGTAATGGCGATCAAAAGAATTGGCATTGTTATACAACTCTTGATGAAAACGAAAATCCTTCAAAACTTTCAATGTTTAATTCAACTTTGTTTATTGATGATATCGTTTCTTCAAAACAACTTATTCTTGAAGGTGCTATATCTCAATATGATGATGATCCATTCAATGGCAATGCTCAAGGTCTTTGTTTTGGTCAACTGGATGTTTCTTACTTGCTTCCAAAAGTTCTTTCTTGTGATGTTACTGAATTGCTTCTATACAATCAAAACTTGCGTGCTAGCGAATTTGAAAAGCTCATCTCATCTGGTTTGATCAAGAACCTTTATTTATGCAACATCCAAATCTATTTGCTCAAATTCAAACAACCTGTTTTTACATATCTTGATATGATCCTTGAAAAGTTACCGAATGTTGAAAGAGCTGCATTGTAAGTTTTTGCACTATTGCTTCTGTCTAAATAATTATTGTCTTTTAGTTTATCTATGCATTGTTATTCAAAAGAAACTTTCAAAAAGCTTGCTAAACTTCCACCTTTCAAAAAGCTTAAAGAACTCAAATTGGATGGTATTTCTTATCCTGATTTTCGTGAAGATGATTTCCACGGTTTTATGAAGGTATGGATTATTTGTTTCACAAACTTTTTGATGTTAAACTCTGTCATCTCTTTTTTAGAAACATCCTAATACTCGTATTAGTCTTTCATTCATAACTCCTGGCAATGCTCGCTCAATCCAATCTGAATTTCAAGGAATGAAATTTATCCTTCAATCTCAAGCTCAACATTACAATGTTAATCTTGAAATGGAAATGTTGTAATTTGTTTGTTTATTTTGTGCAATTTTTCTCATTTTGTTTTGTTCGTTTATTTATAAATTTGTTAAACTATTGTTGTTCTAATTATTGGTTGTTGCATTGGGCAATTTGTGTAAGCACAGAGGGAATTACCAATTGCCACCATCGTTTATTGCTGCTTACTTTACAACTAAAATCATAGCAGAATTAATATGAATTTTTGTGTGTGTTTGTTAAACATGCCTTTTGGTTGCTCCAAATCCGTCATTTTTGTCTAAAGTTTATATGATTTTACTTTCATATTTTCGTTCAATAAGCAATAATATGTCAATAAACGTGGTATGTATTAAAGCATTCGACTAGTAAACGTAAAAAAATGCGAATCGTTGAATTTCTTAAATCAGACGAACTTCAATGTTTGGTTCAACAAAAAACAAGGTGATCATCCTTTTCCTGTTAAGGGAATTCCTGCTCTTCGATAGGAAAACACTTTTCTTTTTAACCGTATTGCTGACTTTGGATGAAATTGTTAAGAAACCGATTAAAAAGGTAAAGATTTCGTTCAAGTAACAAATTTTTCTCTCTCCCAAAAAGTTTCTAAATTGGAAAGCATTTATTTTAAATCCATCTTCATCCTACCGAGAAAAGCATGGTATACGGTTAAAATTCTAGCTCCTTTTCTTCTTCAAAGTTTTTTGTTGCTTCATTTTCTAATCAGTCAAGTCCAACGCTTTCAATCAATGTTGTTCATCCGTGCTTTTTTGGTTCGAATTATTAGTTTTTCCTTTGTCTAATCACTCACAATAGCATACTATTAATTATTTTTTCTTGTCACAATTGCTTGTTATGGGCAACCTTGATTATTGATATTTTTCCATTATTGCCGTCTTCATATTCACTTTAGCCCTTTTTCCGTGATAACCATTTTACTTTTCTTGCGTTTTGATTGCTATTATTATAATATTGTTTTCAGTGCCTTTTGCTAAAATGGGAAATCAAAAATCTACACTTGGATCTCTTCGACCACAATTGGCTGATCATGGTAACATGGATTTGCGTAATGGTAATATCGTTCCTCCAATGCATCTTATTCTTGAAGGTGTTGTAACTCAATACGAAGATGATCCATTTGGTGGTTATGCTGTTCGTCAAGATTATGATCTTCGCTATATTTCTCGTTCGCTTGCCAATGTTCATTGCTGTAAAATCACTCATTTGTTCTTACACAACCAAAATTTAACATGGAATGAATTCAAGAAGCTCGCCTCATCTGGTATGATCAAGAAACTCTATTTCTCAGATGTTAAAATCAAAGACGAAAATATTGGTAATGTTCCACTTGAAATGATCCTTTATGAGTTACCTAATGTTGAAGAGTTTGCACAGTAAGTTTTCATCATACTTCTTATTCATCATTAAATGTTATGTTTTAGCTTGACTGTTTCTCCTGTTAAAAAAGAAACCTTCAAAAATCTTCTCAATCGTCCTATCTTTGAAAAACTTCAAGTATTCAAGTTGAATTACATCATTTACTGGAATTTTGATGCTGATGGTTTTCTTGATTTTATGAAGGTACAATTTTCTTCCTAAACTTTCTTGATTTTCATTTCTTGTTTAATTTTCAGAAGCATCCGTCAGTAAATTTCTCTCTTTCATTTGCTAAAGGTAGCATCGACGAAGATGATCAATCTGAATTTAAAGAGATGACAGAAAAGCTTAAAAAAGAATCAAAAGCAAATCCACCTGGAAAACTTAAAATTGAAGTTGTTTAAATGTTTTTGTTTTACATAATTTTTGTTTTGTTGATCACTTTTCGTTGTTGTTTTTTTGTTTTATAAATAAATTTGTTTTATAACATTGTCTTTTTTGCTAAACTTGCTGATTTTACTATCGTATGAAAATGATTGAACTTTTAATTACTTTTTGTAATATTCAGGAAATTCAAAACCCAGTGGTTTTCGAAACGAATAAAGCATACTGTCCTTTTTCTGTATGTAAAAAATTTTGACCATTTTTTGTTTGCATAAAATTTTCAAAAAGCAGACGATTTTTATCAAAGTTTTATAAAAACTTATTTATTGATTGGAGGATAGATTTGTTGTGATTACAACATTTATCTTTTAGCGTTTAACTCTATGTTATTTTTGGCTATCTTTTTTTGTATTAGGATCCTTCGATTTTCCTTTTGTATAATGACGTGTTATCTTTTTTGCATGTTTAACACTTGTGATTTATCAGAAGCTTTCGCAAACATGGATAGCGGTGACCAAAGTGCTGCAATTGAATCTCTTCAAATACCTCCAACTCATGGTGTTACATCGGCTGCTTTACCTGCATCTCCTGAAAATCAACAATTGGAAGAAGAAAATAAATTCTTTAAAAGTGTTATCATACAAAAAACTGATGAAAACACTCGGCTTCAAAACGAAATCTATGCCTTGAAGTACGTGAATGAACAAATGAATGAAGGTGCTATGGAAAATCATAACTATGGTCTTGAAAATGATGGTTCTAAGAAAGTTATGCAAGATGAAATCAATCGGTTAAATAAACTCGTTGCTGAATTGGAAGCTAGCAATAAGAAGCACGTTGATAAAGTAAATATTTTCTGCTTTTCTCTTTTTACGCTTTTGTCGTTTTCAGATTTCTTGTCTCGAAAAAGAATATGGAGATAAACCAACAGAAAAGAAAGCTTTTGAAGCCACTGTTACTGAAATGAACAAAAGCCGTTTTGAACTTCTTATTATTAAGAAAATCGTCATTAATGAATCACAAAATGTATGGAAATGTTACTCAACTTTTGATGGGAATAAAGAAGCCGCCAATCTTTCCCTCGTGGATAACGCTTTAATGGTTGACGGCAACGTATCTCAAAAGAAATTGATTCTTGAGGGTATTCTTTCTCAATATGAAGCTGATCCGTTCAATGGTCATCCTCGCTATTATTGTGAAAGCCGATACAATGTTTCGCATTTACTTTCAAATGTTCTTTCTTGTAATCTTACTGACTTGTTTTTACACAATCAAACCTTAAGCTTGAAAGAGTTTGAAAAGCTCGTATCATCTCAAACTATTAAGAATCTTTATTTTCTTACCGTTGATTTCAAAGACTATCTAGCTGATCCTGTTCAAAAAATCCTTGAAAGTCTTCCAAATATTGAGAAATTTTCTTAGTAAGTTACTATTATATATTTTATTCTCTAATAATTGCTCTTTTATAGTTTTCACTACACTAATATACATAACTCAAAATTTGGAAACGTTTTCAATCTTCCAATTTTCGCAAATCTTCGTGTATTCAAAATTGGTAAAATTTGCTATCCTACATTTAATGTTCGAAGTTTCCTTACTTTTATGAAGGCAAATTTTTTCGTATTACATTTACTTTATTCATTTTTTATTTTTAGAATCATCCAAATGCCCGCTATAGTCTTTCATTTTTACCTCCTTCTGACAAGTCAGGTTTTGAAAAAATGAAACCTTTGCTTGTATCTCTTGCTCCAGCCGGGAAGCTTCACATTCAATCCTCCTAATTCTTTTTATTTTGAACCTTTGTTCGGTTTTGTATTGTTGATCCATTGATCACTTTTAGTTGTTGTTTGTTGTTTTATAAATAAAGTTGGTTTTATACCGTTTTCTTGTATATCTATCATTTTTATTTTTAGGTGTAAATAAAAACATAAATATACTTTGCTTATATTAATAAACGAGTCAGTAATCCATGAAACTGTCGGTATTCTTAAAAAAGCAGACGAAACAATGCAGAAATATTTATTAAAAAAGAAGAGGCAAAAGTAAAAAGTAATTCATCGCTTATCCTTTCATCCAAATTTTAAAAGACTCAAAGAAGAAAGAACCTTTGATTGAATTGCTTTCATTTTTACCACGAAAACTTTTGGCTAGAGTTTCGCTTTTTTTCGTTTATTCTCTTTTTTTTGCTTTTTTTGTGTCAAAAATTCAGTGAGGCCATTAGTTTTTTTTTGTCAAACACATTAGCTGAAAATATTAGCTACATCCTTCTTTAATCATTACTGAAATCTCACTCACAATCTTAATATTTTTTCGCGTTCTTTGATTAGATGGTTTTTAATTTTGTGCGATCCACTTGTTCCCATCTTTTAAGCGACATTTGCTTTGTTTTTCTTTTTTTGATAAATTTTATTAGGTAACTTTCAGAGACTTTGCAACAATGGAAAATCTTGCTCATGTATCTTCACAACCAACTTCGACGACTAATCTAGACAATGCTCCTCCAACTTTATCGGAACATGATGAAACTCAACAAGCTGATGAAAAAGTCACTGCTTTCATGAAATTTGCTTATGAAGAATTGACAAATGAAAGAGATTTCTTTAAAAATGAAAACATGGCATTGAGATTTAAGTATCTTGAATTGGAAAAAACCTTGGAAGAGCAAAACGTTGAACTGGATTCAAAGAAGGCTATCGAAAATGAAATTGCTCGTTTGAATCAACTCAATGCTGAATTGGAAGCAGCAAATAAGAAATATATTGATAAGGTTTATTTTTCTTTGTTGCTTAATGTACTCTTTAGTTTTTCAGATTTCTAGCTTAGAAAAGGAAAGCCTTGCCGTTGCTAATGCTCGTGTTAAAGAAAAGAAATCGCTTGAAAGCGAAATCACTCGTGTGAAACAACTCAATGTTATATTAGAAATCTTCAATAAGAAAAATGTTGAAACGGTAACAATTCACTCTTTATATTTTTTTCTTTACATTTGGGTTTTTAGATTGCTGTTTTAGAAAAGCAACAAGAAGCTGATCGTCATGTTCGTGATAAAGAAAAGAAAAAATTTGAAGGAACTCAGAAGGTTATGCAAGATGAAATCAATCGTTTGAATATACTCGTTTTTGAATGTCAAGCAAGCAATAAGAAACACGTTGAAACGGTAAATTTTTCTATTTATTTCCTTCATGCTATTGTTGTTTGCAGATTTCTGTTTTGGAAAAACGACATGAAGATAATCAAAAAGAAAAGAAGACTAGTGAAGCTCAAGTTGCTAAAATGAAACAAAGCCATACTCCTCCTCAACCTCTTTGTCTTAAGAAAGTCGTCAGTAATGAATTTCAAAATGTATGGCAATGTTACTCAACTCTTGATGGAAGTAAAGAATCCGGCAATCTTTCTCTCATTGATAACAAGTTGTTGGTTAATGGCGTCATTTCTGAAAAACAATTCATTCTTAATGGTTTGCTTTCTCAATATGAAGCTGATCCATTCATTGGCAAGCATCGAAGTTATTCCTATAGCCGATCAGATGTTTCTTGTTTGCTAAAAAAGGTTCTTTCCTGTAATCTTACTGACTTGTTTTTGCACAATCAAACCATAAACTTGAAAGAATTTGAAAAGCTCGTATCATCTCGAACTATTAAGAATCTTTATTTTGATGCCGTTGATTTCAAAGACTATGAATTTGATCCTGTTCAAAAAATCCTTGAAAATGTTCCAAATATTGAGAAGTTTGCTTAGTAAGTTTTTTTCTTCATTATTCCCTGATATTTGCTATGTTTTAGTATTCACAATTATAATATTATAAAATCAAGCAATGGAAATGTTTTCGAGCTTCCACTTTTTGCAAATCTTCGTGAATTCAAGATTTTTAACATTTTCTATCGTGCATTTGATGTTGAAGATTTCGTTGCTTTCTTGACTGTAAAATTTAGATATTTGTTTACTTTATTGATTTTTTTGATTTTTTAGAATCATCCAAATGTTCGTTTTGATCTTTCATTTAAACCTATTTATGATGGTGACATGGCTGGTTTTGATAAAATGAAACGTATGCTTGAATCTCGTGGACCAACTTGCAAGCTTCAAATTCAATGCTAATTGTATTTGTTTTGAACCTTTGTTCGTTTTTGTTTTGTTGATCCATTGATCACTTTTTATTGTTGTTTTTCGTTTTGTAAATAAACTTAGTTTTATATCTTATTCTTGTATTTCTAATTAACTTATTCATAACCAAAACTGCCACACCTAACACTTTTGTTTGAACATCATTTCATTCCTACTGCGAAAGCTTGAGGTTACTGTCGTCATTCCCGCTTCTTTTTTCTTTGAAAGAGTTTGGCTTTCTTTTTCTAATTAATGAATTCAATCAATCGTTTTCGATTTTATTCATACCCATTTTCTGAGTAATTAATTCTGATCCTGTTTAATTTTACAATAGCACATTATTATTGATTCTTTTCTTGCACAAATCAAGTATTTTGCATTGCAGTGTTTCTCACTCACTATATTTATGTTTTGCCGATAAACAATATTCCACTTTTCTCTGTTTTATTCGCGACTTTTATTTTGCTTTTTTATCTTTGATATCGGTATTTACTTACATATTTTTCAGTGACTTTTGCTAAAGATGGAAAACGAAAATACTGCTAATGAACTCAATACTTTCATGGAATTTGCTATTGAAGAATTGACAAATGAAAGAGATTTTCTAAAAAATGAAAACATGGCATTGAAATTTAAGTATTTTCAAATGGAAAAAACCTTGGAAGAGCTAAACGTTGAATTGGATTCAAAGAAAGCTATCGAAAATGAAAATGTTCGTTTGCAACAACTCAATGCTGAATTGGAAGCTACTAATAAGAAACATCTTGAAAAGGTGAAATTTTCTTTGTTTATTGATTTCTTTATACTTTGTTGTTTTTAGATTTCTGGTTGGGAAAAGCAACAAGAAGCAGCTCGCCATGTTCATGATAAAGAAAAGAAAGCATTTGAAAGTGAAATAATTCGTTTGAACCAAGCCAAATATGAATTAGAAACATCAAATAAGAAGCAGCTTGAAAAGGTGAGAGTTCATCAACATCTTTTTTTGTTGTAGTTATTTTTGGTTTTTTAGATCTCTACCTTGGAAAAGGAAAAAGCTGCTCGTGATGCTGAAAAGAAGGCGCTTCAAGGAGAAAATAATCGTCTGGTCCATGCTTTTGCTGAATTAGAAGCTAAATATAAGAATCACCTTAATAAGGTAAGTCTCTTTCTTTAGTTTTACTTTACACTTCTTTATTTTTTAGATCTCTGACTTGGAAAAACAACAACAAGCTACTCTTCTTGTTCGTGACAGAGAAAAGAAAACTCCTGAACCTCAAGTTGCTGAAATGAGACAAAATAAATATGTTCCGCCACAACTCCGCAAAGCTCTTGAAACTACCATCAATGAAATGAAACAAAGCCATGATCATTTTGAACCTCTTGTGGTTAAGAAAATCGTCATTGATGAATCTCAAAATGTATGGAAATGTTACTCAACTCTTGATGGAAATGAAAAATCTGCTAATCTTTCCCTTGCTCATAACTCTTTGTTTGTTGACGGCAAAGTTTCTCAAAAGAAATTAATTCTTGATGGTTGTCTTTCTCAATATGAAGCTGATCCATTCTCTTGTCGACGACTTCAAGGATTTTGTGCTAGTCGAAACAATGTTTCATATTTACTTCAAAAAGTTGTTTCTTGTAATCTTTCTGATTTGTTTTTACACAATCAAACCATAAGCTGGAGAGAATTTGAAAAGCTCGTATCATCTAGAACTATTAAGAACCTTTATTTGGATTCTGTTGATTTTATTGACTATCAATATGTTCCTGTTGAAGATATCATTGAAAAGGTTCCAAATATTAAGAAGTTTGCATAGTAAGTTTCTATTTTTTGTTTACTTCCCTAATAATTGCTATGTTATAGTTTTCACAATTCTAATATTACAAAAGAAAAATTTGTAAATCTTCTCGAACTTCCTGTCTTTGCAAAGCTTCGTGAATTCAAGATTGGTAAAATTTCTTTTCATGATTTTGATGCTCAAAGTTTCCTTGCTTTCATGAAGGTAAAATTTTCATCTTTTCTTTATTTTATTCCTTTTTCAGAAATATCCATGTGCTTGTTTTACTCTTACTTTTCATTATATTGGACCTAATATCATGGCTGAATTTCAAAAAATGGAACGTATGCTTCTTTCTCATGCAAGAACCCCCTTCAAACTTCAACTTAAATTATAATTGTTTTTTCTTTGAATATTTATTTATTCGTTTTTTGTTCTGTTGATCACTTTTCATTGTTGTTTTTTGTTTTGTAAATAAACTTGGTTTTATAACGCATTCTTTTTTCTTTTTTTATTACCCGGCACTTTTTTCGTTTTCACTGTTGTCTTTCATTATTTCATGTGGAAATATTTTTTGCAAAAAACGAGCAAAAGAAATATTTGCATAAATGTGAATAAACGTACGTTGAAGGAAGCTTGAGTTTGCATGCATTTCTCTGAAATGGATTTGGTGATAAAATGTTGTTGTTTTTTTGGATGAAATCTTGTTTTACACTGTTGTGTCTTCTCCCTAAACATATTTATCATTCATGAGTTAACTTTTTGTTAATTATGAAATTGCTAAGGTACTACCGACACAACAATCACCGATCTTAATAAATACCAAAAAAAATTTCTCCTAAAAAGTTTTTTAATCGAAAAGCATTTACGGGTAAACATCACTTGCTATAATTGAAGCAGCACTTACTATAATCGAGTGAAATTTTCACTCGATTATAGTAAGTGCTGTTTAGGATTATAGCAAGTGACGTCGCACCGCATTTACTTTAAATCCATCTTCATCCTACCGAGAAAATCATGGATACGTTAGCATTCTTGCTTCTTCAAAATTTTTTGTTGCTTCATTTTCTAATCAGTCAAGTCCAATCACTGTTGTTCAAACGTATTTTTTTATTTGGATTTATAAGTTTTGCCTTTGTCTAATCACCAATAATAGCGTATTGGTACTTATATGTTCTTGTCACAATTGCGTGTTATGTGTGCTACATTGCTTCTCATTATTTCCGAACATTTCACTTTAATCCTTTTTTCGTGATAACCATTTTACTTTTCTTGCGTTTTGATTGCTATTATTATATTATTGTTTTCAGTGTCTTTTGCTAAAATGGGAAATCATAATTCTGCGCTTGGATCTCTTCAACCACCGTCGGCTGGTGATGGTAATGCTGTTTCAATCTTTCATGAAGCTGATGATGTTCAAAGATTCAAGGATGAAAACGCTAAATGGACTTTGGAAGAAATGATCTATGGACTAATTGCAGAACGCTTTCGACTTGGTATTGAAAACCTGGATCTTAAATTTGAAAATGATCGAAAGAAAGAAAAGGAAAATGTTAAAGAAGATACAATGAAAGCTCTTCAATCTGAAAATGCTCATTCGGCCCAAGTCATTGCTGTTTTGGAATTAACCAACAAGAAGCAACTTGAAATGGTAATAACTTCGTTTTTGTTTTCGTTTTACATTCGTTTATTTTCAGATTTCAACTTTGAAAATGGAAAAAGAAACTGATCGTCTTTTTGGAAATGAAGAAAAGGAAGCATTCGAAAGTGAAATTACTCGTATCAAACAACTCAATGCTGATTTAGAAGCTAAAAATAAGAAGCAGCTTGAAATGGTAAACGTTTATCTTTTTCTTCTTCTCTTTATTATCTTTTTCTTTTCAGATTTCTGTTTTGGAAAAAGAAAAGTTTGCTAATCGACTTATTCATGCTTCTGAAAAGAAGACGCTTCAAAGAGAAAATGATCGTCTGATCCAAGCCATTGCTAAATTAGAAGCTAAAAATAAGAATCACCTTGAAAAGGTAAGTCTTTATCTTTACGTTTACTTTACACTTCTTTATTTTCAGATTCCTGACTTGGAAAAACAACAGCATGCTAGTCCTCTTGTTCGTGACAGAGAAAAGGAAACTACTGAAACTCACGTTGCTGAAATCAAACAAAGCCATGATCCTTTTGATCCTCTTGTTATTAAGAAAATCGTCATTAATGAATCTCAAAATGAATGGAAATGTTACTCAACTCTTGGTGGAAATGAAGAATCTGCTAATCTTTCTCTCACTGATAACACTTTGTTGGTTGATGGCGAAGTTTCTGGAAAACAATTGATTCTTGATGGCGTTGTAACTCAATACGAAACTGATCCATTCAATGGTTATCATCGAAATTATTCCTATGGCCCATCTGATGTTTCTCATTTACTTCAAAAAGTTCTTTCCTGCAATATTACTGACTTGTTTTTGCACAATCAAACCATAAGCTTGGAAGAATTTGAAAAGCTCGTATCATCTCGAACTATTAAGAATCTTTATTTTCTTACCGTTGATGTCAAAGACTATCAAGCTGATCCTGTTCAAAAAATCCTTGAAAATGTTCCAAATATTGAGAAGTTTGCTTAGTAAGTTTTTTATTTTCAGTTTATTTCCTACTAATTTCCATGCTTTAGTTATCACAATTCTAATATTAAGATAGTAACATTCGATGATGACAAACTTCCATTCTTTACAAAGCTTCTTGAATTCAAGTTGAGTAAAATTCCATATAATGCATTTGATGTTCAAAGTTTCCTTGCTTTCATGAAGGCAAGTTTTCATCATATTTCGTTTGCTTTATTAATTTTTTTGGTTTTTCCAGAAACATCCAAATGCTCGTTTTTATCTTTCATTTAGTTCTGAACGTATATGGGACAAGCCTGGATATGAAAAAATGAAACGTATGCTTCAATCTCATGCTGATGAATCTGGCAAACTTCACCTAAAATTCTCTTAACTGTTTTTGTTTCCAATCTTTCTTTGTTTTTCTTTTGTTGATCCGTTGCTTACTTATCATTGTTTATTTATGTTTAATTAAATAAATCTTGTTTTATGTTCTGTAATCTTTTCTGAATTCGTAAATTTCTTGCGAGCTCTTAGGTTTTCACACACACAATTCAGTTTCATAGGAGGTTTAGGTCTTTAAGCGAATAATAGTTTACAGTAATTTACGCGGGATCCAATTTTTCGTTGATTTGTTTTTCTTCAATTCATTCTTCTCAACGTTTTCTTGCCTTTTTTATCGCGATATCATTCCTTTTTTTATGTATTTAGTTACTTTACTTGTATTACTTTTATTTAATTTCAGAAGCGTTCGCAAACATGGTTAACGCTAATCAACATCCTACAAATGGCTCTTTTCGTTCATCATCTGCTGAAGCTGATAAAGAAAAGGGTTCATCAACTTTGACTCAAACTGAAGAAATTCAACGACCAAATGAACTTTTCTGGGAAGCTGCTTATAAAAAAGAAGTTGCTCGTTTATCCGATGAAAATCTTCGACTTCATCAAGAAAACAATCAACTTCGTCATGAAAAATTTGTGCTTGAATTTCAAAATGTTCAGTTGATGGATGGAAAGCAAAATGGTGGCTTTGATGATGATTCCAAGATGGCCTTTGAAGCTGATATCGCTCGTAAACGGATTGATGGAGTAGAAACACCAAATCATAATTCTCTTGAAATGGTAATATTTTACATATGCCTTTACAGATTTTCTTGCTTCATTGCTAGTTTTTCAGATTTCATCTTTGGGAAAGCAGCAAGAAGGTGAACATAAAGAAAAGCATGCTCATGAAATTGCTCAACCGGAATCAAAGCTTGGTGATTTGGAACCCATCGTTATTAAGAAGCTTAAATTTTTTGGATGTCCTAACATGTGGCTTGGTTATCTAACTATGGACGAAGATGAAAAGCCAATTGTTATTTCGATCTTCAATTATGATTTGATTATTGATGGCTACGTTTCTCAAAAGAAGTTGATTATTGATGGTGTTCTTTCTCAATATGAATGCGATCCTTTCCGTTTTCATCATATCGGTCATTGCGGTGCTCGATGCAATGTTTCTCATTTACTTCAAAAAGTTCATTCATGTAAGATTACTGGTTTCTTTTTGTACAGTCAAATCTTGTACTGGAAAGAATTTGAAAAGCTCATTTCTTCTAAAACCATCAAGAATCTTTATATGGCTAACAATCGAATTATTGATGAAAAGAATAATCTTGTTTCTATTGAAAAGATCCTTGAATATGCGCCAAATATTGAAAATGTTGCATAGTGAGTTTTTTTATATTATTTTTATATCTCTTATTTTTGATTTTTTCAGTTACGGCAATATCAATAAAGAAACATTTGTAAATCTTTCCAAGCTTCCTGTCTTTACAAAACTTCGTGTATTCAAGATTGGTGAATTTTTTTATCATGATTTTGATGCTGAAAGTTTCCTTGCTTTCATGAAGGCAAGTTTTCATATTTTATTTACTTTATTCTCTTTTTTATTTTTCAGAAATATCCTGATGCTCATTTTTATCTTGAATCTCGTGTTTATGTTCGCAGTGAATATGACAAAGCTGAATATCGAAAAATGAAACTTATGCTTGAATCTAGTGCTACACCCGATCAGCTTCATGACGATTCTTTCTAAATGTTTTTGTTTTGAACCTTTGTTCGTTTTTTTGTTTTGTTGATCCGTTGATCACTTTTTGCTGTTTCTTGTTTTATAAATAAAATTGGTTTTATACTGTATTCTTTTCTGCTTACTAAATATAAGGATAGCTTTTGTGAAGGCATTATAGGTTTTGTGTATTATTTTATTGAAAAAACTTCCACTTGCAGGAAGGAATAACGAAGCAAGTATTAGCATAAGTTAAACTTGTTTAGTTGGCATCAGTAATCCACCTTTGTTTCATCTCTTTGAAAATCGGAAATCTTACTGCAAAGTTGTATGATTTTGTTATTTCAAGTTTGAAACATGTTTCTGCACATCAGTAATGGTACAAACCTAGAGACATGTTCATAGACTTTTTAGAGATAAAAACAGCTGGATTCACGGCTCTTCGACCAAGTACTAACCTTTTTTCTTTTCCATTTTTCTAATGTTGCCCGAACAATCAAAATCAAGTTTATTTGGACAAACAAATAACATACATTAAATTATTAATATTTTTTGTTACAAAACGAAAAAAGATTACAAATCGATAACAAGATTATCATCCGATGGAAAAGCTTTGCGGAGTTCTTCGACGATAGGATCAAAAAGTTTTTTCTCAGTTAAAACATATCTTTTATCATAGCGAAATGAGATGGTAAAATGACAGTTTGGATATTTCTAAAAATGGTACATAAATATTAATAAGAATCAAAATGATGAGTTTACTGACCTTCATGAAATCTATGAATGAGCCAACATCAAATGGATCAGAAGCAGTAATACCATATAAACGGAATATTTGAAGATTTTTGAAAAGTGGAAGCTCGAGAAGTTTGGCAAAAGTATCTTCTGTAAGTTTGATGGACCCAGTAGGATGAAATGCGCTAAAACACAAAAAGTTAATTAGACATTAGTGAAGACAAAGAAACCTTACCATGCAATTTTTCGAATATTAGTTAAATTTCCCATAATTTCTTCAAATGAAGCTAATGAATCATCTTCTTTTTTAATACAAACATTCGAAAAATAAAGACTTTTAGTTTTTGTAGCTGAAACAAGCTTCACATATTCCACCCATGATATTTGCTGATTACTTAAAAATAGATAAGTAAGATTACAGGAATGAACGTATCCTCCAAGCAGACGAGAAACATATGTTAGGTATACTCCACCATAATTATGAGTAAAACATTGGAATGGATCAACTTGAGATTGATATAGAAGGCCATCAATGATCAACTTTTTGGAAACAACTTTGTCATCAATAAGCAAATTAGAACCATTTATGCAAACTTTTTTTGATCGCTCTTTTTCATTTGATGTTAAATACGCTTTCCATTCAAGTCCACCTCTCACATGAAAAAGCTTTTTGATAACGAAATGATCATTATCATTTGAAGCCTTTGCAATAGCACTAGGATTGACGGATGATGAAGTCTAAAAAGTTACATTACAACCTTTATAAAGGCATAAATTCTACGAAACGTACTGCATCAGAATGGACGATGGAAGAATTCATTATAACCGTATTCGGATGAACATCTGATGGAGAGGCATTGCTTTGTTCCATTTCAGCTATTTTAGACAATAATGCTTTCTTTTCTCTTTCATGAGCTTTACGATCAGTTTCCACATTCTTTTCCATTTCAGCCAGTTTAGTTTTATCGACTTCATGTTGCTTCTTCATACCATCAATCTAAAATGTGTAAATTAACGTTGTCTTTTTGTTGATTTATCAATACAAGAAGTAATACTACGTATACCACCACCTTATTCTCCTTCCCTTTTGACCAATAAAAAAACTAGCAGCTACTTACCATTTGATCACGATCCTTTTCCTTTGCATTCATCCTATCAATGTTTTTACGGAGAAGAGTATTTTCATTTTGATGAGTTTCTCTCAAAACTTTGATATGTTGTTCAACCTTTTCTCTGAGAACCTTCTTTTCGTTTTCTAAAGCTTTAAAAGCATCTTCTTGTTCTAATTCAGCAATTCTTAATTTGTCAACTTCTCGTTCCTTTTCCATATCAAGTATCTAAATCCATGGTGAAAGTTAGAAAAAGACAAACATAATTATCAACAGAAATCAAGCAAAATTATAAAAAGCTAACCATTTTGACACGTTGTTTAGCTTCGCCTTCCATTGTAACAAGAGCTTCATTCCAGCGAGATACTTGACTTTCATGAAATTTAGAAATATTTGAGCTTTGATTATCGAATTGCAGCTGAAGCTTTCCATATGCTTCTTGTAATTCTTCATTCTTTTGTTGAAGGTCATCAGCTTTCTCATTGAGTTCTTCATGTCTGCTTTGAAGTTCTTTATGCTTTATTTCCAAAGCCCATTTCTAACATATACAAGAAAAGTTAGCCATATGTATAAAGATAAGAAAATTAACTAACTAACCTCAAGCACTTTCTTTTCATATTCAGTTTTCCAGGAAGCAATAACAGCATCAAAATTTGATTGAAAAGTTGATACTAAACCTCCTGGTAAAGTATTTAATGTGTCATCGAAATGAGATCGCGTCGCACCAGAACGGGAAAGATGATGATCATCTTCCATAACGGACAAAAAAAATATTACCTAAAAAGTAAGATTTGTGAAAAATAAAAATAAAAGAATGATAAATGTGAAAGCACGCGCAAAAGAAGAAGAAAAAAAGCAGGATAAAGATGAAACGGAAAAATTTGCATAACGACGATTTGATGAAATCAAAAAATAAACAAAATAGTGTGTTCCATGATGCTTTTAGCTAAAGCTTTTAAATTTTTTTTTGTGATTGATGCTAAACGTTTGAATCAAAGGTTCAATGAATGATGGGCGAAATGTGTTTCAAAGACAACCATTGCAAACTATTGAAAATTTACAGGGCTTGGAAAAAAGCAATTTGCCAATGACGATTTACCTAATTTTTCATAACTTGAAAAATTTAATTTTAAATGTTTTTATTTTGAACCTTTGCTAGTTATGTTAGTAATCATATTTTTCGTTGGTATAAGCTTTATGAATAAACTTGGTTTTAAGCCGTTACCTTTTTTTGAGCCTCATGCTAACAAGCTTCATTAACTGTATGAGTCTCATAAAAGTTCTGCGTTGTTTAAGATTTCTTTTCTTTCTAAACACTTTTTTTTGTTTATATTGTATTATGGGTATTTAAATCTTCGATTTTATTTTTCTAATGCATCTAATAAATATTTTCACTTTGAAACAAAGAAAGAACTATAAACAAAGTGAAAAGATTGAAATTTGTACAAAACACAATTTCTGAATGATTAGTTTTTAATTTAGCTTTTTTTAAGGCATAAGAGTGGTTGGTGAACAAGTGCAGCTACATGTAGGTTTAGGAGTACCAATTGTTGGCATAGTTGGTTTGGGAGTAAGTCCATTTTTATATGGTCCACAATAGATGAGATCCATAAAGCTACCAAAATCATTAATACTGATTCCATAAAGTAATTTAACATAAATTTCATCGGTATACAATTTAAAGAATGAATTAAATTCTTTAATAATAACTGAAAGTCGAGCTTTTCCTGAAATAACCAATGACATTTGTTGCTCAATTCGAGCTTCAAATTGAATTAAAGTTTTTTTAACTGTGCTTGAAATGGATGAATCTGATTTAATCATTTCTAATTGATTTTTGAATGAAACAATAAATGAACATTCTGATGCTTCACCTTCAAGAACAACATCGACTTGAGTTTTTTGATAATAGGTTCGAGTGATTTCAAAGAATTGTTGGAAACTTCCAAAACTAGAAATTTGAAATTGAAAGAATGATGATTGCCATTCAGAATTGATAGCGAAAAATTCTGAGATAGCTTGATAAATTAGGACGCTTCTTTCAGTAACGGACAAAGACATATTTCCACAAATTCCAATTAAGGTTTCATTGATAAAAGCATTACAAGCTGATTGTTGCTCATATGACCCATCGGTGCCATTCATCAATGCTTCAAACAAAGGACAATTATCTTCATCATCCAAAGTCATAATCGATTCAATTTTGGTAGATTGTCTGTATTCCACGACTTTAGTGAAAGATACTAGATAGCCCCATGATGAAATATTTTGATATTGAATAAGTTCATAACAATCAGGATTTTCACTTTGGAATTTTTGGATGCTTGAAAGGGCGATGGTTAATCGTTCTTCGATAGAAACTTTAACGGAAAGAAGTGATTTGAGAATGGTGATCCAACTAATTATGGTAGTTTTTTGTTCTGGAGTGCAATCAACTTTATCTGGAACTTCTTCAAGTCCATCAGTTAAATCACATTTTCCTTCATTATCATCTGAACCATCAACCAAGCGATCACAATCTTCATCCTTGTTTTCAAATGAATCACCCCAACTTCCAGTTGAATCGCTACCAGAATCCGAGCCATTGCTATCTCCATCCTTAGCCACTAAAAAAAATATATTCAAATTTGTTATAAAAATATTTAAAGAATTTTTTAAAATTTACTTGAAAAAGCTAAAAGAGCAACAACAAGAAGGGCAAGAAGTAATTTTGCTTCCATCTTTTTTTTTATTTTTTGAAATCACTTGGTTGGTTCCAAAACTGCTGTTGGAACTATGAATATGCCTTTTTTCCTATTCGTTTAGTTGCTTTTATACAGATTTTACAAAGTTAATAACTCATTTACATATTTTCCATGTCAATGATCAAACATTTTTTTAATTCTGTAAAAAAATCACATCACTTTTTTTGTTCTAGGTTTTAATCCATTCGATTTACATTTTTTTACTTCTAACAAACATCATAAAAATTTATTTCAACCCGGAAACGCCCTAATAAAGTCAATTGTTTCTTTCCATCATCAGCTTTGCATATTTTTCATTTAGGAAAAAAAATCTTTTTTCCATGATGTGTTTACATATTCCGATGATGTATGTTTATTGAGGTGTCTTTTTGACGAATTTGCTAGATTATATGATAATGATTAAATTAATTTTTTTGTTTGTTAAAAGTTCATGCTTGTTTAAAGATAGTAAATTTAATATGCAAAAAAGCCAAATATGAAAGAGCTGTTTTATTCTTCGCAGAATCATGGCTCTGGAAACATATTCAGATAACTATCAACCTTAAAGTCGATGATAAACTTATAATATGTGGCAGCTATTAGCAGTTATAAGGTTGTATTTCTTAGGAATTTTTATGGTTACTTGCCGACAGATTTTTGCGGTTTATTAACCTAATATATGAAGCTTATAAAATAAAATGAAAGCAAAACTTGACAAAAAAAGGTAAAATTTAGCCAAAAAGAATTAATGACTTTGAATACAATTAAACATTCACATCTTTTCATGCCATTTTTTCTTTCAAAGTCTGCAAATTTCGTTGATTTTATATTGAGATATTCCGAACAGCCTAAAACAAATTCAAAAAAATACACTTCTTTTTAGTGAGTAATAATAATAAGAAAAAATACGGTATAAAATCAGGTTTATTCATAAATCGAAAAACAACAACGAAAAGTGATCAACGGATCAACAAAACAAAAGCGAACAATGGTTCAAAACAAACAAAAAAATTAGAGGCTTTCAATAAGAAGCTTTCCTTTTGGTGCACGAGATTCAAGCATACGTTTCATTTTTTGATATTCAGCCTTGTCATATTCACTGCAAACATAAAAAGGAGATTCACGAAGAAACTTAAGAGTAAAATGAGCATTTGGATGTTTCTAAAAATGAAAAATGAATAAAGTAAAGAAAAGATGTAAATTTTACCTTCATGAAAGCAAGGAAACTTTGGGCATCAAAATCATGAAAAGAAATATTATAAGTCACGAATTCACGAAGCTTGGCAAAGACAGGAGATTCGAGAAGCTTAACAAATGTTTCTTTATTAATTTCATCGTAACTGAAAAAAGCAATTATATGGGAAATTGAAAGATAATGTAAACTCACTATACAACACTTTCAATATTCGGTGCATATTCGAGGATCTTTTCAATAGAAACAAGATACTTCTTTTCATCAATAATTTGATTGTTGGCGAAATAAAGTCTTTTAATCGTTTTAGATGAAACGAGCTTTTCAAATTCTTTCCAGACCAAGTCTTGACTGAACAAAAAGAAATCTGTTATCTTACATGAAAGAACTTTTTTAAGCATATGTGAAACATCGAAACGACCATTGGATTCACCAATATGGTGAAAAAGAAAAGGATCACTTTCATATTGAGTGAAAACGCCGTCAATAATCAGCTTCTTTGAAGTAACGATGCCATCAATAACCAAATCAGAATTGACAATCGAAATAATTTTAGGCTTTTCATCTTCGTCCATAGTTACATAACCAAGCCAAGCGTTTTGATTTTCTTTATATTGAAGCTTCTTAATAACAAGTGGTTGCCAATCATCATGTGTCGATTTTGGTTTAGCAATTTCATGAGCTTGCTTTTCTTTATGATCACATTCTGGTTGCTTTCCCAAAGATGAAATCTGGAAAAACGAGAGTTATGAAACAAGACAATAGGAAAGGCACATGTAAAATCTTACCATTTCACGAGTTTTTTGATTTGGTGCTTCAAATCCATCATTACGTTTACGAGCGATATCATCATCAAAGCCACCATTTTGCTTTCCAGCTTTCAACTGAATATTTTGAAATTCAAGCACGAGTTTTTCTCCACGAAGTTGATTGTTTTCTTGGCAAAGTTGATTGATTTTATCGGTTAAACGAGGAACTTCGTTTCTATAAGCAAATTCCCAGAAAAGTTCATTTGGTCGTTGAATTTCTTCAGCTTGAGTCAAAGTTGATGAAACCTTTTCTTTATCAGCTGCAGGAGATGATGAACGATGAGAGCCATTTGCAGGATGTTGATTAGCGTTATCCATGTTTGCGACAGCTTCTGAAAATAAATAAATGTAATACAAGTAAGTACATACATAATAAAAAGTAATGATATCGCGAAAAAAGGGCAAGAAAACGTTGAAAAGATTGAATTGAAGAAATACAAATCAACAAAAATCGAAGAAGAAAATGTGATGCCTTCCTTTGGATGTTTATAAACAAGAGGGAGAATAATAAAATTATATTATTTATCCTGAAAAATGCGTGTAGCTGAAACAGATCATATGTACATACTTGCGATAAAAATCATGCAATCAACCAATCAACGAAAAATGGGATCCCGCTTTATTACAGTAAACAATAATTCGCATCAAGACCTTAACCTCGTTTGAAACTAAATCGGATGAGTACAACAAAGATCTGCATGAAATTTACGATTTTTGAAAAGATTACAGTATTTAAAACAAGATTTATTTAATAATAAAACATAAACTAAATAATGATAAGGATCAACGGATCAACATGAGAAAAAACAAAGAATGATTCAAACAAAAAGAATTAAGAGAATTTAAGTTGAAGATTGTCAGATTCGTATTTGCTAAATTTTTTTACATTGTTTATTTTAATTTTTATTTTTAAACTTCATGCACTTTTAAAGATAGCAATCTTTACGTGGGAAAAAACAAATGGGATAAAGTTGTTTTCTTCTTTGCGGAGACTTGGTTCCTGAAACATGCTTTAGTTATGGAAGGTAGTGATCTCAAATAAAGCAAACGATAAGTTTATGATATGTAGTCGCATTGGAATATTTAAGGTTGTATTTGTTTGTAATTTTTATGGTTACTAACTAGATAATAGCTTTTCGAGGTTTATTAATCTAATTTTGCAGAAAGAAAAAGAAGGTGAAATTTGCCAAAAAAAATTTAACTTCAGAGTCGCGTGACTGATAAGTTTGAACATTCAATCTTTTTATGCCATTTTTCCTTTCAAAGTCTGCAAATTTCGATGATTTTATATTGAGATATTCCGAACAGCCTAAAGCACATTCAAAAAAACTCCACTTCTTTAAAGTGAGTAATAATAATCAAGAAAAAAATTAAGGTATAAAACCAAGTTTATTCATAAAACGAAAAACAACAATGAAAAGTGATCAACGGATCAACAAAACAAAAACAAACAAAGGTTCAAAACAAAAACAATTATTTTGATTGAATGTGAAGCTTTCCGACGGGTGCAAGAGATTCAAGCATACGTTTCATTTCTTCAAAATTATCCTTGTCCCGAAGATTATAAAGTTGCAAAAATGAAAGATGAAAACGAGCATTTGGATATTTCTGAAAATCAAAAAAATGATTAAAGTAAATGAAATATGAAAACTTGCCTTCATGAAAGCAAAGAAACTTTGAACATCAAATGCAGAATATGGAATTTTACTCAACTTGAATTCAAGAAGCTTTGTAAAGAATGGAAGTTTGTCATCATCGAATGTTACTTTCTTAATATAAGAGGTGAGATAACTAAAGCATGGAAATTATTAGGAAATAAACAGAAGATAAAAAACTTACTAAGCAAACTTTTCAATATTTGGAACATTTTCAAGGATTTTTTGAACAGGATCAGCTTGATAGTCTTTGAAATCAACGGCATGAAAATAAAGGTTCTTGATACTTCCAGAAGATACGAGCTTTTCAAATTCTTCCAAACTTATGGCTTGATTGTGTAAAAACAAGTCAGTAAGATTACAGGAAAGTACTTTTGAAAGTAAATGACAAACATGGTGTCGACTAAAGCAATATGCATTAGGACGAAAATTGAATGGATCGTTTTCATATTGAGTTACAACACCATCAAGAATCAGTTGTTTTCCAGAAATGAAGCCGTCAACCACCAACTCTTTATCGAAGAGGGAAAGATTAGCAGATTCTTTATTTCCATCGAGAGTTGAGTAACATTGCCATACTTTTTGATGTTCATTAATGACGATTTTCTTAATAACAAGAGGTTGAAGAGGAGCATGGCTTCGTTTCTTTTCATCAATGGTAGTTTCAAGAACTTTCTTTTCTGTTCGATTGTTATCTCCATGTTGTTTTTCAAAACCAGAAATCTGAAAACAAGAAAAGCGTAAAGAGAAAAGCAGAAAATATTTACCTTTTCAACGTGCTTCTTATTGCTTGTTTTCAATTCAGCGACAAGTTTATTCAATCGATTGATTTCATCTTGCATAATTTTCTTAGAACCATCTTCCAAAGCATTAGTTTGAGTTTCCAAAACAGCTTTTTCCATTTTATGAATTTTGTAATTCAAGGCATAGTTTTCATATTGAAGCCGAGTGTTTTCATCAGTTTGTTGTTTAACGGTATATTCCAAGAAATCATTTACATCTGCCGGTTGTTGAGTTTGTAAAGGTAAAGCAGCTCGAGGATCACTTCCATCTTGAGTTGGTGGCATTGGAAGAGATTCAATTGCAGCCAGTTGGTTAAACATGTTTGCAAAAGCTTCTGAAAATAGAAACAATCAAAATATAAATCAAAAAAAATGTCACGCAACAAAAACCAAAGCTAGCACCTCCAAACAACATCCATATATATTTGGGAATAACGGAAAAGTAAAATCTCTAAATCAAACATGATAACAAGAAAGTGTGCTACATTTTAACGAAACAAAAAGTTTTTATCACTTGCATCTTTTTAGGAAAGAGCAAAATAGTAAGCAAAAATGTTAATTTGTATGAATGATTTTTTACAAAAGTATTCGAAGTAATTATAGCGCCATTAATAGGCTTTTCGTTATGAGACAGAGCATTTTTTTAAACTTTTGAATTTATAAAATGCTTGGATCTAAAAATGTTTGTGAAAAATGGTTATAACAAAAAAATCTTCAATTGTTTTTAAAATTGTTTAAATTATTTATTGCTCAGAATATCCATAAGTTTAACTTTCAAATAAATCTGCAATATTAATATTATCTTTTAGATGCAATAAAAATAATTTCCGCCAATTTTGGCGACCAATAACTCTAATCTCCATCAACTTATATTTTTTTACACTTTCTTCCTTTTAAAGTTTTTATAGCATTTTTAAAAATGCCTAACTTGCAACTTTTAAAAGCGGAGGTCAGCAATTTCTTTTTTGCTGCTAACATAAACCGATTAACATCAAAAGGAAAAGGAAAAGAAAAAAAGGGAATATATTTTGTGATGGCGCATAATTTTTTTATCAACTTTCTTTTTTTTTTGTGCTGCTTCATTCAATTTTTATGATTGATATCAATAAATTTTCATTTTCCTCTTTAATCATCGACTTTCTTTTGAGTCGAAAAAAAAAGTTTTTTTATATGGATTTTGTTTGCTCACTCTTTCTGTCTCTATTTTCTTGAAGGAGGTGATAGTTCTTTGAAGAAAAAAAAGAGAAAGTTAAAGTTGAAAGTTTATAAAAAAAATTGAAACTTTGGTTTAAAATTTCCCGAAATAGTTTTAAATTAAAATAAAAAATGTTTAGTCATCCTGCAGCAATTTGTAAGTTTGCTTTTTTTGATTTTTATAAATTTTGATTTTGTTTGTAGCTTATTCACAGCAAGCAAATAATACTCCACCACCAAGAAAACCATCAGAACTTATGAAATTTCCTAATTTTCCTACTCCAAATACACCAAGTACAAGTTCATCAAAAATGATGGATTTTAATTGGACGTAAGTTTTTAGTCTGCAGCTTTATTATCCCAAAAAGGCTTTTATCCTCCAATTTTTTATATTAAAAATTAAATCAATTTTTTATGGCTTTTTCCTTTTGGAGCTCAAAAAAAGCTTCTTAATAATGGAATCTTATTTCAAAAATGTATTACAACGAATTCAGATATCTTTGATCTGAAATTCGAAGTTAAAGCATTTTTTCAACTATGAAACAACTATGATTCATTTTCTAAACAAATAAATTTAGTTTTTTTAATTGAATTTTTTATAGCTGCCAAATAGAAATTCTCTCAGCTTTACAAGGAACCGTTCATAATTATGATAGTCGACATAAAATAGCTTCATCGATTGAAGCGATGGATGCTGTGACTCGTTTAAATTTAATTGATTTTTTATTTACTGAGGTTCGTCGTTTTTGATACACATATGCTTGCTTGCAAAAAAAAAAGCAAACGAAGCGCAGTGATAAAAAAATAGAGTCACAAAGTCAAAAGTTTCTTTCTTTTTTTTAGAATGGAGTGATAGCTTCAACATTGGAAAATAATGCATGCAAACATTTTCAATGTCCTCAAGAACAATTGGAAGGAATTTTGGATGAAGATTGTTTGGATTTATTTATAGATTTTTGGGAAAATATTTATTTACATATTTTACCTAATTTTTTTGGAATGGTTTATGTTCTTGAGGTAATAAAAATAATAATATATTTTTTTCTATTTTCGTTTTGAGAATAAAAAATATAATATTTTTTTCGCTTTGAGACAATTTCTTCGATTTTTATATTTTTTTATAAAATTTTAGTCTTCCTTTTTTTTATATTTTTAAGTAAAGTAATTTTCAGAAATACAACCCAAATATTCAATTACGAAAAAAATTTCTTATCCATTTTCGAGATAAAGTTTTGATACGAGTTTTATCCGATGTAAATTTTACTGAAAGAAATGTCCAGCTACTTTACCCCTTACTTTTTGCAATCGATATTCAAACAATGTCAAATACAAAAAATTATTGGAAATTTAAAACATTAATGAATAAATTAATGGGAATTGAAGCTATGGCAACTCGGCGATTAACGGTGCTTTCAGATGATCAAGATTTTTTGGTAAATAAAAATAATTTTTTAATTTTATGCAAATTTTTGACATAAATATTTTTTAGCCACCTTTACCAAATTTACCCCAGCGTTTGCCATCCACATCCAATTCTTCCAGATTGAATAGACAAACATCAGAAATAACAATTTCAACAATAGAAATGTCCGCGGCTAATTCGCATGCAAGACAAACTTCGCTAAATGAAACAAATAATAAAGAACGATTAAGCACGCTTTCGCCAAAGAGGAGCGTCCATTTTTCTGATGATGTGGAATATGATTTTGATGAAAGTTCCACCGTACATGTTTAAATTTTTTGATTTGTTTTCTTCTTTGGTTTAAATAAAAGTGAATGTAAAAAATTTTACCTATATCTTTTTGAACAAAGAAACAAATACCCATAAAAAATAGCAATTTTGCTTATACCATTCTTAAAAATTGAATTTAAGAAGTTTTTATCGAATCTCTGCTCGTTAAAAAAAATAACAAATAAGTAAAACAAATTTGTTTATGACAAATGGTGACTCATATGACTAACACATACGGAAAAAATCCGAAGATTTTGACTTCAGTTGAAAGTCCGACATCGTATGTTACATTTATCTATTTTGGCTTCTTTAACTATTATCTTTTAAAATTTTAGCTGTTGTTGTTCTTCCATATTAACAACATGATCTAATGGCAAAAATTTTTCCTTTAAATAAATATTTCCTCTGTTTTTTTCAAAGCGAAAAGTAGAAACAACTATCTTTCCTGAAAACACATTATTTGATTTATTTAACACCTCCGAAAAAAATTTTTGTTTTTATTTTTATTCAAAAAGGTGTCTTTGTTTCTCTGTTCCTTCATTTACTAGAGAAAGACTAAAGCCGAATTTCTTTTTGTATTGCATTAAAAAAATATATGCTTTTTTGCTCTTTTGCTCTTTTAAAGCAAATTTCACTTCGATGCTTCTCTTCGCGCGTTTGCGATTCATTTATTAGTAGTTTTTTTCTTTGAATATTTTGTTAGTTTTTTTTCTTCTTTTTTTTGTTGTGAATATTAATGCAATTTGAAACAAAAATAACTTATTCGATTTCTGTTCGCTTAAAAATATATATTTACATACATATAAGCTTTAACCATTGATCAGAAAGTAAAATGAAAAATGCGTTTCAATGTCGATAATAAATTTAAAACATTTTCTAAAATATAAAAAGATTATTTCGCCATAATTGCCCACTTCGATTATGAAACAAAAAATGACCAATTTTACTTTAACATCTTTTAAAATTGGATTTAATATAGTTTATTAAATTTTTTCGATCGCATCGCAAAAAAAAGAAGAAGAAATGGGTCAAACAAATTTCTTTATGTCACAGCCTGTCTTTTATTATGGTTGATACATCAGCGAAATGTTTCTTTCGTTAAGCGTAAATTTATTACCAAAATAATAATTTTTTAAAAAGCTGATTTACAAAAACAAAATGAAAAAATTATTAATGATTCCAGCGAAGAAAAACAAAGCTTTGAAACAAGAAAAGCAAAAAAAAAGAGACAACTTTTTTTCTAAAAAAAGATTATTTTGTTTAATTATTGATTTGTTGTTACACATCGGCGAAAAGGTTATTTTGTTTTTTTACGACTAAAAAAGCTAAAGTTAAAAAGCAGATGGATGGATGGATGTCCATCGCGCAATTTTTTTATTTTTTGCTGAATTTTTTACTTTCCTTTCTTGTTGCTTTTTTTTTCTTCTTTGAACATCGGTTGAAAAATTTTTCTTCTGGTTTTTAGTTTTTTTTGAATATTTTAACACTTTTTCTTTTGAGTTTTTGTTCTAAAATTTTTTTTAAATATAAAACTGCCGATTCCAAGTTAAAGGAAGGGTTAAGTGTTAAAAATAATTAAAACTTAAAAAGTCATTAACAGTTTTAAAGACATAAAAAAAATTTGTGTGCTCTATGTGCAATGGATTTCACCACAATCAAATCAAATTTGATGTATGTTTTGGCTAGCATTCGATCAAAGCATTAAATAGGAATTGTTAAGAGCATGTTTACTTGCAAAAAAATAAAAAATGAATAAACCACAAATTATTTTTTATCGCATATTATTGTTTCTCATATGACTGACTATTTCTTAAAAACGAAAAAAACTTTTCTTTGTTTAATAAAAAAAGAAGAAGATTTCATTAGAGGAAGAAACTAAATGCTAATATCAAATGAATGTTGTTTATCTTTCATATTTTTTTGCAGAATTTTTCTTCTTTCTCTCTTCTCTTTTTTTCTGTTCTACGAACAGAGCATAAAAATTTACATGATTTTGATAATTTTGTAAAAACACTTATAGCTTTAAAATAAATATAAAAAAACTCAGGAGAAGCATACAAATATATTTCGGCACAAAAGATTTAAAAAACAATTTTTCTTTTCTTTAATATTTTTGGGCCAAATTAATTAAGTTTACTTAACCTTCGATTAAACTAAGCGTGTTTAAAATCATCGAAGTATTGTATAATTTTACAATATGATTTTGAAAAAACAAATTTTTTTGAATACAAAAAAAAGCAAAACAAATATTCTAATGGCATATTTATTGTCTTTTATGACTCATGTGCGAAATTCTCTTTTGTTTATATTTTAGAAAAAAAACTTTTTTTGCCCCGTGTGACAGACTTTGAAATAAAAGGTTGAGATCGATACTCATCGCGTTTTGTTGCCATATATTTTTTTCACTTTGTTTTTTCTTTCTTTTTTATGCACGTCTTTCAAAAATTTTTAAAAATATTATTTTATTTTGAATATTTCGTTTCTTTTTTTTGATTTTTTTGTCGCAAAGTTTTATAATGATAATTTGATTTGACAAAAGAAGACCTCCTCCAGAGGTGGGATCGTAAGAAAGTTTGTTTTAAATTATATATGTTGAAAAAACCTTTAAAAAGTTTTATTTTCTTGAATATCATTAATATGTACATTGAAAATATGGAGCAAGTAATTTCGCAACAAAGAAATCCAATTATTTTAACAGCGAAAATTCGATTTTGTTTAAGAAAATATTTACATGTTTTAATTAATTTTTGGCAAGTTTTTGGTGTTTTTGTATTTTTGAAACAATATCGAAGAATGGTCAATGGCAAAGAAAATGATTGTGGAGGAATTAATGAAAGGTCTTTCATGGAATTGAAACGATTAAATTTAAACATTTTTATTAAAAGTTGAAAAACGATAAAAAAAATTGCGGACCTAAAAAGAGAGTGAGTGAAGAAAAAAATGGGTAAAAAATCTCAAATCGATAAAGTTTTTTGTTTTTGGAGAGAAGCAAATAAAAAAATAGTTGGGTTAGAAAAAAAGACAATGAAAAAAAAACAATGTATGCCGTATCGAGTAGTGGCAGTTCGCGCATTCAAAAAAAAAGCAATGTCAATCAATTTATCCGAATGGGCCACTGCCGAACTTTACTCATCACATTTTTTTTGTTTTTGACTATTGCGGGGTAAAAAAAGACTTTAATTTCAGGCGCCAATGCTGAATGAAATTATAATGAAAGAAGAAGTTAATTTTCAGTACCAAAAAAACGAAAAAAGCAAAATTCTTTCAGCAAAAGTTTTTTTATAATGATTTTTTTGATGTTGTTATAAAGTATTGTAAACAAAAAGTATTATCGTGTTGTGAGTAAAAAAAACCAAAATAACATAAAGCATAGTTTAAAAGAAAGTCGCCAGTCAGACATCAAAATGCTTGAAAACTATTCAAAAAAAGGCACAGCATTTTTTTTTTGCTATTAATTCAAAAGTATTAATGTTATTTATTTTTTTAAATTTTTTAACTCATTTCTGTTTTTTTTGTTGGTCATTACTATTATTCCACTTACATATTTACCAGAAATAGAAAGAAATTTAAAAAAAAAGAAAGAAGGAAAGGTGTCACAAAACAACGAGCGATGATGTCCAGGTGTTGTAAACTTTTTAGTTTACAACTTTGGTATACAATTATATTTTGTTTACTTTTATTAAAACCTTTTTTGTTGTCTATCATTTTTTTATTTGATATTAAATAATTGATATGTTTTTGAAAGTAATTTTCAAAAGTTAAAAAGTATGGAAAAAAACTATAACATATAATTAGCTCTGCCATTACTTTTTAAAACCCCTTTGAAGGCTGTCTTTTTTTAAAACGCAAAAAAGTTGTATTTTGTTTTGTTAGTTTTTTTCTGCCAACAAATTATTCTACCCTTAAAAATGGCAATTTTTGCTCCTCATCAAACTGCCTCTTTTATGGATCAAATATCTTTAATTTTTATAATTTTGTTATTAATTTTTGAAATAATATTAACATATTTTTTGATTTGGCAATTTTTTGATAAAAAATCCCTTTTAAATGGAAGTTTTTATAAAATATTATTCTTTCAATATTTTGTTAATATTTTATTTTTATTTGCTGGTTTAGCATCGGAAGCATTTGGATATGATCCAAATTTAATGAATTATATTGGAAATATAATTAAATGGTATGCACAAATTAGCGTAGGCGGATATTCAAGTGTTATTGGAGTAAATCGATGCATCGCTGTGGCTTATCCAATTAAATATGACACTGTAAGTTTTAGCAGAAATATAAAAAAATGAAAAAATTTAATTTCAAAAATCAAAAATTTAAAAAAATGTATCTTTTCGTTCCAGGACACTGAGAAAAACAAAAAATTAGAGCTTTTTAAATTTAAATTTTGATTTAAAATTAATTTCTAAGGTAAAAATATAATTTTTTAGATTTGGTCCAAAAGAAATACAGCTTTTGTTTTACTCGCATTGTTTTTTTATCCAATTATTATACAATCTATAGTAAATTCAGATTTTTATTGCCTCGTTCATATTGATTTGGAAGAATGTCTTCCAACTCGAAGAATAAATGGCGCCTTATTTTTATATGCCAATAGTGTTTGCTCCATTTCTGCATTGTGTTTTTTCTTTTTTGGGATGTGGAAAATTCGAAATATTAAATTGGATTTTGTACGAAAAATAGAAAAACGCTTACTTCTTCAAAGTTTATTGGAAACTATTTTGTTGATTTCCATATCGCTTGTTGCTGTGAGTTTTATTTTTACAAATTTCTAAAAAAAAGAGGCTAGGCTTTCTTCCTGGAAAATCAACAACTTAAACATTATTTTATTGGAAGCTAATATTATGTTTTTATTTACAAACATGCTTATTTATTATTTGTACATTCAAACTTTTAAACATTTGTGAAACAAGCAAATAATAAACAACCATTAAAAAAAATATTGAAACATTTTTCAATAAAAAAATGTCGTAGCACCTGTTGGCACGAATTTCCTATAATTATTAATTCGGTGGTTTTTTTGGTAACTGTAATTCCTCATCTTAAAGACAGGTGTAAATAAAAGTTAAAGTAATAGAATAAGATTTTGGCTAGACTAGTTAAAGAAAAAAGAAGCACCCAAATTTTATAAAGAAAAAAATAATAATTGAATACAAAAACTTTTATCTAGAAACAGTTATCGCAAAATATTCGTGTCCTTTTTAAAGATTTTTTTTCTGAAAAGACATTTTCCAAAACTAAAGATTGAAAGGCTTCGAGAGGCAAAATTAAAATTTTTTAAATTGATTAAATTAATAAAATATGTAAGAATGGAAAACATTTTTTTTTATAGTAGCAACTTTCACCTCTTTTTTGAAATATGAACCTTCTTTGCTTTAGGACCTTCCATTTTCAAAAATATGACAGAAGCAAAAATTCCTTAGTTATTATTAACCATTTTTTTCTTTAAAATTTATAAAAGCTTCAAATTAGTTTTTTTTAGTATATCCCATCAATTCAAAAACTTTTTGGAGCAACTATGGCAACAATATGGGTTAGCGTGACATTTTTATTACAACATTTTCTTCCATCAATTTTATTATTTTATTCTTCATTAATATTTCGTAAAGGTTTTATTTATTTTTATTTTCGAAAAATTAAAGTTTTAAATATTCAATCTGAAAGTATGAATCGTTTCAATAATCAAATTGTACCAAATTAAAAATTAGAAAGAAAAATTAGGGCCATTTTTTTTAAAATTTTTGTTTTGGTTCCAAGTTTGCGTTTTTTGTATTTATTTTAAGCAATAATAAACATTTAAATATTTATTTTCCTTTATAAATTAATTTATGGAACAACGATAATGTTTTTAAAAGTATCTTCTCCAATTAAAGAATTGAAATATTTTCGAGTTCGAAGAATAACGGTGAAAGCAAAAATACTGTAAATTGTTAAAAGAAAGACAATTCCAGAGCTAACAATAAATGCAACTCGAATAACTATAAATATTTTTTTATTAATTAAATTTTTTTTCTATCAAAAAATATAATTTACCATCTCCATTAGATTCATCACCAAATTTTTTTATAATTTCAATGGGAAGACGAATTCCAATAAGAAGAAATCCAATAAAGAATGAAATTTTAAATATTATTTCAACTCCCTAGAAAAAATTATTTTATTTATTTATTCTATTTTTAAAGAAAAATATATGTAAAAAAAATTTACAAGGAAAAAAAGAGCAGAAAATAAAAAGGTTGTATCTTCTTTACAAACTCCAATTAAAACCAAAATATAAATAATTAATGAAAAAGAAGCCAAAGGAATATAATACCAATAAAAAATTGATGAAAATAATGAAAGAATCGAAGCTACAATAGCCAAAATGGAAAATACAATTCCAATAATTGAAACTATTGTGGCGCAAGTTTTTACATGAAAACACCAACATTGATTGGAAACCATATTTTTATTAAAAAAAAATTTTTTTTATTACAATGTTAAAACTCTTTTTTAAAATAATTAATGACGCAGCTTTTTTTATTTGCTTAAATACTTTCTTTTTAAAACTTATGTTCTGACAAAAGAAAACGTGTGGTGTTTACTTTATTACTCGAAGTTCACGTAAGAAGTTAAAACTATTCGTCATTCAAATAACTTTTACTTTTTGTTCAGGTATGTAAAGAATGCATCAAATCCGCGTAAGTTATCGCCAAAGTTGAAATCTGAAAATCAATATCTTCCAAATAAATCCTAAATGCCATCAAAAAAAAAATGGAACTCGAATTGAATATCATAATGGATTAGGTTCATGGCTTTTGGGTTGTGGATCCTTACTTTCTGGGTATAAAACATTTTAATATCTTTTTAAAACAAATCTTTTATATCTGAATATTTTATTTTTAAATGTTTCCTTGGATGTTGTTTTTTAATTCCATTTTGTCATCGCGAAAGCTACGATGTTGAAGATTATTGCCCGAAATTTGACTTTTATCTTGGAAAATTTAAGAAAATTGGTTAATTTTATCTGAAATCTTTGCTTTTATTTTTTTGAAGTATTTTCCCTTTTTTTGACTTTACTTTCTCTACAATAAATAAATAAAAAACCTTTCAATCTTTAATTTAAAAATATTTAAAAATACCGAAGAAAAGTTTAACTAAAAAAAATGTGTTTACTTTATTTCTCAAAGTTCGCGTAAGAGTTAAAACAATTCGTTATCCGTCGATTTTAGTTATGAAAAAAAGAATGTTTGTTTTTTTTTGAAGTTAAAGTTACTCTAACAAAAAAAAGAACTTGTGTTTTTCTTTATTTACAATAATTGTTTTAGCCCACTTTTTTTTTAAATCCTGGAGTTACGCGTCATTTTTTTATTTATTTTAAAGCACTTTATTTTTTGTGTAAAGTAAATTTTAAAACATTTAGAAAAGTTTTTCTGTTTACTAAAAGCTTTCTTCTTTTCTGCTTGCATCAGTAATATTTAAAATAAAAAAGATTTCCTAAATAACAAAACTAATATTTTATTTTTAACTGTTAGTAAAACCAAAGAAAAATTTCTTCAAAAATATTCAAATTTTATTTAACAATTTTTTTCAAAAATCAATTTTGCAAAAAGTCTAAAACAATAAAATTTTTTTATAATTTACAAATTTCAGCAATTTTTTTATCCGCGAAACTTTCGGAATTATACCGAAGTTGAATGACATCATTATCGCCGCATTTCTTTTTCATAATATTATAATCACATTCTGTGACATTTTTTAATGAGACCACTGAAAGATTATCACATCCATCATTTTTTCGTGGGCATTCAATGTCAAAATCAACATCATTTAAACATTCGATATCTTTTACAGAACCTGAAATATTTGAATATATACATATTATTAATTTTGAAGTTTTGTCAAATCAAGCGGCTAACCTTTTTCTGAATATCGGCAATAATCTTGATACATAAAATCATTATATAAAAGGTACCATGCATCGTTATTAGAAATATAAAAAACTTTTGCAAGGGTTGGAATATTCAAACATTTTAGTTCATAATCATCTCCAAGACATTTGGCTCTTTTGTTGATTGCTCTAAAAAATTTTTAATTTGTATTCAAAAAAATCTACAAAATACATGATATTTTTATTAAACTAACTCGCAAAGTGTTTCTTCATCTATTTTTGCTATAGCTTCTCCAAAGGCTTTAAACACATCCGATGATGATAGTTCAGAACTTTCAAAACCTATAGAATTAAATAAATCGATGTAACATCTTGTTAAACCCTAAAAAATAAATAAATATTATTATAAAATTTACATACTTAAAATATTTTTAAACTATAAAATTAAATGTTTACCATTTCGCCTCGAGAATCACAATCCTGAGAGTAGGCAACGTTTAAAAAAGTGAAAGCACAAATAAAAATAATTGGAAAAGATTTCATTTTTTATTTCTTGAAAATTTTTAAACCTTAATTTGATTTCTCGACGACGCTCGTCTTATTATTATATATAAAAAGGGCGGAGTTTAAAATTCCAAAGTAACTAAAAGTAAAAAAAATTTTGTTAAAACAAAAAGCAAAGTTTTTTTCCGTGTGAAGAATTTTTTTAAGATTTAAGCAAATACAAAGAAAAAACCTCATTGAAATTTAAAAAAATTTTCGGGTAAAAAAAACCTTGGGTTGTTGTGTTTACATAAGAAAAAAAAATTCATGAATCGATAAATTTTAAATCCATCATATTTAATTTTAGAAAACTCTACTATTTTTTTTTTGTTGTTGAATAGTTACGCCAAAGTTTATGTTGCTTTTTTTTATAAAAATAGGAATAACTTTTTTTAAATATTGTATTTTCAAGGAGCAAAATTTCTTTAAAAAATTTTATAACATTTATTATAAAAAACAATAAATTACATAAATTTTAAATGCATTTCAAAGCTATTCTTTGTAAAGCATAAATTTCAGTTTCAGAAATAATTTGAGCAAAATTTTTATTTCCGCATTCTTTAATTATAGCATTTTTATGACATTCTGCAGATCCTTTAAGAATATCACAAAAATCGCCTGAATCCGAACTATGATGACAAATTTGATCGAAATCATTAATTTGCCTTAAACATTTGGCATCTTTTTGTGAAACTAAAAATTAAATAATTTTTGTTAGTAATTTTTAGTTTTTAAATTAACTAACTTTGATATGAATTTTTGCATAAATATTGGAAAGAAAAATCCATAAATAAAGTTGAAAATGCATATCCATAAGATAATCCAAAAACTTTTTCAAAAGTTTTGGTGTTTAAACAATTTTCTTCATAATCGGCTCCAAGACATTCAGATTTTTTGTTTAATGATCTGAAAATTACAGAAATAAATACTATCATCCCTTAAAAAAATAAGGCTTTAACTTACTCGCAAAAGGTTTTAAAATCATCTTTTTCTAAAATTTTACCAATAGAGTTTAGCAATTCTGATGAAGCATTGACTTTTAAATTTTTTAATAAATCTGACGAATAACATTTTTTTAATCCCTAAAATAAATAAATATTTGTTTAAAATTCGTAAAAATCTCAAAGTAAACAAATTACCATTTCACCTCGAGAATCACATTCTTGGGAATAAACAACATTCAAAAAAGTAAATGCAGAAATAAAAATAATTTGGAAAGAATCCATTTTTATAAGTTTAATCTTTAAAATGTTTTTTATTTAATTTTTTTTTCTCAAAAGTTTTTATACATACTTTAATCTTTAAAAAAATACAAAGGCGGAGTTCATTTATTTGTTCTAAGTACTTCAAACTTGACTTTTTCGTCAAATAAAAAACTTTTTTGTTTACTTAATTTTTAACAAATGGTTAAGTGAAATAAAATTCTTTTCGTCATTTAATTTACCTTTGTTAAATGTAAAGAATGTTTGTTTTTTGTAGTTAAAAAGTTCATTCATAAAACTTTTGTTTACTTTTTTGTTTGCTTTTTAACCCACGTCTTCTTTTTTTTTTGAAAATGAGAGGAGTAACTAACTTTTATAAAAAACGTCATATTTCATGTAATTTTTAAATCTTTGATCGGAAAAATTGTAATAAATAAAATAAGCCAAAACTTTCAAAGAAAAAATTGTGCATTGATAATAACCGCTAAAATTCCTTTTAAAAATTTTCAACTAAAAATGTAAAGAAGAATTTTTTAATTGCCAAATTAGTAAGTTTAACAATTCGTAATTTTTATATTTATTTTTTGCTTAGAAAATTAGAGTTTTTCTTTTTTTTTCATTGCTAAAGACAAAAATATTTTTATTTATAAAAAACCTTTAAACAAAATAAAAATATTTCATTTGTAATAATAATTTAGCAAAGAATTTATTAATGAAAAATATTTCACAAAAACAAATTAATTAAATTATATATAATTAAACGCATTTAGGAAGAATTAATTGTGTTGATTTCATTATGGCATCAGAAATAATTTGTCCTAAATTATCATTACATTTTTCACTCACAGCTTTTTTGCTACATTCAGCATTGGATTTAATTGAATAACATGAATCACTGGCTGGGTCACTATTATCTGGACACTCTTTTACAAGAGAAATATCATCCAAACATTTGGCATCTTCATCAGAAACTAAAATAACGAAATATTTTTTAAATTATGTTTAGAGTTTTAAAAATTTTAATAAAACTAACGATTCTTTGAGCAAACATTTTGTAAGAAAAAATCATAAACTATAACTTTTATTGCTTCTTGATCAGATAAACCAAAAACTTTAGCAAAAGTTTTTGAGGATAAACAATTTTTATCATAAACGTTTCCAAAGCATTCAGATTTTTCAATGACTTTTCTAAAACAAAATTAACGTTTAAATGCTTATTCGAAGGTATAATTTTATGATATAGCTTTTCAATGAAATGATCAACCAAAATTTTTTTTTCTATGGACTAATTTGATTAAAAAAACACTTACTTGCAAACATCTGCAATTTGAACACTTTCTAAATTGGCTAAACTTTTTATGTCGTCTATTAAAGGCGAATAGCATTTTTTTAATCCCTAAAAAAATATTTGTAAAAGTTTCAAAAAAATATTTAAAATATTAAATATTTACCATTTCACCGCGAGAATCACATTGAGAGTAGGCAACATTAAAAAAAGCAAATGCACAAATAAAAATAGCAAGAAAACATTTCATTTTTGTTAGATTTTTAACTTTGAATTTATTTTAGCTCTTTTTTGTTAGCTTTGTTGCTACTGTTTTTATATTGCCTTCAAAAATGCAAGTAACAAAGGCGGAGTTCATTACGTTTTTAAACACTTCAAAAACTTAACCGCAAAACACAAAAATCCGTGGTATTTACTTTATTTCTCGATGTTCATTTAAGAGTTAAACCTAACTATTCGTCATTCAAAAAATGTGAAGAATGACTGTTTTTTTTTTTGTAGCTAAAAAGTTCGAGGAAGAAAAGAATAACGTTTTTGTGTTTGTTTTATTTTTCGTTTGTTTAACTTCCGGATTTTTTTTTATTTAGTAAACGATTTTTTATTTTCGCTGGAGTATGTAATTGTTTGAGAAATAAATTTTTTAAAAAATTGATTATTAACAATTATAAAATAAAAGTTTCATCTTCAAAATAAAGATTATCAATATTTTTAATTTCAATATTAGTGAAAAATTGTTGAATTTTCCAAATCATTTTTATATGGAACAATGGCTCGAACGCATTTTTCATCATTAAAAAGATCCATGAAACATTGAGAAACAGAATCAAACATTTGTTTAGGCGTTGCTTCCCAAATTTTATCAAAATGAAATCTATAAATTATTTTTAAAAAAATGTTAATACACTTTTTGAGTTTTTTAAAAAGATTAAACAAACTTTATCATTCTTTGATTTGGATGAATTCCATGAATATGCTCAACAAAAGAATAATGTCCAGCTTTTCTCACGTCGCTGACGGCTTCAATCCATTCAGAAATTAATTTTCGCTTTGCTGCTTCGAATAATTCTGCATTAATATTTTCAGAAATAATAGTTTCGAGCTTAAATTTAAAAAAAAAATGTTAGATGATTGGAACTAAGGTTGGCAAAAGGTAAATGTTCGAGAAATTTTTGATTTTTATTTTTTGTTAGATTATAAAAGATAGTATACAACTTTTTTTAATATCGAAAATTTAAAAAATGGAAAAATTTCAATTTGTAAAAACAAAACAAAAAACTTACAACCACCCGTTTACTTTCTTCATAAGCTTTAATAAGATTTGTTGCTCGATAAATGGAAAACCGCAGCCCTGTGTTTCCTGTAACATAAAGATAAACCCCATATGCCAGGCCTTTGCCACGAATTTGATTATGTAAAGGCCCTTCAGTTTGTGATAAATATTCTGATAAAAGTCTTGCATAAACAAATTTTGAATCCATAAAATCAAATTTGCATCCCAAAGCTTGAATGAGAAACGATGATTCGCTTGTTCCATGTGGAATGCAAAAACTTTTTCCCATATTTGTGAAAAGATCTTCAGAATATTCAGAATTTCCCTAAAAAAATAATTTTGAACTTTACAAAAAAATAAATAATGGAAATCTTACAATTAAAATTCGGCCAATTTGCCCATCAAAATTAAAAACAATTTTTCCTCTTGGTTCGAGAATAATTTCTGTTTCTTTTCCATTTGTATAAAGCATAAACCAAATTCCAATAATTTGAAGGATAAAACCAGAGAAAATTTCAATTACATCAGAAATCAACCATGTAAATTCTTTATATCTAATAATAAGGCGTCAATAATAAATAATTAAATAAAATGGGACATGACAAAGTGTCACGTGAATCCAATGAGCATGATTGTAATTGAAATGGTTGTATAAACTTAAAGCGGATGAAATAAGAATAAGGACCCGATTTTGTGACATTTCTTGATTTTCTGATGGAGTTAAATCATCCCAAAATATTGATTCAGAAAAATCACCTTTTTCATTCCAAATTTCAAAGAAATTACAAATATATTCTTTTAAAATTGAAATAGACCAAACAAATACAAATATTCTTAAACTCATGTACATTTGCTGTTTGACAAAGGTGTTGCGCTCGACATTTTTATTTATCACAAATGTGACAATGGCAGAGCCAACGCATAACCAAAGAAAAAATGTAAATTCTAAAAAGAAAAAAAATATATATATCTATAAAATTAACTTATTACCAACAAAAAAATCAAGGCCCAATGTTGAATTTATTTACTTAAAAACTTTTTTCATAAACTTTTTTTTCAAAACAAGTTTTTCTTTGTGCAATTTTCAAGCCATTCAAAAAAAGAAGTTTAAAACGATTCATCATTTATCAATTTTTATTTATTAGTTTAAAATATTTGAGGTAATAAAAAAAAATAGAATAAAACACAAAAAATTCAACCCGTAAAAATTAATTTAATATTGAACAATTAATTTATAATTTTATCGACCAATTTTTTTACTGATTATTTTTTTAGCAATAATTTTAGCTAAATTCAATTTTTTTATCTTGCGGTTGCGTGAATTGATGGAATCATTATTTTGTATGCAATCAGCTTTGTTTTCAACACAATTTCCACCTTCACTATATCCTTGATTCCGACAACATGTGGCAACACCATCCTCTCCTCCTCCTTGGGAAGGGAGACGACAATGAAAGTCGCATTTTTCAATTAATTCTGCTGAAATTGATTCTGAAAAAATAAATGTATTAATAATTATTATGATTCAATTAATTTCTTTAACTTACCAGAAAAATAAGAAAGAGCAACAAAAACAAGAATAAAACTTATGATTAAATAACGCATTCTTATTTATTGTTAATTAAAAGTTATGTTTGAAAATTTTTTGAGTTTTTTAACTTTGTAGGACTCATTTTTATATCACTAAAATGAGGGGCGGGATATATGCATTTTGTTTTCAGTTTTTTTTAATGTTACATTTGTACAACAAGCAACTTATTTTCAATCAGAAAAAAAGATGTGGTGTGTTTACACAATCTTAAAAAAATCAAGCAAAATCTAAAACTTTTTTTATGACGTATTTCAGTTTTAAAAAAAATATATATTTTTTGTAGTTAAAGATTCACGCATAAAAGTTTTTATTGTTTGCTTTCTTTTGCTGGGGTTGTTAGCCCACTTTTTTTGAGTAATCGTGACTACAAAAATCCAAACATTCTTCTCATAACAGAAGCTAGAATGACGAATGGGTTTTAATCTTTTTAAAACTTTGTAAAAAATTGAGTAAGCAAAAATTTAAGATACTATACATATATTTATTCATTTATTCTTTCAAAAAAAGTTAAACACATACAAACAAAAACATTAAAAATTATTTACAAAATGGAGATACTTTTTTTGTAGAATAATCAAAAGCATCATAAAAATTTTGGGCCAAACTATCATTTCTGCATGTTTTGCTTATAGCATTTTGGGCATATTCTGCTTTTGATTTCCAGTATTCACATGGATTGCTCTTATCAGTGTTGTTCGTTTTGATTTTTTCCACTGGCTTCATGCTTGCTGGGTGCCAATTTTGGGAAAAATTGAGATCTTCAGAATTATCTTCTGTGCTTGCCGACAAGACCCGATTGGGGGGCCTAAAATTACGTCTCAAAAACTTAAAAATACCTCGACGCTTGCGTGCGGTCGATGAACAATCCTGCTGTTCACTTTTATATTTGCATTGCAGTAAATCACGGGTAACTTCATTTAAACATTTGAAAATATCGTCCGAAACTAAAAAACTATGTTAAGTTTTTTTAGCTTTATTCATAAAAAAAAGACTAACCATTTTTCAAACATATTTGCTGTAACATAAGCTCACTTAATAATAATCCAACGGAATCATCAAAAGATAATTCAAAAACTTTTACATAAGTTGAAATATTTAAACCAGTGTTACATATTTTTTGGTTTATCGCCTCCGCCTCCGCCTCCGCCTCCGCCTCCGCCTCCGCCTCCGCCTCCGCCTCCGCCTCCGCCTCCGCCTCCGCCTCCGCCTCCGCCTCCGCCTCCGCCTCCGGAGGCGGAGGCGGAGGCGTGTAACACTGATTTAAACAACTTTCGGTAAAATTTTTTCCAAGACATTGAGATTTTTGGCTAATTTTTCTAAAAAATTAGATAGTTACGTTAATTAAACCAGGAATAAATTAACATGAAATTTACTGAATTTTGATAGTTAAAATGAAAAAAAAATCCCCCTACTTGCAAAGATCTGTATCATAAACAAAAGATCCATTGTTGAATTTTATTAAATCAATTAATAAATTTGGAGAATAACAATATTTTAAAGTCTAAAAAATAATTATAACATTATTTGTAAGAGAATTAATTAATAAATTAAATGTTCTACCACTTCACCCCAAAAACCACATTCTTGTGAATTACCAACATTCAAAAAAGCGAAAATTGAAATAAAAACAAAAGCGTTCATTTTTTTCTTGAACAATTCAAGACTTTGATTTGATTTTATTTTTTTAACTTTGCTATTTCAGATTTTATACTGCGACACGGAAAACATGGGTAATGGACATTTTTATTTTCTAAATATCTTTATTTGTTAAATAAGACAAAAACTTTTTCTTTGCGCATTTTTTTCAAACAAATAAAAGTAAGAGTTTAAAAACCATCCATCATTCGTCTACTTTTTTTTCTTTTTTAAAGAGTGTTCATTTTTGTTGTAGTAAATAAAGAAATGAAACAAAACACATAAAAAAGGAAAATAAAAATTAAAGTAGGTGTAAAAAATTATGGAATATATCGGATGTTGAGGTTTAATTGGGAATATTATATTTTTAATTAAGTTTTTAAGAAGTTATATATATATTTATTCGTTTAATTATTTTTTCAAAAAAAGTTAAACACATACAAACAAAAACATTAAAAATTATTTACAAAATGGAAATACTTTTTTTGTAGAAAAATCAAAAGCATCGTAAAAAATTTGGGCCAAATTCTCATCTCCGCATGTTTTATTTAAAGCATTTTTAACACATTCGCTTGATTCATTAAGAGATTTACATACATCATCGGTAATAGCTTTATTTGAACATTCTTTATCAAGATTGATTTTCCTTAAACATTCCAAATCTTTATCAGAGACTAAAAATAATAAATTTTTTTAAAGTAAATTTTTACCTATGTTTTTAAAAAACTAACTATTTTTTGAGCATAATTGCTTTAACAAAAAATCAGAGGATAAAACTCCAATAGCATTATCTTCAGTTAATTGAAAAACTTTTTGAAAAGTTTCAATGTTTAAACAACTTTCTTCATATTCAGCTCCAAGACATTCTGATTTTTGGTTGATTTTTCTAAAAAACAAAAAATTATTTGATAATAAAATTTTATTTTTGCTGCTTCAAAAACATTTTCTACGCTTTGAACTTATTAATGTTATTAAATCTTACTTGCAAATATTTTTAAAATCAAAATTGGTTGTTTCGGAAACCTTTTTTAAATCTTTTAATAAATCCAAAGAATAGCATTTTTTTAATCCCTAAAAAATATCACTATAAAATTAAAAAATATATTTAACTATTAAATGTTTACCATCTCGCCTCGAGAATCACATTCTTGAGAATAAACAACATTCAAAAAAGCAAAGGCTGAAATAAAAACAACAATAAAAGATTTCATTTTCCTTTTAAATTTTTTAACTTTGAATTTAATTTGACTTTTTTGTTGCTTTGTTGCTACAGATTTTATATCCCTTCTAAAGAGATGAAAGGCGGAGTTCATTATTTTTTAAACACTTCAGAAATTTTTTTTCTTTCCGAAAAAAACGTGGTATTTACTTTATTTCTCGAAGTTCACGTAAAAGCTAAATCGATTCGTCATTTCAATTATTTTCAGATATCTAAAGAATGTTTGTTTTTTGTAGAAAAAAATTTCACATAAAAAAAACATCCTTCGTTGATTTTATTCTTGATTTGTTCAAAACAATTTTATTTTATCCATCTTTTTTTTATTTGTAAATAAATAGCATATTCTCAAAATGTGTTTATTTGTACATAAAAAAGCTTGGTGTCATTGTGTTATGGTAAATTTCACACCAAAAACAAAAAATAATTATAAAATTTTCAAATTTTGAGATTTTGTCGATAAAATTATCTACAAAGAAAAAATACAAAACCTTTTTATTAATATTATTTAATTTTAAAGTCACATTCGTTAACTTTTCATTCTGCAGCGACAACTCAACTTTTGTTATGCTTCTTTTTGTACTGAAAACAAAGTGTTATAAACCTTTTTTTAAAATATTTAAAAAAAATATTTATAAAATGAAACAAATTTTAGTTAAATAGTCAAAAAAAACAAGAAATAAAGAAAAAAATTCCAAGAAATTAAAACAAAAATTTTAAAAAATAATGTTTTATTTAACTGATTCGTTTATATTTTCCAAGATATGAATTACATTTGGGGCAATAATGTTCAGCATCTTTACAGCCATCAATGCAAAATGGAATTAAACAACATCCAAGAATCAATCTAAAAATTTAAAATTTGAATAATGAAAAGAAAAAAAGTAAAAAATAATTACATACCCAAAAATTATGCAGACTCCACAAAGTAACCATGTAAGTAATCCATTTGTATATTCAATTCGAGTTTGGATGGTTTCATTACATTTGGGACAAACCAGTCCAAGAGGGTGTTGCTTAAAAGGTGGAGGAACAGGCATAACCGTATAAATTGGAGGACCTAAGATAACTTTTTCAGCTGAAAAAAAAAAGAATAGTTTTTATTTCAAAAAAAAAAGAAGCAAAAGTTTTTACGTTGTTCAGGCTGTGGCTGATGGGGCATTGAATCAGAATCAGGATAAATGGAATTATTTTTAGTTTCATAGAAATTAGACATTTTTCTTTTTAAAAATAAAACTAAAAATAATTGCAACCAGAAAGAAAAGCAAAAAAATTAGTTAAATAACGAACGAAGAAACAATAAAAGAAAAAATCGATGCTTAAAAGTGATTCAATGAAAAAAAGGCGGCCTTTCAGTTGAACAAAAGGAAAAAACAAACAAATGTATGGAAAAAAATTTCCAAAGCATTTTTTTATTTTAAAGCTAACAAAAAATTTTAAGCAAGCTAATTCTGAAGTTTATTTTTGACAATGTCGCTTGATTTAAATTTTAAGATAAACACACAAATTTAAATGAGAGAAGTCAAAAGTAAGCTAAGAACAACAATTTAAAGAGGTTGCAGAACACAGATGCTACCTACCTAAGTTTTTAGTAAACAGTATTTTCTATTTGTTTTAAAACTTTTACATTACAAAATAAAATAAAAGAATGTATTTTTTTTTAAAAACGTAAGCAAAATTATGCATAAAATGCCTCGACTCCAGGAATACTTAACAAAAAAAATTGTGGGCTAAAATAAATGTAAAACAAAGGAAAAAAAGGAATCTCTTTTTTCGAGTGTAATTCTTGGCTACAAAAAAACATACAAACATTTTTTACATACCAGAAAAGAAAGTAAGTAAGTTGGTTAATGACGAATGGATTTAACTCTTACGTGAGCTTCGAGAAATAAAGTAAATACCACACGTTTTTCCTTTGTCTTAAAAAAAAATTAGGTTTTGAAGAAAGTATTTAACCAAATAAAAAATCAGCGCCTTCATTAATTATTTTCTTGTTTGTAAGAAAAAACTTAATTAAGAAATAAAAGTAGAAATATGGGTTCAAATCAATGTTGTTGCTTCAATATAAAGAATTGCGCCACAATTGTTGCAATTATTGGAATAGTTTTTTCCATTTTGACTATTATTGCTTCAATACTTTCATTATTTTCATCAATATTTTATTGGTATTATATTCCTTTGGCTTCTTTCTCATTAATTATTTATATTTTGGTTTTAATTGGAGTTTGTAAAGAAAATCCAACTTTCTTACTTCCAGCTCTTATTTTCTTTGTAAGTTTTTTAAAATGTAAAAAAAATCAAAAATAGTATTTAAATTTTAGGGAATAGACATATTTTGTAAAATTTTATATTTTATTGGATTTCTTCTTGTTGGAATAATCCTTCCTCAACGAATTGAAAAACTTTTTAATACAGACTTTGATAGAAAAGTTTTTGCTGAAAAATTTGATGAAAACACCGATAAAGCTATAAATGGTAAATTTCATTTTTTGTTTATCAAAAATTAAAAATGTAATAAACTTCTATTTTTTCAGTTATTCATTTGGCATTTTTTATTTCGGCTGGAATTGTAATTTTTTTAACAATTTACACCATTTTTGCTTTTATCGTGATATTTCGAACTCGAAAATATTTTAAATCTTTAATTGAAGAAGATACTCTTAAAGATAAAAATGATATTATTATTGTAGCATAAGACATTTTTTATTTGTTGTATGTACATCGATTTATTTTTTTATTACTAAAATAAATTATTATAGAATTGTTTATCGCTTGTAAATCACAACTTTAGAGTTTAGGCGACTTCTCAAATGAATAATTATTTATTTTTGAAAGAAAAACAACAACATGAAAACACGGTTTTAAAGCAACAAAAAATTCAGCGATATAAGTTTTGATAATTTTTTAAATTTCCATTTATGTTTCTTGATTAAAAGTTTAGTAATTGTTTATTTTTTTGTAGTCAAAAAAAGTTTTCTCTAAATCTTTTCTTTGTTTTTTTCTTCTTCTTTTTTACAAATATTTCAAGCCCACTCTTTTTTCTAAAAAGAAAAAAAAAACTAAAGAATTAGGGAATTTAAGATTTTATAGACGTCATCATTTATTTTTCATTTACAAAACATACATATTTGAGGCGTTAAAAAAGTATTTTTCAAGTAAAAGGTTGTTGACACATCGTTAAAGTACTCACAGCTCTAAAATCGACCACGCCTTCTAAAACTTTTTTATGTATTAAAAAAAAATTTTTTGTTGAATTTTATTTTGTAAAATTGTTATTTTATTTTATAAAAAATACAATAATGAAACATTTAATTTTTGTTTTATTTATTTCTTTTGAATTTATTAATTTTATTTATTCTCAAAAATGTGATTCTCGAGGTGAAAAGGGTGTGAAACAATGTTATGAAAATATGTTAAAAACTTTAGAAGCAAAAGATATACCAGATTTTTTTTATTATTATTATACAGAAAAATTGGATTCTAAACCTATTTGCAAGTAAGATTAACTTTTAATTAAATTTATTTTAGCTTGATATTTTTAATTTAATTTTTTAGAGCATTCATTGATAAAACAAAATGCGTGGGAATCTATAATAATAAAGATTGCTTGAATTTTGAAACATTTTCCAAAGTTTTTGGAATTGATTCAGAATATAGTAATAGCTTTTTGGCTGAGGATGCTTTGATTCAATATTTTTGCGGTATAAATCTTTCACGTAAGTTAAAATTTGTATTTAAAATTTTTTTATTACTTTATTTATAACATTTATATTATATTTTTCAGCTGTATATTTTTTAAGACATTTTGGAAGTTGTGATTCAGCATTACATTATTATAAAACTTGTGTTGATGAACCAATTAATGAAGATAAATGCAAGTAAGAAACTTGGTTAAATTTAGCTATAAAATTATTTAAAAAAATTGATTTTTTTAATTCTCATCTTTTTAGTGCAATTAATTCTCGAATAAGATGCTTTAAAGATATACCAGTCATAGAAACATGTTATACTTATCATTTAACTGATGGCTTTGCAAATACTCTTCTAGAATTTGAACAAAAATTTAATCCTGATTGTGTAATTTCTTAAAATTATAATTTAGAAAGATTTAAAAAATGTTTTTCTTTTTAATTAAATTTTTATAAATTTGCTTGAAATTTTGTTTAACGTTAATAATGAAGCTTATTCTGACAACTATGCTAATATAGTAAAACAATGGGTACTTATTTTTGTCAAAAAAAAAAAACCGGGGACTAGAACAATAAACAACTAAGCAAGCTTATCAAGCTAAGATTTTGACTACAAACAAACGTTCGTCATTCAAAATTAAAACATTAAAACAAATAAAGATTTTAAATCTTCCTAAAACTTTTGAGAAGTTATGTAAACATAAAACCTCAAATACATAGTTTTTTGTGTATTTACTTAAATCTTAAAGAGAAGCTTCTTTCTTAAAAAATTACATCACTTTAAAAATTTAATTAACCAAGAATTTATTGCACCGCCTTAGTTTTTTCTGATAAACAATATAAAAGCTCGACAAATAATGGCTCGCGAAAAAAAGATATTACTTTAATTATTTTTAAGTAAAACTTTTTCTTGTTAATTAAAAACTTTTATAAAATTTAAGCTATGGGTTCAAATCAATGTTGCTGTCTCCATGTTAAAACCTGCGCAACAATTGTTGCAATTATTGGAATAGTTTTTTCCATTCTTTCAATTATATCTGCCATATTTTATTGGTATTATATTCCTTTGGGTGCTCTATCACTTATTATTTATGTTTTGGTTTTAATTGGAGTTCAAAAAGAAAATCCTACTTTTTTACTTCCAGCTCTTATTTTTCTTGTAAGTTTTTTTATTTAAATGTTGAAGATTTTTATAAATAAATAATTATTTTTAGGGAATTGACATATTTTTTAAATTTTTGTACTTTATTGGTTTTCTTCTTATTGGAATTTTTGTTCCTGAGGCCATTGAAAAACAATTAGGTGACGAATCTAATGGAGATGGTAAATTAAAATTTATTTGATTACTTAAAAAATTAACTTCATAAAAAATTTTTTAGTTATTCGAATCGCTTTTTTTATTAGCGCTGGAATTGTCTTTCTTTTAACAATTTACACTATTTTTGCTTTCACCGTTATCCTTCGAACTCGAAAATATTTTAAATCTTCAATTGGAGAAAATACTTTTAAAAACACTATTGGCTTGTAAAATAATTTTTCTTTTAATTTTAATAAATATTTAAATATATTTGTAATAAAAATAAAAAGCTTTCTTGAATGCATTGTAATTTATTTTTTACATTTTAACAAATGCAAGAGTGGGGAAGATTTGCGTTTCAATAAACAAAAAATTGTAGAATAAAAGTTTGCCGCTGACAATTCAACTTTTTTTTTTACTTTTCTGCAAATTTTGATGTTTCATTTATTTTTTAAAGTCTGTTGAGAGTTATCTCTTCTAAAATAAAAAAAGTTAAAATAAATTTTAAAAAATATAACATCCAAAGAATTTTATCGGTTCCAGAAATTTTAATGAAAATTTGATGAAGCAAAAGAAAAAAGTAAACAGAATTTTTTATTATTATTTTTTTTAATTACAAAAAACAAGCGTCCTTTTAATTTTACAAAAAGGAAAGGAACACTTTAAAATTTGACATGAGTATAGAGAAATTATGTAAACACAAATTTTTTTTATTGAAATTAAATTTTTAATGTACTCACTCACGTATTTAAAGAAAATGACGATTTATCTCTTTATATTGGAGTTTCAAAGGTAAAAACCTATGAGTTCTTCCGTCCTTCACAAAAAAAATTCCGTGGGTTGAAGCAAAAGAGAAAATAGCAAACATAAATATTTTTGTGGAATTTTTTGACTACAAAAAAATAAACATTTACTTTTTTTGTTTTAACGAAACTCAAACAACACAGGAACGCTTCTTTTTTTTTTAAATCTTGCTTAAACTTAGTGAAATTAAGTAAACACCACTTCTTTTTTTTGACAAAAAAATATTTGAAAGTTTAAAAAGTTTTCTCTTGTATTTTCTTAAATCTTTTTAAAAATGCGTCATTCTAAGAAACTTTACATCACTTTTTTAGTTTTTAATTATTCAAGAATTTTAAACCCGCCTTTATTTTAAGTGTTTCGTGAGCAATATAAAGACTGAAGCAATAAACTTAGAAAATGAAAACTAAATCAAAGTTTTTAATTATTTTTTAAAAAGAAAATGAAAACTTTCCAATTTATTTTTATTTCTGCATTTGCTTTATTGAATATCGTTTATTCCCAAGATTGTGATTCTCGAGGCGAAATGGTAAACAATTAATTATAAAAAAATTTTCATAGATTTTAAAATGATCTTTATTTTTTTAGGGAATTAAACAATGTTATTCGGGTTTAATGAAAGTTTTTAATGTTAATGATGCTGCAGATCTCTATCAAACTTTTGATGGCGTAAATAAAGATACTCTTTGCAAGTAAGCGTATTTATGAATTATTACAAATTATTTATTTACTCTGAAATTTTTATAGAGGTTTAACAACAAAATCTCAATGTCTTGGAACCGATTATGCAGAAAAATGTTTAAATGTTCCAACTTTTTCGAAAGTTTTTGGAATTTCTAATGATGATGCCTTTTATGTTTTATATAACGATGCTTTGTATGGAAATGATTGCAAAGATCAATATTATGGTTAGTTAGCTTTAGCAAAACTTAAAAGTTAAAAATAAAATTAATATAATTATTTTAGCACCCGATAAAGATATTGGATGTTTAAATAACCTTGATTTTGCAACTGAATGTCAAATTGATAATGATGGATGCGATAAGCTTACCCTTGAAAAACTAAAAAATAGAAGCGAATGTAAGAAAAAAGTTTCAAATGAAAAATGCGGAAATTCTGATTATGCTGAAAAACGTTATAAAAGTGAAAGCGTCGCTGACGAAAAAATGGCTCAAATTTGTGGTTTATAAATACAAAATTAGTTAAAAAACTGCCTTTCTCAAATTTTATAAAATTTCAATATTTATTTTTTGAAAAATAAAATTAATATATAATAATTTCGTTAGTTAAAAAAAACACATTTCTTTTTTCTTTTATTTTAAAGCCAAACATAAATAAATTGAAATTATTCCCAAAAAGAAAAGGAATAATAAAAAAGTAAAAATCGCATTTTTTTGGTTTTGAAAAGTGGAAATGAAAAATACTTTATTCGAATTTTAATTGAATAGGAACTGGCTTTTCTTAAATTTAAAAATTAACAAAAGTTAACTATTTAGCGGATTTAAACCTTGCATGAACTTCAAGAAATTGTGTGTAAACATAAAATAAATTTTGTTGAGAGAGAAAGAAAACGATTTTGTACTTGTTGAAACTTCAAAATACATTATTTCTTTTAAATTCTTATATTTACTTTATTTTCAAAAAGCCTTCCATTCTTCTTTTTTTTTAATTTGACATCGATTTTTCCGGTAAACATAAGTTGAAAAAAAAACAAAAGGCTTAAAATAAATGACTCTTTTTTGTTGACATATGTTCGTTCTGTTTAAAATTTTTTTTCAGGAATTTTAAACCCGCCTTTTTTTTAATTTTTGAGTGCAATATAAAAGCTGTAAGCAGCATAGCAAAAAAAAATCAGAGTTTAGAAAAGTTTAAAAAGAAATGAATTCCTTTATTATTATTCTTATTTCTGTATTTGCTTTTTTGAATGTTGTTCATTCTCAACAATGTGATTCCCGAGGCGAAATGGTAAAAATATTTAATTTTAATAATTTTCGTTTGAAATTTAAACTATTCTTTCAGAAAGTGAAACAATGTTATGCAGGTTTAATGAAAGATTTCAACATTCAACCTGCTTCAACCACGTACGAAAATCGTGTTTATGATACTATGGAAAATATGGATATCGTCAATATTTGCCAGTAATAAAAACAAAAACTATAGATTTGTCTTTTTTCAAATATTTGATTTTTTTTAGAAAATATAACCAAAAAACACAGTGTCTTGGAACAAATTATGAAAAAAGTTGTTTAAATTCTGGGACTTTTATTAAAGTTTTTGGAATGTCCAGTGATGATTCAATTCAAGTTTTAAGATCGGATTTTACCTTTCAATATGCATGCAAAAATTTAAATCAAAGTTAGTTGCATTTGTTTTTGGGTTTAATAAAAAAAACTAAAACAGTTTTAAATTTTTAATAAAAAAAACTAAAATAGTTTTTAATTTTTAGTTACTGGAAAAATTTCTGAAAAAGATAAACAATGTTTAAAAGGTGTGGATTTAAAGGAAGCCTGTTATATCAAAACTAGTCCATGCGAAGACATTGCTTTTGAAGCAAATAAAGCAAATGCGTTATGCATCAAAAATGCTTTGATTCAAAAATGCGGCAATAAGAATTGGGCTCAATTTCGATATGAAAGTGATATTTATGCTAATCAAAAATTGAAGGAAACTTGTCTTTAATAAAATTTTATTATTATTCTTTTATTCTGTTCAAATAAATTTTTTGCTGTTAAACCAAATTCAAAAAAAAAATAATTGAAATAGATTTTACAAATGGATTTGAGAGTTGAGAAACAAAAAAAATATTGATAATAACTCAATTTAGTATTGCAACCAATGATCATCATCGGTATTAAAATATTTAACATTTCCATCTCTTTGATTGGTTAAGGAAAAATTAAATGGATTACCAGGTTCATTACCAGGTTCTGAAGTTTCTTTGAAATTAGTCCTCCATTTTATAAGTTCATTATGATGGGTATTTGGATCAATATTCATTGTAATGCCAAAATTAATATAGGCATCGTTGATTTTTTTCTAAAATAAAATAACAAAATAAATATTTTTTTTTTAAAAATTAGGTCAAAGGAGAAATAAACAAACTTCACAAAATTCATAAAATTTGTGAAAATCAATATGATCATTTGGTAAATTAATCGAAAATTTTTGGAATTTAATTTTGGGTGAAAAATGATTTGATAAAATATTGAACGTGTTTTCAGTTATTGAGACAAGATTAAATCTGTAATAAAAAAATCAACTTTTTTTTGTTAAATTTCAAAATTAAAAAATAAATAAGTTTTTTACTCAATACTATAAACTTCCTTGGAAGTTCTTTCCATTAAATTTTCCAAAGCAATTAATTCGTCATTTTCATTATGAGTAACTCGGTCGATATGGATTTTTTTAATATTTGAAAATTCAGTTAAAAAACAATATTCGTCAAAAGAAATCTTTAGCTCAGGAAGAAGTAAAACTTCTAAATGACATTTATAAATTTTTGTTTGCAAAAAGATTTTCCATAAATTTAAATCAGGAATTTCAAACAGGGTTGCACGAAATTTCGTTTCGTCTTTCGCTTTCGCGAAATTTCGCCTGTTTTTTCAATTTCGTTTCGTTTCGCGTTTCGCGAAATTTTTAAAAAAATTTCGTGAAACCTATTTTTGGAAAAAAAATTCAAGAGAAAATTTAAAAAATTTCAATTTTTGGAAAAAAATTTATGTTTGAGAAAAATTTTACATAAAAAATGTAAAAAAAACTGAAGTTCACTTTATGAAGTCAAAAATAATAGATTTCAAGCATTGATAATAGTTATTTTTCGAAAAAAAAATTATCAGCATCCATAAACAAAAAACGAATTTTTACTTTCGTTTCGTTTCGTTTTCGCGAAATTTCGCGAAATTAAACTTTAATAATTTCGTCTTTCGCGAAAGCGAAAGTTTTTCACTTTCGTGCAACCCTGATTTCAAATCTTAATGAATTTGTAAGATAAAGCTTGGCAGGAATTTTGTGAATTTGGTTTTCAGAACAACAAAAAATAGCATATTTTGAAAAGCCAGGTTTTGAGTTGGAATTTGCACAAAAATTTTGACAAAGATAATATAATTTTGGAATAAAATATTTGGAGGTTTTTAATAATTTGTATTGAATTGTTGGAACTGCTCGGGTTTGGATATAATAAATAATATTTTCAGGAAAACAGAAGCTTTGATGACAAATTTGACTATTTTGGAATGTTTGATCATTCTTTAAAGAAATATTAATAATTTGTTTTGATTCATTCTGGGATTCAGTTTGGTCCCGATCAATATTTTCTGATTCGTGATTTCCATGTACAATAAAACCTTGGTTGAGTTCGACCGGAGGAGGACACCAAAAGGATCCATCATCATTTTCTCCTAATTTTTTGCTGGCTGTCATAGCCGCCGTACTTTGAGTTAAGCATTTTAATTCAAAATAAAACAAGCGATTTCTTGCTTTTTGAATTTTTGATTCAATACTTTTCTGGCTTTCATTATTCCCAAAATGTTTTTCAAATCTTCGAGCATATCGAAATAAACTTTTAAATCCAATCATTTCAGCTTCCAAAGCTCGAACCAAAATTGTTCTTATAGCACTGTTTGCTTGCAAACCATTAATTTTATTAAAAATAAACAAAAACCATTATTTACTAACACAATAAAAAAATCAAAAGTTTTATTAGCTGTGGATTTATAAAAGTTTTTTTATTGTCGAAAAATGCTTTCAAAGTTATTTTTTTAAGTTTCTTCCTTCGGCTTCAAAAAAAAATGACCGTGACTTGCCAAAAAAATAAAAATAACATAAAAGTTTGCCAAGAAAAAATGAAAAGCCTAAAATTTGCATACATTTTTTTGAATGCTTCAAAATCGAATAATACTCCAACGAAAAACTATAAAAGCTTCATTCATTGAATAACTCGAGTGTGTGAAACAGTCGTCGATTGTTCTCTGTTGCTGATTCTCTCTGGCTGCCTCATTTTACTGACTAACTTTGAATCAACAAATCTTCAAATATGGGAAATCAAATTGCTCGTCCTGGTGGAAAGCGTCAAATGCCTCAACATGCTGCACAAAAGATAGCAAGAAAATCTCAAAAGGGTAAAGGTCTTGATGCAATCAATAAACTTCCTCAAAGTAAGTCCCACTTTTATATTTTTTGATTTTACTCTTTATCTTTACTCTTTATTTTTTAGTTGCTCCTCGTCGACAATGCCTTCTTCGTATGCTCAAATCAAATCGGGTCCATGACTATCTTCTACTTGAACAAGAATTCATTCAACGTCAAAATGTTTTCAAACCCTTGGATAATCAACGTCAAGAACGCCGCTTGGTTCAATCACTTCGTGGAACTCCAACTACTTTAGCTCGTGTACATGAATTATTCAACGATGAACAACATGCTGTCGTAATTGTGGAAGGCTCCAAACGTGAATGGTACATTCCTATTTTATCCATCTGTGACAAAGACTTGATTTGTTTGAATGCTCTTGTTCTCGTGAAAGCTGGTGGCATGTTCAAAAATATTCCTCTTGCTGTTGTTGGTGTTTTACAAGATTCTATTGATTCCAAAGTTGCTCTATATAAACTTGAAAAGGCTCCCAAAGAATCCTTCGATGATATTGGTGGATTAGAAACTCAAATTCAAGAAATCAAAGAATCTGTGGAATTGCCTTTAACTCATCCGGAATATTATGAAGAAATGGGTATCACTGCTCCTAAAGGTGTAATTCTTTATGGTGAACCTGGAACTGGTATGTTATGTTTTATATTACTTTTAACATGGCTATTGGATGTATTTGTGATACTCGATGTTACTGTTACCTTTTCATTTTCAGGTAAAACTCTTCTTGCTAAAGCCGTAGCTCATTCAACTTCTGCAACATTCTTACGTGCGACTGGTTCCGATCTCGTTCAAAAATCCTCTGGTGAAGGTGCTCGATTAGTTCGTGAATTATTCAAAATGGCTAAAGAACATGCTCCTTGTATCGTATTTTTGGATGAAATCGATGCCATTGGAACCAAACGTTTTGATACTACATCTCGTGGAGAACAAGAAGTCCAACGAACTTTACTCGAATTATTGAATCAATTGGATGGTTTTGAATCTCGTGGAGATGTTAAAATTATTTTGGCTACAAATCGTATTGATTCTCTTGATCCTGCTCTTATTCGTCCTGGAAGAATTGATCGCAAAATTGAATTGCCTAAACCTGATGAAAAGACAAAGCTCAAAATTTTCAATATTCACACTTCTGGTATGACTCTTGCAAAGGATGTCAAATTTGATAAGATTATGACTAAAGAACGTGAAATTTCTGGTGCTGATTGTCGTGTATGTTTATCTTTTTTGTTTTTCTTCAAACTTGTTTATATCTTTCTCGTTTTTTAGGCTATCTGTACTGAAGCTGGTATGTTAGCTCTTAGAGCTCATCGAAAGGTTGTATGTATGGATGATTTTGATCGAGCTATTCGAAATGTCTTTCAAACAAAGAAATTTGGTGTTATGGAAGAATTCTATTTGTAATATGTACTTTTCACTCTCTTATGGCATCTTGATGTTCCAACGAATAACTTGCATCTCTCTCCATTTTGATTGTATCATTTTGATTCACTGATTATATTTACTAACCATGTATGTACATATGTAAAATTGTATAAATAAAAAATTTATTCTTAAAAACCATTGTTTGAATCAGAAAAAAAGTGCCAGGAAAAAACGGGTATTTTTTGAAGCTTCAAAATTTGATTGTCAAATAAAAAGTTGATTAAAGAAACAAAGAATTGAAAAGCTCTTGAAACTCTTTATTCGATAATAGTTTTAACACTTTGATCAAACATTGCTTTGATTTCGTCGTTTGACATGATCATCCCAAATTCATTCTTGATTTTGATGTCATTCAAATATAAATATTTTACTTTGGATGTCAAAAATGTAAATACATTAAGGAATAAATTTTGATGAAAGATGCAAACAAGTTTAGCAGTGCATTTTTTGATTTTAGGTAAAAAGTTTGAAAGAGCTTCCCTATTTTGGGATTTGATATTTAAAACGTTTGCAATATAAAGATTTGAGAATATTGTTGTTGTTTCATCAAAATCGTGAAGTGAAAGGCTTAATGATTGTTGGAAATAATTCGACAGTATTCCTTTTTCCACATCAACTCGATATATGATGGGAATAGTTTGATTGAATGAAAACATTGATTTACAAGATTCATAAAGTTTTTGAATCACAGATGAAGCTTGAGAATTCAAAAGATAATGAATTAATGGCTTTGGGAAAGTTAATATTTGTTCAAATTGATTATTAATGTTAAATTTAATATTTTTTGTTTGTAAAATTTGAGGTTCAGATGGCGGATCTTTCATTGCATTTTCAAGTTCTAAAAAGCCGGAATTAAATGCGATCGCTATTGGCCACATTTATTTGTTAACAAATACTAACCTTCGTATGTTGCTCTAACATATTCGGGGTAATCATTGTTTGCTTCCATCGAATTTCTTTTATTCGTTTGTAGCTGCTTTAAAAGCCTAGTATACTTTTCCATATTGCTTTCAAATTCTTCTCTTGATTTTCTCAATAATTCAAGATTTTCTGGCATAAATGAATTGAAAGCTGCTTCCAAAACAATATGAGCTCGTTCTAAAGTTCCAAATTTTAATTCAAGTTTAACTAAATCAATCCATTGATCGCTAAGCTGATGATTATATAAATCAGTTTTTTCTAAATCTTTTTCAAAATCATCAACAAAAAGTCGAGAATATCGATAATGGACGCATAAAAGAATTCCCTAAAATTAGAAAATGCAATAATAAGTGTTTAATCGATTGAAGCAATGAAAGAAAGAAATGGAAGGGTAGCTTACATACATTCAAAGACGTATATTCTCGTATATGAATTTGCCAATATTTTCTTAAATGTTGTATGTAAAAATACCATATTTTTTTGTTTGCTTCACTGATTTTATTTACTTAGCTGTGTATGTGCATATGTAAAAATTGTAAAAATAAAAAATTTATTTTAAAAAACCATTGTTTGAAAGAAAAAAGCAAAGAAAAAAAATTAAGTAAGGCAAGAAGAAAAAAAGTTATTATTTGTTAAAGCAATGAATTTTGTTGTTAGTTTTTGAGCAAAGAAATAATATTTTTAAAATTGGGAAAATAGGAATGTCATCATCATCATTTTCTGGGAGTTAAAAGTAAAAAAAGAAAAGAAAAATAATTTTTTGGTTAGGCACTTTCTTAGTTTTGTTTTTTGTTATTTGGTTTTGAGCTTGACTGGCTTTTTAATGATCGAAGATTGATTGATTATTTGCATGTAAAAGTTTCAACCTCTTTTATACAAGTTTCACATTCAACTCGGCAACAATAATGAAATTTGCATTTGCATCGTTCTTTAATAATTTTTCTGGTTGAAACAAAGCCTCGATTGCAACAAAGCTAAAATTTAATGAAATGGAATAAGTTTTTAAAGGAGTAAAGTTTTTCTCAATCAAAACTTACCAAATCACATCCATCGATTGCAAGCAATGAAGCATTGCAAGTTCGTCCATGGGTTCCTAAGATGCCTTGATTTTCACTGGGTTCACAAAAATCTGGTGATTCATTTAAATAAACCAAATCCGTGGGTGTATGCCTTTTTAACATTTGATTCTTTCTTTCAATCCTTGCATGACGATTTTCTCGAATTACTTTAACTTCTGTGGCACCATCAAATTTTTCTTTAATAACATTTCCAATTTCTCGAAATGATGGAACTGCATCCCAACAAGTTTGGGTTTCACATGATCCACTGATGCCATGGCATTTGCATTGACGCCTGAGACTACTAATTAATACTTCTCGACCTGCACGATTATTATGTTCATTCATGAGTTTTCGTTCTTGTGAAGCATTTTTATGCCTTTCTGCTGCTTCAAGGAATTCTTTGGATACTGCAATTCCATAATGGACATTATCGGAGCAACCTTTATATGCATGAATTTGTCGGCCATTAGAATGCTGGGGACTAAAAAAGATAGTTAATGGTTAGAGTAATGTTTCGAAGTTTGTAAAATTAGTTTCAATAAGAAATGTTGACTTTGAATTTTACAATTTTTTTTTGTTTCTAAGTACTCGTGGAACTTTTAACTTTAGTCTTTTTAGTTGCTAAACAACTTCCTTGTAATATGCCATTAGCTTTATTTCCAACTTTATGCATTGATTTGATACCTTGCAAAACCACCCAAGCTTATTCACGTGAAAAATCCATGAGAAAAACAAACGCTCGCGGGAATGCTTTCACACAAAAGCGTCTCGCTTGCTCTCGCGCCCTTTTTTGTTTTTTGTTGTCATGAAAAAAAAAATCAAGCTCTCTTCTTTTTTCTTTACAATCTCGTCTGCATTCGCAGTTATTTTTTTGGATTTGAAAGACTTCTTGGTGAATTTTTTGTTCAATCAACCGACTGACAACGACCTTCAAATTGTTTCTTGCTGCTCTTGCTGGCTGTTCTTCAAAGATGTATCATTTCAATGGATTTAACCCAATGAATTATTCTATGACATCTGCTGCTGCTGGTGGTGGTTCATCATCACATTTTTCTTCTCAACATTCTATGATGTTCAATGGTGGAAATGTCTTTGGTAATCCTTCGCCTTTACCTCGATCATCAACAATGAACTTCAATTTTATGGGAAATCAACAACAATATCGAAGTAACAACTATCAACTTCCTCCTCCTCTTCAACCATCGTCTTCGTCTTCATCAATCTTCAATGTTCCACCATCAACATCTGGTCTTATTCCTTCGAGTAATACCAAGACAATGATCTCAAATAACTTTGATACTAAAGAACCTCAAACTGCTCGAGAAGTTTTCGATCGTACTTTGATGACGTAAGTTTATCTTTTTCTTTGCTTTTTATATGTTCACGTTAACTAACATCTCTAAATTTTAGATCTCTCAAAGAAGCAAACAAGCGCTTTAGTGGAAAGACTACAACATGGAAGAATCCTTTTATGTATAAGACGACTCTCTGTGATAATTATGCTTCTCGTAGTTATTGCCGTTATGGAGTAAACTGTTGGTATGCTCATGGTATCCATGAACTTCGTTGTATGCCTGATGTATGTTTGTTCTCTCTTTTTGTTAGTGTCACTAGTTTTGATGCTTAATGACGATGCTAGTGAATGCTATTCCTTTAACGGAAGCTTATGTTTTGCTCTATGTATTCAATCTTTCTAACTTATTGTACATTTTCAGAGCGAAGAACTTCCACCTCCTGATTTCATCGCGCAATATCTCTCTTTCCTTGGTTTACCTAAGAATGTTCTAGAAGATATTATTGCTTATGCATATAAAAATGCTGATGAATTTGCTGAACATCGTAAATGGTTTAAGCCTGAAGCTCTTTCTGTTGCTGCTCCATCGACAACTGCTGGTGATCCATTACCCGAACTTCCATCATTTGGTTCAACATCATCTGCCTCACCTGATCTTTCAATCAAATCTTCTCCTCCTCTTCCAACATCAACTTCAACAACAAATCCTCTTCCATTTGATGCATTTTCAAATGGTTATCATGCTTCTGTTGGTTCAAATGGTGGTGGCGGTATTGGTGATTGGAGTACATTTCGTCCAACAATTGCTATGGATGGTGGTGAAACGAATGGTGATCTCGGTCAATTGCGTAACAACTTCGCCAAATCATTTCATCTATTTAAGTAACTTTTTGTGAATGTTATGATTTAAGCTTAAGCTGTTTATAGCTAATCCCAAGCTCCTCTTCCTCCTTAAACATTTTAATTTGTTTTGTTTTTTTTAACCCTTTTAACCTTTGTGTAATCTCATATGTTTTCTGTTGTTTTTTTTGTTATTTATACTGAAATTATGGGATTAGCTTTTTTATTTGTTCTTTACATTGTTTGTTGATTTTGAAACATTTAACAGTATTCTTTTTTTGTATGTTTTTTGCAATAAATTTAACTATAGGATTTTTGTTTGTTTGTTTGTTGGATTGGATACTATCAGTTCATTTGGTAAAAACAGATTGAATAAAGGCAGGAAAAAAACTAAAAGAGTGATGAAGTTTCTCAACTTCTTATTGACTAACAGAAAAATCGTCTATAGTGCGTTTGATGGATGACGAACCTATCTATCTATGGCTTTGTCAATGGTGAGATAAATTATTGATTAGAGTTTGAAGCCACTTATTGCATATGAGAATGTAAGGATGAAAGTGGTTGTTTGTCAGCAAAAAATTATAATGCATCCATGGAAGTTAAAGCTGCGTTTATCGAATGAGTTTGTGCTTCATTTTGAAAATAGCCTTTGCAAAGTTGAATCGACGATGACTTTTAACAATACGAGTTAGTAAAATGACTATAAAGTAAGCTAAAGCAAGTTAATTAATTGCATTTAAGCAAGCTCGAAGTTGAAAAAGGTTTCAAATCCAAGCAATAAGAAGCATGCTATTTTTCGATTTTAAATGTCTCTATTAAAAGCATTTTTTTCTTAGATTATTATTTTTCCAATAAATAGGATCGCTTTTTTTATTTAACTCCATAATTTGCCGAACCTAATTAAAATTATCTCGAGAGAGACTTTGAAGCTATGGATATATTTTTTCTTGTTTTTAGTAAAGTAAGAAAATCGATGCTAACCTTAAATCCATTTTAGTTTGATCACATCCACATTTATCCAATAAACCTTGAGAACAATCTTTTGTAACTCGATATGCTACACCCGCAGCAGATATGGCATGAACGAATGCAGCTTCTCTCGTTCCATCTTTAAGTATAACATCCGCAAATACTTCTTTTGTTTCTGGATCGATCATAGTACAATTCCATCTGGAATTAATAAATCAATTAATTAATTTTGCATTCTTTTTTTTTGGTTGGTTTAGAAAAAGTATAAAAATAAAATCTGGCAAAGTTTTATTTTTGACCCAAAACAAAAGAAACTAAAAATGAGAGACTTTTTGGTGGATCCATAAATCTCAAAATTTTTATGTGAAAAAGTATACTAAGACATCGACATCGCGTTGCGCGCGTCATTAGCCAGAGCTTTTGCAGACAGATTTTATGGAAGCCAGCCACATTTGCTTTTTGAAAAAAAAATGGCAACAACCAACTAAAGCTCATAAATCGTTGTTATATTGCTATTATTTTTAACAGCTCCCAAAAGTTTTAAGAAAACACATACATAAAAGTTTTATTTAATATTTTTTAATCTAAAATTTTTTTTGATGGAAATTATTAGCAAAAAAAAAGCTATGAAAGCAATTTTAAAACTTAAAAAAATCAAAATCAAAAACAAATTTCTTGTTATTTTTTTGACATATTTTTGACTCTTCAAAAGCCTCAAAGCTTACTTTTACTTACCTCCTCAAATGAAATTGATATTGACATTCGGAATATGATTCTCTTGCGCCATGACGAATACTATTCATAGCTTCAAAATTTTTACGACAAAATTTTATTTGTTTCCTCGTTAAACCGGGTAGCGTTTTACATAAAGTGGAAATGGGAATATTTGTGTTGGATGATTTTAAATCAACTGATGCCATTCCAACTGCTCTGAAAAAAATAAATATTTTTTTTGATCGCAAATTGGGATATTTATTTTTCCTTTAACTTTTTTATATTTTTTTAAATTCCGTTTTTTAGAAGGGAATATTTAAAAGCGATGGTAGCTTTTAATTAGAAACGCGAAAAGATTTTTTTTAAAGAAACTTATTCTTTCTTATTTTTTATTGATCGAAATAATTTTCATAAATTCTTGCTTTTTATAAACTAAAACTTAAAAACGATGACCAATTATTACCTGGAGTCGTCTTTGAAAGAAAAAAATTGTGTTATTGATTTTTCACCAAATAAAATTATTAAAAAAGGAACTTTGAAAGGTTCCCAATTTTTGGTAAGGCTTTCATCGATTTTAAAAAAATAGCTAATTTTCGATCTTTACCGAAATATGTTTTTTGGAAGTTCAAAAAATAAATAAAACTAAAACTTACAACCACGTCACTGTCGCAGTAATTTGTAAAAAAATAGAATAAAAAATAAATAATTTTATTAATAATATTTTCATATTTTTTTTCTTTTAAATAATAATAATAATTTTTAAATATGTATATGCCAAAAAATAAAAACAAACAAACAATAATCAAATAAAAAAATACCAAAGTGCAACGGCGGCGTTGGCCTCCTTATTTCTTTTTGATGTGTTCCAAAAACAGCCAATAATAACAAATAATAAAACAAAAATTTTTTTGAACGGTTGTAAAATAATGAAAAAAAGAAAAGTTAGTTGTTTTATTAGGTGTCGATAGTTTTTCTTTCTTAACTTTTTTTGAGCCCTTTTTTTCTTATCAGTGAACGACGAAGAAGAATTTTATTTTGGCTTGATTGAGAATTATATTATTTTTCCTTTTCCGCTTATAAAGCAAGCGTCTCTCATATTATTTCTTTTAACGCCTTTTTAACTTGAGAATCAAATAAATGTGAGGAGTGAAGAAGAGAATGATGAGATGGGGTGTTGCGCATTCACACAAGCAACCAACACACGCACAATAAAATAAAAATAAAAATATATATTTGATTAGAGAGAGGAGAGGCGAGAAAAAATTTATAGGAACTTTCTTTGGAGTTAAGGCGAAGAAGTGAGAAATAAGGCAGGAGTCAATCAAGATTAGCTTTTTTTGATTTAAAACAAATAAGCTGATTTATTATTTTCCAATGAATAAAGTTGGAATTAAAAGTAATCTGGAGTTTTTGGTTGGAGGAAATTAAGATTAGATGGAAAAAGTTGGGTTTAGCACAAAAAATATTACTGGCGTCAATATTTTGGGTATTATTTCAATCAAACAAACAAAAAATGTGTTGAAAAATAAATAAAAATTGATTGTTTTCAATCGCTAAAAATAATTTAAAATTAATAAAGTTTCTAAACTCTAAAACATTTCTCGATTCAACGCGAAAATGAAAACAACGCGTTTACAACACAAAAAATGATAGTAATCGATTTGTTTAAAAAATTGTTAAAACTTGATTACTCTCAATTATGCAAAAAACTGCACGAAACCAATAAATTTTTTGCTTAATCCCAAAAATATCCCTTTTTTATCTTTGACCTTCTGAATGAAAAAAAAGAAGCCGAAGACAAATGGATTAATGACAGTAATCAAAACATAATTCAAAGTTTTCAGAAATTGATTACTCTCACGACAGTAATCATGTATCAACAATTTTAAACTAAAATTGATTACTATCAATTTATAAAAATTACTCAAAAACAAAACAAAAAAACCCATTTAGCCGCTATGATAAATCCCAAAGAGCTTTCTTTATTTCCTATTGTTTATAAGTTTTAAAAGAAGGGAGAAAAGAAGGGAATGGCAACATTTGAAGAAGCACAACAAAGGCCCAAGCTCGGACGACAAGGCACGAAAAAAGTCATAAAAAATCCATTCAAACAGCAAAAGGCGGAGATTTAAAAGAGAATTGGGTAAAGTAAAATAAAAAAATAAATAAAGAAAGAAAAAATACGACTTTTTTTTTTGCGATTGGTGGATTTTTGCCTTTTTGCTTTCCTTCTTTCATTCATTTTTATTAGCCAAGGATCGTAAATCACGCTTGGACACTTGGAAGAAGAAAAAAGATGGAAGGAAAACTAAAGAAGATGGGTTTTTTTTATACTTTTTTTTCTTCGTCTTCTTCTGTTCTGTTCTGCGCTGTTTTGTTTTGACAAACATACAAATAAATACATATTTTGAGGAGACTCAAAAACATATGGATTGGATTTTTTTAACCAATCCCCCCAAAAAAAATGTTGGTTGGATAGTGCAAAGAAGGAAAAGAAAATAATATTTGAATGAAATTAAGGGTAAATTTTTTATTAGATGAAATAAACAGATTATTTTTTAAGTTACTCAGAAAATTTTCATTGGTGATTTTTATTATAAAAAACGAAAACAGTAAAATTGTCTCCAAAGAATCATTGGATTTTCAATTCCGAGTTGTGATATCAGCCATTTGTTTGTTTTCTTTTACTCTGTCTGGTATTTTTGGAAAAGGCTTTTTGATAAAATTTCTTTTTTATATTTGATTTTTCCACCAAAATCCTTTTTTGCATTAATTGTTTTACTCATTTTTCAGATGTTGAAGCAAAAAATTGTCTAACCAAATTTTCGTTTTGGCACAGTTACTTCTAACTTTTTTTACGGATTTCCGTAAATATTAATAATCTCTCGTTTGTTTCAAAAAAAGGCTTGTTTTTTTACTTTTTTTTTCAAGGATTACTGTATTTTTTTCTTTTTCAACTCAAATTTTTACGTTTATATTTTGCATTCACTGTCTTTCTTCTGACTTTGATCCTTTTTTAATACCAAAAAAACCAAAAAATAAAATATATACACTTTCTTTTTTCACTTTTCTTTTCACAAAAAAAGAAACTTTATATAATCTTATAAAAATAAAACCAGGCTGGCAAGAAGAAGAAAAAAAATGCTCTTGATGCCTGCCTTTTTTTTGATGTTTCCATGGTGATACACTTTCAAGCTTCATCCTCTTCATTTTTTTTTCTCTCCATTCCCTTCTTCTTCCAAGCTTTTTTAGTTTTTAGTGGCCTTCTTCTTCTTCCATAAAACCATAAAACCATAAAAACAACAACAAGCAGCAAGCAGCCCACTTGTTTCCGGATTAATTTAAAGCCAAAAACAAGCTTATGCTTTCAAAAAATAATAAAATGGATACATTAAAAATTTTTTTTCATTTTTCTTTATCGAATCCAAAAACGATGAAAGCTGCTGCATTTTAATTTATGCTTATAATAAAAAAATGCGCAAAAAGAATTTATGGTTGCCAATTTTTTTATTTTCTTGGTTTCAATTTTTTACGATACTTGTCGATTCTCTCGTGTGCTATTCTTGCACTTCGGCGCTTTCATCATCAGTGGATCAAGCGGGCCAAGTTGCATTAAGAGTATTCTTGGATTCCACATATCTATTACCTTCCGTTCATCGTTTATGCAATATGGAAGATGATATTGATTTTAAAACTATTCCTGTTTCACAATGTTCATATAAAGATAATTGCATTAAAATTTCGGCTTCTAATCAAGGTAAGCAGCTTCTTTATTTATTTTTTTTGGTAGTCGAAAGTTTTTTAGTTCAAGGAATCATAAAAATCTTTCTGAAATCTGGCTAACGTTAGTCGAATTTAATTTTGTTAATAAAAATCTTAGCAATAAAAAAAAGCGGCAACTCGGAGAGGCCAGGATTTTTACAGACATAAGAAAATTACTTGGAGTCCCAATAAGATTTTAAATTTTTATTTTTATCGTTTAAAAAAATGACAAAAATTTGATATAAACAAAATTATCGTAGTTTTTTGCTCCAAAACTTAAAAACTAAAAAGCGACTTGCTGTAAACTCTGGAATAAGAAAAAACTTTTGATTTTGGCGGTAAAAATGAAACTTTTTGTTTGGCTTTTTTTGAAATCTATGATATTTACTTTTGAAAGTGAAAACTTTTCGTTGCATTTCCGGTTCCTTTCAACAAAAAAGAAAATAAGAAACTTTGTACCCTGACTAACCCAACCAATTTCTTTCTCTTTCAATTTCCCAATAAAAAAAAGAAGACATTTTTTAATTTATCTCAATCAAAGTAAAAAAACCAAAAAATATCAATCTTTTTTAATGTGATTTTGACGAGAGACGTTTTTTGTTAACCACTTGTTTATGTGTCTCAAAATTAGCAATCAAAGCAAGCAAGTATCTATGTATTTTTAAGTCCCAAAGAATTTTCTCGAGATTTCCAATCAACAAAAAAAGAGTGAAAAAAAGATGGATAAAAGCTGTCGTCGCGAAATATATTAGACAACTGCCACTTCATTGCTTTTTTATTTTACTTTGATTTACTACGGTAAAAACTAATTAAATTTCAATCAAATTGAATAATGAAGCTTTATTTAAACAAAAAAATTTCTTTGATTGCAAAATTGTTTATTAGTTTTGAATGAAATAAAAAAGTCTAAAAAGAATAAAACATTTTTAGGTATAAGTTTTGTTATTCGTGGATGTGAATCACAAGTATATCGGCCACAAGCAGAAATTCAAGATATTTCTTGCTCATCCAATTCGCCATCAGTTTGTAAATGTCATGAAACTTTATGCAATGAATCCTCAATAAATAAATCTTATAGCTTTATTTTAATTTCATTTCTTTCAATTTTTTATGCTTCAAAATATTTTTTTTGATATTTGAATAAAATAAATCTAGCAAGAATGGTGTACAGCAAAAAGATAAGGAAAAATAAATAACATTGAAAAACAAAAAATACTTTCATGAAGAAAAAAAATTTCGGTTTTATAATAGAAATTCAAATAATTTTTTATTAGTTTGGGTTATATTCAGCGGGAACGCATTTATGATCATTCTTGGTGAGGAAATATTCATTTCCTTCATCATCTTCTTCGATGGTACCGAAAACAAATTTGCTGCGTGGCAGCTTATTGCAATTCGAGCAACGATAACATCTTCGTTGTCCTTGCTTTTTATAATGAAAGTTATAACATCGACCATCAGCGGTGGGAATAACAACTTTGGGAAAATTTCCGGTTGTTGGTTGAAGTTCAAAACCATATATCATTTTCACTCCGCATGGAAGCTCCAAAATTCTTAAAGTTGGAGAAAGATTTGGAGGAGCACTGCTAAACAAAAGATTTTTACTTTTTGGAAGCTATGTTTTTTAAACCAACTTTTCACGATTATTTTCTTCATTTGACTCTGAGCGATTATCTATTTCAGAATCAGAGAAATCTGGATTATTTTGGTGATTATTATTTGGGCGTCGAGAAGTTCGCTTCTTTTTATGATGATTAACACTTTTGGCTCTTCGAGATGCAGGGTTTTTTCGTTTACGAAGCTAAACTTGAATAATTAACAAATTTTTCCCCAAAAATAAGAGTTTGCTTACTCTTCGCGAAATCGAATCATTAGTGTTATTATTTGGAAGATTGATTGCAGAGTTTTCTAAATTTTCAGGAATATCTTGGCTGCTTTGGGGTTCAATGGTTTCAATGGAAATATTTCCAAAATTGTTAAAAAGTTCTTCAGGAAGACTATTTCTTGAAGCTTCGAGCCGGCTAATATTTGATGAAGTAGCTGCTCCAATACCAAAGTTGCTTCCACCATCAGATGTGGATGTGTTTGTGATCATAGAGTTGTTATTTTCAAAAATATTATATTCATATTGTTGCTGCTCTTGTTGATCTCGATGATGAGGATGATTTTGATGAGTCAAATAATTTCGTTCACATTGAATTTCATAAATCTTAAAAATGTTATTATTTTTAAAAAAAAATAGTTAAAAAATGGTTTGGATTTTTGTACTTTTTGAATTAGAGTGTTGTTTGTGGCTTCCATATTTTGCAACATCCTTTCCATTTGCTCAAAGCGAGTTTCTAAGTTGGAGTTTTTATTTTCAAGGGCAATAACTTTATTTTTCCAAATATTAATTTCAAACTGGTTTTGACTAATCTATAAAAGCGGCACTTTGCTTAAGGGGTTATCAAAAAAATTAAAATTAGTACCATTTGTTTAAATTTTTGTTGCAAAGCCGAACCTTTATCTTCCGAGTTAGGTGCCTGATTATTAGTTTGAAATCCATTAACAAAATTATTCATTTTATCAACATCCATATATTCAAAGTTCTCATTTTCAGCTAAAATATATATAATAAATTTAAGGAAAGCCATTTATTAATAAAGCTTACATAAAAAAAGAAAGAGCTCATCTTCTAATTCTTTATAAAGTTTATTAACACTTTTTCTTTTTTCTTCACCTTTTTTCAACATGCCTTCTTGAACATATTTAATTAAACGAGGCTTAAAATAACAAGGCTTGATTTGAGGTTTTGAAACTAAATAATAGAATTTATAATTTCGCTTTTTTCTAAATTAGATAACTCACAATTTTCACAATTCATATTCTCTTTCTGAATAAAGGAAAAAAGATTTAAAATTTGTCTTGAAAATTACCAGTGTTTAGGATGAGGAAAAATCTTTGGATATATTGAGCATCCAAAAAATCGCGTATATATGCACAAACAAAAAAGTGTTGTAAAAGCAGACAAAATATTCAAAAAGGAAAAAGAAAAAATGTTTGGGCAATTAACGATTTATAATTTGACCTAGCATAGAGGAATGCAGTTTTTATTGTTGTGCATATGTTCTTTGAATGTTCCCTCAAAGACGAATTATGTTTATCGTTTGTTGTTTGGTTGAGGTTGGAAATATTTTTAAAAATGCAGAAGTTTTGATTTAGTTTATAGGTTTATAATCTTGTAATTCTTCGCATAAATTAATGAACTTAATATTATAAAAGATTTTGCGATTACACACAATTTATCACTTCAATTATTAATAAATTTGCTAATTCATTTATTAAATGTTCAGAAAATAAAAATATTTAATCTAGCCTTTTTTTGCATACATATAACTTAAAAATATGTCATTAAATAATTTTATTAACTTGATTTCTTTTTGCGTTAAAAATATGAAAAAGGTTTACACAATAAAAAACACACATTAGCCTTAGCTCCCGCCAAAAAATGGTGATATTTATTTTTTTTGAATGTCAAAAAAACGTTGCAAAGAGAAAATGTAAAAGCAATCGAATGCTCTTTTGGAAATTCTAAAAGCTGTAATAAAATGAGCCATATTATTTTTATTCTTTTCGTTCTTTTTTGCGATTGTTTGAATATTTTATTTTTGTAAATTTTGTTTTCATTAATTCTTTGGTGCTCGGATTTTAAAAATTCAACCTATATTTTGATAGATAACATGGCTGTTGCTTTTAAATAAATCAAATCCTCTTCATGCATATTTTTTTCTTATTATGTTTATTTTTAAATAATACATTTCTTTTAGCTTTTGAAATTCTTTTTATTTGCCAATATAAAAAGCACAAACGTATCACAAGCGGACACTTCCAAACAGTGAAAAAATGCTTTTTTTAGATGAACCAAAGTAGCAACATAGAGAAAAAAATATCACAAAAAACAGCAACGAATTGCTTTCTTTTTTAGAAATAAAAGAAAACGAAAGAACATTAACGCTTATTTTTTTTTTTCTGAATATTTTAATTAAAAATTTTTTTGATCCTTTTTCTTTGATTATTTTTAGTTTAAGATTTCTATGTAGAGTAAAGATTTTATCGCCTCTAAAACGTATTTCAGATTTGAATTCATTTATAAATTTAATTAAAATAATCCTGAATGAACAGATTTAAAAAAAATTACAATTCTCTTGGAAAATTAGAAATCATAAAAGATGAAGAAAAAAAAGAGTTAAATATGTTTGCTTTTTACCTGTATGGAAATATAAGCTGCTGATACACATGAAAAGATTATGCTTGGATTTTTAATTCAAAATTTTTTTGCAGAATTACTCTTTGTTGAAGAAAAAAAAAACAAAAATGTTCCTTCATCCTTTGTTGTCTGTCGCTCAAAAAACATTTTTCCTTTTTTTTTCTTTAAATGCCGCGCAAAGAAGAAAAAAAGAAAGAAAAATCGTTGCAAAAAGAAAATGTATATTTGTAATAAAAGAAATCGATTGCTGCTGTTGAAATTAAAAGCAGGAAAAAAACCCTTGTTTTAGTATTATTTTTTTTTGAATATTTTACTAACATTTTTTTTGTTATAAATTTTGTATTAAAAAGGTTACAGATTATTTTGTAACAGAGTGATATCAAAAAATTTTAATGAATAAAATGACTAATGTCCAATTGTCATGATGTCGTCTAAGTTTTTAACATTCACAATTAATAAAGTAAATTAAAAGTCTATGCATGACAATAAGTAAACTTCAACATACTCGATAATTTGAGACAATGAAAAACATATAAAAAATCATTGTAAAATTTAAATAAGAAATGAATTCTTTTTATATATAATTTTGTTTTTATTATGTTTTTTTTAGTAAACTCTTTTTTTGTTTTTAAAGCCGTGAAACAAAACAAAAAAATAACAAACTAGCCCTTTTCAAAACTGTCAAAGCGAATGTTTTTCTTTGTGGTGTCTCAAAAAAAGCAATCGATTGCTTTCTTGAAATTAAAAACAACACCATTATTTTTTTTTGCTTCTTTGAATATTTTAATGAAAGTTTTTATTATCTTTGTTTACTTTTTGGTAAAAAATGAAAATTAACAGTCACACTTTCTGTGATAAAAAAAAACGGAAAATTTTTTATGAATCATTTTTTTTCTTTGATTAAATTTTTTCAAATAGAACAAATACATTTTTAACTTTCAATAATCTATTGCTTCAGATACAACCACTATGAAGCTCACGAAAAAAAATTTTTTTCTGATTTTAATGATCATGCAAACAGAATAATTAAATAGTTTTTAAAAAAACAAGCTTTTCTTAGCTTTTATCTTTTTGAATATGGAAGAATTATAAAAAATGCACAGTAAAACATTGAAGAAAAACAATGAATTTTTTTTATCCAGAATTTTGTTTACTTTTTAAATAAAAATTTGTCTTTTTTACTATGAAAACCAAATAAGAACGTAGCTTTTAGAATTTGTCGTTTAATAGAATATTTTGGACCTTTATTTATCTGCAGCCTATCTTTCTATTAAAAAAAATAAAACCACGGAAAGGTGTATTTTTTTCTTCGATGAGACAACAACAAAAAAAGAAAAGGAAAGGAAAAAAATATTACAATAAAGCGATCCAACGATTGATTGCTTTTTTAAACTAAAAAATGAAAGTTTCTTTTTTGAAAAATGATAGCTTTCTTTATTATTTTTTGAATATTTATATAAAGTTTTTTTGTCATTTTTGTTTATTTCGTTTTAAACTTTAAGCTTGTCAGAAGGATGGCGATATCGCCTTTAAAATTTCATTTTGAACTAGAATCCATTTATAAATTTTATCATTTTTACCATGAATGAAAAAAATGAAAGCTTACAAACTCTTAAATTATATGAAAACTTTGAGCTCTTGAAAATATAAAAAAAATTATGTAAAAAATGTTTGCGTTTTACATGAATGGAAGCTGAAGCTACACTTGAAAAAAATAAAATTGAGGTATTTAATTCAAAATTACTGCAAAGTTAAATTTTTTGTACAATAAAAAAGGAGAAAAAAAGTGAAGGTAAAAAAAAAAAAGACTAATTTAAAAAAATGATTTATGATAAAATTCACAAAATAATCAAAATTGATAATAAAAAAAAGAAGGAGAGAATAAAATATATAAACAATCTTAATTAATGACTACGACGACAAAGTGGCTGCTCTAAAGGAGACTACTGCTGAATGACTACGTAAATATTATTTTAAGACTACGACCACAAAAGAAAAAACTTGACATATCCATTTATCTTCCAAAAAAAAAAGTTATCAGAAAAGTTTAAAAGCGCAAGCCATAATCTTTGATTTCTCGCTAAAGTTTATTTTAAAGATAAATATAAAAACGAGAAAAAGGTAGGAAAAATAAATGAAAAAAGTATGTATTTGCAGAGAGAAAAATCAAAGTTATTTTAACCAATCCCTTATTTTTCTTTATTTTTTCTTCTTCACAAAATGATTTATGAAAAAAAAAATACTTTGTGTCTCAGTCAGAAAAATAAATAGCTTTGGAAAGTAAATTTGAACTTTTTTTTATAATCAAAAAAGTTTTTTAAATTTTGTCTTACTATTTTCAAGGGATAGCCCCGATACCAAAAATCATGAGGTTTTTTTGGAGTCGAACTGTTATTGTGAAAATGATGACTAAAAGTCAAATTCTTTTTTCTTCGATTTTCTTATCTTTTTTCCATAAAAAATTTTTCTTATAAATAATTCCGATTTTTTTTCTATTCGTTTTTATTATCAAACTCAATATAAATATTGTTCCTAGCGGGTTTTTTGATTTGTTCACTTTTTTGAAATATTTTTCATAATTTATTTATTATTTTTCAGAGTGATTTTATTTCTAAATTTACGATGTTTCTTCCAACTCGATTATTATCAAATCTAAAAATTTGCATATCGCCATTGACCAAATCTCCTTCCTTCATTTCAACGAATAATTTAAATCGAACTTTTACCACAAATTTTTCACGAAAAATTCCAAATTTCAATAATCATCATCGACGACGAGGCTTACAAGCTTTAACAACAACAACAATTGCTGGAAGTTTATTTGGAGTGACGTGGATGAGAAATAAAACTTTATTTACTCCCGATGAAGAATTAATTCCATTTCGAGATTGGATAAAGGGAGATGAAGCTTTACCAGTTGAAGATGCAATTATTACTTTAGCACCAAATGTTCCACCGCCCATTGATAGAGGTTATCCGGTAAGTGTGTGTGACTGAAATACCCATTTTAAAAATTTCATTTTTTTCCAAAAAAACTTCTCTGAATAAATATTTTTAATAATGATCAATGATTAACAAAGCCTTTTTTAAAATATTAAATCCTAGATTTATAAAAATTTAGAAAAAAATTAAGGTCCCGAATAAATTTGTGTACTTTTCGGCTAAAAATTTCTTCGGGAATAAAGTTATTTTTTGAGCTTTAACACGTAAAGTTATTGATGACTATAAATAACCCTTTTTTATCAAAAAATTTTTAGATCAAAATGATTTCAGTCGAAATAAAATGGCTTTAAAATTTTTAAGCGTCCCTGACTTTCATTTTTATTACTTTTTTATAAAGCTTTTGTTTTTCCAATAATTTTTTAATAAAAAAGCTTCACAAAGGTGAGAAAAAACAATAAATAAAATTTTTGAATATATTTTTTTGATTTTTTATGTTAAAGTTTCCATTTTTAAGAAAAAATTTTTATCGAAGCTTTCTTGCTTCAACCATTTGCAAACCAAATTAAATCTTTCTTTTTTTGGATCGATTAGAAAATGGGAAAGCAATGTTTCATTTTTTTTATAGGTTCATCTCAAAGTTAAAATGGACACTCAGGTTACGACCATTCCTTTAACCCGCCAACATAAATATAAAGCTTGGACTTTCAATAAAGGCTTACCGGGTCCATTTATTCGTGCAAGAGTGGGAGATATTTTGGAAATTGAATTTACAAATAATGATGAAGATGGAGTGGCTCACAACATCGACTTCCATTGTGTCACTGGCCCTGGAGGAGGTTCACCCGTGCTATTTACAGGTTTTTTAAATTTACATAATTTTTTCCTATAAAAAAATATTAAAACTAAATTTTTTTTAGAGCAAAATCAAACAAAAGTTGGAACCTTTAAACTTTTATATCCTGGGCTTTATTCTTATCATTGTGCAGCAGCTCCCATTCCAATGCATATTTCTATGGGAATGTTTGGTTTAGTTTTAGTTGAACCTGAAGATGGTTTACCACGGGTGGATAAAGAATTTTATGTTATGCAAAGTGAATTTTATACTGAACCATCAAATGATGATCCTAAATTATTGGAATATTCTTATAGTGAAGGTAGGAGCATAAAAATAATTATACAAAATTAAGACTTAAAAAAAGAAGCTATTTTTATTGGAGATTTTTTCAAGCTTAAATTAAAATGTTTTCTCACATCAAAAATGTATACTTTAAAACTCCAAATTATGGAATTTTCAACTTTATTTTTAAAAAATTTCGATTTTTGATGACAAAAAAGTATTAAAAAATATGGCAATTTATACAAATTTTTAATGTTTTTATTTCTATTTTCTGCTTTTAATATTCTGCAATTACCTCTTTTTTCGCTGTAATACAGTAACCTGCTTTCTAAAAAGAAACCAAATTGTTGCTATTAAAAAATAAGTTTGAAGTGCCAAAGCATGCCTCAAATTTTCTTCAGAGAAAATTCCACAAAAAAATACTAAAGTCTGTTTCAAAGTTTTAAATTCCACTCTTTTTCGATGCAAACCATATTTTTTTCAAAACATTTTTTCTACTTTCCTATCCCAAACTTTTTTTTTTATTTCAGGTTTAAATGAAAATCCACAATACATATTTTTTAATGGCCGCGAAGGGGCTCTCACCGATAATCCATTGAGAGCTGGATTGGATGAAACAGTTCGAATTTATTTTGGTAATGCTGGAGCAAATTTAACTTCATCCTTCCATGTTATTGGAGCAATCTTTGATAAAGTTTATCGCGAAGGCGGATTGATGACTGCCCCAGATCGAGGAATAGCAACTACCAGTGTTCCACCTGGTGGAGCTACAGTGGTGGAAATAAAAACATGCGTGCCCGGTACTTTCACTTTAGTGGATCATTCCATTTATAGAATTGATAAAGGAGCTGTGGGATATTTAAAAGTTGCTGGAAATCCTAGAAAAGAGATATATGCAGGTGATGATCGACCTACGCCTTGTCCAGGTTGTAAAGTTCATGAATAATTAAATTAATTAATTAATTGTTGTTGTTTGTCGTCTTTATTTATTTAAATGTGTTTTTTGGATTATTAAAACATTTATAAAATTCTTTTTTTACTTGATTTTTGTTGTTTGTTTATTAAAAAAAATTTTTCATTATTATTTTTTATTTTTATTTTTCGATTAATAAAGTTTTTTCTCATTTTATGTTATATTTTTTTATTTGTACGTAAGAAGAAAAAAAAGAAAAAGCAAGCACAAAAAGTGATTAAATAAAGCAACAATATTTCTAAATAAAGAATTTATTGTTTCAAATTCAAAGTTTTATTTTTTTGTTCTTTCTAAAAAATATACACGTAAGTTGTTTTTAAAATTTGCATATTTTTTGATCAAAATGTAATTCTGCCGCCAACAATGAAGTAACCGCTCGAAATTAAAATTTAATAAAAAATATGAAACAAAAATAAACATATTATCAATTTTTAAGAGTATATGGTGGAGGTGGAGGACATGAATGAAGCGCTTCCATATTAATAGGAGCTGTTGCATGTCCATCATTATAATGAATTGGCATTGGAAGAGTAGTGTATGCTTGAGGAAGAAAAGATGGTGGACCATTGAGTTTTGCAATATTTTCTTTTATTAAATGTTTTCTTGATTTATAAATAATAAAAAATGTAAAAATTAAGAGAAGCGTAAATATAAAAGCAATTAGAGCCGAAGATAAGTAATCAAGTTGAGCTGCTGAAAATTATTTTAATTATTTGATTTTTAAATTAAAAATTGTTTATTTTTTTATTACCTTTTTTTGCATCTTTCACAGAATAATGCCGATTAAGCTTAAAAGATTTAATTTTATCTTCGGATAAATCAATGGCAAAGTAAATATAAATGATGGTCTTCAAAATGCTTTTAACGATGTAAAGAGCCTAAAAAAATTGTAAAAAAAGTTGGGAAAAAACAATACAAAAAACTCTCTTTTCGAAAGATCTAATTAAGTAACAACTTACGAGAATAAGAAGGGCAGGAATTAAGAAATTTGGTCGTTCTTTATTAATTCCTATAAGAACCATAATAAAAGCGATTGCAAAGAAAATATTTAGGTAAACAAAAGAAAAAATTAAGCCAATATATGCAAGCGATTTCGCGCATGTCAAAAAATTAGAAATCTGCAACAAAAAAAGTTTAATGAGTAAATAATTTTTGTTTAAATTAAGCTTACTATTATATTACCGCCGCAACAACTCCATGATTCCATTTTAAGAAATACAATAGTCTATCTTGGAAGAATGGAAAAAACAAAAAACAAAATGATTTTCGTAACCTTTTTTTACTTTTTTCCTAAATAATCAATAAACGAACAAAAAGAAAAATATTGTTTGAAAGTTTAGAAAAGAAATAAATAAATAACAATCAATCTAAACTCGCACCTTCAAGTTTAATTACAACAACAAAAAAAACAGAGAAGGAATAGAGTAAAATTCTTTTTTTTTGTTTCGTTTGCCAAACAACTATTATGTGTTTTTGCAAATAAAACTATACGCACCATTTTGGAAATTAAAAAAGCAAACATCCGTTTTTTTTTTTGTCTGATGTTCGGTTAAAGTTTGCTATTATTTGTTTGAAATTGATTGCTGCTGACACCATTGAACCGGTTTGGTTTTCGTTCATTATATTTTATTTTTTTGACCGTTCATTCGAAAAGAAAATATTTATTTTAAATAAAGAGTTGGGAAAGTAAAAAAAGGACATACATTTTTTTAAAACTTTGATGAACGCTTACATCCTTATTGTTTTTTGCCCTAAAGTTGAACGCAATCGGACGGACACACTTGTTGCAAGCATCGAGGCGAATGTTTTGTTTAAAACATTTTTTTGTTGCTCAATGTTCTTTAAAAAAGCAATGAGAATAATAAACAGAAAATCGATAAAGAAAAAAAAACAGTTACACATTCACTAAAAACAAAAATAAAATAAAAAAGCCAGGAATTTATAGCTAATTAATGTTTAAGACTTATGCCATTATGTCGAATTGGATTAGACATAAAAAACTGCTAAAGTATGCTACTATTTTCCAAAATATGGAAGCAGCTTTTTTTACAATACAAAAAAACTTTTGAAAAAAGAAATGTTTTTTATTACAGCATAAAAAATAATGTTAAAAAAATGCATCATTTCTCATAGCAAAAAAATACCGTTGCGAAAAAAAGAAAAACGAAGGACGAAACTATGGCAAACATAAATCAAAAAAGTGTTCATTTGCTAGTCGTCAACAAGCGCAAGCAACATAAAATGCATTATTTTTTAGCTTTTTTTTTGTGAATATTTTATTTAGTTTTTTTTTTCATTTTTCATTTTATTATTGATTTTTACAAACGTCGTGTAATCGAAATATAGAGCTGACTAGGAAAATTATTTAAAAAAGTATATTTGCAAAAAGTTTAAAAAAAAGTAAAAAAAATCAACAGAAATACGTGAATGAACAATAGGTTAATTAAAGACCAAAATAGCTGCAAAGTTACTAATACTTCCCTCAGCGGCTGTGTCAACTGCGAAAACGGAGCTTATCTTCTTCTCTAATGTCCTTCTGATTTAGGTAAACAATTAGCTTTTATTAAATGTGATTCCTTTTCTTTCTCTGTTTTATGTGATACTAACAAACATGTATTTACATTAGACTTAAATGACACCAACGTTATGCTCAACTGCTTGATGAAATGTCCAGCCAATGCCGAAAAATTCAATGTTACCGGCTACTTAAATTATGTTCAAGATCCACCACATGTTCTGAAAAATCTAAACAAATTCACGTTCCTTGGACAATCGCAGTCACATCTTTTATCAATGGACTCATCTTTAATGCTAATTACATTTTTGTTATCGTAATCATTATTTTAATTATCTTACTAAAATAATTTAAATGAATTTTATTCGTAAAAATTTATTTTGTGATACTCTTAGTCACGTAAATTTTTATGTTTTAACTTTACTTGTATTTTTTATTGTACGAATTTTTTTCGGCGGGAGTATCAAGAAAGGTAGCTAAACCACGCCTCTCAGAAATCAATCTTATTTAAGCCATTTCTATTTTATATATTTTTACTGTTCTAATAAATCTTAAAGCATCGAACACAATCGCGTTTAGCTTTTAAATATTTTTAAAGTTTCAATTGCATAAATTCATGATATAAAAATTTTTTAGTGAAAATAAATACATTTGCAAATTGCAATGATCGAAGCGAGTCTTTTGTTTATATATTTTTTTTCGTACAAAGAAAGAAGCATTGAGAACTAAAAAACATAAAAATCGATGAAGAAAAAAAGCAGTCAGTCATTTGATTAAAAGAATGAACAAAATAAAATAAAAAAGCTAAGAAGAAAGTGTTTCAATTTTTTATAGCTTGACTACATTTTGATTCTGGTATTACTTTTTCTTTATTTATTTGAATTTTTCAATAAAAAAAGTTTTTTTATTTTATTTATTAGTTTAAGAAAAGTTTAATAAAAAAGTTTGTTTACCAAATTGATATATAAAAATAAATTAATATCTAATTATTTTTTAATTAATAAAATATTAAACAAGTTGTAAGCTAAAAAACTGTATTCAATTCAATGTGCCCTTTCAATTGTTTATGATTAAATGGTTATTTTTCAATGAATCAAAACATTTAGTTAAATATGCAGCGACCTCAAATTAAATGTTTCATAAATAATAAAGTAAAGCGATTTTAAAAGATACTTTAAAGCAAAAAAAAAAACCAGAAAAAAATGCAAAAGTTATTTTTTTTATTCAAAGTTTCCTTCCAATTCATTTGGATCCAACAGAAATCTTTTTCCATTTTCACCATTATAAAGTTTTAAATCGGGCAAAAAACGATCAACAAATTTCCGCCAATTATAATCATTTAATTGTCGAATATTTTCTGGATGACTTGGAAGTCGGGCGCGTTTGAGTAAATTTTGTAAAATTTCTATTTCGATCTTGCCTTTGTTATCTTCAAGAAATTCACGAATTTTTTGACAAAATTGTTCGATCACGTTCTGAAAAAAAAAGTATTAATAAAAATTTTTAAATTAAAAAAAAGAAGGCGAATTTTAAAAGAAAATCTTACTCCATTTCTATTTTCCACCCGCGATGATTGAATTCTCGATGATGATGGAACAACGCTTCCAGGTCGATGTTGTTGTTGATAATAGCCTAAAGCAGACGATGAAGATATTGGAGGATGGATGGGCTGAGTGGACATTGGTCTTTGCCGCGTCATTAATATTGGTTGTTGTTGTTGGGGTTGACGATATTCATTAATTTGTTGGGGTGCGCGTGGTGATGATATTGGTGGTGGATAATTATTTTCATAGCTATTGTACGATGGCGGAGGTTGGGAACGTTGGTCATGATAATATCCATCTCCTCGAGTTTCAGGTTGTTGTTGGTAAATTTGTGGTTGTTGTTGTGGAGGACGTCGATGTTGTGGGTCTCGGTTATCAGGATGATAATATTCATCATATTCACGTTGAGGATGAAGAGGAAGTGGCTGGTGTGGAGGAGTAATGGCTCGAAATACCGAATTTAATGGAACAGGTCTAGCAGGATTTTCATATAGCGGATCCATTTGTTGTCTTGGAGTTCGATGGGTTGGTTGATGAGTATATGAATCATGAAAAACATCTCTCATTTCTGGTTCTTCCTCTTGTTGTTCTTCTCCATCATTTTCATAATATGGTGGAAGAAGATCATTATTAGAAATATTATTAGGTCGAGGATTAGGATTATTATTTACATATGAATTCGAAACATCTCCATATGGTGTATCATTCCATGTTGGTTCTTGATAATTATTGATAGTAGTCGATACTTGTTGATAAGATGGAGGAGGCAGATGATAATTATTTTCATTATGTAAACCTGAATGATTTGAAGATAATGGGATTGGAGCTGGTTGTTGCTGCTGTTCATATGAACGATTCATAGCCCGTGTTTCAGCTGATTCAGAAGGCTCTTGTTCAAAAGTGCGACTTATAGGTTTATTATCTTCATCATTTCCTTGAACATTTACATTTGGACCTCGACGTTGATGACGAGATGGAGGTGGTGGTTGTCGACGATTTACCGCCGAAGATGCTTCAGGTGGTGGAGGTTCTTGACTTCGACTTCCTCCAATATTAGTAATATTATTATTTTGTTGCGGCGGTTGTGAAGAAGTATTAGTCGCTGGTCTTGAAGGGCCTGGTCCTGGTGATGTCCCTGGTGGTTGATTGCCAGGTATTGGTCGTACACTGAAGTTTCCAGAAAGTGGCGAAACACTGCCTTCAACATTTTCAGGAGTTTTTGAAGGTGGTGGTCCAACAATAGGTTTTGCCAAAGTCTAGAAGAAAAATTATGCTAATTAGAAGATTTTTTATATATAAAAATTATTTGCTTACATTATTTGTCCATGTTTTATCAGTTCCATTAACTTTCATTCGTAATTTAACTTGAAAAACTTTATCTTCTTTTGTCATTTCATCATAACGTTTAGATTTGCCTAAAGCAAATTGAAATCCTCGTCTTGCTTGTGGATGAGGCTGTTGTTGTTGTGAACCAAAGTTGTTATTTAAATTTGAGGAAGAAGAAGAAAGTCCAGGATTTGAATTACTTTCCGCGCCTTGTGGTTGAAGTTGTTGTTGTTCATTATTGTTGGGCGAACATGGATCCGATGGTGGAATGGAAGTTTCTCCTCTTTGGGCTAAAATATTATTATCGTTTTCTTCTTCCTCCTTTTCCTCCTCATCTGTATATTCTTCATATTCTTTTATGGGTATAAAAGTATTATTACTTGATGGAAGTGGAATTGAAGCTGGTTGTTGTTGTTGTTGATATTTTCGAGAAGTGGAAGAACAAGGAAAATCAAAATTCATATTTTTCTGAAAATTTTTTTTAAAAGTAAAATTATTATTATAAATTTTGGGATGCAAAAAATTACTAACAAAATTATTATCATTCGAGGACCCAGAAGAATTTTCAGCTCGTGTGCTTTTATCTTTTTGAGGAATTTCTTTAGCTCCTTGAGCCATATCATTAGAAATATTTAATTCTTCAGCTAATCCAGTTTTAATTGATTTTCCAATATCATCTTCAATGCAAATAAATTCATTTTTGAGTTTAGAAAATTCAGGCAATATATGTTCTTTGTTATCAGTCGATTGAGATGATTGACGTTCGCTATTTTTATTAACAGCAGACGATGATGATGTCGTTTGTGCATTTTGTGTGCTGTTTAAAAGTCCAAGCGAGGAAGCATCGTGTTCAGAAATAATTGAATTTTTCTTTTTATTTCTTAAATACAATGCAAGTCGATGAGGTTGGTTTTCCTGTCGATCATCATTCTCAGAATCAGATTCACTAAAACTTCTATCTTTTGCAGGTTTTTGATTTCGTGGATTAGAAAATGACTTTGCTGCTGGATTCGATCTATTGGTAGTTCGATTGCTGCTTTGAAATTTAGAAAAATTAGTGCTGCGAAATTTGTTATTAAGTTTTTGAAAAAATTCAATTTTGCCATTTTTAATATTTTCAATTTGAGCCAATAATTCTTCCAAAGTTTTGCCTGGAATTAAGCGAAGCGATGGTTGAGGCCTCCCACGAGTGAGATATGAATATTCAAGTTCATCAAAAACTATTTCATACATAATATTTTCAGTTTTTCCCATATTTGGAAACCATTCTTTTCGTAACTAAAAAAATTAGGATGCTTTTAAAAAATTTTTGACTTTAAAAAAATGTAATTTACTTACCGCAGGCCAATTTTTGCCATCGAATAATTCTTTTAATTTTGAATCCAATTGATTAAAAGTGACAAAGCCTTCTCGATTAGGATTGTAAAAATTGTAAGAATCCGCGTTTTGAAGTTCATTAACAACTTTTATGAGTTCCGATCGGCCATGGAAAAAGGAATCAGAGTTATGCTTTTCAAAATAAATTGTTTCAGCAAAATCAATTTTTTCATTCGGGCTTTCGACATTTTTACTAAAAAAAACAAAACTTTAAAACTAAAATACAGTCGGTCGAAAGTAGCAAACGATGAATCAGAAAAAAATAATATATTCCGCCTCCAAAATTTGAGACTATAAATTAATTAAAAAAGCTGCTTACTTTTTAAAACCATCCAACTTCGAATTATTTTTTATATTTTTATTTAAATAATATAATTTTTTGTCTTCGCAAATATAGATTTCTAAAAACTTTTCAAATCTTTCCGAATATTTTCTAATCAAAGAATTAAATGAAACACATCCAAGCTTTTTGCAAGCATTTTCAAGTGAAAAAAGTTGTCCACAAAATTCAAAATAATTTTTTAGTTGTTCTTCTGATAATGGCTGAATGGTAATTACATAAATGATTTCAATTAAAGATTCAAGTAAAATATCATTAGAAATTTCATCCATAATTGAAATAGAAAAAAATGGAGTTCGAATTATGGCATGAATCAATTGCAAAAAAAAAAAACAACAAAACAAACTAAAGCTGCGTCTTCATTCATTTTTTTTCGCTCTTTGCCAAAAAATATTTTCTTTATAAACTTTAAAAATTTTTTAGCTCGACGAAACAAAAATAGTTATTTTTCGACGGATTTGAAAAGGTCATAGTGTTTTCTTTCTTTCGTTCTTTATTTCTTTTTTTGCCACTCAAAGCAGAAAATGCTACGAAAAAAAGAATTTTAAAAGAAAAAAAATCGATCGAAAACATAAACATAGGAAAAAAATTTTTTTGCATCTTTTATGTAATAATTTATTCGGCTTTTTTTTTTTACTTTTTTTTCGTTTGAATATTTTGGTTAAATTTTTTTACTTACTTTCAAAGAAAATTTATTAGGGGAAAAAAAGCTTTTTCAGAATTATATGGAAGATTTGATTAAAAAAAAGGGTGATTTTTTATGTTACATATCCAAAAATGATTAAGTGAGAAAAGAGAATTATGATGATTTATTTTTAAACAAACATTGAATTAAATATTAACACTGCAAAAAGAATTATAAATAAAGCCCAATTAAAATATGGTAATATTGTAAAAATTAATAGCCGCCTTTTGCTTCATTGTTTTGAAGAAAAAAAAATCATAAACTTGGCTTCATTAAAATTTTGATAATAAAAAACAGCAGATTTCTATTTCATACATATATTTAATCATTTATTTAAACATGTTTTTTGATCAATTTTTTTTTGTTAATTTAATCATAAACAATAACAAACAGAAGACAAAAGAAATAATGTAATGTTATTTTATTTGTCCAAAGTGTTTACTTTTTTTTCACTGAAAAAAAAAACTATTTGTTATCCAAATTAAGAAATGCGACATTCTTTCAAACCCATCAAATTATGTAATAATAAACTTTTATAAAGCTTGTTTTAATGGAATAAAATATATAATGGATTTTTTTATGTTTATCCATTTTTTACTGGCACTTAATTTGTAAAAAAGAATTTTTTTATAATAATTTCTTCAATAATTTTTTTTCTCCATCTTTTGCTTTTTTTTTTGCCTTAGAGACTTGACTTTTATGGAAGCTGCTGCTGCCGATTGATTGTACGCGTCTTTTCTCTTTCTTTCGTTTCTAATTTCTTTTTTTTTGTGAGATTAGAAGCAAAAGAAGAAGAAAAAAATCTTAAAAAATCCAGTTTTTTTGTCTTTCGTCCACATTTTTTTTTCTTCGACGGCGTCAAGGAAGTTTTTAATGGGATAAAAAATGAAATAAAAGAAATCAGAAGTCGGAAAAAAGTGGAGGAGGAGGAGGATATGCTGAGCAATAACAAATTGCATTGAATTAAAAAATGAAGTGGACGTTGGCTGCCGCAGACAATGCTGCTGCTTTCATTTTTTATAACAAAAATAAAATAAAAGAAAACTTTCCATTTTTTCTTTTCCTTTAGCCCATTTTTTTTTTGTTTTCAAGGGTTTTCACCTTTTTTTTGGCTCAGCTTATTTAGGATATATGATAATTAGCTTTTGGAAGGTTTTTGATGGAAAAAAGTGATTTTTGAAGTCAACAAAAAAAACCTATAAGAATAAAGTTTTTTTCACAAAAACAAGCTCAATGAAGAAAATTAAAACTGTTTGTAGTATTATTTTATTGAGGCAATGGTCTTTTGAAAATTATGAATTATTTTATAAAAGAATCGCAATTGTTTGTTTTAGTTTCTTTATGATTAATAGGATTTTGGCGATACCAAACTTATTTTTTTTATCAGGTGCTTCCATAAATTTTGGACTTCAGAAACCTAAATCATCCCGGAATGAAGTATTTTTTGGCACGATTAATATAATGCGAGATTTTATCCAAATAACATTTTTTTAAAATTATCTTGCTCTTTATCTTCTTTTTTTTGGCATTTTTTTCTTCATAAATATGTCATTTCCGATTAGTCTCGAGTCATTATGAAGCTAAGGAATTTTCATTGGATTTTATGATTAAAAGACTTTAATGGACAGGATTACGCGATTTTCTTGATTTATAAAAAATTTGAGTTAAAGAAAGGATAAACATGGGATAAAGAAAAGAACTCACAAAATAAAAACACATCTTCTTTTTTTTTTTGCATTAATCCAGTTTATTTGGTGTCTTTCTTCTTTTTTATCACCAAAAATACTCATTAAGTTTTAAAATTTTTTTTATGTATTTGAGTTTTTATTTTTGCTATGAAAAAAGCAACATGTCTTTTTTACATTTTTTAAAAATTTTTTGAAGGGCAGAAAATGCATTTTTTGGATCTATGCTTAATTATAAAGATCTTTTAAATTTAAGGCTTGGAATTCGTGCTTTTAGATTAAAAGTTATCAAGTATTTGATTCAGAGTAAAGCTAGAAAATAGATGTTGTTGGAGAAGTATGAAACTCTCAAATTAAGATTCTTTTTCAGTTCCAAGACCTTTTTAAATTAATTTTTTAGTTTTATAAACTCAAAAGCATGACCTTTTAACAAAAAATATGCGGAAGTATTCGATGTTTATGAAAAAAGCGTGATTGCGGAATGTTTTTCTTTTCATTCCAATAAATACGTATTAGCAAAAGTGCGACCAATAAAAAAATATGCTTCTTCTAACATATTTTTAGAATGATCAAACCACAATCGTCTTTTTTCTCCATCTCAAAAGAAGAGGCACATATAATTTGATTCATAGTTTCACACTTTTTTTTCTATTACTATCTTTGTATTTTGAGCGATTGAAAAAATGAAGAAAAAACAACAACAAAGAAATGTTGCATTTCCTGTTTATTTTTTTACCTAAGTTTTTGAAAAAAAGCCATCAAAATAATAGCAAAGCCCAAAAACAATAATAAACTTTTAATTTTTTTTACGAAAACAAAAATGTTTCTATTTTTTTTAAGCTTGCACAATTTTTTGTTTATGGACAAACAAAATTTATTGCATCTAAAAAGCAGACGATGAAGTCAAATTGTTTTTAGGTTTATCAAAAACTGAAAATTACGTAATGCGATTTCATGAAACTTTCTTCCTTGTCGTTTTTTCTTTTTTTTTGATTTACATCCCCAGCGGCTATTCTGGTTTTGAATCCCACTTTTTTATGTTTTTGAAGCGGGTTTAATTAAAGAGTGAGTAATCGACCCAAAAAAAGGGATATAAGAAAATTTTCTTTCATTGTTAAGAACGACTTATTATTTTTTTCTCTTGCGTTTAAAAATTGACTGCAGAAGAAAGAGAAAAATTAAGAATATAAAAGAAAACGGTCAGTTTGATACTACTATGTCCGGGTCTTCTTTTCTTTGGTAATTTAGTTTTTTTCTTTTCTTTTCATTCTTTTTTCTGTGAGAAAAGAAAAGTATAGAATTTTAATTTTGTGTTATTAATTTTTTACGATTTATTTTGTCATATTTTTTCTTTGCTTACTTTTGTATGAATTTAAAAAGACCATCCAATATTTTTTTATTTTTCTTGATTCAGCAAAGAATTTCTTTAAAAAAATTTAAACTATCACTTTTACGAATTCTTTTGTTTAGTTTTTTTTCATAGGATTCTTAAACCAAACCACTTTAATTTAAGGCCATAAACAAAAGAAAAACAATATATATGATAGTAGCACATTCTTAAGAGAGTTTGAATTTTTCTTTTTGGTTCCAGCAAACCACAAAAAAAGAAGAATAATTTTACAAGAAACTAATCGTTTTAGTATTTGTTGCTTGCTCGCTTGCTCACAATTTTTTTGGCCAAGAAAATCGAAGACGAAAGAAAGAAAACAACTTTTTAAAAACACATGCAAAAAATTTTAATTATTATTCAAAAAAATAAAACCAAACCAAAAAGCGAAGGTTTTGTTTCTGAAAAGAAGAAAATCCAGTTTTAGACGTCTTTTTTTGTTGATTTTTTGAAGGCGCTAGAAATTGTAATTCACGAAGCTTCAAAAACTTTGAATGAAAGAAAAAGAAATAAAAACAATTTGTTTGTCAACAAAGAATATGAAGAATCAAATTCCGAAGCTATATTTTGCAATTATTATTATTTTTTGTTGTTGTTGTTTCAATGAGTCTCTTTATTTTTGTTTTGTTTTTAAAAATAAGCATAAATTTGTTTATTATTTTTTTCTTCATAAAGACTAAAGTTTATTATTTTGTCGTTTCATGGTTTTTAAGATGACTCTTTTAAAAAGTTTTCCATAATAAATAAAATTAATAATTAAATAAATTTTATGGAAAAAATGTTACTTTTTAATTTTCAAAGTTTCGGTGCAATAATTTTTTGAGTTTGAAAATTATGATATCGGCCATCTTTTTGTTTTTTTATGTAATTGTTTTAAAGCTTTTCCAATTTTGACGTTCTTTTTATATGGTTTTTATTTTAATTTAGAAGTCTATTTTTTGTTACAAACTTTTCTACCTTTTTGCTTGATAAAGAAGAACTTCTGATCATTTAGTTTCAGAAAACCACTGCTGTCATTTTTTTGTCGTTGTTATTTCTTCGTTTTTTTAAATCCATTTTCCCACTGATTTGAATTACCTGTTTTTTTTAAATCACTTTCGCGTTCGTTCATTTCCTTATCTTTTTTTCCTAGTCTCTCTCCTCTTTTTTATGATACTTCAAAAAAGAGATAAACAACAAATTAAATGCTTTTTTTTATTTTACGTAGTGAATTAACAAACGAGTAGGATTAGATCTGATAATTATTTGACCGTAAAATATTTCAAAGAATGTTTGTTGCTTGCTTCACTTTCTTTCATGCATCCCATTCTTTTAAGCCTCCATGTAAAAAAAAAGGAAGTATTTTAGTTTTTACGATTAAAATCCATGTCAGCTTTTTATCGACTGTGCTTTTGATAAAAAAAGATAAAAATGTGAGAATTAAAAAAAGAAAAAGAAATTGGATCCGTTTCAATCGTTTTTTGTTGAAAAAAGTAAAATCGATTTTTTATATTCGCGGTCTTTTTAAAACCGTATTTTTTTCAATAATTTTTTTTTGCTCAATAATATAAGATTTTGTTTTGAAAAAATAAGTTTGAATACGGATATTTTTTAATTATTAAATTTTTCTTGTGTAAAAAGTTTCAAAGCGATTTTTTAATTGAATTCATTGCTTTTATTTATCTAAAAAAGAAAAAAGATAGTTTTTTTTTCTAGAAATTTTTTTTTCATTGTTTTTAGCCATTCATTTTCTATTTTATTTTATTACAAAATTAGGCTGCTACTATTGATTTCCCCTTCGGCGATTCGGCCAAATCTTGTACATAAAAAAGAAAAAAAACACGACCATGTCTTTAACGTTTTTTTTTTGTGTTCATTAGGAGGAACAGCGGATGCAACAAAAAAAAAGAATAATAAAGACAACGAACAAGATTTTAGAGATTTTAGCATCCGGCTCTTTTCCACAACTAGCCACTTTTAATTTTGTTCTACTTTTTCTCGAAACAGAAACAAAAATTATTTTTTCACTTTTTTTTGATTAACGAAGGATTAGAATTACCCTAATTTTTTTTTTGCATCCTAGTTTTCTTCCAAGCGTAAAAAACCTTTGAAAAAGAAAAGAAAAACCCTTGAATTTGGCGAATAACGAAAAAATAAATTGCAAATCGCGACATTGGATTTCTTTAATCTTCTTTTTTTATCAATGTATTTTTATTTTATTTTTATTTTATTTAAATAAGTAAAATCCTTGTTTTCATTTTATCTGGGATGAAAAAATGAAATTATTTAGTCATTTATTAAACTGTTTCGTTGTTTGTGGAAATAAAACTTTGAAGATTATGGGTATATAAAAAGGAATTTATGAAGTCATATTTCGAAGTTTTTGATTTTTTAGTAGGGTTTTAGAATTTTGTTATTATAAAAAAATGAAAAAAGTATTTCGACCTTGGCAGGATTCGAACCTACAATCTTCTGCTCCGTAGGCAGACGCGTTATCCATTGCGCCACAAGGCCAGGTGAATGTCTTTAAAATTAAAGAGGCTGAAAACATAGGTACGATTAGTTCTTAAAGACTTCATTCGCTTTTGACTTTTTTGTTCCAAATATCATTTTTTTAAACCTTGAATTTATGAATAAAAAAACAACTTTCTTTGACTGTATAAAATTGACCTTGAAAGTAGGCTAAAAAGAAATAAAAACTAGACCGATTTGTTCTATATTTTTTTTTATTTCTTCCAGTTTTTAATGATCGCATAATCGACGTCTTTCTTCTTCCTTGTTTTATGCTTTTTCGGCACATTTCACTTTCGCTTTTTATTGTCCCAATTTCCTCCTTATTCTTTTGTATATTTCCTCGCCTGCTTTTTGGCTGTCAATGATTTAATAGTTTTCTTTTAAAAAACATAATATCGCCAAAAATATTTTATTCAAAAAAAAAATCAAAATTGTTACATTTTTTTCTTTGGCTTTTTTTTCTTCAACTTGTAATGAAAGAAAAAAGTTTGTTTAAAACTAAACTCATTTTTAATGCATCATTAAATAATAAAAAATCAAATCATCAAAAAAAAGCTTGCTTGTTTTTAAGGGAGAAAAAAAAATTACGTGTTCCTTGTGCAAACAAGCTTTGATTTGATTTCATTTTTTTCTTTCTTTCTATTTTTTTCTTTTGGCCATCATTTAAATAATCAAAATAAGAAAAAATAGAAAGCAAACAAACAAATGCTTCTTTTTTTCTCTTTGACTTGACCATCACTTTTTTTTTGGACTTTGGATATTTTTTTTGAGAAATACAAAGAATAGTATTGTTTTTTTTGTCTATTTTGAATAATCATGTCACGGTCTAGTAAAGATGGCGCAACAAATACAACTTTATTTGCACCTGTGTCTTCCCAATATTTTCTTTAAATTCGGCGAAATAGTAATTTTTTTTATTGTTGCGTGATGACTAGTTTCAGAAACTATGGCTGAAGAAAGTAAGAAAATTTTTTTTGTAGTAATTTCCCAAAGATAAAAATAAATATTATAATAAATTCTTTTTACTTCGATTATTTTAATTTTCTTAAAATATTTTTTAAATAATTTATTCAGTTGAAAAAACTAAAATAAGTCGTTTTATTTTTTGGTAAAATTGTATCAACCAAAAGAAAGGCTACTTTCAGCTTCGCCAAATTAAAAGAAATTTTTTTTTCTGATTTTCATTTTCCATCCATATCTTAATTAATTGATGTCCTCCATTCATATCTACTTTGACATAATTAAAACCTGACTATCCCAATTTTCACACCTTTTTAAACTGCTTCCATCGGATATGAAGGCGCCAACCTTGAAAAAATATTCTAAAAAAAATTAATTACGAGAACACACATGGGCACAGGGTGTGTTTGGGTGTGTTTTGACACACCCAGAGGTACCGGGGTACCGCTGAGGTTTTTTAGAAAATGAAAAAAATCCACAGGGGATACCAAGGGAAATTTTTTTCTGTATTCTGAGGGTACCGCTTTTTTTTCTGCTAGCCAAAAAATAGCAGAGAGGGGAGACCCTTTGGAAAATTTGGGGTACCGCTAGCAAAAAAACCTTGACACACTCCCTTGCCCATGTATGTACGAGAATGACAAATCTCTTTTATAATTTTTCTTTCGTTTCCAGTTAATTATCTTTTTGGGCTTTACACATAATAGAAAAAAGAGAAAAGAGATAATGATTCCTAACTTCTTTTTTTTGTTGCTTTTTGCTGCCACGACGCTGAAACCGGAGTTTTTTTTGCATTTTTTTTATTATCGTCGAAGTTATTGAAGAAGATACACGCGGAGATGGATTGGATGGAATGAAAAAAAGGAAAAGGAAGGATGTTTCATTTCATTGCGTAATAATCGCGGTAACTTTTAACAACAACTCTTCCGCTGCCCGATGATGGCTGCTAAATAAGGAAGCAATAAACAAGTTAACTTAATTTTATTACATATTTTTTTCACTTTTCTTCTTCACAACTTTCTTTCTTTTGTTGTTCAAGCCAATTATTCTCTTTACTTATTTTTGATCTACGTCGAAAAAAAGAGAAAAAAAATGAATTAGCTATTATTTTTTATTTTTTATTAAAAAGACCTGGGCTTTGGTTGCATAAAAGTATGGGTGCTAAAATTATTGCCTTTATTTTAAACAAAAAATAAAAATTGTCAATTTTTAAATAACAAAAAAATCTTTTTTAAATAAAATTTTGTATCTATTTAAATTTGCTCCGCCAAAAATAAATTTACGAGAGATTTCTAAAGTATCTCTATTTTTGAAATTTGCATAATCCATATCAACCCTCTCTCTTTTTATTCATGCAAATCCAAACTTTCGATTTTTGAATTCACTGATCCATTTCCATTTCATTTTGTCCTTTATCCTTTATTCCTCCCAAAAAAAAGAAGTCTAAAATAAAAACACTAATTCTTAATCCCCTTATTGCTTCTTTTTTTCTTCGCTAAAAACATTATTTAAGAAAATGAAAAAAGAAAAATCTAGTTAGCCGCCTGCCAGATCGCCTCTGTTTTTTTTGTAGTTGCTTTTTGTCCATCCATCGTTCAATTTAAAATATCCGTCCTTCTCTCTTTCTGAAAATAATAATGAAGTAAGTTCTTTCTGGAATCAAATCCATTTTTTTATTATTCATCGCTCGTTTTTATATTTAATTCAAGTGAATCCCAGAACTTTCTTTTTATTTATTTCGTTTTGACGCGTGTTTTCAGGGATGTCGAAACAGTCTATTTAACCGGGTTAACTAAACCACTTTTTTTGCTGGTTTACTAAACTGCTGGTTTGCTAAACCAGAAAATTTGCCGGTTAAGCTAACCGTTTTTGTGTTAACCACTTTTGAAAAAATGCCTTCAAAAAATCCTTGAAGAAAAGCAAAACGAAACATTTCATTGAGGCAGAGAACCAAAGAAAGACTCGTTTGTCTTCATTCAAAAAACGAAGCTTTCCGAAAAAGTGGTTTAGTAAACCAGCAATTTTTTCGTTTGATTGAAATTTGCTGGTTTAGTTAACCAGTAGCGTTTTGTGAACAATGCCAAAGTGGTTAATGAAACCAGCTAAGACTGTTTCGACATCGCTGCGTGTTTTCCAGCGTTCTTTATTTCTGAATTTTTTTTTGATTTTTGTTTAAAGAAAATATTTTTAGATTTATTGCAAATAACAAATTTCAAAGAATTTCGAAAGCTTATTTTACGCCAAATTTTAAAAAGGCGACCAACCCGACCTAAATTTATTTTTAAATTTTTGTGTTTGATTTTTGAAAGAAAAAAATATACGAGAATCTTGAAGAAATTGCAAATTTGAAACTTTTGACAGTAATTTTTTACTGAAAAAAAAATTACCCAATTTTGAAGTTAGCTGAAAATTAAACTCATCGAAGCCTAAAAACTAAAAAAAGAAGTATGCTGCATCCAACGCATTATATAGATAAATTATTTTATTGGCTTGGTTTTCAAATTGGAAAGAGACCAATTTTGGTTATAATAAGTTGTTTAATTTTTACAACGATTTTATCATGTGGAATGATAAATTTTGAAGAAGCTAATAATGTTAGATCTGAATATTCTCCATTGAATGCTCCATCTCAAAAAGAATATGCTGTAGCTAAATCATTTTTAAAACAGGTATGTAAATTTTTTTATAAAAAATTTCTTAAATTTTTGACAAAATTTCGTAAATTTATGAGTAATTTTGAAAAATGTTAAATGGATGCCCAAAAATTTTTTTAGTATATTTTTTTTGAAAATTTGCATATTCCTAAATTTTTTCGATAAATTATTTGAATCCCGATATTTTTTTAGAATGGCACCATGGATCCATGTTACGTGATGAGCCACGCCCGAGATGGAGGAAGTTTACTTCGAGAAGAATATCGATGGATAATATATAATTTAACCAAATCTTTACAAACCGATGTAAAAGTAACTAAAAATGGAAAAGAATATGGGTTTAAAGATTTATGTGAGCCTTATTGTGAATTAAATACAGCATTTTTGGCATTTTTAAAATTATATGATCCAACAAATACTGATACTTTTACTTATCCCGCTATTGAACTTTTTGGCACCCGAGCTTTTATAGGTAATTTTTTTGCCCTATAAATTTTTGGATCTTCGGCTTTTAAAAAGGCAGCTTTTTTGATATTTTTTAATTTATAAAAAAATGTTTTAGGAAACAATGTTTATGGAATTAAGCTTCGCCCAGATACTAACATTTTGGATTCATTCTCAACAGCAGTAATGCCATTTTATTTAGTCGCGGATTGGTAAATTTTTTTAATAAATTTTCTTTTCAAGACCTAAATTAATTTTTTGTTTATTATTATTTTTAAGGGAAGACACTGATGTGATGATAGATTGGTTGCATGAAGCAATAAAACTATTTGAGAACCCAGAATATTCGACTTTACTTAAAACGGGAATCACTGGGGATAATTTAATTTCAAGTGAAGTTCGAAGAATGGGAACGGAAACGGCTCCATTAATTTTTGGTTCCATTTCGGCTATGATTATTTTTGTTGTGGCTTTTTCATTTCGGTAAGTTTTTTTGGCTTTTAGCAATTTATCTTAGATCAAAATTAATTTGAAACATTTTCAAAAAAAAAGTTTAAGTTTCAAGGAAAAAAAACAATAAAAACATTTATTTTTTCTTTTTCTTGTCAAACAAGTTTTTGTTATTCTTTTTTTCGTTCTAAAAATTGGGATATATGTTTTTGACCGATCCAATTTGGGACACACGACGACAATATTTATCAATTTTTTTTCACTTATCTCTCCTGTCCTGTTTTTGAGATGTCGTCTCATTTGAAAAGGAAGCATTACGCAATTTCTATTTTCTATTTTTCTTTTAATTAATTTTTTACGCAATAAATATTTTAGTAAATTAAATTGCTTAAGGCAATATGGCGGCGTCCATAAAAAATATGATAAGAAAAGAAAAGGGATAATAATTAAGATGATGTGGCCATTCGGTCAACAAATATGTATTTGTGGTTTTGGAATGATCTTTAAAATCAAGTTTTTGCAAAAAAGAAAAGCAAAAAAAGGGAAATGAAAAAATAAAAGTACAGTGTTATATTTTCTTGGAAAAGCAAAATTCTTAAGACTAAAATAAGCAAAAATTTAAATTTTTGAGTTGAAACCTTAAAAAGCAGAGAAAAAAAAATTAGCATAACATTTCGTTATCAAAATTATTTTTTTTCAGTTACAATCCCGCTCAAAGTAAACCATGGGAAGCTTTTATTGGATGTGTCATTCCTCTTTTGGCTCTCATCGCTTCACTTGGTTTAATGTCAGCTTTGGGAATGAAATTTCAATCCATCGTTGTTGCAGCTTTGTTTTTAGTTTTATCCGTTGGAATTGATGATGTTTTTATTATTATGAGAGCTTGGGATCGATCGGATCCAGCTGCAACAGTTCCTGAACGAACTGCCACTACCCTTGAAGATGCAGGTCCATCCATTACTATTAGGTAAGGGAATTTTTTCTTTGGCATTTAAAAAACAAAAAACGTAAAATAAAATATTTAAAAAATACTTTTTTCTATTCAAATCCTTAATTTTTGGAATTTGAAAATATTAAATATGTAAATTTTTCAGTTCCCTCACAAATGTCATGTCTTTTGCCATTGGAGCATTTTCTGATACCCCAGCAGTTCGAACATTTTGTATTTATTCTGCAATTGCCATAGCTATTTGCTATTTTTATCAACTCATCCTTTTCACCGCGGTTATGGCAATTGGTGGAAAACGTGAAAATAAAGGCCTTCAATCAATTTTATGCTGCTTCAAAGCTGATCCCTCTGCTCGTTCGATGATCGTTAAAAAATGTTCAGAATTCCACGATCAAGTTGTTAAAGCTTGGAGTGCCGCAGTTACACATTGGCCCGTGAGAATTACCCTTGGCATTGCAATGGTAGCATATTTTTATATTTCATGGATAGGAATTTCTCGAATGTCAAGTAATATTTCCATTGATAAAATGGCTTTACCTAATTCATATTTGCATGATTTTCAACATACTTTTGAAACGGCATTAAGAAATATGCAACCCATTAGCGTTTTTGTAATGAACCCCGGAGATTTGCGGGATCCTGAGAGGCTTCAAAAAGCTAAGGATTTAGTTTATGATTTCGAACACGCAACAAATTCCTATGGCTCTGAATCTACTTATTTTTGGTTAACCCCATACGAAGACTTTTTGAGATTTTATGCTGACACGGAAGAATTTACATACACTGAAGTTCCAACATTTTTTAAATCTGCAACATATTTTTATTTGGCGTCATTTGTCCATTTTAATGAAACCGCATGCTTGGCTAATGAACCAGAATGTATCACCTCGTTTTTCTTTATAACAAATTTCCATGAAGTTATAAAGTATCATGAATTGGTTCCAGCTGTAAAACATTGGAGAAAAATTGCTGAAAAATATTCTGATTTTCAAGTTTATCCTTATAGTGATCATACGCCCTTTGTTGATCAGGTAAGAAAGAGACCATTAGCTACTTTTAAAATCTTCTGACTTAGGGTTACTGAATGAGAAATACCCTTATTTTGGCTAGAAAATTTATTTATATTATCCTTTTAACCATTCCAAAAAAAAAATTCAGAGAGATGAATTTCGCTATTTTTCAATCCAAAAATGTAACATTTTTTAAGTTTAAAAAAAAAACACACTTTTTTAAAGGCCTTTCAATATTTTTTTGGATATGAGTTAATATCTCATTTTTTCACTTTCCTTGGGAACTTTATAACCCTAATTTGCCTAAATTAAAGCCTTTTTTTCATTACTTTCTCAAACTCATATCTTTCTTTAATTTTTAGACCATGTCAATCGATCGAACCGTTATTGGAAGCGTTGCGGCTGCTTTGGCTTGCACCGCAGTTATTTGTCTAATTTTTATCCCACATGTTTTGTCCGTTATTGCCGCAGTTTTTTCTGTTTTTTCCATTTCTTGGGGAATTTTTGGGTTACTTTCTCTTTGGAATGTCGATTTGGATCCTCTTTCCATGGCGGCCCTGCTTATGGCTATTGGGTTCAGCGTTGATTTCACTGCTCACATTTCTTTTCATTATTATAAAGCTCCTAAAGTTGTAAGTTTCTAAACTTCAAAAAAAAATTATTTAAATTTCCCTATAAAAAAATTTCAGCACCCTCGAAAACGAATTGAAACAGCTCTTGGAATTATTGGGTGGCCAATGGTTCAAGTTGGCCTTAGCACTATTGTTGCATTACTTCCACTTTTATTCAAACAATCATATCTTGCTTTGGTTTTTCTTAAAACTATCGTAGTTGTAGTTATTCTTGGAATGTTTCATGGTTTAATATTGTTGCCAGCTGTTTTGACTATGATTACAAGCTATGATGGAAAAAGTACTGATAGTTCTGCGGATTCATCTGAGAGAAGTTCTCAACGATCCACTGAAAGGAAGGAAAGCTTTTATAAAGTGAGTTATTACAAAAAATGATAAGTAGTGGAGCTTTTAAAAAAAATACTGGGAGCCCCATCACTAAAATTAATTACTAAAAGTTATTCATATTTTCGGGCAACTATGCTTTTCAAAAGCTTTTTTTAGTTTTAAAAAATAATTTTTTTCGTTATGAGACTCCAATGTATGCAGATTTTGTTATTTCATAGACAAAAATTTTATGTCAAAAACACAAATATATGCAAATTTGTCGTGACACAAAAAATATTTGTTTTGTTTTTTAAATCTGCAAACAAACAAAAAAATTCATTTAACTTTAGATGAGAATCAAAAAACATTTTCAGTCCCAAAATCTTATAAAATCTTTGAATGAAATAAATTGGCTCAATCATGGTGGAAAACCCACAGCGGATCGAATAAGAAAATCATTGAAGAAAAGTTTTTCAATAAAAAAAATTGAACCCATTAATGTTGCTGAACTTGCTAATACCACTCAAAGCACTCCATCCACAACTTTAGTGCATAAAATTCCTTTGGGTCGAACCAATTCTAATGCTCTCTGATTATAAATCACCATTCCAATAACAAATAAAGCAAAAAAAAACAAAATAGCAACAAACTTACTTAAAACTTAGAAGCCAACGTTTAAAGAATACGGGTTTACTTTTAAAAAAAATTTGTTAAAAAACACTTTTGAATTATTATTTTTTTCTCTTCCGTTTTTTATGTTAGTTCTGTATTTAGAATTTATTTTTGTCGAAATTTGTATATATATTTTTTTATAATTCATACCAATTTCCAATTTGTTTGTAATAATTTGAATATGCCTTATTATTTCTGCATTCGGGTAATTTAACTTTTTTTTTGTAATTTTTATTTTTTTGTTTTATTATATTAAAATGTTGATAAATGAACTTTTAAAATTTTTATAATAAATGCGTTCTGACAATATTTAGCCATTTATTGAAATTTTTTTAAAATAATTCTAGATTCTTTAAAAAAATTACATTCAAAATTAACACAGTAAAAAAGTTTATTTAAAGTAATTTAAGAATGTGTTTAGTTTATTTCGTTTTTCTTTAATCTAACAATAATTTATTGTTTTAATAATCTTAAAAATGTTTATATTTATAAAATAACTAATTATTTTGACAAATTTTTTAAACTTTATTCCTTCAATTTCCAACTCATTAACCTTTTCTTTTTTTGGCAATTCAAAAAAAAAATGTTAGATACATAAAACACAAAAACTGAATGTAGCTTACTCATTTTATTTTTGTACGCTGCTTCATTTCTTTGACGACGCCATACTTTTCAAAGATAACATTATCTCTCATTTTCTCATTAACCACAGAAAAGAAGAAAAACGAACTAACGTGAATGAATAACACACGTAAGTGTTCCGACGAAACTGCTTGTTAATATTCAAGCAAATTTTTATCAATCAACAACAATGGCTTGCTTTTTATTGCTATTATTGTTGTCAACTATCTCATTCGTGGTAGCTTTTTTGCAACGTAAATAATTATCATCAGAAAAAAGAAGAACCATAAACAATTTTTAAATGCGTCAGAATACATTTTCTTTTTAAAACTATGAATAATGCTTCTTTTTTTTGGTTAAGTATAAAAGGAAAACAATCATGGCAGGTTTAAGTCATCAAAATTGGAACACTTCTACCCTTGATTGGATTTCTTGAGAGCTACATAACTTTCATTAACTATGGCATTTAACAATTATTATAATATTTCAAACAACAACAACGAAGAAAATTATTTAATTAATCAAAAACCTGAAAATGCTCGAATGATTAATTATTTTCATAAACAATGGATTTATAAACAAAGCTTTAAATCATTTTTTAAACAACAAAAACAAAATGAAAATCATTCTGATTTTGTTATTCCACCAAATAGTTTCGCCACTCCGTATCAATCTATTCCGATTCTTTATGAACATCAAACAAATTTCAATGAGCTTTGGAATATATTTGAAAAGCATTCGTTAATCACAAATCGAGCATGTTTAAAGCAATTAGCTATGATGAATGTAAATACACAAACAAGAAAATGTGTAATGGAATTAAAAAAAGTTGGAAAATCATCAGAGACTAATTTGGAATTGGATTATTATGTTTTAGAACTTCATGGAAATATTGAATATTTCGATAATAAAAATATTAATTATCAAATTGGTTCATGCGTTGCTGGAATGTTAACTAACGATAAAAGTTTAACACCTGAATGGACAACTTTTCGACATAAAAGTTTTAATTTACCCCTAAATTTTGTTAAAAGAACTTCGTCATTGCCTCCAACTTTTAGTTGCGATTATTTTGAAACAAAAAATAATTATAATTTCTTTCAAACTAAATCTTCCATTCGAATTCATTACACTTCAGAAATCGATGCATTTATAAACAAAAACAAAAATGGCCAAATTATTCCAGTTGAAATTAAAGCCGTTAATAATTCGAATAATAATCAAGAAATTCAACCTAAAACTGCTTTCAAAGCAGCCCTTCAATGTCATTTTGCTGGAGTCAATGATATTTTTATAGCTTTTCATGATCGAAAACGCATTCAAAGGGTCCAACATTATTCTTTAAAAGAAATGGAAGAAATTGCGTTAACAAAAAATTTGAATGTTAAAAATGCAATTAGTGAAGCTAAATTTCTACTTCGACAAATCGTAAATGAATTTGATGAAAGAGTTTTTAATGGCAGCATGAATGATTCGGATACTTTGATAATTACAAAAGATAAAGATAGGGAATTTGGAGGATATTCGTTAAAATTTAATAAAAAATAAAAATTTGCATTTTTTGTTAAGTTTTTTATAGTGAAAATAGATTTTAAAATTGTTTTTATGTTAATTTTGTGATTTTGCTATTTTCTGATTTTTTTTTATTTTACTTAGTAAATTTTTGCTTTAATGAAAATAAATTAAATGTCAAAAATATAATTCACCAATCGTAAGAAAAAAAATTAGCGATAAACTCAAATTTTAATCCATCATGAATTAAAAATTCCTTAGTAATAATTGTGTTTTTATTTTCATATTTAATTTTCATAGTTTTTTCTTTCTCAGCTTTGTTAATAAAATTTATATTTGAACGAGATGCATCACGAAAGTTTCCACTAAATTGAATAATTCCTTTGACATTTAATGGAATTTCTTGAAAAACATTTGATTTTAGTTTTTGAATTTCTTGGAATAAATTTTCTTGATTCAATGGAGCACAAAAAGTTAGATTAACGTTTAGAAATTTTAGGTTTGGAAAATTTTGAGAAATATAAGTTGAGAAAAGTTTCATTTTTTCTTCATTTAACGAATATGGTTTGTAAATAAATGAGCCTTGAAACTCAAGATTTTTAACATTAAAAAATGGCAAACTAAAAATAATTATAGAAAAATATAACAAACAAAAAAGACGAATAAACTTACGCATGTAACCGCTTTTTATGGGTTCGATAAATAAGATTATTGAATTTAAATTTTGGAAACGAAAGTGGAGTTTTTGAAGTTTCCTAAAAAATCTTTTTTATTTTCTTTTGTAAATTTTAAGAATAAACCACAAAATATATTTTTTGTTTGTTTAAATTTATGGCAAAATTTTGGCTTTTATCACAGTGGAATTTTTATATAATTTTTTTGGGATTTTTAATAAATATTTTCCCATAAAAGTAAATTAAAAACAAAACATAAAAAACTAACGCAAAATAGAAGATTTTCCAGGTTTATTCTTTTTGCAAAATCCACGTTTGGCCATGATATAATTTTAATTTCATTAACTGTAATTGAAACAAATGCTAAAATGGCATCTAATAATGGGTGACTATAATGAATCCAAAAGCATTTAATTTTAATGTCCTAAAATAAAAATATTTTCTTTTCATAAATACATTTTCACTGCATTAAAAAATTTTTTTTAAGCAACTTACATCATTATTAAGACAAATAATACCTATCCGATTAGTTTCAATCACAATTTTTTGAGATCGTCGTAAATGGTTTAAACCAATATTAAATGTTTGTTTTCCCGCTGACATAAAGTTGATCAAAGTTGCATCGGATAAAGTATCGGATGAATCCATTAATTTTATAAAAATAGTATTCAATATTTCATTGTTGAGAACAGTCATTTTCGTGGAGGATTAAAAATATAAAATATAAAAAAGAGAACAGGTGAAAAAAAATAAACTATTAAACACACTTTTTCGTTGAAAAAGAACGCCCCAAAATAATGATTTGTGTCAAACCTATTTTGTCTGTCTCTTAAGCTGACGAAGCAAAGAAAAAGGAACGCGGACTATAAAATGACGGTGCAAAAAAAAAGGTTGTTCGTGGTTTTTTGCTTTTCTAACTACGATGACGATGCATAAAAGCGCAAGATGTCCAGTTGTTCAATTTGACCGCTTGTTTTTATTTTAAGTTCGTGTTCGTGGGTTAAAGAGCATTTTTTTTTATTTTGTTGAAAAAAAAAAGTATTTTAAAAAATGTAAAATAAAAGATTTTTTTCTCATTATTGTGAGAGAATTAACATTTTTTTTCTTGATAATAAATAAAAAAAGCAGAAAAAATGAAAAAAATTCATCCATTTATGTTTTTGTTTTAGATTATTATTTGATTATCGCTTTGGATTTTTTTTCTTATTCTCTATCAACTCGGTCAAAATTTAATAATTAGAAAGAAAAATGCTAAGAAAAATATATAAAAGAAGCTATCTTTTTATTTCCAACAAAAAAATTATTTTTTTGCATGTCCATGAGTAACAAGATTATATTGTAATGGAATGGTATTAAAAATGATTTGATCGTGATTCATTCCACCTTTTTCAAAAGCTGCATTTTGGCCATTGATGTCGCTGAGTTTTCTTCCACAAGCTTGAAATCCAACTTTATCATCATTTTGAGAATATATAGTAAAAATTCTGGCGCCTTCATATCGAATTGGGGCATTTATATCTGCGAGAAATCTCGATTGACAATGCATTCCATTATTCAAATTGCAAGTACCAAATGGAAAAACGCAAAGGAATGAACCAAAATTTGCTCCGGCAACTCCGACATAAGTATGAATTAAACCTGTGAGAGGTGGGCCAAGATATTCGCCTGTATCAACGCAAGATCCTCCAAGGATAGCTTTTCGAGCTATTGGTGAACCCATGGATATTCCAATCACGTGAACTTGGGAACCAGTATATTCAGCCACAGCTTGAATGAGAATTCGAATCTGCAAATTTAGAAGTTAAAGAACTTATGAAATTATTTTGAGCATTTGTTTTGTAAAAAAAATTTGCATAAATATTAAACATTTTTTGGAATTATTTTTACTCACAGATTTAACATAATGGCAATCCATTTGAACAAGCACCACATTAGTTTTTCCTGCATCGCCATAAGTAGTTGCATAAACTTCATTATCTTGATAACCATGGTTTAAAAAAAATTGTTGTATTCTGGCAAACGTTCCAGCGCTATTAGTTATTCCATGAACGATAATTACAGGTGGGCGTCTAAAAATATACAAATTTTTAAATTTTCTTTTATTTTTGTTATCAAAAACAAAAAAATTATCAACTGCTAAGAATTTTTTTATCGTGAAAACAGATTTTTAGAGTTAATCAACCAAAGAAAAAAAGAGTCTTACCTGACCATTCCATTAATTCCACCACCAAAAGATCCACCTCCGCCTAAATCATTTCTTGCAAGTAATTCAGCGGTAGGTTGACCAAATCGATTTGAAACAAAATTATAAAATCCTCCACTTATTGTTCCAAAAACATGATTAATATTACAAAAAATAATGGAAAAGAGAAATAAAATTTTGATATTTACGAACATTTTCTTTTTTTAACCCGCAATTTTTTTTGATAAAAAATAAACTTCTTCTTTTTTTTAAAGAAGAAAAAAATAGTTCCTGCAGAGTTGATTTTTACCCAAAAAGATAGATTCTTTTTTCTTTTGCAACTTTAGATAATTTTTTGAGAGGCGTAAACCCGTAACAACCGGTTGCTCGCCTGCGGTTATTTTCACTTTTTTTAAAGAAAAATAAAGAACAGTTTACAATTTGTTGTTCGGCCAATTAGAGAATGGAAAAGATCTTTGTTGTTTTTTTGTTGGATTTTTTGACGTAATAAAAATGATCGATTATATAATTAACAAAGACAACATTAAGTTTAGTAAATTTTACTTTTCAAACAATTTAATAAAATTTTAAGCAATAAAAAAAATAAGAAATTTTTACAATGAAAATTAATTTCTTTTATATGTTTTAGTTAAAAAACTTTTTAGAGCAATGAAAATGATTAATTTTATTATTACTAACCGTGATATTTGATAAAAGCAAAAGGTTAAAATAAAAGCAGACACCATAGATTAATGACTAATTTTTTTAACACATTTTGATTCATATTTTGATTCTAGCGATCGATCATCTATCGTGAATCGCGATAATTAAAATAATGGGTCTAAAACAATAGATAAAAAAATTATCTGCAATAGAAAAAACATACAATTCGAGTTTCTCAAATTTATGCAATTTATTAACGGCTTCTTCGAGTGGAATATAAGCATCATTATCATTATTCTTGATTAGAACATAGTCAAAATAAAGGTTTTTTATTGTTCCAGAACAAGTAAGCTTTTCATATTCAAACTGGGATAAATCTTGGCGGGTTAAGAACAAATCAGTAAGTTTGCAAGTATCAACTTTTTTAAGCAAATTTTAAAAAGCATAAAAATTTGATTTTTATCCATTATTATGTCATAGATAGAGGGCTAAATTTAAGATGTCTACCATATATAATGGTGTCAAATGAAAATTAGTAGAAATTTGAATAAAAAAAAAAAATATGAAATCACTTATTCAAAAAAATATATTAAAAACATTTTAAACTGAACGAAAAGCCTTTTGAAAAAAAAAAGATAGACTGAATGACGACTGCTTTCAAGCGATGCTTGCAATCAATTTCATTGTTTTTTTTTTTTTGCATGCTTTTTTTATACCTGTCTTTTTTTTTTCTTCCATGTTTTTTCTATATGCATTAAACAAAGGCTTTTTTTTATTAGTCATCATCAGGTCATGGACACATGAAGGATTGGTAGAGGAAAGAGAAAAAAAAACTGCAAACAACGTTCTTTTAGGGCGTTTCATTCAGAAAAACTTCGATAAAAATCTTGAAAAAATAAATCATAAATGCAGGTTTCAATAGTTTTGATATGCCTGGATCGAACCAAACTTAATTTTTTTTGCTGTAATTTAATTTTAATAATTAAAGAAATAGTTTCATTGTTGAAAGCTTGAATCAAAATTTTCTAAAAAATTTCAAAAATTCAGGTTTCAATAGTTTTGATATGCCTGGATCGAACCAAACTTAATTTTCCTTGCTGTAATTTAAATTTAATAATTAAAGAAATAGTTTCATTGTTGAAAGCTTGAATCAAAATTTTCTAAAAAATTTCAAAAATTCAGGTTTCAATAGTTTTGATATGCCTGGATCGAACCAAACTTAATTTTTTTTGCTGTAATTTAATTTTAATAATTAAAGAAATAGTTTCATTGTTGAAAGCTTGAATCAAAATTTTCTAAAAAATTTCAAAAATTCAGGTTTCAATAGTTTTGATATGCCTGGATCGAACCAAACTTAATTTTCCTTGCTGTAATTTAAATTTAATAATTAAAGAAATAGTTTCATTGTTGAAAGCTTGAATCAAAATTTTCTAAAAAAATTCAAAAATTCAGGTTTCAATAGTTTTGCTATGCCTGGATCGAACCAAACTTAATTTTCCTTGCTATAATTTTATTTTTATAATTTATTAAAGCGTTTCATTGTTGAAAGATTGAATCTAAATTTTACAAACTATTTCTAAAACGCAGGTTTCAATAGTTTTGATATGCCTGGATCGAAAAAAACATAAATTTCCTTGCTGTATTTTCATTTTTATAATTAAATAAAACGTTTGATTCAGAAAAGCTTCGATTAAAATATTGAAAAAATAAATGAAAAATGCAGGTGTCAATAGTTTTGATATGCCTGGATCGAACCAAACTTAAATTTTCTTGATGAATTTTCATTTTAATAATTAAAGAAAGCGTTTCATTGTTTAAAGATTGAATCTAAATTTTACAAAAAATTTCTAAAACGCAGGTTTCAATAGTTTTGATATGCCTGGATCGAAAAAAACATAAATTTCCTTGCTGTATTTTCATTTTTATAATTAAATAAAACGTTTCATTCAGAAAAGCTTCGATTAAAATATTGAAAAAATAAATGAAAAATGCAGGTGTCAATAGTTTTGATATGCCTGGATCGAACCAAACTTAAATTTTCTTGATGAATTTTCATTTTAATAATCAAAGAAAGCGTTTCATTGTTTAAAGATTGAATCTAAATTTTACAAAAAATTTCTAAAACGCAGGTTTCAATAGTTTTGATATGCCTGGATCGAAAAAAACATAAATTTCCTTGCTGTATTTTCATTTTTATAATTAAAGAAAGCGTTTCATTGTTTAAAGATTGAATCTAAATTTTACAAAAAATTTCTAAAACGCAGGTTTCAATAGTTTTGATATGCCTGGATCGAAAAAAACATAAATTTCCTTGCTGTATTTTCATTTTTATAATTAAATAAAACGTTTCATTCAGAAAAGCTTCGATTAAAATATTGAAAAAATAAATGAAAAATGCAGGTGTCAATAGTTTTGATATGCCTGGATCGAACCAAACTTAAATTTTCTTGATGAATTTTCATTTTAATAATCAAAGAAAGCGTTTCATTGTTTAAAGATTGAATCTAAATTTTACAAAAAATTTCTAAAACGCAGGTTTCAATAGTTTTGATATGCCTGGATCGAACCAAACTGATTTTTCTTGCAGTAATATTATTTTTATAATTTATTAAAGCGTTTCATTGTTGAAAGATTGAATCTAAATTTTACAAACTATTTCTAAAACGCAGGTTTCAATAGTTTTGATATGCCTGGATCGAAAAAAACATAAATTTCCTTGCTGTATTTTCATTTTTATAATTAAAGAAAGCGTTTCATTGTTTAAAGATTGAATCTAAATTTTACAAAAAATTTCTAAAACGCAGGTTTCAATAGTTTTGATATGCCTGGATCGAAAAAAACATAAATTTCCTTGCTGTATTTTCATTTTTATAATTAAATAAAACGTTTCATTCAGAAAAGCTTCGATTAAAATATTGAAAAAATAAATGAAAAATGCAGGTGTCAATAGTTTTGATATGCCTGGATCGAACCAAACTTAAATTTTCTTGATGAATTTTCATTTTAATAATCAAAGAAAGCGTTTCATTGTTTAAAGATTGAATCTAAATTTTACAAAAAATTTCTAAAACGCAGGTTTCAATAGTTTTGATATGCCTGGATCGAACCAAACTAATTTTTCTTGCAGTAATATTATTTTTATAATTTATTAAAGCGTTTCATTGTTGAAAGATTGAATCTAAATTTTACAAAAAATTTCTAAAACGCAGGTTTCAATAGTTTTGATATGCCTGGATCGAAAAAAACATAAATTTCCTTGCTGTATTTTCATTTTTATAATTAAATAAAACGTTTCATTCAGAAAAGCTTCGATTAAAATATTGAAAAAATAAATGAAAAATGCAGGTGTCAATAGTTTTGATATGCCTGGATCGAACCAAACTTAAATTTTCTTGATGAATTTTCATTTTAATAATCAAAGAAAGCGTTTCATTGTTTAAAGATTGAATCTAAATTTTACAAAAAATTTCTAAAACGCAGGTTTCAATAGTTTTGATATGCCTGGATCGAACCAAACTAATTTTTCTTGCAGTAATATTATTTTTATAATTTATTAAAGCGTTTCATTGTTGAAAGATTGAATCTAAATTTTACAAACTATTTCTAAAACGCAGGTTTCAATAGTTTTGATATGCCTGGATCGAAAAAAACATAAATTTCCTTGCTGTATTTTCATTTTTATAATTAAAGAAAGCGTTTCATTGTTGAAAGATTGAATCTAAATTTTACAAACTATTTCTAAAACGCAGGTTTCAATAGTTTTGATATGCCTGGATCGAACCAAACTAATTTTTCTTGCAGTAATATTATTTTTATAATTTATTAAAGCGTTTCATTGTTGAAAGATTGAATCTAAATTTTACAAAAAATTTCTAAAACGCAGGTTTCAATAGTTTTGATATGCCTGGATCGAACCAAACTAATTTTTCTTGCAGTAATATTATTTTTATAATTTATTAAAGCGTTTCATTGTTGAAAGATTGAATCTAAATTTTACAAAAAATTTCTAAAACGCAGATTTCAATAGTATTGATATGCCTGGATCGAACCAAACTAATTTTTCTTGCAGTAATATTACTTTTATAATTTATTAAAGCGTTTCATTGTTGAAAGATTGAATCTAAATTTTACAAAAAATTTCTAAAACGCAGGTTTCAATAGTTTTGATATGCCTGGATCGAAAAAAACATAAATTTCCTTGCTGTATTTTCATTTTTATAATTAAAGAAAGCGTTTCATTGTTGAAAGATTGAATCTAAATTTTACAAAAAATTTCTAAAACGCAGGTTTCAATAGTTTTGATATGCCTGGATCGAACCAAACTAATTTTTCTTGCAGTAATATTATTTTTATAATTTATTAAAGCGTTTCATTGTTGAAAGATTGAATCTAAATTTTACAAAAAATTTCTAAAACGCAGGTTTCAATAGTTTTGATATGCCTGGATCGAACCAAACTAATTTTTCTTGCAGTAATATTATTTTTATAATTTATTAAAGCGTTTCATTGTTGAAAGATTGAATCTAAATTTTACAAAAAATTTCTAAAACGCAGATTTCAATAGTATTGATATGCCTGGATCGAACCAAACTAATTTTTCTTGCAGTAATATTATTTTTATAATTTATTAAAGCGTTTCATTGTTGAAAGATTGAATCTAAATTTTACAAAAAATTTCTAAAACGCAGGTTTCAATAGTTTTGATATGCCTGGATCGAAAAAAACATAAATTTCCTTGCTGTATTTTCATTTTTATAATTAAAGAAAGCGTTTCATTGTTGAAAGATTGAATCTAAATTTTACAAAAAATTTCTAAAACGCAGGTTTCAATAGTTTTGATATGCCTGGATCGAAAAAAACATAAATTTCCTTGCTGTATTTTCATTTTTATAATTAAAGGAAGCGTTTCATTGTTGAAAGATTGAATCTAAATTTTACAAAAAATTTCTAAAACGCAGGTTTCAATAGTATTGATATGCCTGGATCAAACCAAACTAATTTTTCTTGCAGTAATATTATTTTTATAATTTATTAAAGCGTTTCATTGTTGAAAGATTGAATCTAAATTTTACAAAAAATTTCTAAAACGCAGGTTTCAATAGTTTTGATATGCCTGGATCGAAAAAAACATAAATTTCCTTGCTGTATTTTCATTTTTATAATTAAAGAAAGCGTTTCATTGTTGAAAGATTGAATCTAAATTTTACAAAAAATTTCTAAAACGGAGGTTTCAATAGTTTTGATATGCCTGGATCGAACCAAACTAATTTTTCTTGCAGTAATATTATTTTTATAATTTATTAAAGCGTTTCATTGTTGAAAGATTGAATCTAAATTTTACAAAAAATTTCTAAAACGCAGGTTTCAATAGTATTGATATGCCTGGATCGAACCAAACTAATTTTTCTTGCAGTAATATTATTTTTATAATTTATTAAAGCGTTTCATTGTTGAAAGATTGAATCTAAATTTTACAAAAAATTTCTAAAACGCAGGTTTCAATAGTTTTGATATGCCTGGATCGAAAAAAACATAAATTTCCTTGCTGTATTTTCATTTTTATAATTAAAGAAAGCGTTTCATTGTTGAAAGATTGAATCTAAATTTTACAAAAAATTTCTAAAACGGAGGTTTCAATAGTTTTGATATGCCTGGATCGAACCAAACTAATTTTTCTTGCAGTAATATTATTTTTATAATTTATTAAAGCGTTTCATTGTTGAAAGATTGAATCTAAATTTTACAAAAAATTTCTAAAACGCAGGTTTCAATAGTTTTGATATGCCTGGATCGAACCAAACTAATTTTTCTTGCAGTAATATTATTTTTATAATTTATTAAAGCGTTTCATTGTTGAAAGATTGAATCTAAATTTTACAAACTATTTCTAAAACGCAGGTTTCAATAGTTTTGATATGCCTGGATCGAACCAAACTAATTTTTCTTGCAGTAATATTATTTTTATAATTTATTAAAGCGTTTCATTGTTGAAAGATTGAATCTAAATTTTACAAAAAATTTCTAAAACGCAGGTTTCAATAGTTTTGATATGCCTGGATCGAAAAAAACATAAATTTCCTTGCTGTATTTTCATTTTTATAATTAAAGAAAGCGTTTCATTGTTGAAAGATTGAATCTAAATTTTACAAAAAATTTCTAAAACGGAGGTTTCAATAGTTTTGATATGCCTGGATCGAACCAAACTAATTTTTCTTGCAGTAATATTATTTTTATAATTTATTAAAGCGTTTCATTGTTGAAAGATTGAATCTAAATTTTACAAAAAATTTCTAAAACGCAGGTTTCAATAGTTTTGATATGCCTGGATCGAACCAAACTAATTTTTCTTGCAGTAATATTATTTTTATAATTTATTAAAGCGTTTCATTGTTGAAAGATTGAATCTAAATTTTACAAAAAATTTCTAAAACGCAGATTTCAATAGTATTGATATGCCTGGATCGAACCAAACTAATTTTTCTTGCAGTAATATTATTTTTATAATTTATTAAAGCGTTTCATTGTTGAAAGATTGAATCTAAATTTTACAAAAAATTTCTAAAACGCAGGTTTCAATAGTTTTGATATGCCTGGATCGAAAAAAACATAAATTTCCTTGCTGTATTTTCATTTTTATAATTAAAGAAAGCGTTTCATTGTTGAAAGATTGAATCTAAATTTTACAAAAAATTTCTAAAACGCAGGTTTCAATAGTTTTGATATGCCTGGATCGAAAAAAACATAAATTTCCTTGCTGTATTTTCATTTTTATAATTAAAGGAAGCGTTTCATTGTTGAAAGATTGAATCTAAATTTTACAAAAAATTTCTAAAACGCAGGTTTCAATAGTATTGATATGCCTGGATCGAACCAAACTAATTTTTCTTGCAGTAATATTATTTTTATAATTTATTAAAGCGTTTCATTGTTGAAAGATTGAATCTAAATTTTACAAAAAATTTCTAAAACGCAGGTTTCAATAGTTTTGATATGCCTGGATCGAAAAAAACATAAATTTCCTTGCTGTATTTTCATTTTTATAATTAAAGAAAGCGTTTCATTGTTGAAAGATTGAATCTAAATTTTACAAAAAATTTCTAAAACGGAGGTTTCAATAGTTTTGATATGCCTGGATCGAACCAAACTAATTTTTCTTGCAGTAATATTATTTTTATAATTTATTAAAGCGTTTCATTGTTGAAAGATTGAATCTAAATTTTACAAAAAATTTCTAAAACGCAGGTTTCAATAGTATTGATATGCCTGGATCGAACCAAACTAATTTTTCTTGCAGTAATATTATTTTTATAATTTATTAAAGCGTTTCATTGTTGAAAGATTGAATCTAAATTTTACAAAAAATTTCTAAAACGCAGGTTTCAATAGTTTTGATATGCCTGGATCGAAAAAAACATAAATTTCCTTGCTGTATTTTCATTTTTATAATTAAAGAAAGCGTTTCATTGTTGAAAGATTGAATCTAAATTTTACAAAAAATTTCTAAAACGGAGGTTTCAATAGTTTTGATATGCCTGGATCGAACCAAACTAATTTTTCTTGCAGTAATATTATTTTTATAATTTATTAAAGCGTTTCATTGTTGAAAGATTGAATCTAAATTTTACAAAAAATTTCTAAAACGCAGGTTTCAATAGTTTTGATATGCCTGGATCGAACCAAACTAATTTTTCTTGCAGTAATATTATTTTTATAATTTATTAAAGCGTTTCATTGTTGAAAGATTGAATCTAAATTTTACAAACTATTTCTAAAACGCAGGTTTCAATAGTTTTGATATGCCTGGATCGAACCAAACTAATTTTTCTTGCAGTAATATTATTTTTATAATTTATTAAAGCGTTTCATTGTTGAAAGATTGAATCTAAATTTTACAAAAAATTTCTAAAACGCAGGTTTCAATAGTTTTGATATGCCTGGATCGAAAAAAACATAAATTTCCTTGCTGTATTTTCATTTTTATAATTAAAGAAAGCGTTTCATTGTTGAAAGATTGAATCTAAATTTTACAAAAAATTTCTAAAACGCAGGTTTCAATAGTTTTGATATGCCTGGATCGAAAAAAACATAAATTTCCTTGCTGTATTTTCATTTTTATAATTAAAGAAAGCGTTTCATTGTTGAAAGATTGAATCTAAATTTTACAAAAAATTTCTAAAACGCAGGTTTCAATAGTTTTGATATGCCTGGATCGAAAAAAACATAAATTTCCTTGCTGTATTTTCATTTTTATAATTAAAGAAAGCGTTTCATTGTTGAAAGATTGAATCTAAATTTTACAAAAAATTTCTAAAACGCAGGTTTCAATAGTATTGATATGCCTGGATCGAACCAAACTAATTTTTCTTGCAGTAATATTATTTTTATAATTTATTAAAGCGTTTCATTGTTGAAAGATTGAATCTAAAAGCAGCAATGGGCGACTTTTCGGACAAAGGAAATGCCGCCTTTTTGATGTGGTGCTAATGCCGACAATTTTTATGGTGTGAATTTTATGTGTTATTTTTTGATGTGTGAATAAACATTGGAAATTTTAATTGGTTTTTTATGATAACAAATTACATCATTGAAATTACAAAATTAAAAAATGAAATTTAAAAATTAAATTTTAAAAAGCGAAATTTTAAAAAGTGAAATTTAAACAAAAATTAATTCAAAATTTTAAACCATTGTTTCGGCTTCTTCACGGATTTCTTCGTAAACACTTTCACGGATTTCCTCGTATCCACTGTCAGCATCTTCCATGATTTCTCCGTCATCAGAGTATTCCAAATACTCTTCAGCTTGATCTTCATCATCAATGCTTCCGAATTCCATATGATCATTATCAGACTCGTAAATGTCTTCAGGGTCGCAACGAGATCGGGTAGTTACGCTAAATCTATAGTTTTTTTTTATTTTTATCAAAAATTTAAAACATTTATAAACATACCGTTTTAAACAATAGCAATCTTTGACGTGATAAACCGTCATACCCATTCTAATTCCAGAACCCAATTGGCTGCACCAGGTCGGAAACATCATAAAGAAATCGAACACAGGCGCACGTGGAGCTACATAAACTGATGTAGGAACCTCTCGATATAAAAGCATATATTCTTCCACACTGATGATGAGAGAGTGTAGCTCTTCGGGAAGAATTGCCTAAGAGAAAGAGATAATAGATTTTTTCGCGAAAGAATTTTTTTAACTCACTCGCATATGATTGATGATTTCCATCTGCGCACGATAATGATTATCGAGTGCAAAAATGGCATTCATTTTTCAGAGAGGTTCCAAAAAAAAGCTGAAGCTAAAGCTAAAGCCATAGCAAAAAACAAAAAAGGATTAGTAAAGATATTTAAAGTGTTAAAAAACACTTAAAATTTTCAAAAAATGTTTTAATAATTTATTTTATTAATTAAAAGTTAACAAAGAAAAAAAAGACAAAATGAAACAACAATAAATTTTAAAAAGATTCGAAAAAACAATTTTATTTTTGAAAAACCCTCCAGTTTAATTTATTCCCGCTAAACCTAATCCCTAAGAGAAAGTTAAGAAAGACAAAAGCCGTAAGGGTACACCGTCAGATCTGGACCCACAAAGCCCTTCTTATATATAACCTTATAAGTTTTGCTGACCTCCTTGGTATATACATGACCCAAACGCGTTGGTCTAATTTGATGATATGAAAGCGGGACTTTATTTTCAGTACTGTAGTTTAGAATCATGTCCTTGAATTTATCAAATGTTAGGATGTTGGATGTTTCATCATCGTAAGTTATGCCGCGACATTTGATTGAGTAATTTATTTCATTCGTCAATTTGTTACGGATTTTTAATCCGTACTGTTTCGGGCCACCTAGAAATGATAAAATTATCACTGATAAACAAAAAAAACAAAAAAATTTACCTATTACCGCTTCAAGGATTTCTTCATGCGGCTTCACTTCGTTTGTTAGATCACCGAGAAAAGGACCAATTGGAAGTGGATTCATATCTTCAGGGCACTCGAATATCAACGAGTCTAAAAATTTTATAAAATTATTTTTAATTTTAGAGCTTTAATCAAAAAATACCTGTATCAGTATAACCCAAAATTATATGTTTGGAGGGATCAGCAGCATTGGTTTTATTAAGTTGAGCAATGGTATCCATCGCCGAGTAAAGTTTAACCCTTGCAGCAGACGTGGTGAACAAAGCAACAATTATATTAGAACAGTCATGCTCACGAATAAATTCCTCAACCTCATTATAGACGACCATAACAGAATGGTCGTCATTTAGCAAATCTATTGAACAAAGTTCAAACTTATCCTCATCGAAAATTTTTTCTAATTCCAGCGGATCCGCTGTAATCAGAGTGCGACTCATATTATTCCTCATACCAAATTTGCCGAACAAATTGTTTAAAGCCAACTTTGCTATCTGACGCAATGATTCATTTCTAATAAATTTAGAGTAAACCAAATTTAAACCGAAAAGTTCTTTATAAAGACGGATAAACTCATGTTTTTTTTCTTCAGTATCAATTCCAGGCGGCCATCCGTCCGCATGGACCTTGCATTCCAAAAAACGACGAACATATGATTGAAATAGTGTTGTACTCCATTTCTCATACTTGTAAGCTCCATAAAATTTGGTTACGCTATATTTATGCTCGAGGGCCAGGTCGAGCTCCAAATGGGTAAGTGTTGCAACCCATCCTCGAGCTTTTGAATCATGGTCGCATTTCCTAATTTGACGGGAATTTTCTTCATCAGTGTAGAGCAACGAGCAAGCTTTACATAACGGCATCAAAAGAAAGTCTTTTGCACGAAGCGGAACCACAGGAAACAAAAGATCTGTGGGCGGGATAATGAACACTTTGATTAGACTAAAAAAAGGTGACTTTTATTTTTTGCGCAAAAAAAATGCATTCATGGAAAGAAAGGAGCCAATCAAAAAAGAGCAATGAATGAAAAGAGAGATGCGGAAAAAAGCGTGCGCGTACATTTTTTGATTAAAAAGAAGATAATTTTTAAGAAAAAACTGACCCTTTGATATCGTAATCAGAAGGCGATGTCCAATGAACATTTTCTTTATCAAATGGTACTTCAATAATTTCAGGATGTCCTATTGGAATTGGATTTGTATACAGCGCCCATGGATACAAACTACAAAAATCAACATAAAGAATTTTTCTGCCAGGCGATTTTTTCAAATGAAGATGGTGCGGATTCGTTCGCCCCTGGAAAAAATTTTTTAATTAAGTTTTTAAATTAAATAAGATAAAAAGCTCACTCCAAAAAAAGCATCATTTGGTACAATCGGTCCCGAAAGTATAACATTATCATAAAATTGCTTCATTTCTGGATCTTTTTTTAACAGTTTTTGAGTCTCACAGCTCCAAATGCATTCAACATTATATCCCATTGATTTCAAATGATCTATTCGATTTTTTGTTCGATCAGCTTCCTTTTTTACTGTTCTTCCAGTTGGTAAAATTGTTCCAGGTTTCAAACAATTATGCGCATGCCAAACGCAACTAAAAATTAAATTAAAAAACTAACTTTTATTTTTAAAATATTTTTTGAATCTCACCCAAGATATTCAATAATTAAATTTTCGTCTTCAATGAAGCCGTCCACAAGGTAATTGCCAATCTTTTTTTCACCTCCTGGAGAGTTTCGATGTTGAATTCTTTTTCCATACTTGAACTCTCGCCATGCAAAATATTTTTGGGCCTCCAAACTCGATTTTGACTGACGCTGATATCCTTTGAATGGAACCAATGCCAAAGTTTTTTCAGTCAAAAATTTATAACGAAACAATTTCATACAGGCTGATGGAATTGTGATGCCTTCAACAAAGGGATTGAGACCATCGGCCATTTCCATAAAAAGTTTTCTGAAGGCGACGAAGCCATGCGCAAGAATTAATACATCATTTATCTATAAAATGATTAGCTTTTTAAAAAAAGTTTTATTTTTAAATTAAAATTTAACTTACACCATATTCCATTAATTCTCTTGGAAGAAAGAAAGGTGTATTGTAGTTGGCAGTGTACCAATTTTCAAATTCAACCTTTTTTGCAGTTGTCATTGTTTTGATTGAATAAAATTCTCTTGGAGGCAAGTGAGGCATTTCAGGTAAAAAATAATTGGCTTTACAGTTCCACAAAAAAGGAAAGATGCCTTTAGGGGAAACGGGTAAATCAAAGGTTTTTACAAATTTTGAAAGAGGCATAGGTAAAAAATTATAAGTATCACGAAAATGGACGTCGCCAGAATTTTTTCCTTTAGGCACATGAATTTCGAAAAATTTTACACCGCGTTTTATAACTGATGGAGTTAGTTTAAATTCAAATAATTGCCTCAGGACAAATAAGAAATCAAATTTCATTCCAAAATGAGCGAATGCGTAAGTTTTAATCTTTTTATCAGTGAATCCAAAAATAATCCATTCGGTGAATTCATAAATGCAATTATTACCCAAAGGACCAGACCATATTTTTATTTTTTCGCCACAAACTTTACAGTCATTTTGTGCCATAAAGTTTTCTTCTCTAAGGCAATTAGAGCAAGTGACAATTGCGCATACAAAGTTCACTTCGTGTTCATAAACGCCTTTTCGAACTTCATCATCTTGAAGAGTTTCAAAATCGAAAAAAATATATCTTACAACTGGCTTTTCGCTTAGCTTGTAAATTTGAATAAAGCAGTGGTCGTCAATAGGGTGTGTGCTATGGCAAATATTACAATAACGTTGGTTACAGACGTGCGGTATTTTATCACGTGTACGCCAAGTTATCCCACAATCAGAACAGTAAATAAATTTCAGACAAATTTTGTTAGTTAAATGATAAGAGTGGCATTCAGAATTTGGGAAGGTGCGTGAACATATATTACAAAAGACAGATACTTCACGTTTACAAGGGAATCGAGAAAGACGGTTACAATAATTGCATTTACGTGAACATGACGTTGAATGCCGATCGACACCTTTATACGTTGCCAGACATGGAACACAAAATTGATATCCTGGTTTACCAGAACAAAATAAATTTAAATTTTTAATAGCATAAAAATGATTGTTAAAGAAAAAAAGAGGTAAATAAAATTCAGGATTTTCGACTTGCCCCTTAAAAATAGGTTTTACATAAGAATTTACTCCGAAAATTAATATGCAATATTTATCATCAAAAGTTTTTATAAAATAATCTTGCACTTTTTGCGCGTGAGTAAGATTATATCCGTTTAAATTAGGATCGATTTCGACTTTATCAAGTAATTCCAAAACTTCATCGCGTAAAAGTTGGGCATATTTTTGAACGTTTTTATAAATTTTATTAAATTTAGTCGATAAAGATCTTTGCTCAGGTGTTTTTTTATTATTAATACCGCGCGTTAATACATATAATATAGATGCAAGGATAGAATAAAAAAGACAAAAATGATCTGACATAATTACATTGATGAGATTTTTTTCATCAATATTTCCCATGAGTGGATCGAATCCACTACCGATAACAAGTGGTATTTTAGCTGGAGATTTATAGGTAGTAAAGACAACTTTAAGAGGTTCGCTAAAGAGCGGGACCAAACGGTCAGATTGTTGGAGTTTAAATAAATAATTTTCAAAAAGTTGACCAATTTCTTGATCAATTCTTGCAAAAGGAATTTCAATAGGAGAAGTAAGAGCGTCAGAAGTAACACTAATTCCAACTTTTTCAACAGCAGAATCTTCAAAAAGGATCAATTTAAAAGTATCCGAAATATCGCCGACAAGTTGCTCGAAAGGATCTGCGCATTTTTTTAAATTTGAATATTCAAAATTATAAACTCGACGAATGACTTGAAATTTATCATTTGTGCGACAACTCACAAGATTTCTTTTATAACAAAAAGCTTCATCATCATTATTTTTAAGCAACTCGTCGAAAGAAAAGTTTTTACAGTATTTAGATAATGATTGCGGAGCGGCAGAAGGAGATGTGCGGCGTTTAGGCATTTTTCAAAGGCAAAAACAAAACAAAAAAATGAGGGGCAATTAAGTATGAGCGTAAGAAAAAAATGATACAGTAATGAAAAATGAGAGTGATGAAAAAAAGGTTTTCAAAAAATGACAACGTTTTTTGAAACAAAAAAAGAAAAAATTTGAAAAACACAAAAATGGTAAAGTTTTTTTGAGAATACGGTAAAAAATGAATGGACTTTGAAATTTTTTGATCTGTCGTCGGCAGAAAAAGAGATCAAACAAAAAGAGATTGCAAGAGCGCGAAAAAATCCAAACTGACATAAATGGCTTGCGCAATTTTGCCTTTTATAGACTCGCGCGTGCCCGATCATGACCATTCTTTTCTGATCATACCGTTCAGTCGGGGCAGATGGATTTGGCATGTTTTTCGTTGAAAAAAGATTGTACCGCCTTTAAACAATGGCGATCCACATATCTTTTTCATGATAGAAAAATAAAGCGCCGCCTCAAAACATTTTCGGGAATGGCACTCATTGTATCTTTTTCAAGTAAGATTTGCCAACTCCGCCTCAAAGAATCAAAAAAACTTGACGTCTTTCCTAAAAATTATGGATATAAAAGCGGGTCAAAAATAGCGGTTTTGTATCAGTTTTGCGTTTTCAAAATGCACTTCTTCAAGACTTTCAAACATCCTACAAGCGGCTTTACACTTACTGTAACTTACAATGGCGATGGTTTTCCTATCGAATACTTCACCGAAAAGCCTTGCTGCGATGCCTTTGACGAATATCTTGAAGCTGCAGAATATTTCCGCAAAGCTCTAAGAGATGATCCTTATCTTTACGAAGATGTTGTTCACGATTGTTTAAAGGAATTTATTCCCTTAAATATCATCTCAGAAAAACCATTTCGCGCCAAGTTCAAGTGCGATCATCATGTCGGCTACATCAATTCAAAGTACTTGGTTGACTTGGCAGATCTCTTGAATGGATGGCTTCAAGTTTATAACTCTAACTATTTAACCATCAATTAAGTTTTTTTACTTGACCCTTTAACATTTTACTAAAACTTTTTTTCTTTTGTTTTTTTTCATAATCCAAACCCTTTTCTGTTTTATTTTTCGCTTTTAATTTTATACGAGTTGTAACTTTTAATTTTTGTTTGTTTATGAAATAAACTAAAGGGGGTTACCTTTTAGGCATCATTCTCAGCGTCATCATCATCATTATGTTCACCACACTCAACGGCAGCACTCTCGCTTTCAGCCCAAAAATTTCCTCAACCGAGGAAATTATGGCCGTCGTGCCCGGCACCGACGACGTCACTCTCACCCTCAAGATGGTCAAGAAGATGGAAAAGGAGGTCAAAAACTGCAAAACATGGGGCGACAAGGCCTTTCAACAGTATGTTCTCATCGGAGAAGATCCAGCCCTTCAAATAACTGCAGAAGCTTGGGGCTCCAATGTTTCAAAGGTAGATGCCCTTCTACCCATCGACGCTGTAAGTTAAATTGAAATTTTAAAAAATAAAACTTTTTTTAATCTTTCCTTTTTCTTACAGGTTTTCAAGCTCACCTTCAAGCCACGAACACCCTACGAGCTTTCCTTTTTTAAAGGGAATGTTCCATTCAGCGTTGTCTTCGGAGTGAAGACAACGCGCTTTAACATCCCTGATGCAGCCGAATAATGATCATGCCGCAGCCAATCAGCCACACAGCCAGCGTCTCAGCCACAGCCACATCCTCCTCATGCATGCGCCAATCAATCCATTTTTGTTCTCTCTCTATTTTATTCCAATTTATTTTTCTTGTAATTTTTAATTTGTAATTTAATTTTTCATTTGTAAACCAATGCTATTTTATTTATTTATGTGTTTATTTTATCATAAAAAATACAAAAACCCAAAAAAAATCATTGTCTTTGAACACATATAAACAAAAAAATTTTTTTCATTCATAAATCAATGGTTTGAGGAAGGAAAACAGTGACTTGTTCAGGAGGGAAAATATTTGTGCGTAAGCGCAAGTCCACAGGTGAAGTTGGATGAAGATCGATCAATAAATAGCCAAAGTTTTCTTTCGTTGCTTTTTTATAACTCTCCATGAAAAACTTGAGGTTTGAAGGGAAGAGCTGCGTGCCTAGATTTCGAATAGCTAATTGAGCCGACGGCGCTCTCATTAGCATAATATAATGACTATTGGATTTAGCTACACGTAGTTTCTTATCATGAATTGATTGCGTTACAAATAAAATATTGAGCGAATCATGATGAGAGATCTTTGTAAACATATTGTTTAAGTAATCTTCAGTAACATTTGATAATAAATCGTCAAGAACAAGTAACAAAGGGCGTTGGAACGTTGTCAAATCTTCTTCAGTTGGTACTCCTTCATGCGTTTTTATGCCCATTTTTTCAATTTGAGGAACGGCCGAACTGAATTGACCGTATGCATAAAGAATATCGGCAGGGGCTGGAAGGAACATTTCTTTTGCTCTTGACAAGAGTTTTAATAAAAGCGTTGTTTTTCCTGATCCTGAAGGCCCAGCAAGAATAAAATTTGAAGGAGATTTGAATTGAACATCAGAAAGATGAAAAGCTTTCATTTTGATTATTTTCTAATCTGAAAAAATGTCTGGTTTTTATATAATCTTACCATCAAATTCAAAAAATTTTCCCGACAATCGCGTAAATGATTTTCGCGTACATCTCCCCGCATCCCTTGATTTTAATTCGGAATGGTATGTTGGAGTACATTCAATTATATTCCCGCACAGTTGGAACGTTTTGGGGTCAAATTCGGCAGAAATGATTACGGTGGAAATGAAAAATGGACAAATTGAAACTTATTATATTGACGCAATGAGTCCTTATAATTCAAAAAAAATGGAAGAAAATTTAAATTTATATGTCAAAAATGCTGACAGAAAAAAGCGTAATGCTGCGACGATAAAGAAAAAGCTTGAAATGGCAAAAGCTGAAGAAGCAAAAAAAGCTGAGGAATCTAAAAAAGCAGAAGAGCAAAAAACCTATGTCTCAGCCCCGCCTTCCACCGTTATTGCAACACCTGAACCAGCTAAAAAAACTGAGCCTCAAGATACTTCTACGCCTTTAACCGATACAAATATTGGCGGTACACCTGCACCAATATCAAAAGAAAATACCACCCCAATGGAAAAACCAGTACCATCTTCAACTTCTGCACCGATATCAAAAGAAAATACCGCCACAACGGAAAAATCTGCACCATCTTCAACTTCTGCACCAATATCAAAAGAAAATGCCGCACAAAAAGAAAAACCCATAGCATCAGCTACACCGCTGTCATTAGCAACGCCCGCGCCAGCCCAATTACCTACGCCTGCGTCAATATCCGCTCCTGCATCAACTAAACCCGTATTGAATGATGAAATCGTGGAAGATCCAAATGAACCAACTGCAGATATTAGTGATGGTCAATTAAAAGCAGAAAAAAAAGATCTTGATAAATTAGCTGAACAGTCTGTATCTTCTATACGTCCATCATCTCCCATTCCTAACGTTATTTCAACAGTCGCCCCGTCATCAACTTTTACGCCAACTTTACCAACAATAGCTGAGGATATGGAAGTTGATGATGCTGAGTCAACAGCAAATATAAGTGACGAACAATTAAAAGCAGAAGAAAAAAAAATTCGTGATAGTTATAATATAAAAGATGATGTTTTGGTTGAAACGGCATCAAATATTTCTGAAGCGAAATTAAAAGCTGAAAAAGATGAACTTACTAAGATGCGTGCTGAAATTGTTAAAGAAGGTGAAAGACTTAAAAATCGAATATTAATGCAAAAGGATGAAGAAGTTGTAAAAGAAGCTGAATTTAAAGCGGAACGAGAAAAACTTGATCGCGGTTATCAGTCTTTAGAATCTGAAAGACAAAGACTTAAAACTTCATCTGAATTATTAGAACTTCAAAATAAAAGATTTAATCAAACCCTTCAAGATTTTAATAAAAATAAAAAAGATTTTGAAAATGAAGAGGCTGAAGGTCGAGAAGAAATGATGGAATTGGCAGATTTAAAACTCAGACTTAAACAAGATGCTTTAAAAATTGAAGAAGAAAAAAAGCGAATAGCGAGCCTTGATAAAACAAAAGCCGATGAATTGAAAGAATTTGAGCTGATAAATAAAGAAATTGAAGAAAAAACAAAAAAAATGAATGATGAAAACAAAAGCGCTGCCCTTCGAGAGCGTGTTTTACAGCAAGAAGCGGAGCAACTTCAAACAATGAAAAAGGATATTGATGATCAATTAATTAATGTTCATAAAGAAAGGGAACAAATTGAAAAAGAAAGTCAAAGAATTCGTGACACTCAAAATGATCTCAATCATCAAGCTTCACTTTTGGAAAAAGAAAAGGAAAAAATTGAGGCTGAGAAACAAAAAAATGAAGCATCAATGAAAAGAAAGCTTAATGCAAAGCCAATTGAAAACAAAAAAATTAAAGTTGATTCAAATATTCTCGACGATGACGATGATGAAATATTATCAGATAATGAAAATTTGGAAGATATTTGGTTTGATTTGACCGAGGAGGAAAAACAATTATATAATATTGCCCCGAAAGGTCTCATTGAATTTGAATGGCGTCAAGACTATAATAGATTTTCTCTAAAAATTATTAGTGATCAAGTTCGGAAAGTTTATTTAACCCAACAATTGGCCTATGTTCTTGGATTTAAAGAAAATGATACTTTCACTAAAACAAAGATGGCCCGATATGCGCCTGATATTAATGGCGGCATCGATCAATTAGCAATTTATTCAAATAATTTAGCTGACCCAATTTATTTCGGGGATTCACAAACTGCATTGTTGAGAATTGTCAGCGTTGATTCAAAGCCTGGAGATATGGTGGAACGTATTTACCAAACACCGATGTATGTTAAAGTCGCTTCAAGACATATTCAAGATATTCATATTCAAATTAAAACTCTTTATGGGGAGGATATCAACTTCCTCTTCGGTCCGATCATCGTTACTTTACATTTCAGGAAAGGGCTCACTTATTGATTTTTATTTCATTCTGTAAAGTCGAAAATAAAATGGTTCGTGTATTTTTTAATCCAAATGATATTCATTTGACCGATGTATTAAATGCATCACAATTTGGCGGCAGTATGTATCCTTATTATACAGGATATCGACAAAGAGGATATGGATTTGGTAGTATTTTACATAGTGCATGGAGATTTTTACATCCTATTTTAAAATCTATAGGAAAAGAAGGTTTAAATATTGGAGCTCGAGTTTTAAACGATGTCAATCAAGGCGATGACCTCACAGCTGTACTAAAAAAACAAGGAGCTCAATCAGCACAAAAATTACTTCAAAAAGCTAGCAATAAAGTTGGTCAATATGGACAAGGAAGAAAAAAAGCCATTGGCCAATATGGGCAAGGAAAAGGCCGCAAGCGTCATTTATCTAAACGCGAAGTCGTTGGACGGTTGGTGAAACAAAAACCTCCTCTTAAATTCAAAGATATTCTTTAATTATGTTGTTTAAAATTATTGATGGAACTTCAAAAAGTTGTGCCTCTTCCGCCTTAAATATTTTTGAAACTAAACCCACAAATGTGGCAATAAATAATTCCCTTTATCAAGAAATTCTTCCCTCAAATGCTTTGGAAAATCCACCGTATCACTTTCACATTTCTGCTAATGATGGATTCTTAGATTTATCGAAGACCTTCCTATTAATTCAGTTCAAACTTCAGAAGCTTAAAGCCGATGGAACTGGTTGGAGACAAATTTGGGATAGTGATGATGTCAGTGTCAACCAAGCCATTGGAGCTACATTTGCTCGCAATGTTAAACTTACAGTAAATAGTCGAGAACTTTTCAACAGTAATTCGCTTTATATGTATAAAGCATTGATGGATATCGAACTTTCACATTCAAAAGAAGCAAAAAATTCATATTTGCAACTTGCTGGATATTATCCAGATGATAAAAACCCTGACGAGAGCGATGGTACCGGCTTTTTGGCGCGAAAAAAACTTTTTGTTGAAAATGAAACTGTTGAATTCATGTCAAAACTCTATATTGAATTGCTAAATCAAGATTTGTACTTCCTTAATAATATGGAGCTTGACATTGAAATTTCGCCAAATTCTCAAGCTTTTAATATTATAAACAAAGATGCTGGTAAATATCGATTGACTGTGGAGTCATGTAAATTATATGTGAAATCAATGTTTTTAATGGATGGTTTAAATTTAGAATTGGCTGCAAAACTTGAAACCGATATTAGTCGTTATAGTGTAAACAAATCAGATATGATGGTGTTTATGATCAACGGCGGACGCATGCAATATAATGTAAATGCTTTTCAAGAACAAGTCCCACGACGAATTTGCATTGGCTTTACAAAATATTCGACGCATTTTATTGGTAATGAAACTACGAGTCCGTTTATATTCAACCATCATAATGTGAGAGATATTAGCGTTCAATTTAATGGTAAATCGTATCCTAATGTCAAATATGAATTAGATTTTGAGAATGCTAAATATTCTCGCGCATATATGGATATGGTCGAAAATTCCGGTATGAGTGGTAGTGATACCAACGGGATTACATTAAAAGAATATAAGGACAGACTTGCATTCTTTGTGTTCAACTTGACAAACGCACAAGAAATTGATCATTGTTTTGATTTAATTAAATCAGGAGTCACCTCAATCATTGTCAATTTTCGTAAACCGATCGAAGAATCTGGTCTTGCTATGCTGGTATATGGAGAAATGGATTCTCTCATCATGATTGACAAGAACAGAGTTATTTCGACTGACATCAGTCTCTAAGCTATGGACATTTCATCGTATTGCTCCCAGCAAATTTATTATTCCTTCTTAATTATAATTGTCATCATTTGTTTATTTGGTATTTATTTTTCCAAATATCCAAATTATTTTAAAGAAGCTTTGCAGCGATTTTTATTAATTTTACCATGGACGAAACAATAATATTAAAAAAAGCCCAAGCGATGGGAATCCCAAACTTTTTAGGAACTTTTCCTATCGACCGAATACCGTCATTAATAAATAAATTTCCATGTTCCTTTATCTTCAATCATGATCCGCATGACGAGCCTGGCTCTCATTGGTGCGCTGTAATTATCCACTCTCTAAGAAAGGCAGAATATTTTGATAGTTTAGGGAAGCCGCCGCCACCTCAAATTTACCGTAAATTTTCTGTAAAATATAATACCACAGCATTCCAGAACATTCTACAAGATACTTGTGGTCAACATTGTCTCTACTTTCTTTATCTCCGCCTTGTTTTAAAATTTTCTCGTTCTACTGTAATTGATTTTTTAACTTCTTTTAAAAATATGGATAAATATGTAAAAAATTTTGTAATGAACTATTTTTAAATTAAATAAATTTGTAATTTTTATTTTGTATCATTCTATCAATTATGTCGGTTCCAAGTCCAGTCATTCCTTATTCAATGTCTAATCCAAATCCAAGACCAGTTGGAAAACGTTTTCATGATAATTATCAATTTATTAAAAAAATTACCATGACGACAAATGAAAAGAAAAAAAAGGGTTTGATCGATAATGCCAGTTTTGATGAACTTGTGGCTCTTGTTGAATCATGTTATAATGTTATTACTGGTCAATTTGAAGTTAATAATTGCCAATTAAATAATTTACGAAGCCACGCCTCTCAACTTCGTGAATTTGCAAAAACTCGAAGTATTTTAAAAGCAAGAAAAATTCTTCAAACTGGAAATGGAGAATTTTTGCAGCCACTTCTTATTCCTATTCTTATAGAAGCAAGTCGCAGAAAACCAAAAAGAAAATAAAAAATGTCTTTAAAATATTATTTGATTGATTCAAAAAAATATGATTCCCTTTTAAAATCTTATGATCCCGAACATCTTGGCACTGCGGCAGCTGATCTAAGCAAAGTTATTTCCAGAAAAGATATTAATTCATCTGAAAAAAATGCTCTTTATAATGTCAATTTAAAATCATTTTTAAAAAAATTAAAATCATCTGCAGAAGCCCCTGTTAATGTCAAACTTGATTCCACTGTTAATGAGACATTAGAAAAATTGACAGATTTTATTCAAAATCAATCTGATCAATCAAATAATCCTCCTTTATCTCCTTCCAGTTCATTTAATAATTCAAGTAATTATCCATCACCTAATGAAAACCAACCAGAAAAAAAGGCATCTCCAGCACTCAATACTCCAACACCAAAAACTCGAAGAAAAGCTCGAACTCCAAATGCACCAAGAAAAAATGCTCCTTTTATTCCATCAGTTGAAGATGTTGAGGATGAAAGTCATCAACAGCAAAGAAAAGGAAAACGCAGACTTTCAATGGTAAATACGCCTGCAATTAAAGCCAAAAAGGTTGAAGCCGTGACTCAATATATAATGAGTAATAATGAAAAGTTCAATTTTAATCAAAGAGGGCAAGTTGTTGATCCTAAAACAAAACAACCTGTGCCTGGCTCAAATTTGGCAGATATTGCACGTCATGTCGTTGAAGGCAGCGTTGGTAGCTACAGTCCAGCCGGATATCGAAAAGTCAAGCATGTGATTGGGCACGATCCAACGGTAAATAAAATTCGTTTTAGCGTGAAAAATTGGAATAAATGATTTCAGATTTGCTGTCACTTGGCTTTTTTATTTTGTCAATCAATTGAAAACATGAACTTTGAAATGGAGAAAAATGAACCAGAAAATCAATTTTCTTTTGCTAAAAGCTATTTAATTCATAATTTTCCTTTCCTTTCTATCATGTTTAAACCATCTTTTGTCGCTTTTTTTAATTGTAAACATTCTTTATTTATTTTAAACGATAAATTTGAAATTGTAAAAATAAATTAATTAATTAATCATCATCATCATCAAGTAAATCGTCTTCTGATATCCACATTGTCGTTTTAGCTCCAACCCATTTGACAAGAAATTCTTTTTTTCCACGATACATTCTTGATTTGAGTACTTCTTCAATCCTAAACGTCATTCCTTCACGGTCAACTTTAACAAGTTGATGTTGATAAAACCGCTCTTTGAGTTTTTTGCCGTCCATAGCTTCGAGTGCATAGACTACAGGATTTGTACTGTATACACGAATAATTTTAAATACTTCATCTGTGTAATTAACATTATAACCTTTTGAAAAGGCATCTCGTTTATATGGTATTCGAACATGATCATTAATTTTAAATTTTAATGACTTACGCATAGATGCTTTAGAGTTTTTAAACAATCGATCCCAAATTGGTTGAGCATTTGAAGGATTCATATCGATTGGTCGCATTTGAATGACACGTGAATATGATTTATTGAGGTTATCGAATATTTGTTGATAAACATCCACCCAATTTGTTGTATTTTTTTGAGAGAAATATTTATAAACTCTCCTTTTAAAATCCTGAATTCTTCTCTCAACACAAGCAGCTTTAGTAGTTTGATTTGAACTAGTATAAGCTTGAATTCCTCTGCTTTTTAAAAATTCTTTTACTTGTTTATTGATGAATTCACTTCCGCGATCAGAAAAAATCGAAACAGGTTGATACTTTGATTCATCCAATATTGATTTTAGGGCGGCTAAAACCTCAGTGCTCGATTTCGTTTTTAATGGACGCCCAAAGGCCATCTTGCTTAAAACGTCCACGCCCATCAATAAATATTTATAACCAAAATTCGTTGAAGCAAGCTTATCGAATATTGCCAAATCAAGCTGAATATCTGTAAAATAGCCAAGAGGGATCGTTTTTAAGCGAGGATAACGATGTCGAATAGGATGAAAAAGTGTTCGAGTTCTTGATGAAGTCACCCATTTTTCAAATTCTTCTTTACTCACCTTTCCTTTAGTTACGCGACGCAAATTATCTGTTCGGGACGAGTGCGATTCTCCGAATAAGGAAACTCCGAATATGGAAACCGCAATGGAAACTCCGAATGCGGAAACTTTGCTATTTTGAGGATTTATAAGTATGAAACTTTCAGAATAGGGTAATTTAGAGTCGATTTAACGATTTTTAATATTTCCAAACCCTTATGCATACAATATTAAGGATTGGCTGATGCCCTCAGGGGAAAATTATTTTTTTTATCTTCAAATTTTTGCATTTGACTTAGAATTTATTGGAGATTAATTAAAAAGGCTATTAAATAACTTTTGACATTTTTTAAAACTATGAATATGCAAATTTTTCCACATTGACCTATTTTTTTACTGCTACCATTATTAGTTTATCGCCTGTTGATAATGGGCTTGATGCTTTGCTTAATTTCTTTTACAACTTAATATTATTTTAATTTTTTTATTTTTCTAGCAATATATAAATAACAAACAAAACAAAAAAGAAATAACATATTATTGTTCATTTGTCTTCAAAACGGGTTGATAATGATTATTTTTGAAATATAAACAAATATCTGGATAACCAGGTTTGTGTTCATAATTCTTTTTCTCTTCGGGGCTGTAAACATTCCATCTGTGAGTGTCTGCATCGATATATTTTGTATAACAAAATACATTAACCAAGAACAATTGAGCAAATGCTTTTATATCTTCAGCACCCATCCATAATTCTTCACCCACGGCTTTACCATCTTTATTTTCCTTTTCCATTTGTTCTATCAAATCTAATTGTCTTTTTGCATCGCCTTTTTTACCTTCTTTGAAATTACGCCATTCAGTAATTCTTTTTCTCAACATCCAATGGTATTTATCTTTTCCAAAAAGTATATATGAGAATGCTCTGTATCCACAATTTCCATCGCCAAGAACGTTGGTAACAGTCAAGGGCAAAGTAAGACTTTCAAAATTTTTCATATTTCTTAAAGGTGAATTTTTTGTTTTTGTAATAGGAATTCTTAAATAATCACAAGTATCAGCAAAGAATTTTTCTGATGGAGGTCTAAAGCCGGCCAATGCACTATGATTTCGTAATGATTCTCTTTGAATTATAATTTTTTGAGGGCTATTTGAGGGCTTCAAACATTTTGATGATTTAAAATTGCTTTCTTCCATTGGAGCTTTTCTTTTAAAGGAACTGCTGAAAGAAGACTGGGGTGATCGAGAACGAGAGAATGACGTGATTTTTTCTTCTTTTTGGCTTGGCACATAACCATCTCTGTAAGCTGGAGGTGTGTGATAATCGCCATAATCATAATCAAAGCTTTTGGCATTAACGAAAGGTTTTTCGATATCATCTTCATCATTTATGAATTCTCCATCCGTATCATATCCATCCACATTTTTGACCAAGGTTTCTGATAATTTGGAGGGTTCATCGATAAAATCAGAATCATCATCCGCATCATTATCTGAGGCAAAAAAGTTAAGGTAATTGTCAATTTCTTCTTCATTATCGCTTTCTTCAGCATCGCTTTCTTCAGAATCGCCATCATCATTATCATCCCCCATTTCAGTTGCATTCAAATCTATTCCACATTTTTTAAGAGAAGATTTCACTTTTTTAGCCTTTTGCAACAAATAGCTAACTCGAATGACATGCTCCAAAGCTTTTTCTGCAATTTCTTCATCTGATAATTCATCTTCCATTTCAATAACTTCTGTACGATATCGGTTTTCAAAGGTTTCTAAGTCACCATCCAAATCGAGGTATTTCACTTGCACATGCTTTGTGTGTCGTTTGTATTTAAGTTGTTTCACTCGATTGCTAGCATCCAAAAAAAGGCGTTTTAAAGTTGTCAAAAATGTGGATAATGCGGGATGAATTCGAATATATTCAGATCTCTTTAAAAATGCATTGTATGATTCTACAGGGTTTGTATTTCGGAAATATCGCATGCCATAAAATGATATTTTGAAATTTTCATTCAACCATGTGCTTCGCATATAATCAATCATTTGCTAAAAATAAATTGTAAATTTATCGAATTGACAAATTAAAATTAATCTTACTTTCATTTCCTTAATAGGCCAGTCTTCTTTTTTAACATTTCTTGGTCTTCCTGGAGGTGTTGCAAGTTTCATATCAAATACGATAATTGCATGATCATGGGGAAGCAATAGCAAAGCCATTAAATTTCTAATCCATTGGCGAACAGTATCATGGGTTTGGTAAAGTTGCATAAGATGCAAAGTATTTGCTTTTCGGATAATAGCTTGGCTACTATGGAACAAGCAACCACGAACAATATTTCCAAAATGTTTTTCAATAGCGGACCAAGCAGCCTTTTCGAAATCTACATGCCATCTCTCAGCCGATAATCTCAATCCACATTGGTCCAAAGCTTTCTTCAACCATCCGAAAATATTTAAATAATTTTTCTTTTCCTTGTTTTTCATTATCGCCATTGCTACACAAACCCATTCTCGTTCAGTGGGTTTATTGTGATCAGGGATGACAAGAGCAACAATACACAATACTTGTTTCCAATCTTTGGGTGCACATTGAAAAGTTGAATCACTCATGACAATTGTAGCTTCGGAAAGGGTTCTTAATAATCGAGGAGTACTGACAAGCATTGCATTATCATTTTCATTAATTACCCAGCAACGTTTTCCTAATTGACGTTCAAATCCAATCATTTTAGTCTGAGCAATTTCCATTTCTTTTTTATTCTTATTAGACGCACGATAAAGACCATATCGTTGCTGAGACAAAGGGTCGTAAAAAAGTATTGCATCTCCCTGAGATTCTGCTTTTTTCTTTCCCTACAATTGCGGAATAAATATAATGCAAAATTAAAATTAAAATAAACTAACTTCTTCAAAGGCTTGTTGAATATTTACATGATCATTTTTTTCGAGGTTTTCATGCACTTCTCTAATAATTTGGGTCGCAGCAATTTGGTGAGGATTATGGGCATCACAAAGTTCATGATGTTGTTCTTTGTAGCGCAACTCTTTTGTTACCATATTTAAAATTGCAGTGGCGATAATTTTTTGATATTTGGGATGAGTTTCTTTAAGTGTTTTGCATTTTTCACATCGAAAATATAAAGTTTGTTCTGTTTTTTGATTGAGAACAAACATACGGCATACAGGTTTTTTGATAACAATAATATGTTTATTGAGCTTTTCTGACATAAGTAATTCATAATCATTCCTTAAAAAATTGAAATTTAAATATGAAATTCTAATAACTATTAACTTACGTCCTGCTATAAGACTGTTGGGGTCGAGTTGAACGGCTTTTTAGATATTTGCAAACAGTGCCTTTTAATACAGCTTTTCTATTCAAAATTTGGCGAATTTTGATTCCAAGAGCTTCTTGCGTTTCTATTTCATTATTGCTTTTATCTTCAAATACATAAATAGCATCTTGAATTTCAATATCATCCCAAGGAATACGTTGGGAAGGGATGTCTTCTACGGGTTCTGATTTAATTGCATTTGCCAAAGAAGCAGCAGCATTTGGATCATTAGCGAGCTTCTTGATATCAGCGGGAGCCCAACCAGATGCAAGTAAATTTTTGATAAGTTGGTCACCGTCCAAAGACACTTCATTGGTAACGCTAACAATAACACGTTTTTGAGAAGCCATTGTACTATAAAATTTGTAATGGTAAAATCATAAATGGAAATCATAAATTTGATAATGACGGAAAATTATAAACCGATGAATAAAAATTGAAATAAATTTATTCTAATTCTAATCAACTATGAAATAATAATTTGGAAATAAATATCAAAAAAATAATAATTCGCGTATTTTAAAATATTTTCAAGAGAAATGAAGAAAAGCAACTGATCGCTGGAAGTATTGAATGAATGAAGTTTTTGAATGATTCAGAAGTTGGCGGTTAAAAAAATGCTTGCTTCATTAACATATGTCAAGTGGTACTTAAGTGTGATTGAGATATCCTCAAAGGTGCTTCAAAGCATTCTCTTTGATTTGTTTCTCTTTGAAATATGTTTGAGAGATGAATTAGGCGCCAAAGCCTTTTTTTAGTTATTCATTTGCAGAAAGTTTTCCAACATCGGTATTCAATGTGTTTGACGGCGGCGTGCAAACAATTTCATCAAATTGATTGTCAAATATTTATTTTTTGTTTTTTTAGATTTGAAGATATGGCTCAACTTATTAAAATGTTCTTGAAGAAAGTGAAGAAGATGCTCGAAAAATTAATAAAAAAAGAATGTGCGGCAACACCGCAAGAATCCATCTCAAAGCTACGTGAAACTGAAAAAATGTTAATGAAAAAGCAAGACTTCCTCGAAAAGAAGATTCAGCAGGTAAGCTTATTTTTGTTTTTTTTCTTTCTTTTTAATTACATGAAACTTTTATAGGAAACTCAAACAGCTCGTAAAAATGCTTCGGCAAATAAGCGTATCGCTTTACAAGCATTGAAAAGAAAGAAGCATCATGAAAAGCAACAACTACATATTGACGGAGTATTACAAAGAATTGAATATCAAAGAAAAAGTTTAGAAAGAAATTTATCAATTTTTATCTCTGAACAACAAGATGTCGCAAATGAAATCGCTGGAGCTATCGCAAATCCCATTGGTTTTGGTAATGATATCGATGAAAGTGTATTTTTAGCTGAATTAGAAGAATTTGAAGAAGTAAGTTGCTTATTTTTTGTTTGTATGACTATTATTATATTCTTTGCTAACTTTTAGGAAACTATCAATGAAAAACTTATTACTGTTGGTCAAAAGAACAAGAAAGAAGAAGATGATATGGCTGAATTGGAACAATGGGCAACATCGTAACTTCAATCAAGGATTATGTAAACTTATTTCGTCATTCGATTCATCTTCCCTATGGGTCAATGGTCTCTTGGTCCCTTCTTTTGCTTGTATTATTTAATTATGTACACATTTTTTACTTTATTGTTTTGTTTTTTTGTTTGTTTGTTACTTTTGTTTTTGATTGAATAAAAATATTATTATTATCAAAAAAAGATTATATAATATAAAGTTGTAAAAGAAATTAATGAAAGCATCAAGCCCATGAGCAACAGGCGATTCGCAAAATTATTGATAATTGCAGCAGTTAAAAATATTTGAAAAATATGGATCAATTTGCATATTCATGGTTAAAAAAGGTTTTAAAAGTTATTTAATAGCCTTTTTAATTAATCTCCAATAAATACTAAGTAAAATGCAAAAATTTGAAGAAAAAGAAGTTTTTCCCCACAGAGCATCAACAAAATCCTTAATAGTGAATAACATAAGGGTTTGGAAATATTAAAAATCGGTAAATCAACTTTAAATTACCATATCCTGATAATTTCATAACTATAAACCTTCAAAATGGTAAAGTTTTCATATTCATCACCTGAGGGCATCAGCCAATCCTTAATATTGTATGCATAAGGGTTTGGAAATATTAAAAATCGTTAAATCGACTCTAAATTACCTTATTCTGTAAGTTTCATACTTATAAATCCTCAAAATAGCAAAGTTTCCGTATTCGGAGTTTCCATTGCGGTTTCCATATTCGGAGTTTCCTTATTCGGAGAAATTCTACACTCTCATCTGTTCCACTATAGCTTGATGGCTCTCGTATATCAGTATAGAATTTTTCCATTATGGAAGGAGGTGCTTCTTTTACCATTTTGAGCTATTTTTTTATTTATTTACCGTGCACAACAAAAATGTCTTTGTTCAGCGAAAATACGGTGGCTCTTTTTAAAGAAGAAAATAATAATAGTTTTAGTATTGTTTATCAAAATTTAATTGATTTATCAAATAAAACTGAGCGGGAATATTTGGATTTTGAAGAAAAAATATTATCTGTTACTGCTTTTCAAATAGAGAAAACAAAATATTTTATTGCTAGAAGCAAAATAGATAACGCAACACTCTTTTATATTAAGAATGACTATCCAATGACTATTCATGCCTATGGATTCGACAAAATACGCTACAATGTTTTTACGCAAAAATTGTATGATTATCAAAATTTTCAATTGAGCGAATATGATATTGCCAATTTTATGAATGATATAATCGCTTCGAGAAAACCAATACCGCTGAGATCCATAAAAACCCAATTAATTGAGGACTATGCATTCTGGAATCATGAAAGCTTTTTAATTTTACAAAGAGAAAAAATCTACAGTATGTACTTTAATAATATTAGCTCACCCATCTTTATTTCAAATGGTAAATGCATCCCTTTTCAATCGATTGGACAGCGACTCATTGTTTTCCGTCTCTTATGCCTTTTTTCATTGATTTTATTGTTTGCTTTTGTCTTTTTTGGATTTAATCTTTCCCGCAAATCAAAAAATAAAATCTTTAACTCGTAAAAATTGTTTTGTGTTTAAAAGAAAAATAAATGTATTTTTAAAAATTTTATTAGAATAAAAAAAAGCTTACAATAATAACATTAACAATCATCGATAAAATTATTTTAAATAAATAAAATTATTTAACTAAAACAAAATATAGCCGTTCTTTCCAATTTGAATCTTTGCTTTTTTATGTTTCTTGATAAACCCATTAAAAAGATTATCGTTGTAACTTGATGGATGTCCGATTACAGATACTATAGTCAGCTTTGGAAAATATGAGTGGCTTAAGATAGCCCCAGAAAGCTCGAAATCAGCTAATGTCCGTTTGGTTATGACATCAAATTTACTAAAATAAATAAATAAATTATTTTTGGATTTTAAATTATATTGTTTTCTTACTAGTAAAAATCATCAAGCTTTGGAAAAACTTTAAATAAAATATGTAAAGGTACTTCTTGCTCGAAGTTATTGTTGATGATAGTAACATTGCATTCATCAATTATAACACCGGTAGCAAATTTACCGAGATATTTGATCTCGGCGAAGGTAAGTTTTTGATTGTGAAGACCCAGCTTACGAATAAAATGACCAAAAAATTTTTGTTTAATAATAGCAGCAATATCGTTTTTTGGATAAGCTAAATATAATGATGTTGTAACAAAAATATTATCCCCTTGAGGGAGATCCATATGAACATAAGAATTATCCAAGTTATAATCCCAATATCGGAGAACATCATTTCTTTTTCTATTATCAATATCTTCGATAAAGAAAACTCGCTGATTCTTTTTAGTAAAAAATGTAGCATTATATTTACAGGTCATGAATAATTTTGCCTTAACGAGCGGCGATGAGGCTTCTGCGGAGAAGCCTTTGTTAAGCATATAATGTATAACAGTTCGGGGCAAAGAAAAATTTTGAATAGCAGGTTTTTGTTTATTCATCATGAAACAAAAATGATAAATAAAAATAATGCAACTTAAAAAATATCTTTGAAAGGTTGCAAATGAATAAAAACATAATATGTATGACGACGACGATGACAATAGAGAACTCAAGTTTAAGTCGCAAGAAAGATTCTATCTTTATTATAATTACGTCACAAATTTCTTCCTTTTTAATAGCGACGGATATATCAAAGCTTTTTATTTTTAATTTATTTATAAAAATGATCAAAGCAAAAAAATAGCACAGTAAAATAAGTAAATAAAAAATTATGGAAAAAGGAAAATTTTAAAAAGTTATTACAAAAAAATAATTAGTAATCATTTAGATGAAATTCTCCGATGTTCCACCATTTGACATGAGGGTGGTTTAGCATAAAGATGCTAAATGCTGCCGAAATTTTGCCATGTAAAATGGATGTGAAGGTGAAAGCGAATAAGTCGGGAAATATGATTTGGCTCATGTTTTTCCCGACTATTTCAGCGTACTCGGTAGTGATTGAAGCTTCCGCAAACCTATAATGAAAATAGTTATTTTAGAAAAATATTAATGTTTTAAAACTAACCAACTAATGACGTGGATGTTGAGGATGAAGCATGCTACTTCATCAAGGCGGCACAGCTTTGAATTTTCATCATAAATTTCAGATGATGTGAAGCAAAGCACTTCAACTGCTTTGCTTAAATATCCAAATTCCGCCTTGGATAATTTTTGATGAATCAAATAAAGACGCTTTATTTGATGATCGAAAATATAATTTTCGATCACAGTTGCTACAGTAATCAACTGCGAGGCGAAATACATCGTGCTGCTAACATAGTATTTATCAGTAGGCAAGGGTGTGTGGATTCCTTGAGAAACATAAATATCATCAACAGCATTAATAGCATTAAAACTTTGCATATCCTCTTGAGTACCAGCCACTACTAAATGTTTGGGAGGAAGATTATTATCATTGATTGATAATAATTCCAAAGCCAATATTAATTGATTTGAAGGATGTTTGTTTTCATCGATTTCTAGCTTTGAATTTAATTCATTGCTTAGTGTTTCCATATCATAATCCATTGCGAAATTTTCATCAACATCCATTTCTGCAAATGTCAAAAATCAAAAAGCAAAAAAAATCGGCAAAAAAAAGCAGCAAAAAAACAAAGGTGAATCATTTGCGCGAAAAAAAAAGCGAAGTGGAAATGTAAAAATGAGATAAATAGCGACTGGCTTTTTTTTGTTTTCATCATTTTTCCTAAAAAGTGTGAGCTAAAAAACTTTACTGATTTATTAATTTTTAGATATGGATCAAGATCAATACCCTTTCTATTATATTTTTCTTGCAATCGCCATTGCATCCATGATTAGTGCTATGGCAGATATTATTAATGTCCTCTATATTTTTTTTGGATGAAAAAGTATGAAAATAAAAGTCTCAGGTAAACTTTTTTTAAAAATTTTAGAAAAGTAGTAAGAACTAAATTTTAGTTGAGCCGGTTAAGCTTTAACCCGAGAAAAGCGGATAATGGTCATTATTTTTCTAAGCTTTTTTTTTAATTCAGTAACTTTTTTTAAATTGACCAATAAAAAATTTTTTATTAAAAAAAAACCTCTAAGAGACAAATCGAGAAAACAAAAAAACAATGCGCTCACAGTCTTTAAAAGAAAAAATGTTTCTCTAAGTTGAAGAAGAGAAAGTGAAGATGATCGGCCGATACAGTATTTTTTGCACGCCTTCTTTTTTTCTTCTTTTTTTCGTTTGCGAATGGAAATGCTATCAATGAAAAAAGGAAATTTATAACGACAAAAGCTTTATTTTTAAATAGACAAAATTAAAACAAATAAATTAATAATTAAGACAAATATACTGTGTTTTTGAATGCATAAAAGCTTTGGTTGTCTCAAATTTGACTAAAAAGTTTTCTTCATGTTCAAGATAAAAGTTTGGATGCATATTGATGGTGCTATAAGCAGTGGTTTCCTAAAAAAGATTTTTTCGTTTTTTTGTTTTAAAATTTTTTTTTTAGTTAAAACTTGCCTTTAAAAATGCCATAATGAAGATGGTATTTGTATTTGGGGTTAAACCACCAATATGGCAACGGGAAAATTTTTTTCCCTTACCCCATTTGTACAGTTTTTCCTCCCAGTTATGGAAGGTTAATGGATATAAAGGAATAAAACTTAATAGATGAAATTAATCAACTTAATCTAAACTTTTAAATAAAAAGATACTTACATAAATCCAGTGGTTTTTTCAACCATCGATAAAAATGATTCAAAAAGTCCATAACAAAAACAATTTTTTATTTCAACATGCTTGTCGAAAAAACTATTTTTGAATTCAGCTAATTCATCAAATTTAATGAGACAATGATTGAAAATAACTTTGCTTGCTAAAGCCATGAAGCCAGATAATGCTGTTTTTATAGTATTGATAATAGAAGACGATGCAACAAAATCAAAGATGATGGTGTCATAAATACCAATAGGAATACTGTCTGCTCCTTCATTGCTGATAAAAAGGATCTAAAATGATGAAAAAGGTCAAATTCGATGTGAAACAAAAATCAAAAATTACATTTTGCTCTTTAACAAGAAATTTTACGGGGTTCATTTCTCTTTCAAAAGCTTCCAAATATTTAAAATTTTTCGCCGCTAAGAAAAATTTAGCCGCATATCCAAGATGATCGAACCACATTTTAGGAAATAAAAATGATAGAATGATAATAGTTTTAACTTTCTCGATTTTTTTGCCTTTTTATTTTGTAAATCTTTTTTCTTTCCTTTTTTATTTTCGACTTTTGGAAGAGATTAATATGAAACTATAATAAAAAAGAAGACATATGTGTTAATTAATCCAAAAAGTTTTTTTTGTCTTTTTTTGACTCGCCGATTGGGACATATGCCAAGTCGGTTTGTTTTTTTGATCATGCACGCGCGCATATTAAAACAAAACAAAAAAGAATAAAAACTTTTGTCATGTTCTATATTATGCTTCAGCGACATATTGCAATATTGTCGGTACTTGTTTATCAAAAAAAAAGTTTTTTTACTTTCAAAATCATTAATTGATCATTAAAATTTAGCGAAAAAAACATATGTTAACGAAAACGTTCTTTTGATGCAAGGAAAAAAGCCGAAAATATATCAAAGAAATTTTTATAACAAAAATGCCTCTATGGGCTAAAACAAAAACAAAGTACAATAAAAAGTACAAAACAAAAATGTTAAAAACGAACGGGTGCAATTTACAATAATTTAAGCATCAGATGAAACATTCTTCTTCTTATTCTTCAAAGGGTACGTAGCAGTTGGTTGAAATCTGATATATTATGGCTTCTTTCCAGTTTCTTTCTTGATAGCATTGATGAGAGGAGGAGATTCTTCTTTGACGACTTCGATGAGAGGCTTCAAATCTTCAGCTTTCTTTGCAATTTCAAGTTCATTGACATTGTTGGAATTAGGTTCTTCTTCATTGATAATTTCATGAGTGTCAAGCTTCTTTTCATCTTCAAGTTCTGTAGGCATCTTTTCATCAGATTCAAGAACTTTCTTCTTTTGAGTCAAATACCATAAAATCGAAAGAGCAGCGGCGAAGAAAATAAAAGCGAAGAAAAAGGTGATTCCAGCAGCAATCAAAGGTCCATTGTTGTTGTTGTTGTATGTATCAAGAGTTTCAATATGGCAATTCTTTTGAATATCAGCTGTTCGAAATCCGGTACGAAATAAATCGTTATCAACGCAGAAAAGCGGTCCTCTGAAAGATGAAAATGATAATAAATGATAGGAAAAAGTAACTAACTTTTTGGATGCAGGTCTGATACATGATTCTTCAGGTTCACATTTTTCATATCCACAATCAACAGAAACGTTGACTTTCTTCCACATGATGCTGAAAAAAGGTTATTAGTTTTTATTAAGGAGAAGGAGAAGATAACTTACTTCATATTACCAGCTGGCATGATTCACTTTATAATGTAGAAATTTGAAAAATTGATTGAGATAAATTGGATGAGATAAAATGTAGCTAAAAGCTTTAGAAGAAAAAAGAGAAGAAGGAGAAAAGTTTTTTTTTGCTCAGTCTTGACAAAAAAAATGTGTGCTGCATTGCGCGCTACCGTATGCCTTCATTACATGTGAACGAACGATGGAAGAGGAAAAGTTTTTTTTGCTTGCTTTTTTTAGGCTCTCTTATCTTTTTTTTGCTTTGTTTGTTTAATCTTATTTTTATAGATAGTCTTTTTTTAATATGACACTATTATCATCATTTTGAAACTTTATTTTACATAAAAAATCAAGTCATTTTTAAAAGATAATAAGCAAAGAGTAACAGTATAAAATACGATATGAATATTCGTTTTAATTAAACGAGTATGACGCATTAGCCCATCATATAAAATATCGGATTCTATGATAAGAATATGGTTCGCTTCCCACGTTTCTTTGAGATCATTATACAACCGTTTTGCAAGTACCATATTTTTAAATACATGGTTGCAGCTGGAACATTATCACCAAAGGTGATAAGAACAATTTTGCTGGTTCTAAATTTTATTAAATAATAAATAATTAAACGTAAATCATAAAAAATATTACCCAATACCAAACATATGGTTTGCATGGTGGATTTTGCCCTTTTCCATTTGTTGATTATAAAAATCTAATAATACTTGGTAAACTGCTTCATTCGTAATAGTAAACAAATGGAATGCTTGACGATTACAAAGATCATTGATCTTTTTTTTTCCATCATATATTATCAATTTTCGTGACATTTAAGTTGTCACGGGTAAAAGCATAGTCGTTTAAAATAAAACGATAGGACATGATCAGTTGATAATAAATACGCTGAAACTCAGATTGAGGAAAATAAGGAATGAAAACAAGTGAAAATATGAAAGTTTATGACTTGCTTTTATACTCATTCTATATCATTCTAAGAAGAATATGCAAAAACAATCAGATAAGTATTCTCTAAAGTTATGAATTGATTGACATAATGTCAATGAAAAAAATATTTATGAGATTTTAGCCTCACTCTATCATTATAATCATTATTTTGGAAGAAAGTGCAAAATATCCTAAGGTGAAAATCTCTCATCTCAAAATATTTATTTGAAAAAACTAAAAACATTTTCTCTTAAGAAAAAGGGAGCTTTTTTTTTGTTTGAATCAACAAATTTTTTTATGAGAATTAACCCTTAATCCATCATTATTTTGAAAGAAGTGTAAAATAACCTTAGGTGAAAAATTTCTGTTACTTAAAATAATTATTTGAAAAAAAACTAAAAACAGTTTCTCTTAAGAAAGTGAATAGATAATAAAGTCAGATTAACTTTCATTAAATTTCATAATTCAGAATCATAAAAAAACATAATAAAATAATGCAGCAAAATTATTAAAATATTTGAAATTCATTCTTTGTTCTTGACAGTGTTCAAGTTCGGTTGATTTTTATTTTTCTTATTATTCAAATATGCCAACTCCTTATATTCTTGATGTTTACAATCTTTGCTCGTTGGATTCTAAAACTCTCGACTCATTCATCTGGAAATTATATTTATCGCTCCCTTTTGAAAATGAAAAAAGAATTCGAATAGCTAAAGAATCTCCTCTGAATCACGATCCTTTAACAAGTTTCCCTCTAGGGATTATTGATTCATCTGAGCAGTACAATGAACATAAAAAAAATTTCCCTTGCTCATCACAACTCGTCATGACAGAAACCATTAAGAAAATCATAAATGGAGATGACATTATTTTACAAAACCTCATTCAAAATGTTCTTTCTAAAATGAAAAATTTTTTTTATTAAATTTCACTTTTTTTAAATTTCACTTTTTAATTTTGTAATTTCAATGATGTAATTTGTTATCATAAAAAACCAATTAAAATTTCCAATGTTTATTCACACATCAAAAAATAACACATAAAATTCACACCATAAAAATTGTCGGCATTAGCACCACATCAAAAAGGCGGCATTTCCTTTGTCCGAAAAGTCGCCCATTGCTGCTTCTAAATTTTACAAAAAATTTCTAAAACGCAGGTTTCAATAGTTTTGATATGCCTGGATCGAAAAAAACATAAATTTCCTTGCTGTATTTTCATTTTTATAATTAAAGAAAGCGTTTCATTGTTGAAAGATTGAATCTAAATTTTACAAAAAATTTCTAAAACGCAGGTTTCAATAGTTTTGATATGCCTGGATCGAAAAAAACATAAATTTCCTTGCTGTATTTTCATTTTTATAATTAAAGGAAGCGTTTCATTGTTGAAAGATTGAATCTAAATTTTACAAAAAATTTCTAAAACGCAGGTTTCAATAGTATTGATATGCCTGGATCGAACCAAACTAATTTTTCTTGCAGTAATATTATTTTTATAATTTATTAAAGCGTTTCATTGTTGAAAGATTGAATCTAAATTTTACAAAAAATTTCTAAAACGCAGGTTTCAATAGTTTTGATATGCCTGGATCGAAAAAAACATAAATTTCCTTGCTGTATTTTCATTTTTATAATTAAAGAAAGCGTTTCATTGTTGAAAGATTGAATCTAAATTTTACAAAAAATTTCTAAAACGCAGGTTTCAATAGTATTGATATGCCTGGATCGAAAAAAACATAAATTTCCTTGCTGTATTTTCATTTTTATAATTAAAGAAAGCGTTTCATTGTTGAATGATTGAATCTAAATTTTACAAACTATTTCTAAAACGCAGGTTTCAATAGTTTTGATATGCCTGGATCGAAAAAAACATAAATTTCCTTGCTGTATTTTCATTTTTATAATTAAAGAAAGCGTTTCATTGTTGAAAGATTGAATCTAAATTTTACAAAAAATTTCTAAAACGGAGGTTTCAATAGTTTTGATATGCCTGGATCGAAAAAAACATAAATTTCCTTGCTGTATTTTCATTTTTATAATTAAAGAAAGCGTTTCATTGTTGAAAGATTGAATCTAAATTTTACAAAAAATTTCTAAAACGCAGGTTTCAATAGTTTTGATATGCCTGGATCGAACCAAACTAATTTTTCTTGCAGTAATATTATTTTTATAATTTATTAAAGCGTTTCATTGTTGAAAGATTGAATCTAAATTTTACAAACTATTTCTAAAACGGAGGTTTCAATAGTTTTGATATGCCTGGATCGAAAAAAACATAAATTTCCTTGCTGTATTTTCATTTTTATAATTAAAGAAAGCGTTTCATTGTTGAAAGATTGAATCTAAATTTTACAAACTATTTCTAAAACGCAGGTTTCAATAGTTTTGATATGCCTGGATCGAAAAAAACATAAATTTCCTTGCTGTATTTTCATTTTTATAATTAAAGAAAGCGTTTCATTGTTGAAAGATTGAATCTAAATTTTACAAAAAATTTCTAAAACGGAGGTTTCAATAGTTTTGATATGCCTGGATCGAAAAAAACATAAATTTCCTTGCTGTATTTTCATTTTTATAATTAAAGAAAGCGTTTCATTGTTGAAAGATTGAATCTAAATTTTACAAAAAATTTCTAAAACGCAGGTTTCAATAGTTTTGATATGCCTGGATCGAACCAAACTAATTTTTCTTGCAGTAATATTATTTTTATAATTTATTAAAGCGTTTCATTGTTGAAAGATTGAATCTAAATTTTACAAAAAATTTCTAAAACGCAGGTTTCAATAGTATTGATATGCCTGGATCGAACCAAACTAATTTTTCTTGCAGTAATATTATTTTTATAATTTATTAAAGCGTTTCATTGTTGAAAGATTGAATCTAAATTTTACAAAAAATTTCTAAAACGCAGGTTTCAATAGTTTTGATATGCCTGGATCGAAAAAAACATAAATTTCCTTTCTGTATTTTCATTTTTATAATTAAAGAAAGCGTTTCATTGTTGAAAGATTGAATCTAAATTTTACAAAAAATTTCTAAAACGCAGGTTTCAATAGTATTGATATGCCTGGATCGAACCAAACTAATTTTTCTTGCAGTAATATTATTTTTATAATTTATTAAAGCGTTTCATTGTTGAAAGATTGAATCTAAATTTTACAAAAAATTTCTAAAACGCAGGTTTCAATAGTTTTGATATGCCTGGATCGAAAAAAACATAAATTTCCTTTCTGTATTTTCATTTTTATAATTAAAGAAAGCGTTTCATTGTTGAAAGATTGAATCTAAATTTTACAAAAAATTTCTAAAACGCAGGTTTCAATAGTTTTGATATGCCTGGATCGAAAAAAACATAAATTTCCTTGCTGTATTTTCATTTTTATAATTAAAGAAAGCGTTTCATTGTTGAAAGATTGAATCTAAATTTTACAAAAAATTTCTAAAACGCAGGTTTCAATAGTATTGATATGCCTGGATCGAACCAAACTAATTTTTCTTGCAGTAATATTATTTTTATAATTTATTAAAGCGTTTCATTGTTGAAAGATTGAATCTAAATTTTACAAAAAATTTCTAAAACGCAGGTTTCAATAGTTTTGATATGCCTGGATCGAAAAAAACATAAATTTCCTTGCTGTATTTTCATTTTTATAATTAAAGAAAGCGTTTCATTGTTGAAAGATTGAATCTAAATTTTACAAAAAATTTCTAAAACGCAGGTTTCAATAGTATTGATATGCCTGGATCGAACCAAACTAATTTTTCTTGCAGTAATATTATTTTTATAATTTATTAAAGCGTTTCATTGTTGAAAGATTGAATCTAAATTTTACAAAAAATTTCTAAAACGCAGGTTTCAATAGTTTTGATATGCCTGGATCGAAAAAAACATAAATTTCCTTGCAGTAATATTATTTTTATAATTTATTAAAGCGTTTCATTGTTGAAAGATTGAATCTAAATTTTACAAAAAATTTCTAAAACGGAGGTTTCAATAGTTTTGATATGCCTGGATCGAACCAAACTAATTTTTCTTGCAGTAATATTATTTTTATAATTTATTAAAGCGTTTCATTGTTGAAAGATTGAATCTAAATTTTACAAAAAATTTCTAAAACGCAGGTTTCAATAGTATTGATATGCCTGGATCGAACCAAACTAATTTTTCTTGCAGTAATATTATTTTTATAATTTATTAAAGCGTTTCATTGTTGAAAGATTGAATCTAAATTTTACAAAAAATTTCTAAAACGCAGGTTTCAATAGTTTTGATATGCCTGGATCGAAAAAAACATAAATTTCCTTGCTGTATTTTCATTTTTATAATTAAAGAAAGCGTTTCATTGTTGAAAGATTGAATCTAAATTTTACAAAAAATTTCTAAAACGCAGGTTTCAATAGTATTGATATGCCTGGATCGAACCAAACTAATTTTTCTTGCAGTAATATTATTTTTATAATTTATTAAAGCGTTTCATTGTTGAAAGATTGAATCTAAATTTTACAAAAAATTTCTAAAACGCAGGTTTCAATAGTATTGATATGCCTGGATCGAACCAAACTAATTTTTCTTGCAGTAATATTATTTTTATAATTTATTAAAGCGTTTCATTGTTGAAAGATTGAATCTAAATTTTACAAAAAATTTCTAAAACGGAGGTTTCAATAGTTTTGATATGCCTGGATCGAACCAAACTAATTTTTCTTGCAGTAATATTATTTTTATAATTTATTAAAGCGTTTCATTGTTGAAAGATTGAATCTAAATTTTACAAAAAATTTCTAAAACGCAGGTTTCAATAGTATTGATATGCCTGGATCGAACCAAACTAATTTTTCTTGCAGTAATATTATTTTTATAATTTATTAAAGCGTTTCATTGTTGAAAGATTGAATCTAAATTTTACAAAAAATTTCTAAAACGCAGGTTTCAATAGTTTTGATATGCCTGGATCGAAAAAAACATAAATTTCCTTGCTGTATTTTCATTTTTATAATTAAAGAAAGCGTTTCATTGTTGAAAGATTGAATCTAAATTTTACAAAAAATTTCTAAAACGGAGGTTTCAATAGTTTTGATATGCCTGGATCGAACCAAACTAATTTTTCTTGCAGTAATATTATTTTTATAATTTATTAAAGCGTTTCATTGTTGAAAGATTGAATCTAAATTTTACAAAAAATTTCTAAAACGCAGGTTTCAATAGTTTTGATATGCCTGGATCGAAAAAAACATAAATTTCCTTGCTGTATTTTCATTTTTATAATTAAAGAAAGCGTTTCATTGTTGAAAGATTGAATCTAAATTTTACAAAAAATTTCTAAAACGCAGGTTTCAATAGTATTGATATGCCTGGATCGAACCAAACTAATTTTTCTTGCAGTAATATTATTTTTATAATTTATTAAAGCGTTTCATTGTTGAAAGATTGAATCTAAATTTTACAAAAAATTTCTAAAACGCAGGTTTCAATAGTATTGATATGCCTGGATCGAACCAAACTAATTTTTCTTGCAGTAATATTATTTTTATAATTTATTAAAGCGTTTCATTGTTGAAAGATTGAATCTAAATTTTACAAAAAATTTCTAAAACGGAGGTTTCAATAGTTTTGATATGCCTGGATCGAACCAAACTAATTTTTCTTGCAGTAATATTATTTTTATAATTTATTAAAGCGTTTCATTGTTGAAAGATTGAATCTAAATTTTACAAAAAATTTCTAAAACGCAGGTTTCAATAGTATTGATATGCCTGGATCGAACCAAACTAATTTTTCTTGCAGTAATATTATTTTTATAATTTATTAAAGCGTTTCATTGTTGAAAGATTGAATCTAAATTTTACAAAAAATTTCTAAAACGCAGGTTTCAATAGTTTTGATATGCCTGGATCGAACCAAACTAATTTTTCTTGCAGTAATATTATTTTTATAATTTATTAAAGCGTTTCATTGTTGAAAGATTGAATCTAAATTTTACAAAAAATTTCTAAAACGCAGGTTTCAATAGTATTGATATGCCTGGATCGAACCAAACTAATTTTTCTTGCAGTAATATTATTTTTATAATTTATTAAAGCGTTTCATTGTTGAAAGATTGAATCTAAATTTTACAAAAAATTTCTAAAACGGAGGTTTCAATAGTTTTGATATGCCTGGATCGAACCAAACTAATTTTTCTTGCAGTAATATTATTTTTATAATTTATTAAAGCGTTTCATTGTTGTAAGATTGAATCTAAATTTTACAAAAAATTTCTAAAACGCAGGTTTCAATAGTATTGATATGCCTGGATCGAACCAAACTAATTTTTCTTGCAGTAATATTATTTTTATAATTTATTAAAGCGTTTCATTGTTGAAAGATTGAATCTAAATTTTACAAAAAATTTCTAAAACGCAGGTTTCAATAGTTTTGATATGCCTGGATCGAACCAAACTAATTTTTCTTGCAGTAATATTATTTTTATAATTTATTAAAGCGTTTCATTGTTGAAAGATTGAATCTAAATTTTACAAAAAATTTCTAAAACGCAGGTTTCAATAGTATTGATATGCCTGGATCGAACCAAACTAATTTTTCTTGCAGTAATATTATTTTTATAATTTATTAAAGCGTTTCATTGTTGAAAGATTGAATCTAAATTTTACAAAAAATTTCTAAAACGGAGGTTTCAATAGTTTTGATATGCCTGGATCGAACCAAACTAATTTTTCTTGCAGTAATATTATTTTTATAATTTATTAAAGCGTTTCATTGTTGAAAGATTGAATCTAAATTTTACAAAAAATTTCTAAAACGCAGGTTTCAATAGTATTGATATGCCTGGATCGAACCAAACTAATTTTTCTTGCAGTAATATTATTTTTATAATTTATTAAAGCGTTTCATTGTTGAAAGATTGAATCTAAATTTTACAAAAAATTTCTAAAACGCAGGTTTCAATAGTTTTGATATGCCTGGATCGAAAAAAACATAAATTTCCTTGCTGTATTTTCATTTTTATAATTAAAGAAAGCGTTTCATTGTTGAAAGATTGAATCTAAATTTTACAAAAAATTTCTAAAACGGAGGTTTCAATAGTTTTGATATGCCTGGATCGAACCAAACTAATTTTTCTTGCAGTAATATTATTTTTATAATTTATTAAAGCGTTTCATTGTTGAAAGATTGAATCTAAATTTTACAAAAAATTTCTAAAACGCAGGTTTCAATAGTATTGATATGCCTGGATCGAACCAAACTAATTTTTCTTGCAGTAATATTATTTTTATAATTTATTAAAGCGTTTCATTGTTGAAAGATTGAATCTAAATTTTACAAAAAATTTCTAAAACGCAGGTTTCAATAGTTTTGATATGCCTGGATCGAAAAAAACATAAATTTCCTTGCTGTATTTTCATTTTTATAATTAAAGAAAGCGTTTCATTGTTGAAAGATTGAATCTAAATTTTACAAAAAATTTCTAAAACGGAGGTTTCAATAGTTTTGATATGCCTGGATCGAACCAAACTAATTTTTCTTGCAGTAATATTATTTTTATAATTTATTAAAGCGTTTCATTGTTGAAAGATTGAATCTAAATTTTACAAAAAATTTCTAAAACGCAGGTTTCAATAGTATTGATATGCCTGGATCGAACCAAACTAATTTTTCTTGCAGTAATATTATTTTTATAATTTATTAAAGCGTTTCATTGTTGAAAGATTGAATCTAAATTTTACAAAAAATTTCTAAAACGCAGGTTTCAATAGTTTTGATATGCCTGGATCGAAAAAAACATAAATTTCCTTGCTGTATTTTCATTTTTATAATTAAAGAAAGCGTTTCATTGTTGAAAGATTGAATCTAAATTTTACAAAAAATTTCTAAAACGGAGGTTTCAATAGTTTTGATATGCCTGGATCGAACCAAACTAATTTTTCTTGCAGTAATATTATTTTTATAATTTATTAAAGCGTTTCATTGTTGAAAGATTGAATCTAAATTTTACAAAAAATTTCTAAAACGCAGGTTTCAATAGTATTGATATGCCTGGATCGAACCAAACTAATTTTTCTTGCAGTAATATTATTTTTATAATTTATTAAAGCGTTTCATTGTTGAAAGATTGAATCTAAATTTTACAAAAAATTTCTAAAACGCAGGTTTCAATAGTATTGATATGCCTGGATCGAACCAAACTAATTTTTCTTGCAGTAATATTATTTTTATAATTTATTAAAGCGTTTCATTGTTGAAAGATTGAATCTAAATTTTACAAAAAATTTCTAAAACGCAGGTTTCAATAGTATTGATATGCCTGGATCGAACCAAACTAATTTTTCTTGCAGTAATATTCTCTTTACACAAAAAAGTAAGAGGGGTTTCTCCATCCTGATTTTTCCGGCTACGTATATATCAATTTTTTTTACAGATTCTGAATCCGTAGACTATGGGGATCATTATATAGTCAACAATTCTCAAATAATATGAAAATTTTTTTTGACCAAAAAAACATGTTTTTTGACTAAAACTTTTTTTCTATCCTCGGAAAATGGCTGAAACTTTCCGTCAGTAATAGTACCGATATATGACGAATTTGATTTTGCTTTTAGATTTTGAATAAAAGTTTCTGGGCTTCTCAGAAAAGTTAGGCGAGCATGTTTTTCGATGTCAAATTTTTTCCAAAAAATAAAATTTTTTTCGCAACCTGCGTTTTTCGCTTTGGGAGAGCGGAACTATGGTGAAGGCGCTTGACTGCTGCAATTTTTTTTCTTCATCACACGCTTTTGAAGGCGCTTTATTTTCGCATATTTTTTTCGTCAAACATTTTTATTTTGGATAATGTTTTTTCCGTGATATTTTTTTCCTTGAGATTCTTTTATTTTTTGTTTTTTAGTAATCATTTAACAACGATGCCACCAAAAAGGAAGAAATCATATGCAACGGCAAAAAGAAAAGTGAGAACTCAAGAAGAAGCTCGAAGAAGACCATCAAATGATTCAACAACACCTTCAACTGCTCCACAACCAACAACTACAACAGCAACGATAAATGGTGAAGCTATGGATACAACTGAAGCACAAAATTCACATGAATCTGAACATATTATTGTAAGCGTTATTTTTTTGTTATTTGTTTTTTTCTTAACCTTCTGCAGTTAGCCTTTAGTTGCTTCACCTTGCGTATTTGTTGTTTATTAACTTTTGCTTGAGATGCTTTTCCTCAAAATGCTTTTCTTTCAATTGCTTAATTATTATATTATTCAGGATAAACGAGCTATTCAATCAACTGATAATGAACTTGATCAAACAGCTTCACCAACAACTCGAACTGCTGCTATCAAACGACGAGCTAATGAAGATGTACTTGAACCTAATGCAAAACGTAATGCTCTTGCTGATACCGAACATAAAGTAGCTAATGCTTACAAATTTGATGATAACGATGATTGTCAACATGAACATGGACATGATATCGTATGTTTTTTCTTTTGTTTTATAGTCAAACCATTTACTTGCAATCCTTTTTCTTTCAAAGTCTTATTTCATTTATTTTTCAGGTATTTCATTCACAAGCCTCAGCTGTTTTCGAAGAAGGTGCTAAAGAAACCGATGATATTGTAATCGATGACGATGATTGTCAACATCTTTCTGCACATGATATCGTATGTTTTATCCTTTTGTTTTTTAATCAAACCTTTTACTTCGAATGCTTTTTCTTTCAATGTCTTTATTCATTTGTTTTTCAGGTTCATCAATCTCCAGTCTCAACTGTAAACAAAGAAGCTGCTAATGATACCGATGATATTGTAATCGATGACGATGATTGTCAACATCATTCTGAACATGATATCGTATGTTTTATCTTTTTGTTTTTTAATCAAACCATTTACTTGCAATCCTTTTTCTTTCAAAGTCTTATTTCATTTATTTTTCAGGATCATCAATCTCGAGGCTCAACTGTAAACAAAGAAACTGCTAATGATACCGATGATATTGTAATCGATGACGATGATTGTCAACATCATTCTGAACATGATATCGTATGTTTTATCCTTTTGTTTTTTAATCAAACCATTTACTTCGAATGCTTTTTCTTTCAATGTCTTTATTCATTTGTTTTTCAGGATCATCAATCTCGAGTCTCAGGTGTTATCGAAGAAGGTGCTGAATTTGCTCATGAACATGATGATTCTTTGATGCTTGATGATGACAATGCATTTATTGAACCACCTGATTATGAACGACTTCCATTCCATCATGTCCGAATTCAAAGTGATTATCAACGTGATAGGAATGAATGGTTCAATGATGTTAAAATGCTTGCATATCTTGGTGCTATGGCTGGACACGCTGTTCGCTATGGAACATTTCTAAGAATCGCTGTGTTGGATTCGCTTTTTGTCCATTCGCATGCTAACAACGTCAATGTAAACATAAAAAACTTCCTCTTCGTGTATCCTGATAATCCTGAACTTATTTTGTGTCCTCTCAACGTTATGAATGGAAATCACTGGACTCTTCTTGCTATTCATGTGTTGCTTGGTCATGCAGATTACTATGACACTCTTCAATCTGCTGCTACTTCTGGAGAAATTTATGCTGACGAACTTGCTCTATGTACATCCATTATTGAAAAACTCAAAGCTGCTGAAATCATTGATCACCACATTGTACCTCGAAGAGCTGACACTTCAACTTTTGATTTTCAACGGGATGGTTTTAACTGTGGACCTCATAAACTTCTAATCGCTGAAAATCTCGCATTCCACGGCTACTCAATGAAATTTGATCATCGTCTCAACATGGCCACTGAAAGATATCGAATGCAATATTTGTTGAACATGCTATATGAGTTGAATAAAGACAAAGATGAATGGCATCGTACGAATCTTGATACATGGTTACCTACAGCTTTCGAAAGACAACTGAACCAACCACTTCCTCTTATTGATCCATCTCAACTTGAACTTCCAGCTGAGAATGATTTGATTCAACATGTTCAAGCTGCACCATTATCGACACCTCAACCATCTGTACCTCTAAGAAAATCTCAAAGAATCATACCAAGAACTGATAATACAAGAAGATTATATGATGAAAGAATGACATCAAAAAGAAACTCAACTCTTCGACTTGGCAAACCTATTGGACTTCGAAGCTCTGGAATCAATCCTGATCCACATTATCTCGGTCCTATGAATAAAAGATGTCATTATTGTAATGCTTTCCTCTTCCATTGTGAATCTTTGGGTGGTTGTTGTGCTAAAGGTGCTGTTCCAATGCCTGATATTCCTCCGATGCCTGCTCGATGGGATCAAATTGCCTCCTTCAGCGATTTCTGGACTCATCCTAAACAATTCAATAGTTTAATGGCAATGGTTTCAACACAAGCAAAGGTTACTCGACATGCTGATGCTTTCAAGATTGAAGGGGAATTACGTCATAATGCAGGTGATTTGGTACCTATGGATGGAGAAGCTCCTTCTTTTGCTCAAAACTACTGCATCGACTCCGATCAAGCTCTCAACAATCGACTATCTGATGCTGTTAAAAAATTACATTTCAAAGCTGATGATGCCGCAAAGAACAAAGATCTTATTGGATTGTTAGAAGCTATGCTGCGTCAATATCATCCTCTTGCTGACATGTTGAAAAACATGAGACAAATCCTTGCTGATGAAGAAGCTAAATGTGCTGCTGAAGGAACTGAACTCAGAAAATTCTATTTGGTTTGGGAAAACGGAAATGATCAACATACTCATCCAGGACGTCTCAATCTTCCTACCGTCAATGGGCAAGTTTTCTCTATCTATCGCTCTGATGATCTTGATGCTCCTCCAAAAGGTCTTTGGTTTGGAATTTCTAAAGATGGAAGCAACAGTATTCGCTATGTTCCTCATTTCGATTCATTTGCTGATGCTGCTGCTTATCCTCTCATTTTCGTCTTTGGTCAAGAAGGATGGCATCCTAATCTCAAGAAGCTTGATCCTGCTACTCGATATCTTACTGCTAATGATGTTGAAAGTGATCCTGAATTTAGAAGTGATTCTGAAGCTGAAGAACTTGATGATGATGAAGAATTGCCAATTTCGAAGAAGTATGAAAACGTTTCAATGAAGCAACACTACACTTCGTTATTGTATGATCGTACAGATCAACAAAAGAACAACTTCAATCCTGTAACTGGCCAAAAAACTCTCAGCCAAATCTTCATCATCAATGGTCATCTCAATGTGCTTCGTCAACGTCTTGATAAGCTGGAACAACTTGAATCTGATCCATCAAAGCAAAAGCGATATGAACAATGCAGCCGACTTCGTGATGCTCTACAAGCAAGGATTGATCGTGATGAACAACTTCGTGGTAAAAAGCTTGGTAAAATCGTGATGCTCAACAAGAATTTCCGTGGTGGCAATCGTTATATGCAAGAAAGGTTCAAGGACAACATTGCTCTCTGTAATCGTCATGGCATGCCTTCACTCTTCGTAACATTTACTGGAAACCCAAAGTGGAGAGAAATCACGGAAAATCTTCGACGTGGCGATAACAATCAACCCGCTGAAACTTGGATTGATCGACCTGATCTCATCTGTCGTGTATTCAACCTGAAGGCTAAGCAATTTCTTGAAGATGTCTTGAAAAAGAATACTCTTGGTAAAGTTAAAGCTTACTCTGTATCATTGGAACATCAAAAACGGGGTATGCCACATCTTCATATGCTCCTCATCATGGAAGACGACTACAAGTACAACATTCCTGAAGAAGTCGATGATCTCATATCTGCTCAAATTCCTGTCAAACCTGATGATTCTGATCTTTCTTACGATGCTGACTATCAACGACGCTACTATGATACTGTTATGACACTTATGGTTCATGATCCAAAAAGATGTAAAGCTGTTTGCGGAAATGGAAAACAACCAGGCATTTGTGGAAAGGACTTCCCAAAGCCTTATACTGAAGAAACTGTTATGCGTCTCGATGGTTATGCTCAATTGAAGCGTCCAGATGATGGTAGATCTGTTGAAGTTGGTGCTAATGGTAAACGTCGTAATGTTCCTATTACAAATCAATACATCATCGCACATAATCGTTACTTGCTCTTGAAATACAATTCGCATATCAACGTTGAACACTGTGGTGGAATCAAATGCATCAAATATTTGTACAAATACATCTTCAAAGGAAATGATCAAGCCTTCGTCTCTGTTCGTGAAATGAAGTATTCAACTCAAAATAACAACGTCGTTGACTATAACGAAATCGTCCAATTCCGAAAGATGAGATGCGTTGGTGCTGCTGAAGCTGTTGAAAGTCTCTTATCTATGTTCACGACCCGATGCTCTCATTCAATTAAAGAACATGAAGTCCATCTTGAAGATAATCACAACGTCATATTCAATCCTGAAGACACTGAAGAAAGATTGAAGAACCTAACTGAAAATAGCGGTGCCGAAACCGAAGCGCGAGCTGTCTCAAGGCTTACTGCTTTTTTCAAGTTAGTGAATCAAGAACTTTCTGAAATTGCTGCAAATCCAAATGTTTACACTGCTGCTGATCTTTCAACTCGCTCCATCAACTTATATTATCATCAAGTAAATGAATATTACACATGGGACTACAAGAACAAGAAATGGAATCGACGTGTTCGTGATCGAAAAGTTGTTGGCCGCCTTCGTACTATCTATCCAAGTGACGTGGAACTTTATTGTATGCGTGAACTTCTCAAGCATGTCAAAGGTCCTCCAAATTATGAAGCTATTCGAACTTTCAATGGAGAAGTATTTCCAACTTATCGTGCTGCTGCTGTAGCTCGAAATCTATATATTGATGATACCATTTGCTACACAACTATGGATGAAATTACCAAAGAATTCATGCCTCGCCAATGCCGTGTTGTTTTCGCTCTTCTTTTGGTGTACAACGAACCTCTTGATGCTGTAGCTTTATGGGAAAAGTACTGTGATTTGCTCATCGATCGAAATGCTGATATCTCAAAGGAAATTCGAATTCAACGTGCTCTTGCTCACATTGCCTCGATTCTCTTTCATCATCAAAAAACCACTGCTGATTTTAAACTTCCTGATGTTTCTGAAGATGACTTGATGGATGCGATCAATGATGCTTTTCCTCCTGATTCTAACGATGGTGCTGAAGACTATGAAAACTTGAACACTGAACAACGTGCTTTTGTTGATAAAGTGGAACAAGCTCTTTTTAATCCAACTGATCGTAACCGTGAGCGTCTTTTCTTCTTGCAAGGTAGTGGTGGTACCGGCAAAACGTTCGTCTACAACACTATGATTAGAAGATTTCGAGCTATGGGAAAGAAGGTCATCGCTGTTGCTTCAACTGGAATTGCTGCTATTCTCCTTGATGGTGGTACAACTGCTCATTCTGCTTTCCGAATTCCTTTGGACATCCATCAAGAACCCAACATTGCTCCAAATGATCCACTTGCTCGACTAATTATTGAAGCTGATTTGATTATTTGGGATGAAAGTCCTATGCAACATAAATCTGTCCTGCAACACGTCGCTTCTTTGATTAGGAATTTGGTTGGAATCGATGAACATCATTCGAAATTTGGAAACAAGACTGTTGTCCTTGGTGGTGACTTCAAACAACTACTACCTGTCATGCGCCATGAAACTGCTCGATCATCCTATGAAGCTTCTTTGTTATGCTCTCCTCTCTTCAGAGAAAACTTCAAGATTTACTCTTTGACAACTAATGTTCGTGCTGCTAATGATCCTTCATACTCTGCATGGTTGAGTGATGTTGGTAATGGTCGAGTTCAATGTTCTTTTGGTCCATCAAAAATCCAACTTCCAGATGATATTGTCTGCTACGATCAAAATTCCGTCTTGAATTTCGTTTATCCTGCTAAATTATTTGATGATCCTAAATCTGCTGAATACCTCGAATATGTTTCTGAAGCTGTTCTTATGGCTCCTCTGAACGAAACTGTCAAAGATCTCAATGAACGTATCATCTCGATGCTTCCCGGTGATCATAAAGAATTTGCATCTGTTAATATCATGTCAAACACTTCTTATCCTGAAGATGAATTCTTACGTGACAACTATGATGCTGAAGAACTTGCAAGATTTGAACACTCATCAATTCCATCTAATATTATTCGTCTTAAAGTTGGCAGCGTTGTGATGCTCACCCGAAACTTGGATATTCGCCTTGGTCTTTGCAATGGAACACGCATGGTTGTTGAAAATATGGGTGCAAATTACATTGGCTGTCGTATCATCACTGGAAGCTCAAAAGGTCAATTAGTACCAATCGTTGCTATACCGAACAACTTTTCTGACAAATCTGATGACTCATTGCCTGAATTTACAAGGTATCAACTTCCTATTCGTCCTGCCTTCGCAATGACAATCAACAAATCTCAAGGTCAAACTTTAAGCAAGGTTGGTATCATCTTCAACACTCCATCATTTTCTCATGGTCAATGCTATGTTGCTGTTAGTCGTGTACGACGTCGTCAAGATATCAAAATTTTCGTGAGCAATGAAAACACTGCAACCGTCAATGGAAAGAAAGTTCCTCATACTACCAACATCGTCTTCAAAGAAGTTATCAATGCTATGAATCAACAAGTAAATCGGCAATAAACTATCGCCAAGCTGTCAAGGTTCTTCACTTGCGTGTCGTTAATCTTCAGCTTCTTGAACAATCATCTTTTGCTCATCTCATATTTCATCTCAATATCTTTTGGTCCTAATATCTGTTGAGGTTCTTCAATGCGTTGTCGTTAATCTCCTGTCAATTCTCAAAATATCTCATGGTCGTTTCTCAACAAACTTTTCTCATCAAATGCTGCTTACATCTCTTCAAGTTTTAGCTTTTTTTGACAAAAAAACAAGGTGCCGTGTGTCACTCCTAAATTACACCAACACTTTTCTCAATCGTTTTTGTTTTTGTTTCGTTTATTACTATTAAAATTGTTTGTTTGTTCTTATAATAAATCTTAAAAATTCTTATTTTGTTTCTATTAGTATTAAGCCTTATATCGCTATAAGCAATGGGAGGGAATAGAGGAAGAGGTCTCAACTATAAATAACAAGATTTTGGGATCGTAACTCACTAAACAATAAAACAAAGACTACACCACCAACTCAAACAGTTAATAAACATACCGAAACAGCACTTGACTGTCTTTGATTTTTCTTCTTTTTCTTTTTAAGCTACAAATGCTTTTCTTCTTTTTAAGCTACAAACGCTTTTCTTCTTTATAAGCTACAAATGCTTTATTTTCTTTTAAAGCTACAAATGCTTTTTTCTTCTTCTTTTCCTTTCTTATTTTCTTTCTTTTTTCTTTTTCCTTTTTTCTTCTTTCTTTTCTTGAGTTTGATGGTGAAATTTGCAATCTAAAATATATGCGCGCTAACGATTATAAACAAGGGAGAAACACGAAAATAATCACGATCACAAAACAAAGCAAAAAGCTAAACAAACTATAGCCAACCCAACAGAAACGAAGCACAAAAATCAAGCATAAACAACTGATTGAAAGATAAAAACGAGTGATGCTTCTTTTTCTTGGCTAAATATCATGAAATCAAAAAATGCACTAATGAGAGCAAGCATGAGAAAAAAAAATTGTTTCTGTTATTTTGAATGAAAGATGGCTATCCTACTAATATGCAATTTTTATACGATAATTTTTAATTTCACAAAGTTTTATTTAAATTGTGGATCCACTGGTTATTTTTATAATTTATTAAAGCGTTTCATTGTTGAAAGATTGAATCTAAATTTTACGAAAAATTTCTAAAACGCAGGTTTCAATAGTTTTGATATGCCTGGATCGAAAAAAACATAAATTTCCTTGCTGTATTTTCATTTTTATAATTAAAGAAAGCGTTTCATTGTTGAAAGATTGAATCTAAATTTTACAAAAAATTTCTAAAACGCAGGTTTCAATAGTATTGATATGCCTGGATCGAACCAAACTAATTTTTCTTGCAGTAATATTATTTTTATAATTTATTAAAGCGTTTCATTGTTGAAAGATTGAATCTAAATTTTACAAAAAATTTCTAAAACGCAGGTTTCAATAGTATTGATATGCCTGGATCGAACCAAACTAATTTTTCTTGCAGTAATATTATTTTTATAATTAAAGAAAGCGTTTCATTGTTGAAAGATTGAATCTAAATTTTACAAAAAATTTCTAAAACGCAGGTTTCAATAGTATTGATATGCCTGGATCGAACCAAACTAATTTTTCTTGCAGTAATATTATTTTTATAATTTATTAAAGCGTTTCATTGTTGAAAGATTGAATCTAAATTTTACAAAAAATTTCTAAAACGCAGGTTTCAATAGTATTGATATGCCTGGATCGAACCAAACTAATTTTTCTTGCAGTAATATTATTTTTATAATTAAAGAAAGCGTTTCATTGTTGAAAGATTGAATCTAAATTTTACAAAAAATTTCTAAAACGCAGGTTTCAATAGTATTGATATGCCTGGATCGAACCAAACTAATTTTTCTTGCAGTAATATTATTTTTATAATTTATTAAAGCGTTTCATTGTTGAAAGATTGAATCTAAATTTTACGAAAAATTTCTAAAACGCAGGTTTCAATAGTTTTGATATGCCTGGATCGAAAAAAACATAAATTTCCTTGCTGTATTTTCATTTTTATAATTAAAGAAAGCGTTTCATTGTTGAAAGATTGAATCTAAATTTTACAAAAAATTTCTAAAACGCAGGTTTCAATAGTATTGATATGCCTGGATCGAACCAAACTAATTTTTCTTGCAGTAATATTATTTTTATAATTTATTAAAGCGTTTCATTGTTGAAAGATTGAATCTAAATTTTACGAAAAATTTCTAAAACGCAGGTTTCAATAGTTTTGATATGCCTGGATCGAAAAAAACATAAATTTCCTTGCTGTATTTTCATTTTTATAATTAAAGAAAGCGTTTCATTGTTGAAAGATTGAATCTAAATTTTACAAAAAATTTCTAAAACGCAGGTTTCAATAGTATTGATATGCCTGGATCGAACCAAACTAATTTTTCTTGCAGTAATATTATTTTTATAATTTATTAAAGCGTTTCATTGTTGAAAGATTGAATCTAAATTTTACAAAAAATTTCTAAAACGCAGGTTTCAATAGTATTGATATGCCTGGATCGAACCAAACTAATTTTTCTTGCAGTAATATTATTTTTATAATTTATTAAAGCGTTTCATTGTTGAAAGATTGAATCTAAATTTTACAAAAAATTTCTAAAACGCAGGTTTCAATAGTTTTGATATGCCTGGATCGAAAAAAACATAAATTTCCTTGCTGTATTTTCATTTTTATAATTAAAGAAAGCGTTTCATTGTTGAAAGATTGAATCTAAATTTTACAAAAAATTTCTAAAACGGAGGTTTCAATAGTTTTGATATGCCTGGATCGAACCAAACTAATTTTTCTTGCAGTAATATTATTTTTATAATTTATTAAAGCGTTTCATTGTTGAAAGATTGAATCTAAATTTTACAAAAAATTTCTAAAACGCTGGTTTCAATAGTATTGATATGCCTGGATCGAAAAAAACATAAATTTCCTTGCTGTATTTTCATTTTTATAATTAAAGAAAGCGTTTCATTGTTGAAAGATTGAATCTAAATTTTACAAAAAATTTCTAAAACGCTGGTTTCAATAGTATTGATATGCCTGGATCGAAAAAAACATAAATTTCCTTGCTGTATTTTCATTTTTATAATTAAAGAAAGCGTTTCATTGTTGAAAGATTGAATCTAAATTTTACAAAAAATTTCTAAAACGGAGGTTTCAATAGTTTTGATATGCCTGGATCGAACCAAACTAATTTTTCTTGCAGTAATATTATTTTTATAATTTATTAAAGCGTTTCATTGTTGAAAGATTGAATCTAAATTTTACAAAAAATTTCTAAAACGCAGGTTTCAATAGTTTTGATATGCCTGGATCGAAAAAAACATAAATTTCCTTGCTGTATTTTCATTTTTATAATTAAAGAAAGCGTTTCATTGTTGAAAGATTGAATCTAAATTTTACAAAAAATTTCTAAAACGCAGGTTTCAATAGTATTGATATGCCTGGATCGAACCAAACTAATTTTTCTTGCAGTAATATTATTTTTATAATTTATTAAAGCGTTTCATTGTTGAAAGATTGAATCTAAATTTTACAAAAAATTTCTAAAACGCAGGTTTCAATAGTTTTGATATGCCTGGATCGAAAAAAACATAAATTTCCTTGCTGTATTTTCATTTTTATAATTAAAGAAAGCGTTTCATTGTTGAAAGATTGAATCTAAATTTTACAAAAAATTTCTAAAACGGAGGTTTCAATAGTTTTGATATGCCTGGATCGAAAAAAACATAAATTTCCTTGCTGTATTTTCATTTTTATAATTAAAGAAAGCGTTTCATTGTTGAAAGATTGAATCTAAATTTTACAAAAAATTTCTAAAACGCAGGTTTCAATAGTATTGATATGCCTGGATCGAACCAAACTAATTTTTCTTGCAGTAATATTATTTTTATAATTTATTAAAGCGTTTCATTGTTGAAAGATTGAATCTAAATTTTACAAAAAATTTCTAAAACGCAGGTTTCAATAGTATTGATATGCCTGGATCGAACCAAACTAATTTTTCTTGCAGTAATATTATTTTTATAATTTATTAAAGCGTTTCATTGTTGAAAGATTGAATCTAAATTTTACAAAAAATTTCTAAAACGCAGGTTTCAATAGTTTTGATATGCCTGGATCGAAAAAAACATAAATTTCCTTGCTGTATTTTCATTTTTATAATTAAAGAAAGCGTTTCATTGTTGAAAGATTGAATCTAAATTTTACAAAAAATTTCTAAAACGGAGGTTTCAATAGTTTTGATATGCCTGGATCGAAAAAAACATAAATTTCCTTGCTGTATTTTCATTTTTATAATTAAAGAAAGCGTTTCATTGTTGAAAGATTGAATCTAAATTTTACAAAAAATTTCTAAAACGCAGGTTTCAATAGTATTGATATGCCTGGATCGAACCAAACTAATTTTTCTTGCAGTAATATTATTTTTATAATTTATTAAAGCGTTTCATTGTTGAAAGATTGAATCTAAATTTTACAAAAAATTTCTAAAACGCAGGTTTCAATAGTATTGATATGCCTGGATCGAACCAAACTAATTTTTCTTGCAGTAATATTATTTTTATAATTTATTAAAGCGTTTCATTGTTGAAAGATTGAATCTAAATTTTACAAAAAATTTCTAAAACGCAGGTTTCAATAGTATTGATATGCCTGGATCGAACCAAACTAATTTTTCTTGCAGTAATATTATTTTTATAATTTATTAAAGCGTTTCATTGTTGAAAGATTGAATCTAAATTTTACAAAAAATTTCTAAAACGCAGGTTTCAATAGTATTGATATGCCTGGATCGAACCAAACTAATTTTTCTTGCAGTAATATTATTTTTATAATTTATTAAAGCGTTTCATTGTTGAAAGATTGAATCTAAATTTTACAAAAAATTTCTAAAACGCAGGTTTCAATAGTTTTGATATGCCTGGATCGAAAAAAACATAAATTTCCTTGCTGTATTTTCATTTTTATAATTAAAGAAAGCGTTTCATTGTTGAAAGATTGAATCTAAATTTTACAAAAAATTTCGAAAACGCAGGTTTCAATAGTTTTGATATGCCTGGATCGAAAAAAACATAAATTTCCTTGCTGTATTTTCATTTTTATAATTATAGAAAGCGTTTCATTGTTGAAAGATTGAATCTAAATTTTACAAAAAATTTCTAAAACGGAGGTTTCAATAGTTTTGATATGCCTGGATCGAAAAAAACATAAATTTCCTTGCTGTATTTTCATTTTTATAATTAAAGAAAGCGTTTCATTGTTGAAAGATTGAATCTAAATTTTACAAAAAATTTCTAAAACGCAGGTTTCAATAGTATTGATATGCCTGGATCGAACCAAACTAATTTTTCTTGCAGTAATATTATTTTTATAATTTATTAAAGCGTTTCATTGTTGAAAGATTGAATCTAAATTTTACAAAAAATTTCTAAAACGCAGGTTTCAATAGTATTGATATGCCTGGATCGAACCAAACTAATTTTTCTTGCAGTAATATTATTTTTATAATTTATTAAAGCGTTTCATTGTTGAAAGATTGAATCTAAATTTTACAAAAAATTTCTAAAACGCAGGTTTCAATAGTTTTGATATGCCTGGATCGAAAAAAACATAAATTTTCTTGCTGTATTTTCATTTTTATAATTAAAGAAAGCGTTTCATTGTTGAAAGATTGAATCTAAATTTTACAAAAAATTTCTAAAACGCAGGTTTCAATAGTATTGATATGCCTGGATCGAACCAAACTAATTTTTCTTGCAGTAATATTATTTTTATAATTTATTAAAGCGTTTCATTGTTGAAAGATTGAATCTAAATTTTACAAAAAATTTCTAAAACGCAGGTTTCAATAGTTTTGATATGCCTGGATCGAAAAAAACATAAATTTCCTTGCTGTATTTTCATTTTTATAATTAAAGAAAGCGTTTCATTGTTGAAAGATTGAATCTAAATTTTACAAAAAATTTCTAAAACGGGGGTTTCAATAGTTTTGATATGCCTGGATCGAAAAAAACATAAATTTCCTTGCTGTATTTTCATTTTTATAATTAAAGAAAGCGTTTCATTGTTGAAAGATTGAATCTAAATTTTACAAACTATTTCTAAAACGCAGGTTTCAATAGTTTTGATATGCCTGGATCGAACCAAACTAATTTTTCTTGCAGTAATATTATTTTTATAATTTATTAAAGCGTTTCATTGTTGAAAGATTGAATCTAAATTTTACAAAAAATTTCTAAAACGCAGGTTTCAATAGTATTGATATGCCTGGATCGAACCAAACTAATTTTTCTTGCAGTAATATTATTTTTATAATTTATTAAAGCGTTTCATTGTTGAAAGATTGAATCTAAATTTTACAAACTATTTCTAAAACGCAGGTTTCAATAGTTTTGATATGCCTGGATCGAACCAAACTAATTTTTCTTGCAGTAATATTATTTTTATAATTTATTAAAGCGTTTCATTGTTGAAAGATTGAATCTAAATTTTACAAAAAATTTCTAAAACGCAGGTTTCAATAGTTTTGATATGCCTGGATCGAAAAAAACATAAATTTCCTTGCTGTATTTTCATTTTTATAATTAAAGAAAGCGTTTCATTGTTGAAAGATTGAATCTAAATTTTACAAACTATTTCTAAAACGCAGGTTTCAATAGTTTTGATATGCCTGGATCGAACCAAACTAATTTTTCTTGCAGTAATATTATTTTTATAATTTATTAAAGCGTTTCATTGTTGAAAGATTGAATCTAAATTTTACAAAAAATTTCTAAAACGCAGGTTTCAATAGTTTTGATATGCCTGGATCGAAAAAAACATAAATTTCCTTGCTGTATTTTCATTTTTATAATTAAAGAAAGCGTTTCATTGTTGAAAGATTGAATCTAAATTTTACAAACTATTTCTAAAACGCAGGTTTCAATAGTTTTGATATGCCTGGATCGAAAAAAACATAAATTTCCTTGCTGTATTTTCATTTTTATAATTAAAGAAAGCGTTTCATTGTTGAAAGATTGAATCTAAATTTTACAAACTATTTCTAAAACGCAGGTTTCAATAGTTTTGATATGCCTGGATCGAACCAAACTAATTTTTCTTGCAGTAATATTATTTTTATAATTTATTAAAGCGTTTCATTGTTGAAAGATTGAATCTAAATTTTACAAAAAATTTCTAAAACGCAGGTTTCAATAGTTTTGATATGCCTGGATCGAAAAAAACATAAATTTCCTTGCTGTATTTTCATTTTTATAATTAAAGAAAGCGTTTCATTGTTGAAAGATTGAATCTAAATTTTACAAACTATTTCTAAAACGCAGGTTTCAATAGTTTTGATATGCCTGGATCGAACCAAACTAATTTTTCTTGCAGTAATATTATTTTTATAATTTATTAAAGCGTTTCATTGTTGAAAGATTGAATCTAAATTTTACAAAAAATTTCTAAAACGCAGGTTTCAATAGTTTTGATATGCCTGGATCGAAAAAAACATAAATTTCCTTGCTGTATTTTCATTTTTATAATTAAAGAAAGCGTTTCATTGTTGAAAGATTGAATCTAAATTTTACAAAAAATTTCTAAAACGCAGGTTTCAATAGTATTGATATGCCTGGATCGAACCAAACTAATTTTTCTTGCAGTAATATTATTTTTATAATTTATTAAAGCGTTTCATTGTTGAAAGATTGAATCTAAATTTTACAAAAAATTTCTAAAACGCAGGTTTCAATAGTATTGATATGCCTGGATCGAAAAAAACATAAATTTCCTTGCTGTATTTTCATTTTTATAATTAAAGAAAGCGTTTCATTGTTGAAAGATTGAATCTAAATTTTACAAACTATTTCTAAAACGCAGGTTTCAATAGTTTTGATATGCCTGGATCGAACCAAACTAATTTTTCTTGCAGTAATATTATTTTTATAATTTATTAAAGCGTTTCATTGTTGAAAGATTGAATCTAAATTTTACAAAAAATTTCTAAAACGCAGGTTTCAATAGTTTTGATATGCCTGGATCGAAAAAAACATAAATTTCCTTGCTGTATTTTCATTTTTATAATTAAAGAAAGCGTTTCATTGTTGAAAGATTGAATCTAAATTTTACAAAAAATTTCTAAAACGCAGGTTTCAATAGTATTGATATGCCTGGATCGAACCAAACTAATTTTTCTTGCAGTAATATTATTTTTATAATTTATTAAAGCGTTTCATTGTTGAAAGATTGAATCTAAATTTTACAAAAAATTTCTAAAACGCAGGTTTCAATAGTTTTGATATGCCTGGATCGAAAAAAACATAAATTTCCTTGCTGTATTTTCATTTTTATAATTAAAGAAAGCGTTTCATTGTTGAAAGATTGAATCTAAATTTTACAAACTATTTCTAAAACGCAGGTTTCAATAGTTTTGATATGCCTGGATCGAACCAAACTAATTTTTCTTGCAGTAATATTATTTTTATAATTAAAGAAAGCGTTTCATTGTTGAAAGATTGAATCTAAATTTTACAAAAAATTTCTAAAACGCAGGTTTCAATAGTATTGATATGCCTGGATCGAACCAAACTAATTTTTCTTGCAGTAATATTATTTTTATAATTTATTAAAGCGTTTCATTGTTGAAAGATTGAATCTAAATTTTACAAAAAATTTCTAAAACGCAGGTTTCAATATTTTTGATATGCCTGGATCGAAAAAAACATAAATTTCCTTGCTGTATTTTCATTTTTATAATTAAAGAAAGCGTTTCATTGTTGAAAGATTGAATCTAAATTTTACAAAAAATTTCTAAAACGCAGGTTTCAATAGTTTTGATATGCCTGGATCGAAAAAAACATAAATTTCCTTGCTGTATTTTCTTTTTTATAATTAAAGAAAGCGTTTCATTGTTGAAAGATTGAATCTAAATTTTACAAACTATTTCTAAAACGCAGGTTTCAATAGTTTTGATATGCCTGGATCGAACCAAACTAATTTTTCTTGCAGTAATATTATTTTTATAATTAAAGAAATGCAGTAATATTATTTTTATAATTTATTAAAGCGTTTCATTGTTGAAAGATTGAATCTAAATTTTACAAAAAATTTCTAAAACGCAGGTTTCAATAGTATTGATATGCCTGGATCGAACCAAACTAATTTTTCTTGCAGTAATATTATTTTTATAATTTATTAAAGCGTTTCATTGTTGAAAGATTGAATCTAAATTTTACAAAAAATTTCTAAAACGCAGGTTTCAATAGTTTTGATATGCCTGGATCGAAAAAAACATAAATTTCCTTGCAGTAATATTATTTTTATAATTTATTAAAGCGTTTCATTGTTGAAAGATTGAATCTAAATTTTACAAAAAATTTCTAAAACGCAGGTTTCAATAGTATTGATATGCCTGGATCGAACCAAACTTATTTTTCTTGCAGTAATATTATTTTTATAATATATTAAAGCGTTTCATTGTTGAAAGATTGAATCTAAATTTTACAAAAAATTTCTAAAACGCAGGTTTCAATAGTTTTGATATGCCTGGATCGAAAAAAACATAAATTTCCTTGCTGTATTTTCATTTTTATAATTAAAGAAAGCGTTTCATTGTTGAAAGATTGAATCTAAATTTTACAAAAAATTTCTAAAACGGAGGTTTCAATAGTTTTGATATGCCTGGATCGAAAAAAACATAAATTTCCTTGCTGTATTTTCATTTTTATAATTAAAGAAAGCGTTTCATTGTTGAAAGATTGAATCTAAATTTTACAAAAAATTTCTAAAACGCAGGTTTCAATAGTATTGATATGCCTGGATCGAACCAAACTAATTTTTCTTGCAGTAATATTATTTTTATAATTTATTAAAGCGTTTCATTGTTGAAAGATTGAATCTAAATTTTACAAAAAATTTCTAAAACGCAGGTTTCAATAGTTTTGATATGCCTGGATCGAAAAAAACATAAATTTCCTTGCTGTATTTTCATTTTTATAATTAAAGAAAGCGTTTCATTGTTGAAAGATTGAATCTAAATTTTACAAAAAATTTCTAAAACGCAGGTTTCAATAGTTTTGATATGCCTGGATCGAAAAAAACATAAATTTCCTTGCTGTATTTTCATTTTTATAATTAAAGAAAGCGTTTCATTGTTGAAAGATTGAATCTAAATTTTACAAAAAATTTCTAAAACGCAGGTTTCAATAGTATTGATATGCCTGGATCGAACCAAACTTATTTTTCTTGCAGTAATATTATTTTTATAATATATTAAAGCGTTTCATTGTTGAAAGATTGAATCTAAATTTTACAAAAAATTTCTAAAACGCAGGTTTCAATAGTTTTGATATGCCTGGATCGAAAAAAACATAAATTTCCTTGCTGTATTTTCATTTTTATAATTAAAGAAAGCGTTTCATTGTTGAAAGATTGAATCTAAATTTTACAAAAAATTTCTAAAACGGAGGTTTCAATAGTTTTGATATGCCTGGATCGAAAAAAACATAAATTTCCTTGCTGTATTTTCATTTTTATAATTAAAGAAAGCGTTTCATTGTTGAAAGATTGAATCTAAATTTTACAAAAAATTTCTAAAACGCAGGTTTCAATAGTATTGATATGCCTGGATCGAACCAAACTAATTTTTCTTGCAGTAATATTATTTTTATAATTTATTAAAGCGTTTCATTGTTGAAAGATTGAATCTAAATTTTACAAAAAATTTCTAAAACGCAGGTTTCAATAGTTTTGATATGCCTGGATCGAACCAAACTAATTTTTCTTGCAGTAATATTATTTTTATAATTAAAGAAATGCAGTAATATTATTTTTATAATTTATTAAAGCGTTTCATTGTTGAAAGATTGAATCTAAATTTTACAAAAAATTTCTAAAACGCAGGTTTCAATAGTATTGATATGCCTGGATCGAACCAAACTAATTTTTCTTGCAGTAATATTATTTTTATAATTTATTAAAGCGTTTCATTGTTGAAAGATTGAATCTAAATTTTACAAAAAATTTCTAAAACGCAGGTTTCAATAGTTTTGATATGCCTGGATCGAAAAAAACATAAATTTCCTTGCAGTAATATTATTTTTATAATTTATTAAAGCGTTTCATTGTTGAAAGATTGAATCTAAATTTTACAAAAAATTTCTAAAACGCAGGTTTCAATAGTATTGATATGCCTGGATCGAACCAAACTTATTTTTCTTGCAGTAATATTATTTTTATAATATATTAAAGCGTTTCATTGTTGAAAGATTGAATCTAAATTTTACAAAAAATTTCTAAAACGCAGGTTTCAATAGTTTTGATATGCCTGGATCGAAAAAAACATAAATTTCCTTGCTGTATTTTCATTTTTATAATTAAAGAAAGCGTTTCATTGTTGAAAGATTGAATCTAAATTTTACAAAAAATTTCTAAAACGGAGGTTTCAATAGTTTTGATATGCCTGGATCGAAAAAAACATAAATTTCCTTGCTGTATTTTCATTTTTATAATTAAAGAAAGCGTTTCATTGTTGAAAGATTGAATCTAAATTTTACAAAAAATTTCTAAAACGCAGGTTTCAATAGTATTGATATGCCTGGATCGAACCAAACTAATTTTTCTTGCAGTAATATTATTTTTATAATTTATTAAAGCGTTTCATTGTTGAAAGATTGAATCTAAATTTTACAAAAAATTTCTAAAACGCAGGTTTCAATAGTTTTGATATGCCTGGATCGAAAAAAACATAAATTTCCTTGCTGTATTTTCATTTTTATAATTAAAGAAAGCGTTTCATTGTTGAAAGATTGAATCTAAATTTTACAAAAAATTTCTAAAACGCAGGTTTCAATAGTTTTGATATGCCTGGATCGAAAAAAACATAAATTTCCTTGCTGTATTTTCATTTTTATAATTAAAGAAAGCGTTTCATTGTTGAAAGATTGAATCTAAATTTTACAAAAAATTTCTAAAACGGAGGTTTCAATAGTTTTGATATGCCTGGATCGAAAAAAACATAAATTTCCTTGCTGTATTTTCATTTTTATAATTAAAGAAAGCGTTTCATTGTTGAAAGATTGAATCTAAATTTTACAAAAAATTTCTAAAACGCAGGTTTCAATAGTATTGATATGCCTGGATCGAACCAAACTAATTTTTCTTGCAGTAATATTATTTTTATAATTTATTAAAGCGTTTCATTGTTGAAAGATTGAATCTAAATTTTACAAAAAATTTCTAAAACGCAGGTTTCAATAGTTTTGATATGCCTGGATCGAAAAAAACATAAATTTCCTTGCTGTATTTTCATTTTTATAATTAAAGAAAGCGTTTCATTGTTGAAAGATTGAATCTAAATTTTACAAAAAATTTCTAAAACGGAGGTTTCAATAGTTTTGATATGCCTGGATCGAAAAAAACATAAATTTCCTTGCTGTATTTTCATTTTTATAATTAAAGAAAGCGTTTCATTGTTGAAAGATTGAATCTAAATTTTACAAAAAATTTCTAAAACGCAGGTTTCAATAGTATTGATATGCCTGGATCGAACCAAACTTATTTTTCTTGCAGTAATATTATTTTTATAATTTATTAAAGCGTTTCATTGTTGAAAGATTGAATCTAAATTTTACAAAAAATTTCTAAAACGCAGGTTTCAATAGTTTTGATATGCCTGGATCGAACCAAACTTATTTTTCTTGCAGTAATATTATTTTTATAATATATTAAAGCGTTTCATTGTTGAAAGATTGAATCTAAATTTTACAAAAAATTTCTAAAACGCAGGTTTCAATAGTTTTGATATGCCTGGATCGAAAAAAACATAAATTTCCTTGCTGTATTTTCATTTTTATAATTAAAGAAAGCGTTTCATTGTTGAAAGATTGAATCTAAATTTTACAAAAAATTTCTAAAACGCAGGTTTCAATAGTATTGATATGCCTGGATCGAACCAAACTTATTTTTCTTGCAGTAATATTATTTTTATAATATATTAAAGCGTTTCATTGTTGAAAGATTGAATCTAAATTTTACAAAAAATTTCTAAAACGCAGGTTTCAATAGTTTTGATATGCCTGGATCGAAAAAAACATAAATTTCCTTGCTGTATTTTCATTTTTATAATTAAAGAAAGCGTTTCATTGTTGAAAGATTGAATCTAAATTTTACAAACTATTTCTAAAACGCAGGTTTCAATAGTTTTGATATGCCTGGATCGAACCAAACTAATTTTTCTTGCAGTAATATTATTTTTATAATTTATTAAAGCGTTTCATTGTTGAAAGATTGAATCTAAATTTTACAAAAAATTTCTAAAACGCAGGTTTCAATAGTATTGATATGCCTGGATCGAACCAAACTAATTTTTCTTGCAGTAATATTATTTTTATAATTTATTAAAGCGTTTCATTGTTGAAAGATTGAATCTAAATTTTACAAAAAATTTCTAAAACGCAGGTTTCAATAGTTTTGATATGCCTGGATCGAAAAAAACATAAATTTCCTTGCAGTAATATTATTTTTATAATTTATTAAAGCGTTTCATTGTTGAAAGATTGAATCTAAATTTTACAAAAAATTTCTAAAACGCAGGTTTCAATAGTATTGATATGCCTGGATCGAACCAAACTTATTTTTCTTGCAGTAATATTATTTTTATAATATATTAAAGCGTTTCATTGTTGAAAGATTGAATCTAAATTTTACAAAAAATTTCTAAAACGCAGGTTTCAATAGTTTTGATATGCCTGGATCGAAAAAAACATAAATTTCCTTGCTGTATTTTCATTTTTATAATTAAAGAAAGCGTTTCATTGTTGAAAGATTGAATCTAAATTTTACAAAAAATTTCTAAAACGCAGGTTTCAATAGTATTGATATGCCTGGATCGAACCAAACTAATTTTTCTTGCAGTAATATTATTTTTATAATTAAAGAAAGCGTTTCATTGTTGAAAGATTGAATCTAAATTTTACAAAAAATTTCTAAAACGGAGGTTTCAATAGTTTTGATATGCCTGGATCGAAAAAAACATAAATTTCCTTGCTGTATTTTCATTTTTATAATTAAAGAAAGCGTTTCATTGTTGAAAGATTGAATCTAAATTTTACAAAAAATTTCTAAAACGCAGGTTTCAATAGTATTGATATGCCTGGATCGAACCAAACTTATTTTTCTTGCAGTAATATTATTTTTATAATTTATTAAAGCGTTTCATTGTTGAAAGATTGAATCTAAATTTTACAAAAAATTTCTAAAACGCAGGTTTCAATAGTTTTGATATGCCTGGATCGAACCAAACTTATTTTTCTTGCAGTAATATTATTTTTATAATATATTAAAGCGTTTCATTGTTGAAAGATTGAATCTAAATTTTACAAAAAATTTCTAAAACGCAGGTTTCAATAGTTTTGATATGCCTGGATCGAAAAAAACATAAATTTCCTTGCTGTATTTTCATTTTTATAATTAAAGAAAGCGTTTCATTGTTGAAAGATTGAATCTAAATTTTACAAAAAATTTCTAAAACGCAGGTTTCAATAGTATTGATATGCCTGGATCGAACCAAACTTATTTTTCTTGCAGTAATATTATTTTTATAATATATTAAAGCGTTTCATTGTTGAAAGATTGAATCTAAATTTTACAAAAAATTTCTAAAACGCAGGTTTCAATAGTTTTGATATGCCTGGATCGAAAAAAACATAAATTTCCTTGCTGTATTTTCATTTTTATAATTAAAGAAAGCGTTTCATTGTTGAAAGATTGAATCTAAATTTTACAAACTATTTCTAAAACGCAGGTTTCAATAGTTTTGATATGCCTGGATCGAACCAAACTAATTTTTCTTGCAGTAATATTATTTTTATAATTTATTAAAGCGTTTCATTGTTGAAAGATTGAATCTAAATTTTACAAAAAATTTCTAAAACGCAGGTTTCAATAGTATTGATATGCCTGGATCGAACCAAACTAATTTTTCTTGCAGTAATATTATTTTTATAATTTATTAAAGCGTTTCATTGTTGAAAGATTGAATCTAAATTTTACAAAAAATTTCTAAAACGCAGGTTTCAATAGTTTTGATATGCCTGGATCGAAAAAAACATAAATTTCCTTGCAGTAATATTATTTTTATAATTTATTAAAGCGTTTCATTGTTGAAAGATTGAATCTAAATTTTACAAAAAATTTCTAAAACGCAGGTTTCAATAGTATTGATATGCCTGGATCGAACCAAACTTATTTTTCTTGCAGTAATATTATTTTTATAATATATTAAAGCGTTTCATTGTTGAAAGATTGAATCTAAATTTTACAAAAAATTTCTAAAACGCAGGTTTCAATAGTTTTGATATGCCTGGATCGAAAAAAACATAAATTTCCTTGCTGTATTTTCATTTTTATAATTAAAGAAAGCGTTTCATTGTTGAAAGATTGAATCTAAATTTTACAAAAAATTTCTAAAACGCAGGTTTCAATAGTATTGATATGCCTGGATCGAACCAAACTAATTTTTCTTGCAGTAATATTATTTTTATAATTTATTAAAGCGTTTCATTGTTGAAAGATTGAATCTAAATTTTACAAAAAATTTCTAAAACGCAGGTTTCAATAGTTTTGATATGCCTGGATCGAAAAAAACATAAATTTCCTTGCTGTATTTTCATTTTTATAATTAAAGAAAGCGTTTCATTGTTGAAAGATTGAATCTAAATTTTACAAAAAATTTCTAAAACGCAGGTTTCAATAGTTTTGATATGCATGGATCGAAAAAAACATAAATTTCCTTGCTGTATTTTCATTTTTATAATTAAAGAAAGCGTTTCATTGTTGAAAGATTGAATCTAAATTTTACAAAAAATTTCTAAAACGCAGGTTTCAATAGTATTGATATGCCTGGATCGAACCAAACTTATTTTTCTTGCAGTAATATTATTTTTATAATTTATTAAAGCGTTTCATTGTTGAAAGATTGAATCTAAATTTTACAAAAAATTTCTAAAACGCAGGTTTCAATAGTTTTGATATGCCTGGATCGAAAAAAACATAAATTTCCTTGCTGTATTTTCATTTTTATAATTAAAGAAAGCGTTTCATTGTTGAAAGATTGAATCTAAATTTTACAAAAAATTTCTAAAACGGAGGTTTCAATAGTTTTGATATGCCTGGATCGAAAAAAACATAAATTTCCTTGCTGTATTTTCATTTTTATAATTAAAGAAAGCGTTTCATTGTTGAAAGATTGAATCTAAATTTTACAAAAAATTTCTAAAACGCAGGTTTCAATAGTATTGATATGCCTGGATCGAACCAAACTTATTTTTCTTGCAGTAATATTATTTTTATAATTTATTAAAGCGTTTCATTGTTGAAAGATTGAATCTAAATTTTACAAAAAATTTCTAAAACGCAGGTTTCAATAGTTTTGATATGCCTGGATCGAAAAAAACATAAATTTCCTTGCTGTATTTTCATTTTTATAATTAAAGAAAGCGTTTCATTGTTGAAAGATTGAATCTAAATTTTACAAAAAATTTCTAAAACGCAGGTTTCAATAGTATTGATATGCCTGGATCGAACCAAACTAATTTTTCTTGCAGTAATATTATTTTTATAATTTATTAAAGCGTTTCATTGTTGAAAGATTGAATCTAAATTTTACAAAAAATTTCTAAAACGCAGGTTTCAATAGTATTGATATGCCTGGATCGAACCAAACTAATTTTTCTTGCAGTAATATTATTTTTATAATTTATTAAAGCGTTTCATTGTTGAAAGATTGAATCTAAATTTTACAAAAAATTTCTAAAACGCAGGTTTCAATAGTTTTGATATGCCTGGATCGAAAAAAACATAAATTTCCTTGCTGTATTTTCATTTTTATAATTAAAGAAAGCGTTTCATTGTTGAAAGATTGAATCTAAATTTTACAAAAAATTTCTAAAACGCAGGTTTCAATAGTATTGATATGCCTGGATCGAACCAAACTTATTTTTCTTGCAGTAATATTATTTTTATAATATATTAAAGCGTTTCATTGTTGAAAGATTGAATCTAAATTTTACAAAAAATTTCTAAAACGCAGGTTTCAATAGTTTTGATATGCCTGGATCGAAAAAAACATAAATTTCCTTGCTGTATTTTCATTTTTATAATTAAAGAAAGCGTTTCATTGTTGAAAGATTGAATCTAAATTTTACAAACTATTTCTAAAACGCAGGTTTCAATAGTTTTGATATGCCTGGATCGAACCAAACTAATTTTTCTTGCAGTAATATTATTTTTATAATTTATTAAAGCGTTTCATTGTTGAAAGATTGAATCTAAATTTTACAAAAAATTTCTAAAACGCAGGTTTCAATAGTATTGATATGCCTGGATCGAACCAAACTAATTTTTCTTGCAGTAATATTATTTTTATAATTTATTAAAGCGTTTCATTGTTGAAAGATTGAATCTAAATTTTACAAAAAATTTCTAAAACGCAGGTTTCAATAGTTTTGATATGCCTGGATCGAAAAAAACATAAATTTCCTTGCAGTAATATTATTTTTATAATTTATTAAAGCGTTTCATTGTTGAAAGATTGAATCTAAATTTTACAAAAAATTTCTAAAACGCAGGTTTCAATAGTTTTGATATGCCTGGATCGAAAAAAACATAAATTTCCTTGCTGTATTTTCATTTTTATAATTAAAGAAAGCGTTTCATTGTTGAAAGATTGAATCTAAATTTTACAAAAAATTTCTAAAACGGAGGTTTCAATAGTTTTGATATGCCTGGATCGAAAAAAACATAAATTTCCTTGCTGTATTTTCATTTTTATAATTAAAGAAAGCGTTTCATTGTTGAAAGATTGAATCTAAATTTTACAAAAAATTTCTAAAACGCAGGTTTCAATAGTATTGATATGCCTGGATCGAACCAAACTAATTTTTCTTGCAGTAATATTATTTTTATAATTTATTAAAGCGTTTCATTGTTGAAAGATTGAATCTAAATTTTACAAAAAATTTCTAAAACGCAGGTTTCAATAGTTTTGATATGCCTGGATCGAAAAAAACATAAATTTCCTTGCTGTATTTTCATTTTTATAATTAAAGAAAGCGTTTCATTGTTGAAAGATTGAATCTAAATTTTACAAAAAATTTCTAAAACGCAGGTTTCAATAGTATTGATATGCCTGGATCGAACCAAACTTATTTTTCTTGCAGTAATATTATTTTTATAATTTATTAAAGCGTTTCATTGTTGAAAGATTGAATCTAAATTTTACAAAAAATTTCTAAAACGCAGGTTTCAATAGTTTTGATATGCCTGGATCGAAAAAAACATAAATTTCCTTGCTGTATTTTCATTTTTATAATTAAAGAAAGCGTTTCATTGTTGAAAGATTGAATCTAAATTTTACAAAAAATTTCTAAAACGCAGGTTTCAATAGTATTGATATGCCTGGATCGAACCAAACTTATTTTTCTTGCAGTAATATTATTTTTATAATATATTAAAGCGTTTCATTGTTGAAAGATTGAATCTAAATTTTACAAAAAATTTCTAAAACGCAGGTTTCAATAGTTTTGATATGCCTGGATCGAAAAAAACATAAATTTCCTTGCTGTATTTTCATTTTTATAATTAAAGAAAGCGTTTCATTGTTGAAAGATTGAATCTAAATTTTACAAACTATTTCTAAAACGCAGGTTTCAATAGTTTTGATATGCCTGGATCGAACCAAACTAATTTTTCTTGCAGTAATATTATTTTTATAATTTATTAAAGCGTTTCATTGTTGAAAGATTGAATCTAAATTTTACAAAAAATTTCTAAAACGCAGGTTTCAATAGTATTGATATGCCTGGATCGAACCAAACTAATTTTTCTTGCAGTAATATTATTTTTATAATTTATTAAAGCGTTTCATTGTTGAAAGATTGAATCTAAATTTTACAAAAAATTTCTAAAACGCAGGTTTCAATAGTTTTGATATGCCTGGATCGAAAAAAACATAAATTTCCTTGCAGTAATATTATTTTTATAATTTATTAAAGCGTTTCATTGTTGAAAGATTGAATCTAAATTTTACAAAAAATTTCTAAAACGCAGGTTTCAATAGTATTGATATGCCTGGATCGAACCAAACTTATTTTTCTTGCAGTAATATTATTTTTATAATATATTAAAGCGTTTCATTGTTGAAAGATTGAATCTAAATTTTACAAAAAATTTCTAAAACGCAGGTTTCAATAGTTTTGATATGCCTGGATCGAAAAAAACATAAATTTCCTTGCTGTATTTTCATTTTTATAATTAAAGAAAGCGTTTCATTGTTGAAAGATTGAATCTAAATTTTACAAAAAATTTCTAAAACGCAGGTTTCAATAGTATTGATATGCCTGGATCGAACCAAACTAATTTTTCTTGCAGTAATATTATTTTTATAATTTATTAAAGCGTTTCATTGTTGAAAGATTGAATCTAAATTTTACAAAAAATTTCTAAAACGCAGGTTTCAATAGTTTTGATATGCCTGGATCGAAAAAAACATAAATTTCCTTGCTGTATTTTCATTTTTATAATTAAAGAAAGCGTTTCATTGTTGAAAGATTGAATCTAAATTTTACAAAAAATTTCTAAAACGCAGGTTTCAATAGTTTTGATATGCCTGGATCGAAAAAAACATAAATTTCCTTGCTGTATTTTCATTTTTATAATTAAAGAAAGCGTTTCATTGTTGAAAGATTGAATCTAAATTTTACAAAAAATTTCTAAAACGCAGGTTTCAATAGTATTGATATGCCTGGATCGAACCAAACTTATTTTTCTTGCAGTAATATTATTTTTATAATTTATTAAAGCGTTTCATTGTTGAAAGATTGAATCTAAATTTTACAAAAAATTTCTAAAACGCAGGTTTCAATAGTTTTGATATGCCTGGATCGAAAAAAACATAAATTTCCTTGCTGTATTTTCATTTTTATAATTAAAGAAAGCGTTTCATTGTTGAAAGATTGAATCTAAATTTTACAAAAAATTTCTAAAACGGAGGTTTCAATAGTTTTGATATGCCTGGATCGAAAAAAACATAAATTTCCTTGCTGTATTTTCATTTTTATAATTAAAGAAAGCGTTTCATTGTTGAAAGATTGAATCTAAATTTTACAAAAAATTTCTTAAACGCAGGTTTCAATAGTATTGATATGCCTGGATCGAACCAAACTTATTTTTCTTGCAGTAATATTATTTTTATAATTTATTAAAGCGTTTCATTGTTGAAAGATTGAATCTAAATTTTACAAAAAATTTCTAAAACGCAGGTTTCAATAGTTTTGATATGCCTGGATCGAAAAAAACATAAATTTCCTTGCTGTATTTTCATTTTTATAATTAAAGAAAGCGTTTCATTGTTGAAAGATTGAATCTAAATTTTACAAAAAATTTCTAAAACGCAGGTTTCAATAGTATTGATATGCCTGGATCGAACCAAACTAATTTTTCTTGCAGTAATATTATTTTTATAATTTATTAAAGCGTTTCATTGTTGAAAGATTGAATCTAAATTTTACAAAAAATTTCTAAAACGCAGGTTTCAATAGTATTGATATGCCTGGATCGAACCAAACTAATTTTTCTTGCAGTAATATTATTTTTATAATTTATTAAAGCGTTTCATTGTTGAAAGATTGAATCTAAATTTTACAAAAAATTTCTAAAACGCAGGTTTCAATAGTTTTGATATGCCTGGATCGAAAAAAACATAAATTTCCTTGCTGTATTTTCATTTTTATAATTAAAGAAAGCGTTTCATTGTTGAAAGATTGAATCTAAATTTTACAAAAAATTTCTAAAACGCAGGTTTCAATAGTATTGATATGCCTGGATCGAACCAAACTTATTTTTCTTGCAGTAATATTATTTTTATAATATATTAAAGCGTTTCATTGTTGAAAGATTGAATCTAAATTTTACAAAAAATTTCTAAAACGCAGGTTTCAATAGTTTTGATATGCCTGGATCGAAAAAAACATAAATTTCCTTGCTGTATTTTCATTTTTATAATTAAAGAAAGCGTTTCATTGTTGAAAGATTGAATCTAAATTTTACAAACTATTTCTAAAACGCAGGTTTCAATAGTTTTGATATGCCTGGATCGAACCAAACTAATTTTTCTTGCAGTAATATTATTTTTATAATTTATTAAAGCGTTTCATTGTTGAAAGATTGAATCTAAATTTTACAAAAAATTTCTAAAACGCAGGTTTCAATAGTATTGATATGCCTGGATCGAACCAAACTAATTTTTCTTGCAGTAATATTATTTTTATAATTTATTAAAGCGTTTCATTGTTGAAAGATTGAATCTAAATTTTACAAAAAATTTCTAAAACGCAGGTTTCAATAGTTTTGATATGCCTGGATCGAAAAAAACATAAATTTCCTTGCAGTAATATTATTTTTATAATTTATTAAAGCGTTTCATTGTTGAAAGATTGAATCTAAATTTTACAAAAAATTTCTAAAACGCAGGTTTCAATAGTATTGATATGCCTGGATCGAACCAAACTTATTTTTCTTGCAGTAATATTATTTTTATAATATATTAAAGCGTTTCATTGTTGAAAGATTGAATCTAAATTTTACAAAAAATTTCTAAAACGCAGGTTTCAATAGTTTTGATATGCCTGGATCGAAAAAAACATAAATTTCCTTGCTGTATTTTCATTTTTATAATTAAAGAAAGCGTTTCATTGTTGAAAGATTGAATCTAAATTTTACAAAAAATTTCTAAAACGCAGGTTTCAATAGTTTTGATATGCCTGGATCGAAAAAAACATAAATTTCCTTGCTGTATTTTCATTTTTATAATTAAAGAAAGCGTTTCATTGTTGAAAGATTGAATCTAAATTTTACAAAAAATTTCTAAAACGCAGGTTTCAATAGTTTTGATATGCCTGGATCGAAAAAAACATAAATTTCCTTGCTGTATTTTCATTTTTATAATTAAAGAAAGCGTTTCATTGTTGAAAGATTGAATCTAAATTTTACAAAAAATTTCTAAAACGCAGGTTTCAATAGTATTGATATGCCTGGATCGAACCAAACTAATTTTTCTTGCAGTAATATTATTTTTATAATTTATTAAAGCGTTTCATTGTTGAAAGATTGAATCTAAATTTTACAAAAAATTTCTAAAACGCAGGTTTCAATAGTATTGATATGCCTGGATCGAACCAAACTAATTTTTCTTGCAGTAATATTATTTTTATAATTTATTAAAGCGTTTCATTGTTGAAAGATTGAATCTAAATTTTACAAAAAATTTCTAAAACGCAGGTTTCAATAGTATTGATATGCCTGGATCGAACCAAACTAATTTTTCTTGCAGTAATATTATTTTTATAATTTATTAAAGCGTTTCATTGTTGAAAGATTGAATCTAAATTTTACAAAAAATTTCTAAAACGCAGGTTTCAATAGTTTTGATATGCCTGGATCGAAAAAAACATAAATTTCCTTGCTGTATTTTCATTTTTATAATTAAAGAAAGCGTTTCATTGTTGAAAGATTGAATCTAAATTTTACAAAAAATTTCTAAAACGCAGGTTTCAATAGTTTTGATATGCCTGGATCGAAAAAAACATAAATTTCCTTGCTGTATTTTCATTTTTATAATTAAAGAAAGCGTTTCATTGTTGAAAGATTGAATCTAAATTTTACAAAAAATTTCTAAAACGCAGGTTTCAATAGTTTTGATATGCCTGGATCGAAAAAAACATAAATTTCCTTGCAGTAATATTATTTTTATAATTTATTAAAGCGTTTCATTGTTGAAAGATTGAATCTAAATTTTACAAAAAATTTCTAAAACGCAGGTTTCAATAGTATTGATATGCCTGGATCGAACCAAACTAATTTTTCTTGCAGTAATATTATTTTTATAATTTATTAAAGCGTTTCATTGTTGAAAGATTGAATCTAAATTTTACAAAAAATTTCTAAAACGCAGGTTTCAATAGTATTGATATGCCTGGATCGAACCAAACTAATTTTTCTTGCAGTAATATTATTTTTATAATTTATTAAAGCGTTTCATTGTTGAAAGATTGAATCTAAATTTTACAAAAAATTTCTAAAACGCAGGTTTCAATAGTATTGATATGCCTGGATCGAACCAAACTAATTTTTCTTGCAGTAATATTATTTTTATAATTTATTAAAGCGTTTCATTGTTGAAAGATTGAATCTAAATTTTACAAAAAATTTCTAAAACGCAGGTTTCAATAGTTTTGATATGCCTGGATCGAAAAAAACATAAATTTCCTTGCTGTATTTTCATTTTTATAATTAAAGAAAGCGTTTCATTGTTGAAAGATTGAATCTAAATTTTACAAAAAATTTCTAAAACGCAGGTTTCAATAGTTTTGATATGCCTGGATCGAAAAAAACATAAATTTCCTTGCTGTATTTTCATTTTTATAATTAAAGAAAGCGTTTCATTGTTGAAAGATTGAATCTAAATTTTACAAAAAATTTCTAAAACGCAGGTTTCAATAGTTTTGATATGCCTGGATCGAAAAAAACATAAATTTCCTTGCTGTATTTTCATTTTTATAATTAAAGAAAGCGTTTCATTGTTGAAAGATTGAATCTAAATTTTACAAAAAATTTCTAAAACGCAGGTTTCAATAGTATTGATATGCCTGGATCGAACCAAACTAATTTTTCTTGCAGTAATATTATTTTTATAATTTATTAAAGCGTTTCATTGTTGAAAGATTGAATCTAAATTTTACAAAAAATTTCTAAAACGCAGGTTTCAATAGTATTGATATGCCTGGATCGAACCAAACTAATTTTTCTTGCAGTAATATTATTTTTATAATTTATTAAAGCGTTTCATTGTTGAAAGATTGAATCTAAATTTTACAAAAAATTTCTAAAACGCAGGTTTCAATAGTATTGATATGCCTGGATCGAACCAAACTAATTTTTCTTGCAGTAATATTATTTTTATAATTTATTAAAGCGTTTCATTGTTGAAAGATTGAATCTAAATTTTACAAAAAATTTCTAAAACGCAGGTTTCAATAGTTTTGATATGCCTGGATCGAAAAAAACATAAATTTCCTTGCTGTATTTTCATTTTTATAATTAAAGAAAGCGTTTCATTGTTGAAAGATTGAATCTAAATTTTACAAACTATTTCTAAAACGCAGGTTTCAATAGTTTTGATATGCCTGGATCGAACCAAACTAATTTTTCTTGCAGTAATATTATTTTTATAATTTATTAAAGCGTTTCATTGTTGAAAGATTGAATCTAAATTTTACAAAAAATTTCTAAAACGCAGGTTTCAATAGTATTGATATGCCTGGATCGAACCAAACTAATTTTTCTTGCAGTAATATTATTTTTATAATTTATTAAAGCGTTTCATTGTTGAAAGATTGAATCTAAATTTTACAAAAAATTTCTAAAACGCAGGTTTCAATAGTATTGATATGCCTGGATCGAACCAAACTAATTTTTCTTGCAGTAATATTATTTTTATAATTTATTAAAGCGTTTCATTGTTGAAAGATTGAATCTAAATTTTACAAAAAATTTCTAAAACGCAGGTTTCAATAGTTTTGATATGCCTGGATCGAAAAAAACATAATTTTTCTTGCAGTAATATTATTTTTATAATTTATTAAAGCGTTTCATTGTTGAAAGATTGAATCTAAATTTTACAAAAAATTTCTAAAACGCAGGTTTCAATAGTATTGATATGCCTGGATCGAACCAAACTAATTTTTCTTGCAGTAATATTATTTTTATAATTTATTAAAGCGTTTCATTGTTGAAAGATTGAATCTAAATTTTACTAAAAATTTCTAAAACGCAGGTTTCAATAGTTTTGATATGCCTGGATCGAACCAAACTAATTTTTCTTGCAGTAATATTATTTTTATAATTTATTAAAGCGTTTCATTGTTGAAAGATTGAATCTAAATTTTACAAAAAATTTCTAAAACGCAGGTTTCAATAGTTTTGATATGCCTGGATCGAACCAAACTAATTTTTCTTGCAGTAATATTATTTTTATAATATATTAAAGCGTTTCATTGTTGAAAGATTGAATCTAAATTTTACAAAAAATTTCTAAAACGCAGGTTTCAATAGTTTTGATATGCCTGGATCGAAAAAAACATAAATTTCCTTGCTGTATTTTCATTTTTATAATTAAAGAAAGCGTTTCATTGTTGAAAGATTGAATCTAAATTTTACAAAAAATTTCTAAAACGCAGGTTTCAATAGTATTGATATGCCTGGATCGAACAAAACTAATTTTTCTTGCAGTAATATTATTTTTATAATTTATTAAAGCGTTTCATTGTTGAAAGATTGAATCTAAATTTTACAAAAAATTTCTAAAACGCAGGTTTCAATAGTTTTGATATGCCTGGATCGAAAAAAACATAAATTTCCTTGCTGTATTTTCATTTTTATAATTAAAGAAAGCGTTTCATTGTTGAAAGATTGAATCTAAATTTTACAAAAAATTTCTAAAACGCAGGTTTCAATAGTATTGATATGCCTGGATCGAACCAAACTAATTTTTCTTGCAGTAATATTATTTTTATAATTTATTAAAGCGTTTCATTGTTGAAAGATTGAATCTAAATTTTACTAAAAATTTCTAAAACGCAGGTTTCAATAGTTTTGATATGCCTGTATCGAACCAAACTAATTTTTCTTGCAGTAATATTATTTTTATAATTTATTAAAGCGTTTCATTGTTGAAAGATTGAATCTAAATTTTACAAAAAATTTCTAAAACGCAGGTTTCAATAGTTTTGATATGCCTGGATCGAAAAAAACATAAATTTCCTTGCTGTATTTTCATTTTTATAATTAAAGAAAGCGTTTCATTGTTGAAAGATTGAATCTAAATTTTACAAAAAATTTCTAAAACGCAGGTTTCAATAGTATTGATATGCCTGGATCGAACCAAACTAATTTTTCTTGCAGTAATATTATTTTTATAATTTATTAAAGCGTTTCATTGTTGAAAGATTGAATCTAAATTTTACTAAAAATTTCTAAAACGCAGGTTTCAATAGTTTTGATATGCCTGTATCGAACCAAACTAATTTTTCTTGCAGTAATATTATTTTTATAATTTATTAAAGCGTTTCATTGTTGAAAGATTGAATCTAAATTTTACTAAAAATTTCTAAAACGCAGGTTTCAATAGTTTTGATATGCCTGGATCGAAAAAAATATAAATTTCCTTGCTGTATTTTCATTTTTATAATTAAAGAAAGCGTTTCATTGTTGAAAAATTGAATCTAAATTTTACTAAAAATTTCTAAAACGCAGGTTTCAATAGTTTTGATATGCCTGGATCGAACCAAACTAATTTTTCTTGCAGTAATATTATTTTTATAATTTATTAAAGCGTTTCATTGTTGAAAGATTGAATCTAAATTTTACAAAAAATTTCTAAAACGCAGGTTTCAATAGTATTGATATGCCTGGATCGAACCAAACTAATTTTTCTTGCAGTAATATTATTTTTATAATTTATTAAAGCGTTTCATTGTTGAAAGATTGAATCTAAATTTTACAAAAAATTTCTAAAACGCAGGTTTCAATAGTATTGATATGCCTGGATCGAACCAAACTAATTTTTCTTGCAGTAATATTATTTTTATAATTTATTAAAGCGTTTCATTGTTGTAAGATTGAATCTAAATTTTACAAAAAATTTCTAAAACGCAGGTTTCAATAGTTTTGATATGCCTGGATCGAAAAAAACATAAATTTCCTTGCTTTATTTTCATTTTTATAATTTATTAAAGCGTTTCATTGTTGAAAGATTGAATCTAAATTTTACAAAAAATTTCTAAAACGCAGGTTTCAATAGTATTGATATGCCTGGATCGAACCAAACTAATTTTTCTTGCAGTAATATTATTTTTATAATTTATTAAAGCGTTTCATTGTTGTAAGATTGAATCTAAATTTTACAAAAAATTTCTAAAACGCAGGTTTCAATAGTTTTGATATGCCTGGATCGAAAAAAACATAAATTTCCTTGCTGTATTTTCATTTTTATAATTAAAGAAAGCGTTTCATTGTTGAAAGATTGAATCTAAATTTTACAAACTATTTCTAAAACGCAGGTTTCAATAGTTTTGATATGCCTGGATCGAACCAAACTAATTTTTCTTGCAGTAATATTATTTTTATAATTTATTAAAGCGTTTCATTGTTGAAAGATTGAATCTAAATTTTACAAAAAATTTCTAAAACGCAGGTTTCAATAGTTTTGATATGCCTGGATCGAACCAAACTAATTTTTCTTGCAGTAATATTATTTTTATAATTTATTAAAGCGTTTCATTGTTGAAAGATTGAATCTAAATTTTACAAAAAATTTCTAAAACGCAGGTTTCAATAGTATTGATATGCCTGGATCGAACCAAACTAATTTTTCTTGCAGTAATATTATTTTTATAATTTATTAAAGCGTTTCATTGTTGAAAGATTGAATCTAAATTTTACAAAAAATTTCTAAAACGCAGGTTTCAATAGTATTGATATGCCTGGATCGAACCAAACTAATTTTTCTTGCAGTAATATTATTTTTATAATTTATTAAAGCGTTTCATTGTTGAAAGATTGAATCTAAATTTTACAAACTATTTCTAAAACGCAGGTTTCAATAGTTTTGATATGCCTGGATCGAACCAAACTAATTTTTCTTGCAGTAATATTATTTTTATAATTTATTAAAGCGTTTCATTGTTGAAAGATTGAATCTAAATTTTACAAAAAATTTCTAAAACGCAGGTTTCAATAGTATTGATATGCCTGGATCGAACCAAACTAATTTTTCTTGCAGTAATATTATTTTTATAATTTATTAAAGCGTTTCATTGTTGAAAGATTGAATCTAAATTTTACAAAAAATTTCTAAAACGCAGGTTTCAATAGTTTTGATATGCCTGGATCGAAAAAAACATAAATTTCCTTGCTGTATTTTCATTTTTATAATTAAAGAAAGCGTTTCATTGTTGAAAGATTGAATCTAAATTTTACAAACTATTTCTAAAACGCAGGTTTCAATAGTTTTGATATGCCTGGATCGAACCAAACTAATTTTTCTTGCAGTAATATTATTTTTATAATTTATTAAAGCGTTTCATTGTTGAAAGATTGAATCTAAATTTTACAAAAAATTTCTAAAACGCAGGTTTCAATAGTATTGATATGCCTGGATCGAACCAAACTAATTTTTCTTGCAGTAATATTATTTTTATAATTTATTAAAGCGTTTCATTGTTGAAAGATTGAATCTAAATTTTACAAAAAATTTCTAAAACGCAGGTTTCAATAGTATTGATATGCCTGGATCGAACCAAACTAATTTTTCTTGCAGTAATATTATTTTTATAATTTATTAAAGCGTTTCATTGTTGAAAGATTGAATCTAAATTTTACAAAAAATTTCTAAAACGCAGGTTTCAATAGTTTTGATATGCCTGGATCGAAAAAAACATAATTTTTCTTGCAGTAATATTATTTTTATAATTTATTAAAGCGTTTCATTGTTGAAAGATTGAATCTAAATTTTACAAAAAATTTCTAAAACGCAGGTTTCAATAGTATTGATATGCCTGGATCGAACCAAACTAATTTTTCTTGCAGTAATATTATTTTTATAATTTATTAAAGCGTTTCATTGTTGAAAGATTGAATCTAAATTTTACTAAAAATTTCTAAAACGCAGGTTTCAATAGTTTTGATATGCCTGGATCGAACCAAACTAATTTTTCTTGCAGTAATATTATATTTATAATATATTAAAGCGTTTCATTGTTGAAAGATTGAATCTAAATTTTACAAAAAATTTCTAAAACGCAGGTTTCAATAGTTTTGATATGCCTGGATCGAAAAAAACATAAATTTCCTTGCTGTATTTTCATTTTTATAATTAAAGAAAGCGTTTCATTGTTGAAAGATTGAATCTAAATTTTACAAACTATTTCTAAAACGCAGGTTTCAATAGTTTTGATATGCCTGGATCGAACCAAACTAATTTTTCTTGCACTAATATTATTTTTATAATTTATTAAAGCGTTTCATTGTTGAAAGATTGAATCTAAATTTTACAAAAAATTTCTAAAACGCAGGTTTCAATAGTATTGATATGCCTGGATCGAACCAAACTAATTTTTCTTGCAGTAATATTATTTTTATAATTTATTAAAGCGTTTCATTGTTGAAAGATTGAATCTAAATTTTACAAAAAATTTCTAAAACGCAGGTTTCAATAGTTTTGATATGCCTGGATCGAACCAAACTAATTTTTCTTGCAGTAATATTATTTTTATAATATATTAAAGCGTTTCATTGTTGAAAGATTGAATCTAAATTTTACAAAAAATTTCTAAAACGCAGGTTTCAATAGTTTTGATATGCCTGGATCGAAAAAAACATAAATTTCCTTGCTGTATTTTCATTTTTATAATTAAAGAAAGCGTTTCATTGTTGAAAGATTGAATCTAAATTTTACAAACTATTTCTAAAACGCAGGTTTCAATAGTTTTGATATGCCTGGATCGAAAAAAACATAATTTTTCTTGCAGTAATATTATTTTTATAATTTATTAAAGCGTTTCATTGTTGAAAGATTGAATCTAAATTTTACAAAAAATTTCTAAAACGCTGGTTTCAATAGTATTGATATGCCTGGATCGAACCAAACTTATTTTTCTTGCAGTAATATTATTTTTATAATATATTAAAGCGTTTCATTGTTGAAAGATTGAATCTAAATTTTACAAACTATTTCTAAAACGCAGGTTTCAATAGTTTTGATATGCCTGGATCGAACCAAACTAATTTTTCTTGCAGTAATATTATTTTTATAATTTATTAAAGCGTTTCATTGTTGAAAGATTGAATCTAAATTTTACAAAAAATTTCTAAAACGCAGGTTTCAATAGTTTTGATATGCCTGGATCGAACCAAACTAATTTTTCTTGCAGTAATATTATTTTTATAATTTATTAAAGCGTTTCATTGTTGAAAGATTGAATCTAAATTTTACAAAAAATTTCTAAAACGCAGGTTTCAATAGTTTTGATATGCCTGGATCGAAAAAAACATAAATTTCCTTGCTGTATTTTCATTTTTATAATTAAAGAAAGCGTTTCATTGTTGAAAGATTGAATCTAAATTTTACAAACTATTTCTAAAACGCAGGTTTCAATAGTTTTGATATGCCTGGATCGAAAAAAACATAAATTTCCTTGCTGTATTTTCATTTTTATAATTAAAGAAAGCGTTTCATTGTTGAAAGATTGAATCTAAATTTTACAAACTATTTCTAAAACGCAGGTTTCAATAGTTTTGATATGCCTGGATCGAAAAAAACATAATTTTTCTTGCAGTAATATTATTTTTATAATTTATTAAAGCGTTTCATTGTTGAAAGATTGAATCTAAATTTTACAAAAAATTTCTAAAACGCAGGTTTCAATAGTATTGATATGCCTGGATCGAACCAAACTTATTTTTCTTGCAGTAATATTATTTTTATAATATATTAAAGCGTTTCATTGTTGAAAGATTGAATCTAAATTTTACAAAAAATTTCTAAAACGCAGGTTTCAATAGTTTTGATATGCCTGGATCGAAAAAAACATAAATTTCCTTGCTGTATTTTCATTTTTATAATTAAAGAAAGCGTTTCATTGTTGAAAGATTGAATCTAAATTTTACAAACTATTTCTAAAACGCAGGTTTCAATAGTTTTGATATGCCTGGATCGAACCAAACTAATTTTTCTTGCAGTAATATTATTTTTATAATTTATTAAAGCGTTTCATTGTTGAAAGATTGAATCTAAATTTTACAAACTATTTCTAAAACGCAGGTTTCAATAGTTTTGATATGCCTGGATCGAACCAAACTAATTTTTCTTGCAGTAATATTATTTTTATAATATATTAAAGCGTTTCATTGTTGAAAGATTGAATCTAAATTTTACAAACTATTTCTAAAACGCAGGTTTCAATAGTTTTGATATGCCTGGATCGAACCAAACTAATTTTTCTTGCAGTAATATTATTTTTATAATATATTAAAGCGTTTCATTGTTGAAAGATTGAATCTAAATTTTACAAACTATTTCTAAAACGCAGGTTTCAATAGTTTTGATATGCCTGGATCGAACCAAACTAATTTTTCTTGCAGTAATATTATTTTTATAATTTATTAAAGCGTTTCATTGTTGAAAGATTGAATCTAAATTTTACAAAAAATTTCTAAAACGCAGGTTTCAATAGTTTTGATATGCCTGGATCGAAAAAAACTTAAATTTCCTTGCTGTATTTTCATTTTTATAATTAAAGAAAGCGTTTTATTGTTGAAAGATTGAATCTAAATTTTACAAACTATTTCTAAAACGCAGGTTTCAATAGTTTTGATATGCCTGGATCGAAAAAAACATAAATTTCCTTGCTGTATTTTCATTTTTATAATTAAAGAAAGCGTTTCATTGTTGAAAGATTGAATCTAAATTTTACAAACTATTTCTAAAACGCAGGTTTCAATAGTTTTGATATGCCTGGATCGAAAAAAACATAATTTTTCTTGCAGTAATATTATTTTTATAATTTATTAAAGCGTTTCATTGTTGAAAGATTGAATCTAAATTTTACAAAAAATTTCTAAAACGCAGGTTTCAATAGTATTGATATGCCTGGATCGAACCAAACTTATTTTTCTTGCAGTAATATTATTTTTATAATATATTAAAGCGTTTCATTGTTGAAAGATTGAATCTAAATTTTACAAAAAATTTCTAAAACGCAGGTTTCAATAGTTTTGATATGCCTGGATCGAAAAAAACATAAATTTCCTTGCTGTATTTTCATTTTTATAATTAAAGAAAGCGTTTCATTGTTGAAAGATTGAATCTAAATTTTACAAACTATTTCTAAAACGCAGGTTTCAATAGTTTTGATATGCCTGGATCGAACCAAACTAATTTTTCTTGCAGTAATATTATTTTTATAATTTATTAAAGCGTTTCATTGTTGAAAGATTGAATCTAAATTTTACAAACTATTTCTAAAACGCAGGTTTCAATAGTTTTGATATGCCTGGATCGAACCAAACTAATTTTTCTTGCAGTAATATTATTTTTATAATATATTAAAGCGTTTCATTGTTGAAAGATTGAATCTAAATTTTACAAACTATTTCTAAAACGCAGGTTTCAATAGTTTTGATATGCCTGGATCGAACCAAACTAATTTTTCTTGCAGTAATATTATTTTTATAATTTATTAAAGCGTTTCATTGTTGAAAGATTGAATCTAAATTTTACAAAAAATTTCTAAAACGCAGGTTTCAATAGTTTTGATATGCCTGGATCGAAAAAAACATAAATTTCCTTGCTGTATTTTCATTTTTATAATTAAAGAAAGCGTTTCATTGTTGAAAGATTGAATCTAAATTTTACAAACTATTTCTAAAACGCAGGTTTCAATAGTTTTGATATGCCTGGATCGAACCAAACTAATTTTTCTTGCAGTAATATTATTTTTATAATTTATTAAAGCGTTTCATTGTTGAAAGATTGAATCTAAATTTTACAAAAAATTTCTAAAACGCAGGTTTCAATAGTTTTGATATGCCTGGATCGAACCAAACTAATTTTTCTTGCAGTAATATTATTTTTATAATTTATTAAAGCGTTTCATTGTTGAAAGATTGAATCTAAATTTTACAAAAAATTTCTAAAACGCAGGTTTCAATAGTTTTGATATGCCTGGATCGAAAAAAACATAAATTTCCTTGCTGTATTTTCATTTTTATAATTAAAGAAAGCGTTTCATTGTTGAAAGATTGAATCTAAATTTTACTAAAAATTTCTAAAACGCATGTTTCAATAGTTTTGATATGCCTGGATCGAACCAAACTAATTTTTCTTGCAGTAATATTATTTTTATAATTTATTAAAGCGTTTCATTGTTGAAAGATTGAATCTAAATTTTACAAAAAATTTCTAAAACGCAGGTTTCAATAGTATTGATATGCCTGGATCGAACCAAACTTATTTTTCTTGCACTAATATTATTTTTATAATTTATTAAAGCGTTTCATTGTTGAAAGATTGAATCTAAATTTTACAAAAAATTTCTAAAACGCAGGTTTCAATAGTATTGATATGCCTGGACCGAACCAAACTAATTTTTCTTGCACTAATATTATTTTTATAATATATTAAAGCGTTTCATTGTTGAAAGATTGAATCTAAATTTTACAAACTATTTCTAAAACGCAGGTTTCAATAGTTTTGATATGCCTGGATCGAACCAAACTAATTTTTCTTGCACTAATATTATTTTTATAATTTATTAAAGCGTTTCATTGTTGAAAGATTGAATCTAAATTTTACAAAAAATTTCTAAAACGCAGGTTTCAATAGTATTGATATGCCTGGATCGAACCAAACTAATTTTTCTTGCACTAATATTATTTTTATAATTTATTAAAGCGTTTCATTGTTGAAAGATTGAATCTAAATTTTACAAACTATTTCTAAAACGCAGGTTTCAATAGTTTTGATATGCCTGGATCGAACCAAACTAATTTTTCTTGCACTAATATTATTTTTATAATTTATTAAAGCGTTTCATTGTTGAAAGATTGAATCTAAATTTTACAAAAAATTTCTAAAACGCAGGTTTCAATAGTATTGATATGCCTGGATCGAACCAAACTTATTTTTCTTGCAGTAATATTATTTTTATAATATATTAAAGCGTTTCATTGTTGAAAGATTGAATCTAAATTTTACAAACTATTTCTAAAACGCAGGTTTCAATAGTTTTGATATGCCTGGATCGAAAAAAACATAAATTTCCTTGCTGTATTTTCATTTTTATAATTAAAGAAAGCGTTTCATTGTTGAAAGATTGAATCTAAATTTTACTAAAAATTTCTAAAACGCAGGTTTCAATAGTTTTGATATGCCTGGATCGAACCAAACTAATTTTTCTTGCAGTAATATTATTTTTATAATTTATTAAAGCGTTTCATTGTTGAAAGATTGAATCTAAATTTTACAAAAAATTTCTAAAACGCAGGTTTCAATAGTATTGATATGCCTGGATCGAACCAAACTTATTTTTCTTGCAGTAATATTATTTTTATAATATATTAAAGCGTTTCATTGTTGAAAGATTGAATCTAAATTTTACAAACTATTTCTAAAACGCAGGTTTCAATAGTTTTGATATGCCTGGATCGAACCAAACTAATTTTTCTTGCACTAATATTATTTTTATAATTTATTAAAGCGTTTCATTGTTGAAAGATTGAATCTAAATTTTACAAAAAATTTTTAAAACGCAGGTTTCAATAGTATTGATATGCCTGGATCGAACCAAACTAATTTTTCTTGCACTAATATTATTTTTATAATTTATTAAAGCGTTTCATTGTTGAAAGATTGAATCTAAATTTTACAAACTATTTCTAAAACGCAGGTTTCAATAGTTTTGATATGCCTGGATCGAACCAAACTAATTTTTCTTGCAGTAATATTATTTTTATAATTTATTAAAGCGTTTCATTGTTGAAAGATTGAATCTAAATTTTACAAAAAATTTCTAAAACGCAGGTTTCAATAGTTTTGATATGCCTGGATCGAAAAAAACTTAAATTTCCTTGCTGTATTTTCATTTTTATAATTAAAGAAAGCGTTTCATTGTTGAAAGATTGAATCTAAATTTTACAAACTATTTCTAAAACGCAGGTTTCAATAGTTTTGATATGCCTGGATCGAAAAAAACATAAATTTCCTTGCTGTATTTTCATTTTTATAATTAAAGAAAGCGTTTCATTGTTGAAAGATTGAATCTAAATTTTACAAACTATTTCTAAAACGCAGGTTTCAATAGTTTTGATATGCCTGGATCGAAAAAAACATAATTTTTCTTGCAGTAATATTATTTTTATAATTTATTAAAGCGTTTCATTGTTGAAAGATTGAATCTAAATTTTACAAAAAATTTCTAAAACGCAGGTTTCAATAGTATTGATATGCCTGGATCGAACCAAACTTATTTTTCTTGCAGTAATATTATTTTTATAATATATTAAAGCGTTTCATTGTTGAAAGATTGAATCTAAATTTTACAAAAAATTTCTAAAACGCAGGTTTCAATAGTTTTGATATGCCTGGATCGAAAAAAACATAAATTTCCTTGCTGTATTTTCATTTTTATAATTAAAGAAAGCGTTTCATTGTTGAAAGATTGAATCTAAATTTTACAAACTATTTCTAAAACGCAGGTTTCAATAGTTTTGATATGCCTGGATCGAACCAAACTAATTTTTCTTGCAGTAATATTATTTTTATAATTTATTAAAGCGTTTCATTGTTGAAAGATTGAATCTAAATTTTACAAACTATTTCTAAAACGCAGGTTTCAATAGTTTTGATATGCCTGGATCGAACCAAACTAATTTTTCTTGCAGTAATATTATTTTTATAATTTATTAAAGCGTTTCATTGTTGAAAGATTGAATCTAAATTTTACAAACTATTTCTAAAACGCAGGTTTCAATAGTTTTGATATGCCTGGATCGAACCAAACTAATTTTTCTTGCAGTAATATTATTTTTATAATTTATTAAAGCGTTTCATTGTTGAAAGATTGAATCTAAATTTTACAAAAAATTTCTAAAACGCAGGTTTCAATAGTATTGATATGCCTGGATCGAACCAAACTTATTTTTCTTGCACTAATATTATTTTTATAATTTATTAAAGCGTTTCATTGTTGAAAGATTGAATCTAAATTTTACAAAAAATTTCTAAAACGCAGGTTTCAATAGTATTGATATGCCTGGACCGAACCAAACTAATTTTTCTTGCACTAATATTATTTTTATAATATATTAAAGCGTTTCATTGTTGAAAGATTGAATCTAAATTTTACAAACTATTTCTAAAACGCAGGTTTCAATAGTTTTGATATGCCTGGATCGAACCAAACTAATTTTTCTTGCACTAATATTATTTTTATAATTTATTAAAGCGTTTCATTGTTGAAAGATTGAATCTAAATTTTACAAAAAATTTCTAAAACGCAGGTTTCAATAGTATTGATATGCCTGGATCGAACCAAACTAATTTTTCTTGCACTAATATTATTTTTATAATTTATTAAAGCGTTTCATTGTTGAAAGATTGAATCTAAATTTTACAAACTATTTCTAAAACGCAGGTTTCAATAGTTTTGATATGCCTGGATCGAACCAAACTAATTTTTCTTGCACTAATATTATTTTTATAATTTATTAAAGCGTTTCATTGTTGAAAGATTGAATCTAAATTTTACAAAAAATTTCTAAAACGCAGGTTTCAATAGTATTGATATGCCTGGATCGAACCAAACTTATTTTTCTTGCAGTAATATTATTTTTATAATATATTAAAGCGTTTCATTGTTGAAAGATTGAATCTAAATTTTACAAACTATTTCTAAAACGCAGGTTTCAATAGTTTTGATATGCCTGGATCGAAAAAAACATAAATTTCCTTGCTGTATTTTCATTTTTATAATTAAAGAAAGCGTTTCATTGTTGAAAGATTGAATCTAAATTTTACTAAAAATTTCTAAAACGCAGGTTTCAATAGTTTTGATATGCCTGGATCGAACCAAACTAATTTTTCTTGCAGTAATATTATTTTTATAATTTATTAAAGCGTTTCATTGTTGAAAGATTGAATCTAAATTTTACAAAAAATTTCTAAAACGCAGGTTTCAATAGTATTGATATGCCTGGATCGAACCAAACTTATTTTTCTTGCAGTAATATTATTTTTATAATATATTAAAGCGTTTCATTGTTGAAAGATTGAATCTAAATTTTACAAACTATTTCTAAAACGCAGGTTTCAATAGTTTTGATATGCCTGGATCGAACCAAACTAATTTTTCTTGCACTAATATTATTTTTATAATTTATTAAAGCGTTTCATTGTTGAAAGATTGAATCTAAATTTTACAAAAAATTTTTAAAACGCAGGTTTCAATAGTATTGATATGCCTGGATCGAACCAAACTAATTTTTCTTGCACTAATATTATTTTTATAATTTATTAAAGCGTTTCATTGTTGAAAGATTGAATCTAAATTTTACAAACTATTTCTAAAACGCAGGTTTCAATAGTTTTGATATGCCTGGATCGAACCAAACTAATTTTTCTTGCACTAATATTATTTTTATAATTTATTAAAGCGTTTCATTGTTGAAAGATTGAATCTAAATTTTACAAACTATTTCTAAAACGCAGGTTTCAATAGTTTTGATATGCCTGGATCGAACCAAACTAATTTTTCTTGCACTAATATTATTTTTATAATTTATTAAAGCGTTTCATTGTTGAAAGATTGAATCTAAATTTTACAAACTATTTCTAAAACGCTGGTTTCAATAGTTTTGATATGCCTGGATCGAACCAAACTAATTTTTCTTGCACTAATATTATTTTTATAATTTATTAAAGCGTTTCATTGTTGAAAGATTGAATCTAAATTTTACAAAAAATTTCTAAAACGCAGGTTTCAATAGTATTGATATGCCTGGATCGAACCAAACTTATTTTTCTTGCAGTAATATTATTTTTATAATATATTAAAGCGTTTCATTGTTGAAAGATTGAATCTAAATTTTACAAAAAATTTCTAAAACGCAGGTTTCAATAGTTTTGATATGCCTGGATCGAAAAAAACATAAATTTCCTTGCTGTATTTTCATTTTTATAATTAAAGAAAGCGTTTCATTGTTGAAAGATTGAATCTAAATTTTACTAAAAATTTCTAAAACGCAGGTTTCAATAGTTTTGATATGCCTGGATCGAACCAAACTAATTTTTCTTGCAGTAATATTATTTTTATAATTTATTAAAGCGTTTCATTGTTGAAAGATTGAATCAAAATTTTACAAAAAATTTCTAAAACGCAGGTTTCAATAGTATTGATATGCCTGGATCGAACCAAACTTATTTTTCTTGCAGTAATATTATTTTTATAATTTATTAAAGCGTTTCATTGTTGAAAGATTGAATCTAAATTTTACAAAAAATTTCTAAAACGCAGGTTTCAATAGTATTGATATGCCTGGATCGAACCAAACTAATTTTTCTTGCACTAATATTATTTTTATAATTTATTAAAGCGTTTCATTGTTGAAAGATTGAATCTAAATTTTACAAAAAATTTCTAAAACGCAGGTTTCAATAGTATTGATATGCCTGGATCGAACCAAACTTATTTTTCTTGCAGTAATATTATTTTTATAATATATTAAAGCGTTTCATTGTTGAAAGATTGAATCTAAATTTTACAAACTATTTCTAAAACGCAGGTTTCAATAGTTTTGATATGCCTGGATCGAAAAAAACATAAATTTCCTTGCTGTATTTTCATTTTTATAATTAAAGAAAGCGTTTCATTGTTGAAAGATTGAATCTAAATTTTACTAAAAATTTCTAAAACGCAGGTTTCAATAGTTTTGATATGCCTGGATCGAACCAAACTAATTTTTCTTGCAGTAATATTATTTTTATAATTTATTAAAGCGTTTCATTGTTGAAAGATTGAATCTAAATTTTACAAAAAATTTCTAAAACGCAGGTTTCAATAGTATTGATATGCCTGGATCGAACCAAACTTATTTTTCTTGCAGTAATATTATTTTTATAATATATTAAAGCGTTTCATTGTTGAAAGATTGAATCTAAATTTTACAAACTATTTCTAAAACGCAGGTTTCAATAGTTTTGATATGCCTGGATCGAACCAAACTAATTTTTCTTGCACTAATATTATTTTTATAATTTATTAAAGCGTTTCATTGTTGAAAGATTGAATCTAAATTTTACAAAAAATTTTTAAAACGCAGGTTTCAATAGTATTGATATGCCTGGATCGAACCAAACTAATTTTTCTTGCACTAATATTATTTTTATAATTTATTAAAGCGTTTCATTGTTGAAAGATTGAATCTAAATTTTACAAACTATTTCTAAAACGCAGGTTTCAATAGTTTTGATATGCCTGGATCGAACCAAACTAATTTTTCTTGCACTAATATTATTTTTATAATTTATTAAAGCGTTTCATTGTTGAAAGATTGAATCTAAATTTTACAAACTATTTCTAAAACGCAGGTTTCAATAGTTTTGATATGCCTGGATCGAACCAAACTAATTTTTCTTGCACTAATATTATTTTTATAATTTATTAAAGCGTTTCATTGTTGAAAGATTGAATCTAAATTTTACAAACTATTTCTAAAACGCAGGTTTCAATAGTTTTGATATGCCTGGATCGAACCAAACTAATTTTTCTTGCACTAATATTATTTTTATAATTTATTAAAGCGTTTCATTGTTGAAAGATTGAATCTAAATTTTACAAAAAATTTCTAAAACGCAGGTTTCAATAGTATTGATATGCCTGGATCGAACCAAACTTATTTTTCTTGCAGTAATATTATTTTTATAATATATTAAAGCGTTTCATTGTTGAAAGATTGAATCTAAATTTTACAAAAAATTTCTAAAACGCAGGTTTCAATAGTTTTGATATGCCTGGATCGAAAAAAACATAAATTTCCTTGCTGTATTTTCATTTTTATAATTAAAGAAAGCGTTTCATTGTTGAAAGATTGAATCTAAATTTTACTAAAAATTTCTAAAACGCAGGTTTCAATAGTTTTGATATGCCTGGATCGAACCAAACTAATTTTTCTTGCAGTAATATTATTTTTATAATTTGTTAAAGCGTTTCATTGTTGAAAGATTGAATCTAAATTTTACAAAAAATTTCTAAAACGCAGGTTTCAATAGTATTGATATGCCTGGATCGAACCAAACTTATTTTTCTTGCAGTAATATTATTTTTATAATATATTAAAGCGTTTCATTGTTGAAAGATTGAATCTAAATTTTACAAACTATTTCTAAAACGCAGGTTTCAATAGTTTTGATATGCCTGGATCGAACCAAACTAATTTTTCTTGCACTAATATTATTTTTATAATTTATTAAAGCGTTTCATTGTTGAAAGATTGAATCTAAATTTTACAAAAAATTTTTAAAACGCAGGTTTCAATAGTATTGATATGCCTGGATCGAACCAAACTAATTTTTCTTGCACTAATATTATTTTTATAATTTATTAAAGCGTTTCATTGTTGAAAGATTGAATCTAAATTTTACAAACTATTTCTAAAACGCAGGTTTCAATAGTTTTGATATGCCTGGATCGAACCAAACTAATTTTTCTTGCACTAATATTATTTTTATAATTTATTAAAGCGTTTCATTGTTGAAAGATTGAATCTAAATTTTACAAACTATTTCTAAAACGCAGGTTTCAATAGTTTTGATATGCCTGGATCGAACCAAACTAATTTTTCTTGCACTAATATTATTTTTATAATTTATTAAAGCGTTTCATTGTTGAAAGATTGAATCTAAATTTTACAAACTATTTCTAAAACGCAGGTTTCAATAGTTTTGATATGCCTGGATCGAACCAAACTAATTTTTCTTGCACTAATATTATTTTTATAATTTATTAAAGCGTTTCATTGTTGAAAGATTGAATCTAAATTTTACAAAAAATTTCTAAAACGCAGGTTTCAATAGTATTGATATGCCTGGATCGAACCAAACTTATTTTTCTTGCAGTAATATTATTTTTATAATATATTAAAGCGTTTCATTGTTGAAAGATTGAATCTAAATTTTACAAAAAATTTCTAAAACGCAGGTTTCAATAGTTTTGATATGCCTGGATCGAAAAAAACATAAATTTCCTTGCTGTATTTTCATTTTTATAATTAAAGAAAGCGTTTCATTGTTGAAAGATTGAATCTAAATTTTACTAAAAATTTCTAAAACGCAGGTTTCAATAGTTTTGATATGCCTGGATCGAACCAAACTAATTTTTCTTGCAGTAATATTATTTTTATAATTTATTAAAGCGTTTCATTGTTGAAAGATTGAATCTAAATTTTACAAAAAATTTCTAAAACGCAGGTTTCAATAGTATTGATATGCCTGGATCGAACCAAACTAATTTTTCTTGCAGTAATATTATTTTTATAATTTATTAAAGCGTTTCATTGTTGAAAGATTGAATCTAAATTTTACAAAAAATTTCTAAAACGCAGGTTTCAATAGTATTGATATGCCTGGATCGAACCAAACTAATTTTTCTTGCAGTAATATTATTTTTATAATTTATTAAAGCGTTTCATTGTTGAAAGATTGAATCTAAATTTTACAAAAAATTTCTAAAACGCAGGTTTCAATAGTTTTGATATGCCTGGATCGAACCAAACTTATTTTTCTTGCAGTAATATTATTTTTATAATTTATTAAAGCGTTTCATTGTTGAAAGATTGAATCTAAATTTTACAAAAAATTTCTAAAACGCAGGTTTCAATAGTTTTGATATGCCTGGATCGAAAAAAACATAAATTTCCTTGCTGTATTTTCATTTTTATAATTAAAGAAAGCGTTTCATTGTTGAAAGATTGAATCTAAATTTTACAAAAAATTTCTAAAACGGAGGTTTCAATAGTTTTGATATGCCTGGATCGAAAAAAACATAAATTTCCTTGCTGTATTTTCATTTTTATAATTAAAGAAAGCGTTTCATTGTTGAAAGATTGAATCTAAATTTTACAAAAAATTTCTAAAACGCAGGTTTCAATAGTATTGATATGCCTGGATCGAACCAAACTAATTTTTCTTGCAGTAATATTATTTTTATAATTTATTAAAGCGTTTCATTGTTGAAAGATTGAATCTAAATTTTACAAAAAATTTCTAAAACGCAGGTTTCAATAGTATTGATATGCCTGGATCGAACCAAACTAATTTTTCTTGCAGTAATATTATTTTTATAATTTATTAAAGCGTATCATTGTTGAAAGATTGAATCTAAATTTTACAAAAAATTTCTAAAACGGAGGTTTCAATAGTTTTGATATGCCTGGATCGAAAAAAACATAAATTTCCTTGCTGTATTTTCATTTTTATAATTAAAGAAAGCGTTTCATTGTTGAAAGATTGAATCTAAATTTTACAAAAAATTTCTAAAACGCAGGTTTCAATAGTATTGATATGCCTGGATCGAACCAAACTTATTTTTCTTGCAGTAATATTATTTTTATAATTTATTAAAGCGTTTCATTGTTGAAAGATTGAATCTAAATTTTACAAAAAATTTCTAAAACGCAGGTTTCAATAGTATTGATATGCCTGGATCGAACCAAACTAATTTTTCTTGCAGTAATATTATTTTTATAATTTATTAAAGCGTTTCATTGTTGAAAGATTGAATCTAAATTTTACAAAAAATTTCTAAAACGCAGGTTTCAATAGTTTTGATATGCCTGGATCGAAAAAAACATAAATTTCCTTGCTGTATTTTCATTTTTATAATTAAAGAAAGCGTTTCATTGTTGAAAGATTGAATCTAAATTTTACAAAAAATTTCTAAAACGGAGGTTTCAATAGTTTTGATATGCCTGGATCGAAAAAAACATAAATTTCCTTGCTGTATTTTCATTTTTATAATTAAAGAAAGCGTTTCATTGTTGAAAGATTGAATCTAAATTTTACAAAAAATTTCTAAAACGCAGGTTTCAATAGTATTGATATGCCTGGATCGAACCAAACTAATTTTTCTTGCAGTAATATTATTTTTATAATTTATTAAAGCGTTTCATTGTTGAAAGATTGAATCTAAATTTTACAAAAAATTTCTAAAACGCAGGTTTCAATAGTATTGATATGCCTGGATCGAACCAAACTAATTTTTCTTGCAGTAATATTATTTTTATAATTTATTAAAGCGTTTCATTGTTGAAAGATTGAATCTAAATTTTACAAAAAATTTCTAAAACGCAGGTTTCAATAGTATTGATATGCCTGGATCGAACCAAACTAATTTTTCTTGCAGTAATATTATTTTTATAATTTATTAAAGCGTTTCATTGTTGAAAGATTGAATCTAAATTTTACAAAAAATTTCTAAAACGCAGGTTTCAATAGTATTGATATGCCTGGATCGAACCAAACTAATTTTTCTTGCAGTAATATTATTTTTATAATTTATTAAAGCGTTTCATTGTTGAAAGATTGAATCTAAATTTTACAAAAAATTTCTAAAACGCAGGTTTCAATAGTATTGATATGCCTGGATCGAACCAAACTAATTTTTCTTGCAGTAATATTATTTTTATAATTTATTAAAGCGTTTCATTGTTGAAAGATTGAATCTAAATTTTACAAAAAATTTCTAAAACGCAGGTTTCAATAGTATTGATATGCCTGGATCGAACCAAACTAATTTTTCTTGCAGTAATATTATTTTTATAATTTATTAAAGCGTTTCATTGTTGAAAGATTGAATCTAAATTTTACAAAAAATTTCTAAAACGCAGGTTTCAATAGTATTGATATGCCTGGATCGAACCAAACTAATTTTTCTTGCAGTAATATTATTTTTATAATTAAAGAAAGCGTTTCATTGTTGAAAGATTGAATCTAAATTTTACAAAAAATTTCTAAAACGCAGGTTTCAATAGTTTTGATATGTCTGGATCGAAAAAAACATAAATTTCCTTGCTGTATTTTCATTTTTATAATTAAAGAAAGCGTTTCATTGTTGAAAGATTGAATCTAAATTTTACAAAAAATTTCTAAAACGCAGGTTTCAATTGTATTGATATGCCTGGATCGAACCAAACTAATTTTTCTTGCAGTAATATTATTTTTATAATTTATTAAAGCGTTTCATTGTTGAAAGATTGAATCTAAATTTTACAAAAAATTTCTAAAACGCAGGTTTCAATAGTTTTGATATGTCTGGATCGAAAAAAACATAAATTTCCTTGCTGTATTTTCATTTTTATAATTAAAGAAAGCGTTTCATTGTTGAAAGATTGAATCTAAATTTTACAAAAAATTTCTAAAACGCAGGTTTCAATAGTATTGATATGCCTGGATCGAACCAAACTAATTTTTCTTGCAGTAATATTATTTTTATAATTTATTAAAGCGTTTCATTGTTGAAAGATTGAATCTAAATTTTACAAAAAATTTCTAAAACGCAGGTTTCAATAGTTTTGATATGTCTGGATCGAAAAAAACATAAATTTCCTTGCTGTATTTTCATTTTTATAATTAAAGAAAGCGTTTCATTGTTGAAAGATTGAATCTAAATTTTACAAAAAATTTCTAAAACGCAGGTTTCAATAGTTTTGATATGTCTGGATCGAAAAAAACATAAATTTCCTTGCTGTATTTTCATTTTTATAATTAAAGAAAGCGTTTCATTGTTGAAAGATTGAATCTAAATTTTACAAAAAATTTCTAAAACGCAGGTTTCAATAGTTTTGATATGTCTGGATCGAAAAAAACATAAATTTCCTTGCTGTATTTTCATTTTTATAATTAAAGAAAGCGTTTCATTGTTGAAAGATTGAATCTAAATTTTACAAAAAATTTCTAAAACGCAGGTTTCAATAGTTTTGATATGTCTGGATCGAAAAAAACATAAATTTCCTTGCTGTATTTTCATTTTTATAATTAAAGAAAGCGTTTCATTGTTGAAAGATTGAATCTAAATTTTACAAAAAATTTCTAAAACGCAGGTTTCAATTGTATTGATATGCCTGGATCGAACCAAACTAATTTTTCTTGCAGTAATATTATTTTTATAATTTATTAAAGCGTTTCATTGTTGAAAGATTGAATCTAAATTTTACAAAAAATTTCTAAAACGCAGGTTTCAATAGTTTTGATATGTCTGGATCGAAAAAAACATAAATTTCCTTGCTGTATTTTCATTTTTATAATTAAAGAAAGCGTTTCATTGTTGAAAGATTGAATCTAAATTTTACAAAAAATTTCTAAAACGCAGGTTTCAATAGTATTGATATGCCTGGATCGAACCAAACTAATTTTTCTTGCAGTAATATTATTTTTATAATTTATTAAAGCGTTTCATTGTTGAAAGATTGAATCTAAATTTTACAAAAAATTTCTAAAACGCAGGTTTCAATAGTATTGATATGCCTGGATCGAACCAAACTAATTTTTCTTGCAGTAATATTATTTTTATAATTTATTAAAGCGTTTCATTGTTGAAAGATTGAATCTAAATTTTACAAAAAATTTCTAAAACGCAGGTTTCAATAGTTTTGATATGTCTGGATCGAAAAAAACATAAATTTCCTTGCTGTATTTTCATTTTTATAATTAAAGAAAGCGTTTCATTGTTGAAAGATTGAATCTAAATTTTACAAAAAATTTCTAAAACGCAGGTTTCAATAGTTTTGATATGTCTGGATCGAAAAAAACATAAATTTCCTTGCTGTATTTTCACTTTATAATTAAAGAAAGCGTTTCATTGTTGAAAGATTGAATCTAAATTTTACAAAAAATTTCTAAAACGCAGGTTTCAATAGTTTTGATATGTCTGGATCGAAAAAAACATAAATTTCCTTGCTGTATTTTCATTTTTATAATTAAAGAAAGCGTTTCATTGTTGAAAGATTGAATCTAAATTTTACAAAAAATTTCTAAAACGCAGGTTTCAATTGTATTGATATGCCTGGATCGAACCAAACTAATTTTTCTTGCAGTAATATTATTTTTATAATTTATTAAAGCGTTTCATTGTTGAAAGATTGAATCTAAATTTTACAAAAAATTTCTAAAACGCAGGTTTCAATAGTTTTGATATGTCTGGATCGAAAAAAACATAAATTTCCTTGCTGTATTTTCATTTTTATAATTAAAGAAAGCGTTTCATTGTTGAAAGATTGAATCTAAATTTTTCAAAAAATTTCTAAAACGCAGGTTTCAATAGTTTTGATATGTCTGGATCGAAAAAAACATAAATTTCCTTGCTGTATTTTCATTTTTATAATTAAAGAAAGCGTTTCATTGTTGAAAGATTGAATCTAAATTTTACAAAAAATTTCTAAAACGCAGGTTTCAATAGTTTTGATATGTCTGGATCGAAAAAAACATAAATTTCCTTGCTGTATTTTCATTTTTATAATTAAAGAAAGCGTTTCATTGTTGAAAGATTGAATCTAAATTTTACAAAAAATTTCTAAAACGCAGGTTTCAATTGTATTGATATGCCTGGATCGAACCAAACTAATTTTTCTTGCAGTAATATTATTTTTATAATTTATTAAAGCGTTTCATTGTTGAAAGATTGAATCTAAATTTTACAAAAAATTTCTAAAACGCAGGTTTCAATAGTTTTGATATGTCTGGATCGAAAAAAACATAAATTTCCTTGCTGTATTTTCATTTTTATAATTAAAGAAAGCGTTTCATTGTTGAAAGATTGAATCTAAATTTTACAAAAAATTTCTAAAACGCAGGTTTCAATAGTATTGATATGCCTGGATCGAACCAAACTAATTTTTCTTGCAGTAATATTATTTTTATAATTTATTAAAGCGTTTCATTGTTGAAAGATTGAATCTAAATTTTACAAAAAATTTCTAAAACGCAGGTTTCAATAGTATTGATATGCCTGGATCGAACCAAACTAATTTTTCTTGCAGTAATATTATTTTTATAATTTATTAAAGCGTTTCATTGTTGAAAGATTGAATCTAAATTTTACAAAAAATTTCTAAAACGCAGGTTTCAATAGTTTTGATATGTCTGGATCGAAAAAAACATAAATTTCCTTGCTGTATTTTCATTTTTATAATTAAAGAAAGCGTTTCATTGTTGAAAGATTGAATCTAAATTTTACAAAAAATTTCTAAAACGCAGGTTTCAATAGTTTTGATATGTCTGGATCGAAAAAAACATAAATTTCCTTGCTGTATTTTCATTTTTATAATTAAAGAAAGCGTTTCATTGTTGAAAGATTGAATCTAAATTTTACAAAAAATTTCTAAAACGCAGGTTTCAATAGTTTTGATATGTCTGGATCGAAAAAAACATAAATTTCCTTGCTGTATTTTCATTTTTATAATTAAAGAAAGCGTTTCATTGTTGAAAGATTGAATCTAAATTTTACAAAAAATTTCTAAAACGCAGGTTTCAATAGTTTTGATATGTCTGGATCGAAAAAAACATAAATTTCCTTGCTGTATTTTCATTTTTATAATTAAAGAAAGCGTTTCATTGTTGAAAGATTGAATCTAAATTTTACAAAAAATTTCTAAAACGCAGGTTTCAATAGTTTTGATATGTCTGGATCGAAAAAAACATAAATTTCCTTGCTGTATTTTCATTTTTATAATTAAAGAAAGCGTTTCATTGTTGAAAGATTGAATCTAAATTTTACAAAAAATTTCTAAAACGCAGGTTTCAATTGTATTGATATGCCTGGATCGAACCAAACTAATTTTTCTTGCAGTAATATTATTTTTATAATTTATTAAAGCGTTTCATTGTTGAAAGATTGAATCTAAATTTTACAAAAAATTTCTAAAACGCAGGTTTCAATAGTTTTGATATGTCTGGATCGAAAAAAACATAAATTTCCTTGCTGTATTTTCATTTTTATAATTAAAGAAAGCGTTTCATTGTTGAAAGATTGAATCTAAATTTTACAAAAAATTTCTAAAACGCAGGTTTCAATAGTATTGATATGCCTGGATCGAACCAAACTAATTTTTCTTGCAGTAATATTATTTTTATAATTTATTAAAGCGTTTCATTGTTGAAAGATTGAATCTAAATTTTACAAAAAATTTCTAAAACGCAGGTTTCAATAGTATTGATATGCCTGGATCGAACCAAACTAATTTTTCTTGCAGTAATATTATTTTTATAATTTATTAAAGCGTTTCATTGTTGAAAGATTGAATCTAAATTTTACAAAAAATTTCTAAAACGCAGGTTTCAATAGTTTTGATATGTCTGGATCGAAAAAAACATAAATTTCCTTGCTGTATTTTCATTTTTATAATTAAAGAAAGCGTTTCATTGTTGAAAGATTGAATCTAAATTTTACAAAAAATTTCTAAAACGCAGGTTTCAATAGTTTTGATATGTCTGGATCGAAAAAAACATAAATTTCCTTGCTGTATTTTCATTTTTATAATTAAAGAAAGCGTTTCATTGTTGAAAGATTGAATCTAAATTTTACAAAAAATTTCTAAAACGCAGGTTTCAATAGTTTTGATATGTCTGGATCGAAAAAAACATAAATTTCCTTGCTGTATTTTCATTTTTATAATTAAAGAAAGCGTTTCATTGTTGAAAGATTGAATCTAAATTTTACAAAAAATTTCTAAAACGCAGGTTTCAATTGTATTGATATGCCTGGATCGAACCAAACTAATTTTTCTTGCAGTAATATTATTTTTATAATTTATTAAAGCGTTTCATTGTTGAAAGATTGAATCTAAATTTTACAAAAAATTTCTAAAACGCAGGTTTCAATAGTTTTGATATGTCTGGATCGAAAAAAACATAAATTTCCTTGCTGTATTTTCATTTTTATAATTAAAGAAAGCGTTTCATTGTTGAAAGATTGAATCTAAATTTTACAAAAAATTTCTAAAACGCAGGTTTCAATAGTATTGATATGCCTGGATCGAACCAAACTAATTTTTCTTGCAGTAATATTATTTTTATAATTTATTAAAGCGTTTCATTGTTGAAAGATTGAATCTAAATTTTACAAAAAATTTCTAAAACGCAGGTTTCAATAGTATTGATATGCCTGGATCGAACCAAACTAATTTTTCTTGCAGTAATATTATTTTTATAATTTATTAAAGCGTTTCATTGTTGAAAGATTGAATCTAAATTTTACAAAAAATTTCTAAAACGCAGGTTTCAATAGTTTTGATATGTCTGGATCGAAAAAAACATAAATTTCCTTGCTGTATTTTCATTTTTATAATTAAAGAAAGCGTTTCATTGTTGAAAGATTGAATCTAAATTTTACAAAAAATTTCTAAAACGCAGGTTTCAATAGTATTGATATGCCTGGATCGAACCAAACTAATTTTTCTTGCAGTAATATTATTTTTATAATTTATTAAAGCGTTTCATTGTTGAAAGATTGAATCTAAATTTTACAAAAAATTTCTAAAACGCAGGTTTCAATAGTTTTGATATGTCTGGATCGAAAAAAACATAAATTTCCTTGCTGTATTTTCATTTTTATAATTAAAGAAAGCGTTTCATTGTTGAAAGATTGAATCTAAATTTTACAAAAAATTTCTAAAACGCAGGTTTCAATAGTATTGATATGCCTGGATCGAACCAAACTAATTTTTCTTGCAGTAATATTATTTTTATAATTTATTAAAGCGTTTCATTGTTGAAAGATTGAATCTAAATTTTACAAAAAATTTCTAAAACGCAGGTTTCAATAGTATTGATATGCCTGGATCGAACCAAACTAATTTTTCTTGCAGTAATATTATTTTTATAATTTATTAAAGCGTTTCATTGTTGAAAGATTGAATCTAAATTTTACAAAAAATTTCTAAAACGCAGGTTTCAATAGTTTTGATATGTCTGGATCGAAAAAAACATAAATTTCCTTGCTGTATTTTCATTTTTATAATTAAAGAAAGCGTTTCATTGTTGAAAGATTGAATCTAAATTTTACAAAAAATTTCTAAAACGCAGGTTTCAATAGTTTTGATATGTCTGGATCGAAAAAAACATAAATTTCCTTACTGTATTTTCATTTTTATAATTAAAGAAAGCGTTTCATTGTTGAAAGATTGAATCTAAATTTTACAAAAAATTTCTAAAACGCAGGTTTCAATAGTATTGATATGCCTGGATCGAACCAAACTAATTTTTCTTGCAGTAATATTATTTTTATAATTTATTAAAGCGTTTCATTGTTGAAAGATTGAATCTAAATTTTACAAAAAATTTCTAAAACGCAGGTTTCAATAGTATTGATATGCCTGGATCGAACCAAACTAATTTTTCTTGCAGTAATATTATTTTTATAATTTATTAAAGCGTTTCATTGTTGAAAGATTGAATCTAAATTTTACAAAAAATTTCTAAAACGCAGGTTTCAATAGTTTTGATATGTCTGGATCGAAAAAAACATAAATTTCCTTGCTGTATTTTCATTTTTATAATTAAAGAAAGCGTTTCATTGTTGAAAGATTGAATCTAAATTTTACAAAAAATTTCTAAAACGCAGGTTTCAATAGTATTGATATGCCTGGATCGAACCAAACTAATTTTTCTTGCAGTAATATTATTTTTATAATTTATTAAAGCGTTTCATTGTTGAAAGATTGAATCTAAATTTTACAAAAAATTTCTAAAACGCAGGTTTCAATAGTTTTGATATGTCTGGATCGAAAAAAACATAAATTTCCTTGCTGTATTTTCATTTTTATAATTAAAGAAAGCGTTTCATTGTTGAAAGATTGAATCTAAATTTTACAAAAAATTTCTAAAACGCAGGTTTCAATAGTATTGATATGCCTGGATCGAACCAAACTAATTTTTCTTGCAGTAATATTATTTTTATAATTTATTAAAGCGTTTCATTGTTGAAAGATTGAATCTAAATTTTACAAAAAATTTCTAAAACGCAGGTTTCAATAGTTTTGATATGTCTGGATCGAAAAAAACATAAATTTCCTTGCTGTATTTTCATTTTTATAATTAAAGAAAGCGTTTCATTGTTGAAAGATTGAATCTAAATTTTACAAAAAATTTCTAAAACGCAGGTTTCAATAGTATTGATATGCCTGGATCGAACCAAACTAATTTTTCTTGCAGTAATATTATTTTTATAATTTATTAAAGCGTTTCATTGTTGAAAGATTGAATCTAAATTTTACAAAAAATTTCTAAAACGCAGGTTTCAATAGTTTTGATATGTCTGGATCGAAAAAAACATAAATTTCCTTGCTGTATTTTCATTTTTATAATTAAAGAAAGCGTTTCATTGTTGAAAGATTGAATCTAAATTTTACAAAAAATTTCTAAAACGCAGGTTTCAATAGTTTTGATATGTCTGGATCGAAAAAAACATAAATTTCCTTGCTGTATTTTCATTTTTATAATTAAAGAAAGCGTTTCATTGTTGAAAGATTGAATCTAAATTTTACAAAAAATTTCTAAAACGCAGGTTTCAATAGTTTTGATATGTCTGGATCGAAAAAAACATAAATTTCCTTGCTGTATTTTCATTTTTATAATTAAAGAAAGCGTTTCATTGTTGAAAGATTGAATCTAAATTTTACAAAAAATTTCTAAAACGCAGGTTTCAATAGTTTTGATATGTCTGGATCGAAAAAAACATAAATTTCCTTGCTGTATTTTCATTTTTATAATTAAAGAAAGCGTTTCATTGTTGAAAGATTGAATCTAAATTTTACAAAAAATTTCTAAAACGCAGGTTTCAATTGTATTGATATGCCTGGATCGAACCAAACTAATTTTTCTTGCAGTAATATTATTTTTATAATTTATTAAAGCGTTTCATTGTTGAAAGATTGAATCTAAATTTTACAAAAAATTTCTAAAACGCAGGTTTCAATAGTATTGATATGCCTGGATCGAACCAAACTAATTTTTCTTGCAGTAATATTATTTTTATAATTTATTAAAGCGTTTCATTGTTGAAAGATTGAATCTAAATTTTACAAAAAATTTCTAAAACGCAGGTTTCAATAGTTTTGATATGTCTGGATCGAAAAAAACATAAATTTCCTTGCTGTATTTTCATTTTTATAATTAAAGAAAGCGTTTCATTGTTGAAAGATTGAATCTAAATTTTACAAAAAATTTCTAAAACGCAGGTTTCAATAGTATTGATATGCCTGGATCGAACCAAACTAATTTTTCTTGCAGTAATATTATTTTTATAATTTATTAAAGCGTTTCATTGTTGAAAGATTGAATCTAAATTTTACAAAAAATTTCTAAAACGCAGGTTTCAATAGTATTGATATGCCTGGATCGAACCAAACTAATTTTTCTTGCAGTAATATTATTTTTATAATTTATTAAAGCGTTTCATTGTTGAAAGATTGAATCTAAATTTTACAAAAAATTTCTAAAACGCAGGTTTCAATAGTTTTGATATGTCTGGATCGAAAAAAACATAAATTTCCTTGCTGTATTTTCATTTTTATAATTAAAGAAAGCGTTTCATTGTTGAAAGATTGAATCTAAATTTTACAAAAAATTTCTAAAACGCAGGTTTCAATAGTATTGATATGCCTGGATCGAACCAAACTAATTTTTCTTGCAGTAATATTATTTTTATAATTTATTAAAGCGTTTCATTGTTGAAAGATTGAATCTAAATTTTACAAAAAATTTCTAAAACGCAGGTTTCAATAGTTTTGATATGTCTGGATCGAAAAAAACATAAATTTCCTTGCTGTATTTTCATTTTTATAATTAAAGAAAGCGTTTCATTGTTGAAAGATTGAATCTAAATTTTACAAAAAATTTCTAAAACGCAGGTTTCAATAGTATTGATATGCCTGGATCGAACCAAACTAATTTTTCTTGCAGTAATATTATTTTTATAATTTATTAAAGCGTTTCATTGTTGAAAGATTGAATCTAAATTTTACAAAAAATTTCTAAAACGCAGGTTTCAATAGTTTTGATATGTCTGGATCGAAAAAAACATAAATTTCCTTGCTGTATTTTCATTTTTATAATTAAAGAAAGCGTTTCATTGTTGAAAGATTGAATCTAAATTTTACAAAAAATTTCTAAAACGCAGGTTTCAATAGTATTGATATGCCTGGATCGAACCAAACTAATTTTTCTTGCAGTAATATTATTTTTATAATTTATTAAAGCGTTTCATTGTTGAAAGATTGAATCTAAATTTTACAAAAAATTTCTAAAACGCAGGTTTCAATAGTTTTGATATGTCTGGATCGAAAAAAACATAAATTTCCTTGCTGTATTTTCATTTTTATAATTAAAGAAAGCGTTTCATTGTTGAAAGATTGAATCTAAATTTTACAAAAAATTTCTAAAACGCAGGTTTCAATAGTTTTGATATGTCTGGATCGAAAAAAACATAAATTTCCTTGCTGTATTTTCATTTTTATAATTAAAGAAAGCGTTTCATTGTTGAAAGATTGAATCTAAATTTTACAAAAAATTTCTAAAACGCAGGTTTCAATAGTTTTGATATGTCTGGATCGAAAAAAACATAAATTTCCTTGCTGTATTTTCATTTTTATAATTAAAGAAAGCGTTTCATTGTTGAAAGATTGAATCTAAATTTTACAAAAAATTTCTAAAACGCAGGTTTCAATAGTTTTGATATGTCTGGATCGAAAAAAACATAAATTTCCTTGCTGTATTTTCATTTTTATAATTAAAGAAAGCGTTTCATTGTTGAAAGATTGAATCTAAATTTTACAAAAAATTTCTAAAACGCAGGTTTCAATTGTATTGATATGCCTGGATCGAACCAAACTAATTTTTCTTGCAGTAATATTATTTTTATAATTTATTAAAGCGTTTCATTGTTGAAAGATTGAATCTAAATTTTACAAAAAATTTCTAAAACGCAGGTTTCAATAGTTTTGATATGTCTGGATCGAAAAAAACATAAATTTCCTTGCTGTATTTTCATTTTTATAATTAAAGAAAGCGTTTCATTGTTGAAAGATTGAATCTAAATTTTACAAAAAATTTCTAAAACGCAGGTTTCAATAGTATTGATATGCCTGGATCGAACCAAACTAATTTTTCTTGCAGTAATATTATTTTTATAATTTATTAAAGCGTTTCATTGTTGAAAGATTGAATCTAAATTTTACAAAAAATTTCTAAAACGCAGGTTTCAATAGTATTGATATGCCTGGATCGAACCAAACTAATTTTTCTTGCAGTAATATTATTTTTATAATTTATTAAAGCGTTTCATTGTTGAAAGATTGAATCTAAATTTTACAAAAAATTTCTAAAACGCAGGTTTCAATAGTATTGATATGCCTGGATCGAACCAAACTAATTTTTCTTGCAGTAATATTATTTTTATAATTTATTAAAGCGTTTCATTGTTGAAAGATTGAATCTAAATTTTACAAAAAATTTCTAAAACGCAGGTTTCAATAGTATTGATATGCCTGGATCGAACCAAACTAATTTTTCTTGCAGTAATATTATTTTTATAATTTATTAAAGCGTTTCATTGTTGAAAGATTGAATCTAAATTTTACAAAAAATTTCTAAAACGCAGGTTTCAATAGTATTGATATGCCTGGATCGAACCAAACTAATTTTTCTTGCAGTAATATTATTTTTATAATTTATTAAAGCGTTTCATTGTTGAAAGATTGAATCTAAATTTTACAAAAAATTTCTAAAACGCAGGTTTCAATAGTTTTGATATGCCTGGATCGAAAAAAACATAAATTTCCTTGCTGTATTTTCATTTTTATAATTAAAGAAAGCGTTTCATTGTTGAAAGATTGAATCTAAATTTTACAAAAAATTTCTAAAACGCAGGTTTCAATAGTATTGATATGCCTGGATCGAAAAAAACATAAATTTCCTTGCTGTATTTTCATTTTTATAATTAAAGAAAGCGTTTCATTGTTGAAAGATTGAATCTAAATTTTACAAAAAATTTCTAAAACGCAGGTTTCAATAGTATTGATATGCCTGGATCGAACCAAACTAATTTTTCTTGCAGTAATATTATTTTTATAATTTATAAAAGCGTTTCATTGTTGAAAGATTGAATCTAAATTTTACAAAAAATTTCTAAAACGCAGGTTTCAATAGTATTGATATGCCTGGATCGAACCAAACTAATTTTTCTTGCAGTAATATTATTTTTATAATTTATTAAAGCGTTTCATTGTTGAAAGATTGAATCTAAATTTTACAAAAAATTTCTAAAACGCAGGTTTCAATAGTATTGATATGCCTGGATCGAACCAAACTAATTTTTCTTGCAGTAATATTATTTTTATAATTTATTAAAGCGTTTCATTGTTGAAAGATTGAATCTAAATTTTACAAAAAATTTCTAAAACGCAGGTTTCAATAGTATTGATATGCCTGGATCGAACCAAACTAATTTTTCTTGCAGTAATATTATTTTTATAATTTATTAAAGCGTTTCATTGTTGAAAGATTGAATCTAAATTTTACAAAAAATTTCTAAAACGCAGGTTTCAATAGTTTTGATATGCCTGGATCGAAAAAAACATAAATTTCCTTGCTGTATTTTCATTTTTATAATTAAAGAAAGCGTTTCATTGTTGAAAGATTGAATCTAAATTTTACAAAAAATTTCTAAAACGCAGGTTTCAATAGTTTTGATATGCCTGGATCGAACCAAACTAATTTTTCTTGCACTAATATTATTTTTATAATTTATTAAAGCGTTTCATTGTTGAAAGATTGAATCTAAATTTTAGAAAAAATTTCTAAAACGCAGGTTTCAATAGTATTGATATGCCTGGATCGAACCAAACTAATTTTTCTTGCAGTAATATTATTTTTATAATTTATTAAAGCGTTTCATTGTTGAAAGATTGAATCTAAATTTTACAAAAAATTTCTAAAACGCAGGTTTCAATAGTATTGATATGCCTGGATCGAACCAAACTAATTTTTCTTGCAGTAAGATTATTTTTATAATTTATTAAAGCGTTTCATTGTTGAAAGATTGAATCTAAATTTTACAAAAAATTTCTAAAACGCAGGTTTCAATAGTTTTGATATGCCTGGATCGAACCAAACTAATTTTTCTTGCACTAATATTATTTTTATAATTTATTAAAGCGTTTCATTGTTGAAAGATTGAATCTAAATTTTACAAAAAATTTCTAAAACGCAGGTTTCAATAGTATTGATATGCCTGGATCGAACCAAACTAATTTTTCTTGCAGTAATATTATTTTTATAATTTATTAAAGCGTTTCATTGTTGAAAGATTGAATCTAAATTTTACAAAAAATTTCTAAAACGCAGGTTTCAATAGTTTTGATATGCCTGGATCGAAAAAAACATAAATTTCCTTGCTGTATTTTCATTTTTATAATTAAAGAAAGCGTTTCATTGTTGAAAGATTGAATCTAAATTTTACAAAAAATTTCTAAAACGCAGGTTTCAATAGTTTTGATATGCCTGGATCGAACCAAACTAATTTTTCTTGCACTAATTTTATTTTTATAATTTATTAAAGCGTTTCATTGTTGAAAGATTGAATCTAAATTTTACAAAAAATTTCTAAAACGCAGGTTTCAATAGTATTGATATGCCTGGATCGAACCAAACTAATTTTTCTTGCAGTAATATTATTTTTATAATTTATTAAAGCGTTTCATTGTTGAAAGATTGAATCTAAATTTTACAAAAAATTTCTAAAACGCAGGTTTCAATAGTATTGATATGCCTGGATCGAACCAAACTAATTTTTCTTGCAGTAATATTATTTTTATAATTTATTAAAGCGTTTCATTGTTGAAAGATTGAATCTAAATTTTACAAAAAATTTCTAAAACGCAGGTTTCAATAGTTTTGATATGCCTGGATCGAAAAAAACATAAATTTCCTTGCTGTATTTTCATTTTTATAATTAAAGAAAGCGTTTCATTGTTGAAAGATTGAATCTAAATTTTACAAAAAATTTCTAAAACGCAGGTTTCAATAGTTTTGATATGCCTGGATCGAACCAAACTAATTTTTCTTGCACTAATTTTATTTTTATAATTTATTAAAGCGTTTCATTGTTGAAAGATTGAATCTAAATTTTACAAAAAATTTCTAAAACGCAGGTTTCAATAGTATTGATATGCCTGGATCGAACCAAACTAATTTTTCTTGCAGTAATATTATTTTTATAATTTATTAAAGCGTTTCATTGTTGAAAGATTGAATCTAAATTTTACAAAAAATTTCTAAAACGCAGGTTTCAATAGTATTGATATGCCTGGATCGAACCAAACTAATTTTTCTTGCAGTAATATTATTTTTATAATTTATTAAAGCGTTTCATTGTTGAAAGATTGAATCTAAATTTTACAAAAAATTTCTAAAACGCAGGTTTCAATAGTTTTGATATGCCTGGATCGAAAAAAACATAAATTTCCTTGCTGTATTTTCATTTTTATAATTAAAGAAAGCGTTTCATTGTTGAAAGATTGAATCTAAATTTTACAAAAAATTTCTAAAACGCAGGTTTCAATAGTATTGATATGCCTGGATCGAACCAAACTAATTTTTCTTGCAGTAATATTATTTTTATAATTTATTAAAGCGTTTCATTGTTGAAAGATTGAATCTAAATTTTACAAAAAATTTCTAAAACGCAGGTTTCAATAGTATTGATATGCCTGGATCGAACCAAACTAATTTTTCTTGCAGTAATATTATTTTTATAATTTATTAAAGCGTTTCATTGTTGAAAGATTGAATCTAAATTTTACAAAAAATTTCTAAAACGCAGGTTTCAATAGTATTGATATGCCTGGATCGAACCAAACTAATTTTTCTTGCAGTAATATTATTTTTATAATTTATTAAAGCGTTTCATTGTTGGAAGATTGAATCTAAATTTTACAAAAAATTTCTAAAACGCAGGTTTCAATAGTATTGATATGCCTGGATCGAACCAAACTAATTTTTCTTGCAGTAATATTATTTTTATAATTTATTAAAGCGTTTCATTGTTGTAAGATTGAATCTAAATTTTACAAAAAATTTCTAAAACGCAGGTTTCAATAGTATTGATATGCCTGGATCGAACCAAACTAATTTTTCTTGCAGTAATATTATTTTTATAATTTATTAAAGCGTTTCATTGTTGAAAGATTGAATCTAAATTTTACAAAAAATTTCTAAAACGCAGGTTTCAATAGTATTGATATGCCTGGATCGAAAAAAACATAAATTTCCTTGCTGTATTTTCATTTTTATAATTAAAGAAAGCGTTTCATTGTTGAAAGATTGAATCTAAATTTTACAAAAAATTTCTAAAACGCAGGTTTCAATAGTATTGATATGCCTGGATCGAACCAAACTAATTTTTCTTGCAGTAATATTATTTTTATAATTTATTAAAGCGTTTCATTGTTGAAAGATTGAATCTAAATTTTACAAAAAATTTCTAAAACGCAGGTTTCAATAGTATTGATATGCCTGGATCGAACCAAACTAATTTTTCTTGCAGTAATATTATTTTTATAATTTATTAAAGCGTTTCATTGTTGAAAGATTGAATCTAAATTTTACAAAAAATTTCTAAAACGCAGGTTTCAATAGTTTTGATATGCCTGGATCGAACCAAACTAATTTTTCTTGCAGTAATATTATTTTTATAATTTATTAAAGCGTTTCATTGTTGAAAGATTGAATCTAAATTTTACAAAAAATTTCTAAAACGCAGGTTTCAATAGTATTGATATGCCTGGATCGAACCAAACTAATTTTTCTTGCAGTAATATTATTTTTATAATTTATTAAAGCGTTTCATTGTTGAAAGATTGAATCTAAATTTTACAAAAAATTTCTAAAACGCAGGTTTCAATAGTTTTGATATGCCTGGATCGAAAAAAACATAAATTTCCTTGCTGTATTTTCATTTTTATAATTAAAGAAAGCGTTTCATTGTTGAAAGATTGAATCTAAATTTTACAAAAAATTTCTAAAACGCAGGTTTCAATAGTATTGATATGCCTGGATCGAACCAAACTAATTTTTCTTGCAGTAATATTATTTTTATAATTTATTAAAGCGTTTCATTGTTGAAAGATTGAATCTAAATTTTACAAAAAATTTCTAAAACGCAGGTTTCAATAGTATTGATATGCCTGGATCGAACCAAACTAATTTTTCTTGCAGTAATATTATTTTTATAATTTATTAAAGCGTTTCATTGTTGAAAGATTGAATCTAAATTTTACAAAAAATTTCTAAAACGCAGGTTTCAATAGTATTGATATGCCTGGATCGAACCAAACTAATTTTTCTTGCAGTAATATTATTTTTATAATTTATTAAAGCGTTTCATTGTTGAAAGATTGAATCTAAATTTTACAAAAAATTTCTAAAACGCAGGTTTCAATAGTATTGATATGCCTGGATCGAACCAAACTAATTTTTCTTGCAGTAATATTATTTTTATAATTTATTAAAGCGTTTCATTGTTGAAAGATTGAATCTAAATTTTACAAAAAATTTCTAAAACGCAGGTTTCAATAGTATTGATATGCCTGGATCGAACCAAACTAATTTTTCTTGCAGTAATATTATTTTTATAATTTATTAAAGCGTTTCATTGTTGAAAGATTGAATCTAAATTTTACAAAAAATTTCTAAAACGCAGGTTTCAATAGTATTGATATGCCTGGATCGAAAAAAACATAAATTTCCTTGCTGTATTTTCATTTTTATAATTAAAGAAAGCGTTTCATTGTTGAAAGATTGAATCTAAATTTTACAAAAAATTTCTAAAACGCAGGTTTCAATAGTATTGATATGCCTGGATCGAACCAAACTAATTTTTCTTGCAGTAATATTATTTTTATAATTTATTAAAGCGTTTCATTGTTGAAAGATTGAATCTAAATTTTACAAAAAATTTCTAAAACGCAGGTTTCAATAGTATTGATATGCCTGGATCGAACCAAACTAATTTTTCTTGCAGTAATATTATTTTTATAATTTATTAAAGCGTTTCATTGTTGAAAGATTGAATCTAAATTTTACAAAAAATTTCTAAAACGCAGGTTTCAATAGTTTTGATATGCCTGGATCGAAAAAAACATAAATTTCCTTGCTGTATTTTCATTTTTATAATTAAAGAAAGCGTTTCATTGTTGAAAGATTGAATCTAAATTTTACAAAAAATTTCTAAAACGCAGGTTTCAATAGTATTGATATGCCTGGATCGAACCAAACTAATTTTTCTTGCAGTAATATTATTTTTATAATTTATTAAAGCGTTTCATTGTTGAAAGATTGAATCTAAATTTTACAAAAAATTTCTAAAACGCAGGTTTCAATAGTTTTGATATGCCTGGATCGAAAAAAACATAAATTTCCTTGCTGTATTTTCATTTTTATAATTAAAGAAAGCGTTTCATTGTTGAAAGATTGAATCTAAATTTTACAAAAAATTTCTAAAACGCAGGTTTCAATAGTATTGATATGCCTGGATCGAACCAAACTAATTTTTCTTGCAGTAATATTATTTTTATAATTTATTAAAGCGTTTCATTGTTGAAAGATTGAATCTAAATTTTACAAAAAATTTCTAAAACGCAGGTTTCAATAGTATTGATATGCCTGGATCGAACCAAACTAATTTTTCTTGCAGTAATATTATTTTTATAATTTATTAAAGCGTTTCATTGTTGAAAGATTGAATCTAAATTTTACAAAAAATTTCTAAAACGCAGGTTTCAATAGTTTTGATATGCCTGGATCGAAAAAAACATAAATTTCCTTGCTGTATTTTCATTTTTATAATTAAAGAAAGCGTTTCATTGTTGAAAGATTGAATCTAAATTTTACAAAAAATTTCTAAAACGCAGGTTTCAATAGTATTGATATGCCTGGATCGAACCAAACTAATTTTTCTTGCAGTAATATTATTTTTATAATTTATTAAAGCGTTTCATTGTTGAAAGATTGAATCTAAATTTTACAAAAAATTTCTAAAACGCAGGTTTCAATAGTTTTGATATGCCTGGATCGAAAAAAACATAAATTTCCTTGCTGTATTTTCATTTTTATAATTAAAGAAAGCGTTTCATTGTTGAAAGATTGAATCTAAATTTTACAAAAAATTTCTAAAACGCAGGTTTCAATAGTATTGATATGCCTGGATCGAACCAAACTAATTTTTCTTGCAGTAATATTATTTTTATAATTTATTAAAGCGTTTCATTGTTGAAAGATTGAATCTAAATTTTACAAAAAATTTCTAAAACGCAGGTTTCAATAGTTTTGATATGCCTGGATCGAAAAAAACATAAATTTCCTTGCTGTATTTTCATTTTTATAATTAAAGAAAGCGTTTCATTGTTGAAAGATTGAATCTAAATTTTACAAAAAATTTCTAAAACGCAGGTTTCAATAGTTTTGATATGCCTGGATCGAACCAAACTAATTTTTCTTGCACTAATATTATTTTTATAATTTATTAAAGCGTTTCATTGTTGAAAGATTGAATCTAAATTTTACAAAAAATTTCTAAAACGGAGGTTTCAATAGTTTTGATATGCCTGGATCGAAAAAAACATAAATTTCCTTGCTGTATTTTCATTTTTATAATTAAAGAAAGCGTTTCATTGTTGAAAGATTGAATCTAAATTTTACAAAAAGTTTCTAAAACGCAGGTTTCAATAGTATTGATATGCCTGGATCGAACCAAACTAATTTTTCTTGCAGTAATATTATTTTTATAATTTATTAAAGCGTTTCATTGTTGAAAGATTGAATCTAAATTTTACAAAAAATTTCTAAAACGCAGGTTTCAATAGTATTGATATGCCTGGATCGAACCAAACTAATTTTTCTTGCAGTAATATTATTTTTATAATTTATTAAAGCGTTTCATTGTTGAAAGATTGAATCTAAATTTTACAAAAAATTTCTAAAACGCAGGTTTCAATAGTATTGATATGCCTGGATCGAACCAAACTAATTTTTCTTGCAGTAATATTATTTTTATAATTTATTAAAGCGTTTCATTGTTGAAAGATTGAATCTAAATTTTACAAAAAATTTCTAAAACGCAGGTTTCAATAGTATTGATAAGCCTGGATCGAAAAAAACATAAATTTCCTTGCTGTATTTTCATTTTTATAATTAAAGAAAGCGTTTCATTGTTGAAAGATTGAATCTAAATTTTACAAAAAATTTCTAAAACGCAGGTTTCAATAGTATTGATATGCCTGGATCGAACCAAACTAATTTTTCTTGCAGTAATATTATTTTTATAATTTATTAAAGCGTTTCATTGTTGAAAGATTGAATCTAAATTTTACAAAAAATTTCTAAAACGCAGGTTTCAATAGTATTGATATGCCTGGATCGAACCAAACTAATTTTTCTTGCAGTAATATTATTTTTATAATTTATTAAAGCGTTTCATTGTTGAAAGATTGAATCTAAATTTTACAAAAAATTTCTAAAACGCAGGTTTCAATAGTTTTGATATGCCTGGATCGAAAAAAACATAAATTTCCTTGCTGTATTTTCATTTTTATAATTAAAGAAAGCGTTTCATTGTTGAAAGATTGAATCTAAATTTTACAAAAAATTTCTAAAACGCAGGTTTCAATAGTATTGATATGCCTGGATCGAACCAAACTAATTTTTCTTGCAGTAATATTATTTTTATAATTTATTAAAGCGTTTCATTGTTGAAAGATTGAATCTAAATTTTACAAAAAATTTCTAAAACGCAGGTTTCAATAGTTTTGATATGCCTGGATCGAAAAAAACATAAATTTCCTTGCTGTATTTTCATTTTTATAATTAAAGAAAGCGTTTCATTGTTGAAAGATTGAATCTAAATTTTACAAAAAATTTCTAAAACGCAGGTTTCAATAGTATTGATATGCCTGGATCGAACCAAACTAATTTTTCTTGCAGTAATATTATTTTTATAATTTATTAAAGCGTTTCATTGTTGAAAGATTGAATCTAAATTTTACAAAAAATTTCTAAAACGCAGGTTTCAATAGTTTTGATATGCCTGGATCGAAAAAAACATAAATTTCCTTGCTGTATTTTCATTTTTATAATTAAAGAAAGCGTTTCATTGTTGAAAGATTGAATCTAAATTTTACAAAAAATTTCTAAAACGCAGGTTTCAATAGTTTTGATATGCCTGGATCGAACCAAACTAATTTTTCTTGCACTAATATTATTTTTATAATTTATTAAAGCGTTTCATTGTTGAAAGATTGAATCTAAATTTTACAAAAAATTTCTAAAACGGAGGTTTCAATAGTTTTGATATGCCTGGATCGAAAAAAACATAAATTTCCTTGCTGTATTTTCATTTTTATAATTAAAGAAAGCGTTTCATTGTTGAAAGATTGAATCTAAATTTTACAAAAAATTTCTAAAACGCAGGTTTCAATAGTATTGATATGCCTGGATCGAACCAAACTAATTTTTCTTGCAGTAATATTATTTTTATAATTTATTAAAGCGTTTCATTGTTGAAAGATTGAATCTAAATTTTACAAAAAATTTCTAAAACGCAGGTTTCAATAGTATTGATATGCCTGGATCGAACCAAACTAATTTTTCTTGCAGTAATATTATTTTTATAATTTATTAAAGCGTTTCATTGTTGAAAGATTGAATCTAAATTTTACAAAAAATTTCTAAAACGCAGGTTTCAATAGTATTGATATGCCTGGATCGAACCAAACTAATTTTTCTTGCAGTAATATTATTTTTATAATTTATTAAAGCGTTTCATTGTTGAAAGATTGAATCTAAATTTTACAAAAAATTTCTAAAACGCAGGTTTCAATAGTATTGATATGCCTGGATCGAACCAAACTAATTTTTCTTGCAGTAATATTATTTTTATAATTTATTAAAGCGTTTCATTGTTGAAAGATTGAATCTAAATTTTACAAAAAATTTCTAAAACGCAGGTTTCAATAGTTTTGATATGCCTGGATCGAACCAAACTAATTTTTCTTGAAGTAATATTATTTTTATAATTTATTAAAGCGTTTCATTGTTGAAAGATTGAATCTAAATTTTACAAAAAATTTCTAAAACGCAGGTTTCAATAGTATTGATATGCCTGGATCGAACCAAACTAATTTTTCTTGCAGTAATATTATTTTTATAATTTATTAAAGCGTTTCATTGTTGAAAGATTGAATCTAAATTTTACAAAAAATTTCTAAAACGCAGGTTTCAATAGTTTTGATATGCCTGGATCGAACCAAACTAATTTTTCTTGCAGTAATATTATTTTTATAATTTATTAAAGCGTTTCATTGTTGAAAGATTGAATCTAAATTTTACAAAAAATTTCTAAAACGCAGGTTTCAATAGTTTTGATATGCCTGGATCGAAAAAAACATAAATTTCCTTGCTGTATTTTCATTTTTATAATTAAAGAAAGCGTTTCATTGTTGATATGCCTGGATCGAACCAAACTAATTTTTCTTGCAGTAATATTATTTTTATAATTTATTAAAGCGTTTCATTGTTGAAAGATTGAATCTAAATTTTACAAAAAATTTCTAAAACGCAGGTTTCAATAGTATTGATATGCCTGGATCGAACCAAACTAATTTTTCTTGCAGTAATATTATTTTTATAATTTATTAAAGCGTTTCATTGTTGAAAGATTGAATCTAAATTTTACAAAAAATTTCTAAAACGCAGGTTTCAATAGTTTTGATATGCCTGGATCGAAAAAAACATAAATTTCCTTGCTGTATTTTCATTTTTATAATTAAAGAAAGCGTTTCATTGTTGAAAGATTGAATCTAAATTTTACAAAAAATTTCTAAAACGCAGGTTTCAATAGTTTTGATATGCCTGGATCGAAAAAAAAATAAATTTCCTTGCTGTATTTTCATTTTTATAATTAAAGAAAGCGTTTCATTGTTGATATGCCTGGATCGAACCAAACTAATTTTTCTTGCAGTAATATTATTTTTATAATTTATTAAAGCGTTTCATTGTTGAAAGATTGAATCTAAATTTTACAAAAAATTTCTAAAACGCAGGTTTCAATAGTATTGATATGCCTGGATCGAACCAAACTAATTTTTCTTGCAGTAATATTATTTTTATAATTTATTAAAGCGTTTCATTGTTGAAAGATTGAATCTAAATTTTACAAACTATTTCTAAAACGCAGGTTTCAATAGTTTTGATATGCCTGGATCGAACCAAACTAATTTTTCTTGCAGTAATATTATTTTTATAATTTATTAAAGCGTTTCATTGTTGAAAGATTGAATCTAAATTTTACAAAAAATTTCTAAAACGCAGGTTTCAATAGTATTGATATGCCTGGATCGAACCAAACTAATTTTTCTTGCAGTAATATTATTTTTATAATTTATTAAAGCGTTTCATTGTTGAAAGATTGAATCTAAATTTTACAAAAAATTTCTAAAACGCAGGTTTCAATAGTATTGATATGCCTGGATCGAACCAAACTAATTTTTCTTGCAGTAATATTATTTTTATAATTTATTAAAGCGTTTCATTGTTGTAAGATTGAATCTAAATTTTACAAAAAATTTCTAAAACGCAGGTTTCAATAGTTTTGATATGCCTGGATCGAAAAAAACTAATTTTTCTTGCAGTAATATTATTTTTATAATTTATTAAAGCGTTTCATTGTTGAAAGATTGAATCTAAATTTTACAAAAAATTTCTAAAACGCAGGTTTCAATAGTATTGATATGCCTGGATCGAACCAAACTAATTTTTCTTGCAGTAATATTATTTTTATAATTTATTAAAGCGTTTCATTGTTGAAAGATTGAATCTAAATTTTACAAAAAATTTCTAAAACGCAGGTTTCAATAGTATTGATATGCCTGGATCGAACCAAACTAATTTTTCTTGCAGTAATATTATTTTTATAATTTATTAAAGCGTTTCATTGTTGAAAGATTGAATCTAAATTTTACAAAAAATTTCTAAAACGCAGGTTTCAATAGTTTTGATATGCCTGGATCGAACCAAACTAATTTTTCTTGCAGTAATATTATTTTTATAATTTATTAAAGCGTTTCATTGTTGAAAGATTGAATCTAAATTTTACAAAAAATTTCTAAAACGCAGGTTTCAATAGTATTGATATGCCTGGATCGAACCAAACTAATTTTTCTTGCAGTAATATTTTTTTTATAATTTATTAAAGCGTTTCATTGTTGAAAGATTGAATCTAAATTTTACAAAAAATTTCTAAAACGCAGGTTTCAATAGTATTGATATGCCTGGATCGAACCAAACTAATTTTTCTTGCAGTAATATTATTTTTATAATTTATTAAAGCGTTTCATTGTTGAAAGATTGAATCTAAATTTTACAAAAAATTTCTAAAACGCAGGTTTCAATAGTATTGATATGCCTGGATCGAACCAAACTAATTTTTCTTGCAGTAATATTATTTTTATAATTTATTAAAGCGTTTCATTGTTGAAAGATTGAATCTAAATTTTACAAACTATTTCTAAAACGCAGGTTTCAATAGTTTTGATATGCCTGGATCGAACCAAACTAATTTTTCTTGCAGTAATATTATTTTTATAATTTATTAAAGCGTTTCATTGTTGAAAGATTGAATCTAAATTTTACAAAAAATTTCTAAAACGCAGGTTTCAATAGTATTGATATGCCTGGATCGAACCAAACTAATTTTTCTTGCAGTAATATTATTTTTATAATTTATTAAAGCGTTTCATTGTTGAAAGATTGAATCTAAATTTTACAAAAAATTTCTAAAACGCAGGTTTCAATAGTATTGATATGCCTGGATCGAACCAAACTAATTTTTCTTGCAGTAATATTATTTTTATAATTTATTAAAGCGTTTCATTGTTGTAAGATTGAATCTAAATTTTACAAAAAATTTCTAAAACGCAGGTTTCAATAGTATTGATATGCCTGGATCGAACCAAACTAATTTTTCTTGCAGTAATATTATTTTTATAATTTATTAAAGCGTTTCATTGTTGAAAGATTGAATCTAAATTTTACAAAAAATTTCTAAAACGCAGGTTTCAATAGTATTGATATGCCTGGATCGAACCAAACTAATTTTTCTTGCAGTAATATTATTTTTATAATTTATTAAAGCGTTTCATTGTTGAAAGATTGAATCTAAATTTTACAAACTATTTCTAAAACGCAGGTTTCAATAGTTTTGATATGCCTGGATCGAACCAAACTAATTTTTCTTGCAGTAATATTATTTTTATAATTTATTAAAGCGTTTCATTGTTGAAAGATTGAATCTAAATTTTACAAAAAATTTCTAAAACGCAGGTTTCAATAGTATTGATATGCCTGGATCGAACCAAACTAATTTTTCTTGCAGTAATATTATTTTTATAATTTATTAAAGCGTTTCATTGTTGAAAGATTGAATCTAAATTTTACAAAAAATTTCTAAAACGCAGGTTTCAATAGTATTGATATGCCTGGATCGAACCAAACTAATTTTTCTTGCAGTAATATTATTTTTATAATTTATTAAAGCGTTTCATTGTTGAAAGATTGAATCTAAATTTTACAAACTATTTCTAAAACGCAGGTTTCAATAGTTTTGATATGCCTGGATCGAACCAAACTAATTTTTCTTGCAGTAATATTATTTTTATAATTTATTAAAGCGTTTCATTGTTGAAAGATTGAATCTAAATTTTACAAAAAATTTCTAAAACGCAGGTTTCAATAGTATTGATATGCCTGGATCGAACCAAACTAATTTTTCTTGCAGTAATATTATTTTTATAATTTATTAAAGCGTTTCATTGTTGAAAGATTGAATCTAAATTTTACAAAAAATTTCTAAAACGCAGGTTTCAATAGTATTGATATGCCTGGATCGAACCAAACTAATTTTTCTTGCAGTAATATTATTTTTATAATTTATTAAAGCGTTTCATTGTTGAAAGATTGAATCTAAATTTTACAAACTATTTCTAAAACGCAGGTTTCAATAGTTTTGATATGCCTGGATCGAACCAAACTAATTTTTCTTGCAGTAATATTATTTTTATAATTTATTAAAGCGTTTCATTGTTGAAAGATTGAATCTAAATTTTACAAAAAATTTCTAAAACGCAGGTTTCAATAGTATTGATATGCCTGGATCGAACCAAACTAATTTTTCTTGCAGTAATATTATTTTTATAATTTATTAAAGCGTTTCATTGTTGAAAGATTGAATCTAAATTTTACAAAAAATTTCTAAAACGCAGGTTTCAATAGTATTGATATGCCTGGATCGAACCAAACTAATTTTTCTTGCAGTAATATTATTTTTATAATTTATTAAAGCGTTTCATTGTTGAAAGATTGAATCTAAATTTTACAAAAAATTTCTAAAACGCAGGTTTCAATAGTATTGATATGCCTGGATCGAACCAAACTAATTTTTCTTGCAGTAATATTATTTTTATAATTTATTAAAGCGTTTCATTGTTGAAAGATTGAATCTAAATTTTACAAACTATTTCTAAAACGCAGGTTTCAATAGTTTTGATATGCCTGGATCGAACCAAACTAATTTTTCTTGCAGTAATATTATTTTTATAATTTATTAAAGCGTTTCATTGTTGAAAGATTGAATCTAAATTTTACAAACTATTTCTAAAACGCAGGTTTCAATAGTTTTGATATGCCTGGATCGAACCAAACTAATTTTTCTTGCAGTAATATTATTTTTATAATTTATTAAAGCGTTTCATTGTTGAAAGATTGAATCTAAATTTTACAAAAAATTTCTAAAACGCAGGTTTCAATAGTATTGATATGCCTGGATCGAACCAAACTAATTTTTCTTGCAGTAATATTATTTTTATAATTTATTAAAGCGTTTCATTGTTGAAAGATTGAATCTAAATTTTACAAAAAATTTCTAAAACGCAGGTTTCAATAGTATTGATATGCCTGGATCGAACCAAACTAATTTTTCTTGCAGTAATATTATTTTTATAATTTATTAAAGCGTTTCATTGTTGAAAGATTGAATCTAAATTTTACAAAAAATTTCTAAAACGCAGGTTTCAATAGTATTGATATGCCTGGATCGAACCAAACTAATTTTTCTTGCAGTAATATTATTTTTATAATTTATTAAAGCGTTTCATTGTTGAAAGATTGAATCTAAATTTTACAAAAAATTTCTAAAACGCAGGTTTCAATAGTATTGATATGCCTGGATCGAACCAAACTAATTTTTCTTGCAGTAATATTATTTTTATAATTTATTAAAGCGTTTCATTGTTGAAAGATTGAATCTAAATTTTACAAAAAATTTCTAAAACGCAGGTTTCAATAGTATTGATATGCCTGGATCGAACCAAACTAATTTTTCTTGCAGTAATATTATTTTTATAATTTATTAAAGCGTTTCATTGTTGAAAGATTGAATCTAAATTTTACAAACTATTTCTAAAACGCAGGTTTCAATAGTTTTGATATGCCTGGATCGAACCAAACTAATTTTTCTTGCAGTAATATTATTTTTATAATTTATTAAAGCGTTTCATTGTTGAAAGATTGAATCTAAATTTTACAAAAAATTTCTAAAACGCAGGTTTCAATAGTATTGATATGCCTGGATCGAACCAAACTAATTTTTCTTGCAGTAATATTATTTTTATAATTTATTAAAGCGTTTCATTGTTGAAAGATTGAATCTAAATTTTACAAAAAATTTCTAAAACGCAGGTTTCAATAGTATTGATATGCCTGGATCGAACCAAACTAATTTTTCTTGCAGTAATATTATTTTTATAATTTATTAAAGCGTTTCATTGTTGAAAGATTGAATCTAAATTTTACAAACTATTTCTAAAACGCAGGTTTCAATAGTTTTGATATGCCTGGATCGAACCAAACTAATTTTTCTTGCAGTAATATTATTTTTATAATTTATTAAAGCGTTTCATTGTTGAAAGATTGAATCTAAATTTTACAAAAAATTTCTAAAACGCAGGTTTCAATAGTATTGATATGCCTGGATCGAACCAAACTAATTTTTCTTGCAGTAATATTATTTTTATAATTTATTAAAGCGTTTCATTGTTGAAAGATTGAATCTAAATTTTACAAAAAATTTCTAAAACGCAGGTTTCAATAGTATTGATATGCCTGGATCGAACCAAACTAATTTTTCTTGCAGTAATATTATTTTTATAATTTATTAAAGCGTTTCATTGTTGAAAGATTGAATCTAAATTTTACAAAAAATTTCTAAAACGCAGGTTTCAATAGTATTGATATGCCTGGATCGAACCAAACTAATTTTTCTTGCAGTAATATTATTTTTATAATTTATTAAAGCGTTTCATTGTTGTAAGATTGAATCTAAATTTTACAAAAAATTTCTAAAACGCAGGTTTCAATAGTATTGATATGCCTGGATCGAACCAAACTAATTTTTCTTGCAGTAATATTATTTTTATAATTTATTAAAGCGTTTCATTGTTGAAAGATTGAATCTAAATTTTACAAAAAATTTCTAAAACGCAGGTTTCAATAGTATTGATTTTACAAAAAATTTCTAAAACGCAGGTTTCAATAGTTTTGATATGCCTGGATCGAAAAAAACATAAATTTCCTTGCTGTATTTTCATTTTTATAATTAAAGAAAGCGTTTCATTGTTGAAAGATTGAATCTAAATTTTACAAACTATTTCTAAAACGCAGGTTTCAATAGTTTTGATATGCCTGGATCGAACCAAACTAATTTTTCTTGCAGTAATATTATTTTTATAATTTATTAAAGCGTTTCACTGTTGAAAGATTGAATCTAAATTTTACAAAAAATTTCTAAAACGCAGGTTTCAATAGTATTGATATGCCTGGATCGAACCAAACTAATTTTTCTTGCAGTAATATTATTTTTATAATTTATTAAAGCGTTTCATTGTTGAAAGATTGAATCTAAATTTTACAAACTATTTCTAAAACGCAGGTTTAGATAGTTTTGATATGCCTGGATCGAACCAAACTAATTTTTCTTGCAGTAATATTATTTTTATAATTTATTAAAGCGTTTCATTGTTGAAAGATTGAATCTAAATTTTACAAACTATTTCTAAAACGCAGGTTTCAATAGTTTTGATATGCCTGGATCGAACCAAACTAATTTTTCTTGCAGTAATATTATTTTTATAATTTATTAAAGCGTTTCATTGTTGAAAGATTGAATCTAAATTTTACTAAAAATTTCTAAAACGCAGGTTTCAATAGTTTTGATATGCCTGTATCGAACCAAACTAATTTTTCTTGCAGTAATATTATTTTTATAATTTATTAAAGCGTTTCATTGTTGAAAGATTGAATCTAAATTTTACTAAAAATTTCTAAAACGCAGGTTTCAATAGTTTTGATATGCCTGGATCGAAAAAAATATAAATTTCCTTGCTGTATTTTCATTTTTATAATTAAAGAAAGCGTTTCATTGTTGAAAGATTGAATCTAAATTTTACAAAAAATTTCTAAAACGCAGGTTTCAATAGTATTGATATGCCTGGATCGAACCAAACTAATTTTTCTTGCAGTAATATTATTTTTATAATTTATTAAAGCGTTTCATTGTTGAAAGATTGAATCTAAATTTTACAAACTATTTCTAAAACGCAGGTTTCAATAGTTTTGATATGCCTGGATCGAACCAAACTAATTTTTCTTGCAGTAATATTATTTTTATAATTTATTAAAGCGTTTCATTGTTGAAAGATTGAATCTAAATTTTACTAAAAATTTCTAAAACGCAGGTTTCAATAGTTTTGATATGCCTGGATCGAAAAAAATATAAATTTCCTTGCTGTATTTTCATTTTTATAATTAAAGAAAGCGTTTCATTGTTGAAAGATTGAATCTAAATTTTACAAAAAATTTCTAAAACGCAGGTTTCAATAGTATTGATATGCCTGGATCGAACCAAACTAATTTTTCTTGCAGTAATATTATTTTTATAATTTATTAAAGCGTTTCATTGTTGAAAGATTGAATCTAAATTTTACAAACTATTTCTAAAACGCAGGTTTCAATAGTTTTGATATGCCTGGATCGAACCAAACTAATTTTTCTTGCAGTAATATTATTTTTATAATTTATTAAAGCGTTTCATTGTTGAAAGATTGAATCTAAATTTTACAAACTATTTCTAAAACGCAGGTTTCAATAGTTTTGATATGCCTGGATCGAACCAAACTAATTTTTCTTGCAGTAATATTATTTTTATAATTTATTAAAGCGTTTCATTGTTGAAAGATTGAATCTAAATTTTACTAAAAATTTCTAAAACGCAGGTTTCAATAGTATTGATATGCCTGGATCGAACCAAACTAATTTTTCTTGCAGTAATATTATTTTTATAATTTATTAAAGCGTTTCATTGTTGAAAGATTGAATCTAAATTTTACAAACTATTTCTAAAACGCAGGTTTCAATAGTTTTGATATGCCTGGATCGAACCAAACTAATTTTTCTTGCAGTAATATTATTTTTATAATTTATTAAAGCGTTTCATTGTTGAAAGATTGAATCTAAATTTTACTAAAAATTTCTAAAACGCAGGTTTCAATAGTATTGATATGCCTGGATCGAACCAAACTAATTTTTCTTGCAGTAATATTATTTTTATAATTTATTAAAGCGTTTCATTGTTGAAAGATTGAATCTAAATTTTACAAACTATTTCTAAAACGCAGGTTTCAATAGTTTTGATATGCCTGGATCGAACCAAACTAATTTTTCTTGCAGTAATATTATTTTTATAATTTATTAAAGCGTTTCATTGTTGAAAGATTGAATCTAAATTTTACAAAAAATTTCTAAAACGCAGGTTTCAATAGTATTGATATGCCTGGATCGAACCAAACTAATTTTTCTTGCAGTAATATTATTTTTATAATTTATTAAAGCGTTTCATTGTTGAAAGATTGAATCTAAATTTTACTAAAAATTTCTAAAACGCAGGTTTCAATAGTTTTGATATGCCTGGATCGAACCAAACTAATTTTTCTTGCAGTAATATTATTTTTATAATTTATTAAAGCGTTTCATTGTTGAAAGATTGAATCTAAATTTTACAAAAAATTTCTAAAACGCAGGTTTCAATAGTTTTGATATGCCTGGATCGAAAAAAACATAAATTTCCTTGCTGTATTTTCATTTTTATAATTAAAGAAAGCGTTTCATTGTTGAAAGATTGAATCTAAATTTTACAAAAAATTTCTAAAACGCAGGTTTCAATAGTATTGATATGCCTGGATCGAACCAAACTAATTTTTCTTGCAGTAATATTATTTTTATAATTTATTAAAGCGTTTCATTGTTGAAAGATTGAATCTAAATTTTACAAACTATTTCTAAAACGCAGGTTTCAATAGTTTTGATATGCCTGGATCGAACCAAACTAATTTTTCTTGCAGTAATATTATTTTTATAATTTATTAAAGCGTTTCATTGTTGAAAGATTGAATCTAAATTTTACAAAAAATTTCTAAAACGCAGGTTTCAATAGTATTGATATGCCTGGATCGAACCAAACTAATTTTTCTTGCAGTAATATTATTTTTATAATTTATTAAAGCGTTTCATTGTTGAAAGATTGAATCTAAATTTTACTAAAAATTTCTAAAACGCAGGTTTCAATAGTTTTGATATGCCTGGATCGAACCAAACTAATTTTTCTTGCAGTAATATTATTTTTATAATTTATTAAAGCGTTTCATTGTTGAAAGATTGAATCTAAATTTTACAAAAAATTTCTAAAACGCAGGTTTCAATAGTTTTGATATGCCTGGATCGAAAAAAACATAAATTTCCTTGCTGTATTTTCATTTTTATAATTAAAGAAAGCGTTTCATTGTTGAAAGATTGAATCTAAATTTTACAAAAAATTTCTAAAACGCAGGTTTCAATAGTATTGATATGCCTGGATCGAACCAAACTAATTTTTCTTGCAGTAATATTATTTTTATAATTTATTAAAGCGTTTCATTGTTGAAAGATTGAATCTAAATTTTACTAAAAATTTCTAAAACGCAGGTTTCAATAGTTTTGATATGCCTGTATCGAACCAAACTAATTTTTCTTGCAGTAATATTATTTTTATAATTTATTAAAGCGTTTCATTGTTGAAAGATTGAATCTAAATTTTACAAACTATTTCTTAAACGCAGGTTTCAATAGTTTTGATATGCCTGGATCGAACCAAACTAATTTTTCTTGCAGTAATATTATTTTTATAATTTATTAAAGCGTTTCATTGTTGAAAGATTGAATCTAAATTTTACAAAAAATTTCTAAAACGCAGGTTTCAATAGTTTTGATATGCCTGGATCGAACCAAACTAATTTTTCTTGCAGTAATATTATTTTTATAATTTATTAAAGCGTTTCATTGTTGAAAGATTGAATCTAAATTTTACTAAAAATTTCTAAAACGCAGGTTTCAATAGTATTGATATGCCTGGATCGAACCAAACTAATTTTTCTTGCAGTAATATTATTTTTATAATTTATTAAAGCGTTTCATTGTTGAAAGATTGAATCTAAATTTTACAAAAAATTTCTAAAACGCAGGTTTCAATAGTTTTGATATGCCTGGATCGAACCAAACTAATTTTTCTTGCAGTAATATTATTTTTATAATTTATTAAAGCGTTTCATTGTTGAAAGATTGAATCTAAATTTTACTAAAAATTTCTAAAACGCAGGTTTCAATAGTATTGATATGCCTGGATCGAACCAAACTAATTTTTCTTGCAGTAATATTATTTTTATAATTTATTAAAGCGTTTCATTGTTGAAAGATTGAATCTAAATTTTACAAACTATTTCTAAAACGCAGGTTTCAATAGTTTTGATATGCCTGGATCGAACCAAACTAATTTTTCTTGCAGTAATATTATTTTTATAATTTATTAAAGCGTTTCATTGTTGAAAGATTGAATCTAAATTTTACAAAAAATTTCTAAAACGCAGGTTTCAATAGTATTGATATGCCTGGATCGAACCAAACTAATTTTTCTTGCAGTAATATTATTTTTATAATTTATTAAAGCGTTTCATTGTTGAAAGATTGAATCTAAATTTTACTAAAAATTTCTAAAACGCAGGTTTCAATAGTTTTGATATGCCTGGATCGAACCAAACTAATTTTTCTTGCAGTAATATTATTTTTATAATTTATTAAAGCGTTTCATTGTTGAAAGATTGAATCTAAATTTTACAAAAAATTTCTAAAACGCAGGTTTCAATAGTTTTGATATGCCTGGATCGAAAAAAACATAAATTTCCTTGCTGTATTTTCATTTTTATAATTAAAGAAAGCGTTTCATTGTTGAAAGATTGAATCTAAATTTTACAAAAAATTTCTAAAACGCAGGTTTCAATAGTATTGATATGCCTGGATCGAACCAAACTAATTTTTCTTGCAGTAATATTATTTTTATAATTTATTAAAGCGTTTCATTGTTGAAAGATTGAATCTAAATTTTACTAAAAATTTCTAAAACGCAGGTTTCAATAGTTTTGATATGCCTGTATCGAACCAAACTAATTTTTCTTGCAGTATTATTATTTTTATAATTTATTAAAGCGTTTCATTGTTGAAAGATTGAATCTAAATTTTACTAAAAATTTCTAAAACGCAGGTTTCAATAGTTTTGATATGCCTGGATCGAAAAAAATATAAATTTCCTTGCTGTATTTTCATTTTTATAATTAAAGAAAGCGTTTCATTGTTGAAAAATTGAATCTAAATTTTACTAAAAATTTCTAAAACGCAGGTTTCAATAGTTTTGATATGCCTGGATCGAACCAAACTAATTTTTCTTGCAGTAATATTATTTTTATAATTTATTAAAGCGTTTCATTGTTGAAAGATTGAATCTAAATTTTACAAAAAATTTCTAAAACGCAGGTTTCAATAGTATTGATATGCCTGGATCGAACCAAACTAATTTTTCTTGCAGTAATATTATTTTTATAATTTATTAAAGCGTTTCATTGTTGAAAGATTGAATCTAAATTTTACAAAAAATTTCTAAAACGCAGGTTTCAATAGTATTGATATGCCTGGATCGAACCAAACTAATTTTTCTTGCAGTAATATTATTTTTATAATTTATTAAAGCGTTTCATTGTTGTAAGATTGAATCTAAATTTTACAAAAAATTTCTAAAACGCAGGTTTCAATAGTTTTGATATGCCTGGATCGAAAAAAACATAAATTTCCTTGCTTTATTTTCATTTTTATAATTTATTAAAGCGTTTCATTGTTGAAAGATCGAATCTAAATTTTACAAAAAATTTCTAAAACGCAGGTTTCAATAGTATTGATATGCCTGGATCGAACCAAACTAATTTTTCTTGCAGTAATATTATTTTTATAATTTATTAAAGCGTTTCATTGTTGTAAGATTGAATCAAAATTTTACAAAAAATTTCTAAAACGCAGGTTTCAATAGTTTTGATATGCCTGGATCGAAAAAAACATAAATTTCCTTGCTGTATTTTCATTTTTATAATTAAAGAAAGCGTTTCATTGTTGAAAGATTGAATCTAAATTTTACAAACTATTTCTAAAACGCAGGTTTCAATAGTTTTGATATGCCTGGATCGAACCAAACTAATTTTTCTTGCAGTAATATTATTTTTATAATTTATTAAAGCGTTTCATTGTTGAAAGATTGAATCTAAATTTTACAAAAAATTTCTAAAACGCAGGTTTCAATAGTATTGATATGCCTGGATCGAACCAAACTAATTTTTCTTGCAGTAATATTATTTTTATAATTTATTAAAGCGTTTCATTGTTGAAAGATTGAATCTAAATTTTACAAACTATTTCTAAAACGCAGGTTTCAATAGTTTTGATATGCCTGGATCGAACCAAACTAATTTTTCTTGCAGTAATATTATTTTTATAATTTATTAAAGCGTTTCATTGTTGAAAGATTGAATCTAAATTTTACAAAAAATTTCTAAAACGCAGGTTTCAATAGTATTGATATGCCTGGATCGAACCAAACTAATTTTTCTTGCAGTAATATTATTTTTATAATTTATTAAAGCGTTTCATTGTTGAAAGATTGAATCTAAATTTTACAAACTATTTCTAAAACGCAGGTTTCAATAGTTTTGATATGCCTGGATCGAACCAAACTAATTTTTCTTGCAGTAATATTATTTTTATAATTTATTAAAGCGTTTCATTGTTGAAAGATTGAATCTAAATTTTACAAACTATTTCTAAAACGCAGGTTTCAATAGTTTTGATATGCCTGGATCGAACCAAACTAATTTTTCTTGCAGTAATATTATTTTTATAATTTATTAAAGCGTTTCATTGTTGAAAGATTGAATCTAAATTTTACAAAAAATTTCTAAAACGCAGGTTTCAATAGTTTTGATATGCCTGGATCGAACCAAACTAATTTTTCTTGCAGTAATATTATTTTTATAATTTATTAAAGCGTTTCATTGTTGAAAGATTGAATCTAAATTTTACAAAAAATTTCTAAAACGCAGGTTTCAATAGTATTGATATGCCTGGATCGAACCAAACTAATTTTTCTTGCAGTAATATTATTTTTATAATTTATTAAAGCGTTTCATTGTTGAAAGATTGAATCTAAATTTTACAAACTATTTCTAAAACGCAGGTTTCAATAGTTTTGATATGCCTGGATCGAACCAAACTAATTTTTCTTGCAGTAATATTATTTTTATAATTTATTAAAGCGTTTCATTGTTGAAAGATTGAATCTAAATTTTACAAAAAATTTCTAAAACGCAGGTTTCAATAGTATTGATATGCCTGGATCGAACCAAACTAATTTTTCTTGCAGTAATATTATTTTTATAATTTATTAAAGCGTTTCATTGTTGAAAGATTGAATCTAAATTTTACAAAAAATTTCTAAAACGCAGGTTTCAATAGTTTTGATATGCCTGGATCGAACCAAACTAATTTTTCTTGCAGTAATATTATTTTTATAATTTATTAAAGCGTTTCATTGTTGAAAGATTGAATCTAAATTTTACAAAAAATTTCTAAAACGCAGGTTTCAATAGTATTGATATGCCTGGATCGAACCAAACTAATTTTTCTTGCAGTAATATTATTTTTATAATTTATTAAAGCGTTTCATTGTTGAAAGATTGAATCTAAATTTTACAAACTATTTCTAAAACGCAGGTTTCAATAGTTTTGATATGCCTGGATCGAACCAAACTAATTTTTCTTACAGTAATATTATTTTTATAATTTATTAAAGCGTTTCATTGTTGAAAGATTGAATCTAAATTTTACAAAAAATTTCTAAAACGCAGGTTTCAATAGTATTGATATGCCTGGATCGAACCAAACTAATTTTTCTTGCAGTAATATTATTTTTATAATTTATTAAAGCGTTTCATTGTTGAAAGATTGAATCTAAATTTTACAAAAAATTTCTAAAACGCAGGTTTCAATAGTTTTGATATGCCTGGATCGAACCAAACTAATTTTTCTTGCAGTAATATTATTTTTATAATTTATTAAAGCGTTTCATTGTTGAAAGATTGAATCTAAATTTTACAAAAAATTTCTAAAACGCAGGTTTCAATAGTATTGATATGCCTGGATCGAACCAAACTAATTTTTCTTGCAGTAATATTATTTTTATAATTTATTAAAGCGTTTCATTGTTGAAAGATTGAATCTAAATTTTACAAACTATTTCTAAAACGCAGGTTTCAATAGTTTTGATATGCCTGGATCGAACCAAACTAATTTTTCTTGCAGTAATATTATTTTTATAATTTATTAAAGCGTTTCATTGTTGAAAGATTGAATCTAAATTTTACAAAAAATTTCTAAAACGCAGGTTTCAATAGTATTGATATGCCTGGATCGAACCAAACTAATTTTTCTTGCAGTAATATTATTTTTATAATTTATTAAAGCGTTTCATTGTTGAAAGATTGAATCTAAATTTTACAAAAAATTTCTAAAACGCAGGTTTCAATAGTATTGATATGCCTGGATCGAACCAAACTAATTTTTCTTGCAGTAATATTATTTTTATAATTTATTAAAGCGTTTCATTGTTGAAAGATTGAATCTAAATTTTACAAACTATTTCTAAAACGCAGGTTTCAATAGTTTTGATATGCCTGGATCGAACCAAACTAATTTTTCTTGCAGTAATATTATTTTTATAATTTATTAAAGCGTTTCATTGTTGAAAGATTGAATCTAAATTTTACAAAAAATTTCTAAAACGCAGGTTTCAATAGTATTGATATGCCTGGATCGAACCAAACTAATTTTTCTTGCAGTAATATTATTTTTATAATTTATTAAAGCGTTTCATTGTTGAAAGATTGAATCTAAATTTTACAAACTATTTCTAAAACGCAGGTTTCAATAGTTTTGATATGCCTGGATCGAACCAAACTAATTTTTCTTGCAGTAATATTATTTTTATAATTTATTAAAGCGTTTCATTGTTGAAAGATTGAATCTAAATTTTACAAAAAATTTCTAAAACGCAGGTTTCAATAGTATTGATATGCCTGGATCGAACCAAACTAATTTTTCTTGCAGTAATATTATTTTTATAATTTATTAAAGCGTTTCATTGTTGAAAGATTGAATCTAAATTTTACAAACTATTTCTAAAACGCAGGTTTCAATAGTTTTGATATGCCTGGATCGAACCAAACTAATTTTTCTTGCAGTAATATTATTTTTATAATTTATTAAAGCGTTTCATTGTTGAAAGATTGAATCTAAATTTTACAAAAAATTTCTAAAACGCAGGTTTCAATAGTATTGATATGCCTGGATCGAACCAAACTAATTTTTCTTGCAGTAATATTATTTTTATAATTTATTAAAGCGTTTCATTGTTGAAAGATTGAATCTAAATTTTACAAAAAATTTCTAAAACGCAGGTTTCAATAGTTTTGATATGCCTGGATCGAACCAAACTAATTTTTCTTGCAGTAATATTATTTTTATAATTTATTAAAGCGTTTCATTGTTGAAAGATTGAATCTAAATTTTACAAAAAATTTCTAAAACGCAGGTTTCAATAGTATTGATATGCCTGGATCGAACCAAACTAATTTTTCTTGCAGTAATATTATTTTTATAATTTATTAAAGCGTTTCATTGTTGAAAGATTGAATCTAAATTTTACAAAAAATTTCTAAAACGCAGGTTTCAATAGTATTGATATGCCTGGATCGAACCAAACTAATTTTTCTTGCAGTAATATTATTTTTATAATTTATTAAAGCGTTTCATTGTTGAAAGATTGAATCTAAATTTTACAAACTATTTCTAAAACGCAGGTTTCAATAGTTTTGATATGCCTGGATCGAACCAAACTAATTTTTCTTGCAGTAATATTATTTTTATAATTTATTAAAGCGTTTCATTGTTGAAAGATTGAATCTAAATTTTACAAACTATTTCTAAAACGCAGGTTTCAATAGTTTTGATATGCCTGGATCGAACCAAACTAATTTTTCTTGCAGTAATATTATTTTTATAATTTATTAAAGCGTTTCATTGTTGAAAGATTGAATCTAAATTTTACAAAAAATTTCTAAAACGCAGGTTTCAATAGTTTTGATATGCCTGGATCGAACCAAACTAATTTTTCTTGCAGTAATATTATTTTTATAATTTATTAAAGCGTTTCATTGTTGAAAGATTGAATCTAAATTTTACAAAAAATTTCTAAAACGCAGGTTTCAATAGTATTGATATGCCTGGATCGAACCAAACTAATTTTTCTTGCAGTAATATTATTTTTATAATTTATTAAAGCGTTTCATTGTTGAAAGATTGAATCTAAATTTTACAAAAAATTTCTAAAACGCAGGTTTCAATAGTTTTGATATGCCTGGATCGAACCAAACTAATTTTTCTTGCAGTAATATTATTTTTATAATTTATTAAAGCGTTTCATTGTTGAAAGATTGAATCTAAATTTTACAAAAAATTTCTAAAACGCAGGTTTCAATAGTTTTGATATGCCTGGATCGAACCAAACTAATTTTTCTTGCAGTAATATTATTTTTATAATTTATTAAAGCGTTTCATTGTTGAAAGATTGAATCTAAATTTTACAAAAAATTTCTAAAACGCAGGTTTCAATAGTATTGATATGCCTGGATCGAACCAAACTAATTTTTCTTGCAGTAATATTATTTTTATAATTTATTAAAGCGTTTCATTGTTGAAAGATTGAATCTAAATTTTACAAACTATTTCTAAAACGCAGGTTTCAATAGTTTTGATATGCCTGGATCGAACCAAACTAATTTTTCTTGCAGTAATATTATTTTTATAATTTATTAAAGCGTTTCATTGTTGAAAGATTGAATCTAAATTTTACAAAAAATTTCTAAAACGCAGGTTTCAATAGTATTGATATGCCTGGATCGAACCAAACTAATTTTTCTTGCAGTAATATTATTTTTATAATTTATTAAAGCGTTTCATTGTTGAAAGATTGAATCTAAATTTTACAAAAAATTTCTAAAACGCAGGTTTCAATAGTATTGATATGCCTGGATCGAACCAAACTAATTTTTCTTGCAGTAATATTATTTTTATAATTTATTAAAGCGTTTCATTGTTGAAAGATTGAATCTAAATTTTACAAACTATTTCTAAAACGCAGGTTTCAATAGTTTTGATATGCCTGGATCGAACCAAACTAATTTTTCTTGCAGTAATATTATTTTTATAATTTATTAAAGCGTTTCATTGTTGAAAGATTGAATCTAAATTTTACAAAAAATTTCTAAAACGCAGGTTTCAATAGTATTGATATGCCTGGATCGAACCAAACTAATTTTTCTTGCAGTAATATTATTTTTATAATTTATTAAAGCGTTTCATTGTTGAAAGATTGAATCTAAATTTTACAAACTATTTCTAAAACGCAGGTTTCAATAGTTTTGATATGCCTGGATCGAACCAAACTAATTTTTCTTGCAGTAATATTATTTTTATAATTTATTAAAGCGTTTCATTGTTGAAAGATTGAATCTAAATTTTACAAAAAATTTCTAAAACGCAGGTTTCAATAGTATTGATATGCCTGGATCGAACCAAACTAATTTTTCTTGCAGTAATATTATTTTTATAATTTATTAAAGCGTTTCATTGTTGAAAGATTGAATCTAAATTTTACAAACTATTTCTAAAACGCAGGTTTCAATAGTTTTGATATGCCTGGATCGAACCAAACTAATTTTTCTTGCAGTAATATTATTTTTATAATTTATTAAAGCGTTTCATTGTTGAAAGATTGAATCTAAATTTTACAAAAAATTTCTAAAACGCAGGTTTCAATAGTATTGATATGCCTGGATCGAACCAAACTAATTTTTCTTGCAGTAATATTATTTTTATAATTTATTAAAGCGTTTCATTGTTGAAAGATTGAATCTAAATTTTACAAAAAATTTCTAAAACGCAGGTTTCAATAGTATTGATATGCCTGGATCGAACCAAACTAATTTTTCTTGCAGTAATATTATTTTTATAATTTATTAAAGCGTTTCATTGTTGAAAGATTGAATCTAAATTTTACAAAAAATTTCTAAAACGCAGGTTTCAATAGTATTGATATGCCTGGATCGAACCAAACTAATTTTTCTTGCAGTAATATTATTTTTATAATTTATTAAAGCGTTTCATTGTTGAAAGATTGAATCTAAATTTTACAAACTATTTCTAAAACGCAGGTTTCAATAGTTTTGATATGCCTGGATCGAACCAAACTAATTTTTCTTGCAGTAATATTATTTTTATAATTTATTAAAGCGTTTCATTGTTGAAAGATTGAATCTAAATTTTACAAACTATTTCTAAAACGCAGGTTTCAATAGTTTTGATATGCCTGGATCGAACCAAACTAATTTTTCTTGCAGTAATATTATTTTTATAATTTATTAAAGCGTTTCATTGTTGAAAGATTGAATCTAAATTTTACAAAAAATTTCTAAAACGCAGGTTTCAATAGTATTGATATGCCTGGATCGAACCAAACTAATTTTTCTTGCAGTAATATTATTTTTATAATTTATTAAAGCGTTTCATTGTTGAAAGATTGAATCTAAATTTTACAAAAAATTTCTAAAACGCAGGTTTCAATAGTATTGATATGCCTGGATCGAACCAAACTAATTTTTCTTGCAGTAATATTATTTTTATAATTTATTAAAGCGTTTCATTGTTGAAAGATTGAATCTAAATTTTACAAACTATTTCTAAAACGCAGGTTTCAATAGTTTTGATATGCCTGGATCGAACCAAACTAATTTTTCTTGCAGTAATATTATTTTTATAATTTATTAAAGCGTTTCATTGTTGAAAGATTGAATCTAAATTTTACAAAAAATTTCTAAAACGCAGGTTTCAATAGTATTGATATGCCTGGATCGAACCAAACTAATTTTTCTTGCAGTAATATTATTTTTATAATTTATTAAAGCGTTTCATTGTTGAAAGATTGAATCTAAATTTTACAAACTATTTCTAAAACGCAGGTTTCAATAGTTTTGATATGCCTGGATCGAACCAAACTAATTTTTCTTGCAGTAATATTATTTTTATAATTTATTAAAGCGTTTCATTGTTGAAAGATTGAATCTAAATTTTACAAAAAATTTCTAAAACGCAGGTTTCAATAGTATTGATATGCCTGGATCGAACCAAACTAATTTTTCTTGCAGTAATATTATTTTTATAATTTATTAAAGCGTTTCATTGTTGAAAGATTGAATCTAAATTTTACAAACTATTTCTAAAACGCAGGTTTCAATAGTTTTGATATGCCTGGATCGAACCAAACTAATTTTTCTTGCAGTAATATTATTTTTATAATTTATTAAAGCGTTTCATTGTTGAAAGATTGAATCTAAATTTTACAAAAAATTTCTAAAACGCAGGTTTCAATAGTATTGATATGCCTGGATCGAACCAAACTAATTTTTCTTGCAGTAATATTATTTTTATAATTTATTAAAGCGTTTCATTGTTGAAAGATTGAATCTAAATTTTACAAAAAATTTCTAAAACGCAGGTTTCAATAGTTTTGATATGCCTGGATCGAACCAAACTAATTTTTCTTGCAGTAATATTATTTTTATAATTTATTAAAGCGTTTCATTGTTGAAAGATTGAATCTAAATTTTACAAAAAATTTCTAAAACGCAGGTTTCAATAGTATTGATATGCCTGGATCGAACCAAACTAATTTTTCTTGCAGTAATATTATTTTTATAATTTATTAAAGCGTTTCATTGTTGAAAGATTGAATCTAAATTTTACAAAAAATTTCTAAAACGCAGGTTTCAATAGTATTGATATGCCTGGATCGAACCAAACTAATTTTTCTTGCAGTAATATTATTTTTATAATTTATTAAAGCGTTTCATTGTTGAAAGATTGAATCTAAATTTTACAAACTATTTCTAAAACGCAGGTTTCAATAGTTTTGATATGCCTGGATCGAACCAAACTAATTTTTCTTGCAGTAATATTATTTTTATAATTTATTAAAGCGTTTCATTGTTGAAAGATTGAATCTAAATTTTACAAACTATTTCTAAAACGCAGGTTTCAATAGTTTTGATATGCCTGGATCGAACCAAACTAATTTTTCTTGCAGTAATATTATTTTTATAATTTATTAAAGCGTTTCATTGTTGAAAGATTGAATCTAAATTTTACAAAAAATTTCTAAAACGCAGGTTTCAATAGTATTGATATGCCTGGATCGAACCAAACTAATTTTTCTTGCAGTAATATTATTTTTATAATTTATTAAAGCGTTTCATTGTTGAAAGATTGAATCTAAATTTTACAAAAAATTTCTAAAACGCAGGTTTCAATAGTTTTGATATGCCTGGATCGAACCAAACTAATTTTTCTTGCAGTAATATTATTTTTATAATTTATTAAAGCGTTTCATTGTTGAAAGATTGAATCTAAATTTTACAAAAAATTTCTAAAACGCAGGTTTCAATAGTATTGATATGCCTGGATCGAACCAAACTAATTTTTCTTGCAGTAATATTATTTTTATAATTTATTAAAGCGTTTCATTGTTGAAAGATTGAATCTAAATTTTACAAACTATTTCTAAAACGCAGGTTTCAATAGTTTTGATATGCCTGGATCGAACCAAACTAATTTTTCTTGCAGTAATATTATTTTTATAATTTATTAAAGCGTTTCATTGTTGAAAGATTGAATCTAAATTTTACAAAAAATTTCTAAAACGCAGGTTTCAATAGTATTGATATGCCTGGATCGAACCAAACTAATTTTTCTTGCAGTAATATTATTTTTATAATTTATTAAAGCGTTTCATTGTTGAAAGATTGAATCTAAATTTTACAAAAAATTTCTAAAACGCAGGTTTCAATAGTATTGATATGCCTGGATCGAACCAAACTAATTTTTCTTGCAGTAATATTATTTTTATAATTTATTAAAGCGTTTCATTGTTGAAAGATTGAATCTAAATTTTACAAACTATTTCTAAAACGCAGGTTTCAATAGTTTTGATATGCCTGGATCGAACCAAACTAATTTTTCTTGCAGTAATATTATTTTTATAATTTATTAAAGCGTTTCATTGTTGAAAGATTGAATCTAAATTTTACAAAAAATTTCTAAAACGCAGGTTTCAATAGTATTGATATGCCTGGATCGAACCAAACTAATTTTTCTTGCAGTAATATTATTTTTATAATTTATTAAAGCGTTTCATTGTTGAAAGATTGAATCTAAATTTTACAAACTATTTCTAAAACGCAGGTTTCAATAGTTTTGATATGCCTGGATCGAACCAAACTAATTTTTCTTGCAGTAATATTATTTTTATAATTTATTAAAGCGTTTCATTGTTGAAAGATTGAATCTAAATTTTACAAAAAATTTCTAAAACGCAGGTTTCAATAGTATTGATATGCCTGGATCGAACCAAACTAATTTTTCTTGCAGTAATATTATTTTTATAATTTATTAAAGCGTTTCATTGTTGAAAGATTGAATCTAAATTTTACAAACTATTTCTAAAACGCAGGTTTCAATAGTTTTGATATGCCTGGATCGAACCAAACTAATTTTTCTTGCAGTAATATTATTTTTATAATTTATTAAAGCGTTTCATTGTTGAAAGATTGAATCTAAATTTTACAAAAAATTTCTAAAACGCAGGTTTCAATAGTATTGATATGCCTGGATCGAACCAAACTAATTTTTCTTGCAGTAATATTATTTTTATAATTTATTAAAGCGTTTCATTGTTGAAAGATTGAATCTAAATTTTACAAAAAATTTCTAAAACGCAGGTTTCAATAGTTTTGATATGCCTGGATCGAACCAAACTAATTTTTCTTGCAGTAATATTATTTTTATAATTTATTAAAGCGTTTCATTGTTGAAAGATTGAATCTAAATTTTACAAAAAATTTCTAAAACGCAGGTTTCAATAGTATTGATATGCCTGGATCGAACCAAACTAATTTTTCTTGCAGTAATATTATTTTTATAATTTATTAAAGCGTTTCATTGTTGAAAGATTGAATCTAAATTTTACAAAAAATTTCTAAAACGCAGGTTTCAATAGTTTTGATATGCCTGGATCGAACCAAACTAATTTTTCTTGCAGTAATATTATTTTTATAATTTATTAAAGCGTTTCATTGTTGAAAGATTGAATCTAAATTTTACAAAAAATTTCTAAAACGCAGGTTTCAATAGTATTGATATGCCTGGATCGAACCAAACTAATTTTTCTTGCAGTAATATTATTTTTATAATTTATTAAAGCGTTTCATTGTTGAAAGATTGAATCTAAATTTTACAAAAAATTTCTAAAACGCAGGTTTCAATAGTATTGATATGCCTGGATCGAACCAAACTAATTTTTCTTGCAGTAATATTATTTTTATAATTTATTAAAGCGTTTCATTGTTGAAAGATTGAATCTAAATTTTACAAACTATTTCTAAAACGCAGGTTTCAATAGTTTTGATATGCCTGGATCGAACCAAACTAATTTTTCTTGCAGTAATATTATTTTTATAATTTATTAAAGCGTTTCATTGTTGAAAGATTGAATCTAAATTTTACAAACTATTTCTAAAACGCAGGTTTCAATAGTTTTGATATGCCTGGATCGAACCAAACTAATTTTTCTTGCAGTAATATTATTTTTATAATTTATTAAAGCGTTTCATTGTTGAAAGATTGAATCTAAATTTTACAAAAAATTTCTAAAACGCAGGTTTCAATAGTATTGATATGCCTGGATCGAACCAAACTAATTTTTCTTGCAGTAATATTATTTTTATAATTTATTAAAGCGTTTCATTGTTGAAAGATTGAATCTAAATTTTACAAAAAATTTCTAAAACGCAGGTTTCAATAGTTTTGATATGCCTGGATCGAACCAAACTAATTTTTCTTGCAGTAATATTATTTTTATAATTTATTAAAGCGTTTCATTGTTGAAAGATTGAATCTAAATTTTACAAAAAATTTCTAAAACGCAGGTTTCAATAGTATTGATATGCCTGGATCGAACCAAACTAATTTTTCTTGCAGTAATATTATTTTTATAATTTATTAAAGCGTTTCATTGTTGAAAGATTGAATCTAAATTTTACAAACTATTTCTAAAACGCAGGTTTCAATAGTTTTGATATGCCTGGATCGAACCAAACTAATTTTTCTTGCAGTAATATTATTTTTATAATTTATTAAAGCGTTTCATTGTTGAAAGATTGAATCTAAATTTTACAAAAAATTTCTAAAACGCAGGTTTCAATAGTATTGATATGCCTGGATCGAACCAAACTAATTTTTCTTGCAGTAATATTATTTTTATAATTTATTAAAGCGTTTCATTGTTGAAAGATTGAATCTAAATTTTACAAAAAATTTCTAAAACGCAGGTTTCAATAGTATTGATATGCCTGGATCGAACCAAACTAATTTTTCTTGCAGTAATATTATTTTTATAATTTATTAAAGCGTTTCATTGTTGAAAGATTGAATCTAAATTTTACAAACTATTTCTAAAACGCAGGTTTCAATAGTTTTGATATGCCTGGATCGAACCAAACTAATTTTTCTTGCAGTAATATTATTTTTATAATTTATTAAAGCGTTTCATTGTTGAAAGATTGAATCTAAATTTTACAAAAAATTTCTAAAACGCAGGTTTCAATAGTATTGATATGCCTGGATCGAACCAAACTAATTTTTCTTGCAGTAATATTATTTTTATAATTTATTAAAGCGTTTCATTGTTGAAAGATTGAATCTAAATTTTACAAACTATTTCTAAAACGCAGGTTTCAATAGTTTTGATATGCCTGGATCGAACCAAACTAATTTTTCTTGCAGTAATATTATTTTTATAATTTATTAAAGCGTTTCATTGTTGAAAGATTGAATCTAAATTTTACAAAAAATTTCTAAAACGCAGGTTTCAATAGTATTGATATGCCTGGATCGAACCAAACTAATTTTTCTTGCAGTAATATTATTTTTATAATTTATTAAAGCGTTTCATTGTTGAAAGATTGAATCTAAATTTTACAAACTATTTCTAAAACGCAGGTTTCAATAGTTTTGATATGCCTGGATCGAACCAAACTAATTTTTCTTGCAGTAATATTATTTTTATAATTTATTAAAGCGTTTCATTGTTGAAAGATTGAATCTAAATTTTACAAAAAATTTCTAAAACGCAGGTTTCAATAGTATTGATATGCCTGGATCGAACCAAACTAATTTTTCTTGCAGTAATATTATTTTTATAATTTATTAAAGCGTTTCATTGTTGAAAGATTGAATCTAAATTTTACAAAAAATTTCTAAAACGCAGGTTTCAATAGTTTTGATATGCCTGGATCGAACCAAACTAATTTTTCTTGCAGTAATATTATTTTTATAATTTATTAAAGCGTTTCATTGTTGAAAGATTGAATCTAAATTTTACAAAAAATTTCTAAAACGCAGGTTTCAATAGTATTGATATGCCTGGATCGAACCAAACTAATTTTTCTTGCAGTAATATTATTTTTATAATTTATTAAAGCGTTTCATTGTTGAAAGATTGAATCTAAATTTTACAAACTATTTCTAAAACGCAGGTTTCAATAGTTTTGATATGCCTGGATCGAACCAAACTAATTTTTCTTGCAGTAATATTATTTTTATAATTTATTAAAGCGTTTCATTGTTGAAAGATTGAATCTAAATTTTACAAACTATTTCTAAAACGCAGGTTTCAATAGTTTTGATATGCCTGGATCGAACCAAACTAATTTTTCTTGCAGTAATATTATTTTTATAATTTATTAAAGCGTTTCATTGTTGAAAGATTGAATCTAAATTTTACAAAAAATTTCTAAAACGCAGGTTTCAATAGTATTGATATGCCTGGATCGAACCAAACTAATTTTTCTTGCAGTAATATTATTTTTATAATTTATTAAAGCGTTTCATTGTTGAAAGATTGAATCTAAATTTTACAAAAAATTTCTAAAACGCAGGTTTCAATAGTTTTGATATGCCTGGATCGAACCAAACTAATTTTTCTTGCAGTAATATTATTTTTATAATTTATTAAAGCGTTTCATTGTTGAAAGATTGAATCTAAATTTTACAAAAAATTTCTAAAACGCAGGTTTCAATAGTATTGATATGCCTGGATCGAACCAAACTAATTTTTCTTGCAGTAATATTATTTTTATAATTTATTAAAGCGTTTCATTGTTGAAAGATTGAATCTAAATTTTACAAAAAATTTCTAAAACGCAGGTTTCAATAGTTTTGATATGCCTGGATCGAACCAAACTAATTTTTCTTGCAGTAATATTATTTTTATAATTTATTAAAGCGTTTCATTGTTGAAAGATTGAATCTAAATTTTACAAAAAATTTCTAAAACGCAGGTTTCAATAGTATTGATATGCCTGGATCGAACCAAACTAATTTTTCTTGCAGTAATATTATTTTTATAATTTATTAAAGCGTTTCATTGTTGAAAGATTGAATCTAAATTTTACAAACTATTTCTAAAACGCAGGTTTCAATAGTTTTGATATGCCTGGATCGAACCAAACTAATTTTTCTTGCAGTAATATTATTTTTATAATTTATTAAAGCGTTTCATTGTTGAAAGATTGAATCTAAATTTTACAAACTATTTCTAAAACGCAGGTTTCAATAGTTTTGATATGCCTGGATCGAACCAAACTAATTTTTCTTGCAGTAATATTATTTTTATAATTTATTAAAGCGTTTCATTGTTGAAAGATTGAATCTAAATTTTACAAAAAATTTCTAAAACGCAGGTTTCAATAGTATTGATATGCCTGGATCGAACCAAACTAATTTTTCTTGCAGTAATATTATTTTTATAATTTATTAAAGCGTTTCATTGTTGAAAGATTGAATCTAAATTTTACAAAAAATTTCTAAAACGCAGGTTTCAATAGTATTGATATGCCTGGATCGAACCAAACTAATTTTTCTTGCAGTAATATTATTTTTATAATTTATTAAAGCGTTTCATTGTTGAAAGATTGAATCTAAATTTTACAAAAAATTTCTAAAACGCAGGTTTCAATAGTTTTGATATGCCTGGATCGAAAAAAACATAAATTTCCTTGCTGTATTTTCATTTTTATAATTAAAGAAAGCGTTTCATTGTTGAAAGATTGAATCTAAATTTTACAAAAAATTTCTAAAACGCAGGTTTCAATAGTATTGATATGCCTGGATCGAACCAAACTAATTTTTCTTGCAGTAATATTATTTTTATAATTTATTAAAGCGTTTCATTGTTGAAAGATTGAATCTAAATTTTACAAACTATTTCTAAAACGCAGGTTTCAATAGTTTTGATATGCCTGGATCGAACCAAACTAATTTTTCTTGCAGTAATATTATTTTTATAATTTATTAAAGCGTTTCATTGTTGAAAGATTGAATCTAAATTTTACTAAAAATTTCTAAAACGCAGGTTGTAAAATATAGGAAATTTAAGTCCTTTGGTTTCAATATTTATTAAGCACAGATCGGCCGATCGGCTGTTTACATTTCGATGGATAGTTCACAAGTGAAGAAAATGCTTGCTTCGACGCTCTTTTTAACGGAGAGCGATGAAGCAGCAATAAAAAGGATGTTTTGGGAATGCATCGCTGCCGCGATCGCACACTCCCGACAAAAAGAAGAGAAAAGTTTAACAATATGTTTGGGTTAGTAACAATTTCAAACGATATGAAATGTTTCAAAAGTTTTTCAAATAAAGTTACAATTTAAGTTTAGCTTATTTTTGGATTAAGGTTTTTTAACAAACAATCAAAAATTAGAGGAAGCAAAGTTAGTGACACCGGAATTTCACTATCTGTTCTCATGACAGCGGCGTTGCCGAAATATCAATGGATCAACGGATGGCTCTAAGGAAGCAAAAATATCCACGAATGACCAAGTATTTTTTGATGAAACTTTGCGGTTCACTATGTCCCATGATTGTTGTTCAGTAATATTAAAAGTATGTTGATGAGCAATAAATGGCATGATGAAAATGATGTCAAAAGAAATCCAAGTTTCGGTGGCTAGGCATCTCAATCTCTCACGGAATTTAACGTATCCTTTCTAGCAATAGCCCATACATAAATGCCATTTCAAAGGCGAGGTAGTCAACTATCTTGATTCGTAACAGCGACCATTCAAAATAAACATTGAGATTTCTTTGACCATGAATAATTAACAACAATGTGAGACACATTTTTGGCGTAGACTCACAGATGTTTGATGTGGTCATTATTGCATAAATTAAGATAAAAATTAAGGAAATCGCAAATACCATGCAGCGATCCCTCCCGGCAAAAAAATAAGCGACGATGAAGTTAATGGTGAAAATTTTAGGTTTTTGACTTGTGAGGTAAAAAACACCATTAAATAGATGACAGTTTCGATACATACACTGCTTTTTCAGCAATGCAGATGGCTAGAGCCCCCATGTAAAATATAGGAAATTTAAGTCCTTTGGTTTCAATATTTATTAAGCACAGATCGGCCGATCGGCTGTTTACATTTCGATGGATAGTTCACAAGTGAAGAAAATGCTTGCTTCGACGCTCTTTTTAACGGAGAGCGATGAAGCAGCAATAAAAAGGATGTTTTGGGAATGCATCGCTGCCGCGATCGCACACAGGTTTCAATAGTTTTGATATGCCTGGATCGAACCAAACTAATTTTTCTTGCAGTAATATTATTTTTATAATTTATTAAAGCGTTTCATTGTTGAAAGATTGAATCTAAATTTTACAAACTATTTCTAAAACGCAGGTTTCAATAGTTTTGATATGCCTGGATCGAACCAAACTAATTTTTCTTGCAGTAATATTATTTTTATAATTTATTAAAGCGTTTCATTGTTGAAAGATTGAATCTAAATTTTACAAAATATTTCTAAAACGCAGGTTTCAATAGTTTTGATATGCCTGGATCGAACCAAACTAATTTTTCTTGCAGTAATATTATTTTTATAATTTATTAAAGCGTTTCATTGTTGAAAGATTGAATCTAAATTTTACAAACTATTTCTAAAACGCAGGTTTCAATAGTTTTGATATGCCTGGATCGAACCAAACTAATTTTTCTTGCAGTAATATTATTTTTATAATTTATTAAAGCGTTTCATTGTTGAAAGATTGAATCTAAATTTTACAAAAAATTTCTAAAACGCAGGTTTCAATAGTATTGATATGCCTGGATCGAACCAAACTAATTTTTCTTGCAGTAATATTATTTTTATAATTTATTAAAGCGTTTCATTGTTGAAAGATTGAATCTAAATTTTACAAAAAATTTCTAAAACGCAGGTTTCAATAGTATTGATATGCCTGGATCGAACCAAACTAATTTTTCTTGCAGTAATATTATTTTTATAATTTATTAAAGCGTTTCATTGTTGAAAGATTGAATCTAAATTTTACAAACTATTTCTAAAACGCAGGTTTCAATAGTTTTGATATGCCTGGATCGAACCAAACTAATTTTTCTTGCAGTAATATTATTTTTATAATTTATTAAAGCGTTTCATTGTTGAAAGATTGAATCTAAATTTTACAAAAAATTTCTAAAACGCAGGTTTCAATAGTATTGATATGCCTGGATCGAACCAAACTAATTTTTCTTGCAGTAATATTATTTTTATAATTTATTAAAGCGTTTCATTGTTGAAAGATTGAATCTAAATTTTACAAACTATTTCTAAAACGCAGGTTTCAATAGTTTTGATATGCCTGGATCGAACCAAACTAATTTTTCTTGCAGTAATATTATTTTTATAATTTATTAAAGCGTTTCATTGTTGAAAGATTGAATCTAAATTTTACAAACTATTTCTAAAACGCAGGTTTCAATAGTTTTGATATGCCTGGATCGAACCAAACTAATTTTTCTTGCAGTAATATTATTTTTATAATTTATTAAAGCGTTTCATTGTTGAAAGATTGAATCTAAATTTTACAAAAAATTTCTAAAACGCGGGTTTCAATAGTTTTGATATGCCTGGATCGAAAAAAACATAAATTTCCTTGCTGTATTTTCATTTTTATAATTAAAGAAAGCGTTTCATTGTTGAAAGATTGAATCTAAATTTTACAAAAAATTTCTAAAACGCAGGTTTCAATAGTATTGATATGCCTGGATCGAACCAAACTAATTTTTCTTGCAGTAATATTATTTTTATAATTTATTAAAGCGTTTCATTGTTGAAAGATTGAATCTAAATTTTACAAACTATTTCTAAAACGCAGGTTTCAATAGTTTTGATATGCCTGGATCGAACCAAACTAATTTTTCTTGCAGTAATATTATTTTTATAATTTATTAAAGCGTTTCATTGTTGAAAGATTGAATCTAAATTTTACAAACTATTTCTAAAACGCAGGTTTCAATAGTTTTGATATGCCTGGATCGAACCAAACTAATTTTTCTTGCAGTAATATTATTTTTATAATTTATTAAAGCGTTTCATTGTTGAAAGATTGAATCTAAATTTTACAAACTATTTCTAAAACGCAGGTTTCAATAGTTTTGATATGCCTGGATCGAACCAAACTAATTTTTCTTGCAGTAATATTATTTTTATAATTTATTAAAGCGTTTCATTGTTGAAAGATTGAATCTAAATTTTACTAAAAATTTCTAAAACGCAGGTTTCAATAGTTTTGATATGCCTGTATCGAACCAAACTAATTTTTCTTGCAGTAATATTATTTTTATAATTTATTAAAGCGTTTCATTGTTGAAAGATTGAATCTAAATTTTACTAAAAATTTCTAAAACGCAGGTTTCAATAGTTTTGATATGCCTGGATCGAAAAAAATATAAATTTCCTTGCTGTATTTTCATTTTTATAATTAAAGAAAGCGTTTCATTGTTGAAAGATTGAATCTAAATTTTACAAAAAATTTCTAAAACGCAGGTTTCAATAGTATTGATATGCCTGGATCGAACCAAACTAATTTTTCTTGCAGTAATATTATTTTTATAATTTATTAAAGCGTTTCATTGTTGAAAGATTGAATCTAAATTTTACAAACTATTTCTAAAACGCAGGTTTCAATAGTTTTGATATGCCTGGATCGAACCAAACTAATTTTTCTTGCAGTAATATTATTTTTATAATTTATTAAAGCGTTTCATTGTTGAAAGATTGAATCTAAATTTTACAAACTATTTCTAAAACGCAGGTTTCAATAGTATTGATATGCCTGGATCGAACCAAACTAATTTTTCTTGCAGTAATATTATTTTTATAATTTATTAAAGCGTTTCATTGTTGAAAGATTGAATCTAAATTTTACTAAAAATTTCTAAAACGCAGGTTTCAATAGTTTTGATATGCCTGGATCGAACCAAACTAATTTTTCTTGCAGTAATATTATTTTTATAATTTATTAAAGCGTTTCATTGTTGAAAGATTGAATCTAAATTTTACAAACTATTTCTAAAACGCAGGTTTCAATAGTTTTGATATGCCTGGATCGAACCAAACTAATTTTTCTTGCAGTAATATTATTTTTATAATTTATTAAAGCGTTTCATTGTTGAAAGATTGAATCTAAATTTTACAAACTATTTCTAAAACGCAGGTTTCAATAGTTTTGATATGCCTGGATCGAACCAAACTAATTTTTCTTGCAGTAATATTATTTTTATAATTTATTAAAGCGTTTCATTGTTGAAAGATTGAATCTAAATTTTACAAACTATTTCTAAAACGCAGGTTTCAATAGTTTTGATATGCCTGGATCGAACCAAACTAATTTTTCTTGCAGTAATATTATTTTTATAATTTATTAAAGCGTTTCATTGTTGAAAGATTGAATCTAAATTTTACTAAAAATTTCTAAAACGCAGGTTTCAATAGTTTTGATATGCCTGGATCGAACCAAACTAATTTTTCTTGCAGTAATATTATTTTTATAATTTATTAAAGCGTTTCATTGTTGAAAGATTGAATCTAAATTTTACAAAAAATTTCTAAAACGCAGGTTTCAATAGTATTGATATGCCTGGATCGAACCAAACTAATTTTTCTTGCAGTAATATTATTTTTATAATTTATTAAAGCGTTTCATTGTTGTAAGATTGAATCTAAATTTTACAAAAAATTTCTAAAACGCAGGTTTCAATAGTATTGATATGCCTGGATCGAACCAAACTAATTTTTCTTGCAGTAATATTATTTTTATAATTTATTAAAGCGTTTCATTGTTGAAAGATTGAATCTAAATTTTACAAACTATTTCTAAAACGCAGGTTTCAATAGTATTGATATGCCTGGATCGAACCAAACTAATTTTTCTTGCAGTAATATTATTTTTATAATTTATTAAAGCGTTTCATTGTTGAAAGATTGAATCTAAATTTTACAAACTATTTCTAAAACGCAGGTTTCAATAGTTTTGATATGCCTGGATCGAACCAAACTAATTTTTCTTGCAGTAATATTATTTTTATAATTTATTAAAGCGTTTCATTGTTGAAAGATTGAATCTAAATTTTACTAAAAATTTCTAAAACGCAGGTTTCAATAGTTTTGATATGCCTGTATCGAACCAAACTAATTTTTCTTGCAGTAATATTATTTTTATAATTTATTAAAGCGTTTCATTGTTGAAAGATTGAATCTAAATTTTACTAAAAATTTCTAAAACGCAGGTTTCAATAGTTTTGATATGCCTGGATCGAACCAAACTAATTTTTCTTGCAGTAATATTATTTTTATAATTTATTAAAGCGTTTCATTGTTGAAAGATTGAATCTAAATTTTACAAACTATTTCTAAAACGCAGGTTTCAATAGTTTTGATATGCCTGGATCGAAAAAAATATAAATTTCCTTGCTGTATTTTCATTTTTATAATTAAAGAAAGCGTTTCATTGTTGAAAGATTGAATCTAAATTTTACAAAAAATTTCTAAAACGCAGGTTTCAATAGTATTGATATGCCTGGATCGAACCAAACTAATTTTTCTTGCAGTAATATTATTTTTATAATTTATTAAAGCGTTTCATTGTTGAAAGATTGAATCTAAATTTTACAAAAAATTTCTAAAACGCAGGTTTCAATAGTTTTGATATGCCTGGATCGAAAAAAACATAAATTTCCTTGCTGTATTTTCATTTTTATAATTAAAGAAAGCGTTTCATTGTTGAAAGATTGAATCTAAATTTTACAAAAAATTTCTAAAACGCAGGTTTCAATAGTATTGATATGCCTGGATCGAACCAAACTAATTTTTCTTGCAGTAATATTATTTTTATAATTTATTAAAGCGTTTCATTGTTGAAAGATTGAATCTAAATTTTACTAAAAATTTCTAAAACGCAGGTTTCAATAGTTTTGATATGCCTGTATCGAACCAAACTAATTTTTCTTGCAGTAATATTATTTTTATAATTTATTAAAGCGTTTCATTGTTGAAAGATTGAATCTAAATTTTACTAAAAATTTCTAAAACGCAGGTTTCAATAGTTTTGATATGCCTGGATCGAACCAAACTAATTTTTCTTGCAGTAATATTATTTTTATAATTTATTAAAGCGTTTCATTGTTGAAAGATTGAATCTAAATTTTACTAAAAATTTCTAAAACGCAGGTTTCAATAGTTTTGATATGCCTGGATCGAACCAAACTAATTTTTCTTGCAGTAATATTATTTTTATAATTTATTAAAGCGTTTCATTGTTGAAAGATTGAATCTAAATTTTACTAAAAATTTCTAAAACGCAGGTTTCAATAGTTTTGATATGCCTGGATCGAACCAAACTAATTTTTCTTGCAGTAATATTATTTTTATAATTTATTAAAGCGTTTCATTGTTGAAAGATTGAATCTAAATTTTACTAAAAATTTCTAAAACGCAGGTTTCAATAGTTTTGATATGCCTGGATCGAACCAAACTAATTTTTCTTGCAGTAATATTATTTTTATAATTTATTAAAGCGTTTCATTGTTGAAAGATTGAATCTAAATTTTACTAAAAATTTCTAAAACGCAGGTTTCAATAGTTTTGATATGCCTGGATCGAACCAAACTAATTTTTCTTGCAGTAATATTATTTTTATAATTTATTAAAGCGTTTCATTGTTGAAAGATTGAATCTAAATTTTACTAAAAATTTCTAAAACGCAGGTTTCAATAGTTTTGATATGCCTGGATCGAACCAAACTAATTTTTCTTGCAGTAATATTATTTTTATAATTTATTAAAGCGTTTCATTGTTGAAAGATTGAATCTAAATTTTACTAAAAATTTCTAAAACGCAGGTTTCAATAGTTTTGATATGCCTGGATCGAACCAAACTAATTTTTCTTGCAGTAATATTATTTTTATAATTTATTAAAGCGTTTCATTGTTGAAAGATTGAATCTAAATTTTACTAAAAATTTCTAAAACGCAGGTTTCAATAGTTTTGATATGCCTGGATCGAACCAAACTAATTTTTCTTGCAGTAATATTATTTTTATAATTTATTAAAGCGTTTCATTGTTGAAAGATTGAATCTAAATTTTACTAAAAATTTCTAAAACGCAGGTTTCAATAGTTTTGATATGCCTGGATCGAACCAAACTAATTTTTCTTGCAGTAATATTATTTTTATAATTTATTAAAGCGTTTCATTGTTGAAAGATTGAATCTAAATTTTACTAAAAATTTCTAAAACGCAGGTTTCAATAGTTTTGATATGCCTGGATCGAACCAAACTAATTTTTCTTGCAGTAATATTATTTTTATAATTTATTAAAGCGTTTCATTGTTGAAAGATTGAATCTAAATTTTACTAAAAATTTCTAAAACGCAGGTTTCAATAGTTTTGATATGCCTGGATCGAAAAAAACATAAATTTCCTTGCTGTATTTTCATTTTTATAATTAAAGAAAGCGTTTCATTGTTGAAAGATTGAATCTAAATTTTACAAAAAATTTCTAAAACGCAGGTTTCAATAGTATTGATATGCCTGGATCGAACCAAACTAATTTTTCTTGCAGTAATATTATTTTTATAATTTATTAAAGCGTTTCATTGTTGAAAGATTGAATCTAAATTTTACTAAAAATTTCTAAAACGCAGGTTTCAATAGTTTTGATATGCCTGGATCGAACCAAACTAATTTTTCTTGCAGTAATATTATTTTTATAATTTATTAAAGCGTTTCATTGTTGAAAGATTGAATCTAAATTTTACTAAAAATTTCTAAAACGCAGGTTTCAATAGTTTTGATATGCCTGGATCGAACCAAACTAATTTTTCTTGCAGTAATATTATTTTTATAATTTATTAAAGCGTTTCATTGTTGAAAGATTGAATCTAAATTTTACTAAAAATTTCTAAAACGCAGGTTTCAATAGTTTTGATATGCCTAGATCGAACCAAACTAATTTTTCTTGCAGTAATATTATTTTTATAATTTATTAAAGCGTTTCATTGTTGAAAGATTGAATCTAAATTTTACTAAAAATTTCTAAAACGCAGGTTTCAATAGTTTTGATATGCCTGGATCGAACCAAACTAATTTTTCTTGCAGTAATATTATTTTTATAATTTATTAAAGCGTTTCATTGTTGAAAGATTGAATCTAAATTTTACTAAAAATTTCTAAAACGCAGGTTTCAATAGTTTTGATATGCCTGGATCGAACCAAACTAATTTTTCTTGCAGTAATATTATTTTTATAATTTATTAAAGCGTTTCATTGTTGAAAGATTGAATCTAAATTTTACTAAAAATTTCTAAAACGCAGGTTTCAATAGTTTTGATATGCCTGGATCGAACCAAACTAATTTTTCTTGCAGTAATATTATTTTTATAATTTATTAAAGCGTTTCATTGTTGAAAGATTGAATCTAAATTTTACTAAAAATTTCTAAAACGCAGGTTTCAATAGTTTTGATATGCCTGGATCGAACCAAACTAATTTTTCTTGCAGTAATATTATTTTTATAATTTATTAAAGCGTTTCATTGTTGAAAGATTGAATCTAAATTTTACTAAAAATTTCTAAAACGCAGGTTTCAATAGTTTTGATATGCCTGGATCGAACCAAACTAATTTTTCTTGCAGTAATATTATTTTTATAATTTATTAAAGCGTTTCATTGTTGAAAGATTGAATCTAAATTTTACTAAAAATTTCTAAAACGCAGGTTTCAATAGTTTTGATATGCCTGGATCGAACCAAACTAATTTTTCTTGCAGTAATATTATTTTTATAATTTATTAAAGCGTTTCATTGTTGAAAGATTGAATCTAAATTTTACTAAAAATTTCTAAAACGCAGGTTTCAATAGTTTTGATATGCCTGGATCGAACCAAACTAATTTTTCTTGCAGTAATATTATTTTTATAATTTATTAAAGCGTTTCATTGTTGAAAGATTGAATCTAAATTTTACTAAAAATTTCTAAAACGCAGGTTTCAATAGTTTTGATATGCCTGGATCGAACCAAACTAATTTTTCTTGCAGTAATATTATTTTTATAATTTATTAAAGCGTTTCATTGTTGAAAGATTGAATCTAAATTTTACTAAAAATTTCTAAAACGCAGGTTTCAATAGTTTTGATATGCCTAGATCGAACCAAACTAATTTTTCTTGCAGTAATATTATTTTTATAATTTATTAAAGCGTTTCATTGTTGAAAGATTGAATCTAAATTTTACTAAAAATTTCTAAAACGCAGGTTTCAATAGTTTTGATATGCCTGGATCGAACCAAACTAATTTTTCTTGCAGTAATATTATTTTTATAATTTATTAAAGCGTTTCATTGTTGAAAGATTGAATCTAAATTTTACTAAAAATTTCTAAAAAGCAGGTTTCAATAGTTTTGATATGCCTGGATCGAACCAAACTAATTTTTCTTGCAGTAATATTATTTTTATAATTTATTAAAGCGTTTCATTGTTGAAAGATTGAATCTAAATTTTACTAAAAATTTCTAAAACGCAGGTTTCAATAGTTTTGATATGCCTGGATCGAAAAAAACATAAATTTCCTTGCTGTATTTTCATTTTTATAATTAAAGAAAGCGTTTCATTGTTGAAAGATTGAATCTAAATTTTACAAAAAATTTCTAAAACGCAGGTTTCAATAGTATTGATATGCCTGGATCGAACCAAACTAATTTTTCTTGCAGTAATATTATTTTTATAATTTATTAAAGCGTTTCATTGTTGAAAGATTGAATCTAAATTTTACTAAAAATTTCTAAAACGCAGGTTTCAATAGTTTTGATATGCCTGGATCGAACCAAACTAATTTTTCTTGCAGTAATATTATTTTTATAATTTATTAAAGCGTTTCATTGTTGAAAGATTGAATCTAAATTTTACTAAAAATTTCTAAAACGCAGGTTTCAATAGTTTTGATATGCCTGGATCGAACCAAACTAATTTTTCTTGCAGTAATATTATTTTTATAATTTATTAAAGCGTTTCATTGTTGAAAGATTGAATCTAAATTTTACTAAAAATTTCTAAAACGCAGGTTTCAATAGTTTTGATATGCCTAGATCGAACCAAACTAATTTTTCTTGCAGTAATATTATTTTTATAATTTATTAAAGCGTTTCATTGTTGAAAGATTGAATCTAAATTTTACTAAAAATTTCTAAAACGCAGGTTTCAATAGTTTTGATATGCCTGGATCGAACCAAACTAATTTTTCTTGCAGTAATATTATTTTTATAATTTATTAAAGCGTTTCATTGTTGAAAGATTGAATCTAAATTTTACTAAAAATTTCTAAAAAGCAGGTTTCAATAGTTTTGATATGCCTGGATCGAACCAAACTAATTTTTCTTGCAGTAATATTATTTTTATAATTTATTAAAGCGTTTCATTGTTGAAAGATTGAATCTAAATTTTACTAAAAATTTCTAAAACGCAGGTTTCAATAGTTTTGATATGCCTGGATCGAAAAAAACATAAATTTCCTTGCTGTATTTTCATTTTTATAATTAAAGAAAGCGTTTCATTGTTGAAAGATTGAATCTAAATTTTACAAAAAATTTCTAAAACGCAGGTTTCAATAGTATTGATATGCCTGGATCGAACCAAACTAATTTTTCTTGCAGTAATATTATTTTTATAATTTATTAAAGCGTTTCATTGTTGAAAGATTGAATCTAAATTTTACTAAAAATTTCTAAAACGCAGGTTTCAATAGTTTTGATATGCCTGGATCGAAAAAAATATAAATTTCCTTGCTGTATTTTCATTTTTATAATTAAAGAAAGCGTTTCATTGTTGAAAAATTGAATCTAAATTTTACTAAAAATTTCTAAAACGCAGGTTTCAATAGTTTTGATATGCCTGGATCGAACCAAACTAATTTTTCTTGCAGTAATATTATTTTTATAATTTATTAAAGCGTTTCATTGTTGAAAGATTGAATCTAAATTTTACTAAAAATTTCTAAAACGCAGGTTTCAATAGTTTTGATATGCCTGGATCGAACCAAACTAATTTTTCTTGCAGTAATATTATTTTTATAATTTATTAAAGCGTTTCATTGTTGAAAGATTGAATCTAAATTTTACTAAAAATTTCTAAAACGCAGGTTTCAATAGTTTTGATATGCCTGGATCGAACCAAACTAATTTTTCTTGCAGTAATATTATTTTTATAATTTATTAAAGCGTTTCATTGTTGAAAGATTGAATCTAAATTTTACTAAAAATTTCTAAAACGCAGGTTTCAATAGTTTTGATATGCCTAGATCGAACCAAACTAATTTTTCTTGCAGTAATATTATTTTTATAATTTATTAAAGCGTTTCATTGTTGAAAGATTGAATCTAAATTTTACTAAAAATTTCTAAAACGCAGGTTTCAATAGTTTTGATATGCCTGGATCGAACCAAACTAATTTTTCTTGCAGTAATATTATTTTTATAATTTATTAAAGCGTTTCATTGTTGAAAGATTGAATCTAAATTTTACTAAAAATTTCTAAAAAGCAGGTTTCAATAGTTTTGATATGCCTGGATCGAACCAAACTAATTTTTCTTGCAGTAATATTATTTTTATAATTTATTAAAGCGTTTCATTGTTGAAAGATTGAATCTAAATTTTACTAAAAATTTCTAAAACGCAGGTTTCAATAGTTTTGATATGCCTGGATCGAAAAAAACATAAATTTCCTTGCTGTATTTTCATTTTTATAATTAAAGAAAGCGTTTCATTGTTGAAAGATTGAATCTAAATTTTACAAAAAATTTCTAAAACGCAGGTTTCAATAGTATTGATATGCCTGGATCGAACCAAACTAATTTTTCTTGCAGTAATATTATTTTTATAATTTATTAAAGCGTTTCATTGTTGAAAGATTGAATCTAAATTTTACTAAAAATTTCTAAAACGCAGGTTTCAATAGTTTTGATATGCCTGGATCGAAAAAAATATAAATTTCCTTGCTGTATTTTCATTTTTATAATTAAAGAAAGCGTTTCATTGTTGAAAAATTGAATCTAAATTTTACTAAAAATTTCTAAAACGCAGGTTTCAATAGTTTTGATATGCCTGGATCGAACCAAACTAATTTTTCTTGCAGTAATATTATTTTTATAATTTATTAAAGCGTTTCATTGTTGAAAGATTGAATCTAAATTTTACTAAAAATTTCTAAAACGCAGGTTTCAATAGTTTTGATATGCCTGGATCGAACCAAACTAATTTTTCTTGCAGTAATATTATTTTTATAATTTATTAAAGCGTTTCATTGTTGAAAGATTGAATCTAAATTTTACTAAAAATTTCTAAAACGCAGGTTTCAATAGTTTTGATATGCCTGGATCGAAACAAACTAATTTTTCTTGCAGTAATATTATTTTTATAATTTATTAAAGCGTTTCATTGTTGAAAGATTGAATCTAAATTTTACTAAAAATTTCTAAAACGCAGGTTTCAATAGTTTTGATATGCCTGGATCGAAACAAACTAATTTTTCTTGCAGTAATATTATTTTTATAATTTATTAAAGCGTTTCATTGTTGAAAAATTGAATCTAAATTTTACTAAAAATTTCTAAAACGCAGGTTTCAATAGTTTTGATATGCCTGGATCGAACCAAACTAATTTTTCTTGCAGTAATATTATTTTTATAATTTATTAAAGCGTTTCATTGTTGAAAGATTGAATCTAAATTTTACTAAAAATTTCTAAAACGCAGGTTTCAATAGTTTTGATATGCCTGGATCGAAACAAACTAATTTTTCTTGCAGTAATATTATTTTTATAATTTATTAAAGCGTTTCATTGTTGAAAGATTGAATCTAAATTTTACTAAAAATTTCTAAAACGCAGGTTTCAATAGTTTTGATATGCCTGGATCGAAACAAACTAATTTTTCTTGCAGTAATATTATTTTTATAATTTATTAAAGCGTTTCATTGTTGAAAAATTGAATCTAAATTTTACTAAAAATTTCTAAAACGCAGGTTTCAATAGTTTTGATATGCCTGGATCGAACCAAACTAATTTTTCTTGCAGTAATATTATTTTTATAATTTATTAAAGCGTTTCATTGTTGAAAGATTGAATCTAAATTTTACTAAAAATTTCTAAAACGCAGGTTTCAATAGTTTTGATATGCCTGGATCGAACCAAACTAATTTTTCTTGCAGTAATATTATTTTTATAATTTATTAAAGCGTTTCATTGTTGAAAGATTGAATCTAAATTTTACTAAAAATTTCTAAAACGCAGGTTTCAATAGTTTTGATATGCCTGGATCGAACCAAACTAATTTTTCTTGCAGTAATATTATTTTTATAATTTATTAAAGCGTTTCATTGTTGAAAGATTGAATCTAAATTTTACTAAAAATTTCTAAAACGCAGGTTTCAATAGTTTTGATATGCCTGGATCGAAACAAACTAATTTTTCTTGCAGTAATATTATTTTTATAATTTATTAAAGCGTTTCATTGTTGAAAGATTGAATCTAAATTTTACTAAAAATTTCTAAAACGCAGGTTTCAATAGTTTTGATATGCCTGTATCGAACCAAACTAATTTTTCTTGCAGTAATATTATTTTTATAATTTATTAAAGCGTTTCATTGTTGAAAGATTGAATCTAAATTTTACTAAAAATTTCTAAAACGCAGGTTTCAATAGTTTTGATATGCCTGGATCGAACCAAACTAATTTTTCTTGCAGTAATATTATTTTTATAATTTATTAAAGCGTTTCATTGTTGAAAGATTGAATCTAAATTTTACTAAAAATTTCTAAAACGCAGGTTTCAATAGTTTTGATATGCCTGGATCGAACCAAACTAATTTTTCTTGCAGTAATATTATTTTTATAATTTATTAAAGCGTTTCATTGTTGAAAGATTGAATCTAAATTTTACTAAAAATTTCTAAAACGCAGGTTTCAATAGTTTTGATATGCCTGGATCGAAAAAAATATAAATTTCCTTGCTGTATTTTCATTTTTATAATTAAAGAAAGCGTTTCATTGTTGAAAAATTGAATCTAAATTTTACTAAAAATTTCTAAAACGCAGGTTTCAATAGTTTTGATATGCCTGGATCGAACCAAACTAATTTTTCTTGCAGTAATATTATTTTTATAATTTATTAAAGCGTTTCATTGTTGAAAGATTGAATCTAAATTTTACTAAAAATTTCTAAAACGCAGGTTTCAATAGTTTTGATATGCCTGGATCGAACCAAACTAATTTTTCTTGCAGTAATATTATTTTTATAATTTATTAAAGCGTTTCATTGTTGAAAGATTGAATCTAAATTTTACTAAAAATTTCTAAAACGCAGGTTTCAATAGTTTTGATATGCCTGGATCGAAACAAACTAATTTTTCTTGCAGTAATATTATTTTTATAATTTATTAAAGCGTTTCATTGTTGAAAGATTGAATCTAAATTTTACTAAAAATTTCTAAAACGCAGGTTTCAATAGTTTTGATATGCCTGGATCGAAACAAACTAATTTTTCTTGCAGTAATATTATTTTTATAATTTATTAAAGCGTTTCATTGTTGAAAAATTGAATCTAAATTTTACTAAAAATTTCTAAAACGCAGGTTTCAATAGTTTTGATATGCCTGGATCGAACCAAACTAATTTTTCTTGCAGTAATATTATTTTTATAATTTATTAAAGCGTTTCATTGTTGAAAGATTGAATCTAAATTTTACAAAAAATTTCTAAAACGCAGGTTTCAATAGTTTTGATATGCCTTTATCGAACCAAACTAATTTTTCTTGCAGTAATATTATTTTTATAATTTATTAAAGCGTTTCATTGTTGAAAGATTGAATCTAAATTTTACAAAAAATTTCTAAAACGCAGGTTTCAATAGTTTTGATATGCCTGGATCGAACCAAACTAATTTTTCTTGCAGTAATATTATTTTTATAATTTATTAAAGCGTTTCATTGTTGAAAGATTGAATCTAAATTTTACAAAAAATTTCTAAAACGCAGGTTTCAATAGTTTTGATATGCCTTTATCGAACCAAACTAATTTTTCTTGCAGTAATATTATTTTTATAATTTATTAAAGCGTTTCATTGTTGAAAGATTGAATCTAAATTTTACAAAAAATTTCTAAAACGCAGGTTTCAATAGTTTTGATATGCCTGGATCGAACCAAACTAATTTTTCTTGCAGTAATATTATTTTTATAATTTATTAAAGCGTTTCATTGTTGAAAAATTGAATCTAAATTTTACTAAAAATTTCTAAAACGCAGGTTTCAATAGTTTTGATATGCCTGGATCGAACCAAACTAATTTTTCTTGCAGTAATATTATTTTTATAATTTATTAAAGCGTTTCATTGTTGAAAGATTGAATCTAAATTTTACAAAAAATTTCTAAAACGCAGGTTTCAATAGTTTTGATATGCCTGGATCGAAAAAAATATAAATTTCCTTGCTGTATTTTCATTTTTATAATTAAAGAAAGCGTTTCATTGTTGAAAGATTGAATCTAAATTTTACTAAAAATTTCTAAAACGCAGGTTTCAATAGTTTTGATATGCCTGGATCGAACCAAACTAATTTTTCTTGCAGTAATATTATTTTTATAATTTATTAAAGCGTTTCATTGTTGAAAGATTGAATCTGAATTTTACTAAAAATTTCTAAAACGCAGGTTTCAATAGTTTTGATATGCCTGGATCGAAAAAAATATAAATTTCCTTGCTGTATTTTCATTTTTATAATTAAAGAAAGCGTTTCATTGTTGAAAGATTGAATCTAAATTTTACTAAAAATTTCTAAAACGCAGGTTTCAATAGTTTTGATATGCCTGGATCGAACCAAACTAATTTTTCTTGCAGTAATATTATTTTTATAATTTATTAAAGCGTTTCATTGTTGAAAGATTGAATCTGAATTTTACTAAAAATTTCTAAAACGCAGGTTTCAATAGTTTTGATATGCCTGGATCGAACCAAACTAATTTTTCTTGCAGTAATATTATTTTTATAATTTATTAAAGCGTTTCATTGTTGAAAGATTGAATCTGAATTTTACAAAAAATTTCTAAAACGCAGGTTTCAATAGTTTTGATATGCCTGGATCGAAAAAAATATAAATTTCCTTGCTGTATTTTCATTTTTATAATTAAAGAAAGCGTTTCATTGTTGAAAGATTGAATCTAAATTTTACTAAAAATTTCTAAAACGCAGGTTTCAATAGTTTTGATATGCCTGGATCGAACCAAACTAATTTTTCTTGCAGTAATATTATTTTTATAATTTATTAAAGCGTTTCATTGTTGAAAGATTGAATCTGAATTTTACTAAAAATTTCTAAAACGCAGGTTTCAATAGTTTTGATATGCCTGGATCGAAAAAAATATAAATTTCCTTGCTGTATTTTCATTTTTATAATTAAAGAAAGCGTTTCATTGTTGAAAGATTGAATCTAAATTTTACTAAAAATTTCTAAAACGCAGGTTTCAATAGTTTTGATATGCCTGGATCGAACCAAACTAATTTTTCTTGCAGTAATATTATTTTTATAATTTATTAAAGCGTTTCATTGTTGAAAGATTGAATCTAAATTTTACTAAAAATTTCTAAAACGCAGGTTTCAATAGTTTTGATATGCCTGGATCGAACCAAACTAATTTTTCTTGCAGTAATATTATTTTTATAATTTATTAAAGCGTTTCATTGTTGAAAGATTGAATCTGAATTTTACTAAAAATTTCTAAAACGCAGGTTTCAATAGTTTTGATATGCCTGGATCGAACCAAACTAATTTTTCTTGCAGTAATATTATTTTTATAATTTATTAAAGCGTTTCATTGTTGAAAGATTGAATCTGAATTTTACAAAAAATTTCTAAAACGCAGGTTTCAATAGTTTTGATATGCCTGGATCGAAAAAAATATAAATTTCCTTGCTGTATTTTCATTTTTATAATTAAAGAAAGCGTTTCATTGTTGAAAGATTGAATCTAAATTTTACTAAAAATTTCTAAAACGCAGGTTTCAATAGTTTTGATATGCCTGGATCGAACCAAACTAATTTTTCTTGCAGTAATATTATTTTTATAATTTATTAAAGCGTTTCATTGTTGAAAGATTGAATCTGAATTTTACTAAAAATTTCTAAAACGCAGGTTTCAATAGTTTTGATATGCCTGGATCGAACCAAACTAATTTTTCTTGCAGTAATATTATTTTTATAATTTATTAAAGCGTTTCATTGTTGAAAGATTGAATCTGAATTTTACTAAAAATTTCTAAAACGCAGGTTTCAATAGTTTTGATATGCCTGGATCGAACCAAACTAATTTTTCTTGCAGTAATATTATTTTTATAATTTATTAAAGCGTTTCATTGTTGAAAGATTGAATCTGAATTTTACAAAAAATTTCTAAAACGCAGGTTTCAATAGTTTTGATATGCCTGGATCGAAAAAAATATAAATTTCCTTGCTGTATTTTCATTTTTATAATTAAAGAAAGCGTTTCATTGTTGAAAGATTGAATCTAAATTTTACTAAAAATTTCTAAAACGCAGGTTTCAATAGTTTTGATATGCCTGGATCGAACCAAACTAATTTTTCTTGCAGTAATATTATTTTTATAATTTATTAAAGCGTTTCATTGTTGAAAGATTGAATCTGAATTTTACTAAAAATTTCTAAAACGCAGGTTTCAATAGTTTTGATATGCCTGGATCGAAAAAAAAACATAAATTTCCTTGCTGTATTTTCATTTTTATAATTAAAGAAAGCGTTTCATTGTTGAAAGATTGAATCTAAATTTTACTAAAAATTTCTAAAACGCAGGTTTAAATAGTTTTGATATGCCTGGATCGAACCAAACTAATTTTTCTTGCAGTAATATTATTTTTATAATTTATTAAAGCGTTTCATTGTTGAAAGATTGAATCTGAATTTTACTAAAAATTTCTAAAACGCAGGTTTCAATAGTTTTGATATGCCTGGATCGAAAAAAAAACATAAATTTCCTTGCTGTATTTTCATTTTTATAATTAAAGAAAGCGTTTCATTGTTGAAAGATTGAATCTAAATTTTACTAAAAATTTCTAAAACGCAGGTTTCAATAGTTTTGATATGCCTGGATCGAAAAAAACATAAATTTCCTTGCTGTATTTTCATTTTTATAATTAAAGAAAGCGTTTCATTGTTGAAAGATTGAATCTAAATTTTACTAAAAATTTCTAAAACGCAGGTTTCAATAGTTTTGATATGCCTGGATCGAAAAAAACATAAATTTCCTTGCTGTATTTTCATTTTTATAATTAAAGAAAGCGTTTCATTGTTGAAAGATTGAATCTAAATTTTACTAAAAATTTCTAAAACGCAGGTTTCAATAGTTTTGATATGCCTGGATCGAACCAAACTAATTTTTCTTGCAGTAATATTATTTTTATAATTTATTAAAGCGTTTCATTGTTGAAAGATTGAATCTGAATTTTACTAAAAATTTCTAAAACGCAGGTTTCAATAGTTTTGATATGCCTGGATCGAAAAAAAAACATAAATTTCCTTACTGTATTTTCATTTTTATAATTAAAGAAAGCGTTTCATTGTTGAAAGATTGAATCTAAATTTTACTAAAAATTTCTAAAACGCAGGTTTCAATAGTTTTGATATGCCTGGATCGAACCAAACTAATTTTTCTTGCAGTAATATTATTTTTATAATTTATTAAAGCGTTTCATTGTTGAAAGATTGAATCTAAATTTTACAAAAAATTTCTAAAACGCAGGTTTCAATAGTTTTGATATGCCTGGATCGAAAAAAACATAAATTTCCTTGCTGTATTTTCATTTTTATAATTTATTAAAGCGTTTCATTGTTGAAAGATTGAATCTAAATTTTACTAAAAATTTCTAAAACGCAGGTTTCAATAGTTTTGATATGCCTGGATCGAACCAAACTAATTTTTCTTGCAGTAATATTATTTTTATAATTTATTAAAGCGTTTCATTGTTGAAAGATTGAATCTAAATTTTACTAAAAATTTCTAAAACGCAGGTTTCAATAGTTTTGATATGCCTGGATCGAACCAAACTAATTTTTCTTGCAGTAATATTATTTTTATAATTTATTAAAGCGTTTCATTGTTGAAAGATTGAATCTAAATTTTACAAAAAATTTCTAAAACGCAGGTTTCAATAGTTTTGATATGCCTGGATCGAAAAAAACATAAATTTCCTTGCTGTATTTTCATTTTTATAATTAAAGAAAGCGTTTCATTGTTGAAAGATTGAATCTAAATTATACTAAAAATTTCTAAAACGCAGGTTTCAATAGTTTTGATATGCCTGGATCGAACCAAACTAATTTTTCTTGCAGTAATATTATTTTTATAATTTATTAAAGCGTTTCATTGTTGAAAGATTGAATCTGAATTTTACTAAAAATTTCTAAAACGCAGGTTTCAATAGTTTTGATATGCCTGGATCGAAAAAAAAACATAAATTTCCTTACTGTATTTTCATTTTTATAATTAAAGAAAGCGTTTCATTGTTGAAAGATTGAATCTAAATTTTACTAAAAATTTCTAAAACGCAGGTTTCAATAGTTTTGATATGCCTGGATCGAACCAAACTAATTTTTCTTGCAGTAATATTATTTTTATAATTTATTAAAGCGTTTCATTGTTGAAAGATTGAATCTAAATTTTACAAAAAATTTCTAAAACGCAGGTTTCAATAGTTTTGATATGCCTGGATCGAAAAAAACATAAATTTCCTTGCTGTATTTTCATTTTTATAATTAAAGAAAGCGTTTCATTGTTGAAAGATTGAATCTAAATTTTACTAAAAATTTCTAAAACGCAGGTTTCAATAGTTTTGATATGCCTGGATCGAACCAAACTAATTTTTCTTGCAGTAATATTATTTTTATAATTTATTAAAGCGTTTCATTGTTGAAAGATTGAATCTAAATTTTACTAAAAATTTCTAAAACGCAGGTTTCAATAGTTTTGATATGCCTGGATCGAACCAAACTAATTTTTCTTGCAGTAATATTATTTTTATAATTTATTAAAGCGTTTCATTGTTGAAAGATTGAATCTAAATTTTACTAAAAATTTCTAAAACGCAGGTTTCAATAGTTTTGATATGCCTGGATCGAACCAAACTAATTTTTCTTGCAGTAATATTATTTTTATAATTTATTAAAGCGTTTCATTGTTGAAAGATTGAATCTAAATTTTACAAAAAATTTCTAAAACGCAGGTTTCAATAGTTTTGATATGCCTGGATCGAAAAAAACATAAATTTCCTTGCTGTATTTTCATTTTTATAATTAAAGAAAGCGTTTCATTGTTGAAAGATTGAATCTAAATTTTACTAAAAATTTCTAAAACGCAGGTTTCAATAGTTTTGATATGCCTGGATCGAACCAAACTAATTTTTCTTGCAGTAATATTATTTTTATAATTTATTAAAGCGTTTCATTGTTGAAAGATTGAATCTAAATTTTACTAAAAATTTCTAAAACGCAGGTTTCAATAGTTTTGATATGCCTGGATCGAACCAAACTAATTTTTCTTGCAGTAATATTATTTTTATAATTTATTAAAGCGTTTCATTGTTGAAAGATTGAATCTGAATTTTACTAAAAATTTCTAAAACGCAGGTATCAATAGTTTTGATATGCCTGGATCGAAAAAAAAACATAAATTTCCTTACTGTATTTTCATTTTTATAATTAAAGAAAGCGTTTCATTGTTGAAAGATTGAATCTAAATTTTACTAAAAATTTCTAAAACGCAGGTTTCAATAGTTTTGATATGCCTGGATCGAACCAAACTAATTTTTCTTGCAGTAATATTATTTTTATAATTTATTAAAGCGTTTCATTGTTGAAAGATTGAATCTAAATTTTACAAAAAATTTCTAAAACGCAGGTTTCAATAGTTTTGATATGCCTGGATCGAAAAAAACATAAATTTCCTTGCTGTATTTTCATTTTTATAATTAAAGAAAGCGTTTCATTGTTGAAAGATTGAATCTAAATTTTACTAAAAATTTCTAAAACGCAGGTTTCAATAGTTTTGATATGCCTGGATCGAACCAAACTAATTTTTCTTGCAGTAATATTATTTTTATAATTTATTAAAGCGTTTCATTGTTGAAAGATTGAATCTGAATTTTACAAAAAATTTCTAAAACGCAGGTTTCAATAGTTTTGATATGCCTGGATCGAAAAAAATATAAATTTCCTTGCTGTATTTTCATTTTTATAATTAAAGAAAGCGTTTCATTGTTGAAAGATTGAATCTAAATTTTACTAAAAATTTCTAAAACGCAGGTTTCAATAGTTTTGATATGCCTGGATCGAACCAAACTAATTTTTCTTGCAGTAATATTATTTTTATAATTTATTAAAGCGTTTCATTGTTGAAAGATTGAATCTGAATTTTACTAAAAATTTCTAAAACGCAGGTTTCAATAGTTTTGATATGCCTGGATCGAAAAAAATATAAATTTCCTTGCTGTATTTTCATTTTTATAATTAAAGAAAGCGTTTCATTGTTGAAAGATTGAATCTAAATTTTACTAAAAATTTCTAAAACGCAGGTTTCAATAGTTTTGATATGCCTGGATCGAACCAAACTAATTTTTCTTGCAGTAATATTATTTTTATAATTTATTAAAGCGTTTCATTGTTGAAAGATTGAATCTAAATTTTACTAAAAATTTCTAAAACGCAGGTTTCAATAGTTTTGATATGCCTGGATCGAACCAAACTAATTTTTCTTGCAGTAATATTATTTTTATAATTTATTAAAGCGTTTCATTGTTGAAAGATTGAATCTGAATTTTACTAAAAATTTCTAAAACGCAGGTTTCAATAGTTTTGATATGCCTGGATCGAACCAAACTAATTTTTCTTGCAGTAATATTATTTTTATAATTTATTAAAGCGTTTCATTGTTGAAAGATTGAATCTGAATTTTACAAAAAATTTCTAAAACGCAGGTTTCAATAGTTTTGATATGCCTGGATCGAAAAAAATATAAATTTCCTTGCTGTATTTTCATTTTTATAATTAAAGAAAGCGTTTCATTGTTGAAAGATTGAATCTAAATTTTACTAAAAATTTCTAAAACGCAGGTTTCAATAGTTTTGATATGCCTGGATCGAACCAAACTAATTTTTCTTGCAGTAATATTATTTTTATAATTTATTAAAGCGTTTCATTGTTGAAAGATTGAATCTGAATTTTACTAAAAATTTCTAAAACGCAGGTTTCAATAGTTTTGATATGCCTGGATCGAACCAAACTAATTTTTCTTGCAGTAATATTATTTTTATAATTTATTAAAGCGTTTCATTGTTGAAAGATTGAATCTGAATTTTACTAAAAATTTCTAAAACGCAGGTTTCAATAGTTTTGATATGCCTGGATCGAACCAAACTAATTTTTCTTGCAGTAATATTATTTTTATAATTTATTAAAGCGTTTCATTGTTGAAAGATTGAATCTGAATTTTACAAAAAATTTCTAAAACGCAGGTTTCAATAGTTTTGATATGCCTGGATCGAAAAAAATATAAATTTCCTTGCTGTATTTTCATTTTTATAATTAAAGAAAGCGTTTCATTGTTGAAAGATTGAATCTAAATTTTACTAAAAATTTCTAAAACGCAGGTTTCAATAGTTTTGATATGCCTGGATCGAACCAAACTAATTTTTCTTGCAGTAATATTATTTTTATAATTTATTAAAGCGTTTCATTGTTGAAAGATTGAATCTAAATTTTACTAAAAATTTCTAAAACGCAGGTTTCAATAGTTTTGATATGCCTGGATCGAACCAAACTAATTTTTCTTGCAGTAATATTATTTTTATAATTTATTAAAGCGTTTCATTGTTGAAAGATTGAATCTAAATTTTACAAAAAATTTCTAAAACGCAGGTTTCAATAGTTTTGATATGCCTGGATCGAAAAAAACATAAATTTCCTTGCTGTATTTTCATTTTTATAATTAAAGAAAGCGTTTCATTGTTGAAAGATTGAATCTAAATTATACTAAAAATTTCTAAAACGCAGGTTTCAATAGTTTTGATATGCCTGGATCGAACCAAACTAATTTTTCTTGCAGTAATATTATTTTTATAATTTATTAAAGCGTTTCATTGTTGAAAGATTGAATCTGAATTTTACTAAAAATTTCTAAAACGCAGGTTTCAATAGTTTTGATATGCCTGGATCGAAAAAAAAACATAAATTTCCTTACTGTATTTTCATTTTTATAATTAAAGAAAGCGTTTCATTGTTGAAAGATTGAATCTAAATTTTACTAAAAATTTCTAAAACGCAGGTTTCAATAGTTTTGATATGCCTGGATCGAACCAAACTAATTTTTCTTGCAGTAATATTATTTTTATAATTTATTAAAGCGTTTCATTGTTGAAAGATTGAATCTAAATTTTACAAAAAATTTCTAAAACGCAGGTTTCAATAGTTTTGATATGCCTGGATCGAAAAAAACATAAATTTCCTTGCTGTATTTTCATTTTTATAATTAAAGAAAGCGTTTCATTGTTGAAAGATTGAATCTAAATTTTACTAAAAATTTCTAAAACGCAGGTTTCAATAGTTTTGATATGCCTGGATCGAACCAAACTAATTTTTCTTGCAGTAATATTATTTTTATAATTTATTAAAGCGTTTCATTGTTGAAAGATTGAATCTAAATTTTACTAAAAATTTCTAAAACGCAGGTTTCAATAGTTTTGATATGCCTGGATCGAACCAAACTAATTTTTCTTGCAGTAATATTATTTTTATAATTTATTAAAGCGTTTCATTGTTGAAAGATTGAATCTGAATTTTACTAAAAATTTCTAAAACGCAGGTATCAATAGTTTTGATATGCCTGGATCGAAAAAAAAACATAAATTTCCTTACTGTATTTTCATTTTTATAATTAAAGAAAGCGTTTCATTGTTGAAAGATTGAATCTAAATTTTACTAAAAATTTCTAAAACGCAGGTTTCAATAGTTTTGATATGCCTGGATCGAACCAAACTAATTTTTCTTGCAGTAATATTATTTTTATAATTTATTAAAGCGTTTCATTGTTGAAAGATTGAATCTAAATTTTACAAAAAATTTCTAAAACGCAGGTTTCAATAGTTTTGATATGCCTGGATCGAAAAAAACATAAATTTCCTTGCTGTATTTTCATTTTTATAATTAAAGAAAGCGTTTCATTGTTGAAAGATTGAATCTAAATTTTACTAAAAATTTCTAAAACGCAGGTTTCAATAGTTTTGATATGCCTGGATCGAACCAAACTAATTTTTCTTGCAGTAATATTATTTTTATAATTTATTAAAGCGTTTCATTGTTGAAAGATTGAATCTGAATTTTACTAAAAATTTCTAAAACGCAGGTTTCAATAGTTTTGATATGCCTGGATCGAAAAAAACATAAATTTCCTTGCTGTATTTTCATTTTTATAATTAAAGAAAGCGTTTCATTGTTGAAAGATTGAATCTAAATTTTACTAAAAATTTCTAAAACGCAGGTTTCAATAGTTTTGATATGCCTGGATCGAACCAAACTAATTTTTCTTGCAGTAATATTATTTTTATAATTTATTAAAGCGTTTCATTGTTAAAAGATTGAATCTGAATTTTACTAAAAATTTCTAAAACGCAGGTTTCAATAGTTTTGATATGCCTGGATCGAAAAAAACATAAATTTCCTTGCTGTATTTTCATTTTTATAATTAAAGAAAGCGTTTCATTGTTGAAAGATTGAATCTAAATTTTACTAAAAATTTCTAAAACGCAGGTTTCAATAGTTTTGATATGCCTGGATCGAACCAAACTAATTTTTCTTGCAGTAATATTATTTTTATAATTTATTAAAGCGTTTCATTGTTGAAAGATTGAATCTGAATTTTACTAAAAATTTCTAAAACGCAGGTATCAATAGTTTTGATATGCCTGGATCGAAAAAAAAACATAAATTTCCTTACTGTATTTTCATTTTTATAATTAAAGAAAGCGTTTCATTGTTGAAAGATTGAATCTAAATTTTACTAAAAATTTCTAAAACGCAGGTTTCAATAGTTTTGCCAGTCCTGGATAAAATTAAACTTGGAAAAATTTTAAACAAAATATTAAAAGAAAACCAAATAATATTACACGACAATGCTAAGTTCAGAATAATTAAAAAATGTCTGCCACCGATCAGTACTAAAGTTTTTAATTACAACCAATTTTTAAATAACCTCACTATAAATCAAGTTAAAGAAATCAACACCTCTAAATGTATGTGTTCACCAGAACATCCATACTTTGATAACCACCATAAACATATCATAACGGGGGATATTAACTTTATAAAAAATCTTAATCTTAAAAAAACACTAAAAATGGGTACTAAATTTAGAGATATAAATATTGTAACAAAAAAAGAAATCGAAGAAGAAATAAATAAAGTCTTCTGCCAATTTCAAAATAAACTAATTAAAAAATATAAAATCACTAACAAACAAGCCTTAAAATTGGAAAAACTTTGGAAAAAAGAAATAAAAAAACTCGCTAAATCTCTTTTCTTTAACTTAAACAAAAATAAACCAATTTTCAACCAAAAAGCCAAAAAAGAACTTGAAAACATTAAAAAACATTTTATTATTACAACGGCCGATAAAGCAACAAATAACTATGCATTTACTTGCAAAAAACTATACGTTGAAAGTCTGCAAAAAGAATTAGGATGGGATAAAGAAAATATTAAAGGTAATGACACTTATAAAATAAGCGAAATAAATTTAGACGAAGTTTATACAAAATGCTGCATACTTAACGAAAACAGAAAAATAAAAATGAATTGTGAAAAAGAAAAAGTTATTCCAAAAATTTACGCAATACCCAAGTTGCATAAAACCCCAATAAAATTCAGATTTATTACAGGTGCAAGTAATAGCGGAATTAAAGAACTATCAAAAAAACTACAACAAATATTAAAACATTTTAAAAACCAATTAAAAAATTATTGCAAAGTTATTGAAAATAGGACAAGCTTAAAAAATTATTGGTCAATAAAAAACAGTCAAGAGTTCATTGAAAAAATAGAAAATTTAACAAAAAAAGATAATTTAAAATTATTTTGCGCTGATTTTAACAACTTATTTACTAATTTACCTCACACCGTTGTAATTCAAAACATAAGCAACCTAATTGAATTATGCTTTAAAAACAGTAAAAAGGAATATTTAAAAGTTGGATATAATTACTGCCAATTCAGGGAAGCAAAAGAAAATGGGATGGAAAATTGCTTTACTAAAGAAGATATCATGGATTTACTAATTCAAACACTTGATAATAGCTATGCAAAATTCGCCACAATAATTTTTAAACAAATCAATGGAATTCCACAAGGCAATAACGCTTCACCTGAAATTGCAGATTTAACTTTGACTATGATGGAATACAAATACTGTCATAATAAAGAAAACCAATTTTTTGTAAAAAATATTGCTCCATCCAGATACATGGACGACATAATTGTAATCAACCATAAAAATATCGACTTTCAAAAAATTGCCAATAATATTTACCATGAAAGTTTAACACTCGAAACTACACATGAATCCGAATTTAAAACAAATTACCTCGATATTACGGTTGAATTAAATCAAGGAATCAACTACAATTTATATAATAAAACTGACGCATACACCTTTGACGTGCTTAGATACTCAAATTATCGCTCAAATATTCCTACAGTTTATAAACATAACATAATCGAGGGAGAAACATTAAGAACAGCGAGAGTTTCAAGCAATAAACATAACTTTAAAAACGCCTATGAAAATCTAGAAAACCTACTGATACGCAATAATTACCATAAAGAAACAATCAAAAAACACAAGAATAAAGTTCTAAACAAACACAAATACTTTAACTTCATTTAACTGAACAAATAAGAAATACAAAAAGTTACATAAGTTTATTTGAATATTACTTACAAAGACAAAATATACAAAACAAGATAAAATGCATTAAACAAAAGTTAAAATTTACAATTAGCAATATCTGAATAAAAATCTTTAACAATATCAAAAGTTTTAGGTTCATCAGCTCCTACTTTAATTGTATTACCTTTAAGCAGAACAAAAGGTACAGCATTAATCTTCTTTTGATGTAGCATATCCTTGAACATAGCGATCAATTCTTGCTTGATAATTAATCCAATCTTCCGTTTCTTCATTGAACTATTTGATAAACATCGTTGAACATCAATTCGACCATTAACTTTAAACAGCTTTGGCTTGAACGTTTTCAGGCGATGAAGTGAATCCATAACATTATTAACCAATAGCGAACCAAGTTTAACTTTAATGAATTTCTTTTCAGTTTTACCAAGATATTCTGGAGATCCAACAGCGGTTGATGAATAATTTTTATCCAAAATATGATCCAGTAATTCAAACACGCCATTGAGCAATAATTTACGATTATCCTTTCTATTGTTTGTAAGTGCAAAATCAACATTGTAAATCATCAAAAATTCTTTTGAATTATCTGCATCCAATCGATGAACAACGGGAGCCAATACATTAACAACTGAAGACAATTTATCAATTTGATCCTAAAAAACAAAAAGTAAAAAGATGAGAAAATTATATAAATTATAAAACATACCTGCAAGTCCAAATTAGGCTTTTTGGCTCCTGAATGCATTCCTTCATCACCATTAATATCACGTTCAATTGGTCGCTTCTGTGGCATTTCTTGAATTAGCTTTAGAATTCTAACAATTATTGGATGATACTAAACATTGCTTCAAAACAACAACGATAAAATATTATTGCTCTTATGCATATAAAGCCAAAAATAACCACTTCCTTTTTTCAATCTTCAAAAAATTTATTTTTTCTCTAATTTCTTTTTCCCTTTTTTTCAACTTTCATCATCGCTCAACTAAACTCTTTAATTTTATTATAATTTTATTTCAAACCTTAGACCATCGAACTCTACTGATGAGGCCCAACGATGCAGGTTTCCTTTTCAAACAAATGTAAAATACAAATTTACTTTTATAATTAGGATGTTTAGGGTTCAGGGCCGAAACATCCAAAAATAATAAAACCATAAAAATTCAATCTTAAAGATCTCGCTTTAATGTGTTTTTTTTTAAGTTGAATTTTATTTATTTCCAATGTCATTAAACTAAGTTATTGCATTAGCAAAGCTTAGCTAACAGCCTTAATGCTGTTATGACATTCATTCATTTATATTTTTTGATTTTTTAACATTCAAAAATCAATAAATTAAAAAAATTCAATCTTAAAGATCTCGCTTTAAAGTGATTTTTTTTAAGTTGAATTTTATTTATTCACAATGTCATTAAACTAAGTTATTGCATTAGCAAAGCTTAGCTAACAGCCTTAATGCTGTTGTGACATTTATTTACAATTTTGATTTTTGATTTTATTTCTTTAACTATCATAACCTAAAGTCTTCAAGTAATTGTTTTTAATGCAATTCTTGCACAACCTTAATGTTGTGTTGACTTTTTTACAAAACTTTTTTATTTTTTGTAATTTGTTGATTTACTTCCAAATTGATGTGAGGTTGAAAAAGCCCACTCTTTGGAATAAATCTTCGAACCCAGGAAATTAAAATTTCATTTATAAAATTCCTTTCACTATAAATTAAAACTTCCTGAGTGAACTCTGCTTATAACAATAATTTATAATTTTCATTTAAATAATGCCCGCTTTGGAATTCGAAAGAATTCCAAGAACCCGACATCCACACTGTTTATAAACCTTATTCTTTCATCCCACACAAAATGTGACTTAAATTACTCTTTCAACATTATTTCAGCTTACAACTTATAATTTTATTCAATTAAAATTATTTAATCTTAACCATTCTTTCTCTTTCCTTCTTTCCTCTCTTCATAAAAGGGCAATTCAAAAACCCTAAATCTGTACAATATATATTTAATAATTTCCTTCTTATTCTTTCTTCGAAATTAGTTATAACTTACAAAATTATTCAAATATGGTTTATTAAACGGATTCAACGTGAACCGTTCAACTGCCTTTGAGTGATAAAAGTGGAGATCCGGACGGGAGGGATCTGACCATGCTGCCAGCAGTTGTAAAAAATACGGTTTTCATGCCTGTACCGAGAGAGGCCGCTCTCTAAAACACATCTCGTGCCGTCTTGGTGGAGAAACCGCCGCCAGGAGGGTCATCCCAATTGGTTTAAAAAAACTCTAATTTCGAAACCTTTTAACTTTTATAAAAATTACATAACAACTATATCAAAGGAAAGAAGAAAAAGAATCATAAAACCATTTAAAACTACAGATCAAGAAGGATACAAGTGTAAAAAGAAAAACTGTAAAGTATGTCCTAGATTAAATAATCGTAATTTTGTTGAAAGCAGCGTAACTAAAGATAAATATTTAACCTGTAAAACCAATAAATTTAATTGCTGTTCAAATAATTTAGTTTATCTCTTAACTTGTAAAATATGCAAAAAGCAATATGTAGGAGAAACAAAAAGAAAATTAAAACAAAGAATTAGCGAACATTTAAATAACATCAAAAATGGAACTGAAAAAACTGTCTTATGCCAACATTTTATAAATCATGAAAATAATGATTTTGAAATAGATGTCCTGGATAATATTGATTTAGAAGATAGACAAACTCGCTTAAATACCGAAGAAACATGGATCAGACTTTTAATGACTGCATATCCATATGGATTAAACGACAATATTAAGGCTATAGGAAACCTAACAAATTTATCTTTAATAAAAGAAAAATTAGATAAATTGCCATATTTTAATTTCAACTTTCCACGAATAAAAAACACAAGAGGCAATAACAGAAAACGAAAAAAGAAGTTAAATAATACTAGCTCAACCGAAATAAAAAATAAAATCATCACAGCTGAAACAAACGAATTATTCCAACTTTATTACAACACCTCCAAAAATATTAAAAATAAATTAACTAAAGACGAAAATACTTTGACATTTAAAAAAAACGATTTAAAACTATTAAGTTTTAAAACTAATGATAAGAAATCTAGAATGGTAACAAATAATTTTCTAAACATAAGTCTAACTCATATCCATCCAGTCCTGGATAAAATTAAACTTGGAAAAATTTTAAACAAAATATTAAAAGAAAACCAAATAATATTACACGACAATGCTAAGTTCAGAATAATTAAAAAATGTCTGCCACCGATCAGTACTAAAGTTTTTAATTACAACCAATTTTTAAATAACCTCACTATAAATCAAGTTAAAGAAATCAACACCTCTAAATGTATGTGTTCACCAGAACATCCATACTTTGATAACCACCATAAACATATCATAACGGGGGATATTAACTTTATAAAAAATCTTAATCTTAAAAAAACACTAAAAATGGGTACTAAATTTAGAGATATAAATATTGTAACAAAAAAAGAAATCGAAGAAGAAATAAATAAAGTCTTCTGCCAATTTCAAAATAAACTAATTAAAAAATATAAAATCACTAACAAACAAGCCTTAAAATTGGAAAAACTTTGGAAAAAAGAAATAAAAAAACTCGCTAAATCTCTTTTCTTTAACTTAAACAAAAATAAACCAATTTTCAACCAAAAAGCCAAAAAAGAACTTGAAAACATTAAAAAACATTTTATTATTACAACGGCCGATAAAGCAACAAATAACTATGCATTTACTTGCAAAAAACTATACGTTGAAAGTCTGCAAAAAGAATTAGGATGGGATAAAGAAAATATTAAAGGTAATGACACTTATAAAATAAGCGAAATAAATTTAGACGAAGTTTATACAAAATGCTGCATACTTAACGAAAACAGAAAAATAAAAATGAATTGTGAAAAAGAAAAAGTTATTCCAAAAATTTACGCAATACCCAAGTTGCATAAAACCCCAATAAAATTCAGATTTATTACAGGTGCAAGTAATAGCGGAATTAAAGAACTATCAAAAAAACTACAACAAATATTAAAACATTTTAAAAACCAATTAAAAAATTATTGCAAAGTTATTGAAAATAGGACAAGCTTAAAAAATTATTGGTCAATAAAAAACAGTCAAGAGTTCATTGAAAAAATAGAAAATTTAACAAAAAAAGATAATTTAAAATTATTTTGCGCTGATTTTAACAACTTATTTACTAATTTACCTCACACCGTTGTAATTCAAAACATAAGCAACCTAATTGAATTATGCTTTAAAAACAGTAAAAAGGAATATTTAAAAGTTGGATATAATTACTGCCAATTCAGGGAAGCAAAAGAAAATGGGATGGAAAATTGCTTTACTAAAGAAGATATCATGGATTTACTAATTCAAACACTTGATAATAGCTATGCAAAATTCGCCACAATAATTTTTAAACAAATCAATGGAATTCCACAAGGCAATAACGCTTCACCTGAAATTGCAGATTTAACTTTGACTATGATGGAATACAAATACTGTCATAATAAAGAAAACCAATTTTTTGTAAAAAATATTGCTCCATCCAGATACATGGACGACATAATTGTAATCAACCATAAAAATATCGACTTTCAAAAAATTGCCAATAATATTTACCATGAAAGTTTAACACTCGAAACTACACATGAATCCGAATTTAAAACAAATTACCTCGATATTACGGTTGAATTAAATCAAGGAATCAACTACAATTTATATAATAAAACTGACGCATACACCTTTGACGTGCTTAGATACTCAAATTATCGCTCAAATATTCCTACAGTTTATAAACATAACATAATCGAGGGAGAAACATTAAGAACAGCGAGAGTTTCAAGCAATAAACATAACTTTAAAAACGCCTATGAAAATCTAGAAAACCTACTGATACGCAATAATTACCATAAAGAAACAATCAAAAAACACAAGAATAAAGTTCTAAACAAACACAAATACTTTAACTTCATTTAACTGAACAAATAAGAAATACAAAAAGTTACATAAGTTTATTTGAATATTACTTACAAAGACAAAATATACAAAACAAGATAAAATGCATTAAACAAAAGTTAAAATTTACAATTAGCAATATCTGAATAAAAATCTTTAACAATATCAAAAGTTTTAGGTTCATCAGCTCCTACTTTAATTGTATTACCTTTAAGCAGAACAAAAGGTACAGCATTAATCTTCTTTTGATGTAGCATATCCTTGAACATAGCGATCAATTCTTGCTTGATAATTAATCCAATCTTCCGTTTCTTCATTGAACTATTTGATAAACATCGTTGAACATCAATTCGACCATTAACTTTAAACAGCTTTGGCTTGAACGTTTTCAGGCGATGAAGTGAATCCATAACATTATTAACCAATAGCGAACCAAGTTTAACTTTAATGAATTTCTTTTCAGTTTTACCAAGATATTCTGGAGATCCAACAGCGGTTGATGAATAATTTTTATCCAAAATATGATCCAGTAATTCAAACACGCCATTGAGCAATAATTTACGATTATCCTTTCTATTGTTTGTAAGTGCAAAATCAACATTGTAAATCATCAAAAATTCTTTTGAATTATCTGCATCCAATCGATGAACAACGGGAGCCAATACATTAACAACTGAAGACAATTTATCAATTTGATCCTAAAAAACAAAAAGTAAAAAGATGAGAAAATTATATAAATTATAAAACATACCTGCAAGTCCAAATTAGGCTTTTTGGCTCCTGAATGCATTCCTTCATCACCATTAATATCACGTTCAATTGGTCGCTTCTGTGGCATTTCTTGAATTAGCTTTAGAATTCTAACAATTATTGGATGATACTAAACATTGCTTCAAAACAACAACGATAAAATATTATTGCTCTTATGCATATAAAGCCAAAAATAACCACTTCCTTTTTTCAATCTTCAAAAAATTTATTTTTTCTCTAATTTCTTTTTCCCTTTTTTTCAACTTTCATCATCGCTCAACTAAACTCTTTAATTTTATTATAATTTTATTTCAAACCTTAGACCATCGAACTCTACTGATGAGGCCCAACGATGCAGGTTTCCTTTTCAAACAAATGTAAAATACAAATTTACTTTTATAATTAGGATGTTTAGGGTTCAGGGCCGAAACATCCAAAAATAATAAAACCATAAAAATTCAATCTTAAAGATCTCGCTTTAATGTGTTTTTTTTTAAGTTGAATTTTATTTATTTCCAATGTCATTAAACTAAGTTATTGCATTAGCAAAGCTTAGCTAACAGCCTTAATGCTGTTATGACATTCATTCATTTATATTTTTTGATTTTTTAACATTCAAAAATCAATAAATTAAAAAAATTCAATCTTAAAGATCTCGCTTTAAAGTGATTTTTTTTAAGTTGAATTTTATTTATTCACAATGTCATTAAACTAAGTTATTGCATTAGCAAAGCTTAGCTAACAGCCTTAATGCTGTTGTGACATTTATTTACAATTTTGATTTTTGATTTTATTTCTTTAACTATCATAACCTAAAGTCTTCAAGTAATTGTTTTTAATGCAATTCTTGCACAACCTTAATGTTGTGTTGACTTTTTTACAAAACTTTTTTATTTTTTGTAATTTGTTGATTTACTTCCAAATTGATGTGAGGTTGAAAAAGCCCACTCTTTGGAATAAATCTTCGAACCCAGGAAATTAAAATTTCATTTATAAAATTCCTTTCACTATAAATTAAAACTTCCTGAGTGAACTCTGCTTATAACAATAATTTATAATTTTCATTTAAATAATGCCCGCTTTGGAATTCGAAAGAATTCCAAGAACCCGACATCCACACTGTTTATAAACCTTATTCTTTCATCCCACACAAAATGTGACTTAAATTACTCTTTCAACATTATTTCAGCTTACAACTTATAATTTTATTCAATTAAAATTATTTAATCTTAACCATTCTTTCTCTTTCCTTCTTTCCTCTCTTCATAAAAGGGCAATTCAAAAACCCTAAATCTGTACAATATATATTTAATAATTTCCTTCTTATTCTTTCTTCGAAATTAGTTATAACTTACAAAATTATTCAAATATGGTTTATTAAACGGATTCAACGTGAACCGTTCAACTGCCTTTGAGTGATAAAAGTGGAGATCCGGACGGGAGGGATCTGACCATGCTGCCAGCAGTTGTAAAAAATACGGTTTTCATGCCTGTACCGAGAGAGGCCGCTCTCTAAAACACATCTCGTGCCGTCTTGGTGGAGAAACCGCCGCCAGGAGGGTCATCCCAATTGGTTTAAAAAAACTCTAATTTCGAAACCTTTTAACTTTTATAAAAATTACATAACAACTATATCAAAGGAAAGAAGAAAAAGAATTATAAAACCATTTAAAACTACAGATCAAGAAGGATACAAGTGTAAAAAGAAAAACTGTAAAGTATGTCCTAGATTAAATAATCGTAATTTTGTTGAAAGCAGCGTAACTAAAGATAAATATTTAACCTGTAAAACCAATAAATTTAATTGCTGTTCAAATAATTTAGTTTATCTCTTAACTTGTAAAATATGCAAAAAGCAATATGTAGGAGAAACAAAAAGAAAATTAAAACAAAGAATTAGCGAACATTTAAATAACATCAAAAATGGAACTGAAAAAACTGTCTTATGCCAACATTTTATAAATCATGAAAATAATGATTTTGAAATAGATGTCCTGGATAATATTGATTTAGAAGATAGACAAACTCGCTTAAATACCGAAGAAACATGGATCAGACTTTTAATGACTGCATATCCATATGGATTAAACGACAATATTAAGGCTATAGGAAACCTAACAAATTTATCTTTAATAAAAGAAAAATTAGATAAATTGCCATATTTTAATTTCAACTTTCCACGAATAAAAAACACAAGAGGCAATAACAGAAAACGAAAAAAGAAGTTAAATAATACTAGCTCAACCGAAATAAAAAATAAAATCATCACAGCTGAAACAAACGAATTATTCCAACTTTATTACAACACCTCCAAAAATATTAAAAATAAATTAACTAAAGACGAAAATACTTTGACATTTAAAAAAAACGATTTAAAACTATTAAGTTTTAAAACTAATGATAAGAAATCTAGAATGGTAACAAATAATTTTCTAAACATAAGTCTAACTCATATCCATCCAGTCCTGGATAAAATTAAACTTGGAAAAATTTTAAACAAAATATTAAAAGAAAACCAAATAATATTACACGACAATGCTAAGTTCAGAATAATTAAAAAATGTCTGCCACCGATCAGTACTAAAGTTTTTAATTACAACCAATTTTTAAATAACCTCACTATAAATCAAGTTAAAGAAATCAACACCTCTAAATGTATGTGTTCACCAGAACATCCATACTTTGATAACCACCATAAACATATCATAACGGGGGATATTAACTTTATAAAAAATCTTAATCTTAAAAAAACACTAAAAATGGGTACTAAATTTAGAGATATAAATATTGTAACAAAAAAAGAAATCGAAGAAGAAATAAATAAAGTCTTCTGCCAATTTCAAAATAAACTAATTAAAAAATATAAAATCACTAACAAACAAGCCTTAAAATTGGAAAAACTTTGGAAAAAAGAAATAAAAAAACTCGCTAAATCTCTTTTCTTTAACTTAAACAAAAATAAACCAATTTTCAACCAAAAAGCCAAAAAAGAACTTGAAAACATTAAAAAACATTTTATTATTACAACGGCCGATAAAGCAACAAATAACTATGCATTTACTTGCAAAAAACTATACGTTGAAAGTCTGCAAAAAGAATTAGGATGGGATAAAGAAAATATTAAAGGTAATGACACTTATAAAATAAGCGAAATAAATTTAGACGAAGTTTATACAAAATGCTGCATACTTAACGAAAACAGAAAAATAAAAATGAATTGTGAAAAAGAAAAAGTTATTCCAAAAATTTACGCAATACCCAAGTTGCATAAAACCCCAATAAAATTCAGATTTATTACAGGTGCAAGTAATAGCGGAATTAAAGAACTATCAAAAAAACTACAACAAATATTAAAACATTTTAAAAACCAATTAAAAAATTATTGCAAAGTTATTGAAAATAGGACAAGCTTAAAAAATTAATGGTCAATAAAAAACAGTCAAGAGTTCATTGAAAAAATAGAAAATTTAACAAAAAAAGATAATTTAAAATTATTTTGCGCTGATTTTAACAACTTATTTACTAATTTACCTCACACCGTTGTAATTCAAAACATAAGCAACCTAATTGAATTATGCTTTAAAAACAGTAAAAAGGAATATTTAAAAGTTGGATATAATTACTGCCAATTCAGGGAAGCAAAAGAAAATGGGATGGAAAATTGCTTTACTAAAGAAGATATCATGGATTTACTAATTCAAACACTTGATAATAGCTATGCAAAATTCGCCACAATAATTTTTAAACAAATCAATGGAATTCCACAAGGCAATAACGCTTCACCTGAAATTGCAGATTTAACTTTGACTATGATGGAATACAAATACTGTCATAATAAAGAAAACCAATTTTTTGTAAAAAATATTGCTCCATCCAGATACATGGACGACATAATTGTAATCAACCATAAAAATATCGACTTTCAAAAAATTGCCAATAATATTTACCATGAAAGTTTAACACTCGAAACTACACATGAATCCGAATTTAAAACAAATTACCTCGATATTACGGTTGAATTAAATCAAGGAATCAACTACAATTTATATAATAAAACTGACGCATACACCTTTGACGTGCTTAGATACTCAAATTATCGCTCAAATATTCCTACAGTTTATAAACATAACATAATCGAGGGAGAAACATTAAGAACAGCGAGAGTTTCAAGCAATAAACATAACTTTAAAAACGCCTATGAAAATCTAGAAAACCTACTGATACGCAATAATTACCATAAAGAAACAATCAAAAAACACAAGAATAAAGTTCTAAACAAACACAAATACTTTAACTTCATTTAACTGAACAAATAAGAAATACAAAAAGTTACATAAGTTTATTTGAATATTACTTACAAAGACAAAATATACAAAACAAGATAAAATGCATTAAACAAAAGTTAAAATTTACAATTAGCAATATCTGAATAAAAATCTTTAACAATATCAAAAGTTTTAGGTTCATCAGCTCCTACTTTAATTGTATTACCTTTAAGCAGAACAAAAGGTACAGCATTAATCTTCTTTTGATGTAGCATATCCTTGAACATAGCGATCAATTCTTGCTTGATAATTAATCCAATCTTCCGTTTCTTCATTGAACTATTTGATAAACATCGTTGAACATCAATTCGACCATTAACTTTAAACAGCTTTGGCTTGAACGTTTTCAGGCGATGAAGTGAATCCATAACATTATTAACCAATAGCGAACCAAGTTTAACTTTAATGAATTTCTTTTCAGTTTTACCAAGATATTCTGGAGATCCAACAGCGGTTGATGAATAATTTTTATCCAAAATATGATCCAGTAATTCAAACACGCCATTGAGCAATAATTTACGATTATCCTTTCTATTGTTTGTAAGTGCAAAATCAACATTGTAAATCATCAAAAATTCTTTTGAATTATCTGCATCCAATCGATGAACAACGGGAGCCAATACATTAACAACTGAAGACAATTTATCAATTTGATCCTAAAAAACAAAAAGTAAAAAGATGAGAAAATTATATAAATTATAAAACATACCTGCAAGTCCAAATTAGGCTTTTTGGCTCCTGAATGCATTCCTTCATCACCATTAATATCACGTTCAATTGGTCGCTTCTGTGGCATTTCTTGAATTAGCTTTAGAATTCTAACAATTATTGGATGATACTAAACATTGCTTCAAAACAACAACGATAAAATATTATTGCTCTTATGCATATAAAGCCAAAAATAACCACTTCCTTTTTTCAATCTTCAAAAAATTTATTTTTTCTCTAATTTCTTTTTCCCTTTTTTTCAACTTTCATCATCGCTCAACTAAACTCTTTAATTTTATTATAATTTTATTTCAAACCTTAGACCATCGAACTCTACTGATGAGGCCCAACGATGCAGGTTTCCTTTTCAAACAAATGTAAAATACAAATTTACTTTTATAATTAGGATGTTTAGGGTTCAGGGCCGAAACATCCAAAAATAATAAAACCATAAAAATTCAATCTTAAAGATCTCGCTTTAATGTGTTTTTTTTTTAAGTTGAATTTTATTTATTTCCAATGTCATTAAACTAAGTTATTGCATTAGCAAAGCTTAGCTAACAGCCTTAATGCTGTTATGACATTCATTCATTTATATTTTTTGATTTTTTAACATTCAAAAATCAATAAATTAAAAAAATTCAATCTTAAAGATCTCGCTTTAAAGTGATTTTTTTTAAGTTGAATTTTATTTATTCACAATGTCATTAAACTAAGTTATTGCATTAGCAAAGCTTAGCTAACAGCCTTAATGCTGTTGTGACATTTATTTACAATTTTGATTTTTGATTTTATTTCTTTAACTATCATAACCTAAAGTCTTCAAGTAATTGTTTTTAATGCAATTCTTGCACAACCTTAATGTTGTGTTGACTTTTTTACAAAACTTTTTTATTTTTTGTAATTTGTTGATTTACTTCCAAATTGATGTGAGGTTGAAAAAGCCCACTCTTTGGAATAAATCTTCGAACCCAGGAAATTAAAATTTCATTTATAAAATTCCTTTCACTATAAATTAAAACTTCCTGAGTGAACTCTGCTTATAACAATAATTTATAATTTTCATTTAAATAATGCCCGCTTTGGAATTCGAAAGAATTCCAAGAACCCGACATCCACACTGTTTATAAACCTTATTCTTTCATCCCACACAAAATGTGACTTAAATTACTCTTTCAACATTATTTCAGCTTACAACTTATAATTTTATTCAATTAAAATTATTTAATCTTAACCATTCTTTCTCTTTCCTTCTTTCCTCTCTTCATAAAAGGGCAATTCAAAAACCCTAAATCTGTACAATATATATTTAATAATTTCCTTCTTATTCTTTCTTCGAAATTAGTTATAACTTACAAAATTATTCAAATATGGTTTATTAAACGGATTCAACGTGAACCGTTCAACTGCCTTTGAGTGATAAAAGTGGAGATCCGGACGGGAGGGATCTGACCATGCTGCCAGCAGTTGTAAAAAATACGGTTTTCATGCCTGTACCGAGAGAGGCCGCTCTCTAAAACACATCTCGTGCCGTCTTGGTGGAGAAACCGCCGCCAGGAGGGTCATCCCAATTGGTTTAAAAAAACTCTAATTTCGAAACCTTTTAACTTTTATAAAAATTACATAACAACTATATCAAAGGAAAGAAGAAAAAGAATCATAAAACCATTTAAAACTACAGATCAAGAAGGATACAAGTGTAAAAAGAAAAACTGTAAAGTATGTCCTAGATTAAATAATCGTAATTTTGTTGAAAGCAGCGTAACTAAAGATAAATATTTAACCTGTAAAACCAATAAATTTAATTGCTGTTCAAATAATTTAGTTTATCTCTTAACTTGTAAAATATGCAAAAAGCAATATGTAGGAGAAACAAAAAGAAAATTAAAACAAAGAATTAGCGAACATTTAAATAACATCAAAAATGGAACTGAAAAAACTGTCTTATGCCAACATTTTATAAATCATGAAAATAATGATTTTGAAATAGATGTCCTGGATAATATTGATTTAGAAGATAGACAAACTCGCTTAAATACCGAAGAAACATGGATCAGACTTTTAATGACTGCATATCCATATGGATTAAACGACAATATTAAGGCTATAGGAAACCTAACAAATTTATCTTTAATAAAAGAAAAATTAGATAAATTGCCATATTTTAATTTCAACTTTCCACGAATAAAAAACACAAGAGGCAATAACAGAAAACGAAAAAAGAAGTTAAATAATACTAGCTCAACCGAAATAAAAAATAAAATCATCACAGCTGAAACAAACGAATTATTCCAACTTTATTACAACACCTCCAAAAATATTAAAAATAAATTAACTAAAGACGAAAATACTTTGACATTTAAAAAAAACGATTTAAAACTATTAAGTTTTAAAACTAATGATAAGAAATCTAGAATGGTAACAAATAATTTTCTAAACATAAGTCTAACTCATATCCATCCAGTCCTGGATAAAATTAAACTTGGAAAAATTTTAAACAAAATATTAAAAGAAAACCAAATAATATTACACGACAATGCTAAGTTCAGAATAATTAAAAAATGTCTGCCACCGATCAGTACTAAAGTTTTTAATTACAACCAATTTTTAAATAACCTCACTATAAATCAAGTTAAAGAAATCAACACCTCTAAATGTATGTGTTCACCAGAACATCCATACTTTGATAACCACCATAAACATATCATAACGGGGGATATTAACTTTATAAAAAATCTTAATCTTAAAAAAACACTAAAAATGGGTACTAAATTTAGAGATATAAATATTGTAACAAAAAAAGAAATCGAAGAAGAAATAAATAAAGTCTTCTGCCAATTTCAAAATAAACTAATTAAAAAATATAAAATCACTAACAAACAAGCCTTAAAATTGGAAAAACTTTGGAAAAAAGAAATAAAAAAACTCGCTAAATCTCTTTTCTTTAACTTAAACAAAAATAAACCAATTTTCAACCAAAAAGCCAAAAAAGAACTTGAAAACATTAAAAAACATTTTATTATTACAACGGCCGATAAAGCAACAAATAACTATGCATTTACTTGCAAAAAACTATACGTTGAAAGTCTGCAAAAAGAATTAGGATGGGATAAAGAAAATATTAAAGGTAATGACACTTATAAAATAAGCGAAATAAATTTAGACGAAGTTTATACAAAATGCTGCATACTTAACGAAAACAGAAAAATAAAAATGAATTGTGAAAAAGAAAAAGTTATTCCAAAAATTTACGCAATACCCAAGTTGCATAAAACCCCAATAAAATTCAGATTTATTACAGGTGCAAGTAATAGCGGAATTAAAGAACTATCAAAAAAACTACAACAAATATTAAAACATTTTAAAAACCAATTAAAAAATTATTGCAAAGTTATTGAAAATAGGACAAGCTTAAAAAATTATTGGTCAATAAAAAACAGTCAAGAGTTCATTGAAAAAATAGAAAATTTAACAAAAAAAGATAATTTAAAATTATTTTGCGCTGATTTTAACAACTTATTTACTAATTTACCTCACACCGTTGTAATTCAAAACATAAGCAACCTAATTGAATTATGCTTTAAAAACAGTAAAAAGGAATATTTAAAAGTTGGATATAATTACTGCCAATTCAGGGAAGCAAAAGAAAATGGGATGGAAAATTGCTTTACTAAAGAAGATATCATGGATTTACTAATTCAAACACTTGATAATAGCTATGCAAAATTCGCCACAATAATTTTTAAACAAATCAATGGAATTCCACAAGGCAATAACGCTTCACCTGAAATTGCAGATTTAACTTTGACTATGATGGAATACAAATACTGTCATAATAAAGAAAACCAATTTTTTGTAAAAAATATTGCTCCATCCAGATACATGGACGACATAATTGTAATCAACCATAAAAATATCGACTTTCAAAAAATTGCCAATAATATTTACCATGAAAGTTTAACACTCGAAACTACACATGAATCCGAATTTAAAACAAATTACCTCGATATTACGGTTGAATTAAATCAAGGAATCAACTACAATTTATATAATAAAACTGACGCATACACCTTTGACGTGCTTAGATACTCAAATTATCGCTCAAATATTCCTACAGTTTATAAACATAACATAATCGAGGGAGAAACATTAAGAACAGCGAGAGTTTCAAGCAATAAACATAACTTTAAAAACGCCTATGAAAATCTAGAAAACCTACTGATACGCAATAATTACCATAAAGAAACAATCAAAAAACACAAGAATAAAGTTCTAAACAAACACAAATACTTTAACTTCATTTAACTGAACAAATAAGAAATACAAAAAGTTACATAAGTTTATTTGAATATTACTTACAAAGACAAAATATACAAAACAAGATAAAATGCATTAAACAAAAGTTAAAATTTACAATTAGCAATATCTGAATAAAAATCTTTAACAATATCAAAAGTTTTAGGTTCATCAGCTCCTACTTTAATTGTATTACCTTTAAGCAGAACAAAAGGTACAGCATTAATCTTCTTTTGATGTAGCATATCCTTGAACATAGCGATCAATTCTTGCTTGATAATTAATCCAATCTTCCGTTTCTTCATTGAACTATTTGATAAACATCGTTGAACATCAATTCGACCATTAACTTTAAACAGCTTTGGCTTGAACGTTTTCAGGCGATGAAGTGAATCCATAACATTATTAACCAATAGCGAACCAAGTTTAACTTTAATGAATTTCTTTTCAGTTTTACCAAGATATTCTGGAGATCCAACAGCGGTTGATGAATAATTTTTATCCAAAATATGATCCAGTAATTCAAACACGCCATTGAGCAATAATTTACGATTATCCTTTCTATTGTTTGTAAGTGCAAAATCAACATTGTAAATCATCAAAAATTCTTTTGAATTATCTGCATCCAATCGATGAACAACGGGAGCCAATACATTAACAACTGAAGACAATTTATCAATTTGATCCTAAAAAACAAAAAGTAAAAAGATGAGAAAATTATATAAATTATAAAACATACCTGCAAGTCCAAATTAGGCTTTTTGGCTCCTGAATGCATTCCTTCATCACCATTAATATCACGTTCAATTGGTCGCTTCTGTGGCATTTCTTGAATTAGCTTTAGAATTCTAACAATTATTGGATGATACTAAACATTGCTTCAAAACAACAACGATAAAATATTATTGCTCTTATGCATATAAAGCCAAAAATAACCACTTCCTTTTTTCAATCTTCAAAAAATTTATTTTTTCTCTAATTTCTTTTTCCCTTTTTTTCAACTTTCATCATCGCTCAACTAAACTCTTTAATTTTATTATAATTTTATTTCAAACCTTAGACCATCGAACTCTACTGATGAGGCCCAACGATGCAGGTTTCCTTTTCAAACAAATGTAAAATACAAATTTACTTTTATAATTAGGATGTTTAGGGTTCAGGGCCGAAACATCCAAAAATAATAAAACCATAAAAATTCAATCTTAAAGATCTCGCTTTAATGTGTTTTTTTTTAAGTTGAATTTTATTTATTTCCAATGTCATTAAACTAAGTTATTGCATTAGCAAAGCTTAGCTAACAGCCTTAATGCTGTTATGACATTCATTCATTTATATTTTTTGATTTTTTAACATTCAAAAATCAATAAATTAAAAAAATTCAATCTTAAAGATCTCGCTTTAAAGTGATTTTTTTTAAGTTGAATTTTATTTATTCACAATGTCATTAAACTAAGTTATTGCATTAGCAAAGCTTAGCTAACAGCCTTAATGCTGTTGTGACATTTATTTACAATTTTGATTTTTGATTTTATTTCTTTAACTATCATAACCTAAAGTCTTCAAGTAATTGTTTTTAATGCAATTCTTGCACAACCTTAATGTTGTGTTGACTTTTTTACAAAACTTTTTTATTTTTTGTAATTTGTTGATTTACTTCCAAATTGATGTGAGGTTGAAAAAGCCCACTCTTTGGAATAAATCTTCGAACCCAGGAAATTAAAATTTCATTTATAAAATTCCTTTCACTATAAATTAAAACTTCCTGAGTGAACTCTGCTTATAACAATAATTTATAATTTTCATTTAAATAATGCCCGCTTTGGAATTCGAAAGAATTCCAAGAACCCGACATCCACACTGTTTATAAACCTTATTCTTTCATCCCACACAAAATGTGACTTAAATTACTCTTTCAACATTATTTCAGCTTACAACTTATAATTTTATTCAATTAAAATTATTTAATCTTAACCATTCTTTCTCTTTCCTTCTTTCCTCTCTTCATAAAAGGGCAATTCAAAAACCCTAAATCTGTACAATATATATTTAATAATTTCCTTCTTATTCTTTCTTCGAAATTAGTTATAACTTACAAAATTATTCAAATATGGTTTATTAAACGGATTCAACGTGAACCGTTCAACTGCCTTTGAGTGATAAAAGTGGAGATCCGGACGGGAGGGATCTGACCATGCTGCCAGCAGTTGTAAAAAATACGGTTTTCATGCCTGTACCGAGAGAGGCCGCTCTCTAAAACACATCTCGTGCCGTCTTGGTGGAGAAACCGCCGCCAGGAGGGTCATCCCAATTGGTTTAAAAAAACTCTAATTTCGAAACCTTTTAACTTTTATAAAAATTACATAACAACTATATCAAAGGAAAGAAGAAAAAGAATCATAAAACCATTTAAAACTACAGATCAAGAAGGATACAAGTGTAAAAAGAAAAACTGTAAAGTATGTCCTAGATTAAATAATCGTAATTTTGTTGAAAGCAGCGTAACTAAAGATAAATATTTAACCTGTAAAACCAATAAATTTAATTGCTGTTCAAATAATTTAGTTTATCTCTTAACTTGTAAAATATGCAAAAAGCAATATGTAGGAGAAACAAAAAGAAAATTAAAACAAAGAATTAGCGAACATTTAAATAACATCAAAAATGGAACTGAAAAAACTGTCTTATGCCAACATTTTATAAATCATGAAAATAATGATTTTGAAATAGATGTCCTGGATAATATTGATTTAGAAGATAGACAAACTCGCTTAAATACCGAAGAAACATGGATCAGACTTTTAATGACTGCATATCCATATGGATTAAACGACAATATTAAGGCTATAGGAAACCTAACAAATTTATCTTTAATAAAAGAAAAATTAGATAAATTGCCATATTTTAATTTCAACTTTCCACGAATAAAAAACACAAGAGGCAATAACAGAAAACGAAAAAAGAAGTTAAATAATACTAGCTCAACCGAAATAAAAAATAAAATCATCACAGCTGAAACAAACGAATTATTCCAACTTTATTACAACACCTCCAAAAATATTAAAAATAAATTAACTAAAGACGAAAATACTTTGACATTTAAAAAAAACGATTTAAAACTATTAAGTTTTAAAACTAATGATAAGAAATCTAGAATGGTAACAAATAATTTTCTAAACATAAGTCTAACTCATATCCATCCAGTCCTGGATAAAATTAAACTTGGAAAAATTTTAAACAAAATATTAAAAGAAAACCAAATAATATTACACGACAATGCTAAGTTCAGAATAATTAAAAAATGTCTGCCACCGATCAGTACTAAAGTTTTTAATTACAACCAATTTTTAAATAACCTCACTATAAATCAAGTTAAAGAAATCAACACCTCTAAATGTATGTGTTCACCAGAACATCCATACTTTGATAACCACCATAAACATATCATAACGGGGGATATTAACTTTATAAAAAATCTTAATCTTAAAAAAACACTAAAAATGGGTACTAAATTTAGAGATATAAATATTGTAACAAAAAAAGAAATCGAAGAAGAAATAAATAAAGTCTTCTGCCAATTTCAAAATAAACTAATTAAAAAATATAAAATCACTAACAAACAAGCCTTAAAATTGGAAAAACTTTGGAAAAAAGAAATAAAAAAACTCGCTAAATCTCTTTTCTTTAACTTAAACAAAAATAAACCAATTTTCAACCAAAAAGCCAAAAAAGAACTTGAAAACATTAAAAAACATTTTATTATTACAACGGCCGATAAAGCAACAAATAACTATGCATTTACTTGCAAAAAACTATACGTTGAAAGTCTGCAAAAAGAATTAGGATGGGATAAAGAAAATATTAAAGGTAATGACACTTATAAAATAAGCGAAATAAATTTAGACGAAGTTTATACAAAATGCTGCATACTTAACGAAAACAGAAAAATAAAAATGAATTGTGAAAAAGAAAAAGTTATTCCAAAAATTTACGCAATACCCAAGTTGCATAAAACCCCAATAAAATTCAGATTTATTACAGGTGCAAGTAATAGCGGAATTAAAGAACTATCAAAAAAACTACAACAAATATTAAAACATTTTAAAAACCAATTAAAAAATTATTGCAAAGTTATTGAAAATAGGACAAGCTTAAAAAATTATTGGTCAATAAAAAACAGTCAAGAGTTCATTGAAAAAATAGAAAATTTAACAAAAAAAGATAATTTAAAATTATTTTGCGCTGATTTTAACAACTTATTTACTAATTTACCTCACACCGTTGTAATTCAAAACATAAGCAACCTAATTGAATTATGCTTTAAAAACAGTAAAAAGGAATATTTAAAAGTTGGATATAATTACTGCCAATTCAGGGAAGCAAAAGAAAATGGGATGGAAAATTGCTTTACTAAAGAAGATATCATGGATTTACTAATTCAAACACTTGATAATAGCTATGCAAAATTCGCCACAATAATTTTTAAACAAATCAATGGAATTCCACAAGGCAATAACGCTTCACCTGAAATTGCAGATTTAACTTTGACTATGATGGAATACAAATACTGTCATAATAAAGAAAACCAATTTTTTGTAAAAAATATTGCTCCATCCAGATACATGGACGACATAATTGTAATCAACCATAAAAATATCGACTTTCAAAAAATTGCCAATAATATTTACCATGAAAGTTTAACACTCGAAACTACACATGAATCCGAATTTAAAACAAATTACCTCGATATTACGGTTGAATTAAATCAAGGAATCAACTACAATTTATATAATAAAACTGACGCATACACCTTTGACGTGCTTAGATACTCAAATTATCGCTCAAATATTCCTACAGTTTATAAACATAACATAATCGAGGGAGAAACATTAAGAACAGCGAGAGTTTCAAGCAATAAACATAACTTTAAAAACGCCTATGAAAATCTAGAAAACCTACTGATACGCAATAATTACCATAAAGAAACAATCAAAAAACACAAGAATAAAGTTCTAAACAAACACAAATACTTTAACTTCATTTAACTGAACAAATAAGAAATACAAAAAGTTACATAAGTTTATTTGAATATTACTTACAAAGACAAAATATACAAAACAAGATAAAATGCATTAAACAAAAGTTAAAATTTACAATTAGCAATATCTGAATAAAAATCTTTAACAATATCAAAAGTTTTAGGTTCATCAGCTCCTACTTTAATTGTATTACCTTTAAGCAGAACAAAAGGTACAGCATTAATCTTCTTTTGATGTAGCATATCCTTGAACATAGCGATCAATTCTTGCTTGATAATTAATCCAATCTTCCGTTTCTTCATTGAACTATTTGATAAACATCGTTGAACATCAATTCGACCATTAACTTTAAACAGCTTTGGCTTGAACGTTTTCAGGCGATGAAGTGAATCCATAACATTATTAACCAATAGCGAACCAAGTTTAACTTTAATGAATTTCTTTTCAGTTTTACCAAGATATTCTGGAGATCCAACAGCGGTTGATGAATAATTTTTATCCAAAATATGATCCAGTAATTCAAACACGCCATTGAGCAATAATTTACGATTATCCTTTCTATTGTTTGTAAGTGCAAAATCAACATTGTAAATCATCAAAAATTCTTTTGAATTATCTGCATCCAATCGATGAACAACGGGAGCCAATACATTAACAACTGAAGACAATTTATCAATTTGATCCTAAAAAACAAAAAGTAAAAAGATGAGAAAATTATATAAATTATAAAACATACCTGCAAGTCCAAATTAGGCTTTTTGGCTCCTGAATGCATTCCTTCATCACCATTAATATCACGTTCAATTGGTCGCTTCTGTGGCATTTCTTGAATTAGCTTTAGAATTCTAACAATTATTGGATGATACTAAACATTGCTTCAAAACAACAACGATAAAATATTATTGCTCTTATGCATATAAAGCCAAAAATAACCACTTCCTTTTTTCAATCTTCAAAAAATTTATTTTTTCTCTAATTTCTTTTTCCCTTTTTTTCAACTTTCATCATCGCTCAACTAAACTCTTTAATTTTATTATAATTTTATTTCAAACCTTAGACCATCGAACTCTACTGATGAGGCCCAACGATGCAGGTTTCCTTTTCAAACAAATGTAAAATACAAATTTACTTTTATAATTAGGATGTTTAGGGTTCAGGGCCGAAACATCCAAAAATAATAAAACCATAAAAATTCAATCTTAAAGATCTCGCTTTAATGTGTTTTTTTTTAAGTTGAATTTTATTTATTTCCAATGTCATTAAACTAAGTTATTGCATTAGCAAAGCTTAGCTAACAGCCTTAATGCTGTTATGACATTCATTCATTTATATTTTTTGATTTTTTAACATTCAAAAATCAATAAATTAAAAAAATTCAATCTTAAAGATCTCGCTTTAAAGTGATTTTTTTTAAGTTGAATTTTATTTATTCACAATGTCATTAAACTAAGTTATTGCATTAGCAAAGCTTAGCTAACAGCCTTAATGCTGTTGTGACATTTATTTACAATTTTGATTTTTGATTTTATTTCTTTAACTATCATAACCTAAAGTCTTCAAGTAATTGTTTTTAATGCAATTCTTGCACAACCTTAATGTTGTGTTGACTTTTTTACAAAACTTTTTTATTTTTTCAATAGTTTTGATATGCCTGGATCGAAAAAAACATAAATTTCCTTGCTGTATTTTCATTTTTATAATTAAAGAAAGCGTTTCATTGTTGAAAGATTGAATCTAAATTTTACTAAAAATTTCTAAAACGCAGGTTTCAATAGTTTTGATATGCCTGGATCGAACCAAACTAATTTTTCTTGCAGTAATATTATTTTTATAATTTATTAAAGCGTTTCATTGTTGAAAGATTGAATCTGAATTTTACTAAAAATTTCTAAAACGCAGGTTTCAATAGTTTTGATATGCCTGGATCGAAAAAAAAACATAAATTTCCTTGCTGTATTTTCATTTTTATAATTAAAGAAAGCGTTTCATTGTTGAAAGATTGAATCTAAATTTTACTAAAAATTTCTAAAACGCAGGTTTCAATAGTTTTGATATGCCTGGATCGAACCAAACTAATTTTTCTTGCAGTAATATTATTTTTATAATTTATTAAAGCGTTTCATTGTTGAAAGATTGAATCTAAATTTTACAAAAAATTTCTAAAACGCAGGTTTCAATAGTTTTGATATGCCTGGATCGAAAAAAAAACATAAATTTCCTTGCTGTATTTTCATTTTTATAATTAAAGAAAGCGTTTCATTGTTGAAAGATTGAATCTAAATTTTACTAAAAATTTCTAAAACGCAGGTTTCAATAGTTTTGATATGCCTGGATCGAACCAAACTAATTTTTCTTGCAGTAATATTATTTTTATAATTTATTAAAGCGTTTCATTGTTGAAAGATTGAATCTAAATTTTACAAAAAATTTCTAAAACGCAGGTTTCAATAGTTTTGATATGCCTGGATCGAAAAAAACATAAATTTCCTTGCTGTATTTTCATTTTTATAATTAAAGAAAGCGTAAATATTGTAACAAAAAAAGAAATCGAAGAAGAAATAAATAAAGTCTTCTGCCAATTTCAAAATAAACTAATTAAAAAATATAAAATCACTAACAAACAAGCCTTAAAATTGGAAAAACTTTGGAAAAAAGAAATAAAAAAACTCGCTAAATCTCTTTTCTTTAACTTAAACAAAAATAAACCAATTTTCAACCAAAAAGCCAAAAAAGAACTTGAAAACATTAAAAAACATTTTATTATTACAACGGCCGATAAAGCAACAAATAACTATGCATTTACTTGCAAAAAACTATACGTTGAAAGTCTGCAAAAAGAATTAGGATGGGATAAAGAAAATATTAAAGGTAATGACACTTATAAAATAAGCGAAATAAATTTAGACGAAGTTTATACAAAATGCTGCATACTTAACGAAAACAGAAAAATAAAAATGAATTGTGAAAAAGAAAAAGTTATTCCAAAAATTTACGCAATACCCAAGTTGCATAAAACCCCAATAAAATTCAGATTTATTACAGGTGCAAGTAATAGCGGAATTAAAGAACTATCAAAAAAACTACAACAAATATTAAAACATTTTAAAAACCAATTAAAAAATTATTGCAAAGTTATTGAAAATAGGACAAGCTTAAAAAATTATTGGTCAATAAAAAACAGTCAAGAGTTCATTGAAAAAATAGAAAATTTAACAAAAAAAGATAATTTAAAATTATTTTGCGCTGATTTTAACAACTTATTTACTAATTTACCTCACACCGTTGTAATTCAAAACATAAGCAACCTAATTGAATTATGCTTTAAAAACAGTAAAAAGGAATATTTAAAAGTTGGATATAATTACTGCCAATTCAGGGAAGCAAAAGAAAATGGGATGGAAAATTGCTTTACTAAAGAAGATATCATGGATTTACTAATTCAAACACTTGATAATAGCTATGCAAAATTCGCCACAATAATTTTTAAACAAATCAATGGAATTCCACAAGGCAATAACGCTTCACCTGAAATTGCAGATTTAACTTTGACTATGATGGAATACAAATACTGTCATAATAAAGAAAACCAATTTTTTGTAAAAAATATTGCTCCATCCAGATACATGGACGACATAATTGTAATCAACCATAAAAATATCGACTTTCAAAAAATTGCCAATAATATTTACCATGAAAGTTTAACACTCGAAACTACACATGAATCCGAATTTAAAACAAATTACCTCGATATTACGGTTGAATTAAATCAAGGAATCAACTACAATTTATATAATAAAACTGACGCATACACCTTTGACGTGCTTAGATACTCAAATTATCGCTCAAATATTCCTACAGTTTATAAACATAACATAATCGAGGGAGAAACATTAAGAACAGCGAGAGTTTCAAGCAATAAACATAACTTTAAAAACGCCTATGAAAATCTAGAAAACCTACTGATACGCAATAATTACCATAAAGAAACAATCAAAAAACACAAGAATAAAGTTCTAAACAAACACAAATACTTTAACTTCATTTAACTGAACAAATAAGAAATACAAAAAGTTACATAAGTTTATTTGAATATTACTTACAAAGACAAAATATACAAAACAAGATAAAATGCATTAAACAAAAGTTAAAATTTACAATTAGCAATATCTGAATAAAAATCTTTAACAATATCAAAAGTTTTAGGTTCATCAGCTCCTACTTTAATTGTATTACCTTTAAGCAGAACAAAAGGTACAGCATTAATCTTCTTTTGATGTAGCATATCCTTGAACATAGCGATCAATTCTTGCTTGATAATTAATCCAATCTTCCGTTTCTTCATTGAACTATTTGATAAACATCGTTGAACATCAATTCGACCATTAACTTTAAACAGCTTTGGCTTGAACGTTTTCAGGCGATGAAGTGAATCCATAACATTATTAACCAATAGCGAACCAAGTTTAACTTTAATGAATTTCTTTTCAGTTTTACCAAGATATTCTGGAGATCCAACAGCGGTTGATGAATAATTTTTATCCAAAATATGATCCAGTAATTCAAACACGCCATTGAGCAATAATTTACGATTATCCTTTCTATTGTTTGTAAGTGCAAAATCAACATTGTAAATCATCAAAAATTCTTTTGAATTATCTGCATCCAATCGATGAACAACGGGAGCCAATACATTAACAACTGAAGACAATTTATCAATTTGATCCTAAAAAACAAAAAGTAAAAAGATGAGAAAATTATATAAATTATAAAACATACCTGCAAGTCCAAATTAGGCTTTTTGGCTCCTGAATGCATTCCTTCATCACCATTAATATCACGTTCAATTGGTCGCTTCTGTGGCATTTCTTGAATTAGCTTTAGAATTCTAACAATTATTGGATGATACTAAACATTGCTTCAAAACAACAACGATAAAATATTATTGCTCTTATGCATATAAAGCCAAAAATAACCACTTCCTTTTTTCAATCTTCAAAAAATTTATTTTTTCTCTAATTTCTTTTTCCCTTTTTTTCAACTTTCATCATCGCTCAACTAAACTCTTTAATTTTATTATAATTTTATTTCAAACCTTAGACCATCGAACTCTACTGATGAGGCCCAACGATGCAGGTTTCCTTTTCAAACAAATGTAAAATACAAATTTACTTTTATAATTAGGATGTTTAGGGTTCAGGGCCGAAACATCCAAAAATAATAAAACCATAAAAATTCAATCTTAAAGATCTCGCTTTAATGTGTTTTTTTTTAAGTTGAATTTTATTTATTTCCAATGTCATTAAACTAAGTTATTGCATTAGCAAAGCTTAGCTAACAGCCTTAATGCTGTTATGACATTCATTCATTTATATTTTTTGATTTTTTAACATTCAAAAATCAATAAATTAAAAAAATTCAATCTTAAAGATCTCGCTTTAAAGTGATTTTTTTTAAGTTGAATTTTATTTATTCACAATGTCATTAAACTAAGTTATTGCATTAGCAAAGCTTAGCTAACAGCCTTAATGCTGTTGTGACATTTATTTACAATTTTGATTTTTGATTTTATTTCTTTAACTATCATAACCTAAAGTCTTCAAGTAATTGTTTTTAATGCAATTCTTGCACAACCTTAATGTTGTGTTGACTTTTTTACAAAACTTTTTTATTTTTTGTAATTTGTTGATTTACTTCCAAATTGATGTGAGGTTGAAAAAGCCCACTCTTTGGAATAAATCTTCGAACCCAGGAAATTAAAATTTCATTTATAAAATTCCTTTCACTATAAATTAAAACTTCCTGAGTGAACTCTGCTTATAACAATAATTTATAATTTTCATTTAAATAATGCCCGCTTTGGAATTCGAAAGAATTCCAAGAACCCGACATCCACACTGTTTATAAACCTTATTCTTTCATCCCACACAAAATGTGACTTAAATTACTCTTTCAACATTATTTCAGCTTACAACTTATAATTTTATTCAATTAAAATTATTTAATCTTAACCATTCTTTCTCTTTCCTTCTTTCCTCTCTTCATAAAAGGGCAATTCAAAAACCCTAAATCTGTACAATATATATTTAATAATTTCCTTCTTATTCTTTCTTCGAAATTAGTTATAACTTACAAAATTATTCAAATATGGTTTATTAAACGGATTCAACGTGAACCGTTCAACTGCCTTTGAGTGATAAAAGTGGAGATCCGGACGGGAGGGATCTGACCATGCTGCCAGCAGTTGTAAAAAATACGGTTTTCATGCCTGTACCGAGAGAGGCCGCTCTCTAAAACACATCTCGTGCCGTCTTGGTGGAGAAACCGCCGCCAGGAGGGTCATCCCAATTGGTTTAAAAAAACTCTAATTTCGAAACCTTTTAACTTTTATAAAAATTACATAACAACTATATCAAAGGAAAGAAGAAAAAGAATCATAAAACCATTTAAAACTACAGATCAAGAAGGATACAAGTGTAAAAAGAAAAACTGTAAAGTATGTCCTAGATTAAATAATCGTAATTTTGTTGAAAGCAGCGTAACTAAAGATAAATATTTAACCTGTAAAACCAATAAATTTAATTGCTGTTCAAATAATTTAGTTTATCTCTTAACTTGTAAAATATGCAAAAAGCAATATGTAGGAGAAACAAAAAGAAAATTAAAACAAAGAATTAGCGAACATTTAAATAACATCAAAAATGGAACTGAAAAAACTGTCTTATGCCAACATTTTATAAATCATGAAAATAATGATTTTGAAATAGATGTCCTGGATAATATTGATTTAGAAGATAGACAAACTCGCTTAAATACCGAAGAAACATGGATCAGACTTTTAATGACTGCATATCCATATGGATTAAACGACAATATTAAGGCTATAGGAAACCTAACAAATTTATCTTTAATAAAAGAAAAATTAGATAAATTGCCATATTTTAATTTCAACTTTCCACGAATAAAAAACACAAGAGGCAATAACAGAAAACGAAAAAAGAAGTTAAATAATACTAGCTCAACCGAAATAAAAAATAAAATCATCACAGCTGAAACAAACGAATTATTCCAACTTTATTACAACACCTCCAAAAATATTAAAAATAAATTAACTAAAGACGAAAATACTTTGACATTTAAAAAAAACGATTTAAAACTATTAAGTTTTAAAACTAATGATAAGAAATCTAGAATGGTAACAAATAATTTTCTAAACATAAGTCTAACTCATATCCATCCAGTCCTGGATAAAATTAAACTTGGAAAAATTTTAAACAAAATATTAAAAGAAAACCAAATAATATTACACGACAATGCTAAGTTCAGAATAATTAAAAAATGTCTGCCACCGATCAGTACTAAAGTTTTTAATTACAACCAATTTTTAAATAACCTCACTATAAATCAAGTTAAAGAAATCAACACCTCTAAATGTATGTGTTCACCAGAACATCCATACTTTGATAACCACCATAAACATATCATAACGGGGGATATTAACTTTATAAAAAATCTTAATCTTAAAAAAACACTAAAAATGGGTACTAAATTTAGAGATATAAATATTGTAACAAAAAAAGAAATCGAAGAAGAAATAAATAAAGTCTTCTGCCAATTTCAAAATAAACTAATTAAAAAATATAAAATCACTAACAAACAAGCCTTAAAATTGGAAAAACTTTGGAAAAAAGAAATAAAAAAACTCGCTAAATCTCTTTTCTTTAACTTAAACAAAAATAAACCAATTTTCAACCAAAAAGCCAAAAAAGAACTTGAAAACATTAAAAAACATTTTATTATTACAACGGCCGATAAAGCAACAAATAACTATGCATTTACTTGCAAAAAACTATACGTTGAAAGTCTGCAAAAAGAATTAGGATGGGATAAAGAAAATATTAAAGGTAATGACACTTATAAAATAAGCGAAATAAATTTAGACGAAGTTTATACAAAATGCTGCATACTTAACGAAAACAGAAAAATAAAAATGAATTGTGAAAAAGAAAAAGTTATTCCAAAAATTTACGCAATACCCAAGTTGCATAAAACCCCAATAAAATTCAGATTTATTACAGGTGCAAGTAATAGCGGAATTAAAGAACTATCAAAAAAACTACAACAAATATTAAAACATTTTAAAAACCAATTAAAAAATTATTGCAAAGTTATTGAAAATAGGACAAGCTTAAAAAATTATTGGTCAATAAAAAACAGTCAAGAGTTCATTGAAAAAATAGAAAATTTAACAAAAAAAGATAATTTAAAATTATTTTGCGCTGATTTTAACAACTTATTTACTAATTTACCTCACACCGTTGTAATTCAAAACATAAGCAACCTAATTGAATTATGCTTTAAAAACAGTAAAAAGGAATATTTAAAAGTTGGATATAATTACTGCCAATTCAGGGAAGCAAAAGAAAATGGGATGGAAAATTGCTTTACTAAAGAAGATATCATGGATTTACTAATTCAAACACTTGATAATAGCTATGCAAAATTCGCCACAATAATTTTTAAACAAATCAATGGAATTCCACAAGGCAATAACGCTTCACCTGAAATTGCAGATTTAACTTTGACTATGATGGAATACAAATACTGTCATAATAAAGAAAACCAATTTTTTGTAAAAAATATTGCTCCATCCAGATACATGGACGACATAATTGTAATCAACCATAAAAATATCGACTTTCAAAAAATTGCCAATAATATTTACCATGAAAGTTTAACACTCGAAACTACACATGAATCCGAATTTAAAACAAATTACCTCGATATTACGGTTGAATTAAATCAAGGAATCAACTACAATTTATATAATAAAACTGACGCATACACCTTTGACGTGCTTAGATACTCAAATTATCGCTCAAATATTCCTACAGTTTATAAACATAACATAATCGAGGGAGAAACATTAAGAACAGCGAGAGTTTCAAGCAATAAACATAACTTTAAAAACGCCTATGAAAATCTAGAAAACCTACTGATACGCAATAATTACCATAAAGAAACAATCAAAAAACACAAGAATAAAGTTCTAAACAAACACAAATACTTTAACTTCATTTAACTGAACAAATAAGAAATACAAAAAGTTACATAAGTTTATTTGAATATTACTTACAAAGACAAAATATACAAAACAAGATAAAATGCATTAAACAAAAGTTAAAATTTACAATTAGCAATATCTGAATAAAAATCTTTAACAATATCAAAAGTTTTAGGTTCATCAGCTCCTACTTTAATTGTATTACCTTTAAGCAGAACAAAAGGTACAGCATTAATCTTCTTTTGATGTAGCATATCCTTGAACATAGCGATCAATTCTTGCTTGATAATTAATCCAATCTTCCGTTTCTTCATTGAACTATTTGATAAACATCGTTGAACATCAATTCGACCATTAACTTTAAACAGCTTTGGCTTGAACGTTTTCAGGCGATGAAGTGAATCCATAACATTATTAACCAATAGCGAACCAAGTTTAACTTTAATGAATTTCTTTTCAGTTTTACCAAGATATTCTGGAGATCCAACAGCGGTTGATGAATAATTTTTATCCAAAATATGATCCAGTAATTCAAACACGCCATTGAGCAATAATTTACGATTATCCTTTCTATTGTTTGTAAGTGCAAAATCAACATTGTAAATCATCAAAAATTCTTTTGAATTATCTGCATCCAATCGATGAACAACGGGAGCCAATACATTAACAACTGAAGACAATTTATCAATTTGATCCTAAAAAACAAAAAGTAAAAAGATGAGAAAATTATATAAATTATAAAACATACCTGCAAGTCCAAATTAGGCTTTTTGGCTCCTGAATGCATTCCTTCATCACCATTAATATCACGTTCAATTGGTCGCTTCTGTGGCATTTCTTGAATTAGCTTTAGAATTCTAACAATTATTGGATGATACTAAACATTGCTTCAAAACAACAACGATAAAATATTATTGCTCTTATGCATATAAAGCCAAAAATAACCACTTCCTTTTTTCAATCTTCAAAAAATTTATTTTTTCTCTAATTTCTTTTTCCCTTTTTTTCAACTTTCATCATCGCTCAACTAAACTCTTTAATTTTATTATAATTTTATTTCAAACCTTAGACCATCGAACTCTACTGATGAGGCCCAACGATGCAGGTTTCCTTTTCAAACAAATGTAAAATACAAATTTACTTTTATAATTAGGATGTTTAGGGTTCAGGGCCGAAACATCCAAAAATAATAAAACCATAAAAATTCAATCTTAAAGATCTCGCTTTAATGTGTTTTTTTTTAAGTTGAATTTTATTTATTTCCAATGTCATTAAACTAAGTTATTGCATTAGCAAAGCTTAGCTAACAGCCTTAATGCTGTTATGACATTCATTCATTTATATTTTTTGATTTTTTAACATTCAAAAATCAATAAATTAAAAAAATTCAATCTTAAAGATCTCGCTTTAAAGTGATTTTTTTTAAGTTGAATTTTATTTATTCACAATGTCATTAAACTAAGTTATTGCATTAGCAAAGCTTAGCTAACAGCCTTAATGCTGTTGTGACATTTATTTACAATTTTGATTTTTGATTTTATTTCTTTAACTATCATAACCTAAAGTCTTCAAGTAATTGTTTTTAATGCAATTCTTGCACAACCTTAATGTTGTGTTGACTTTTTTACAAAACTTTTTTATTTTTTGTAATTTGTTGATTTACTTCCAAATTGATGTGAGGTTGAAAAAGCCCACTCTTTGGAATAAATCTTCGAACCCAGGAAATTAAAATTTCATTTATAAAATTCCTTTCACTATAAATTAAAACTTCCTGAGTGAACTCTGCTTATAACAATAATTTATAATTTTCATTTAAATAATGCCCGCTTTGGAATTCGAAAGAATTCCAAGAACCCGACATCCACACTGTTTATAAACCTTATTCTTTCATCCCACACAAAATGTGACTTAAATTACTCTTTCAACATTATTTCAGCTTACAACTTATAATTTTATTCAATTAAAATTATTTAATCTTAACCATTCTTTCTCTTTCCTTCTTTCCTCTCTTCATAAAAGGGCAATTCAAAAACCCTAAATCTGTACAATATATATTTAATAATTTCCTTCTTATTCTTTCTTCGAAATTAGTTATAACTTACAAAATTATTCAAATATGGTTTATTAAACGGATTCAACGTGAACCGTTCAACTGCCTTTGAGTGATAAAAGTGGAGATCCGGACGGGAGGGATCTGACCATGCTGCCAGCAGTTGTAAAAAATACGGTTTTCATGCCTGTACCGAGAGAGGCCGCTCTCTAAAACACATCTCGTGCCGTCTTGGTGGAGAAACCGCCGCCAGGAGGGTCATCCCAATTGGTTTAAAAAAACTCTAATTTCGAAACCTTTTAACTTTTATAAAAATTACATAACAACTATATCAAAGGAAAGAAGAAAAAGAATCATAAAACCATTTAAAACTACAGATCAAGAAGGATACAAGTGTAAAAAGAAAAACTGTAAAGTATGTCCTAGATTAAATAATCGTAATTTTGTTGAAAGCAGCGTAACTAAAGATAAATATTTAACCTGTAAAACCAATAAATTTAATTGCTGTTCAAATAATTTAGTTTATCTCTTAACTTGTAAAATATGCAAAAAGCAATATGTAGGAGAAACAAAAAGAAAATTAAAACAAAGAATTAGCGAACATTTAAATAACATCAAAAATGGAACTGAAAAAACTGTCTTATGCCAACATTTTATAAATCATGAAAATAATGATTTTGAAATAGATGTCCTGGATAATATTGATTTAGAAGATAGACAAACTCGCTTAAATACCGAAGAAACATGGATCAGACTTTTAATGACTGCATATCCATATGGATTAAACGACAATATTAAGGCTATAGGAAACCTAACAAATTTATCTTTAATAAAAGAAAAATTAGATAAATTGCCATATTTTAATTTCAACTTTCCACGAATAAAAAACACAAGAGGCAATAACAGAAAACGAAAAAAGAAGTTAAATAATACTAGCTCAACCGAAATAAAAAATAAAATCATCACAGCTGAAACAAACGAATTATTCCAACTTTATTACAACACCTCCAAAAATATTAAAAATAAATTAACTAAAGACGAAAATACTTTGACATTTAAAAAAAACGATTTAAAACTATTAAGTTTTAAAACTAATGATAAGAAATCTAGAATGGTAACAAATAATTTTCTAAACATAAGTCTAACTCATATCCATCCAGTCCTGGATAAAATTAAACTTGGAAAAATTTTAAACAAAATATTAAAAGAAAACCAAATAATATTACACGACAATGCTAAGTTCAGAATAATTAAAAAATGTCTGCCACCGATCAGTACTAAAGTTTTTAATTACAACCAATTTTTAAATAACCTCACTATAAATCAAGTTAAAGAAATCAACACCTCTAAATGTATGTGTTCACCAGAACATCCATACTTTGATAACCACCATAAACATATCATAACGGGGGATATTAACTTTATAAAAAATCCCTGGATCGAACCAAACTAATTTTTCTTGCAGTAATATTATTTTTATAATTTATTAAAGCGTTTCATTGTTGAAAGATTGAATCTAAATTTTACTAAAAATTTCTAAAACGCAGGTTTCAATAGTTTTGATATGCCTGGATCGAAAAAAACATAAATTTCCTTGCTGTAATATTATTTTTATAATTTATTAAAGCGTTTCATTGTTGAAAGATTGAATCTAAATTTTACTAAAAATTTCTAAAACGCAGGTTTCAATAGTTTTGATATGCCTGGATCGAACCAAACTAATTTTTCTTGCAGTAATATTATTTTTATAATTTATTAAAGCGTTTCATTGTTGAAAGATTGAATCTAAATTTTACTAAAAATTTCTAAAACGCAGGTTTCAATAGTTTTGATATGCCTGGATCGAAAAAAACATAAATTTCCTTGCTGTATTTTCATTTTTATAATTAAAGAAAGCGTTTCATTGTTGAAAGATTGAATCTAAATTTTACTAAAAATTTCTAAAACGCAGGTTTCAATAGTTTTGATATGCCTGGATCGAACCAAACTAATTTTTCTTGCAGTAATATTATTTTTATAATTTATTAAAGCGTTTCATTGTTGAAAGATTGAATCTAAATTTTACTAAAAATTTCTAAAACGCAGGTTTCAATAGTTTTGATATGCCTGGATCGAACCAAACTAATTTTTCTTGCAGTAATATTATTTTTATAATTTATTAAAGCGTTTCATTGTTGAAAGATTGAATCTAAATTTTACTAAAAATTTCTAAAACGCAGGTTTCAATAGTTTTGATATGCCTGGATCGAACCAAACTAATTTTTCTTGCAGTAATATTATTTTTATAATTTATTAAAGCGTTTCATTGTTGAAAGATTGAATCTAAATTTTACTAAAAATTTCTAAAACGCAGGTTTCAATAGTTTTGATATGCCTGGATCGAAAAAAATATAAATTTCCTTGCTGTATTTTCATTTTTATAATTAAAGAAAGCGTTTCATTGTTGAAAGATTGAATCTAAATTTTACTAAAAATTTCTAAAACGCAGGTTTCAATAGTTTTGATATGCCTGGATCGAACCAAACTAATTTTTCTTGCAGTAATATTATTTTTATAATTTATTAAAGCGTTTCATTGTTGAAAGATTGAATCTAAATTTTACTAAAAATTTCTAAAACGCAGGTTTCAATAGTTTTGATATGCCTGGATCGAAAAAAATATAAATTTCCTTGCTGTATTTTCATTTTTATAATTAAAGAAAGCGTTTCATTGTTGAAAGATTGAATTTAAATTTTACTAAAAATTTCTAAAACGCAGGTTTCAATAGTTTTGATATGCCTGGATCGAACCAAACTAATTTTTCTTGCAGTAATATTATTTTTATAATTTATTAAAGCGTTTCATTGTTGAAAGATTGAATCTAAATTTTACTAAAAATTTCTAAAACGCAGGTTTCAATAGTTTTGATATGCCTGGATCGAAAAAAATATAAATTTCCTTGCTGTATTTTCATTTTTATAATTAAAGAAAGCGTTTCATTGTTGAAAGATTGAATCTAAATTTTACTAAAAATTTCTAAAACGCAGGTTTCAATAGTTTTGATATGCCTGGATCGAACCAAACTAATTTTTCTTGCAGTAATATTATTTTTATAATTTATTAAAGCGTTTCATTGTTGAAAGATTGAATCTAAATTTTACTAAAAATTTCTAAAACGCAGGTTTCAATAGTTTTGATATGCCTGGATCGAACCAAACTAATTTTTCTTGCAGTAATATTATTTTTATAATTTATTAAAGCGTTTCATTGTTGAAAGATTGAATCTAAATTTTACTAAAAATTTCTAAAACGCAGGTTTCAATAGTTTTGATATGCCTGGATCGAAAAAAATATAAATTTCCTTGCTGTATTTTCATTTTTATAATTAAAGAAAGCGTTTCATTGTTGAAAGATTGAATCTAAATTTTACTAAAAATTTCTAAAACGCAGGTTTCAATAGTTTTGATATGCCTGGATCGAACCAAACTAATTTTTCTTGCAGTAATATTATTTTTATAATTTATTAAAGCGTTTCATTGTTGAAAGATTGAATCTAAATTTTACTAAAAATTTCTAAAACGCAGGTTTCAATAGTTTTGATATGCCTGGATCGAACCAAACTAATTTTTCTTGCAGTAATATTATTTTTATAATTTATTAAAGCGTTTCATTGTTGAAAGATTGAATCTAAATTTTACTAAAAATTTCTAAAACGCAGGTTTCAATAGTTTTGATATGCCTGGATCGAAAAAAATATAAATTTCCTTGCTGTATTTTCATTTTTATAATTAAAGAAAGCGTTTCATTGTTGAAAGATTGAATCTAAATTTTACTAAAAATTTCTAAAACGCAGGTTTCAATAGTTTTGATATGCCTGGATCGAACCAAACTAATTTTTCTTGCAGTAATATTATTTTTATAATTTATTAAAGCGTTTCATTGTTGAAAGATTGAATCTAAATTTTACTAAAAATTTCTAAAACGCAGGTTTCAATAGTTTTGATATGCCTGGATCGAAAAAAATATAAATTTCCTTGCTGTATTTTCATTTTTATAATTAAAGAAAGCGTTTCATTGTTGAAAGATTGAATCTAAATTTTACTAAAAATTTCTAAAACGCAGGTTTCAATAGTTTTGATATGCCTGGATCGAACCAAACTAATTTTTCTTGCAGTAATATTATTTTTATAATTTATTAAAGCGTTTCATTGTTGAAAGATTGAATCTAAATTTTACTAAAAATTTCTAAAACGCAGGTTTCAATAGTTTTGATATGCCTGGATCGAACCAAACTAATTTTTCTTGCAGTAATATTATTTTTATAATTTATTAAAGCGTTTCATTGTTGAAAGATTGAATCTAAATTTTACTAAAAATTTCTAAAACGCAGGTTTCAATAGTTTTGATATGCCTGGATCGAAAAAAATATAAATTTCCTTGCTGTATTTTCATTTTTATAATTAAAGAAAGCGTTTCATTGTTGAAAGATTGAATCTAAATTTTACTAAAAATTTCTAAAACGCAGGTTTCAATAGTTTTGATATGCCTGGATCGAACCAAACTAATTTTTCTTGCAGTAATATTATTTTTATAATTTATTAAAGCGTTTCATTGTTGAAAGATTGAATCTAAATTTTACTAAAAATTTCTAAAACGCAGGTTTCAATAGTTTTGATATGCCTGGATCGAAAAAAATATAAATTTCCTTGCTGTATTTTCATTTTTATAATTAAAGAAAGCGTTTCATTGTTGAAAGATTGAATCTAAATTTTACTAAAAATTTCTAAAACGCAGGTTTCAATAGTTTTGATATGCCTGGATCGAACCAAACTAATTTTTCTTGCAGTAATATTATTTTTATAATTTATTAAAGCGTTTCATTGTTGAAAGATTGAATCTAAATTTTACTAAAAATTTCTAAAACGCAGGTTTCAATAGTTTTGATATGCCTGGATCGAAAAAAATATAAATTTCCTTGCTGTATTTTCATTTTTATAATTAAAGAAAGCGTTTCATTGTTGAAAGATTGAATCTAAATTTTACTAAAAATTTCTAAAACGCAGGTTTCAATAGTTTTGATATGCCTGGATCGAACCAAACTAATTTTTCTTGCAGTAATATTATTTTTATAATTTATTAAAGCGTTTCATTGTTGAAAGATTGAATCTAAATTTTACTAAAAATTTCTAAAACGCAGGTTTCAATAGTTTTGATATGCCTGGATCGAAAAAAATATAAATTTCCTTGCTGTATTTTCATTTTTATAATTAAAGAAAGCGTTTCATTGTTGAAAGATTGAATCTAAATTTTACTAAAAATTTCTAAAACGCAGGTTTCAATAGTTTTGATATGCCTGGATCGAACCAAACTAATTTTTCTTGCAGTAATATTATTTTTATAATTTATTAAAGCGTTTCATTGTTGAAAGATTGAATCTAAATTTTACTAAAAATTTCTAAAACGCAGGTTTCAATAGTTTTGATATGCCTGGATCGAACCAAACTAATTTTTCTTGCAGTAATATTATTTTTATAATTTATTAAAGCGTTTCATTGTTGAAAGATTGAATCTAAATTTTACTAAAAATTTCTAAAACGCAGGTTTCAATAGTTTTGATATGCCTGGATCGAAAAAAATATAAATTTCCTTGCTGTATTTTCATTTTTATAATTAAAGAAAGCGTTTCATTGTTGAAAGATTGAATCTAAATTTTACTAAAAATTTCTAAAACGCAGGTTTCAATAGTTTTGATATGCCTGGATCGAACCAAACTAATTTTTCTTGCAGTAATATTATTTTTATAATTTATTAAAGCGTTTCATTGTTGAAAGATTGAATCTAAATTTTACTAAAAATTTCTAAAACGCAGGTTTCAATAGTTTTGATATGCCTGGATCGAAAAAAATATAAATTTCCTTGCTGTATTTTCATTTTTATAATTAAAGAAAGCGTTTCATTGTTGAAAGATTGAATCTAAATTTTACTAAAAATTTCTAAAACGCAGGTTTCAATAGTTTTGATATGCCTGGATCGAACCAAACTAATTTTTCTTGCAGTAATATTATTTTTATAATTTATTAAAGCGTTTCATTGTTGAAAGATTGAATCTAAATTTTACTAAAAATTTCTAAAACGCAGGTTTCAATAGTTTTGATATGCCTGGATCGAAAAAAATATAAATTTCCTTGCTGTATTTTCATTTTTATAATTAAAGAAAGCGTTTCATTGTTGAAAGATTGAATCTAAATTTTACTAAAAATTTCTAAAACGCAGGTTTCAATAGTTTTGATATGCCTGGATCGAACCAAACTAATTTTTCTTGCAGTAATATTATTTTTATAATTTATTAAAGCGTTTCATTGTTGAAAGATTGAATCTAAATTTTACTAAAAATTTCTAAAACGCAGGTTTCAATAGTTTTGATATGCCTGGATCGAAAAAAATATAAATTTCCTTGCTGTATTTTCATTTTTATAATTAAAGAAAGCGTTTCATTGTTGAAAGATTGAATCTAAATTTTACTAAAAATTTCTAAAACGCAGGTTTCAATAGTTTTGATATGCCTGGATCGAACCAAACTAATTTTTCTTGCAGTAATATTATTTTTATAATTTATTAAAGCGTTTCATTGTTGAAAGATTGAATCTAAATTTTACTAAAAATTTCTAAAACGCAGGTTTCAATAGTTTTGATATGCCTGGATCGAAAAAAATATAAATTTCCTTGCTGTATTTTCATTTTTATAATTAAAGAAAGCGTTTCATTGTTGAAAGATTGAATCTAAATTTTACTAAAAATTTCTAAAACGCAGGTTTCAATAGTTTTGATATGCCTGGATCGAACCAAACTAATTTTTCTTGCAGTAATATTATTTTTATAATTTATTAAAGCGTTTCATTGTTGAAAGATTGAATCTAAATTTTACTAAAAATTTCTAAAACGCAGGTTTCAATAGTTTTGATATGCCTGGATCGAACCAAACTAATTTTTCTTGCAGTAATATTATTTTTATAATTTATTAAAGCGTTTCATTGTTGAAAGATTGAATCTAAATTTTACTAAAAATTTCTAAAACGCAGGTTTCAATAGTTTTGATATGCCTGGATCGAAAAAAATATAAATTTCCTTGCTGTATTTTCATTTTTATAATTAAAGAAAGCGTTTCATTGTTGAAAGATTGAATCTAAATTTTACTAAAAATTTCTAAAACGCAGGTTTCAATAGTTTTGATATGCCTGGATCGAACCAAACTAATTTTTCTTGCAGTAATATTATTTTTATAATTTATTAAAGCGTTTCATTGTTGAAAGATTGAATCTAAATTTTACTAAAAATTTCTAAAACGCAGGTTTCAATAGTTTTGATATGCCTGGATCGAAAAAAATATAAATTTCCTTGCTGTATTTTCATTTTTATAATTAAAGAAAGCGTTTCATTGTTGAAAGATTGAATCTAAATTTTACTAAAAATTTCTAAAACGCAGGTTTCAATAGTTTTGATATGCCTGGATCGAACCAAACTAATTTTTCTTGCAGTAATATTATTTTTATAATTTATTAAAGCGTTTCATTGTTGAAAGATTGAATCTAAATTTTACTAAAAATTTCTAAAACGCAGGTTTCAATAGTTTTGATATGCCTGGATCGAAAAAAATATAAATTTCCTTGCTGTATTTTCATTTTTATAATTAAAGAAAGCGTTTCATTGTTGAAAGATTGAATCTAAATTTTACTAAAAATTTCTAAAACGCAGGTTTCAATAGTTTTGATATGCCTGGATCGAACCAAACTAATTTTTCTTGCAGTAATATTATTTTTATAATTTATTAAAGCGTTTCATTGTTGAAAGATTGAATCTAAATTTTACTAAAAATTTCTAAAACGCAGGTTTCAATAGTTTTGATATGCCTGGATCGAACCAAACTAATTTTTCTTGCAGTAATATTATTTTTATAATTTATTAAAGCGTTTCATTGTTGAAAGATTGAATCTAAATTTTACTAAAAATTTCTAAAACGCAGGTTTCAATAGTTTTGATATGCCTGGATCGAAAAAAATATAAATTTCCTTGCTGTATTTTCATTTTTATAATTAAAGAAAGCGTTTCATTGTTGAAAGATTGAATCTAAATTTTACTAAAAATTTCTAAAACGCAGGTTTCAATAGTTTTGATATGCCTGGATCGAACCAAACTAATTTTTCTTGCAGTAATATTATTTTTATAATTTATTAAAGCGTTTCATTGTTGAAAGATTGAATCTAAATTTTACTAAAAATTTCTAAAACGCAGGTTTCAATAGTTTTGATATGCCTGGATCGAAAAAAATATAAATTTCCTTGCTGTATTTTCATTTTTATAATTAAAGAAAGCGTTTCATTGTTGAAAGATTGAATCTAAATTTTACTAAAAATTTCTAAAACGCAGGTTTCAATAGTTTTGATATGCCTGGATCGAACCAAACTAATTTTTCTTGCAGTAATATTATTTTTATAATTTATTAAAGCGTTTCATTGTTGAAAGATTGAATCTAAATTTTACTAAAAATTTCTAAAACGCAGGTTTCAATAGTTTTGATATGCCTGGATCGAAAAAAATATAAATTTCCTTGCTGTATTTTCATTTTTATAATTAAAGAAAGCGTTTCATTGTTGAAAGATTGAATCTAAATTTTACTAAAAATTTCTAAAACGCAGGTTTCAATAGTTTTGATATGCCTGGATCGAACCAAACTAATTTTTCTTGCAGTAATATTATTTTTATAATTTATTAAAGCGTTTCATTGTTGAAAGATTGAATCTAAATTTTACTAAAAATTTCTAAAACGCAGGTTTCAATAGTTTTGATATGCCTGGATCGAAAAAAATATAAATTTCCTTGCTGTATTTTCATTTTTATAATTAAAGAAAGCGTTTCATTGTTGAAAGATTGAATCTAAATTTTACTAAAAATTTCTAAAACGCAGGTTTCAATAGTTTTGATATGCCTGGATCGAACCAAACTAATTTTTCTTGCAGTAATATTATTTTTATAATTAAAGAAAGCGTTTCATTGTTGAAAGATTGAATCTAAATTTTACTAAAAATTTCTAAAACGCAGGTTTCAATAGTTTTGATATGCCTGGATCGAAAAAAATATAAATTTCCTTGCTGTATTTTCATTTTTATAATTAAAGAAAGCGTTTCATTGTTGAAAGATTGAATCTAAATTTTACTAAAAATTTCTAAAACGCAGGTTTCAATAGTTTTGATATGCCTGGATCGAACCAAACTAATTTTTCTTGCAGTAATATTATTTTTATAATTTATTAAAGCGTTTCATTGTTGAAAGATTGAATCTAAATTTTACTAAAAATTTCTAAAACGCAGGTTTCAATAGTTTTGATATGCCTGGATCGAACCAAACTAATTTTTCTTGCAGTAATATTATTTTTATAATTTATTAAAGTGTTTCATTGTTGAAAGATTGAATCTAAATTTTACTAAAAATTTCTAAAACGCAGGTTTCAATAGTTTTGATATGCCTGGATCGAAAAAAATATAAATTTCCTTGCTGTATTTTCATTTTTATAATTAAAGAAAGCGTTTCATTGTTGAAAGATTGAATCTAAATTTTACTAAAAATTTCTAAAACGCAGGTTTCAATAGTTTTGATATGCCTGGATCGAACCAAACTAATTTTTCTTGCAGTAATATTATTTTTATAATTAAAGAAAGCGTTTCATTGTTGAAAGATTGAATCTAAATTTTACTAAAAATTTCTAAAACGCAGGTTTCAATAGTTTTGATATGCCTGGATCGAAAAAAATATAAATTTCCTTGCTGTATTTTCATTTTTATAATTAAAGAAAGCGTTTCATTGTTGAAAGATTGAATCTAAATTTTACTAAAAATTTCTAAAACGCAGGTTTCAATAGTTTTGATATGCCTGGATCGAACCAAACTAATTTTTCTTGCAGTAATATTATTTTTATAATTTATTAAAGCGTTTCATTGTTGAAAGATTGAATCTAAATTTTACTAAAAATTTCTAAAACGCAGGTTTCAATAGTTTTGATATGCCTGGATCGAAAAAAATATAAATTTCCTTGCTGTATTTTCATTTTTATAATTAAAGAAAGCGTTTCATTGTTGAAAGATTGAATCTAAATTTTACTAAAAATTTCTAAAACGCAGGTTTCAATAGTTTTGATATGCCTGGATCGAAAAAAACTAATTTTTCTTGCAGTAATATTATTTTTATAATTTATTAAAGCGTTTCATTGTTGAAAGATTGAATCTAAATTTTACTAAAAATTTCTAAAACGCAGGTTTCAATAGTTTTGATATGCCTGGATCGAAAAAAATATAAATTTCCTTGCTGTATTTTCATTTTTATAATTAAAGAAAGCGTTTCATTGTTGAAAGATTGAATCTAAATTTTACTAAAAATTTCTAAAACGCAGGTTTCAATAGTTTTGATATGCCTGGATCGAACCAAACTAATTTTTCTTGCAGTAATATTATTTTTATAATTTATTAAAGCGTTTCATTGTTGAAAGATTGAATCTAAATTTTACTAAAAATTTCTAAAACGCAGGTTTCAATAGTTTTGATATGCCTGGATCGAAAAAAATATAAATTTCCTTGCTGTATTTTCATTTTTATAATTAAAGAAAGCGTTTCATTGTTGAAAGATTGAATCTAAATTTTACTAAAAATTTCTAAAACGCAGGTTTCAATAGTTTTGATATGCCTGGATCGAACCAAACTAATTTTTCTTGCAGTAATATTATTTTTATAATTTATTAAAGCGTTTCATTGTTGAAAGATTGAATCTAAATTTTACTAAAAATTTCTAAAACGCAGGTTTCAATAGTTTTGATATGCCTGGATCGAACCAAACTAATTTTTCTTGCAGTAATATTATTTTTATAATTTATTAAAGCGTTTCATTGTTGAAAGATTGAATCTAAATTTTACTAAAAATTTCTAAAACGCAGGTTTCAATAGTTTTGATATGCCTGGATCGAACCAAACTAATTTTTCTTGCAGTAATATTATTTTTATAATTAAAGAAAGCGTTTCATTGTTGAAAGATTGAATCTAAATTTTACTAAAAATTTCTAAAACGCAGGTTTCAATAGTTTTGATATGCCTGGATCGAAAAAAATATAAATTTCCTTGCTGTATTTTCATTTTTATAATTAAAGAAAGCGTTTCATTGTTGAAAGATTGAATCTAAATTTTACTAAAAATTTCTAAAACGCAGGTTTCAATAGTTTTGATATGCCTGGATCGAACCAAACTAATTTTTCTTGCAGTAATATTATTTTTATAATTTATTAAAGCGTTTCATTGTTGAAAGATTGAATCTAAATTTTACTAAAAATTTCTAAAACGCAGGTTTCAATAGTTTTGATATGCCTGGATCGAAAAAAATATAAATTTCCTTGCTGTATTTTCATTTTTATAATTAAAGAAAGCGTTTCATTGTTGAAAGATTGAATCTAAATTTTACTAAAAATTTCTAAAACGCAGGTTTCAATAGTTTTGATATGCCTGGATCGAAAAAAATATAAATTTCCTTGCTGTATTTTCATTTTTATAATTAAAGAAAGCGTTTCATTGTTGAAAGATTGAATCTAAATTTTACTAAAAATTTCTAAAACGCAGGTTTCAATAGTTTTGATATGCCTGGATCGAACCAAACTAATTTTTCTTGCAGTAATATTATTTTTATAATTTATTAAAGCGTTTCATTGTTGAAAGATTGAATCTAAATTTTACTAAAAATTTCTAAAACGCAGGTTTCAATAGTTTTGATATGCCTGGATCGAAAAAAATATAAATTTCCTTGCTGTATTTTCATTTTTATAATTAAAGAAAGCGTTTCATTGTTGAAAGATTGAATCTAAATTTTACTAAAAATTTCTAAAACGCAGGTTTCAATAGTTTTGATATGCCTGGATCGAAAAAAATATAAATTTCCTTGCTGTATTTTCATTTTTATAATTAAAGAAAGCGTTTCATTGTTGAAAGATTGAATCTAAATTTTACTAAAAATTTCTAAAACGCAGGTTTCAATAGTTTTGATATGCCTGGATCGAACCAAACTAATTTTTCTTGCAGTAATATTATTTTTATAATTTATTAAAGCGTTTCATTGTTGAAAGATTGAATCTAAATTTTACTAAAAATTTCTAAAACGCAGGTTTCAATAGTTTTGATATGCCTGGATCGAACCAAACTAATTTTTCTTGCAGTAATATTATTTTTATAATTTATTAAAGCGTTTCATTGTTGAAAGATTGAATCTAAATTTTACTAAAAATTTCTAAAACGCAGGTTTCAATAGTTTTGATATGCCTGGATCGAAAAAAATATAAATTTCCTTGCTGTATTTTCATTTTTATAATTAAAGAAAGCGTTTCATTGTTGAAAGATTGAATCTAAATTTTACTAAAAATTTCTAAAACGCAGGTTTCAATAGTTTTGATATGCCTGGATCGAACCAAACTAATTTTTCTTGCAGTAATATTATTTTTATAATTTATTAAAGCGTTTCATTGTTGAAAGATTGAATCTAAATTTTACTAAAAATTTCTAAAACGCAGGTTTCAATAGTTTTGATATGCCTGGATCGAAAAAAATATAAATTTCCTTGCTGTATTTTCATTTTTATAATTAAAGAAAGCGTTTCATTGTTGAAAGATTGAATCTAAATTTTACTAAAAATTTCTAAAACGCAGGTTTCAATAGTTTTGATATGCCTGGATCGAACCAAACTAATTTTTCTTGCAGTAATATTATTTTTATAATTTATTAAAGCGTTTCATTGTTGAAAGATTGAATCTAAATTTTACTAAAAATTTCTAAAACGCAGGTTTCAATAGTTTTGATATGCCTGGATCGAACCAAACTAATTTTTCTTGCAGTAATATTATTTTTATAATTTATTAAAGCGTTTCATTGTTGAAAGATTGAATCTAAATTTTACTAAAAATTTCTAAAACGCAGGTTTCAATAGTTTTGATATGCCTGGATCGAAAAAAATATAAATTTCCTTGCTGTATTTTCATTTTTATAATTAAAGAAAGCGTTTCATTGTTGAAAGATTGAATCTAAATTTTACTAAAAATTTCTAAAACGCAGGTTTCAATAGTTTTGATATGCCTGGATCGAAAAAAATATAAATTTCCTTGCTGTATTTTCATTTTTATAATTAAAGAAAGCGTTTCATTGTTGAAAGATTGAATCTAAATTTTACTAAAAATTTCTAAAACGCAGGTTTCAATAGTTTTGATATGCCTGGATCGAACCAAACTAATTTTTCTTGCAGTAATATTATTTTTATAATTTATTAAAGCGTTTCATTGTTGAAAGATTGAATCTAAATTTTACTAAAAATTTCTAAAACGCAGGTTTCAATAGTTTTGATATGCCTGGATCGAAAAAAATATAAATTTCCTTGCTGTATTTTCATTTTTATAATTAAAGAAAGCGTTTCATTGTTGAAAGATTGAATCTAAATTTTACTAAAAATTTCTAAAACGCAGGTTTCAATAGTTTTGATATGCCTGGATCGAACCAAACTAATTTTTCTTGCAGTAATATTATTTTTATAATTTATTAAAGCGTTTCATTGTTGAAAGATTGAATCTAAATTTTACTAAAAATTTCTAAAACGCAGGTTTCAATAGTTTTGATATGCCTGGATCGAAAAAAATATAAATTTCCTTGCTGTATTTTCATTTTTATAATTAAAGAAAGCGTTTCATTGTTGAAAGATTGAATCTAAATTTTACTAAAAATTTCTAAAACGCAGGTTTCAATAGTTTTGATATGCCTGGATCGAACCAAACTAATTTTTCTTGCAGTAATATTATTTTTATAATTTATTAAAGCGTTTCATTGTTGAAAGATTGAATCTAAATTTTACTAAAAATTTCTAAAACGCAGGTTTCAATAGTTTTGATATGCCTGGATCGAAAAAAATATAAATTTCCTTGCTGTATTTTCATTTTTATAATTAAAGAAAGCGTTTCATTGTTGAAAGATTGAATCTAAATTTTACTAAAAATTTCTAAAACGCAGGTTTCAATAGTTTTGATATGCCTGGATCGAACCAAACTAATTTTTCTTGCAGTAATATTATTTTTATAATTTATTAAAGCGTTTCATTGTTGAAAGATTGAATCTAAATTTTACTAAAAATTTCTAAAACGCAGGTTTCAATAGTTTTGATATGCCTGGATCGAAAAAAATATAAATTTCCTTGCTGTATTTTCATTTTTATAATTAAAGAAAGCGTTTCATTGTTGAAAGATTGAATCTAAATTTTACTAAAAATTTCTAAAACGCAGGTTTCAATAGTTTTGATATGCCTGGATCGAAAAAAATATAAATTTCCTTGCTGTATTTTCATTTTTATAATTAAAGAAAGCGTTTCATTGTTGAAAGATTGAATCTAAATTTTACTAAAAATTTCTAAAACGCAGGTTTCAATAGTTTTGATATGCCTGGATCGAACCAAACTAATTTTTCTTGCAGTAATATTATTTTTATAATTTATTAAAGCGTTTCATTGTTGAAAGATTGAATCTAAATTTTACTAAAAATTTCTAAAACGCAGGTTTCAATAGTTTTGATATGCCTGGATCGAAAAAAATATAAATTTCCTTGCTGTATTTTCATTTTTATAATTAAAGAAAGCGTTTCATTGTTGAAAGATTGAATCTAAATTTTACTAAAAATTTCTAAAACGCAGGTTTCAATAGTTTTGATATGCCTGGATCGAAAAAAATATAAATTTCCTTGCTGTATTTTCATTTTTATAATTAAAGAAAGCGTTTCATTGTTGAAAGATTGAATCTAAATTTTACTAAAAATTTCTAAAACGCAGGTTTCAATAGTTTTGATATGCCTGGATCGAACCAAACTAATTTTTCTTGCAGTAATATTATTTTTATAATTTATTAAAGCGTTTCATTGTTGAAAGATTGAATCTAAATTTTACTAAAAATTTCTAAAACGCAGGTTTCAATAGTTTTGATATGCCTGGATCGAAAAAAATATAAATTTCCTTGCTGTATTTTCATTTTTATAATTAAAGAAAGCGTTTCATTGTTGAAAGATTGAATCTAAATTTTACTAAAAATTTCTAAAACGCAGGTTTCAATAGTTTTGATATGCCTGGATCGAACCAAACTAATTTTTCTTGCAGTAATATTATTTTTATAATTTATTAAAGCGTTTCATTGTTGAAAGATTGAATCTAAATTTTACTAAAAATTTCTAAAACGCAGGTTTCAATAGTTTTGATATGCCTGGATCGAAAAAAATATAAATTTCCTTGCTGTATTTTCATTTTTATAATTAAAGAAAGCGTTTCATTGTTGAAAGATTGAATCTAAATTTTACTAAAAATTTCTAAAACGCAGGTTTCAATAGTTTTGATATGCCTGGATCGAACCAAACTAATTTTTCTTGCAGTAATATTATTTTTATAATTTATTAAAGCGTTTCATTGTTGAAAGATTGAATCTAAATTTTACTAAAAATTTCTAAAACGCAGGTTTCAATAGTTTTGATATGCCTGGATCGAAAAAAATATAAATTTCCTTGCTGTATTTTCATTTTTATAATTAAAGAAAGCGTTTCATTGTTGAAAGATTGAATCTAAATTTTACTAAAAATTTCTAAAACGCAGGTTTCAATAGTTTTGATATGCCTGGATCGAAAAAAATATAAATTTCCTTGCTGTATTTTCATTTTTATAATTAAAGAAAGCGTTTCATTGTTGAAAGATTGAATCTAAATTTTACTAAAAATTTCTAAAACGCAGGTTTCAATAGTTTTGATATGCCTGGATCGAAAAAAATATAAATTTCCTTGCTGTATTTTCATTTTTATAATTAAAGAAAGCGTTTCATTGTTGAAAGATTGAATCTAAATTTTACTAAAAATTTCTAAAACGCAGGTTTCAATAGTTTTGATATGCCTGGATCGAAAAAAATATAAATTTCCTTGCTGTATTTTCATTTTTATAATTAAAGAAAGCGTTTCATTGTTGAAAGATTGAATCTAAATTTTACTAAAAATTTCTAAAACGCAGGTTTCAATAGTTTTGATATGCCTGGATCGAAAAAAATATAAATTTCCTTGCTGTATTTTCATTTTTATAATTAAAGAAAGCGTTTCATTGTTGAAAGATTGAATCTAAATTTTACTAAAAATTTCTAAAACGCAGGTTTCAATAGTTTTGATATGCCTGGATCGAAAAAAATATAAATTTCCTTGCTGTATTTTCATTTTTATAATTAAAGAAAGCGTTTCATTGTTGAAAGATTGAATCTAAATTTTACTAAAAATTTCTAAAACGCAGGTTTCAATAGTTTTGATATGCCTGGATCGAAAAAAATATAAATTTCCTTGCTGTATTTTCATTTTTATAATTAAAGAAAGCGTTTCATTGTTGAAAGATTGAATCTAAATTTTACTAAAAATTTCTAAAACGCAGGTTTCAATAGTTTTGATATGCCTGGATCGAAAAAAATATAAATTTCCTTGCTGTATTTTCATTTTTATAATTAAAGAAAGCGTTTCATTGTTGAAAGATTGAATCTAAATTTTACTAAAAATTTCTAAAACGCAGGTTTCAATAGTTTTGATATGCCTGGATCGAAAAAAATATAAATTTCCTTGCTGTATTTTCATTTTTATAATTAAAGAAAGCGTTTCATTGTTGAAAGATTGAATCTAAATTTTACTAAAAATTTCTAAAACGCAGGTTTCAATAGTTTTGATATGCCTGGATCGAAAAAAATATAAATTTCCTTGCTGTATTTTCATTTTTATAATTAAAGAAAGCGTTTCATTGTTGAAAGATTGAATCTAAATTTTACTAAAAATTTCTAAAACGCAGGTTTCAATAGTTTTGATATGCCTGGATCGAAAAAAATATAAATTTCCTTGCTGTATTTTCATTTTTATAATTAAAGAAAGCGTTTCATTGTTGAAAGATTGAATCTAAATTTTACTAAAAATTTCTAAAACGCAGGTTTCAATAGTTTTGATATGCCTGGATCGAACCAAACTAATTTTTCTTGCAGTAATATTATTTTTATAATTTATTAAAGCGTTTCATTGTTGAAAGATTGAATCTAAATTTTACTAAAAATTTCTAAAACGCAGGTTTCAATAGTTTTGATATGCCTGGATCGAACCAAACTAATTTTTCTTGCAGTAATATTATTTTTATAATTTATTAAAGCGTTTCATTGTTGAAAGATTGAATCTAAATTTTACTAAAAATTTCTAAAACGCAGGTTTCAATAGTTTTGATATGCCTGGATCGAAAAAAATATAAATTTCCTTGCTGTATTTTCATTTTTATAATTAAAGAAAGCGTTTCATTGTTGAAAGATTGAATCTAAATTTTACTAAAAATTTCTAAAACGCAGGTTTCAATAGTTTTGATATGCCTGGATCGAAAAAAATATAAATTTCCTTGCTGTATTTTCATTTTTATAATTAAAGAAAGCGTTTCATTGTTGAAAGATTGAATCTAAATTTTACTAAAAATTTCTAAAACGCAGGTTTCAATAGTTTTGATATGCCTGGATCGAAAAAAACTAATTTTTCTTGCAGTAATATTATTTTTATAATTTATTAAAGCGTTTCATTGTTGAAAGATTGAATCTAAATTTTACTAAAAATTTCTAAAACGCAGGTTTCAATAGTTTTGATATGCCTGGATCGAAAAAAATATAAATTTCCTTGCTGTATTTTCATTTTTATAATTAAAGAAAGCGTTTCATTGTTGAAAGATTGAATCTAAATTTTACTAAAAATTTCTAAAACGCAGGTTTCAATAGTTTTGATATGCCTGGATCGAACCAAACTAATTTTTCTTGCAGTAATATTATTTTTATAATTTATTAAAGCGTTTCATTGTTGAAAGATTGAATCTAAATTTTACTAAAAATTTCTAAAACGCAGGTTTCAATAGTTTTGATATGCCTGGATCGAAAAAAATATAAATTTCCTTGCTGTATTTTCATTTTTATAATTAAAGAAAGCGTTTCATTGTTGAAAGATTGAATCTAAATTTTACTAAAAATTTCTAAAACGCAGGTTTCAATAGTTTTGATATGCCTGGATCGAAAAAAATATAAATTTCCTTGCTGTATTTTCATTTTTATAATTAAAGAAAGCGTTTCATTGTTGAAAGATTGAATCTAAATTTTACTAAAAATTTCTAAAACGCAGGTTTCAATAGTTTTGATATGCCTGGATCGAACCAAACTAATTTTTCTTGCAGTAATATTATTTTTATAATTTATTAAAGCGTTTCATTGTTGAAAGATTGAATCTAAATTTTACTAAAAATTTCTAAAACGCAGGTTTCAATAGTTTTGATATGCCTGGATCGAAAAAAATATAAATTTCCTTGCTGTATTTTCATTTTTATAATTAAAGAAAGCGTTTCATTGTTGAAAGATTGAATCTAAATTTTACTAAAAATTTCTAAAACGCAGGTTTCAATAGTTTTGATATGCCTGGATCGAACCAAACTAATTTTTCTTGCAGTAATATTATTTTTATAATTTATTAAAGCGTTTCATTGTTGAAAGATTGAATCTAAATTTTACTAAAAATTTCTAAAACGCAGGTTTCAATAGTTTTGATATGCCTGGATCGAAAAAAATATAAATTTCCTTGCTGTATTTTCATTTTTATAATTAAAGAAAGCGTTTCATTGTTGAAAGATTGAATCTAAATTTTACTTAAAATTTCTAAAACGCAGGTTTCAATAGTTTTGATATGCCTGGATCGAACCAAACTAATTTTTCTTGCAGTAATATTATTTTTATAATTAAAGAAAGCGTTTCATTGTTGAAAGATTGAATCTAAATTTTACTAAAAATTTCTAAAACGCAGGTTTCAATAGTTTTGATATGCCTGGATCGAAAAAAATATAAATTTCCTTGCTGTATTTTCATTTTTATAATTAAAGAAAGCGTTTCATTGTTGAAAGATTGAATCTAAATTTTACTAAAAATTTCTAAAACGCAGGTTTCAATAGTTTTGATATGCCTGGATCGAACCAAACTAATTTTTCTTGCAGTAATATTATTTTTATAATTTATTAAAGCGTTTCATTGTTGAAAGATTGAATCTAAATTTTACTAAAAATTTCTAAAACGCAGGTTTCAATAGTTTTGATATGCCTGGATCGAAAAAAATATAAATTTCCTTGCTGTATTTTCATTTTTATAATTAAAGAAAGCGTTTCATTGTTGAAAGATTGAATCTAAATTTTACTAAAAATTTCTAAAACGCAGGTTTCAATAGTTTTGATATGCCTGGATCGAAAAAAATATAAATTTCCTTGCTGTATTTTCATTTTTATAATTAAAGAAAGCGTTTCATTGTTGAAAGATTGAATCTAAATTTTACTAAAAATTTCTAAAACGCAGGTTTCAATAGTTTTGATATGCCTGGATCGAACCAAACTAATTTTTCTTGCAGTAATATTATTTTTATAATTTATTAAAGCGTTTCATTGTTGAAAGATTGAATCTAAATTTTACTAAAAATTTCTAAAACGCAGGTTTCAATAGTTTTGATATGCCTGGATCGAAAAAAATATAAATTTCCTTGCTGTATTTTCATTTTTATAATTAAAGAAAGCGTTTCATTGTTGAAAGATTGAATCTAAATTTTACTAAAAATTTCTAAAACGCAGGTTTCAATAGTTTTGATATGCCTGGATCGAAAAAAATATAAATTTCCTTGCTGTATTTTCATTTTTATAATTAAAGAAAGCGTTTCATTGTTGAAAGATTGAATCTAAATTTTACTAAAAATTTCTAAAACGCAGGTTTCAATAGTTTTGATATGCCTGGATCGAAAAAAACTAATTTTTCTTGCAGTAATATTATTTTTATAATTTATTAAAGCGTTTCATTGTTGAAAGATTGAATCTAAATTTTACTAAAAATTTCTAAAACGCAGGTTTCAATAGTTTTGATATGCCTGGATCGAAAAAAATATAAATTTCCTTGCTGTATTTTCATTTTTATAATTAAAGAAAGCGTTTCATTGTTGAAAGATTGAATCTAAATTTTACTAAAAATTTCTAAAACGCAGGTTTCAATAGTTTTGATATGCCTGGATCGAACCAAACTAATTTTTCTTGCAGTAATATTATTTTTATAATTTATTAAAGCGTTTCATTGTTGAAAGATTGAATCTAAATTTTACTAAAAATTTCTAAAACGCAGGTTTCAATAGTTTTGATATGCCTGGATCGAAAAAAATATAAATTTCCTTGCTGTATTTTCATTTTTATAATTAAAGAAAGCGTTTCATTGTTGAAAGATTGAATCTAAATTTTACTAAAAATTTCTAAAACGCAGGTTTCAATAGTTTTGATATGCCTGGATCGAAAAAAATATAAATTTCCTTGCTGTATTTTCATTTTTATAATTAAAGAAAGCGTTTCATTGTTGAAAGATTGAATCTAAATTTTACTAAAAATTTCTAAAACGCAGGTTTCAATAGTTTTGATATGCCTGGATCGAACCAAACTAATTTTTCTTGCAGTAATATTATTTTTATAATTTATTAAAGCGTTTCATTGTTGAAAGATTGAATCTAAATTTTACTAAAAATTTCTAAAACGCAGGTTTCAATAGTTTTGATATGCCTGGATCGAAAAAAATATAAATTTCCTTGCTGTATTTTCATTTTTATAATTAAAGAAAGCGTTTCATTGTTGAAAGATTGAATCTAAATTTTACTAAAAATTTCTAAAACGCAGGTTTCAATAGTTTTGATATGCCTGGATCGAACCAAACTAATTTTTCTTGCAGTAATATTATTTTTATAATTTATTAAAGCGTTTCATTGTTGAAAGATTGAATCTAAATTTTACTAAAAATTTCTAAAACGCAGGTTTCAATAGTTTTGATATGCCTGGATCGAAAAAAATATAAATTTCCTTGCTGTATTTTCATTTTTATAATTAAAGAAAGCGTTTCATTGTTGAAAGATTGAATCTAAATTTTACTTAAAATTTCTAAAACGCAGGTTTCAATAGTTTTGATATGCCTGGATCGAACCAAACTAATTTTTCTTGCAGTAATATTATTTTTATAATTAAAGAAAGCGTTTCATTGTTGAAAGATTGAATCTAAATTTTACTAAAAATTTCTAAAACGCAGGTTTCAATAGTTTTGATATGCCTGGATCGAAAAAAATATAAATTTCCTTGCTGTATTTTCATTTTTATAATTAAAGAAAGCGTTTCATTGTTGAAAGATTGAATCTAAATTTTACTAAAAATTTCTAAAACGCAGGTTTCAATAGTTTTGATATGCCTGGATCGAACCAAACTAATTTTTCTTGCAGTAATATTATTTTTATAATTTATTAAAGCGTTTCATTGTTGAAAGATTGAATCTAAATTTTACTAAAAATTTCTAAAACGCAGGTTTCAATAGTTTTGATATGCCTGGATCGAACCAAACTAATTTTTCTTGCAGTAATATTATTTTTATAATTTATTAAAGCGTTTCATTGTTGAAAGATTGAATCTAAATTTTACTAAAAATTTCTAAAACGCAGGTTTCAATAGTTTTGATATGCCTGGATCGAAAAAAATATAAATTTCCTTGCTGTATTTTCATTTTTATAATTAAAGAAAGCGTTTCATTGTTGAAAGATTGAATCTAAATTTTACTAAAAATTTCTAAAACGCAGGTTTCAATAGTTTTGATATGCCTGGATCGAACCAAACTAATTTTTCTTGCAGTAATATTATTTTTATAATTAAAGAAAGCGTTTCATTGTTGAAAGATTGAATCTAAATTTTACTAAAAATTTCTAAAACGCAGGTTTCAATAGTTTTGATATGCCTGGATCGAAAAAAATATAAATTTCCTTGCTGTATTTTCATTTTTATAATTAAAGAAAGCGTTTCATTGTTGAAAGATTGAATCTAAATTTTACTAAAAATTTCTAAAACGCAGGTTTCAATAGTTTTGATATGCCTGGATCGAACCAAACTAATTTTTCTTGCAGTAATATTATTTTTATAATTTATTAAAGCGTTTCATTGTTGAAAGATTGAATCTAAATTTTACTAAAAATTTCTAAAACGCAGGTTTCAATAGTTTTGATATGCCTGGATCGAAAAAAATATAAATTTCCTTGCTGTATTTTCATTTTTATAATTAAAGAAAGCGTTTCATTGTTGAAAGATTGAATCTAAATTTTACTAAAAATTTCTAAAACGCAGGTTTCAATAGTTTTGATATGCCTGGATCGAAAAAAATATAAATTTCCTTGCTGTATTTTCATTTTTATAATTAAAGAAAGCGTTTCATTGTTGAAAGATTGAATCTAAATTTTACTAAAAATTTCTAAAACGCAGGTTTCAATAGTTTTGATATGCCTGGATCGAAAAAAATATAAATTTCCTTGCTGTATTTTCATTTTTATAATTAAAGAAAGCGTTTCATTGTTGAAAGATTGAATCTAAATTTTACTAAAAATTTCTAAAACGCAGGTTTCAATAGTTTTGATATGCCTGGATCGAACCAAACTAATTTTTCTTGCAGTAATATTATTTTTATAATTTATTAAAGCGTTTCATTGTTGAAAGATTGAATCTAAATTTTACTAAAAATTTCTAAAACGCAGGTTTCAATAGTTTTGATATGCCTGGATCGAAAAAAATATAAATTTCCTTGCTGTATTTTCATTTTTATAATTAAAGAAAGCGTTTCATTGTTGAAAGATTGAATCTAAATTTTACTAAAAATTTCTAAAACGCAGGTTTCAATAGTTTTGATATGCCTGGATCGAACCAAACTAATTTTTCTTGCAGTAATATTATTTTTATAATTAAAGAAAGCGTTTCATTGTTGAAAGATTGAATCTAAATTTTACTAAAAATTTCTAAAACGCAGGTTTCAATAGTTTTGATATGCCTGGATCGAAAAAAATATAAATTTCCTTGCTGTATTTTCATTTTTATAATTAAAGAAAGCGTTTCATTGTTGAAAGATTGAATCTAAATTTTACTAAAAATTTCTAAAACGCAGGTTTCAATAGTTTTGATATGCCTGGATCGAAAAAAATATAAATTTCCTTGCTGTATTTTCATTTTTATAATTTATTAAAGCGTTTCATTGTTGAAAGATTGAATCTAAATTTTACTAAAAATTTCTAAAACGCAGGTTTCAATAGTTTTGATATGCCTGGATCGAAAAAAATATAAATTTCCTTGCTGTATTTTCATTTTTATAATTAAAGAAAGCGTTTCATTGTTGAAAGATTGAATCTAAATTTTACTAAAAATTTCTAAAACGCAGGTTTCAATAGTTTTGATATGCCTGGATCGAAAAAAATATAAATTTCCTTGCTGTATTTTCATTTTTATAATTAAAGAAAGCGTTTCATTGTTGAAAGATTGAATCTAAATTTTACTAAAAATTTCTAAAACGCAGGTTTCAATAGTTTTGATATGCCTGGATCGAAAAAAATATAAATTTCCTTGCTGTATTTTCATTTTTATAATTTATTAAAGCGTTTCATTGTTGAAAGATTGAATCTAAATTTTACTAAAAATTTCTAAAACGCAGGTTTCAATAGTTTTGATATGCCTGGATCGAACCAAACTAATTTTTCTTGCAGTAATATTATTTTTATAATTTATTAAAGCGTTTCATTGTTGAAAGATTGAATCTAAATTTTACTAAAAATTTCTAAAACGCAGGTTTCAATAGTTTTGATATGCCTGGATCGAAAAAAATATAAATTTCCTTGCTGTATTTTCATTTTTATAATTAAAGAAAGCGTTTCATTGTTGAAAGATTGAATCTAAATTTTACTAAAAATTTCTAAAACGCAGGTTTCAATAGTTTTGATATGCCTGGATCGAAAAAAATATAAATTTCCTTGCTGTATTTTCATTTTTATAATTAAAGAAAGCGTTTCATTGTTGAAAGATTGAATCTAAATTTTACTAAAAATTTCTAAAACGCAGGTTTCAATAGTTTTGATATGCCTGGATCGAAAAAAATATAAATTTCCTTGCTGTATTTTCATTTTTATAATTAAAGAAAGCGTTTCATTGTTGAAAGATTGAATCTAAATTTTACTAAAAATTTCTAAAACGCAGGTTTCAATAGTTTTGATATGCCTGGATCGAACCAAACTAATTTTTCTTGCAGTAATATTATTTTTATAATTTATTAAAGCGTTTCATTGTTGAAAGATTGAATCTAAATTTTACTAAAAATTTCTAAAACGCAGGTTTCAATAGTTTTGATATGCCTGGATCGAAAAAAATATAAATTTCCTTGCTGTATTTTCATTTTTATAATTAAAGAAAGCGTTTCATTGTTGAAAGATTGAATCTAAATTTTACTAAAAATTTCTAAAACGCAGGTTTCAATAGTTTTGATATGCCTGGATCGAACCAACCTAATTTTTCTTGCAGTAATATTATTTTTATAATTTATTAAAGCGTTTCAATGTTGAAAGATTGAATCTAAATTTTACTAAAAATTTCTAAAACGCAGGTTTCAATAGTTTTGATATGCCTGGATCGAAAAAAATATAAATTTCCTTGCTGTATTTTCATTTTTATAATTAAAGAAAGCGTTTCATTGTTGAAAGATTGAATCTAAATTTTACTAAAAATTTCTAAAACGCAGGTTTCAATAGTTTTGATATGCCTGGATCGAACCAAACTATTTTTTCTTGCAGTAATATTATTTTTATAATTTATTAAAGCGTTTCATTGTTGAAAGATTGAATCTAAATTTTACTAAAAATTTCTAAAACGCAGGTTTCAATAGTTTTGATATGCCTGGATCGAAAAAAATATAAATTTCCTTGCTGTATTTTCATTTTTATAATTAAAGAAAGCGTTTCATTGTTGAAAGATTGAATCTAAATTTTACTAAAAATTTCTAAAACGCAGGTTTCAATAGTTTTGATATGCCTGGATCGAAAAAAACTAATTTTTCTTGCAGTAATATTATTTTTATAATTTATTAAAGCGTTTCATTGTTGAAAGATTGAATCTAAATTTTACTAAAAATTTCTAAAACGCAGGTTTCAATAGTTTTGATATGCCTGGATCGAAAAAAATATAAATTTCCTTGCTGTATTTTCATTTTTATAATTAAAGAAAGCGTTTCATTGTTGAAAGATTGAATCTAAATTTTACTAAAAATTTCTAAAACGCAGGTTTCAATAGTTTTGATATGCCTGGATCGAACCAAACTAATTTTTCTTGCAGTAATATTATTTTTATAATTTATTAAAGCGTTTCATTGTTGAAAGATTGAATCTAAATTTTACTAAAAATTTCTAAAACGCAGGTTTCAATAGTTTTGATATGCCTGGATCGAAAAAAATATAAATTTCCTTGCTGTATTTTCATTTTTATAATTAAAGAAAGCGTTTCATTGTTGAAAGATTGAATCTAAATTTTACTAAAAATTTCTAAAACGCAGGTTTCAATAGTTTTGATATGCCTGGATCGAACCAAACTAATTTTTCTTGCAGTAATATTATTTTTATAATTTATTAAAGCGTTTCATTGTTGAAAGATTGAATCTAAATTTTACTAAAAATTGCTAAAACGCAGGTTTCAATAGTTTTGATATGCCTGGATCGAACCAAACTAATTTTTCTTGCAGTAATATTATTTTTATAATTTATTAAAGCGTTTCATTGTTGAAAGATTGAATCTAAATTTTACTAAAAATTTCTAAAACGCAGGTTTCAATAGTTTTGATATGCCTGGATCGAAAAAAATATAAATTTCCTTGCTGTATTTTCATTTTTATAATTAAAGAAAGCGTTTCATTGTTGAAAGATTGAATCTGAATTTTACTAAAAATTTCTAAAACGCAGGTTTCAATAGTTTTGATATGCCTGGATCGAACCAAACTAATTTTTCTTGCAGTAATATTATTTTTATAATTTATTAAAGCGTTTCATTGTTGAAAAATTGAATCTGAATTTTACTAAAAATTTCTAAAACGCAGGTTTCAATAGTTTTGATATGCCTGGATCGAAAAAAACATAAATTTCCTTGCTGTATTTTCATTTTTATAATTAAAGAAAGCGTTTCATTGTTGAAAGATTGAATCTAAATTTTACTAAAAATTTCTAAAACGCAGGTTTCAATAGTTTTGATATGCCTGGATCGAACCAAACTAATTTTTCTTGCAGTAATATTATTTTTATAATTTATTAAAGCGTTTCATTGTTGAAAGATTGAATCTAAATTTTACTAAAAATTTCTAAAACGCAGGTTTCAATAGTTTTGATATGCCTGGATCGAACCAAACTAATTTTTCTTGCAGTAATATTATTTTTATAATTTATTAAAGCGTTTCATTGTTGAAAGATTGAATCTAAATTTTACTAAAAATTTCTAAAACGCAGGTTTCAATAGTTTTGATATGCCTGGATCGAACCAAACTAATTTTTCTTGCAGTAATATTATTTTTATAATTTATTAAAGCGTTTCATTGTTGAAAGATTGAATCTAAATTTTACTAAAAATTTCTAAAACGCAGGTTTCAATAGTTTTGATATGCCTGGATCGAACCAAACTAATTTTTCTTGCAGTAATATTATTTTTATAATTTATTAAAGCGTTTCATTGTTGAAAGATTGAATCTAAATTTTACTAAAAATTTCTAAAACGCAGGTTTCAATAGTTTTGATATGCCTGGATCGAACCAAACTAATTTTTCTTGCAGTAATATTATTTTTATAATTTATTAAAGCGTTTCATTGTTGAAAGATTGAATCTAAATTTTACTAAAAATTTCTAAAACGCAGGTTTCAATAGTTTTGATATGCCTGGATCGAAAAAAATATAAATTTCCTTGCTGTATTTTCATTTTTATAATTAAAGAAAGCGTTTCATTGTTGAAAGATTGAATCTAAATTTTACTAAAAATTTCTAAAACGCAGGTTTCAATAGTTTTGATATGCCTGGATCGAAAAAAACATAAATTTCCTTGCTGTATTTTCATTTTTATAATTAAAGAAAGCGTTTCATTGTTGAAAGATTGAATCTAAATTTTACTAAAAATTTCTAAAACGCAGGTTTCAATAGTTTTGATATGCCTGGATCGAACCAAACTAATTTTTCTTGCAGTAATATTATTTTTATAATTTATTAAAGCGTTTCATTGTTTAAAGATTGAATCTAAATTTTACTAAAAATTTCTAAAACGCAGGTTTCAATAGTTTTGATATGCCTGGATCGAACCAAACTAATTTTTCTTGCAGTAATATTATTTTTATAATTTATTAAAGCGTTTCATTGTTGAAAGATTGAATCTAAATTTTACTAAAAATTTCTAAAACGCAGGTTTCAATAGTTTTGATATGCCTGGATCGAACCAAACTAATTTTTCTTGCAGTAATATTATTTTTATAATTTATTAAAGCGTTTCATTGTTGAAAGATTGAATCTAAATTTTACTAAAAATTTCTAAAACGCAGGTTTCAATAGTTTTGATATGCCTGGATCGAACCAAACTAATTTTTCTTGCAGTAATATTATTTTTATAATTTATTAAAGCGTTTCATTGTTGAAAGATTGAATCTAAATTTTACTAAAAATTTCTAAAACGCAGGTTTCAATAGTTTTGATATGCCTGGATCGAACCAAACTAATTTTTCTTGCAGTAATATTATTTTTATAATTTATTAAAGCGTTTCATTGTTGAAAGATTGAATCTAAATTTTACTAAAAATTTCTAAAACGCAGGTTTCAATAGTTTTGATATGCCTGGATCGAACCAAACTAATTTTTCTTGCAGTAATATTATTTTTATAATTTATTAAAGCGTTTCATTGTTGAAAGATTGAATCTGAATTTTACTAAAAATTTCTAAAACGCAGGTTTCAATAGTTTTGATATGCCTGGATCGAACCAAACTAATTTTTCTTGCAGTAATATTATTTTTATAATTTATTAAAGCGTTTCATTGTTGAAAAATTGAATCTGAATTTTACTAAAAATTTCTAAAACGCAGGTTTCAATAGTTTTGATATGCCTGGATCGAAAAAAACATAAATTTCCTTGCTGTATTTTCATTTTTATAATTAAAGAAAGCGTTTCATTGTTGAAAGATTGAATCTAAATTTTACTAAAAATTTCTAAAACGCAGGTTTCAATAGTTTTGATATGCCTGGATCGAACCAAACTAATTTTTCTTGCAGTAATATTATTTTTATAATTTATTAAAGCGTTTCATTGTTGAAAGATTGAATCTAAATTTTACTAAAAATTTCTAAAACGCAGGTTTCAATAGTTTTGATATGCCTGGATCGAACCAAACTAATTTTTCTTGCAGTAATATTATTTTTATAATTTATTAAAGCGTTTCATTGTTGAAAGATTGAATCTAAATTTTACTAAAAATTTCTAAAACGCAGGTTTCAATAGTTTTGATATGCCTGGATCGAACCAAACTAATTTTTCTTGCAGTAATATTATTTTTATAATTTATTAAAGCGTTTCATTGTTGAAAGATTGAATCTGAATTTTACTAAAAATTTCTAAAACGCAGGTTTCAATAGTTTTGATATGCCTGGATCGAACCAAACTAATTTTTCTTGCAGTAATATTATTTTTATAATTTATTAAAGCGTTTCATTGTTGAAAAATTGAATCTGAATTTTACTAAAAATTTCTAAAACGCAGGTTTCAATAGTTTTGATATGCCTGGATCGAAAAAAACATAAATTTCCTTGCTGTATTTTCATTTTTATAATTAAAGAAAGCGTTTCATTGTTGAAAGATTGAATCTAAATTTTACTAAAAATTTCTAAAACGCAGGTTTCAATAGTTTTGATATGCCTGGATCGAACCAAACTAATTTTTCTTGCAGTAATATTATTTTTATAATTTATTAAAGCGTTTCATTGTTGAAAGATTGAATCTAAATTTTACTAAAAATTTCTAAAACGCAGGTTTCAATAGTTTTGATATGCCTGGATCGAACCAAACTAATTTTTCTTGCAGTAATATTATTTTTATAATTTATTAAAGCGTTTCATTGTTGAAAGATTGAATCTAAATTTTACTAAAAATTTCTAAAACGCAGGTTTCAATAGTTTTGATATGCCTGGATCGAACCAAACTAATTTTTCTTGCAGTAATATTATTTTTATAATTTATTAAAGCGTTTCATTGTTGAAAGATTGAATCTAAATTTTACTAAAAATTTCTAAAACGCAGGTTTCAATAGTTTTGATATGCCTGGATCGAACCAAACTAATTTTTCTTGCAGTAATATTATTTTTATAATTTATTAAAGCGTTTCATTGTTGAAAGATTTAATCTGAATTTTACTAAAAATTTCTAAAACGCAGGTTTCAATAGTTTTGATATGCCTGGATCGAACCAAACTAATTTTTCTTGCAGTAATATTATTTTTATAATTTATTAAAGCGTTTCATTGTTGAAAGATTGAATCTAAATTTTACTAAAAATTTCTTAAACGCAGGTTTCAATAGTTTTGATATGCCTGGATCGAAAAAAATATAAATTTCCTTGCTGTATTTTCATTTTTATAATTAAAGAAAGCGTTTCATTGTTGAAAGATTGAATCTAAATTTTACTAAAAATTTCTAAAACGCAGGTTTCAATAGTTTTGATATGCCTGGATCGAACCAAACTAATTTTTCTTGCAGTAATATTATTTTTATAATTTATTAAAGCGTTTCATTGTTGAAAGATTGAATCTAAATTTTACAAAAAATTTCTAAAACGCAGGTTTCAATAGTTTTGATATGCCTGGATCGAACCAAACTAATTTTTCTTGCAGTAATATTATTTTTATAATTTATTAAAGCGTTTCATTGTTGAAAGATTGAATCTAAATTTTACTAAAAATTTCTAAAACGCAGGTTTCAATAGTTTTGATATGCCTGGATCGAACCAAACTAATTTTTCTTGCAGTAATATTATTTTTATAATTTATTAAAGCGTTTCATTGTTGAAAGATTGAATCTAAATTTTACAAAAAATTTCTAAAACGCAGGTTTCAATAGTTTTGATATGCCTGGATCGAACCAAACTAATTTTTCTTGCAGTAATATTATTTTTATAATTTATTAAAGCGTTTCATTGTTGAAAGATTGAATCTAAATTTTACTAAAAATTTCTAAAACGCAGGTTTCAATAGTTTTGATATGCCTGGATCGAAAAAAATATAAATTTCCTTGCTGTATTTTCATTTTTATAATTAAAGAAAGCGTTTCATTGTTGAAAGATTGAATCTAAATTTTACAAAAAATTTCTAAAACGCAGGTTTCAATAGTTTTGATATGCCTGGATCGAACCAAACTAATTTTTCTTGCAGTAATATTATTTTTATAATTTATTAAAGCGTTTCATTGTTGAAAGATTGAATCTAAATTTTACAAAAAATTTCTAAAACGCAGGTTTCAATAGTTTTGATATGCCTGGATCGAACCAAACTAATTTTTCTTGCAGTAATATTATTTTTATAATTTATTAAAGCGTTTCATTGTTGAAAGATTGAATCTAAATTTTACTAAAAATTTCTAAAACGCAGGTTTCAATAGTTTTGATATGCCTGGATCGAAAAAAATATAAATTTCCTTGCTGTATTTTCATTTTTATAATTAAAGAAAGCGTTTCATTGTTGAAAGATTGAATCTAAATTTTACAAAAAATTTCTAAAACGCAGGTTTCAATAGTTTTGATATGCCTGGATCGAACCAAACTAATTTTTCTTGCAGTAATATTATTTTTATAATTTATTAAAGCGTTTCATTGTTGAAAGATTGAATCTAAATTTTACAAAAAATTTCTAAAACGCAGGTTTCAATAGTTTTGATATGCCTGGATCGAACCAAACTAATTTTTCTTGCAGTAATAATATTTTTATAATTTATTAAAGCGTTTCATTGTTGAAAGATTGAATCTAAATTTTACAAAAAATTTCTAAAACGCAGGTTTCAATAGTTTTGATATGCCTGGATCGAACCAAACTAATTTTTCTTGCAGTAATATTATTTTTATAATTTATTAAAGCGTTTCATTGTTGAAAGATTGAATCTAAATTTTACAAAAAATTTCTAAAACGCAGGTTTCAATAGTTTTGATATGCCTGGATCGAACCAAACTAATTTTTCTTGCAGTAATAATATTTTTATAATTTATTAAAGCGTTTCATTGTTGAAAGATTGAATCTAAATTTTACAAAAAATTTCTAAAACGCAGGTTTCAATAGTTTTGATATGCCTGGATCGAACCAAACTAATTTTTCTTGCAGTAATATTATTTTTATAATTTATTAAAGCGTTTCATTGTTGAAAGATTGAATCTAAATTTTACAAAAAATTTCTAAAACGCAGGTTTCAATAGTTTTGATATGCCTGGATCGAACCAAACTAATTTTTCTTGCAGTAATATTATTTTTATAATTTATTAAAGCGTTTCATTGTTGAAAGATTGAATCTAAATTTTACAAAAAATTTCTAAAACGCAGGTTTCAATAGTTTTGATATGCCTGGATCGAACCAAACTAATTTTTCTTGCAGTAATATTATTTTTATAATTTATTAAAGCGTTTCATTGTTGAAAGATTGAATCTAAATTTTACAAAAAATTTCTAAAACGCAGGTTTCAATAGTTTTGATATGCCTGGATCGAAAAAAATATAAATTTCCTTGCTGTATTTTCATTTTTATAATTAAAGAAAGCGTTTCATTGTTGAAAGATTGAATCTAAATTTTACAAAAAATTTCTAAAACGCAGGTTTCAATAGTTTTGATATGCCTGGATCGAACCAAACTAATTTTTCTTGCAGTAATATTATTTTTATAATTTATTAAAGCGTTTCATTGTTGAAAGATTGTATCTAAATTTTACAAAAAATTTCTAAAACGCAGGTTTCAATAGTTTTGATATGCCTGGATCGAACCAAACTAATTTTTCTTGCAGTAATATTATTTTTATAATTTATTAAAGCGTTTCATTGTTGAAAGATTGAATCTAAATTTTACAAAAAATTTCTAAAACGCAGGTTTCAATAGTTTTGATATGCCTGGATCGAACCAAACTAATTTTTCTTGCAGTAATTTTATTTTTATAATTTATTAAAGCGTTTCATTGTTGAAAGATTGAATCTAAATTTTACAAAAAATTTCTTAAACGCAGGTTTCAATAGTTTTGATATGCCTGGATCGAACCAAACTAATTTTTCTTGCAGTAATATTATTTTTATAATTTATTAAAGCTTTTCATTGTTGAAAGATTGTATCTAAATTTTACTAAAAATTTCTAAAACGCAGGTTTCAATAGTTTTGATATGCCTGGATCGAACCAAACTAATTTTTCTTGCAGTAATATTATTTTTATAATTTATTAAAGCGTTTCATTGTTGAAAGATTGAATCTAAATTTTACAAAAAATTTCTAAAACGCAGGTTTCAATAGTTTTGATATGCCTGGATCGAACCAAACTAATTTTTCTTGCAGTAATATTATTTTTATAATTTATTAAAGCGTTTCATTGTTGAAAGATTGAATCTAAATTTTACAAAAAATTTCTAAAACGCAGGTTTCAATAGTTTTGATATGCCTGGATCGAACCAAACTAATTTTTCTTGCAGTAATATTATTTTTATAATTTATTAAAGCGTTTCATTGTTGAAAGATTGTATCTAAATTTTACTAAAAATTTCTAAAACGCAGGTTTCAATAGTTTTGATATGCCTGGATCGAACCAAACTAATTTTTCTTGCAGTAATATTATTTTTATAATTTATTAAAGCGTTTCATTGTTGAAAGATTGAATCTAAATTTTACAAAAAATTTCTAAAACGCAGGTTTCAATAGTTTTGATATGCCTGGATCGAACCAAACTAATTTTTCTTGCAGTAATATTATTTTTATAATTTATTAAAGCGTTTCATTGTTGAAAGATTGAATCTAAATTTTACAAAAAATTTCTAAAACGCAGGTTTCAATAGTTTTGATATGCCTGGATCGAAAAAAATATAAATTTCCTTGCTGTATTTTCATTTTTATAATTAAAGAAAGCGTTTCATTGTTGAAAGATTGAATCTAAATTTTACAAAAAATTTCTTAAACGCAGGTTTCAATAGTTTTGATATGCCTGGATCGAACCAAACTAATTTTTCTTGCAGTAATATTATTTTTATAATTTATTAAAGCGTTTCATTGTTGAAAGATTGAATCTAAATTTTACAAAAAATTTCTAAAACGCAGGTTTCAATAGTTTTGATATGCCTGGATCGAAAAAAATATAAATTTCCTTGCTGTATTTTCATTTTTATAATTAAAGAAAGCGTTTCATTGTTGAAAGATTGAATCTAAATTTTACAAAAAATTTCTAAAACGCAGGTTTCAATAGTTTTGATATGCCTGGATCGAACCAAACTAATTTTTCTTGCAGTAATATTATTTTTATAATTTATTAAAGCGTTTCATTGTTGAAAGATTGAATCTAAATTTTACTAAAAATTTCTAAAACGCAGGTTTCAATAGTTTTGATATGCCTGGATCGAAAAAAATATAAATTTCCTTGCTGTATTTTCATTTTTATAATTAAAGAAAGCGTTTCATTGTTGAAAGATTGAATCTAAATTTTACAAAAAATTTCTTAAACGCAGGTTTCAATAGTTTTGATATGCCTGGATCGAACCAAACTAATTTTTCTTGCAGTAATATTATTTTTATAATTTATTAAAGCGTTTCATTGTTGAAAGATTGTATCTAAATTTTACTAAAAATTTCTAAAACGCAGGTTTCAATAGTTTTGATATGCCTGGATCGAACCAAACTAATTTTTCTTGCAGTAATATTATTTTTATAATTTATTAAAGCGTTTCATTGTTGAAAGATTGAATCTAAATTTTACAAAAAATTTCTAAAACGCAGGTTTCAATAGTTTTGATATGCCTGGATCGAACCAAACTAATTTTTCTTGCAGTAATATTATTTTTATAATTTATTAAAGCGTTTCATTGTTGAAAGATTGAATCTAAATTTTACAAAAAATTTCTAAAACGCAGGTTTCAATAGTTTTGATATGCCTGGATCGAACCAAACTAATTTTTCTTGCAGTAATATTATTTTTATAATTTATTAAAGCGTTTCATTGTTGAAAGATTGAATCTAAATTTTACTAAAAATTTCTAAAACGCAGGTTTCAATAGTTTTGATATGCCTGGATCGAAAAAAATATAAATTTCCTTGCTGTATTTTCATTTTTATAATTAAAGAAAGCGTTTCATTGTTGAAAGATTGAATCTAAATTTTACAAAAAATTTCTAAAACGCAGGTTTCAATAGTTTTGATATGCCTGGATCGAACCAAACTAATTTTTCTTGCAGTAATATTATTTTTATAATTTATTAAAGCGTTTCATTGTTGAAAGATTGAATCTAAATTTTACAAAAAATTTCTAAAACGCAGGTTTCAATAGTTTTGATATGCCTGGATCGAACCAAACTAATTTTTCTTGCAGTAATATTATTTTTATAATTTATTAAAGCGTTTCATTGTTGAAAGATTGAATCTAAATTTTACTAAAAATTTCTAAAACGCAGGTTTCAATAGTTTTGATATGCCTGGATCGAAAAAAATATAAATTTCCTTGCTGTATTTTCATTTTTATAATTAAAGAAAGCGTTTCATTGTTGAAAGATTGAATCTAAATTTTACAAAAAATTTCTTAAACGCAGGTTTCAATAGTTTTGATATGCCTGGATCGAACCAAACTAATTTTTCTTGCAGTAATATTATTTTTATAATTTATTAAAGCGTTTCATTGTTGAAAGATTGAATCTAAATTTTACAAAAAATTTCTAAAACGCAGGTTTCAATAGTTTTGATATGCATGGATCGAACCAAACTAATTTTTCTTGCAGTAATATTATTTTTATAATTTATTAAAGCGTTTCATTGTTGAAAGATTGAATCTAAATTTTACAAAAAATTTCTAAAACGCAGGTTTCAATAGTTTTGATATGCCTGGATCGAACCAAACTAATTTTTCTTGCAGTAATATTATTTTTATAATTTATTAAAGCGTTTCATTGTTGAAAGATTGAATCTAAATTTTACAAAAAATTTCTAAAACGCAGGTTTCAATAGTTTTGATATGCCTGGATCGAACCAAACTAATTTTTCTTGCAGTAATATTATTTTTATAATTTATTAAAGCGTTTCATTGTTGAAAGATTGAATCTAAATTTTACAAAAAATTTCTAAAACGCAGGTTTCAATAGTTTTGATATGCCTGGATCGAACCAAACTAATTTTTCTTGCAGTAATATTATTTTTATAATTTATTAAAGCGTTTCATTGTTGAAAGATTGAATCTAAATTTTACAAAAAATTTCTAAAACGCAGGTTTCAATAGTTTTGATATGCCTGGATCGAACCAAACTAATTTTTCTTGCAGTAATATTATTTTTATAATTTATTAAAGCGTTTCATTGTTGAAAGATTGAATCTAAATTTTACAAAAAATTTCTAAAACGCAGGTTTCAATAGTTTTGATATGCCTGGATCGAACCAAACTAATTTTTCTTGCAGTAATATTATTTTTATAATTTATTAAAGCGTTTCATTGTTGAAAGATTGAATCTAAATTTTACTAAAAATTTCTAAAACGCAGGTTTCAATAGTTTTGATATGCCTGGATCGAACCAAACTAATTTTTTTTGCAGTAATATTATTTTTATAATTTATTAAAGCGTTTCATTGTTGAAAGATTGAATCTAAATTTTACTAAAAATTTCTAAAACGAAAGTTTCAATAGTTTTGATATGCCTGGATCGAAAAAAATATAAATTTCCTTGCTGTATTTTCATTTTTATAATTAAAGAAAGCGTTTCATTGTTGAAAGATTGAATCTAAATTTTACTAAAAATTTCTAAAACGCAGGTTTCAATAGTTTTGATATGCCTGGATCGAAAAAAATATAAATTTCCTTGCTGTATTTTCATTTTTATAATTAAAGAAAGCGTTTCGTTGTTGAAAGATTGAATCTAAATTTTACTAAAAATTTCTAAAACGCAGGTTTCAATAGTTTTGATATGCCTGGATCGAACCAAACTAATTTTTCTTGCAGTAATATTATTTTTATAATTTATTAAAGCGTTTCATTGTTGAAAGATTGAATCTAAATTTTACAAAAAATTTCTAAAACGCAGGTTTCAATAGTTTTGATATGCCTGGATCGAACCAAACTAATTTTTCTTGCAGTAATATTATTTTTATAATTTATTAAAGCGTTTCATTGTTGAAAGATTGAATCTAAATTTTACTAAAAATTTCTAAAACGCAGGTTTCAATAGTTTTGATATGCCTGGATCGAAAAAAATATAAATTTCCTTGCTGTATTTTCATTTTTATAATTAAAGAAAGCGTTTCATTGTTGAAAGATTGAATCTAAATTTTACTAAAAATTTCTAAAACGCAGGTTTCAATAGTTTTGATATGCCTGGATCGAACCAAACTAATTTTTCTTGCAGTAATATTATTTTTATAATTTATTAAAGCGTTTCATTGTTGAAAGATTGAATCTAAATTTTACAAAAAATTTCTAAAACGCAGGTTTCAATAGTTTTGATATGCCTGGATCGAACCAAACTAATTTTTCTTGCAGTAATATTATTTTTATAATTTATTAAAGCGTTTCATTGTTGAAAGATTGAATCTAAATTTTACAAAAAATTTCTAAAACGCAGGTTTCAATAGTTTTGATATGCCTGGATCGAACCAAACTAATTTTTCTTGCAGTAATATTATTTTTATAATTTATTAAAGCGTTTCATTGTTGAAAGTTTGAATCTAAATTTTACTAAAAATTTCTAAAACGCAGGTTTCAATAGTTTTGATATGCCTGGATCGAACCAAACTAATTTTTCTTGCAGTAATATTATTTTTATAATTTATTAAAGCGTTTCATTGTTGAAAGATTGAATCTAAATTTTACTAAAAATTTCTAAAACGCAGGTTTCAATAGTTTTGATATGCCTGGATCGAAAAAAATATAAATTTCCTTGCTGTATTTTCATTTTTATAATTAAAGAAAGCGTTTCATTGTTGAAAGATTGAATCTAAATTTTACAAAAAATTTCTAAAACGCAGGTTTCAATAGTTTTGATATGCCTGGATCGAACCAAACTAATTTTTCTTGCAGTAATATTATTTTTATAATTTATTAAAGCGTTTCATTGTTGAAAGATTGAATCTAAATTTTACAAAAAATTTCTAAAACGCAGGTTTCAATAGTTTTGATATGCCTGGATCGAACCAAACTAATTTTTCTTGCAGTAATATTATTTTTATAATTTATTAAAGCGTTTCATTGTTGAAAGATTGAATCTAAATTTTACTAAAAATTTCTAAAACGCAGGTTTCAATAGTTTTGATATGCCTGGATCGAACCAAACTAATTTTTCTTGCAGTAATATTATTTTTATAATTTATTAAAGCGTTTCATTGTTGAAAGATTGAATCTAAATTTTACTAAAAATTTCTAAAACGCAGGTTTCAATAGTTTTGATATGCCTGGATCGAAAAAAATATAAATTTCCTTGCTGTATTTTCATTTTTATAATTAAAGAAAGCGTTTCATTGTTGAAAGATTGAATCTAAATTTTACTAAAAATTTCTAAAACGCAGGTTTCAATAGTTTTGATATGCCTGGATCGAACCAAACTAATTTTTCTTGCAGTAATATTATTTTTATAATTTATTAAAGCGTTTCATTGTTGAAAGATTGAATCTAAATTTTACTAAAAATTTCTAAAACGCAGGTTTCAATAGTTTTGATATGCCTGGATCGAAAAAAATATAAATTTCCTTGCTGTATTTTCATTTTTATAATTAAAGAAAGCGTTTCATTGTTGAAAGATTGAATCTAAATTTTACTAAAAATTTCTAAAACGCAGGTTTCAATAGTTTTGATATGCCTGGATCGAACCAAACTAATTTTTCTTGCAGTAATATTATTTTTATAATTTATTAAAGCGTTTCATTGTTGAAAGATTGAATCTAAATTTTACTAAAAATTTCTAAAACGCAGGTTTCAATAGTTTTGATATGCCTGGATCGAACCAAACTAATTTTTCTTGCAGTAATATTATTTTTATAATTTATTAAAGCGTTTCATTGTTGAAAGATTGAATCTAAATTTTACTAAAAATTTCTAAAACGCAGGTTTCAATAGTTTTGATATGCCTGGATCGAAAAAAATATAAATTTCCTTGCTGTATTTTCATTTTTATAATTAAAGAAAGCGTTTCATTGTTGAAAGATTGAATCTAAATTTTACTAAAAATTTCTAAAACGCAGGTTTCAATAGTTTTGATATGCCTGGATCGAACCAAACTAATTTTTCTTGCAGTAATATTATTTTTATAATTTATTAAAGCGTTTCATTGTTGAAAGATTGAATCTAAATTTTACTAAAAATTTCTAAAACGCAGGTTTCAATAGTTTTGATATGCCTGGATCGAACCAAACTAATTTTTCTTGCAGTAATATTATTTTTATAATTTATTAAAGCGTTTCATTGTTGAAAGATTGAATCTAAATTTTACAAAAAATTTCTAAAACGCAGGTTTCAATAGTTTTGATATGCCTGGATCGAACCAAACTAATTTTTCTTGCAGTAATATTATTTTTATAATTTATTAAAGCGTTTCATTGTTGAAAGATTGAATCTAAATTTTACTAAAAATTTCTAAAACGCAGGTTTCAATAGTTTTGATATGCCTGGATCGAACCAAACTAATTTTTCTTGCAGTAATATTATTTTTATAATTTATTAAAGCGTTTCATTGTTGAAAGATTGAATCTAAATTTTACTAAAAATTTCTAAAACGCAGGTTTCAATAGTTTTGATATGCCTGGATCGAAAAAAATATAAATTTCCTTGCTGTATTTTCATTTTTATAATTAAAGAAAGCGTTTCATTGTTGAAAGATTGAATCTAAATTTTACAAAAAATTTCTAAAACGCAGGTTTCAATAGTTTTGATATGCCTGGATCGAACCAAACTAATTTTTCTTGCAGTAATATTATTTTTATAATTTATTAAAGCGTTTCATTGTTGAAAGATTGAATCTAAATTTTACAAAAAATTTCTAAAACGCAGGTTTCAATAGTTTTGATATGCCTGGATCGAACCAAACTAATTTTTCTTGCAGTAATATTATTTTTATAATTTATTAAAGCGTTTCATTGTTGAAAGATTGAATCTAAATTTTACTAAAAATTTCTAAAACGCAGGTTTCAATAGTTTTGATATGCCTGGATCGAACCAAACTAATTTTTCTTGCAGTAATATTATTTTTATAATTTATTAAAGCGTTTCATTGTTGAAAGATTGAATCTAAATTTTACTAAAAATTTCTAAAACGCAGGTTTCAATAGTTTTGATATGCCTGGATCGAAAAAAATATAAATTTCCTTGCTGTATTTTCATTTTTATAATTAAAGAAAGCGTTTCATTGTTGAAAGATTGAATCTAAATTTTACTAAAAATTTCTAAAACGCAGGTTTCAATAGTTTTGATATGCCTGGATCGAACCAAACTATTTTTTCTTGCAGTAATATTATTTTTATAATTTATTAAAGCGTTTCATTGTTGAAAGATTGAATCTAAATTTTACTAAAAATTTCTAAAACGCAGGTTTCAATAGTTTTGATATGCCTGGATCGAACCAAACTAATTTTTCTTGCAGTAATATTATTTTTATAATTTATTAAAGCGTTTCATTGTTGAAAGATTGAATCTAAATTTTACTAAAAATTTCTAAAACGCAGGTTTCAATAGTTTTGATATGCCTGGATCGAAAAAAATATAAATTTCCTTGCTGTATTTTCATTTTTATAATTAAAGAAAGCGTTTCATTGTTGAAAGATTGAATCTAAATTTTACTAAAAATTTCTAAAACGCAGGTTTCAATAGTTTTGATATGCCTGGATCGAACCAAACTAATTTTTCTTGCAGTAATATTATTTTTATAATTTATTAAAGCGTTTCATTGTTGAAAGATTGAATCTAAATTTTACTAAAAATTTCTAAAACGCAGGTTTCAATAGTTTTGATATGCCTGGATCGAACCAAACTATTTTTTCTTGCAGTAATATTATTTTTATAATTTATTAAAGCGTTTCATTGTTGAAAGATTGAATCTAAATTTTACTAAAAATTTCTAAAACGCAGGTTTCAATAGTTTTGATATGCCTGGATCGAACCAAACTAATTTTTCTTGCAGTAATATTATTTTTATAATTTATTAAAGCGTTTCATTGTTGAAAGATTGAATCTAAATTTTACTAAAAATTTCTAAAACGCAGGTTTCAATAGTTTTGATATGCCTGGATCGAAAAAAATATAAATTTCCTTGCTGTATTTTCATTTTTATAATTAAAGAAAGCGTTTCATTGTTGAAAGATTGAATCTAAATTTTACAAAAAATTTCTAAAACGCAGGTTTCAATAGTTTTGATATGCCTGGATCGAACCAAACTAATTTTTCTTGCAGTAATATTATTTTTATAATTTATTAAAGCGTTTCATTGTTGAAAGATTGAATCTAAATTTTACTAAAAATTTCTAAAACGCAGGTTTCAATAGTTTTGATATGCCTGGATCGAACCAAACTAATTTTTCTTGCAGTAATATTATTTTTATAATTTATTAAAGCGTTTCATTGTTGAAAGATTGAATCTAAATTTTACTAAAAATTTCTAAAACGCAGGTTTCAATAGTTTTGATATGCCTGGATCGAAAAAAATATAAATTTCCTTGCTGTATTTTCATTTTTATAATTAAAGAAAGCTTTTCATTGTTGAAAGATTGAATCTAAATTTTACTAAAAATTTCTAAAACGCAGGTTTCAATAGTTTTGATATGCCTGGATCGAACCAAACTATTTTTTCTTGCAGTAATATTATTTTTATAATTTATTAAAGCGTTTCATTGTTGAAAGATTGAATCTAAATTTTACTAAAAATTTCTAAAACGCAGGTTTCAATAGTTTTGATATGCCTGGATCGAACCAAACTAATTTTTCTTGCAGTAATATTATTTTTATAATTTATTAAAGCGTTTCATTGTTGAAAGATTGAATCTAAATTTTACTAAAAATTTCTAAAACGCAGGTTTCAATAGTTTTGATATGCCTGGATCGAAAAAAATATAAATTTCCTTGCTGTATTTTCATTTTTATAATTAAAGAAAGCGTTTCATTGTTGAAAGATTGAATCTAAATTTTACTAAAAATTTCTAAAACGCAGGTTTCAATAGTTTTGATATGCCTGGATCGAACCAAACTAATTTTTCTTGCAGTAATATTATTTTTATAATTTATTAAAGCGTTTCATTGTTGAAAGATTGAATCTAAATTTTACTAAAAATTTCTAAAACGCAGGTTTCAATAGTTTTGATATGCCTGGATCGAACCAAACTATTTTTTCTTGCAGTAATATTATTTTTATAATTTATTAAAGCGTTTCATTGTTGAAAGATTGAATCTAAATTTTACTAAAAATTTCTAAAACGCAGGTTTCAATAGTTTTGATATGCCTGGATCGAACCAAACTAATTTTTCTTGCAGTAATATTATTTTTATAATTTATTAAAGCGTTTCATTGTTGAAAGATTGAATCTAAATTTTACTAAAAATTTCTAAAACGCAGGTTTCAATAGTTTTGATATGCCTGGATCGAAAAAAATATAAATTTCCTTGCTGTATTTTCATTTTTATAATTAAAGAAAGCGTTTCATTGTTGAAAGATTGAATCTAAATTTTACTAAAAATTTCTAAAACGCAGGTTTCAATAGTTTTGATATGCCTGGATCGAACCAAACTAATTTTTCTTGCAGTAATATTATTTTTATAATTTATTAAAGCGTTTCATTGTTGAAAGATTGAATCTAAATTTTACTAAAAATTTCTAAAACGCAGGTTTCAATAGTTTTGATATGCCTGGATCGAAAAAAATATAAATTTCCTTGCTGTATTTTCATTTTTATAATTAAAGAAAGCGTTTCATTGTTGAAAGATTGAATCTAAATTTTACTAAAAATTTCTAAAACGCAGGTTTCAATAGTTTTGATATGCCTGGATCGAACCAAACTAATTTTTCTTGCAGTAATATTATTTTTATAATTTATTAAAGCGTTTCATTGTTGAAAGATTGAATCTAAATTTTACTAAAAATTTCTAAAACGCAGGTTTCAATAGTTTTGATATGCCTGGATCGAAAAAAATATAAATTTCCTTGCTGTATTTTCATTTTTATAATTAAAGAAAGCGTTTCATTGTTGAAAGATTGAATCTAAATTTTACTAAAAATTTCTAAAACGCAGGTTTCAATAGTTTTGATATGCCTGGATCGAACCAAACTAATTTTTCTTGCAGTAATATTATTTTTATAATTTATTAAAGCGTTTCATTGTTGAAAGATTGAATCTAAATTTTACTAAAAATTTCTAAAACGCAGGTTTCAATAGTTTTGATATGCCTGGATCGAAAAAAATATAAATTTCCTTGCTGTATTTTCATTTTTATAATTAAAGAAAGCGTTTCATTGTTGAAAGATTGAATCTAAATTTTACAAAAAATTTCTAAAACGCAGGTTTCAATAGTTTTGATATGCCTGGATCGAACCAAACTAATTTTTCTTGCAGTAATATTATTTTTATAATTTATTAAAGCGTTTCATTGTTGAAAGATTGAATCTAAATTTTACAAAAAATTTCTAAAACGCAGGTTTCAATAGTTTTGATATGCCTGGATCGAACCAAACTAATTTTTCTTGCAGTAATATTATTTTTATAATTAAAGAAAGCGTTTCATTGTTGAAAGATTGAATCTAAATTTTACTAAAAATTTCTAAAACGCAGGTTTCAATAGTTTTGATATGCCTGGATCGAACCAAACTATTTTTTCTTGCAGTAATATTATTTTTATAATTTATTAAAGCGTTTCATTGTTGAAAGATTGAATCTAAATTTTACTAAAAATTTCTAAAACGCAGGTTTCAATAGTTTTGATATGCCTGGATCGAACCAAACTAATTTTTCTTGCAGTAATATTATTTTTATAATTTATTAAAGCGTTTCATTGTTGAAAGATTGAATCTAAATTTTACTAAAAATTTCTAAAACGCAGGTTTCAATAGTTTTGATATGCCTGGATCGAAAAAAATATAAATTTCCTTGCTGTATTTTCATTTTTATAATTAAAGAAAGCGTTTCATTGTTGAAAGATTGAATCTAAATTTTACTAAAAATTTCTAAAACGCAGGTTTCAATAGTTTTGATATGCCTGGATCGAACCAAACTAATTTTTCTTGCAGTAATATTATTTTTATAATTTATTAAAGCGTTTCATTGTTGAAAGATTGAATCTAAATTTTACTAAAAATTTCTAAAACGCAGGTTTCAATAGTTTTGATATGCCTGGATCGAACCAAACTATTTTTTCTTGCAGTAATATTATTTTTATAATTTATTAAAGCGTTTCATTGTTGAAAGATTGAATCTAAATTTTACTAAAAATTTCTAAAACGCAGGTTTCAATAGTTTTGATATGCCTGGATCGAACCAAACTAATTTTTCTTGCAGTAATATTATTTTTATAATTTATTAAAGCGTTTCATTGTTGAAAGATTGAATCTAAATTTTACTAAAAATTTCTAAAACGCAGGTTTCAATAGTTTTGATATGCCTGGATCGAAAAAAATATAAATTTCCTTGCTGTATTTTCATTTTTATAATTAAAGAAAGCGTTTCATTGTTGAAAGATTGAATCTAAATTTTACTAAAAATTTCTAAAACGCAGGTTTCAATAGTTTTGATATGCCTGGATCGAACCAAACTAATTTTTCTTGCAGTAATATTATTTTTATAATTTATTAAAGCGTTTCATTGTTGAAAGATTGAATCTAAATTTTACTAAAAATTTCTAAAACGCAGGTTTCAATAGTTTTGATATGCCTGGATCGAAAAAAATATAAATTTCCTTGCTGTATTTTCATTTTTATAATTAAAGAAAGCGTTTCATTGTTGAAAGATTGAATCTAAATTTTACTAAAAATTTCTAAAACGCAGGTTTCAATAGTTTTGATATGCCTGGATCGAACCAAACTAATTTTTCTTGCAGTAATATTATTTTTATAATTTATTAAAGCGTTTCATTGTTGAAAGATTGAATCTAAATTTTACTAAAAATTTCTAAAACGCAGGTTTCAATAGTTTTGATATGCCTGGATCGAAAAAAATATAAATTTCCTTGCTGTATTTTCATTTTTATAATTAAAGAAAGCGTTTCATTGTTGAAAGATTGAATCTAAATTTTACTAAAAATTTCTAAAACGCAGGTTTCAATAGTTTTGATATGCCTGGATCGAACCAAACTAATTTTTCTTGCAGTAATATTATTTTTATAATTTATTAAAGCGTTTCATTGTTGAAAGATTGAATCTAAATTTTACTAAAAATTTCTAAAACGCAGGTTTCAATAGTTTTGATATGCCTGGATCGAAAAAAATATAAATTTCCTTGCTGTATTTTCATTTTTATAATTAAAGAAAGCGTTTCATTGTTGAAAGATTGAATCTAAATTTTACAAAAAATTTCTAAAACGCAGGTTTCAATAGTTTTGATATGCCTGGATCGAACCAAACTAATTTTTCTTGCAGTAATATTATTTTTATAATTTATTAAAGCGTTTCATTGTTGAAAGATTGAATCTAAATTTTACAAAAAATTTCTAAAACGCAGGTTTCAATAGTTTTGATATGCCTGGATCGAACCAAACTAATTTTTCTTGCAGTAATATTATTTTTATAATTTATTAAAGCGTTTCATTGTTGAAAGATTGAATCTAAATTTTACTAAAAATTTCTAAAACGCAGGTTTCAATAGTTTTGATATGCCTGGATCGAACCAAACTAATTTTTCTTGCAGTAATATTATTTTTATAATTTATTAAAGCGTTTCATTGTTGAAAGATTGAATCTAAATTTTACTAAAAATTTCTAAAACGCAGGTTTCAATAGTTTTGATATGCCTGGATCGAAAAAAATATAAATTTCCTTGCTGTATTTTCATTTTTATAATTAAAGAAAGCGTTTCATTGTTGAAAGATTGAATCTAAATTTTACTAAAAATTTCTAAAACGCAGGTTTCAATAGTTTTGATATGCCTGGATCGAACCAAACTAATTTTTCTTGCAGTAATATTATTTTTATAATTTATTAAAGCGTTTCATTGTTGAAAGATTGAATCTAAATTTTACTAAAAATTTCTAAAACGCAGGTTTCAATAGTTTTGATATGCCTGGATCGAAAAAAATATAAATTTCCTTGCTGTATTTTCATTTTTATAATTAAAGAAAGCGTTTCATTGTTGAAAGATTGAATCTAAATTTTACAAAAAATTTCTAAAACGCAGGTTTCAATAGTTTTGATATGCCTGGATCGAACCAAACTAATTTTTCTTGCAGTAATATTATTTTTATAATTTATTAAAGCGTTTCATTGTTGAAAGATTGAATCTAAATTTTACTAAAAATTTCTAAAACGCAGGTTTCAATAGTTTTGATATGCCTGGATCGAACCAAACTAATTTTTCTTGCAGTAATATTATTTTTATAATTTATTAAAGCGTTTCATTGTTGAAAGATTGAATCTAAATTTTACTAAAAATTTCTAAAACGCAGGTTTCAATAGTTTTGATATGCCTGGATCGAAAAAAATATAAATTTCCTTGCTGTATTTTCATTTTTATAATTAAAGAAAGCGTTTCATTGTTGAAAGATTGAATCTAAATTTTACAAAAAATTTCTAAAACGCAGGTTTCAATAGTTTTGATATGCCTGGATCGAACCAAACTAATTTTTCTTGCAGTAATATTATTTTTATAATTTATTAAAGCGTTTCATTGTTGAAAGATTGAATCTAAATTTTACTAAAAATTTCTAAAACGCAGGTTTCAATAGTTTTGATATGCCTGGATCGAAAAAAATATAAATTTCCTTGCTGTATTTTCATTTTTATAATTAAAGAAAGCGTTTCATTGTTGAAAGATTGAATCTAAATTTTACTAAAAATTTCTAAAACGCAGGTTTCAATAGTTTTGATATGCCTGGATCGAACCAAACTAATTTTTCTTGCAGTAATATTATTTTTATAATTTATTAAAGCGTTTCATTGTTGAAAGATTGAATCTAAATTTTACTAAAAATTTCTAAAACGCAGGTTTCAATAGTTTTGATATGCCTGGATCGAACCAAACTATTTTTTCTTGCAGTAATATTATTTTTATAATTTATTAAAGCGTTTCATTGTTGAAAGATTGAATCTAAATTTTACTAAAAATTTCTAAAACGCAGGTTTCAATAGTTTTGATATGCCTGGATCGAACCAAACTAATTTTTCTTGCAGTAATATTATTTTTATAATTTATTAAAGCGTTTCATTGTTGAAAGATTGAATCTAAATTTTACTAAAAATTTCTAAAACGCAGGTTTCAATAGTTTTGATATGCCTGGATCGAAAAAAATATAAATTTCCTTGCTGTATTTTCATTTTTATAATTAAAGAAAGCGTTTCATTGTTGAAAGATTGAATCTAAATTTTACTAAAAATTTCTAAAACGCAGGTTTCAATAGTTTTGATATGCCTGGATCGAACCAAACTAATTTTTCTTGCAGTAATATTATTTTTATAATTTATTAAAGCGTTTCATTGTTGAAAGATTGAATCTAAATTTTACTAAAAATTTCTAAAACGCAGGTTTCAATAGTTTTGATATGCCTGGATCGAAAAAAATATAAATTTCCTTGCTGTATTTTCATTTTTATAATTAAAGAAAGCGTTTCATTGTTGAAAGATTGAATCTAAATTTTACTAAAAATTTCTAAAACGCAGGTTTCAATAGTTTTGATATGCCTGGATCGAACCAAACTAATTTTTCTTGCAGTAATATTATTTTTATAATTTATTAAAGCGTTTCATTGTTGAAAGATTGAATCTAAATTTTACTAAAAATTTCTAAAACGCAGGTTTCAATAGTTTTGATATGCCTGGATCGAAAAAAATATAAATTTCCTTGCTGTATTTTCATTTTTATAATTAAAGAAAGCGTTTCATTGTTGAAAGATTGAATCTAAATTTTACAAAAAATTTCTAAAACGCAGGTTTCAATAGTTTTGATATGCCTGGATCGAACCAAACTAATTTTTCTTGCAGTAATATTATTTTTATAATTTATTAAAGCGTTTCATTGTTGAAAGATTGAATCTAAATTTTACAAAAAATTTCTAAAACGCAGGTTTCAATAGTTTTGATATGCCTGGATCGAACCAAACTAATTTTTCTTGCAGTAATATTATTTTTATAATTTATTAAAGCGTTTCATTGTTGAAAGATTGAATCTAAATTTTACTAAAAATTTCTAAAACGCAGGTTTCAATAGTTTTGATATGCCTGGATCGAACCAAACTAATTTTTCTTGCAGTAATATTATTTTTATAATTTATTAAAGCGTTTCATTGTTGAAAGATTGAATCTAAATTTTACTAAAAATTTCTAAAACGCAGGTTTCAATAGTTTTGATATGCCTGGATCGAAAAAAATATAAATTTCCTTGCTGTATTTTCATTTTTATAATTAAAGAAAGCGTTTCATTGTTGAAAGATTGAATCTAAATTTTACTAAAAATTTCTAAAACGCAGGTTTCAATAGTTTTGATATGCCTGGATCGAACCAAACTATTTTTTCTTGCAGTAATATTATTTTTATAATTTATTAAAGCGTTTCATTGTTGAAAGATTGAATCTAAATTTTACTAAAAATTTCTAAAACGCAGGTTTCAATAGTTTTGATATGCCTGGATCGAACCAAACTAATTTTTCTTGCAGTAATATTATTTTTATAATTTATTAAAGCGTTTCATTGTTGAAAGATTGAATCTAAATTTTACTAAAAATTTCTAAAACGCAGGTTTCAATAGTTTTGATATGCCTGGATCGAAAAAAATATAAATTTCCTTGCTGTATTTTCATTTTTATAATTAAAGAAAGCGTTTCATTGTTGAAAGATTGAATCTAAATTTTACTAAAAATTTCTAAAACGCAGGTTTCAATAGTTTTGATATGCCTGGATCGAACCAAACTAATTTTTCTTGCAGTAATATTATTTTTATAATTTATTAAAGCGTTTCATTGTTGAAAGATTGAATCTAAATTTTACTAAAAATTTCTAAAACGCAGGTTTCAATAGTTTTGATATGCCTGGATCGAACCAAACTATTTTTTCTTGCAGTAATATTATTTTTATAATTTATTAAAGCGTTTCATTGTTGAAAGATTGAATCTAAATTTTACTAAAAATTTCTAAAACGCAGGTTTCAATAGTTTTGATATGCCTGGATCGAACCAAACTAATTTTTCTTGCAGTAATATTATTTTTATAATTTATTAAAGCGTTTCATTGTTGAAAGATTGAATCTAAATTTTACTAAAAATTTCTAAAACGCAGGTTTCAATAGTTTTGATATGCCTGGATCGAAAAAAATATAAATTTCCTTGCTGTATTTTCATTTTTATAATTAAAGAAAGCGTTTCATTGTTGAAAGATTGAATCTAAATTTTACTAAAAATTTCTAAAACGCAGGTTTCAATAGTTTTGATATGCCTGGATCGAACCAAACTAATTTTTCTTGCAGTAATATTATTTTTATAATTTATTAAAGCGTTTCATTGTTGAAAGATTGAATCTAAATTTTACTAAAAATTTCTAAAACGCAGGTTTCAATAGTTTTGATATGCCTGGATCGAAAAAAATATAAATTTCCTTGCTGTATTTTCATTTTTATAATTAAAGAAAGCGTTTCATTGTTGAAAGATTGAATCTAAATTTTACTAAAAATTTCTAAAACGCAGGTTTCAATAGTTTTGATATGCCTGGATCGAACCAAACTAATTTTTCTTGCAGTAATATTATTTTTATAATTTATTAAAGCGTTTCATTGTTGAAAGATTGAATCTAAATTTTACTAAAAATTTCTAAAACGCAGGTTTCAATAGTTTTGATATGCCTGGATCGAACCAAACTAATTTTTCTTGCAGTAATATTATTTTTATAATTTATTAAAGCGTTTCATTGTTGAAAGATTGAATCTAAATTTTACTAAAAATTTCTAAAACGCAGGTTTCAATAGTTTTGATATGCCTGGATCGAACCAAACTATTTTTTCTTGCAGTAATATTATTTTTATAATTTATTAAAGCGTTTCATTGTTGAAAGATTGAATCTAAATTTTACAAAAAATTTCTAAAACGCAGGTTTCAATAGTTTTGATATGCCTGGATCGGACCAAACTAATTTTTCTTGCAGTAATATTATTTTTATAATTTATTAAAGCGTTTCATTGTTGAAAGATTGAATCTAAATTTTACTAAAAATTTCTAAAACGCAGGTTTCAATAGTTTTGATATGCCTGGATCGAAAAAAATATAAATTTCCTTGCTGTATTTTCATTTTTATAATTAAAGAAAGCGTTTCATTGTTGAAAGAATGAATCTAAATTTTACTAAAAATTTCTAAAACGCAGGTTTCAATAGTTTTGATATGCCTGGATCGAACCAAACTAATTTTTCTTGCAGTAATATTATTTTTATAATTTATTAAAGCGTTTCATTGTTGAAAGATTGAATCTAAATTTTACAAAAAATTTCTAAAACGCAGGTTTCAATAGTTTTGATATGCCTGGATCGAACCAAACTAATTTTTCTTGCAGTAATATTATTTTTATAATTTATTAAAGCGTTTCATTGTTGAAAGATTGAATCTAAATTTTACAAAAAATTTCTAAAACGCAGGTTTCAATAGTTTTGATATGCCTGGATCGAACCAAACTAATTTTTCTTGCAGTAATATTATTTTTATAATTTATTAAAGCGTTTCATTGTTGAAAGATTGAATCTAAATTTTACAAAAAATTTCTAAAACGCAGGTTTCAATAGTTTTGATATGCCTGGATCGAACCAAACTAATTTTTCTTGCAGTAATATTATTTTTATAATTTATTAAAGCGTTTCATTGTTGAAAGATTGAATCTAAATTTTACAAAAAATTTCTAAAACGCAGGTTTCAATAGTTTTGATATGCCTGGATCGAACCAAACTATTTTTTCTTGCAGTAATATTATTTTTATAATTTATTAAAGCGTTTCATTGTTGAAAGATTGAATCTAAATTTTACAAAAAATTTCTAAAACGCAGGTTTCAATAGTTTTGATATGCCTGGATCGAAAAAAACATAAATTTCCTTGCTGTAATATTATTTTTATAATTTATTAAAGCGTTTCATTGTTGAAAGATTGAATCTAAATTTTACTAAAAATTTCTAAAACGCAGGTTTCAATAGTTTTGATATGCCTGGATCGAAAAAAATATAAATTTCCTTGCTGTATTTTCATTTTTATAATTAAAGAAAGCGTTTCATTGTTGAAAGATTGAATCTAAATTTTACTAAAAATTTCTAAAACGCAGGTTTCAATAGTTTTGATATGCCTGGATCGAAAAAAATATAAATTTCCTTGCAGTAATATTATTTTTATAATTTATTAAAGCGTTTCATTGTTGAAAGATTGAATCTAAATTTTACAAAAAATTTCTAAAACGCAGGTTTCAATAGTTTTGATATGCCTGGATCGAACCAAACTAATTTTTCTTGCAGTAATATTATTTTTATAATTTATTAAAGCGTTTCATTGTTGAAAGATTGAATCTAAATTTTACAAAAAATTTCTAAAACGCAGGTTTCAATAGTTTTGATATGCCTGGATCGAACCAAACTAATTTTTCTTGCAGTAATATTATTTTTATAATTTATTAAAGCGTTTCATTGTTGAAAGATTGAATCTAAATTTTACAAAAAATTTCTAAAACGCAGGTTTCAATAGTTTTGATATGCCTGGATCGAACCAAACTAATTTTTCTTGCAGTAATATTATTTTTATAATTTATTAAAGCGTTTCATTGTTGAAAGATTGAATCTAAATTTTACAAAAAATTTCTAAAACGCAGGTTTCAATAGTTTTGATATGCCTGGATCGAACCAAACTATTTTTTCTTGCAGTAATATTATTTTTATAATTTATTAAAGCGTTTCATTGTTGAAAGATTGAATCTAAATTTTACAAAAAATTTCTAAAACGCAGGTTTCAATAGTTTTGATATGCCTGGATCGAAAAAAACATAAATTTCCTTGCTGTAATATTATTTTTATAATTTATTAAAGCGTTTCATTGTTGAAAGATTGAATCTAAATTTTACTAAAAATTTCTAAAACGCAGGTTTCAATAGTTTTGATATGCCTGGATCGAAAAAAATATAAATTTCCTTGCTGTATTTTCATTTTTATAATTAAAGAAAGCGTTTCATTGTTGAAAGATTGAATCTAAATTTTACTAAAAATTTCTAAAACGCAGGTTTCAATAGTTTTGATATGCCTGGATCGAAAAAAATATAAATTTCCTTGCTGTATTTTCATTTTTATAATTAAAGAAAGCGTTTCGTTGTTGAAAGATTGAATCTAAATTTTACTAAAAATTTCTAAAACGCAGGTTTCAATAGTTTTGATATGCCTGGATCGAACCAAACTAATTTTTCTTGCAGTAATATTATTTTTATAATTTATTAAAGCGTTTCATTGTTGAAAGATTGAATCTAAATTTTACAAAAAATTTCTAAAACGCAGGTTTCAATAGTTTTGATATGCCTGGATCGAACCAAACTAATTTTTCTTGCAGTAATATTATTTTTATAATTTATTAAAGCGTTTCATTGTTGAAAGATTGAATCTAAATTTTACTAAAAATTTCTAAAACGCAGGTTTCAATAGTTTTGATATGCCTGGATCGAAAAAAATATAAATTTCCTTGCTGTATTTTCATTTTTATAATTAAAGAAAGCGTTTCATTGTTGAAAGAATGAATCTAAATTTTACTAAAAATTTCTAAAACGCAGGTTTCAATAGTTTTGATATGCCTGGATCGAACCAAACTAATTTTTCTTGCAGTAATATTATTTTTATAATTTATTAAAGCGTTTCATTGTTGAAAGATTGAATCTAAATTTTACAAAAAATTTCTAAAACGCAGGTTTCAATAGTTTTGATATGCCTGGATCGAACCAAACTAATTTTTCTTGCAGTAATATTATTTTTATAATTTATTAAAGCGTTTCATTGTTGAAAGATTGAATCTAAATTTTACAAAAAATTTCTAAAACGCAGGTTTCAATAGTTTTGATATGCCTGGATCGAACCAAACTAATTTTTCTTGCAGTAATATTATTTTTATAATTTATTAAAGCGTTTCATTGTTGAAAGATTGAATCTAAATTTTACTAAAAATTTCTAAAACGCAAGTTTCAATAGTTTTGATATGCCTGGATCGAACCAAACTAATTTTTCTTGCAGTAATATTATTTTTATAATTTATTAAAGCGTTTCATTGTTGAAAGATTGAATCTAAATTTTACTAAAAATTTCTAAAACGCAGGTTTCAATAGTTTTGATATGCCTGGATCGAAAAAAATATAAATTTCCTTGCTGTATTTTCATTTTTATAATTAAAGAAAGCGTTTCATTGTTGAAAGATTGAATCTAAATTTTACAAAAAATTTCTAAAACGCAGGTTTCAATAGTTTTGATATGCCTGGATCGAACCAAACTAATTTTTCTTGCAGTAATATTATTTTTATAATTTATTAAAGCGTTTCATTGTTGAAAGATTGAATCTAAATTTTACAAAAAATTTCTAAAACGCAGGTTTCAATAGTTTTGATATGCCTGGATCGAACCAAACTAATTTTTCTTGCAGTAATATTATTTTTATAATTTATTAAAGCGTTTCATTGTTGAAAGATTGAATCTAAATTTTACTAAAAATTTCTAAAACGCAGGTTTCAATAGTTTTGATATGCCTGGATCGAACCAAACTAATTTTTCTTGCAGTAATATTATTTTTATAATTTATTAAAGCGTTTCATTGTTGAAAGATTGAATCTAAATTTTACTAAAAATTTCTAAAACGCAGGTTTCAATAGTTTTGATATGCCTGGATCGAACCAAACTAATTTTTCTTGCAGTAATATTATTTTTATAATTTATTAAAGCGTTTCATTGTTGAAAGATTGAATCTAAATTTTACTAAAAATTTCTAAAACGCAGGTTTCAATAGTTTTGATATGCCTGGATCGAACCAAACTATTTTTTCTTGCAGTAATATTATTTTTATAATTTATTAAAGCGTTTCATTGTTGAAAGATTGAATCTAAATTTTACAAAAAATTTCTAAAACGCAGGTTTCAATAGTTTTGATATGCCTGGATCGAACCAAACTAATTTTTCTTGCAGTAATATTATTTTTAAAATTTATTAAAGCGTTTCATTGTTGAAAGATTGAATCTAAATTTTACAAAAAATTTCTAAAACGCAGGTTTCAATAGTTTTGATATGCCTGGATCGAACCAAACTATTTTTTCTTGCAGTAATATTATTTTTATAATTTATTAAAGCGTTTCATTGTTGAAAGATTGAATCTAAATTTTACAAAAAATTTCTAAAACGCAGGTTTCAATAGTTTTGATATGCCTGGATCGAACCAAACTAATTTTTCTTGCAGTAATATTATTTTTATAATTTATTAAAGCGTTTCATTGTTGAAAGATTGAATCTAAATTTTACTAAAAATTTCTAAAACGCAGGTTTCAATAGTTTTGATATGCCTGGATCGAACCAAACTATTTTTTCTTGCAGTAATATTATTTTTATAATTTATTAAAGCGTTTCATTGTTGAAAGATTGAATCTAAATTTTACAAAAAATTTCTAAAACGCAGGTTTCAATAGTTTTGATATGCCTGGATCGAACCAAACTAATTTTTCTTGCAGTAATATTATTTTTATAATTTATTAAAGCGTTTCATTGTTGAAAGATTGAATCTAAATTTTACAAAAAATTTCTAAAACGCAGGTTTCAATAGTTTTGATATGCCTGGATCGAACCAAACTATTTTTTCTTGCAGTAATATTATTTTTATAATTTATTAAAGCGTTTCATTGTTGAAAGATTGAATCTAAATTTTACAAAAAATTTCTAAAACGCAGGTTTCAATAGTTTTGATATGCCTGGATCGAAAAAAACATAAATTTCCTTGCTGTATTTTCATTTTTATAATTAAAGAAAGCGTTTCATTGTTGAAAGATTGAATCTAAATTTTACTAAAAATTTCTAAAACGCAGGTTTCAATAGTTTTGATATGCCTGGATCGAACCAAACTAATTTTTCTTGCAGTAATATTATTTTTATAATTTATTAAAGCGTTTCATTGTTGAAAGATTGAATCTAAATTTTACAAAAAATTTCTAAAACGCAGGTTTCAATAGTTTTGATATGCCTGGATCGAACCAAACTAATTTTTCTTGCAGTAATATTATTTTTATAATTTATTAAAGCGTTTCATTGTCTAAAGATTGAATCTAAATTTTACAAAAAATTTCTAAAACGCAGGTTTCAATAGTTTTGATATGCCTGGATCGAAAAAAACATAAATTTCCTTGCTGTATTTTCATTTTTATAATTAAAGAAAGCGTTTCATTGTTGAAAGATTGAATCTAAATTTTACTAAAAATTTCAAAAAAAACGCAGGTTTCAATAGTTTTGATATGCCTGGATCGAACCAAACTAATTTTTCTTGCAGTAATATTATTTTTATAATTTATTAAAGCGTTTCATTGTTGAAAGATTGAATCTAAATTTTACAAAAAATTTCTAAAACGCAGGTTTCAATAGTTTTGATATGCCTGGATCGAAAAAAACATAAATTTTCTTGCTGTATTTTCATTTTTATAATTAAAGAAAGCGTTTCATTGTTGAAAGATTGAATCTAAATTTTACTAAAAATTTCTAAAACGCAAGTTTCAATAGTTTTGATATGCCTGGATCGAACCAAACTAATTTTTCTTGCAGTAATATTATTTTTATAATTTATTAAAGCGTTTCATTGTTGAAAGATTGAATCTAAATTTTACTAAAAATTTCTAAAACGCAGGTTTCAATAGTTTTGATATGCCTGGATCGAACCAAACTAATTTTTCTTGCAGTAATATTATTTTTATAATTTATTAAAGCGTTTCATTGTTGAAAGATTGAATCTAAATTTTACTAAAAATTTCTAAAACGCAGGTTTCAATAGTTTTGATATGCCTGGATCGAAAAAAATATAAATTTCCTTGCTGTATTTTCATTTTTATAATTAAAGAAAGCGTTTCATTGTTGAAAGATTGAATCTAAATTTTACTAAAAATTTCTAAAACGCAGGTTTCAATAGTTTTGATATGCCTGGATCGAACCAAACTAATTTTTCTTGCAGTAATATTATTTTTATAATTTATTAAAGCGTTTCATTGTTGAAAGATTGAATCTAAATTTTACAAAAAATTTCTAAAACGCAGGTTTCAATAGTTTTGATATGCCTGGATCGAACCAAACTAATTTTTCTTGCAGTAATATTATTTTTATAATTTATTAAAGCGTTTCATTGTTGAAAGATTGAATCTAAATTTTACAAAAAATTTCTAAAACGCAGGTTTCAATAGTTTTGATATGCCTGGATCGAACCAAACTAATTTTTCTTGCAGTAATATTATTTTTATAATTTATTAAAGCGTTTCATTGTTGAAAGATTGAATCTAAATTTTACAAAAAATTTCTAAAACGCAGGTTTCAATAGTTTTGATATGCCTGGATCGAACCAAACTAATTTTTCTTGCAGTAATATTATTTTTATAATTTATTAAAGCGTTTCATTGTTGAAAGATTGAATCTAAATTTTACTAAAAATTTCTAAAACGCAGGTTTCAATAGTTTTGATATGCCTGGATCGAAAAAAATATAAATTTCCTTGCTGTATTTTCATTTTTATAATTAAAGAAAGCGTTTCATTGTTGAAAGATTGAATCTAAATTTTACAAAAAATTTCTAAAACGCAGGTTTCAATAGTTTTGATATGCCTGGATCGAACCAAACTATTTTTTCTTGCAGTAATATTATTTTTATAATTTATTAAAGCGTTTCATTGTTGAAAGATTGAATCTAAATTTTACAAAAAATTTCTAAAACGCAGGTTTCAATAGTTTTGATATGCCTGGATCGAACCAAACTAATTTTTCTTGCAGTAATATTATTTTTATAATTTATTAAAGCGTTTCATTGTTGAAAGATTGAATCTAAATTTTACAAAAAATTTCTAAAACGCAGGTTTCAATAGTTTTGATATGCCTGGATCGAACCAAACTATTTTTTCTTGCAGTATAATTATTTTTATAATTTATTAAAGCGTTTCATTGTTGAAAGATTGAATCTAAATTTTACAAAAAATTTCTAAAACGCAGGTTTCAATAGTTTTGATATGCCTGGATCGAAAAAAACATAAATTTCCTTGCTGTATTTTCATTTTTATAATTAAAGAAAGCGTTTCATTGTTGAAAGATTGAATCTAAATTTTACTAAAAATTTCTAAAACGCAGGTTTCAATAGTTTTGATATGCCTGGATCGAACCAAACTAATTTTTCTTGCAGTAATATTATTTTTATAATTTATTAAAGCGTTTCATTGTTGAAAGATTGAATCTAAATTTTACAAAAAATTTCTAAAACGCAGGTTTCAATAGTTTTGATATGCCTGGATCGAACCAAACTAATTTTTCTTGCAGTAATATTATTTTTATAATTTATTAAAGCGTTTCATTGTTGAAAGATTGAATCTAAATTTTACAAAAAATTTCTAAAACGCAGGTTTCAATAGTTTTGATATGCCTGGATCGAAAAAAACATAAATTTCCTTGCTGTATTTTCATTTTTATAATTAAAGAAAGCGTTTCATTGTTGAAAGATTGAATCTAAATTTTACTAAAAATTTCTAAAACGCAGGTTTCAATAGTTTTGATATGCCTGGATCGAACCAAACTAATTTTTCTTGCAGTAATATTATTTTTATAATTTATTAAAGCGTTTCATTGTTGAAAGATTGAATCTAAATTTTACTAAAAATTTCTAAAACGCAGGTTTCAATAGTTTTGATATGCCTGGATCGAACCAAACTAATTTTTCTTGCAGTAATATTATTTTTATAATTTATTAAAGCGTTTCATTGTTGAAAGATTGAATCTAAATTTTACAAAAAATTTCTAAAACGCAGGTTTCAATAGTTTTGATATGCCTGGATCGAACCAAACTAATTTTTCTTGCAGTAATATTATTTTTATAATTTATTAAAGCGTTTCATTGTTGAAAGATTGTATCTAAATTTTACTAAAAATTTCTAAAACGCAGGTTTCAATAGTTTTGATATGCCTGGATCGAACCAAACTAATTTTTCTTGCAGTAATATTATTTTTATAATTTATTAAAGCGTTTCATTGTTGAAAGATTGAATCTAAATTTTACAAAAAATTTCTAAAACGCAGGTTTCAATAGTTTTGATATGCCTGGATCGAACCAAACTAATTTTTCTTGCAGTAATATTATTTTTATAATTTATTAAAGCGTTTCATTGTTGAAAGATTGAATCTAAATTTTACAAAAAATTTCTAAAACGCAGGTTTCAATAGTTTTGATATGCCTGGATCGAACCAAACTAATTTTTCTTGCAGTAATATTATTTTTATAATTTATTAAAGCGTTTCATTGTTGAAAGATTGAATCTAAATTTTACTAAAAATTTCTAAAACGCAGGTTTCAATAGTTTTGATATGCCTGGATCGAACCAAACTAATTTTTCTTGCAGTAATATTATTTTTATAATTTATTAAAGCGTTTCATTGTTGAAAGATTGAATCTAAATTTTACTAAAAATTTCTAAAACGCAGGTTTCAATAGTTTTGATATGCCTGGATCGAACCAAACTAATTTTTCTTGCAGTAATATTATTTTTATAATTTATTAAAGCGTTTCATTGTTGAAAGATTGAATCTAAATTTTACTAAAAATTTCTAAAACGCAGGTTTCAATAGTTTTGATATGCCTGGATCGAACCAAACTAATTTTTCTTGCAGTAATATTATTTTTATAATTTATTAAAGCGTTTCATTGTTGAAAGATTGAATCTAAATTTTACTAAAAATTTCTAAAACGCAGGTTTCAATAGTTTTGATATGCCTGGATCGAACCAAACTAATTTTTCTTGCAGTAATATTATTTTTATAATTTATTAAAGCGTTTCATTGTTGAAAGATTGAATCTAAATTTTACTAAAAATTTCTAAAACGCAGGTTTCAATAGTTTTGATATGCCTGGATCGAAAAAAATATAAATTTCCTTGCTGTATTTTCATTTTTATAATTAAAGAAAGCGTTTCATTGTTGAAAGATTGAATCTAAATTTTACAAAAAATTTCTAAAACGCAGGTTTCAATAGTTTTGATATGCCTGGATCGAACCAAACTAATTTTTCTTGCAGTAATATTATTTTTATAATTTATTAAAGCGTTTCATTGTTGAAAGATTGAATCTAAATTTTACAAAAAATTTCTAAAACGCAGGTTTCAATAGTTTTGATATGCCTGGATCGAACCAAACTAATTTTTCTTGCAGTAATATTATTTTTATAATTTATTAAAGCGTTTCATTGTTGAAAGATTGAATCTAAATTTTACAAAAAATTTCTAAAACGCAGGTTTCAATAGTTTTGATATGCCTGGATCGAACCAAACTAATTTTTCTTGCAGTAATATTATTTTTATAATTTATTAAAGCGTTTCATTGTTGAAAGATTGAATCTAAATTTTACAAAAAATTTCTAAAACGCAGGTTTCAATAGTTTTGATATGCCTGGATCGAAAAAAACATAAATTTCCTTGCTGTATTTTCATTTTTATAATTAAAGAAAGCGTTTCATTGTTGAAAGATTGAATCTAAATTTTACTAAAAATTTCTAAAACGCAGGTTTCAATAGTTTTGATATGCCTGGATCGAACCAAACTAATTTTTCTTGCAGTAATATTATTTTTATAATTTATTAAAGCGTTTCATTGTTGAAAGATTGAATCTAAATTTTACTAAAAATTTCTAAAACGCAGGTTTCAATAGTTTTGATATGCCTGGATCGAAAAAAATATAAATTTCCTTGCTGTATTTTCATTTTTATAATTAAAGAAAGCGTTTCATTGTTGAAAGATTGAATCTAAATTTTACTAAAAATTTCTAAAACGCAGGTTTCAATAGTTTTGATATGCCTGGATCGAACCAAACTAATTTTTCTTGCAGTAATATTATTTTTATAATTTATTAAAGCGTTTCATTGTTGAAAGATTGTATCTAAATTTTACTAAAAATTTCTAAAACGCAGGTTTCAATAGTTTTGATATGCCTGGATCGAACCAAACTAATTTTTCTTGCAGTAATATTATTTTTATAATTTATTAAAGCGTTTCATTGTTGAAAGATTGAATCTAAATTTTACTAAAAATTTCTAAAACGCAGGTTTCAATAGTTTTGATATGCCTGGATCGAACCAAACTAATTTTTCTTGCAGTAATATTATTTTTATAATTTATTAAAGCGTTTCATTGTTGAAAGATTGAATCTAAATTTTACTAAAAATTTCTAAAACGCAGGTTTCAATAGTTTTGATATGCCTGGATCGAACCAAACTAATTTTTCTTGCAGTAATATTATTTTTATAATTTATTAAAGCGTTTCATTGTTGAAAGATTGAATCTAAATTTTACTAAAAATTTCTAAAACGCAGGTTTCAATAGTTTTGATATGCCTGGATCGAACCAAACTAATTTTTCTTGCAGTAATATTATTTTTATAATTTATTAAAGCGTTTCATTGTTGAAAGATTGAATCTAAATTTTACAAAAAATTTCTAAAACGCAGGTTTCAATAGTTTTGATATGCCTGGATCGAACCAAACTAATTTTTCTTGCAGTAATATTATTTTTATAATTTATTAAAGCGTTTCATTGTTGAAAGATTGAATCTAAATTTTACAAAAAATTTCTAAAACGCAGGTTTCAATAGTTTTGATATGCCTGGATCGAACCAAACTAATTTTTCTTGCAGTAATATTATTTTTATAATTTATTAAAGCGTTTCATTGTTGAAAGATTGAATCTAAATTTTACAAAAAATTTCTAAAACGCAGGTTTCAATAGTTTTGATATGCCTGGATCGAACCAAACTAATTTTTCTTGCAGTAATATTATTTTTATAATTTATTAAAGCGTTTCATTGTTGAAAGATTGAATCTAAATTTTACTAAAAATTTCTAAAACGCAGGTTTCAATAGTTTTGATATGCCTGGATCGAACCAAACTAATTTTTCTTGCAGTAATATTATTTTTATAATTTATTAAAGCGTTTCATTGTTGAAAGATTGAATCTAAATTTTACTAAAAATTTCTAAAACGCAGGTTTCAATAGTTTTGATATGCCTGGATCGAACCAAACTAATTTTTCTTGCAGTAATATTATTTTTATAATTTATTAAAGCGTTTCATTGTTGAAAGATTGTATCTAAATTTTACTAAAAATTTCTAAAACGCAGGTTTCAATAGTTTTGATATGCCTGGATCGAACCAAACTAATTTTTCTTGCAGTAATATTATTTTTATAATTTATTAAAGCGTTTCATTGTTGAAAGATTGAATCTAAATTTTACTAAAAATTTCTAAAACGCAGGTTTCAATAGTTTTGATATGCCTGGATCGAACCAAACTAATTTTTCTTGCAGTAATATTATTTTTATAATTTATTAAAGCGTTTCATTGTTGAAAGATTGAATCTAAATTTTACTAAAAATTTCTAAAACGCAGGTTTCAATAGTTTTGATATGCCTGGATCGAACCAAACTAATTTTTCTTGCAGTAATATTATTTTTATAATTTATTAAAGCGTTTCATTGTTGAAAGATTGAATCTAAATTTTACTAAAAATTTCTAAAACGCAGGTTTCAATAGTTTTGATATGCCTGGATCGAAAAAAATATAAATTTCCTTGCTGTATTTTCATTTTTATAATTAAAGAAAGCGTTTCATTGTTGAAAGATTGAATCTAAATTTTACAAAAAATTTCTAAAACGCAGGTTTCAATAGTTTTGATATGCCTGGATCGAACCAAACTAATTTTTCTTGCAGTAATATTATTTTTATAATTTATTAAAGCGTTTCATTGTTGAAAGATTGAATCTAAATTTTACAAAAAATTTCTAAAACGCAGGTTTCAATAGTTTTGATATGCCTGGATCGAACCAAACTAATTTTTCTTGCAGTAATATTATTTTTATAATTTATTAAAGCGTTTCATTGTTGAAAGATTGAATCTAAATTTTACAAAAAATTTCTAAAACGCAGGTTTCAATAGTTTTGATATGCCTGGATCGAACCAAACTAATTTTTCTTGCAGTAATATTATTTTTATAATTTATTAAAGCGTTTCATTGTTGAAAGATTGAATCTAAATTTTACAAAAAATTTCTAAAACGCAGGTTTCAATAGTTTTGATATGCCTGGATCGAAAAAAACATAAATTTCCTTGCTGTATTTTCATTTTTATAATTAAAGAAAGCGTTTCATTGTTGAAAGATTGAATCTAAATTTTACTAAAAATTTCTAAAACGCAGGTTTCAATAGTTTTGATATGCCTGGATCGAACCAAACTAATTTTTCTTGCAGTAATATTATTTTTATAATTTATTAAAGCGTTTCATTGTTGAAAGATTGAATCTAAATTTTACAAAAAATTTCTAAAACGCAGGTTTCAATAGTTTTGATATGCCTGGATCGAACCAAACTAATTTTTCTTGCAGTAATATTATTTTTATAATTTATTAAAGCGTTTCATTGTTGAAAGATTGAATCTAAATTTTACAAAAAATTTCTAAAACGCAGGTTTCAATAGTTTTGATATGCCTGGATCGAAAAAAACATAAATTTCCTTGCTGTATTTTCATTTTTATAATTAAAGAAAGCGTTTCATTGTTGAAAGATTGAATCTAAATTTTACTAAAAATTTCTAAAACGCAGGTTTCAATAGTTTTGATATGCCTGGATCGAACCAAACTAATTTTTCTTGCAGTAATATTATTTTTATAATTTATTAAAGCGTTTCATTGTTGAAAGATTGAATCTAAATTTTACTAAAAATTTCTAAAACGCAGGTTTCAATAGTTTTGATATGCCTGGATCGAAAAAAATATAAATTTCCTTGCTGTATTTTCATTTTTATAATTAAAGAAAGCGTTTCATTGTTGAAAGATTGAATCTAAATTTTACTAAAAATTTCTAAAACGCAGGTTTCAATAGTTTTGATATGCCTGGATCGAACCAAACTAATTTTTCTTGCAGTAATATTATTTTTATAATTTATTAAAGCGTTTCATTGTTGAAAGATTGAATCTAAATTTTACTAAAAATTTCTAAAACGCAGGTTTCAATAGTTTTGATATGCCTGGATCGAACCAAACTAATTTTTCTTGCAGTAATATTATTTTTATAATTTATTAAAGCGTTTCATTGTTGAAAGATTGAATCTAAATTTTACTAAAAATTTCTAAAACGCAGGTTTCAATAGTTTTGATATGCCTGGATCGAAAAAAATATAAATTTCCTTGCTGTATTTTCATTTTTATAATTAAAGAAAGCGTTTCATTGTTGAAAGATTGAATCTAAATTTTACAAAAAATTTCTAAAACGCAGGTTTCAATAGTTTTGATATGCCTGGATCGAACCAAACTAATTTTTCTTGCAGTAATATTATTTTTATAATTTATTAAAGCGTTTCATTGTTGAAAGATTGAATCTAAATTTTACAAAAAATTTCTAAAACGCAGGTTTCAATAGTTTTGATATGCCTGGATCGAAAAAAATATAAATTTCCTTGCTGTATTTTCATTTTTATAATTTATTAAAGCGTTTCATTGTTGAAAGATTGAATCTAAATTTTACTAAAAATTTCTAAAACGCAGGTTTCAATAGTTTTGATATGCCTGGATCGAACCAAACTAATTTTTCTTGCAGTAATATTATTTTTATAATTTATTAAAGCGTTTCATTGTTGAAAGATTGAATCTAAATTTTACTAAAAATTTCTAAAACGCAGGTTTCAATAGTTTTGATATGCCTGGATCGAAAAAAATATAAATTTCCTTGCTGTATTTTCATTTTTATAATTAAAGAAAGCGTTTCATTGTTGAAAGATTGAATCTAAATTTTACAAAAAATTTCTAAAACGCAGGTTTCAATAGTTTTGATATGCCTGGATCGAACCAAACTAATTTTTCTTGCAGTAATATTATTTTTATAATTTATTAAAGCGTTTCATTGTTGAAAGATTGAATCTAAATTTTACAAAAAATTTCTAAAACGCAGGTTTCAATAGTTTTGATATGCCTGGATCGAACCAAACTAATTTTTCTTGCAGTAATATTATTTTTATAATTTATTAAAGCGTTTCATTGTTGAAAGATTGAATCTAAATTTTACAAAAAATTTCTAAAACGCAGGTTTCAATAGTTTTGATATGCCTGGATCGAACCAAACTAATTTTTCTTGCAGTAATATTATTTTTATAATTTATTAAAGCGTTTCATTGTTGAAAGATTGAATCTAAATTTTACAAAAAATTTCTAAAACGCAGGTTTCAATAGTTTTGATATGCCTGGATCGAAAAAAACATAAATTTCCTTGCTGTATTTTCATTTTTATAATTAAAGAAAGCGTTTCATTGTTGAAAGATTGAATCTAAATTTTACTAAAAATTTCTAAAACGCAGGTTTCAATAGTTTTGATATGCCTGGATCGAACCAAACTAATTTTTCTTGCAGTAATATTATTTTTATAATTTATTAAAGCGTTTCATTGTTGAAAGATTGAATCTAAATTTTACAAAAAATTTCTAAAACGCAGGTTTCAATAGTTTTGATATGCCTGGATCGAACCAAACTAATTTTTCTTGCAGTAATATTATTTTTATAATTTATTAAAGCGTTTCATTGTTGAAAGATTGAATCTAAATTTTACAAAAAATTTCTAAAACGCAGGTTTCAATAGTTTTGATATGCCTGGATCGAAAAAAACATAAATTTCCTTGCTGTATTTTCATTTTTATAATTAAAGAAAGCGTTTCATTGTTGAAAGATTGAATCTAAATTTTACTAAAAATTTCTAAAACGCAGGTTTCAATAGTTTTGATATGCCTGGATCGAACCAAACTAATTTTTCTTGCAGTAATATTATTTTTATAATTTATTAAAGCGTTTCATTGTTGAAAGATTGAATCTAAATTTTACTAAAAATTTCTAAAACGCAGGTTTCAATAGTTTTGATATGCCTGGATCGAAAAAAATATAAATTTCCTTGCTGTATTTTCATTTTTATAATTAAAGAAAGCGTTTCATTGTTGAAAGATTGAATCTAAATTTTACTAAAAATTTCTAAAACGCAGGTTTCAATAGTTTTGATATGCCTGGATCGAACCAAACTAATTTTTCTTGCAGTAATATTATTTTTATAATTTATTAAAGCGTTTCATTGTTGAAAGATTGTATCTAAATTTTACTAAAAATTTCTAAAACGCAGGTTTCAATAGTTTTGATATGCCTGGATCGAACCAAACTAATTTTTCTTGCAGTAATATTATTTTTATAATTTATTAAAGCGTTTCATTGTTGAAAGATTGAATCTAAATTTTACTAAAAATTTCTAAAACGCAGGTTTCAATAGTTTTGATATGCCTGGATCGAACCAAACTAATTTTTCTTGCAGTAATATTATTTTTATAATTTATTAAAGCGTTTCATTGTTGAAAGATTGAATCTAAATTTTACTAAAAATTTCTAAAACGCAGGTTTCAATAGTTTTGATATGCCTGGATCGAACCAAACTAATTTTTCTTGCAGTAATATTATTTTTATAATTTATTAAAGCGTTTCATTGTTGAAAGATTGAATCTAAATTTTACTAAAAATTTCTAAAACGCAGGTTTCAATAGTTTTGATATGCCTGGATCGAAAAAAATATAAATTTCCTTGCTGTATTTTCATTTTTATAATTAAAGAAAGCGTTTCATTGTTGAAAGATTGAATCTAAATTTTACAAAAAATTTCTAAAACGCAGGTTTCAATAGTTTTGATATGCCTGGATCGAACCAAACTAATTTTTCTTGCAGTAATATTATTTTTATAATTTATTAAAGCGTTTCATTGTTGAAAGATTGAATCTAAATTTTACAAAAAATTTCTAAAACGCAGGTTTCAATAGTTTTGATATGCCTGGATCGAACCAAACTAATTTTTCTTGCAGTAATATTATTTTTATAATTTATTAAAGCGTTTCATTGTTGAAAGATTGAATCTAAATTTTACAAAAAATTTCTAAAACGCAGGTTTCAATAGTTTTGATATGCCTGGATCGAACCAAACTAATTTTTCTTGCAGTAATATTATTTTTATAATTTATTAAAGCGTTTCATTGTTGAAAGATTGAATCTAAATTTTACAAAAAATTTCTAAAACGCAGGTTTCAATAGTTTTGATATGCCTGGATCGAAAAAAACATAAATTTCCTTGCTGTATTTTCATTTTTATAATTAAAGAAAGCGTTTCATTGTTGAAAGATTGAATCTAAATTTTACTAAAAATTTCTAAAACGCAGGTTTCAATAGTTTTGATATGCCTGGATCGAACCAAACTAATTTTTCTTGCAGTAATATTATTTTTATAATTTATTAAAGCGTTTCATTGTTGAAAGATTGAATCTAAATTTTACTAAAAATTTCTAAAACGCAGGTTTCAATAGTTTTGATATGCCTGGATCGAAAAAAATATAAATTTCCTTGCTGTATTTTCATTTTTATAATTAAAGAAAGCGTTTCATTGTTGAAAGATTGAATCTAAATTTTACAAAAAATTTCTAAAACGCAGGTTTCAATAGTTTTGATATGCCTGGATCGAACCAAACTAATTTTTCTTGCAGTAATATTATTTTTATAATTTATTAAAGCGTTTCATTGTTGAAAGATTGAATCTAAATTTTACTAAAAATTTCTAAAACGCAGGTTTCAATAGTTTTGATATGCCTGGATCGAACCAAACTAATTTTTCTTGCCGTAATATTATTTTTATAATTTATTAAAGCGTTTCATTGTTGAAAGATTGAATCTAAATTTTACTAAAAATTTCTAAAACGCAGGTTTCAATAGTTTTGATATGCCTGGATCGAAAAAAATATAAATTTCCTTGCTGTATTTTCATTTTTATAATTAAAGAAAGCGTTTCATTGTTGAAAGATTGAATCTAAATTTTACAAAAAATTTCTAAAACGCAGGTTTCAATAGTTTTGATATGCCTGGATCGAACCAAACTAATTTTTCTTGCCGTAATATTATTTTTATAATTTATTAAAGCGTTTCATTGTTGAAAGATTGAATCTAAATTTTACTAAAAATTTCTAAAACGCAGGTTTCAATAGTTTTGATATGCCTGGATCGAACCAAACTAATTTTTCTTGCCGTAATATTATTTTTATAATTTATTAAAGCGTTTCATTGTTGAAAGATTGAATCTAAATTTTACAAAAAATTTCTAAAACGCAGGTTTCAATAGTTTTGATATGCCTGGATCGAACCAAACTAATTTTTCTTGCCGTAATATTATTTTTATAATTTATTAAAGCGTTTCATTGTTGAAAGATTGAATCTAAATTTTACTAAAAATTTCTAAAACGCAGGTTTCAATAGTTTTGATATGCCTGGATCGAACCAAACTAATTTTTCTTGCAGTAATATTATTTTTATAATTTATTAAAGCGTTTCATTGTTGAAAGATTGAATCTAAATTTTACAAAAAATTTCTAAAACGCAGGTTTCAATAGTTTTGATATGCCTGGATCGAACCAAACTAATTTTTCTTGCAGTAATATTATTTTTATAATTTATTAAAGCGTTTCATTGTTGAAAGATTGAATCTAAATTTTACAAAAAATTTCTAAAACGCAGGTTTCAATAGTTTTGATATGCCTGGATCGAAAAAAATATAAATTTCCTTGCTGTATTTTCATTTTTATAATTAAAGAAAGCGTTTCATTGTTGAAAGATTGAATCTAAATTTTACAAAAAATTTCTAAAACGCAGGTTTCAATAGTTTTGATATGCCTGGATCGAACCAAACTAATTTTTCTTGCCGTAATATTATTTTTATAATTTATTAAAGCGTTTCATTGTTGAAAGATTGAATCTAAATTTTACTAAAAATTTCTAAAACGCAGGTTTCAATAGTTTTGATATGCCTGGATCGAACCAAACTAATTTTTCTTGCCGTAATATTATTTTTATAATTTATTAAAGCGTTTCATTGTTGAAAGATTGAATCTAAATTTTACAAAAAATTTCTAAAACGCAGGTTTCAATAGTTTTGATATGCCTGGATCGAACCAAACTAATTTTTCTTGCCGTAATATTATTTTTATAATTTATTAAAGCGTTTCATTGTTGAAAGATTGAATCTAAATTTTACTAAAAATTTCTAAAACGCAGGTTTCAATAGTTTTGATATGCCTGGATCGAACCAAACTAATTTTTCTTGCAGTAATATTATTTTTATAATTTATTAAAGCGTTTCATTGTTGAAAGATTGAATCTAAATTTTACAAAAAATTTCTAAAACGCAGGTTTCAATAGTTTTGATATGCCTGGATCGAACCAAACTAATTTTTCTTGCAGTAATATTATTTTTATAATTTATTAAAGCGTTTCATTGTTGAAAGATTGAATCTAAATTTTACTAAAAATTTCTAAAACGCAGGTTTCAATAGTTTTGATATGCCTGGATCGAAAAAAACATAAATTTCCTTGCTGTATTTTCATTTTTATAATTAAAGAAAACGTTTCATTGTTGAAAGATTGAATCTAAATTTTACAAAAAATTTCTAAAACGCAGGTTTCAATAGTTTTGATATGCCTGGATCGAAAAAAACATAAATTTCCTTGCTGTATTTTCATTTTTATAATTAAAGAAAGCGTTTCATTGTTGAAAGATTGAATCTAAATTTTACTAAAAATTTCTAAAACGCAGGTTTCAATAGTTTTGATATGCCTGGATCGAAAAAAATATAAATTTCCTTGCTGTATTTTCATTTTTATAATTAAAGAAAGCGTTTCATTGTTGAAAGATTGAATCTAAATTTTACAAAAAATTTCTAAAACGCAGGTATTAATAGTTTTGATATGCCTGGATCGAACCAAACTAATTTTTCTTGCAGTAATATTATTTTTATAATTAAAGAAAGCGTTTCATTGTTGAAAGATTGAATCTAAATTTTACAAAAAATTTCTAAAACGCAGGTTTCAATAGTTTTGATATGCCTGGATCGAACCAAACTAATTTTTCTTGCAGTAATATTATTTTTATAATTTATTAAAGCGTTTCATTGTTGAAAGATTGAATCTAAATTTTACAAAAAATTTCTAAAACGCAGGTTTCAATAGTTTTGATATGCCTGGATCGAACCAAACTAATTTTTCTTGCAGTAATATTATTTTTATAATTTATTAAAGCGTTTCATTGTTGAAAGATTGAATCTAAATTTTACTAAAAATTTCTAAAACGCAGGTTTCAATAGTTTTGATATGCCTGGATCGAAAAAAACATAAATTTCCTTGCTGTATTTTCATTTTTATAATTAAAGAAAGCGTTTCATTGTTGAAAGATTGAATCTAAATTTTACTAAAAATTTCTAAAACGCAGGTTTCAATAGTTTTGATATGCCTGGATCGAACCAAACTAATTTTTCTTGCAGTAATATTATTTTTATAATTTATTAAAGCGTTTCATTGTTGAAAGATTGAATCTAAATTTTACTAAAAATTTCTAAAACGCAGGTTTCAATAGTTTTGATATGCCTGGATCGAAAAAAATATAAATTTCCTTGCTGTATTTTCATTTTTATAATTAAAGAAAGCGTTTCATTGTTGAAAGATTGAATCTAAATTTTACAAAAAATTTCTAAAACGCAGGTTTCAATAGTTTTGATATGCCTGGATCGAACCAAACTAATTTTTCTTGCAGTAATATTATTTTTATAATTTATTAAAGCGTTTCATTGTTGAAAGATTGAATCTAAATTTTACTAAAAATTTCTAAAACGCAGGTTTCAATAGTTTTGATATGCCTGGATCGAAAAAAATATAAATTTCCTTGCTGTATTTTCATTTTTATAATTAAAGAAAGCGTTTCATTGTTGAAAGATTGAATCTAAATTTTACAAAAAATTTCTAAAACGCAGGTATCAATAGTTTTGATATGCCTGGATCGAACCAAACTAATTTTTCTTGCAGTAATATTATTTTTATAATTAAAGAAAGCGTTTCATTGTTGAAAGATTGAATCTAAATTTTACAAAAAATTTCTAAAACGCAGGTTTCAATAGTTTTGATATGCCTGGATCGAACCAAACTAATTTTTCTTGCAGTAATATTATTTTTATAATTTATTAAAGCGTTTCATTGTTGAAAGATTGAATCTAAATTTTACTAAAAATTTCTAAAACGCAGGTTTCAATAGTTTTGATATGCCTGGATCGAAAAAAACATAAATTTCCTTGCTGTATTTTCATTTTTATAATTAAAGAAAGCGTTTCATTGTTGAAAGATTGAATCTAAATTTTACTAAAAATTTCTAAAACGCAGGTTTCAATAGTTTTGATATGCCTGGATCGAACCAAACTAATTTTTCTTGCAGTAATATTATTTTTATAATTTATTAAAGCGTTTCATTGTTGAAAGATTGAATCTAAATTTTACTAAAAATTTCTAAAACGCAGGTTTCAATAGTTTTGATATGCCTGGATCGAAAAAAATATAAATTTCCTTGCTGTATTTTCATTTTTATAATTAAAGAAAGCGTTTCATTGTTGAAAGATTGAATCTAAATTTTACAAAAAATTTCTAAAACGCAGGTATCAATAGTTTTGATATGCCTGGATCGAACCAAACTAATTTTTCTTGCAGTAATATTATTTTTATAATTAAAGAAAGCGTTTCATTGTTGAAAGATTGAATCTAAATTTTACAAAAAATTTCTAAAACGCAGGTTTCAATAGTTTTGATATGCCTGGATCGAACCAAACTAATTTTTCTTGCAGTAATATTATTTTTATAATTTATTAAAGCGTTTCATTGTTGAAAGATTGAATCTAAATTTTACTAAAAATTTCTAAAACGCAGGTTTCAATAGTTTTGATATGCCTGGATCGAAAAAAACATAAATTTCCTTGCTGTATTTTCATTTTTATAATTAAAGAAAGCGTTTCATTGTTGAAAGATTGAATCTAAATTTTACTAAAAATTTCTAAAACGCAGGTTTCAATAGTTTTGATATGCCTGGATCGAACCAAACTAATTTTTCTTGCAGTAATATTATTTTTATAATTTATTAAAGCGTTTCATTGTTGAAAGATTGAATCTAAATTTTACTAAAAATTTCTAAAACGCAGGTTTCAATAGTTTTGATATGCCTGGATCGAAAAAAATATAAATTTCCTTGCTGTATTTTCATTTTTATAATTAAAGAAAGCGTTTCATTGTTGAAAGATTGAATCTAAATTTTACAAAAAATTTCTAAAACGCAGGTTTCAATAGTTTTGATATGCCTGGATCGAACCAAACTAATTTTTCTTGCAGTAATATTATTTTTATAATTTATTAAAGCGTTTCATTGTTGAAAGATTGAATCTAAATTTTACTAAAAATTTCTAAAACGCAGGTTTCAATAGTTTTGATATGCCTGGATCGAAAAAAATATAAATTTCCTTGCTGTATTTTCATTTTTATAATTAAAGAAAGCGTTTCATTGTTGAAAGATTGAATCTAAATTTTACAAAAAATTTCTAAAACGCAGGTATCAATAGTTTTGATATGCCTGGATCGAACCAAACTAATTTTTCTTGCAGTAATATTATTTTTATAATTAAAGAAAGCGTTTCATTGTTGAAAGATTGAATCTAAATTTTACAAAAAATTTCTAAAACGCAGGTTTCAATAGTTTTGATATGCCTGGATCGAACCAAACTAATTTTTCTTGCAGTAATATTATTTTTATAATTTATTAAAGCGTTTCATTGTTGAAAGATTGAATCTAAATTTTACAAAAAATTTCTAAAACGCAGGTTTCAATAGTTTTGATATGCCTGGATCGAACCAAACTAATTTTTCTTGCAGTAATATTATTTTTATAATTTATTAAAGCGTTTCATTGTTGAAAGATTGAATCTAAATTTTACTAAAAATTTCTAAAACGCAGGTTTCAATAGTTTTGATATGCCTGGATCGAAAAAAACATAAATTTCCTTGCTGTATTTTCATTTTTATAATTAAAGAAAGCGTTTCATTGTTGAAAGATTGAATCTAAATTTTACTAAAAATTTCTAAAACGCAGGTTTCAATAGTTTTGATATGCCTGGATCGAACCAAACTAATTTTTCTTGCAGTAATATTATTTTTATAATTTATTAAAGCGTTTCATTGTTGAAAGATTGAATCTAAATTTTACTAAAAATTTCTAAAACGCAGGTTTCAATAGTTTTGATATGCCTGGATCGAAAAAAATATAAATTTCCTTGCTGTATTTTCATTTTTATAATTAAAGAAAGCGTTTCATTGTTGAAAGATTGAATCTAAATTTTACAAAAAATTTCTAAAACGCAGGTTTCAATAGTTTTGATATGCCTGGATCGAACCAAACTAATTTTTCTTGCAGTAATATTATTTTTATAATTAAAGAAAGCGTTTCATTGTTGAAAGATTGAATCTAAATTTTACAAAAAATTTCTAAAACGCTGGTTTCAATAGTTTTGATATGCCTGGATCGAACCAAACTAATTTTTCTTGCAGTAATATTATTTTTATAATTTATTAAAGCGTTTCATTGTTGAAAGATTGAATCTAAATTTTACTAAAAATTTCTAAAACGCAGGTTTCAATAGTTTTGATATGCCTGGATCGAACCAAACTAATTTTTCTTGCAGTAATATTATTTTTATAATTTATTAAAGCGTTTCATTGTTGAAAGATTGAATCTAAATTTTACTAAAAATTTCTAAAACGCAGGTTTCAATAGTTTTGATATGCCTGGATCGAACCAAACTAATTTTTCTTGCAGTAATATTATTTTTATAATTTATTAAAGCGTTTCATTGTTGAAAGATTGAATCTAAATTTTACAAAAAATTTCTAAAACGCAGGTTTCAATAGTTTTGATATGCCTGGATCGAACCAAACTAATTTTTCTTGCAGTAATATTATTTTTATAATTTATTAAAGCGTTTCATTGTTGAAAGATTGAATCTAAATTTTACTAAAAATTTCTAAAACGCAGGTTTCAATAGTTTTGATATGCCTGGATCGAAAAAAACATAAATTTCCTTGCTGTATTTTCATTTTTATAATTAAAGAAAGCGTTTCATTGTTGAAAGATTGAATCTAAATTTTACTAAAAATTTCTAAAACGCAGGTTTCAATAGTTTTGATATGCCTGGATCGAACCAAACTAATTTTTCTTGCAGTAATATTATTTTTATAATTTATTAAAGCGTTTCATTGTTGAAAGATTGAATCTAAATTTTACTAAAAATTTCTAAAACGCAGGTTTCAATAGTTTTGATATGCCTGGATCGAAAAAAATATAAATTTCCTTGCTGTATTTTCATTTTTATAATTAAAGAAAGCGTTTCATTGTTGAAAGATTGAATCTAAATTTTACAAAAAATTTCTAAAACGCAGGTTTCAATAGTTTTGATATGCCTGGATCGAACCAAACTAATTTTTCTTGCAGTAATATTATTTTTATAATTTATTAAAGCGTTTCATTGTTGAAAGATTGAATCTAAATTTTACTAAAAATTTCTAAAACGCAGGTTTCAATAGTTTTGATATGCCTGGATCGAAAAAAATATAAATTTCCTTGCTGTATTTTCATTTTTATAATTAAAGAAAGCGTTTCATTGTTGAAAGATTGAATCTAAATTTTACAAAAAATTTCTAAAACGCAGGTATCAATAGTTTTGATATGCCTGGATCGAACCAAACTAATTTTTCTTGCCGTAATATTATTTTTATAATTTATTAAAGCGTTTCATTGTTGAAAGATTGAATCTAAATTTTACAAAAAATTTCTAAAACGCAGGTTTCAATAGTTTTGATATGCCTGGATCGAACCAAACTAATTTTTCTTGCCGTAATATTATTTTTATAATTTATTAAAGCGTTTCATTGTTGAAAGATTGAATCTAAATTTTACTAAAAATTTCTAAAACGCAGGTTTCAATAGTTTTGATATGCCTGGATCGAACCAAACTAATTTTTCTTGCAGTAATATTATTTTTATAATTTATTAAAGCGTTTCATTGTTGAAAGATTGAATCTAAATTTTACAAAAAATTTCTAAAACGCAGGTTTCAATAGTTTTGATATGCCTGGATCGAACCAAACTAATTTTTCTTGCAGTAATATTATTTTTATAATTTATTAAAGCGTTTCATTGTTGAAAGATTGAATCTAAATTTTACAAAAAATTTCTAAAACGCAGGTTTCAATAGTTTTGATATGCCTGGATCGAACCAAACTAATTTTTCTTGCAGTAATATTATTTTTATAATTTATTAAAGCGTTTCATTGTTGAAAGATTGAATCTAAATTTTACTAAAAATTTCTAAAACGCAGGTTTCAATAGTTTTGATATGCCTGGATCGAAAAAAACATAAATTTCCTTGCTGTATTTTCATTTTTATAATTAAAGAAAGCGTTTCATTGTTGAAAGATTGAATCTAAATTTTACTAAAAATTTCTAAAACGCAGGTTTCAATAGTTTTGATATGCCTGGATCGAACCAAACTAATTTTTCTTGCAGTAATATTATTTTTATAATTTATTAAAGCGTTTCATTGTTGAAAGATTGAATCTAAATTTTACTAAAAATTTCTAAAACGCAGGTTTCAATAGTTTTGATATGCCTGGATCGAAAAAAATATAAATTTCCTTGCTGTATTTTCATTTTTATAATTAAAGAAAGCGTTTCATTGTTGAAAGATTGAATCTAAATTTTACAAAAAATTTCTAAAACGCAGGTATCAATAGTTTTGATATGCCTGGATCGAACCAAACTAATTTTTCTTGCAGTAATATTATTTTTATAATTTATTAAAGCGTTTCATTGTTGAAAGATTGAATCTAAATTTTACTAAAAATTTCTAAAACGCAGGTTTCAATAGTTTTGATATGCCTGGATCGAAAAAAATATAAATTTCCTTGCTGTATTTTCATTTTTATAATTAAAGAAAGCGTTTCATTGTTGAAAGATTGAATCTAAATTTTACAAAAAATTTCTAAAACGCAGGTTTCAATAGTTTTGATATGCCTGGATCGAACCAAACTAATTTTTCTTGCAGTAATATTATTTTTATAATTTATTAAAGCGTTTCATTGTTGAAAGATTGAATCTAAATTTTACTAAAAATTTCTAAAACGCAGGTTTCAATAGTTTTGATATGCCTGGATCGAAAAAAATATAAATTTCCTTGCTGTATTTTCATTTTTATAATTAAAGAAAGCGTTTCATTGTTGAAAGATTGAATCTAAATTTTACAAAAAATTTCTAAAACGCAGGTATCAATAGTTTTGATATGCCTGGATCGAACCAAACTAATTTTTCTTGCAGTAATATTATTTTTATAATTAAAGAAAGCGTTTCATTGTTGAAAGATTGAATCTAAATTTTACAAAAAATTTCTAAAACGCAGGTTTCAATAGTTTTGATATGCCTGGATCGAACCAAACTAATTTTTCTTGCAGTAATATTATTTTTATAATTTATTAAAGCGTTTCATTGTTGAAAGATTGAATCTAAATTTTACAAAAAATTTCTAAAACGCAGGTTTCAATAGTTTTGATATGCCTGGATCGAACCAAACTAATTTTTCTTGCAGTAATATTATTTTTATAATTTATTAAAGCGTTTCATTGTTGAAAGATTGAATCTAAATTTTACTAAAAATTTCTAAAACGCAGGTTTCAATAGTTTTGATATGCCTGGATCGAAAAAAACATAAATTTCCTTGCTGTATTTTCATTTTTATAATTAAAGAAAGCGTTTCATTGTTGAAAGATTGAATCTAAATTTTACTAAAAATTTCTAAAACGCAGGTTTCAATAGTTTTGATATGCCTGGATCGAACCAAACTAATTTTTCTTGCAGTAATATTATTTTTATAATTTATTAAAGCGTTTCATTGTTGAAAGATTGAATCTAAATTTTACTAAAAATTTCTAAAACGCAGGTTTCAATAGTTTTGATATGCCTGGATCGAAAAAAATATAAATTTCCTTGCTGTATTTTCATTTTTATAATTAAAGAAAGCGTTTCATTGTTGAAAGATTGAATCTAAATTTTACAAAAAATTTCTAAAACGCAGGTTTCAATAGTTTTGATATGCCTGGATCGAACCAAACTAATTTTTCTTGCAGTAATATTATTTTTATAATTAAAGAAAGCGTTTCATTGTTGAAAGATTGAATCTAAATTTTACAAAAAATTTCTAAAACGCTGGTTTCAATAGTTTTGATATGCCTGGATCGAACCAAACTAATTTTTCTTGCAGTAATATTATTTTTATAATTTATTAAAGCGTTTCATTGTTGAAAGATTGAATCTAAATTTTACTAAAAATTTCTAAAACGCAGGTTTCAATAGTTTTGATATGCCTGGATCGAACCAAACTAATTTTTCTTGCAGTAATATTATTTTTATAATTTATTAAAGCGTTTCATTGTTGAAAGATTGAATCTAAATTTTACTAAAAATTTCTAAAACGCAGGTTTCAATAGTTTTGATATGCCTGGATCGAAAAAAACATAAATTTCCTTGCTGTATTTTCATTTTTATAATTAAAGAAAGCGTTTCATTGTTGAAAGATTGAATCTAAATTTTACAAAAAATTTCTAAAACGCAGGTTTCAATAGTTTTGATATGCCTGGATCGAACCAAACTAATTTTTCTTGCAGTAATATTATTTTTATAATTTATTAAAGCGTTTCATTGTTGAAAGATTGAATCTAAATTTTACTAAAAATTTCTAAAACGCAGGTTTCAATAGTTTTGATATGCCTGGATCGAAAAAAATATAAATTTCCTTGCTGTATTTTCATTTTTATAATTAAAGAAAGCGTTTCATTGTTGAAAGATTGAATCTAAATTTTACAAAAAATTTCTAAAACGCAGGTTTCAATAGTTTTGATATGCCTGGATCGAACCAAACTAATTTTTCTTGCAGTAATATTATTTTTATAATTTATTAAAGCGTTTCATTGTTGAAAGATTGAATCTAAATTTTACTAAAAATTTCTAAAACGCAGGTTTCAATAGTTTTGATATGCCTGGATCGAAAAAAATATAAATTTCCTTGCTGTATTTTCATTTTTATAATTAAAGAAAGCGTTTCATTGTTGAAAGATTGAATCTAAATTTTACAAAAAATTTCTAAAACGCAGGTATCAATAGTTTTGATATGCCTGGATCGAACCAAACTAATTTTTCTTGCAGTAATATTATTTTTATAATTAAAGAAAGCGTTTCATTGTTGAAAGATTGAATCTAAATTTTACAAAAAATTTCTAAAACGCAGGTTTCAATAGTTTTGATATGCCTGGATCGAACCAAACTAATTTTTCTTGCAGTAATATTATTTTTATAATTTATTAAAGCGTTTCATTGTTGAAAGATTGAATCTAAATTTTACAAAAAATTTCTAAAACGCAGGTTTCAATAGTTTTGATATGCCTGGATCGAACCAAACTAATTTTTCTTGCAGTAATATTATTTTTATAATTTATTAAAGCGTTTCATTGTTGAAAGATTGAATCTAAATTTTACTAAAAATTTCTAAAACGCAGGTTTCAATAGTTTTGATATGCCTGGATCGAAAAAAACATAAATTTCCTTGCTGTATTTTCATTTTTATAATTAAAGAAAGCGTTTCATTGTTGAAAGATTGAATCTAAATTTTACTAAAAATTTCTAAAACGCAGGTTTCAATAGTTTTGATATGCCTGGATCGAACCAAACTAATTTTTCTTGCAGTAATATTATTTTTATAATTTATTAAAGCGTTTCATTGTTGAAAGATTGAATCTAAATTTTACTAAAAATTTCTAAAACGCAGGTTTCAATAGTTTTGATATGCCTGGATCGAAAAAAATATAAATTTCCTTGCTGTATTTTCATTTTTATAATTAAAGAAAGCGTTTCATTGTTGAAAGATTGAATCTAAATTTTACAAAAAATTTCTAAAACGCAGGTTTCAATAGTTTTGATATGCCTGGATCGAACCAAACTAATTTTTCTTGCAGTAATATTATTTTTATAATTAAAGAAAGCGTTTCATTGTTGAAAGATTGAATCTAAATTTTACAAAAAATTTCTAAAACGCTGGTTTCAATAGTTTTGATATGCCTGGATCGAACCAAACTAATTTTTCTTGCAGTAATATTATTTTTATAATTTATTAAAGCGTTTCATTGTTGAAAGATTGAATCTAAATTTTACTAAAAATTTCTAAAACGCAGGTTTCAATAGTTTTGATATGCCTGGATCGAACCAAACTAATTTTTCTTGCAGTAATATTATTTTTATAATTTATTAAAGCGTTTCATTGTTGAAAGATTGAATCTAAATTTTACTAAAAATTTCTAAAACGCAGGTTTCAATAGTTTTGATATGCCTGGATCGAAAAAAACATAAATTTCCTTGCTGTATTTTCATTTTTATAATTAAAGAAAGCGTTTCATTGTTGAAAGATTGAATCTAAATTTTACAAAAAATTTCTAAAACGCTGGTTTCAATAGTTTTGATATGCCTGGATCGAACCAAACTAATTTTTCTTGCAGTAATATTATTTTTATAATTTATTAAAGCGTTTCATTGTTGAAAGATTGAATCTAAATTTTACTAAAAATTTCTAAAACGCAGGTTTCAATAGTTTTGATATGCCTGGATCGAACCAAACTAATTTTTCTTGCAGTAATATTATTTTTATAATTTATTAAAGCGTTTCATTGTTGAAAGATTGAATCTAAATTTTACTAAAAATTTCTAAAACGCAGGTTTCAATAGTTTTGATATGCCTGGATCGAACCAAACTAATTTTTCTTGCAGTAATATTATTTTTATAATTTATTAAAGCGTTTCATTGTTGAAAGATTGAATCTAAATTTTACTAAAAATTTCTAAAACGCAGGTTTCAATAGTTTTGATATGCCTGGATCGAACCAAACTAATTTTTCTTGCAGTAATATTATTTTTATAATTTATTAAAGCGTTTCATTGTTGAAAGATTGAATCTAAATTTTACTAAAAATTTCTAAAACGCAGGTTTCAATAGTTTTGATATGCCTGGATCGAACCAAACTAATTTTTCTTGCAGTAATATTATTTTTATAATTTATTAAAGCGTTTCTTTGTTGAAAGATTGAATCTAAATTTTACTAAAAATTTCTAAAACGCAGGTTTCAATAGTTTTGATATGCCTGGATCGAAAAAAATATAAATTTCCTTGCTGTATTTTCATTTTTATAATTAAAGAAAGCGTTTCATTGTTGAAAGATTGAAACTAAATTTTACAAAAAATTTCTAAAACGCAGGTTTCAATAGTTTTGATATGCCTGGATCGAACCAAACTAATTTTTCTTGCAGTAATATTATTTTTATAATTTATTAAAGCGTTTCATTGTTGAAAGATTGAATCTAAATTTTACAAAAAATTTCTAAAACGCAGGTTTCAATAGTTTTGATATGCCTGGATCGAACCAAACTAATTTTTCTTGCAGTAATATTATTTTTATAATTAAAGAAAGCGTTTCATTGTTGAAAGATTGAATCTAAATTTTACAAAAAATTTCTAAAACGCTGGTTTCAATAGTTTTGATATGCCTGGATCGAACCAAACTAATTTTTCTTGCAGTAATATTATTTTTATAATTTATTAAAGCGTTTCATTGTTGAAAGATTGAATCTAAATTTTACTAAAAATTTCTAAAACGCAGTTTTCAATAGTTTTGATATGCCTGGATCGAAAAAAACATAAATTTCCTTGCTGTATTTTCATTTTTATAATTAAAGAAAGCGTTTCATTGTTGAAAGATTGAATCTAAATTTTACAAAAAATTTCTAAAACGCAGGTTTCAATAGTTTTGATATGCCTGGATCGAACCAAACTAATTTTTCTTGCAGTTATATTATTTTTATAATTTATTAAAGCGTTTCATTGTTGAAAGATTGAATCTAAATTTTACTAAAAATTTCTAAAACGCAGGTTTCAATAGTTTTGATATGCCTGGATCGAACCAAACTAATTTTTCTTGCAGTAATATTATTTTTATAATTTATTAAAGCGTTTCATTGTTGAAAGATTGAATCTAAATTTTACTAAAAATTTCTAAAACGCAGGTTTCAATAGTTTTGATATGCCTGGATCGAAAAAAATATAAATTTCCTTGCTGTATTTTCATTTTTATAATTAAAGAAAGCGTTTCATTGTTGAAAGATTGAATCTAAATTTTACTAAAAATTTCTAAAACGCAGGTTTCAATAGTTTTGATATGCCTGGATCGAACCAAACTAATTTTTCTTGCAGTAATATTATTTTTATAATTTATTAAAGCGTTTCATTGTTGAAAGATTGAATCTAAATTTTACTAAAAATTTCTAAAACGCAGTTTTCAATAGTTTTGATATGCCTGGATCGAAAAAAACATAAATTTCCTTGCTGTATTTTCATTTTTATAATTAAAGAAAGCGTTTCATTGTTGAAAGATTGAATCTAAATTTTACAAAAAATTTCTAAAACGCAGGTTTCAATAGTTTTGATATGCCTGGATCGAACCAAACTAATTTTTCTTGCAGTTATATTATTTTTATAATTTATTAAAGCGTTTCATTGTTGAAAGATTGAATCTAAATTTTACTAAAAATTTCTAAAACGCAGGTTTCAATAGTTTTGATATGCCTGGATCGAACCAAACTAATTTTTCTTGCAGTAATATTATTTTTATAATTTATTAAAGCGTTTCATTGTTGAAAGATTGAATCTAAATTTTACTAAAAATTTCTAAAACGCAGGTTTCAATAGTTTTGATATGCCTGGATCGAAAAAAATATAAATTTCCTTGCTGTATTTTCATTTTTATAATTAAAGAAAGCGTTTCATTGTTGAAAGATTGAATCTAAATTTTACTAAAAATTTCTAAAACGCAGGTTTCAATAGTTTTGATATGCCTGGATCGAACCAAACTAATTTTTCTTGCAGTAATATTATTTTTATAATTTATTAAAGCGTTTCATTGTTGAAAGATTGAATCTAAATTTTACAAAAAATTTCTAAAACGCAGGTTTCAATAGTTTTGATATGCCTGGATCGAACCAAACTAATTTTTCTTGCAGTAATATTATTTTTATAATTTATTAAAGCGTTTCATTGTTGAAAGATTGAATCTAAATTTTACTAAAAATTTCTAAAACGCAGGTTTCAATAGTTTTGATATGCCTGGATCGAAAAAACATAAATTTCCTTGCTGTATTTTCATTTTTATAATTAAAGAAAGCGTTTCATTGTTGAAAGATTGAATCTAAATTTTACTAAAAATTTCTAAAACGCAGGTTTCAATAGTTTTGATATGCCTGGATCCAACCAAACTAATTTTTCTTGCAGTAATATTATTTTTATAATTTATTAAAGCGTTTCATTGTTGAAAGATTGAATCTAAATTTTACTAAAAATTTCTAAAACGCAGGTTTCAATAGTTTTGATATGCCTGGATCGAAAAAAATATAAATTTCCTTGCTGTATTTTCATTTTTATAATTAAAGAAAGCGTTTCATTGTTGAAAGATTGAATCTAAATTTTACAAAAAATTTCTAAAACGCTGGTTTCAATAGTTTTGATATGCCTGGATCGAAAAAAACATAAATTTCCTTGCTGTATTTTCATTTTTATAATTAAAGAAAGCGTTTCATTGTTGAAAGATTGAATCTAAATTTTACAAAAAATTTCTAAAACGCAGGTTTCAATAGTTTTGATATGCCTGGATCGAACCAAACTAATTTTACTTGCAGTAATATTATTTTTATAATTTATTAAAGCGTTTCATTGTTGAAAGATTGAATCTAAATTTTACTAAAAATTTCTAAAACGCAGGTTTCAATAGTTTTGATATGCCTGGATCGAACCAAACTAATTTTTCTTGCAGTAATATTATTTTTATAATTTATTAAAGCGTTTCATTGTTGAAAGATTGAATCTAAATTTTACTAAAAATTTCTAAAACGCAGGTTTCAATAGTTTTGATATGCCTGGATCGAACCAAACTAATTTTTCTTGCAGTAATATTATTTTTATAATTTATTAAGGCGTTTCATTGTTGAAAGATTGAATCTAAATTTTACTAAAAATTTCTAAAACGCAGGTTTCAATAGTTTTGATATGCCTGGATCGAACCAAACTAATTTTTCTTGCAGTAATATTATTTTTATAATTTATTAAAGCGTTTCATTGTTGAAAGATTGAATCTAAATTTTACTAAAAATTTCTAAAACGCAGGTTTCAATAGTTTTGATATGCCTGGATCGAACCAAACTAATTTTTCTTGCAGTAATATTATTTTTATAATTTATTAAAGCGTTTCATTGTTGAAAGATTGAATCTAAATTTTACTAAAAATTTCTAAAACGCAGGTTTCAATAGTTTTGATATGCCTGGATCGAAAAAAATATAAATTTCCTTGCTGTATTTTCATTTTTATAATTAAAGAAAGCGTTTCATTGTTGAAAGATTGAATCTAAATTTTACAAAAAATTTCTAAAACGCAGGTTTCAATAGTTTTGATATGCCTGGATCGAACCAAACTAATTTTTCTTGCAGTAATATTATTTTTATAATTTATTAAAGCGTTTCATTGTTGAAAGATTGAATCTAAATTTTACAAAAAATTTCTAAAACGCAGGTTTCAATAGTTTTGATATGCCTGGATCGAACCAAACTAATTTTTCTTGCAGTAATATTATTTTTATAATTTATTAAAGCGTTTCATTGTTGAAAGATTGAATCTAAATTTTACTAAAAATTTCTAAAACGCAGGTTTCAATAGTTTTGATATGCCTGGATCGAAAAAAATATAAATTTCCTTGCTGTATTTTCATTTTTATAATTAAAGAAAGCGTTTCATTGTTGAAAGATTGAATCTAAATTTTACAAAAAATTTCTAAAACGCAGGTTTCAATAGTTTTGATATGCCTGGATCGAACCAAACTAATTTTTCTTGCAGTAATATTATTTTTATAATTTATTAAAGCGTTTCATTGTTGAAAGATTGAATCTAAATTTTACAAAAAATTTCTAAAACGCAGGTTTCAATAGTTTTGATATGCCTGGATCGAACCAAACTAATTTTTCTTGCAGTAATATTATTTTTATAATTTATTAAAGCGTTTCATTGTTGAAAGATTGAATCTAAATTTTACTAAAAATTTCTAAAACGCAGGTTTCAATAGTTTTGATATGCCTGGATCGAAAAAAACATAAATTTCCTTGCTGTATTTTCATTTTTATAATTAAAGAAAGCGTTTCATTGTTGAAAGATTGAATCTAAATTTTACAAAAAATTTCTAAAACGCAGGTTTCAATAGTTTTGATATGCCTGGATCGAACCAAACTAATTTTTCTTGCAGTAATATTATTTTTATAATTTATTAAAGCGTTTCATTGTTGAAAGATTGAATCTAAATTTTACTAAAAATTTCTAAAACGCAGGTTTCAATAGTTTTGATATGCCTGGATCGAACCAAACTAATTTTTCTTGCAGTAATATTATTTTTATAATTTATTAAAGCGTTTCATTGTTGAAAGATTGAATCTAAATTTTACTAAAAATTTCTAAAACGCAGGTTTCAATAGTTTTGATATGCCTGGATCGAACCAAACTAATTTTTCTTGCAGTAATATTATTTTTATAATTTATTAAAGCGTTTCATTGTTGAAAGATTGAATCTAAATTTTACAAAAAATTTCTAAAACGCAGGTTTCAATAGTTTTGATATGCCTGGATCGAACCAAACTAATTTTTCTTGCAGTAATATTATTTTTATAATTAAAGAAAGCGTTTCATTGTTGAAAGATTGAATCTAAATTTTACAAAAAATTTCTAAAACGCTGGTTTCAATAGTTTTGATATGCCTGGATCGAACCAAACTAATTTTTCTTGCAGTAATATTATTTTTATAATTTATTAAAGCGTTTCATTGTTGAAAGATTGAATCTAAATTTTACTAAAAATTTCTAAAACGCAGGTTTCAATAGTTTTGATATGCCTGGATCGAAAAAAACATAAATTTCCTTGCTGTATTTTCATTTTTATAATTAAAGAAAGCGTTTCATTGTTGAAAGATTGAATCTAAATTTTACAAAAAATTTCTAAAACGCAGGTTTCAATAGTTTTGATATGCCTGGATCGAACCAAACTAATTTTTCTTGCAGTTATATTATTTTTATAATTTATTAAAGCGTTTCATTGTTGAAAGATTGAATCTAAATTTTACTAAAAATTTCTAAAACGCAGGTTTCAATAGTTTTGATATGCCTGGATCGAACCAAACTAATTTTTCTTGCAGTAATATTATTTTTATAATTTATTAAAGCGTTTCATTGTTGAAAGATTGAATCTAAATTTTACTAAAAATTTCTAAAACGCAGGTTTCAATAGTTTTGATATGCCTGGATCGAAAAAAATATAAATTTCCTTGCTGTATTTTCATTTTTATAATTAAAGAAAGCGTTTCATTGTTGAAAGATTGAATCTAAATTTTACAAAAAATTTCTAAAACGCTGGTTTCAATAGTTTTGATATGCCTGGATCGAAAAAAACATAAATTTCCTTGCTGTATTTTCATTTTTATAATTAAAGAAAGCGTTTCATTGTTGAAAGATTGAATCTAAATTTTACAAAAAATTTCTAAAACGCAGGTTTCAATAGTTTTGATATGCCTGGATCGAACCAAACTAATTTTACTTGCAGTAATATTATTTTTATAATTTATTAAAGCGTTTCATTGTTGAAAGATTGAATCTAAATTTTACTAAAAATTTCTAAAACGCAGGTTTCAATAGTTTTGATATGCCTGGATCGAACCAAACTAATTTTTCTTGCAGTAATATTATTTTTATAATTTATTAAAGCGTTTCATTGTTGAAAGATTGAATCTAAATTTTACAAAAAATTTCTAAAACGCAGGTTTCAATAGTTTTGATATGCCTGGATCGAACCAAACTAATTTTTCTTGCAGTAATATTATTTTTATAATTTATTAAAGCGTTTCATTGTTGAAAGATTGAATCTAAATTTTACTAAAAATTTCTAAAACGCAGGTTTCAATAGTTTTGATATGCCTGGATCGAACCAAACTAATTTTTCTTGCAGTAATATTATTTTTATAATTTATTAAAGCGTTTCATTGTTGAAAGATTGAATCTAAATTTTACTAAAAAATTCTAAAACGCAGGTTTCAATAGTTTTGATATGCCTGGATCGAACCAAACTAATTTTTCTTGCAGTAATATTATTTTTATAATTTATTAAAGCGTTTCTGTTGGACATGTAAAGATTTCATTGTTGAAAGATTGAATCTAAATTTTACAAAAAATTTCTAAAACGCAGGTTTCAATAGTTTTGATATGCCTGGATCGAACCAAACTAATTTTTCTTGCAGTAATATTATTTTTATAATTTATTAAAGCGTTTCATTGTTGAAAGATTGAATCTAAATTTTACTAAAAATTTCTAAAACGCAGGTTTCAATAGTTTTGATATGCCTGGATCGAACCAAACTAATTTTTCTTGCAGTAATATTATTTTTATAATTTATTAAAGCGTTTCTGTTGGACATGTAAAGATTTCATTGTTGAAAGATTGAATCTAAATTTTACTAAAAATTTCTAAAACGCAGGTTTCAATAGTTTTGATATGCCTGGATCGAACCAAACTAATTTTTCTTGCAGTAATATTATTTTTATAATTTATTAAAGCGTTTCATTGTTGAAAGATTGAATCTAAATTTTACTAAAAATTTCTAAAACGCAGGTTTCAATAGTTTTGATATGCCTGGATCGAACCAAACTAATTTTTCTTGCAGTAATATTATTTTTATAATTTATTAAAGCGTTTCATTGTTGAAAGATTGAATCTAAATTTTACTAAAAATTTCTAAAACGCAGGTTTCAATAGTTTTGATATGCCTGGATCGAAAAAAATATAAATTTCCTTGCTGTATTTTCATTTTTATAATTAAAGAAAGCGTTTCATTGTTGAAAGATTGAATCTAAATTTTACAAAAAATTTCTAAAACGCAGGTTTCAATAGTTTTGATATGCCTGGATCGAACCAAACTAATTTTTCTTGCAGTAATATTATTTTTATAATTTATTAAAGCGTTTCATTGTTGAAAGATTGAATCTAAATTTTACAAAAAATTTCTAAAACGCAGGTTTCAATAGTTTTGATATGCCTGGATCGAACCAAACTAATTTTTCTTGCAGTAATATTATTTTTATAATTTATTAAAGCGTTTCATTGTTGAAAGATTGAATCTAAATTTTACTAAAAATTTCTAAAACGCAGGTTTCAATAGTTTTGATATGCCTGGATCGAAAAAAACATAAATTTCCTTGCTGTATTTTCATTTTTATAATTAAAGAAAGCGTTTCATTGTTGAAAGATTGAATCTAAATTTTACAAAAAATTTCTAAAACGCAGGTTTCAATAGTTTTGATATGCCTGGATCGAACCAAACTAATTTTTCTTGCAGTAATATTATTTTTATAATTTATTAAAGCGTTTCATTGTTGAAAGATTGAATCTAAATTTTACTAAAAATTTCTAAAACGCAGGTTTCAATAGTTTTGATATGCCTGGATCGAACCAAACTAATTTTTCTTGCAGTAATATTATTTTTATAATTTATTAAAGCGTTTCATTGTTGAAAGATTGAATCTAAATTTTACTAAAAAATTCTAAAACGCAGGTTTCAATAGTTTTGATATGCCTGGATCGAACCAAACTAATTTTTCTTGCAGTAATATTATTTTTATAATTTATTAAAGCGTTTCTGTTGGACATGTAAAGATTTCATTGTTGAAAGATTGAATCTAAATTTTACAAAAAATTTCTAAAACGCAGGTTTCAATAGTTTTGATATGCCTGGATCGAACCAAACTAATTTTTCTTGCAGTAATATTATTTTTATAATTTATTAAAGCGTTTCATTGTTGAAAGATTGAATCTAAATTTTACTAAAAATTTCTAAAACGCAGGTTTCAATAGTTTTGATATGCCTGGATCGAACCAAACTAATTTTTCTTGCAGTAATATTATTTTTATAATTTATTAAAGCGTTTCTGTTGGACATGTAAAGATTTCATTGTTGAAAGATTGAATCTAAATTTTACTAAAAATTTCTAAAACGCAGGTTTCAATAGTTTTGATATGCCTGGATCGAACCAAACTAATTTTTCTTGCAGTAATATTATTTTTATAATTTATTAAAGCGTTTCATTGTTGAAAGATTGAATCTAAATTTTACTAAAAATTTCTAAAACGCAGGTTTCAATAGTTTTGATATGCCTGGATCGAACCAAACTAATTTTTCTTGCAGTAATATTATTTTTATAATTTATTAAAGCGTTTCTGTTGGACATGTAAAGATTTCATTGTTGAAAGATTGAATCTAAATTTTACAAAAAATTTCTAAAACGCAGGTTTCAATAGTTTTGATATGTTTGGATCGAACCAAACTAATTTTTCTTGCAGTAATATTATTTTTATAATTTATTAAAGCGTTTCATTGTTGAAAGATTGAATCTAAATTTTACTAAAAATTTCTAAAACGCAGGTTTCAATAGTTTTGATATGCCTGGATCGAACCAAACTAATTTTTCTTGCAGTAATATTATTTTTATAATTTATTAAAGCGTTTCTGTTGGACATGTAAAGATTTCATTGTTGAAAGATTGAATCTAAATTTTACAAAAAATTTCTAAAACGCAGGTTTCAATAGTTTTGATATGCCTGGATCGAACCAAACTAATTTTTCTTGCAGTAATATTATTTTTATAATTTATTAAAGCGTTTCATTGTTGAAAGATTGAATCTAAATTTTACTAAAAATTTCTAAAACGCAGGTTTCAATAGTTTTGATATGCCTGGATCGAACCAAACTAATTTTTCTTGCAGTAATATTATTTTTATAATTTATTAAAGCGTTTCATTGTTGAAAGATTGAATCTAAATTTTACTAAAAATTTCTAAAACGCAGGTTTCAATAGTTTTGATATGCCTGGATCGAACCAAACTAATTTTTCTTGCAGTAATATTATTTTTATAATTTATTAAAGCGTTTCTGTTGGACATGTAAAGATTTCATTGTTGAAAGATTGAATCTAAATTTTACAAAAAATTTCTAAAACGCAGGTTTCAATAGTTTTGATATGCCTGGATCGAACCAAACTAATTTTTCTTGCAGTAATATTATTTTTATAATTTATTAAAGCGTTTCATTGTTGAAAGATTGAATCTAAATTTTACTAAAAATTTCTAAAACGCAGGTTTCAATAGTTTTGATATGCCTGGATCGAAAAAAACATAAATTTCCTTGCTGTATTTTCATTTTTATAATTAAAGAAAGCGTTTCATTGTTGAAAGATTGAATCTAAATTTTACTAAAAATTTCTAAAACGCAGGTTTCAATAGTTTTGATATGCCTGGATCGAACCAAACTAATTTTTCTTGCAGTAATATTATTTTTATAATTTATTAAAGCGTTTCATTGTTGAAAGATTGAATCTAAATTTTACTAAAAATTTCTAAAACGCAGGTTTCAATAGTTTTGATATGCCTGGATCGAAAAAAATATAAATTTCCTTGCTGTATTTTCATTTTTATAATTAAAGAAAGCGTTTCATTGTTGAAAGATTGAATCTAAATTTTACTAAAAATTTCTAAAACGCAGGTTTCAATAGTTTTGATATGCCTGGATCGAACCAAACTAATTTTTCTTGCAGTAATATTATTTTTATAATTTATTAAAGCGTTTCATTGTTGAAAGATTGAATCTAAATTTTACTAAAAATTTCTAAAACGCAGGTTTCAATAGTTTTGATATGCCTGGATCGAACCAAACTAATTTTTCTTGCAGTAATATTATTTTTATAATTTATTAAAGCGTTTCATTGTTGAAAGATTGAATCTAAATTTTACTAAAAATTTCTAAAACGCAGGTTTCAATAGTTTTGATATGCCTGGATCGAAAAAAACATAAATTTCCTTGCTGTATTTTCATTTTTATAATTAAAAAAGCGTTTCATTGTTGAAAGATTGAATCTAAATTTTACTAAAAATTTCTAAAACGCAGGTTTCAATAGTTTTGATATGCCTGGATCGAAAAAAACATAAATTTCCTTGCTGTATTTTCATTTTTATAATTAAAGAAAGCGTTTCATTGTTGAAAGATTGAATCTAAATTTTACTAAAAATTTCTAAAACGCAGGTTTCAATAGTTTTGATATGCCTGGATCGAACCAAACTAATTTTTCTTGCAGTAATATTATTTTTATAATTTATTAAAGCGTTTCATTGTTGAAAGATTGAATCTAAATTTTACTAAAAATTTCTAAAACGCAGGTTTCAATAGTTTTGATATGCCTGGATCGAACCAAACTAATTTTTCTTGCAGTAATATTATTTTTATAATTTATTAAAGCGTTTCATTGTTGAAAGATTGAATCTAAATTTTACTAAAAATTTCTAAAACGCAGGTTTCAATAGTTTTGATATGCCTGGATCGAAAAAAACATAAATTTCCTTGCTGTATTTTCATTTTTATAATTAAAGAAAGCGTTTCATTGTTGAAAGATTGAATCTAAATTTTACAAAAAATTTCTAAAACGCAGGTTTCAATAGTTTTGATATGCCTGGATCGAACCAAACTAATTTTTCTTGCAGTAATATTATTTTTATAATTTATTAAAGCGTTTCATTGTTGAAAGATTGAATCTAAATTTTACAAAAAATTTCTAAAACGCAGGTTTCAATAGTTTTGATATGCCTGGATCGAACCAAACTAATTTTTCTTGCAGTAATATTATTTTTATAATTTATTAAAGCGTTTCATTGTTGAAAGATTGAATCTAAATTTTACTAAAAATTTCTAAAACGCAGGTTTCAATAGTTTTGATATGCCTGGATCGAAAAAAATATAAATTTCCTTGCTGTATTTTCATTTTTATAATTAAAGAAAGCGTTTCATTGTTGAAAGATTGAATCTAAATTTTACTAAAAATTTCTAAAACGCAGGTTTCAATAGTTTTGATATGCCGGGATCGAACCAAACTAATTTTTCTTGCAGTAATATTATTTTTATAATTTATTAAAGCGTTTCATTGTTGAAAGATTGAATCTAAATTTTACTAAAAATTTCTAATACGCAGGTTTCAATAGTTTTGATATGCCTGGATCGAAAAAAATATAAATTTCCTTGCTGTATTTTCATTTTTATAATTAAAGAAAGCGTTTCATTGTTGAAAGATTGAATCTAAATTTTACTAAAAATTTCTAAAACGCAGGTTTCAATAGTTTTGATATGCCTGGATCGAACCAAACTAATTTTTCTTGCAGTAATATTATTTTTATAATTTATTAAAGCGTTTCATTGTTGAAAGATTGAATCTAAATTTTACTAAAAATTTCTAAAACGCAGGTTTCAATAGTTTTGATATGCCTGGATCGAACCAAACTAATTTTTCTTGCAGTAATATTATTTTTATAATTTATTAAAGCGTTTCATTGTTGAAAGATTGAATCTAAATTTTACTAAAAATTTCTAAAACGCAGGTTTCAATAGTTTTGATATGCCTGGATCGAACCAAACTAATTTTTCTTGCAGTAATATTATTTTTATAATTTATTAAAGCGTTTCATTGTTGAAAGATTGAATCTAAATTTTACAATAAATTTCTAAAACGCTGGTTTCAATAGTTTTGATATGCCTGGATCGAAAAAAACATAAATTTCCTTGCTGTATTTTCATTTTTATAATTAAAGAAAGCGTTTCATTGTTGAAAGATTGAATCTAAATTTTACTAAAAATTTCTAAAACGCAGGTTTCAATAGTTTTGATATGCCTGGATCGAAAAAAACATAAATTTCCTTGCTGTATTTTCATTTTTATAATTAAAGAAAGCGTTTCATTGTTGAAAGATTGAATCTAAATTTTACAAAAAATTTCTAAAACGCAGGTTTCAATAGTTTTGATATGCCTGGATCGAACCAAACTAATTTTTCTTGCAGTAATATTATTTTTATAATTTATTAAAGCGTTTCATTGTTGAAAGATTGAATCTAAATTTTACAAAAAATTTCTAAAACGCAGGTTTCAATAGTTTTGATATGCCTGGATCGAACCAAACTAATTTTTCTTGCAGTAATATTATTTTTATAATTTATTAAAGCGTTTCATTGTTGAAAGATTGAATCTAAATTTTACTAAAAATTTCTAAAACGCAGGTTTCAATAGTTTTGATATGCCTGGATCGAAAAAAATATAAATTTCCTTGCTGTATTTTCATTTTTATAATTAAAGAAAGCGTTTCATTGTTGAAAGATTGAATCTAAATTTTACTAAAAATTTCTAAAACGCAGGTTTCAATAGTTTTGATATGCCTGGATCGAACCAAACTAATTTTTCTTGCAGTAATATTATTTTTATAATTTATTAAAGCGTTTCATTGTTGAAAGATTGAATCTAAATTTTACTAAAAATTTCTAAAACGCAGGTTTCAATAGTTTTGATATGCCTGGATCGAACCAAACTAATTTTTCTTGCAGTAATATTATTTTTATAATTTATTAAAGCGTTTCATTGTTGAAAGATTGAATCTAAATTTTACTAAAAATTTCTAAAACGCAGGTTTCAATAGTTTTGATATGCCTGGATCGAAAAAAACATAAATTTCCTTGCTGTATTTTCATTTTTATAATTAAAGAAAGCGTTTCATTGTTGAAAGATTGAATCTAAATTTTACTAAAAATTTCTAAAACGCAGGTTTCAATAGTTTTGATATGCCTGGATCGAAAAAAACATAAATTTCCTTGCTGTATTTTCATTTTTATAATTAAAGAAAGCGTTTCATTGTTGAAAGATTGAATCTAAATTTTACTAAAAATTTCTAAAACGCAGGTTTCAATAGTTTTGATATGCCTGGATCGAACCAAACTAATTTTTCTTGCAGTAATATTATTTTTATAATTTATTAAAGCGTTTCATTGTTGAAAGATTGAATCTAAATTTTACTAAAAATTTCTAAAACGCAGGTTTCAATAGTTTTGATATGCCTGGATCGAACCAAACTAATTTTTCTTGCAGTAATATTATTTTTATAATTTATTAAAGCGTTTCATTGTTGAAAGATTGAATCTAAATTTTACTAAAAATTTCTAAAACGCAGGTTTCAATAGTTTTGATATGCCTGGATCGAAAAAAACATAAATTTCCTTGCTGTATTTTCATTTTTATAATTAAAGAAAGCGTTTCATTGTTGAAAGATTGAATCTAAATTTTACAAAAAATTTCTAAAACGCAGGTTTCAATAGTTTTGATATGCCTGGATCGAACCAAACTAATTTTTCTTGCAGTAATATTATTTTTATAATTTATTAAAGCGTTTCATTGTTGAAAGATTGAATCTAAATTTTACAAAAAATTTCTAAAACGCAGGTTTCAATAGTTTTGATATGCCTGGATCGAACCAAACTAATTTTTCTTGCAGTAATATTATTTTTATAATTTATTAAAGCGTTTCATTGTTGAAAGATTGAATCTAAATTTTACTAAAAATTTCTAAAACGCAGGTTTCAATAGTTTTGATATGCCTGGATCGAAAAAAATATAAATTTCCTTGCTGTATTTTCATTTTTATAATTAAAGAAAGCGTTTCATTGTTGAAAGATTGAATCTAAATTTTACTAAAAATTTCTAAAACGCAGGTTTCAATAGTTTTGATATGCCGGGATCGAACCAAACTAATTTTTCTTGCAGTAATATTATTTTTATAATTTATTAAAGCGTTTCATTGTTGAAAGATTGAATCTAAATTTTACTAAAAATTTCTAATACGCAGGTTTCAATAGTTTTGATATGCCTGGATCGAAAAAAATATAAATTTCCTTGCTGTATTTTCATTTTTATAATTAAAGAAAGCGTTTCATTGTTGAAAGATTGAATCTAAATTTTACTAAAAATTTCTAAAACGCAGGTTTCAATAGTTTTGATATGCCTGGATCGAACCAAACTAATTTTTCTTGCAGTAATATTATTTTTATAATTTATTAAAGCGTTTCATTGTTGAAAGATTGAATCTAAATTTTACTAAAAATTTCTAAAACGCAGGTTTCAATAGTTTTGATATGCCTGGATCGAACCAAACTAATTTTTCTTGCAGTAATATTATTTTTATAATTTATTAAAGCGTTTCATTGTTGAAAGATTGAATCTAAATTTTACTAAAAATTTCTAAAACGCAGGTTTCAATAGTTTTGATATGCCTGGATCGAACCAAACTAATTTTTCTTGCAGTAATATTATTTTTATAATTTATTAAAGCGTTTCATTGTTGAAAGATTGAATCTAAATTTTACAATAAATTTCTAAAACGCTGGTTTCAATAGTTTTGATATGCCTGGATCGAAAAAAACATAAATTTCCTTGCTGTATTTTCATTTTTATAATTAAAGAAAGCGTTTCATTGTTGAAAGATTGAATCTAAATTTTACTAAAAATTTCTAAAACGCAGGTTTCAATAGTTTTGATATGCCTGGATCGAAAAAAACATAAATTTCCTTGCTGTATTTTCATTTTTATAATTAAAGAAAGCGTTTCATTGTTGAAAGATTGAATCTAAATTTTACAAAAAATTTCTAAAACGCAGGTTTCAATAGTTTTGATATGCCTGGATCGAACCAAACTAATTTTTCTTGCAGTAATATTATTTTTATAATTTATTAAAGCGTTTCATTGTTGAAAGATTGAATCTAAATTTTACAAAAAATTTCTAAAACGCAGGTTTCAATAGTTTTGATATGCCTGGATCGAACCAAACTAATTTTTCTTGCAGTAATATTATTTTTATAATTTATTAAAGCGTTTCATTGTTGAAAGATTGAATCTAAATTTTACAAAAAATTTCTAAAACGCTGGTTTCAATAGTTTTGATATGCCTGGATCGAAAAAAACATAAATTTCCTTGCAGTAATATTATTTTTATAATTTATTAAAGCGTTTCATTGTTGAAAGATTGAATCTAAATTTTACAAAAAATTTCTAAAACGCAGGTTTCAATAGTTTTGATATGCCTGGATCGAACCAAACTAATTTTTCTTGCAGTAATATTATTTTTATAATTTATTAAAGCGTTTCATTGTTGAAAGATTGAATCTAAATTTTACAAAAAATTTCTAAAACGCTGGTTTCAATAGTTTTGATATGCCTGGATCGAAAAAAACATAAATTTCCTTGCAGTAATATTATTTTTATAATTTATTAAAGCGTTTCATTGTTGAAAGATTGAATCTAAATTTTACAAAAAATTTCTAAAACGCAGGTTTCAATAGTTTTGATATGCCTGGATCGAACCAAACTAATTTTTCTTGCAGTAATATTATTTTTATAATTTATTAAAGCGTTTCATTGTTGAAAGATTGAATCTAAATTTTACAAAAAATTTCTAAAACGCTGGTTTCAATAGTTTTGATATGCCTGGATCGAAAAAAACATAAATTTCCTTGCTGCATTTTCATTTTTATAATTAAAGAAAGCGTTTCATTGTTGAAAGATTGAATCTAAATTTTACTAAAAATTTCTAAAACGATGGTTTCAATAGTTTTGATATGCCTGGATCGAAAAAAACATAAATTTCCTTGCAGTAATATTATTTTTATAATTTATTAAAGCGTTTCATTGTTGAAAGATTGAATCTAAATTTTACAAAAAATTTCTAAAACGCTGGTTTCAATAGTTTTGATATGCCTGGATCGAACCAAAATAATTTTTCTTGCAGTAATATTATTTTTATAATTTATTAAAGCGTTTCATTGTTGAAAGATTGAATCTAAATTTTACAAAAAATTTCTAAAACGCAGGTTTCAATAGTTTTGATATGCCTGGATCGAACCAAAATAATTTTTCTTGCAGTAATATTATTTTTATAATTTATTAAAGCGTTTCATTGTTGAAAGATTGAATCTAAATTTTACAAAAAATTTCTAAAACGCTGGTTTCAATAGTTTTGATATGCCTTGATCGAACCAAAATAATTTTTCTTGCAGTAATATTATTTTTATAATTTATTAAAGCGTTTCATTGTTGAAAGATTGAATCTAAATTTTACAAAAAATTTCTAAAACGCTGGTTTCAATAGTTTTGATATGCCTGGATCGAAAAAAACATAAATTTCCTTGCAGTAATATTATTTTTATAATTTATTAAAGCGTTTCATTGTTGAAAGATTGAATCTAAATTTTACAAAAAATTTCTAAAACGCTGGTTTCAATAGTTTTGATATGCCTGGATCGAACCAAAATAATTTTTCTTGCAGTAATATTATTTTTATAATTTATTAAAGCGTTTCATTGTTGAAAGATTGAATCTAAATTTTACAAAAAATTTCTAAAACGCAGGTTTCAATAGTTTTGATATGCCTGGATCGAAAAAAACATAAATTTCCTTGCAGTAATATTATTTTTATAATTTATTAAAGCGTTTCATTGTTGAAAGATTGAATCTAAATTTTACAAAAAATTTCTAAAACGCTGGTTTCAATAGTTTTGATATGCCTTGATCGAAAAAAACATAAATTTCCTTGCAGTAATATTATTTTTATAATTTATTAAAGCGTTTCATTGTTGAAAGATTGAATCTAAATTTTACAAAAAATTTCTAAAACGCTGGTTTCAATAGTTTTGATATGCCTGGATCGAACCAAACTAATTTTTCTTGCAGTAATATTATTTTTATAATTTATTAAAGCGTTTCATTGTTGAAAGATTGAATCTAAATTTTACAAAAAATTTCTAAAACGCTGGTTTCAATAGTTTTGATATGCCTGGATCGAAAAAAACATAAATTTCCTTGCAGTAATATTATTTTTATAATTTATTAAAGCGTTTCATTGTTGAAAGATTGAATCTAAATTTTACAAAAAATTTCTAAAACGCTGGTTTCAATAGTTTTGATATGCCTGGATCGAAAAAAACATAAATTTCCTTGCAGTAATATTATTTTTATAATTTATTAAAGCGTTTCATTGTTGAAAGATTGAATCTAAATTTTACAAAAAATTTCTAAAACGCAGGTTTCAATAGTTTTGATATGCCTGGATCGAAAAAAACATAAATTTCCTTGCTGCATTTTCATTTTTATAATTAAAGAAAGCGTTTCATTGTTGAAAGATTGAATCTAAATTTTACTAAAAATTTCTAAAACGCAGGTTTCAATAGTTTTGATATGCCTGGATCGAACCAAACTAATTTTTCTTGCAGTAATATTATTTTTATAATTTATTAAAGCGTTTCATTGTTGAAAGATTGAATCTAAATTTTACAAAAAATTTCTAAAACGCAGGTTTCAATAGTTTTGATATGCCTGGATCGAAAAAAACATAAATTTCCTTGCTGCATTTTCATTTTTATAATTAAAGAAAGCGTTTCATTGTTGAAAGATTGAATCTAAATTTTACAAAAAATTTCTAAAACGCAGGTTTCAATAGTTTTGATATGCCTGGATCGAACCAAACTAATTTTTCTTGCAGTAATATTATTTTTATAATTTATTAAAGCGTTTCATTGTTGAAAGATTGAATCTAAATTTTACAAAAAATTTCTAAAACGCTGGTTTCAATAGTTTTGATATGCCTGGATCGAACCAAAATAATTTTTCTTGCAGTAATATTATTTTTATAATTTATTAAAGCGTTTCATTGTTGAAAGATAGAATCTAAATTTTACAAAAAATTTCTAAAACGCTGGTTTCAATAGTTTTGATATGCCTGGATCGAACCAAACTAATTTTTCTTGCAGTAATATTATTTTTATAATTTATTAAAGCGTTTCATTGTTGAAAGATTGAATCTAAATTTTACAAAAAATTTCTAAAACGCTGGTTTCAATAGTTTTGATATGCCTGGATCGAACCAAACTAATTTTTCTTGCAGTAATATTATTTTTATAATTTATTAAAGCGTTTCATTGTTGAAAGATTGAATCTAAATTTTACAAAAAATTTCTAAAACGCTGGTTTCAATAGTTTTGATATGCCTGGATCGAACCAAACTAATTTTTCTTGCAGTAATATTATTTTTATAATTTATTAAAGCGTTTCATTGTTGAAAGATTGAATCTAAATTTTACTAAAAATTTCTAAAACGCAGGTTTCAATAGTTTTGATATGCCTGGATCGAAAAAAACATAAATTTCCTTGCTGCATTTTCATTTTTATAATTAAATAAGACGTTTCATTCAGAAAAGATTCGATTAAAATATTGAAAAAATAAATGAAAAATGCAGGTTTCAATAGTTTTGATATGCCTGGATCGAAAAAAACATAAATTTCCTTGCTGCATTTTCATTTTTATAATTAAAGAAAGCGTTTCATTGTTGAAAGATTGAATCTAAATTTTACTAAAAATTTCTAAAACGCTGGTTTCAATAGTTTTGATATGCCTGGATCGAACCAAACTAATTTTTCTTGCAGTAATATTATTTTTATAATTTATTAAAGCGTTTCATTGTTGAAAGATTGAATCTAAATTTTACTAAAAATTTCTAAAACGCAGGTTTCAATAGTTTTGATATGCCTGGATCGAAAAAAACATAAATTTCCTTGCTGCATTTTCATTTTTATAATTAAATAAGACGTTTCATTCAGAAAAGATTCGATTAAAATATTGAAAAAATAAATGAAAAATGCAGGTTTCAATAGTTTTGATATGCCTGGATCGAAAAAAACATAAATTTCCTTGCTGCATTTTCATTTTTATAATTAAATAAGACGTTTCATTCAGAAAAGATTCGATTAAAATATTGAAAAAATAAATGAAAAATGCAGGTTTCAATAGTTTTGATATGCCTGGATCGAAAAAAACATAAATTTCCTTGCTGCATTTTCATTTTTATAATTAAATAAAACGTTTCATTCAGAAAAGATTCGATTAAAATATTGAAAAAATAAATGAAAAATGCAGGTTTCAATAGTTTTGATATGCCTGGATCGAAAAAAACATAAATTTCCTTGCTGCATTTTCATTTTTATAATTAAATAAAACGTTTCATTCAGAAAAGATTCGATTAAAATATTGAAAAAATAAATGAAAAATGCAGGTTTCAATAGTTTTGATATGCCTGGATCGAACCAAACTAATTTTTCTTGCAGTAATATTATTTTTATAATTTATTAAAGCGTTTCATTGTTGAAAGATTGAATCTAAATTTTACAAAAAATTTCTAAAACGCTGGTTTCAATAGTTTTGATATGCCTGGATCGAACCAAACTAATTTTTCTTGCAGTAATATTATTTTTATAATTTATTAAAGCGTTTCATTGTTGAAAGATTGAATCTAAATTTTACAAAAAATTTCTAAAACGCTGGTTTCAATAGTTTTGATATGCCTGGATCGAACCAAACTAATTTTTCTTGCAGTAATATTATTTTTATAATTTATTAAAGCGTTTCATTGTTGAAAGATTGAATCTAAATTTTACAAAAAATTTCTAAAACGCTGGTTTCAATAGTTTTGATATGCCTGGATCGAACCAAACTAATTTTTCTTGCAGTAATATTATTTTTATAATTTATTAAAGCGTTTCATTGTTGAAAGATTGAATCTAAATTTTACAAAAAATTTCTAAAACGCTGGTTTCAATAGTTTTGATATGCCTGGATCGAACCAAACTAATTTTTCTTGCAGTAATATTATTTTTATAATTTATTAAAGCGTTTCATTGTTGAAAGATTGAATCTAAATTTTACAAAAAATTTCTAAAACGCTGGTTTCAATAGTTTTGATATGCCTGGATCGAACCAAACTAATTTTTCTTGCAGTAATATTATTTTTATAATTTATTAAAGCGTTTCATTGTTGAAAGATTGAATCTAAATTTTACTAAAAATTTCTAAAACGCTGGTTTCAATAGTTTTGATATGCCTGGATCGAACCAAACTAATTTTTCTTGCAGTAATATTATTTTTATAATTTATTAAAGCGTTTCATTGTTGAAAGATTGAATCTAAATTTTACAAAAAATTTCTAAAACGCTGGTTTCAATAGTTTTGATATGCCTGGATCGAACCAAACTAATTTTTCTTGCAGTAATATTATTTTTATAATTTATTAAAGCGTTTCATTGTTGAAAGATTGAATCTAAATTTTACTAAAAATTTCTAAAACGCAGGTTTCAATAGTTTTGATATGCCTGGATCGAAAAAAACATAAATTTCCTTGCTGCATTTTCATTTTTATAATTAAATAAGACGTTTCATTCAGAAAAGATTCGATTAAAATATTGAAAAAATAAATGAAAAATGCAGGTTTCAATAGTTTTGATATGCCTGGATCGAAAAAAACATAAATTTCCTTGCTGCATTTTCATTTTTATAATTAAAGAAAGCGTTTCATTGTTGAAAGATTGAATCTAAATTTTACTAAAAATTTCTAAAACGCTGGTTTCAATAGTTTTGATATGCCTGGATCGAACCAAACTAATTTTTCTTGCAGTAATATTATTTTTATAATTTATTAAAGCGTTTCATTGTTGAAAGATTGAATCTAAATTTTACTAAAAATTTCTAAAACGCAGGTTTCAATAGTTTTGATATGCCTGGATCGAAAAAAACATAAATTTCCTTGCTGCATTTTCATTTTTATAATTAAATAAGACGTTTCATTCAGAAAAGATTCGATTAAAATATTGAAAAAATAAATGAAAAATGCAGGTTTCAATAGTTTTGATATGCCTGGATCGAAAAAAACATAAATTTCCTTGCTGCATTTTCATTTTTATAATTAAATAAGACGTTTCATTCAGAAAAGATTCGATTAAAATATTGAAAAAATAAATGAAAAATGCAGGTTTCAATAGTTTTGATATGCCTGGATCGAAAAAAACATAAATTTCCTTGCTGCATTTTCATTTTTATAATTAAATAAAACGTTTCATTCAGAAAAGATTCGATTAAAATATTGAAAAAATAAATGAAAAATGCAGGTTTCAATAGTTTTGATATGCCTGGATCGAAAAAAACATAAATTTCCTTGCTGCATTTTCATTTTTATAATTAAATAAAACGTTTCATTCAGAAAAGATTCGATTAAAATATTGAAAAAATAAATGAAAAATGCAGGTTTCAATAGTTTTGATATGCCTGGATCGAACCAAACTAATTTTTCTTGCAGTAATATTATTTTTATAATTTATTAAAGCGTTTCATTGTTGAAAGATTGAATCTAAATTTTACAAAAAATTTCTAAAACGCTGGTTTCAATAGTTTTGATATGCCTGGATCGAACCAAACTAATTTTTCTTGCAGTAATATTATTTTTATAATTTATTAAAGCGTTTCATTGTTGAAAGATTGAATCTAAATTTTACAAAAAATTTCTAAAACGCTGGTTTCAATAGTTTTGATATGCCTGGATCGAACCAAACTAATTTTTCTTGCAGTAATATTATTTTTATAATTTATTAAAGCGTTTCATTGTTGAAAGATTGAATCTAAATTTTACAAAAAATTTCTAAAACGCTGGTTTCAATAGTTTTGATATGCCTGGATCGAACCAAACTAATTTTTCTTGCAGTAATATTATTTTTATAATTTATTAAAGCGTTTCATTGTTGAAAGATTGAATCTAAATTTTACAAAAAATTTCTAAAACGCTGGTTTCAATAGTTTTGATATGCCTGGATCGAACCAAAATAATTTTTCTTGCAGTAATATTATTTTTATAATTTATTAAAGCGTTTCATTGTTGAAAGATTGAATCTAAATTTTACAAAAAATTTCTAAAACGCTGGTTTCAATAGTTTTGATATGCCTGGATCGAACCAAACTATTTTTTCTTGCTGCATTTTCATTTTTATAATTAAATAAAACGTTTCATTCAGAAAAGATTCGATTAAAATATTGAAAAAATAAATGAAAAATGCAGGTTTCAATAGTTTTGATATGCCTGGATCGAAAAAAACATAAATTTCCTTGCTGCATTTTCATTTTTATAATTAAATAAAACGTTTCATTCAGAAAAGATTCGATTAAAATATTGAAAAAATAAATGAAAAATGCAGGTTTCAATAGTTTTGATATGCCTGGATCGAAAAAAACATAAATTTCCTTGCTGCATTTTCATTTTTATAATTAAAGAAAGCGTTTCATTGTTGAAAGATTGAATCTAAATTTTACTAAAAATTTCTAAAACGCAGGTTTCAATAGTTTTGATATGCCTGGATCGAAAAAAACATAAATTTCCTTGCTGCATTTTCATTTTTATAATTAAATAAAACGTTTCATTCAGAAAAGATTCGATTAAAATATTGAAAAAATAAATGAAAAATGCAGGTTTCAATAGTTTTGATATGCCTGGATCGAAAAAAACATAAATTTCCTTGCTGCATTTTCATTTTTATAATTAAATAAAACGTTTCATTCAGAAAAGATTCGATTAAAATATTGAAAAAATAAATGAAAAATGCAGGTTTCAATAGTTTTGATATGCCTGGATCGAACCAAACTAATTTTTCTTGCAGTAATATTATTTTTATAATTTATTAAAGCGTTTCATTGTTGAAAGATTGAATCTAAATTTTACTAAAAATTTCTAAAACGCAGGTTTCAATAGTTTTGATATGCCTGGATCGAAAAAAACATAAATTTCCTTGCTGCATTTTCATTTTTATAATTAAATAAGACGTTTCATTCAGAAAAGATTCGATTAAAATATTGAAAAAATAAATGAAAAATGCAGGTTTCAATAGTTTTGATATGCCTGGATCGAAAAAAACATAAATTTCCTTGCTGCATTTTCATTTTTATAATTAAAGAAAGCGTTTCATTGTTGAAAGATTGAATCTAAATTTTACAAAAAATTTCTAAAACGCTGGTTTCAATAGTTTTGATATGCCTGGATCGAACCAAACTAATTTTTCTTGCAGTAATATTATTTTTATAATTTATTAAAGCGTTTCATTGTTGAAAGATTGAATCTAAATTTTACAAAAAATTTCTAAAACGCTGGTTTCAATAGTTTTGATATGCCTGGATCGAACCAAACTAATTTTTCTTGCAGTAATATTATTTTTATAATTTATTAAAGCGTTTCATTGTTGAAAGATTGAATCTAAATTTTACAAAAAATTTCTAAAACGCTGGTTTCAATAGTTTTGATATGCCTGGATCGAAAAAAACATAAATTTCCTTGCTGCATTTTCATTTTTATAATTAAATAAAACGTTTCATTCAGAAAAGATTCGATTAAAATATTGAAAAAATAAATGAAAAATGCAGGTTTCAATAGTTTTGATATGCCTGGATCGAAAAAATGATAAATTTCCTTACTGCATTTTCAATTTTATAATTAAAGAAAGCGTTTCATTGTTGAAAGATTGAATCTAAATTTTACAAAAAATTTCTAAAACGCAGGTTTCAATAGTTTTGATATGCCTGGATCGAAAAAAACATAAATTTACTTGATGAATTTTTATTTTTATAATTAAATAAAACGTTTCATTCAGAAAAGCTTCTATTAAAATATTGAAAAAATAAATGAAAAATGCAGGTTTCAATAGTTTTGATATGCCTGGATCGAAAAAATGATAAATTTCCTTACTGCATTTTCAATTTTATAATTAAAGAAAGCGTTTCATTGTTGAAAGATTGAATCTAAATTTTACAAAAAATTTCTAAAACGCAGGTTTCAATAGTTTTGATATGCCTGTATCGAACCAAACTAATTTTTCTTGCAGTAAAATTATTTTTATAATTTATTAAAGCGTTTCATTCAGAAAAGCTTCGATTAAAATATTGAAAAAATAAATGAAAAATGCAGGTTTCAATAGTTTTGATATGCCTGGATCGAAAAAATCATAAATTTCCTTGATGAATTTTTATTTTTTTAATTAAATAAGACGTTTCATTCAGAAAAGCTTCGATTAAAATATTGAAAAAATAAATGAAAAATGCAGGTTTCAATAGTTTTGATATGCCTGGATCGAAAAAATCATAAATTTCCTTGATGAATTTTTATTTTTTTAATTAAATAAAACGTTTCATTCAGAAAAGCTTCGATTAAAATATTGAAAAAATAAATGAAAAATGCAGGTTTCAATAGTTTTGATATGCCTGGATCGAAAAAATCATAAATTTCCTTGCTGCATTTTCATTTTTATAATTAAATAAAACGTTTCATTCAGAAAAGATTCGATTAAAATATTGAAAAAATAAGTGAAAAATGCAGGTTTCAATAGTTTTGATATGCCTGGATCGAAAAAAACATAAATTTCCTTGCTGCATTTTCATTTTTATAATTAAATAAAACGTTTCATTCAGAAAAGATTCGATTAAAATATTGAAAAAATAAATGAAAAATGCAGGTTTCAATAGTTTTGATATGCCTGGATCGAACCAAACTAATTTTTCTTGCAGTAATATTATTTTTATAATTTATTAAAGCGTTTCATTGTTGAAAGATTGAATCTAAATTTTACAAAAAATTTCTAAAACGCTGGTTTCAATAGTTTTGATATGCCTGGATCGAAAAAAACATAAATTTCCTTGCTGCATTTTCATTTTTATAATTAAAGAAAGCGTTTCATTGTTGAAAGATTGAATCTAAATTTTACTAAAAATTTCTAAAACGCTGGTTTCAATAGTTTTGATATGCCTGGATCGAAAAAAACATAAATTTCCTTGCTGCATTTTCATTTTTATAATTAAAGAAAGCGTTTCATTGTTGAAAGATTGAATCTAAATTTTACTAAAAATTTCTAAAACGCAGGTTTCAATAGTTTTGATATGCCTGGATCGAAAAAAACATAAATTTCCTTGCTGCATTTTCATTTTTATAATTAAATAAAACGTTTCATTCAGAAAAGATTCGATTAAAATATTGAAAAAATAAATGAAAAATGCAGGTTTCAATAGTTTTGATATGCCTGGATCGAAAAAAACATAAATTTCCTTGCTGCATTTTCATTTTTATAATTAAATAAAACGTTTCATTCAGAAAAGATTCGATTAAAATATTGAAAAAATAAATGAAAAATGCAGGTTTCAATAGTTTTGATATGCCTGGATCGAAAAAAACATAAATTTCCTTGCTGCATTTTCATTTTTATAATTAAATAAAACGTTTCATTCAGAAAAGATTCGATTAAAATATTGAAAAAATAAATGAAAAATGCAGGTTTCAATAGTTTTGATATGCCTGGATCGAAAAAAACATAAATTTCCTTGCTGCATTTTCATTTTTATAATTAAATAAAACGTTTCATTCAGAAAAGATTCGATTAAAATATTGAAAAAATAAATGAAAAATGCAGGTTTCAATAGTTTTGATATGCCTGGATCGAAAAAAACATAAATTTCCTTGCTGCATTTTCATTTTTATAATTAAATAAAACGTTTCATTCAGAAAAGATTCGATTAAAATATTGAAAAAATAAATGAAAAATGCAGGTTTCAATAGTTTTGATATGCCTGGATCGAAAAAAACATAAATTTCCTTGCTGCATTTTCATTTTTATAATTAAAGAAAGCGTTTCATTGTTGAAAGATTGAATCTAAATTTTACAAAAAATTTCTAAAACGCTGGTTTCAATAGTTTTGATATGCCTGGATCGAAAAAAACATAAATTTCCTTGCTGCATTTTCATTTTTATAATTAAAGAAAGCGTTTCATTGTTGAAAGATTGAATCTAAATTTTACTAAAAATTTCTAAAACGCTGGTTTCAATAGTTTTGATATGCCTGGATCGAAAAAAACATAAATTTCCTTGCTGCATTTTCATTTTTATAATTAAAGAAAGCGTTTCATTGTTGAAAGATTGAATCTAAATTTTACTAAAAATTTCTAAAACGCAGGTTTCAATAGTTTTGATATGCCTGGATCGAAAAAAACATAAATTTCCTTGCTGCATTTTCATTTTTATAATTAAATAAAACGTTTCATTCAGAAAAGATTCGATTAAAATATTGAAAAAATAAATGAAAAATGCAGGTTTCAATAGTTTTGATATGCCTGGATCGAAAAAAACATAAATTTCCTTGCTGCATTTTCATTTTTATAATTAAATAAAACGTTTCATTCAGAAAAGATTCGATTAAAATATTGAAAAAATAAATGAAAAATGCAGGTTTCAATAGTTTTGATATGCCTGGATCGAAAAAAACATAAATTTCCTTGCTGCATTTTCATTTTTATAATTAAATAAAACGTTTCATTCAGAAAAGATTCGATTAAAATATTGAAAAAATAAATGAAAAATGCAGGTTTCAATAGTTTTGATATGCCTGGATCGAAAAAAACATAAATTTCCTTGCTGCATTTTCATTTTTATAATTAAATAAAACGTTTCATTCAGAAAAGATTCGATTAAAATATTGAAAAAATAAATGAAAAATGCAGGTTTCAATAGTTTTGATATGCCTGGATCGAAAAAAACATAAATTTCCTTGCTGCATTTTCATTTTTATAATTAAATAAAACGTTTCATTCAGAAAAGATTCGATTAAAATATTGAAAAAATAAATGAAAAATGCAGGTTTCAATAGTTTTGATATGCCTGGATCGAAAAAAACATAAATTTCCTTGCTGCATTTTCATTTTTATAATTAAAGAAAGCGTTTCATTGTTGAAAGATTGAATCTAAATTTTACAAAAAATTTCTAAAACGCTGGTTTCAATAGTTTTGATATGCCTGGATCGAACCAAACTAATTTTTCTTGCAGTAATATTATTTTTATAATTTATTAAAGCGTTTCATTGTTGAAAGATTGAATCTAAATTTTACTAAAAATTTCTAAAACGCAGGTTTCAATAGTTTTGATATGCCTGGATCGAACCAAACTAATTTTTCTTGCAGTAATATTATTTTTATAATTTATTAAAGCGTTTCATTGTTGAAAGATTGAATCTAAATTTTACAAAAAATTTCTAAAACGCTGGTTTCAATAGTTTTGATATGCCTGGATCGAACCAAAATAATTTTTCTTGCAGTAATATTATTTTTATAATTTATTAAAGCGTTTCATTGTTGAAAGATTGAATCTAAATTTTACAAAAAATTTCTAAAACGCTGGTTTCAATAGTTTTGATATGCCTGGATCGAACCAAAATAATTTTTCTTGCAGTAATATTATTTTTATAATTTATTAAAGCGTTTCATTGTTGAAAGATAGAATCTAAATTTTACAAAAAATTTCTAAAACGCTGGTTTCAATAGTTTTGATATGCCTGGATCGAACCAAACTAATTTTTCTTGCAGTAATATTATTTTTATAATTTATTAAAGCGTTTCATTGTTGAAAGATTGAATCTAAATTTTACAAAAAATTTCTAAAACGCTGGTTTCAATAGTTTTGATATGCCTGGATCGAAAAAAACATAAATTTCCTTGCTGCATTTTCATTTTTATAATTAAAGAAAGCGTTTCATTCAGAAAAGATTCGATTAAAATATTGAAAAAATAAATGAAAAATGCAGGTTTCAATAGTTTTGATATGCCTGGATCGAACCAAACTAATTTTTCTTGCAGTAATATTATTTTTATAATTTATTAAAGCGTTTCATTGTTGAAAGATTGAATCTAAATTTTACTAAAAATTTCTAAAACGCAGGTTTCAATAGTTTTGATATGCCTGGATCGAAAAAAACATAAATTTCCTTGCTGCATTTTCATTTTTATAATTAAATAAAACGTTTCATTCAGAAAAGATTCGATTAAAATATTGAAAAAATAAATGAAAAATGCAGGTTTCAATAGTTTTGATATGCCTGGATCGAAAAAAACATAAATTTCCTTGCTGCATTTTCATTTTTATAATTAAAGAAAGCGTTTCATTGTTGAAAGATTGAATCTAAATTTTACAAAAAATTTCTAAAACGCTGGTTTCAATAGTTTTGATATGCCTGGATCGAAAAAAACATAAATTTCCTTGCTGCATTTTCATTTTTATAATTAAAGAAAGCGTTTCATTGTTGAAAGATTGAATCTAAATTTTACTAAAAATTTCTAAAACGCTGGTTTCAATAGTTTTGATATGCCTGGATCGAAAAAAACATAAATTTCCTTGCTGCATTTTCATTTTTATAATTAAAGAAAGCGTTTCATTGTTGAAAGATTGAATCTAAATTTTACTAAAAATTTCTAAAACGCAGGTTTCAATAGTTTTGATATGCCTGGATCGAAAAAAACATAAATTTCCTTGCTGCATTTTCATTTTTATAATTAAATAAAACGTTTCATTCAGAAAAGATTCGATTAAAATATTGAAAAAATAAATGAAAAATGCAGGTTTCAATAGTTTTGATATGCCTGGATCGAAAAAAACATAAATTTCCTTGCTGCATTTTCATTTTTATAATTAAATAAAACGTTTCATTCAGAAAAGATTCGATTAAAATATTGAAAAAATAAATGAAAAATGCAGGTTTCAATAGTTTTGATATGCCTGGATCGAAAAAAACATAAATTTCCTTGCTGCATTTTCATTTTTATAATTAAATAAAACGTTTCATTCAGAAAAGATTCGATTAAAATATTGAAAAAATAAATGAAAAATGCAGGTTTCAATAGTTTTGATATGCCTGGATCGAAAAAAACATAAATTTCCTTGCTGCATTTTCATTTTTATAATTAAATAAAACGTTTCATTCAGAAAAGATTCGATTAAAATATTGAAAAAATAAATGAAAAATGCAGGTTTCAATAGTTTTGATATGCCTGGATCGAAAAAAACATAAATTTCCTTGCTGCATTTTCATTTTTATAATTAAATAAAACGTTTCATTCAGAAAAGATTCGATTAAAATATTGAAAAAATAAATGAAAAATGCAGGTTTCAATAGTTTTGATATGCCTGGATCGAAAAAAACATAAATTTCCTTGCTGCATTTTCATTTTTATAATTAAAGAAAGCGTTTCATTGTTGAAAGATTGAATCTAAATTTTACAAAAAATTTCTAAAACGCTGGTTTCAATAGTTTTGATATGCCTGGATCGAACCAAACTAATTTTTCTTGCAGTAATATTATTTTTATAATTTATTAAAGCGTTTCATTGTTGAAAGATTGAATCTAAATTTTACTAAAAATTTCTAAAACGCAGGTTTCAATAGTTTTGATATGCCTGGATCGAACCAAACTAATTTTTCTTGCAGTAATATTATTTTTATAATTTATTAAAGCGTTTCATTGTTGAAAGATTGAATCTAAATTTTACAAAAAATTTCTAAAACGCTGGTTTCAATAGTTTTGATATGCCTGGATCGAACCAAAATAATTTTTCTTGCAGTAATATTATTTTTATAATTTATTAAAGCGTTTCATTGTTGAAAGATTGAATCTAAATTTTACAAAAAATTTCTAAAACGCTGGTTTCAATAGTTTTGATATGCCTGGATCGAACCAAAATAATTTTTCTTGCAGTAATATTATTTTTATAATTTATTAAAGCGTTTCATTGTTGAAAGATAGAATCTAAATTTTACAAAAAATTTCTAAAACGCTGGTTTCAATAGTTTTGATATGCCTGGATCGAACCAAACTAATTTTTCTTGCAGTAATATTATTTTTATAATTTATTAAAGCGTTTCATTGTTGAAAGATTGAATCTAAATTTTACAAAAAATTTCTAAAACGCTGGTTTCAATAGTTTTGATATGCCTGGATCGAAAAAAACATAAATTTCCTTGCTGCATTTTCATTTTTATAATTAAAGAAAGCGTTTCATTGTTGAAAGATTGAATCTAAATTTTACTAAAAATTTCTAAAACGCTGGTTTCAATAGTTTTGATATGCCTGGATCGAAAAAAACATAAATTTCCTTGCTGCATTTTCATTTTTATAATTAAAGAAAGCGTTTCATTGTTGAAAGATTGAATCTAAATTTTACTAAAAATTTCTAAAACGCAGGTTTCAATAGTTTTGATATGCCTGGATCGAAAAAAACATAAATTTCCTTGCTGCATTTTCATTTTTATAATTAAATAAAACGTTTCATTCAGAAAAGATTCGATTAAAATATTGAAAAAATAAATGAAAAATGCAGGTTTCAATAGTTTTGATATGCCTGGATCGAAAAAAACATAAATTTCCTTGCTGCATTTTCATTTTTATAATTAAATAAAACGTTTCATTCAGAAAAGATTCGATTAAAATATTGAAAAAATAAATGAAAAATGCAGGTTTCAATAGTTTTGATATGCCTGGATCGAACCAAACTAATTTTTCTTGCAGTAATATTATTTTTATAATTTATTAAAGCGTTTCATTGTTGAAAGATTGAATCTAAATTTTACTAAAAATTTCTAAAACGCAGGTTTCAATAGTTTTGATATGCCTGGATCGAAAAAAACATAAATTTCCTTGCTGCATTTTCATTTTTATAATTAAATAAAACGTTTCATTCAGAAAAGATTCGATTAAAATATTGAAAAAATAAATGAAAAATGCAGGTTTCAATAGTTTTGATATGCCTGGATCGAAAAAAACATAAATTTCCTTGCTGCATTTTCATTTTTATAATTAAAGAAAGCGTTTCATTGTTGAAAGATTGAATCTAAATTTTACTAAAAATTTCTAAAACGCAGGTTTCAATAGTTTTGATATGCCTGGATCGAAAAAAACTTAAATTTCCTTGCTGCATTTTCATTTTTATAATTAAATAAAACGTTTCATTCAGAAAAGATTCGATTAAAATATTGAAAAAATAAATGAAAAATGCAGGTTTCAATAGTTTTGATATGCCTGGATCGAAAAAAACATAAATTTCCTTGCTGCATTTTCATTTTTATAATTAAAGAAAGCGTTTCATTGTTGAAAGATTGAATCTAAATTTTACAAAAAATTTCTAAAACGCTGGTTTCAATAGTTTTGATATGCCTGGATCGAAAAAAACATAAATTTCCTTGCTGCATTTTCATTTTTATAATTAAATAAAACGTTTCATTCAGAAAAGATTCGATTAAAATATTGAAAAAATAAATGAAAAATGCAGGTTTCAATAGTTTTGATATGCCTGGATCGAAAAAAACATAAATTTCCTTGCTGCATTTTCATTTTTATAATTAAATAAAACGTTTCATTCAGAAAAGATTCGATTAAAATATTGAAAAAATAAATGAAAAATGCAGGTTTCAATAGTTTTGATATGCCTGGATCGAACCAAACTAATTTTTCTTGCAGTAATATTATTTTTATAATTTATTAAAGCGTTTCATTGTTGAAAGATTGAATCTAAATTTTACTAAAAATTTCTAAAACGCAGGTTTCAATAGTTTTGATATGCCTGGATCGAAAAAAACATAAATTTCCTTGCTGCATTTTCATTTTTATAATTAAATAAAACGTTTCATTCAGAAAAGATTCGATTAAAATATTGAAAAAATAAATGAAAAATGCAGGTTTCAATAGTTTTGATATGCCTGGATCGAAAAAAACATAAATTTCCTTGCTGCATTTTCATTTTTATAATTAAAGAAAGCGTTTCATTGTTGAAAGATTGAATCTAAATTTTACTAAAAATTTCTAAAACGCAGGTTTCAATAGTTTTGATATGCCTGGATCGAAAAAAACTTAAATTTCCTTGCTGCATTTTCATTTTTATAATTAAATAAAACGTTTCATTCAGAAAAGATTCGATTAAAATATTGAAAAAATAAATGAAAAATGCAGGTTTCAATAGTTTTGATATGCCTGGATCGAAAAAAACATAAATTTCCTTGCTGCATTTTCATTTTTATAATTAAAGAAAGCGTTTCATTGTTGAAAGATTGAATCTAAATTTTACAAAAAATTTCTAAAACGCTGGTTTCAATAGTTTTGATATGCCTGGATCGAAAAAAACATAAATTTCCTTGCTGCATTTTCATTTTTATAATTAAATAAAACGTTTCATTCAGAAAAGATTCGATTAAAATATTGAAAAAATAAATGAAAAATGCAGGTTTCAATAGTTTTGATATGCCTGGATCGAAAAAAACATAAATTTCCTTGCTGCATTTTCATTTTTATAATTAAATAAAACGTTTCATTCAGAAAAGATTCGATTAAAATATTGAAAAAATAAATGAAAAATGCAGGTTTCAATAGTTTTGATATGCCTGGATCGAAAAAAACATAAATTTCCTTGCTGCATTTTCATTTTTATAATTAAAGAAAGCGTTTCATTGTTGAAAGATTGAATCTAAATTTTACTAAAAATTTCTAAAACGCAGGTTTCAATAGTTTTGATATGCCTGGATCGAAAAAAACTTAAATTTCCTTGCTGCATTTTCATTTTTATAATTAAATAAAACGTTTCATTCAGAAAAGATTCGATTAAAATATTGAAAAAATAAATGAAAAATGCAGGTTTCAATAGTTTTGATATGCCTGGATCGAAAAAAACATAAATTTCCTTGCTGCATTTTCATTTTTATAATTAAAGAAAGCGTTTCATTGTTGAAAGATTGAATCTAAATTTTACAAAAAATTTCTAAAACGCTGGTTTCAATAGTTTTGATATGCCTGGATCGAAAAAAACATAAATTTCCTTGCTGCATTTTCATTTTTATAATTAAATAAAACGTTTCATTCAGAAAAGATTCGATTAAAATATTGAAAAAATAAATGAAAAATGCAGGTTTCAATAGTTTTGATATGCCTGGATCGAAAAAAACATAAATTTCCTTGCTGCATTTTCATTTTTATAATTAAATAAAACGTTTCATTCAGAAAAGATTCGATTAAAATATTGAAAAAATAAATGAAAAATGCAGGTTTCAATAGTTTTGATATGCCTGGATCGAACCAAACTAATTTTTCTTGCAGTAATATTATTTTTATAATTTATTAAAGCGTTTCATTGTTGAAAGATTGAATCTAAATTTTACTAAAAATTTCTAAAACGCAGGTTTCAATAGTTTTGATATGCCTGGATCGAAAAAAACATAAATTTCCTTGCTGCATTTTCATTTTTATAATTAAATAAAACGTTTCATTCAGAAAAGATTCGATTAAAATATTGAAAAAATAAATGAAAAATGCAGGTTTCAATAGTTTTGATATGCCTGGATCGAAAAAAACATAAATTTCCTTGCTGCATTTTCATTTTTATAATTAAAGAAAGCGTTTCATTGTTGAAAGATTGAATCTAAATTTTACTAAAAATTTCTAAAACGCAGGTTTCAATAGTTTTGATATGCCTGGATCGAAAAAAACTTAAATTTCCTTGCTGCATTTTCATTTTTATAATTAAATAAAACGTTTCATTCAGAAAAGATTCGATTAAAATATTGAAAAAATAAATGAAAAATGCAGGTTTCAATAGTTTTGATATGCCTGGATCGAAAAAAACATAAATTTCCTTGCTGCATTTTCATTTTTATAATTAAAGAAAGCGTTTCATTGTTGAAAGATTGAATCTAAATTTTACAAAAAATTTCTAAAACGCTGGTTTCAATAGTTTTGATATGCCTGGATCGAAAAAAACATAAATTTCCTTGCTGCATTTTCATTTTTATAATTAAATAAAACGTTTCATTCAGAAAAGATTCGATTAAAATATTGAAAAAATAAATGAAAAATGCAGGTTTCAATAGTTTTGATATGCCTGGATCGAAAAAAACATAAATTTCCTTGCTGCATTTTCATTTTTATAATTAAATAAAACGTTTCATTCAGAAAAGATTCGATTAAAATATTGAAAAAATAAATGAAAAATGCAGGTTTCAATAGTTTTGATATGCCTGGATCGAAAAAAACATAAATTTCCTTGCTGCATTTTCATTTTTATAATTAAATAAAACGTTTCATTCAGAAAAGATTCGATTAAAATATTGAAAAAATAAATGAAAAATGCAGGTTTCAATAGTTTTGATATGCCTGGATCGAACCAAACTAATTTTTCTTGCAGTAATATTATTTTTATAATTTATTAAAGCGTTTCATTGTTGAAAGATTGAATCTAAATTTTACTAAAAATTTCTAAAACGCAGGTTTCAATAGTTTTGATATGCCTGGATCGAAAAAAACATAAATTTCCTTGCTGCATTTTCATTTTTATAATTAAATAAAACGTTTCATTCAGAAAAGATTCGATTAAAATATTGAAAAAATAAATGAAAAATGCAGGTTTCAATAGTTTTGATATGCCTGGATCGAAAAAAACATAAATTTCCTTGCTGCATTTTCATTTTTATAATTAAAGAAAGCGTTTCATTGTTGAAAGATTGAATCTAAATTTTACTAAAAATTTCTAAAACGCAGGTTTCAATAGTTTTGATATGCCTGGATCGAAAAAAACTTAAATTTCCTTGCTGCATTTTCATTTTTATAATTAAATAAAACGTTTCATTCAGAAAAGATTCGATTAAAATATTGAAAAAATAAATGAAAAATGCAGGTTTCAATAGTTTTGATATGCCTGGATCGAAAAAAACATAAATTTCCTTGCTGCATTTTCATTTTTATAATTAAAGAAAGCGTTTCATTGTTGAAAGATTGAATCTAAATTTTACTAAAAATTTCTAAAACGCAGGTTTCAATAGTTTTGATATGCCTGGATCGAAAAAAACATAAATTTCCTTGCTGCATTTTCATTTTTATAATTAAAGAAAGCGTTTCATTGTTGAAAGATTGAATCTAAATTTTACTAAAAATTTCTAAAACGCAGGTTTCAATAGTTTTGATATGCCTGGATCGAAAAAAACATAAATTTCCTTGCTGCATTTTCATTTTTATAATTAAAGAAAGCGTTTCATTGTTGAAAGATTGAATCTAAATTTTACAAAAAATTTCTAAAACGCAGGTTTCAATAGTTTTGATATGCCTGGATCGAAAAAAACATAAATTTCCTTGCTGCATTTTCATTTTTATAATTAAATAAAACGTTTCATTCAGAAAAGATTCGATTAAAATATTGAAAAAATAAATGAAAAATGCAGGTTTCAATAGTTTTGATATGCCTGGATCGAAAAAAACATAAATTTCCTTGCTGCATTTTCATTTTTATAATTAAATAAAACGTTTCATTCAGAAAAGATTCGATTAAAATATTGAAAAAATAAATGAAAAATGCAGGTTTCAATAGTTTTGATATGCCTGGATCGAAAAAAACATAAATTTCCTTGCTGCATTTTCATTTTTATAATTAAAGAAAGCGTTTCATTGTTGAAAGATTGAATCTAAATTTTACTAAAAATTTCTAAAACGCTGGTTTCAATAGTTTTGATATGCCTGGATCGAAAAAAACATAAATTTCCTTGCTGCATTTTCATTTTTATAATTAAAGAAAGCGTTTCATTGTTGAAAGATTGAATCTAAATTTTACTAAAAATTTCTAAAACGCAGGTTTCAATAGTTTTGATATGCCTGGATCGAAAAAAACATAAATTTCCTTGCTGCATTTTCATTTTTATAATTAAATAAAACGTTTCATTCAGAAAAGATTCGATTAAAATATTGAAAAAATAAATGAAAAATGCAGGTTTCAATAGTTTTGATATGCCTGGATCGAAAAAAACATAAATTTCCTTGCTGCATTTTCATTTTTATAATTAAATAAAACGTTTCATTCAGAAAAGATTCGATTAAAATATTGAAAAAATAAATGAAAAATGCAGGTTTCAATAGTTTTGATATGCCTGGATCGAAAAAAACATAAATTTCCTTGCTGCATTTTCATTTTTATAATTAAATAAAACGTTTCATTCAGAAAAGATTCGATTAAAATATTGAAAAAATAAATGAAAAATGCAGGTTTCAATAGTTTTGATATGCCTGGATCGAAAAAAACATAAATTTCCTTGCTGCATTTTCATTTTTATAATTAAATAAAACGTTTCATTCAGAAAAGATTCGATTAAAATATTGAAAAAATAAATGAAAAATGCAGGTTTCAATAGTTTTGATATGCCTGGATCGAAAAAAACATAAATTTCCTTGCTGCATTTTCATTTTTATAATTAAAGAAAGCGTTTCATTGTTGAAAGATTGAATCTAAATTTTACAAAAAATTTCTAAAACGCTGGTTTCAATAGTTTTGATATGCCTGGATCGAACCAAACTAATTTTTCTTGCAGTAATATTATTTTTATAATTTATTAAAGCGTTTCATTGTTGAAAGATTGAATCTAAATTTTACTAAAAATTTCTAAAACGCAGGTTTCAATAGTTTTGATATGCCTGGATCGAACCAAAATAATTTTTCTTGCTGCATTTTCATTTTTATAATTAAATAAAACGTTTCATTCAGAAAAGATTCGATTAAAATATTGAAAAAATAAATGAAAAATGCAGGTTTCAATAGTTTTGATATGCCTGGATCGAAAAAAACATAAATTTCCTTGCTGCATTTTCATTTTTATAATTAAATAAAACGTTTCATTCAGAAAAGATTCGATTAAAATATTGAAAAAATAAATGAAAAATGCAGGTTTCAATAGTTTTGATATGCCTGGATCGAAAAAAACATAAATTTCCTTGCTGCATTTTCATTTTTATAATTAAATAAAACGTTTCATTCAGAAAAGATTCGATTAAAATATTGAAAAAATAAATGAAAAATGCAGGTTTCAATAGTTTTGATATGCCTGGATCGAAAAAAACATAAATTTCCTTGCTGCATTTTCATTTTTATAATTAAATAAAACGTTTCATTCAGAAAAGATTCGATTAAAATATTGAAAAAATAAATGAAAAATGCAGGTTTCAATAGTTTTGATATGCCTGGATCGAAAAAAACATAAATTTCCTTGCTGCATTTTCATTTTTATAATTAAATAAAACGTTTCATTCAGAAAAGATTCGATTAAAATATTGAAAAAATAAATGAAAAATGCAGGTTTCAATAGTTTTGATATGCCTGGATCGAAAAAAACATAAATTTCCTTGCTGCATTTTCATTTTTATAATTAAATAAAACGTTTCATTCAGAAAAGATTCGATTAAAATATTGAAAAAATAAATGAAAAATGCAGGTTTCAATAGTTTTGATATGCCTGGATCGAAAAAAACATAAATTTCCTTGCTGCATTTTCATTTTTATAATTAAATAAAACGTTTCATTCAGAAAAGATTCGATTAAAATATTGAAAAAATAAATGAAAAATGCAGGTTTCAATAGTTTTGATATGCCTGGATCGAAAAAAACATAAATTTCCTTGCTGCATTTTCATTTTTATAATTAAAGAAAGCGTTTCATTGTTGAAAGATTGAATCTAAATTTTACAAAAAATTTCTAAAACGCTGGTTTCAATAGTTTTGATATGCCTGGATCGAACCAAACTAATTTTTCTTGCAGTAATATTATTTTTATAATTTATTAAAGCGTTTCATTGTTGAAAGATTGAATCTAAATTTTACTAAAAATTTCTAAAACGCAGGTTTCAATAGTTTTGATATGCCTGGATCGAACCAAAATAATTTTTCTTGCTGCATTTTCATTTTTATAATTAAATAAAACGTTTCATTCAGAAAAGATTCGATTAAAATATTGAAAAAATAAATGAAAAATGCAGGTTTCAATAGTTTTGATATGCCTGGATCGAAAAAAACATAAATTTCCTTGCTGCATTTTCATTTTTATAATTAAAGAAAGCGTTTCATTGTTGAAAGATTGAATCTAAATTTTACAAAAAATTTCTAAAACGCTGGTTTCAATAGTTTTGATATGCCTGGATCGAACCAAACTAATTTTTCTTGCAGTAATATTATTTTTATAATTTATTAAAGCGTTTCATTGTTGAAAGATTGAATCTAAATTTTACTAAAAATTTCTAAAACGCAGGTTTCAATAGTTTTGATATGCCTGGATCGAACCAAAATAATTTTTCTTGCTGCATTTTCATTTTTATAATTAAATAAAACGTTTCATTCAGAAAAGATTCGATTAAAATATTGAAAAAATAAATGAAAAATGCAGGTTTCAATAGTTTTGATATGCCTGGATCGAAAAAAACATAAATTTCCTTGCTGCATTTTCATTTTTATAATTAAAGAAAGCGTTTCATTGTTGAAAGATTGAATCTAAATTTTACAAAAAATTTCTAAAACGCTGGTTTCAATAGTTTTGATATGCCTGGATCGAACCAAACTAATTTTTCTTGCAGTAATATTATTTTTATAATTTATTAAAGCGTTTCATTGTTGAAAGATTGAATCTAAATTTTACTAAAAATTTCTAAAACGCAGGTTTCAATAGTTTTGATATGCCTGGATCGAACCAAAATAATTTTTCTTGCTGCTTTTTCATTTTTATAATTAAATAAAACGTTTCATTCAGAAAAGATTCGATTAAAATATTGAAAAAATAAATGAAAAATGCAGGTTTCAATAGTTTTGATATGCCTGGATCGAAAAAAACATAAATTTCCTTGCTGCATTTTCATTTTTATAATTAAATAAAACGTTTCATTCAGAAAAGATTCGATTAAAATATTGAAAAAATAAATGAAAAATGCAGGTTTCAATAGTTTTGATATGCCTGGATCGAAAAAAACATAAATTTCCTTGCTGCATTTTCATTTTTATAATTAAATAAAACGTTTCATTCAGAAAAGATTCGATTAAAATATTGAAAAAATAAATGAAAAATGCAGGTTTCAATAGTTTTGATATGCCTGGATCGAAAAAAACATAAATTTCCTTGCTGCATTTTCATTTTTATAATTAAATAAAACGTTTCATTCAGAAAAGATTCGATTAAAATATTGAAAAAATAAATGAAAAATGCAGGTTTCAATAGTTTTGATATGCCTGGATCGAAAAAAACATAAATTTCCTTGCTGCATTTTCATTTTTATAATTAAATAAAACGTTTCATTCAGAAAAGATTCGATTAAAATATTGAAAAAATAAATGAAAAATGCAGGTTTCAATAGTTTTGATATGCCTGGATCGAAAAAAACATAAATTTCCTTGCTGCATTTTCATTTTTATAATTAAAGAAAGCGTTTCATTGTTGAAAGATTGAATCTAAATTTTACAAAAAATTTCTAAAACGCTGGTTTCAATAGTTTTGATATGCCTGGATCGAACCAAACTAATTTTTCTTGCAGTAATATTATTTTTATAATTTATTAAAGCGTTTCATTGTTGAAAGATTGAATCTAAATTTTACTAAAAATTTCTAAAATGCAGGTTTCAATAGTTTTGATATGCCTGGATCGAAAAAAACATAAATTTCCTTGCTGCATTTTCATTTTTATAATTAAATAAAACGTTTCATTCAGAAAAGATTCGATTAAAATATTGAAAAAATAAATGAAAAATGCAGGTTTCAATAGTTTTGATATGCCTGGATCGAAAAAAACATAAATTTCCTTGCTGCATTTTCATTTTTATAATTAAAGAAAGCGTTTCATTGTTGAAAGATTGAATCTAAATTTTACAAAAAATTTCTAAAACGCTGGTTTCAATAGTTTTGATATGCCTGGATCGAACCAAACTAATTTTTCTTGCAGTAATATTATTTTTATAATTTATTAAAGCGTTTCATTGTTGAAAGATTGAATCTAAATTTTACTAAAAATTTCTAAAATGCAGGGTTCAATAGTTTTGATATGCCTGGATCGAAAAAAACATAAATTTCCTTGCTGCATTTTCATTTTTATAATTAAATAAAACGTTTCATTCAGAAAAGATTCGATTAAAATATTGAAAAAATAAATGAAAAATGCAGGTTTCAATAGTTTTGATATGCCTGGATCGAAAAAAACATAAATTTCCTTGCTGCATTTTCATTTTTATAATTAAAGAAAGCGTTTCATTGTTGAAAGATTGAATCTAAATTTTACAAAAAATTTCTAAAACGCTGGTTTCAATAGTTTTGATATGCCTGGATCGAACCAAACTAATTTTTCTTGCAGTAATATTATTTTTATAATTTATTAAAGCGTTTCATTGTTGAAAGATTGAATCTAAATTTTACTAAAAATTTCTAAAATGCAGGTTTCAATAGTTTTGATATGCCTGGATCGAAAAAAACATAAATTTCCTTGCTGCATTTTCATTTTTATAATTAAATAAAACGTTTCATTCAGAAAAGATTCGATTAAAATATTGAAAAAATAAATGAAAAATGCAGGTTTCAATAGTTTTGATATGCCTGGATCGAAAAAAACATAAATTTCCTTGCTGCATTTTCATTTTTATAATTAAAGAAAGCGTTTCATTGTTGAAAGATTGAATCTAAATTTTACAAAAAATTTCTAAAACGCTGGTTTCAATAGTTTTGATATGCCTGGATCGAACCAAACTAATTTTTCTTGCAGTAATATTATTTTTATAATTTATTAAAGCGTTTCATTGTTGAAAGATTGAATCTAAATTTTACTAAAAATTTCTAAAATGCAGGGTTCAATAGTTTTGATATGCCTGGATCGAAAAAAACATAAATTTCCTTGCTGCATTTTCATTTTTATAATTAAATAAAACGTTTCATTCAGAAAAGATTCGATTAAAATATTGAAAAAATAAATGAAAAATGCAGGTTTCAATAGTTTTGATATGCCTGGATCGAAAAAAACATAAATTTCCTTGCTGCATTTTCATTTTTATAATTAAAGAAAGCGTTTCATTGTTGAAAGATTGAATCTAAATTTTACAAAAAATTTCTAAAACGCTGGTTTCAATAGTTTTGATATGCCTGGATCGAACCAAACTAATTTTTCTTGCAGTAATATTATTTTTATAATTTATTAAAGCGTTTCATTGTTGAAAGATTGAATCTAAATTTTACTAAAAATTTCTAAAATGCAGGTTTCAATAGTTTTGATATGCCTGGATCGAAAAAAACATAAATTTCCTTGCTGCATTTTCATTTTTATAATTAAATAAAACGTTTCATTCAGAAAAGATTCGATTAAAATATTGAAAAAATAAATGAAAAATGCAGGTTTCAATAGTTTTGATATGCCTGGATCGAAAAAAACATAAATTTCCTTGCTGCATTTTCATTTTTATAATTAAAGAAAGCGTTTCATTGTTGAAAGATTGAATCTAAATTTTACAAAAAATTTCTAAAACGCTGGTTTCAATAGTTTTGATATGCCTGGATCGAACCAAACTAATTTTTCTTGCAGTAATATTATTTTTATAATTTATTAAAGCGTTTCATTGTTGAAAGATTGAATCTAAATTTTACTAAAAATTTCTAAAATGCAGGTTTCAATAGTTTTGATATGCCTGGATCGAAAAAAACATAAATTTCCTTGCTGCATTTTCATTTTTATAATTAAAGAAAGCGTTTCATTGTTGAAAGATTGAATCTAAATTTTACAAAAAATTTCTAAAACGCTGGTTTCAATAGTTTTGATATGCCTGGATCGAAAAAAACATAAATTTCCTTGCTGCATTTTCATTTTTATAATTAAAGAAAGCGTTTCATTGTTGAAAGATTGAATCTAAATTTTACTAAAAATTTCTAAAACGCAGGTTTCAATAGTTTTGATATGCCTGGATCGAAAAAAACATAAATTTCCTTGCTGCATTTTCATTTTTATAATTAAATAAAACGTTTCATTCAGAAAAGATTCGATTAAAATATTGAAAAAATAAATGAAAAATGCAGGTTTCAATAGTTTTGATATGCCTGGATCGAAAAAAACATAAATTTCCTTGCTGCATTTTCATTTTTATAATTAAATAAAACGTTTCATTCAGAAAAGATTCGATTAAAATATTGAAAAAATAAATGAAAAATGCAGGTTTCAATAGTTTTGATATGCCTGGATCGAAAAAAACATAAATTTCCTTGCTGCATTTTCATTTTTATAATTAAATAAAACGTTTCATTCAGAAAAGATTCGATTAAAATATTGAAAAAATAAATGAAAAATGCAGGTTTCAATAGTTTTGATATGCCTGGATCGAAAAAAACATAAATTTCCTTGCTGCATTTTCATTTTTATAATTAAAGAAAGCGTTTCATTGTTGAAAGATTGAATCTAAATTTTACAAAAAATTTCTAAAACGCTGGTTTCAATAGTTTTGATATGCCTGGATCGAACCAAACTAATTTTTCTTGCAGTAATATTATTTTTATAATTTATTAAAGCGTTTCATTGTTGAAAGATTGAATCTAAATTTTACTAAAAATTTCTAAAACGCAGGTTTCAATAGTTTTGATATGCCTGGATCGAACCAAAATAATTTTTCTTGCTGCTTTTTCATTTTTATAATTAAATAAAACGTTTCATTCAGAAAAGATTCGATTAAAATATTGAAAAAATAAATGAAAAATGCAGGTTTCAATAGTTTTGATATGCCTGGATCGAAAAAAACATAAATTTCCTTGCTGCATTTTCATTTTTATAATTAAATAAAACGTTTCATTCAGAAAAGATTCGATTAAAATATTGAAAAAATAAATGAAAAATGCAGGTTTCAATAGTTTTGATATGCCTGGATCGAAAAAAACATAAATTTCCTTGCTGCATTTTCATTTTTATAATTAAATAAAACGTTTCATTCAGAAAAGATTCGATTAAAATATTGAAAAAATAAATGAAAAATGCAGGTTTCAATAGTTTTGATATGCCTGGATCGAAAAAAACATAAATTTCCTTGCTGCATTTTCATTTTTATAATTAAATAAAACGTTTCATTCAGAAAAGATTCGATTAAAATATTGAAAAAATAAATGAAAAATGCAGGTTTCAATAGTTTTGATATGCCTGGATCGAAAAAAACATAAATTTCCTTGCTGCATTTTCATTTTTATAATTAAAGAAAGCGTTTCATTGTTGAAAGATTGAATCTAAATTTTACAAAAAATTTCTAAAACGCTGGTTTCAATAGTTTTGATATGCCTGGATCGAACCAAACTAATTTTTCTTGCAGTAATATTATTTTTATAATTTATTAAAGCGTTTCATTGTTGAAAGATTGAATCTAAATTTTACTAAAAATTTCTAAAACGCAGGTTTCAATAGTTTTGATATGCCTGGATCGAACCAAAATAATTTTTCTTGCTGCATTTTCATTTTTATAATTAAATAAAACGTTTCATTCAGAAAAGATTCGATTAAAATATTGAAAAAATAAATGAAAAATGCAGGTTTCAATAGTTTTGATATGCCTGGATCGAAAAAAACATAAATTTCCTTGCTGCATTTTCATTTTTATAATTAAAGAAAGCGTTTCATTGTTGAAAGATTGAATCTAAATTTTAATAGTTTTGATATGCCTGGATCGAAAAAATGATAAATTTCCTTACTGCATTTTCAATTTTATAATTAAAGAAAGCGTTTCATTGTTGAAAGATTGAATCTAAATTTTACAAAAAATTTCTAAAACGCAGGTTTCAATAGTTTTGATATGCCTGTATCGAACCAAACTAATTTTTCTTGCAGTAAAATTATTTTTATAATTTATTAAAGCGTTTCATTCAGAAAAGCTTCGATTAAAATATTGAAAAAATAAATGAAAAATGCAGGTTTCAATAGTTTTGATATGCCTGGATCGAAAAAATGATAAATTTCCTTGCTGCATTTTCATTTTTATAATTAAATAAAACGTTTCATTCAGAAAAGCTTCTATTAAAATATTGAAAAAATAAATGAAAAATGCAGGTTTCAATAGTTTTGATATGCCTGGATCGAAAAAATGATAAATTTCCTTGCTGCATTTTCATTTTTATAATTAAAGAAAGCGTTTCATTGTTGAAAGATTGAATCTAAATTTTACAAAAAATTTCTAAAACGCTGGTTTCAATAGTTTTGATATGCCTGGATCGAACCAAACTAATTTTTCTTGCAGTAATATTATTTTTATAATTTATTAAAGCGTTTCATTGTTGAAAGATTGAATCTAAATTTTACTAAAAATTTCTAAAACGCAGGTTTCAATAGTTTTGATATGCCTGGATCGAACCAAACTAATTTTTCTTGCAGTAATATTATTTTTATAATTTATTAAAGCGTTTCATTGTTGAAAGATTGAATCTAAATTTTACAAAAAATTTCTAAAACGCTGGTTTCAATAGTTTTGATATGCCTGGATCGAACCAAAATAATTTTTCTTGCAGTAATATTATTTTTATAATTTATTAAAGCGTTTCATTGTTGAAAGATAGAATCTAAATTTTACAAAAAATTTCTAAAACGCTGGTTTCAATAGTTTTGATATGCCTGGATCGAACCAAACTAATTTTTCTTGCAGTAATATTATTTTTATAATTTATTAAAGCGTTTCATTGTTGAAAGATTGAATCTAAATTTTACAAAAAATTTCTAAAACGCTGGTTTCAATAGTTTTGATATGCCTGGATCGAACCAAACTAATTTTTCTTGCAGTAATATTATTTTTATAATTTATTAAAGCGTTTCATTGTTGAAAGATTGAATCTAAATTTTACAAAAAATTTCTAAAACGCTGGTTTCAATAGTTTTGATATGCCTGGATCGAAAAAATGATAAATTTCCTTGCTGCATTTTCATTTTTATAATTAAATAAAACGTTTCATTCAGAAAAGCTTCTATTAAGATATTGAAAAAATAAATGAAAAATGCAGGTTTCAATAGTTTTGATATGCCTGGATCGAAAAAATGATAAATTTCCTTGCTGCATTTTCATTTTTATAATTAAAGAAAGCGTTTCATTGTTGAAAGATTGAATCTAAATTTTACAAAAAATTTCTAAAACGCTGGTTTCAATAGTTTTGATATGCCTGGATCGAACCAAACTAATTTTTCTTGCAGTAATATTATTTTTATAATTTATTAAAGCGTTTCATTGTTGAAAGATTGAATCTAAATTTTACAAAAAATTTCTAAAACGCTGGTTTCAATAGTTTTGATATGCCTGGATCGAACCAAACTAATTTTTCTTGCAGTAAAATTATTTTTATAATTTATTAAAGCGTTTCATTCAGAAAAGCTTCGATTAAAATATTGAAAAAATAAATGAAAAATGCAGGTTTCAATAGTTTTGATATGCCTGGATCGAAAAAATGATAAATTTCCTTGCTGCATTTTCATTTTTATAATTAAATAAAACGTTTCATTCAGAAAAGCTTCTATTAAAATATTGAAAAAATAAATGAAAAATGCAGGTTTCAATAGTTTTGATATGCCTGGATCGAAAAAATGATAAATTTCCTTGCTGCATTTTCATTTTTATAATTAAAGAAAGCGTTTCATTGTTGAAAGATTGAATCTAAATTTTACAAAAAATTTCTAAAACGCTGGTTTCAATAGTTTTGATATGCCTGGATCGAACCAAACTAATTTTTCTTGCAGTAATATTATTTTTATAATTTATTAAAGCGTTTCATTGTTGAAAGATTGAATCTAAATTTTACTAAAAATTTCTAAAACGCAGGTTTCAATAGTTTTGATATGCCTGGATCGAACCAAACTAATTTTTCTTGCAGTAATATTATTTTTATAATTTATTAAAGCGTTTCATTGTTGAAAGATTGAATCTAAATTTTACAAAAAATTTCTAAAACGCTGGTTTCAATAGTTTTGATATGCCTGGATCGAACCAAAATAATTTTTCTTGCAGTAATATTATTTTTATAATTTATTAAAGCGTTTCATTGTTGAAAGATAGAATCTAAATTTTACAAAAAATTTCTAAAACGCTGGTTTCAATAGTTTTGATATGCCTGGATCGAACCAAACTAATTTTTCTTGCAGTAATATTATTTTTATAATTTATTAAAGCGTTTCATTGTTGAAAGATTGAATCTAAATTTTACAAAAAATTTCTAAAACGCTGGTTTCAATAGTTTTGATATGCCTGGATCGAACCAAACTAATTTTTCTTGCAGTAATATTATTTTTATAATTTATTAAAGCGTTTGATTGTTGAAAGATTGAATCTAAATTTTACAAAAAATTTCTAAAACGCTGGTTTCAATAGTTTTGATATGCCTGGATCAAAAAAATGATAAATTTCCTTGCTGCATTTTCATTTTTATAATTAAATAAAACGTTTCATTCAGAAAAGCTTCTATTAAAATATTGAAAAAATAAATGAAAAATGCAGGTTTCAATAGTTTTGATATGCCTGGATCGAAAAAATGATAAATTTCCTTGCTGCATTTTCATTTTTATAATTAAAGAAAGCGTTTCATTGTTGAAAGATTGAATCTAAATTTTACAAAAAATTTCTAAAACGCTGGTTTCAATAGTTTTGATATGCCTGGATCGAAAAAATGATAAAATTCCTTGCTGCATTTTCATTTTTATAATTAAATAAAACGTTTCATTCAGAAAAGCTTCTATTAAAATATTGAAAAAATAAATGAAAAATGCAGGTTTCAATAGTTTTGATATGCCTGGATCGAAAAAATGATAAATTTCCTTGCTGCATTTTCATTTTTATAATTAAATAAAACGTTTCATTCAGAAAAGCTTCTATTAAAATATTGAAAAAATAAATGAAAAATGCAGGTTTCAATAGTTTTGATATGCCTGGATCGAAAAAATGATAAATTTCCTTGCTGCATTTTCATTTTTATAATTAAAGAAAGCGTTTCATTGTTGAAAGATTGAATCTAAATTTTACAAAAAATTTCTAAAACGCTGGTTTCAATAGTTTTGATATGCCTGGATCGAACCAAACTAATTTTTCTTGCAGTAATATTATTTTTATAATTTATTAAAGCGTTTCATTGTTGAAAGATTGAATCTAAATTTTACTAAAAATTTCTAAAACGCAGGTTTCAATAGTTTTGATATGCCTGGATCGAACCAAACTAATTTTTCTTGCAGTAATATTATTTTTATAATTTATTAAAGCGTTTCATTGTTGAAAGATTGAATCTAAATTTTACAAAAAATTTCTAAAACGCTGGTTTCAATAGTTTTGATATGCCTGGATCGAACCAAAATAATTTTTCTTGCAGTAATATTATTTTTATAATTTATTAAAGCGTTTCATTGTTGAAAGATAGAATCTAAATTTTACAAAAAATTTCTAAAACGCTGGTTTCAATAGTTTTGATATGCCTGGATCGAACCAAACTAATTTTTCTTGCAGTAATATTATTTTTATAATTTATTAAAGCGTTTCATTGTTGAAAGATTGAATCTAAATTTTACAAAAAATTTCTAAAACGCTGGTTTCAATAGTTTTGATATGCCTGGATCGAACCAAACTAATTTTTCTTGCAGTAATATTATTTTTATAATTTATTAAAGCGTTTGATTGTTGAAAGATTGAATCTAAATTTTACAAAAAATTTCTAAAACGCTGGTTTCAATAGTTTTGATATGCCTGGATCAAAAAAATGATAAATTTCCTTGCTGCATTTTCATTTTTATAATTAAATAAAACGTTTCATTCAGAAAAGCTTCTATTAAAATATTGAAAAAATAAATGAAAAATGCAGGTTTCAATAGTTTTGATATGCCTGGATCGAAAAAATGATAAATTTCCTTGCTGCATTTTCATTTTTATAATTAAAGAAAGCGTTTCATTGTTGAAAGATTGAATCTAAATTTTACAAAAAATTTCTAAAACGCTGGTTTCAATAGTTTTGATATGCCTGGATCGAAAAAATGATAAAATTCCTTGCTGCATTTTCATTTTTATAATTAAATAAAACGTTTCATTCAGAAAAGCTTCTATTAAAATATTGAAAAAATAAATGAAAAATGCAGGTTTCAATAGTTTTGATATGCCTGGATCGAAAAAATGATAAATTTCCTTGCTGCATTTTCATTTTTATAATTAAATAAAACGTTTCATTCAGAAAAGCTTCTATTAAAATATTGAAAAAATAAATGAAAAATGCAGGTTTCAATAGTTTTGATATGCCTGGATCGAAAAAATGATAAATTTCCTTGCTGCATTTTCATTTTTATAATTAAAGAAAGCGTTTCATTGTTGAAAGATTGAATCTAAATTTTACAAAAAATTTCTAAAACGCTGGTTTCAATAGTTTTGATATGCCTGGATCGAACCAAACTAATTTTTCTTGCAGTAATATTATTTTTATAATTTATTAAAGCGTTTCATTGTTGAAAGATTGAATCTAAATTTTACTAAAAATTTCTAAAACGCAGGTTTCAATAGTTTTGATATGCCTGGATCGAACCAAACTAATTTTTCTTGCAGTAATATTATTTTTATAATTTATTAAAGCGTTTCATTGTTGAAAGATTGAATCTAAATTTTACAAAAAATTTCTAAAACGCTGGTTTCAATAGTTTTGATATGCCTGGATCGAACCAAAATAATTTTTCTTGCAGTAATATTATTTTTATAATTTATTAAAGCGTTTCATTGTTGAAAGATAGAATCTAAATTTTACAAAAAATTTCTAAAACGCTGGTTTCAATAGTTTTGATATGCCTGGATCGAACCAAACTAATTTTTCTTGCAGTAATATTATTTTTATACTTTATTAAAGCGTTTCATTGTTGAAAGATTGAATCTAAATTTTACAAAAAATTTCTAAAACGCTGGTTTCAATAGTTTTGATATGCCTGGATCGAACCAAACTAATTTTTCTTGCAGTAATATTATTTTTATAATTTATTAAAGCGTTTCATTGTTGAAAGATTGAATCTAAATTTTACTAAAAATTTCTAAAACGCAGGTTTCAATAGTTTTGATATGCCTGGATCGAAAAAAACATAAATTTCCTTGCTGCATTTTCATTTTTATAATTAAATAAAACGTTTCATTCAGAAAAGATTCGATTAAAATATTGAAAAAATAAATGAAAAATGCAGGTTTCAATAGTTTTGATATGCCTGGATCGAAAAAAACATAAATTTCCTTGCTGCATTTTCATTTTTATAATTAAATAAAACGTTTCATTCAGAAAAGATTCGATTAAAATATTGAAAAAATAAATGAAAAATGCAGGTTTCAATAGTTTTGATATGCCTGGATCGAAAAAAACATAAATTTCCTTGCTGCATTTTCATTTTTATAATTAAATAAAACGTTTCATTCAGAAAAGATTCGATTAAAATATTGAAAAAATAAATGAAAAATGCAGGTTTCAATAGTTTTGATATGCCTGGATCGAAAAAAACATAAATTTCCTTGCTGCATTTTCAATTTTATAATTAAAGAAAGCGTTTCATTGTTGAAAGATTGAATCTAAATTTTACAAAAAATTTCTAAAACGCAGGTTTCAATAGTTTTGATATGCCTGGATCGAACCAAACTAATTTTTCTTGCAGTAATATTATTTTTATAATTTATTAAAGCGTTTCATTGTTGAAAGATTGAATCTAAATTTTACAAAAAATTTCTAAAACGCTGGTTTCAATAGTTTTGATATGCCTGGATCGAACCAAAATAATTTTTCTTGCAGTAATATTATTTTTATAATTTATTAAAGCGTTTCATTGTTGAAAGATTGAATCTAAATTTTACAAAGAATTTCAAAAACGCAGGTTTCAATAGTTTTGATATGCCTGGATCGAACCAAACTAATTTTTCTTGCAGTAATATTATTTTTATAATTTATTAAAGCGTTTCATTGTTGAAAGATTGAATCTAAATTTTACAAAAAATTTCTAAAACGCTGGTTTCAATAGTTTTGATATGCCTGGATCGAACCAAAATAATTTTTCTTGCAGTAATATTATTTTTATAATTTATTAAAGCGTTTCATTGTTGAAAGATTGAATCTAAATTTTACAAAAAATTTCTAAAACGCTGGTTTCAATAGTTTTGATATGCCTGGATCGAACCAAACTAATTTTTCTTGCAGTAATATTATTTTTATAATTTATTAAAGCGTTTCATTGTTGAAAGATTGAATCTAAATTTTACAAAAAATTTCTAAAACGCTGGTTTCAATAGTTTTGATATGCCTGGATCGAACCAAACTAATTTTTCTTGCAGTAATATTATTTTTATAATTTATTAAAGCGTTTCATTGTTGAAAGATTGAATCTAAATTTTAATAGTTTTGATATGCCTGGATCGAAAAAAACATAAATTTCCTTGCTGCATTTTCAATTTTATAATTAAAGAAAGCGTTTCATTGTTGAAAGATTGAATCTAAATTTTACAAAGAATTTCAAAAACGCAGGTTTCAATAGTTTTGATATGCCTGGATCGAACCAAACTAATTTTTCTTGCAGTAATATTATTTTTATAATTTATTAAAGCGTTTCATTGTTGAAAGATTGAATCTAAATTTTACAAAAAATTTCTAAAACGCTGGTTTCAATAGTTTTGATATGCCTGGATCGAACCAAACTAATTTTTCTTGCAGTAATATTATTTTTATAATTTATTAAAGCGTTTCATTGTTGAAAGATTGAATCTAAATTTTAATAGTTTTGATATGCCTGGATCGAAAAAAACATAAATTTCCTTGCTGCATTTTCAATTTTATAATTAAAGAAAGCGTTTCATTGTTGAAAGATTGAATCTAAATTTTACAAAGAATTTCAAAAACGCAGGTTTCAATAGTTTTGATATGCCTGGATCGAACCAAACTAATTTTTCTTGCAGTAATATTATTTTTATAATTTATTAAAGCGTTTCATTGTTGAAAGATTGAATCTAAATTTTACAAAAAATTTCTAAAACGCTGGTTTCAATAGTTTTGATATGCCTGGATCGAACCAAACTAATTTTTCTTGCAGTAATATTATTTTTATAATTTATTAAAGCGTTTCATTGTTGAAAGATTGAATCTAAATTTTAATAGTTTTGATATGCCTGGATCGAAAAAAACATAAATTTCCTTGCTGCATTTTCATTTTTATAATTAAATAAAACGTTTCATTCAGAAAAGATTCGATTAAAATATTGAAAAAATAAATGAAAAATGCAGGTTTCAATAGTTTTGATATGCCTGGATCGAAAAAAACATAAATTTACTTGATGAATTTTTATTTTTATAATTAAATAAAACGTTTCATTCAGAAAAGCTTCTATTAAAATATTGAAAAAATAAATGAAAAATGCAGGTTTCAATAGTTTTGATATGCCTGGATCGAAAAAATGATAAATTTCCTTACTGCATTTTCAATTTTATAATTAAAGAAAGCGTTTCATTGTTGAAAGATTGAATCTAAATTTTACAAAAAATTTCTAAAACGCAGGTTTCAATAGTTTTGATATGCCTGTATCGAACCAAACTAATTTTTCTTGCAGTTAAATTATTTTTATAATTTATTAAAGCGTTTCATTCAGAAAAGCTTCGATTAAAATATTGAAAAAATAAATGAAAAATGCAGGTTTCAATAGTTTTGATATGCCTGGATCGAAAAAAACATAAATTTCCTTGCTGCATTTTCATTTTTATAATTAAAGAAAGCGTTTCATTGTTGAAAGATTGAATCTAAATTTTACAAAAAATTTCTAAAACGCTGGTTTCAATAGTTTTGATATGCCTGGATCGAACCAAACTAATTTTTCTTGCAGTAATATTATTTTTATAATTTATTAAAGCGTTTCATTGTTGAAAGATTGAATCTAAATTTTACTAAAAATTTCTAAAACGCAGGTTTCAATAGTTTTGATATGCCTGGATCGAACCAAACTAATTTTTCTTGCAGTAATATTATTTTTATAATTTATTAAAGCGTTTCATTGTTGAAAGATTGAATCTAAATTTTACAAAAAATTTCTAAAACGCTGGTTTCAATAGTTTTGATATGCCTGGATCGAACCAAAATAATTTTTCTTGCAGTAATATTATTTTTATAATTTATTAAAGCGTTTCATTGTTGAAAGATTGAATCTAAATTTTACAAAAAATTTCTAAAACGCAGGTTTCAATAGTTTTGATATGCCTGGATCGAACCAAACTAATTTTTCTTGCAGTAATATTATTTTTATAATTTATTAAAGCGTTTCATTGTTGAAAGATTGAATCTAAATTTTACAAAAAATTTCTAAAACGCTGGTTTCAATAGTTTTGATATGCCTGGATCGAACCAAAATAATTTTTCTTGCAGTAATATTATTTTTATAATTTATTAAAGCGTTTCATTGTTGAAAGATAGAATCTAAATTTTACAAAAAATTTCTAAAACTCTGGTTTCAATAGTTTTGATATGCCTGGATCGAACCAAACTAATTTTTCTTGCAGTAATATTATTTTTATAATTTATTAAAGCGTTTCATTGTTGAAAGATTGAATCTAAATTTTACAAAAAATTTCTAAAACGCTGGTTTCAATAGTTTTGATATGCCTGGATCGAACCAAACTAATTTTTCTTGCAGTAATATTATTTTTATAATTTATTAAAGCGTTTCATTGTTGAAAGATTGAATCTAAATTTTAATAGTTTTGATATGCCTGGATCGAAAAAAACATAAATTTCCTTGCTGCATTTTCAATTTTATAATTAAAGAAAGCGTTTCATTGTTGAAAGATTGAATCTAAATTTTACAAAGAATTTCAAAAACGCAGGTTTCAATAGTTTTGATATGCCTGGATCGAAAAAAACATAAATTTCCTTGCTGCATTTTCATTTTTATAATTAAATAAAACGTTTCATTCAGAAAAGATTCGATTAAAATATTGAAAAAATAAATGAAAAATGCAGGTTTCAATAGTTTTGATATGCCTGGATCGAAAAAATCATAAATTTCCTTGCTGCATTTTCATTTTTATAATTAAATAAAACGTTTCATTCAGAAAAGATTCGATTAAAATATTGAAAAAATAAATCAAAAATGCAGGTTTCAATAGTTTTGATATGCCTGGATCGAAAAAAACATAAATTTACTTGATGAATTTTTATTTTTATAATTAAATAAAACGTTTCATTCAGAAAAGCTTCTATTAAAATATTGAAAAAATAAATGAAAAATGCAGGTTTCAATAGTTTTGATATGCCTGGATCGAAAAAATCATAAATTTCCTTGATGAATTTTTATTTTTTTAATTAAATAAAACGTTTCATTCAGAAAAGCTTCGATTAAAATATTGAAAAAATAAATGAAAAATGCAGGTTTCAATAGTTTTGATATGCCTGGATCGAACCAAACTAATTTTTCTTGCAGTAATATTATTTTTATAATTTATTAAAGCGTTTCATTGTTGAAAGATTGAATCTAAATTTTAATAGTTTTGATATGCCTGGATCGAAAAAAACATAAATTTCCTTGCTGCATTTTCAATTTTATAATTAAAGAAAGCGTTTCATTGTTGAAAGATTGAATCTAAATTTTACAAAAAATTTCTAAAACGCAGGTTTCAATAGTTTTGATATGCCTGTATCGAACCAAACTAATTTTTCTTGCAGTAAAATTATTTTTATAATTTATTAAAGCGTTTCATTGTTGAAAGATTGAATCTAAATTTTAATAGTTTTGATATGCCTGGATCGAAAAAAACATAAATTTACTTGATGAATTTTTATTTTTATAATTAAATAAAACGTTTCATTCAGAAAAGCTTCTATTAAAATATTGAAAAAATAAATGAAAAATGCAGGTTTCAATAGTTTTGATATGCCTGGATCGAAAAAATCATAAATTTCCTTGATGAATTTTTATTTTTTTAATTAAATAAGACGTTTCATTCAGAAAAGCTTCGATTAAAATATTGAAAAAATAAATGAAAAATGCAGGTTTCAATAGTTTTGATATGCCTGGATCGAAAAAATCATAAATTTCCTTGATGAATTTTTATTTTTTTAATTAAATAAAACGTTTCATTCAGAAAAGCTTCGATTAAAATATTGAAAAAATAAATGAAAAATGCAGGTTTCAATAGTTTTGATATGCCTGGATCGAAAAAATCATAAATTTCCTTGATGAATTTTTATTTTTTTAATTAAATAAAACGTTTCATTCAGAAAAGCTTCGATTAAAATATTGAAAAAATAAATGAAAAATGCAGGTTTCAATAGTTTTGATATGCCTGGATCGAAAAAATCATAAATTTCCTTGCTGCATTTTCATTTTTATAATTAAATAAAACGTTTCATTCAGAAAAGATTCGATTAAAATATTGAAAAAATAAATCAAAAATGCAGGTTTCAATAGTTTTGATATGCCTGGATCGAAAAAAACATAAATTTACTTGATGAATTTTTATTTTTATAATTAAATAAAACGTTTCATTCAGAAAAGCTTCGATTAAAATATTGAAAAAATAAATGAAAAATGCAGGTTTCAATAGTTTTGATATGCCTGGATCGAAAAAATCATAAATTTTCTTGCTGCATTTTCATTTTTATAATTAAATAAAACGTTTCATTCAGAAAAGATTCGATTAAAATATTGAAAAAATAAATGAAAAATGCAGGTTTCAATAGTTTTGATATGCCTGGATCGAAAAAATCATAAATTTCCTTGATGAATTTTTATTTTTTTAATTAAATAAAACGTTTCATTCAGAAAAGCTTCGATTAAAATATTGAAAAAATAAATGAAAAATGCAGGTTTCAATAGTTTTGATATGCCTGGATCGAAAAAATCATAAATTTCCTTGATGAATTTTTATTTTTTTAATTAAATAAAACGTTTCATTCAGAAAAGCTTCGATTAAAATATTGAAAAAATAAATGAAAAATGCAGGTTTCAATAGTTTTGATATGCCTGGATCGAAAAAATCATAAATTTCCTTGCTGCATTTTCATTTTTATAATTAAATAAAACGTTTCATTCAGAAAAGATTCGATTAAAATATTGAAAAAATAAATCAAAAATGCAGGTTTCAATAGTTTTGATATGCCTGGATCGAAAAAAACATAAATTTACTTGATGAATTTTTATTTTTATAATTAAATAAAACGTTTCATTCAGAAAAGCTTCGATTAAAATATTGAAAAAATAAATGAAAAATGCAGGTTTCAATAGTTTTGATATGCCTGGATCGAAAAAATCATAAATTTCCTTGCTGCATTTTCATTTTTATAATTAAATAAAACGTTTCATTCAGAAAAGATTCGATTAAAATATTGAAAAAATAAATGAAAAATGCAGGTTTCAATAGTTTTGATATGCCTGGATCGAAAAAAACATAAATTTCCTTGCTGCATTTTCATTTTTATAATTAAATAAAACGTTTCATTCAGAAAAGATTCGATTAAAATATTGAAAAAATAAATCAAAAATGCAGGTTTCAATAGTTTTGATATGCCTGGATCGAAAAAAACATAAATTTACTTGATGAATTTTTATTTTTATAATTAAATAAAACGTTTCATTCAGAAAAGCTTCGATTAAAATATTGAAAAAATAAATGAAAAATGCAGGTTTCAATAGTTTTGATATGCCTGGATCGAAAAAATCATAAATTTCCTTGCTGCATTTTCATTTTTATAATTAAATAAAACGTTTCATTCAGAAAAGATTCGATTAAAATATTGAAAAAATAAATGAAAAATGCAGGTTTCAATAGTTTTGATATGCCTGGATCGAAAAAAACATAAATTTCCTTGCTGCATTTTCATTTTTATAATTAAATAAAACGTTTCATTCAGAAAAGATTCGATTAAAATATTGAAAAAATAAATCAAAAATGCAGGTTTCAATAGTTTTGATATGCCTGGATCGAAAAAAACATAAATTTACTTGATGAATTTTTATTTTTATAATTAAATAAAACGTTTCATTCAGAAAAGCTTCGATTAAAATATTGAAAAAATAAATGAAAAATGCAGGTTTCAATAGTTTTGATATGCCTGGATCGAAAAAATCATAAATTTCCTTGATGAATTTTTATTTTTTTAATTAAATAAGACGTTTCATTCAGAAAAGCTTCGATTAAAATATTGAAAAAATAAATGAAAAATGCAGGTTTCAATAGTTTTGATATGCCTGGATCGAAAAAAACATAAATTTCCTTGATGAATTTTTATTTTTTTAATTAAATAAAACGTTTCATTCAGAAAAGCTTCGATTAAAATATTGAAAAAATAAATGAAAAATGCAGGTTTCAATAGTTTTGATATGCCTGGATCGAAAAAAACATAAATTTCCTTGCTGCATTTTCAATTTTATAATTAAAGAAAGCGTTTCATTGTTGAAAGATTGAATCTAAATTTTACAAAGAATTTCAAAAACGCAGGTTTCAATAGTTTTGATATGCCTGGATCGAAAAAAACATAAATTTCCTTGCTGCATTTTCAATTTTATAATTAAAGAAAGCGTTTCATTGTTGAAAGATTGAATCTAAATTTTACAAAGAATTTCAAAAATGCAGGTTTCAATAGTTTTGATATGCCTGGATCGAAAAAAACATAAATTTCCTTGCTGCATTTTCAATTTTATAATTAAAGAAAGCGTTTCATTGTTGAAAGATTGAATCTAAATTTTACAAAGAATTTCAAAAACGCAGGTTTCAATAGTTTTGATATGCCTGGATCGAAAAAAACATAAATTTCCTTGCTGCATTTTCAATTTTATAATTTATTAAAGCGTTTCATTGTTGAAAGATTGAATCTAAATTTTACAAAGAATTTCAAAAACGCAGGTTTCAATAGTTTTGATATGCCTGGATCGAAAAAAACATAAATTTCCTTGCTGCATTTTCAATTTTATAATTTATTAAAGCGTTTCATTGTTGAAAGATTGAATCTAAATTTTACAAAGAATTTCAAAAACGCAGGTTTCAATAGTTTTGATATGCCTGGATCGAAAAAAACATAAATTTCCTTGCTGCATTTTCAATTTTATAATTAAAGAAAGCGTTTCATTGTTGAAAGATTGAATCTAAATTTTACAAAGAATTTCAAAAACGCAGGTTTCAATAGTTTTGATATGCCTGGATCGAAAAAATCATAAATTTCCTTGCTGCATTTTCAATTTTATAATTAAAGAAAGCGTTTCATTGTTGAAAGATTGAATCTAAATTTTACAAAAAATTTCTAAAACGCAGGTTGCAATAGTTTTGATATGCCTGGATCGAAAAAATCATAAATTTCCTTGATGAATTTTTATTTTTTTAATTAAATAAAACGTTTCATTCAGAAAAGCTTCGATTAAAATATTGAAAAAATAAATGAAAAATGCAGGTTTCAATAGTTTTGATATGCCTGGATCGAAAAAATCATAAATTTCCTTGCTGCATTTTCATTTTTATAATTAAAGAAAGCGTTTCATTGTTGAAAGATTGAATCTTAATTTTACAAAGAATTTCAAAAACGCAGGTTTCAATAGTTTTGATATGCCTGGATCGAAAAAAACATAAATTTCCTTGCTGCATTTTCAATTTTATAATTAAAGAAAGCGTTTCATTGTTGAAAGATTGAATCTAAATTTTACAAAGAATTTCAAAAACGCAGGTTTCAATAGTTTTGATATGCCTGGATCGAAAAAATCATAAATTTCCTTGCTGCATTTTCAATTTTATAATTAAAGAAAGCGTTTCATTGTTGAAAGATTGAATCTAAATTTTACAAAAAATTTCTAAAACGCAGGTTGCAATAGTTTTGATATGCCTGGATCGAAAAAATCATAAATTTCCTTGATGAATTTTTATTTTTTTAATTAAATAAAACGTTTCATTCAGAAAAGCTTCGATTAAAATATTGAAAAAATAAATGAAAAATGCAGGTTTCAATAGTTTTGATATGCCTGGATCGAAAAAATCATAAATTTCCTTGCTGCATTTTCATTTTTATAATTAAAGAAAGCGTTTCATTGTTGAAAGATTGAATCTTAATTTTACAAAGAATTTCAAAAACGCAGGTTTCAATAGTTTTGATATGCCTGGATCGAAAAAAACATAAATTTCCTTGCTGCATTTTCAATTTTATAATTAAAGAAAGCGTTTCATTGTTGAAAGATTGAATCTAAATTTTACAAAGAATTTCAAAAACGCAGGTTTCAATAGTTTTGATATGCCTGGATCGAAAAAATCATAAATTTCCTTGCTGCATTTTCAATTTTATAATTAAAGAAAGCGTTTCATTGTTGAAAGATTGAATCTAAATTTTACAAAAAATTTCTAAAACGCAGGTTGCAATAGTTTTGATATGCCTGGATCGAAAAAATCATAAATTTCCTTGATGAATTTTTATTTTTTTAATTAAATAAAACGTTTCATTCAGAAAAGCTTCGATTAAAATATTGAAAAAATAAATGAAAAATGCAGGTTTCAATAGTTTTGATATGCCTGGATCGAAAAAAACATAAATTTCCTTGCTGCATTTTCAATTTTATAATTTATTAAAGCGTTTCATTGTTGAAAGATTGAATCTAAATTTTACAAAGAATTTCAAAAACGCAGGTTTCAATAGTTTTGATATGCCTGGATCGAAAAAAACATAAATTTCCTTGCTGCATTTTCAATTTTATAATTAAAGAAAGCGTTTCATTGTTGAAAGATTGAATCTAAATTTTACAAAGAATTTCAAAAACGCAGGTTTCAATAGTTTTGATATGCCTGGATCGAAAAAATCATAAATTTCCTTGCTGCATTTTCAATTTTATAATTAAAGAAAGCGTTTCATTGTTGAAAGATTGAATCTAAATTTTACAAAAAATTTCTAAAACGCAGGTTGCAATAGTTTTGATATGCCTGGATCGAAAAAATCATAAATTTCCTTGATGAATTTTTATTTTTTTAATTAAATAAAACGTTTCATTCAGAAAAGCTTCGATTAAAATATTGAAAAAATAAATGAAAAATGCAGGTTTCAATAGTTTTGATATGCCTGGATCGAAAAAAACATAAATTTCCTTGCTGCATTTTCAATTTTATAATTAAAGAAAGCGTTTCATTGTTGAAAGATTGAATCTAAATTTTACAAAGAATTTCAAAAACGCAGGTTTCAATAGTTTTGATATGCCTGGATCGAAAAAATCATAAATTTCCTTGCTGCATTTTCAATTTTATAATTAAAGAAAGCGTTTCATTGTTGAAAGATTGAATCTAAATTTTACAAAAAATTTCTAAAACGCAGGTTGCAATAGTTTTGATATGCCTGGATCGAAAAAATCATAAATTTCCTTGATGAATTTTTATTTTTTTAATTAAATAAAACGTTTCATTCAGAAAAGCTTCGATTAAAATATTGAAAAAATAAATGAAAAATGCAGGTTTCAATAGTTTTGATATGCCTGGATCGAAAAAATCATAAATTTCCTTGCTGCATTTTCATTTTTATAATTAAAGAAAGCGTTTCATTGTTGAAAGATTGAATCTTAATTTTACAAAGAATTTCAAAAACGCAGGTTTCAATAGTTTTGATATGCCTGGATCGAAAAAATCATAAATTTCCTTGATGAATTTTTATTTTTTTAATTAAATAAAACGTTTCATTCAGAAAAGCTTCGATTAAAATATTGAAAAAATAAATGAAAAATGCAGGTTTCAATAGTTTTGATATGCCTGGATCGAAAAAAACATAAATTTCCTTGATGAATTTTTATTTTTTTAATTAAATAAAACGTTTCATTCAGAAAAGCTTCGATTAAAATATTGAAAAAATAAATGAAAAATGCAGGTTTCAATAGTTTTGATATGCCTGGATCGAAAAAAACATAAATTTCCTTGCTGCATTTTCATTTTTATAATTAAATAAAACGTTTCATTCAGAAAAGATTCGATTAAAATATTGAAAAAATAAATGAAAAATGCAGGTTTCAATAGTTTTGATATGCCTGGATCGAAAAAAACATAAATTTCCTTGCTGCATTTTCAATTTTATAATTAAAGAAAGCGTTTCATTGTTGAAAGATTGAATCTAAATTTTACAAAGAATTTCAAAAACGCAGGTTTCAATAGTTTTGATATGCCTGGATCGAAAAAATCATAAATTTCCTTGCTGCATTTTCAATTTTATAATTAAAGAAAGCGTTTCATTGTTGAAAGATTGAATCTAAATTTTACAAAAAATTTCTAAAACGCAGGTTGCAATAGTTTTGATATGCCTGGATCGAAAAAATCATAAATTTCCTTGATGAATTTTTATTTTTTTAATTAAATAAAACGTTTCATTCAGAAAAGCTTCGATTAAAATATTGAAAAAATAAATGAAAAATGCAGGTTTCAATAGTTTTGATATGCCTGGATCGAAAAAAACATAAATTTCCTTGCTGCATTTTCAATTTTATAATTAAAGAAAGCGTTTCATTGTTGAAAGATTGAATCTAAATTTTACAAAGAATTTCAAAAACGCAGGTTTCAATAGTTTTGATATGCCTGGATCGAAAAAATCATAAATTTCCTTGCTGCATTTTCAATTTTATAATTAAAGAAAGCGTTTCATTGTTGAAAGATTGAATCTAAATTTTACAAAAAATTTCTAAAACGCAGGTTGCAATAGTTTTGATATGCCTGGATCGAAAAAATCATAAATTTCCTTGATGAATTTTTATTTTTTTAATTAAATAAAACGTTTCATTCAGAAAAGCTTCGATTAAAATATTGAAAAAATAAATGAAAAATGCAGGTTTCAATAGTTTTGATATGCCTGGATCGAAAAAATCATAAATTTCCTTGCTGCATTTTCATTTTTATAATTAAAGAAAGCGTTTCATTGTTGAAAGATTGAATCTAAATTTTACAAAGAATTTCAAAAACGCAGGTTTCAATAGTTTTGATATGCCTGGATCGAAAAAATCATAAATTTCCTTGCTGCATTTTCATTTTTATAATTAAAGAAAGCGTTTCATTGTTGAAAGATTGAATCTAAATTTTACAAAGAATTTCAAAAACGCAGGTTTCAATAGTTTTGATATGCCTGGATCGAAAAAATGATAAATTTCCTTACTGCATTTTCAATTTTATAATTAAAGAAAGCGTTTCATTGTTGAAAGATTGAATCTAAATTTTACAAAGAATTTCAAAAACGCAGGTTTCAATAGTTTTGATATGCCTGGATCGAAAAAATCATAAATTTCCTTGCTGCATTTTCAATTTTATAATTAAAGAAAGCGTTTCATTGTTGAAAGATTGAATCTAAATTTTACAAAAAATTTCTAAAACGCAGGTTGCAATAGTTTTGATATGCCTGGATCGAAAAAATCATAAATTTCCTTGATGAATTTTTATTTTTTTAATTAAATAAAACGTTTCATTCAGAAAAGCTTCGATTAAAATATTGAAAAAATAAATGAAAAATGCAGGTTTCAATAGTTTTGATATGCCTGGATCGAAAAAAACATAAATTTCCTTGCTGCATTTTCAATTTTATAATTAAAGAAAGCGTTTCATTGTTGAAAGATTGAATCTAAATTTTACAAAGAATTTCAAAAACGCAGGTTTCAATAGTTTTGATATGCCTGGATCGAAAAAATCATAAATTTCCTTGCTGCATTTTCAATTTTATAATTAAAGAAAGCGTTTCATTGTTGAAAGATTAAATCTAAATTTTACAAAAAATTTCTAAAACGCAGGTTGCAATAGTTTTGATATGCCTGGATCGAAAAAATCATAAATTTCCTTGATGAATTTTTATTTTTTTAATTAAATAAAACGTTTCATTCAGAAAAGCTTCGATTAAAATATTGAAAAAATAAATGAAAAATGCAGGTTTCAATAGTTTTGATATGCCTGGATCGAAAAAAACATAAATTTCCTTGCTGCATTTTCAATTTTATAATTAAAGAAAGCGTTTCATTGTTGAAAGATTGAATCTAAATTTTACAAAGAATTTCAAAAACGCAGGTTTCAATAGTTTTGATATGCCTGGATCGAAAAAATCATAAATTTCCTTGCTGCATTTTCAATTTTATAATTAAAGAAAGCGTTTCATTGTTGAAAGATTGAATCTAAATTTTACAAAAAATTTCTAAAACGCAGGTTGCAATAGTTTTGATATGCCTGGATCGAAAAAATCATAAATTTCCTTGATGAATTTTTATTTTTTTAATTAAATAAAACGTTTCATTCAGAAAAGCTTCGATTAAAATATTGAAAAAATAAATGAAAAATGCAGGTTTCAATAGTTTTGATATGCCTGGATCGAAAAAATCATAAATTTCCTTGCTGCATTTTCATTTTTATAATTAAAGAAAGCGTTTCATTGTTGAAAGATTGAATCTTAATTTTACAAAGAATTTCAAAAACGCAGGTTTCAATAGTTTTGATATGCCTGGATCGAAAAAAACATAAATTTCCTTGATGAATTTTTATTTTTTTAATTAAATAAAACGTTTCATTCAGAAAAGCTTCGATTAAAATATTGAAAAAATAAATGAAAAATGCAGGTTTCAATAGTTTTGATATGCCTGGATCGAAAAAAACATAAATTTCCTTGATGAATTTTTATTTTTTTAATTAAATAAAACGTTTCATTCAGAAAAGCTTCGATTAAAATATTGAAAAAATAAATGAAAAATGCAGGTTTCAATAGTTTTGATATGCCTGGATCGAAAAAATCATAAATTTCCTTGCTGCATTTTCATTTTTATAATTAAAGAAAGCGTTTCATTGTTGAAAGATTGAATCTAAATTTTACAAAGAATTTCAAAAACGCAGGTTTCAATAGTTTTGATATGCCTGGATCGAAAAAATGATAAATTTCCTTACTGCATTTTCAATTTTATAATTAAAGAAAGCGTTTCATTGTTGAAAGATTGAATCTAAATTTTACAAAGAATTTCAAAAACGCAGGTTTCAATAGTTTTGATATGCCTGGATCGAAAAAATCATAAATTTCCTTGCTGCATTTTCAATTTTATAATTAAAGAAAGCGTTTCATTGTTGAAAGATTGAATCTAAATTTTACAAAAAATTTCTAAAACGCAGGTTGCAATAGTTTTGATATGCCTGGATCGAAAAAATCATAAATTTCCTTGATGAATTTTTATTTTTTTAATTAAATAAAACGTTTCATTCAGAAAAGCTTCGATTAAAATATTGAAAAAATAAATGAAAAATGCAGGTTTCAATAGTTTTGATATGCCTGGATCGAAAAAAACATAAATTTCCTTGATGAATTTTTATTTTTTTAATTAAATAAAACGTTTCATTCAGAAAAGCTTCGATTAAAATATTGAAAAAATAAATGAAAAATGCAGGTTTCAATAGTTTTGATATGCCTGGATCGAAAAAATCATAAATTTCCTTGCTGCATTTTCATTTTTATAATTAAAGAAAGCGTTTCATTGTTGAAAGATTGAATCTAAATTTTACAAAGAATTTCAAAAACGCAGGTTTCAATAGTTTTGATATGCCTGGATCGAAAAAATGATAAATTTCCTTACTGCATTTTCAATTTTATAATTAAAGAAAGCGTTTCATTGTTGAAAGATTGAATCTAAATTTTACAAAGAATTTCAAAAACGCAGGTTTCAATAGTTTTGATATGCCTGGATCGAAAAAATCATAAATTTCCTTGCTGCATTTTCAATTTTATAATTAAATAAAGCGTTTCATTGTTGAAAGATTGAATCTAAATTTTACAAAAAATTTCTAAAACGCAGGTTGCAATAGTTTTGATATGCCTGGATCGAAAAAATCATAAATTTCCTTGATGAATTTTTATTTTTTTAATTAAATAAAACGTTTCATTCAGAAAAGCTTCGATTAAAATATTGAAAAAATAAATGAAAAATGCAGGTTTCAATAGTTTTGATATGCCTGGATCGAAAAAAACATAAATTTCCTTGCTGCATTTTCAATTTTATAATTAAAGAAAGCGTTTCATTGTTGAAAGATTGAATCTAAATTTTACAAAGAATTTCAAAAACGCAGGTTTCAATAGTTTTGATATGCCTGGATCGAAAAAATCATAAATTTCCTTGCTGCATTTTCAATTTTATAATTAAAGAAAGCGTTTCATTGTTGAAAGATTGAATCTAAATTTTACAAAAAATTTCTAAAACGCAGGTTGCAATAGTTTTGATATGCCTGGATCGAAAAAATCATAAATTTCCTTGCTGCATTTTCATTTTTATAATTAAAGAAAGCGTTTCATTGTTGAAAGATTGAATCTTAATTTTACAAAGAATTTCAAAAACGCAGGTTTCAATAGTTTTGATATGCCTGGATCGAAAAAAACATAAATTTCCTTGATGAATTTTTATTTTTTTAATTAAATAAAACGTTTCATTCAGAAAAGCTTCGATTAAAATATTGAAAAAATAAATGAAAAATGCAGGTTTCAATAGTTTTGATATGCCTGGATCGAAAAAAACATAAATTTCCTTGATGAATTTTTATTTTTTTAATTAAATAAAACGTTTCATTGTTGAAAGATTGAATCTTAATTTTACAAAGAATTTCAAAAACGCAGGTTTCAATAGTTTTGATATGCCTGGATCGAAAAAATCATAAATTTCCTTGATGAATTTTTATTTTTTTAATTAAATAAAACGTTTCATTCAGAAAAGCTTCGATTAAAATATTGAAAAAATAAATGAAAAATGCAGGTTTCAATAGTTTTGATATGCCTGGATCGAAAAAATCATAAATTTCCTTGCTGCATTTTCATTTTTATAATTAAAGAAAGCGTTTCATTGTTGAAAGATTGAATCTTAATTTTACAAAGAATTTCAAAAACGCAGGTTTCAATAGTTTTGATATGCCTGGATCGAAAAAAACATAAATTTCCTTGATGAATTTTTATTTTTTTAATTAAATAAAACGTTTCATTCAGAAAAGCTTCGATTAAAATATTGAAAAAATAAATGAAAAATGCAGGTTTCAATAGTTTTGATATGCCTGGATCGAAAAAAACATAAATTTCCTTGATGAATTTTTATTTTTTTAATTAAATAAAACGTTTCATTCAGAAAAGCTTCGATTAAAATATTGAAAAAATAAATGAAAAATGCAGGTTTCAATAGTTTTGATATGCCTGGATCGAAAAAATCATAAATTTCCTTGCTGCATTTTCATTTTTATAATTAAAGAAAGCGTTTCATTGTTGAAAGATTGAATCTAAATTTTACAAAGAATTTCAAAAACGCAGGTTTCAATAGTTTTGATATGCCTGGATCGAAAAAATGATAAATTTCCTTACTGCATTTTCAATTTTATAATTAAAGAAAGCGTTTCATTGTTGAAAGATTGAATCTAAATTTTACAAAGAATTTCAAAAACGCAGGTTTCAATAGTTTTGATATGCCTGGATCGAAAAAATCATAAATTTCCTTGCTGCATTTTCAATTTTATAATTAAAGAAAGCGTTTCATTGTTAAAAGATTGAATCTAAATTTTACAAAGAATTTCAAAAACGCAGGTTTCAATAGTTTTGATATGCCTGGATCGAAAAAATCATAAATTTCCTTGATGAATTTTTATTTTTTTAATTAAATAAAACGTTTCATTCAGAAAAGCTTCGATTAAAATATTGAAAAAATAAATGAAAAATGCAGGTTTCAATAGTTTTGATATGCCTGGATCGAAAAAATCATAAATTTCCTTGCTGCATTTTCATTTTTATAATTAAAGAAAGCGTTTCATTGTTGAAAGATTGAATCTAAATTTTACAAAGAATTTCAAAAACGCAGGTTTCAATAGTTTTGATATGCCTGGATCGAAAAAATGATAAATTTCCTTACTGCATTTTCAATTTTATAATTAAAGAAAGCGTTTCATTGTTGAAAGATTGAATCTAAATTTTACAAAGAATTTCAAAAACGCAGGTTTCAATAGTTTTGATATGCCTGGATCGAAAAAATCATAAATTTCCTTGATGAATTTTTATTTTTTTAATTAAATAAAACGTTTCATTCAGAAAAGCTTCGATTAAAATATTGAAAAAATAAATGAAAAATGCAGGTTTCAATAGTTTTGATATGCCTGGATCGAAAAAATCATAAATTTCCTTGCTGCATTTTCATTTTTATAATTAAAGAAAGCGTTTCATTGTTGAAAGATTGAATCTAAATTTTACAAAGAATTTCAAAAACGCAGGTTTCAATAGTTTTGATATGCCTGGATCGAAAAAATGATAAATTTCCTTACTGCATTTTCAATTTTATAATTAAAGAAAGCGTTTCATTGTTGAAAGATTGAATCTAAATTTTACAAAGAATTTCAAAAACGCAGGTTTCAATAGTTTTGATATGCCTGGATCGAAAAAATGATAAATTTCCTTACTGCATTTTCAATTTTATAATTAAAGAAAGCGTTTCATTGTTGAAAGATTGAATCTAAATTTTACAAAGAATTTCAAAAACGCAGGTTTCAATAGTTTTGATATGCCTGGATCGAAAAAATCATAAATTTCCTTGCTGCATTTTCAATTTTATAATTAAAGAAAGCGTTTCATTGTTGAAAGATTGAATCTAAATTTTACAAAGAATTTCAAAAACGCAGGTTTCAATAGTTTTGATATGCCTGGATCGAAAAAATGATAAATTTCCTTACTGCATTTTCAATTTTATAATTAAAGAAAGCGTTTCATTGTTGAAAGATTGAATCTAAATTTTACAAAGAATTTCAAAAACGCAGGTTTCAATAGTTTTGATATGCCTGGATCGAAAAAATCATAAATTTCCTTGCTGCATTTTCATTTTTATAATTAAAGAAAGCGTTTCATTGTTGAAAGATTGAATCTAAATTTTACAAAGAATTTCAAAAACGCAGGTTTCAATAGTTTTGATATGCCTGGATCGAAAAAATGATAAATTTCCTTACTGCATTTTCAATTTTATAATTAAAGAAAGCGTTTCATTGTTGAAAGATTGAATCTAAATTTTACAAAGAATTTCAAAAACGCAGGTTTCAATAGTTTTGATATGCCTGGATCGAAAAAATCATAAATTTCCTTGCTGCATTTTCATTTTTATAATTAAAGAAAGCGTTTCATTGTTGAAAGATTGAATCTAAATTTTACAAAGAATTTCAAAAACGCAGGTTTCAATAGTTTTGATATGCCTGGATCGAAAAAATGATAAATTTCCTTACTGCATTTTCAATTTTATAATTAAAGAAAGCGTTTCATTGTTGAAAGATTGAATCTAAATTTTACAAAGAATTTCAAAAACGCAGGTTTCAATAGTTTTGATATGCCTGGATCGAAAAAATGATAAATTTCCTTACTGCATTTTCAATTTTATAATTAAAGAAAGCGTTTCATTGTTGAAAGATTGAATCTAAATTTTACAAAAAATTTCTAAAACGCAGGTTTCAATAGTTTTGATATGCCTGTATCGAACCAAACTAATTTTTCTTGCAGTAAAATTATTTTTATAATTTATTAAAGCGTTTCATTCAGAAAAGCTTCGATTAAAATATTGAAAAAATAAATGAAAAATGCAGGTTTCAATAGTTTTGATATGCCTGGATCGAAAAAAACATAAATTTCCTTGCTGCATTTTCATTTTTATAATTAAATAAAACGTTTCATTCAGAAAAGATTCGATTAAAATATTGAAAAAATAAATGAAAAATGCAGGTTTCAATAGTTTTGATATGCCTGTATCGAACCAAACTAATTTTTCTTGCAGTAAAATTATTTTTATAATTTATTAAAGCGTTTCATTCAGAAAAGCTTCGATTAAAATATTGAAAAAATAAATGAAAAATGCAGGTTTCAATAGTTTTGATATGCCTGGATCGAAAAAAACATAAATTTCCTTGCTGCATTTTCATTTTTATAATTAAATAAAACGTTTCATTCAGAAAAGATTCGATTAAAATATTGAAAAAATAAATGAAAAATGCAGGTTTCAATAGTTATGATATGCCTGGATCGAAAAAAACATAAATTTCCTTGATGAATTTTTATTTTTTTAATTAAATAAAACGTTTCATTCAGAAAAGCTCCGATTAAAATATTGAAAAAATAAATGAAAAATGCAGGTTTCAATAGTTTTGATATGCCTGGATCGAAAAAATCATAAATTTCCTTGCTGCATTTTCATTTTTATAATTAAATAAAACGTTTCATTCAGAAAAGATTCGATTAAAATATTGAAAAAATAAATGAAAAATGCAGGTTTCAATAGTTTTGATATGCCTGGATCGAAAAAATCATAAATTTCCTTGCTGCATTTTCATTTTTATAATTAAATAAAACGTTTCATTCAGAAAAGATTCGATTAAAATATTGAAAAAATAAATGAAAAATGCAGGTTTCAATAGTTTTGATATGCCTGGATCGAAAAAAACATAAATTTCCTTGATGAATTTTTATTTTTTTAATTAAATAAGACGTTTCATTCAGAAAAGCTTCGATTAAAATATTGAAAAAATAAATGAAAAATGCAGGTTTCAATAGTTTTGATATGCCTGGATCGAAAAAATCATAAATTTCCTTGCTGCATTTTCATTTTTATAATTAAATAAAACGTTTCATTCAGAAAAGATTCGATTAAAATATTGAAAAAATAAATGAAAAATGCAGGTTTCAATAGTTTTGATATGCCTGGATCGAAAAAATCATAAATTTCCTTGCTGAATTTTTATTTTTTTAATTAAATAAAACGTTTCATTCAGAAAAGCTTCGATTAAAATATTGAAAAAATAAATGAAAAATGCAGGTTTCAATAGTTTTGATATGCCTGGATCGAAAAAAACATAAATTTCCTTGCTGCATTTTCATTTTTATAATTAAATAAAACGTTTCATTCAGAAAAGATTCGATTAAAATATTGAAAAAATAAATGAAAAATGCAGGTTTCAATAGTTTTGATATGCCTGGATCGAAAAAATGATAAATTTCCTTACTGCATTTTCAATTTTATAATTAAATAAAACGTTTCATTCAGAAAAGATTCGATTAAAATATTGAAAAAATAAATGAAAAATGCAGGTTTCAATAGTTTTGATATGCCTGGATCGAAAAAAACATAAATTTCCTTGATGAATTTTTATTTTTTTAATTAAATAAAACGTTTCATTCAGAAAAGATTCGATTAAAATATTGAAAAAATAAATGAAAAATGCAGGTTTCAATAGTTTTGATATGCCTGGATCGAAAAAAACATAAATTTCCTTGCTGCATTTTCATTTTTATAATTAAATAAAACGTTTCATTCAGAAAAGATTCGATTAAAATATTGAAAAAATAAATGAAAAATGCAGGTTTCAATAGTTTTGATATGCCTGGATCGAAAAAATCATAAATTTCCTTGATGAATTTTTATTTTTTTAATTAAATAAGACGTTTCATTCAGAAAAGCTTCGATTAAAATATTGAAAAAATAAATGAAAAATGCAGGTTTCAATAGTTTTGATATGCCTGGATCGAAAAAATCATAAATTTCCTTGCTGCATTTTCATTTTTATAATTAAATAAAACGTTTCATTCAGAAAAGATTCGATTAAAATATTGAAAAAATAAATGAAAAATGCAGGTTTCAATAGTTTTGATATGCCTGGATCGAAAAAATGATAAATTTCCTTACTGCATTTTCAATTTTATAATTAAATAAAACGTTTCATTCAGAAAAGATTCGATTAAAATATTGAAAAAATAAATGAAAAATGCAGGTTTCAATAGTTTTGATATGCCTGGATCGAAAAAAACATAAATTTCCTTGATGAATTTTTATTTTTTTAATTAAATAAAACGTTTCATTCAGAAAAGATTCGATTAAAATATTGAAAAAATAAATGAAAAATGCAGGTTTCAATAGTTTTGATATGCCTGGATCGAAAAAAACATAAATTTCCTTGCTGCATTTTCATTTTTATAATTAAATAAAACGTTTCATTCAGAAAAGATTCGATTAAAATATTGAAAAAATAAATGAAAAATGCAGGTTTCAATAGTTTTGATATGCCTGGATCGAAAAAATCATAAATTTCCTTGATGAATTTTTATTTTTTTAATTAAATAAGACGTTTCATTCAGAAAAGCTTCGATTAAAATATTGAAAAAATAAATGAAAAATGCAGGTTTCAATAGTTTTGATATGCCTGGATCGAAAAAATCATAAATTTCCTTGCTGCATTTTCATTTTTATAATTAAATAAAACGTTTCATTCAGAAAAGATTCGATTAAAATATTGAAAAAATAAATGAAAAATGCAGGTTTCAATAGTTTTGATATGCCTGGATCGAAAAAATCATAAATTTCCTTGCTGAATTTTTATTTTTTTAATTAAATAAAACGTTTCATTCAGAAAAGCTTCGATTAAAATATTGAAAAAATAAATGAAAAATGCAGGTTTCAATAGTTTTGATATGCCTGGATCGAAAAAAACATAAATTTCCTTGCTGCATTTTCATTTTTATAATTAAATAAAACGTTTCATTCAGAAAAGATTCGATTAAAATATTGAAAAAATAAATGAAAAATGCAGGTTTCAATAGTTTTGATATGCCTGGATCGAAAAAATGATAAATTTCCTTACTGCATTTTCAATTTTATAATTAAATAAAACGTTTCATTCAGAAAAGATTCGATTAAAATATTGAAAAAATAAATGAAAAATGCAGGTTTCAATAGTTTTGATATGCCTGGATCGAAAAAAACATAAATTTCCTTGATGAATTTTTATTTTTTTAATTAAATAAAACGTTTCATTCAGAAAAGATTCGATTAAAATATTGAAAAAATAAATGAAAAATGCAGGTTTCAATAGTTTTGATATGCCTGGATCGAAAAAAACATAAATTTCCTTGCTGCATTTTCATTTTTATAATTAAATAAAACGTTTCATTCAGAAAAGATTCGATTAAAATATTGAAAAAATAAATGAAAAATGCAGGTTTCAATAGTTTTGATATGCCTGGATCGAAAAAATCATAAATTTCCTTGATGAATTTTTATTTTTTTAATTAAATAAAACGTTTCATTCAGAAAAGCTTCGATTAAAATATTGAAAAAATAAATGAAAAATGCAGGTTTCAATAGTTTTGATATGCCTGGATCGAAAAAAACATAAATTTCCTTGATGAATTTTTATTTTTTTAATTAAATAAAACGTTTCATTCAGAAAAGCTTCGATTAAAATATTGAAAAAATAAATGAAAAATGCAGGTTTAAATAGTTTTGATATGCCTGTATCGAACCAAACTAATTTTTCTTGCAGTAAAATTATTTTTATAATTTATTAAAGCGTTTCATTCAGAAAAGCTTCGATTAAAATATTGAAAAAATAAATGAAAAATGCAGGTTTCAATAGTTTTGATATGCCTGGATCGAAAAAATCATAAATTTCCTTGATGAATTTTTATTTTTTTAATTAAATAAAACGTTTCATTCAGAAAAGCTTCGATTAAAATATTGAAAAAATAAATGAAAAATGCAGGTTTCAATAGTTTTGATATGCCTGGATCGAAAAAAACATAAATTTCCTTGATGAATTTTTATTTTTTTAATTAAATAAAACGTTTCATTCAGAAAAGCTTCGATTAAAATATTGAAAAAATAAATGAAAAATGCAGGTTTAAATAGTTTTGATATGCCTGGATCGAAAAAAACATAAATTTCCTTGATGAATTTTTATTTTTTTAATTAAATAAAACGTTTCATTCAGAAAAGCTTCGATTAAAATATTGAAAAAATAAATGAAAAATGCAGGTTTCAATAGTTTTGATATGCCTGGATCGAAAAAAACATAAATTTCCTTGCTGCATTTTCAATTTTATAATTAAAGAAAGCGTTTCATTGTTGAAAGATTGAATCTTAATTTTACAAAGAATTTCAAAAACGCAGGTTTCAATAGTTTTGATATGCCTGGATCGAAAAAAACATAAATTTCCTTGCTGCATTTTCATTTTTATAATTAAATAAAACGTTTCATTCAGAAAAGATTCGATTAAAATATTGAAAAAATAAATGAAAAATGCAGGTTTCAATAGTTTTGATATGCCTGGATCGAAAAAATCATAAATTTCCTTGCTGCATTTTCATTTTTATAATTAAATAAAACGTTTCATTCAGAAAAGATTCGATTAAAATATTGAAAAAATAAATCAAAAATGCAGGTTTCAATAGTTTTGATATGCCTGGATCGAAAAAAACATAAATTTACTTGATGAATTTTTATTTTTATAATTAAATAAAACGTTTCATTCAGAAAAGCTTCGATTAAAATATTGAAAAAATAAATGAAAAATGCAGGTTTCAATAGTTTTGATATGCCTGGATCGAAAAAATGATAAATTTCCTTACTGCATTTTCATTTTTATAATTAAATAAAACGTTTCATTCAGAAAAGATTCGATTAAAATATTGAAAAAATAAATCAAAAATGCAGGTTTCAATAGTTTTGATATGCCTGGATCGAAAAAAACATAAATTTACTTGATGAATTTTTATTTTTATAATTAAATAAAACGTTTCATTCAGAAAAGCTTCGATTAAAATATTGAAAAAATAAATGAAAAATGCAGGTTTCAATAGTTTTGATATGCCTGGATCGAAAAAATCATAAATTTCCTTGCTGCATTTTCAATTTTATAATTAAAGAAAGCGTTTCATTCAGAAAAGCTTCGATTAAAATATTGAAAAAATAAATCAAAAATGCAGGTTTCAATAGTTTTGATATGCCTGGATCGAAAAAATCATAAATTTCCTTGCTGCATTTTCAATTTTATAATTAAAGAAAGCGTTTCATTGTTGAAAGATTGAATCTAAATTTTACAAAAAATTTCAAAACCGCAGGTGTCAATAGTTTTGATATGCCTGGATCGAAAAAATCATAAATTTCCTTGCTGCATTTTCATTTTTATAATTAAATAAAACGTTTCATTCAGAAAAGCTTCGATTAAAATATTGAAAAAATAAATCAAAAATGCAGGTTTCAATAGTTTTGATATGCCTGGATCGAAAAAATCATAAATTTCCTTGCTGCATTTTCAATTTTATAATTAAAGAAAGCGTTTCATTGTTGAAAGATTGAATCTAAATTTTACAAAAAATTTCAAAAACGCAGGTGTCAATAGTTTTGATATGCCTGGATCGAAAAAAACATAAATTTCCTTGATGAATTTTTATTTTTATAATTAAATAAAACGTTTCATTCAGAAAAGCTTCGATTAAAATATTGAAAAAATAAATGAAAAATGCAGGTTTCAATAGTTTTGATATGCCTGGATCGAAAAAATCATAAATTTCCTTGCTGCATTTTCATTTTTATAATTAAATAAAACGTTTCATTCAGAAAAGCTTCGATTAAAATATTGAAAAAATAAATCAAAAATGCAGGTTTCAATAGTTTTGATATGCCTGGATCGAAAAAATCATAAATTTCCTTGCTGCATTTTCATTTTTATAATTAAATAAAACGTTTCATTCAGAAAAGCTTCGATTAAAATATTGAAAAAATAAATCAAAAATGCAGGTTTCAATAGTTTTGATATGCCTGGATCGAAAAAAACATAAATTTCCTTGATGAATTTTTATTTTTTTAATTAAATAAAACGTTTCATTCAGAAAGGCTTCGATTAAAATATTGAAAAAATAAATGAAAAATGCAGGTTTCAATAGTTTTGATATGCCTGGATCGAAAAAATGATAAATTTCCTTACTGCATTTTCAATTTTATAATTAAAGAAAGCGTTTCATTGTTGAAAGATTGAATCTAAATTTTACAAAAAATTTCTAAAACGCAGGTTTCAATAGTTTTGATATGCCTGTATCGAACCAAACTAATTTTTCTTGCAGTAAAATTATTTTTATAATTTATTAAAGCGTTTCATTCAGAAAAGCTTCGATTAAAATATTGAAAAAATAAATGAAAAATGCAGGTTTCAATAGTTTTGATATGCCTGCATCGAAAAAATGATAAATTTCCTTACTGCATTTTCAATTTTATAATTAAAGAAAGCGTTTCATTGTTGAAAGATTGAATCTAAATTTTACAAAAAATTTCTAAAACGCAGGTTTCAATAGTTTTGATATGCCTGTATCGAACCAAACTAATTTTTCTTGCAGTAAAATTATTTTTATAATTTATTAAAGCGTTTCATTCAGAAAAGCTTCGATTAAAATATTGAAAAAATAAATGAAAAATGCAGGTTTCAATAGTTTTGATATGCCTGGATCGAAAAAATCATAAATTTCCTTGATGAATTTTTATTTTTTTAATTAAATAAAACGTTTCATTCAGAAAAGCTTCGATTAAAATATTGAAAAAATAAATGAAAAATGCAGGTTTCAATAGTTTTGATATGCCTGGATCGAAAAAATGATAAATTTCCTTACTGCATTTTCAATTTTATAATTAAAGAAAGCGTTTCATTGTTGAAAGATTGAATCTAAATTTTACAAAAAATTTCTAAAACGCAGGTTTCAATAGTTTTGATATGCCTGTATCGAACCAAACTAATTTTTCTTGCAGTAAAATTATTTTTATAATTTATTAAAGCGTTTCATTCAGAAAAGCTTCGATTAAAATATTGAAAAAATAAATGAAAAATGCAGGTTTCAATAGTTTTGATATGCTTGGATCGAAAAAATCATAAATTTCCTTGATGAATTTTTATTTTTTTAATTAAATAAAACGTTTCATTCAGAAAAGCTTCGATTAAAATATTGAAAAAATAAATGAAAAATGCAGGTTTCAATAGTTTTGATATGCCTGGATCGAAAAAAACATAAATTTCCTTGATGAATTTTTATTTTTTTAATTAAATAAAACGTTTCATTCAGAAAAGCTTCGATTAAAATATTGAAAAAATAAATGAAAAATGCAGGTTTAAATAGTTTTGATATGCCTGGATCGAAAAAAACATAAATTTCCTTGATGAATTTTTATTTTTTTAATTAAATAAAACGTTTCATTCAGAAAAGCTTCGATTAAAATATTGAAAAAATAAATGAAAAATGCAGGTTTCAATAGTTTTGATATGCCTGGATCGAAAAAAACATAAATTTCCTTGATGAATTTTTATTTTTTTAATTAAATAAAACGTTTCATTCAGAAAAGCTTCGATTAAAATATTGAAAAAATAAATGAAAAATGCAGGTTTCAATAGTTTTGATATGCCTGGATCGAAAAAAACATAAATTTCCTTGCTGCATTTTCAATTTTATAATTAAAGAAAGCGTTTCATTGTTGAAAGATTGAATCTAAATTTTACAAAAAATTTCAAAAACGCAGGTGTCAATAGTTTTGATATGCCTGGATCGAAAAAATCATAAATTTCCTTGCTGCATTTTCAATTTTATAATTAAAGAAAGCGTTTCATTGTTGAAAGATTGAATCTAAATTTTACAAAAAATTTCAAAAACGCAGGTGTCAATAGTTTTGATATGCCTGGATCGAAAAAAACATAAATTTCCTTGATGAATTTTTATTTTTATAATTAAATAAAACGTTTCATTCAGAAAAGCTTCGATTAAAATATTGAAAAAATAAATGAAAAATGCAGGTTTCAATAGTTTTGATATGCCTGGATCGAAAAAATCATAAATTTCCTTGCTGCATTTTCAATTTTATAATTAAAGAAAGCGTTTCATTCAGAAAAGCTTCGATTAAAATATTGAAAAAATAAATCAAAAATGCAGGTTTCAATAGTTTTGATATGCCTGGATCGAAAAAATCATAAATTTCCTTGCTGCATTTTCAATTTTATAATTAAAGAAAGCGTTTCATTGTTGAAAGATTGAATCTAAATTTTACAAAAAATTTCAAAACCGCAGGTGTCAATAGTTTTGATATGCCTGGATCGAAAAAATCATAAATTTCCTTGCTGCATTTTCATTTTTATAATTAAATAAAACGTTTCATTCAGAAAAGCTTCGATTAAAATATTGAAAAAATAAATCAAAAATGCAGGTTTCAATAGTTTTGATATGCCTGGATCGAAAAAATCATAAATTTCCTTGCTGCATTTTCAATTTTATAATTAAAGAAAGCGTTTCATTGTTGAAAGATTGAATCTAAATTTTACAAAAAATTTCAAAAACGCAGGTGTCAATAGTTTTGATATGCCTGGATCGAAAAAAACATAAATTTCCTTGATGAATTTTTATTTTTATAATTAAATAAAACGTTTCATTCAGAAAAGCTTCGATTAAAATATTGAAAAAATAAATGAAAAATGCAGGTTTCAATAGTTTTGATATGCCTGGATCGAAAAAATCATAAATTTCCTTGCTGCATTTTCATTTTTATAATTAAATAAAACGTTTCATTCAGAAAAGCTTCGATTAAAATATTGAAAAAATAAATGAAAAATGCAGGTTTCAATAGTTTTGATATGCCTGGATCGAAAAAATCATAAATTTCCTTGCTGCATTTTCAATTTTATAATTTATTAAAGCGTTTCATTGTTGAAAGATTGAATCTAAATTTTACAAAGAATTTCAAAAACGCAGGTGTCAATAGTTTTGATATGCCTGGATCGAAAAAAACATAAATTTCCTTGATGAATTTTTATTTTTATAATTAAATAAAACGTTTCATTCAGAAAAGCTTAGATTAAAATATTGAAAAAATAAATGAAAAATGCAGGTTTCAATAGTTTTGATATGCCTGGATCGAAAAAATCATAAATTTCCTTGCTGCATTTTCAATTTTATAATTTATTAAAGCGTTTCATTGTTGAAAGATTGAATCTAAATTTTACAAAGAATTTCAAAAACGCAGGTGTCAATAGTTTTGATATGCCTGGATCGAAAAAAACATAAATTTCCTTGCTGCATTTTCAATTTTATAATTAAAGAAAGCGTTTCATTGTTGAAAGATTGAATCTAAATTTTACAAAAAATTTCAAAAACGCAGGTGTCAATAGTTTTGATATGCCTGGATCGAAAAAAACATAAATTTCCTTGATGAATTTTTATTTTTATAATTAAATAAAACGTTTCATTCAGAAAAGCTTCGATTAAAATATTGAAAAAATAAATGAAAAATGCAGGTTTCAATAGTTTTGATATGCCTGGATCGAAAAAATCATAAATTTCCTTGCTGCATTTTCATTTTTATAATTAAATAAAACGTTTCATTCAGAAAAGCTTCGATTAAAATATTGAAAAAATAAATGAAAAATGCAGGTTTCAATAGTTTTGATATGCCTGGATCGAAAAAATCATAAATTTCCTTGCTGCATTTTCAATTTTATAATTTATTAAAGCGTTTCATTGTTGAAAGATTGAATCTAAATTTTACAAAGAATTTCAAAAACGCAGGTGTCAATAGTTTTGATATGCCTGGATCGAAAAAAACATAAATTTCCTTGATGAATTTTTATTTTTATAATTAAATAAAACGTTTCATTCAGAAAAGCTTAGATTAAAATATTGAAAAAATAAATGAAAAATGCAGGTTTCAATAGTTTTGATATGCCTGGATCGAAAAAATCATAAATTTCCTTGCTGCATTTTCAATTTTATAATTTATTAAAGCGTTTCATTGTTGAAAGATTGAATCTAAATTTTACAAAGAATTTCAAAAACGCAGGTGTCAATAGTTTTGATATGCCTGGATCGAAAAAAACATAAATTTCCTTGATGAATTTTTATTTTTATAATTAAATAAAACGTTTCATTCAGAAAAGCTTCGATTAAAATATTGAAAAAATAAATGAAAAATGCAGGTTTCAATAGTTTTGATATGCCTGGATCGAAAAAAACATAAATTTCCTTGATGAATTTTTATTTTTATAATTAAATAAAACGTTTCATTCAGAAAAGCTTCGATTAAAATATTGAAAAAATAAATGAAAAATGCAGGTTTCAATAGTTTTGATATGCCTGGATCGAAAAAAACATAAATTTCCTTGATGAATTTTTATTTTTATAATTAAATAAAACGTTTCATTCAGAAAAGCTTAGATTAAAATATTGAAAAAATAAATGAAAAATGCAGGTTTCAATAGTTTTGATATGCCTGGATCGAAAAAATCATAAATTTCCTTGCTGCATTTTCAATTTTATAATTTATTAAAGCGTTTCATTGTTGAAAGATTGAATCTAAATTTTACAAAGAATTTCAAAAACGCAGGTGTCAATAGTTTTGATATGCCTGGATCGAAAAAAACATAAATTTCCTTGCTGCATTTTCAATTTTATAATTAAAGAAAGCGTTTCATTGTTGAAAGATTGAATCTAAATTTTACAAAAAATTTCAAAAACGCAGGTGTCAATAGTTTTGATATGCCTGGATCGAAAAAAACATAAATTTCCTTGATGAATTTTTATTTTTATAATTAAATAAAACGTTTCATTCAGAAAAGCTTCGATTAAAATATTGAAAAAATAAATGAAAAATGCAGGTTTCAATAGTTTTGATATGCCTGGATCGAAAAAATCATAAATTTCCTTGCTGCATTTTCATTTTTATAATTAAATAAAACGTTTCATTCAGAAAAGCTTCGATTAAAATATTGAAAAAATAAATGAAAAATGCAGGTTTCAATAGTTTTGATATGCCTGGATCGAAAAAATCATAAATTTCCTTGCTGCATTTTCAATTTTATAATTTATTAAAGCGTTTCATTGTTGAAAGATTGAATCTAAATTTTACAAAGAATTTCAAAAACGCAGGTGTCAATAGTTTTGATATGCCTGGATCGAAAAAAACATAAATTTCCTTGATGAATTTTTATTTTTATAATTAAATAAAACGTTTCATTCAGAAAAGCTTAGATTAAAATATTGAAAAAATAAATGAAAAATGCAGGTTTCAATAGTTTTGATATGCCTGGATCGAAAAAATCATAAATTTCCTTGCTGCATTTTCAATTTTATAATTTATTAAAGCGTTTCATTGTTGAAAGATTGAATCTAAATTTTACAAAGAATTTCAAAAACGCAGGTGTCAATAGTTTTGATATGCCTGGATCGAAAAAAACATAAATTTCCTTGATGAATTTTTATTTTTATAATTAAATAAAACGTTTCATTCAGAAAAGCTTCGATTAAAATATTGAAAAAATAAATGAAAAATGCAGGTTTCAATAGTTTTGATATGCCTGGATCGAAAAAAACATAAATTTCCTTGATGAATTTTTATTTTTATAATTAAATAAAACGTTTCATTCAGAAAAGCTTCGATTAAAATATTGAAAAAATAAATGAAAAATGCAGGTTTCAATAGTTTTGATATGCCTGGATCGAAAAAAACATAAATTTCCTTGATGAATTTTTATTTTTATAATTAAATAAAACGTTTCATTCAGAAAAGCTTCGATTAAAATATTGAAAAAATAAACGAAAAATGCAGGTTTCAATAGTTTTGATATGCCTGGATCGAAAAAAACATAAATTTCCTTGCTGCATTTTCAATTTTATAATTTAATAAAGCGTTTCATTGTTGAAAGATTGAATCTAAATTTTACTAAAAATTTCTAAAACGCAGGTTTCAATAGTTTTGATATGCCTGGATCGAAAAAAACATAAATTTCCTTGCTGCATTTTTATTTTTATAATTAAATAAAACGTTTCATTCAGAAAAGCTTCGATTAAAATATTGAAAAAATAAATGAAAAATGCAGGTTTCAATAGTTTTGATATGCCTGGATCGAAAAAAACATAAATTTCCTTGATGAATTTTTATTTTTATAATTAAATAAAACGTTTCATTCAGAAAAGCTTCGATTAAAATATTGAAAAAATAAATGAAAAATGCAGGTTTCAATAGTTTTGATATGCCTGGATCGAAAAAAACATAAATTTCCTTGATGAATTTTTATTTTTATAATTAAATAAAACGTTTCATTCAGAAAAGCTTCGATTAAAATATTGAAAAAATAAACGAAAAATGCAGGTTTCAATAGTTTTGATATGCCTGGATCGAAAAAAACATAAATTTCCTTGCTGCATTTTCAATTTTATAATTTAATAAAGCGTTTCATTGTTGAAAGATTGAATCTAAATTTTACTAAAAATTTCTAAAACGCAGGTTTCAATAGTTTTGATATGCCTGGATCGAAAAAAACATAAATTTCCTTGCTGCATTTTCAATTTTATAATTAAAGAAAGCGTTTCATTGTTGAAAGATTGAATCTAAATTTTACAAAAAATTTCTAAAACGCAGGTTTCAATAGTTTTGATATGCCTGTATCGAACCAAACTAATTTTTCTTGCAGTAAAATTATTTTTATAATTTATTAAAGCGTTTCATTCAGAAAAGCTTCGATTAAAATATTGAAAAAATAAATGAAAAATGCAGGTTTCAATAGTTTTGATATGCCTGGATCGAAAAAAACATAAATTTCCTTGATGAATTTTTATTTTTATAATTAAATAAAACGTTTCATTCAGAAAAGCTTCGATTAAAATATTGAAAAAATAAATGAAAAATGCAGGTTTCAATAGTTTTGATATGCCTGGATCGAAAAAAACATAAATTTCCTTGCTGCATTTTCAATTTTATAATTTATTAAAGCGTTTCATTGTTGAAAGATTGAATCTAAATTTTACAAAGAATTTCAAAAACGCAGGTGTCAATAGTTTTGATATGCCTGGATCGAAAAAAACATAAATTTCCTTGCTGCATTTTCATTTTTATAATTAAATAAAACGTTTCATTCAGAAAAGCTTCGATTAAAATATTGAAAAAATAAATGAAAAATGCAGGTTTCAATAGTTTTGATATGCCTGGATCGAAAAAATCATAAATTTCCTTGCTGCATTTTCAATTTTATAATTTATTAAAGCGTTTCATTGTTGAAAGATTGAATCTAAATTTTACAAAGAATTTCAAAAACGCAGGTGTCAATAGTTTTGATATGCCTGGATCGAAAAAAACATAAATTTCCTTGATGAATTTTTATTTTTATAATTAAATAAAACGTTTCATTCAGAAAAGCTTCGATTAAAATATTGAAAAAATAAATGAAAAATGCAGGTTTCAATAGTTTTGATATGCCTGGATCGAAAAAATCATAAATTTCCTTGCTGCATTTTCAATTTTATAATTTATTAAAGCGTTTCATTGTTGAAAGATTGAATCTAAATTTTACAAAGAATTTCAAAAACGCAGGTGACAATAGTTTTGATATGCCTGGATCGAAAAAAACATAAATTTCCTTGATGAATTTTTATTTTTATAATTAAATAAAACGTTTCATTCAGAAAAGCTTCGATTAAAATATTGAAAAAATAAATGAAAAATGCAGGTTTCAATAGTTTTGATATGCCTGGATCGAAAAAATCATAAATTTCCTTGCTGCATTTTCAATTTTATAATTTATTAAAGCGTTTCATTGTTGAAAGATTGAATCTAAATTTTACAAAGAATTTCAAAAACGCAGGTGTCAATAGTTTTGATAGGCCTGGATCGAAAAAAACATAAATTTCCTTGATGAATTTTTATTTTTATAATTAAATAAAACGTTTCATTCAGAAAAGCTTCGATTAAAATATTGAAAAAATAAATGAAAAATGCAGGTTTCAATAGTTTTGATATGCCTGGATCGAAAAAATCATAAATTTCCTTGCTGCATTTTCAATTTTATAATTTATTAAAGCGTTTCATTGTTGAAAGATTGAATCTAAATTTTACAAAGAATTTCAAAAACGCAGGTGTCAATAGTTTTGATATGCCTGGATCGAAAAAAACATAAATTTCCTTGATGAATTTTTATTTTTATAATTAAATAAAACGTTTCATTCAGAAAAGCTTCGATTAAAATATTGAAAAAATAAATGAAAAATGCAGGTTTCAATAGTTTTGATATGCCTGGATCGAAAAAAACATAAATTTCCTTGATGAATTTTTATTTTTATAATTAAATAAAACGTTTCATTCAGAAAAGCTTCGATTAAAATATTGAAAAAATAAATGAAAAATGCAGGTTTCAATAGTTTTGATATGCCTGGATCGAAAAAATCATAAATTTCCTTGCTGCATTTTCAATTTTATAATTTATTAAAGCGTTTCATTGTTGAAAGATTGAATCTAAATTTTACTAAAAATTTCTAAAACGCAGGTTTCAATAGTTTTGATATGCCTGGATCGAAAAAAACATAAATTTCCTTGCTGCATTTTCAATTTTATAATTAAAGAAAGCGTTTCATTGTTGAAAGATTGAATCTAAATTTTACAAAAAATTTCTAAAACGCAGGTTTCAATAGTTTTGATATGCCTGTATCGAACCAAACTAATTTTTCTTGCAGTAAAATTATTTTTATAATTTATTAAAGCGTTTCATTCAGAAAAGCTTCGATTAAAATAATGAAAAAATAAATCAAAAATGCAGGTTTCAATAGTTTTGATATGCCTGGATCGAAAAAAACATAAATTTCCTTGATGAATTTTTATTTTTATAATTAAATAAAACGTTTCATTCAGAAAAGCTTCGATTAAAATATTGAAAAAATAAATGAAAAATGCAGGTTTCAATAGTTTTGATATGCCTGGATCGAAAAAAACATAAATTTCCTTGCTGCATTTTCAATTTTATAATTAAAGAAAGCGTTTCATTGTTGAAAGATTGAATCTAAATTTTACAAAGAATTTCAAAAACGCAGGTGTCAATAGTTTTGATATGCCTGGATCGAAAAAAACATAAATTTCCTTGCTGCATTTTCAATTTTATAATTAAAGAAAGCGTTTCATTGTTGAAAGATTGAATCTAAATTTTACAAAGAATTTCAAAAACGCAGGTGTCAATAGTTTTGATATGCCTGGATCGAAAAAAACATAAATTTCCTTGCTGCATTTTTATTTTTATAATTTATTAAAGCGTTTCATTCAGAAAAGCTTCGATTAAAATAATGAAAAAATAAATCAAAAATGCAGGTTTCAATAGTTTTGATATGCCTGGATCGAAAAAAACATAAATTTCCTTGCTGCATTTTCAATTTTATAATTAAAGAAAGCGTTTCATTGTTGAAAGATTGAATCTAAATTTTACAAAGAATTTCAAAAACGCAGGTGTCAATAGTTTTGATATGCCTGGATCGAAAAAAACATAAATTTCCTTGCTGCATTTTCAATTTTATAATTTAATAAAGCGTTTCATTGTTGAAAGATTGAATCTAAATTTTACAAAGAATTTCAAAAACGCAGGTGTCAATAGTTTTGATATGCCTGGATCGAAAAAAACATAAATTTCCTTGCTGCATTTTCAATTTTATAATTAAAGAAAGCGTTTCATTGTTGAAAGATTGAATCTAAATTTTACAAAGAATTTCAAAAACGCAGGTGTCAATAGTTTTGATATGCCTGGATCGAAAAAAACATAAATTTCCTTGCTGCATTTTCAATTTTATAATTAAAGAAAGCGTTTCATTGTTGAAAGATTGAATCTAAATTTTACAAAGAATTTCAAAAACGCAGGTGTCAATAGTTTTGATATGCCTGGATCGAAAAAAACATAAATTTCCTTGCTGCATTTTCAATTTTATAATTAAAGAAAGCGTTTCATTGTTGAAAGATTGAATCTAAATTTTACAAAGAATTTCAAAAACGCAGGTGTCAATAGTTTTGATATGCCTGGATCGAAAAAAACATAAATTTCCTTGCTGCATTTTCAATTTTATAATTAAAGAAAGCGTTTCATTGTTGAAAGATTGAATCTAAATTTTACAAAGAATTTCAAAAACGCAGGTGTCAATAGTTTTGATATGCCTGGATCGAAAAAAACATAAATTTCCTTGCTGCATTTTCAATTTTATAATTTAATAAAGCGTTTCATTGTTGAAAGATTGAATCTAAATTTTACAAAGAATTTCAAAAACGCAGGTGTCAATAGTTTTGATATGCCTGGATCGAAAAAAACATAAATTTCCTTGCTGCATTTTCAATTTTATAATTAAAGAAAGCGTTTCATTGTTGAAAGATTGAATCTAAATTTTACAAAAAATTTCTAAAACGCAGGTTTCAATAGTTTTGATATGCCTGTATCGAACCAAACTAATTTTTCTTGCAGTAAAATTATTTTTATAATTTATTAAAGCGTTTCATTCAGAAAAGCTTCGATTAAAATAATGAAAAAATAAATCAAAAATGCAGGTTTCAATAGTTTTGATATGCCTGGATCGAAAAAAACATAAATTTCCTTGATGAATTTTTATTTTTATAATTAAATAAAACGTTTCATTCAGAAAAGCTTCGATTAAAATATTGAAAAAATAAATGAAAAATGCAGGTTTCAATAGTTTTGATATGCCTGGATCGAAAAAAACATAAATTTCCTTGCTGCATTTTCAATTTTATAATTAAAGAAAGCGTTTCATTGTTGAAAGATTGAATCTAAATTTTACAAAGAATTTCAAAAACGCAGGTGTCAATAGTTTTGATATGCCTGGATCGAAAAAAACATAAATTTCCTTGCTGCATTTTCAATTTTATAATTAAAGAAAGCGTTTCATTGTTGAAAGATTGAATCTAAATTTTACAAAGAATTTCAAAAACGCAGGTGTCAATAGTTTTGATATGCCTGGATCGAAAAAAACATAAATTTCCTTGCTGCATTTTTATTTTTATAATTTATTAAAGCGTTTCATTCAGAAAAGCTTCGATTAAAATAATGAAAAAATAAATCAAAAATGCAGGTGTCAATAGTTTTGATATGCCTGGATCGAAAAAAACATAAATTTCCTTGCTGCATTTTCAATTTTATAATTAAAGAAAGCGTTTCATTGTTGAAAGATTGAATCTAAATTTTACAAAGAATTTCAAAAACGCAGGTGTCAATAGTTTTGATATGCCTGGATCGAAAAAAACATAAATTTCCTTGCTGCATTTTCAATTTTATAATTTAATAAAGCGTTTCATTGTTGAAAGATTGAATCTAAATTTTACAAAGAATTTCAAAAACGCAGGTGTCAATAGTTTTGATATGCCTGGATCGAAAAAAACATAAATTTCCTTGCTGCATTTTCAATTTTATAATTAAAGAAAGCGTTTCATTGTTGAAAGATTGAATCTAAATTTTACAAAAAATTTCTAAAACGCAGGTTTCAATAGTTTTGATATGCCTGTATCGAACCAAACTAATTTTTCTTGCAGTAAAATTATTTTTATAATTTATTAAAGCGTTTCATTCAGAAAAGCTTCGATTAAAATAATGAAAAAATAAATCAAAAATGCAGGTTTCAATAGTTTTGATATGCCTGGATCGAAAAAAACATAAATTTCCTTGATGAATTTTTATTTTTATAATTAAATAAAACGTTTCATTCAGAAAAGCTTCGATTAAAATATTGAAAAAATAAATGAAAAATGCAGGTTTCAATAGTTTTGATATGCCTGGATCGAAAAAAACATAAATTTCCTTGCTGCATTTTCAATTTTATAATTAAAGAAAGCGTTTCATTGTTGAAAGATTGAATCTAAATTTTACAAAGAATTTCAAAAACGCAGGTGTCAATAGTTTTGATATGCCTGGATCGAAAAAAACATAAATTTCCTTGCTGCATTTTCAATTTTATAATTAAAGAAAGCGTTTCATTGTTGAAAGATTGAATCTAAATTTTACAAAGAATTTCAAAAACGCAGGTGTCAATAGTTTTGATATGCCTGGATCGAAAAAAACATAAATTTCCTTGCTGCATTTTTATTTTTATAATTTATTAAAGCGTTTCATTCAGAAAAGCTTCGATTAAAATAATGAAAAAATAAATCAAAAATGCAGGTTTCAATAGTTTTGATATGCCTGGATCGAAAAAAACATAAATTTCCTTGCTGCATTTTCAATTTTATAATTAAAGAAAGCGTTTCATTGTTGAAAGATTGAATCTAAATTTTACAAAGAATTTCAAAAACGCAGGTGTCAATAGTTTTGATATGCCTGGATCGAAAAAAACATAAATTTCCTTGCTGCATTTTCAATTTTATAATTTAATAAAGCGTTTCATTGTTGAAAGATTGAATCTAAATTTTACAAAGAATTTCAAAAACGCAGGTGTCAATAGTTTTGATATGCCTGGATCGAAAAAAACATAAATTTCCTTGCTGCATTTTCAATTTTATAATTAAAGAAAGCGTTTCATTGTTGAAAGATTGAATCTAAATTTTACAAAGAATTTCAAAAACGCAGGTGTCAATAGTTTTGATATGCCTGGATCGAAAAAAACATAAATTTCCTTGCTGCATTTTCAATTTTATAATTAAAGAAAGCGTTTCATTGTTGAAAGATTGAATCTAAATTTTACAAAGAATTTCAAAAACGCAGGTGTCAATAGTTTTGATATGCCTGGATCGAAAAAAACATAAATTTCCTTGCTGCATTTTCAATTTTATAATTAAAGAAAGCGTTTCATTGTTGAAAGATTGAATCTAAATTTTACAAAGAATTTCAAAAACGCAGGTGTCAATAGTTTTGATATGCCTGGATCGAAAAAAACATAAATTTCCTTGCTGCATTTTTATTTTTATAATTTATTAAAGCGTTTCATTCAGAAAAGCTTCGATTAAAATAATGAAAAAATAAATCAAAAATGCAGGTTTCAATAGTTTTGATATGCCTGGATCGAAAAAAACATAAATTTCCTTGCTGCATTTTCAATTTTATAATTAAAGAAAGCGTTTCATTGTTGAAAGATTGAATCTAAATTTTACAAAGAATTTCAAAAACGCAGGTGTCAATAGTTTTGATATGCCTGGATCGAAAAAAACATAAATTTCCTTGCTGCATTTTCAATTTTATAATTTAATAAAGCGTTTCATTGTTGAAAGATTGAATCTAAATTTTACAAAGAATTTCAAAAACGCAGGTGTCAATAGTTTTGATATGCCTGGATCGAAAAAAACATAAATTTCCTTGCTGCATTTTCAATTTTATAATTAAAGAAAGCGTTTCATTGTTGAAAGATTGAATCTAAATTTTACAAAGAATTTCAAAAACGCAGGTGTCAATAGTTTTGATATGCCTGGATCGAAAAAAACATAAATTTCCTTGCTGCATTTTCAATTTTATAATTAAAGAAAGCGTTTCATTGTTGAAAGATTGAATCTAAATTTTACAAAGAATTTCAAAAACGCAGGTGTAAATAGTTTTGATATGCCTGGATCGAAAAAAACATAAATTTCCTTGCTGCATTTTCAATTTTATAATTTAATAAAGCGTTTCATTGTTGAAAGATTGAATCTAAATTTTACTAAAAATTTCTAAAACGCAGGTGTCAATAGTTTTGATATGCCTGGATCGAAAAAAACATAAATTTCCTTGATGAATTTTTATTTTTATAATTAAATAAAACGTTTCATTCAGAAAAGCTTCGATTAAAATATTGAAAAAATAAATGAAAAATGCAGGTTTCAATAGTTTTGATATGCCTGGATCGAAAAAATCATAAATTTCCTTGCTGCATTTTCATTTTTATAATTAAATAAAACGTTTCATTCAGAAAAGCTTCGATTAAAATATTGAAAAAATAAATCAAAAATGCAGGTTTCAATAGTTTTGATATGCCTGGATCGAAAAAATCATAAATTTCCTTGCTGCATTTTCAATTTTATAATTAAAGAAAGCGTTTCATTGTTGAAAGATTGAATCTAAATTTTACAAAAAATTTCAAAAACGCAGGTGTCAATAGTTTTGATATGCCTGGATCGAAAAAAACATAAATTTCCTTGATGAATTTTTATTTTTATAATTAAATAAAACGTTTCATTCAGAAAAGCTTCGATTAAAATATTGAAAAAATAAATGAAAAATGCAGGTTTCAATAGTTTTGATATGCCTGGATCGAAAAAATCATAAATTTCCTTGCTGCATTTTCAATTTTATAATTAAAGAAAGCGTTTCATTGTTGAAAGATTGAATCTAAATTTTACAAAAAATTTCAAAAACGCAGGTGTCAATAGTTTTGATATGCCTGGATCGAAAAAAACATAAATTTCCTTGATGAATTTTTATTTTTATAATTAAATAAAACGTTTCATTCAGAAAAGCTTCGATTAAAATATTGAAAAAATAAATGAAAAATGCAGGTTTCAATAGTTTTGATATGCCTGGATCGAAAAAATCATAAATTTCCTTGCTGCATTTTCATTTTTATAATTAAATAAAACGTTTCATTCAGAAAAGCTTCGATTAAAATATTGAAAAAATAAATGAAAAATGCAGGTTTCAATAGTTTTGATATGCCTGGATCGAAAAAAACATAAATTTCCTTGATGAATTTTTATTTTTATAATTAAATAAAACGTTTCATTCAGAAAAGCTTAGATTAAAATATTGAAAAAATAAATGAAAAATGCAGGTTTCAATAGTTTTGATATGCCTGGATCGAAAAAATCATAAATTTCCTTGCTGCATTTTCAATTTTATAATTTATTAAAGCGTTTCATTGTTGAAAGATTGAATCTAAATTTTACAAAGAATTTCAAAAACGCAGGTGTCAATAGTTTTGATATGCCTGGATCGAAAAAAACATAAATTTCCTTGATGAATTTTTATTTTTATAATTAAATAAAACGTTTCTTTCAGAAAAGCTTAGATTAAAATATTGAAAAAATAAATGAAAAATGCAGGTTTCAATAGTTTTGATATGCCTGGATCGAAAAAATCATAAATTTCCTTGCTGCATTTTCAATTTTATAATTTATTAAAGCGTTTCATTGTTGAAAGATTGAATCTAAATTTTACAAAGAATTTCAAAAACGCAGGTGTCAATAGTTTTGATATGCCTGGATCGAAAAAAACATAAATTTCCTTGATGAATTTTTATTTTTATAATTAAATAAAACGTTTCATTCAGAAAAGCTTCGATTAAAATATTGAAAAAATAAACGAAAAATGCAGGTTTCAATAGTTTTGATATGCCTGGATCGAAAAAAACATAAATTTCCTTGCTGCATTTTCAATTTTATAATTAAAGAAAGCGTTTCATTGTTGAAAGATTGAATCTAAATTTTACAAAAAATTTCTAAAACGCAGGTTTCAATAGTTTTGATATGCCTGGATCGAACCAAACTAATTTTTCTTGCAGTAAAATTATTTTTATAATTTATTAAAGCGTTTCATTCAGAAAAGCTTCGATTAAAATATTGAAAAAATAAATGAAAAATGCAGGTTTCAATAGTTTTGATATGCCTGGATCGAAAAAAACATAAATTTCCTTGATGAATTTTTATTTTTATAATTAAATAAAACGTTTCATTCAGAAAAGCTTCGATTAAAATATTGAAAAAATAAACGAAAAATGCAGGTTTCAATAGTTTTGATATGCCTGGATCGAAAAAAACATAAATTTCCTTGCTGCATTTTCAATTTTATAATTAAAGAAAGCGTTTCATTGTTGAAAGATTGAATCTAAATTTTACTAAAAATTTCTAAAACGCAGGTTTCAATAGTTTTGATATGCCTGGATCGAAAAAAACATAAATTTCCTTGCTGCATTTTCAATTTTATAATTAAAGAAAGCGTTTCATTGTTGAAAGATTGAATCTAAATTTTACAAAAAATTTCTAAAACGCAGGTTTCAATAGTTTTGATATGCCTGTATCGAACCAAACTAATTTTTCTTGCAGTAAAATTATTTTTATAATTTATTAAAGCGTTTCATTCAGAAAAGCTTCGATTAAAATATTGAAAAAATAAATGAAAAATGCAGGTTTCAATAGTTTTGATATGCCTGGATCGAAAAAAACATAAATTTCCTTGATGAATTTTTATTTTTATAATTAAATAAAACGTTTCATTCAGAAAAGCTTCGATTAAAATATTGAAAAAATAAACGAAAAATGCAGGTTTCAATAGTTTTGATATGCCTGGATCAAAAAAAACATAAATTTCCTTGCTGCATTTTCAATTTTATAATTAAAGAAAGCGTTTCATTGTTGAAAGATTGAATCTAAATTTTACTAAAAATTTCTAAAACGCAGGTTTCAATAGTTTTGATATGCCTGGATCGAAAAAAACATAAATTTCCTTGATGAATTTTTATTTTTATAATTAAATAAAACGTTTCATTCAGAAAAGCTTCGATTAAAATATTGAAAAAATAAATGAAAAATGCAGGTTTCAATAGTTTTGATATGCCTGGATCGAAAAAATCATAAATTTCCTTGCTGCATTTTCATTTTTATAATTAAATAAAACGTTTCATTCAGAAAAGCTTCGATTAAAATATTGAAAAAATAAATCAAAAATGCAGGTTTCAATAGTTTTGATATGCCTGGATCGAAAAAATCATAAATTTCCTTGCTGCATTTTCAATTTTATAATTAAAGAAAGCGTTTCATTGTTGAAAGATTGAATCTAAATTTTACAAAAAATTTCAAAAACGCAGGTGTCAATAGTTTTGATATGCCTGGATCGAAAAAAACATAAATTTCCTTGATGAATTTTTATTTTTATAATTAAATAAAACGTTTCATTCAGAAAAGCTTCGATTAAAATATTGAAAAAATAAATGAAAAATGCAGGTTTCAATAGTTTTGATATGCCTGGATCGAAAAAATCATAAATTTCCTTGCTGCATTTTCAATTTTATAATTAAAGAAAGCGTTTCATTGTTGAAAGATTGAATCTAAATTTTACAAAAAATTTCAAAAACGCAGGTGTCAATAGTTTTGATATGCCTGGATCGAAAAAAACATAAATTTCCTTGATGAATTTTTATTTTTATAATTAAATAAAACGTTTCATTCAGAAAAGCTTCGATTAAAATATTGAAAAAATAAATGAAAAATGCAGGTTTCAATAGTTTTGATATGCCTGGATCGAAAAAATCATAAATTTCCTTGCTGCATTTTCATTTTTATAATTAAATAAAACGTTTCATTCAGAAAAGCTTCGATTAAAATATTGAAAAAATAAATGAAAAATGCAGGTTTCAATAGTTTTGATATGCCTGGATCGAAAAAAACATAAATTTCCTTGATGAATTTTTATTTTTATAATTAAATAAAACGTTTCATTCAGAAAAGCTTAGATTAAAATATTGAAAAAATAAATGAAAAATGCAGGTTTCAATAGTTTTGATATGCCTGGATCGAAAAAATCATAAATTTCCTTGCTGCATTTTCAATTTTATAATTTATTAAAGCGTTTCATTGTTGAAAGATTGAATCTAAATTTTACAAAGAATTTCAAAAACGCAGGTGTCAATAGTTTTGATATGCCTGGATCGAAAAAAACATAAATTTCCTTGATGAATTTTTATTTTTATAATTAAATAAAACGTTTCTTTCAGAAAAGCTTAGATTAAAATATTGAAAAAATAAATGAAAAATGCAGGTTTCAATAGTTTTGATATGCCTGGATCGAAAAAATCATAAATTTCCTTGCTGCATTTTCAATTTTATAATTTATTAAAGCGTTTCATTGTTGAAAGATTGAATCTAAATTTTACAAAGAATTTCAAAAACGCAGGTGTCAATAGTTTTGATATGCCTGGATCGAAAAAAACATAAATTTCCTTGATGAATTTTTATTTTTATAATTAAATAAAACGTTTCATTCAGAAAAGCTTCGATTAAAATATTGAAAAAATAAACGAAAAATGCAGGTTTCAATAGTTTTGATATGCCTGGATCGAAAAAAACATAAATTTCCTTGCTGCATTTTCAATTTTATAATTAAAGAAAGCGTTTCATTGTTGAAAGATTGAATCTAAATTTTACAAAAAATTTCTAAAACGCAGGTTTCAATAGTTTTGATATGCCTGGATCGAACCAAACTAATTTTTCTTGCAGTAAAATTATTTTTATAATTTATTAAAGCGTTTCATTCAGAAAAGCTTCGATTAAAATATTGAAAAAATAAATGAAAAATGCAGGTTTCAATAGTTTTGATATGCCTGGATCGAAAAAAACATAAATTTCCTTGATGAATTTTTATTTTTATAATTAAATAAAACGTTTCATTCAGAAAAGCTTCGATTAAAATATTGAAAAAATAAACGAAAAATGCAGGTTTCAATAGTTTTGATATGCCTGGATCGAAAAAAACATAAATTTCCTTGCTGCATTTTCAATTTTATAATTAAAGAAAGCGTTTCATTGTTGAAAGATTGAATCTAAATTTTACTAAAAATTTCTAAAACGCAGGTTTCAATAGTTTTGATATGCCTGGATCGAAAAAAACATAAATTTCCTTGCTGCATTTTCAATTTTATAATTAAAGAAAGCGTTTCATTGTTGAAAGATTGAATCTAAATTTTACAAAAAATTTCTAAAACGCAGGTTTCAATAGTTTTGATATGCCTGTATCGAACCAAACTAATTTTTCTTGCAGTAAAATTATTTTTATAATTTATTAAAGCGTTTCATTCAGAAAAGCTTCGATTAAAATATTGAAAAAATAAATGAAAAATGCAGGTTTCAATAGTTTTGATATGCCTGGATCGAAAAAAACATAAATTTCCTTGATGAATTTTTATTTTTATAATTAAATAAAACGTTTCATTCAGAAAAGCTTCGATTAAAATATTGAAAAAATAAACGAAAAATGCAGGTTTCAATAGTTTTGATATGCCTGGATCGAAAAAAACATAAATTTCCTTGCTGCATTTTCAATTTTATAATTAAAGAAAGCGTTTCATTGTTGAAAGATTGAATCTAAATTTTACTAAAAATTTCTAAAACGCAGGTTTCAATAGTTTTGATATGCCTGGATCGAAAAAAACATAAATTTCCTTGATGAATTTTTATTTTTATAATTAAATAAAACGTTTCATTCAGAAAAGCTTCGATTAAAATATTGAAAAAATAAATGAAAAATGCAGGTTTCAATAGTTTTGATATGCCTGGATCGAAAAAATCATAAATTTCCTTGCTGCATTTTCATTTTTATAATTAAATAAAACGTTTCATTCAGAAAAGCTTCGATTAAAATATTGAAAAAATAAATCAAAAATGCAGGTTTCAATAGTTTTGATATGCCTGGATCGAAAAAATCATAAATTTCCTTGCTGCATTTTCAATTTTATAATTAAAGAAAGCGTTTCATTGTTGAAAGATTGAATCTAAATTTTACAAAAAATTTCAAAAACGCAGGTGTCAATAGTTTTGATATGCCTGGATCGAAAAAAACATAAATTTCCTTGATGAATTTTTATTTTTATAATTAAATAAAACGTTTCATTCAGAAAAGCTTCGATTAAAATATTGAAAAAATAAATGAAAAATGCAGGTTTCAATAGTTTTGATATGCCTGGATCGAAAAAATCATAAATTTCCTTGCTGCATTTTCAATTTTATAATTAAAGAAAGCGTTTCATTGTTGAAAGATTGAATCTAAATTTTACAAAAAATTTCAAAAACGCAGGTGTCAATAGTTTTGATATGCCTGGATCGAAAAAAACATAAATTTCCTTGATGAATTTTTATTTTTATAATTAAATAAAACGTTTCATTCAGAAAAGCTTCGATTAAAATATTGAAAAAATAAATGAAAAATGCAGGTTTCAATAGTTTTGATATGCCTGGATCGAAAAAATCATAAATTTCCTTGCTGCATTTTCATTTTTATAATTAAATAAAACGTTTCATTCAGAAAAGCTTCGATTAAAATATTGAAAAAATAAATGAAAAATGCAGGTTTCAATAGTTTTGATATGCCTGGATCGAAAAAAACATAAATTTCCTTGATGAATTTTTATTTTTATAATTAAATAAAACGTTTCATTCAGAAAAGCTTAGATTAAAATATTGAAAAAATAAATGAAAAATGCAGGTTTCAATAGTTTTGATATGCCTGGATCGAAAAAATCATAAATTTCCTTGCTGCATTTTCAATTTTATAATTTATTAAAGCGTTTCATTGTTGAAAGATTGAATCTAAATTTTACAAAGAATTTCAAAAACGCAGGTGTCAATAGTTTTGATATGCCTGGATCGAAAAAAACATAAATTTCCTTGATGAATTTTTATTTTTATAATTAAATAAAACGTTTCTTTCAGAAAAGCTTAGATTAAAATATTGAAAAAATAAATGAAAAATGCAGGTTTCAATAGTTTTGATATGCCTGGATCGAAAAAATCATAAATTTCCTTGCTGCATTTTCAATTTTATAATTTATTAAAGCGTTTCATTGTTGAAAGATTGAATCTAAATTTTACAAAGAATTTCAAAAACGCAGGTGTCAATAGTTTTGATATGCCTGGATCGAAAAAAACATAAATTTCCTTGATGAATTTTTATTTTTATAATTAAATAAAACGTTTCATTCAGAAAAGCTTCGATTAAAATATTGAAAAAATAAACGAAAAATGCAGGTTTCAATAGTTTTGATATGCCTGGATCGAAAAAAACATAAATTTCCTTGCTGCATTTTCAATTTTATAATTAAAGAAAGCGTTTCATTGTTGAAAGATTGAATCTAAATTTTACAAAAAATTTCTAAAACGCAGGTTTCAATAGTTTTGATATGCCTGGATCGAACCAAACTAATTTTTCTTGCAGTAAAATTATTTTTATAATTTATTAAAGCGTTTCATTCAGAAAAGCTTCGATTAAAATATTGAAAAAATAAATGAAAAATGCAGGTTTCAATAGTTTTGATATGCCTGGATCGAAAAAAACATAAATTTCCTTGATGAATTTTTATTTTTATAATTAAATAAAACGTTTCATTCAGAAAAGCTTCGATTAAAATATTGAAAAAATAAACGAAAAATGCAGGTTTCAATAGTTTTGATATGCCTGGATCGAAAAAAACATAAATTTCCTTGCTGCATTTTCAATTTTATAATTAAAGAAAGCGTTTCATTGTTGAAAGATTGAATCTAAATTTTACTAAAAATTTCTAAAACGCAGGTTTCAATAGTTTTGATATGCCTGGATCGAAAAAAACATAAATTTCCTTGCTGCATTTTCAATTTTATAATTAAAGAAAGCGTTTCATTGTTGAAAGATTGAATCTAAATTTTACAAAAAATTTCTAAAACGCAGGTTTCAATAGTTTTGATATGCCTGTATCGAACCAAACTAATTTTTCTTGCAGTAAAATTATTTTTATAATTTATTAAAGCGTTTCATTCAGAAAAGCTTCGATTAAAATATTGAAAAAATAAATGAAAAATGCAGGTTTCAATAGTTTTGATATGCCTGGATCGAAAAAAACATAAATTTCCTTGATGAATTTTTATTTTTATAATTAAATAAAACGTTTCATTCAGAAAAGCTTCGATTAAAATATTGAAAAAATAAACGAAAAATGCAGGTTTCAATAGTTTTGATATGCCTGGATCGAAAAAAACATAAATTTCCTTGCTGCATTTTCAATTTTATAATTAAAGAAAGCGTTTCATTGTTGAAAGATTGAATCTAAATTTTACTAAAAATTTCTAAAACGCAGGTTTCAATAGTTTTGATATGCCTGGATCGAAAAAAACATAAATTTCCTTGCTGCATTTTCAATTTTATAATTAAAGAAAGCGTTTCATTGTTGAAAGATTGAATCTAAATTTTACAAAAAATTTCTAAAACGCAGGTTTCAATAGTTTTGATATGCCTGTATCGAACCAAACTAATTTTTCTTGCAGTAAAATTATTTTTATAATTTATTAAAGCGTTTCATTCAGAAAAGCTTCGATTAAAATATTGAAAAAATAAATGAAAAATGCAGGTTTCAATAGTTTTGATATGCCTGGATCGAAAAAAACATAAATTTCCTTGATGAATTTTTATTTTTATAATTAAATAAAACGTTTCATTCAGAAAAGCTTCGATTAAAATATTGAAAAAATAAACGAAAAATGCAGGTTTCAATAGTTTTGATATGCCTGGATCGAAAAAAACATAAATTTCCTTGCTGCATTTTCAATTTTATAATTTAATAAAGCGTTTCATTGTTGAAAGATTGAATCTAAATTTTACTAAAAATTTCTAAAACGCAGGTTTCAATAGTTTTGATATGCCTGGATCGAAAAAAACATAAATTTCCTTGCTGCATTTTCAATTTTATAATTAAAGAAAGCGTTTCATTGTTGAAAGATTGAATCTAAATTTTACAAAAAATTTCTAAAACGCAGGTTTCAATAGTTTTGATATGCCTGGATCGAAAAAATCATAAATTTCCTTGCTGCATTTTCAATTTTATAATTTATTAAAGCGTTTCATTGTTGAAAGATTGAATCTAAATTTTACAAAGAATTTCAAAAACGCAGGTGTCAATAGTTTTGATAGGCCTGGATCGAAAAAAACATAAATTTCCTTGATGAATTTTTATTTTTATAATTAAATAAAACGTTTCATTCAGAAAAGCTTCGATTAAAATATTGAAAAAATAAATGAAAAGTGCAGGTTTCAATAGTTTTGATATGCCTGGATCGAAAAAATCATAAATTTCCTTGCTGCATTTTCATTTTTATAATTAAATAAAACGTTTCATTCAGAAAAGCTTCGATTAAAATATTGAAAAAATAAATGAAAAATGCAGGTTTCAATAGTTTTGATATGCCTGGATCGAAAAAATCATAAATTTCCTTGCTGCATTTTCAATTTTATAATTAAAGAAAGCGTTTCATTGTTGAAAGATTGAATCTAAATTTTACTAAAAATTTCTAAAACGCAGGTTTCAATAGTTTTGATATGCCTGGATCGAAAAAAACATAAATTTCCTTGCTGCATTTTCAATTTTATAATTAAAGAAAGCGTTTCATTGTTGAAAGATTGAATCTAAATTTTACAAAAAATTTCTAAAACGCAGGTGTCAATAGTTTTGATATGCCTGGATCGAAAAAATCATAAATTTCCTTGCTGCATTTTCATTTTTATAATTAAATAAAACGTTTCATTCAGAAAAGATTCGATTAAAATATTGAAAAAATAAATCAAAAATGCAGGTTTCAATAGTTTTGATATGCCTGGATCGAAAAAAACATAAATTTCCTTGATGAATTTTTATTTTTATAATTAAATAAAACGTTTCATTCAGAAAAGCTTCGATTAAAATATTGAAAAAATAAATGAAAAATGCAGGTTTCAATAGTATTGATATGCCTGGATCGAAAAAAACATAAATTTCCTTGCTGCATTTTCAATTTTATAATTAAAGAAAGCGTTTCATTGTTGAAAGATTGAATCTAAATTTTACAAAAAATTTCTAAAACGCAGGTGTCAATAGTTTTGATATGCCTGGATCGAAAAAATCATAAATTTCCTTGCTGCATTTTCAATTTTATAATTAAAGAAAGCGTTTCATTGTTGAAAGATTGAATCTAAATTTTACTAAAAATTTCTAAAACGCAGGTTTCAATAGTTTTGATATGCCTGGATCGAAAAAAACATAAATTTCCTTGCTGCATTTTCAATTTTATAATTAAAGAAAGCGTTTCATTGTTGAAAGATTGAATCTAAATTTTACAAAAAATTTCTAAAACGCAGGTGTCAATAGTTTTGATATGCCTGGATCGAAAAAATCATAAATTTCCTTGCTGCATTTTCATTTTTATAATTAAATAAAACGTTTCATTCAGAAAAGATTCGATTAAAATATTGAAAAAATAAATCAAAAATGCAGGTTTCAATAGTTTTGATATGCCTGGATCGAAAAAAACATAAATTTCCTTGATGAATTTTTATTTTTATAATTAAATAAAACGTTTCATTCAGAAAAGCTTCGATTAAAATATTGAAAAAATAAATGAAAAATGCAGGTTTCAATAGTTTTGATATGCCTGGATCGAAAAAATCATAAATTTCCTTGCTGCATTTTCATTTTTATAATTAAATAAAACGTTTCATTCAGAAAAGATTCGATTAAAATATTGAAAAAATAAATCAAAAATGCAGGTTTCAATAGTTTTGATATGCCTGGATCGAAAAAAACATAAATTTCCTTGCTGCATTTTCATTTTTATAATTAAATAAAACGTTTCATTCAGAAAAGATTCGATTAAAATATTGAAAAAATAAATGAAAAAAGCAGGTTTCAATAGTTTTGATATGCCTGGATCGAACCAAACTTAAATTTTCTTGCAGTAATATTATTTTTATAATTAAATACAACGTTTCATTCAGAAAAGCTTCGATTAAAATAATGAAAAAATAAATCAAAAATGCAGGTTTCAATAGTTTTGATATGCCTGGATCGAACCAAACTTAATTTTTCTTGCAGTAAAATTATTTTTATAATTTATTAAAGCGTTTCATTCAGAAAAGCTTCGATTAAAATATTGAAAAAATAAATGAAAAAAGCAGGTTTCAATAGTTTTGATATGCCTGGATCGAACCAAACTTAAATTTTCTTGCAGTAATATTATTTTTATAATTAAATACAACGTTTCATTCAGAAAAGCTTCGATTAAAATAATGAAAAAATAAATCAAAAATGCAGGTTTCAATAGTTTTGATATGCCTGGATCGAACCAAACTTAATTTTTCTTGCAGTAAAATTATTTTTATAATTTATTAAAGCGTTTCATTCAGAAAAGCTTCGATTAAAATAATGAAAAAATAAATCAAAAATGCAGGTTTCAATAGTTTTGATATGCCTGGATCGAAAAAAACATAAATTTCCTTGATGAATTTTTATTTTTATAATTTATTAAAGCGTTTCATTCAGAAAAGCTTCGATTAAAATATTGAAAAAATAAATGAAAAAAGCAGGTTTCAATAGTTTTGATATGCCTGGATCGAACCAAACTTAAATTTTCTTGCAGTAATATTATTTTTATAATTAAATACAACGTTTCATTCAGAAAAGCTTCGATTAAAATAATGAAAAAATAAATCAAAAATGCAGGTTTCAATAGTTTTGATATGCCTGGATCGAACCAAACTTAAATTTTCTTGCAGTAATATTATTTTTATAATTAAATAAAACGTTTCATTCAGAAAAGCTTCGATTAAAATATTGAAAAAATAAATGAAAAATGCAGGTTTCAATAGTTTTGATATGCCTGGATCGAAAAAATCATAAATTTCCTTGCTGCATTTTCATTTTTATAATTAAATAAAACGTTTCATTCAGAAAAGATTCGATTAAAATATTGAAAAAATAAATCAAAAATGCAGGTTTCAATAGTTTTGATATGCCTGGATCGAAAAAAACATAAATTTCCTTGCTGCATTTTCATTTTTATAATTAAATAAAACGTTTCATTCAGAAAAGATTCGATTAAAATATTGAAAAAATAAATGAAAAAAGCAGGTTTCAATAGTTTTGATATGCCTGGATCGAACCAAACTTAAATTTTCTTGCAGTAATATTATTTTTATAATTAAATACAACGTTTCATTCAGAAAAGCTTCGATTAAAATAATGAAAAAATAAATCAAAAATGCAGGTTTCAATAGTTTTGATATGCCTGGATCGAACCAAACTTAATTTTTCTTGCAGTAAAATTATTTTTATAATTTATTAAAGCGTTTCATTCAGAAAAGCTTCGATTAAAATATTGAAAAAATAAATGAAAAAAGCAGGTTTCAATAGTTTTGATATGCCTGGATCGAACCAAACTTAAATTTTCTTGCAGTAATATTATTTTTATAATTAAATACAACGTTTCATTCAGAAAAGCTTCGATTAAAATAATGAAAAAATAAATCAAAAATGCAGGTTTCAATAGTTTTGATATGCCTGGATCGAACCAAACTTAATTTTTCTTGCAGTAAAATTATTTTTATAATTTATTAAAGCGTTTCATTCAGAAAAGCTTCGATTAAAATAATGAAAAAATAAATCAAAAATGCAGGTTTCAATAGTTTTGATATGCCTGGATCGAAAAAAACATAAATTTCCTTGATGAATTTTTATTTTTATAATTTATTAAAGCGTTTCATTCAGAAAAGCTTCGATTAAAATATTGAAAAAATAAATGAAAAAAGCAGGTTTCAATAGTTTTGATATGCCTGGATCGAACCAAACTTAAATTTTCTTGCAGTAATATTATTTTTATAATTAAATACAACGTTTCATTCAGAAAAGCTTCGATTAAAATAATGAAAAAATAAATCAAAAATGCAGGTTTCAATAGTTTTGATATGCCTGGATCGAACCAAACTTAATTTTTCTTGCAGTAAAATTATTTTTATAATTTATTAAAGCGTTTCATTCAGAAAAGCTTCGATTAAAATATTGAAAAAATAAATGAAAAAAGCAGGTTTCAATAGTTTTGATATGCCTGGATCGAACCAAACTTAAATTTTCTTGCAGTAATATTATTTTTATAATTAAATACAACGTTTCATTCAGAAAAGCTTCGATTAAAATAATGAAAAAATAAATCAAAAGTGCAGGTTTCAATAGTTTTGATATGCCTGGATCGAAAAAAACATAAATTTCCTTGATGAATTTTTATTTTTATAATTTATTAAAGCGTTTCATTCAGAAAAGCTTCGATTAAAATATTGAAAAAATAAATGAAAAATGCAGGTTTCAATAGTTTTGATATGCCTGGATCGAAAAAAACATAAATTTCCTTGATGAATTTTTATTTTTATAATTTATTAAAGCGTTTCATTCAGAAAAGCTTCGATTAAAATATTGAAAAAATAAATGAAAAATGCAGGTTTCAATAGTTTTGATATGCCTGGATCGAAAAAATCATAAATTTCCTTGCTGCATTTTCATTTTTATAATTAAATAAAACGTTTCATTCAGAAAAGATTCGATTAAAATATTGAAAAAATAAATGAAAAATGCAGGTTTCAATAGTTTTGATATGCCTGGATCGAAAAAATCATAAATTTCCTTGCTGCATTTTCATTTTTATAATTAAATAAAACGTTTCATTCAGAAAAGATTCGATTAAAATATTGAAAAAATAAATCAAAAATGCAGGTTTCAATAGTTTTGATATGCCTGGATCGAAAAAAACATAAATTTCCTTGCTGCATTTTCATTTTTATAATTAAATAAAACGTTTCATTCAGAAAAGATTCGATTAAAATATTGAAAAAATAAATGAAAAAAGCAGGTTTCAATAGTTTTGATATGCCTGGATCGAACCAAACTTAAATTTTCTTGCAGTAATATTATTTTTATAATTAAATACAACGTTTCATTCAGAAAAGCTTCGATTAAAATAATGAAAAAATAAATCAAAAATGCAGGTTTCAATAGTTTTGATATGCCTGGATCGAACCAAACTTAATTTTTCTTGCAGTAAAATTATTTTTATAATTTATTAAAGCGTTTCATTCAGAAAAGCTTCGATTAAAATATTGAAAAAATAAATGAAAAAAGCAGGTTTCAATAGTTTTGATATGCCTGGATCGAACCAAACTTAAATTTTCTTGCAGTAATATTATTTTTATAATTAAATACAACGTTTCATTCAGAAAAGCTTCGATTAAAATAATGAAAAAATAAATCAAAAATGCAGGTTTCAATAGTTTTGATATGCCTGGATCGAAAAAAACATAAATTTCCTTGATGAATTTTTATTTTTATAATTTATTAAAGCGTTTCATTCAGAAAAGCTTCGATTAAAATATTGAAAAAATAAATGAAAAATGCAGGTTTCAATAGTTTTGATATGCCTGGATCGAAAAAAACATAAATTTCCTTGATGAATTTTTATTTTTATAATTTATTAAAGCGTTTCATTCAGAAAAGCTTCGATTAAAATATTGAAAAAATAAATGAAAAATGCAGGTTTCAATAGTTTTGATATGCCTGGATCGAAAAAATCATAAATTTCCTTGCTGCATTTTCATTTTTATAATTAAATAAAACGTTTCATTCAGAAAAGATTCGATTAAAATATTGAAAAAATAAATCAAAAATGCAGGTTTCAATAGTTTTGATATGCCTGGATCGAAAAAAACATAAATTTCCTTGCTGCATTTTCATTTTTATAATTAAATAAAACGTTTCATTCAGAAAAGATTCGATTAAAATATTGAAAAAATAAATCAAAAATGCAGGTTTCAATAGTTTTGATATGCCTGGATCGAAAAAAACATAAATTTCCTTGATGAATTTTTATTTTTATAATTTATTAAAGCGTTTCATTCAGAAAAGCTTCGATTAAAATATTGAAAAAATAAATGAAAAATGCAGGTTTCAATAGTTTTGATATGCCTGGATCGAAAAAAACATAAATTTCCTTGATGAATTTTTATTTTTATAATTTATTAAAGCGTTTCATTCAGAAAAGCTTCGATTAAAATATTGAAAAAATAAATGAAAAATGCAGGTTTCAATAGTTTTGATATGCCTGGATCGAAAAAAACATAAATTTCCTTGATGAATTTTTATTTTTATAATTTATTAAAGCGTTTCATTCAGAAAAGCTTCGATTAAAATATTGAAAAAATAAATGAAAAATGCAGGTTTCAATAGTTTTGATATGCCTGGATCGAAAAAATCATAAATATCCTTGCTGCATTTTCATTTTTATAATTAAATAAAACGTTTCATTCAGAAAAGATTCGATTAAAATATTGAAAAAATAAATGAAAAAAGCAGGTTTCAATAGTTTTGATATGCCTGGATCGAACCAAACTTAAATTTTCTTGCAGTAATATTATTTTTATAATTAAATACAACGTTTCATTCAGAAAAGCTTCGATTAAAATATTGAAAAAATAAATGAAAAAAGCAGGTTTCAATAGTTTTGATATGCCTGGATCGAACCAAACTTAAATTTTCTTGCAGTAAAATTATTTTTATAATTTATTAAAGCGTTTCATTCAGAAAAGCTTCGATTAAAATAATGAAAAAATAAATGAAAAAAGCAGGTTTCAATAGTTTTGATATGCCTGGATCGAAAAAAACATAAATTTCCTTGCTGCATTTTCATTTTTATAATTAAATAAAACGTTTCATTCAGAAAAGATTCGATTAAAATATTGAAAAAATAAATGAAAAAAGCAGGTTTCAATAGTTTTGATATGCCTGGATCGAACCAAACTTAAATTTTCTTGCAGTAATATTATTTTTATAATTAAATACAACGTTTCATTCAGAAAAGCTTCGATTAAAATATTGAAAAAATAAATGAAAAATGCAGGTTTCAATAGTTTTGATATGCCTGGATCGAAAAAATCATAAATTTCCTTGCTGCATTTTCATTTTTATAATTAAATAAAACGTTTCATTCAGAAAAGATTCGATTAAAATATTGAAAAAATAAATCAAAAATGCAGGTTTCAATAGTTTTGATATGCCTGGATCGAAAAAAACATAAATTTCCTTGCTGCATTTTCATTTTTATAATTAAATAAAACGTTTCATTCAGAAAAGATTCGATTAAAATATTGAAAAAATAAATGAAAAAAGCAGGTTTCAATAGTTTTGATATGCCTGGATCGAACCAAACTTAAATTTTCTTGCAGTAATATTATTTTTATAATTAAATACAACGTTTCATTCAGAAAAGCTTCGATTAAAATAATGAAAAAATAAATGAAAAAAGCAGGTTTCAATAGTTTTGATATGCCTGGATCGAAAAAAACATAAATTTCCTTGCTGCATTTTCATTTTTATAATTAAATAAAACGTTTCATTCAGAAAAGATTCGATTAAAATATTGAAAAAATAAATGAAAAAAGCAGGTTTCAATAGTTTTGATATGCCTGGATCGAACCAAACTTAAATTTTCTTGCAGTAATATTATTTTTATAATTAAATACAACGTTTCATTCAGAAAAGCTTCGATTAAAATATTGAAAAAATAAATGAAAAAAGCAGGTTTCAATAGTTTTGATATGCCTGGATCGAACCAAACTTAAATTTTCTTGCAGTAAAATTATTTTTATAATTTATTAAAGCGTTTCATTCAGAAAAGCTTCTATTAAAATATTGAAAAAATAAATGAAAAAAGCAGGTTTCAATAGTTTTGATATGCCTGGATCGAACCAAACTTAAATTTTCTTGCAGTAATATTATTTTTATAATTAAATACAACGTTTCATTCAGAAAAGCTTCGATTAAAATAATGAAAAAATAAATCAAAAATGCAGGTTTCAATAGTTTTGATATGCCTGGATCGAACCAAACTTAAATTTTCTTGCAGTAATATTATTTTTATAATTAAATACAACGTTTCATTCAGAAAAGCTTCGATTAAAATATTGAAAAAATAAATGAAAAAAGCAGGTTTCAATAGTTTTGATATGCCTGGATCGAACCAAACTTAAATTTTCTTGCAGTAATATTATTTTTATAATTAAATACAACGTTTCATTCAGAAAAGCTTCGATTAAAATAATGAAAAAATAAATGAAAAAAGCAGGTTTCAATAGTTTTGATATGCCTGGATCGAAAAAAACATAAATTTCCTTGCTGCATTTTCATTTTTATAATTAAATAAAACGTTTCATTCAGAAAAGATTCGATTAAAATATTGAAAAAATAAATGAAAAAAGCAGGTTTCAATAGTTTTGATATGCCTGGATCGAAAAAATCATAAATTTCCTTGCTGCATTTTCATTTTTATAATTAAATAAAACGTTTCATTCAGAAAAGATTCGATTAAAATATTGAAAAAATAAATCAAAAATGCAGGTTTCAATAGTTTTGATATGCCTGGATCGAAAAAAACATAAATTTCCTTGCTGCATTTTCATTTTTATAATTAAATAAAACGTTTCATTCAGAAAAGATTCGATTAAAATATTGAAAAAATAAATGAAAAAAGCAGGTTTCAATAGTTTTGATATGCCTGGATCGAACCAAACTTAAATTTTCTTGCAGTAATATTATTTTTATAATTAAATACAACGTTTCATTCAGAAAAGCTTCGATTAAAATAATGAAAAAATAAATGAAAAAAGCAGGTTTCAATAGTTTTGATATGCCTGGATCGAAAAAAACATAAATTTCCTTGCAGTAATATTATTTTTATAATTAAATACAACGTTTCATTCAGAAAAGCTTCGATTAAAATATTGAAAAAATAAATGAAAAAAGCAGGTTTCAATAGTTTTGATATGCCTGGATCGAACCAAACTTAAATTTTCTTGCAGTAATATTATTTTTATAATTAAATACAACGTTTCATTCAGAAAAGCTTCGATTAAAATATTGAAAAAATAAATCAAAAATGCAGGTTTCAATAGTTTTGATATGCCTGGATCGAAAAAAACATAAATTTCCTTGCTGCATTTTCATTTTTATAATTAAATAAAACGTTTCATTCAGAAAAGATTCGATTAAAATATTGAAAAAATAAATGAAAAAAGCAGGTTTCAATAGTTTTGATATGCCTGGATCGAACCAAACTTAAATTTTCTTGCAGTAATATTATTTTTATAATTAAATACAACGTTTCATTCAGAAAAGCTTCGATTAAAATATTGAAAAAATAAATGAAAAAAGCAGGTTTCAATAGTTTTGATATGCCTGGATCGAACCAAACTTAAATTTTCTTGCAGTAATATTATTTTTATAATTAAATACAACGTTTCATTCAGAAAAGCTTCGATTAAAATAATGAAAAAATAAATGAAAAAAGCAGGTTTCAATAGTTTTGATATGCCTGGATCGAAAAAAACATAAATTTCCTTGCTGCATTTTCATTTTTATAATTAAATAAAACGTTTCATTCAGAAAAGATTCGATTAAAATATTGAAAAAATAAATGAAAAAAGCAGGTTTCAATAGTTTTGATATGCCTGGATCGAACCAAACTTAAATTTTCTTGCAGTAATATTATTTTTATAATTAAATACAACGTTTCATTCAGAAAAGCTTCGATTAAAATATTGAAAAAATAAATGAAAAAAGCAGGTTTCAATAGTTTTGATATGCCTGGATCGAACCAAACTTAAATTTTCTTGCAGTAAAATTATTTTTATAATTTATTAAAGCGTTTCATTCAGAAAAGCTTCTATTAAAATATTGAAAAAATAAATGAAAAAAGCAGGTTTCAATAGTTTTGATATGCCTGGATCGAACCAAACTTAAATTTTCTTGCAGTAATATTATTTTTATAATTAAATACAACGTTTCATTCAGAAAAGCTTCGATTAAAATAATGAAAAAATAAATCAAAAATGCAGGTTTCAATAGTTTTGATATGCCTGGATCGAACCAAACTTAAATTTTCTTGCAGTAATATTATTTTTATAATTAAATACAACGTTTCATTCAGAAAAGCTTCGATTAAAATATTGAAAAAATAAATGAAAAAAGCAGGTTTCAATAGTTTTGATATGCCTGGATCGAACCAAACTTAAATTTTCTTGCAGTAATATTATTTTTATAATTAAATACAACGTTTCATTCAGAAAAGCTTCGATTAAAATAATGAAAAAATAAATGAAAAAAGCAGGTTTCAATAGTTTTGATATGCCTGGATCGAAAAAAACATAAATTTCCTTGCTGCATTTTCATTTTTATAATTAAATAAAACGTTTCATTCAGAAAAGATTCGATTAAAATATTGAAAAAATAAATGAAAAAAGCAGGTTTCAATAGTTTTGATATGCCTGGATCGAAAAAATCATAAATTTCCTTGCTGCATTTTCATTTTTATAATTAAATAAAACGTTTCATTCAGAAAAGATTCGATTAAAATATTGAAAAAATAAATCAAAAATGCAGGTTTCAATAGTTTTGATATGCCTGGATCGAAAAAAACATAAATTTCCTTGCTGCATTTTCATTTTTATAATTAAATAAAACGTTTCATTCAGAAAAGATTCGATTAAAATATTGAAAAAATAAATGAAAAAAGCAGGTTTCAATAGTTTTGATATGCCTGGATCGAACCAAACTTAAATTTTCTTGCAGTAATATTATTTTTATAATTAAATACAACGTTTCATTCAGAAAAGCTTCGATTAAAATAATGAAAAAATAAATGAAAAAAGCAGGTTTCAATAGTTTTGATATGCCTGGATCGAAAAAAACATAAATTTCCTTGCTGCATTTTCATTTTTATAATTAAATAAAACGTTTCATTCAGAAAAGATTCGATTAAAATATTGAAAAAATAAATGAAAAAAGCAGGTTTCAATAGTTTTGATATGCCTGGATCGAACCAAACTTAAATTTTCTTGCAGTAATATTATTTTTATAATTAAATACAACGTTTCATTCAGAAAAGCTTCGATTAAAATATTGAAAAAATAAATGAAAAAAGCAGGTTTCAATAGTTTTGATATGCCTGGATCGAACCAAACTTAAATTTTCTTGCAGTAAAATTATTTTTATAATTTATTAAAGCGTTTCATTCAGAAAAGCTTCTATTAAAATATTGAAAAAATAAATGAAAAAAGCAGGTTTCAATAGTTTTGATATGCCTGGATCGAACCAAACTTAAATTTTCTTGCAGTAATATTATTTTTATAATTAAATACAACGTTTCATTCAGAAAAGCTTCGATTAAAATAATGAAAAAATAAATCAAAAATGCAGGTTTCAATAGTTTTGATATGCCTGGATCGAACCAAACTTAAATTTTCTTGCAGTAATATTATTTTTATAATTAAATACAACGTTTCATTCAGAAAAGCTTCGATTAAAATATTGAAAAAATAAATGAAAAAAGCAGGTTTCAATAGTTTTGATATGCCTGGATCGAACCAAACTTAAATTTTCTTGCAGTAAAATTATTTTTATAATTTATTAAAGCGTTTCATTCAGAAAAGCTTCTATTAAAATATTGAAAAAATAAATGAAAAAAGCAGGTTTCAATAGTTTTGATATGCCTGGATCGAACCAAACTTAAATTTTCTTGCAGTAATATTATTTTTATAATTAAATACAACGTTTCATTCAGAAAAGCTTCGATTAAAATAATGAAAAAATAAATCAAAAATGCAGGTTTCAATAGTTTTGATATGCCTGGATCGAAAAAAACATAAATTTCCTTGCTGCATTTTCATTTTTATAATTAAATAAAACGTTTCATTCAGAAAAGATTCGATTAAAATATTGAAAAAATAAATGAAAAAAGCAGGTTTCAATAGTTTTGATATGCCTGGATCGAACCAAACTTAAATTTTCTTGCAGTAATATTATTTTTATAATTTATTAAAGCGTTTCATTCAGAAAAGCTTCGATTAAAATATTGAAAAAATAAATGAAAAAAGCAGGTTTCAATAGTTTTGATATGCCTGGATCGAACCAAACTTAAATTTTCTTGCAGTAATATTATTTTTATAATTAAATACAACGTTTCATTCAGAAAAGCTTCGATTAAAATATTGAAAAAATAAATGAAAAAAGCAGGTTTCAATAGTTTTGATATGCCTGGATCGAACCAAACTTAAATTTTCTTGCAGTAAAATTATTTTTATAATTTATTAAAGCGTTTCATTCAGAAAAGCTTCGATTAAAATATTGAAAAAATAAATGAAAAAAGCAGGTTTCAATAGTTTTGATATGCCTGGATCGAACCAAACTTAAATTTTCTTGCAGTAATATTATTTTTATAATTAAATACAACGTTTCATTCAGAAAAGCTTCGATTAAAATAATGAAAAAATAAATCAAAAATGCAGGTTTCAATAGTTTTGATATGCCTGGATCGAAAAAAACATAAATTTCCTTGCTGCATTTTCATTTTTATAATTAAATAAAACGTTTCATTCAGAAAAGATTCGATTAAAATATTGAAAAAATAAATGAAAAAAGCAGGTTTCAATAGTTTTGATATGCCTGGATCGAACCAAACTTAAATTTTCTTGCAGTAAAATTATTTTTATAATTTATTAAAGCGTTTCATTCAGAAAAGCTTCGATTAAAATATTGAAAAAATAAATGAAAAAAGCAGGTTTCAATAGTTTTGATATGCCTGGATCGAACCAAACTTAAATTTTCTTGCAGTAATATTATTTTTATAATTAAATACAACGTTTCATTCAGAAAAGCTTCGATTAAAATAATGAAAAAATAAATCAAAAATGCAGGTTTCAATAGTTTTGATATGCCTGGATCGAACCAAACTTAAATTTTCTTGCAGTAATATTATTTTTATAATTAAATACAACGTTTCATTCAGAAAAGCTTCGATTAAAATAATGAAAAAATAAATCAAAAATGCAGGTTTCAATAGTTTTGATATGCCTGGATCGAAAAAAACATAAATTTCCTTGCTGCATTTTCATTTTTATAATTAAATAAAACGTTTCATTCAGAAAAGATTCGATTAAAATATTGAAAAAATAAATGAAAAAAGCAGGTTTCAATAGTTTTGATATGCCTGGATCGAACCAAACTTAAATTTTCTTGCAGTAATATTATTTTTATAATTTATTAAAGCGTTTCATTCAGAAAAGCTTCGATTAAAATATTGAAAAAATAAATGAAAAAAGCAGGTTTCAATAGTTTTGATATGCCTGGATCGAACCAAACTTAAATTTTCTTGCAGTAATATTATTTTTATAATTAAATACAACGTTTCATTCAGAAAAGCTTCGATTAAAATATTGAAAAAATAAATGAAAAAAGCAGGTTTCAATAGTTTTGATATGCCTGGATCGAACCAAACTTAAATTTTCTTGCAGTAAAATTATTTTTATAATTTATTAAAGCGTTTCATTCAGAAAAGCTTCGATTAAAATATTGAAAAAATAAATGAAAAAAGCAGGTTTCAATAGTTTTGATATGCCTGGATCGAACCAAACTTAAATTTTCTTGCAGTAATATTATTTTTATAATTAAATACAACGTTTCATTCAGAAAAGCTTCGATTAAAATAATGAAAAAATAAATCAAAAATGCAGGTTTCAATAGTTTTGATATGCCTGGATCGAACCAAACTTAAATTTTCTTGCAGTAATATTATTTTTATAATTAAATACAACGTTTCATTCAGAAAAGCTTCGATTAAAATAATGAAAAAATAAATCAAAAATGCAGGTTTCAATAGTTTTGATATGCCTGGATCGAAAAAAACATAAATTTCCTTGCTGCATTTTCATTTTTATAATTAAATAAAACGTTTCATTCAGAAAAGATTCGATTAAAATATTGAAAAAATAAATGAAAAAAGCAGGTTTCAATAGTTTTGATATGCCTGGATCGAACCAAACTTAAATTTTCTTGCAGTAAAATTATTTTTATAATTTATTAAAGCGTTTCATTCAGAAAAGCTTCTATTAAAATATTGAAAAAATAAATGAAAAAAGCAGGTTTCAATAGTTTTGATATGCCTGGATCGAACCAAACTTAAATTTTCTTGCAGTAATATTATTTTTATAATTAAATACAACGTTTCATTCAGAAAAGCTTCGATTAAAATAATGAAAAAATAAATCAAAAATGCAGGTTTCAATAGTTTTGATATGCCTGGATCGAACCAAACTTAAATTTTCTTGCAGTAATATTATTTTTATAATTAAATACAACGTTTCATTCAGAAAAGCTTCGATTAAAATAATGAAAAAATAAATCAAAAATGCAGGTTTCAATAGTTTTGATATGCCTGGATCGAAAAAAACATAAATTTCCTTGCTGCATTTTCATTTTTATAATTAAATAAAACGTTTCATTCAGAAAAGATTCGATTAAAATATTGAAAAAATAAATGAAAAAAGCAGGTTTCAATAGTTTTGATATGCCTGGATCGAACCAAACTTAAATTTTCTTGCAGTAATATTATTTTTATAATTTATTAAAGCGTTTCATTCAGAAAAGCTTCGATTAAAATATTGAAAAAATAAATGAAAAAAGCAGGTTTCAATAGTTTTGATATGCCTGGATCGAACCAAACTTAAATTTTCTTGCAGTAATATTATTTTTATAATTAAATACAACGTTTCATTCAGAAAAGCTTCGATTAAAATATTGAAAAAATAAATGAAAAAAGCAGGTTTCAATAGTTTTGATATGCCTGGATCGAACCAAACTTAAATTTTCTTGCAGTAATATTATTTTTATAATTAAATACAACGTTTCATTCAGAAAAGCTTCGATTAAAATATTGAAAAAATAAATCAAAAATGCAGGTTTCAATAGTTTTGATATGCCTGGATCGAAAAAAACATAAATTTCCTTGCTGCATTTTCATTTTTATAATTAAATAAAACGTTTCATTCAGAAAAGATTCGATTAAAATATTGAAAAAATAAATGAAAAAAGCAGGTTTCAATAGTTTTGATATGCCTGGATCGAACCAAACTTAAATTTTCTTGCAGTAAAATTATTTTTATAATTTATTAAAGCGTTTCATTCAGAAAAGCTTCTATTAAAATATTGAAAAAATAAATGAAAAAAGCAGGTTTCAATAGTTTTGATATGCCTGGATCGAACCAAACTTAAATTTTCTTGCAGTAATATTATTTTTATAATTAAATACAACGTTTCATTCAGAAAAGCTTCGATTAAAATAATGAAAAAATAAATCAAAAATGCAGGTTTCAATAGTTTTGATATGCCTGGATCGAACCAAACTTAAATTTTCTTGCAGTAATATTATTTTTATAATTAAATACAACGTTTCATTCAGAAAAGCTTCGATTAAAATAATGAAAAAATAAATCAAAAATGCAGGTTTCAATAGTTTTGATATGCCTGGATCGAAAAAAACATAAATTTCCTTGCTGCATTTTCATTTTTATAATTAAATAAAACGTTTCATTCAGAAAAGATTCGATTAAAATATTGAAAAAATAAATGAAAAAAGCAGGTTTCAATAGTTTTGATATGCCTGGATCGAACCAAACTTAAATTTTCTTGCAGTAATATTATTTTTATAATTTATTAAAGCGTTTCATTCAGAAAAGCTTCGATTAAAATATTGAAAAAATAAATGAAAAAAGCAGGTTTCAATAGTTTTGATATGCCTGGATCGAACCAAACTTAAATTTTCTTGCAGTAATATTATTTTTATAATTAAATACAACGTTTCATTCAGAAAAGCTTCGATTAAAATATTGAAAAAATAAATGAAAAAAGCAGGTTTCAATAGTTTTGATATGCCTGGATCGAACCAAACTTAAATTTTCTTGCAGTAAAATTATTTTTATAATTTATTAAAGCGTTTCATTCAGAAAAGCTTCGATTAAAATATTGAAAAAATAAATGAAAAAAGCAGGTTTCAATAGTTTTGATATGCCTGGATCGAACCAAACTTAAATTTTCTTGCAGTAATATTATTTTTATAATTAAATACAACGTTTCATTCAGAAAAGCTTCGATTAAAATAATGAAAAAATAAATCAAAAATGCAGGTTTCAATAGTTTTGATATGCCTGGATCGAACCAAACTTAAATTTTCTTGCAGTAATATTATTTTTTTAATTAAATACAACGTTTCATTCAGAAAAGCTTCGATTAAAATAATGAAAAAATAAATCAAAAATGCAGGTTTCAATAGTTTTGATATGCCTGGATCGAAAAAAACATAAATTTCCTTGCTGCATTTTCATTTTTATAATTAAATAAAACGTTTCATTCAGAAAAGATTCGATTAAAATATTGAAAAAATAAATGAAAAAAGCAGGTTTCAATAGTTTTGATATGCCTGGATCGAACCAAACTTAAATTTTCTTGCAGTAAAATTATTTTTATAATTTATTAAAGCGTTTCATTCAGAAAAGCTTCGATTAAAATATTGAAAAAATAAATGAAAAAAGCAGGTTTCAATAGTTTTGATATGCCTGGATCGAACCAAACTTAAATTTTCTTGCAGTAATATTATTTTTATAATTAAATACAACGTTTCATTCAGAAAAGCTTCGATTAAAATAATGAAAAAATAAATGAAAAAAGCAGGTTTCAATAGTTTTGATATGCCTGGATCGAACCAAACTTAAATTTTCTTGCAGTAATATTATTTTTATAATTAAATACAACGTTTCATTCAGAAAAGCTTCGATTAAAATAATGAAAAAATAAATCAAAAATGCAGGTTTCAATAGTTTTGATATGCCTGGATCGAAAAAAACATAAATTTCCTTGCTGCATTTTCATTTTTATAATTAAATAAAACGTTTCATTCAGAAAAGATTCGATTAAAATATTGAAAAAATAAATGAAAAAAGCAGGTTTCAATAGTTTTGATATGCCTGGATCGAACCAAACTTAAATTTTCTTGCAGTAAAATTATTTTTATAATTTATTAAAGCGTTTCATTCAGAAAAGCTTCGATTAAAATATTGAAAAAATAAATCAAAAATGCAGGTTTCAATAGTTTTGATATGCCTGGATCGAAAAAAACATAAATTTCCTTGCTGCATTTTCATTTTTATAATTAAATAAAACGTTTCATCCAGAAAAGATTCGATTAAAATATTGAAAAAATAAATCAAAAATGCAGGTTTCAATAGTTTTGATATGCCTGGATCGAACCAAACTTAAATTTTCTTGCAGTAATATTATTTTTATAATTAAATACAACGTTTCATTCAGAAAAGCTTCGATTAAAATAATGAAAAAATAAATCAAAAATGCAGGTTTCAATAGTTTTGATATGCCTGGATCGAAAAAAACATAAATTTCCTTGATGAATTTTTATTTTTATAATTTATTAAAGCGTTTCATTCAGAAAAGCTTCGATTAAAATATTGAAAAAATAAATGAAAAATGCAGGTTTCAATAGTTTTGATATGCCTGGATCGAACCAAACTTAAATTTTCTTGCAGTAATATTATTTTTATAATTAAATACAACGTTTCATTCAGAAAAGCTTCGATTAAAATAATGAAAAAATAAATCAAAAATGCAGGTTTCAATAGTTTTGATATGCCTGGATCGAAAAAATCATAAATTTCCTTGCTGCTTTTTCAATTTTATAATTTATTAAAGCGTTTCATTGTTGAAAGATTGAATCTAAATTTTACAAAGAATTTCAAAAACGCAGGTGTCAATAGTTTTGATATGCCTGGATCGAAAAAAACATAAATTTCCTTGCTGCATTTTCATTTTTATAATTAAATAAAACGTTTCATTCAGAAAAGATTCGATTAAAATATTGAAAAAATAAATGAAAAAAGCAGGTTTCAATAGTTTTGATATGCCTGGATCGAACCAAAAAATAAAAAAGTTTTGTAAAAAAGTCAACACAACATTAAGGTTGTGCAAGAATTGCATTAAAAGCAATTACTTGAAGACTTTAGGTTATGATAGTTAAAGAAATAAAATCAAAAATCAAAATTGTAAATAAATGTCACAACAGCATTAAGGCTGTTAGCTAAGCTTTGCTAATGCAATAACTTAGTTTAATGACATTGTGAATAAATAAAATTCAACTTAAAAAAAATCACTTTAAAGCGAGATCTTTAAGATTGAATTTTTTTGATTTATTGATTTTTGAATGTTAAAAAAATCAAAAAATATAAATGAATGAATGTCATAACAGCATTAAGGTTGTTAGCTAAGCTTTGCTAATGCAATAACTTAGTTTAATGACATTGGAAATAAATAAAATTCAACTTAAAAAAAACACATTAAAGCGAGATCTTTAAGATTGAATTTTTATGGTTTTATTATTTTTGGATGTTTCGGCCCTGAACCCTAAACATCCTAATTATAAAAGTAAATTTGTATTTTACATTTGTTTGAAAAGGAAACCTGCATCGTTGGGCCTCATCAGTAGAGTTCGATGGTCTAAGGTTTGAAATAAAATTATAATAAAATTAAAGAGTTTAGTTGAGCGATGATGAAAGTTGAAAAAAAGGGAAAAAGAAATTAGAGAAAAAATAAATTTTTTGAAGATTGAAAAAAGGAAGTGGTTATTTTGGCTTTATATGCATAAGAGCAATAATATTTTATCGTTGTTGTTTTGAAGCAATGTTTAGTATCATCCAATAATTGTTAGAATTCTAAAGCTAATTCAAGAAATGCCACAGAAGCGACCAATTGAACGTGATATTAATGGTGATGAAGGAATGCATTCAGGAGCCAAAATGCCTAATTTGGACTTGCAGGTATGTTTTATAATTTATATAATTTTCTCATCTTTTTACTTTTTGTTTTTTAGGATCAAATTGATAAATTGTCTTCAGTTGTTAATGTATTGGCTCCCGTTGTTCATCGATTGGATGCAGATAATTCAAAAGAATTTTTGATGATTTACAATGTTGATTTTGCACTTACAAACAATAGAAAGGATAATCGTAAATTATTGCTCAATGGCGTGTTTGAATTACTGGATCATATTTTGGATAAAAATTATTCATCAACCGCTGTTGGATCTCCAGAATATCTTGGTAAAACTGAAAAGAAATTCATTAAAGTTAAACTTGGTTCGCTATTGGTTAATAATGTTATGGATTCACTTCATCGCCTGAAAACGTTCAAGCCAAAGCTGTTTAAAGTTAATGGTCGAATTGATGTTCAACGATGTTTATCAAATAGTTCAATGAAGAAACGGAAGATTGGATTAATTATCAAGCAAGAATTGATCGCTATGTTCAAGGATATGCTGCATCAAAAGAAGATTAATGCTGTACCTTTTGTTCTGCTTAAAGGTAATACAATTAAAGTAGGAGCTGATGAACCTAAAACTTTTGATATTGTTAAAGATCTAATTGTAAATTTTAACTTTTGTTTAATGCATTTTATCTTGTTTTGTATATTTTGTCTTTGTAAGTAATATTCAAATAAACTTATGTAACTTTTTGTATTTCTTATTTGTTCAGTTAAATGAAGTTAAAGTATTTGTGTTTGTTTAGAACTTTATTCTTGTGTTTTTTGATTGTTTCTTTATGGTAATTATTGCGTATCAGTAGGTTTTCTAGATTTTCATAGGCGTTTTTAAAGTTATGTTTATTGCTTGAAACTCTCGCTGTTCTTAATGTTTCTCCCTCAATTATGTTATGTTTATAAACTGTAGGAATATTTGAGCGATAATTTGAGTATCTAAGCACGTCAAAGGTGTATGCGTCAGTTTTATTATATAAATTGTAGTTGATTCCTTGATTTAATTCAACCGTAATATCGAGGTAATTTGTTTTAAATTCGGATTCATGTGTAGTTTCGAGTGTTAAACTTTCATGGTAAATATTATTGGCAATTTTTTGAAAGTCGATATTTTTATGGTTGATTACAATTATGTCGTCCATGTATCTGGATGGAGCAATATTTTTTACAAAAAATTGGTTTTCTTTATTATGACAGTATTTGTATTCCATCATAGTCAAAGTTAAATCTGCAATTTCAGGTGAAGCGTTATTGCCTTGTGGAATTCCATTGATTTGTTTAAAAATTATTGTGGCGAATTTTGCATAGCTATTATCAAGTGTTTGAATTAGTAAATCCATGATATCTTCTTTAGTAAAGCAATTTTCCATCCCATTTTCTTTTGCTTCCCTGAATTGGCAGTAATTATATCCAACTTTTAAATATTCCTTTTTACTGTTTTTAAAGCATAATTCAATTAGGTTGCTTATGTTTTGAATTACAACGGTGTGAGGTAAATTAGTAAATAAGTTGTTAAAATCAGCGCAAAATAATTTTAAATTATCTTTTTTTGTTAAATTTTCTATTTTTTCAATGAACTCTTGACTGTTTTTTATTGACCAATAATTTTTTAAGCTTGTCCTATTTTCAATAACTTTGCAATAATTTTTTAATTGGTTTTTAAAATGTTTTAATATTTGTTGTAGTTTTTTTGATAGTTCTTTAATTCCGCTATTACTTGCACCTGTAATAAATCTGAATTTTATTGGGGTTTTATGCAACTTGGGTATTGCGTAAATTTTTGGAATAACTTTTTCTTTTTCACAATTCATTTTTATTTTTCTGTTTTCGTTAAGTATGCAGCATTTTGTATAAACTTCGTCTAAATTTATTTCGCTTATTTTATAAGTGTCATTACCTTTAATATTTTCTTTATCCCATCCTAATTCTTTTTGCAGACTTTCAACGTATAGTTTTTTGCAAGTAAATGCATAGTTATTTGTTGCTTTATCGGCCGTTGTAATAATAAAATGTTTTTTAATGTTTTCAAGTTCTTTTTTGGCTTTTTGGTTGAAAATTGGTTTATTTTTGTTTAAGTTAAAGAAAAGAGATTTAGCGAGTTTTTTTATTTCTTTTTTCCAAAGTTTTTCCAATTTTAAGGCTTGTTTGTTAGTGATTTTATATTTTTTAATTAGTTTATTTTGAAATTGGCAGAAGACTTTATTTATTTCTTCTTCGATTTCTTTTTTTGTTACAATATTTATATCTCTAAATTTAGTACCCATTTTTAGTGTTTTTTTAAGATTAAGATTTTTTATAAAGTTAATATCCCCCGTTATGATATGTTTATGGTGGTTATCAAAGTATGGATGTTCTGGTGAACACATACATTTAGAGGTGTTGATTTCTTTAACTTGATTTATAGTGAGGTTATTTAAAAATTGGTTGTAATTAAAAACTTTAGTACTGATCGGTGGCAGACATTTTTTAATTATTCTGAACTTAGCATTGTCGTGTAATATTATTTGGTTTTCTTTTAATATTTTGTTTAAAATTTTTCCAAGTTTAATTTTATCCAGGACTGGATGGATATGAGTTAGACTTATGTTTAGAAAATTATTTGTTACCATTCTAGATTTCTTATCATTAGTTTTAAAACTTAATAGTTTTAAATCGTTTTTTTTAAATGTCAAAGTATTTTCGTCTTTAGTTAATTTATTTTTAATATTTTTGGAGGTGTTGTAATAAAGTTGGAATAATTCGTTTGTTTCAGCTGTGATGATTTTATTTTTTATTTCGGTTGAGCTAGTATTATTTAACTTCTTTTTTCGTTTTCTGTTATTGCCTCTTGTGTTTTTTATTCGTGGAAAGTTGAAATTAAAATATGGCAATTTATCTAATTTTTCTTTTATTAAAGATAAATTTGTTAGGTTTCCTATTGCCTTAATATTGTCGTTTAATCCATATGGATATGCAGTCATTAAAAGTCTGATCCATGTGTCTTCGGTATTTAAGCGAGTTTGTCTATCTTCTAAATCAATATTATCCAGGACATCTATTTCAAAATCATTATTTTCATGATTTATAAAATGTTGGCATAAGACAGTTTTTTCAGTTCCATTTTTGATGTTATTTAAATGTTCGCTAATTCTTTGTTTTAATTTTCTTTTTGTTTCTCCTACATATTGCTTTTTGCATATTTTACAAGTTAAGAGATAAACTAAATTATTTGAACAGCAATTAAATTTATTGGTTTTACAGGTTAAATATTTATCTTTAGTTACGCTGCTTTCAACAAAATTACGATTATTTAATCTAGGACATACTTTACAGTTTTTCTTTTTACACTTGTATCCTTCTTGATCTGTAGTTTTAAATGGTTTTATGATTCTTTTTCTTCTTTCCTTTGATATAGTTGCTATGTAATTTTTATAAAAGTTAAAAGGTTTCGAAATTAGAGTTTTTTTAAACCAATTGGGATGACCCTCCTGGCGGCGGTTTCTCCACCAAGACGGCACGAGATGTGTTTTAGAGAGCGGCCTCTCTCGGTACAGGCATGAAAACCGTATTTTTTACAACTGCTGGCAGCATGGTCAGATCCCTCCCGTCCGGATCTCCACTTTTATCACTCAAAGGCAGTTGAACGGTTCACGTTGAATCCGTTTAATAAACCATATTTGAATAATTTTGTAAGTTATAACTAATTTCGAAGAAAGAATAAGAAGGAAATTATTAAATATATATTGTACAGATTTAGGGTTTTTGAATTGCCCTTTTATGAAGAGAGGAAAGAAGGAAAGAGAAAGAATGGTTAAGATTAAATAATTTTAATTGAATAAAATTATAAGTTGTAAGCTGAAATAATGTTGAAAGAGTAATTTAAGTCACATTTTGTGTGGGATGAAAGAATAAGGTTTATAAACAGTGTGGATGTCGGGTTCTTGGAATTCTTTCGAATTCCAAAGCGGGCATTATTTAAATGAAAATTATAAATTATTGTTATAAGCAGAGTTCACTCAGGAAGTTTTAATTTATAGTGAAAGGAATTTTATAAATGAAATTTTAATTTCCTGGGTTCGTAGATTTATTCCAAAGAGTGGGCTTTTTCAACCTCACATCAATTTGGAAGTAAATCAACAAATTACAAAAAATAAAAAAGTTTTGTAAAAAAGTCAACACAACATTAAGGTTGTGCAAGAATTGCATTAAAAGCAATTACTTGAAGACTTTAGGTTATGATAGTTAAAGAAATAAAATCAAAAATCAAAATTGTAAATAAATGTCACAACAGCATTAAGGCTGTTAGCTAAGCTTTGCTAATGCAATAACTTAGTTTAATGACATTGTGAATAAATAAAATTCAACTTAAAAAAAATCACTTTAAAGCGAGATCTTTAAGATTGAATTTTTTTGATTTATTGATTTTTGAATGTTAAAAAAATCAAAAAATATAAATGAATGAATGTCATAACAGCATTAAGGTTGTTAGCTAAGCTTTGCTAATGCAATAACTTAGTTTAATGACATTGGAAATAAATAAAATTCAACTTAAAAAAAACACATTAAAGCGAGATCTTTAAGATTGAATTTTTATGGTTTTATTATTTTTGGATGTTTCGGCCCTGAACCCTAAACATCCTAATTATAAAAGTAAATTTGTATTTTACATTTGTTTGAAAAGGAAACCTGCATCGTTGGGCCTCATCAGTAGAGTTCGATGGTCTAAGGTTTGAAATAAAATTATAATAAAATTAAAGAGTTTAGTTGAGCGATGATGAAAGTTGAAAAAAAGGGAAAAAGAAATTAGAGAAAAAATAAATTTTTTGAAGATTGAAAAAAGGAAGTGGTTATTTTGGCTTTATATGCATAAGAGCAATAATATTTTATCGTTGTTGTTTTGAAGCAATGTTTAGTATCATCCAATAATTGTTAGAATTCTAAAGCTAATTCAAGAAATGCCACAGAAGCGACCAATTGAACGTGATATTAATGGTGATGAAGGAATGCATTCAGGAGCCAAAATGCCTAATTTGGACTTGCAGGTATGTTTTATAATTTATATAATTTTCTCATCTTTTTACTTTTTGTTTTTTAGGATCAAATTGATAAATTGTCTTCAGTTGTTAATGTATTGGCTCCCGTTGTTCATCGATTGGATGCAGATAATTCAAAAGAATTTTTGATGATTTACAATGTTGATTTTGCACTTACAAACAATAGAAAGGATAATCGTAAATTATTGCTCAATGGCGTGTTTGAATTACTGGATCATATTTTGGATAAAAATTATTCATCAACCGCTGTTGGATCTCCAGAATATCTTGGTAAAACTGAAAAGAAATTCATTAAAGTTAAACTTGGTTCGCTATTGGTTAATAATGTTATGGATTCACTTCATCGCCTGAAAACGTTCAAGCCAAAGCTGTTTAAAGTTAATGGTCGAATTGATGTTCAACGATGTTTATCAAATAGTTCAATGAAGAAACGGAAGATTGGATTAATTATCAAGCAAGAATTGATCGCTATGTTCAAGGATATGCTGCATCAAAAGAAGATTAATGCTGTACCTTTTGTTCTGCTTAAAGGTAATACAATTAAAGTAGGAGCTGATGAACCTAAAACTTTTGATATTGTTAAAGATCTAATTGTAAATTTTAACTTTTGTTTAATGCATTTTATCTTGTTTTGTATATTTTGTCTTTGTAAGTAATATTCAAATAAACTTATGTAACTTTTTGTATTTCTTATTTGTTCAGTTAAATGAAGTTAAAGTATTTGTGTTTGTTTAGAACTTTATTCTTGTGTTTTTTGATTGTTTCTTTATGGTAATTATTGCGTATCAGTAGGTTTTCTAGATTTTCATAGGCGTTTTTAAAGTTATGTTTATTGCTTGAAACTCTCGCTGTTCTTAATGTTTCTCCCTCAATTATGTTATGTTTATAAACTGTAGGAATATTTGAGCGATAATTTGAGTATCTAAGCACGTCAAAGGTGTATGCGTCAGTTTTATTATATAAATTGTAGTTGATTCCTTGATTTAATTCAACCGTAATATCGAGGTAATTTGTTTTAAATTCGGATTCATGTGTAGTTTCGAGTGTTAAACTTTCATGGTAAATATTATTGGCAATTTTTTGAAAGTCGATATTTTTATGGTTGATTACAATTATGTCGTCCATGTATCTGGATGGAGCAATATTTTTTACAAAAAATTGGTTTTCTTTATTATGACAGTATTTGTATTCCATCATAGTCAAAGTTAAATCTGCAATTTCAGGTGAAGCGTTATTGCCTTGTGGAATTCCATTGATTTGTTTAAAAATTATTGTGGCGAATTTTGCATAGCTATTATCAAGTGTTTGAATTAGTAAATCCATGATATCTTCTTTAGTAAAGCAATTTTCCATCCCATTTTCTTTTGCTTCCCTGAATTGGCAGTAATTATATCCAACTTTTAAATATTCCTTTTTACTGTTTTTAAAGCATAATTCAATTAGGTTGCTTATGTTTTGAATTACAACGGTGTGAGGTAAATTAGTAAATAAGTTGTTAAAATCAGCGCAAAATAATTTTAAATTATCTTTTTTTGTTAAATTTTCTATTTTTTCAATGAACTCTTGACTGTTTTTTATTGACCAATAATTTTTTAAGCTTGTCCTATTTTCAATAACTTTGCAATAATTTTTTAATTGGTTTTTAAAATGTTTTAATATTTGTTGTAGTTTTTTTGATAGTTCTTTAATTCCGCTATTACTTGCACCTGTAATAAATCTGAATTTTATTGGGGTTTTATGCAACTTGGGTATTGCGTAAATTTTTGGAATAACTTTTTCTTTTTCACAATTCATTTTTATTTTTCTGTTTTCGTTAAGTATGCAGCATTTTGTATAAACTTCGTCTAAATTTATTTCGCTTATTTTATAAGTGTCATTACCTTTAATATTTTCTTTATCCCATCCTAATTCTTTTTGCAGACTTTCAACGTATAGTTTTTTGCAAGTAAATGCATAGTTATTTGTTGCTTTATCGGCCGTTGTAATAATAAAATGTTTTTTAATGTTTTCAAGTTCTTTTTTGGCTTTTTGGTTGAAAATTGGTTTATTTTTGTTTAAGTTAAAGAAAAGAGATTTAGCGAGTTTTTTTATTTCTTTTTTCCAAAGTTTTTCCAATTTTAAGGCTTGTTTGTTAGTGATTTTATATTTTTTAATTAGTTTATTTTGAAATTGGCAGAAGACTTTATTTATTTCTTCTTCGATTTCTTTTTTTGTTACAATATTTATATCTCTAAATTTAGTACCCATTTTTAGTGTTTTTTTAAGATTAAGATTTTTTATAAAGTTAATATCCCCCGTTATGATATGTTTATGGTGGTTATCAAAGTATGGATGTTCTGGTGAACACATACATTTAGAGGTGTTGATTTCTTTAACTTGATTTATAGTGAGGTTATTTAAAAATTGGTTGTAATTAAAAACTTTAGTACTGATCGGTGGCAGACATTTTTTAATTATTCTGAACTTAGCATTGTCGTGTAATATTATTTGGTTTTCTTTTAATATTTTGTTTAAAATTTTTCCAAGTTTAATTTTATCCAGGACTGGATGGATATGAGTTAGACTTATGTTTAGAAAATTATTTGTTACCATTCTAGATTTCTTATCATTAGTTTTAAAACTTAATAGTTTTAAATCGTTTTTTTTAAATGTCAAAGTATTTTCGTCTTTAGTTAATTTATTTTTAATATTTTTGGAGGTGTTGTAATAAAGTTGGAATAATTCGTTTGTTTCAGCTGTGATGATTTTATTTTTTATTTCGGTTGAGCTAGTATTATTTAACTTCTTTTTTCGTTTTCTGTTATTGCCTCTTGTGTTTTTTATTCGTGGAAAGTTGAAATTAAAATATGGCAATTTATCTAATTTTTCTTTTATTAAAGATAAATTTGTTAGGTTTCCTATTGCCTTAATATTGTCGTTTAATCCATATGGATATGCAGTCATTAAAAGTCTGATCCATGTGTCTTCGGTATTTAAGCGAGTTTGTCTATCTTCTAAATCAATATTATCCAGGACATCTATTTCAAAATCATTATTTTCATGATTTATAAAATGTTGGCATAAGACAGTTTTTTCAGTTCCATTTTTGATGTTATTTAAATGTTCGCTAATTCTTTGTTTTAATTTTCTTTTTGTTTCTCCTACATATTGCTTTTTGCATATTTTACAAGTTAAGAGATAAACTAAATTATTTGAACAGCAATTAAATTTATTGGTTTTACAGGTTAAATATTTATCTTTAGTTACGCTGCTTTCAACAAAATTACGATTATTTAATCTAGGACATACTTTACAGTTTTTCTTTTTACACTTGTATCCTTCTTGATCTGTAGTTTTAAATGGTTTTATGATTCTTTTTCTTCTTTCCTTTGATATAGTTGCTATGTAATTTTTATAAAAGTTAAAAGGTTTCGAAATTAGAGTTTTTTTAAACCAATTGGGATGACCCTCCTGGCGGCGGTTTCTCCACCAAGACGGCACGAGATGTGTTTTAGAGAGCGGCCTCTCTCGGTACAGGCATGAAAACCGTATTTTTTACAACTGCTGGCAGCATGGTCAGATCCCTCCCGTCCGGATCTCCACTTTTATCACTCAAAGGCAGTTGAACGGTTCACGTTGAATCCGTTTAATAAACCATATTTGAATAATTTTGTAAGTTATAACTAATTTCGAAGAAAGAATAAGAAGGAAATTATTAAATATATATTGTACAGATTTAGGGTTTTTGAATTGCCCTTTTATGAAGAGAGGAAAGAAGGAAAGAGAAAGAATGGTTAAGATTAAATAATTTTAATTGAATAAAATTATAAGTTGTAAGCTGAACTAATGTTGAAAGAGTAATTTAAGTCACATTTTGTGTGGGATGAAAGAATAAGGTTTATAAACAGTGTGGATGTCGGGTTCTTGGAATTCTTTCGAATTCCAAAGCGGGCATTATTTAAATGAAAATTATAAATTATTGTTATAAGCAGAGTTCACTCAGGAAGTTTTAATTTATAGTGAAAGGAATTTTATAAATGAAATTTTAATTTCCTGGGTTCGTAGATTTATTCCAAAGAGTGGGCTTTTTCAACCTCACATCAATTTGGAAGTAAATCAACAAATTACAAAAAATAAAAAAGTTTTGTAAAAAAGTCAACACAACATTAAGGTTGTGCAAGAATTGCATTAAAAGCAATTACTTGAAGACTTTAGGTTATGATAGTTAAAGAAATAAAATCAAAAATCAAAATTGTAAATAAATGTCACAACAGCATTAAGGCTGTTAGCTAAGCTTTGCTAATGCAATAACTTAGTTTAATGACATTGTGAATAAATAAAATTCAACTTAAAAAAAATCACTTTAAAGCGAGATCTTTAAGATTGAATTTTTTTGATTTATTGATTTTTGAATGTTAAAAAAATCAAAAAATATAAATGAATGAATGTCATAACAGCATTAAGGTTGTTAGCTAAGCTTTGCTAATGCAATAACTTAGTTTAATGACATTGGAAATAAATAAAATTCAACTTAAAAAAAACACATTAAAGCGAGATCTTTAAGATTGAATTTTTATGGTTTTATTATTTTTGGATGTTTCGGCCCTGAACCCTAAACATCCTAATTATAAAAGTAAATTTGTATTTTACATTTGTTTGAAAAGGAAACCTGCATCGTTGGGCCTCATCAGTAGAGTTCGATGGTCTAAGGTTTGAAATAAAATTATAATAAAATTAAAGAGTTTAGTTGAGCGATGATGAAAGTTGAAAAAAAGGGAAAAAGAAATTAGAGAAAAAATAAATTTTTTGAAGATTGAAAAAAGGAAGTGGTTATTTTGGCTTTATATGCATAAGAGCAATAATATTTTATCGTTGTTGTTTTGAAGCAATGTTTAGTATCATCCAATAATTGTTAGAATTCTAAAGCTAATTCAAGAAATGCCACAGAAGCGACCAATTGAACGTGATATTAATGGTGATGAAGGAATGCATTCAGGAGCCAAAATGCCTAATTTGGACTTGCAGGTATGTTTTATAATTTATATAATTTTCTCATCTTTTTACTTTTTGTTTTTTAGGATCAAATTGATAAATTGTCTTCAGTTGTTAATGTATTGGCTCCCGTTGTTCATCGATTGGATGCAGATAATTCAAAAGAATTTTTGATGATTTACAATGTTGATTTTGCACTTACAAACAATAGAAAGGATAATCGTAAATTATTGCTCAATGGCGTGTTTGAATTACTGGATCATATTTTGGATAAAAATTATTCATCAACCGCTGTTGGATCTCCAGAATATCTTGGTAAAACTGAAAAGAAATTCATTAAAGTTAAACTTGGTTCGCTATTGGTTAATAATGTTATGGATTCACTTCATCGCCTGAAAACGTTCAAGCCAAAGCTGTTTAAAGTTAATGGTCGAATTGATGTTCAACGATGTTTATCAAATAGTTCAATGAAGAAACGGAAGATTGGATTAATTATCAAGCAAGAATTGATCGCTATGTTCAAGGATATGCTGCATCAAAAGAAGATTAATGCTGTACCTTTTGTTCTGCTTAAAGGTAATACAATTAAAGTAGGAGCTGATGAACCTAAAACTTTTGATATTGTTAAAGATCTAATTGTAAATTTTAACTTTTGTTTAATGCATTTTATCTTGTTTTGTATATTTTGTCTTTGTAAGTAATATTCAAATAAACTTATGTAACTTTTTGTATTTCTTATTTGTTCAGTTAAATGAAGTTAAAGTATTTGTGTTTGTTTAGAACTTTATTCTTGTGTTTTTTGATTGTTTCTTTATGGTAATTATTGCGTATCAGTAGGTTTTCTAGATTTTCATAGGCGTTTTTAAAGTTATGTTTATTGCTTGAAACTCTCGCTGTTCTTAATGTTTCTCCCTCAATTATGTTATGTTTATAAACTGTAGGAATATTTGAGCGATAATTTGAGTATCTAAGCACGTCAAAGGTGTATGCGTCAGTTTTATTATATAAATTGTAGTTGATTCCTTGATTTAATTCAACCGTAATATCGAGGTAATTTGTTTTAAATTCGGATTCATGTGTAGTTTCGAGTGTTAAACTTTCATGGTAAATATTATTGGCAATTTTTTGAAAGTCGATATTTTTATGGTTGATTACAATTATGTCGTCCATGTATCTGGATGGAGCAATATTTTTTACAAAAAATTGGTTTTCTTTATTATGACAGTATTTGTATTCCATCATAGTCAAAGTTAAATCTGCAATTTCAGGTGAAGCGTTATTGCCTTGTGGAATTCCATTGATTTGTTTAAAAATTATTGTGGCGAATTTTGCATAGCTATTATCAAGTGTTTGAATTAGTAAATCCATGATATCTTCTTTAGTAAAGCAATTTTCCATCCCATTTTCTTTTGCTTCCCTGAATTGGCAGTAATTATATCCAACTTTTAAATATTCCTTTTTACTGTTTTTAAAGCATAATTCAATTAGGTTGCTTATGTTTTGAATTACAACGGTGTGAGGTAAATTAGTAAATAAGTTGTTAAAATCAGCGCAAAATAATTTTAAATTATCTTTTTTTGTTAAATTTTCTATTTTTTCAATGAACTCTTGACTGTTTTTTATTGACCAATAATTTTTTAAGCTTGTCCTATTTTCAATAACTTTGCAATAATTTTTTAATTGGTTTTTAAAATGTTTTAATATTTGTTGTAGTTTTTTTGATAGTTCTTTAATTCCGCTATTACTTGCACCTGTAATAAATCTGAATTTTATTGGGGTTTTATGCAACTTGGGTATTGCGTAAATTTTTGGAATAACTTTTTCTTTTTCACAATTCATTTTTATTTTTCTGTTTTCGTTAAGTATGCAGCATTTTGTATAAACTTCGTCTAAATTTATTTCGCTTATTTTATAAGTGTCATTACCTTTAATATTTTCTTTATCCCATCCTAATTCTTTTTGCAGACTTTCAACGTATAGTTTTTTGCAAGTAAATGCATAGTTATTTGTTGCTTTATCGGCCGTTGTAATAATAAAATGTTTTTTAATGTTTTCAAGTTCTTTTTTGGCTTTTTGGTTGAAAATTGGTTTATTTTTGTTTAAGTTAAAGAAAAGAGATTTAGCGAGTTTTTTTATTTCTTTTTTCCAAAGTTTTTCCAATTTTAAGGCTTGTTTGTTAGTGATTTTATATTTTTTAATTAGTTTATTTTGAAATTGGCAGAAGACTTTATTTATTTCTTCTTCGATTTCTTTTTTTGTTACAATATTTATATCTCTAAATTTAGTACCCATTTTTAGTGTTTTTTTAAAGATTAAGATTTTTTATAAAGTTAATATCCCCCGTTATGATATGTTTATGGTGGTTATCAAAGTATGGATGTTCTGGTGAACACATACATTTAGAGGTGTTGATTTCTTTAACTTGATTTATAGTGAGGTTATTTAAAAATTGGTTGTAATTAAAAACTTTAGTACTGATCGGTGGCAGACATTTTTTAATTATTCTGAACTTAGCATTGTCGTGTAATATTATTTGGTTTTCTTTTAATATTTTGTTTAAAATTTTTCCAAGTTTAATTTTATCCAGGACTGGATGGATATGAGTTAGACTTATGTTTAGAAAATTATTTGTTACCATTCTAGATTTCTTATCATTAGTTTTAAAACTTAATAGTTTTAAATCGTTTTTTTTAAATGTCAAAGTATTTTCGTCTTTAGTTAATTTATTTTTAATATTTTTGGAGGTGTTGTAATAAAGTTGGAATAATTCGTTTGTTTCAGCTGTGATGATTTTATTTTTTATTTCGGTTGAGCTAGTATTATTTAACTTCTTTTTTCGTTTTCTGTTATTGCCTCTTGTGTTTTTTATTCGTGGAAAGTTGAAATTAAAATATGGCAATTTATCTAATTTTTCTTTTATTAAAGATAAATTTGTTAGGTTTCCTATTGCCTTAATATTGTCGTTTAATCCATATGGATATGCAGTCATTAAAAGTCTGATCCATGTGTCTTCGGTATTTAAGCGAGTTTGTCTATCTTCTAAATCAATATTATCCAGGACATCTATTTCAAAATCATTATTTTCATGATTTATAAAATGTTGGCATAAGACAGTTTTTTCAGTTCCATTTTTGATGTTATTTAAATGTTCGCTAATTCTTTGTTTTAATTTTCTTTTTGTTTCTCCTACATATTGCTTTTTGCATATTTTACAAGTTAAGAGATAAACTAAATTATTTGAACAGCAATTAAATTTATTGGTTTTACAGGTTAAATATTTATCTTTAGTTACGCTGCTTTCAACAAAATTACGATTATTTAATCTAGGACATACTTTACAGTTTTTCTTTTTACACTTGTATCCTTCTTGATCTGTAGTTTTAAATGGTTTTATGATTCTTTTTCTTCTTTCCTTTGATATAGTTGCTATGTAATTTTTATAAAAGTTAAAAGGTTTCGAAATTAGAGTTTTTTTAAACCAATTGGGATGACCCTCCTGGCGGCGGTTTCTCCACCAAGACGGCACGAGATGTGTTTTAGAGAGCGGCCTCTCTCGGTACAGGCATGAAAACCGTATTTTTTACAACTGCTGGCAGCATGGTCAGATCCCTCCCGTCCGGATCTCCACTTTTATCACTCAAAGGCAGTTGAACGGTTCACGTTGAATCCGTTTAATAAACCATATTTGAATAATTTTGTAAGTTATAACTAATTTCGAAGAAAGAATAAGAAGGAAATTATTAAATATATATTGTACAGATTTAGGGTTTTTGAATTGCCCTTTTATGAAGAGAGGAAAGAAGGAAAGAGAAAGAATGGTTAAGATTAAATAATTTTAATTGAATAAAATTATAAGTTGTAAGCTGAACTAATGTTGAAAGAGTAATTTAAGTCACATTTTGTGTGGGATGAAAGAATAAGGTTTATAAACAGTGTGGATGTCGGGTTCTTGGAATTCTTTCGAATTCCAAAGCGGGCATTATTTAAATGAAAATTATAAATTATTGTTATAAGCAGAGTTCACTCAGGAAGTTTTAATTTATAGTGAAAGGAATTTTATAAATGAAATTTTAATTTCCTGGGTTCGTAGATTTATTCCAAAGAGTGGGCTTTTTCAACCTCACATCAATTTGGAAGTAAATCAACAAATTACAAAAAATAAAAAAGTTTTGTAAAAAAGTCAACACAACATTAAGGTTGTGCAAGAATTGCATTAAAAGCAATTACTTGAAGACTTTAGGTTATGATAGTTAAAGAAATAAAATCAAAAATCAAAATTGTAAATAAATGTCACAACAGCATTAAGGCTGTTAGCTAAGCTTTGCTAATGCAATAACTTAGTTTAATGACATTGTGAATAAATAAAATTCAACTTAAAAAAAATCACTTTAAAGCGAGATCTTTAAGATTGAATTTTTTTGATTTATTGATTTTTGAATGTTAAAAAAATCAAAAAATATAAATGAATGAATGTCATAACAGCATTAAGGTTGTTAGCTAAGCTTTGCTAATGCAATAACTTAGTTTAATGACATTGGAAATAAATAAAATTCAACTTAAAAAAAACACATTAAAGCGAGATCTTTAAGATTGAATTTTTATGGTTTTATTATTTTTGGATGTTTCGGCCCTGAACCCTAAACATCCTAATTATAAAAGTAAATTTGTATTTTACATTTGTTTGAAAAGGAAACCTGCATCGTTGGGCCTCATCAGTAGAGTTCGATGGTCTAAGGTTTGAAATAAAATTATAATAAAATTAAAGAGTTTAGTTGAGCGATGATGAAAGTTGAAAAAAAGGGAAAAAGAAATTAGAGAAAAAATAAATTTTTTGAAGATTGAAAAAAGGAAGTGGTTATTTTGGCTTTATATGCATAAGAGCAATAATATTTTATCGTTGTTGTTTTGAAGCAATGTTTAGTATCATCCAATAATTGTTAGAATTCTAAAGCTAATTCAAGAAATGCCACAGAAGCGACCAATTGAACGTGATATTAATGGTGATGAAGGAATGCATTCAGGAGCCAAAATGCCTAATTTGGACTTGCAGGTATGTTTTATAATTTATATAATTTTCTCATCTTTTTACTTTTTGTTTTTTAGGATCAAATTGATAAATTGTCTTCAGTTGTTAATGTATTGGCTCCCGTTGTTCATCGATTGGATGCAGATAATTCAAAAGAATTTTTGATGATTTACAATGTTGATTTTGCACTTACAAACAATAGAAAGGATAATCGTAAATTATTGCTCAATGGCGTGTTTGAATTACTGGATCATATTTTGGATAAAAATTATTCATCAACCGCTGTTGGATCTCCAGAATATCTTGGTAAAACTGAAAAGAAATTCATTAAAGTTAAACTTGGTTCGCTATTGGTTAATAATGTTATGGATTCACTTCATCGCCTGAAAACGTTCAAGCCAAAGCTGTTTAAAGTTAATGGTCGAATTGATGTTCAACGATGTTTATCAAATAGTTCAATGAAGAAACGGAAGATTGGATTAATTATCAAGCAAGAATTGATCGCTATGTTCAAGGATATGCTGCATCAAAAGAAGATTAATGCTGTACCTTTTGTTCTGCTTAAAGGTAATACAATTAAAGTAGGAGCTGATGAACCTAAAACTTTTGATATTGTTAAAGATCTAATTGTAAATTTTAACTTTTGTTTAATGCATTTTATCTTGTTTTGTATATTTTGTCTTTGTAAGTAATATTCAAATAAACTTATGTAACTTTTTGTATTTCTTATTTGTTCAGTTAAATGAAGTTAAAGTATTTGTGTTTGTTTAGAACTTTATTCTTGTGTTTTTTGATTGTTTCTTTATGGTAATTATTGCGTATCAGTAGGTTTTCTAGATTTTCATAGGCGTTTTTAAAGTTATGTTTATTGCTTGAAACTCTCGCTGTTCTTAATGTTTCTCCCTCAATTATGTTATGTTTATAAACTGTAGGAATATTTGAGCGATAATTTGAGTATCTAAGCACGTCAAAGGTGTATGCGTCAGTTTTATTATATAAATTGTAGTTGATTCCTTGATTTAATTCAACCGTAATATCGAGGTAATTTGTTTTAAATTCGGATTCATGTGTAGTTTCGAGTGTTAAACTTTCATGGTAAATATTATTGGCAATTTTTTGAAAGTCGATATTTTTATGGTTGATTACAATTATGTCGTCCATGTATCTGGATGGAGCAATATTTTTTACAAAAAATTGGTTTTCTTTATTATGACAGTATTTGTATTCCATCATAGTCAAAGTTAAATCTGCAATTTCAGGTGAAGCGTTATTGCCTTGTGGAATTCCATTGATTTGTTTAAAAATTATTGTGGCGAATTTTGCATAGCTATTATCAAGTGTTTGAATTAGTAAATCCATGATATCTTCTTTAGTAAAGCAATTTTCCATCCCATTTTCTTTTGCTTCCCTGAATTGGCAGTAATTATATCCAACTTTTAAATATTCCTTTTTACTGTTTTTAAAGCATAATTCAATTAGGTTGCTTATGTTTTGAATTACAACGGTGTGAGGTAAATTAGTAAATAAGTTGTTAAAATCAGCGCAAAATAATTTTAAATTATCTTTTTTTGTTAAATTTTCTATTTTTTCAATGAACTCTTGACTGTTTTTTATTGACCAATAATTTTTTAAGCTTGTCCTATTTTCAATAACTTTGCAATAATTTTTTAATTGGTTTTTAAAATGTTTTAATATTTGTTGTAGTTTTTTTGATAGTTCTTTAATTCCGCTATTACTTGCACCTGTAATAAATCTGAATTTTATTGGGGTTTTATGCAACTTGGGTATTGCGTAAATTTTTGGAATAACTTTTTCTTTTTCACAATTCATTTTTATTTTTCTGTTTTCGTTAAGTATGCAGCATTTTGTATAAACTTCGTCTAAATTTATTTCGCTTATTTTATAAGTGTCATTACCTTTAATATTTTCTTTATCCCATCCTAATTCTTTTTGCAGACTTTCAACGTATAGTTTTTTGCAAGTAAATGCATAGTTATTTGTTGCTTTATCGGCCGTTGTAATAATAAAATGTTTTTTAATGTTTTCAAGTTCTTTTTTGGCTTTTTGGTTGAAAATTGGTTTATTTTTGTTTAAGTTAAAGAAAAGAGATTTAGCGAGTTTTTTTATTTCTTTTTTCCAAAGTTTTTCCAATTTTAAGGCTTGTTTGTTAGTGATTTTATATTTTTTAATTAGTTTATTTTGAAATTGGCAGAAGACTTTATTTATTTCTTCTTCGATTTCTTTTTTTGTTACAATATTTATATCTCTAAATTTAGTACCCATTTTTAGTGTTTTTTTAAAGATTAAGATTTTTTATAAAGTTAATATCCCCCGTTATGATATGTTTATGGTGGTTATCAAAGTATGGATGTTCTGGTGAACACATACATTTAGAGGTGTTGATTTCTTTAACTTGATTTATAGTGAGGTTATTTAAAAATTGGTTGTAATTAAAAACTTTAGTACTGATCGGTGGCAGACATTTTTTAATTATTCTGAACTTAGCATTGTCGTGTAATATTATTTGGTTTTCTTTTAATATTTTGTTTAAAATTTTTCCAAGTTTAATTTTATCCAGGACTGGATGGATATGAGTTAGACTTATGTTTAGAAAATTATTTGTTACCATTCTAGATTTCTTATCATTAGTTTTAAAACTTAATAGTTTTAAATCGTTTTTTTTAAATGTCAAAGTATTTTCGTCTTTAGTTAATTTATTTTTAATATTTTTGGAGGTGTTGTAATAAAGTTGGAATAATTCGTTTGTTTCAGCTGTGATGATTTTATTTTTTATTTCGGTTGAGCTAGTATTATTTAACTTCTTTTTTCGTTTTCTGTTATTGCCTCTTGTGTTTTTTATTCGTGGAAAGTTGAAATTAAAATATGGCAATTTATCTAATTTTTCTTTTATTAAAGATAAATTTGTTAGGTTTCCTATTGCCTTAATATTGTCGTTTAATCCATATGGATATGCAGTCATTAAAAGTCTGATCCATGTGTCTTCGGTATTTAAGCGAGTTTGTCTATCTTCTAAATCAATATTATCCAGGACATCTATTTCAAAATCATTATTTTCATGATTTATAAAATGTTGGCATAAGACAGTTTTTTCAGTTCCATTTTTGATGTTATTTAAATGTTCGCTAATTCTTTGTTTTAATTTTCTTTTTGTTTCTCCTACATATTGCTTTTTGCATATTTTACAAGTTAAGAGATAAACTAAATTATTTGAACAGCAATTAAATTTATTGGTTTTACAGGTTAAATATTTATCTTTAGTTACGCTGCTTTCAACAAAATTACGATTATTTAATCTAGGACATACTTTACAGTTTTTCTTTTTACACTTGTATCCTTCTTGATCTGTAGTTTTAAATGGTTTTATGATTCTTTTTCTTCTTTCCTTTGATATAGTTGCTATGTAATTTTTATAAAAGTTAAAAGGTTTCGAAATTAGAGTTTTTTTAAACCAATTGGGATGACCCTCCTGGCGGCGGTTTCTCCACCAAGACGGCACGAGATGTGTTTTAGAGAGCGGCCTCTCTCGGTACAGGCATGAAAACCGTATTTTTTACAACTGCTGGCAGCATGGTCAGATCCCTCCCGTCCGGATCTCCACTTTTATCACTCAAAGGCAGTTGAACGGTTCACGTTGAATCCGTTTAATAAACCATATTTGAATAATTTTGTAAGTTATAACTAATTTCGAAGAAAGAATAAGAAGGAAATTATTAAATATATATTGTACAGATTTAGGGTTTTTGAATTGCCCTTTTATGAAGAGAGGAAAGAAGGAAAGAGAAAGAATGGTTAAGATTAAATAATTTTAATTGAATAAAATTATAAGTTGTAAGCTGAAATAATGTTGAAAGAGTAATTTAAGTCACATTTTGTGTGGGATGAAAGAATAAGGTTTATAAACAGTGTGGATGTCGGGTTCTTGGAATTCTTTCGAATTCCAAAGCGGGCATTATTTAAATGAAAATTATAAATTATTGTTATAAGCAGAGTTCACTCAGGAAGTTTTAATTTATAGTGAAAGGAATTTTATAAATGAAATTTTAATTTCCTGGGTTCGTAGATTTATTCCAAAGAGTGGGCTTTTTCAACCTCACATCAATTTGGAAGTAAATCAACAAATTACAAAAAATAAAAAAGTTTTGTAAAAAAGTCAACACAACATTAAGGTTGTGCAAGAATTGCATTAAAAGCAATTACTTGAAGACTTTAGGTTATGATAGTTAAAGAAATAAAATCAAAAATCAAAATTGTAAATAAATGTCACAACAGCATTAAGGCTGTTAGCTAAGCTTTGCTAATGCAATAACTTAGTTTAATGACATTGTGAATAAATAAAATTCAACTTAAAAAAAATCACTTTAAAGCGAGATCTTTAAGATTGAATTTTTTTGATTTATTGATTTTTGAATGTTAAAAAAATCAAAAAATATAAATGAATGAATGTCATAACAGCATTAAGGTTGTTAGCTAAGCTTTGCTAATGCAATAACTTAGTTTAATGACATTGGAAATAAATAAAATTCAACTTAAAAAAAACACATTAAAGCGAGATCTTTAAGATTGAATTTTTATGGTTTTATTATTTTTGGATGTTTCGGCCCTGAACCCTAAACATCCTAATTATAAAAGTAAATTTGTATTTTACATTTGTTTGAAAAGGAAACCTGCATCGTTGGGCCTCATCAGTAGAGTTCGATGGTCTAAGGTTTGAAATAAAATTATAATAAAATTAAAGAGTTTAGTTGAGCGATGATGAAAGTTGAAAAAAAGGGAAAAAGAAATTAGAGAAAAAATAAATTTTTTGAAGATTGAAAAAAGGAAGTGGTTATTTTGGCTTTATATGCATAAGAGCAATAATATTTTATCGTTGTTGTTTTGAAGCAATGTTTAGTATCATCCAATAATTGTTAGAATTCTAAAGCTAATTCAAGAAATGCCACAGAAGCGACCAATTGAACGTGATATTAATGGTGATGAAGGAATGCATTCAGGAGCCAAAATGCCTAATTTGGACTTGCAGGTATGTTTTATAATTTATATAATTTTCTCATCTTTTTACTTTTTGTTTTTTAGGATCAAATTGATAAATTGTCTTCAGTTGTTAATGTATTGGCTCCCGTTGTTCATCGATTGGATGCAGATAATTCAAAAGAATTTTTGATGATTTACAATGTTGATTTTGCACTTACAAACAATAGAAAGGATAATCGTAAATTATTGCTCAATGGCGTGTTTGAATTACTGGATCATATTTTGGATAAAAATTATTCATCAACCGCTGTTGGATCTCCAGAATATCTTGGTAAAACTGAAAAGAAATTCATTAAAGTTAAACTTGGTTCGCTATTGGTTAATAATGTTATGGATTCACTTCATCGCCTGAAAACGTTCAAGCCAAAGCTGTTTAAAGTTAATGGTCGAATTGATGTTCAACGATGTTTATCAAATAGTTCAATGAAGAAACGGAAGATTGGATTAATTATCAAGCAAGAATTGATCGCTATGTTCAAGGATATGCTGCATCAAAAGAAGATTAATGCTGTACCTTTTGTTCTGCTTAAAGGTAATACAATTAAAGTAGGAGCTGATGAACCTAAAACTTTTGATATTGTTAAAGATCTAATTGTAAATTTTAACTTTTGTTTAATGCATTTTATCTTGTTTTGTATATTTTGTCTTTGTAAGTAATATTCAAATAAACTTATGTAACTTTTTGTATTTCTTATTTGTTCAGTTAAATGAAGTTAAAGTATTTGTGTTTGTTTAGAACTTTATTCTTGTGTTTTTTGATTGTTTCTTTATGGTAATTATTGCGTATCAGTAGGTTTTCTAGATTTTCATAGGCGTTTTTAAAGTTATGTTTATTGCTTGAAACTCTCGCTGTTCTTAATGTTTCTCCCTCAATTATGTTATGTTTATAAACTGTAGGAATATTTGAGCGATAATTTGAGTATCTAAGCACGTCAAAGGTGTATGCGTCAGTTTTATTATATAAATTGTAGTTGATTCCTTGATTTAATTCAACCGTAATATCGAGGTAATTTGTTTTAAATTCGGATTCATGTGTAGTTTCGAGTGTTAAACTTTCATGGTAAATATTATTGGCAATTTTTTGAAAGTCGATATTTTTATGGTTGATTACAATTATGTCGTCCATGTATCTGGATGGAGCAATATTTTTTACAAAAAATTGGTTTTCTTTATTATGACAGTATTTGTATTCCATCATAGTCAAAGTTAAATCTGCAATTTCAGGTGAAGCGTTATTGCCTTGTGGAATTCCATTGATTTGTTTAAAAATTATTGTGGCGAATTTTGCATAGCTATTATCAAGTGTTTGAATTAGTAAATCCATGATATCTTCTTTAGTAAAGCAATTTTCCATCCCATTTTCTTTTGCTTCCCTGAATTGGCAGTAATTATATCCAACTTTTAAATATTCCTTTTTACTGTTTTTAAAGCATAATTCAATTAGGTTGCTTATGTTTTGAATTACAACGGTGTGAGGTAAATTAGTAAATAAGTTGTTAAAATCAGCGCAAAATAATTTTAAATTATCTTTTTTTGTTAAATTTTCTATTTTTTCAATGAACTCTTGACTGTTTTTTATTGACCAATAATTTTTTAAGCTTGTCCTATTTTCAATAACTTTGCAATAATTTTTTAATTGGTTTTTAAAATGTTTTAATATTTGTTGTAGTTTTTTTGATAGTTCTTTAATTCCGCTATTACTTGCACCTGTAATAAATCTGAATTTTATTGGGGTTTTATGCAACTTGGGTATTGCGTAAATTTTTGGAATAACTTTTTCTTTTTCACAATTCATTTTTATTTTTCTGTTTTCGTTAAGTATGCAGCATTTTGTATAAACTTCGTCTAAATTTATTTCGCTTATTTTATAAGTGTCATTACCTTTAATATTTTCTTTATCCCATCCTAATTCTTTTTGCAGACTTTCAACGTATAGTTTTTTGCAAGTAAATGCATAGTTATTTGTTGCTTTATCGGCCGTTGTAATAATAAAATGTTTTTTAATGTTTTCAAGTTCTTTTTTGGCTTTTTGGTTGAAAATTGGTTTATTTTTGTTTAAGTTAAAGAAAAGAGATTTAGCGAGTTTTTTTATTTCTTTTTTCCAAAGTTTTTCCAATTTTAAGGCTTGTTTGTTAGTGATTTTATATTTTTTAATTAGTTTATTTTGAAATTGGCAGAAGACTTTATTTATTTCTTCTTCGATTTCTTTTTTTGTTACAATATTTATATCTCTAAATTTAGTACCCATTTTTAGTGTTTTTTTAAGATTAAGATTTTTTATAAAGTTAATATCCCCCGTTATGATATGTTTATGGTGGTTATCAAAGTATGGATGTTCTGGTGAACACATACATTTAGAGGTGTTGATTTCTTTAACTTGATTTATAGTGAGGTTATTTAAAAATTGGTTGTAATTAAAAACTTTAGTACTGATCGGTGGCAGACATTTTTTAATTATTCTGAACTTAGCATTGTCGTGTAATATTATTTGGTTTTCTTTTAATATTTTGTTTAAAATTTTTCCAAGTTTAATTTTATCCAGGACTGGATGGATATGAGTTAGACTTATGTTTAGAAAATTATTTGTTACCATTCTAGATTTCTTATCATTAGTTTTAAAACTTAATAGTTTTAAATCGTTTTTTTTAAATGTCAAAGTATTTTCGTCTTTAGTTAATTTATTTTTAATATTTTTGGAGGTGTTGTAATAAAGTTGGAATAATTCGTTTGTTTCAGCTGTGATGATTTTATTTTTTATTTCGGTTGAGCTAGTATTATTTAACTTCTTTTTTCGTTTTCTGTTATTGCCTCTTGTGTTTTTTATTCGTGGAAAGTTGAAATTAAAATATGGCAATTTATCTAATTTTTCTTTTATTAAAGATAAATTTGTTAGGTTTCCTATTGCCTTAATATTGTCGTTTAATCCATATGGATATGCAGTCATTAAAAGTCTGATCCATGTGTCTTCGGTATTTAAGCGAGTTTGTCTATCTTCTAAATCAATATTATCCAGGACATCTATTTCAAAATCATTATTTTCATGATTTATAAAATGTTGGCATAAGACAGTTTTTTCAGTTCCATTTTTGATGTTATTTAAATGTTCGCTAATTCTTTGTTTTAATTTTCTTTTTGTTTCTCCTACATATTGCTTTTTGCATATTTTACAAGTTAAGAGATAAACTAAATTATTTGAACAGCAATTAAATTTATTGGTTTTACAGGTTAAATATTTATCTTTAGTTACGCTGCTTTCAACAAAATTACGATTATTTAATCTAGGACATACTTTACAGTTTTTCTTTTTACACTTGTATCCTTCTTGATCTGTAGTTTTAAATGGTTTTATGATTCTTTTTCTTCTTTCCTTTGATATAGTTGCTATGTAATTTTTATAAAAGTTAAAAGGTTTCGAAATTAGAGTTTTTTTAAACCAATTGGGATGACCCTCCTGGCGGCGGTTTCTCCACCAAGACGGCACGAGATGTGTTTTAGAGAGCGGCCTCTCTCGGTACAGGCATGAAAACCGTATTTTTTACAACTGCTGGCAGCATGGTCAGATCCCTCCCGTCCGGATCTCCACTTTTATCACTCAAAGGCAGTTGAACGGTTCACGTTGAATCCGTTTAATAAACCATATTTGAATAATTTTGTAAGTTATAACTAATTTCGAAGAAAGAATAAGAAGGAAATTATTAAATATATATTGTACAGATTTAGGGTTTTTGAATTGCCCTTTTATGAAGAGAGGAAAGAAGGAAAGAGAAAGAATGGTTAAGATTAAATAATTTTAATTGAATAAAATTATAAGTTGTAAGCTGAAATAATGTTGAAAGAGTAATTTAAGTCACATTTTGTGTGGGATGAAAGAATAAGGTTTATAAACAGTGTGGATGTCGGGTTCTTGGAATTCTTTCGAATTCCAAAGCGGGCATTATTTAAATGAAAATTATAAATTATTGTTATAAGCAGAGTTCACTCAGGAAGTTTTAATTTATAGTGAAAGGAATTTTATAAATGAAATTTTAATTTCCTGGGTTCGTAGATTTATTCCAAAGAGTGGGCTTTTTCAACCTCACATCAATTTGGAAGTAAATCAACAAATTACAAAAAATAAAAAAGTTTTGTAAAAAAGTCAACACAACATTAAGGTTGTGCAAGAATTGCATTAAAAGCAATTACTTGAAGACTTTAGGTTATGATAGTTAAAGAAATAAAATCAAAAATCAAAATTGTAAATAAATGTCACAACAGCATTAAGGCTGTTAGCTAAGCTTTGCTAATGCAATAACTTAGTTTAATGACATTGTGAATAAATAAAATTCAACTTAAAAAAAATCACTTTAAAGCGAGATCTTTAAGATTGAATTTTTTTGATTTATTGATTTTTGAATGTTAAAAAAATCAAAAAATATAAATGAATGAATGTCATAACAGCATTAAGGTTGTTAGCTAAGCTTTGCTAATGCAATAACTTAGTTTAATGACATTGGAAATAAATAAAATTCAACTTAAAAAAAACACATTAAAGCGAGATCTTTAAGATTGAATTTTTATGGTTTTATTATTTTTGGATGTTTCGGCCCTGAACCCTAAACATCCTAATTATAAAAGTAAATTTGTATTTTACATTTGTTTGAAAAGGAAACCTGCATCGTTGGGCCTCATCAGTAGAGTTCGATGGTCTAAGGTTTGAAATAAAATTATAATAAAATTAAAGAGTTTAGTTGAGCGATGATGAAAGTTGAAAAAAAGGGAAAAAGAAATTAGAGAAAAAATAAATTTTTTGAAGATTGAAAAAAGGAAGTGGTTATTTTGGCTTTATATGCATAAGAGCAATAATATTTTATCGTTGTTGTTTTGAAGCAATGTTTAGTATCATCCAATAATTGTTAGAATTCTAAAGCTAATTCAAGAAATGCCACAGAAGCGACCAATTGAACGTGATATTAATGGTGATGAAGGAATGCATTCAGGAGCCAAAATGCCTAATTTGGACTTGCAGGTATGTTTTATAATTTATATAATTTTCTCATCTTTTTACTTTTTGTTTTTTAGGATCAAATTGATAAATTGTCTTCAGTTGTTAATGTATTGGCTCCCGTTGTTCATCGATTGGATGCAGATAATTCAAAAGAATTTTTGATGATTTACAATGTTGATTTTGCACTTACAAACAATAGAAAGGATAATCGTAAATTATTGCTCAATGGCGTGTTTGAATTACTGGATCATATTTTGGATAAAAATTATTCATCAACCGCTGTTGGATCTCCAGAATATCTTGGTAAAACTGAAAAGAAATTCATTAAAGTTAAACTTGGTTCGCTATTGGTTAATAATGTTATGGATTCACTTCATCGCCTGAAAACGTTCAAGCCAAAGCTGTTTAAAGTTAATGGTCGAATTGATGTTCAACGATGTTTATCAAATAGTTCAATGAAGAAACGGAAGATTGGATTAATTATCAAGCAAGAATTGATCGCTATGTTCAAGGATATGCTGCATCAAAAGAAGATTAATGCTGTACCTTTTGTTCTGCTTAAAGGTAATACAATTAAAGTAGGAGCTGATGAACCTAAAACTTTTGATATTGTTAAAGATCTAATTGTAAATTTTAACTTTTGTTTAATGCATTTTATCTTGTTTTGTATATTTTGTCTTTGTAAGTAATATTCAAATAAACTTATGTAACTTTTTGTATTTCTTATTTGTTCAGTTAAATGAAGTTAAAGTATTTGTGTTTGTTTAGAACTTTATTCTTGTGTTTTTTGATTGTTTCTTTATGGTAATTATTGCGTATCAGTAGGTTTTCTAGATTTTCATAGGCGTTTTTAAAGTTATGTTTATTGCTTGAAACTCTCGCTGTTCTTAATGTTTCTCCCTCAATTATGTTATGTTTATAAACTGTAGGAATATTTGAGCGATAATTTGAGTATCTAAGCACGTCAAAGGTGTATGCGTCAGTTTTATTATATAAATTGTAGTTGATTCCTTGATTTAATTCAACCGTAATATCGAGGTAATTTGTTTTAAATTCGGATTCATGTGTAGTTTCGAGTGTTAAACTTTCATGGTAAATATTATTGGCAATTTTTTGAAAGTCGATATTTTTATGGTTGATTACAATTATGTCGTCCATGTATCTGGATGGAGCAATATTTTTTACAAAAAATTGGTTTTCTTTATTATGACAGTATTTGTATTCCATCATAGTCAAAGTTAAATCTGCAATTTCAGGTGAAGCGTTATTGCCTTGTGGAATTCCATTGATTTGTTTAAAAATTATTGTGGCGAATTTTGCATAGCTATTATCAAGTGTTTGAATTAGTAAATCCATGATATCTTCTTTAGTAAAGCAATTTTCCATCCCATTTTCTTTTGCTTCCCTGAATTGGCAGTAATTATATCCAACTTTTAAATATTCCTTTTTACTGTTTTTAAAGCATAATTCAATTAGGTTGCTTATGTTTTGAATTACAACGGTGTGAGGTAAATTAGTAAATAAGTTGTTAAAATCAGCGCAAAATAATTTTAAATTATCTTTTTTTGTTAAATTTTCTATTTTTTCAATGAACTCTTGACTGTTTTTTATTGACCAATAATTTTTTAAGCTTGTCCTATTTTCAATAACTTTGCAATAATTTTTTAATTGGTTTTTAAAATGTTTTAATATTTGTTGTAGTTTTTTTGATAGTTCTTTAATTCCGCTATTACTTGCACCTGTAATAAATCTGAATTTTATTGGGGTTTTATGCAACTTGGGTATTGCGTAAATTTTTGGAATAACTTTTTCTTTTTCACAATTCATTTTTATTTTTCTGTTTTCGTTAAGTATGCAGCATTTTGTATAAACTTCGTCTAAATTTATTTCGCTTATTTTATAAGTGTCATTACCTTTAATATTTTCTTTATCCCATCCTAATTCTTTTTGCAGACTTTCAACGTATAGTTTTTTGCAAGTAAATGCATAGTTATTTGTTGCTTTATCGGCCGTTGTAATAATAAAATGTTTTTTAATGTTTTCAAGTTCTTTTTTGGCTTTTTGGTTGAAAATTGGTTTATTTTTGTTTAAGTTAAAGAAAAGAGATTTAGCGAGTTTTTTTATTTCTTTTTTCCAAAGTTTTTCCAATTTTAAGGCTTGTTTGTTAGTGATTTTATATTTTTTAATTAGTTTATTTTGAAATTGGCAGAAGACTTTATTTATTTCTTCTTCGATTTCTTTTTTTGTTACAATATTTATATCTCTAAATTTAGTACCCATTTTTAGTGTTTTTTTAAGATTAAGATTTTTTATAAAGTTAATATCCCCCGTTATGATATGTTTATGGTGGTTATCAAAGTATGGATGTTCTGGTGAACACATACATTTAGAGGTGTTGATTTCTTTAACTTGATTTATAGTGAGGTTATTTAAAAATTGGTTGTAATTAAAAACTTTAGTACTGATCGGTGGCAGACATTTTTTAATTATTCTGAACTTAGCATTGTCGTGTAATATTATTTGGTTTTCTTTTAATATTTTGTTTAAAATTTTTCCAAGTTTAATTTTATCCAGGACTGGATGGATATGAGTTAGACTTATGTTTAGAAAATTATTTGTTACCATTCTAGATTTCTTATCATTAGTTTTAAAACTTAATAGTTTTAAATCGTTTTTTTTAAATGTCAAAGTATTTTCGTCTTTAGTTAATTTATTTTTAATATTTTTGGAGGTGTTGTAATAAAGTTGGAATAATTCGTTTGTTTCAGCTGTGATGATTTTATTTTTTATTTCGGTTGAGCTAGTATTATTTAACTTCTTTTTTCGTTTTCTGTTATTGCCTCTTGTGTTTTTTATTCGTGGAAAGTTGAAATTAAAATATGGCAATTTATCTAATTTTTCTTTTATTAAAGATAAATTTGTTAGGTTTCCTATTGCCTTAATATTGTCGTTTAATCCATATGGATATGCAGTCATTAAAAGTCTGATCCATGTGTCTTCGGTATTTAAGCGAGTTTGTCTATCTTCTAAATCAATATTATCCAGGACATCTATTTCAAAATCATTATTTTCATGATTTATAAAATGTTGGCATAAGACAGTTTTTTCAGTTCCATTTTTGATGTTATTTAAATGTTCGCTAATTCTTTGTTTTAATTTTCTTTTTGTTTCTCCTACATATTGCTTTTTGCATATTTTACAAGTTAAGAGATAAACTAAATTATTTGAACAGCAATTAAATTTATTGGTTTTACAGGTTAAATATTTATCTTTAGTTACGCTGCTTTCAACAAAATTACGATTATTTAATCTAGGACATACTTTACAGTTTTTCTTTTTACACTTGTATCCTTCTTGATCTGTAGTTTTAAATGGTTTTATGATTCTTTTTCTTCTTTCCTTTGATATAGTTGCTATGTAATTTTTATAAAAGTTAAAAGGTTTCGAAATTAGAGTTTTTTTAAACCAATTGGGATGACCCTCCTGGCGGCGGTTTCTCCACCAAGACGGCACGAGATGTGTTTTAGAGAGCGGCCTCTCTCGGTACAGGCATGAAAACCGTATTTTTTACAACTGCTGGCAGCATGGTCAGATCCCTCCCGTCCGGATCTCCACTTTTATCACTCAAAGGCAGTTGAACGGTTCACGTTGAATCCGTTTAATAAACCATATTTGAATAATTTTGTAAGTTATAACTAATTTCGAAGAAAGAATAAGAAGGAAATTATTAAATATATATTGTACAGATTTAGGGTTTTTGAATTGCCCTTTTATGAAGAGAGGAAAGAAGGAAAGAGAAAGAATGGTTAAGATTAAATAATTTTAATTGAATAAAATTATAAGTTGTAAGCTGAAATAATGTTGAAAGAGTAATTTAAGTCACATTTTGTGTGGGATGAAAGAATAAGGTTTATAAACAGTGTGGATGTCGGGTTCTTGGAATTCTTTCGAATTCCAAAGCGGGCATTATTTAAATGAAAATTATAAATTATTGTTATAAGCAGAGTTCACTCAGGAAGTTTTAATTTATAGTGAAAGGAATTTTATAAATGAAATTTTAATTTCCTGGGTTCGTAGATTTATTCCAAAGAGTGGGCTTTTTCAACCTCACATCAATTTGGAAGTAAATCAACAAATTACAAAAAATAAAAAAGTTTTGTAAAAAAGTCAACACAACATTAAGGTTGTGCAAGAATTGCATTAAAAGCAATTACTTGAAGACTTTAGGTTATGATAGTTAAAGAAATAAAATCAAAAATCAAAATTGTAAATAAATGTCACAACAGCATTAAGGCTGTTAGCTAAGCTTTGCTAATGCAATAACTTAGTTTAATGACATTGTGAATAAATAAAATTCAACTTAAAAAAAATCACTTTAAAGCGAGATCTTTAAGATTGAATTTTTTTGATTTATTGATTTTTGAATGTTAAAAAAATCAAAAAATATAAATGAATGAATGTCATAACAGCATTAAGGTTGTTAGCTAAGCTTTGCTAATGCAATAACTTAGTTTAATGACATTGGAAATAAATAAAATTCAACTTAAAAAAAACACATTAAAGCGAGATCTTTAAGATTGAATTTTTATGGTTTTATTATTTTTGGATGTTTCGGCCCTGAACCCTAAACATCCTAATTATAAAAGTAAATTTGTATTTTACATTTGTTTGAAAAGGAAACCTGCATCGTTGGGCCTCATCAGTAGAGTTCGATGGTCTAAGGTTTGAAATAAAATTATAATAAAATTAAAGAGTTTAGTTGAGCGATGATGAAAGTTGAAAAAAAGGGAAAAAGAAATTAGAGAAAAAATAAATTTTTTGAAGATTGAAAAAAGGAAGTGGTTATTTTGGCTTTATATGCATAAGAGCAATAATATTTTATCGTTGTTGTTTTGAAGCAATGTTTAGTATCATCCAATAATTGTTAGAATTCTAAAGCTAATTCAAGAAATGCCACAGAAGCGACCAATTGAACGTGATATTAATGGTGATGAAGGAATGCATTCAGGAGCCAAAATGCCTAATTTGGACTTGCAGGTATGTTTTATAATTTATATAATTTTCTCATCTTTTTACTTTTTGTTTTTTAGGATCAAATTGATAAATTGTCTTCAGTTGTTAATGTATTGGCTCCCGTTGTTCATCGATTGGATGCAGATAATTCAAAAGAATTTTTGATGATTTACAATGTTGATTTTGCACTTACAAACAATAGAAAGGATAATCGTAAATTATTGCTCAATGGCGTGTTTGAATTACTGGATCATATTTTGGATAAAAATTATTCATCAACCGCTGTTGGATCTCCAGAATATCTTGGTAAAACTGAAAAGAAATTCATTAAAGTTAAACTTGGTTCGCTATTGGTTAATAATGTTATGGATTCACTTCATCGCCTGAAAACGTTCAAGCCAAAGCTGTTTAAAGTTAATGGTCGAATTGATGTTCAACGATGTTTATCAAATAGTTCAATGAAGAAACGGAAGATTGGATTAATTATCAAGCAAGAATTGATCGCTATGTTCAAGGATATGCTGCATCAAAGAAGATTAATGCTGTACCTTTTGTTCTGCTTAAAGGTAATACAATTAAAGTAGGAGCTGATGAACCTAAAACTTTTGATATTGTTAAAGATCTAATTGTAAATTTTAACTTTTGTTTAATGCATTTTATCTTGTTTTGTATATTTTGTCTTTGTAAGTAATATTCAAATAAACTTATGTAACTTTTTGTATTTCTTATTTGTTCAGTTAAATGAAGTTAAAGTATTTGTGTTTGTTTAGAACTTTATTCTTGTGTTTTTTGATTGTTTCTTTATGGTAATTATTGCGTATCAGTAGGTTTTCTAGATTTTCATAGGCGTTTTTAAAGTTATGTTTATTGCTTGAAACTCTCGCTGTTCTTAATGTTTCTCCCTCAATTATGTTATGTTTATAAACTGTAGGAATATTTGAGCGATAATTTGAGTATCTAAGCACGTCAAAGGTGTATGCGTCAGTTTTATTATATAAATTGTAGTTGATTCCTTGATTTAATTCAACCGTAATATCGAGGTAATTTGTTTTAAATTCGGATTCATGTGTAGTTTCGAGTGTTAAACTTTCATGGTAAATATTATTGGCAATTTTTTGAAAGTCGATATTTTTATGGTTGATTACAATTATGTCGTCCATGTATCTGGATGGAGCAATATTTTTTACAAAAAATTGGTTTTCTTTATTATGACAGTATTTGTATTCCATCATAGTCAAAGTTAAATCTGCAATTTCAGGTGAAGCGTTATTGCCTTGTGGAATTCCATTGATTTGTTTAAAAATTATTGTGGCGAATTTTGCATAGCTATTATCAAGTGTTTGAATTAGTAAATCCATGATATCTTCTTTAGTAAAGCAATTTTCCATCCATTTTCTTTTGCTTCCCTGAATTGGCAGTAATTATATCCAACTTTTAAATATTCCTTTTTACTGTTTTTAAAGCATAATTCAATTAGGTTGCTTATGTTTTGAATTACAACGGTGTGAGGTAAATTAGTAAATAAGTTGTTAAAATCAGCGCAAAATAATTTTAAATTATCTTTTTTTGTTAAATTTTCTATTTTTTCAATGAACTCTTGACTGTTTTTTATTGACCAATAATTTTTTAAGCTTGTCCTATTTTCAATAACTTTGCAATAATTTTTTAATTGGTTTTTAAAATGTTTTAATATTTGTTGTAGTTTTTTTGATAGTTCTTTAATTCCGCTATTACTTGCACCTGTAATAAATCTGAATTTTATTGGGGTTTTATGCAACTTGGGTATTGCGTAAATTTTTGGAATAACTTTTTCTTTTTCACAATTCATTTTTATTTTTCTGTTTTCGTTAAGTATGCAGCATTTTGTATAAACTTCGTCTAAATTTATTTCGCTTATTTTATAAGTGTCATTACCTTTAATATTTTCTTTATCCCATCCTAATTCTTTTTGCAGACTTTCAACGTATAGTTTTTTGCAAGTAAATGCATAGTTATTTGTTGCTTTATCGGCCGTTGTAATAATAAATGTTTTTTAATGTTTTCAAGTTCTTTTTTGGCTTTTTGGTTGAAAATTGGTTTATTTTTGTTTAAGTTAAAGAAAAGAGATTTAGCGAGTTTTTTTATTTCTTTTTTCCAAAGTTTTTCCAATTTTAAGGCTTGTTTGTTAGTGATTTTATATTTTTTAATTAGTTTATTTTGAAATTGGCAGAAGACTTTATTTATTTCTTCTTCGATTTCTTTTTTTGTTACAATATTTATATCTCTAAATTTAGTACCCATTTTTAGTGTTTTTTTAAGATTAAGATTTTTATAAAGTTAATATCCCCCGTTATGATATGTTTATGGTGGTTATCAAAGTATGGATGTTCTGGTGAACACATACATTTAGAGGTGTTGATTTCTTTAACTTGATTTATAGTGAGGTTATTTAAAAATGGTTGTAATTAAAAACTTTAGTACTGATCGGTGGCAGACATTTTTTAATTATTCTGAACTTAGCATTGTCGTGTAATATTATTTGGTTTTCTTTTAATATTTTGTTTAAAATTTTTCCAAGTTTAATTTTATCCAGGACTGGATGGATATGAGTTAGACTTATGTTTAGAAAATTATTTGTTACCATTCTAGATTTCTTATCATTAGTTTTAAAACTTAATAGTTTTAAATCGTTTTTTTTTAAATGTCAAAGTATTTTCGTCTTTAGTTAATTTATTTTTAATATTTTTGGAGGTGTTGTAATAAAGTTGGAATAATTCGTTTGTTTCAGCTGTGATGATTTTATTTTTTATTTCGGTTGAGCTAGTATTATTTAACTTCTTTTTTCGTTTTCTGTTATTGCCTCTTGTGTTTTTTATTCGTGGAAAGTTGAAATTAAAATATGGCAATTTATCTAATTTTTCTTTTATTAAAGATAAATTTGTTAGTGTC